>OY756225.1:17535000-20035000 GCA_963576875.1 Acrobasis repandana
AATCCCTGTCCACGTCGTGTTGTCCGATGGTGGAATGGTGCAGGGGGAATTAAATTATGTAATTCCTGCGCACACTCCCCGAAGTGCAACCTGTAGAAGACACACAGACTTGCTACCAGTCGGCGATGTTCGAGGCTGTGGAGCCGTCCTGCCGTAAGCAACTCATCACCAACGAGTCTTCTGGCACGTCTGTCGATAGCTTCCAGGGCTTCGAGCTGATAGCGGGCAGATCCATCCCATAGGTGGGAGCAATACTCCATACATGAGCGGACTTGAGCTGTGTAAAGGCTCAACAGTTGGTCAGGGGTAAAATACCGTTGGACCTTGGAGAGGATGCCCAGTTTTTTAGAAGCCGTCTTAGCCCTGGACTCAATATAGCTACCGAAGTTAAGATTTGATGAGAGATCGATACCGAGAAGTTCGAGATGACGGGTGATAGGAACAGGCACACCCCGGAAAGTGGGAGCCAAGTTGAAAGGGCTCTTTTTAGCAGAGAAGAGACACGCCTGTGTCTTGGAGGCATTAAATCTCACAAGGTTGGCATCACCCCAATCGGAGACAGCTTGCAGAGTAAGATTAGTATGGAGCACCATTGCCTCTCTTAGTTCGTCTATTTCCGGTTTTTTTGCCCTTGCACTAGAAAAATATCTTTCCGTTACGGTGCTATCGTCTGCATACCCAAAAATACCGGGCTTTAGTAGATCGTTAATGTGAAGCAGAAAAAGCGTTGCGGAAAGAACAGATCCCTGAGGTACTCCAGCATTAATTGCCAATAGGTCAGACGAGCAGCCGTCAAGAGTTACTCGAATAAACCGCAGTCAGGCTGGTATGAAGTCGGTTAAAAAGAAGGCCCCGCCAGTTCAGAGCCAAGAAAACTGTTAGTGTTTTTAAAAAATCACTGTAATTAAACTACTACAGTTTATTCCTTAAAAATTTTACATAAGAATTTTAAGGCTTTTCTACAGACACCCACAATATTCAAAACACGATTGAGCATTTTTGGCTCGATAGAAAAAAATCACATACATACTGTACCGTTTCGATTAGTAAAGCCTAGATTTAGGATCTAGGAAGATAGATGAGATAAAAGAAAGACCAGATATCGGCAAATGAGATAGGTATAATGAACAACTATTACATTACATTAGTTACAAAGATTCACAAGAACACTAGGTACAGATTAGGTAGTCAGGGTCGTGAGTTATAGGCACTAGATCAGTTGAGTAGCCCTTCTAGGTAGAAGAACTACTTAGCTTTAGATGCTGCCGAAGACGAAGAGGACGAGCGCCGGCCGCCGCGCCTATATATAGGCATGGGCCCCCCCGCTGCGCCTAAGAGGGGCGGAGGAGTGCTGGAGCCCGCGCAATGTCACAATACCTCTAAATTTGCCTTTATTATACATATTACAATTTTAAACAACCACCTTTTTCAAAAACACGCACAGTATTGTAAATTGTAAACCCACCTCGCCTTAAAAAGGTTTGGGTTTTGTTTTTTGACCTACCGCCCCTGACTCATTTGGCTCATAAACAACAACTTTATTCACTATAGTACAGCTGTATATGACACATCTTCCACAGGAGTAATTGGATCATCTAATTAAGAACTGCTCGCCTCGCCTCACGGTTAACGCTCATAAGAAAAAAAATTGTTTATTCTCAATACATGCAAATTAATTTCGTCATTGGTTATGCATTGCCTTCTCAAAATTCCGAAGGGCCAGATCTGTTGACCAAGTAAATGATAAATGACACAAACTCGCGACAGAGCTGCAGACGTTTCACGCCATACATTAGAAGCGTACTTTGTCTTACGATGTCAGTCAGTATCCAGATAAGTTGATAGATTAGATCGTGGACGAGTTCTCTTCTTCTTCATCTAAGCGCGTTCCCGGTTGCATCCTCAATTGTGCTGCTTCTGAGTCCTAGTGCGCTTTCCCGCCTTTTCTTCTCAAAATATAAAATGCATGTCAATGGTCGGTCACCCAAGGATGGCAAAAACCTTGCGATATGGAGAAAGAAATAGCCGAAACAAATTAAATGAGTCGCGGATCGATCTCGGACGAGACCTATCCATAATCAAATTTTCCAAACGCACTCAATAGAAAAGTCACAATTATTATTTACTCCCACACATTGAAACAATCACATTAGTGGAGGGAAGTACATGTTTGGGCTAGACGATCTATACCTAAAACAAAACAAAAGAGAAACGTGCCCAATCAATCTCCAAAGCACGTCGGCGTAGGTAATTTCATTGTTTGTTGCACCTGTCGATTTAGTACAGACAAAAGATCAAACATGGCAGTGTTTTTACAAAAACTTATCTAAGCGAGTAGTATCTAATTATATTTCTTTTTAATATTACTAGCCAATGCTGAACACTATACAGATAGCTAAATTTGTCTGGCTTTAGAAAAATGCGCCTGTGCGGAATTTCAATATTTTTGTAAATTTGGTGTACATTTACAGTGGCGCTTACTAACTAAAAAACTCATTTCGAGACCTACTCTACATCCGGACTAGACCTTCATGAAAAATATTTACATTCAAAGACGTGACACAAAAATTCTGGATCAATTTCACGCTAGACGGAGACAATACCCAACAGAGCTATTTCCTAGAAAATCAATAAGTATTTCCTCGGTAACATTGTACCTAGAAGTTATCGTAAACCTGGATTCAAATCCGCATCTGACGGAAATTGAAACTGCAGCGATGTAATTAAAGTTAGCGTGTGATCCCAGACAAATAAGAAATGGATAACACAATGTAGCCATAATTTTAAACTCTGACAAAAAAGCTTCCATAAACGCATACGCTAGCTACTATCATTATCATCATCTTCTTCTTCGTCTAAGCGCGTTCCGGTTGCACCCTCAACTGTGCTGCTTCGGAGCCTGGGGTGCGCTTTCCCGCTTTTTCTTCTCCAAATATAACATGCATGTCAATGGTCGCCCAAGGATGCCAAACACCTTGCAAAATGGGGAAGAAATAGCCGGAACAGTTCAAATGATTTAGCTATAGTTTTACGACCGGCTTGCCTGTCTGACGTCAACCCTCCTTGGGAATGCAATTGTAGCACGAGATGTTTGTGCTTAGTCCTTTAGTCGCCTCTTACGACATCCACAAGAAGAGATGGAGTGGTCCTATTCTAACCCGGAACCACACGGGTGACCGATCACTATCATTGTCATCATCACCCGAGTATTCTCGGTTGCATCCTCAGCGGTACAGTTTAGAGCCCGAGGTCCACTACCTAACCTAGGTGGTTTGACAAGGCTACTGGTTTTTACACAGAGCGACCACCGCAACCCAAAGGGTAGATCAGAACCAATAATATCATCATCGTCTTGTGCATCAAATTGCCTCAGCTAAAAATGAACAATTTACAAAAATTTTATGAATTTCACTCGTTAGCTAATATTTCCTTTTCTTTACAGGATATTTCATTTACAGCGTGCATTTTTACAGCAATGTCGATCCATGCTATAGATTGACAAAAAATATAATACGAATCACGAAAAACATTGTCGACTCTTTCTACTAAAGATAAACTGTTCCGGGCGTTCGTGTAGGTAGTAGAATTTTTTTTTATATTAATTCTCCGTGTTTTTTGAGGAATGTATTCAGTAACATGGACAGAACATACTGTAAAAATGTTCGCACTGGAAAAAATATTTTTGTGTGATATACAGGTGTATACCGCGGTGTAGAATTCATGCTGTTTCTTCCATGCTGATTTGGGAGAAAATAATAAACTATATATACCAGCCGCTTCTCTTCCCGCGCCGATCAAGGGAATAGGCGAAAATGGGAATCACTCTGGGGTCTGTCGGCTTAGAGCCGCAAGACCCAAAATGCTCTGTCAGCCCCATTAGGGATAAAGACGTGATAGTGTATCAGTATTAGAATCACATAAGGTTTCCTATTGTATTTTGTTGACAATCGACAGTCATTAAATTATTAAATTAATGCATACGGTAATTAACGCGAAACGTACCTTTTATTTATTTATTTTGCTGACGTTTCATTCGGGTTTCACCGAACGTGGTCCCAGCTTGAATCGACAGTCATGTTTACTTTATCTATAACACTGTTGGTCTATGTTCTTAGCCAATAATTGTCACGTAGATGAAGCTTGAACTTTAATTAAGAAAACGGAAAGGATTTTATGTTCACTAGTTTTTGAGTGTGAAAAGTAAATCCGCACTTCTCAATTTGTTGAGCTTGTTTATTAGCTAGCTCGTATGCTCATACCTATGCAGGAAGATAGACAAGTTCATGGTGATATAGTCGGAAAAGGCCGACCAGGTTTCGATCGATTTAGACGATCATTTTCAGGGCGAGTGCCAGTGCTGAGTTTCAGTGCTGAGCGGACAGCTACATCGCTTTATAATTAACTAGCTGTGCCCGCGACGTCGTTCGCGTGGTTGTCGGAACGTAATGTTATATAGCCTAAAGCCTTCCTCTATAAATGGACTACCCAAGAAAAAAAGAATTTTTCAAATCGGACCATTAGTTCCTGAGATTAGCGCGTTTAAACAAACACACAAACAAACTCTTCCGCTTTATAATATTAGTATAGATTAATTTTTAATAAATTTAAACAATATGAATTTATCTAAAATAAATCAGATGAATCACACGATACCTATATGAAACAGTTACCTAACTAATTGTGAAAATCCTTAATTTACTGAAAAGAACAGTCAGTGTTAACACTTTTTGTGACATTCGTGACGTAGTCTTGGGCTTTGGAGGGAAGAGAATGGGTCGAAAAATAATAAATCCGGAGATGAATTCTTGTTTCAACCTCCAACATAATGTGTGTTGCCTTCCATCTGTGTCAAAATACTCGCAATCGATTTTGCTATCGAAAGATCATACGTTTGTAGGTATTTGCCAAGCTTAGAAGTAGCGTACCATGTAATCGGGAAAGCGCTAATAAAAAAACCGTTGGTATCTCAATAGTACAGAAAAAGTGTCGACGTAGATTGTAGAAATAAGATAAGGAATTTCTTTTGGCAGTAGTGCCTCTACGTACAAGCCAAATGTTCGATAGCAAAATAAAAAGACCTAGTGCGAGTCAAAACCATCAGCACTACATAGCAAGTTTTTCACCCATATTTATAAAGAGAAACATGTTATTTCAAAAAATCAAAATCAAAACAGTTTATTCATTTCTATAGCTTTTACAGCACTGGTTTAGCGATCAGGGATTTCTTGTAAGCAAACATATGCCTGTGTTAGAAATCCCTGCTCTCCTTACAAATGTATTGTTATATTAAAGTTAAGAAAATAAATAATTAGAAAAACAAAGTATTTTATATAGTATTTTTAAGTAGTTACTATATCTAATTTAAAAATCTCTCAAGTAAGTTCAAGTATACTAAGCTGAATGTGTGTGTGTGTAAGTGTGTGATATAATATACATATATGATATAAGCTTTTTAGAAAATTATTATATATCTAATAATTAGCAATTAAGACTTGAGAAAGGCCTCAGTCTCCATGTATACCCATATCTTAAGAAGATTGGTTACTGCAATTTTGCTTGCTCTTTTAGTGGTAGAATAGATATCTAAGATTTTATTTATTGAGTTATATAGGTAGGCTGAGAAAGAGTATGCAAAAAGACAGTATGGTAACAACCATACTGTCTTTTTGCATACTCTTTCTTTTCAGCTTAGATGGATCATATGGGAGGCTGTTATGAAGTTTTAGAACTGTATTTAAAATGTATAGTTGCCTTACTAATAGTAAATCCCAGTTTATTTAAGTATCTATTTTTAATATTTATTTATTAGATTAGTATAAGAGAGACAGAAGACGTTACGCCCCTTCACGACGTGGTCCAGTATCTTAAAATAAACGGGCAAGTGCGAGTCGGACTCGTACATGAAGGGTTCCGTACCTCCGTAGAATGTTTTAAAACGCTAAAGTAATACGTTTCTTGTATGACGACCCCCTTTAATTTTTAACTTTATTTAATTTTTAGTATTTGTTGTTATAGCGGCTATAATAATACATAATCTGTGAAAATTTCAAGTATCTAGTTAATGCCATTATAAAGATCTAGTTAAAAAGGCTAAAAAACACGTTTTTTGTATGACGACCCCCTTTAATTTTTACCTTTTTTTAGTATTTGTTGTTATAGCGGCCACAGTAATACATAATCGGTGAATTTTTCAAGTGTCTAGCTATTACGGTTCAAGAGATAGAGCCCTATGGCAGACGGACAGACGGACAGTCAGCGGAGTCTCAGTAATAGGGTCCCGTTTGCACCCTTTGGGTACGGAACCCTAAAAAAATATGAAGACGAGAGAGAAAAAATATATAATAGGTAAAACTGACGCGAGAAGATAAGGAAAGCCGAGCTCAAATGAAATGGGACCGTGGCTAGGACTGATGATGAATTAGATTAGAATACAAGTATACAACGGTAATCCACCGTGTGGTTCTCGGCAGAGTAGAATAGGACCAATCCAAATCTTACCGTGGATCTCGTAGAAGGCGATCAAGGAACACAAGCAAACAAAGCTTATAAACATCAATGAGACCTCTCCAACCCGTCTGGACAGCGTGGAGAGTGTAGGCCAAATCCTCTGGCTACTCTGGCTAATATATGGCTCTGGTAGTACAAAGAGTATCGTGCTCCTGCAGTGAAAACTAAAATATACCTGATGATGATAATACAACGGTAATGAACTTAAATTTAAACTTGTTATAGCACCTGGCCCGATAAAGTGATAGCAGGTGGAGCAAGGCACTGACTGAATAGTGGCCCAGAACGGGTGAGAGAAGCGTCGGGCATCCGCCTATGCGATGGGTTGACGATATAATCAAAGTCGCGGGTCGCACCTGGATGAGAGCAGCACAGGACCAAGATGGGTAACGTCGACGAAGGGAGGAGGCCTATGCTCAGCTGTGGGCGGAAGAAGGGCTGGGATGATGATGATTAGATTAGTTTTTTTTTCGTATTTCGCTAAATAAATAAATAAATAAATAATATATAGGGACAAATCACACTGGTTAAGCTAGCCCCAAAGTAAGTTCTAAACTTGTGTTATGGGATACTAACTTAACGATACTATATTTTATGATAAATACATATATAGATAAACACCCAAGACCCAGGACAATTTGAAATAATTCTTATTTACTTAGTAAGGCCAGACGGGTTGGAGAGGTCTCATTATGTTTATTAGCTTGTGTTTCCTAAGTCGCCTTCTACGACATACATATGAAGACTTGGAGTGATCCTATTCTACTCTGCCGGGAACCACACGGCGTACAGCGTGGAGAGTGTAGGCCATATCCTCTGGATACTCTGGCTGATATATGGCTTTGGTAGTATAGAGAGGGTCGTACTCCTGCAGTGGAGACTGAAAGGGACCTTATGATGATGATGATGATGGTGATGATGACGATGATGACTTAGTTAAGGTTATTAGTATCAAGGACTGAACTTGTTCTAAATGTAAATTTTGCATACTGAAATAGGCTTTGCCATGCTATAAATTCTCTATAAAAGTTTCTGAAACAGTTAGCTTATTGCCAACATTATAACAACCAGTGTCATAGTAAGCATAATATCATCAAAACGCGTGATATAATGTTGTGGCTTTCATTATGCAACGCAAACTCGATCCCTCTATCGTTATGAATTAAAAAATAAACAGGCAAGTGCGAGTCGGACTTGTACATGAAGGGTTCCGTACCACCATACAATGTTTTAAAACGCTGAAGAAACACGTTTCTTGTATGACGACCCCCTTTAATTATTAACTTTATCTTATTTTTAGTATTTGTTGTTATAGTGGTCATAGTAATACATAATCGGTGAAAATTTTAGGTGTCTAGCTATTACAGTCAAGAGCTAGAGCCCTGTGACAGATCGAGTTAAAAACGCTGAAAAAACACGTTTTTGTATGACGACCCCCTTTAATTTTTAACTTTTTTTATTTTAGTATTTGTTGATATAGCGGCCACAATAATATATAATCGGTGAAAATTTCAGGTGTCTAGCTATTACGGTTAAAGAAGTTATAGAGCCCTGTGACAGACGGACA
Organism: Acrobasis repandana; assembly: GCA_963576875.1. Taxonomy (NCBI): domain Eukaryota; kingdom Metazoa; phylum Arthropoda; class Insecta; order Lepidoptera; family Pyralidae; genus Acrobasis; species Acrobasis repandana. The sequence goes on from OY756225.1 coordinate 17,543,075, forward strand.
GACAGACGACGGACAAACACCAGAGCCTCAGTAATATGGTCCCTGTCTGAAACCTGAAAAGAACCAAAAGTGCCATTTTTGAAACGCGTATTCACGTAAACGAATGATTTTCCCTTACAAAAAAACGTTCGATTAGTGATTCCGAGTTTGAAAACACCACAGATTCGAAATTTAAAAAAAAACATATGTTATTTGAATTTACGTCGTATTCTGCCATTTTTGTTCGTTATTAGCATTTCAAAAAATTATTACTTTGTTGTTTACAAAAATGAGTGATAAAAGCTTTGATACCTACACCACCAGATATTTCTAATGCAGCAAAGGAAATTTCTAACCAATTATTACCAGAAAAGTCGTATCGGGAAAACAATATGAAAAGGCGTACCAAGATTTCATTAATTGGATATATCAAAGAAGTAAGTAGTACATCATTTTCTGAAGATGTGTTATTAGTATATGTTCAAGAATTATCCGAAAAATTCAAATCTTCATCCCTATGGACCTTCTATTCAATGCTCAAAAGTACGCTGAGTATTAATCACAACGTGGATATCTCAAAATATTTAAAATTAATTGCCTTTTAAAATGTAAAACAGAAGGCTATACCTTTTATAGAGGATTCATATCATGGGTATAAAGTATTGTATGCAAATAATTATCACATTATCACATATCAACCCACATTCGTGTTTTAATACCCCTTATTATACCACAGTTACATAAATAACTATTATAGGTTAGGCTCGCATATGAACTCGTTAATACTTCCTAAACCAAGTTAATGCAGGTGCATAGGCAATACGTATATAAGCTATTAGAACTGAGAAAGTTTCAGACTGTAGGAACGAAGGCACGGTAATGAAGTTAGTGGAAGATGTTAAAGTTTGCTTAGTTCGGCTGAACATATAGGCTATATTATGTTCTGGTTGTGGCTTACAAACAGGGGCGTACTCTTAAAGCTTGCCCGGTATAGTAAAATCGATAACATCGCGATATCGACAAATCAATTTGTAGTTTCTCGAAGATAAACTCAATACTCAGTGAAGTAAGAAAAGGTCAACATGATGGGTGCTGTTTTACAGTATTAATTAGATTATTTTAAGGGAGCAAAATTCCAACGAAATCATTTGCCTAGTTTTATTGATTTGCAATCTGAGTAACGTAAGTATGTACACAATGCTACAAAAGGTGGACTTAATGATAATGCATTCTCTACAAGAGCCTTTAGGAAAAATAGAAATTAATAAATCAGCAATAGGCGCTTAAATTACACATATCGACATAAAAACATATGCATTTACGCACATACATAAATATATACACATATATACATCATTACAGAAATCATAATAAAAAACAATTTAAAATAACAACTTCTATATGTAAATCTCTTTTAAGGTTTCGCTACGTTATGATACTATCTACTATCTTATGATAATTTAGTGTAAAATGTGCGTAGAAACCCCTGCCAAAGTACGTGATAATGGCTGCACGTTCACTATGTTGCATTTAAGATGCTGATTTTATATACATTGTTTTGCAACGATCGGTCAAAATTGAATCACAGCAAAACCAGCAATGTACATATTTAAAAATAGCATCAGAATTTCAGAAAATGGACTGGCGATTATTACGATATCGTGGAAGCTTTGAGGACAGTAGTAAGCGCCATGTAGTATGTAATGGTACTGATCGTATGGGTGTTTCTGTGTTCGTAGTGGATCAAATAGATAGTATTTGCTCACGTAGAGCAAGCAACGTCAAGTGCGGTCAGTTCTGGATCTGTATCTATTGAAGTGTATCCTGCTAGGGCTGCCTCGCATGATAAACTAATATCATTTTTGTATGGATTTTAGATGATATTATAATATAGGAAAACAATCGGGAAAATAAGAAATTTATAAATGTATAATATTATATAAACAATTTGGAAATTTTCAATGTGGAAACAGAACATGGATTTTTACATGGCGTCGATAACTTGTAACTCAGTAAGTACTTAATCCTCTGAAGTCATATAAGGGTTTGATGGATTAAAAGCAGTTACCTAGTCTAAACACATTATTACATCTTTATTTCTAATGGGGCAGACAGAGTATTTTTAATATTTGCGGCTCTAAGTAGACAGAGCTTAGGGCCGCAAGACCCGAAGACTTAGAGAGATGATGAGCTTGAAGGTGCAAAAACGGAATCAAAATAGTGATGGGTTGCGGCACCGCCTATTGATGATTTAGAATTCCATTCCCTTTCATTCCCAAGCTAGTACATTCTACGTTTTTATTTTTATTCTACGGTTCCGTACAAAAAGTGAAAAAACGGAACCCTTATCACTCGTGCGTCTGTCTGTCCGTCCGTCTGTCACAGCCAATTTTCTCCGAATCTACTGGACCGAATCAGGTGAAATTTGGTAGGATGGTGTAATCCTATGACCCAAATACATATGTGCAAAGTAAATAAATATTATTTTAAAATAAGGGTAATTTTCGGTCATTTTGAAAAAAATACAAATTATAGTTCATTGCTTGTAGATTACAGGAAAACCTATAAGAATTCAATTAATTGTACAAAACCCTCTCCACGCGAGTTTAACTCACTTGGCAAGTTTAATTTTTCTTTCCTCTAGACCAGCTTGAGAGAAAAGAATTAAGATTCAAAGATATCATTATTATGTTTGTGCGTGTTCCGCTCAAATTATGTTAATGTCATGTATGTTATTGCTCACAGGAGAACATTTGTATAACCAAAATTTTGTAAGTGTTTGTTAAGTGCGTAGTGTATTTTAACAATGCTAATTAATGTCGTGTATGCTCACAGAGGATCATTTTTGTAATCAATTTTTTGTAAGTACATTATTGTATAAGAATTATTCTCAGTAAGTGAAATGTAATTTCTTTATGAGAATGAATAAAGTTCTTAAACCACATGTTCATAGTTTTCATCAGATCATGTTTGTAATCTATTTTCATCTTTATCGTTGAAGTTCGTCAATTATATTCGGTTACCCTGGGGAGGCTCACAATTAATACAACATGTCTGTGGCAGGGTCTGTTGGCGTTGCATACTACGTGGGGCGCACTATAAGTTTCCGGAATGAATATGAAAAAATACTATTAAAGGTACAAAATTAATTTATTGTTTTTCAAAATAATCTCCCTTGGCGTCTATGCACTTTTTCATTCGATGAAACCAGTTTTGAAAACTTTTGTGCCACTCCTCTGTGGTGACCTCTGAAACGTGTTTTTCATACTCCTCGACAGCCTCTTCTGGTGATGAAAATCGTTGACCGCGTAATTGGTTCTTAATTTTTGGGAATAGAAAAAAGTCACAAGGTGCCAGGTCGGGACTGTATGCAGGATGACTCATGAGTTCTACATTTTTCGCCTTCAAAAAGTCGTTTGTCTGTCTGGCCGTGTGAGAACTAGCATTGTCGTGGTGCATGATGATACGGCGTTTACGGTTATTTTTACGGAGTTCGTCAATAACTTCCGGCAAACAAATGATCGTGTACCAGTCACTTTTCACTGTACGACGATTCTCTAAAGCAACAGTAGCCACGTGTCCAGTTTTATTAAAAAAAGAAGCAATCATCCGCTTAGATGCACTTTTCACGCACGCCACTTTGGTTGGTTTCGGCTCATCTTGAAAGACCCATACGCTCGATTGCTGCTTTGTTTTGGGATCGTAGCAATAAATCCATGTTTCGTCACCTGTTACTATGTCCCACACCAAATTTGATGCACCTTCGTTGAATCTGGTAAGCATGGCACTGCACCAAGTGACGCGGTTCGTTTTTTGAGCCTCGGTCAAGTTGTGTGGGATCCACCGCGAGCACAGCTTTCTCACACCCAAATGTTTGTGTAGGATTAATTGTATTTGACTCATGCCTATTTCTAAGGATGCGCGAATTTCATGGTAGGTCACATGCCTGTCTGTTTCAATCATACGGCGCACAGCATTGATGTTTTTGTTGGTCACAGCGGTGGACGGCCGACCATCGCGAGATTCATCACTGAGATTGATACGACCACGCTTGAATTCTGCAAACCAGCTATAAACAGTTGTGTTGCATGGTGCTTCATTGCCAAAAGCTGTTTCAAGCCGAGCGATGCTCTGTTGAGCTGTCAAATTACACTTAAAATCGTAGAAAATCATACTACGAAAATTTTCCCGAGTTAAATCCATGTTGATGCAGACACACAATTTTTTAAATGGCGCCACAAGGTAAAAACAAAAGACAGTCAGATGAAACAAACTGCATTCTACAGCCAAAGAGTATTATTTTCAAATGTTGCAATAAATTTTTAAATATTGTTTATGTAAGTGGCCAGTTCCGGAAACTTACAGTGCGCCCTATGTAACAGTCGATCTATGACTAGGTAGCTTTTGCACTAAAAATAATTTAAAAATAATGACCTTCAATACGTGTTATACTCGTATTTATCCTAAATATGAAGAATATTTATTAGGGTCCCGTACAAAAAATAAAAAAACGGAACCCTTATAGGATCACTCGTGCGTCTGTCTGTCCATCCGTCTGTCACAGCCAATTTGCTCCGAATCTACTGGACCGAATCAGGTGAAATTTGGTAGGATGGTGTAATCCTATGACTCAAACATGTGTTTGAATTTGAAAAAAAAAATATTTACTTAAATAAATAATTTTTTTTTTAAATAAGCGTCATTTTCGGGGGATAAATTACGAAATTTAAAAAAAAAAAAATTTCAAACCGTACTTTGTCATATATATATCAAATGAAAGGGCTCGTTATGAGGATCTTAAATATATTTTTGTTATAATTATAAAATAAATAGTTTTGATTTTATTCATGAAAGAAGATTAAAATTGACACTGGTATATCAGATGCAGCCTAAAAATCTGATACCAGTGTTGGCCACTCACACATACGAAAAACAAAACAAACAAGCAGTATTTACTTTAACTACGTAATTTCAACAAGAGCTTTTAATCCAATTACATCCGATGCGTAAGTTTACAACTTAATTCGGAATGGAGCACATCTGTGACAGGTGACGGTAATAACTCGTCGCTCGTGTATCGCCGTCCTAATCTAAGTAAGATGACGTCACACTGGTTCGTAAAACGACTTAATTAGTGCAAAATACCTCATTTTCGAAGCAAAGACAGTGTTCAACTAATACCGCTGTCTGTCTGTCTTTCTGTCCGCTGTTTTCCTAAGCGACTATTAGTACTAGAAAACTGTAATTTTGCCTGGGTGTTTAAGGCGACGTGGGTTCACAATTTGCAATAATGTGCGTGTTTTTGAAAGTCACTGTTATTTTACTGTTAATAAACTGTAGTAGTTTAATAAAACTACTACAGTCATCAAAATCAAAATCTTAAGGATTTGCTACAGACACCCACAATAGCCAAAACACGATTGAGCATTTTTGACTTGATAGAAAAAAATCACAAACATACCTCTAATTTGCCTAAATTTGCCTTTAAAATACATATTACTTTTTTATACAATCACTTTTTTATATGAAAATTATACCAAAAAATGTATTATCTAAATATCTATCCGTTTTGGCTACAAAAAAAATTATAAATATAATAAAAAAAAAAATACAGTGAAATATTCGTCGAAAGAGAAGAAAGGCCCGGAGCCGTGCTCGACGTATGTATTAATTATAAAGGAAAATTTAGGCAAATTAGAGGTATGTTTGTGATTTTTTTCTATCAAGCCAAAAATGCTCAATCATGCTTTGGCTATTGTGGGTGTCTGTAGAAAATCCTTAAGATTTTTGTGTAATTTTTTTGAAGAATAATCTGTAATAGTTTAATAACAGTGATTTTTCAAAAACACGCACGGTATTGGAAATTGTGAACCCACGTCGCCTTAATGATTTGCTGTGTGGTTCATTATTTTAATAGAGTAGAATAGGACCACTCCAAGTCTTCCCGTGGATGTCGTAGAAGACGACTTAGGAAACTCTAGCTAAACAAAGCTTATAAACATCAATGAGACTTCTTCAACCCATCTGGCCAGCGTGGAGAGTGTAGGCCAAATCCTCTGACTGCTCTGGCTAATAATGGCTCTGGTAGTACAGAGAGGGTCGTGCACCTGCAGTGGAGACTGAAAAAGACCTGACATCTTTGAATGTTTAATGACGTCGACAAGAGGGTAAAATAAAATTTAGAATTTTTTTTAGTGTAACCTCCCATACATGTAAAGTGCGAATCTTATCTTAAAGAAATAGGTCTTTCAAAAATATTGTGAGTTTGTAAACACCATTTTTGCAAATTTTTGTTAGATTCAAGTTTTCCTTCCGTCCCCCTTTACCAGGTAAACGGTTGTGTTACGGACACTTGAAAAATTTCACCGCAGTAGTATGTATAACGAAATAAAAAGGTAAACTATCAGAGCTTAGTAGGGTTTACCAACTAAAGATTTATAGTCGATCAAAAAAAAATTTTAAACCTATTTAATTGAAAATTATTAGACGTTTTTAGTGGTTAAACCATGAGGCGTGAACTCTAAGGGTCAGTTCACACCGAGTCGCGACGTGACGTAGCGCGCACGTGAAAGAAATATAGAACTTGTTGACTAGACAAAAAGAGTAAGAGCCCGCTGCGCCTCGCTATGCAGCGCTACGCAGCGCGGCAAAGCGGGCTGTCGCTGAAATCAGTATCTTTTTGCATAGTAAACCTGTTCTATATTTCTTCCAAAGTGCGCCCTACGTCGCGTCGCGTCGCGTCTCGGTGGGAACTGACCCTAAGTAGGCATTCGTAACTACGGAACCGTACACTGCACCTCGCCCGATACGCGCTTGGCCGGTTTTTTATTTTAATTAGTAAAATGGTAGTTCAATACGCGTTAATTTATCAAGACGCGGATCTGACACGACACGACTCTACTCGAACAAAAACAAGGCATTTCGCGTAAAGACAATTTTACTTCTTCAGTTCAATATGGGACTTTAAGCTAAAACATTAGAGGTTGTTATCGTGTGTGTAACTAGCTTAAAATTTCTAAGAAATTGCGATTGAGGTAGGGAAGCAGCTTCATAATAATATTACACAAGTTTGATGAATGAAAGGCTTGAGGATTACGAGGATTGAAACTGGATTTCGAAATCAATAAGATTTAAGAAGGGGTTTGAGTTTTGATGGTTTCTGTTTTAATATAGGTACTTAGGATGGTTTAATCAGATCTACGACTGCCTCCGTGGTCCAGTGGTCAAGGCGTCTGCCTTGTGATCCGGAGGTCATGGGTTCAAATCCCACTGGCATACTTTGTGAAAAGTTGTTTTCAGTCTGGTTAGAATATTAAAGGCTTGAATCACCTGATTATCCGAAAAGAAAGATGATTCCGTGCTTTGAAAGGCACGTAAAGCTGTTGGTCCCGAACGCCATCTAGCGTTTGTATCTATCCTAGGATTGGTTCTGGTCTAACCTCTGGGTTGTGGAGGTCAGACGGCAGTCGCTCTGTGTAAAAACCAGTAATCTCGTCATATCACCTAGGTTAGGTAGCGGACCCCGGGCTCTGAAGCGTTATCGCTTGCGCTCGCGGCAACCTTGGGTAACCATTGACATGCATGTTATATTTGGAGAAGAAAAAGCGGGAAAGCGCACCCGGGCTCCAAAGCAGCACAGCTGAGGATGCAACCAGGAACGCGCTTAGACGAAGAAGAGACTGTAGGTTTGGTAGTTATTTGTTTTATTTAATTCAATTTGTTTTATTTATTGTAAAGTAACTTTCGCTAGATCTACCATTATTCTTTTTATGGAGTGTGTTACTTGCTAACACTGGTGTCAGGTTTTAAGAGCTGCCTAAAGGCATCTGGTGTAGTTCAATAGCTGTCATCTAGTGACAACAGTCAATATTACATACTAGTTAGTGTGCAGGTTCCTCACATCTTTTTGATTGTTTTTCGGTTCTAGGTCTTATTATAAAACGAGAACCAACTCTAGCACTTGGCTGAAACCATTACTTTTTTATTATTTTTATAGTAGAGAGCTCGGTGGCCCGGTGGGAGTACGCATTGCTAGCGTTTTCACAAGCTACGCAACCCCGGGCGCGGTCCGTACTTGGATGGGTGACCATAAGTGATAAAAAAAATTCTCGAGCTCCTCCGTGCTTCGGAAGGCACGTGAAAGCCGTTGGTGCCAGCTGTCATTGTATGGCAGTCGTCAAGCTCTGTCAGATGCCTTTAGGCAGCTTGAAAAATCGGCCATTAGTGTTGGCCACTTACGCACACGAAAAACAAACAAACAAACAAAAAACATTGTAGAGAGAAACAACGAACATATTTTGTAAAATTTACAAAAGAATAATAATCAAAAGCACCAAAATGTTAACTGGCATCGCCTTCAAAAGACAAATGGAGGTAACAAACCAAACAAGACAAAACACATTGGCACACAATAAAATGAAACATGTCGGAATTGATAAACAAATTGGCGGCTTAATGAGTTTTATTTGTGTATATATTGAGGTCCAAATTCCCGTAACCCAGTTCGGAGAATATCACTGGCCCGGGAAGAGGAAAACCGGTTTTCACCGACGCAAAATTGACATAGTGGCAAGAATTGCTTCGGCACAATTTGGACACGTGTTGTTTATACAAGTTCTATTTTTTTCAGTATTATTTATTATAGGACTGTACATACAAGTTTTGTTTGCCAATTTTACTGTAAACCTTGTTCATGATATTAATTACATATAATATATTTTTTTTTTAGTTTTTCATGTGTGCAAGTTGCCTTTACTGGCAGATTTTTTAAACTGCACCTGACATAGCTTGACGACTACAAGCTAATGATAGCTTAACGTGCCTTTCAAAGCACCAATTCAAGACCGGACCACGCCCGGCGTTGCTTCACATGCGAAATCGTAGGTAATGCGTGATCCTGCCTAGGTCTGTTTTTAATCAGTTTTCCAACTTGAATACTGTGTTCAAATTTCGGTTGCTGTGTGCGCATTGTGTCGAGTTTTGCAAGGGGTCCGGGGATGGCAGGGTGTTAGGGGTGCGGCCAGACGCGGCGGGGGGCCTGTCGCCAGGCTCCAGGGCCGAGCTTACATAACGCGGAGAAAAGCGGATGTACAACCCCGGCGCTGCCCCTCTCGCTTGCACGATCGTAGGACGCGGTTACAGTAGTCAACATTTTCCGGCGACGTGTTTATGTTCGCTTGCCTCATACTATTTTTATCAGGTACTGATTTTATTTTATTTGCCAATTTTTTTTTACCATTACAAAATGGGCAATCTATACTTATTATATTATTATTAGCATCTGTATTGAAACTGTTTCAGAATCCCATAAAACAAAAGGAATATTTGAATTGGATTCACTTAATACATAATAAAATACTGATATATCAACCATGGAAAACATTGAAATTTATTTTCATTTATGCATTGGAACCTATATGGTAACTACAGTAATTTTTATGTAAGTCATATTTACTATCCAAACGTAGTTTTAGAATACTTCAATGGCAAATTTACGAAATATAAATTAATTACCCTATTTGTAGAGTACTGAGCCAACTCTACCCACAAATTTGATTTATTTATTTATTTACCAATTTATGTTCACGGACAATATATACAGAGAATACATAAACAAAAAGTTGTACAAAGGCACTACTTATCTCAAAAGAGATCTCTTCCAGTAGGCCCGTGAGAGGAAATGTTCATATATGAAAGGCATACAGGCGTGTTCGTTAAATAAAGGAAGAAGAAATTAACATACTATGAAACTACAGATAAACATACATATACATATGTTACATAAATACTTATATAAATACATATTTCTATTTAGAAATGAATATACTTAATATATAATATATAAACTACAACTATAATGATTCCGATAAATAATAATCTTTTACTCGTCTTTTAAACACAGAGATCGATTTAGATTCGCGTATAGAAATGTGGTGGTGGTAATGAGTTCCATAGTCTGACCGCATGTACCGAGAAGGAGTAGGAAAAGGTAGTGGTGCTGTGTGAAGGGTATTTAAGGACAGTTTTTAGGTGGGATCTGCAAAGAGAATTTAGAGAATATAAAAAGGAAAAGCGCTCACGTTTTATGTAAGGCACCGGCTAAAAGTGTGGTGCTAGATCAATTTTTTTACGATATACTTAAAGAAATTTTCTAAAATATGTGATAAAATATGTGAAACAACAATACACATAGGTTGTTCTTTATTCGATCAAATTAAATTTGAGACTACGTAGAGACAGATACCAGACACAGTTATTTTTAGAAGTAAAATATTGTTAAATTACTTACTTTCGTAAGGTTTTAAGGTTCAATTCGCATTTGCATAATATTTAATGCCACAGCAATACAACTTAAACTATACGATAATTTAATAATTACAAACTATAACAATAAAACTTAACGTAATCCGACTTGTTTAGTAAGTCAATATTTTTTATTAGACGAGGAGACGACCTCCGTGGCGTAATGATTAACACGCTAGACCGCTAATCCGGAGGTTCTGAAAAGGTCATTTTCCCACTTGCCCTGGATCGAAATCCAGGGCAAGTTAGAAAATGGCCTTTTTCAAATTGTCCTGGGTCTTGGGTGTTTATCTATATATGTATTTATCATAAAATATAGTATTGTAGAGTTAGTATCCCATAACACAATATTAAAACTTACTTTCGGGCAAGCTTAATCAGTGTGATTTGTCCCTATATATAATTATATTTATTTTTGTGACTTTGACTTATTAATATGAAATCCTATAATAAAATAAAAGTCGTAGAAATATAAATAGCTTATAATCTATAATACAAAAAAACTCAAAATAAAAGTTGCAGGAAAAACCGGTGACAATCTGCGCGTGCCTTTACTACGCCCCCCGCACATGTGCCGATGGCTCTGACATTTACGTAGTGCGCTCCGTACCGCCGCGTAGACGCGCGTTCCGAGACGCGCCTTAAAAAATAACGTTCGCAATTCGAAAAAAAATTTTTCGACGCTGTTTTTATTTTTAATCACGAAATATTTTTTTAAAAGTGCCAGTGTTTTATTTTTTTAATTTTGTGTTTGTTTGGATTTGTTGAGTTTAGTGCGGGCAGCCCAGGGGTTGCGATTCCCTGGGAGAGCATTGCTATAGCAACGGATGACGTCAAGTTCAGGGGCGGTTGGTGCATTTAGTTCAATAATGTATAGTTTCTGTTTCATCTGACTGTGCGCATTTGAATAGTGCGGATTTCAGCGTTTGTTTTGGACGTAAGTATTGACACTTTTCTGAATCAGTTTAGACATTAATTAAATTAGAGATAGAGTTTATTTGTAGATAAGACAGATTGCTTTAATGAAGTATGTAATTAAGGTACAATTTACATTAAAAAAAATAGTCTTCGCCGTGCTTTCCTCACATTGTTTTTAAGTAAGTAGTGATTAATTACATAATACAATTCATTTGAATTTATTTTGAGATCATAAATCGACTTTTTAATACTGTTGTTTTTTTTTGTAGAAGTATCCACGCTTACTTTACCTCTTAATTTAAAGAGTCAAATTACATAATATAAGTAGGTTATCTATGATCCATTAATATTACTTTTCATACGTGCTTTTAAAAGCCACAGGAACATTAAAAAGAACCCGAAAAGAATTTCTCCGCATACCACAGACTATCAAACGCGGTTTCACTCTCAAAAAGCTCCGAAACCACTTTTACTATCAACAAATCTGCCGCTAACTTCCATACATATTACGAAATTAGCAACCTCACGAATATTGTGCATTGGATACTAAACTTTATTTTTATAGATATAGAGTGCATCGCGTTTTAGAAAAGGTAGGTTTTTCTTCGCGAGGCCTTCTTGCGTAAGCAGTGTTGACATTGCATGGTAGTGGGAGCGGCGGTACCACAGGTTCTCGCTCGGTTCTCGCTCCAGTTAAGAAGTCAAGGTTACTATGGAATTGTCGCAAATTGCATTTTTTTTTGTTTTTGTTACAAGCACGTATTGTATAAAATACGTACTCGAAAAAGTAGAAAAAAATACAATGCCATTAATAATGAATTAATTTAAAACGGTTGACTTACGTAATAAAGTCGGAAAAGGCCGACTAGGTTTCAATCAATGTAGACGATCATCTTGAGGGCAAGTGTCAAGAACGGCGACCTGACGACGCTACGTCGCTATCCGCTTAGCGTTTTAAATTAATTAAATATATGTAGGTATCTTAAGTTAGTTTTAATAAAATAATGCCATTAATGTTAAAAATACATTGTAAGTGCAGGTCAAGTGCAAGTATACAGACTTTCTTGAAAACTAACAAAGATAATAAAATGCTGTAAAAAAATCGGAATAAAATATGATCGCTACTGTAACAACAAAATAATGTTACTACCGATAGAGGATAGTTTTATATTTAAGGTTTTCTTAACATATAAGACTATTTAAATAAAAATTGTACCAACAGTAAAAAAGTTACATTTACTGTGAATAAGATGTAGAGTCAATATAACAGCTTATAATCAATTTATATTTCGTTATTAACCCAAATTGTTTATCCAATAAAGTAATATTCACATCCATTAATTATCCGATACTGCACCGTTCACAATCATTTGACAATAATGGAACAAGCTATTTTCACAATGCGATATATGACGTCACTTCCAAATTAATGGATTACCGTTAAAACAAACTGTAATGTAATTGAATAAGGTTGAATACCGAATGCCATGGGCGATTGCTCGGTAGGTGCAATTATGCACTAATGATGCAGTGATTACGTATTATAATTATGCATACCTGACAAGTTTAAACGTAGGTTTCTAGTATCTCAAGTTATGCTACTAGCATAATATGGTCTAGGTATATTATAAAATCGTGATGTTATTGTGTATTTATGTTTATCCTTCACAATCTATAGTCAAGAATTTATGGTATTTAGGTACTCTAGGTGTCTTAGCAACTTAACATGTTTTCAAATCATTAAGGACCTCTAGAGGTATATTGTTTGAAGATATTATTATATTGTTCATTGGGTAGATGACTGGGTCAAAAATAAATTATTTGGTACTGTTATGAGAATGAAACGTCCAAAAATAATGTCACTTGTCATTGATCATATAAATTTTCAATTTTTAGATTTATTAATGCAGAAAAACTGATATTAAGAGCGCTATTTGACTCCAAATATCTATGACGTCACGGTTTTGGATTTCATACAAATTCCATAGAAAATGTTTGTTTTGACATTAAGAAAAAAGTGCCTGATTTGACTTACTGTCGTTTAGCTAATTCTTGTTGCTATGATTCTTATACGTGTTAGTCTATCTACCGTGTAAGAGCCAGGCCCTTGTCGGTATCTTTGTTTGGAAAGAGACGCACACAATGACAATTTTTGGCAGAGATAATGGAGTGGTTTGCCATTTCCTTCTCCATTTCATACACTAGTAAACTTAGCAGCCCCTTGTGTGCAGGTTTCCTCACTATGTTTTCCTTCACCGGAAACAAGTAACTTTTTGAAAAGTTCTGTTTGTAATAATAAAGGTTCCAAACAAAGTTTTTAAACTAATTAAATTCTTAATAATATAACTCAAATATATTGGTAAGGACTACTAAAATAATGTAGGTAGTACAAACAAAAAGTTACAAATTGTAACAGTAATTTAACATAAACAAAAGATGTTGCAAGTTATGTCAAAGCTATGTAGCCTATAGCATTGACACAAGATTTCACAAGAATGTTAAAAGATTATAGCAAAACAGTAGGCAGATGGGATAGCCACGTAATATTTTCTGAATAAGAGTTAAAATAAAAAGAAAGAGAGACCTAGAAAGCACTCCACCAATTGGCCTATAAATGAAAGTATAGGAATCCATATTAGTCTAACAAATCTCAAAAGGCTATACAACCTACATTATTATATTACAACTTTATTCAATATTATACAAACAAGTAATTCATAGATCAAAGTTTTCTAAAACCATCAAAAGAATATTTTACCCTAATTCCCACCACAATAAATAAAATCCTTTTCTGGGAAAAAAATTAAGACAACAATTGAACACTTTTCTTATGCGTCAAAAAGGCTATACATTCGCATTAACAATTACAACCCTGTAAGGTTATATACCTTTCATATCATTATGCATTTCCTGGAGAATGGAGAATGAAATATTATAATTCTGTAGCACTTAGGTATTCACCTAAGTACTACAAAAAAGTATAAATGGTATAAGAATCTTCAACATAACATAACACTGTTATTGATATCGACATGACATTGAAATTATGAGATTCCGTAGTAATGACTAAATGGCCAAGTTGACCCAAAAATCGTAGTACACAAGAATGCAAATGAATGAACGGCATGTGTAGCCACGTAGAAAACATACTTATGTAACTGGGGTCTGGATTGTGGATCGAATGTGATTTGGTAGCTTTTTCTTGAACAAAATTGTACCTAATTAGGCTTCAAAGTCAAATAGAATTAAAATATTTAAAAAAAAGTAAGCGAACAGATTTATCAGTCAACGTACTGTTCACGTACTGACCCATTGGTCGGGCCATCATTCTCTCAGCCTAGCTTTATCCCATTTCATTTGGGGTCGGCTCATAATAACATTTAAGAGTACTTGGACTCTCTTTCATAATGGAAATCCAAGTATTTAGGGGTCATCCTGGCTTTCTTGGACCAGTGTCTTTTGCCAGCACTTTTCTATTCATGTGATTTTGAAGTCTTCTCATGACGTGGCCATACAACCTGAGACGTGTTTCGGAGAGTTTCTCTTTGATTGGTCTCATTTTGAAACTTCCACGAATGTGTTCGTTTCTTACCCTGTTAAATAGGGTAACACCTCCTGCCCATCTTTACATCTTAATTTCCGTTGTATGCATTTTGGTGGTTATTTTTCATGGGCCAGCATTCGGGACTGCATGTATGTATGGAGCAGGGTAGACTGCAGTTTTTGTCACTCTTCCTTTGACGCGTTCCGGCATTTTGCTACACGCTCGATAGAAGATTGGTCGGCCATCATTAAATATTGATTTTTTTACTAAATTCATAGGTCTTGCCTACAAAACATTCATATTGTACATATCCTCTTTATTTGATGTTAAACCGTCTCAAAATAAGTATTTTTTGCGTAACTACTTTGGTAATTATTAGTTTACAAGTAGACACATTGGTAATCCAGCAACTCAATAAAAATAAATTGATACGACTGATAAATCGTAACATACATAAAACATCTGAAAAACGCTAAACGGTAAACAAACGATAGTATCGGTAGCTTTTGCACTAAAAATAATGACCTTCAATAAGTGTTATATTTATCCTATATTGAATAATTTTTTTTGACTTTGACTTCGACTCTGTTCTACAAAATAACCTACCGAAAAGTTGTGTCTACAAACTTAAGACCTATGTACATTTCAAGTTTAGATTCAACTAGATACGTTAGAAATCGATGATTTTGTGTAACTGAGACTATACATAGATTGCAGATCTGGCTATGATGCAAGTTGTACCTTCTAGTCGATCGACTAAGTGTTTAGTAGACATTATACTCGTACTATCTAAATCGGAATGATCACTTGACCCAAAACGATGTAATCAGTTCACGAGCTAACGCACTTGTCAGCTGTTGCTACCATCGCTGCACAACAAGATTGAAGCCAGTAATAGCTAGGCCAGAAAGTAAGATCCAAATAAAAGAGTTAAAATATATGGACTTGTCAAGGACTAAATTTATGTAAACCAAATTGCTCTCTGATTTTGTTCATTGAAAGCCTAGAAATAAGTATTTTAAGTAAACATTTAATATGAACGCAAAGAGGAAAATAAAGATTTATTCATTTTTAATAACAATAAAATAAAAAAATAAAAAACTCACTAAAGTTATCATCAGCATCATTCTCACGGGGCCTCTTTCTCATCCATTGATGACAAGCAAAACCAATGTAGAGCAGAGGCATGTTAAAAAGATTCTTATGTAACTGCAGTCTTGCGGACTGCGGATCTAAATAGCTGGGACTTGTTGCTTTTTATCGATCGATTTAGAGTAACTTGTTTTGTAACTACGAGTTGTAATACTTGTGATGCTTTAAAATCCGATTTAGAACATCACCTTTGAAAACAACTGCATTACAATTTAAAAAGTCGTAGAAAGCACAATATTTTAAAATCCTCTCCACTGGCAATTGCCAGTGGAGAGGATTTTGGGAATGAATGTGAATTTTGGGAAAGGATGTGCAATGCAATTGCATTGCACATAATATGGTTGGTCGGCCATGACAGTTGTAAATCCCTCAGCTGGCAATCGACCATATTATGGTTGATCCTTCGCGCGCTTCAATATATATTTTACCGCCAATTTTTATTTAAATTAAATTTATTAGTTAAATTATTACTTGGTTTGGCCCATTATTCCAATGGATGGATGGGTACCTCATACCAAGGATCAAGAATGGATACCAATAAAACAACATAATTGACTTGATAAACCGATTGTTATTGAATTTTTATATCAAATATGCATATTAACTAGATAATCTCTAGATGCGAATATGTATATATCCATGATATATTTATTAAACTGATGAATAAATATTACATTAATCATAGCTGGGTGTCATTAAGCTGAGGAAATGAAACGAGGCAGTGAATTTGTGAGTCTGTTCAGTCGTCGCTCCACTGAATATATGTATAAGAAGTGACATTGCTGAGAAAACTCAAGCTTCTAATTCGACAGAGAGAGAGTCTCTTAGAGTCAGCATTTATATTTTTAAATAAGGTTTTCGTTCTCATACAAGCTTTTATGGTGAGGCCTAATAAGTATCATAATCATTTATTCATCGCTAACATGTTGCATAATATAAGATGACAAATGTTGGTGCAGTACTACATGTACCCAGTTTGGGTGTGGCGATACAATTATCAGAACTATTTACATCGATTTAATATGGAATATAAAAATGTATGATCGTTAATACAAAATATAAATCGTAAATATAAATATTATAAGTAGGTACCTATTTTGTTAAAGGGGCTATTAAGCATTCTAAAACTAATTAAATAAGCTAAGTCAAAATTTTAAGTTGTCGAAGGTATTTAAACAATAATGTCATAATTTATAGCTATGCAGACACATTTTAAAATTTACTAGTCATAGAACTAGGGATTGAGAACGGGTGTTTACTGTAGGTAGGTATATGCCAAGTAGGTAAGTACTTATCAAGAAAAATTAATAAGCCCGAACTCGATGGAGTTGCGTCGTTTTATTACAGGGTTTATATAGCGACCTTCACCATCATCAGATCAGCGTACAATCCATCATTAGATCAACTTTTTGTTATAATATTGCATTGTTATCTGATTTACATTAGCGTATGTACAAAATTTTATGTCAATCGGAAAACGGGAGGTTGCTCAAATTTAACTTGTAGGATTTGACCCTTAATAAACAACAAACAAGCAAAATTAATGCTTGTAAAAATCACTGTGATTTGTCATATTGCATGTTTTTAAAATATATAATGGTATAAAATAATACTAAGTCAGTTTTTTTGAAGTTTTTTTAATTTGAATTTATATAAGTGATTTTATAATACAAGAAGTAGAAAACCACGCTTGGTTAGGAAAAAGAAGTACATTTTATGTAAAAAAGGTAAGTTAATATTCGTAGACATTGTTTACTAAGTTTTTCACAGAAATCGATGAAATGATCTCATCTCAAACAAGATTTTTTCGTCGACTATATTTCGTAGACTTGTTTCTTTTGAGCTTTGCGTATAATTAGATTATCGCCATAATAGTAGATTGTGCTACAAGGCGTAAAGGTAATAGTTTTAACGCGAGGGCGCTTCTTTGAATCCAGAGCGAAACGAAGGGTACCACAATAGAATCACGAGCGTAGCGAGGGATTCTACGGTGGAATCCTGAGTGAAGCGAGGGATTCAAGTATATCGCCCGAGATAAAACTATTACCGTACACCGTGTAGCACATTCTCCTTTTCATCTCCATCTATGAGGAAAATTTGCAAATATATACCTATAACGAATGTAGAATACCTACATATAGCTAATCCGAGTTTAACAGAAAGTTACTAACCTTTATTTGGTGGCGTTTTCACTGAAGAAGTACTATGAAAATATTTTTCTAGGACCACCACATCTTATACATTTTCCAGTCATTAAAATCGTTTCATTACTTTTTCCTTGTGTGTTAATTCTTTATATATTTAGATATGTATATTATACGTAAACTTCATATTTACAATCGGCCTCATCAAGAAATTAGTTACATTTAAAATAGTTGTAAGAATAACCTAATATTTCCATAATAAAATTACTATTTAAATCAAAGACAACAATTGCGCGTTTTTATTGGTTTTTAATAAATTATTATTTTGAAGCAAGAGAACCAAAGCATTTTGACCTACAGTCATCCATGTAAAATGTGTCGTATTTAAATTTTAAAAAATTACGACGCCCTTGCCTATATTTTATAATTTTAAAACTAAATTATTCTTTTTTTTAGCTGACTGCCAACATTATTTTTAATTCTACATTCGTGTTCGGTTTTCAAATGCGTTTTAACGCCTAGGGAATTTACTTTTTACTTTTCAGTGTCTAGAGAATTACCAGTGACTTTAGCCCCAAATATTTGGGATAAAATCATCGTTTTTCGAATAGATGAGATGAAAAAGTTATTAACTTCAACAATCTACACTACTAAAATCTATAATGTAGAAAATATAATAAAGATTTTTTTACAACAAAAAACAACCGACTTCCAACTCCAAACCTCTCTACCATATCTTCACTTCTCCATATTAATATGGGACCAACTGGATAGTAAAGGCTTTAAAATAGAAAAATAATTTTCCAAATCGGTCCAGGCGAATTCTACTTAGTAATCGGAGAACATACATTAAAAAATATTTTGACGAATTGAGAACCTCCTTCCTTTTTCTAAAGTCAGTTAAAATGAAACAAACCCAACGGGCCCATCCGATGACATACTCGTACCTGTACTACACTGTAACCATTGTTGCGTGCCACAGTGCCACGCGGCCACGCCTGTATATTGTGTGGACTTTACTGTCATCTGGCATTTGAAGGTGGACAAAGTTTTATATTCAATATAGAGTTAAGCTTTATATATTGTAAGACTTTATAATTTCATATTTTTTTATAGTGGCAAATGCTGCATATGCTATTATTCAATGTCTATACATAAAACTTTAACTGTGTATGCATACTGTACTACTATATAAGTGTGCTATATAAGTACCATTTTAAATTAATAAATTAGTATTTTAAATTTACAAAATACGAATAAGGCAATGGATATAAAAGTGGAAGTAAAAGTGTAGTAAAACTATCTCTATGCCACTTCACAATAAGAGGCTCTATATTTCATTATGGGATCATGACGTGACCCCCATGCCCCCTCTTAAATTGAGCTATTGATCTATATATATATATATATATATATATATTTTAATTTTTTTAGGTTTAGGTTTTTAGGTAGGTTTAGGTGCAAGTAATTAATGTATAGGTATAGGTCCTTAAGCGTAAAAATTGCCTATTTTATAGCAGAAACCCACTTCCTCATTGAATGTATGTATCTCTGGGAACTGCATTATTCATTTTGAACCAGTTATTGTTGGCGCTCGTGGAATAATACGTTCATTATGTAACTACATAATACACCGGCTGTATTTTACTCGTGATCTGAGTGCATTATACAGTGGTTGTTTATAGGAAAATATTTTATTTATTAGAAGAACAAAGGTAAGATTGCAATATTTGCTGTTTTCAATGGGCTTCAATAAATGAAACCAAAATAAATATCTACAGTTGCTACTTATTTCAACATCATGTTGTCAAACGCAGGATATTTAAATTTTCTGAGCAAACTGAATCAAAGGATCAAGAATCAAAGAATCAAATATTTATTTATCCTTTGCAGGCACTTTTACACGTCAATAATTTTTGTGTACATTACGTGTAATGTTTATTTATTAATAATTGAGTTACTTACGAGTAGCCTTTTTTTTTGACTAGCCATCTATGTCCCACTTCTGGGCAAAGGCCTACCCTCTTTTCTTCCACAATTCTCTATCCTTGATGTTCACATTTCAGCCTACGAGTAGCATAACGCATGAAAATATAAGTGGTTAAAAATTTTCGCAATTCTAAAAATTACGATTTACAAAATTGAAATTATGTATCAGACTAATATCTATGTTTTTTTCACTTTAAACTATTTTATTTACAATAAAAAATAATTTATAAATATGCGTACTAATTTAATTATAAACTGAAATAACGCACACAACACTACACTGCTCTTATTATGAGATATATATATATATATATATATATATATATATATATATATATATATATATATATATATATATACTCGTACTTTTCTTTTCTCCTTCGTGTCAATGACACTCTAAATTCGGCGTATCCATAGTTGCACGTGTGATGAGCCATACCATAGGTACCTCACTTTCACTCAGGCGGGGTCCGCAGTAGGTGTAGGTCAACCGGTTGTTATAAGGAGAACGCGAATAGCCAATATTTGGAATTGAAAACATACTAACTCGAAGAATAGATACTCTATTTCTTTTGGAATATGGTATAGGTATGTATCTATTTACGTATGTTTGGGTATTTATGAACTTTTAAAAAACTTGAAATAATAAAACCGGTCAAGTGTCGACTTACACTTGACTTGACCGCTGTTTCATCTTGGTCATTAGTTTGTCATTCATGAAGGATTCCGTACCTCCGTACAATGTTATAAAACGCTGAAAACAACATGTTTCTTGTATGACGACCCCCTTTAAATTTTAAATATATCTTATTTTTAGTATTTGTTGTTACAAATCTATACTAATATTATAAAGCGGAAGAGTTTGTTTGTTTGTTTGTTTAAACGCGCTAATCTCAGGAACTAATGGTCCGATTTGAAAAATTCTTTTTTTGTTGGGTAGTCCATTTATAGAGGAAGGCTTTAGGCTACATAACATTTCGTTCCGACAACCACGCGAACGAAGTCGCGGGCACAGCTAGTATAATACATAATCGGTGATTTAAAGTGTCTAGCTGTTACGGTTCTAGAGACAGAGCTCTGTGACAGACGGACAGACAGCGGAGTAATAGGGTCCCATTTGCACCCATTGCGTACGAAACCCTAAAAAGTATACATACAAAATTTTTTCGTGTGGAGTACTGTAGTATTTTAGGTTTGCAAGAAGTAATTTCTGTAGACTATTGCAAATAATTTTGAACTATTGCGACGAAATCACGTAACATAAACGTGTTAAATTTACAGACATTGTGACACAAAATTGTCCCATTTTCTACGAAATAATGTAACTTTTTTTATCCGTCATAGTTCAGTTACAATAGCATTGAACAAGACCGAATAACATTGTAGGTACACACTAAAGCAGAGGCCGTAACAAACAGCCGGCACAACACAGTACAAATAAGACACCTGAAAATTAAGAATGGTACATTCCATGATTCCACGTTACTGACATTCTACGTTGCACCCACAGCAATTTAGCTCTTAGAGCAACGGATAATGCGAGATGCTTGTATTGCATGTCTTCCTGCGCATACGCAGAACAACGATTAGAATAATCGTGAATTTGGAGTATTTTGAAGATAATTTTCATCTGTACCCATGCGAATCGTGGTGCTAAGAGAGAATTTAGATTCTACAATATAACGTCCCCTATGAAACTCATTGAACTGCTAATAGAGTCTGGCTAACGAAAGATAAGACTAGAAAAGTACGGCAAATGAAAAAAAAACATCAAAAAATCTTTATTAGTTAGACCATCCTCCTTAGGATGGCCTAAATAATAAAAAGTCTGAAAAGACCAGCGTTACGCTGCAGCTTTAATTAGCGCTACAAGAGTTTTATTAGAGCTGTTTTTTCTTAGTTTAAGGAACTATTTGCTGCTGCTATTATTGGACGCCTAGTCAGCTAGGTTTCTTCAAAAATGAGTTCGTGTAATCGGTACATACTAAAGTTACAATTTTTTCAAGAATATTTATTTAGGATATAGCTATGTAGGTAGAAAGCACGCATTCCAATGTAGTTTATTATATTTCTATAGTTTATCACTCAACTTAATTATTAATGGTTAAATATCTATTAAAAAATCCAAATCAATAGCATTAAATGTTTATAAAGCTACTATTTGGATATTTGACTTATTTTTTGGACATAAATTACTTTTTCCTGTCTGTATCGTGAAGCTAAAAGCGAATTTATTCTGTATCAAAATGTCTTTAAACTTTATTTGTTATTAAACTGCAAATAAATTTCTTAAGAATTCTTAGGTACACGTCAAATGTAACCAAGTTGAAAACAAAATTCAATTCGAGCGAACAAACGATTGCTCGTACGGCTAAATAGATCGTAAACAACGTGAAATAGCCGGGAATAGCTGAGTTTGAATGCGTCTGAAAAGACCAGCGTTACACTGCAGCTTTGATTAGTGCTATAAGAGTTTTATTAGAGCTGCTTGTTCGTAGTTTTAGAATTTTTTTGTTACTGCTATTAATTAATTATACGCTGCTATCAATTGTATATTATATATTACTGGACGCCTAGTCGAATAGGTTTCTTTGAAAATAAAGATTGTGTAATCAGTGGAAAATTTAGTAGTTCTTCAACCGACGCACATAGATATTTTATTGATAAAACATAAGTAAGTACTTAATTACTTAAAAACAAAATTACTACTACAAATATAATGTTAAATAAACATAAGTTAGGTTGAAAAGCATTCTATTATATAAAATATATCATATATATAAAAGAAAACTATTCCAAAATAAATAATTTATTTGTAAAATTCGATAAATTTTTTGGACTTATGATTTATTCTCTTATTAGAAAAAAAACATCGACATGAACAAACATTAAACTAGCTCCTATCACATCTTTGTTGCGCAAAAAGCTATGACATTTCCAATAATCTCGGAACTTTTCTCTCAAGGTAACAAGTCCAAATTGGGGGCCATTAGTTGTAATGAATCGTAGGTTTTATTGATTTTTGGGGTCTTTACATTGCCCTTCATTTACACGGTATTGGCCTTTACCGTTACATTTTCTCATCCAAAATGCTTCCTATTAATTAATGTTTTAAAAAGGGTTGTCATCCGCATCATTTATCGTATCATTAATCTTTAGCTTCAGCCATTTTGGTAAAAAATGGCTTTCTGTTCAACATTTTCTGAATGACAATTTTGGTAATTAAGCTGGATTATTAAGAGTATAAATGCATAATATTTGCACTACAAAGGTTATGATAATAACCACGTTGAAAAGTTACTACTGTTTTTGACGACTGGGCTTTATATGGCATTCAGCGCATAGTGCACTTCACAAATCGTAATAAAAGTAATTTATTTGCCTTTGGCCTTAATACAGCACACATAATACTTACAAAAAGAGTAAGAAACTTAGTTAAAATTAATTTCGAGATTCTAGTAATTTTACAAGGATTTTTTTTAATGAATTTTATATTCATGATCTCGAAAAAAATCTATACCAGACGTTATATATGCGAATCTCGATTTTTAAGATCCCCAGTATTGCACTTGAGGTGTATCTGCATAGTGAAAACTTTCCTGAATTCCGATATTGTGTAAGAACTTCATATTAATTTACAGAGCCAATTTCAAAAATTCTAATAATGTTTAATACTTGCAGCAGGACTAAGTTCAAATTGATGTATAGTGCCAACTTTTTAAAACTCTAATGCTATGTAAGCGCAGCAGCTGTCCTGCTTTTAATTGCTACACCTGCTGTGATACCGCCCTCGATTCATTGCACTACTAATTACGAAACACGCCGGTCATCTTTCGTCGGCTTCCTTATTACATGAATAAATATGCAATTTATTTTGTTGTTTTTGCTTGTCTTATTTAAGACTTTTTTCAAGTTTCCCTTTTGTTACAGAGAGAAAAAGTTGTATTATAAATAAACCCGTGAAATTTTGCTTCTACAACAACTCTCAATGAGCACAGACCAATGGGCTTGGCAACACCATGTCATCGGCATAACTATTTTTTTTTAAATCCTTGTTTTGTCTAACAACAACTCAATTGAACACTCTCCTTAACCTATATGGAGTTCCCTTTTACTTTGAAAGGCACGTTAAACCCTTGATCTCAGCTATAGGTGTCATCATTATGCCAACTGCATTAATATTCTAATACCAGTCATAGCCAATTTTTTTGTCATTCAGGTCCCATTCTTGGGCAAAGGCCTCCCCTTGTTGTTTCCAGCTACTTCGATATTTAGCTACCTCTCTCCAATCCTTTTCATAAGCAGACAGGTAGTCCTCTATTTCATCTTGGGCTTTCCCCTTGATCGTTTCCCGTTTTCATTCTTCATCTTCGTTTTGGTAATTAACACACATGAAAAGCAAATGCTCTTAAACTTGGTATCCTAACTTTTAAGATTACTTACTAGTTATTTTGATTGCTGCACCTGCCATGGCTGTGACACACTCCCGCCCACCATTCATTACACTACCAATTACCTACCAGCGCCCGCTGACGACGGCTTCCTAATGAAATTACGTCGTTAAGTGGTTTGGATTGGCTAGAGAGTGCATCCTCGGAGATGCACTTTCTTTATGAATGTTATAATGGATTTAATATCTTACATGCATTCAAATAAGATATTACAAAACTGGCTGGCAAATTGTGATGATGATATGTGAGGGACAAAAAAATTTGGAGAGGAATGAGAAAGTTTCAACATTCGACTAAGAGTGGCTGAATAAAGAGAGTACTACCCTTTATTGCACAAAAAAATAAATACATGACTTAAACTTAAAACCTAGGAAATGCGCAAAAGGCGGGTCTTATCTCTAAGCAATTCCTTGCAGGCAAACTCGCTTATCTGGAAAAAATAACGGGAAATTAAGTAGTGCGGGTTGGTAAATATAATACTCGTAAACATATGTACCATACAATAATTATAATAAACATACCTATGACTATGATTATAAAATGATCATACACGTGGGTTGAAACCTGGTAGAAACGTTCAAAAGTACTAATTCACGATATTGTCGTTAAACACATTTTTGTCTCTAAATGAATAAATCAATAAAATCTTAACCACTACTTGATTTTCAATGAGTTTGTCGTGACTTGAAAATTCAGTTGGTGGAGGGAGATCGATAACCAAGACAAATTGTAGATACCTTACCCTGTATTTGTAAAAGTAGTGTCGAAGGCAGAGATGGATTGTAAAGGGAGTTTGACATCTATCTTTTTAGGGACAAACTTGTGTTTGTTACGATGATTTTGTATATTATATAGATAGATACAGGCATTAACACGTCTTTTTCTCTAACAAATCAAACAGAGCCAACGCTTGGAAAACCCATAAGCTTAGGGAACGACTGGCATTATTGACATATATAAAAGGAACCGGTCAAGTACGAGTCCGACTCGTACATGAAGGTACGGAGGACCTCCATACAATGTTTGAGAACGCTGAAAGAAAACACGTTTCTTGTATGACGACCTTATTAATTTTTTTACTTTACCTTCATCATCATTATCATATCAGCCACAGTCCACTGCTGGACATAGGCTTCCCCCAAGGATACCAAAAACTTTACCTTATTTTTAGTATTTGTTATTATAGCAGCCTCAGTAGTACATACGAGTATAATTTCAAGCTATTACAGTTCAAGAGATAGAGCCTTTAAGACTTGTGACCTTTAGCTGAGCATAAGACTCTATGCGGCTGAAATGATGATGATGAATTAAAAACTCTATCATGCATGACATCTGTATAACTCGACATAAACTCGTAACTAAACCAACAAGCCTAAAAAACAAGTTACACGGGTGAAACAAACTATTTCGTAGGTATTTTATATCATGATAAACTTCAAAACATGTTATTTATAAAACTGCATAACGTTATAAAAATACAAGGTTCAATTTACGCGAAAAACCAGCTACAAAGTTGCGACATACAACGCCTTAATTAAACCTCGCACTATTTTTATAACGTAAATAAATCGACATGTTTCATACGCTGTTAGTTACTAACGAACCGTTGCATGATACGAGTATTAAGGCCGTACCTGAATTTTCCGGGGTCCAGTGCTGCCCCCATTTAAAATAAATCATTTCAAAGAAAATGGAGACATTATTTAAAATTTTGCTACTACCAAGTCCTAGATAACCCTTCAAAGTATTTTATGAACTACTGCTTACAGTTTATAATGAGAACGTTAAGCTTTACTACGCACATTTGCGAAAAACGGCCACTTTTGGCCGTTTTCTCACTCTCCATTTTCTTTGAAATGATTTATTTTAAATGGGGGCAGCACTGAACCCCGGAAAATTCAGGTACGGCCTTAATAGACAATTGGGGAATCTTCAATCGTTAGAAAACTAGGATATATCTGGACTCCTACTGCCAGAAATTCCGAGTCTTACATTTCATAGACATTGTCTGTAGGTCTGTAATGATAATACTTATTAAGATAAGATTTTGAGTTTGATCGATTTTTACAAACAGTTAGTCGAAGCAATGAGCAATTTCAGACCTATAGGAATTCTATGGATATGTATAGGAATACAAGGTTATTTTCAATTCAGTCACTACTTAAGTAGTGATTCAGTTCATCGTTTTGATCATTTTTCCCAATAAATGTAGGTATATTAAAATACAAGTGATTTAGATATTATGGGATGTGATTTTTATTTTATTTCGATATTCATTTTTGGGAAAAGTTGACAAAATGATGGACTGAATTGGGTACCCTATAAATAACCTTGTATAATAGCACACTTTAGGCATTGCGGCATTAAATGCTCCCAGCAAAGCAGAAGCAACACAAAACGTACAAAGATGTGAGATTTTCTGCACAGTTCGTAAATAAATTCCTAAGCATACGATTTTTTATATATATTATTTAAGATCTATCTTCACATGAATAATACCAGTAGACATTAAAGCAAAATACCAGTCGGACGAGCAAAACCTCAACTAAATAACACGAACGTACGAGACAAACAATAAAATTGATTCGACACACTTGCGTTGCATAAAAATACTGCACGCTGGTGCCCAGGTATTGGACTTACGTAATCTGAGGTCGACTCATTCGTACCAGAAGTTATTGTAAAATAAGCTTTAAGTCTTAGTGACAGAGTTTCACGAATGTAACGGGAGTTGGAGTATTTTTAACTATTCTCGTGCGTAAACCTCGGGTGCTGGCTTTTTGTTTCAAATGAGTTATTGCGGTGGAGGTTTCAAAAGCTAACTTGTTTTGCGATGAAGAAAATATTACTCTTCGGGTCCTATATGAGGCAGAAATGCGAATTTTGAATAAACCTAGTATGGTAAAATATTCTATAAAGTCTAATACTGGAACCTTTTCAGGGTTCCGTAGCCAAATGGCAAAAACGGAACCCTTATGGATTCGTCATGTCTGTCTGTCTGTCTGCCGTATGTCACAGCCACTTTTTTCCGAAACTATAAGAACTATACTGTTGAAACTTGGTAAGTAGATGTAACCTGTGAACCGCATTAAGATTTTCACACAAAAATAGAAAAAAACAATAAATTTTGGGGTTTCCCATACTTAGAACTGAAACTCATCTCACTCTTCATCAAACCCGGTGTGGAATGTCTATGGATAGGTCTTCAAAAATGATATTGAGGTTTCTAATATAATTTTTTTCTAAACTGAATAGTTTGCGCAAGAGACACTTCCAAAGTGGTAAAATGTGTATGTCCCCCACCCCTGTAACTTCTAAACTAAGAGAATGATAAAACTAAAAGAAATATATGATGTACATTACCATGCAAACTTCCACCGAAAATTGGTTTGAACGAGATCGAGTAAGTAGTTTTTTTTAATACGTCATAAATCGTAAACCGCAATTTACCTTTAGAACTTTTATATTATGTTACTAGCTGCTACGGAACCCATCATGGGCGAGTCCGACTCGCACTTGGCCGCTTTTTTAAGAGTAATTACCTACCATTTTACACTACACAAATTCTTTTCTAATAATACAAAATATTATGCTTAAATTAAAGCAGATGGATATACTCGTAGTACAACTTCTGATTTGACTGCCTCCGTGGTCCAGTAGTCAAGGCGTTTGCCTTGTGATCCGCAGGTCGTGGGCTTAAATCCTACTGGGAAGTACACTTAGTGAAAAGTTGTTTCCAGTCTGGTTAGAATATTGCAGGCTTGAATCTCCTGATTTCCCAAAAAGAAGATGAGTCCGTGCTTTGGAAGGCACGTAAATCTGTGGGTCCCGAACGCCATCCAGCGTTTGTTTATCCTAGGATTGGTTTTGGTCTACCCCACAGACCATGGATCAAGATAGACACAGCCTCTGATTGAATTTGCGTGTCAATCTAACGTCAAATTGACTTCATTCAGGATCGTCACTTTTAGTCCGTGTATGTCAATTCATTACATCAGACATTGAGCTCTCTACTGTAAAATACCTAAATCTGACGTTTTGAGCCGTAGAAACTCGTCGAAAAACGTTGGAGGAAGAAATAAAAAAGTTTCCTTCCGTTTGTAAGTGAATTTCTTATTAAATATGGTATTGAAAATTGGCACGCCAGGATTTCATACAAAATGAAGGACTTTCTTTATCTTGTAGTATATACAATTCAGTAGTCTACCCTTTGGGTTGTGGACGGCAGACGGCAGTCGCTCTGTGTAAAAACCAGTAATCTCGTCAAATCACCTAGGTTAGGTAGCGAAACCCCGGGCACATATAACGTCTAACAAAATATACTGAAACTATTTTAAGGGTGAATTCAGTCTGTGATATTGAACAACTTTCCCTAAGGAACATATGTCGAAATATGAAAAATAATTTTTGCTTTTCATACAGACTCGGATCAGCTGATCGGTCAACTTGTATGGGAGGCCAAAAATTATTTTTCATATTTCGATATATGTTCCCTTGGGAAAGTTGTTCAGTATCATGGACTGTATCCACCCTTAAAATAGTTTCAGTATATTTTGTTAGTCCCTGCATGATAAACTAATATATCTGCAAATGA
Source organism: Acrobasis repandana (assembly GCA_963576875.1). Classification (NCBI taxonomy): domain Eukaryota; kingdom Metazoa; phylum Arthropoda; class Insecta; order Lepidoptera; family Pyralidae; genus Acrobasis; species Acrobasis repandana. The sequence goes on from OY756225.1 coordinate 17,572,148, forward strand.
ATAGGTATAGTTTATAGGTAAACCGTTTTACAAAAGCCTTGAATGACTAGAAGTGATTGGTAGGCATAATCTGTGTCACTTGTTGCTGATGTTGAGTCATCAATGAATTCATGACGTACGTTGTGGTCTATTAGAAACCAATAATGATGACTCACATAGTTAACTAATTAACATATGTGATTCAGCTTAAAAGGTAAACAAATGTTTTGACGGGATTTTTTAAAAACAAACCGTGTTTTTCGTGACTTACTAACATGTGCCACTGTTAGGGTCCCGTACCCAAAGGGTGCCAACCAAAGGGACCCTGTTACTGAGACTCCGCTGTCTGCCCTCTGACCGTCTGTCACAGGGCTCTATCTCTTGACCAGTAATAGCTAGACACTTGTAATTTTCACCGATTATGTATTACTGTGGCCGCTATAATAAACAATACTAAAACTAAGATAAAATTAAAAATTAAATGGGGGCCGTTATACAAGAAACTTGTTTTTTCAGCGTTTTACGAAGATTGTACGAAGGTACGGAACCCTTCATGTACGAGTTCGACTCGCACTTGACCGGATTTTTTGATTTGGTTTTGCAAAGTTGATGGTTTGGTGTGCCTTCAAAAGCACGGTTTTTATTTACCTAGATACCTACTTATTTATTTGCTGTTTTTGTCAAGATCATACCTAGGTATTTATTTAAGTTACCTATTTATAAATATTATATACCTATTTCAATGTAGTAATAATTCTAAATTACAAAATTGTCTACCTAGACCTTGTGCAAATCTGTATATAATATATAACGTCTAATATGTTCCTTGGGGAAAGTTGTTCAGTATCATGGACTGAATCCACCCTTAAAATAGTTTCAGTATATTTTGTTAGACCCTGTATAAAAAAAAAGTATAAAGTAGGAAGACAGTAATTTAAAACATATCTATAATTTAATATGGAGCAACATAGACCAACATTCTATTACCGGCACGTAAAAAACAACAACTTAAATACTTATTTTTTTAATATTATTGTTATTAAATACTGAAAGTATTATTAAGACAAACAGAAGGGCCGTTTTTCCATACAACCTGTTTTCTTCCTGGATAATGCCGGTAGAGTTATATTTTTTTTCCTAAATGTCTATAGCCACTATTAGCCTATGTTTTCTTTTTTTTTCATAAATTATTTTGCCTATTATATACTGTAGGGACACAATACGCTAAGTAAGCGTTTATTATTTTGTTCCACGACGCGTTACCATAGATCGCCAGTCGTTTGCCAGCTTTGTTCAGAGTCTCGCATGTGTCCGTAGATAGCTCCCCGTGTCGATCCGTTTGTTTGTGCATATATCAAAAACTGTAAATTGTGTGACTTGTGAGAAATATACCAGAACTTATTTACCGAGTGTTGAACTTTACCTTCTGAATCACATAGCTTTGGCACCCGTACACTCTCTGAATACCTACACATAGCTAGGAAATAGATACCGAAATAACTTTGGAGTCAGAACTATAGAGAGATAGCCCATAGTGTCTACAATACTATATACATTTTGCATATTTTTTCAATAAACACTGTAGATAATATCATTCATTTTGAATCCTCACAACAAACGTATGTGAAAGTAGTCCACTTCCGTTTACAATAGGATAGCATCATTATCATGCGAACCATTCAATGCAAATAACGTCTAAAACCCAAAACGATTTATAAATTTGTAACCTTTATTATTATCCGCAAAAGGTTCTATTTTCTAAAGTACCTGTATTAACAAAACGGTACTTACATACGTCTAAAAATATTATAAATGTTAGAATTAGTGAGAGACCATTACGTCCGTTGCAAAAGTTATGCAATTCCTTTCATATAAAAGTTCACCAAACCGGTTACCACATCAAAGAACAAGTGAAATTAATTGAACGGCAATTTTTACCCGACTGCGCCAGGAGGTTTATGTTTTTCGAGTGTATTTATAAAGTATAGTAGTATAAAGGAATGTACTTTGGCACGCTCTGCAGTCTAAGGCTGTTTTTACATGACGCCGCCATGGTGTCATGTGAAAACAGCCTAAACGACTTGATGGATGACACTGGGTATATAAAAATTGAAAAAAAAAAACAAAATGGCGGATTTTTGTAGCCAAATCTTAATTTTTTTTTAATTTAGAACCTGTCGAATTGGGTATCAAAAGAAATAATTTTATACAACGTGGAAGGGACATACCCGTAATAAATCGAACCACGGGCTATACTGGATCACTAAAGTATAATAACATTAAAGTAACAGCCAAAAAACAAAAAAAAATCGGCATTTCCATACAAAAGTGTATAGCCACCCGGGCGGTTTGTATGGGAATGTCATAATACTTTTTATTTTTACCATAATGATCTAGTATAGGCCGTGGTTCGATTTATTACGGGTATGTTCCTTCCACGTTGCATAAGCATTACATATATATATATATATATATATATATATATATATATATATATATATATATATATAACGTTTCGCGTTAAGGCGAAGATATAGGCAAATGGCCTTGAAGTGTGAAATAAATTGTTAACTCGTAAATATGGTGATAATTTCCATATTGCTCTACGTCATGCACTAGATAGCCCTTTAAATTATTTTATGAACTGCCGTTAAAACTATTATTATGACCGACTAGCTTTAAAACTTGCCGTGGCCACTTTTGGCGGAGGCAAGTTTTAAAGCTAGACGGACTAATGTAAATAATTTCAACGGTAGTTTATAAAATAATTTAAAGGGCTATCTAGTGCATGACGCAGAGTAATATGGAAATTATTTCCATATTTACGAGTTAACAATTTATTTCAAATGAGGGCGCCACTTCAAGGTCATTTGCCTATATCTTCACCTTAATTCCCGTATGCATTAATTTAATAATAATGCAACGCGATAGTTTAAAAGTATTTATATATAACTTATATGTTTAATGTAATTTGGAATGAGAAATGCTAAAAAACAACATATTATCCCGCTCATGTTATCTCAGGCAGTCGGGTTTTTTTTTTTAATAATTACTTGGTTACTTTTTATTGTTTGAAATTGAACAAAGTGCTTTTAAATTAGCTAGATGAGCTAGATTAGATTTGTCTCAATTTAGTGCTATAAATACTTCCTACAATGCGTCATAGTCTGTCAATTCATTTTCCATGCGTGATAAAAAGTTCACAAAATCACTATAAGTAACCAGTACAGCATGGATCTCGATGGATGGAGTTGTTATAGCTAATAAAAAAAAATGTGATGTGCTGCTGGAAATATTCCAGTAATATTTCCGTAAATGTTACCAATATTTCCGTAATTCCATTCTTTCCACGTATTTCCATTTTTAGGAATATTGCTGGGAATGTTTACGGGATTATTTCCAAAGTTTTCAGGCAGGCAGGCACATCACTAGCTATAAGTCAGTAAGCTCTAGAGTTCAATTGTCCCACCCCAATTCGGCCGCAGAGCCGTTGCCGTGTATTCTACACACACACACACTATCCCGTTTTACACTTATTGGGGCCGACAGAGCATTTTGGGTTTTGAGGCTCTAAGCAGACAGAGCCCAGGACCGCAAGACCCAAAGGCCACTTTTATCGTGATGGTGGCCGAAAGAAAAGGTGGAAAAAGGAATCAAAATAGTGGTGGGTCGCTAGCCGCATCGCCTATTAACATGATTCGCATTTTCACCCATTCCCTCATTCCGCTTTTACGATCTGCGCGCGAAGACAAGCAGCTAGTATATTCTTTTATTTTCTCCCAGACCAGCATTGAAGAAAACTTTAGAAACATCTTCCTAAGAAGAAGTTGTAACTATAGAAACATCTTCCTATTATGAAGTTGTAACTTTAGAAACATCTTCCTAATAAGAAGCTGTAACTTTAGAAACATCTTCCTAATAAGAAGCTGTAAATTTAGAAACATTTTCCTAATAGGAAGCTGTTACTTTAGAAACATCTTCCTAACAAGTCTTAATAAAATCCTATTTACCAACCTCTACAGTACCGAGGCCCTGATAGGCCACGGCAGATGGTCGTTAACTGACAGATATTATTAGTAAATGGACCACGGGCTGATGAAGTCGTTTTGATTTAGGTGCCGCATTAATTAATTACCTGAGGGCTTACCTACATCCTATTCCATATCTACAATAAAAAGAGCAATTTTTGTATAAGTATTTATCAACAAAAATCATTCATTCAGCCTTGAACCTCCCGCTATTGGGAATATGCCTCTCTCAATTAATGCCATTTACCACGGTCCTGATCTACTTTCATCGACGTTCGACCCCCGAACTTTCAGATGTCGTCAACCCATCTTGCTAACGGACGACCTACGCTGTCCTTACCATTAATAGGCCACCATACTCTGGTAATATTTTGCTCCACCTGTCATTACCCCGTCTCCATTTGAGTTCTGTGACTCGTTTTCCAACGTCTTGTACTTTCGTTCTTTGCCGAACAACTGTGTTGGGAACTCGATCTTGAAGTTTGATGCCTAGCACGGCTCGCTCCATGGCTTTCTGTGCAACTCTTATTCGGTATTTAGCAAAAATATCGAGATCCATATTATTATAGTACTTACCTAAGTACTATGTTTTCCTTATTTTTTATAATTATGTTTGTAAATTTCCAAGTGTACTTGAATAAATAAAATAAAAAAAAAATACAGGTCGAGTTGCGAAGAAATAGTCGAAGTTGAAAAAATGATATACCATAGTAAACACTGCATCAAAATCCGTTGTAGTATAAATTATCGTACAGGCAAACATCAAAATCGAAGCTCATGTAAGTATTAATTGATTCGAATTTAGCGAAAGGTTCTTTGGATGAAAACTTGGTGTGTTTCTAGCGAAGTTTCCTAGTTTTCTTTTCCAGTTCAACCTACATAAAATGGCTGCGTAATATCAGGTTAATAGGTATAGTAATCTAGTTTTCTAAGATTTCCGTAAATGATAAACTCAATACTCAATCGTTTCTTGTTAATATTGGTCTTAATAATTATAAATAATATTTTTCCAAGCTGGTCGGGGAGAAAATTGAAAACATAAAATGTACCAGCTGCTTCTCTTCCCGCGCAGACCGTAAAATTTGATTGAGGAAAAATATATAACATTTTATTAAACCTATGATGAGGCTTGAAACACACCACTATTTTGATAAATAGAAGGAGAGCGCTTCTAAATTCGGACGTAGGTTTAAATGTTTTGTTTTTTTTTTGTTCCTCGATAACTTCTCCGTTTTTTAACCGATTTAGCGATTTAGATAAATCTTTTTTTTTATTTAGGAAAAGGGTATACAATACATGCAAGTTGGTCCTATTGTCACCAGGGGAAGATCTGATGATACCTTAAGAAATTGAGGGATCTCCTCAAATATTTTTTGCACACATATAGTTAGTGATTTTGATAGCTTTGTCAATAAATCAAGCATTCAGAAAGTGATTTTTGGTGAAGTGGAACTCATGAAAAAGATCAAAAATAAAAGTCGCTTTTTTTTGTTTACAATTATCTACTTTTACGCCCACAACCTCGTCAAAGTGGCCTTTGGGTCTTACAGCCAAATCTGTCCCGTTATGGATATCTTTATCCATAACGGGATAGACAATGATAATGTATGTATACACAATAAGTGGTGTAAATTCCATTTGGAAAATTGAGGTCAAAGTGTTATTGTCACAGAATAGTGAGTACCAACTTAATATTGTATTGACATAACAAAATGGGGCAATCGAAAACGGCAAGCACATAATGGTACGATTTTAGAGTTATGGCCGCCATATGCTCCTCTATAACTGATTTAGGAACAACCAATTAGTTGTGTGTATCATCGTATCAGCCGCAGGAAGTCCACTGCTGGTCATAGGCCTCCCCGGGACTCCTCTCCCTCTCTTTGGGGAGCCCAAGGATTTCCAAAAACACCGATCGGAAGCGACTTGATTCCGACCATCTAGTAATTGCGTGTATGTTATCTTTAGATTAAAAATAATTTATTCTCAATATGTAATTTGGTCTATTTGTTTTTAATTAATTTTCATGTTTATTCAGATCTTCTTCTTCTCGAGTCGAAAGGCTATTTATTTATTTAATTAAATCAAATTTGACCAGCCACGGCGATTCCCGGCCATTTGCCTCATTTAGATAAATTTAATCTTTTTATTCAATTTAAACTTTATCTTAACAAAATATGAATGTTCATAGTATTCATTTCTGCAATTTGAGTTTGAAAAGAAAAAGCTTTTTTCTTTTTTTTTTCTTTTTTAAATAGAATAGATAGTAGTCATTCTGTCAGTTATAGGGACCACGGTCAGTGTGATCCGGCCAGGACAGTAGGAAAATTGTGCCACTGCAAGTAATAGTTTTAAGTTTCATTTAGGTTCATTCTTTTAAATATTATTTTTCCCTAACTGTGTAATATGTCTCAAAATTCAAAATATGTTTATTATCATAGGATATTTATAATATCTCTTAATAAGTATTTCTTTTTTTTTGTTTTGCACAAATATTGACTCTATCTATATATGTATATAAATCAAATAAATAAATATATAGGGACAAATTGCACTGATTGAACTAGCCCCAAAGTAAATTTAAACTTGTGTTATGGTATACTAACTCAACGATACTATATTTTATAATAAATACATATAAAGATAAACACCCAAGTCCCAGGAAATTTGAAAAAGGCCATTTACCGACTTGCTCTGCCTGAGTATCGAACCCAGAACCCCGGATTGGCGGACTGGCATGCTAACTACTACAAACAGGCAACCGTACCTACACATGACTGATCGTAGGAGTTTCGTTTTACCTGGCGATGACGTCCTGAAACACAGACGTTCAGTCTAGTTAAGGCACCAGTCTCTCACAATATTTATTATTCAAATATATGTACACTGTAAATTGTATATAGCTCATAAGAATATTGTAGTGAAAAAATAAATTTATAATTATTATATTATTATTTATACTTTTTAATTCGAAACCGTACACCTGCCCTTATCAAAGAGAGTTACATCCAAGATCCGGCGTAGGTAGCCAGTGTCATTATTTCCACTGACTACGCTAATTACACCAGAATAAATCATTTTTATCGTCACCCCTGGCCGTTAGGGTGAATCTTACTGCTTTCCGCCATTTTAACGCTATAAGAAATTCTTATTTTCCGATTCAACCATTTACATTTGTAAATGACGTAATTAGGACTCGAAATGTTCAATAATTTAGGTCTACTGTTATTCTGTACTATTCGAATTCTGTAAATACGAATAAGATTTGTTTGTTTGTTTTTGGTGCCATCACTGGTGCAGCCTTTTTCAAGCTGCTTAAAGGCATCTGACAAAGCTTCACGACTGCGATACTATGACAGCCGGGACCAACGGCTTGACGAGCCTTCCAAAACACGGGGGAGCTCGAGATATTTTTATGTCACTTTTGGTCACCCATCCAAATGCGGACCATGCCCAATGTTGCTTAACATCCGAAAGCACTAGGAATGCGTTTTCCCACCGCCGCGCCGGCCACCGAGCTCTTGTATGATGTTTTGATTTCTTACTTAAATAGGTACATAATAAACTTAAGCAATAAACAAGTAATAATTTAATTTTAAAAAAAATTTAGATTTTATAAAAAAAAATTAACTAAAAAGTTTACTACCTACCTACTTTACTTTACTAATACCACAGAATACAGTGCTAATACCTAATTTTTTGTAAACGTCAAAACAATCATTTTCTATAGGTTCTGTATTAAATACTACATCGTGATGTCATAGCTTCTTAGAGTCAAATAAACGTTCAAAATAGACATGATCAATGACAAGTGACATTCTTTTATGACGTTTTAACAAATGGAACTAATAGAAACTAGAAAAGGAACCCTTGACTTTTCCCTTTTTAAAATGTGAAAAAATCTGGGGTTCCAGTTCTAGTTTCCATTAGTTATATTCTAAAGACGAACTTCGAGTAAAGTTTTTCATTGAATCTAATAAATGTTTACTAGACCATTACTCATGACGTGTGAAAACGCTCGTACTTAAGTAAGTAAGGACCAACAGTTTTATGACAAACACTTTAGTACTCGTAACTGTGGTCATATGTGACTCAGAACACCTCTGGGAAACTAGTTCCCACAGTGCCGGCTTCTTGGTCACATAATCATGTATTAAGGCTACTACTATAAAATATGACTCTGACAGAACGATAATTTGTTAGTGTGCTAATATTGCTTTTAAGCCATTATCATTGCTGCAAAACATTATTTAGGAGATCGCCGTGTGGTTCCCGGCAGAGTAGAATAGGACCACTCCGAGTCTTCACGTGGATGTCGTAGAAGGCGACTTAGGAAACACAAGCTTAACAAAGCTTATATACATCAGGGAGACCTCTTCAACCCGTATGGCCAGCATGGAGAGTGTAGGCCAAGTCCTCTGACTGTTCTGGTTAATATATGGCTCTGGTAGTACAGAGGGGGTCGTGCTCCTGCAGTGGAGACTAAAAAAGACCTGGTGATGATGATGACTTAGGATATCCTATTTAGGAGTCGTCATCATGTATGCAATTTTGTACTTTACTCCTTTTGTTTGTATGATGTGTAAATGGTATCAGAACTTCAGAGACAGGCATTAAGGGGGAGATATAACTGAGAGAAGACACTGCAAGAAGAAGGTTTAGCGATAGCAATCTAGTGATAGTGGATTAGAAGCGCAAGTTAGCTTACAAAGATGACTTCCAACAAAAGCAAGTAATTATGATTATTTTAGATTTTTTTGTAATTAGTGATCTGGGGTAATTTTTTTATATAATAAGTATGTTTTAGTTTTTAGTCATAATTTTGGTTTATAGTTTTCTTTTAATTTAACAATTAATTATAGCCTAGTCAGATTTTATTTGAATATAAAGAAACATTACACGTAATGTTCACTAAAATATTGACGTGTAAAAGTGCCTGCGAAGGCCTGTCTGCTGAATAAATATGTGATTCTTGATTCTTGACGAGATTTGAACAAAACTGAGTTCAATTTTAAAGCGCTTAATGTACAAAGTGTCGCATCTATCCTCTTTTTAACGTGTGTTCTTGCACACATAATCAAGCAGTTAAGGCTACAACACACGCATGTAATTGCGTTACGCTGACAGCCTGATGGACGGCGGAGGATAGGCATTTAGACGTTTTGGTGGATTAAGATTACGGGGCAAAGAAAAGATTGGGACCAGCGAAAAATCAAGCACAGACTTCTAGCCTTATTCGAATATTTAGTAGTGATAATGGCTCTTACATCCAAACAAATTGAAATCTACTTTATATGTATGAATCAATTGTAACTATAGGTACAGCATAAAAGTTTGTTTGTATAAAACGTGTAATGAACTAACGCAAAACCTCTCAGATGGTACCTCAGCCTATGAAACTGAACAACTTTTGTTCTAAAACTTTCACGAAACCCAAAAAAAAAAAATATTTTCATACGAACTGTTTAGCTGATCGAGACAATTTGTATGAAAATCTGAATGTTATTTTTGGCATTTTGGGAATGTTGTAGAACATAAGTTGTTCAGTTTCATGGGCTGAGGTACCATCTGAGAGGTTTTGCGTTAGTTCAATAACACGTTGTATATGTTACCTAGTCATAACTCGTATTTATCTTTCATCTTAGCACGTTCCCGATTGCATCCTAACTGCCTCCGTGGTCCAGTGGTCAAGGCGTCTGCCTTGTGATCCGGAGGTCATGGGTTCAAATCCCACTAGGAAGCATACTTTGTGAAAACTTGTTTCCAGTCTGGTTAGGATATTGCAGGCTTGAATCACCTGATTATCCAAAAAGCAAGAGGATTCCGTGCTTCGGAAGGCACGTAAAGCTGTTGGTCCCGAACGCCATCTAGCGTTTGTACCTATCCCTAGGATTGGTTCTGGTATACCCTTTGGGTTGCGGAGGTCAGACGGTAGTCGCTCTGTGTAAAACCAGTAACCTCGTCGAATCAACTAGGGCAGGTAGCGGACCCCGGGCTCTGAAGCGTAATAGCTGACGATGCAACCGGGATTAACGCTCGGATGATGATGTTCCCGATTGCATCCTCAGCTTTGCTGCTACAGAGCACGGGATGCGCTTTCCCGCTTTTTCTCCTTCAAATACAAATACACATAAATGGTCGGTCACCCAAGATTGCCAAGAACCTTGCAAAATCGAAAAGAAATAGCAGGAATAGTCTAAAATATTAAAATAAATAAACGGGCAAGTGCAAGTCGTACTCGTACATGAAGGGTTCCGTACCTCCGTACAATGTTTTAAAACGCTAAAAAAACACGTTGTTTGTATGACGACCCCTTTAATTTTAACTTTTATTTTAAATAGTTGTTGTTATAGTGGCCATAGTAATACATAATCTGTAAAAATTTCAAGTATCTATTACGGATCAACAGATAGAGCCCAGTGACAGACGGACAGACAGATGGACAGACAGCGGAGTCTCATAGTAATAGGGTCCCGTTTGCACCCTTTGGGTACGGAACCCTAAAAAGATTTACTGAGCTCTTTATTTCTGTAAACCTTAATTAAGGACTGTATGCACATAGCCACGTGGTCGGATTTGGCTCTGAAATATGCAAAATTTTCCCGCTAGGGGGATAAAAATGTCAAGATGAAGTTACATAGAGTTAATAATGTGTAAACGGGACAATAGATGTAGGTAATCATAAATTGTAACCTAGAAGCTTACTTGTTTCTTTTCGTCAAGACTTCCAGTCCGCGATACTTATTAAAATTTTCAAATCAATCAAATCAAAGAATTATTTTGTTTGAATTATTATTTCTGAATTAAGGCCTTGGCAGACGTCATTATAATGTACTTAACACTTTAGTAGACAGGCTATCAGTAGAAAAAGGCTAAAGTCGAAAATATAGTAGTGTGCGTGAATGCAAGACATTTATTTAAAAAGCGAGTTTAAATATATGTGAAATTCATATAGCACTTTCTAAAAAATCCAAGTTATAGTTATTCGAATCTTGCGTAAAATTTATTACTTTTTCAATTTAGTCGACCTCCGTGGCGATTCCTTAACACGCTAGTCCGTCACTCGGAGTTTCTGGGATCGATTCCCAGCCAGGGCAAGTTGGTAAATGGCCTTTTTTAATTTGTCCTGGTTCTTGGGTGTTTATTTTATCCCATCAAAAACATAAATGTAAAAATGCCAAGTTCAAATTCCGACAAAACAATTGAAATTTAAATAGCTGCCAAGTTATGTAGGTAGAGAAACCTGAAATTTATTCATAAGAATTTCAACATTTGACTTGGACAAAATTAAGATTGAAAGCACGGTCACCCATCCTAACTGTGCCCAAGCTAGAAGTTGCTTAACCTGTAAAAGCACGGTCATTCATCCATCAATTTTTGAATTTATCGTATGCGAAGTGGAGCGAAATATTTGCACAAGTGGTTTTGATTACTCGTATTTTGAAATTTGTTAAAGCGCAAATGACAAAGAACCCTTAGAACAGAGAATCTGTTTCGTTTCACGCAGCTTTTTAGGGTTCCGTAGTAAACAAGAAACCCTTATAGTTTCGTCATGTCTGTCTGTCTGTCTGTCCCCAGTTTTACTCATAGACTATTAGTACTAGAAAGCTGTAATTGGGCATGGGCATGGATATGTGGTAAAAAACTTGTGGTAAAAAAAAAATGTGTGGTGTGAGACGTCGTTTAATAGGTCTTTCAAAAATATTGTAAGATTATAAACACCCTTTTTCGTTTTAGCAATCCGTTTGTGAAATATTTGGTTTTAGATTGCAAATTTTTGTTAGAATCATGTGTCTCCCCTCTCTGTCAGTTAAACGGTTGTAAATGGACACTTAAAAAAATTCATGACAGTAGTATATAACGTCTCCCTGTACTAAAACTAATTTAAGGTGGATTTAGTTTATGATACTGAACAACTTTTCCTAAGGAACACATAATTAAATATGAAAAGAAAATGTTTGCTTTCCATTCGACCTCCGTGGCATAATTGTTAACACGCTAGACCGCTAATCCAGTGGTTCTGGGTTCGAGCCCCAGCCAGGGCAAGTTAGAAAATGGTCTTTTTCAAATTGTTCTGGGTCTTGGGTGTTTATCTATGTATGTATTTATCATAAAATATAGTATCATTGAGTTAGTATCCCATAATACAAGTTTAAAACTTACTTTGGGGCAAGCTTAATTAGTGTGATTTGTCCTTACATATTCCATACATATATTACATAAATATTACATTTTGCCAAATCTTGTGTGTAAGAGATCAAAAATAATTTTTGTATTTCGTTTGTTCCTTGGTGAAAGTTGTTCAGTATCATGAATTGAATTCAGACCTAAAGTTAGGCAGTTGTAAGTTACATAAAACAAGTAGGTACTGACTACGGATCCCTACACTGCACGTGGCCCGTCACGGCAGGTGGCCGGTTTATTTTGGTTAAGTTGAAATTTTAGGGAACCATAGACAAATTTATGATATTTCTGTGTAAATCAATATTACTTATCGCTGACATGACGTTCTCAAAAATACAATCAAATAGTATTTTACGCGAGCGGTGACTTGGAAAACTACACGTTTTGTGTTCCACTGACAGAAAATGTACACATTTGAATTTTCTTTGTGAAACAATACGTTTAGCGACCATCTGCAATCGTAACACCTTTCACTTCTATTCACCTTATTATGTAAGTACGGAGGGTAAAAAAGGATTGCACGTTGAACAGATCCTGTTGATCTTGGCGTAGCAGCTGTACGTGCTCAATCAATGACTTGACTGTTTGATTTTGTACAATATTTTTAACGAATCAACAAAGAGCACTAAAAAGAAATCTTTTCCTGAAAACAGCTAAAAAATTGGTTGATTAATGAAGCAGTAATTAGCATTATTGCACCCTTTTATTTTTTATCTTCTAATAGGTTTTCCTGTAATCTATAGGTAAAGAACTATTAATTGTATATTTTTCAAAAGATTGGGTTCAGTGGTTTCGGAGATAAGTGTATTTTTATTATTTATTTTCAAAAATAACTTCAAAAACACCAACTTAAAAAATATAGAAAAATATATTTAATATTATTATAAAATGCTCTTTCATTTGATATTTTACGCGATATAGTTCACAAAACCCTTTTTTTAATGTCTCATTTATCTCCCATAAAGTGGCCCCATTTATTATTTATTTATTCATTTACCTACATTTTACTTCCGTCTTTGGGTCACAAATTTACATTATGTGCCCCACATTTCAACTGAATCGGTCCAGTAGTTTAGTAGGTGGGGTAAATTTTCGCCCATTTTCTTAAATAACTTAAAAATACCGATCTAAGAAATAATAAAAAATAAATATATTTAAAATTGTCAAACAAAGTTCTTTCATTTGATATGTCACACGATTTTGTTATCAAAACTTTTTTTTAATGTCTAATTTACCCACAATAAGTGGCCCCCTTTTTTAAATTTCATTTATTTACATTATACGTCTATCTTTAGGTCACTAAGTTACATAAGTGTAGGTACTAAATCTCAACTAAATCATTCTAATAGTTTCGTAGCAAATTGGCTGTGACTTACGGACAGACAGACAAGCGAAACCCTAAAAACAGTAAAAACACCGGTTCCTATACAAATTTCCCGGGTGGCTGCACACTTTTGTATAAAAATGCAGATTTTTTTTTGTTTTTTGACTGTTGTTTTAATATCATTATACTATACTAGCAGTCCACCCCGGCTTCGCCCTTGGTACACACAAAGCCTATGTCACTCGGGGATAGTGTACCTTTCCAACGGTGAAAGTTATTTTTAAATCGGTCCAGTAGTTTCGGAGCCATGTAATGCAAACAAACAAACAACCAAATCTTTTCTCTTTATAATATTAGTGTAGATAAATAGCCTACTATAGCCTGCTTGCCAAGCCAAGTATAGATCTAGTATAGCCTGTGGTTCGATATATTACGAATAATGTCAATTCGTATTTTGATATACATTCATGGGGAAAAGTTGTTCAAAATTTCAGACTGAATTACCCCTCAAAATAATTGTAAAACCCTAATTAAACAGCACCTTTTATTACAAAAACAGTTAATATGATTCCGCGACCCGAGAAAGTTCCAATCCGATTTTCACCCTAATCGCCAATTAAAAAATATAGGTAATAAATCAAACCAAATTATTTTTTTCATTGACTTAATTTTCAATAAAATTAAAAAAAAAATGTGCGATGCCGTATCTGCGATAGCATTACATCTTTACTTGAACGTCAACAAAATGTCAAAACTGTACCATAGTGTAGCAAAAGTATGACATAATTTGGCAGTTTGTACATAGTTTTTTATTGAAATATTTTAGACTGTAATGCAATTTTACGTAATTTGAAAATGGATTTTTTGAAAAATTCGACACGGCCTCCTTCCTGAACGCCCGGCGGGCAACTGAATTTGTATGAAAGAATCATGGCCGCCATTTCAGAGATTTCTGTCAAAAACGTTGCAAAACATCCAATTTTTAAAATTATTTTTTTTATTATTGCGTGATTGCATTGTAAGCAAATATTAAGAATAATGTTTCAAAATAGCCTTTATTTTTATAAAATATATGCAATTCCTTGTTAGAATATTTCTTTACGCAGGAAAACAAGCTAGTTTGTAGCAAGATTTTCTAAAATATTTCTTTCAGGTTTCTTTACAATTATCTTACTTTTTCTGAATGAAAATTTAAAAAATACGGTTTTCGTCTACTGGCTAGTCTATTCACCTATAACTAGGTATGTAATTTTCTTTGTGGTCTTTTCTACTTAAGCCATAACTATTGCCCGCGCAAAGTGCGTTTTGCATGTTTTTGGGTAAATTCAATGCTTGTTTTTAGGAAAACTACAAAATATTTTAAAAAATCCTTTTTTTCGTCTACTGTCCCAACTCTTCCTCTATCTATGTGTATACATTATTTGACTTAAATCAAACGCTTTCTGTACAAACTTGTTGCCCGCGCAAACCCAGTTTACATGGTGCCGACCCTTAACTTACGTAAATACTCTTGACAAGTCGCGTCGTTTCTGATAAAGCTTCTTCTTTTGCCTTGTCCTCATCCAATTATCCAACAATTTTATTATATTCTTTGTCAAAATGTCCTTTACTACTCTTTTAATACCCAGATTAAGTATTGAATAAATCTTTCACTTAGAATATCCCTGGAAAAAATATACTGACAGAATGTTATCCGGCCGGCTCGCCCGCATAAATAAATAATAGGTACCCATCCCTCTTCGGAAATCTAGCGTGCAAATTAACGTAAACCGCATAACCGCAAAGAGACAAACAACTGTAAACCGCATGCGGCAAACATTTCAGTTCCGGCAATTTACCTACTATGCCATTTTTCCGGAATACATATTTATTTATTTATATTAATTGAAATATTTTTTTTGTAACTGGAAAAATTTTATGCGGTTCTACATGTATTAGGCCAAATCCTCTGAATGCTCTGGCCAAGTATGGCTCTGGTAGTACAGAGAGGAGTGAGGAGCTCGGTAGCGTTTTCACAAGTTAAGCAACCCCGGGCGTGGTCGGTACTTGGATGGGTGACCACAAGTGGCACAAAAATTTTTCGAGCTCCTCCGTGCTTGGGAAGGCACTCGAAAGCCGTTGGTCCCGGCTGTCATTGTATAGCAGTCGTCAAGCTACGAGTATGTCAGGTGCCTTAGGCAGCTTGAAAAATCTGACACCAGTGTTGGCCACTTACATACACGAAAAACAAACGAACATGTAAGTATTACCTTACACTAAAAATTGTGACTTTGTATGCTAATGGCGCAACACAGTGATCTTGAATTATGTACACGTAATATCCATTTTACCTGTGATTGAAATTATACTAGTAATTACGTAATTATTGTGTTTAGTCATTCATTTTGTATAAAATTGTAAGTTAGTAGTATATTTTCTGAATCATGTCAATATATAACGTCTCACAAAATATACTAAAACTATTTTAAGGGTGAATTCAGTCCATGATACTGAACAACTTTCCCCAAGGAACATATATCGAAATATGAAAAATAACTTTTGACTTTCCATACAAACTCGGATCAGCTGATCGGTCAACTTGTATGGGAGATCAAAAATTATTTTTCATATTTCGATATATGTTCCTTGGGGAAAGTTGTTCAGTATCATGGACTGAATTCACCCTTACAATAGTTTCAGTATATTTTGTTAGACACTGTATAGGTAGTCGATGCGGCTAGCAATTCTTCACTATTTTTTCTATCTTCCGCCTATGTAATGTACCATACCCGGCACAAAAGTTGAACTAAAATGGCTGTCACTGCGCAAACTTTTTCCTCTAAATAAACCTGCGCAGCGCCGCCATTTTGGTTCAACTTATGTGCCGGGTATTGTATGTGCCAACTATCAGTGGCGGAGCGGAAAACGTAGAATGTACCAGCTGCTTCTCTTCCGCAGCGCAGATATGAATGGTGATGGGCGAGAGTCTGAATCATTTTATTTTTTGAATGTGTTAATTTAATATTTACTTACAAGTTTTATCATTAACTATTAGATATTAGTTACATTTTAAGTACTTACTGAATATGCGGATGTTAATGTCTTTGTGTAGAGATCATAATCTTTTTTTTTAATACAATGTTTTCTATCAGCGAGGACCTGTAATGGACTTACTGTATATATTAAGTTGTCTATGCAAATTATGATAGTTGTTAGTCTTCCAAATAAAATAAAATAAATAGATAAATAATAAAATATTTTTTTTATACCCGATGTTGTGACCCATCACTATTTTTAATCCCTTTTTTCCATCTTCGCGTCCACCATCTAAACGTGGCCTTGGGGTCTTACGGCCCTAGGTTCTGTATACCCTGTTAAGGATAGAGACGAATTATGTATCTACGTAATCACGTTAGGGATAGAGACATGATTATGTAGACACTGATCCGTCTCTATCCCAAATAGGGATAAGGGGAGAGTGATTAGTAAGCTTATTTTTATGTATATTTAGGAATCCTGGGGGAGGCCTGTGTCCAGCAGTAGTATTCCTATTGCTGATATGACAACCTCCGTGGCGTCATGGTTAACACGCTAGACCGCTAATCCGGAGGTTCTGGGTTCGATTCCCAGCCAGGGCAAGTTGGAAAATGGCCTTTTTCAAATTGCCTGGGTCTTGGGTGTTTATCTATAGGTATATGTATTTATCATAAAATATAGTATCGTTGAGTTAGTATCCCATAACACAAGTTTAAAAACTTACTTTGGGGCAGTCAGTCTTTAGTCCTACCCGTTCAAGTTCATGTTTGTGAATTGTAATAAAAAGGTGCATCAAGGTCATTACAATTATTGGCATGATTGTTTTAAATTGTCTGCATATGAGACATAATTCCATTGCAATTTTTCGCCAATTGGATTTCAATTGACGAATAGGCTATGCTGAGACCAAACCATTCCGTGATATCAGCTTAAATATCAACATTTTCAAAATCTCAGTGTTTCCCGATGCAAAGTTACCGAGATATTTAATCAAATATTTTTTTGTTGTGACATCTGTATTTCTAATTTTATCTCTCCCGATTTTAATATAAGTACTTATTAAGAAAAAAAAATACTAATGAGATTAAACTACAAACTAAACCTAAAAATAAAATCTAATCTAAATTATTGATTGAGTCTGAAAGATTAGGACCGTGCGGCATGGTGCCAAGAACGCTGGCTGCGTTTCCTTATTATTATTGTTATTATTTCAGTACTTATTTAGATTTTACCTTAATAAAAATTATAAAAATGCGAATCATGTTATGGTATGGCTATAATCCCATCACTATTTTTATTGCTTTCACTACCTTCGCGCCTACATCACACTAAAAGTGGCTCTTGAGTCTTGCGGCTCTGTCCGTTTATAGCCGCAAAATCTAAAATGCTCTGTCTGCCCCATAAGGTATTAAGACGTGATAGTATGTATGTATTTATGTACATCATAAAATGATATTTACTTATAATAAATCTTTGAGTCTACTTTGACAATCCATGGTTTATATGTTCAAGTATATTCAAATACCTACTCGTACACTCAAGTATTTACGGAACTTCATGAATATGACAAATAGAGACATGAACCACAGATACAGTATACGGGTAGCTGAGATATGTGGTTTTGAAAGGGTCACAACTCACAAAATATAATTCTGAATAAAATAAACAGTAGATACTTATTTATTTTATTTAATCTTTATTGTCCATCAAATACAAATTGTACAGAACAATAGGCGAACTTACCGCTAAAAGCGTTGTCTACCAGTCAACCTTTGGGTTATACAGAAAGTCTAAATGTGGGTTGCAAGATAAAGTGTAGTATACATAAAATACACAATGTACATTGTTACATAAATAAATATATATATATATATATATATAAATATACCTGCTATACATACATACATATATATACGCTACATATACTATACATAAATAAATAGAGAAATGCAGCAATTCTTAACGTCGGGGGTTAAATCAACTTTTATAACTTGGCCAAGAAGTGTTTAAATACCCGTGTCTTAAAGCTAGCGCGACTAGGAGCAGTTCGAATGGATTCAGGAAGCGCGTTCCAGAGTCTTATTGCTGTAATGGCGAAAGAGTTAGAAAGAAAACCAGTACGGTGAGAAGGAATAGAAAGGGTCAAAATATTAGAAGAACCCAGCATAATACAATAGCAAGTCGTTTTGGGTGAAAATCGTAAGACATAGAAAATCCTACACAGACGCGAACATACTTAGTCCTTTTTGTTGCTGATGATGATGATCTAAGTCAATTATTTGCAAGCGATGCCTAGGAAGCTCTCAGTCTGCCAATACTCAAGCGGGCCAAGGTCAGCGAGTCCAAAGCAGTAACTGCACACTTGCACATTGTAGTGGTGTGCGAACATGAAATACTTATTAATGCTAATAGTACAGAATATATAAGAGTACAAACTAATAGTCCGCTTGTGAATCCACTTGTATTCGTTTTTGTTCTGACAATACTCGTCTAGTCTTCATCCCGTACGTCATCCCATAAATTGAACGTGAATTTTAATTCGTATGTGGTACGAGTTCCAACTGCTCAGCTGGCGACCTTCACCAAGGAAGATTTCTGGCCGAAGGGTGTCGTGTTCCGGAGATATCGCGGGCGATTACCTGACACCAGTACACAGTGCAATGCGTCACAAAAACAATAAATAGTTTTAATTTTAGTTTTTACAATTTATATGTATGTATGTTAGTTTTTAAGGTATATATTATATGGACCTTGTTTGTAAGCCATGTTTGTAAACTTAGTTGCCTGAAATAAACGGATATTATTATTATTATAAATGTCATAATACTTAAGAGTCCCGTAACCTTAGACAGAATCAGACTTGCCCATACAAACGTAGTCAATTTATTTATTTATTTAAAAAACTTTATTGTACATCAGGATAGTTACACATTCTATTGACATGCTTTTTAATAAGACCTCCGAAAATTATAATATAAATAAATAATAATAATAAATAAATAATATGACTGACCCTTAAGTGTATAAAAAAAAATGATTATGTCACTCGGGTTCGAAATGATTTAAATATTCTAACGATCCTATAGACATTAATTTTAGCGAACTCCTCATTGGACACAATTCACGAAACTGTGCCATACTCATAGTCACAGTCTATAATACCACAGTTTAAGCGGAGGAAGCAGTATGTCAATAGGGCTGCTAGCGGGCCAAGGTCATCAGATTGCAATGCGGGGACTTGCACCGTTGCAGCTCAGAGTGAGAACACGAAATACCAATAAGTTCGTATTTGTGTTGCAATATGGAAATTCTATTTGAAAATCTATCTAAAGACTAAATGTTAGAGACTAATTAATAGAGAAGTAAAATCAGTTGTGAAAGATACGATAACATTAGTGTAATTCTTATGTTACGTTTCAAGTCAGGTACTTACCTAGTTTCAAGACACGTAAATTGAAATTCTTTTGTCGGATATTGAACTTGGCTCCTATTTTAACACTTACGTTTTTGGTGGGATTGGTTAGATTCACCAAAAACACAAATATTAAAATGTAAATGGCTGCCAAGTTCTGTAGAGAATCCCAATTTTTTTTAAATAAATTAAACCCTTTGTAGCTTCGAAGAGTCTTCGAAACTTTGTGCATTGGTTGAGGATCTCGGTGGCCAGGTAGTACGCATTGCTAGCGGTTTCTTAAATTAAGCAACCCCAGGCGTGATCCGCACTTGGATGGGTGAACACAAGAGGCAAAGAATTTTCTCCAACTTTCCGTGCTGAAGCAGGCACGTTAAGCCGTTAATTCCGGCTGTTGTCTAGCTATGTCAGATGCCTTTAGGCAGCTTAAAAAATCTGACACCAGTATTGGCCACTTTCACACACGAAAACAAACATTAGTTGTAGAACGATTTAAATGTATGTTTCAAAAGCCGTATTTTAGAAGATGATTTAGAGTCAGAACAGTGAATTTCAATCTACGAGCGCAATGCTGGTTGTTAGCAGACTACAGTGTCATCTTTTTTGCTTTTTATTACGGCACTGGCACTGGCAATACTGTCCTTTTTTACTGCGGGCTAACAAGCACACGGCACAATTTTTACTGGCGAATATTTTTGTGCAAAATGAAAATAGAATTCAAGAGATATTTTTACCATCTTTTATTTATTTTTATTTCATTTTATTGAATAAATAAAAGATGGTGAAATTAATCGTTACTTTATTCATGCATATTCCAAATTTAAAAAATTTCTACGCCTGTGCGAATGTTTTATTGTTTAAAAATATTGAAAACTAAATTATTATTTTTTTCTTAGTGGATTGCCAACATTATTTTGAAATCTATATATGTAGATTACGAGTACATTCGTGATCAGTTTTCAAATGTGTTTTTATCCCTAGAGATTTCTTTTTTTACTTTTCAGTTTATAGAGAATTAACAGGGACTTCAGCCCCAAATATTTGGGATGAAAACATAGGTTTTCGAATAGGTGAGATGAAAAAAAAAAGAAAATTTGTGAATTTACATAGTGTTTTATATTCATTCTAATACGTCGAACACAAATAACTCTTTTAACTCCCGGTAAGCCGAATATGCTACGACTGAATTTTCGATTTCAATGTGGTTTGGCTCGTTGTTTCCCGCCTCATTGTAACCGTTTCTTAACCTGTTCAAACATTAATACGGGACCGAGCGTATCATAACACATCCTGTTACGTTCCGAATGTTGCATATTCGCTTTGCTCGAAATAATTAAACCCATAAACCCAAGTTCCCTTACGAATTAAATTGGTGCGTTCAGAAACGTTTGTGACCTTCTTTATAGGCTTTTTATTATTATTTACGTGTTCTTGGTGTATTTGACATGATCGCGTTTAAAATTACAATAATTACAATACAGAAAGAGTTTCTTGTAGCTCTTTTTAGATACTTTATATTTTCCTTAGGCAAGAAAACTATTGTCTGCGGAGTGATTTCTGTCTCTCTTTCTTCCTCCAAGTTCTAAGCCTCGAATCTTTGTATCATGTCATCATCATCCGAGCGTATTCCCGGTTGCATCCTCAGCGATAAGCTTCAGAGTCCGGGGTCCGCTACCTAACCGTAGGTGATTTGACGAGTTTACTGGTTTTTACACAGAGCAACTTATGTCTGACCTCTGCAACTCAAAAGGTAAATCAAAGCCAATCCTAGAATAGGTTTAAACAAATGCTAAATGGGGTTCTGACCCACAGCTTTACTTGCCTTTGAAACACGGAATCATCTTTCTTTTCGGATAATCAAGTGATTCAAGCCTGCAAGATCCTGATCAGATTGGAAATAACTTTAAAAAAAGTATGCTTCCTAGTGGGATTTGAAACCACGACCTCCGGATCACAAGGCAAACGCCTTTACAACTGGATCACGGGCGCAGTCAAAGTCTCAGCCTCTCTATGTGTATGTCTTTACAAATACTTTAGTAGTAGGAAAATCGAAAAGAAGATTTTCTGATGAAATAAAAGAAGACCATGATATAAAACAGATGTTTTTAATTTCATTACGTTTCCTGCAGCCATTGACTATAAAAAATACAATATTAGCAACAAAAGAAGGTCATATTTCATTTTAATTTGATTTGAGCTTTTGTCGAAGGTCGTCACCAGGTCGCCACAAAGGTAGGCATACAAATGCGCTGATTTGAAATAAATTGTAGGGGCTCGCGTGAAAAGCTCGCAAATAGCTATTGAAGTTCAAAATTAAACTTCCGCGATAGTACAGTCAGGTACCTACCTGATCTCTACCTGTGAATTTTCTCCTTATTCGAAATAATTTTAGCATGAACATTAATATTTAGATTAATTAAATAATATTAAGATTTTTTGTAATATGGATTTTCTACAAGTATATTATTACTAAGTAGTACACTATACCTATTATACCTACCTTCTTTTATGGATTTTAGTAGGTAACTATAACACTACATGTAATCACGCCCTTAACCGTGGGGGTTTGAGACGGGGATGACGAGGATCCAACTATCCACGGAAGCTTTGAAATATTTCATATTTAAATACGAGTAATATGATTATATTCCTTAAAAAAAGTAAAGCATAAATAAATAGACATTACACATATTGTATTTTATTGACGTGTAAAAGTGCCTTCAAAGGTTATAAAAATAAAAATTTCACAAAATAAAATTCCCCTTCCCCAATACGAGTCCGACTCGCACTTGACCGATTTTATTTTTGTATGTATGTTACGCGATATCTTCGATCTTATATTAATTAGGTGAAGACATGATGAAGAACTTTGGAGATAAGAAAGAAGCTCCTCAAACAAAATTAAGTCGGTTGTTTCTGTTGTTAAAAAATATTTGTTTATTTCAGTAGATGGCGTTAAGTCAGAGAGAGAGAGACGCTGCTGCCCTGTTACCTATATCCCCTTAGTCGTTCACCCCCGTGGGAATGGGTGGTGACAACTTTTATTCTGCTCTACCGTTTGGTAACGGTAGAGCAGAATAAAACACCACACGACTATATTTCTTATTAGTATCATCATCAGGTCACGTCAGGTCTTTTTAGTCTCCACTGCAGTAGCACGACCCTCTCTGTACCGTGAGCCATATACATATATTAGCCAAAGCAGTCAGAGGATTTGGCCTACACTCTCCACGCTGGCCAGACGGGTTGGAGAGGTCTCATTGATGTTTATAAGCTTTGTTTAGCTTGTGTTTCCTAAGTCGACTACGAGATCCACAGGAAAACCTGGAGTGGTCCCATTTTGCTCTGCCGGAAACAACACGGCTAATTAGTAAAGTTGGGGTTTATTAAAATTAAATAAATTTGTCCGCTCTGTTACCAAATTACAATCGATACGCTCTGATGTGACAGACATTGGCATTCAGTAGTTTTTATTTGAAACGCTATACGTCGATACGTATGGCTGTTCGGGCGGAAAACTTGCTGTTTAACATTTGCTGTGAATATTGGGCATTGATTTCAGTTTTTGTGATATTCTTTTGAATATTTTAAAATACGACATACGGTTTTGTTAGTTTTACTCTTTTTTTTTCCCACTGCTGGGCAGAGAAAAGGAGAATAAGTACAGACATTATCCTCATCATCAATGTCAGCTACATTGATAATGACGATGGTTTTTCGTGTGTGTATTGTTGCCAATTCTAGCCATGCCGTAACTGTAACCTTGCTGTATATTTTTTTTAAAGAACAACGATTTCCTTTACGTTATTTGTATCTACTATCAGTAAATCCGACATTCTGCATCGCCTCTCTCGAAATTCACGACTCTCTCTACCCAAAGGTTGACTGGAAGAGTCCGCCTTTGTATCATTTTTGGTTTTTTCTCTGTATTGTTTGTATTTCCTTTCTTTATGGTGCAATAAAGAGTATTTGTATTGTAATCATTAAATTTAGATCAAAAAACTTGGAGATACAAAGTTTTTTGATCTAAATTTAATGTTTATCTAAGCATATTTTAAATTCTTCTTCTGCTTTATAAAACTAGATACTAACTTTATCCTTATTAAAACTCGCATGAAGTGTACCGAAATCTCTTTACTAAAATATTTTTGTTAGCGCCATTTTTTTATGAAATACCTGTTATACCTGTGTCGCTTCCAACACATCTTTTTCCCAAAATTGATTCAAAAATTTACGTAGAAAGTCGTAATTGCAAATAAAGGTACGGTCAGACTAACAGTTAATAGAGTCCAATTTTTGTCTCCTCTACGGCATGTAAAGAAAATCCTAAAAACTGTTCCCCAAAAGAAATATCTGACAAAAGCAAAGATATATTGAATTCGCTTTTCGCTGTGACTGTACTCCGCAAACTTGACCTAATTCCTTTTGAACTTTTTCCTCGTAACCTTTGGAGCGGCAAATAAAACTAAATAGATTCGTTTATACTGTGAATAGAGTAGGAGATGGTACTTAAATACTTATTTAGTTCCATATTATGGATATTAGGTATAGGTACTTATACAAATTTAAACCGTATTACACGCCGAAAACAGTCAGTAAGACGTTGATGGAGAAGTGTATACTTTTTATGAAAAAAATATCCAAAATCGGTCCTTGATATGCCAGATAGAAAATTCAAAGGTAAAATAAAGAAAGTAAGTACATACTATGTGAGAACGATGGGATCGATGATCATCTTAAAGACAAAAGTCGGGCTTCAGCTTTGCGCGATGTCTGATGATTAGAAATCTCATAGTTTAGGTGCATTGATACAAATAAAACTTACAAGTTTACATTATTTAAAACTTCAAGTTTCCTCCGTCAAGGAGAAGGGTACGAGTACGCAAGATAAAAAAGCTTAACATATCGAAACAAACGTTATTGACATTAGGAAGTTCTTTGAAATAATGTTATTAGGTACTACTTTTTAATTCATAAGTAGATCAGTACTATATCTAGGGTAAAGCAATTTAACGTCTTACAACTCCACAATTATTAAAACAGGTTTATGGCCACAGGACATCCACCTCGCACCATTCACAATATCCCAAGGTTTTCTGTGATTATTTATTAATGCCTAGCTTTTAACGATGCACTGACTCAACATAAGTAGATAGAACTTAAGGTTTAAATTTAGTTTAAGTTGTAGTTTTCAAGTTTTAAGGTTTTTTTTTAATATTTTATTCTGGCCACATACAGTCATGTATTAATGTATATAATATAGTTGAATGGTATAATCCGCTAATTCACTAAACCTCTAGCTGTTTAATATTACAGTTTTCGTAAAACAGCGTTAAATAACTGAACCCTCATACGCAGAATGGCATAAACGATTTACATAATATTGTAGATTTTAGTTCGGAATTCTTCACAGCGTTTCGAGAGTAAGCTGTTTTCATCGAGAGATATCGAAGACATCGTTTATGATTTTGGACTGCAAATGGTTAAAAATAATAAAGCAGATCTTCAGCTTGGTTCCCATATAGATATTTCGACGTCCGCCATCCAGCAAGATGGAGAATTTACTTGAATCATTGAGAATGCCATTGAGATTATGTCGCGTTAACAAACTTTTCAGTATCCACTTGCATCGAACTTTGCATCATTCCTTATTGGTGTTCTATGATGTTGGAGACTAGATTACGAGTACATAGTAAAAAGTTGAATTGAAGTTTAATTTTTATGCCACCTGTCATAAAAAAAATAACAATGAATTGCCCCGTCATAAATTTGTTTGACCATAACATGCCTGCTAATAGCCTATTCTGCGGTCTTTACGCGGTAAGCTGGTTTGCTAAACGTGACACATTGACAATCCAGCTAAACGCTATTCAGCTGTTTAACAAAACCGATCTGCAATGCCAAATAACTAGAGGTTTAGTGAATTAGCGGTTTAAACCATCCAACTGCGACATATATACCATGAATAAACAAATATAAGAGGACTGATAACCGTCATACTTTGAAGCGTAATTCAGTTTTTAGTTTAAATGTTGTAGCCACATGGAGCAACAAAAGAATTTAATCGGAATCACGGCATTATTTTACGGAAATTAATTTCTTTTCTATATGTAATGGACGAAAAAATTACATGTTTTTTTATTTCTTCGACCATAATACTATGCCGTCAGCCTTAGTGTACCCAGCATCCATTTTATGGTACAGCTAGCGGGCGAGATAGTAGTGACATCTAGAAATAATACAGATGGCTATCTATCCGGGTTGTCAGACCACTTGTATTTGATATTAGTGATATATAATTAAAACTATCATATACCTTGAGTGCCTAATATGTAAAAGTAGCAACGAGGAGTCCTATTTAAATTTTATCTCATTTTGGCATCATTGATCTTCGTCATAATCCTGCTGCCTTCTATCTAGACGATTTATTATTCTAAAGAAAATATAAGAAAATTATTCTTTATTATTTGATAAATTTAGTAGTCGCTAGTCCACCAATCCGGAGGTTCTAGGTTCGATCCCCAGCCAGGCTAAGTTGGAAAATGGCCTTTTTCAAATTGTCCTGGGTCTTGGGTGTTATGTATTTATTATAAAATATATAATATCGTTGAGTTAGTATCCCATAACGCAAGTTTAAAAAACTTGCTTTGGGGTTAGCTCAATCAGTGTGATTTGTCGTTATATATATATTTATTATTAATTATTAATTTAAGTTGATATTTAATATACTTTTTCTGAGCCACGACACGACCCGTTCACCCACCAGCTTCAGCCACCAGTGGGTCCACGGGGAATTTCTAATTACCCGTGCACCCACTAGGTACATTATGGCGGGAGAATATCAATATCAATTCAATCAGGTCGCCACTCTTGCACAAACTGGCCACTTAATAGTTACCTGCCATACACTATACCCTAACTTCGTAGTAGCCTATATAGTTCCTACACACACATTTCAAGTGTGCTTGAAATGTCAGTATTTATAAAATAAGAAAGGTCTGCCATTTGCCAGATTATAGTCATTGTAGGCGTACAAGACTATAAAATATAAAAAAAATAAGTGTACCAGACGTAATTCTTTCAAATTTACAACAGACAGAGCACTCAGCATTAAAAGCGCAGTAATTTTTAAGCGCAAACTTGGGAGCCTGGGTAAAAATCTGCTACGATTCGCGTCGACAAACGGCGGATTTGTCTGAATAATATAATTGTCACCCGGCTTTGACCGGCGCTATAATTATTCTCGCGACCTACTTCATTTGTGTTTGCTTTTTGGATAGGAATCTTTTGTTATGGTAATTTAATAGGTAACATATGATATTATCTCGACCCCACCCAGCAGCATTCATTGACAGGCAATGGTGTGTGTGATTATTGTACGAGTAAATACTTCAAGGCGATGTGATGATAGGTAGAGTAGATAATGGTGGTGTTTAAATTAAAAATATATGATGAAACAGTTTGCTCACATCTGTACTGTGAGTGCACTTCTAATTGTGCTACCGAGACTTCGAATCAACCTGATGAATATATCTGCACGTATATATCTTTGAAGATAAAATGAAGAAATTTCAACAACAACTTGAAAAATAAAGCAATTGTCACAAAGACTATAATTTTCTTCGCGTTTTCATATCCAAGAAAAACTTGGCCACTTTAGCTTTCAATTCTTTCTTTTCTTCCGCAGTTTTGAATATCAAACGGTCGAAAGTTTGCAAAACGCAAAGTTTAGCAAGGCAAAATGTATGTAGCACTTCGCTCAGAAGATTTGCATATGTTTATGAGCCAAGACTGAACGTGGTTGCCTTTGAAAATACATTGACGCCATTTTTTTGTTTGAAAAAGTTAAAATACCTTTCTTGGAAAATTTGTTTTGGTTTTTGATACAATTTTTATATACATATAAGATTAGCAAATGATAGTGGTAAATGGATTCCAGGAGACGGAAAACGATCAAGGGGAAAGCCTAAGCCTAATCTCCATGAGATGGATAACCTGTCTGCTTTTGACAAGTACTGGAAAGAAATAGCTAAAGATCGAAGTAGCTGGAAACAACGAGGGGAGGCCTTTTCCCAACTAGGGGACCTGAATGGCTAAGAAAAAATTGTGGTAAATGGCTTGAAATAAAGCGACTCCTGTCCTTAGTAGTAAGGCGTTGAAAGATGCACAGATGCGTTTAATAAATAGTATTACTAGATTTTTATCTCCGCGTCTCTCTCCAAGTGACTTCTTGGGAACTGCAAAATGATATCATGTTTTTTTACTCATTTATTTAATACACAAACACAAGTGTAATGGCGGGCTTATTCTTAAAAAAATTACAAACGTTTTCTTAACCTATTTTAGTTGAATTATTTCATTTTATTTATTTATCTGGTTCAAAGGATTTCCGTTACCATTCAAAGAGGTAATGCCGCTAGTATAATGGGAACCTTTGAGCCTGGTACTGTCCGGGGTGGTATATTTGACTTTTAATTATACCTGTAAAACCTAACCTGTAAAATATTAAGGTCTTCTTTACTTAAACATAAATATATTTTGTCTTGTTCTTGCAATGTCAAATATAGTAAAGAATGATGGGAAAAGAACAACTAAAGATATTCCAACTAAAATAGATTTAACAAACGTGTGTAGTTTTATATACTGAGAAATTATATGTTGAATATTGTACAGATTGCCCTGAGCTCCCAGAGGCAATCGCTCGATGCTAAGTAATTTCGTTATACGTCGTATTAAACATCAATGAAATGAAATTATTGCTGAAGCCAACACATATTCTACTTAGGCTTGAAAAATCGAATAAATTGTTAAATTAAGTTTAATTGTTTATTAATAATCAAAGTACTATATAGTTATACCTGTGATTGATCCATTAGTATGGGAGGGCAAAAAATATTTTTCGTATTTCGATATATGTTCCTTGGGGAAAGTTGCTCAGAATCATGGGCTGAATTCAGCCTTAAAATAATTTCAGCATAATTTGTTAGACCCTATATACAATTTATTTAATCATACAATCAAATTGCTTGCCCTTGCTCAACCCATTTCACCATATGGAACATAAAAGTGGTATCCAGTACAACTTTAATTACGTAAGAAAGGTGAAATTACGCCCGGCTGCCTGACCCGAGTTTCAAGGTAACAAAAATTGCCAAGACTGCCGCTCGCGTGCTCGCCCGGGCGAAATTTAACTTAATTTATGTGCTGACGAACTGAGACGCTAGAAATCGATTTTGTTCTCAAACGATGCCTTTGATGTGTATTTTTAATGATGAGAGAAATTTAAATTAAAAGGTTTTTTCTTAAAAATATTCATGATAAGTCGCTACAACCATTCACCTTAAAAAGTCTTACACTAGTGTTAGCCACTAAAACACACATAAAATAAAGATGATACTGATAATGGTACTATGTTCGAACAACTTCCAAATAGTCATGTTAGCTATAAATAAATAAGGGATATTATTAATTGCACATCTAATAAATAATCACCCATCAATTTGATCTCATCATTTATATACTTTTTTACATCAAATAAATCAACAATCTTATCATAAGTACTGATTGCACAGCAAATAAATACTGACTGCACATCAAATTTATTAGGTTAGGGCAAACCTATAGGTTAGGTTATGTTAGAACTGCGACCAACATACGCACGAGCCGAGCGAGCGAAGCGAGCGTGCCGCGGCAGCGGCCGGCGAGTGCTAGGAAAGTTCTATCCATTTTACTGCGCCACAAATATAAATTGCAGTTTGTTTAGTAATATTTTCAGTTGAGTATTTTGCTGTGCAATCAGTAATTTTGATTTGCGTTTAAATACTACCCAATAAATAAACTCTCATCGGCCAGTCGTCGTAGTCCTTCGAGAGAACCCAACCTTTGCTCTTCCAATCAATTTATTAGCACACGTGAGGTACCCACCTACTTGTAAGATTAGCATAGATTATGTCAAGTCAAATATTTAATAACATATAGCTATAACAGCCGGATTAAGTTATTAGGGCGCCGTAAACGCTTGAAATTGAAAGTCAGGAGTTTTTTAATTTGTCTGTCGAATGTTTACTTAATCACTGTCACATTTACTAAAAAAAAATTGCCCTCCTTAATAGCGTCGAAAATTCCGAAAGAAAGAAATAGTTTTTTTCGGTGAAAGAAACGATACCTTGTTTTTTACCGTTTCATTCATTTGTTGCATTGAAATATTCCGGAATAAAACCATCGGAATTTTTCGGAAGATATCGAAAAATTTGAAAAAAACTAAAAAAAAAACGATTGAAATAAACAAGTTTTTATTGCCACATATATACTTTTTAATACAATTAGATCTTGCTCACTATTGAAAAATGACAACAAAAACTAATCATACTAACCTCCAAAAACTAATAAAAATATTCTGTGAAAAAAACATCAATACTTTTCCGTTTCTTTCAGTTTCCCGTTTTCTTTTCGTTTTATTCATAAAAAACATGAAAAATACCATATATATTTTTTTTTAAACTTTCGAATAAAACTTGGAAAAAAACGAAGGACTTTGAAAAAAACAGGGAACTTTCCCGTTTTTTTCAACGCTACTCCTACACCACAAACCTTATTAACTAAATATTAATTATTACTAACATTAGTTAGACCAAGCGGAAAATGTGTGGCTGGCGTGAAAAAGCATATTGTGTACCTATGTAATGTAGTGCTGGCGTAGGATGAAACAGATAAGCTAGGTTGAAAAAATTACAAATGAAGGGGTCCTGAAAAAAGTAGCAGAGAAAAGGTGCATTCAAGATATAATAGAGAAAAGATGATGAAAGACGTTATGTCATCTGCTACGACAAGACGATTTCATTAATACTATCAATGAAGAAAAGATAGATGGAAAAGAGGACCAGTAAGACCGAGGCATAGCTACATGAAACAGATAAAGGAGAAGGTAAACGCAGTGCCGGTATTAGCTCTACCAGCGCCCCGGGCAAGATTCCCCCTCCCCCTCCTGTGACGCCCCCCTTGCCCAAAAACACCCTCTGTCGCGTCCCCTTTGTATCTGGCGCCCTGGGCGGTCGCCCAACCGCGCCCTACCCTAACGCCGCCACTGAAGTAAAACAACTGGCAGATGAGATAGACAAATGGAATAGAATTTATTCTCCACCGACAAGCATAGCTCTTGAATAAAGATGATGATGTAAATCAATATTAATATAAGTATAGGTAAACAATATATTAGTATCTATAATATATAAATTATAGTATATCTAATCGTACCGAGCTAGGTATTTTGAAATTTATCATATTTATCACCCCTTTGATGAAAATCAGTTAAGGTCGTACCTGAATTTTCCGGGGTACAGCGCTACCCCCATTTTAAATAAATCATTTCGAAGGAAACGGAGACATTATTTAAAATTTTGCTACTACCAAGTTCTAGATAACCTTTCAAAGTATTTTATAAACAACTGTTTACAGTTTAAAGTGAGAACGTTAAGCTTTACTATGCACATTTGCGAAAAACGGCCACTTTTGGCAAATGTGCGTAGTAAAGCTTAACGTTCTCATTGTAAACTGTGTCATGTCGTTGTCAACATGTCGTTTAAAAATGCTAGACTACATTTATATGGAAAAGTCTAGGGAATAATTATTAATAAATAAATAAATATATAGGGACAAATCATACTGATTGAGCTAGCCCCAAGTAAGTAAGTTTTAAACTTGTGTTATGGGATACTAACTTAACGATACTATATTTTATAATAAATACATATATCGGTAGATAAACACCCAAGACCCAGGACAATTTTAAAAGGCCATTTTCCAACTTGCCCTGGCTGGGGTTCGAACCCAGAACCTCCGGATTAGCGGTCTAGCGTGTTAACCATTGCGCCACGGAAGTCGTCAAAAGTATTATTAATTTATTACGGTTTTATTCTTATTCATTAGGGAATTTTGGTCACAACCTCTGACCTCACCGCTTCTTAAAATATGTATTGATAGGTCGCGCGGACGCGCGGTCCCGCAGGCTGCTCGCAGTTTTCAATTTTCATGTTTAGCGCCTTCTCGACTCATCCTGTATCTGAAGCTTTCAGTAGCTTCAGCTTTAGTGACAAAACGATTACCGACAGCAATAATTGCTACGCGAGTCGCAAATCAGGTGAGGTATTTAGCTTCAAACTTTTTTCGCGGTCTGTGAGACCGGACGTCCATGATTCCATACAAAATAAGAGACCGGTAGCTTTTTGTATAAAATTATGTTTATTTTAGTAAAATAATACAAAAAAATCAATTTCCGGTACTTGTATGTCAAAAACAAGCGTCAAGGTCACCTGATTTGCGTCAATGAGCAACTCGTGCCATTTACGGTTTAGGATCGAGAGACTCACTGAGGGAATTATTCAAGGAAATAGGTATACTTACTTTTGCATCACAATTCATATTTGAAAATATAATGTATGTAAGGAAAAATATTTCCATGTTCAATAAAGTAAGTGATTTTACAGATAGAAATTTACGTAATACGAATGACTTAGTTAGCCCGTATTACAGGCTGAATACAGTCAGTAAGTCTTTTATGGGGAAGTGTATACTTTTTTATAATAAATTGTCAGAATCGGTCCTTGATATGCCAGACAGAAAATTCAAAGCTTATGTAAAGAAAGTACTTCGTGAGAAGGCTTATTATAGGACCGATGACTATCTTAAAGACAAAAAGGTCTGGCTTGAGCTTGGCGCGGGTCCCTCTTAAAGGTTTGTATACTTAGACATGTCATAATTTAGGTACATTGGTACATACTGAATTTACAAATTGACATTATTTTAAATTTCGTAATTCTTATAATTCAATTTAATTATGACATAATAAACAATGTAATCTCTGTCCATCTATATAACTAATTTTAAGTTTTTAGTTTGTTAGATGACGTCTTTGGAGAAAACGTGCAGTGCAGTATGTTGCCGCTTCTTCTGCACTTGCGCCTAGGAAGCGGCGTAAACTTAGCTTTAAGTAACGATTTGACGTCAACATTTGTGCAAAACAAAACAAAGTGACTATTATTAAGAAATATTATAAATATCCTATGATAATAAAGATATTTTGAATTTGAATTTGAATGAAAAATATCTCACTTTGATAACCTCTATATTAAAAATGAGTTTTATGATTTATTATAATTAATAAGGTAGATACTGCACACGTCACTTTGATAACCTCTATATTGAAAATGAGTTTTATGATTTTTTATAATTAATGAGTTAGATACTGCATACGTGTTTAATAATGATAGTATAGGCGAACGATTTAACTTATCTTCCTAAACACTCATCCATAATGCTTGAGTTGTGATATTTGCGGTCACCGATCCAACTCTGGACCACACCCAAGGTTGCTTAACATGCGTGAACGCGTGTAATAAATACTTATGCTGGTCCATCGAGCTCTTCAAAATAAGGCATCGAAGAAAATTCCAGCTCTATAATAGACAATATGTCTACAGCGTTCGAAGCCTTTATGCAACAAGTAATTATAAAAAAAACAAAAAACCCGACTGCGTGATACAACAGCCTTATACCTAGGACGCAACCGGGAATACGCTTGGCGAAGCGATGTCATAAGTTTTTTTTTAGCATTTATTATTCCAAATTTAATTTAAACATATAAGTTGTAGATATTTTTGTAATCCTTGAAAAATAATCTTTAATTTGATACCCCACTTGATAGGTTAAAAAATATTTTTTACGCCGCGCAATTTGGCGCCAAAAATCCGCCATTTTGATTTCCAATAATTTCAATATAGCCTTTGTCACTTTAGTGGTTAAGACAAATCTAACCACGTATAATTTATTAAAATCGGTTTGGCCGTTTAGTAGTTACGAGGGAACATAGAATTATTATTTATAGGGACAAACATACAGGCCAAACACATAACCCTCCTTTTTTGTTGATTTGTTGTTAAAAATTGATAATAATTTGACATTTACATATTGTACCATTGTCAAAATTTGTGTGTTTCAAGTAAGGGAGATAGTTTTATTATATATTTATCTATATTACGAGTTAAAAAAGTTGAAATTGTTGTAACAATAAAAAATTGTTTTACTTCAAATTTTTTGTTTGATCACATGAAAAATATTTACTGAATAGTTGATTTTCAGTGTTATGATACTATCAGTTTATAATAAAATACATAAATTTACAAAAAAATCCTTTCATTCTTAAATTTAATTATCCTTTAATAATAATAGTCAAAATATATTACAACTATTGTTAGAATTTCATAAAAAATGTATTTAAATACCGCGGTCTGTGAGACCGCACGTCCATAGTAGTGACAAAAAACGACGTCCATAGTTAAAGGTTAAGTATGCGGTGACATAACTGAAGAGAAAATAAGACTCTTGTATTATCCTTACTCATCTTTCCATTCTCCTTTCAGTTTCAATCCATGATTTATCACAAAAAGGTATTATAAAATACGACCAAAGATAATCTTATCAATACTTTTTACAGAATGTACCTAGTAAAAATCCTCACACTAAGACACGTCTTCCTTAATAGAATTACATACACCTTCCCTTAATCCGCAGGAAGCAGGTAACTTGGCCTTATAATAACCTAATAAAATCCTCAAAGTCCTTTAAAGGCATTAACTAAAGTCGACACACGAATGCCATGTAATACAAAACTAATGTACAGTCAGCGTCAAAAGTAAATAACTGACTTTAAGTTAAAATAACGAAGTACGAAAATGACGGTACATTCACTTACCTTTGCACATGTAGGTACGTGCAATGTTATGTGACTGTACCGTCATTTTCTCACTTCGTTATTTTTACCGAAAAAAATGGCAGGAGTGTACTTAAGTAGGGTGTTTCAGTTTGAGGACTCATGCTGGTTTAAATTACTACGGTACAGCGTCTTTTCACTGGTCATAGACTAAAGGAAAGTAAAATTAAATTAAGTACTTAGTAGTAAACTAATATTTATATTTTTTATCACATTCAAGAAAACTGACACATAAACACATAACACTTTTGCAGAAGTTTATCTATTGTATAAGTAATGATGAGTGACAAAGTATACAAAGTAATTTACATTACAACGCATTTAAAATTCGATAACGTTAAATGTGTACAAAGTGAATCAATTTATAATTAGCACAATATCACCATCATGAAATTATTATCACATAGTTAGGATTTGTAAACATTGTGAAATGTAACTGAACACTGCTCTCATTTGGCATATATTTAAACAGCTTGATGAGCTGTTTGCTTTGCTTGCGACTGTACTTTAAGTGACCTAATTCCGCCGGTCACCTTCTAAGCCCGGCTTACTGACTTCATTCGGCTTCAATATCAGATGTTGATAAATGTTGATGTACCATATATTAATCCTATTTACTTACCTACCCTATACTGGGGGACCAAATATCCAAGCTTTGTGGTGTATTTTTAAGACTCTCCGACTAAAATAATAATTTAATTGAATTTGAAAATTACTATACACTACATTAAGGGCGGTGAAATAAAAAATAAATCTGTGTGTTTGAGTCGAGGCTTAAACTGTATTAACTATTAATAACCAAAAAACCTTACTAATACTTATGTAAAAGTTGAGTAAAAATACCAAAGTGTGAATAGGAAATGGGATATTCGCAGGACGGAATTTGAAATTGAAAATACGAGCATTAGGAGGGTCGAAACGAAGGCCGACCAGACTTACTCCATCGACCGATTTGCATCCAAACTAATCAATTTCCGGGTACGGCATATTTACTGTACAGTCTACTGAAAACATTCCCCAAAACAGGAATTAATGTTACTTCGGAATAACTTGGGATTAAGTTGGTTGTTTATGTTTAAATTTTATTCATGAAGGCGTTGATCGAATAAACAACTGTTTCTTGGCTCTGTCTGTCTCATTAGAGATAAAGACGTGATAGTATGTATTTATGTATGTAGAAGTAGAAATATTTCATAGAATTTTATTTCTAAAGCTGAAATTTAAAACTCAACTAAATTTCACCGATATCCTTTAAAAACATGGTAGGAAATATTGAATGGGAGCTGTATAACAAGCTGAGATTTCAAAGGCTTACCCGTGTATACAGCCTTATCCAATAATCCCGACTGCTTATAGCTGTGCGCCTTTAATAAACCCCTTAATAGACACATTTATATGGATTTGCCTCTTTGGAAGTATTCACGACTTTCTTAAATGATGGTTGTCTAAACTTTTAATACGCACTAGCTTTACTAGCCCCGGTTCATTCAAATCTTTTTTTATGCACATATACAAATACTAAACATAAATTTCTAACATTATGTCTTTTTTTGCCTCCATGGTCCAGTGGTCAAGGCATTTGTCTTGAGACAAATGCCTTAACCACTGGAATCCCACTAGGAAGCATACTTTTTGAAAAGTTGTTTCCAGTCTGATTAGGATATTGCAGGCTTAAATCACCTGATTATCCGAAAAAAGATGATTCCGTGCTTCGGAAGGTACATGAAGCTGTGGGTCCCGAACGTTATCTAGCCTTTGTTTAAATCTATCCTAGGATTGGTTCTGGTCTACCCTTTGGGTTGCGGAGGTCAGACGGCAGTCGCTCTGTG
Source organism: Acrobasis repandana (assembly GCA_963576875.1). Lineage (NCBI taxonomy): Eukaryota > Metazoa > Arthropoda > Insecta > Lepidoptera > Pyralidae > Acrobasis > Acrobasis repandana. The sequence continues at coordinate 17,608,683 of OY756225.1, forward strand.
TTAAATCCAGTAACCTTCAAATCACCTAGGTTAGGTAGCGGACCCCGGGCTCTAAAGCGTTACCGCTGAGAATGCAACTAGGAATACGCTCAGATGATTTTGATGATACCCGTGTGGTTCCGGGTTAGAATAGGACCACTCCATCTCTTCCTGTGGATGTCCTAAGAGGCGACTAAAGGACTAAGCACAAACATCCCGTGCTACAATTGCATTCCCAAGGAGGGTTAACGTCGGGCTGCGTACGATTGTAAAACTTTTCGCACAAATACATTCCCAAAGATTGTTGACGTTAGGTGGGCGGCCGGTCGTAAAACTATAGCCATATCATTTAAACTGTTCCGGCTATTTCTTCTCCATTTGCAAGGTCTTTGGCATCCTTGGGTGACCATTGACATGCATGTTGTATTTGAAAAAGAAAAAGTGGGAAAGCGCACCCCGGGCTCCGAAGCATCACAGCTGAGGATGCAACCGGTAATGCGCTTAGACGAAGAAGAAGATGATGATGATGAATACGTCTTTTTTTCTTACAGTTTTGGGTTCTATTAAAGATTTCAATTTAGCTAAGGATTACAAAATCAAACTGCATAGAAAGAAAAGTCTATTATGTTTCCACAACACGCTTTTTATGGCCCTTAGTAATGGCAGTCGCTAGGCCATTTCACCCCTAATCACTCCCATTGTAAATCATTTAAATGCCAAGTGTGACACAAGGTTATATTTTTTGGTAATGTTCTAGGAAAAGTGGTGAAATAAGTTAATGGTATATTATGTTTGGGGTTATACTTATTTTGGCTATGAACACTTGAAAATTGTACGGTGTAATTCTTCTTCCTCTTCTTATTGCACTTAAGAGTCGCCTTACCCTAGACAGAATCAGAGCTTCCCATACAAACGTAGTCTACGTTTTATTTTGAAACGACATGTCAGATTTCGGTAAAAATTTGTAACTTTTACCGAAATCTGACATAAGAGAAATTGCATATATCTTGGGTTATAATTGGTTTTCACAGTCAAAATATCAATTTGAAAGAGAATAAGTATAGTGTATTATATCATTTTTGACCATTAGTGTGGAAAACTTTTACACCCTTATATTTTCTTCGTACAAAAAACGTAGACTACATTTGTATGGGAAAGTCTAGGGTAAGGGGATTCTAAAGAGCCGCGCTTTTATCAGTGAAGTGATTTCCATGACTCTCTCTCTCTCTTTTCTCCTTCTTCGTTCTTCTAAGTTCCTAACCTTTTATTATAAAAAAAATCTTTTTTTGTTTTTCCTACTCTTCTTTTTAGGTTTCCGTACAAAAAATGTAAAAACGGAACCCATAAAGGATCACTCGTGCGTCTATCAGTCCGCCAATCAATCAGGTGAAATTTGGTAGAATGTTGTAATCCTATGACCCAAACACATATAATATGTGCAAAGTAAATAAATATTCTTTTTTCGGGTCATTGTCGGTGGACAAATCAGGAAATTATAAAAAAAAGTTTTGCAAACCTTACTGTGTCATATATCAAATGAAAGGGCTCGTTATGAGGATCTCAAATATATATCAAATATATAAATATATTGTTATTATTGTAAAATGAATAGTTTTGATTTAATTCATGAAAGAAGACGAAAATTGACCATTCCCCCCCCCCCCCCCCCCCGATCTCTGAAAGTACTAAGTCTAAAATTTTTAAAAAAATACAAATTATTGTTTATTGCTTGTAGATTACAGGAAAACCTATAACATTTTTTAACAACATTACATTAACAACACGAATATTTTCTGTCTTCTACTTTCGATTTGTAATGTTTACCTTTTCTCTCCCACGTTCTCTGAAACCGTTTCGTTTGTTACTTTTTCTGTCCAATTTTTTTTTTTATTCTCCTCCCACACCTCATTTCAAACGCTTCTTATCTATCTCTATCCTGTTTGGTCATCATCCACGTTTCACACCCGTACTTTTATGGACTATTTAATTTATGGTATTGTATTTACTATTCAATATATGGTGTATACAAAGTGGAAGGGACATACCCGTAATAAATCGAACCACGGGCTATACTATACCACTTAAATATAAAATTTAAAATAACAGTCAAAAAACCAAAAATAATTTTGACATGCCCATACAAATCACCCGGGCTGCACACTTTTGTATAAAAATGCCAAAATTTATTTTTGTGTTTTGGCTGTTATTTTAATTTCATTATAACTATAATGATCTAGTATAAACCGTGGTTCGATTTATTAGGGGTATGTCCCTTCCACGTTGTATGTATACTTATTAATTTAGTACTACGTGAATAAAGAATTAAATTTAGGTAATTGAAAGGTGAATTGATATTATCGTAGTTCGAATTCTGACCAAAGAATTTATAATACTATCTAGAATAACTACGAATAATAATCACACAAAACAACATTGAAAATTAAACTTAATGCCGAGCACATAAAGCTCATATTTTCATAATGTTTATTTTAAATACCTAACGTTTCCAAAAAATGTACCTAAAGTTATAGGCGTCCCTTTCCCGCAAACTGTCAGTGCAATAAAGTAGAAGGGGAGAGCTATAACTTTAGGGATAATTTTTTGGAATGGCTTTGCCATTTCGTAAGCATTCTAGATTTGTATACAAATTCTTTGTTTCCGACTTAGTTCGTTTTAAATATCAAGTTCAATTAAAGTGATGGTTACAAATTATTAGTTCTCTACATAATATTTCAAAATCCTTACTTGTATTGTTTTCAATAATAGAAATGTCCATTATCAATAAAGCGGTATGTTATCATCCCAAATTCACATGCGGTCTTGAGACTGTCGTGAACGATATTGTTTGACAGAATTCAGCAATTTACTTCCAGTCAGCATCTATTAATTATCTCTCGCATTTCATCTCATTACAGTAAAAAGGAACGAAACGACATTTTCCTTATTTCGATATTTTCGTTCAAATAAAATCAGACGAATTGTGAAATAAAAAGAAGGTCGTGGGATAATTGCCTCTCGAGGATCGGCTACTCATCTAAATAAAGTAATTAATTAAAATGCCTATCTTTTAATTTAAGCGAATTTTGTTTTGGTGGCCCATTATTATTGTACTAAAATTAATTTTTAAGTACCAATTATTGTCTGACAGCTCGCTTTTCTGTTTTACTTTTAATATTGTATTTTATTTTAAATCTGCCTTAGTATTAAATTTTGAAATAAATATAAACGTGGTTATTTTACTCTCAGCGTCAGTTCACACCAAGACGCAACGTGGCGCGTACTTTTGAAGAAATATAGAACTTGTTCTCTACACAGAAAGATACTAATTTCAGTTGCCGCTTAGTTCTATATCTCGAAAGTTACTGAAAGAGATATAAAATCCCATTTCACAAGGGAAAAAAAAATGATCTATTCTAGTACTTGTTTTACGTAACAGACAGTTGTTAAACTGTCTAATTTCAATTAAATTCCTATGAAATTTCCTTTTCCGAGTACAATTCATAAGTTTTTATTAGTGCTCGTATGTATATATTTGTGTTAATAAAAACTATTGACCAGTTACTTAAGATAACGAATTTAAAAATTAATCTTATCGACCATTAATTTATCCGCAAGTGTTTATTGAACTCAACATACAATAAAAGTGGTTTATCTTTCCAGATTACGTCATAGACCGCAAGTGACCCAAATGCAAGGGTTTTATGGGGAGGAGCACTTACACCGCGAATCATGGTGAGTGAACTATGTGGTTACGATTCGATGAAACTTTCATTCGGTGCGAAGTGCGAATGGCCGCTATTTGTGACGTACACGCGTGCGCAATGTTATTTATTTATCAGTACTGGATATAGTGTTTTGTTGAGGAAAAAGTCTAAACCAAACGATAGACACGACGATAGGGGCCGGGGGGTGCAAGTAGGAGTCCTTTTGTAGAGGCGATGGCTACCCCGTCAAGGAGAAGGACGTGTAAGTTTGTCTGTTTCAAAAATTTGAATATCTAGTCTATAATTTTTTTAGCGTTACTTTTTATTGCTTTGTTACCATTTATATATATCGTTTAAGCTAAAAAATAAAACATTTAACGACAAATATAAGGATAACTCCCTTTGTAAAGGAGGATTTCTTAGAATTATTGTGGACCTATTGGCAAAATTTTTTTTATTGAAATAATACATTTTTAAAATACCTGTATGAAGAAAGAATTTCTACCTAGTTAGGTTTCATTCCTTTCTTGCTTTCAAATGTTCAAAAGAGCCATTGGGGCAACAACCTAAACTTTTGGCCTTTCACGCAATAAGTGATTCATTATTTAAAAAAAATGTTTCCATGGGGCTGTTCACCCCGCTTGATATTAAACCCTGTACATATTTAATAATCCTGATGACCTTCGTATTAATTCAGATTCTTTTAGTTTTTCGCAGCTTTTTTCTTCTTCATCATCTTAGCTAGCATTGAAAGTATCCAAAGATGTTTTTTGCGGATTTTGTGTTGTAAGCTTGGATTAATCTGCTCGTTACCATCATACGACACAAGAATTATTTATTTTGAAATGACTAAACTTGATAAACGAAGACAATTCTCTGCGCTTGTTATCCTTCATAAAATTGTTCACTCGTCCATCGACTGTCCTGAACTTCTAAAGTTAATTAATTTTAACTTTCCATCTCGTGTACGTAACCCACGAATCTTTCACCTAGACGTTTACAAAAATAATACATCTTTTTTTAATCCTATTGTAAGAGATTATGAATTTTTAATCCAAGTTTGCCTCAATTCAAAAGATCTCTCTCTGCTTCATTGGATTCATTTAAATAAACTTACTTACCTACACTGTTACATTTTGTAAATAAAAAATTTAACATCTTACTTGCTTTTACATTTACATTGTCATGCTGTGTACACTGTAGTAGATTATTGACCAGTTAGTTATTTATTTTATTAGTATTTGTTCTGTATGTGTAATTATTTTGTTCTGTACTGTCTGTACCGCTTGCGGTCAAGCTGCTCATTGGGTGATGTATCGATCTATTTATTGAATATTATAACTAATATATTTTTCAATGTACCTACCAACCTTCCAACAACCAGTTATACCAAGCTGCGAGCGAAAATAATACAATAGGCCTAGTACCTTCGTGCGCGAGTGTGGGTACAATGCGCAAAGATACCCTCTACTTTCTTCCAGCGTTCTTTTTACATGACTCGACCTATACGAGGTGGCTAGATTAATTACTGGTATGTCCCTTCCACGTTGTAGAGGTATATTAAAAAAAATCACTTTCCATAATAACTAGATCACGTTACTACTTCGATTTGTATGGGAAGTGATTTTATTTTCGTATTTCGATATACATTTATTTGGGGAAACTTGTTCAAATGATGGAGCGAATAATACCTTAAAATATTTTTAAGTAGGACTTATTTTTTTTAAATAATTGGCTTGACGCAATTGCGTATTTAGCCAGGCACAGGTACTTAATTAAACATTAACTTGTATAGTGGGGGTCAATTCCAAAACAAATGTTAGGTAGGTACTCGTAAGTACCTACCTTAGCTTACCATATTATTGGCATACCATTAAGCGAAGCAGGTCATCACATCATAGTTCATTGTCACATCATTATTTTACCATAGATACACGACACGTGCAACATCATTTTTCCGGCTTCAATATCTTTTCAACCATATCGCAGTAGCGCGTGTGCGGAAATGCATGTAACAAACAAAAGACTCTAATAGTATGTGTATGTCGCAACCATCTGGTTAAATTAGCCAGCATTTAGCCGGCATTTAATTGAATGGCTGAAGGACAACTAGGCAAGTCATTGAACGCAACCTTTAACCAGATGGCTGAACTTTGTTCAAATGACTATTCATCATATAAAATGTTATATGAATGCACTGATGAATTTCTGATGTATGGTTAGGTTTTACAAATTATGTACGACTACTTTTTACTAATACCACCTACCACCTCCTACCACTAAGTAACTAGTAATAGTGAAGTGTAAAAAATGAGTTATTATGAGATGTGTGAAGGAATAATAACATTTATAAATTGAGCTGTTAACGCCATATTTTTTTTCGGCACTACAAGCGCTGCTGTGGCAAAAAAGGCTTCAAAGGACTGGAGGTCTTTACTAACTCTTTCAATTTGTTAAACGTTGAGTGATTCTAGTTCATTTAAAGCGGGAAAGAACACCCCGGGCTACGAAGCAGCACAACTAAGGATGCAACCAGAACCGCGCTAAGATAAAGAAGATACTGAAATGTTTTTTTTTTTCGATCGACAGTTCCTACATGTTACTGTTAAATCTTTACCCCTTACATACATACTATTACGTCTTTATCCCTAATGTGACAGACACAATATTTTGGGTCTTGGCCACAAGACTCTAAGGCCACTTTTAGCGTGATGATGGACGATAATGTGGAAAATGAATTAAAAAGCCGCATCGCCTAATAACATCATTTTCATTTTCGCCCGTCCTTAATCGGCTTTTATGATCTGCACGGGAAGAGAAGCAGCTTGTTCTTTCTCAGCTTTTTCTTTTATCCCAGACCAACATGGAAGTAACGCTTAACCCTTGTCGCGTTCTATAAGGTCGTTATCACCACTAACTTACATATTGATGATTCGAAGGTTCCACGAGACAATGAACTTTATGTTAATTATTCATAAGGCCCAATTTATTTACCGCATACATTATAAAAGGGTTTCCCAACTGATTGTTAACTGATTTGAATTAATTCTCTGCGAGAAAATATCCCACAGGGATTTGCTTTTAGTTTAGAAGTTTAATTTGTTACGTGTTTTGTAAAATGTATATAATGTCTATAATGTGAATATATAAGGTGAATTCAGTCGATAATATAAAATATATAACAACTTTCCCAAAAGAATATCAAATTATGAAAAATATTTTTTACTTTCCATACAATAAGTCGGATCAGCTGATCGGTCAACTTGTATGAAAGGTTAAAAATTGTTTTTCATATTTCGATATATGTTTCTTGGGGAAAGTTGTTCAGTATCATGGACTTACTTCACCCTTAATATAGTTTCAGTATATTCCTAGACTCTGCATATACTAAACAACATGTATATAAATGTATATAACAAATTATACTATAACTATTTTATAGGGTTAATTCAGTTTATGATATGGAACAACTTTTCCCAAGCACATATGTACATCGAAACATTTTTTTTTTCTTTCCATACACACTTATATAGCATTTCTTTCAGGCAACCTTGCTTAAAAAAATAACGAGAAATCAGGTAGAATAAAACTTCAAATTTTTGTTTGCCTATAAAAGCAAAAAATATTTCATTTTTGTCACAAAAGATACCTAAGAGCTACCAATAATTTGACATGGCATGGCAGTGCCAATATGCAGCCAATATCCGCCGCGCGAGGCACATTTTGATTTCAAAATGTGTGATGATATATAGGTAGGTATATATTTATACATACCGACGCTAAAGAGGCGTTTATCCCTGAGTACAGTCGATTACAAACTGGGTGCTGGCTTTAATGGCCATTGATAAATGCGGCTGGTCGGCGATTTAGAGAATTTGAGAAGCTCGGTAGCTCGGCGGGAGTACTTATTTCTAACGCTTGCACAAGTTAAGCGACACCGGGCGTGGTCCGCACTTGAATGGGTAACCAAGTGGTGGCAAGTGGCATACAAATTTTCTCGATCTGCTCCGTGCTTCAGTAGGCACATTAGATCGTTGGTCCCGGCTACCATCATTAGAAGGCAATCATCAACTTTAAGGCAGCTTGAAAAATATGACACCAGTGTTGGCCAATTACACATACAAAAAACAAACCTCAAAGTAACAGACACTTCCGTTTTCAACGGTACGTCATTTGAAAATATAATGAGCACGGGTTTCATATAAATTGAAAATGTTAAAGAAGCTTTTATTTGGTGAAACGTGAAGCTGTGCTGAAATGTTTGTACGAGATTCGTTTCAAGGATATATTTCACGACTTTTGATTAATCGCCATTTGCTTTTTCTTAGCTTTCGAAAAGTATTGATATTTTAGGTATACCTACATATTTTAACCCCCGATGAAAAAGTGGGGTGTTAAAAGTTTGACGTGTCTGTGTTCACAGTCTGTCCGATGCGGTTTTTTTTATGGAAAGCCTAGTCTGTCAAGATCGTCCTTAGCTAAGTTTGATGAATCAGTTCAGCTGTTTAAAATTTATTGCGAAGGTTTTTTTAAATTTGGCAAATAGGTAAAATTGTTTGTTTTTGTATCCATGCTGGTCTTTATCCTCCTTGGTAAGGCAGTTGTAGCACGAGAAAGCTTAGTCCTTTACATCCTTAGGAAGAGATGAAGAAGTCTTATTCTAGGCTGGAAGCCATACGGCCGTGCTATAATAAAATAACTGACAAAACCAATAAACCCTTTCTGATAGCAGCCGATACCCACCAGCGTGAAAACTCTAAAATGACAAGATTATCTGACGGCCCGTAATTGAAATTTTCGGCAGCTGACATTTTTCGATGCGGAATTTCCTCTAACGTTTCACCATTTTATTTTTACCCTTTGAAGGTAAAAGGGGTAAATACTTATGATTTTGAAAACTATACATGATAGTGTTTTTGAAAGTGTGCTTAGGAACAAGCTCATTCCATGATCAAAATCAGGTCAAGGGGTTGCAGAGATATGGGGTTTTAAAAGGAGAGCGCCGTTATTCATAGAATAGATTATCTAAATTAAAAATCATCAATCAAATATTAAATCTACCAATTCATCTAATATGAATTGAGTTGAATACCACACTTCAAATACTGTAGTAATTACTACGAACAATAATTCTCTAGAATCGTAAGTTATCCCGAAAAATCATTCCACGCGATACGTACCGCGGCGGGAGGGGCTTAAAATATGAACAGCGCGGCGCGACAGTTCGCCATGACACTCGAGTCGTGCGGTTGCGTCGCAAGAAGTTCTTTTGAGAATATTGTGTTTTTGCGATAGTCGATTCATCAAAAATGTCGTCATGTGCCGTGAAGTGGTGTAGAAGCCATACAGACATGAAAATTAGTTATTCAAAAAAAAGTAACACGTAAACAAGGTTATTTATTTTAGCGTAGCGTACTGCATAATAGGTACTATCCGCGCGTTGTATCTCACCGCTCATTGCGTTGACTGCCCCACCCGACCGACGACGACGCGTGACCTTGTCGCGACCAATCGCATACAACTTTGTCTATGGGTGCGTTCGAGTGTTTCGTTGTAATTACTGTTCATTTGTTTGCGTAAATGGGATTAGAATCGAAGCGGTGAATGTAGGAGCATTAGGTTTCTAGAGAATTATATATTATTTCGATGATTAATTACGAGACACGCATGCTTTAAATGCCTAAGTAATATTATTATGTGATGGGAAAACTCTTCAGGGTGATTCGAAGTCACAGAAGCACAATTGGAAGGGCCCTTACAGTACAGATTTGAGGGGCGCGAGATTGAATCTCACTCACACATGAATAAAAATTACTTACACGAAATGTATACTGAACAAGACAGCCTCTGTATGAATTTGCATGTCGGTCTGACGTCAAATTGACTTCATTTAGGATCGTCACTTTTACTTCGTGTATGTCAATTCATTAGATCGGACATTAAGCTCTCTACTGTAAAATACCCAAATCTGCCGATTTCAGCCGTAGAAACTCGTCGAAAAACGTTGGAGTAAGTAATAAAAAAGATTCTTTCCGTTTATAAGTAAATAATTGAAAATTGGCACGCCAGGTTTTCATACGAATTGAAGGACTTTCTTTATCTAGTAGTATATAAAAATCTGTGATACTAAACATAAGGCCTAATTATTATATAGGTAAATATTTGATTCTTGATTCATACAAACGAGCTCCTCAGCATAAGCTTAACCGTTCACTAACGTAACTTTTCTCTATCAATCAAAAGGCAATTCACCCCAGGGTATGCGCATCAGAATAAGTTTAATAAGTAAACACATCTTACGCTCTTTTAGCAATGTTTTATGTATGAGCCAAAGACGCACGATTGTCGTATTCAATATACCTACGACAGTTCCTTTTTCTCGTTTTGATCTCCTTGAGCAAAAAGCTAATAAGAATACAAGGAGAATTTTACTTTCAGAATATACCTAGGTAGATATTAAGACACTTTATAAATAATACGTTTTCTTTTTTGTTTAATTGTGAGTTACGTCAGATTTAATTTGTGAGATTTACGTATTTGTTTTTACAAATAAGTACATATATCTCCTGCAAATTCTGCGATTCTACTCGTTATGTAAATGTCTAGGTATTAATTCCCATAAGAAACTTTATAAGTACTCGTCTTTTTGCACACTAATTGTGCTAGCCCCAAAGTAAATTTAAACTTGTGTTATGGGATACTTACTCAACGATACTATATTTTATAATAAACACATACATAGATAAACACCCAAGACCCAGGATAATTTGGAAAAGGCTATTTTCCAACTTGCCCTGGCTGGGGATCGAACCCAGAACCTCCAGATTGGCGGACTAGCGTGTTCACCATTACACAACGGAGATCGTCAAAATAAAAGTACTTATCCTACTTAGACTAATGGTTCTGTGAAAACAGTAGACCTCGCGAGCCCTTACAACCACGAAATAACCGATATTTTACCGATTCCTTGGCTTGAACAAAGCCATTTAAGAGTTTTGAAACCAACCTACCAATGCTTGAAAGAAAGTAGAAAGACCCATAAGCCCCACCATATTACCCCGCCGTACTTAAACCCTTTACTCACCCCTTAGGTACATTTGCAAGCTTTTTCAATCGCTTTTCTTCCTCTATTCTTAAAAGAAGAAGTTTCATTGTACATAATCTGGTGAGGCGGTCTAAATAAAAGGCTCCAAAACTATGTCCGATAGCCGGCGAGAGCGAGAGAGGGCAACGTAGGAACATCCCGCTGCTAACCTCACGAGTTCCAAAATCTACAACCACCCTTGGCAGTGTCAAACCTTGCGATTTTCTCTGTGTTTATTATTTTTTAATAGGACGCTAATTTCTACAATGGTAGACAAACATTCGCACTTTCGGTAAAGAAGTGGCCTGCAAGTCCCGGGTTCAAGTCACAGGATAGCATGTGGATCTTTTTTATTTTTATTTCACCCTCTTTTTATCTGTTTGTGTCCCACTGCTGGGAAAAAGCCTCCCCTCCCTGCTTGCACAATTCTCTATTCTGGGTCTTTTTCCTCGCAACTATCGCAACTTTTGAAGTCGTCTGACCATCTTGTTCTAGGATTCCAACCGATGAGCATTTATAGGAAATATATGCTCATCGATGGGCCCACCTTTTCGGTTGCATGCGGCAGAATTTGTGTCAAAGTCAAAATCATTTATTTATCTTTAGATATTTTCACCACTTGATACTTTTTTGTCAATTTTGATATAGATTTAAAAATAGGTATATGTTGACGTTGGATCTTTTACTTAAAACTACATTAGTGCCGCTTCCTAGACATTACCTCTTGTAATGTAACAATAAGTCTACATGTTGTTGTTGTTGTTTTTCGTGTGTAAGTGGCCAACACTGATGTCAGATTTTCAACCTGCCTATAATCTGCCATCGGACATAGCTTGACGACTGCTATCTAATGATGACAGTCGGGACCAACGACTTATATAACGTGCCTTCCAAAACACGGAGGAGCTCGACAAAATTTGTTGGCCACTTGTGGTCACATACAAGTGCAGACCACGCCCGAAGTTGCTTAACTTGCGAAAGCGATAAAACTAGCAATTTGTTTTCCCACCGGGCCACCAAGCTCTGATAAGATTGCATTATCCATGCTTATATCAAAATGTTCTATGTATTTCTATTTCAAGCATTCACTAATATTACCTTCAAAATTAGCTTTCTTCGTGGGAAAATCTGTCAAAAAAAAGTTACCAACGAAGAGAAGAATTGACAGCCACAATGTCTAATTTCCAAGCCGCAAGCTTTTATCACAATGCCCGAGGGGTAACTCGAATTTACTGAATCCACGTTCCGAGCACGTATCTACCTATTGATACATGGTAATACCCCGCATCTACCGCATACCTTATTACTTCTGTAAAAGAGTTGGTTATTGCATGATTTCCAATTTCAGTTTGCTCGTCGGAAACGTGCATGCGAACGAAATACGTTTTTAATGAGAACCCTATTGCACATTGTATGCGCATGAAGGCACATATATTTTGAACGGGTATTATGAATTTGTTAGCATTGTTCCAGCTTCTATACTGGTCTGGGAGAAAAGAAAAAAACTTAGAATGTACCAGCTGCTTCTTTTTTCGCGCAGATCGTAAGCCGATTAGGCGGTGATCCCACTGCACCGCGCAACGTCGCGGAGCGCGGCGCGGCAGATTTTTAACATTGTATGCAAGTAGCTCAGTTTGTATAGAAAACACGCCTACTCCCACCCACTGAAAACGCGTCACCACGCGGGAGCGTCAGTATGTAGAAACCGCGCTCCGCGATGGTGCACGGTGCAGCAGCTAGCAATTCATCATTAATTTGATTCGTTTTTCCACCTTCACGTCTAAAAGTGATCTGTGTCTCGTCCCAATTTACATAGAGCCTCAAGACCCAAAATACTCTGTCTGCCCCATTAGAGATATAGACGTTATAGCGTATGTATGTAAGGCGATTCACCCACTGGCAACGCGTCCCGCCGCGGTGCGCGGAATCTGCCTCGTTTTTAGTGGGTTGGTCTAAGCGTGTTTTCTATACAAACTAAGAGAGTACTTGCATACAATGTTAAAATCTGCCGCCCCGCGCTCCGCGACGGTGCGCGGTGCAGTGGGATCATCGCCTACGATCTCCGAGTCTATTAGTAAAATGTATGTGACAATTCTAACAATCCTAACCACAAAATCACTAACTTATCCTTACGAAACCGGAAGCATCGCAACATAAAATTGAAATAGTGATTTGCATTTCAATTTTAGCGTAGGAGAGAAGCGCTTTGCGCGGGAGAGAAGCAGCTGGTACATTCTTAGTTTTTTCGCATGCACGTTCTTCAGTACTAGCAAAAAACTACACTCTTGTTTCAATTATCTAATACATATACGCTTTGATCATATATTCTATAGATGCACAGTTCAGTTGCCACCTAAAAAATGGCACCGGAAAAACAAGGCATAAAACAGTATTATGCCTTGCTTCGCTCTCATTCGCTCGGTGGCCACGCGAGAGACGTTACGTCAAAGATGCCAAAGTGCGTGGTGAAAATACGGATTTATTTCCACGCTCTTCTCAGTTACTTAAGGTTTAAATTAGATTAAACTGTAAGACACTTTAGAACTTTTTTCACAATACTTGAAATGGTATACACTCTGGTATACTATGTACGTATGACACGGGGACAATATTACACTCTGGTATACTATGTACGTATGACACGGGGACAATATTTTGTTTGATTTTGCAAGGAACTGTGCATCTATAGACTATAATGATACCCTATGACAATGTGAAGTGCAATGTCACGGTAGAGCGAATGGTAGATCAAGCGTGTTACATTGAATTCGTCTTTGTTTGATTGTTACATGTTGATAACAATACTATTAGTAACGACTATTTCAGATGAATATTTTCCCCCCGTGTGGTTCCGGGTTAGAATAGGATCACGCCATATCTTCCTGTGGATGTCGTACCTATAAGGCGACTAAAGGACTAAGCACAAATATCTCGTGCTACAATTGTATTCCCAAAGAGAGTTAACGTCGGGCGGCGGCCGGTCGTAAAACTATAGCCAAATCATTTAATCATGTTTTGGCTAATGCTTATCCACTTAGCAAAGTCTTTGGCATCCTTAATTGAGTGACCATTGACATGCATATGTTTATTTGGAGAAGAAGAAGCGAGAAAGCGCACCCCGGACAGCACAGCTGAGGATGGGAACGCGCTTAGATGAAGATTTCAGATGAATGTTTTTGATGACCTACAAATTTGCAGAGTACATGACAAACAGACAGGTAGCAGGTAATTTTATTTTATAAAAAGACAAGTGCGATATAATAAAAAACTGTGCCGTCTTTCTCTAACCAGGCGGCTAGTAAAACAATTCCTTTAAATCTACCTACACAGTATATTGGGAATCCCTCCGATCAATCAAAGCCTGAGAGGCTTCAAGAGACTGCTTATTAGAATTCCTATGAACAGTTTTGCCACTTAGGCAGCAGGGTGTACACAATTTGCATGCTTAAAGACTTCAAGAGACTTTTATTTGAAAAGTAAACTGTTTTACATTCTGTTACAAAACAGGTTTTTTTCTGCAACTTTTTGACGAAAATGAGAGATTATTGAATTAATGTGGCCTTGATGAAATGTGTTGTGAATAATATTCTTTACAAATTTATTTTGTGTAAATATCACATAATAAATATATTAAAATATACAATTAATTAAAATAATTATTATGTACGTAAATACGTTATTATGTACGTATTTACGTACATAAGCAAAATAAAAATAATAAAAGCGTAATAAGCATTTGCTTATGGCCTAAAATCTATAAAAAGTCATATTTTCTGCTTTTCTCTTCATTTTATTGTAGTTTCTTCGCTGTTCAAAAATTAATGTAACCTGGAAAATATAACAAAATACCTCTTAAAAATGAGGTCTGTAAAAACAAATGGCTCAGAAAATCCACGGAATAGAATGGAATCGCTTTTTTATTGCGACGAACGGACGTTCAAGTAGAGGAAAACCAAGTGTTGCTTTTTAAAGCGAGGCGAACGAATTGGAACCTCTTTGTGGTTAACTTGGAAAAACATGTCTTGCCACTCGACGGGGATTTCCTTTTTCCGCCTTCGGGAAAAAAGATATAGGAGAGGTCAAGAAATAAGGCGGGAGGATTTCTGTAAATTTTTAATGCTGTTTAAAAGATTTTAGGCAGGGTAACGTTCTAACATCTTAATTTGATTTGAATGTCTAGTTTAATCATTCAGTGTACGATGTTTAAGAGACTTATGTTTTTGTTTATTTAAAAAATCGCTGGAAAATTAAAACTAAAACTTTAGTTTAATACGGATGTGGACTAAAAATATTTTTGGCTTATCAGGTATATTGTAAAAAAATATTGTATACTTACCGTATTTTTAGGGTTCCGTAGCCAAATGGCAAAAAACGGAACCCTTATGGATTCGTCATGTCTGTCTGTCTATCTGCCTAACTGAACTAAACTGTTGAAACTTGGTAAGTAGATGTATTCTGTGAACCTTACACAAAAATAGAAAAAATAATAATAAATTTTGGGGGTCCCCATACTTAGAACTGAAACTCAAAAATGTTTTTTTCATCTAACCCATCAAATACGTGTGGGATATCTATGGATAGGTCTTCAATAATGATATTGAGATTTTTAATATAATTTTTTTCTAAACTTAATAGTTTGCGCGAGAGACACTTCCAAAGTGGTAAAATGTGTCCCCCCTGTAACTTCTAAAATAAGAGAATGATAAAACTAAAAAAAATATATGATGTACATTACCATGCAAACTTCCACTGAAAATTCGTTTAAACGAGATCTAGTAAGTATTTTTTTTAATACGTCATAAATCGTAAACCGCAATTTACCTTTGGAACTTTTATATTATGGTACTTGCTGCTGCGGAACCCTTCATGGGCGAGTCCGACTCGCACTTGGCCGCTTTTTATTTCTTTTCTCTGATTAGCAAATAATGACTGAGATACACCGCATTTAAATTTCGCATGACATCACGTTCTAGTACGATTTTCACTAAACAGTGACTTTAATCGTCCCCATGCCGAAACTTCGATGCACTTCGATCTTTGTGAATTTTTATTACTTTTTTCACTAATTCAAATAATATTTTTAGGACCGTCCCATTATTACATTACAAGGGATGGTCCTAAAAATAGGATATCTATTACAACCTGTGTCCATCTTTTGTCCTGTAAGCAGATTTATTATATATATTTATAGAAATATATAGATAGGTACTTACATACTAACGAACAATATCTTAAACTAAATAAAAACCTATAGCTGCGCGCATTTTGGCCTTACTCTTATCTTTTCTTTTAATTGTTGGAAAAACTTTATCCTCGACATCTTTCTTTTTCTCATCTTCCTTTTATTTTTTCTTCTTCTATTATTCAGATGAGATTCTCATTGTTGAGAGTTAAAAAAATGATTCTAAATTCCAGTCCTTTACGAGTATGGAGCTCACGCATTTGAAGAGTGCGTACTCCATAAAGTTATTTCTTCTTCAATTGAAGTCAAGGTCTTTGTTTTTTTAGGACAATATGTTAATTGAAAATAGCATTATCATGCTATTTTCAAATAACATAAGCAAATGAATGAATAATTGATATACTATCATATAAATAAATGCTATGCAATCAACTCTTGTAAATGAGAAAAATACCAGAACAAGGTTGTTTTTTTACGACTTTTCGCCACACCAAACATTCCCACAGACTCATTGGCTATGTGATATATGTCATAATAATAAAATTGACTTTGGTGCACTACTGTTGAAACCACAACGTTGCAGAGAGTAAATTAAGTATACCATTGTTTTTCTGCGGTTAGTGGTTGCATGCAAAATACAGGGAAAATTCGCTTTTGCACATGCATTGTGTCCACAATTTTATATTTTACAGCATTATGTTGACAGAAAATGTGAATCGTGGTTTGGCATACTGAATTTTTAATTTTTGATTTATTTAACCATCATATAAGTACACAATTAAAGTGTAATGAATGACGGACTTAAAGCCTTATCCAACCGGGTGATGTGGAGAATAAAAGGGTAGGTAGTGCAAAACTCGAATAGAAATATGGTAAAAAAAACTAAGTATACTTAACTACATACAAATAATACACACTATTAAGTCGTATATCTACTAAGATAACGATACTTACAAAAACTACATAGACTTAGAACTATCTGACAGTTTTTGAACAAAATGTGCCTTTACCTGTTTTTTAAATAAAAAGCGGTAAGGCGTTCCAGAGCTTTATAGCTTGGACAATAAAATAATGTATAAAGAACCCACTCCGGTAAACTAGCGTAGAAAGACTGAGATTGTTAGACATCTCTGACATGGGTATAACCCTGAAACTGAAAATTAGACTAGTGGTAAGTAGGCAGAAGTAGCGGATTCAAATAGAATAGATAAGAGAATTGTGAAGATGTGCAAGTTGCAACGTTGACGAATTGGTGACCAGTGAAGTTGGGAGCGGAAAAAGACACATGATCATTAAAATAAACTTTCTTTATGACTAAAAGAAAGCCTAACCTGTTTTCAATCATTTTTTATCGTTACGCCTAAACCCATTCAGTCGCGTGTGATGAATGAGGTGCCAATCGATTTGTAAGCGTATCACATGATGATCACATGAGTCAATCGTACAAGAAAAATCGTGTTTTTTACAATATTTGATTTACTTTACGGTTTCTTTCATGCTGGTCTGGAAATAAAGAAAAAACTTAGAATGTTTTAGAAAAACTGCTTTTTTTCTCGCGCAGATCGTAAGAGCCAATCGAGGAAATAGACTAGAATCTGAATGATGTTAATAGGCGATGCACCTAGCAATTCATGACTATTTTGGTTCTCTTTATGCGTGTCAACGCAAACCATCACTATTAACGTGGATTTGGGGTGTTACGGCCCTAGACTCTGTCGACGACATTAGGGATAACGACGTGCTGATGTACCTGTATCTGGTATGGTAACGGTTAGTTCGTTTACTATAGCAAAAAAATTTTACAGTGCATATTATTTACAAGAACTTACAAAAAAATCTGTCGCGGCCGCATCTAAATAGTTAAATTCGCCGTTTAGCTGTTTTACAAAAGAAGGACTAACATTAAGTCAAATTCGTATTTATTTTAAAATACATGTTTTTTATTGTTTCAGAGTCTAATGTCAATCATAAAGTTCAGCTACGCGCTGGTGGTGGTCACACTCCTGCTGATGATATGGGCCTCGTTGTCCAGAGCAATAGACGTGAGTTTTTTTTTTAGTTTCACATGCCCCGTTGTCTGGATGAGGTCTAAATATGTTGGTAGCTGAATTTCTACGTGAATAACCTGTATCATCATCATCAGGTCTTTTTTAGTCTCCACTGCAGGAGCACAATCCATTCTGTACTGCCAGATCCATATACTAGCCAGAGCAGTCAGAGGGTTTGGCCTACACTCTCCACGCTGGCCAGACGAGTTGGAAGTTTTTTATTTAGCTTGTGTTTTCTAAGTCGCCTTCTACTATATCCATGGGAAGACTTGGAGTGTTCCTATACTACTCTGCCGGGAACCACACGACTTATACTGTATATAGCACATTAATAATTTATTGTCTTCCTCGTTTCCAGATCCACCTTGAAACAGACTCCCCACCATGTTTATTTCAAGCACTATGTACCTGCTCGAAGCCCTTCGCACGGGACCTGGGTATCGTCACCTGTAACAACGTACCCCTCTACAGGGTACCCTCCATCGTCAATGGCTCCAAAGCCTTTATGCTGCAGCTCACCAACAATAATATACGAGATTTGGAGCCTCAGTTCTTTCAATTTACAGGTAAAAAGCTTTACTAATACAGGCTGCCTAAAGGCATCAGCTGATACGAACTATAATGTAACTACTGTGTAAAATGGTGAAGTAAAGGCAATGAAAAACCACTTCTTTATCTCTGCCAAAAATAGTCACAGTGTGCGTCTCTTTCCGCGCCAAGACAACGACAGTAGCACATCAGACATAACTAGTAAAACTCGTACTAAGTCATCAAGCTTTCAGATATCATGACTTATGACAACGTGCAGCTGATTAACAATAATATACGAGATTTTGAGCCTCAGTTCTTTCAATTATCATAATTCGAGCGTATTCCCGGTTACATCTTCAGCGGTAATGCTGCTTATTTGACGACGTTACTGTTTTTACACAAAGCGACTGCACTGTACTGCAATGCAAAGTTACAAGATTTTTAAAAAATATAAAATTTTACTAAATAAACGCCCCTCGATAAAAATATAGCCTATGTTACTCAAGGTAATGTAAGGATTCTATGGATATCTTGTTTACCTTTTTGGTACAAGTAGGAGTTGGTACCTACCTATGGCGGAATAAAGAAACTCATATATACATACATACATAACACAAAGTCTCGATCTCCCATTAATGGACATCAACTTCTGAGACACTCGTAGAATCTGGGATTCGTAGATTTTTAAACATTATCGTATCTGATTAAAACTTTTAATTTCGTCTTGAAGATTAAGTAGATCATCAAAGATTTAACGAAAACAAAATCAATGTTATTTCCAACATGATTTTTCTTGGAATGTTTGAAACAAAAAGTAAATCAGGTGGGAGTTGCGCCAAAAATAACTCTCCCTGTAAAGTTTTGTTACTTTATACTTGTAATTAATAAATAAATATATATATATGGACAAATCACACTGATTAAGCTAGCCCCAAAGTAAGTTTTAAACTTGTGTTATGGGATACTAAATCAACGATACTATATTTTATAATAAATACATATATAGATAAACACCCAAGACCCAGGACAATTTGAAAAAGGCCATTTTCCAACTTGCCCTGGCTGGGGATCGAACCCAGAACCAGAATTGCTTGAAGTACACCTGTTTTATGGTTACATTATATTCATTTACTTTGATAAATTTAAGGCATCTTCTGATTTTAATTACATTATTAGATATTATGTACATATAGCCACCTAGCGTTTGTTTGAATCTATCCTACCTAGGATTGGTTCTGGTCTACCCTTTGGGTTGCGGAGATCAGGCGGCAGTCGCTCTGTGTAAAAACCAGTAACCTCCTCAAATCACCTAGCGTACCCAGGGCTCTCAAGCATTACCGCTGAAGATGCAACCGGGAATACGCTCGGATGATGATTTTAATTGTGCATCTCTGTAGGGTCTAAAGGATCTAGACAGAGCTCAGGTGCCGCAAGACTCAAAATTCACCTCTTATTATCGAGTGTGTTCAGGCCATACATGAATTTTCCGGGGTCCAGTGCTGCTCCTATTTCCAAAGTAAGAACGTTAAGCTTTTCTACGCATATTTGCGGAAGGCGGCTACTTTTGGCAAAAATGCGTAGATAAGCTTAACGTTCTCACTTTTAACTGTAAACAGTAGTTCATAAAATAGTTTGAAGGGTTATCTAGGGCTTCACAAAGACAAAATTTTAAATGATATTGTGGCGACCTCTACGACACTACGAAGTAACTACTACACCAACGAAGCGATAACATTAGTTCACAAGAAGACTACGACGTGGCGCCAGCAGTATCCTACATCTCGGTCTTGAAGTTCTGGTTGCAACTGACCATACATACAACCTCCGACAATACATCGTCAGAGCCGCGGTTCCCCAGGCGCAACACTATGCCTGGCGGGAAGATCTTCCCTTTGTGGCGGTCGAGCATATTACTCGCTCCCGCTACAATATCTTCGTTTCCATTGAAATGATTTATTTCAAATGGGGGCAGCACTGAACCCCGAAAAATGTATGTATGGCCTTAATAGCTAACATCAGATTTTTTGAGCTTAAAAGGCACACTAGTTCTCTAGTATGCAATAATGACTTTTATCACTAGATGAGAGTAATTGAGCTACGTCAGAGTAGAGCACCAATGATAGCTGACTCGATAAACAGAGCTGTTATTACACACTAGTGAACAGGTGTGCAGCTTTTCTCAATGGTTTCCTTCACGGGAAGCAAGTGGTGGTTATCATCATCATCATCAACGGCCTTCAAGCACCCACTACTGGGCATAAGCCTCCTTTTGTCTGCGCCATCCTGCTCTATCACTGGCCATCGCAATCCAGTTCCTCTCAGCAGCCTGCCTGGTGTCATCAACCCACCTAGCCAAGTGGTGGTACTTAGTTGAAACCACGTTGAAACAGATGAGTACGGCCGGACCGCAACTCAGAGTTACAAGTCGCCTAGTGAGGATCAAGCTACTGCCTCACAAACGCCCAGCCAGTGCCTGAACCACTTGTTTACAACCGCTTTCATAAAATGTGTCTACTTCCTATTCCAGGACTATACCGGTTAGCTATCCACGGCAACCCTATAGAGACGATCCACGAGGAGGCATTCTACGGACTGGAGCAATCCCTTCAGGAGCTGGAGCTAAGGCAGGATAGACTGGCGGCCGTGCCGAGCAGGTCTCTGAAATATCTGCAGAAGCTACGGATCTTAGATTTGTCAGGTGAGTTATTTTTATACAACTTAGTAAGCAGCAAACAGCATAAAGACGCCTGTATCATATGTACTTATAATGCGGGCTGAAACAGTCACTTCAGGATCTGGAGGTAAAGCAGGACAGACTGTCGGCCTTGCTGCCTTAGATTTGTCAAGTAAGTTAATCATGGTCTGAAATACATACCTACAATAACTGCTAAAATCATTATCCTTTCATTTGGCTTTGCCGTAGTGGGGTAAAGTGTTTGTGCTTAGCAATTTAAATTTATCAATAGGATCTGCAGCTCTCTTGCGCAGGCAGAAGGGATATTTCCTATCTCCCAAGGACTTGTACATATATCTAAGTGTCTCACTGCTAAAGGTGCTAAATATCAGAGAGCGAAACTCGGGTTTCGAAGCAAAAACAGTGAAGCCCAAAGTTCGATGTTCCGCTTTTTTTTACTTCACTTCGAACGAAATCATTGATTGTGTTGTAACATTGAATTATTATTATATGGTTGATTTGTTTGCTGGACTGGAAGAAAAAATCTTACAATATCTTACCGACCATCACTTTCCGCGCAGAACGTAAAAACCCATCTAGGGAACGGGTGAAAATGCGAATCATGTTCCTTTCATTATCTTGATGCCTTTTTCTACCTTCTCGCCCATCATTACGCTAAAAGTGGCCTATGAGTCTTGCAGCTGGGCTCTGTCTGCTCAAGACCGCCAGACCCAAAGAGATAAATACGTGATAGTATAACATAATATATGGTTTTTTGCATTGATGTACATTTATTGCTTTTTTTCCAAAAAGCTGCTGTTAATCCTATTGAAATAAGGCTGTAAATATTCTAGTGAAACTCAAAGGTTGACGTTTTCAATGATTTCATTTCAGGCAATGAAATAGTAGAAATTACGAGTGACTCCTGGCTTGGACTAGGAACACTGCAAAACCTGAATCTAGCCGACAACTCAATCGCCAACCTCCCAGTGGACGCCTTCCGAGACCTGCCCAACTTGGAGACCTTGGACTTGCATGGCAATCATCTAGCGGTCATCGAAAGTGGAGTTTTTAAATATGATATGTCAAGGCTTCACAGGGTAAGATTTTATGTTAATCACAGTACAGTACAGTACAGATTTCTATTCTTACTGAGGAGATAAAATCAAAGTTATATTGGACAAAAATGACAGAACTAATTTTCTGAAAGTTAATTTACTTATATACGAGTACTTCGCACTTCTCTATGGTTGCCTGTAAGAGATTGCTTCGGCGATTAGGCCGCCTTTTGTAGCATAAACATTTTGTGCTACAACTGCATTCCCAAGAAGTGCATTCCAGGTTTGACGTCGGGTGGCGGCCGGTTGTAAAACTTTTTGCATAATTGTATTCCCAAAGAGGGTTGATGTCAGGCAGGCGGCCGGTCGCAAAACTATAGCCAAATCGTTTAAACTGTTCTGGTTATTTATTTTCGTCTTCGCATGGTCTTCGGCATTCTTGAGTGACCATTGACATGCAATTAGTCATGCATATCATATTTGGAGAAGACAAGGAAGCGCACCCCGGGCTCCGAAGCAGCACAGATAAGGATGCAACCAGAATTATTGCCCGAAGACGAATAAAGAACTAGAAATCGTCAAGGACACTGATAGCTTTTGTTCTTCTAATAATGTGAATGCTCATAGAGAAACACCGATTTGGTGTTGATATATCTTTCTTTATCTTTCCAGTTGCTATTGAACGACAATCAACTGGCATACATTCCTTACGAGGAGCTGTCATCTCTACGGCAACTAAGGTTCTTGGATCTATCGAACAATGTAATCAAGCAAGTCCCGCCTCTACACGAGGTGAACGGAGTCAGACTGTCTTTGGATACGCTAAAGTAAGTTTCATTGTTGATAATCGTTTTTTTGCAGGTTCTCGTGGTTAGTTTGCTTTTAAGCTTCCAAAGTCAAGATCAATTACTTAGACTAGATCATCATCATCTAAGAGCGTTCGAATCTCGTTCACATAGTCGCCGCAGCAGCGGTTTTTCGTCCCTGCGGCACAGAATACATAAGAGTCAAACAGAATGGTCTCTCACAGCGTCTCCCGCAAATTGGCGTCCCCGCACCTCTCCCCCGCACTTTGTGAGCTTTGACAGCTCCAAACCAGGGTTTAATTACTAGCCGCACGCAATACGCGACGTGTGTTGTCTTGAAAACTGTCAACCAATAGTTACCATCATGGTGAGAAGGTGCGCGTATAATAATTGTTTATCCACCCAATACTCTAAAGAACGTAGATTTCATACATTTCCAAATGATGAAAACAGGTAAGCAAAGCAACAATATAATTTCACGTTATTATCCAGCAACCATCTTGTTTATATACCCTTCTCGCTCTCTCGCATTGGCGGGAGACACACAAGAGCGAGATTGTAACTTGTAATTGCTTATTAGCAAACCGGTAATGTTACATAGGCTCCTCGCTCACAGGTAATCACATACACGCAGATACCAACTAGGTTTCCGCGGGTTATAGTGCTAAATGCCATTGTTGACAATGACAACTTGACATGCTGTGCGTGTCAATTTGTCATCATCATCAAGCGTGATAAACATTTGTTTATTTTTATTGAATTTATTCATATAATTACCGTATAGTTTTGCGCCGAATATGCAAATTACTATATTACAATAGTGAATTAGTGAAATTAGTGCGTTACATATAAATGACTCAATAAGAATCAGTAAAGTGAACTAATGGTGAAATGGACAATGGACATAATGAAAAATATTTGTGAAGTGATATTATGTAGCTGTTTCCGACTTTCCTGTAACATTTAATACATATAAAACAGAATATTTTTTATGTCATAGTGTTCGCAAATCTTCCGGTATGGAAAAATATAATCGTAAATATGTCGAACTCGTTAGTAGGTAAGTATTAAAATAATTCTACGGTGCGACCCTAAGTATAAAACTCACACATCGACGTGTGTACAGATAAATTGTTTCGTTTTTAGTAGGTATATATGTTACTCTGAATCAATGAAGAGTCATACCAGTGCCTGCGGCGCCGCGCGCTTTGGCGCGCACACCGAGGTAGCGTAACAAATACTAATAATTCAAACGCGCAGTGCCAAAGCGGTAAGGAATGCTACACACTTATTCGGGCCGGTATTAATCGGCACAGCCGGGCGGTGAAATCGAATATATGTAGATGAAAGTTCGGAGAAAAAGCCAATATAATTGCTTCGGGTCGGCTTTGTTGTTCGTCATATACTGCCGAACCGAAAATGCCGGCCTGCTTATGTGTGTAGCTGCCCTAAAAACCGCTGCCGCGGAAGAATAATGTGTAAACGCTCTAATACCTTCGTTGAACTTTTCTATTTCTCTGTAATTGTTCGCTACCACGCCTGCCTAATTTGTAACGTCTGACAAATGTCCACAATTTTATTTTAAAATTTTTTTTTTTTATTTATATTCAATTGAACCTCAGCTGTGTTTTTAATCATTCCAATTGCAAATGCACAATTTTAATTATAGATATTAATATTGATTTATTTAATTTACATTCATTAAGGCCGTACCAAAATTTTCCGGGGTCCAGTGCTGCCTCCATTTAAAATAAATCATTTCAAAGAAAACGGAGACATCATTTAAAATTTTGCAACTATCAAGTCCTAGATAACCCTTCAAGGTATTTAATGAACTATTGTTTACAGTTTAAAGTAAGAATGTTAAGCTTTACTACGCACAATTGCGAAAAACGGCCACTTTTGGCTAATGTGCGTAGTAAAGCTTAACGTTCTCATTATAAACTGTAAACAGTAGTTCATAAAATACTTCAAAGGGTTATCTAGGACTTGGTAGTTGCAAAATTTTAAATAATGTCTCCGTTTTCTTTGAAATGATTTATTTTAAATGGGGCGAGGTCCAGGGCAGCACTGGACCTCGGAAAATTCAGGTACGGCCTTAAATACTGTATGACATGAAATTCGACGAATAAATTGTAAGATATTGCAAATCTATAATCTTCGTCCATTATATTTTTCATTTCTTTTTTATTTTACTTTATAAAATTTTAGATGTTATCTAAAGGCTGATTCTAGATCTTCATTTCTTTAATTTTCAGACTAGACTACAACCTCATCAGGATACTTCACCCAATGTCGTTCAAATACTTTAACGTTCTGAACTCAACAACGTTAGATGGCAACCAATTATATACAATAAGAGTAAGTTAATTTATAATAAAGTTTGTAGTTATTCGGGTAGATTTATGATTAATTCCCTCTTGTTGATGTCCTTGAAAAAGCATTACCTATTTTTTTATCATTTTTTGAAACCTTTAAACGCAGTAATTGAAAAACAATCTATTTACGTAACTATAGGTAACGTTAAATGATAATTTTTACACTATTTCCCATTTCCAAATCTTAAATTCTAAAACACATATTAATTGCAAATGGCTGTGAAGAGTAGGGTAGACCTTCAGCTGGTTTTAGTTGTTAAAGTTGTTATTTTGATACCCACCTTACCGTCTACCTTTGTAGGTTCTAGTGTCATATTCTTAGCGTGCTTTTTTAATATTTGTAAAATGACCTATATTATTATATTATATGTTACTATCGCTGATGTACAACAAGGTTTCTTAAATAAAATAAATACCTAAATAAAATGGTTACAAAATGTATCTTCTACAAAATACTTTATTCCGCTTGGTAACGGCAGAGCAGGATACTAATAATGTTTTAGGCAAAAGAAAATAGGTAGTAGCGTCTCCTGTGCCAGCGTGGTGATTATGGGCAAATCCTTACTTTATTTAGAGAGGCCTTTAGTCCAGCAGTGGAATGATATAGGCTGTAACGAAGAAAGAAGAAGATTACAACGTTATGACCAAGCATGTTGCGGATACGTTTTTTCATCTAAGAACAACCCCATATCGAGCTAGGCCTAAATTTTATCATTAATGGTAACAGGTAAATGTAAAATATAACTTATGATATGCTCGTAATTTTTATTTTCAGGAAGACGCCTTCCGAAACGCCAAGATCAAATCTCTTTCACTCCGAGACTGCAGTCTCTCAGACCTGTCCCCAGCAGCCTTCGCGGGCCTCGAGAATAGCCTGCAAAGCTTGGACTTGTCCGAGAACAACCTGACTATGCTGTCGAACTTCATGCTGAGCAAACTGGACGCGCTAAGGTTCTTGAACCTTAGAGAGAATCGAGTAAGTAAAGACTACAAATATAGGTGGTCAGACGACCTGAGCAAGGTTGCAGGAAAACGCTGGATGCAGGCCGCTTTCGATCGGTTGCTTTGGAAATCCTTGGGGGAGGCCTATGTCCAGCAGTGGACTTCCTGTGGCTGATATGATGATAGAACGACTATAGCCTGTGAGAGTATATACCAGGACCCATACTCTAAAAGCATCATGACCAACGTACATACCTAGCTACGTGTCCGCTTTACAGTTGAAAGTAATATTGAGCGTTACGGAATGATGATAAAGTCATAATTGGTTTAACATAGTTATAGTACGTTACTTTTAGACGACTATCATGTTAATTTATGGAGTAACGTTCCAAAGATAAAGACTGAAGATAAGGTAGAGCAAATAGCATCCACAATATACAGGCTGACTTTTAAACCACCAGCCAAATTTCTGGAGCAAGTTCAGTCCATGATACTGAACTACTTTCCATAAAAACAATTAACGAAAAACTAAAATAAAAATTCGCCTTTTCATACAAATCAGCGCTCAGTCAAACGGATGTTCTATGGGAGGACAAAGAATTTTCATCAATTTTTAATAACTTTTTTTATAGAAAGTAGTTCAGTATCATGGACTGAACTTGCTCCAAAAATTTGGCTGGTGGTTTAAAAGTCAGCCTGTATAGGTAATTTTACTGGTTGCTCATTTTCAGTACAATTACCACTTGAAGTCATTATATTACTACAAACTACATAAAATACAATAAATTATTTTAGACAAAAATATAGTAGCCAAGTGGCTTTATACACTGGCTGCGCGTCAGTCAGGCACGAGTTCGATCCTCACTGTGTATTGTACCTCTTAGTTTCAAATCACGTACGGTCATTTTCAACTACGCAACATCTTAAGGAAACCTGTACACCAGTTCACTAGTGTGTAATAGTGACCGTTGTCACTAGATGATAGTCATTATTCTTAGTCAGATTCTTAAGCCAGCTTGAAACATCAAGCACCACTTTTATATTTTAAACGATACTTATGCAGAACTATAGAAAGAACTTGTCCTTTCACAGGTGGATATCAACATGTTAACATCAAACATAGCGTCAGACTACCAGCAGCAGAGTTTCAACAACTTCCAATACAAGCTGTTCTCACTGGACATTAGCGGAACTTCTCCAATGGGCACAAGTCTGCACGATTTCAGAAGGTAAATAATTAAAAAACACGATTACCCCTTTATTTCCAAAAAAATATAGCCTGTCAATCAGGATGATTAGTGTATCGATACCATGCATCCAAAACTGTTCAGGCATTCCGAGGTTATGGCGGAATTAATAATTCTCCTTGGCTGCATACTTTTCGGAGCTAAATATTATTACAAATACTTTTTTTCAGAATGAGATCTCTTCGGACCTTGTCTATAAGCAAGCTGATCGGGCAAAGCATACGGTCTGAAGACTTTCTTGACTACGGCGTGGAGATAGAAGACCTGAAGATAATCGGCAGTACTATTACTAGGATAGACTCCAGCGCCTTCCAGCACGTGAGAACTATCAAGACCTTGGATCTATCGGAGAACAATATCGATTTTATTGATCCGTTTGCTTTTGCTGAGGTAAATATTTTTAGCTTGATGTATTTTTTCTTTGGTGTTAGAAAAAGGCTAATAATGTTTTCTAACTACCTCATCATCAGAAAATCAAATCAACTTCTATTGCGTATATTTAACCAACTGGTAAATGTTGCCATCGTGGTCAAACCTCGAATAGTAAATATTTAAACTTTTAAAGAGGTCTGTCAGGATCGTAGCAAGTGGAGGTCCATAGTCTCTGCCTACCCCTGTGGGAAACAGGCGTGATAGTATGTATGTATGTATGTAAACTTTTGCTAAACAAAAAAATGCTTTGAATAAATGTCTGGTAAAGAGATAAAGAAAAACCAATAAAAAAATTTGCAGTTACACAGCCTAACAACATTGAAGATGGCGAATGGCCTAGCATACACTGTGAAGATACTTCCATTCGAACCCCTGAAGGCACTAATAGAACTGCAGCACCTGGACATGAGCAACAATGAACTGAAGAATGTTCCAGATACATCCTTCCATTTCTTGTACAAGTTGAAGAGCTTGAATTTACAGGACAATGATATTGATCATTTCTCTAAAGGAACTTTACAGGTAAGGATACGGAAATACATACTAAATAACGTGTTGTTAGTTATTTGATATAACATCGACTGTCCTACTTTTCTCATCATGGCCATACTCGTAGCGCAGTACATTTGTTGTTTTCTTTTACGTTATTAATGTAATATTTTTTTTTATTTGGCTGTAGGCGATAATTAATACTTGAATATCTGTCTTCATGTTTTATGATTCTATTTTAGGGTGATATCCACACGCAGCTTGAAAGTCTTTGTCTGTCACACAACCAAATGAGGCAAATCGAAATGCACACATTTGTGGGCTTGAAAGAAGTGCAACAGATCGCAATAGAGGACAATTTGATTGAAACGGTTCAGAGAAGAGCATTTACGGGTCTGGATAACTTAAAGGTGATCAAATTGAGAGGAAACAGGATCTATGGGATCAGTGAGGAAGCTTTCCAGAATATACCAGCTCTCAAAGAGTAAGTTCTTAATAACATCTAATGCAAGCCACAAAAATTAAGTTAATACTTACTATAATAGTTAAAAAGATGTTGCCTGTTGTGGAAGAAGTAAGTAAGTTGCCAATTCCGCAGTTTTTGATCAATTTCTAGCCTAAATCAATGAATATAAAAAAAGTTATTTCTTGGGATTTTTCGGAAAACCGTTATCCTTTAATAACCGTAACCTATACTATCTTATTTTCTTTAAACATATATATAATTATTGATGAGAGTGTTGTTAATTGACTGTTTTTTTTTCAGGTTAGACATCTCGTTCAACAACCTCGATACGTTCAAATTCTCCATCTTCGACCAAGTAGGCTCAGCCACCGCGCTGAAAGTCAATGTGTCTTACAACAGGATTATTTCGCTCACTGACTCTAATGCTCCAAACTTCTTTACTAACAACTTCTACCCACCCAAGGCTCAAAGTGAGAACCGTTACTATGATAGCAATCCTTATTATGACCGCGTAGACCGTTTAGACCGTTTTGACCGTGATGAACGTATTGACCGTAATGATCGTATTGACCGTAATGATCGTATTGACCGTAATGAACGTATTGACCGCATAGAGCGTAGAGACCGCATAGGAGGTATTTTACTTTTATTTTTATTTCTTTGTCCTTCGTTGTCACTCACATGAATAATATATTCACCAAGATTTTTCATTTCATTCACTTTTTGGTTGTGGGTAATATTATTTTGTTACTCGCAAATATTTAAAAATCATCATTCTCATTTAACTCAATCACTCACTAGACAGTTCTTCAATTCATAACACTTAGGTATCATTCGCCTTTAAAACTTCAATAGCTTCAAGTATTCAGTTTCATAGTATTTAGTTGTTTTTATTTTCGTTAATTATTTGTTTTCATTTTATGTTGTTCTGCTTTCTAACACAGGCATGGTTTCTGTTTCTGGGGATGATTATCACATGGAACAAGGTGATTGGTTAATTTTTTTTGTCGTTATATTGTTTTTTTTTTTTAGATTAACAAATTTAAGATAGTCAATTTATAATATAAAAATATTTCAGGTGGAACAGTGTCTGTCAATATAAGAGTGTTGGATTTCTCTCACAACAATATCACTTATATTGCACCTTATTACTTCAGGTATGTAATTTACTTGCACTGTTTACAATTTGGCTTTATCTGCTCCGTTAGGCATGAAAACATAATAGATTATCTATATTAAATTTAATTCCTTTTGCATTTTGTGTTATAACATTGTATTTTTTACAGACATGCAGATCTTACCTTATCAGAGCTTTACTTACAACATAATATGCTTAGAAACATAACTCGAGAAGTATTTGGATCGATGGTGATGCTCCAATACTTAGATCTGTCTCACAATTTCATATACCATTTGGAGTTTGATTGTTTTGCAAAAGTTAAAGCGTTACAGGTAAGGAATACCACATGTAAAATTTTAAATAAAATACTGATTTGTATTGTTGATGTACAATCATCATTGTCTTTATTCTAAAAGATTATTGGGAACTTTTTCTAATCCATTATTTACTTTTAGATTCTTGACCTTTCACACAATTATCTAACCACCTTGGCGCCTGAAATATTCCATGACATGCAAGCGCTCACTGTTTTGGATTTGTCTGACAATCGTATACGAATTATACAAGACAATTTGGTGATATCGCCTCTGTTAGAAAGGTAAGTTACATCTCTTTATGAAATGTTATCGAATAAGCCTGCGACAAATAGGAAATGACTGTTCCAACGCAAGAGACATAATTTACTATTTTGCCTTGAAGACTTATTCCCAAGATCTGGTGTGATTACTGTGATTATATACATTCGCTGGATAATAACAAAATATAATTCATACTGCAAGGCTATCATCATTATCACAATTTTCTCGCAAAGTTACACGTTAAAAATATCTTCTAGACTCTTAAAAAGTTAATGTTTTGTTGCAGATTGGATTTCTCGAACAACAACATAAATACAGTTCCTACAAACAGTTTGTCTCCAGCAGCTGCAGCTAATCTTGTCGAACTAGATCTGAGTGGCAACTCCATTTCGTCTTTGTCTATATCTGACTTGGTTCAGAGATACAGGGTACATAAACATCTAAATCTGTTGTTTGATTCTTAACATTTGATGATCTTATAGTTTACAGACTAACTTTTTGAGTTTTTGATATTGTGAATTACTAAAACTTGCAAACATGTTTGAGCTACATTACGAGTACGAGTATATTATTATTACACTCACTGAAAATATTTAGTATTTATCTTCTTGATTGTGAAACTACATAAGTCAGATAGAAATCATGATACTGTAGCTAAAACATTCAAAATACTAGATGTGAATGAACTGCCGACACATACGTGAAGGGGTGACACGGTCAGACAATATGAAGAACTATTCCTATCCTATGCCTAATAATGCTGGGATCTTGAAGAAGAATTCTACTATTTCCTACAAAAGTGTTTAGATCACCGGACATTCTTATGGAAAGATCTATAACGTTTTGAGATATTGTCGATTCCGTAGAAAGTTTTTCATATTAATAAACACATTTATCTCTTAAGTATGTGTTGACCGTACATTGACACCTTGTATAAATGATTTGAAATTGCCCCCTGTGATTGTCATTTGTCTCACTAACAAAGTAGAATGCTACTGTGTGAGTAGAGCTAACGGTGTCCTGTCCCTGCATGTCCAGGGAGAATACTACCCAGAGGAGCACGAGGAGAAAAACGATTACCTGTACCACACAGCCACACAAGACCAATCGAGAGTGTTCCACCAAAAAAAACAATACCCGCAGAAAATACTGTATAAGGTAGATGGCAATTTAGAAATGCATGATTTGTAGATGTAGATGTTTTGCATGAAGTAGCCGTGTTGAAAGATAATTACATTGAATAAGACAAAGAATTTATTTGTTAGATCAATAGAATAGTTTTTTTTGTCATGTTAATGGAATTAAAAACGCCCAGCTTGGCTCCAATAAACTTTAACGTTACATATTTAATGTTATGTAAAACAAATCTTTTTATAATATCTGATTTGACTCATTGGAAACTAGCCTATTGAAATCTAAAAGTTTTACAATATTTTATTAGAATTTGGTTAGTTTTTTCATGTTTATTAATTTTTATTATTTTATTTATCATCCCCTTGTTTCACTTATACTTGCACTTTTTGTTTTTGTTTTGTAGAAACGTTTCAACTGTGGGAATTTTAAGATATTGTGCTATTTAATGTGATATAAAGTATTAAAAATAAGGCCTATCGATCATATTCCTTAATTTTCTCCTAAGTTTTTATTTTACCACGTTTTTATTATGTCGCTCTGTTATCTGTTCTGTACAAATCCTAATGAGCTGGAGGTCTTAAACTCAGAGCACGATGACAATGAATTTTTAAGTTTAGCAACGTAAAGAAAAGTACCTAAAAAAGCTTTTCTTTGGTTTCATCACGAGTGACAACATTAACGAGAAACTTGCTGTTTTATAAACGTGGGACCTTCATATTATATTATGATATACCTTTTTATTTGAAAGACTTTCTAATTCCACCAAATTGAATGGACATTTTGGTTTGGAACAATCATGATGTAGTTATTTTGAAATCTGGTACTTATATGAATACCTACGTACTAAAGAACACTTTTAGTTTCCTTTCTTAATATATCATAATTTTAAATGATCCACATTTTTTCATCTCAAATATTTTTTATTGCAGTCACTTGCCTGGTTGGATTTATCGGAAAATATCTTAGTTCGCATAGACGAAGGTGCCTTTACGGCTTTGCCAAGACTGCGATGGTTGGATCTAAGCAATAATATTCAGCCAATTAATACTGGCGATAGAAGTATAAACGTCTTCAAAGGCCTTGAGAGAAGACTGTTACATCTAATGATTAGGAATGTTAGCCTACTTTCTGTAAGTATCTATACCAAAATGGAACATTAAAAAAATATCATCGTTCAATCAGTTTTAAATTATTTAATATTAATTATTTATTCTTTCGATTTTACGTGTGTTGTTTATTTTTCAGATGCCTTCCATGTCTTTACCAAAGCTGAGAAGTTTGGATTTGTCATACAATAACTTGCCATTGATTCCTCCAGATATCACGGCTAACCTAACAAGGCTAAGATCTTTAGATCTATCGTACAACCATTTATCAACAGTCCCAGTGGTAAGATTTTTAATAATCTTCTAACAACCAAACTACAAATATTATACAACCAATAATATTTATCTTGCTACTTTTAAAATTTACTAGATGATGATGATGATGATGTTTCATAATTTTGTTTTTGCAGGCTACACATTCTCTGAACGAACTACGTTGGCTTTCATTATCTGGAAATTATATCACAACTTTGATGAATACAAGTTTGTATGGAATATCACCCCGACTTGAATATTTGGATGTAACTCGTCTGAGATTACGAATGCTTGAGGTTTGTACTTCTATTTAACTATTAATTCGATTATCTCATTCCATCTCTACAGAAACCCGTCAGATCTAGGTGTCTGTTCTAGTCTTTGACTAAAATAACTATTACAGGAATTGGTTTTCGTTACTGGATGTTTCATGATTATTTTTTTTTTGAGGAATCTTCTTCTTCTCCATTTTGACTCTTTTTTAGGGAATGTAGTACGGTAGTTTCCCTATTTGCCTTCCGTACCGCAGTGCTTTTGTTTGACAGAAACCCTTCCAGATACCGCATCTTCGGCCTTCTGCCAATACTGTTACCGCGGCTGCCTAGTGACAGGAATGCTTATTTACTGGCGGCATTGCTGACTTTGAGGAATATCCAATTTATATATTTTTAAATTAAGTAACTTATTTTTTTAGCACGGTGCTTTTAGTAAAATGTACGCTCTAAGAACCCTCAAGATCACAGCTTTCTCAGGCGTCAGGGAATTCAATATACCGAGGATGCTGACTTACAATGCAGCCTTAGAAAATCTGTTTATTGAAGTGGACAGCTCGACCGTGGAGTTTGGAAAAGAGCTGAGTGCGCAGCTGCCCTGCAAATTGAATAACATCACCATTACTGGACGAAGTTTAAGATATCTTGCACCTTACCTCTTGCTTGTAAGTAATTATATGATCTAAAAAATTTATATTTCATTGATTTTTAAGTAACTGTGGTTATGAATAAAATAAAAGACTATTCTAAATGTGACAAAGAAAAGCTGGCAAAGATTGATATAAAGAAAGTTTTACTACCTCACTTTAAAAATATCTTTAGAAATATCAATGGAATGATTGTATATAATTCTTATTTTAGGGTGTTCACTCCAAAGACCTCAGACTCACAATTTACAACACAAGCATAGATGACATCCCAAGTCAAGTTTTCTGGAGCCCTGGCCGCGTAAGAAACCTAACTCTCGACGTCAGGTCAAATTACATTAACACAGTAGCCAACCCTGGACAGAAACCGTGGCCAGGAGTCCCTAATAATGTATTCCTTCAAGACATTCTGGTTGCTGGAAATCCCCTGGTTTGCGACTGTGGAATTGGGTAAGATATAACGTAGACAAATTGAGAAATACAAGAATTACTTACCCTGTATTTGTTTTTCGTATCTAAAGATTCCAACATTAATGTCAGATTTTTCGAGCTCCCAAAAAGCATTTCAAATTGCTGGTCTGCCATGTAATGATAACACCCGGGATCAATGGCAATGACTCACTTTCGTGGTGGCGAGATATTTTTATACCACTTGCGGACCAAATCCAAATGCGGGTCCATGCTGACCACGCCCGGGAGCTCAAAGTCATCTACGAATACTGATTACTAGTAATATCATAAGTTACAAAAGAAATATTTAACAACTAATTACCTGACACCATGTGATTTTTGTATAGATGGATCGAGGCATGGGATCGCAAGAGAAGACAATATCTTTGTCAAAATCCTTTCAATTGTGTTGGGACAAGAGATGACGTGAGATTCGCAACATGTCCTTACTATGACAACAGAACTCTCGGCGATGTAAGTGTCATACTTTAAACATGGTATAAGTATTCAAATATGTTAAATAGATAGATGAAAAACGATAGGTACTAAAACAAATGTGTTTTTCAGGTTTTATCAAAAGAGTTAGACTGCAGTTGGAGTCGAGGATTTCTAAGCTCACCAAATATGTTAATTATCTTAGGAATGACAATCTTAACGTGCCTATACATATGAGGACTGTTTTGGCTACTTGGAGTGTATGAGGAATTTCATCTAATTTTAGCAAGGTTATATAACTTTTAGGCGCTTTTTCACGATCAACATCTAACGAATACCAACTGGATAATAGAGTTGTGAGGAAACTTCTAAAAGAAACTAAGCTGAATTCTAAGCGCTCGTTCAAATAGATTTATGATGATATGTATAAAATGTACATAACATTAGGAATAAAAATCTCGTTTGACACAGCGATGGCAACAGGAGTGAGATATCGAAGAATTATCCAAGAGCTGTACCTGTACGTGGCCTAAACCTGCAAGTGTCGGGGGTTCCTGATTAGCCAAATCCGTAGAAGTAGTGTATTGGACAATCATGCCCGAAGGCCTGAATTGTGGTTATGGTGTGAAAACAATCGAAAACTAAAAAGTGATTTGTGTGTAAATTATTGCATAGAAGTCTAGAGCCTACGAAATTGTGATTTATCGTTTATTAAAAAAGCAAAAGTGTGATCTCATGGGATTGAATCAGAAATGTTACCGTATATTCTATTTTTCTTAACGCACCTTGTGTTCCCCCAGATACCTGTTTTGAGTGTTAGACTAAGATATGGTTTCTTTGATTACGCATTTCGTGCACTGCCTTACAAAACGAATTTTAAATATTATTGCTGAGACTATTGAAGATATCGTGTTCAGGGTGCATTTTGATTTCAGAGATCGCGGAGAACTTGTGTGGAAGTGCACTTAATGTGTTTTAGAGGTTGCATTTACGTCGTTTTATAAGATAAGTTCACACGAAAGCAATGACTTAATTATGATCGTCTAAGTAGACTGCATTCGCTCGAATGATATGTGTTCGTCCAAAATTAAGATTAATGATATTATTTATAGGTGTATTTGTTTGTGTAGTGGAAGACTTTAGGAGTAGATGAGTAAGATCATTTATAACAGTTTCCATAGTCCTTTTTATTAATCATTTATTACATTTATATCTATACTATCATACGAATAAACTTCATTTATCAATACAGAAATTACTAGGTTGAATTTAAAAATCTATGTACAAATTTGAAAATCAGCGCATTTACATAAGGTCGACACATTCAAAGCGACTCTTTGATAACGCTTTCCTATATTAATTAGGCTATTTTCATTGTTTAGCTGTTTACAAATTCTATCTGGTTACTTGTTGGATAAACATATTTTATTACATACGTCTATGTGTCAGTAGCTATTATATCTACAAAGCATGCTGTAATATATTATGTCATTATAGAATCAGCGACAGTTATATGTACGCTATCAAATCTCATTAATATTGGATTTCCAATATTAATAGTATAATTGAATGATGTGTAATATTTGTCGTTGTCTGTGCATTATATTATAGGATTTTTATCGACTGAATTTAAGTGTTTCAGGGCAATATTGCTGGTTATTAATAAGAAATGTTG
This sequence comes from Acrobasis repandana, assembly GCA_963576875.1. Classification (NCBI taxonomy): domain Eukaryota; kingdom Metazoa; phylum Arthropoda; class Insecta; order Lepidoptera; family Pyralidae; genus Acrobasis; species Acrobasis repandana. Next base: position 17,645,375 of record OY756225.1, read on the forward strand.
TATGATGTCCAATGTGGCTTATTTAGCAATATTTTCATTTGCTGTACTACTTCGTTTTGTATTTTCTTTTACACAATTTTTATATTTACTTTTATGATTGCAACTTTATTCAATTGTGATAGTAGTTGCATGTTGACGATTGAATAGTTAGATTTTATTTCCTCAAGCATGCTTAATGGGTTGTTGATTTCCCAAAGAATTCAAATGAATACCTCTTCTTCAGTGGTCCAGATACGGTGTCAGGCCTAATTGTTGACTTTTGTTTTCAATACCATTAGTTTTTGTTGCAACAATCGATTTGAGAAAAAAAATTACACTTACATGAATCTTCGATTTGATACAAGTTATAATCATGGTAGAACCGAATATTACTAATATTATAATAAATTCAATACCGAATTGAAACGAGAAGATAAAGATTTTTCTCCCAATATGATTAATGATTTTAACTTATGCGTATCTTTTCTATGCAATCGTGTAAGAGTAGGATTCTCTCAAAACAGAATTGAACAAAAAAATAACATCAAACTTTGTCATTGCGATAAATTTTTTTCGCGGTTGTTCTTGTTAAATTTGTTTGGTATTGAAAACAAAGGGATATCGTTGTAACAATGAATATATTTTGTGATATATATAACTCTAATCCTTCTATTTTTGATAAGCCTACGATAAATATTGCTGACTTGAACGGGAATTGTATAGCTAATTAAAGTATCACTTAAATACTGCTTCATAAATATCGCTCGTAATAATAGATGTGATCTAACTTCATAAATGTACAAAGTATTCGATACATTAGTGGTCAATTCTAATATTTCAATCGAGCAAGTGATTAAACTCGTATATCATGAGTACGTTTTCCATTAAATAAATAAACCACGTCTGTGCAAAACTACCTAAGCACTCGTATATGTTGTTCGTAAAATAGCAAATTTCTAACAACTTTCGACTTGGCCGCAGTTCTTTGGACACTTTGTATATTTATTTATTAAAGTAATTGGCACTTATGATATATTTATCAACAAGAACTGCTCTATTATCTTCTCTAAACAAAGCAAGATTGTAGTTGATATCTTTAAGTGCTTTTCTCTATAATATTGTAAGTAATGGATTATTTTACGTACCATATTGTCAATTCTCAACTCCTAAATAGAGTAATCAACGTAATAATGACTAATAAATATATAGAATTGAAATTTAACATTGTTTCGCCTAGAATTTCCTATACTAATAGTTGACGGCTCAGTATTTTAGCTGTAATTTGACGTAAACAAAACAATACTCTTAATTGTACGCAGTTTTTTTAACATCTGATTTCGGATGAAGGTATTAGAGCGAGTCCACACGGCCCGTTGTATTGACGCAACGCACACACGACTGACTGACTGCAGCCCCCAAGATGGGCGAAAGGGGTGTACCGTGTACCTCAATGCGACTACGTTGTAGCAACGCTGCGATGATGCAGCGCCTGTGTGATCGGCAATCGTCATGCGTCAAAATTTTTGCATTGCGACGATGCAACGCCCGTGTGGTCTAGTTGCGAATGAACGCGAAGGATTCATTTTGTCTCTGTCTGTCACATGGTGTATAACTGCGATGGGACGATTTCATCACGTTCATTCACGCAACACTACGTTGGATTAAACAACGAATTTTTCACTGGGATAGCGTTCCATTCACCTTTGGAACTGCCTCTATATGAGACAAAACAATCGGCCGACTGTCTATGTGAGAAATTCTTATACGAGTACCTATCAGATACATACGACTCTTAGTTTACCGCATAGGTACCTTAAAATATATGATTATATGTACCTATTTACTATAGTAGGTATATTCCATGGCTTTTTAATAAAGTATGCGTCTTTAATATTCAAAAACCAAATTGCAAGGTCCTATTGTGATAGACATAACTAGTGCCAATAAAATAGGATATCTAGAGATAAAATAAAACAAACGGTAGTCTCAAAGATTCTCAAAGATATACGGAAATCTCTTTTGGTAATTGAATATAATTTTGTTTAACGATAAATTGGATTTGTTACGTTCTATATATCTGTTCTCTTCAATATACAGGATGATTTTGAACCTCCTATCTACATTTTATATCTTACAATCAAAAATACATATTGTGTGTTAAGTACCTTGTTTTATAATAAAAACTAAAGATATCAGCCGAAAAATGTATACCATAAATTTCCCATTTTAGTGCCATCACCCGCTACCAGGCAGCAGCCGGTGAGCGGGGAGTGCAACGGCCGCGCGTGTTGTAAGGTCCATTAGAAATTAGAAAAAATGATTTTAATATCAGCGAGTACTTTATTCAAACATCAAATAATTAATAATAAAAAAATTACAAAAAATCGGTATTTTTTTACGGTTTTGTTTTCTATTAGTGATTCTGTTTCCAAGATATAAGAAGGGGTTGCAATATCAACCTTTATTAAATAGAATAAACGGGCAAGTGCGAGTCGGACTCGTACATGAAGGGTTCCGTACCACCGTACAATGTTTTAAAACGCTGAAGCAACACGTTTCTTGTATGACGATCCCTTTAATTTTTAATTTTATCTTTTTTTAGTATTTGTTGTTATAGCGGCCATAGTAATACATAATCTGTGAAATTTTCAAGTATCTAGTTATTGCCATTATAAAGATCTAGTTAAAAACGCAGAAAAAACACGTTTTTTGTATGACGACCCCCTTTAATTTTTACTTATTTTTTATTTTTAGTATTTGTTGTTATAGCGGCCACAGTAATACATAATTGGTGAAAATTTTAAGCGCCTAGCTATTACGATTCAATAGATAGAGCCCTGTGACAGACGGACAGACCGACAGACGGACAGACAGACGGACAGACAGACGGACAGACAGACGGACAGACAGACGGACAGACGGACAGACAGACAGACGGACCGACAGACGAACAGACAGACGGACAGTCAGCGGAGTCTCATTAATAGCGTCCCGTTTGCACCCTTTGGGACGGAACCCTAAAAAGTATCATTTTTATTAATTATAAATTTATCATTAAACAAAATTATACTTTTTAGATTATCGATCGAGATAAAAATACTCGTAGTAGATATAAAACGTAACAAAACCAATTTTATTTGTTAGGCTTCTCTTCAATATTGTTTAAAGAAACAACAAAAATACATAAGTAAATACATTTATATCTAGTGTATTCTGTTATGTTTGAAATAGTTTAAACTTACAACTTAGATTATCCACGTTAATACAACATCACACATCATTTTAAATTTTATAACAACATTAATAGTTTTGAAATGTGTTGTAAGGTAAATGTTAAAAAAGTGGTTTTGCGGACGTGCCACAAAACATATACTGTTCCAAAGGGCCTCTAAGTGTTGCATTTTGACCTTTACCTCATAAAATAATCAATCAATCAATTATTTTTGAATAGGACCACTCCAAGTCACCCCGTGGATGTCATAAAAGGCGACTTAGGAAAGGAAACACAAGCTAAACAAAGCTTGTAAACATCAAAGAGACCACTATAACCCGTCTGGCCAGCGTGGAGAGTATAGGCCTAATCCTCTGACTACTCTGGCTAATATATGAATCTAGTAGTACAGAGAGGGTCGTGCTTCTGCAGTGGAGACTAAAAAAAACCTGATGATGATGAACCAATCCGTGAACAAAAATAAATTGAAATATTCCAAGCATAATAAGAATAAAAATAAAAACACAAACATATTTATTTCAAATTAACAATTTGTAAGTAAATAGATATAAAAACCCTGCGATGTTGTGTTGGCATTTTGGAAATTTGCTATTTGTTTGTGGGTGTGAGGACGACGGAATGTTTTTGTCTTCACTACTTAACGATAAATAAAATAGTGTGGAATAATAGGTAATCATTGAATTATTAGCGTATTAATAAATTATTGCGTAAATATGTTTTTGTATTTATTTATATTTAAATCCCTAGATTTTTATCCATACTGGGCAGATAGAGTGTATTGGGTTTTTTCTGGCTCTAAGCACACAGAGCCAAGAGCCGCAAAACCCAAAGGCCACTTTTAGTGTGATGGTGCGCGAAAAGGTGGAAAAACGAAATAGTGATGGGTTGTTAGCCATATCATTTTCGCCCATTTTCTCGATCGGCTTTTATTATCCGCGCGGGATGAGAAGCAGCTGGTACATTCTAAGTTTGGTTTTAACGGAATTATATGTATAGGCTAATATAAAAAAACTTCAGCACGAGGTTTTTCAAAAGACGTAGAAAGAAAGCACTTTATTATCAAGGCAAGTAAGCCTTGCTTATATTTTTTACATAGTTGTACAAAAAAGTAAGTATAAACTATATTTGTAAAGCTACATGAAAAATACTGTCAAGGATGACTTATTTACTACCACCCACATTTTTCAAGCATTCAGAATTCAGAAAAAAATTCATTCAAAAAAAATTCAGATTATTCGTACTAGACTACTTTCCGTATAAATAATATTTAGGTAACGAAATATACCAATCAGAAGCAGGGTAAGCAGGGCGTGGTGGAAAGTTCGGTAAGAAGGGCTTACCTGAAAAATGCCAAATATCTTCAATGATGGCTCTGTGTCATGTCAGACACACGTCATGTGTAGTTGCGACTCGATGACTGGTAAGCGCATGGACCTCTTCGGATCAGCATATCCTGAGCTAGAGGACTACAGGCACTACGCACCAGGTGATATTCTGAAGTTTAAGCAGTCCTTCTTCAGAAATCCTGAGGCGGGTGATTATAGCAAGGGGGTAAGTACAATATAACCCTAAGTTTCGATGTGCTTCCCAATGTGGATCAAAAACGCTTTGGGGCTAGCTTAATCAGTGTGATTTTTGTCTCTATATACCTATATTGTACCTATATATAATGCAAGATATAAGTCAACATTCCTCTGTCACTAGGAGCAGCAGTGGTGATAGTATTGGCAGTAGACCGAAGATGCGGGATCTAGAAGGGTTTCGGTCAAACCTAAGTACAGCGGTACGTAAGGCAAATAGGGAAAACACCGTACTCGTACTACATTCCATAAAAAGGAGTTAATAACCAGTCATGGAAAATTTCAAGTGTCTCGCTATTACGGTTTAAGAGATAGAGCCCTGTGATAGACGGACGGACAGACAGCAGAGTCTCAGTAATAAGGTCTCGTTAGGACCCTTTGGGTATGAAACCCTAAAAATGGAGAAAGTTAAAAAAGCAAAAGAGTGAAATACAAAAAAAACTGTTTCGTTCTCCCTATGAAATAAACTTTGGCCTTGCTTCAAAAAATTTAGCTGTCAAAAAAATTACCTTGTGTTTATTAAAGCCTTGATGTATTGAATACAAAATTCTGCTAGTTGTAAAAATAGCCAAATTGAATCATCTTTCGCAACTCTATTACGATTGTGACATTGTATAAGTAATTGAATGGGGTGTCCTGCTGTGCGTCGAATTGGACCGACCGACATGATCACAATATCACACTTTTATTACTAGCTGGAAATTACGATGAGACGGAATATTATGAAGTCTCTTTACCCGACTACGCGGCGAAGACAAAAGGAGATTTCGCCACTATGTATGTGTGTCATCATCATCATCCGAGCGTATTCCCGGTTGTATCGTCAGCGGTTACGCTTCAGAGCCCGGGGTCCGCTACCTTACCTAGTAGAGGTGATTTGACGAGGTTACTGGTTTTACACAGAGCTACTGCCGTTTGACCTCCGCAACCCAAAGGGTAGACCAGAACCAATCCTAGGATAGGTACAGACGCTAGCGTTTGAGACCAACGGCTTTACGTGCCTTCCGAAACACGGAATCATCTTCCTTTTCGGATAATCAGGTTATTCAAGCCTGCAATATCCTAAACAGACTGGAAACAACTTTTCACAAAGTATGCTTTCCAGTGGGATTTGAACCCATGACCTCCGGATCAAAAAGCGAACGCCTTGATCACTGGACCACGGAGGCAGTCATACAGCATACAGCCGCATGTATGTGTATATTTATCTATTTCCTTGTATCTTCAAAGATATGCTTGAGCTTGGCGCAGGTCCCTCTTAAAGGTTTGTATACTTAGACATGCCATAATTTAGGTACATTAGTACATACTAAAACAAATTGGCTTTATTTAAAATTTCGTAATTCTTTTAATTAAAAAATAATGGACCCATATTTTTCTGTTCATCAAAGTAGTGAAAATTTACAAAGATACAGCGCGTCAAAGTTTTGGAGTGGGGGCGATTGAAGTCACCGTCAAGTGAAAATCGTACTTATCGTGACGTCACGCTGTACAATTAAATTAAAATTAAGGTAGAGATGGACTGGACACATGAGCAGGACAGAGGTTGGCCGATGAGCGATATATAAATTCTAACAAAATATAGTAAACCTATTTTAAAGGTGAATTCAGTCCATGATACTGAACAACTTTACCCAAGGAACATGTATCGAAATCTGAAAAATATTTTTTGGCTTTCAAAACTCGGATCAGCTGGTCATCTTATATGGGAGGCCAAAAATTATTTTTCATATTTTGATATATGTTCCTTGGGGAAAGTTGTTCAGTATCATGGACTGAATTCACCTTTAAAATAGTTTCACTATATTTTGTTACACCCTGTATACCCACATTTTATTTTATAATCATTGACTAATTGAGAAAGTCCTTATACATATATTGTATATTGTTTATTCTTGTATATTGTTTACAAATGAATATGAAATATATTTTACCTAAAAGAACAATCAGAGGTAACACTATGAGTCTTGGGAATCGCAGGAAGAGAATGCCTTGTCATATTATACCATGCGTATACGTATGCTCCAGAAAGAAAATTCAATAAATTTTTAGGGATGATGACTGGGTCAAAAAACTATTATTCTAATTAGTGCGTTAGTTAGATTATCCAAAAATAATGTAAGTATGTACTTACCCATATTTTTCAGTTTATCAAAAAAGTAAAAATTCACAAAGATACAGGTATCTAAGTTCCAAAGTGGGGGCTTGTGACGTAACCGATGTGTTATAATCGTAAGAAAGCGTGACGTCATGCGAAATTTAAATGCGCTGTATCTTCGTCATTTAATGTTTTTCTCAGAGAAAAGAAGTTATACGTGTACAATGTTTTTTAATAATCTAACCGATGGGCCAAAAATAATTTTTCAGTCATCATGCCTATTGCGGAGAAATATGTTTGATTAAAAAGGGAGATCTCATTTCTAACGAGATAAACAGAGCCAGGTCTGTCTCAAAAATAGTCTAGTCTATACTTCTATAATAGTCTTTGACGAGTTAGTATTTACCTAGCCCAAATACGAAATCCGCAAAAATTCATCAATCTATTAAAAACAAGATAACAGTAAAGTTCTGAACGAAAACAAACAAAAGGAAATAAAAACAATCGGCCTAAATAGGGAAGACCTCATAATGAGCTTCCCTTTTCCTTGATTGTAATCATTCACCTCAGCGATTGTTGTTTGAATCCATTGTGGTATTGATTAAAAAAGGTACAAGTGGCGTATTTACAAATTTGCCGACACTAGGCTATTCATATTTTGCCGCCCTCAGTTGCGGATTTATGAATTTGTCACTAGTAGGCTATTCACATAGGGAACAATAAGAAACGCTCGTGAAATGCTCGTGAAAAGAAATGCTTCACGCGCGACGTTCTGCTCCTACACGTGTAAATAAGTAATGAAGCAAAAAAAAGCGCATCCGCTTCGTGCGCGAGGCCCAGCTCATCTGCTTCATGCGCGTGAATGAGCAGTGGAACAAAAAAATGCTCATCCGCTTCACGTAGCGCAAAGTATTGCACGCGGGCGTTTAAACAGCTAGCGGCAGGCCCGTTTTGCTGCCCCTGCGTTCACTCGAGTAACTGCAAGTTGACTGATGGCGTGGGCACGGGGAGCGGGGGGGGGGAAGAATTGGCCTCAAATTTGCCGCCCTCTAAAATCTGCCGCCCTAGGCTCCAGCCTACTCAGTCTGCTGGCAAATCTGCCACTGCAAGGATATAATGGATATTGAAAGGGAACCTATCTATAGGCACTTGATTTAGATGCACATGGTTTCCTAGGCCCTGATATTATTTTCAGATATTTGCCCTGCCTGTTCTTTGCTTATTAGCTAAACAAGTTTATTTGCCAGACAAAAATTACTCTGACTTTCAAGCCTTCACCCCCAGTAACTTTTGCCGATTTTCATCATAGCTAAGAACCATCTCGACAGGCTAGGCTTTCGGTTAATAAAACTACATTGAAACCGGTCTATTCGTTTAGGAGCTACAATGCCGCAAACAAACACACAGGCACAGATACCGGTAGTAAAACCACGTAAAACCACAGAATAAGAACCATTACGTAACCACAGAATAAGAACCAGTACTCGTAAAACTAGCTATTTCATTTCAATTCTCATTCCGGTGACAAACATTTTATATTTGGAGCAGAACAAGTGGGAAAGCGCACCCCAGGTTCCGAAGCAGCGCTAAGATGAAAAAAAATATACTTACAGCATTGTTGTTTCTTTGGGTACGTACTAAACACTACTACACAAAAACAATAATATACTTAAAGTTAAAAGGAATAAGTAGGCATTTCCTTTAAAAAAACAGGTTTTATGCCGTAAAGGTTAACTGATAAAGGGTTTCTACGTAAAGTTTTCGCGTCTCGGTAAACATTACAACATGCTTGTAATCTCGCCTAAACCAACATGGAAACCCCATTAGACCCTGTGGTTACTTGCTATTAGGTACTATTGGAAAAGCCGGTAATGATTCTCGGTGATTGTAAAGTATAATGATTATGTTTAAGTGATGCTTTAAACGGTATTTTCCTCCTATGACCCTTTTTAATTTTTCGCACAAGAGCTTAGTGATTACTGGAAAATCTGTTTTTCATATCTTCGTATCTGTTTTGAATTGCTAGACTTTTTTGAAGACAAAACGTCAAGTTTTGTCCCTTCTTAAAAAAAAGATGTGTAGAAAAATGTTTTTTTGTTTTGCCGCCCCTAAACCACAATTTGCCTAAATATGGTGCCTTGTATTAAAAGTACCTGGGCGACTCGATAAAAACATCAAGAAAAAGAGGTTTACGAAAAATTATTTTTTGGGAAATTTATTCAATATAATGAACTGAACTAACCCTTAAAATAGTTTTAGTAAGTACATTTTTTATTAGACGTTATATAATATACAAGAATTGCTCGTATAAAGTAATAATGGATAAATGATTTCGAGGAAAATATATTTCAAAAACTACAAATCTTCGATACACGCTTTCATGTAAGTACTTTTATTTATCAAAATACTAGATACAACGGCCATAGTGTAATACCTTTCAGCGTACTTAGGTAAGTATTTACGGCCCTTTTCCCGGCTTGAGTGCAATCCAATTTGACAAGGATAAAAAAAAACGTGTGGCACTCGGGGACTGCCGCGGTAAAACTATTGCATACGAGTACGACGTTAGACGATGCACAGCTTTCAACGCCGCGCCGCTGTGCCGGTCGGTAGGTGGAGTGGGGGGTGTTAGATTTTATTTTCGTTACGGAATTTCTTGATTTGGTCGCCGCGCTCAAAGCCCGCGATAAAAGCTATGCAATAGCTTAAAAATTGTTTATAAGGTAACTTTTTTTTTTAATTTCAATGAACTCAACCTTTATGAGTAGAGATAAATTCTTACTTCATCAATCATTTGACTTTATTGCTCACCGATTCATATCCACTTATCACAAGTAAGTACAAACACAATGCAGAGAACCATTGCCCATACATTTTATGGGCGAATAATTCTCGCTCTACGAGACCCAAAGTCAATTAAACGCATTGGCTTGCGTCTAGCTGCCATCCCAACACTAAAGCCGGCTAGATGAATTTCATGCTTTGAATCAATAATTTCACCAGGTTCATCATTTCAGCCACATAACGTCCACTTCTGGACATAGGCCCCTCCCAAGGATTTATAAATAATGATGTGCCGTTCCCGGGAACGTTACCAAATTCCCCGGGAACGTTCCCAGGGAATGTTCCCGTATTTCTAGGGAATGCTACGGAATATTGGATATATGTATTTGTATTATAACCATATGATGCATTTACGTTAGTTAAATATATTTACAGTGATAAAAATATGTCTGATATATAAAATTACAACTTCCCCTGACATTTCCATTTTTTGGGAACATTCCCGGGAACGTTCCCGGAAATTTGGGAAACGGGAACGGCACATCACTATTTATAAAATAAACGATCTAGAGCGGCCAGCGTCCAGCGCTTTTCAGAGACCTTGGTCAGATGGTCACCTTGTGGGTGGGTGTCCAACGCTTCGCTTGCCAGTACGTGGTCGCCATTCGAGAACCTTTCTGCCCGATTGGCCATTGGTTCGTCGCGCTATGTGTCCCTGCCCACTGCCATTTCAACGAGCTAATGCGCTGGGCTATATCAGTGACATTTGCTCTACTAGTTTTTTTTTTTTTTTTAAATACTACAATTAAAACAGTTTAATACTCAATATTACGAGTATAGATAAATGGTATAAGAATATAGAGTATTCTCTTTCCGCGATGGCCCAAGAATAGGTACGTCACGAGTGTACCTAACGATAAATGTAATCACTGATTCTTTTTAGTAAATTTAATCGACAAGTTAATAAATATAAAATAAAATACCTACTAACGTAACTATTCCGAATAATGTGTTGCATCTGTTTGATTTTATTATATTGAATTATTAGTTCATAATTGGTTAAAAATGCATTTTGTTCGGGTAATTCAATCACCACTTCCAACTAATGACGTATTCTTAGGCCAATCACGAGACCTATTTTATTCCGGCTTGGAAGGAAATATATAAAACGGATATAATCTCCCATGCCTTTCTGAGAGAAAAGAAAAAACGTAAAATGTACCTAACAGCTGCTTCTCTTTCTGCGCAGATCGTAAATGCCGATCGAAGGAAATGGGCGAAAATCTGAATCATGTCTATAGATGTGGCTGGCAACCCATTACTATTAAGATTCTCTCCACCTTTCCGCCCACTAGCACGCTAAGAGGCTTTGAGTCTTACTTGCGACAATAGGCTCAGTTTACCCTGATACGAATAAAGACGTGATGGTATTTCTGTATAAAATGGATATGTAATGTATTTAGGTACCTAAATATTGCACTTATTACTATTAGTATGATTTGTCTTCATTGATCCAACTGTCCCACTGGAAAGCATACTTGAAAAGTTGTTTCCAGTCTGTTTAGGATATTGTAGGCTTGAAACACCTGATTATCCGTAAAGAAAGATGATTCCGTGCTTCGGAAGGCACGCAAAGCTGTGGGCCCCGAACGCCATCTAGCGATTGTTTGAACCTATCCTAGGATTGGTTCTGGTCTACCCTTTGGATTATGGAGGTCAGACGGCAGTCGCTCTGTGTAAAAACCAGTAACCTCGTCAGATCACCTAGGTTAGGAAGCGGAGCTCGGGCTCTGAAGCGGTACCGCTGAGGCTGCAACCGGGAATACGCTCGCATAATGATGATGTAGTAAATAAATAAATAAATAAATGTAATATTACGGAATAGTAGGTACTTACACATTTAGGAAAACATAGAAAAAAAAACTGCATCCGGACTCCGAAACATTACAGTAAGGATCCAACCGCAAACGCGCCTCGATGAGATGTTCTAATTTAGGCAAATACTAAAATAAATATTTTTTTTTATTTTTTTTCATGTATTTATTTACGAAGACTACAAAGAACTACTTGAATTGAATCCTATACTACGTGAAATAGATTGTGGTGTGACGTATAACATAAACTCCACAGTGGAAACGCCGTTCTCATACCAAAGCTTGCACTCGACCGCCAAAGATATGCCTAAAGTGAAATCAGACATCTGCACTGCAACCAAAGGCGACTGGCTTTGCATATCCAAAGGAAAAGCATCAGGATCAAACCCAGGAGGATCAGGATAGTACTTAAAACTTTTTATATGCTCTTTATCATAAGTATGGTAACCAGTACAATGCAGCCACAACTTATTCTTTTTAGATTTCATCCACGTTTTTACTTGATCCGGAGCATTTTTAGCATGAGCAGAGTGAGGGCCTAAAGGCTTTGCAGACCAGTTGATCAGTTTGTTAATCCTTATAATAACACAAGGCCTGTCACCATAACCGTAAGGTGACTTGGCACAAGGGCCCAAGTTAGTTTTATTTACATCTTCCCTTTTATATTTATTCTCAAATAATTTATCAATAGCATCAGTATACTTCTTGTATTCTTGTGAATCTCCATTCTTATACCAAATTAGAGGTAAGGAACCTAATGCGGATACGGGAATAGCAGTAAGGCCGATGCCATTCTGCGTGTATGCCTGTAGGTCTGTTTTGTCCATATTAGAATTATCAAAGTTAGTAGTTTTTTGAATGATCATCAAACTCCCATATAGAAATATCATAGTGTATGTGCTAAGGAATATTATATACATAATGGAGTACAGTATTATAGCTAACCAGTTTTTGCAGGTTCTGTCACAAAAAGTGTTTTCTTCTTTGTTGTAAAGATATTTCGCAAACTTTTTATGGCATGGATCTTCTGGTGGGCCCTCATCTTTCTTATCTGCTTCAACTGACTTACCAGGCACTGGCTTCTGAGGCACTGGCTTAGGCCTCGGCTTAGGGGGTGCTGTTATTACTGACGGGTCTTTAGTACTGGGGCCTGGGGATTTTTTCTCTATTTCTGTTACATTTGAAGCCATGGCTTTTTCTGCATGAAGTGGCTCTTCGAAGATTGGACACGAATTTATTTAATTCACACATGTCACATACATTTCGCTGATATGACATGACATGATATCAGACGAGCATGACCATAGTGATTTTGTCTGTTTTGTAAAACTAAAACTAATCAAAAAGGTGCGATAATATTAGCGTAGATTGTATAGAAATTCTCATTGGATTTGTATTGTTATAAAAAAAATTGCCTAATATTCTCATCAGATTCTCAAAAACTCGCGACTCCTTTTACATTATCTTATATCCTGCTTATATCGCCAACCCGTTGAGTGAGCCAACTATCGTACGATAGCATTCAGGTCAAAGGACAAGAAAAATAAAGTAAAATGCGAGTCAGACTCGTACATTAAGGGTTCCGTACCTCCAAACATTGTTTTAAAATGCTAAAAAAAACACGTTTCTAGTATGACGACCCCTTCAATTTTTTACTTTAAGTATCTAATTTAGTATTTGTTGTTATAGGAGCCATAATAATACATAATCGGTGAAAATTTTAAGTGTCTAGCTATTACGGTTCAAGAGATAGAGCCCTGTGACAGACGGACAGATAGCGAAGTAAAGGGTCCCGTTGGCATCTTTTGGGTACTGATCCCTAAAAAACAGTCGGTAGCGCCATCATTTCAACTTAGTTGTTGACCTTTATATTGGAACGCCGGACTGTCCATCCAAGTAGAGTATGAGAATTTCATTCGCTTCGCTTCTTCGTTTATACTTACTTTACAATGATTTGTACAGCATTTTATGTTCAGCATTCAACATATTTTATATCCAAACATAAAAGTCCAAACTTTGCATTCACCAAGATTTAGAGCTCGGTTTGTCTCGGATCTTTAGTCGATCTTGTGATCCGATGCCGACTATAAAAGTTTTATGGTTTCCACTGACGAACATTTATGTCTGATACTACTCGTAGTAGTGTTTGATAATGTGAAATAAGTAGGACTTTAAAGAGACTTTCAATTAAATGTATTTATTACTTTCTCTATCTACATAAACCTAGCCTAGTGTTCCACAATAATAAATAAGTAAGTTGCCTATATAATCATATTATTGAGCATTTTCATACAAATATTTTATACATTTTCTTTGTGTGAGTTGTATGTATTTAAGTATGATGTATATGTAGGTCTGTATGTTTATTATATTGAACACCCCGCACTACGTAAATCTGAACGAGGTTGTCTGGAAGAAATAGCTTAGCGATAAACCGCCTCTTAAATAAAAATTAAATAAAATAATTTTTATTTTAGATAATTCAAATCCATATACACAATTATAAAATTTGATTTACAACTATAAAAATTAAAAATACAGCAACTTATTATTATATAACTCTTCTCACTAGGCATTTCCATAGTGGAGAGGTCAAATTATTAGCCACTGTTTTCAGGATGCGCATTTTTCACATTTCCTAATTTTTAGGGTTCTGTACCCAAAGGGTGCAAACTCCTACCTTATTGCTAAGACTCCGCTGTCTGTCCGTCTGTCACAGGGTTCTATCTCTTGAACCGTAATAGCCACTTGAAATTTTCACCGATTATGTATTACTGTGGCCACTATAACAAAAAATACTTAAAATAAAAAAAAGTTTAAAATTAAAGGGGGTCGCCATACAAAAAACGTATTTTTTCAGCGTTTTTAACTAAAACTTTATAATGGCATCAACTAGATATTTGAAATTTTCACAGAGTATGTATTACTATGGCCACTATAACAACAAATACCTACTAAAAATATAAAAAAGTTAAAAATTAAACGTCATACAAAAAACGTGTTTTTTTAGCGTTTCAAAACATTGTACGGAGTTACGTAACCCTTCATGTACGAGTCCGACTCGCACTTGCCCGTTTATTAAGATAATTATGTCCTGTATTTTTTTCTTTTGTGTAATAAAAGGTATTTATTGTATTGGATTTTTGGTCTCGCCTTTTCCCCATCTAATTGTCTTGTTCGTGTTACTTATAAGGTCTTTGTAGCTTTTAGTCATAAAGGTAGTTCTGTTTCTAGACTTATTTGCCAGTTCCCCCGTGTATACGGAGTACACACACGAGAAGTTCAATGTTTACGTTCTATTCCGGGGACTGTACACAACACGAGTCACGTGACACCATTCCAGCTGCATTTAATACATACCTACTAGAAGATTTTTTCCCAGTGCGCCATTTTTACATCATCATCAGGTCTTCTTTAGTCTCCACTGCAGGAGCACGATCTTTTCTGTACAACCAGAGTCATATATTAGCCAGAGCAGCCAGAGGATTTGGCCTATACTCTCCATGCTGGCCAGATTAAGTATCTAAGTATTAACAAGGAAATTGAAAATGAAATTGCAAGTAGAACCTCAAGTAAACAAACGTAGCCTCGGTTCGTCTCAAATTGCGAATGGACAATTTGCAGAGTTCAGCGTCCTTGTCCAACTATGAAGCTAAAGAGCAATTTACAATCCACGATCAAAAAAGTCTTTGCGTTCCCTCGGGTAATAAATATAAAACGCAAAACTTCGCCTGCCGCGTTTGTTGGTTACCGAGAGAGCTGGAATTTGGCCTACTCATGTACATTCACGGCAAGTAAATCGGCGGCTACCAAACGCCATCTAGCGTTTGTTTACACCTATTCTAGGATTGGTACTGGCCTACCCTTTGGGTTGCAAAGGTCAGGTGGCAATCTCGTCAAATCAGGTAGGTAGCATAGCATAGCATATACAGTAGGTAGCGGACGGGCGCTGAAGCATAATGGCTGATGATACAACCGGGAATATGCTCGCATGATGATTCAATCGGCGAATACACAAATTGTACAGTTTTCGTGTCGACCACTATAAACACATTCAGTGGCAGCTCACTTCGATTTTATCACGCGGCCGTCTCGGGTTAGCGGCAATCTGGTATAATGGAAACCGTGCCGAATAGTTTCGTCCTGCAGAAAATTTTGAACTTGACCAGAGAAGAAACTTGACCTGAAAAGGCCTCCACCAACAAAAACTCTCCTAAATGAAAGAAGAACATCAGTCGAGATTGAAACAAGGAACCTGTAGAAGAACGAAAGTCGTACATATCGCCCATTGGCCGTTTTTGATCAGCTATTTTGAAAAGGACTTGCAAGTGAGGCCGGACATAGGCCTCACTTGGAAATCCTTTTCAAAATGGGCTGGCTGTCATGTGGCTAAATTTAATGATATCATTCATTCGTCGAATACACAAATTGTACAGTTTTCGTGTCGACCACTATAAACACATTCAGTGGCAGCTCACTTCGATTTTATCGCACGGCCGTCTCGGGTTAGCGGCAATCTGTTATAATGGAAACCGTTCCGAATAGTTGCCACACAAATTCAGAGTTTGCAATTTCGTCGATGTCAACAAATTGAAAATGCAGGAAAATTTGTGCAGCAATTTAAATTGAAAACCTACAAAAACCAGTCAATTTAAATTTCTCCTTCCTAAGCTACTATTCGTGCTAGTCTAGGTAAAAAGAAACGTAGTAACCATTAAATTCTCTATGATACTAACTGCTTCCCGCGCAGATCGTAAAAGCTGATCGCGGGAATGGACGAGATCTAAGTCATGGTGATGCGGCTACTTTAAGGGTTACAATTTACATTTTTACTCGTAGCTTTCCATATTGTATTCCATTTTCATTTTTTTTAATCCGTAGACCTCTGTGGTAAAGTGATAGTATGCATTTATTTAGAATAAGAGGACAGATTGAAAAATAATAAGGGTACTAAAATAACAGTCTAATAAATAATAAAGGCGCTGAAATTTAAAACATATTCCTTTAAAAAAGGACTACAATTTTTTTTTAATACTGCTGACTCGATATACTAATTATTATAATAATGGAAACCTTTCCGAATAGTTGCCACACAAATTTGAAGCTTGCAATTTCGTCGACATCAAGAAATTGAAACTCCAGCAAAGTCCGTGCAGCAAATTAAATTCACAATGTACAAAAGGTATTTAAATTTTCTATATCTGTAAATATGTAAATTATTTTATCTTTGTTTTTTGAATAAATTATTTTTAAAACACGTGCAAAACGAGTTTTGGTATTAGAATTTAATTTTCTTGCCATAGGTGTCGATCTGCTCATATAACTTTGCTACAATATTATAATTTCAACTTGGCTTCCACTTTCCGGGGTGTGCCTGTTCCTATCACCCGTCATCTCGAACTTCTCGGTATCGATCTCTCATCAAATCTTAACTTCGGTAGCTATATTGAGTCCAGGGCTAAGACGGCTTCTAAAAAACTGGGCATCCTCTCCAAGGTCCAACGGTATTTTACCCCTGACCAACTGTTGAGCCTTTACACAGCTCAAGTTCGCTCATGTATGGAGTATTGCTCCCACCTATGGGATGGATCTGCCCGCTATCAGCTCGAAGCCCTGGAAGCTATCGACAGACGTGCCAGAAGACTCGTTGGTGATGAGTTGCTTACGGCAGGACGGCTCCACAGCCTCGAACATCGCCGACTGGTAGCAAGTCTGTGTGTCTTCTACAGGTTGCACTTCGGGGAGTGTGCGCAGGAATTACATAATTTAATTCCCCCTGCACCATTCCACCATCGGACAACACGACGTGGACAGGGATTCCACCCATTTGTGGTCGATATTCCTCCTCATCGTACCTCTCGATTCGCCTCCTCCTTTATTGTGCGAACCGCTAAGGTGTGGAATTCCCTCCCTGCGTCGATGTTTCCCCATACATATAATTTAGGGATTTTCAAGGCAAGAGTGAACAGGCATTTTTTGAGTCTGCGTGATACACCTTAGACCTCATCTTAGCTTCCCATCAGGCTAGATAGAGGTCAAACGCACTCAAATTTCTAATAAAAAAATAAAAAAATTAGAAAAAAATATATTAAAATTTATTTTTATATAAGTACCCAGATAAAATTTGGAAATAAGAAAAAATTATACGTGATATTCTAAATACATTCAAATATACAGTTCAAATTTAGGTTAAGGCCGTACCTGAATTTTCCGGGGTCCAGTGCTGTCCCCATTTAAAATAAATAATTTCAAAGAAAACGGAGACATCATTTAAAATTTTGCTACTACCAAGTCCTAGATAACCTTTCAAAGTATTTTATGAACTACTTGTTTACAGATTAAAGTGAGAACGTTAAGCTTTACTACGAACATTTGCGAAAAACGGCCACTTTTGGCAAATGTACGCTTAAAGTAAAGTAAAGCTTTCAAACCAATTTTTTTTAATTTCTTTATATGTTCCATGGGGAAAAAAATTCGGTATCATGGACTGAATTCACCCTTCAAATAGCTTCAGTATATTTCGTTAGACCCTATATACACTGCAATGTCTGCAATAGGATGGCCTCACTAAAATAAGCTTCCACAATCATTGCATTATCCAGAATCTTGTCCCAGCAATCGCCTCGGGGACCGCGATATGAGCTTAACTCCGTAAAGACAAGCAAAACTGTCGACCGTCGTGTCCGACACGAGTGTCCATTTGTCCCTTGACACCAGACACGCTCGATTTTCTCGATCTTGTATAAAAGATATTGTGGAATGGGAAATTATTGAATAGGGATGTTTTTTTCTTTAACTTAAGAGCCTGCTCTTGTCGGTGGAGTTAAGTGGAGATGCTTTCATCCCTCTTTTCTCTCTGCCATCTTTTTAATGTCTTGGTAGGACCTTACTCCTAACTTGTTCCTTAATTTGTTAGAAAAACTTCATCCTTGATTTTCCCCTTCCTCGTCTCCCTTTAGTTTTCCTTCTACTATTATTCTGAATAGATTGATTATTAGAATAGGGATGTAGAGGTTCGAAAAGTTGTATTTTATTTAGTCCATCAGATTATCCAAAAATAATGGACTCATACTGTTCCTTGGGTAAAGTTGCTCAGTATCATGGACACTTCACCCTTATAATGGTTTTAGTATATTTTTTTAGACCCTGTATAATTTAGTCAGGTAGGTAATTGGTAAGCGGATATAATAATTATTTTGTACTGAAAACAGTTCAGTTTAAGAGGAAATGGTTGGAAATGGCACACAATCGAGATGTTTCGAAGGAGATAGAGGAGACCTTTGCCAAACTGTGGGACAGTATAGGTTAATTAAAAAAATCAAACAAGATTAAGTGTTCTTAGCTATATTTTTTGTTTTATTTCATTAGGTTTTCTTTTTTTTATTATTATTTCAACATAGCTTAAATCTATCATTACAGTGTGAACCAATACGATAGAAGCTACTAGTATTTCTTGTATTCAAATTGTAAGATGGTTAGCTTACAATATGAATAAAGTGAAAACAACATAGTTAACAATGCTAAAAAACATTACAAAAAATATAAAAGAACTGTGCTAAAGCCGGGTTATCTCCGGGCATCTCATATCCGGCCCGCGTCGTGACGTCACACCATTTGATGGAGAAAAGAGGATATCCGTCTGCCGAGAAACCGCTTCCATTCTGAGCAATTAAGCCTGGAGAATTCCAAAATATACCGATGAAAACAGAATTAACCATTTTCCTATGTGGCAAAAAAGTTAATGCTACTCGATAGAATTTATATTTGCATTAGGGCTTGTTAACGATTCCAAATTCACACTAAAACGTTAAATAACGTTATTTTAGTGGTAACGTTATAAGGGGTATCGATAACACAGTTTATAACGTTATTAATTAACGATATAAGTAACGATATTTTTTTCAATACTTGTAAAATATTATATAAATAGCTCTAGTAGCCTACTAGACAAACTCTGATCAATTTATTCTGTCAAATATCGAAAAGAAATACAGTGTTAACAATACCTTCTACCGTTAATATCATTGGTAACGTTATCTGATTATCGGTAAATAGTGGGAAAAATACCGTTACCCAGCATAACGTTATCTTTGCTGATAACGTTAACGCCGTTTGACAGAATTAACGTTACCAGATTTTTAACGGTATTCCAAGCCCTGATTTGCATGCAAGTACATTTTATGCACGCCTCTTTCCATGTTTACCGATTTACATCTTCAACTAAGCGCAATCCCGCCTCCGTCCTCAGCTGTGTTGCTTCAGAGCCCAACTTTCCCGCTCCCCGAAATAGCTTCATCGGTATGTTACCAGATTATGATAAAATTCACGCAGCTTCCACTTCAAAAATAGAACAGGGGTTCATGTTTCAGATGCTGGTCTATATATTCAATTCAATTCAATTCAAATATCTTTATTATCATGGGATATTTATAATATCTCTTAATAATAGTCACTTTGTTTTGTTTTGCACAAATGTTGACGTCAAATCGTTACTTAAAGCTAAGTTTACGCCGCTTCCTAGGCGCAAGTGCAGAAGAAGCGGCAACAAACTGCACTGCACGTTTTCTCCAAAGACGTCAACTAACAAACTAAAAACTTAAAATTAGTTATATAGATGGACAGAGATTACATTGTTTATAATGTCATAATTAAATTGAATTATAAGAATTACGAAATTTAAAATAATGTCAATTTGTAAATTTAGTATGTACCAATGTACCTAAATTATGACATGTCTAAGTATACAAACCTTTAAGAGGGACCCGCGCCAAGCACAAGCCAGACCTTTTTGTCTTTAAGATAGTCATCGGTCCTATAATAAGCCTTCTCACAAAGTACTTTCTTTACATAAGCTTTGAATTTTCTGTCTGGCAGGACCGATTCTGGCAATTTATTATAAAAAAGTATACACTTCCCCATAAAAGACTTACTGACTGTATTCAGCCTGTAATACGGGCTAACCAAGTCATTCTTATTACGTAAATTTCTATCTGTAAAATCACTTACTTTATTGAACATGGAAATATTTTTCCTTACATACATTATATTTTCAAATATGAATTGTGATGCAAAAGTAAGTATACCTATTTCCTTGAATAATTCTCTCAGTGAGTCTCTCGATCTTAAACCGTAAATAACACGAATTGCTCTTTTTTGTAAAAGAAAAATAGTCTGAATGTCGGCTGCACTCCCCCATAGAAGTATCCCGTACGACATTAGACTGTGAAAGTAACTAAAGTACACTTGTCTAGCAGTTGCTACATCTGTCAATTGTCTTATTCTCCTAACAGCGTACGCCGCAGAGCTAAGCCTATTAGAAAGTTTAGTTATATGAGCGCCCCATAATATTTTATGTCAATGATCAAAATGCGGCATTTTCGTAATTGCTATGCGTACTTACTTGGACAAGTATATACAAGTAAATGCATAGTTTTATAGAGATAGACATGATATTTGTGGAGTCTTGTAAAGTTTAATGAATTACAATATATTTATTATATAAGTACTCGTTTTGGGAGTTGGGGGGCCTATTCCCAGCAATGGACATCCTGTGACTGATATGATTATGATTACTAGTATTTTTATTACAGCTGGGCCCTAGAGTACGGGCTCTTTGTTGTACACACTACAAAACAGAATCCTGCCACTTCTGCTCTTCAGGTCCAGTCCGACCCTGCGCGCTTCTCAAACTCTCACCGGCCGCGTTCATCAATGGTACAACCATTAGCATATCATTTTTTTTAAAAGCCTTACACCCTGTACGTCAGTCTCATAAAAATGCAAAGTAATTCCGGAAGTCTGGTGTTATTAGACACTCTCATGTATAAACATGGGTACCTACTCATATATCCAAGGATGGATCCAGGGATCATTGTGAATTTGGGTGTTTTTTTTTCATGCTGGTCTGGTAGTATAGAAAAATATTTAGAATATTGAACTCCCCTATGATAAGATAATATAAAACTTCTTTATTGCACTAACTACAAGTAAAATATAAACAAAGTAATTAAAATATAAGTAATATACAAGTAAACTTAAAATATAAGTAATAAGGTACAAAGGCGGGCTTATCAATAAAGCGATTTCTTTAAGCCAACCTTTGGGTAAATATATAGTAATTTGAGTAAATGTTGGGGGTTGACGCAGTATAAATAGATACATATCATACACAAAAACAAATAAAGCAGTAACGAATAATATGTATAATAAAATAAATATAAGTACATTCGAAATACATTATAATATATACAACATAATGTTGAAACAATTACAATTACATTATGAAAAAAAATACAGCATTATTAGAATAGAGAACCAGAAAACAAGGTAAGGTTAAATAGAGAATTATAGAGAGGAGAGATAATATGACTTCACTAGTTCTTAAATATTTTTTGCCGTTAAACATAATCTTAACGATCATACAATTTATAACCCCCTTACCTGCCTCTGGATCCGTCCAAGCGTTTACTAGGCGTCAGGATTGCGTGACCCTGCATTATGACCACTTTACGACCGTACATAGTAATAGAATAGTTTATGAGATATTAATGGCTCATCCCAGCTTTACCAGAATTTTTACTACCCATTTTTGCATACAAACATATATACTTGTTTGATTTTAAAGGGATGAGAAATATTGTTAAATAAGTCGGTATAATAATTGATAGACAGTATTTTTATTTAAAATTAATAAATAGATAGGGACAAATATCAATGATTGAGCTAACCCCAAAGTAAGTTTTAAACTTGTTTTATGGGATACTAACTCAACGATACTATATTTTATAATAATAACTTACCAATATGTAAAGATAAACACTCAAGACGCAGGACAATTTGAAAAAGGTCATTTTTAGGGTTCCGTACCCGAAGGGTGCAAACGGGACCCTATTACTGAGACTCCGCTATCTGTCAGTCTGTCCGTCCGTCTGTCTGTCTGTGCGAGTCGGACTCGTACATGAAGGGTTCCGTACCACCGTACAATGTTTTAAAACGCTGAAGAAACACGTTTCTTGTATGACGACCCCCTTTAATTTTTACCTTTATTTTATTTTTAGTATTTGTTGTTATTGTGGTCATAGTAATACATAATTGGTGAAAATTTCAAGTATCTAGTTAATGCCATTATGAAGATCAAGTTAAAAACGCTGAAAAACACACGTTTCTGGTATGACGACCCCCTTTAATTTTTACTTATTTTTTATTTTTAGTATTTGTTGTTATGTCCGCTACAGTAATACATAAATCGGTGAAAATTTCAAGTGTCTAGCTATTACGGTTCAAGAGATAGAGCCCTGTGACTGACGGACAGACAGACAGACGGACAGACAGACAGACAGCGGAGTCTCAGTAATAGGGTCCCGTTTGCACCCTTCGGGTACGGAACCCTAATTAGCACTTAAAAGTTTGATATTTTACAAAGGGATCACTGAACCTAAAAATGATCTCGACAACTATGCCTTACACTATGGGGAGCACAAGAGAAATATTTCATTCCTACTTTAGTATAATATATGGGATGCGCCCTATTTTATTTTACCCTTTTGAAGGCATGATTAATATATATACTCATGAAAAATTACAGCTTTCAAGTACAACCAGTCTCTGAGCTAAGCCGCGGACGGACAGACAGACATGGCGAAACTATAAGGTTTCCTTAGGGTCTGAACTTCGGAACCCTAAAAAACAAACATCATATAAGTGCGAAATAAATTCAGATCCATAGCTCTTCTAAAGTTTAAATAGAAATGATTTCTTTTGTGTAAAATGCAGGCGATTTTGGCTCCTATATTGAATTAGCTTTAATAGAGATTTTTCACAAAAGAATGAAAATATTTAGGTGTCTTGTTGATTTATTAGAATACTGTATAATATACTTATACGTATAATATACTGTATAATAAGTATACTGAATATGCCTTTATTGAAAATGTCTAGTCATTTAATGGTATATATTTTGAAATTATACATTCTTAATGTTATAAAAATCAAAGTGATATGATTTAGGGATGCCCGGTTATTGGCTTCATCAAAAGATGTCGCTATAGTTTCGTAATTAAATCATTTTTGGTTTTATTTTGTGTTGTGTATTTCAATAATACATTATTTAAAGAAGTCTGTCTATATGTAAATATGTAAACATAAATCTAAATATTAATTCAATCGCAGAATTGTTTAAAAAACGATTGAAAATTGTTTAACTATGTGGGTCTAATAAATCGCCGACTTTACACGATTTCACGTTGCCAACCGTCGAAATGTCTACTTTGACCTGTCAAACTTATGCTCGCACGGAAGTAGGAATAAAATACGTGTTATGAATAAATGTTATTTTTTTCGTTCAATGTTATATATATTTATTATTACTCAGGTAAATTACGCGAGATGCGACAACTTACAAGGACAAAACATTTTCGCCGTTTTTACCCCACAGTTTCAACTCCGTAACAATATACTTAAGCTCGGAAAACATTTATCTTTTCAGCAATTACAATTTTGTATATTAATACTTGTATGAACTTCTTTCTAACGCCGGCTACTGCGCAGTTTTACACATAATAATTTCCAGAACTACCTATATATCATCAACATAACAATATTCTTTACGAAAATAACTCGAAGGAAACAAAACAATATGGCCTTATTATCTATCAATAACCCATAATTCCTGGCATAAATTGTAATAATATTTACGATCGTTCATCAAACTGTAATACAAGCAATAACATACCAAACTCTTCAGAAAAGGTTACATTGGTAGAGTAGCTGCTAGTCAGTCAAGTAAGCAATAGTTAACAAAACGACGATACGAGATTGAATGTGTAATGAAACTCACTCTGAATGATAACAATTAGATCTTATGATAATTCACAAAATCTCCGTACCTTGGTTTAAATCGGTACAGATCTATCTACCTAGTTATAAAAACAAACTATCATTTTTATTCCATACAAATAGATACTTTATCCTAGACATTACCGTGTTATTTGGTTAGTAGTTTGATATCGCTGGAAACTCAGCTTTTTTATTCTATAGTTCGATAGAGACTGACTACATCTAATTATATGAGTTGGTACTTATTAATGAAATAAGGAAATAAACGGGCAAGTGCGAGTCGGACTCGTACATGAAGGGTTCCGTACCTCCGTACAATGTTTTAAAATGCTGAAAAAAACACGTTTCTTGTATGAGCCCCTTTAATTTTTAACTTTATCTTATTTTTAGTATTTGTTATTATAGTGGCCATAGTAATACATAATCTGTGAAAATTTAACGTATCTAGTTAATGTTATTATAAAGATCTAGTTAAAAACGCTGAAAAAACAGGTTTTTTGTGTGACGACCCCCTTTAATTTTTAACTTTTTCTTATTTTTAGTATTTGTTGTTACATCGGCCACAGTAAAACGTAATCTGTGAAAATTTCAAGTACGAGTATATAGCTATTACGGTTCAAGAGATAGAGCAGAGCTTTGGGTACGGAACCCTAAAAAGTACCGTTCCTCAAAACTAAAACTATCAAATTACGTGCTTAGGTAATGTTTGTAATCAAATACTTGTTATCAAACAAAGTAATAAACAAGAAATACATAGGTAAAGATGAAGTACAAAACTAATGGACAAGCATAAGAACAATAACAGATATATTTCAAGTTATTTTTCTCCCATGGACACGTCAGAGTGTCACTTGAGCGAGAGACATAACAACTTATGTCAAATCATGTTGTCACTCGACATTCTACTCGCACTCGCTCAACCAATGTAAATATTACAGGAATATATGTACTTAATATAGGCATAAAGTCTCTGGAATTTCAGTGCCGTTTCAGACGTCGAACGAGACGAGCGTCGATTCCCGCGGGAAAAGTTTTCTATCGATCTCATATATTTGAGTTACAAATATTGTTCCGCTTGAGTGAAATAAATATAGGAATTTAAGTGTACTTTAGTGAAATGTGATAAAAGTTGTGACTTCAATGCCCGGTAATTTTTTAACTTGCTTATTTATGTACCTACATATCAACTTCGTAAAATCTTTGTAAAGTCTTTTTTAGTTTTCTTCTTAGCGTGACGATGTTCAAAATTAAATATTTGTCTGGGTCCAGTATTGAGTGACCTCTGCGTTAGGGCTTGCATTGTGTAGGTTCTCCAGCGTGCAGGTATTGTTAGTAAAGGGACATAAAGAGTCATCTTACCCTAAACAAAATTTGACTTTCCCTTACAAACGTAGCTTTTAATTTGAAATGGCATGCCAGCTTTAATTTCAAAGAAATTTCATATATCTAGGCATGTAACTGGTTTTCACAATCATTTATTACAACAAAAAATAACAACATTAAACTAAAATTAATCTATAACTACAAACGTATATAAAACTAAACTAAATAAAAATACTTAAATAACATTAAAAAATAAAAAAATGGAACCCAAATCGCTCGCAGGGCACCCAAGAGGCTCCCACTTTGAATGGCTAGGCTCAGCCTTTGGCCAAAATGCGTGCCAGCCCTTGGATCCCCTGAGGCATCGATTAAGCATGCGGAAATTTTCTTTTATTTCTACTCTACACCCCTATATTTTCTTTCGATTCATATTGTGACTGTCGAAAACTATGATGATGTCTAGATTTAAGCATCATAAATACATGTAATTTCAAAATAAAAGCTAGAATACGTTCGTTTGGAAAAGTCTAGGGTACACACATTTTTAGGTAAAAAGTATGTAAGTACGGACAACTTTCAAGTACTTTTAAGAACACCACAATAAAACTTCACTGTTGTCAAGCCCTTAAAACTGGAAAACGTAAATGCTCTTATATTTCCATTATTTATGTTTAGGAAAAAAAAAACATTTTTGTATTATCAGTGAAACCCATTACTGCTCTGAATCCCATTTTAATCGACTCCAAAAAACAAGCAGGTTCTCAATTCGTCGGAGTCTTCGTCAGAATCTATACCATCACGCTGAAGTGGTCTTCTAGTCTTATGGCCCTAGTCCAGTCTGCCCCGTAAGGAATAAAAAGTAATAAGGTAGATTTTTTATTTAAAATAAGTACATATTTTCAGCGCCGCCCAACCCCAGTTAATTGAATTAGTGGAAAGTTCGCAAGTTCTAATTAAAAAGCTCTGGCGTGGCACCGCGCATTATTCTTGCAATTTAATGCAAGGATAAATCGAACTCTCTCGTTTTTGAGGCTTAGAAAAATATTGATACACATCACGTCTTTATCCCTAATGGGGAAGACAAAGCCTAGGACGGTAAGGGCCAAGCCACTTTTTGCGTGATGGTGGGCATGAAGGTGGACAAAGGAAATCATAATAGTGATGGGTTGCTAACCGTATCGCCTATTGAGATGATTTAGATTCTCGCCCATTCCGTCGATCGGCGTTTACGATCTGCGCGGGAAGAGAAGCAGCGATTTTTTTTCTTTAAAAACGAGTCGAGAAACCACGAGATGTTTGTGCTTAGTTTTTTAGTGGCCTCTTACGGCATCTACAAATAAACTAACACTCACAAACACACCAGCCACACCGGGCCTTCAGGACCTTCAGGGCCTTGGCCTGACAACTGATTAGTCTTAAAAAATGAAGCCGAGCTGAGCAGTCCCTACTGGCAGCACCCGTTTACGAGTTGACGCTTGGATCAGCCCTTCCTTCCCTAACATTAGATATTGACAGATAGAAAATTTTATGGCGAAACATTACCAACGAGATATTCGGGTTCGTCGGATAGTTGTTAGATGTAACATTGTTTAAAGAAAAGGCGTGAAGGGCCCCCCGAACGAAAAACTTTTTTGGAACTAGCTACCGTACCGTATCGTAAACATTTTGTCGGTCTTGAAGGGTTGGGAGGGAGGGAATGGTTTTACTAGTAGTCAAAATTTTTTTTCACATATGTTTGTAACAATAAATAAATATCAGCTGATTTGCATAGTTCTTCACCCACAAAAGTCATTGATTAAATGAATGACTATGGCTTCAAGGCAGCCCTATAAAAAAAGCGAACGTACAAATAGGAGTTAGGGGTGAAAACCTCGATGATTCATAGGCGTTGAACTTGCAAAGATAGCGTTGCATTAGGTAGATGACCTATGTACTCGTACTTATTCTTTTTTTTTATTCAAGAAACCACTAGCGTTTTACAAAGTTTGTCGTAGCTACATGTTTCACTTATGGTCAGATCACACCGAGACGCGACGCGACGCGACGTAGCGCGCACTTTGGAAGAAATATAGAACTTGTTTACTAGGGAAAAAGATACTGATTTCAGCGACAGCTAATACATAAAGGGTACAATAGTTCAAAAGGATACAACCTTCCTGCTTTACAATTTACAGAATCTTCTGCTTTACAATTTCAGAACAACAAAAGGAGGAATAAATAAATAAAATAAATAAATAATTTATTTTCTCTTCACAATTTGTGGTTGGAATAGGAATATACTAGGAATATACTTAATGATATTTAAATTAAGTATGTACGAGTATGTAATTATTTGAAAATTCTAGTTCTCTTTTTCTAGGTTTGATTTTCTGTACAGTTTTACCTGGAATTCCTAAATTATAATATATATTGCCATTTTTTTAATAATAAAATTCTAATCAATTGTTACATTTTGTAGGTACCGTTGTAATGACTGTTGTCAATGTATATGAAATCAGCATCTGAAATTCAGATTAGTACGGCTGGACTTTGCGCAAGCAACCTGTCATTATTGCTTGATGACCACATTACTAGCGTTTATTTTATTCCATGTAAAGCAACCGTGGGGCCTGGTCCGCTTTTGGATCGGTGAGCACAACTGGCATTAAATATCTAGAGTTTCAATAATATTACATATGAGTGAATGAATAAAACATAAATTAAATAAATTATGAATATTTTTATTTACTAACGCAACGTAGTGCTTGGAGAGAACCGTAGCTCGTTTCGCCGTCGTGTCGCCACCCTTAACACTCGTCAACATAATGGTCAATTAAAACTAGTCGGCGTTTCTGACTATAGGTACATGAGTAAAATTAAGGGCTCTTATATAACGTGTAACAAACTATACTAAAACTATTTTAAAGGTGAATTCATTCCATGATATTAAACAACTTTCCCCAAGCAACGTATATCGAAATATGAAAAATAATTTATATAAAAAATTTGTTTATCATATTTCGATATGTTTCTTGGGGAAAGTTGTTCAGTATCATGGACTGAATTTACTCTTAAAATAGTTTCAGTATATTTTGTTAGACCCTGGTATGTAGAGTTTTTATTATTTATTGTACAGATAAAGGCCCACATCTGTATATAATAATAGATAAATAAAGTCCTGCGATTTGTATGAAAACCTGGCGTGCCAATTTTTTAATACAATATTTAATAAAAATTCACTTACAAACGGAAGGAATCTTTTTTATTACTTCCTCCAACGTTTTTCGATGAGTTTCTATGTATTAGGTATTTTACAGTAGAGAGCTCAATGTCCGATCTAATGAATTGACATACATGGACTAAAAGTGACGATCCTAAATGAAGTCAATTTGACGTCAGATAGACACGCAAATTCATACAGAGGCTGTGTCTATCTTGATACATGGTCTGTGGATAAAGGCTTTAACAGACGAGCGACAGTAGGGCCGTTACTCGTAAAGCCCATATCTGTACAACAAACAAATACTGACGCTCGTCTGTTAAAGCCCTTATCTGTAAAATAAATAATAAAAACTTTACATAGATCATTGACATATTCAATAGCGAGATATCCGGACGCCCAACTTTAATAAAAATGCTCCAATCTGATAAGTTTCAGCTTCAATAATGCTAATATTGAAATATTTCAGTTCGAGATTGTTGACCTCTCAAGTAGAAATACTCAGACGGGTATGAAAAGTAACTTCGAGTATCTAGCTAGTCTATGGCTTAGTTCTTGGAACCAAGTTCCCGAGAGATCCTCAATCACACTTTTTTAAGGTTCCGTACAAAAAATAAAAAAACGGAACCCTTATAGGATCACTCGTGCGTCTGTCTGTCGGTCCGTCTGTCACAGCCAATTTGCTCCGAATCTACTGGACCAAATCAGGTGAAATTAGGTAAGATGGTGTAATCCTATGACCCAAACACATATGTGCAAAGTAAATAAATATTTTTTTAAAATAAGGGTAATTTTCGGGGATAAATTAGGAAATTGAAAAAAAAAGTTTTATATCAAATGAAAGGGCTCGTTATGAGGATCTCAAATATATTTTTGTTATATAGACGAAAATTGACCACCCCCCCCCCCCCCCCCTGATCTTCGAAACTAATGAGGCTAAAATTTTGAAAAAAATAAAAAAGATAATTCATTGCTTGTAGATTACAGGAAAACCTATAAGAATTTAATCAATTGTACGGAACCCTCTCCACGCGAGTTTAACTCGCACTTGGCCGGTTTTATTTGGAGGCAATATTGTCTTTCACCTAAGGGTTAACCTAGCTATCCAGAGGGTGAATGTTGCCAGCATTTTGGGCACGTTGCCTCGATGTGGCGCTTTAGATGAAAGTTTCAATTTTTAAGTTTTTTTTTTAATTGCATGTTTTAAATTTTAGATATTATTGTGGTTTGCTTTTTTCATTTATCTGTGTTTTTATTTTTTTTTTTCAATTCCAATAAAATTAGTTTTATAGACTTTTTTATGAAGTAAATTGCATCCTTTTTCTTCTCCAAATATAATATGCATGTGAATGGTTGCCAAGGATGCCAAAGACCTTGCGACTTGCGTAGTTTAAAAGAAATGGAAGGCTATAGTTATATGGCCGGCCGCCTGTCTGACGTCAACCCTGTAACTGTAACTATACCACTCAGTAGGTATTATTTGCTAGCAGATCGCCCCGAACTATCTGAAGTCGTAAATCTCATTTCTCGGCAAAGCATAGACCGATTTGGTTCAAATATTTTTTTTTAATAACCATTTATATCCCATAGTTCGGCAAAAGCCTCCCCTTAATTAAATATGATTTTTTTTTTTTTTTTTTATTAGAAATTTGAGTGCGTTTGACCTCTATCTAGCCTGATGGGAAGCTAAGATGAGGTCTAAGGTGTATCACGCAGACTCAAAAAATGCCTGTTCACTCTTGCCTTGAAAATCCCTAAATTATATGTATGGGGAAACATCGACGCAGAGAGGGAATTCCACACCTTAGCGGTTCGCACAATGAAGGAGGAGGCGAATCGAGAGGTACGATGAGAAGGAATATCGACCACAAATGGGTGGAATCCCTGTCCACGTCGTGTTGTCCGATGGTGGAATGGTGCAAGGGGAATTAAATTATGTAATTCCTGCGCACACTCCCCGAAGTGCAACCTGTAGAAGACACACAGACTTGCTACCAGTCGGCGATGTTCGAGGCTGTGGAGCCGTCCTGCCGTAAGCAACTCATCACCAACGAGTCTTCTGGCACGTCTGTCGATAGCTTCCATTAATTTTTCCTTTAATTACTTGTACATGTATTTAAATCGAGATCTGTATATTCCCTTTTTTGAACAAAATATTTTAAAGTTTCACCAAAAATACTGAATTGCACACTAATTTAATTAAATTTATCATACTGTTTAATAGTATTTGCAGAACAGTTTTACTGAACGAATAAGGGTAGTATTTAAACGCTATCTCAAAATCAAAATGACTAATTGCACAGCAAAATACTCAACTGAAAATATTAGTAAACAAACTGCAATTTGTATTTGAGGCGTAGTAAAATGGATAGAACTTTCCTAGCATGTGTTGGTCGCAGTTCTAACATAACCTAACCTAAAGGTTTGCTAACTATTTATTTACTATTAGTAAATTTGATGTGCAGTCAGTATTTATGATGAGATTGTTGATTTATTTGAAGTAAAAAAGAATATAAATGATGAGATTAAATTGATAGGTGGATTATTTATTTGAATATCCCTTACAAAACTTCGTTTGCTCGCTCATTCAACAATTAGTTTTAAATTATATATTGGTTTCATCCGCTGAGAGTTTTGTTACATGTGGTGGTAGAGATTATCCATTGTTAAATTGCATATTATCTGATCAGAAGGCCAATTAATACAAAAAGACTCGATATATCATTGTTTGCTAACCAAATACTTAGGTACAAACAGCGAAATATTTGTTTAAGAATAGAAGTTCATCGAAAAATATTTATAGTTCTTAAGAGCTCTGCAGTATTTTATTACATTTTAGGTCATAAATGTAATCTAGATTTTATTTGAAGACTCGTAAATACACTTCTGTGTTTCCAACCGTAAAAAGTAACGACAGCGTGAACCAATGCGTGGGATGCCAACACTTTGAACTTAATTCCAAAGGTGACAAAGTTCAAAGTATTCTGTAGCCTAAATCTAACATTTAAATACTCAAATGACCCGTGTGATGTCAAATAATGGTTGGTGAAATTGTAAACTCTGTTAAATTGAAAGAAAAAAATACGGCACCCCATTTTTAAGACTTTTATTTTTGAAATAATTAAATTCTCAACCTTATTTATTACACAGATCCTACCTATTATAACGTCCAAAAAAATATACTGAAACTATTTTAAGAGTAACTTCAGTCTATGTTACTGAACAACTTTTCCCAAGGAACATAATATATCGAAATATGAATAATAATTTTTGGGTATCCATACAAACTCGGCTCAGCTGATCGGTCAACTAGTACGGAAGGTCAAAAAATATTTATCATATTCCGATATATGTTCCTTGGAGAAATTTGTTCAGTATCATCGACCAAATCCACCCTTAAGGCCGTACCTAAATTTTCCGGGGTCCAGTGCTGCCCCCATTTAAAATAAATCATTTCAAAGAAAACGGAGACATCATTTAAAATTTTGCAACTATCAAGTCCTAGATAACCCTTCAAAGTATTTTATGAACTACTGTTTACAGTTTAAAGTGAGAACGTTAAGCTTTACTACGCACATTTGCGAAAAACGGCCACTTTTGGCAAATGTGGCAGGTACGGCCTTAAAGCGAAATATTTAAAAACTCCTAACGTTTTTTGTAAACGTTAGAAAAATTAATGGACGACAGAAAGATCTCTCGAATATGGATCAGATCAAAGCAATATTCGTTTATCAAAGCCGGCTGGCTGCCTGTATCTATGGAATAATAACCTATGGTAGAGCGCTGGAATTCAATCAGAATTGCACAGACAGTTGATATCTGCTGGTGAAAATAATAATAGCTTGACCCCGTGGTTCTAGCCAGGAGTAAAAGCATACATAATGTATACCCACTGATGTGAAAACATGTCGATAGGGGAAATGGGTGGGCAAGAACCTGAATCTGTCCTATCACTATTTTGATGTTTTTCGGCCTTCATAAGAAGAAGGTCTTCTTCTTATCGAGTCGAAATGGTTTCACTGTAGCTTTAATTTGGCTTTGTCTACGCCTATAAGCCTATAGCCTATAGGCTTATAGCATATTTTTTATTGGTCGATAACTCAGTTGACATATGCAGCATGCAGGGCTCTACGTCGTCTGCGGTACCTACATTACTCTATCGACTACTGAAAACGGTACCTCGCATGCTTTAGGGAAATCGCCAGCACCCCAAATGTGGGCCAAAACGACTAATAAAAAAAGCCATTAGCGATAAAGACGTGATATTGCATTAATATTGTGTAATGCGCGCATAGGCCTCGTTTCAGAGTAAATATTTGATTCTTTGATTCAGAGAGCTTACGTATTCAAAATAGGGATGATGACTGGGTCAGAAAAGTATTATTCTAATTAGTCCGTTAGTTAGATTATCCAAAAATAATTTACCCATATTTTTCATTTTATCAAAAAAGTAAAAATTTACATCATCATCTAAGTTCCAGAGTGGGGGCTTGTGACGTCACCGATGTGTTAAAATCGTATGAAAGCGTGACGTCATGCAAAATTTAAATGCGCTGTTTCTTCGTCATGTAATATTTCTCAGAAAAAATAAAAAATATGTGTACAATATTTTTTAATAATCTAACCGATGGGCCTAAAATAATTTTTCAGTCATCATGTCTATTGTCGTTACTGAAAGTATCAAGTGTGCACCTACCTGTACAGCACCATGTATGAACATTATAAAATAATCATTCTACCGTTTATTCAATAACGTTAGGCCTAATGGTATCGCATTATGTGAACCTTTCTTTATTAGATTTTCACTTATCTTAAGGGCCTGCTTTAAAGAGCCGCTGAATTACTTGTAATTTTATTTTGTTTTAAAATGTATTAAATATCCTTTAGTAAAATTTAGAATAATTTATGACCTCCATGGTGTCATAGTGAACGCGCTAGTCCGCCAATCTGGAGGTTCTGGGTTCGATCCCCAGTCAGGGCAAGTGGAAAAATGGCCTTTTACAAATTATTCCTATATATGTATTTATTATTAAATATTATATCGCTACTTACTTTGGGACTAGATCAATTAGTGTGATTTGTTCTTATCTATCTTTTATTTTTATTTTAATAAAAGTTAAGTTTTTATTTTCGGCCTAACAAAATATACTGAAACTATTTTAAGGCTTTATTCCACGATACTGAAGCACCTAATTTGTGTTTTAATTATTAAAATGAAAAAGATTTCCGTTTTTTTTTAATTTTAATTCAAAAGTTCCCCAAATTTCCAATTAAGAATTTCAAGTAAGAAGTAAGAAGTTCTAAATATAAATTTAGTCAAGAATATTCAGTTATAATCGAATTACTTAATGGGATATAATTGGGCAAGATAGGATCTAAATGCGGAATACTTGACTTTGTAAGTGGAATGTTTAGGAAATGTTACCCTTTTGAACTAATTTGAGGAGTTGCGAACACGAGTGGGTACGCCGAGCAAACAAGGAAGGCAAATTAAATAAAACCAAACTGCGAAATCTAAAACGATCAATTTAATTTTGTAAGTACTTGAAGTGGCGGTGGCCAAGCGGTTAAGACAGACGCACGATCACGTGTCTATAATTCTCTCTAATACGGTTAAGTTCAACGATGGCTGACCCGTGCATCAACTCGTGAACGAGTGGTGCCAGAAGGGAATGGTCAGCTAGGCGTCGCTTTTTTACTAATTGGGGTTGGATCTCATCTATCAGCACGGAACAGCACTTTCCTATGCTGCTATCCTTTTCTGTCGCTCAGAACAGTAATTTGCGAGAGCGAGAGAGAGTGACGGAGCACGGCCGGTGTTGAAGCGTTCCGTCGCTTTCTCTCGCTCTAGCAAGTGACGCTTCTGAGCGACAGAAAAGTACAGCAGCATAGGAAAGTGCTGTTCCGTGCTGATAGATAAGATGACCCTTAGTATTTCTTATTGCGTTATTTATGTTTGTTCGCTCGCTAATTCAGAAGCATTACATGTCATGTTCTTATTTATTACAAAATTTTATAATATTATACACATTGTATTATAAGTATTTGTTTATTGACAGTCATATGACAATGTCCTTCTGGCGCGTAGGCGACCAATACTTACTATGTAAAAAAATTCTTTCGGCGTTTCTTTTCAATGGTAGTTGCGAAACTTTTAAATAATTAATGAACTAATTTACGACGTGTGAAACTGCCTAATAAATAATTTTTGGCTTTTCGTTGTTAACTTGTATAGGTATCCAAAAAATGTTTTTTATATTTCTATATATATTCCTTGGGGGAAGTTGTTCAGTATCATGGACTGACTCTCTTCGTTAGACCCTGTTTTTTATTAATTGTGCCGCATTTTTCAAGTTACCTAAAAGCATTTGACTGAGGGCAAGAGTCTCTCGAAAGAGTCAAATCATGGCTTAAAATAGTACACCCCAAAGCGATAAGCTTTTAGCGAACGATCGACCACAGTCAAAGATAACAATGTGACGCGAATATGCACTTTGCTTAGACGATATAAGAACGGTGCCAAGTCCAAAGTAGCGATAGAACATTGAATAGATAGAACATTGTATATACTTTGACACCAGAAAACTAATATCGCTCAGTCGATCCGACCGGACTTGAACCAAAGAGCTTGGAATGTATCTCTGGAACGGTCAAAATTGAAATTGTTTCAAGCGCGGAGGCTTTACTCGCTCTTAATTACTGTCCGTGGTATGAATTGAAATCGGAAATAATTCCTGCGAAAGGTTTTATTGTTATAATGGCTTTATTTGTTACCCAATCCGTCTTATTATAAAAACAGGACTTACTTTGTTACTAGGTTTAAACCATTACCCGCCCAAATCAAGTTGACATCTAGTAATATCACACTATCTCACCTGTCAATGTCAATTTGATTTGGGCGGATAATGGTTTAAAACTAGTAACAAAGTTAGTCCTGTTTTTAAATATGACTATCCTAGGTCTTTCCTCTAATATGACTATCCTAGGTCTTTTCTCTGGCAGAGTTATGAATAAGTGGTAAAAATTTACCCAAAAATGGGTATTTTTAGCCGTGTGGTTCCTGGCACAGTAGAATAGGACCACTCCAAGTCTTCCCGTGGATGTCGTAGAAGGCGACTAAGAAAACACAAACTAAACAAAGCTTATAAAAATCAAATAGGCACTTGTTTATAACCTTAATAAATTTAATTTTTTAATGTTATCTGTTTAATTTCATAATCTGAACAACGTAGCCGTCGGTCAAAAGCGATGCGAAATGAAAATCCGCTGAAGAGCAATTCTTATCCAAGATAATTTTAATTCCACGAGCTTTTACTGGAAAAATTTTGCGTTTTTTTGCGCTTGAAAAAAAAAATTTTCTTTCAAGCTTTATAAACCGCTTAAATTCTTTAAACGGAGTAAAATTGAATAAGGTATACACTTCTCTTAGTTTACATAATCTGATTAATCAATATTTATTTATTAAAGCTCTATATTGTTTTGCAATGGATATTTTGTTTTTATTTCAAAATAACATGATGTAAAATTAAAAAAACTAAGACCAGACTACGACAGAATTCTTTCTAAAAAATATTTTTAATTATTTTTGTGACTTTATCTAAGTATATTTTTATTACATATATATTTTAAAAACTCGAAATTTTCTCATCTTTTACTTATTTATTATACCACTCGACAAAGAAGCATAAAATATTTTACATAGAAAAAGCATAAAACTGTGCATAGCGGTATTTTAAGATCATGCTGTGATCTGTGTGAACATCAATATTTTTTTACCACAGTACTAAGAGAATAATTTGAAAATCGTGACAAATAAATTTGCTTCATGAGTGATATTTTTTTCACAATCTGGAAATTATTTCCTAAGTAAAAGTAAGAATCATTGTACTTGTATCATGTGTAGTTATGGATCTTATATTACCTAACTAAATAATTAAATTTATAGGGACACTATGTACTATTTATGTATGTATGTTTGTAGATTTTCAAGTGCAAGTACACTTGAAAATTTACAAACTAATAAAATAAAAAAATATTTATTTGATGTATTTTGTATGTATGGTATTGTATACATATGTATATGTTATATGTATTTGATGTGTTGTTTGTTTTGTTGTTATAACTCAAGTCGTAAACCTGCTTGAGTACTTTACGTTTGCGCCTACTACTAGAAAATGCTATTAGCATTTCTATTAGTCCGCCTTTTACACCATTTATTTATTGGTAAATAAAATTTAAACAAATTAATAAATAAAAGTTCATATTGTTCACAACATGTCCTATAATTATCGCCAGCTCTATCTTCTTATCAATAAATTAACGTTAATTACTTCCGAAATACACTTTGGTAAATACCTCCAAGTTTCTATATTGAACATTATTACGACTCATGAAGCAAATCATAAGTTATTTACCAAAAACGGGCAAGACAAGCAAAACTCAGTCTTCCAGGCTTTCCGGACCTTCCGAACTAAAAGTAGTATAAGGGCCTACCAAAGAAGTTATACACAATCGAGGATACTTACGTGATCGTAAATAAGTTCGGTAAGGACATAGGTCATGTCTTTTGTTACCCAGCTGCAAAAGGTAACCTAAATTTGCATCTCCATCTCCCCATTACCAATTAGGTAGAAGACTGGGTCAAAAATAAATTAGGTATTTGTTTGTTAAGAGAATAAAACGTCACAAAATAAGTAATTGATCAAATCTATTTTCAACATGATATTAGATTAATGATGCAGAAAAACTGATATTGCTTAAAAGCGCTACTTGACTCCACAAAACTATGACGTCACGGTTGTGATTTTCATACAAATCCCATAGAAAATGATTGTTTTTGATGTTTAGAAAAAAGTGTCTTATTTGCCTTGTTGTTATCTAGCGGATTCTCCATACAACATATCAAAATAAGATTTTTGCCATAAGCAGTGCGCCCTATCTAGACTAATATTATAAAGAAAGAAAAAAATGTATGTGTTTGTTTTTTATAAACTTACATATTAGTCCGACTGTACTTAGATCTATTACTTGACCTGACTTACCTTAGCAAAAAAGAAACGCATATGATCTCATAAAATATGCCTCTCACTCTACATTTTTAGGAATTTTAAATATCCAAATTGAAAATATGTAATAAAAAAAATCGCCCATGTATACATCAATTACATACGAGTAGTCATCACTTATACAATTTGGATAAATATTCGAGCATTGTAATGCTATTAAAATTATAATTTTAAAAATAGCAATTAGAAGGGCTTTAGCTGTCAGCTTTAAAGATTCGCTTTAAGGCGAGATGGGTTCACAGCCCGCAATACTGTGAGTGTTTTTGAAAAATCACTGTAATTAAACTACTAAATTTTATTTCTCAAAAAAATTACATAGGAATATGAAGGCTTTTCTACAGACACCCACAATATCCAAAATACGATTAAGCATTTTTGGCTCGATAGAAAAAAATTATATATATTATAAATATTACTACTTTATACAATCACTTTTTTATATGAAAATTATACCAAAAAATGTATAATCTAAATTACTAGTTAATTTCGCAAGGCAAAATTAGAAGTACGTTTGCGATTTTTTTCTATCGAGCCAAAAATAAATAATTGTGTTTTGGATATTGTGGGTGTCTGTAGAAAAGCCTTAAGATTCCTATGTAATTGTTTTGGGAAAAAAACTGTTGTAATTTATTTACAGTGAATATTCAAAAACACTCACAATATTCTGACCACTCACAGCTCTAAACTGACGGGGCCTTAATTGACTTTCAATTCATCTAATAGGTATGAATTAAGTTGAGTAGTAATATTTGATGAGGAAATTCGTCAGGGTGATCCGAAGTCACGGGAAGTGCTCTCAGAGTACAGATGTGAGGGGCGTGAGTTCGAATCTTACTCGTGGCAAAATTTTTCATATTTTTAGTTTAGATATTGCTCCGAGAATTGTAATGCTGTATAAATCAATAATTTATTTGTTTTATTTACAATTTATTTCTAGACTACGAGTACAAGTTATCTTACGCAGCCGAAGTTAGACTTGATGTAACTTGTCAATAGTGTAAGTCAATTTCCGTTCCTTTGAGACCTTTTCATACAAGATTCTGAGAAATACTGACTAGTTTCGATATTTCTTTGATTGTCTTTGGTGTTCTTTTGATCATATTGAATCGAAATGTCCAGGTACCTGTAAATACTCTTCTTTTAAGTGCGTTCCCAGTTGTAATAGCTGTTTAAGAGAGGTTCCCTAGAAGAAATTGCTCATCGATAAGGCAGCCATTTTTCGCATTTCCTAGTTTTTCAGATAATTATTTCATGTATTTTTCTTTTGTTTAATTAAGGGTATTGTATTGTATCTTTAGCTTTGTTGCCTCGGTACCTAAAGCCTTCTTGTTCAATGGTGCTTCCTTCTCGGGTGAAGAAAACAAGAAAAAAAAAATTAAAACGATTTGGCCATTGTTTTACGACCGGCCATCTGCCTGATGTCAACCATCGTTAGAAAAGCATTTGTGCCATAAAAATATATTACAGCCCGCACTCCTTATGGATGTAGTTTTTACACGAGATATTTGTGTTCTTCCTAAATTCTTACGACTTCCACAGAAAGAGATAGAGTTACAAAATACATATGATAGAGTGGTAATATTTTGGCCGGGTACTGCACGGGTGGCGTACCTGATACCTACTAGTTTAATACTCTGTTCTTATTATAATCCATATCGCCTCTGGCCTCATTCCAACATTAACTTCGGCCATCCCTACCCTTTTTGAAATTAAACTCATTACCACAGCCAAAGATAATAGAACCGCAACGTTTGTGCTTCGCAAACAATTATTTTCAGCTTCCATTATGTTGCAGATAACACCGATAAAACACGATAAAGCTATCCAACTATAGCAAACACCGGCTTTTTAAGTTCGTAATTGGATTATGTCATGCATTGCACAGTTCCAAAAAGTTGGCCGGAAAGGCATTCTTTACAAAAAAAAATATAATGATACGTGCGTTTGTACTGGGTGTTGATTTAATTAAACCTTTGTGTTAAGGAATGTTTATTTCAGTTTTACGTATTTTGGTGTTTCGTGGAATTTTTGAGATACCTATACAGCTGTTTAGATTGATACTTTTAGACTTTTAGGCTTGCTTCCAAACGAAAGGGAGGGGGTGGGGGGGCAACAAAACCGCACTGGCCTTACTTGAAGTCATCTTTATCAACTTGAAGGTGCAACTTTTCTTAGTGTCTACTTTTACTATTTTTGTATATTTTTTGTATGTGTGTTATAGCAGTAAATAAATGAGTTTAGCTATATCTATCTATATTTCCAGCAATCACTTACCGACTCACCCTTTTCCCCTTGCAGTTTCAAGTTGTATAGCAAACCTAAGTTAGCTTTATATGGTGGTTGAGGTGACCCTCTGACAGTAAAGTCCTGAGTTCAAACTCTAACATTATCAACCTGTTTCCAGTACTCAACGCATCAGCGATGTGGTCCCGCAAGCACTCCGTGTGCAGCGCCGTCAGCGGAGCCTCCAAGTGTGACGAGGAGCTGGCAAACGGGCTCCAGATTTACCCCTTTGCAATCGCGCTGAGAGTCCGAGTTTTGCAGGTAGCTCTTTATTATTTGTGTATCCAATAACAGGAACATGTCAATGATTCGTAAATAAATTCTAAGAAACATGTACAAAAGCAAGACAAGACAGACCAGACTTAGAGACAGACAAGAAGAGACAACAGCTGTACCCCTTCGCACTCACTATTCGAAAAAAATTTTAAGAAACATTTACAAAAGCAAGACAAGACAGATTCAGAGACAGACAAGAAGAGACAACAGCTGTACCCCTTGGCAATCGCGCTGAGAGTCCGGGTTTTGCAGGTAGCTCTTTATTATTTGTGTATCCAACAGGAACATGTGAATGATTCGTTAATAAATTTTAAAAAACATGTACAAAAGCAAGACAAGACAGATTCAGGGACAGACAAGAAGAGACAACAGCTGTACCCCTTGGCAATCGCGCTGAGAGTCCGGGATCTTTAAGGTAGCTCTTGATTATTTGTCTATCCAACAGGAACATGTGAATGATTCGTAAATAAATTCTAAGAAACATGTACAAAAGCAAGACAAGACAGATTCAGAGACAGACAAGAAGAGACAACAGCTGTACCCCTTGGCAATCGCGCTGAGAATCCGCGTTTTGCAGGTAGCTCTTTATTATTTATGTATCCAACAACAGGAACATGTCAATGATTCGTAAATAAATTCTAAGAAACATGTACAAAAGCCAGACAAGACAGACCAGACTCAGAGACAGACAAGAAGAGACAACAGCTGTACCCCTTCGCACTCACTATTCGAAAAAAATTTTAAGAAACATTTACAAAAGCAAGACAAGACAGATAAGAAGAGACAACAGCTGTACCCCTTGGCAATCGCGCTGAGAGTCCGGGTTTTGCAGGTAGCTCTTTATGATT
Organism: Acrobasis repandana; assembly: GCA_963576875.1. Classification (NCBI taxonomy): domain Eukaryota; kingdom Metazoa; phylum Arthropoda; class Insecta; order Lepidoptera; family Pyralidae; genus Acrobasis; species Acrobasis repandana. The sequence goes on from OY756225.1 coordinate 17,686,750, forward strand.
TGTGTATCCAACAGGAACATGTGAATGATTCGTTAATAAATTTTAAAAAACATGTACAAAAGCAAGACAAGACAGATTCAGGGACAGACAAGAAGAGACAACAGCTGTACCCCTTGGCAATCGCGCTGAGAGTCCGGGATCTTTAAGGTAGCTCTTGATTATTTGTCTATCCAACAGGAACATGTGAATGATTCGTAAATAAATTCTAAGAAACATGTACAAAAACAAGACAAGACAGATTCAGAGACAGACAAGAAGAGACAGGGTACAGCTGTACCCCTTCGCAATCACTCTGAGAGTCCGAGTACTTCAGGTAGCTCTTGATAAATTATGTGTCCAATAAGTCATCAGCACAACTGATAACAAGCCAAACAATCTATGAAAGGTTGCTGGCGGACTGTATGAAGGAAAAATAACCGATTGGAAGAATCCAATCGGTTATTTTGGAAATCCAAGGAAGAGGCCTATGATTAATATATGATAAACGGGTAACTAACGTACAAAGGCTACTGGTGGTAGACGGCATGTTTCGACATCCGGAGGCCTTCCTCAGGACGAATGTGACACGCGACGTATACACGAAGACGTCCTGATCCGCACTGTTACAGTGAAGGACAATTTTTCCCATAAAAAAAGTGAGTAAGGTATTCAAATTGTGAAAAGTTATAAAAAATATATATTTCTGCGTTCTAAAGTACTTATCTCCAAAGTCTTTTATATGGATTATTTATTAGTCGTCAATGTTCAGGGAAGAAACATAAGGATTACAAGCGGCACAATATAAATTATTGCTGAGGGTGGTTTGGCAGCGAAGATATATTATTTGAAAGAGAAAGCATTGATATTAAATTTCGTTAGCATATCGCATTTTTAATTAATTTCTTAAACAACTAATTCAGTTCTATTTAGCAAGTAATACTGAGAAAAAGCAAATGCTGTTGTGCTGATACGAGTTCATGACGAAACAAAAAGGTCTCGTCTTTGCTAAAATCAAGCTAAGTTATGTAGTTACATCACATAATATAAATTAATTACTTATACGAAACGTGTGATCATTTTCAAGCCCCCTTTTATGAGTCCGAAAATTGTAAGAAAATTATTTTATAATTTTATGCTTCTTGAATAGTGTTAACTTGTGTCTCAAAACTCGACTTACCTATTTTAAAACAAATGAGCTACGAATAAATCCTCAGGATAAATCAAATGATTGCCCCCTAGCAAAATTAGTCAAACCTTTTTTAAGCGCTAATGCCTCATCTACAGATCTTTTTATATCAAAGAGAGACTGAATTGATTTATTGATTACCCATACCTGTAGCAGGAATAAACTTGTGCCTTCCTACCTATTGTTTGTATTATTCTTGCAAGATTTTTGCGAAATACTGGGAGGAAATTGCTTAAAATATGAAGAAATATTCATAAAAATTTGTGATTCAAGAATTTACATAAGTGAGGAACTTAAAAGGAAGATTCCTGTAGATCTTCTCTCTCTCATCTCAGCTGTAATGCTATGAATCCTGGAGTCCACTTTTCGGCTTTTTCTTCTCCACTTCGCATGGTCTTGAGCATCCTTGGGTTAGACCATTGGTATGCTTATCATCCTTGTCGAAGTTGTGCCAGCATTTCTTGAGTTTGGTAGATTACTGTAGAACTAAATTGTGATCATGTATCTATCTATCTATATTTAAGAGCTATGCTCTTGTCAGTGGAGTATGAATTCTCTTCCATTTGTCTCTCTTATCTGCCAGTTGTTTTACTTCGCTGTACGACACGACGTTCACCTTTTCCTTTATTTATTACCTGAGATCATCATAATTATTTAACGTCAAACGCGATGAAAATTATAATTATATCCCAGTTTTTTTAAAGTCTTAATGCTTTGATGGCCAGCCCTTACCCGTCCTGGCAAATACCTAAACGATAATAATAAATTATAAGAATAAAGTCGAAACTTAGTCAACGGCACCTTATATGTAAATCCAACGCAAGTAGAAAAATTAGCTTAATAATTACAAAACTGTATATTCTAATTTTTATACGCGTAATAATGCACAATATTCTTTGTAGGTATTTTGTAACTTTAAAAGTATTTAGTTCTCTGTTTTTTTAAATTAGTTACAATATAGGTATTAAATCCATGATAAAACTAAAATAACTAAACTAAATATAATTAGTATAAAAAAGATGGACATATAACATTAAAGATGGACCCAAAATCGGTGCACTCGCAGGGTAGAGTGTCCAAGAGGCTGGCGGCATTGCCGCGTTGGTCAGGCTCAACCTTTGGCCAAAATGCGCGCCAGGTCTTGGATTCCCTAAGTCGTCGATTAGGCATGCGGAAATCTCCTTGTACAGATAACGAGCTTCCGCACCCCAAGGAAATTTATCTTTCTAGGAATTCAGAGCCCTTTTCGTTAGACATCCAACATTTGTTTCGATAGTAGGTATATTATTGTGATTTATTTACAGGAATCTGTCTTGTCTTGCTTTTGTACATGTTTCTTAGAATTTATTTACGAATCATTCACATGTTCCTGTTGGACCAAGAGCCGCAGATCTGCCAGTCCTTACTTATTTTCTTACTATCATTTGCCAAAAACGGCTCCTAAAATATATATCTGGACTATTGCGTTATACGGCTGCGAGGCATGGACTTTGACTCAAAAAGAAAAGAAACAAATTTTGAAATGTGGTACTGGCGTAGGGTGAAACGGCTAAGCTGGGTTGAAAAAATTACAAATAAGGATGTCCTGAAAAGAGTAGGAGAGAAAAGGTGCATTCTAAATATAATAGAGAATAGACGAGGAAAGATGTTGGGTCATCTGCTACGACATAAAGACTATCATGGAAGGAAAGATAGAAGGGAAAAGAAGACTAGGAAGACAGAGGTATAGCTACATGAAACAGATAAAAGAGAAGGTAAACATCGTGTCGTACAGCGAAGTAAAACAACTGGCAGATGAAATAGATAAATGGAAGAGAATTCACACTCCACCGACATGAGCATAGCTCTTATAGAAAGATAGATAAGTGATGTAAGTATGTACTTTCAGTTTACGCATACTTGCTAGTTTGAAAACAGGGCCGATTTGGCCCAAACTCACTTCTCATATCGTCTCAGGACAGATCTTTTAGAAGACGTGTAAACGTTTTTTCAAGTACCTACTACGCTACCATCAAATCTCTTTCCGAATTACGTAGTAGATCTATTAAAGTAACTTCTGGAAAACTCAAAGTTCCCAGATTCTGATTCCCAAGTAATAAAACTGGGATAAATTGGTAATTTGTCGTATCGTAAACAGGGATGGCAACGAACCAAAGGCATTTGCATATTTAAACACTTGAAGCCCATTTCGTGACTAGAATTTATTCAGTTAATTCAGTGAAAATTTAATTTATTTATGTATATTTATTAATTGTACTTAGAGTTACATTTTTTTCTCTTTTGCCTAACATCGCACCTCACCTGTTTTCGTTAAACATCTCCAAGTACCTCAGTTGCCTGGAAGAGATTGCAGTTGCGATAAGGCCGCCTTTTGTCAACTGTTTTCTATATCTAATTTAATACTCTGTACCACTATCATCATCATCATTTCAGCCGCATAACGTCCACTGCTGGACATAGGCCTCCCTCAGGGATTTCCAAAATGTACCACTATGTTTTGGTGCAATAAAGATTTTAACTAACTAAAAATTAAAGTCGCAAAAAAGTTTTGTAGTTTTTACACAAAGGTTTTTTTTATTTTGCAGCTGATTGAAAAATTAAGATAGACATAGATATATAAAATCTTTATTCACTAAAAGGCCACAGGTACATGAATAAGTCACGTAATATTTATCAAAGATGTAGTATAGAAGTAATAGTAGGTATGTAGTAATGCAATGTGATTGTACCGTGAGAAGTGACCTAGATAGTGAAAAGGACCTGACTCAGCACGATGTCACAGACGAACTGGTCGATTAAAAAATTATATTTAAAAAAAATTTAATGCTGTATAAATCAATAATTAAAATGAAGCCCTCTTCGCTTTAATCCACTTTTAGTTCATCTAATTTGAGTTGAATACCACTCTTCTAAATAGTGGATAGAAGTGAAGAAATTAAATAATATGTGATGACGAAATTCGTCAGGGTGATTCGTAGTCAGTCACGGTAGCACAATTGGAAGTGCACTCACAGTACAGGTGTGAGGGGCGTGAGTTCGAATCTGACGTGGTGAAAATGTATTTTTAATTTACATATTGTCCCGAGCATAGTTAATCAATAAATCCATAAATAAAACTTCACACCTTGTAGGCCGTATAGTTGAAACATTAGTTACGAGTTTTGTACAAGTTTCGTACATAAATCTGTCAAAAAGTTAATCTGAAAGATTGGCGAATAAGTTACACATCTTGTTATTTCTCCGCAACATATGCGTCCCCGTTCCCCGCCCCCGCACCTCTCCCCCGTTCTTGAGCGCCCACTTGCACCACGCAGTGTGACCGGGAACGGGGACGCATATTGCGCGTACCTTAGGAGATTCCGTTCTGTATACTCTTACTGTATTCTGTGCCGCAACGTCACATTTTCATCTCTACTTATGTGAGTATGTATGTTTGTTCGACGATAACTTGAGTAATTTTGATCGGAGCTTAAGGCGAAGATATAGGCAAATGGCCTTGAAGTGTGAAATAAATTGTTAACTCGTAAATATGGTGATAATTTCCATATTGCTCTACGTCATGCACTAGATAGCCCTTTAAATTATTTTATGAACTGCCGTTAAAACTATTATTGGTGATCCGTCTAGCTTTAAAACTTGCCGTGGCCACTTTTGGCGGAGGCAAGTTTTAAAGCTAGACGGACTAATGTAAATACTTTCAACGGTGGTTTATAAAATAATTTAAAGGGCTATCTAGTGCATGACGAAGAGTAATATGGAAATTATCACCATATTTACGAGTTAACAATTTATTTCAAATGAGGGCGCCACTTCAAGGTCATTTGCCTATATCTTCACCTTAATGAAATTTTTGGAATATGTGGTACCTAAGTGGAAATACTAAAGTACTACTGTTGGTTTTTTAGATCGTGTGCGGCATAGCGGGGTTGGTAGTTGGGGCGGTGGGCTGGCTGGAGGAACGACAGAAACTGGAGCTGGGGCTCGGAGTGCCAGCTGGAGCAATTACTGTTTTAGCTGCAGGTACGTAAGTACTTTAAGCCTCTACAATGACAGTTAGAAACAATAATACATTTTATTATATTTTTATTTTCATTTCTTTGGAAAACAAACAATTTTCTTTTACATTAGCATAGAAAAAATAAGTTTCCACTAGTAAATTGTTCATAAAAAACATTGAACAAACCAACTATGAAGAAAAATAAAACTAAAATTTAAAATATGCAATTTTTCAACACACAAAAAGCGGCTGACATACGCACATTAAAAACATACACTCATAGCTTATTCAGATTAATTAATGTTAGTTTTTGGTACGAAGTTGCAGGATACCCAAACTAGCTGGAAGAAACCGAACGAATTTTCTGACCCTAATGTTTTAACATTGTCTTATTAACATTTTCTTAATAATTAGAGAAGGAGAAGGCAATGACAAACTACTCCAACATCTCTGCCAAAAAACGTCATTGTGGGCGTCTCTTTCTATTCAATGACACCAAAAATAACTTGGCTCTTAAATTTCAGATAGGCAGACAACATTTTCCGGATAGTTCTTACCTCTATGGGTTATTGTTCTTTTGTTCTTACAGTAGGTACTCGTACCTATACCTAAAGTAAAAGATTTTTTTTCATAATCCAAAAATACATGCAAAAACTCCTTGCATTTTCTGAAAAAAAAAAAATCTTGAAACATAGGTAATAAACACGCGTACGAAGACAGAGGTTTTGCGCATAAGAAAGCACACGGATGCTTGATCGAATCACGGATGAGCCAATATCTCTAATTAAATTTATGGTAATTACCTGTGTGAAATTACATGAAGAATTTAATAAAATATACTTTAATTAAAAGATTCACGCCAGGGACTTAATTACCATGAAATATTATACCGAGTACTTATATTCCGAGAGCTAGTAGACATTTTTGGGTAGGCATTTGAGGCAAACTGAAAACGTGTCTTATACTTTTCCTATAATACCCTAACTCAGAACTGCAGACCTGGCTGAAAAGTAGCGGGGCTAAATCGACCCACAAATTTTCAAATATTGAGCCATCTGTAATTTGTATACTTTAAAATAGAATAGCTATACATATAAGGAGTAAAAAATATATAAGATCATTTAGTTGGGCCTTTAACTTTGCCAGATGGTGTGTATTTAGGGCAAGCTGAAAACTTATCGTATACTTCCCCCAAAATACCCCTGCTCAGAACTGCAGACCCGGATGAAAAGTAGCGGGGCTAGGGGAAGTACTTATAAGACAAGTGTACATCTTGCCTCAAATACCTACCCAATAAACGGGTAAGTGCGAGTCGGACTCGTACATGAAGGGTTCCGTACCACCGTACAATGTTTTAAAACGCTGAAGAAACACGTTTCTTGTATGACGACCCCTTTTATGTTTAACTTTATCTTATTTTTAGTATTTGTTGTTATAGCGGCCACAGTAATACATAATCGGTGAAAATTTCAAGTGTCTAGCTATTACGGTTCAAGAGATAGAGCCCTGTGACAGACGGACAGACAGACGGACAGACGGACATACAGCGGAGTCTCAGTAATAGGGTCCCGTTTGCACCCTTTGGGTACGGAACCCTAAAAATGTCTACTAGCTCTCGGACCATTAGGGGCAATTTCCATTGAAATTGGAATGACTCAAGGGGCTAATGAATTACAAATCAATTAAAAGCGGAACACATTACTGAAAGCGCGCCACTTTGTATTATAACTTCACTTTGTAATATTATCCGCCACCACACACGCCATTATTCACCCAAATGAAGTTGACAGCGACAAAAGAAAAGGTGACATATTGCGGGAGGTCTTATTGTTTTAGGTGATTAATGGTTTATTTTAAAACCAAACACTAACGATAGTCTATGTTTTAAAGGTTACAAGATGGATTTAAGTCATGGGCAAAGAAATTATATACAATCTAGAATACCTATTAAGTATCAAAGCCATTCCCAAAAGATGTACCTACCTACCAAAGAGTCTGGTCACATTTGGGCCCTGTTTGTTGCAGTGTCATGTCGCAAAATGAGTACAGCGGCCTAAAATTAATTTAAACAAGCATAGCATTATAATTGTTAATAACATTTTTTTAAACATATTTTCAATGAAATAACTACAAAAACCTTACATTTTCTATACTTGGGTTTTTTATAATTTCCCATACGATAATCAATTTTTTATACCGTTATACTTACTGAACGAACAAGATGTCTTTAATCATTCATGTTCATTTGTCAATCGCGTTTTGTTTTACGTCACCAAACCTCTTGACAGCAAATCACTTTATATAAATGCATCCAGTTTTTTGGTGAATTTGTTGATTTGTTTTTATTATATTTTTATGAGATTTTATACCATACACTTTTTATCGTATTGTAAAAACATATATTTGAGTGAACAACTGTAGTGAACAAAGATGCATTACCCATTGTGTTGCCATTGTTGCCAGATAGCGTCACTGCTATTTCCTAGTGTAGAAAAAGTAAAATCCTTTTTTTATATAGTGTACATAAGTCCATAAAATCTAAAAAAGAACTTTTATAATCTTAGAATTTTTCCTACAAAATGACGTAAAAATACTTGATGCGACACGTAGTGCAACAATGAGGGCCCAAAATGTATGAAGCGATCTAACACCTCCTTTAGGCGTCCCTGCCAGTGCAGTTTGTGGGAAAAGGACGCCTACAAATTTTACGGGAACTTTAGGTATTTAAATAATCATTATGGAAATATACATTTTATTTATGTATCAGAGGCATTGAGTTAAATATTTAAATGTTGCTTTTTTTACATTATGACTCGTCGACTCGACTCGAGTATAGTCGTAAATAAAATGATCATTTTTGTATTTATTTATTACATAACTAAATACAACATTTTTTAACCAATTAAAATATTATAGAATTTTAGCTTCGACGGCATATAGTACAGAATCTGATACGAATTTACACTCTATTAAGCTGTATTATATATCGCATAAAAATAATATCTCAAATAAATAAAGACTCAAAAATATAAAAACTGTGGGTTAATTTGATGAAAATTAAGTTGCCGTTGCCGTGGTACATAATTGAATGAAAATTAAATTAATTAACATGCATGACACGGTACGTTGAGCCGACTCCATGTTTTGCATACGTGCGCCATTGTCATAGGCATTTAAATGAATCCATTTAAATTGTTATCCTTTTTACAGGAGAATACGATTTTCATAATTTAATGATAATGTTGGACTAACTGTCATTATGGTATTTATTTTTATTTATTTATTTTATTTTAATTATTTTAATTTAACCAATCAATATTAACTGATTGCTTTAATCACAGTCTCTCATCACGGTTACAACATATCCAAAAGACTTTTCCCATTTTTCAAATGTGTATAATTTCATAACATCTCAGCAGCAAGAAATCCAACGTGAGACATAGGATTCCCAAAAGATTTCTAAATTGCTCTCGAAAGCAAATTTTGCCTCATTGAAATTGAAATCATACAAGAAAATTACAAAATACGCATTCGCAATTCATTGTCATCACTTGTTCTGTTTTCTATTGATGGAATATTAAATATCAATCAACACTTCAATTAGCTATTCTGCGGGACTTTGTGTTTATGATATCTGCCGTAGCGTGAGATATTTCCGTCTCAGAGGCGATTCTCACATGCTTCATATGGATTTAGTCTAGCTAACAAGAGGGCTGGCTGCATTTTTACTCAAAAATAGGCAGAACAGCTTCTTAGCCTGGACACACAGCACTCCTGCGGCATGCCTCACGGAAAAAGACGGTTCAAATATAACGTCTAGCTAAATATACTGAAACTATTTTAAGGCCGTACCTGAATTTTCTGGGGTCCAGTGCTGCCCTCATTTAAAATAAATCATTTTAAAGAAAACGGAGACATCATTTAAAATTTTGCTACTACCAAGCCCTAGATAACCCTTCAAACTATTTTGTGAATTACTGTTTACAATGAGAACGTTAAGCTTTACTACGCACATTTGCACGCACGCACAATTTCTAAATAGTGGTTCATAAAATACTTTGAAAGGTTATCTAGGGCTTGGTAGTAGCAAAATTTTAAATGATGTCTCCGTTTTCTTCAAAATGATTTATTTTAAATGGGGGCAGCACTGGACCCCAGAAAATTCAGGTACGGCCTTAAGGGTGAATTTAGCCCATGAAACTGAACAATTTTCCCAAAGGAATATATATCGAAATATGAAAGAAAAAATTTTTGCTTTCCATACAAACTCTGATCATCTGATTCGACAATTTGTATGGAAGGTCAAATTCTGAATTCAGCTTTAAAATAGTTTCTGTATATTTTGTTAAATCCCGTATAAGCTCATTGAATTAAATAAAATATTAATTTTTTTAAACTAATCTATGTCTTAAATTAACTTTAGTTAATATAATTATTAAGCAGAAGACCCAAGAAATGCTGGCTCGACGTCGTCGTCAGGTATGATATGCGTGTCAATGGTCTTACAATGAAGAATGCTTAAGACCGTGCGAAGTGTAGAAGGAAAAGCCGGAAAGCGGACCCCAGGCTTCACATGCAGCATTACAGCTGTGGATGCAACTGGGAGCACGCTGAGATGAGTGAGAGAGAGGTTATAATTTACTAGCTGTGCCCGCGACTTCGTTCGCGTGGTTGTCGGGATGTTATATAGCCTAAAGCCTTTCTCTATAAATGGACTACCCAACAAAAAAAGAATTTTTCAAATCGGACCATTAGTTCCTGAGATTAGCGCGTTTAAACAAACAAACAAACAAACTCTTCCGCTTTATAATATTAGTATAGATTAATTAATTGATTGTTTTCATATTTTTGAAATAATACACAATTAGCAGTAGGTAGATAAATAAATAAATATTCTTATTGTTAAATACAAATTGTAAAACTAAAAAAAAAATACAAATTCGGATTTGACACTTTTAGATGAATTTTATATGAAAAGTGTCGAATCCGACAGAGAAATTAAAATTCGTCCGTCGTGTGAAGATCTCCACAGCGGAATATAACGCGAGCTGATCTCAGAAATATACTCGTACTGTAATTTGATAATATTATGTTAATTAACTTACATGAAAGGAGATCTGACGCTTATTTGCATGTCAGATAAGGAATTCGGATGTAGAATAAGGAATGAGGATGAGGAATAAACAATGAATGCGAAGAATTTATAATGCGTGACTAGGTACTAAATAATACATTGTGATTTTCTCTTTTTCTGCCTATCAACATAAATATAAAGTTTCATGTTCAATATGTTAATTTCCACATAAACACTGACTGACGTCAGCTTCGCCGTGTGGTTCCCGGCAGAGTAGAATAGGACCACTCCATCTCTTCCTGTGGATGTCGTAAGAGGCGAATAAAGAACTTAGCACAAACATCTCGTGCTACAATTGCATTCCCAAGGAGGGTGAACGTCGGGCGGCGGCCGGTTGTAAAACTTTTCGCACAAATACATTCCCAGAGTACTGCAAAATATACAAGAACAAGATGCAGGTACCAGCTTTGTGGTTTCCGGTCTAGAGGGTTAACGTCGGGCGGAGACCCGTTGGAAAACATTTCGCACTAATACTTTCTGCAAGACGGCTGTCGTCAGGCAAACGGTCGGTCATAAAACCACAGCCAAGTCGTTAAAATAGTTCTGACGATTGCTTCCGCACTTCACACTATTCTCCTGACCATTATCATGCACATTGCATATCTCTGAAGTAGAAAAAAGTATTTATTTTATTTATTTATTTTATTTTTATTTATTTACTTCCTGCAGCGGTATTCTCGAACCGATACAACATTGAAACCTTCAAAAAACGAGTCTATATCTTTCTGAAAGGCCGGTAAAGCTCTTGTTACACCCCTGGTGTTGCAGTTGTCCATGGGCAGCGGTGATCACTTACCAGCAGGTGACCCGCTTGTTCGTTTGCCGCCCTCTAACATAAAAAAAGGGAACCAACAGCTATTATTATATTAATATTTATAAGATAAAATCACACTGATTGAGCTATCCCCAAGGTAAGTTTAAACTTGTGTTATGGGATACTACTCAACGATACTATATTAAATACATATATAAATAAACACCCAAGACCCACGACAATTTGAATTAGGCCAGTTTCTAACTTGCCCTTGCTGGGGATCGAACCCAGGACCTCTAAATGATGGACTAGCGTGTTAGCCAATACGCCTAGAAGGTCGTCAAATCATATACTAATAAATCACTATTAAAATACAATACAAAACAAAAATGGATATCGGAGAGCCAATTAAAGGTGTCCACGGATAGCAATAAAATAACTAAAACTATTACACAGGGCACATTAATATCAATACAGACCTAACGCCAAAGCAGGAATCCGCATTATGTAAGCCACACTAAACGCAGAATGTGTTGTAAAACTTTAAAACTGAGCTTCCAAATCGATTTGTCGCGCGCATGGATTTCTTCAGCCCATGTACTCGTATTCGACAAACATATGAAGTACATGAAACCCTTTAATCAATTAACCACATAATACATACTCGTATTGTGTAGCATGAACGTATTCATAAACTATTTTAATTATTCATGGAACATTTAGTAAGTTACGGAGGTTACGTATGTATGTACGAGGCTTTTACAAAGCCCCTTGTTTAAGCTTGTTTCACATGTACCTACCAATATAGACCCCACTTATTTACTATTCTAATATTATAAATGCGAAAGTGAGTTTGTATATTTGTTTGTTTGTTTGTTACCTCTTCACGCTTTATCTACTTAACCAATCTTCTTGAAAAATTGCATAGTACTGAGATTTAGTACTGAGAAGGACATAGGGTACCTTTCATCCCGGAAAAAAGTAATGTTCCCGTGGGAATTGGCATACGCGAGCGTAGCCGCGGGCAAAAGCTAGTCTGATATAAATGTCAAAGTGGGTTAGTTTGTTTTTACGTTCCGTCACGTCGAATTGAAAGTTACACGCCGAAAAACTAGTAAGTAAAAATAAACTGGTCAAGTGCGAGTCGGACTCGTTCATAAAGGCTCCGTACCTCCGTACAATGCTTTAAAACGCTGAAAAAACAATTTTCTTGTATGATGACCCCCTTTAATTTTTAACTTTAACATATTTTTAGTATTTTTCCTTATAGCGGCTACAGTAATACATAATCGGTGGAAATTTCAAGTGTCTTTTTGTTACGGTTTAAGAGATAGAGCCCTATGACGGCTGTGACAGACGGACGGACAGACAGCGGAGTCTCAGAAATAGGGTCCCGTTGGTACCTTTTGGGTATGAAACACGGTACAATAAAATGTAATTCAATTTTCTGATACTTATGTTTTTTGAAGCCGATCTTGGTAAAAAGAGAGCAGCCCTTATAAATTTGTTACTATTAATCTTTTTTTTTAATAATTATTAAAATCTGTTCTTTCAATGCTTCTTCTTCATCTTAGTGCGTTCTCGGTTGCATCCTCAGCCGTGCTGCTTCTGAGCCCGAGGTGCGCTTTTCCGCTTTTACTTCTCTATATATCTATAAAATATAAGAGAAGAAATAGTCGGAACAGTTATAGTTATAGTTTTAGTTTTACGACCAGCCGCTTGCCTGATGCTCTGTTTTTCAATACTCTTCTAGTAGGTATTGAGATTTAGCTTCTAATCTTCTGTTGTTGAAGACCAAATCAAAAGTAAAGAAAAACTTTTCACGCCTGCGCTTTTTAGAAAAGGACCAAATGGTTAACACAAAGGTTCCTGCTTTAGGTACTAATGTGATATGGAACCCTAAAAATTTTCTTCAAAAAAAAGTAATAATTACTACTTTTACTTTCTTGTTTCTTACTAGTAAACTTCTGTGCGTAAAACTTAAGAACTTGACAGTTTAAAAACAATAATAAGTTTTTTTTATCCCTTCAAGCATTATTACTTTTATTTGCATCTTAGATAAATAAGAAGCATGCTTTTGCTTCTAACTACAGTACTAAAATTTAAGTTTATTTTATCAGTTTGACAAAAAATTTAATAGAATTGCTTCGCTTAGCTAACAATACCGCGCAAGTCCAAAAATGACATAATGATGTTTTATATGTCAATGGATAGATATTTTCTCAGGATATTTTCGACGCGCATTCAATGACGTGACTCTCCTGAAAACTTTTCAAGTTTGACTTACGCGGTATTGTTACTTAAGGGTTAACTGGAGGGACGAAATCCCATACAAACGTACTTTCGTTTTAATTTCGAAACCATAAAACTCATCGTATTCAAATTTTTTACAAGCATTAAGATGATAAATATCTAGATCTGTAATTAGTTTTGGTTCGAAAATAATAAACAAAAAAAAAAGTTATAGCAACTTAAAATTTGCCTTTTTTATCGACGAAATCGAGTAATATTTAGACGCCTATTACACTTATAATTATATTTTCGATCCTTATTGAAACTAATTATATGACTAGAGTGAAGACTCTAAATTCCAAATAATTTAGTTTAATTTGGGTATGTATCGTATTTATCGAAATAAACGAAAACTACGAAAACCTTTCGATTCATGGCCTATAACGGCCCGTTTATTACACCTCTTCCGTTTATCACCCTTATTACACCTCGCGCGGGTGCCGGCGGTGAGACGGATTCTCTGTCTCGTTTTTTTAGCGCCCTTTCTCTTTCTCGACGAAATAGCAACACGACGAAGCGCGTCGGTAGGCAACTCGCTGTGGAGTTCGCCCGCGCCTCCAGTACCACCTTAAGCGACGATTGGGTACTTGACTGTGATTGATATGTGTGCGCGCGCATATTGCGCGTAACTTAGAAGATTCCGTTCTGTATGTAATACTCTTACTGTCTTCTGTGACTGAACTAACGATTTCAAATCTGGCATCTCCTGACCTACTTTCAAAGTCTGAAACTGCATTGAATCTTTTTCCTTAAAAGCTTCCATATTGTAGCTTATAACTATATGGAAGCTTTTCAGCAAATACTAGTGTGCCGCGTGTGTATGGAAAAGCAAATAATTTTCCCGATTTTCACCAACTATGCTCTATCACGTCTTTATCCCTAATGGGGCAGACAGAGCATTTTGGGTCTTGCAGATCTAAGCAGACAAACTCCAGGGCCGCAAGACCCAAAATCCCCTTTCAGCGTGATGGTGGGCGAGAAGGTGGAAATAAGAATCAAAATAGTGACGGCTTGCTAGCCGCATTTCCTGTTAACATGACTCGCATTTTCACTCATTTCCTCGATCGGCTTTTACGATCTGCGCGGGAAGAGAAGTTTCTTTTCACCCAGACCAGCATGGAAGAAACTCACTTTTATAAAGTGTATAACAAACTTGTCAAAGTTGACTAAATCACCCCCTCATGAATTTGACGACCTCTGTTACCTAGTATGGTCATCATGCCAGGCTGTAATCCCGGAGGTTCCGGGTTGATGAAAATGATCTTTTTCAGATTGGATATTTATCAATATAACGTATTTGTTATAAAATATAGTATCGTTGATTTTATTTGGTATACCATAACACAAGTATTGAACTTACTTTGGGGCTAGCCAGCTAGTCTTCACTGCAGGACCACGACCCTTTCTGTACTACCATATATTAGTCAGAGCATTCAAAGGATTTGGCCTACACTCTCCACGCTGGCCAGACGGGTTGGAGAGGTCTCATTGATGTTTATAAGCTTTGTTTAGCTTGTGTTTCCTAAGTCGCCTTCTACGACATGCACGGGAAGACTTGGAGTGGTCCTATTCTACTCTGCCGGGAGCTACACGGCTAATCTGTGTGATTTGTCCGTATATATTTATTTATTTATGAATGTGTCCGTCATTTCCCGGCAAACTCTATTCATAAATTCATCCCTACCTACTAGAAGCTAAATCGATATTGTAAATTCGTTATCGATGCCCGAGTTATCGCTTTGCATGGCTGCACAGCCACAGCACTATCGATCGAGTTACAATCATCTGTGGCATAGAAACCTTAATATCCAAGACATGAAGGTATGTTTCCTGGATACTGGAAATACCTATTTTCATAATGTATAATTGGTACATACCTTAAAGGAAACATATTAAGGAAACATACCTTAAATTAAAAATAAATTTCGCAAGTTTCCAAGAAGCATTCGCTGTACATCAGTGAGCGAGATCTTTTTTAGGATTCCGTACCTAAAGGGTGCCAACGGGACCCTATTACTAAGACTCCGCTGTTTCTCCGTCCGTCTAACACAGGGCTCTATCTCTTGAACCGTTAAAGCTAGACACTTTCACCGGTGGCCGCTATAATATAACAACTAATACTAACAAGTAATTATTAAAAAAAACAAAAATCCCGACTGCGTGATACAACAGCAGCACTTACCTATGCCTAGGCATTTACTGTCTTCTGTGGCCTAGGTAAGACGCAACTTTGACTCTTATGTATTCTGTGACGCAACTGGGAATTCGCTTAGCGAAGCGATGTTATATGTTGTTTTTTAGCATTTCTCATTTAAAATTTCATTTAAACATATAAGTTGTAGATATTATTGTAATCCTTGAATAAAATCCTTTAATTTAAAACCCAAATATTTTTAATGCCGCACAATTTGGCGCCTAAAATCCGTCATTTTGATTTCCTATAATTTTAATATACCCTTTACATTTATAATTTTAATATACTTTAGTGGTTAAGGCGAATCTAATCATGTATAATTTATTTAAATCGGTTAAGCCATTTAGTAGTTACTAGGGAACATAGAATTATAGGGACAAACATACAGGTCAAACAAATATACCCTCCTTTTCGGCTTTGCCGCATTCGGGTAAAAATAAGACAATGTTAAAAATTAAAGGAGGTCGCCATATAAGAAACGTGTTTTTTTTCAGCGATTTAAAACATTATTAGGTACGGAACCCTTCAAGTACGAGTCCAACTCGCACTTGACCAGTTTTATTTTGAACCGTAATAGATAGATAGTTGAATATTCACAAAAGTTAAGTATGAAAGGGGAAGGGAAACAGATTCCTATTCAATTATGTTATGAATCTTGTATTGTGGGAACGGTCATGTGTATCACATTTGGTCGGTTATATTTATTTATTAATCTATTACTTTTAGTATTTTTTTCTCGGGTCAGGAAGTCGATTTCTCTGAATATTTGAAAAGGCCTGTAAACATATAAATTTCAATTAATTTAAAGATTAATTAAGGCGAGATGGATTCACAATTTGCAACAATGTGCGTGTTTTTTAAAAATCACTGTTAGTAGGGTCGTGTTTTTTAAAAATCACAGTAGTTTAGTACAGTATTTTTTTAAAAACACACAGTTTTCTTGGCTCTGAACTGGCGTCGCCTTAAATTAGGTTGTTTTAACATTTAATTTTAATAATTCTGCGGTTTATCCAATACAATAAAAAATTACTCTTTTTTCAAACTTTCATCATCTTCGTCTTTTGTTTCCAGCAACATCGGTATACTTCAGCCGTGGGTTTGGCGGCTGGGTGTCAGCGCGTTCAAGATCCACCAGGACCTGGGGCGCGCCCTGGCGGGCCCTGGGCCCTTCTCCATGCGCGGCGGTCCCCCTCACACTACTGTGGACAGCAGCAGTCGGGGCCCATTCAGCTATGCTAGCTTTTTGTATTAGGTCTTTAATGAATATTGGGTAAGAGTTTCTTAACATTTCTCATCTTCTTCTTCTCGAGTCAAATCTGACATTATTATGACCAGGGCTTGGGGTGCCCCATGGCGGACCTAGCTCCTGCTCTATACTTCTATACTTTCATCTTGGTAAAAGTAGTTGATGCTGCACAAGTTACCATCGATCAAGAGCTACCCACCGACTGTCCCAAGTACCGTGCCGTAACCTACTCTTGTCTTCCCTATTCAAAAACTATTGGTACAGATTGTTCCAGTCACTTGCTTAATATTAAAAAGTTGTACCTGGTTGTAAACTGGCTCGATAAAAAATTCTACATAATTTATTAAACCTGCTTACAAAATTTCACGAGGATCGGTTGAGGTATGCCACCTGTACGCGAGAAATACCGTAAATCTGAAATTGTCTGACACACGAAAGATTTTTGCCCAAGCTAAAACAGAGACCTTTGTTCGCTTCGCTCACTCGATCAATTATTTATGAGACCACCCTCTGATTGATGGAAACGTACCAAAGCTGACTGTCTAGCGATAGCTACAAAATCTAGACCGCTTACTAGCCGAAAACAACAGTGATATCGCGACTGTCTATGTAAATAATCTGCAAAACAATATTGTACTTACGTACTCAGACTTTTCTTAATCACAGGTGTGGAAGCACAACGTGTATAGGCGTCGCCGGCGCGCAGCTGTCTGTTTCTGTTACCACCCTGGCAGCAGCAGTGTTCATGCTGCAGCTAGACTTGAGGTTCGATGCCTCACTGTCCCCGCCACCCAGGCAGTCTGACACTCATATATGTACAGCTGTGTCTATGGTAAGTTCATCATTAGTTCTTCCTTTATACAAAAAACTTCAAGTTATGGATATCTACAACCGGAAAACTCATGTCGCATTGTGATCTCCATTCAGTCCCGGGGCATGTAGTGTTCTCTCGCTCCAACAGAACCCTGATACATAAATTCACTTGAACGTGATGACCGTACATACCCATCTGTTTGTCCATTCTCTCAGTCTATATACGAGTACCTATCTAATTTTAATAGCTGACAAGCTGAAATGGGACTGAGCAAGTCACATCATTAACATCATCATTATCAGGTCTTTTTTAGTCTCCACTGTAGGAGCACGAGCCTCACTGTACTACTAGAGCCATACTTGCCGAGTAACCAGAGGAATTAGCCTACACGCTCTACGCTGGCCAGACGGATTGGAGAGGTCTTACTGATGTTTTAAGCTTTGTTTAGCTTGTGTTTCCTAAGTCGCCTTGTACGTCATCCGGGAACCACACGGCATATGAGAAATTTCATACTATAAAGTTCACTAAAATCAATTTGCAAATCCATCCGAACCCCTTGACTTCCCGCTAAAAACTCCGGATTAAGACGTGATACTGCAGTCAACAAAACGTTGTCGAATAATCAACCTTCTTTGCCACGTCACTCGTTCTGAATATGAAATATACTTTTTACTTTCTGGAGGAGAGCATCGTTGCCGCCATCTTACATTCAGGTCACGTATGGCATGTCTCAAGCTCGACGTCATATCTAAGTGAAAAACGATAAAACTAAATGGACCTGAAATTCAACCTTAGAACATTCTTTTAAAAGTTTTTAGACTAGATAATTCTGAATCACAAACATAGTTTGCAGCTGGTGCATAAAATGTTCTAAGATAGCGACCGCATCCTACCAGAAGGCACAGGTATGGCGCTTCATACAAACGGCGTAATATTTATGCCTGTGCACGCGTGTCAATGTTGAGTAGAATAGGATCACTCCAAGACTTCAAGTAGATGTCGTAGAAGGCGACTAAGGAAATGAAAGCTAAACAAAGCATAAACTAAAACATCAGTAAGACCTCTCCAACCCGTCTGGCCAGCGTGGAGAGTGTAGGCCAAATCCTCTGGCTGCTCTGGCCAAGCATGGCTGTGGTAGTACAAAAAGGGGCGTGCTCCTGCAGTGGAGAAAAAAAGGGGCGTGCACCTGCGAAAAAAAAAGACATGATGATGATGACGCTCTAAAAACCCTACTTATGGCGCAGTCGGGTAAAAATATACTTTAACGTGTATTAAAATTACTGATGATCTATATAAGCTAAGACTAAATAATTAAAACTCAAAAATACATTACAAGCTTATTTGTCAAGGTGACGTGGGTTCACAATTTGCAATACCGTGCGTGTTTTTGAAAAATCACTGTTATTAAACTACTACGGTTTATTCCTCAAAA
Source organism: Acrobasis repandana (assembly GCA_963576875.1). Lineage (NCBI taxonomy): Eukaryota > Metazoa > Arthropoda > Insecta > Lepidoptera > Pyralidae > Acrobasis > Acrobasis repandana. Next base: position 17,705,778 of record OY756225.1, read on the forward strand.
AATTTACATAAAAATCCTAAGGATTATCCACAGCCACAATAGCCAAAACACGATTGAGCATTTTTCGCTCGATAGAAAAAAAATCACAAACATACCTCTAAATTTGCCTAAATTTGCCTTTAAAATACATATTACTATTTTATACGTCTTAATCACCTTTTTATATGAAAATTATACCAAAAAAATTATTATCTAAATATCTATCCGTTTTGGCTACAAAAAAAATTATAAATATAATACAAAAAAAAAAAACAGTGAAGTATTTGTCGATAGAGAAAAAAGCCTCGGAGCCGAGCTCGACGATATTTCAGTGTTTTATTTATTATTATTTTTGTATAATATTTATAATTTTTTTTGTAGCCAAAAGGGATAGATATTTAAATACATTTTTTGTTATAATTTTCATATAAAAAAGTGATTGTATAAAAAGTAATATGTATTATAAAGGCAAATTTAGGCAAATTAAACGTATGTTTGTGATTTTTTCTATCGAGCCAAAAATGCTCAATCGTGTTTTGGCTATTGTGGGTGTCTGTAAATCCTTAAGATTTTTATGTTAATTTTTTTGTGGAATAAACTAGAAGTTTAATAACAGTGATTTTTCAAAAACACGCACAGTATTGCAAATCGTGAACCCACGTCGCCTTAAGATAATCACAATTTCAATACCTACCTTGCTGAAATTAAATCATCGGTTCTTAGCATAACACATCGCTCATTACACCAATTACTGTTCCATTAATTAAAACTTAATTTACAACATTGAGAGCAATTTCGAGAAAACCGTTAAGGTTGATTTTCTTAACAAATTCAACGAGCAATCATTTTCTGAAGCTAAGAAAAGTTGAGAAAGTCAAAATATTTTAGAAAGTTAGCCAATTCCGACTCGGAAATCCGAATTTATTAAATTTTATAAGTCTGGTTTAGTTTAGCACCTTACGATATTAACAGGACTTCAAACTTTTCTATCGATTCTTCTTCGTCAGCGCATTCATGTTTAGTCAAGATAGGGTTATCTTCGGTTAACCGATCTTTGGTTGAAATAAGTTAGCAACACTGTCGATTTAGTTATATTTCAAACAAAAACAAACTATATCAAAATCGCTTCATCCGTTCGGGAGTCATATTCTTCTTATCGAGTCGAAATGACACTGTACCTTCAATTTCAAATCACCTTTGATCAGTATGTAGCCACGGCGATCCCTCTGTCGTTAGCTTCATTAAGGCCGTACCTGCATTTTCCGGGGTCCAGTGCTGCCCCCATTTAAAATAAATCATTTCAAAGAAAACGGAGACATTATTTAAAATTTTGCTACTACCAAGCCCTAGATAACCTTTCAAAGTATTTTATTAACTACTGTTTAGTTTATAATGAGAACGTTAAGCTTTACTACGCACATTTGCGTAAAACGGCCACTTTTGGCAAATGTGCGTAGTAAAGCTTAACGTTCTTATTATAAACTATAAATAGTAGGTCATAAAATAGTTTGAAGGGTTATCTAGGACTTGGTAGTAGCAAAATTTGAAATGATGTCTCCGTTTTCTTCAAAATGATTTATTTTAAATGGAGGCAGCACTAGACGCCGGAAAATTCAGGCACGGCCTTAATGTCCTCTAGGTACATGACGTAAGGCACCTCGGACATGACAGAAGGTGGTCCATCGACTGAATGGTAGTCATATGGGATCTATACATAGATAAACAAACAGAAAAGTTTATATGTCTGTATACAGACACGTCAAACTTGTCTTATTGCATCGGGGATTTTAAACAGAGTGAATAAAGTATTTTATTTGTTTATTTCTTGCCATTTACAACTACTTTATAGGAATTCCCAATAATATTAGTTGCGTTATATATTCCTTATACACTCATACATCATACCCGTAACTTATTGCTTGTATACAGTGCTACCTTAGCAAATTCATTCAAGGTGCAACAGAATTTATCCTTATTGTTGTTTCCACAGGTACCTCTGACATCAGTGGCCATCACCAGCGGGAACAGTGGAGATGACCCTGGAAACAGCCCCCTAAACAGAGAGAAGGACCTTCCCCTACCAAATGACCCGAACACCTGATCCAGTGGCGCCGCCTAAAAGACATTGAGTGCTCTGGTGAAACTAGTAGCGTGAGGACGATTCATTACCTTCGTATGACTTTGAAAATCTCTATACTACGAGTATCTAAGTTAACGTAGTAGCAGGCCCCGTTTAGATATCGAAAATATACCTACATTATTACTAAGAGCGCGGCAGCCACTCCAAGTGGTAAATTCAGTTATAGGTACGAATCGTTTGTCCAGAGTAATAAGAATAAAATTGGCCTGCAATGGATGTCTATGTGTCTATCACTAGATCATCTAATGTCTAGATGATCTAAACGAAAAGGTGCTGAGTTCTTACGTGAACTAAATTAAACCATATCGCTAACCACATTGAGTAGATATTTCTTTAAATTTCTTTGCTGAGTGAGACTTCTGTACGGAGTAGTATCCTATTCTGTGGTAATAGTAACGTTAGAACGAACTTTTTGTTTAAATCTATCGTGAGAGAATGACATTATTATTATGCGATATACGGGTAATTTACGTAAAAAGTCAGCTACTGGCCGTCATGTTTGATCCGGAGGCTTTCCTCAGGGCGAATGTGACTCGCAAAGCGTACACGAAAACGTCCTGTGCCGCACTGATGTTAGCGATAAATAGCGAAGGCGGCGCGCGGCGCGGGCGTTCGCCCGCTGCGCTCGCAGTGACAGTGCGGTGGTTGTTGGAGGATGCTAATTTTCGAATATCTACTTCTACTACTATCTATTCTTCTTGAGAGCAGAAGTTAGATAATATTTAATCCAAGTCTCCCGTTACGCTGGCTTAGTCACACCAAGTGAACTGAAGCCTCGGTAAAATATAAGATAAAAAAATTAAAGTTACTTATATAAACTTGGTCGAGAAAGACAGGACTCTGCACTAAGCACGAAAAATTTCGTACATTAGCTATATAATGGGTTAAGCAAAATTACTTAAAATTTAATTAATTGATTGCTAGGTACCTACGCAAAAATTGTAAGTTTTTTTTATAGGTAATCTGTATATATGTATATTTGTGTATATTATCTAAACACTTTAGTGTATCTATTAAATAAGTAGATTAATTAACTATTCTAGCCATTTTATACATGTCAAAATCATAATTATGTAATTTGGTATAATAATTGTATAATGTCTAAATCCGTACGTACATTTTCATGTCCTGTAAGTATATTATTTTCATTGTGAACATATTTTTATAAAACAAATATTTTTTGTGGAATAATTAAAATTTATAAATACGTTTTGTAGTTTCCTTGGTACTATATGATATACACTATCATGTCTTTATCCCTAATAGGGCAGACCGTATCCTATGGGTCGTAAAGCCCTGGGCAGATAGATCCAGGGCCGCAATACCTATAGGCCACTTAGTCTTTTAGCGTGATGATGCTCTCACCGGCACGCTAAAAGTGGCCTATGTATACAGGCTGACTTTTTATCCACCTGCTAATTTTAGAGCAAGTTCTGTCTATAATATTAAAAATCGATAAAAATTTTTCGTCCTCTCATACAAATCAGCGCTCAGCCATATGGATTTTATATGGGAGAACGAAAAATTTTATCGATTTTTATGCTTAAGTCCTTTAGTCGTCTCTTACCTGGAGAGAGTGAGAAGAGATGGAGTGGTCTTATTCTAACCCCGAACCACATAAGGCTCCGAAACCGGGCCTCGAATTCTATATACCTAATATAAAAACAGCAGTAGTTGTTCCAATAATCGATATATACGAGTATATGTAGACATGTGAAAGCCTCTTCGACTTGAATACGGCCTAATATAAATGTAGATGGCTTCCGGAAGATATTGAAAATGGGTAGAAAGGGAACATCCGATATGTACGGTGCGAGTCATGCTCGTAAAAAGGATTTTGCCATCCAGAATGCTTGTAAAAGTAGGTACCAAGTACCTATTCTTTGTGTGTATTATTACCCATGTGCACACTTTAACAGAAAGTTCATGATATGTACCTAATGGTTTCATTTTTTACAAGCTTTTATTTATATTGCCTTTATTTATTTAATTTTATTTATTCAAGTACACTTGGAAATTTACAAAAAATAAGAAAAACATAGTACTTAGGTGCTACTTATTTCTAAAGAAACCACTTCCCGATTTCCCATTGGGATGAAATTTTGTATGCTACTGTACCTAAATCAGATGACAATGCAATATTGTTATGATTAGGTACGTTTAGGTACACCTGGTTCGAAGGAACGATGGAAGGTGGAGTAAGGCCGTCACCGAATGGTATTCCAGAAATGGGAAACGTACTGTAGGACGTCCGGCGGCTAGGTGGGTTAATGACATCAGGCAAGTTGCTGCGAGGAACTGGATTGCGATGGCCAATGACAGAGCAAGATGGCGCAGATAAAAGGAGGCTAATGCCCAGCAGTAAGTACCTGAAAGCTGTTGATGATGATGATGATAAGTTTTATTGAGCTAACCCTGTTTGATGTTTTTGGGTCAAATCTTGCAAGTTTTTGAGCCACTTCTCAGTTTCTGATTGAGATGTTGTATGCTAATGTTAATCAGATGATGCAATATTATTGTGAAGAAGCTGGTCTGATGATGGATCCGGAAAGTGGCTGTAGGAACCCTGTAATTAAATAACTCCACCCTATCGAGTTTGGGTTTGGTTAGGGTTGCCATCTGCAAAATTATAAAAGCTGTATAAGGCCGGTCATTTAGCCGATGGATACAGTGGTGGAGCAAGATCAAAATTTTACTATATTTCTATAGGGTTTTTTAGGCATTCAAGATGCAGTACTAAAGTACTCAAATTAAATAATGAAATAAGAAATGGTAAAAAAATACCACGTGAGCAGGACTTGAACCCGCGACCTTAGTCTCAATACGACTATGCTCTTGCGTGTAGGAATATCAAATGGTGGCGAAATTCGCCATGCGGAGTTGAACACCTGATGTTCAAGTCCTGCTCACGTGGTATTTTTTCATCATTTCTTATAACATTATTTTATTTAAAATTTTACTAGTTCAAAGTTCTGGCGAGGCCTTAAAAAAAGGTCAGTCGCTTTGCCAAAAAGCCTAACCAAAGACGGACAGGCCGGACACAAATATTTTGACGGACGCGACCCATAAAGCCGGACACACGGCAATCCTACACGGGGGGAGAGCACCTGATACATTCTAGTATTTATTTTCTAATTTGGGAAAGCTAAAACCAGCATTTAACATACAATTTTTATGAATAAAAATAAACTTGTTTAACAGCTTATTTATTACCTACTCGTTCACAAGAGAAAATTAAAAGAATCCTCGTAAATAAAACCCCAATTCTTTTCAAGCAAATAAAAGCTATCAATGGAATAATGGTGTTTTCTCAGTACAAAGAGACTGAGAGCAATCGCAACTATTACATTTATTAGCCGCCGAGCTAGATGCGACTTATAGCTCCATTCTATTACTTTTCGTTTTGTTTTTGGAAATGTTTTTCATAAGAAAACAACTTGGCACGATATTGTTTTTTTTACAAAAAATCCGGTTCTATTTTGTTTCAGGAATTTTTTTTCATATTTCCAAAGTTTTTCATCATATCTTCACCAAATTAATAACATCTATGTATTTTTAGTAATTTGCACCACTTAAGGCCGTACCTAAATTTTCCGGGGTCCAGTGCTGCCCCCATTTTAAATGAATCATTTCAAAGAAAACGGAGACATCATTTAAAATTTTGCTACTACCAAGTTCTAGATAACCCTTCAAAGTATATTATGAACTACTGTTTACAGTTTATAATTAGAACGTTAAGCTTTACTACGCACATTTGCCAAAAGTGGCCGTTTTTTGCAAATGTGCGTAGTAAAGCTTAACGTTCTCACTTTAAACTGTAAACAGTAGTTCATAAAATACTTTGAAGGGTTATGTAGGACTTGGTAGTTGCAAAATTTTAAATAATGTCTCCGTTTTCTTTGAAATGATTTATTTTAAATGGGGGCAGCACTGGACCCCGGAAAATTCAGGTATGGCCTTAACTAATATCCTTAAATTGATATCGATACCTTAAAAATATTGGTGTGGTCGTGCTATAAAGCTTTTACCAGGCACGACCACATGAATATCTTAATTAAAAGAGTACACTTTTAAAATGTACAAGTACATGAAAGTACTCTATGTCATTAATGTGTACCGAAAAAAAGTAATAAAAGCTCCTCTGGTTGTGCCAAGTAGTACAAAACACTAGGTGTTGGCTTTCAAATGAAAAAAAAAACAACATCAAAATCGGTTCACAAGTGGCGAAGATATCACGTAGTATACATACAAAAAATATTTTTTAAAACATACGTGTCGAATTGATAACCCTCTCCTTTTTTGCAGTCGGTTAAAAGCTTTAGCTCTAGCCATCGAACCATAGATAGCTCTAGCCATCATCATGTCGTATGGCATGTTAGGTACTGCATGAATCCTAAATTTCTTAATGGCAGGTTTTTAAACCAGTCTACGGCTGCCGTGGTTAAACTATGGAGTTCGCTAAGTCCTCCAAAGAAACGGTATAGCGGACATTCTTCGCGAGCGATGTTGTAAGGTTTGGCCAGTAGCTCCACAGTTGCATTCTGGAGATATTTTGGAATCTCACTTGTGAAGATGGTGGTTAAATCGGCCATATCCGGTTCTAAACCGGTTTAGTTTAACCCATACCGCACGCTGCGTGTCAAAACTAGGTGGCTTTTTCGTTGGGTCCGAAATTATTTCTACTTGTGCAACGTCTGAGGACTCCAGCTCCCAGGAACTCCCTACTCTAGTCATATACTTTATGTGACACTTTCTGGCGTGGACACCATTTTCTTGCAGTCCAGCATACAGGCGCACAGCCGGGCACGCCGTTGAGGACCACATTACAGTCATGCACCCTATCACTTCTTTGCCTTTTACGGGGCAGATAGAGTCCAGGGCCTCAGTACGAGTGTATGGTACAGACAATCAAAGTAGTCATGGATCGGTTGCTATTGACATGATTACTCAGATTATCATACATTCCCTCGAACGGTTTTTACGATCAGCACTGAAAGGGAAGCAGCTGGAAGAAAATAATCGTCGAATGTACATTTACACGTTTCTTTTCTCCCAGACGAGCAGGGGAGAGTACAAAAATCAAATATAAAACCAGTACATTATATTGTGTTGGTAGGAAACACAAGCTAAACAAAGCTTTATAAACATCAATAAGACCTCTCCAACCCGCGTGGAGAGTTTAGGCCAAATCCTATGACTGCTTTGGCTCATATAAGGCTCTGGTAGTCGTGCTTGCTCCTGCAGTGGAGTCTAAAAAAGACTTGATAATGAATAAAAAATACTGTGATGGTAGCGATTTTGCCTCAGTTTTTTACATAATTTATGTAGCTTTATTTGCCTTATATTTTAGTCAATTTAGTTTTAATTAAGATTTACGTTTTATTGTTTATTTCGAAAATAAAGAGTTACAAATAAAAACTAGTACGGGTATATACAAATCTATAATAAAACAAAAATCAAAATTACAAAATCACCTCAAAAAAATCAAAATCACAGGAATTTTTTGGATGTATCTTTTTGCGTATTCGTCTTTTTCTTCTTCTTGCCCGTTAAGTACAACCTCCTTTCCAGGCAGTCCTTAGTCTCAAAGCAGAAGGTCAGCTTATATTCGCAGTCTAACATACAGGCACAGCCGGACGCACAGTTGGGGACCATGTCTGGGCAGACGGCAGGGGGCGCCGCTCCGATGCATGGAGTGTCGCAGTACGTCTTGTTACAGGCGCTGAGGTCACCTTTAGCACAGAATTAATATAAGTATTACATACAGAACGGAATCTCCTAAGGTCCCGCGCAATATGCGGCATACTGTCTCCCGTCTCCGCACCTCTCCCCCGTTTTCGCCTTGTCGGGGGGCGAGAGCGGGCGAACACACACGCATTGACGTGTGCACGGATGTATAGTTTCGTTTGTAGTAGTAGTAGGCATAAAATGATACTCCGCTTCTATGAAGTTTCATTCCTGTGCCTGTAGTTTAAATATGTCCGTATAACTTAAGGAGTCATCTCCGATTTTTGAAAAAAGCTTACCACCCCATTTATTAGGTGATGAGATAATTTCGTAGCCGGATCCTGGAATTTGTAGTAAAATGTATCAAACATTACAGCAACGCAAATGTGGCACATTTGCGAAAAACAGCCACTTTTGCCAAATGTGCGAAGAAAAGCTTCACGTTCTCACTTTAAACAGTAAACAGTAGTTATCTAGGGCATACTGGACACAAAATTTTAGAAAAATCTCCGAAGATGTCTCAGTTTCCTTTAAAATAATTTATTTCAAATGGGGGCAGCACTGGACCCGGACTGGACCCCCGGCCTCGAAAAATTCATGTATGGCCAGGCCATACATGAATTTTTCGGGGTCAAAAGAAACGGAGATATCATTTAAAATTTTGTCTTTACCAAGCCCTAGATAAACCTTCAAATTATTTTATGAACTACTGTTTACAGTTTGAAGTGAGAACGTGAAGCTTTTCTTCGCACATTTGCGAAAATCGGCCAATTTTGGGAAACGTGCGAAGAAAAGCTTCACGTTCTCACTTTAAACTGTTGAAGGGTTATTTAGGGCTTGGTAAAGACAAAATTTTAAATGATATCTCCGTTTCCCTTATTTCGAATGCACTGGACCCCGGATAATTCATGTATGGCCTTAATGTTCTCACTTTAAACTGTAAATAGTAGTTCATGAAATTGTTTGAAGGGTTACACAGACAACATTTCGAATGATATCTCCGTTTTCTTTCAAATAATTTATTTCTAATGGGGGCGGCACTGGTCCCCGAAAATTCATGTAGCTCCTTAAGTAAGCCATTTATTAAAAGTATGTTTTTTACTTTGGAACAATAAATAAATAAAAATATTAACTCACCATAAGTAGCGATGATACTTGCGTATTTCTCGAAATCATCTTCTAACTCAACACAACTGACGTGAAGCAGCATGAAAGCAAAAGGAATCAGCGACTTTAAAGTCATTCTTTTTAATTTATCATAATAAGATTTAGTTTCAAAGGTATAGCATGTATCGGATGATCTTTTAGTTTTTTATTACTACCAAGCTGTACCAAAATAAAACTTAAAAATCAATCTGAGAAAAAAATGCGCATTTTGAACGAAAGAATAATAAAATTGACAAATTCTGACTGTCAAAGATTGAGATTTAATAATAAAAAAAGTATTTTACTTAAACGATAAACGAGACTTGGAGCATTGTCTATGAATATCCAAGAGAGTCTCTGTGGCATAGTGGCACAGAATATATAAGAGTCAAAACCTCTGGTCAAAACAGTGGTTTCCTTAGGGCCGCTTAAAACCAGGATGGCAGCGGCCGGCAGCGGCGGGGCGAGCACTTTCAGTGTGTTTTAAACTTTATCTACATATTTAAAAGACTAGTATCTCTTGAAAAGCTCGAAAAAGCTCGAAAAGGTCTTACGGCCGCCAGCGGCTACGCGCGGCTAGTCCAGTGCCGGATTTAGCAAGTGCTGAGCCCGTAGCATATTCTACCGAAGAGGCCCCTAATCTGCTATGGGGAGTGTTCCGGCCCACACGCCATCCAACAATAAAGAGAAGAACGATGAAAGTTAGCTTGCTAATTAAGTTCGGTAGGATTAAGCGTTATCCATACATTTTGGTGTCCCAAAATTCATTCGTCATTCGTCTGTTGTAACGATTGCAGCTTTATTATATTTTCTTTAATTTACCAAAGAAGTTTAATTTCCGCCTCACTGTATACCTAAATATACATGTTGGTGGCCCATGAGAAGATACGAAATAACAAAATTGTAAGAAATTCGACAAATTTCAAGAAATCAAGGCAAGTGAAGAAATTATCGCGGCGGAGGCTAACCCAAGATAAGTGTCTTCCTATCCAATTTCTACTCCAGTTATCCTAGAATTAAATCTACTTTTGGAAATCTAAATCTTTATTTAGTTTAAATAGTAAATTGCACGTAAAAATCAGATTTCGAGTTGCATATATACCTTCAACTTAAAATAAAAAATCCAAATTTCTTTCATTCGTAATGTTTTAGATAAAATTAGTATTTAATCTGGTTAATTTCCCATTACAGTCATACCTAGAAAGTAGTATATAATTTTTACTGGGTTTTTCCTACAAAATAATTAATTGTTGTTGTTTCATAGTGTAGGTGGCCAACATTCGTATCAGATTTTAAAATACATAATTTATAATTTTATTAAGTTTTGCTAAGTACATATATTGACAAGCTTTTGTAATTTTTTCCTCCAAAATAATTCATATTTTTCTTTTGTATGTTGGTGGCCAACATTCGTGTCAGACTTTAAAATAATTTATAAAATTTACTTAGTACAATTTGTTTTTGGGTTTGTGATGAAAGTTAAACGAAACCAATGTACCAGCTGATCCTTTTCCTGTGCAAATCGTAAAAGGCGAGCTAGGGAGCGGGCGAATACATCACTATTTTTATTTGTTATTTTACCTATACGCGTCCATTACGCTAAACGTAGCTTTGTGGCCCGAGGCTCTGTGTATCCCGTCAGAGAAAAGGACGTGATTTGTATTTGTGTATTTTATTTGGAGATTCATCGTTTTGTGTCGTAAGAGGCACGGTAGTGTAAGCGCCAAGTTCTCAATTCGCCGAAATAACACAAACACTTTCCAGGCGATATACTTATTTATTTGCCGAATATTCCAGGGCAACAATACTACTCCGCTCGATCTACGGGTCCGGCCGTGGTGAGCCTTATTCACATTGGTCGTGTTGAGCGCTGGCTGCACCCGGTTTCCTGCACAAGTGACGCAAAACGAGGAGCGTATGATATTTATTTTTTACTTTAATTTTATTAGTGAATTTTAAACCAATTTTCTTTAATAAATATCTAAAATGCCTGACACTGACTCGGAAGCTATCTATTCTAAACGCCGTTTACGCGAATTATTGACTAAACGGTCGTCTGCTAAAGGGCAAATAACTAAATTCAAAAATTATTCGAATAGCCTTAACAAGAAATCGGAACTTTCTAGTATTGAATTAACAGAATTAAACCTTAAGTTGGCTAAATTTGAGGCATTGTCAGTTAGAAAAGATGATTTGCAGAATGAAATAGAGATTTTAAATTATGAGTGTATTTCTGCTGAAGTCGATGAGCGTGATGTTATGGATCACGATGTAATAATAAACCTAGCTACAGCTAAGACTTTGGTAGAAAAGTTCTTTAAAAATTCCGAATGTGAACACCGTCATCATTCTACATTGGATAATTCGTGTTGTTCGGATTCTCCAATAGTGGGGGTAAAACTTCCACAAATCCAAATTATAAAATTCAATGGCTCTTATTTTCAATGGATGGAGATTCTGGACACATTCGAGAATTTAATTCATAAGAATAATAAAATCTCTGCAATACATAAATTTCATTACCTCATTTCTTATTTGGAAGGTGATGCAGGCTGCATGCAGCCAGAATTATTTCAAATCTAGAGGTTTCCACTGTCAACTACGATGAAGCGTGGAAGTTGCTTTGCAGTCGTTACAATAACATAAGAATTTTAATTAATCATCACTTAAATTCATTATTTAATATTAGGCCACTTCCACGTGAATCTGATCGATCCTTAAGATTTTTAGTTAATCAAGTAACAAAAAATTTGCGTGCTTTGTCCGGCCTAGGACAACCCACTGACAAATGGGATGTTATATTAATATTTATGTTGTACTTTAAATTGGACAGTAACACACTAATAAAGTGGGAAGAGCATCGCAATAATCTAGAAGGAGAAGTACCTACATTAGATCAGTTTTTCAAATTCTTGATAGACCGTGCAGATTTACTTGAGTCTTTAAGTCGCAGCAATTACAATGTAAGTACTTCTAAGCCTTCGACAAATTTTACTTTTTCACGAAATACTCATAATGTGCCTAATAATAAAAAATCTAGTCAAGTCTCATCTACGAAATCTTTTGCTAGCGTATCCAACAAACAAAATAGTTCAAATACATCGTATATGTGTATTATGTGCAATAAAAATCACAAAATTTATGATTGTTCTGTCTTTAAGGCTAAAGGGATAGACGAAAAAATGGCAGAAGTAAAAAAGTACAAATTGTGTATCAACTGCCTCCGATAGGGACACCCAGCAGGCGAGTGTCGTATGGGTCCATGCCGTGAGTGCAAAGGAAAGCATAACACCATGCTGCATCGTCCTATGACTTCAGTAAACCAACATGTTGCTGTTGACGATTCAGATGAAACAATAGTGAACTTTTCAAATCAATATTCTAAGCATGTTTTTTTGTCAACTGCTCTAATTGAAGTCTCGAACCCATTGACCCATCAAAAGGCGAAGGTCCGTGCTCTTTTAGATTGCGGTAGTCAATCTTCTTTTTTAACTCAATCATTAAAGAATAAACTTTCATTAAGTTCCAATCATATTGACTCACTAAAGGTCATAGGAATTGGCAATAATATATCTAATAATGTTGTTGAGAGCAGCAAGGTACAAATAAATTCACTAAATAGCAATTTCAATGCATATTTATCGTGTCTTGTCATGAATGAATTGACAGGTCAATTGCCAAAATCTCCAGTTGATATCAGTAACTTGAATTTGCCAAAAGATATCAAGTTAGCAGATCCTACCTTTAAAAAAACCAGCATCTATTGATGTTCTAATAGGAGCTGATTTATTTTGGGACATTATAAGAAATGAACAACGTAACCTTGGCATTAATAAGCCAAAGTTAATGAATTCAAAATTCGTTTGGGTAATATCGGGTCCTATTCCCATTATAGAATCCCACAACGTTACACATTGTAATCACGCCTCAATTATTGAATCGTCAACCGCTAAAGTTGACGATATTCTACAAAAATTTCGGGAGCTTGAGACTGTTCCAGCAAAAAATAATATGAGCAAAAATGACAAGTATTGTGAACAACATTTTACTACTCATAAACGTAGGGATAAATATACAGATAGATTTAGTACGAAATTACCACTAACGGACTCTCCCGATTGTTTGGGAGACTCCTATAATATGGCCCGTAAGCGTTTTCATAACTACGACGATTTAAGCGAAACCCAGAACTAAAATCAGAATATGTAAAAATTTTAGACGAATATGAGCAATTAGGTCACATGTCATTGTGTAATGTGACCCATTTTAATGAGCCTCATTATTATTTATGTCATCACCCCGTTATAAAAATGGAGAGTGAATCTACTAAGGTGAGAGTAGTTTTTGATGGCTCGGCTCCCTCCACCTCAGGATATTCTCTAAATGACGTCTTAATGATTGGTCCAAACGTTCAAAACTCTCTTTTTTCCATATTAATACGTGCAAGGCAATACAAATTTCTTTTGACAGGTGATATCGAAAAAATGTATAGACAAGTTTTAATCTGCGAGGATGATAGAAACTTGAAACTTATTCTATGGAGAAAGGATGAGTCACAGCCAGTTAAGACGTATCAATTAAATACAGTCACTTATTGTACTGCAAGCGCTAGTTACCTTAGCACTCGTTGTTTGTGGCAATGGGGAGAAGAGCATGATGGTTTAGTCAAAACTATTATTCAAAACGATTTTTATGTTGACGATCTAATTACTGGTTGTAACGATCCATCGCAATTAAAATATATACAAAATTCAGTATCTAAGGCATTGGACAATGGTTCCTTTAAATTGAGAAAATACAAAAGTAACGAACCTTCAATTTTTGAAGGCATTAACGTAGATATGGCTGATAATTGATTATTAGTGAGTCATCAAGTACTCTTGGACTTGGTTGGACCCCATCCACTGATACCTTGCACTTTCCTATAAAGTGCTCGTTTAATACTAAGGACAATACCGTTACGCGCTATGTTATGTCTCATTCCCTCAAAATATTCGATCCTTTAGGTCTTTTAAGTCCGGTTACCGTGCAATCTAAAATGCTTTTACAAAAACTTTGGCTGCAGAAATATGAGTGGGATCAACCTGTTTCAGAAGAGGTAATAAATAAGTGGCAGAAATTCTCAGAAAATATGAATCATTTATCTGAATTCAAACTTCCTAGGTGGGTTCTTTGCAATTCAATTTGTATAGAATTGCACACGTTTTTTGATGCTTCTTTGTCTGCTTATGGTGCCTGTGTTTATATGTAATCAGTTAGCGCATATGGTGAATTCGTTGTCAGATTATTATGTGCCAAATCAAAGGTTGCTCCGTTAAAACCTACTACAATACCAAGCCTTGAGTTGTGTGCTGCACTGCTTGCCGCTCGTGTCTGTAGCGCGGTAGTGAACTCTCTTAGAGACACTCCGGCTCGAATAGTATATTGGTGCGACTCAAGTGTGGTTTTAGCCTGGATAAATAGTGATCAGGTCAAATTAAAAAAGTTTGTAGATAATCGTGTAAGTGAAATTTTAGAGATGACTAACTTTTCAGACTGGAGGTATGTTCCAACAACATTAAATCCGGCTGATTTGATTTCTCGAGGAGTAGATGACAACCGTTTAATAAACATGGATTTATGGTGGTCAGGTCCAAAATTTTTACTAGATAAGGAATCAGAATGGCCTACTTTAAATGTGAGTAATCTTGAAAGGGTACCTGAAGTCAAAGTAAGCTAAGCTACATAGATCGTTTGCGTATGTTTTAAGATTTATATTTAATTTAAGATACCCGAAAAACAAAATAACTGGAATATTAACAGTGAATGAGTTACGTGAGTCTTTTAATAGGTTGTGTATTGTAGCTCAACGAGAAATTTTTCCTGTAGTGTACGACTTGCTGTCTAAAGGCAAGAACCTACTAAATAAAAATAAAATTATATCACTTTCCCCGTTTTTGGACAATGATAAGGTAATCCGAGTGGGTGGACGCATAGACGCATCCAGTCACTCGTTTGATGCAAAACATCCTATATTACTTCACGCGTCTCACAAATTGACTAAGCTTTATTTCGAAATGGAGCATATAAGATCCATGCATGCCGGTCCGCAACTATTGTTGGCTTGTGTCAGGCAATCTGTGTGGGCGGTGAAGGGTAGATTTCTTGCCCGACGCACCGTCAATAAGTGCGTCCGTTGTAAACGTTTACGTGGTAAAACTTTATATCCTAAAATGGGAAATTTACCATCCCAGCGTATAAATCCTGACTTCCTGTATCTATCTGTGGGTCTTGATTTTGCTGGGCCATTTTCAATTATCAACCGCAAGGGACGTGGAAGTCACCTAATTAAGTGTTATATGTGTTTATTTATATGTTTACGTTACAAGTGTGTTCATCTTGAAACGGTCAGCGATTTAGCTAAAGATGCGTTCCTCTTAGCACTTCGATGCTTCATCTCGCGTAAAGGGAAACCAGTAGAGATATTTTGCGATAATGGCAGCAATTTTGTTGCTGCCGCCAAAGAGATAGGAGTGTTCCTCAAACAAAATAACGTGTCTTTATCTGATTCTGCAAGTCAACTATCCATAAAATTCAACTTTATTCCATCATACGCTCCACATTTTGGCGGAATATGGGAGGCCGGGGTAAAATCAGCCAAATTTTACATAAAACGTGTAATGGGAAATAGCCATTTAACTTTTGAAGAACTTCAAACTTTATTTGCACAAGTAGAGGCTATTCTAAACAGCCGACCCTTGTGTCCTTTATCATCCTCTCCTGATGATCTCCTTTTCTTCTCACCAGGACACTTCCTCATTGGCCGACCGTTGACATCTCTACCGTCGAAGACTGTGGAAAACACCAACGACAACTTAAAAATGCGATATGCTCGTATTAAAGCTATTCGACGGCATTTTTGGCAGTGTTGGCAGTAGGAATTTGTGACGGAGCTTCAAATTAGAACCATATAGCGAAGTAACCTAACTAAACTAAACGTGGGAGATATGGTGCTTATACAAGAAGATGGAACGCATCCAATGAACTGGCGTCTTGGTCGTGTTCTCTGTTTATACCCTGGATCAGATGGAATCTCAAAAGTTTCCGATATCAACACAATCAAGGGAATCGTGCGAAGACCATTAGTTCGCATTTGTCCACTACTCACTATTGAAGAATTGCGCAATTAGTTGAAAGTGGCCTTTCAACGGCGGGGAGTATGTTCCGGGCCACACGCCATCCAATAATAAAGAGAAGAACGATGAAAGTTAGCTTGCTATTCAAGTTCGGCAGGATTAAGCGTTATCCATACATTTTGGTGTCCCAAAATTCATTCGTCATTCGTCTGTTGTAACGATTGCAGCTTTATTATATTTTCTTTAATTTACCAAAGAAGTTTAATTTCCGCCCCACTGTATACCTTAATATACAGGGAGCTCGGTGGCAGCGGCGGCGTCTGCAAATAGGAGTCTTCAAATTTGGCATGTGCCTACTTTGCCTTTAGAATAACCCGACTTTGGCACGCCCAAAAATGAATAAAAATAAAACAGCTCGGGTTGTTTCGCGAAGCCTCTGCAAGAGCGAGGCTCTAGGCGATTGCCCTGCTCGCCACCCCCTTAGGCAACCACTGCTCGGTGGGTATAGTGGAAGCAATAAGATGGCAGTCAACAAGCTACGTATCTGCCTTTAGGCAGCTTGAACTCTTGAAGTTGACAACATTGTTGGCCATTTACGATAAAACAAAAAAAAAGAACTCTTCTAGGTAAGCGGATTTAAGAACGCGGGGCCCCTAGCGCGGGGCCAGTAGCTATCGCTACTCTTGCTATATGGTTAATCCGGCACTGGCGGCCACGCGCTGCCGCGAGCGGCCTCTGGCGACGCAAGCCTGTAAGCCTGCTCTGCTGGCCGCTGCCGGCCGCTCGCGGCAGCGCGTGGCCACCCACGGCGGGCGCTGCCGGCCGCTACCATTTCTCTTAGAGAACAGTTCAGAAGCGTTTTAAGATTTTATTTGTTTATTTATTATTTTTACTTACACTATTATTACAGGTTTCCCGAGGTGTTATTAACTACGCTCTGCTACCAAAAATTTTACTAATATTATTTATTACGTTATTGGTACGAGTCCGGCAATCCCACCGGCAACAAACAAACCTACGCAGTCTGCTACCACCCTAGATAAGGTCCAGGGAACCTCCTAACCTAATTATAACTTAAACTTAAATCTAATTAAAAGTAATTAAACTAATTACAAATGAGAAACAACTTAGGATAAAACTTACAGCATCCATACCGTCTTCAGGCAGCCTCGCCTGGCCTTCGCGTCGAGCCCGAAGTCCTCCTCGGGGCTGGCGACGGCCTTAGGTCCCACCACGGGTCCCAAGTCAGTGGTGAAGAAAATGGGGTCCCTAAGCGAACCTACCCATGAGCTCATGTATGTCGCCCCAAACGAATACGTCGTATTTATAGCACCACTTCACCACAGCACAACAAATTTCATCTCCTTCTTGACACTTCAAGATTAAGTACATAACCTAACAGCGGACCGTAACATGGGGTGTCCCTCGCTCCGATTCAAACATTTATCACTGTTTATACATTTATGGGCATCCACGCCACCAAAATTAGTTCCTTTTATAGTCAGTTTACAAATACTTCCGTTCCACACGGGCAATAGGCAAAAAACCAACAATTTACAATGATGCAATGGCACGCGTTTCACATTTGACACATATCACTGTTTTTATACGTACTACGAACTATTCCCGGCTCCACGCCGTTTCAAACAAATTGGGCACACACAAACAAACAATAATTAGCGATAATTCTTCACGAAATATTCGCAATATACCAAGGACAAAAATGCCGGCATCGGCTTTCTCGCGACGGGCCAGCGAACCAGATAATAATGGCGTCGGTCGAGAGCTTGACGCGACCCATAGACAAAGATTATTTCCTGGCCGGGCAAATACAATCCGCGCTCGGCGGGGCGCCCACAGCCGGAATATCGCTAAATCGATAATCTTGCCCGTGTTTGTGGAGATCACACGCAGATGGCGCTAGTCTCCTAACAATAAGTACTTTTATCCAAAACACGAGGGTTTCCCCAATACAATACCATAGCCAAATGCATTTTATCTATTATTACCACAGAATAAATACCAGTAGTACAGAAGTCTCACTCCGCAAACGTTTTCAAAGAAATATCTACTTACAGTGATTAGCAATATGGTGTAATTTAGCTCGCGTCAAAACGCAGCACCTTTTTGTTTAGACACCTGCAGAAATCCATTGCAAGCCAATTTTATCCTTATGACTCTAGACAAACGATTCATAATACACACAAAACCGACTAAAATAGACTCAGCGAGCGACGCGCTAGGGTTGACTACTACAAGAAGCTATACTATCGCCATTTAGCGCACCGTATTATCGGTCTTCCATGCTGGTCTGGGAGACAAGAATAAAACTTGAATGTACCGTTCCCTAGGTAGTTAGGGCGGTAACATAAAAACTGTAGGTACTTACTATCAGTAGGTTGAAAGTCAATAATACAAGTACTACAACTAGAACAATATTTATTAATCTAACATATTCATAATAATATTGACTTAGGGTCGTGGATAATTATTATTACCGCACCGCAATACTACCGGTAATTAATTTTATATCAACCCGCTACTGTCCTCGGAAGTGCCGGTGGTAGGGAGCACTGTTGCAATAGGCTAGTCACTTTGAGTAACGTAGCACCAGCACGGGTAATTCACGGCAGAAGTGGTCTCGCCAGAGTAAGGAAAATTTCTCCCCGGCACGAGGAACCCTGGAACCGGAAACCGGACATTTTACTAAATGTCCTATTTTTTTGGATGACCGCAACATCATTCTCCGAGCAAGGCATGATTTAAGATGATTTAATCATTAACAATGATCATACACAATGAGTTTTAGCAACAGAAAATCAACTTTAGGTGAAATGATTTTTAGGTGAAACATAGTATTTATGTCGTAACAACATAACGCATTAAATCTAAATATTCCTATCATATTCAAGAACATTATTTGCATTTAGCTTAACATTAATTTGGGGAATAACCATGATTTAGTATTCTTTAAAATAACAATGTAGGTACGACAATTGGTGAATGACAATCGACAATGATGAATAGAACTAAGCTGATGATGAAAATGTACACAGAGAGATGAAGTAAGTCATAATATGCAATACTTAGGATAATCATAACGTTAGCAATGCTTTTAAAACGAATTATTAATATTATTTTTATAATGTAGGTAAACTTAATATTACTCTTACTATTAGGACTTATTTCTATAAAATAATTGCAACACTCACCCAGTATCCGGGGTAACACTTTCACAAGATTATAATTTAAAAGTACTCAATCAAATAAGTATATATATATTTTATTTAGATTCTAGTATATAGAAGTGAGCAGCGATTAGCGACGTCTTATTGGTACGCCTCGATGTCTCAGTCACATTAATTCGGTTAATGCGGTGGTACAGGTGATTCATCAGATTCATCGACTTGGCATGGAGAATACGTTGGTCACCATTTTAGTTGTTATCGATTTCTCCAATGCTTTCAATATGGTAGACCACGATATTCTGCTTGCTGTCCTTGAGCACCTTCAATTCTCGTCTTCAGTGTTGGATTGGTTTTCTGAATATCTCTGTCACCGCCAGCAGGCAGTTCGTATGGACCGCGTTTTCTCGGACTGGAATGATCTGTCTAATGGCGTGCCTCAAGGGGGTATCTTATCACCGTTGCTTTTCTCTCTTTTTATTAATTTACTTTCCACTTCCCTTGGCTGTTCTTACCATTTTTATGCTGACGACCTACAAATTTATGCCCAATCATCAGTTGACGACCTTGATTCTAGTGTAGCGAGTGTAAACTTGGCTTTGTCGGCTATCTTGTCCTGGTCCGATCAATTTGGAATTCAGGTTAATCCCTTCAAATGCCAAGCTATAATTGTAGGCAGTACAAGGCAAATTTCTCTGATTGACTTTAATGCTGTTGCACCTGTCATGTTTAACAACTGTATTATCCCCTACAGTAAATCCGTAAAGGATCTTGGCTTTTACATTGATTCCACACTTAGTTGGACCACTCAGGTAGCTGAAGTCAGTCGTTCTGTTACTGTTCCTCTTCAACAGCTTAATCGTCTAAGGAACTTCCTGCCTTTCAAAACAAAGCTCTTATTAGTCCATACATTGATATTACCCATCATTGATTATGCTGATGTGTGTTACCCTGATCTCAATGTAGATTTACTGAATAAGCTTGACCGTCTCGTTAATAATTGTATACGTTTCATTTTCTGCCTTCGCAAATATGATCATATATCATCTTTTCGTTCTGAGCTTAAATGGCTTCCTATCCGTGAATGCAGACAAATGCGAATTCTTTGCACTCTCTTTTCAATTCTTCTGAATCCTAATTCCCCTGAGTATCTTAGATGTAAATTTAAATTTCTTTCTGACACGCATGATAGGCAACTTCGTTCTACTGATAATCTTCTCCTTTCTGTTCCTCCTCATCGCAAAAATTTTATGGCGAACTCTTTTAACTTACAAGCTATACGGCTCTGGAATGCTTTACCCATTGACATCAAAGATATTTCGACAAAATTTTCTTTTAAGAGAAGAGTGCACTCTTATCTTTTTGATCGATGTTAGTATCTTTCTTTATTTTTCACCATCATCATTCATTATTTATATATATTGTAGGTTTGTATATATTTATTTGTTATATGTATTATAAATAGTCTTATGTACGTATGTAGGTATATTCGATGAGTTATATTTTATTTATTTGTATATTATATATTATATTATATTATATAGTGTTAAGTAGACATATATTATATTATGCACATATTTTAATACTTTATTTTGTATCTAGTTTTTTGCGCCGCAACATGATTTGTATCTGTTTATCCCTATGGTTGACTGGGAGAGAACGCTTTTAGCGTTAAGTCCGCCAATTGTACCATTTTTTTATTGTGGAACAATAAAGTTTTTTAAATAAATAAATATAAATATGTATGGACAAATCACACCGATTGAGCTAGCCCCAAAGTAAGTTTAAACTTGTGTTAGGTATGGGATACTAACTCAACGAAACTATATTTTATAAAATACATATATAGATAAACATCCAAGACCCAGGACAATTTGAAAAAGGCCATTTTCGAACTTGCCCTGGCTGGGGATCGAACCCAGAACAACCAATCTGAGTGACGGACTAGACGTGTTAACCAATAGGTACGCCACGGAGGCACGGAGGTCGTACGCGAGGAGGTACTTGGTTTTAGGAAAGACATAAACCAAAGAACACTTGAAGTGTGATGGCGGGCGAGAAGGTGGAAAAAAGAACCAAAGTAGTGATGGCAGCAAGCCGTATCGCCTTTTCACATGATTCGCATTTTCGCCCATCCCCTCGATCGGCTTTTACGATCTGCTCTGCTTCTGAAGAGAAGCAGGTAAATCTAAGTATTTTTTTCTATCAGACCAACATGACAGGAGTACCTAGCAGGTATATAACGTCTAACTAAATATACTGAAACTATTTCAAGGGTAAATTCAGTCCATAATACTGAACAACTGTCCCTAAGGAACATATATCGAAATATGAAAAGTAATTTTTTGCCTCCGATATAAGTTGATCGATCAGCTGATCCGAGTTCGTATGGAAAGCGAAAAATTATTTTTCAAATTTTGATATATGTTCCTTGGGAAAGTTGTTCAGTATCATGGAATTAATTCGCCCTTAAAATTGTCTCAGTATATTTTGTTAGACCCTGTATAAAGTATACTTAAATAGTACTCAAAGAGAAATTATTGTGCGAAGATTATTAAGGCCGTACCTACATTTTCCGGGGTCCAATGCTGCCCCCATTTAAAATAAATCTTTTCAAAGAAAACGGAGACATCATTTAAAATTTTGCAACTATCAAGTCCTAGATAACCCTTCAAAGTATTTTATGAACTACTGTTTACAGTTTAAAGTGAGAACGTTAAGCTTTACTACGCACATTTGCGAAAAACGGCCACTTTCTGCAAATGTGCGTAGTAAAGCTTAAATTTCTCATTATAAACTGTAACAGTAGTTCATAAAATACTTTGAAGGGTTATCTAGGACTTGATAGTTGCAAAATTTTAAATGATGTCTCCGTTTTCTTTGAAATGATTTATTTTAAATGGGGGCAGCACTGGACCTCGGAAAATTCAGGTACGGCCTTAAGAAAAATTTCTTAAAAATATTTCCACGGCGAAAACGAAATGTACCTAATGAAAGGTTTTTAAAAAAGAAGTGAAATATTTATTTGAAAGCCTTTGAATGGATGCTATAAATTGCCTTTGGTGCGCCGGCTGATAAATATAATGGTTGCGATTGCCGTCGGTCTCTTTGTACTGAGAAAACACCATTATTGCATTGATAGCTTTCATTCACTTGAAGGGATTTTATTTACGAAGCCTTTTTGATTGTCTTTTGCAAATAAAAATATTTCTGTGGAAGGTTGATTATTTTTCGTCGATGTTTATTAAAATTTAGGAGATTATAAAAACGTTTTGCAACTTAACCCATAATAGGGCAATGGTAGAATAGTTTCCACATTCAATTGAACCTTTAGCCAGTGTTAGCCATTTACACACACGAAAAACAAACATTGACCCTTTGACATAAAGTTTAAATCCAATGAAAAATTATACCTACAAACGGCATTGTAGGCTACAATGCCCGTTTGAGAGTCTCAAATATATCTAAAAACTAAAACGAATCTTAAATTAGACTTTCCATAAGAAAGAAATCGGTATATAAACCAGTATACTTATTTACTTTTACGTATTATTAACAAATATTTTACGCCAATGGGCAAATATCCTATTAAATGTGCCGTGTGGTTTCTGGCCTAAAATAGGACCACTCCATCTCTTCCTGTGGATGTCGTAGGAGGCGACTAAAGGAATAAGCACGAACATCTCGTGCTATAACTGTATTTCCAAGGAGGGTCGGGCGGTGGTCGGTCTTAAAACTATAGCCAAAATTGCCTTAGGCATCCTCGGGTTATATTTGGATATTTCCATTAACATGCATATTAAATTTGGAGAAGAAATAGCGGTAAAGCGAACGCCAGGCTTTGAAGTAGCATAGCTGAGGATGCAACTAGGAACGCGCCAAGATGTAGAATAAGGCAAATACCCTATTAAAGCTGTGGTTAAAACTGACAAACGATCGTTCTTTAAAAAAGATTTTCCTTTTAATGGGGACTGCTGAAATGATCTCGATATCTTGAAATAGATATTTTTTCCGCGAATTCGCCAAGTTACGACGGTCACAACTATTTTACTGCTCCTTAATATCCTGAGAGAGCCACTGACATTATCATATATAGATCAGCTATCTTAAACATTGGCCCCTGTTGTATTTTTGTATTTTTGTCTAACAAAATATACTGAAACTATTTTAAGGTTGAATTCAGTCAATGATTCTGAACAACTTTTCCCAAGGAACATATATTGAAATATGAAAAATAATTTTTGGCTTTCAATACAAACTCGAATCAGCTGATCGGTCAACTTGTATAGAGGTCAAAAATTTATTTTTCATATTTCGATATGTGTTCCTTGGGAAAAGTTGTTCAGTATCATGGACTGTATTTAGCCTTAAAATAGTTTCAGTATATTTTGTTAGACTCTGTATATGGCGGCGTGAATTTTATCATACGTATTAAATTTTTAAACAATCAAGAAATATGGTTACTTACGATGAAAAGTAATTTCTTTACACTTTGCCGTGCTCATTGAATTATTCTTACAGTATAATATAACACACACCAAGGCATATTTAATTATGTTAACTAGTTTAATTATGGTTTTCGCTTATAAACTTTCGAAAGTAGGCGTATAAGATAAGAGCTAGCAAGCGACTAAGTGAAGTTTATGGAGATAGCTACAATTGAACGGGACATAAAAGAGATATGTGGTGTCATCTCTAAGCTTACGTAATAGGTCCTTCGCGAAAGCCCCTAAGTTTTACGGTTTGAGATGGTAGAGTAGGACCAACAGTAAGTAACTTTACCATAGTGATTTACGATCGTTAAGAAAAGTACTCGTTATAGGTCAATGTGAAATGAAGTGGAAATGTTTTAAGATGTACCTACGTAGTTAAGTAAATAATTTAAAGTTTATAGTTTCCTATACGAACAGGTAGGGAGAAAAAAATTAACAAAAACATAAAATACCAGCAACATAATCTGGGTCCCATAAGAAGACTCAAAATCGCTCAACGCGCTATAAAGATGGCTATTATAGGTGTTTCTTTACGTAATCTAATGAAAAAGTAGGAAATTTGAAGAAGAACAAAAGTCACTGACATAGCCCAGCGGATTAGCTCGTTGAAGTGGCAGTGGACGGGACACATAGCGCGACAAACCGATGCCGATGAGGCAAAAAGGATCTCGAATGGCGACCACGTATTGGTATGATTAAAATTTTTCGTCCTCCTATACAAAATCCGTGTGGCTGAGCGCTGATTTGTATGGGAGGACCATCGAAATAACAATTCTCTAGAATCGTAAATAATCCCTAAAAATCATTCCAAGCGATATGCACCGTGGCGGGGCTTAAAATATGAACAGCGCGGCGCGACAGTTTGCCGTGACACTCGAGTCGTGCAGTTGCGTCGCAAGAAGTTTCCTTTGAGAATATTGCTGTGTTTTTGCGATAATCGATTCATTAAAAATGCCGTCATGTGCCGTGAAGTGTTGTAGAAGCCATACAGACAAAAAATTTGTTAAGTATTAAAAAAAACGACGGGTTGCACTCCGGGAGTGCCGGCAGAAGTGAAAACTTGAATATTAACGTTGTGCATTTTTGATATTTTGGAATGGTTAGGGAATAATTTTGCACGAATTGCTTTAATTATCAGTATAAAAGTACTATCATTTATGTGGTAGAATACAATGTTTATTTATTGCGCTATCGTACACAAAAAGTGCACAACGCCGCTAAAGAAGTTTTCACTTCAAAAAGGTTTGGGCTCGTCGGGGATTTGAACCCGGGACCTCTCGCACCCTAAGCGAGATTCATACCCCTAGACCAACGAGCGGGCTGACAGCTTCGTCATAATTATAGTATAAATACTTCCTCTCCTACGCCGCGCCGGCTGTCATTTCGTCTTACGAATTTTCGATCAGGACACTTGTCCTGACGCGAGTTTAACATTTTTTACCCATTACAAAAAAAGTGCACAACGTCGCTAAAGAAGATTTCACTTCAAAAAATTATAGATAATAGTTCAGTATCATGGACTGAACTTGCTCCAAAAACTTTGCTGGTGGATAAAAAGTCAGTCTGTATAGACTGCTAAAATCATTACCCTTCCTTTTGACTTTGCCGTAGTCAGGTAAAAAGAGATAAAGACGCAATAGTGATACCATATCTAACTAACGTTGCATACATATTTATTGAATAACTTACTAATTAGTTAACAGAACACACGCCACAGTTGTTGGCAATAAAAGCGTCCTATAACAAGGTAAATGCATTAGCAGCTTACACGAACCCGTGACTGCGAAGCTTTTTAATGGATAGCATCTAGCTTATAAGGCAGAACTGCATTAACTTTGTCATATTATTGTGTAAATTCAAAAAGAGTTTGTTTCAACATTGAATTTATACAATCATAAAGTTTTAAACCTGTCTCGAAGGAGGCTCGATCGAAATTTATTAGGTTTGAAACTGTTTATCACAATTATTTTGACTTTCATCATAAGTAAGTATTCGTACAAAATCCCAGCATCTTGACCTCATTTCATAACACATTTACCTTTCCTTTTATCTTGCAAGAGATCCTTCTGCCGAAACCTATTCAAAGTACACATTTCATTGGTATACCAATGAACTGGAAGTTGCGGAGGTCTGACGGCAGTCGCTCTGTATAAAAATCAGTAACCTCGTCGAATAATCTAGGTTAGGCAGCGGACCCTAGTCTCTGAATCGTTACCGCTGAGGATGCAAGGAATACACTCGGATGATTCTATAGATGAACAGGAAAAATAATCTTCTTTTAGGTTACTCCAACAAAATGCTGAACAAATTGAACTACTTCGGAGACAATACGACACTACACGGAGTGAAACATGCGTTCTCCCACTCCCACATACCGCTATATAAAAAGTAAGTACTCATAAACATAATTCAGTTAACAAAGGAAATGATCCAGAATTGCAAGGAGCGTGGGCCATGACCTAGCTAATAGGATGAGCTATATTCAAGGAAAATACTCTTTATGAGAAATAAAAAATAGTTTTTTTTTGTAATTGACCGAGCTATTAAATAAAAATAAAAATAAATTAAAAAAATGCTTTTGTCCGTCTGTAGGTTCAGGTCGCATTTTTCGACCGATTTTGATTAAAATTACACAAATTGCTTGATTTTTTTTAAATAGTAAAAAAAAATATTCTTTTCCTTGCTATTTTGTGTTCTCTTAGTGATTCTGATTCCAAGATTTCAATATAGCTCAGTGTTTCAAAATCAACCTGTATATCGACGGTTTCACTGAAATGGCTTTGCTAAGCCAGGGATAAGGGGAAGTTTAGGTTATTGATTGAAAAAATTGTCTTTAAGACGCATCCGTAGCGCCTGATTTTGAACATAACGTTGTTAGAAAACATAAATAAACTGGCAAGTGCGAGTCGGACTCGTACATGAAGGGTTCCGTACCTTCTTACAATGTTTTAAAATGTTTTTATTTTATTTTTATATTTGAGTTGATTGAATGATAGGTAAATTGCGGTTTACGATTTATGACGTATTAAAAAAAACTACTTACTAGGTTTCGTTCAAACCAATTTTTGGTGGAAGTTTGCATGGTAATGTACCTACATCATATATTTTTTTTAGTTTTATCACTCTCTTATTTTAGAAGTTACACACATTTTACCACTCTGGAAGTATCTCTCGCGCAAACTAAGTACCTATTTAGTTTAGAAAAAAATTATATTATAATCACAATATCATTTTTGAAGACCTATCTATAAATACGCTACACGTATGGGTTTGATGAAATTACGTTTCTGTTCTAAGTATGGGGAACCCCCTAAATTTATTGTTTTTTTTTCTATTTTTGTGTGAAAATCTTAATGCGGTTCACAGAATACATCTACTTACCAAGTTTCAACAGTATAGTTCTTATAGTTTTGAAAAAAAGTGGCTGTGACATTCGGACGGACAGACAGACAGACATGACGAATCCATAAGGATTCCGTTTCTTGCCATTTGGCTTTGGTACCCTAAAAAAGGGGCGTGACCTATGTTTGTGTAATGTTGTAACGATGCTGCATGCATCCTGTTCAAACCTCCTTTCTTCATCTCATCCTGACGGATTTTTCATTCTTCATTTTATTTCAAATTCCCTTTTATTCCATTTTCAAATCATTTACTCATCCCTTTTGACTCATTCCACCAGCATCTCTTAAGGTGAAGATATAGGCAAATGACCTTGAAGTGGCGCCCTCATTTGAAATAAATTGTTAACTCGTAAATATGGTGATAATTTCCATATTACTCTTCGTCATGCACTAGATAGCCCTTTAAATTATTTTATAAACCACCGTTGAAAGTATTTACATTAGTACGTCTAGCTTTAAAACTTGCCGTGGCCACTTTTGGCGGAGGCAAGTTAACCACCAATAATAGTTTTAACGGCAGTTCATAAAATAATTTAAAGGGCTATCTAGTGCATGACGTAGAGCAATATGGAAATTATCACCATATTTACGAGTTAACAATTTATTTCACACTTCAAGGTCATTTGCCTATATCTTCGCCTTAAGCTGATCACTTACTACTACTTTAAGAATAATAATTAATTATTATTCTTTTATACTCGTATGTAACAGTCAGTATCAGATAATAAATTTCATATAATCCATCGTTTATCGAGTCTCTATTCACTACCTCTTCGACTATCTTCTATGTGGGAACTCGCCTAGAGCACAGAATACATAAGAGACCAACAGAATGGAATCTCACAGCGTCTCCCGCAAATACGTGACGTGTGTTGTCTTGAGAACTGTCAACCAATAGTAACCATCATGGTGAGAAGGTGCGCGTATAATAATTGTTTATCTAGATTTAGTATTATTTAGATTCTATATAAATTAAATAGTTATTTTTCTTGGTTATTAGCAGAGAAGGGGTAGCCCTTTTATTTTAATTCAGGTTTATGTATAACAATTTTACTACAGAAATAAATTTTTAGGATTTTCTGGATATTAGTCTTGGCAGCAAGTGCTTTCAGTGCATCAGTAATATTGAGGCCCATCTTGTCTCTATACTCGGGGGACGCTGTGTCGTACCTCCTGGACACCAACTACATTGAATTCGAGACCCCTTTCCCGGCTGTTACGCTCTGCCAATATAGCGATTCGGGACAAGTGAAGAAGTATATTAATAAGTAAGTAAAAGTAACAAAAAGTATCTCTCTCTCTCTCTCTCTGTTAGCGCATTCCCGGTTGCATCCTCTGCGTCACCTCTGAGCCCGTCTTCGGCATCCTTGGTTATAAGACCATGCATACGAGTATCATCCCCGACAACGTCAAGTCAGTCAGTTCTTAGATCTACTACTTCTGTCGTGGATGGCATGGCCAAACATTTATTTTTCTGTGTAACTTGCCGGTTTCCGCAAAAACGCTGGTACGGCTAACCAGCGTTACGGAGATTTTTTTTGTTCTGCTATGTCACAGACATGAAGGCAGGATTTTTTTATATGTAACTTTTAGTCTTTCATCTCGCTTTCCTGAAATGTATGGGAGTTATTTCGTGAAATGCGACTCAAGTGTGTAATAAGAAGCTGGGGAAGATGTCATATGTTACACATAGAATGCGATTACTGTAATAGTCGCTCGTTTTAGGCTTCCGTACCAGAACCCTTATGGGATAACTCGATTGTCTGTCTGTGTGTGTCAATCACAGCCAATTTGCTACAAAACTACTAAACCGATTGAGTTGAAACTCAGTGACCCAAAGATGTACGTATCACGTAAATAAATTAATTTAAAAAAAGGGGTACATATGGGGTTTAAATTAGACATTTAAATAAAAAAGTTTTGTACACAATATCGAGTGACATATCAAATGAAAGAGCTATTTATGAGAATTTTAAATATATTTTTTTATTATGTCTTAAATTGGAATTTTTCAAGTTATTTAAGAAAATAGGTGAAAATAGACCAATCCCTTTGAAACTACTGGACCGATTGAGTTGAAATATGGTACACATATGTAAGTTCGTGACCCAAAGACAGAAGTAAAACGTAAATGAATAAATTTCAAAAAAAAGAGGCGGCCTATGATGGCGGTTTTCAAATTGTTGGGGGTGAGACGCGAGGTTTACAGAGGTACTATTATTAATTGATACTCATAAATTCTTCATCAATCAAACAGGACGGCACTTCCAAAGAGTCTGCTGTCATTCTACAAAGACATGAGCTTCTGGAATCTCAAGTACTGTTCGACCTGGTGCATTAGCTGCCAGAAGAACGTGACGTGTGTCGACGATTTCGTGGATGCTGTGAGCGAGATACGGCCCCCTTGCCAGAATATTATGACTGACTGCTGGTTTGGCAATGAACACTTCCCTTGCTGTGAGAGGTAATGCACTAAACTTTTTTTTATGTTATAGGGCGGCAAACGAACAAGCGGGTCACCTGATGGTAAGTGATCACCACTGTCCATGGACAACTGCTACTACAAACTATTTGTCACAACCATTGACTTATACAGGGTGACTTTTAATTAACTGGCAAATTTTTGGAGCAAGTTCAGTCCATGATACTGAACTACTTTCTATAAAAAAAAGTTATTAAAAATCGATAAAAATTTTTGTCCTCCCATACAAATCAGCGCTCAGCCAAACGGATTTTGTACGGAAGGAATTTTTTTTATTTATCGATTTTAATAACTATTTTATATAGAAAGTAGTTCAGTATCATGGACTGAACTTGCTCAAAAAAATGTTGCCAGTTAATAAAAAGTTACCCTGTATATTACTAGAGGTAGGTCACAACTCTGAAACTTCATAGTTTCATACATCTGAACCATATCTGAACAAAATTGTCACACAATCATATACGACGTTCGTACACTCGCGTCTGTGTGTTAGTAAACCATAGGGCTTCCGTATATCAACACAATTTATCCAACCAACTTATGATGTCGTTTTTATATGGCAGTTTTCAAGAGCTAGACAGATTCATGCGGTATAACTGAACGGACGGACACTGAGAAACGTTATCTCGCGAGAGGTGAGCTTCCGTTCTGTACGTAAGTACTTATATTAATTTTGTGCTTAGATATCTTAGAGATTGACGCAGTTAACAATTGGGCCTTACGGTGGGTCAAAAATAAATTATTTGGTACTGTTATTAGAATAAAACGTCACAAAATAATGCCACTTGTCATTAATCACATCCACTTTGAACGTGATTTTAGATTTATTAATGCAGAAAAACGGATATTAAGAGCGCTATTTGACTCTAAGGAACTATGACGTCATAAATCGATATTTCATACAAATCCCATAGAAAATGTTTGTTTTTGACGTTAAGAAAAAAGTTTCTGATTTGACTTGATGCAAAATAGCGTATTTGGAACATTCAATTTTTGTGTGACGGAACATAATTGTTGACACTTATTGTGCTAAAACTTGCCACATGTCACTTTGATTGCTGACCGTGATCGTATTGTTTGTCGAACTCATGGTGGTATTTTCAATCGGTCCAATAAATTCTAGGTCGATGCCTTGATGTTTTTGCAGTAAGCATAAGAAAAATTCAAAAAGATAAATTATTTTCGACAGCAAAAAAGTCAAATCTCATTTAGGCTTGAATACACACAGTACAATTGGATACAAACACGATCAAAGGGACGGAGAATAGCGTCGCTATCTTGTCTGCCGCGCAGGGTTCGGAGCGCACCAGGGCGGATCCAGCCCTTGGTCGAGGGGGGCACCAAGGCAGTATTATCAACCACCTCTTCTTCATCTAAGCGCGTTCCCGGTTGCATACTCACTCAGCTGTGCTGCTTCGGTGCGAGTTTTACCGCTTTTTCTTCTAATATAGACAAGGATGCCAAAGACCTTGCAAAATGGAGAAGAAATAGCTGGAACAGATTAAATGAATGGATTATCAACCCCCCTATGCCGACGTATAAAAATCTTGTTTCGCTACTGCTGGCAATAATCCCAAAATCCCTACTTTTTAAAATTTAGCCTATATAATTCATCATTGTCGTATGGCTGTACCTCTGACTAGGGGGGGGGGGGGGAGGGTTTAAAATAGCCCAGGGGGGGTCATGAGGGGTCATGACCCCTATAGTCAAGACTTCCCTGAATCCGCACTTGGGTTAGCTCCTATGTACGTGTTGTATTGTATCTAGTTAGCACTGAACTCAACGAAATCAAAAAGGTGGAGACAAGTACCTACTAATGGAGTTGCTTTACACGAAATACTTTTTTTGTTGGCCAATTTCAAATCTTCATTAACGTCACCACCTTTTAGGGAGGCTTAGTAACAAAACAAGTAGAAGCGTCATCAGTGCAACGGTTTCATGCCATCTTCTACAATCACCTGCCATCTTCTGTGATCACCTGCCATCTTCTGTGATCACCTGCCATCTTCTGCAATCACCTGCCATCTTCTGTGATCACCTGCCATCTTCTGCAATCACCTGCCATATTCTGTGATCACCTGCCATCTTCTGCAATCACCTGCCATCTTCTGTGATCACCTGCCATCTCTGTGATCACCAACCCGCCTGCCCATCGTGGTGATTATGGGCAAATCCAGTTAACCAATCTCTACTGACTGAATAAAGGCCTCTGCCTTTATTCCAAAAGTGGTGTAAGGGCTCACCTATATTTGTATGGGAGGCAATTCCATACAAATTGATCGATCAGCTGATCCGAATTTGTATAAAAAGCAAAAAAATTTTTTACATCTTTCGACATTATGTACCTTGGGGATAGTTATTCAGTATCATGGATTTAATCTATCTACCCTTTCAATAGTTTCAGTATAATTTGTTAGACGTTATATACATCATCATCATCAGGTCTGTTTTAGTCTCCACTGCAGGAGCACGACCCTCTCTCCACTACCAGAGCAATATATTAAAAAGAGCAGTCCGAGGATTTGGCCTACACTCTCCACGCTGGCCAGACGAGTTGGAGAGGTTTAATTGATGTTAATGAGATTTGCTTAGCTTGTGTTTTCTAAGTCGCCTTCTACGACATCCACGGGAAGATTTGGAGTGGTCCTATTCTACTGCCGGGAACCACACGGCTTATATACTTACATAACATAAACTTTTCTTACCCTACAGGTTTCTCCCCCAGCAGTCGGAATACGGCATATGTTTCACTTTCAACTCTCGTTTGAATGGCAACGTCACCATGCTGAGTCGTCGGGATAAACCCCGTCTACCTTCTTTGATCTTCACTGTTAGAGAAGATGTCGGGGTAAGATAGATTTTGTTGAACGGCTTCAAGTAGGCGGTGTGGTTCCCGGCAGAGTAGAATAGGACCACTCCAAGCCTTCGCGTGGATGTCGTAGAAGGCGACTTAGAAAACACAAGCTAAACAAAGCTTATAAACATCAATGAGACCTCTAGGACCCGTCTGGCCAGCGTGAGAGTGTAGTCCAAATCCACTGACTGCTCTGGCTAGTAGGTATATGGCTCTAGTAGTACAGAGGGGGTCGTGCTCCTGCAGTGGAGACTAAAAATTGATGATCATACGGCCTTAAGTGCCTTCTAAAGAGCACGGAGAATCACAATATATTATATGTCAGTTGTCTCTCGAAATATCGAAATATTTAATGCCACACTTTGTGGAAAGTTATTTCCAGTCTGAGGCTTGAATCACCTGATTATCCGAAAAGAAAGATGGTTCCGTGCCTAGGTATGCACGTAAAACTGTGGGTCCTAAACGCCGTCTAGCGTTTAAACCTATCATAGGATTGGTTCTGGTCTACCGTTTAGGTTGTGGAGGTTAGACAGCAGTTGCTCTGTGTAACCAGTAACCTCGTCAATCACCTAGGTTAGGTAGTGGACCGGGCCGGGCTCTGAATCGTTACAGCTGAAGATGCAACCGGGAATACGTTCGGATGATGATGATATATGCCACCCATCCAATAGGTGGCCCCGCACGGGGTTGCTTAACATGTGAAAGCGCTAACCATGCGTACTCCCGTCGAGCTATCGAGATTTCTATAATTTCTACAACTTTACCCTGGAAAAACCTCAAAAGTAAGACTAACTACGTACCATGTCTTTATCTCTAATGGGGCAGACAGAGTATTGTGGATCTTGCGGTTCTAAGCAGACAGAGCTCATTGCCGCAAGGCCCAATGGCCACTTTTAGCGTTATGGTGGGCGAGAAGATGGGAAGAGGAATTAAAATAGTGATGGGTTGCCAGCCGCATCGCCTATTAACGTGATTCGCATTTCCGCCCATTCCCCCGACCGGTTTTTACGATCTGCGATGAAAAAAGGGCAGCTGGTGCATTCTATGTTTTTCTTTTCTCCCAGACCAGCATGGAAGCATTTGTTTATCTATTTTTCAGATAAGAATACATTCTTCTGAAGACCTCGTATCTGTTGGGATGGAAAACGCAATCGGCAAGCCAATGAAACTGTCTCTCGGTACTGATATAAAGTTTCTTTTAAAGGTAACTTATGTGAGAGTAATTAAATTTTAAACAAAAAAACAACAGATTTATTTTTAGGAGTTTCTTCCATATCTCTAAAGTTCGTTGTCATATATTCACCAAATTAATATGGGACCAATATGGTAGTAAAAGCTTTCAAATAAAAAAGAATAATCAAAATCGGTTCACAATTGGCGCAGATATCGCGTAACAAACATACATATAACAAATATAAAAAATACAGTCGAATTAATAACCTCCTCCTTTTTTGGAGTCGGTTAAAAAGCCAATGTTCTGTAAATCGGTTTTGTCCTAGAGTTACAATATCCCTGACTAACGTTACCTCCACAGTTTTCAGAAACAGTTTGAAAAGACCATTTTTAAGGTTAGTACCTAACTAGTGGTTCTGTGCGAACTGTACACCTCGCCAGTTCTTCTAAATATGCAATAACCAACACTGTTCCCTTTCCCCTGGCTTAGTAAAGCCATTTCAGTCAAATACGTCCATATATAACGCTACAGCAAACTTCCCCTATTTTTCCCCTTTATTCCCCCCTTTTGGCACATTTTACGCAACATCTTGTGTAGAATGAAGTCCTCTGTGCCTTTAACATTTGTTAGAAGTCCTTTTATACAGCAAAGTTTCCACCTTTCCCCCCTATTTCTCCCTTATTCAAAAATCGCGATCGAATGTAATAAACGGGCAAGTGCGAGTCGGAGTCGTACATGAAGGATTCCGTACCTCCGTACAATTTTTTAAAACGCTAAAAAACACCTGTTTTGTATGACGACCCCCTTTAATTTTTAACTTTTTTTTATTTTTAGTATTTGTTGTTATAGTGCTCGCAGTAATACATAATTGGTAAAAATTTCAAGTATCTAGTTAATGCCATTATAAAAATCTAGTTAAAAACGCTGAAAAAACACGTTTTTTGTATGGCGACCCCCTTTAATTTTTAACTTTTTTTTATTTTCAGTATTTTTTGTCATAGCGGCCATAGTAATACATAATCGGTAAAAATTTCAAGTGTCTAGCTTTTACGGTTCAAGAGATAGAGCCCTGTGACTGACGGACAGACAGACAGACGGAGTCTCACTAAATAGGGT
This sequence comes from Acrobasis repandana, assembly GCA_963576875.1. NCBI lineage: Eukaryota > Metazoa > Arthropoda > Insecta > Lepidoptera > Pyralidae > Acrobasis > Acrobasis repandana. The sequence continues at coordinate 17,740,590 of OY756225.1, forward strand.
CCCGTTTGCACCCTTTGGGTACGGAACCCTAAAAATGAAATAAATCAAGGAACTTGTTCGCCAATTTTTGTCAAAATCGATTAAAAAATGTGACCTACTCGTACATACAACGAGATCTATGTACTTACGTACTAGAGAAGACGCCACATACAACAGTTGTGTTCTGTTCATCATATGCTATCACTGTTAACCTCACATTAGTCACTCGCTAGTAATACGCGCATAAAACACTCCACAATTCATTAAAGAAAACACTGTCAACTTAGTCAAAAATGCCTTGGTGTTGAGATACTCCACTAGTAATTCAAAGAACAAAGCAAAATATAAAGGAATAACTTTCCATCGGTAAGTAACTAGATTTTATTGATTGAAAATTAAATACGGATTGCAAAATTTCGGCTGCCATAATGAATGTAATGAGTAATTGATCTGTCAACCGATGGAATGATTCGTCATAGACTAACAAAACAGAAGTGAAATGTAGACATCATAAATATGCCTACACAAGTGCCCCGCGCAACTTGAAACTGCTATCAGATTTTGGATCCAAGATGGCCGCTTACACATTTTTGATGTTTTATTATGTTTGTCCCTATAATTCTGTTTCCTCGTAACTGCTACGCGGCTAAATCGATTTTGATAAATTATTATATAACTATAAGCCGATTACAAATCTTCATATATGTAATCTAAATAAACATATGTAATTGAGACCCAATACTTACGTATATGATTATATAATACATTAAATACAGAGATAGCTAACAAAGAAAAAAAAACAAAAAGGTATACAAGTACAAGAAATCACTTTCTTCTAGTGCAAAACATTATGTTAAGAAATTAAGTAAGAATAATAAAAGGTTACCAAAGAAACAGATATGTGCAGTTTAACTTTTACCTTTATGAATATGATAGTCGTGAGTCTACAATCTAAAAATCTATACAACCATACAACCATCCATACACCCATCCGTACATCCAGCCATACGTATCAACATCCGCATTTATTAAAATATATGTAGGATTTAATTTGAACCACGTACTCGTAGGTATGTAAAAATATATTGACCTTTCTGTACTACTCTCGTGTTTAGTCTATATTACCAAAAAGGACATGGCCGTGTTTGAAGATGCCGAGTCTATATATTCATGTCAATGCCTACATAATTATGTTTGCCGTCTGTCTGTTCTCGAGCGAGGCGAGACAGACGGACATGCATTTTTGGCAAATCTCGAAATGGCCTTGGCCTTTTTCAAATTGTTATGGGCCTTAGGATTTTACCTATATGTAACTGTATTTATCAATCAATCAATCAATCCATTTTATTTCAGGCAATAAAAGTTTACATAGAATAAACATCCAGAGGCCCGTATCAATATATACCTTAACCTAAAATAGACATAATATAACTTAAACGAGTACGGACGGCACACGTTAAGGTTGCGACGACGTGTTGCGCGGTATCGGGGTGTCGGGTATCGTTTCGCGAATACGACGATATACCACACCGTTCGGCCGAAACTTCGGGTCCATGAAGGTCGTCAGCTTCTCCGTCGGGACTCGCACCATAAAAGACGTGAAGTTCACGTTGTGGCGTAACTCCAGCTTCACGATGTATCATAGAAAATAGTATAGTATCACATCACAAGTTTAAACTTACTTTGGGGCTAGCTCAGTCTGTATCATTTGTCTATCCCTATTTACTGTCCCTTATATTTTTTCTAGGCAGACATAACAAAGAGCGACCAATCAGTGACTCCAATGATGCCCCATGCTCGGGGCTGTCTCTTCCCCCATGAGCACCCCCCGTTCGCGGTCTATTGGAACTTCACACGATATACCTACAGCAACTGTATGCTGTACTGCAGGGCGATGGCGCAGATCCACTACTGTAATTGCACGCACCACTTGATGCCCAGGATACGTGAGTAATTGAGTATGGATAAATCATTATTCTTCTTCCTTGAGTGTAAATTTTTACATAATAGGCATGTGGACTGAGGGTGGTTTATCTTTAATTTCATCTCGTTTCAATTTAAGCTCATGCATCCTGTGGTCTAAATCATCAGGTCTTCTTAGGCTCCACTGCAGGAGTACGACCCTCTCTGTACTTCCAGAGCCATATATTAGCCAGAGCAGTCAGAGGAGTGGTCTACACTCTCCACTCTGGCCAGACGAGTTGGAGAGGTCTCATTGACGTTTATAAGCTATGTTTAGCTTGTATTTCCTAAGTCGCCTTCTACGACATCCACGGAAAGACTTGGAGTGGGCCTATTCTACCCTACCAGTAACCAGACGGCTGGTCTTCAAATAACTGGACATTATGATTAATGTCCATTCGGTCCTTTTAGAATTTACTATAATTACGTGGGCGGTACCCTCACGTGTCCACATTGTTCACGCACGTTTGCCGCAAAGATAGGGGGATTGATTTGATAAGCCACCTCAAGGCACATGAATTAAGCCTTAAATAAAGCTTTATGTAGGTAATTAAACGCATAGCCAGTCAACATAGCCGACAACGGCCAGGGATAATAATAATAATACGGACTGAAATATATTTCTCGCCCATTAGATAGATTATTATAAAATATTGTACACGTATTTTTCATTTTTTTTTTAACTAACGTATATTGACATACATACAGCCTTTAAATTTCGCATGATGTCACGGTCTTGTACAATTTTACAGGGCGGTACGTTATAATTACAAGCCCCTATTCCGGAACTTAAATATGCTAAATCTGAACTTAAATATGAAAAATTCACAATTTTCACTAATTTGATGAACCGAAAAATATGGGTGCATTATTTTTTTATAACTGACGTAAAAAGTACCTGAAAAGTCCAGTTTTTTAAATAAATACCCAACTGTTCCACTGACTCTAAATATTTTCTAATTTTAAGCCGAGCTGCCGTACTGCAAAGCTGAAGAAATAATATGTCTCAGTAAAAATAAAGGTAATATATTAAAAATTTATAAATAGTACAACTTATAATGTGTAATCGATCGCCACATACTTAACGCTTGGAAAAGCTTCTGGTCATCTCTTTATTTATTTCTTTGTTTACCAATTTATGTGCACGAAAAATGTATAGGTACAGGGAATACATATAATAAAAGTTGTGTAAAGGCACTACTCTCAATAGAGATCTCTTCCAGTAGGCCTTTAGAGAAGATGTTTATACATAAAAGGCGTGTTGATAGAATTAACATCCTAATGAAAAATTCTCCTTTAAAGTTTTTGATAGCTGTCTTCGTGCTCGTGGTCAACCACTTCTACAGATCCCTTCTCATTCCTCACAGATCTACGCGAAGACCTTCGTTGTGGTCGCTGCGCGTTTATGGAACGCTTGACCAGTGGAGACAAGAATGTCTCAATCACTAGGCTCCTTTAAATCAAGAATTCAGAAATTCTTTGCAGAGTCATAAATTGAGTTACATAAAATATTTATTTTTATATTATATGTAGTATATTATTTAGGGATGTATGTAGTGTATTCGTAGTGTTTAAGCTTTAATATTATACTTGCTTTTTTTCATTGCTCTGTACGTACTTCTGCCTTCCTACTAAATTTGTAACTGTCCTCTACCCTACTGGTCGACGGGAAGAGATCCCTTCTGGGATAAGTCCACCATTTGTAAAATAAGGTACCTTTGTTATTTTATTATGTGTGACTATCTTTGATGTACAATAAAGTTTTTTAAATAAATAAAAAATAAAAACATGATATGAAACTAATAATAAACATTCATAACATATGTTACATTCATACTTAAATAAATACATTCTTCTTCTTATTTAGGAGCTTAGTAGCTCTTTACAGTAAAGTATATACAAAACTTCGCGGTCTTTAGCCTTATTCTTTAGCGCTGGTCATTTCATCTGACTAGGTATATTGGTACTGAAGTGCTACCCACAGATCCGTTCGCCACCTACCAATGTGACTGCCCGATGTCTTGCGAGGAGGTGCTTTACAAAATCGTTCACATTTTTAGCGGGTAAGTTTGATTATAACAAGCTACGAACAATTATTTCGATGATAACAAGTAATTATTAAAAAAACATTAATAAATAAATAAATAGATAGGGACAAATATATTCAATAACCGGGCAAGTGCGAGTCGGACTCGTACATGAAGGGTTCCGTACCACCGTACAATGTTTTAAAACGCTGAAGAAACACGTTTCTTGTATGACGACCCCCTTTAATTATTAACTTTAGTCACAGAATACATAAGAGTCAAACAGAATGGTATCTCACAGCGTCTCCCGCAAATTGACGTCCCGCACCTCTCCCCCGCACTTTGTGAGCTTTGACGGCTCCAAACCAGGGTTTAATTACTAGCCGCACGCAATAAGCGACGTGTGTTGTCTTGAGAACTGTCAACCAATAGTAACCATCATGGTGAGAAGGTGCGCGTATAATAATTGTTTATCCACCCAATACTCTAAAGAACGTATATTTCATACATTTCCAAATGATGAAAACAGGTAAGCAAAGAAACAATATAATTTCACGTTATTACCCAGCAACCATCTTGATATATATACCCTTCTCGCTCTCTCGCATTGGCGGGAGATACACAAGAGCGAGATTGTAACATTACCGGATTGCTTATTAGCAATCCGGTAATGTTACAATCTAAGCCTATTACCGGATTGCTTATTAGCAATCCGGTAATAGGCTCCTCGCTCACAGGTAATCACATACACGCAGATGCCAACTGGATTTCCGCGGGTTATAGTGCTAAATGCCATTGTTGACAATGACAACTTGACATGCTGTGTGTAAGCGTGAATCGTGATAAACATTTGTTTATTTTTATTGAATTTTTCATATAATTACCGTATAGTTTTGCGCCGAATATGCAAATTACTATATTACAATAGTGAATTAGTGAAATTAGTGCGTTACAATATAAATGACTCAATAATAATCTGTAAAGTGAACTATAGGTGAAATGGACAATGGACATAATGTAAAATATTTGTGAAGTGATATTACGTAGCTGTTTCCGACTTTTCTGTAACATTTAATACATATAAATCAGAATATTTTTTACGTCATAGTGTTCGCAAATCTTCCGGTATGGAAAATTATAATCGTAAATATGTCGAACTCGTTAGTAGGTAAGTATTAAAATAATTCTGCGGTGCGACCCTAAGTATAAAACTCACACATCGACGTGTGTACAGATAAATTGTTTCGTTTGTAGTAGCAGTAGGTATATATGTTACTCTGAATCAATGGAGAGTCATACCAGTGCTTTAGTATTTGTTGTTATAGTGGTCATAGTAATACATAATCGGTGTAAATTTCAGGTGTCAAGCTATTACGGTTAAAGAGATAGAGCCCTGTGACTGACGGACAGACAGACGGACAGACAGACAGACGGACAGACGAACAGACGAATAGACGAACAGACGAACAGACGAACAGACGAACAGACGAACAGACGAACAGACGAACAGACGAACAGACAGACAGACTGACAGACGGACAGACAGCGGAGTCTCAGTAATAGGGTCCCGTTTGCACCCTTCGGGTACGGAACCCTAAAACAAGCTTTTATCTTATATTAGACGATGAATTTATCACAGAGATGCCGTGGTCACCTTCCGACTTCATTTGAGATCAGGTCATTGGTATCATAACATAATGCATTGTCACCCAACTTACATACGTAAGTATGTGAAGTTTCGACTCGATCGAATAATGGGTAGTGGGTCTAATTTACCTTGCAAGATTTGATTACGGACATACAGACAACGGGACAGGTGAAACTACTCGTAAATAAAAGCTTGTAAGAATGAATTACCAGTTCAAAACCAAACTACAATACGAAATCTAAAGAAAAGTTTTATTTTTATTATTTTTTTGTCGCCTTTATTTGAAAGACATTTTCGTTCGCTTTTCTAAAAGTGAATTTCTACATCACACTTACCTACGCTATGCCCGTTAATGCATCAAAAATTATATCAAAAAGCTTTTAACTTTCACTACGCTAGAATAAAATCCCCTTTGAAGTTCTAGCTCACGACGGATTTCCAAGTTGAATAAATTCTCTAAGAGCTGTAATTTGAAAGTTCAAATCTTATTAAATTCATTTTTAGGGTTTCGTACCCGAAGGGTGCAAACGGGACCCTATTACTGAGACTATGTACTATTACAGACGCTGTCTGTCCGTCTGTTCATCTGTCTGTCCGTCTGTCACAGGTCTCTATCTCTTGAACCGTAATAGCTAGACACCTGAAATTTTCACCGATTATGTATTAGCGTGGCCGCTATAACAACAAATTCTAAAAATAAAAAAAAGTTGAAAATTAAAGTGGGTCGTCATACAAAAAACTTGTTTTTTCAGCGTTTTTAACTCAATCTGTCACAGGGCTCTATTTCTTGAACCGTAATAGCGTGACACCTGAAATTTACACCGATTATGTATTACTATGACCACTATAACAACAAATACTAAAGTTAATAATTAAAGGGGGTCGTCATACAAGAAACGTGTTTCTTCAACGATTTAAAACATTGTACAGTGGTACGGAACCCAAAGATTGGTCGTGCTTTATCTCAAGATGTCAACGCTGTAATTTTCAAAGTTGCCGAATATTTTAGGAAAATAAAAGCAGGCAAATATTATTTCGAATATAAAAATGATTTTCGAAACGTTTTATTTTTCCAATAATTACGCATTAATTTCACTTATATTGGTTTTTTATCTGTGCTATAAAAATCGTATTAAACCATAATAAAAATTGGATATAATATGTATACAGCGTCAAAATATTGTACTTCGATATCTTAAAATCTATCCGACAGTATGAATCTCTTGTGAGTCCATGATCTTTCCTGCCCTCAGGCATGGTACAGCGGTCGTAGTCAGACTATTGTATTGCCATTCGTGATATGGAAGGTAAGCGTGACTTATAAACCTATTTTTGTATTTTACTGACTCTCGCGTTCAAAAATAGAGTTCCAGGGCCAAGTCACGCTTGTATTAAATGTACTCATAAACTATTATAATAATTTTGTTTGTTTTTTAAAGCTTGCTAAAAACTAAAAACATGACACGCGGGGAGATCCTGTTGGCTCAGCTGCCGATCTCTATGGTGCGACGAGAAGCCATTCGAAGCCCACTGGGACTCGTTGGTAATTATTTTTGATGTTCGAAAGTAGTATGATGTATATCATGATGCCGGGGGCTTGGTAGCCCGAGAGATGCGTAAGGAGATCTGCTTGGCTGAGCTGTCGAACTCTATGGTGCGACGAGCAGCCATTCGAAGCCCACTGGGACACGTTAGTATTTTAAACTAGATCAATATAATAGTATAATGAAATTAAAATAACAGTCAAAAGACAAACAAAAAATCAGCATTTCCGTACAAAAATTTGCAGTCACTGGGCAATTTGTAAAGGCATGTTAATTTAAGAAGAAAAGTTAGCAATGTTGCCTTGTGTCTTGTTGCCTTGTCAATGTTGTTGTCAAATCTTGCATATTTCCGCAATTTAAATAAAGCATGTCTTTTCAGTGGACATCGGGGGAGTGGCTGGCGTGTTTTTTGGGGCCTCCCTGCTCAGTATGCTCGAGACAATCTACCTGTTTTTCATACGACGTTGACTTTGATTATACGTTATGAAAGACTTCATTATGGAAGTCACTCACATGTGACATAATATGTTTTTAAGGCCCATTTACACAGTGCAAGTTTCTTGCCTGTTGCATTCAATTTTATTGAAGCAATAAATGATTTGTATGGCTGACTTTCTGTTTAGACCATGCAAGTTTTCTATTGCTTCGATTTAATTGTATGCAACAGGCAAGAAACTTGCACCGTGTAAATGGCCCTTTATTTCGCTTAAAGAGTACTTTCCTTGAATATAGCTTCGTAATACATTATTACTCTGTGCTACGAGGTTTAAAATCAACCTGTATATGATTTAGTTCGTTAAGCAAATAAAATAATATTAATGTATTTTGGTTTTATTTTAAGGTGAGGTGTGTTCACAATTTGCAATACTGTGCGTGTTTTTGAAAAATCACTGTTATGAAACTACTACCTACAGTTTATTTCTTAAAAAAAATTACATAAAAATACAGACATCCACAATAGCCAAAACACGATTGAGCATTTTTGGCTTGATAGAAAAAAATCACAAACACCTCTTAATTTGCCTAAATTTACCTTTATAAGACATATTACCATTTTATACAATCACATTTTTATATGAAAATTATACCAAAAAATGTATTATCTAAATATCTAGTCGTTTTGGGTACAAAACAATTTGGGTAAAATTATAAATATAATACAAAAAAAAAAGCACGGCTCCGGCCCTTTCTTCGCTCTCGACGAATATTTCACTGTATTTTATTTATTATTATTTTTTGTTAGATAATACATTTTTTGTTATAATTTTCATATAAAAAGGTGATTGTATAAAATAGTAAATGTATTATAAAGTCAAATTTAGGCAAATTTAGAGGTATGTTTGTGATTTTTTTCTATCGAGCCTAAAATGCTCAATCGTGTTTTGGCTATTGTGGGTGTCAATAGAAAATGCTATGTAAATTTTTTGAGGGATGAACTGTAGTAGTTTAATAACAGTGTTTTTTAAAACACGCACAGTATTGAAAATTGTGAACCCAACTCGCCTTAAGGAATAAATCATCTTTGTGTAATTTGTATTCGGTTCTGGATTATAATTCGGGAGCCAGGTCAAGTTATCGCAATCAAGATCTCATGAAACGAAATGTTAACACGAAAATGACTTTCAGAACGATTTTATTCACGTTTAAGGAAACACGAACTAATGTTTGCATAAATGATTAGGTACTTGGGCACTTTGAGTACTACATAAGAAAGTAGCGTTAGGGTAGATTTGTTGTTAAGGTGAATATATAAGCAAATGGCATTGAAGTGTGAAATAAATTTTTAACTCGTAAATATGGTGATAATTTCCATATTGCTCTTCGTCATGCACTAGATATCCTTTTGAATTATTTTATGAACTGCCGTTGAAACTATTATTGGTGATCCGTCTAGCTTTAAAACTTGCCGTGGCCACTTTTGGCGGAGGCAAGTTTTAAAGCTAGACGGACTAATGTAAATACTTTTAACGGTGGTTCATAAAATAATTTAAAGGGCTATCTAGTGCATGACGAAGAGCAATATGGAAATATATATATATATATATATCACCATATTTACGAATTAACAATTTATTTCATACTTCAAGGCCATTTGCTTAGATATTCGACTTAAGCGTGGGCTTTTGGACTTGCGACCTTTGTCTGTCTAAAACCCGGTATGAATAAAGGCTTCATTATTCGTATGAATATAGGCCAAAAAGCGGCCAAGTGCGAGTCAGACTCGCCTATGAAGGGTTACGTAGCAGCAAGTATCATAATATAAAAGTTCTAAAGGTAGATTTCGGTTTACGATTTATGACGTATTTAAAAAAAACTTCTTACTAGATCTCGTTCAAACCAATTTTCGGTGGAAGTTTGCATGGTAATGTACAACATATTTTTTTTATTGTTTTGTCTTTCTCATATTTTAGAAGTTACAGGGGGGGGGACACACATTTAACCACTTTGGAAGTGTATCTCGCGCAAACTATTTATTTAAAAAAATTATATTATAAACCTCCATATCATTTTTAAAGACCTATCCATTGATACCCCACAAGTATGGATTTGATGGAAAAAAATTTTTTTTTGATTTTCGGTTCTGTATACCCTTAAAATTTATTGTTTTTCTTTTTCTATTTTTGTGTGAAAATCTTAATGCGGTTCACAGAATACATCTACTTACATCTTATAGTTTCGGAAAAAAGTGGCTGTGATATACGGACGGACAGACAGACATGACGAATCCATAAGGGTTCCGTTTTTTGCCATTTGGCTACGGAACCCTAAAAATGCTGTTTAATGCTCGTAAAATATCACGAGTTGACATTTTGTTTCTTTTTTTCTTGATTTTTTTTCAGTTCCTTATTTTTAAGTTTTTCTTTATCAAACGTGATAATCCGGCTGTTTTGATACTCGGAATAGAATCAAGAATCAAATATTTATCCAGTAATTAGGCCTTTGCAGACACTTTTACACGTCAATATTTTTTTTTTCTATTACGTGTAATGTTTTTTTTTTATATTTAAATAAACATTACACGTAATGTACTCTATTTACATTATTGTTACTATTTCAAGAAAAAAACTACCGATACTAACGTTCCGCAAGGACCACTGTTAAGAAGAAACGCCGAAAGAAACTCATTTACACAGTATTGGTCGCTTACGCGCCAAAAGGACGTTGTCAGTTTACAAAGATATTATGCCTAATACAATGTTATCACACTATAACATGTAAAAGCTTGCGAACGATTGCCATATGACTATGAAGTTCTTATTTTATAGTGTTTTTAGGCATTCAAGATGCAGTACTAAAGTACTCAAATTAAATAATGCAATAAGAAATGGTGAAAAAATTCCACGTGAGCAGGACTTGAACCCGCGACCTTAGTCTCAATACGACTATGCTCTTACCATCTGAGCCATCACGTTTTCAACTCCGCACGCCGAATTTCGCCACCATTTGATATTCCTACACGCACTAGGCTTGCGTCACCAACACTACTACCCACTATTACAAGTAAGGTATCTGATTTAACCCATGTTACAATGAAGTTGAAAATCAATTAGAGTGTAGGAAAGCCATAGAATATTTTTATAGGGTTTTTTAGGCATTCAAGATGCAGTACTAAAGTACTCAAATTAAATAATGAAATAAGAAATAGTGAAAAAATACCACATGATCAGACCCGCGACCTGAAGCGATATGAAGTTCTTAGTTTGAATATTTGGAACTACAAGGAGATACCTATGAGAGATAAATAAAAACTAGCTTTTCGGGCGCTGCGCGGGCTGCAAGCAGCCCGCGGTTTTTCGTGCAGCTGTTGAAGTTGTTGAAATCTTATTTCCAGTTGAGAGAATAGAATATGCTAAACTCAGTATAAAAAAAATATAAAAACTTATACGGGATACGTATCTTAGATCAAATTTTGTTTGCAGTTTTGAGTTCCGCGGCGTGCTTTACCCCAGCATACAAAATTTCAGACCCCTTTGATGTTCCAGGAGGACGTTATGCACAAATAAAGTTAAAAAATTTAAAATCCAGACGCCATCTTGGATTCCAAAAAAAATGTCAGATTTGGATTCCGCGATTCAAAAAACCCTTGCATACTGAATTTCACTCAAATCGGACGCAGTCGACTATTGGCGGCCATCTTGGAAAATTAAAAAAAAAACGCTTATCGCTTGGTGGGAGTGGCTCGGCCTACGGCCTCGCCACGCAGCTCGGCCTGCGACCACGCGGGACAGCTCAGCCTTCGGCCTTTGGCCTCAGGCTTCGCTTAGGGACTTGGGGGGGGGGGGGGTTCTGGGTGAGGAGGAGGTCAGGAGGGGTTTGGGCTTTGCCCTCGCCACGCAGCTCGGCCTGCGGCCTCGCGGGGAGCTTAATTTTCGGCCTTTGGCCTCTGGCTTCGCTTAGAAACTTGAGGGGGGAGGGGTTCTGGGGGAAGGGGGAAGAGCAAGAGGGGCCCGGGCGTCACCCTAGCCACGCAGCTCGGCCTTCGGCCTCGCTTTCCGCTCGACCTGCGGTCTCGCGGTACACACTCGGAAATTGTCCTTGTATGGCGGCCAACTTGGATTTTGAAAAAAATTAAAAAACAAGTGACAGTCGTCAAATTGCTTACAACCCCCTACATTTTGGAAAAAAAATCACGCCCCTAACCCTGACCGTTTTTGCAGGCGGTACCCCTTCCACATCAAGATCTGATGATCTTCAAAATGTCCGATTTTTCTGGTACTCACTGGAACACCCTCTGCACGACCATACATCAATCATTACCCCACCAACCCTGGAACAGGTCAAACAACTATGTCAATCAGTGAGTCAGTCAGTGGTAATGTAGGTTTATATATATATAATATAATATAAATACAAAAACTACCAAATTTCCCAAATAATATTCCATCCATGTGGTATCATGATACATGATAAGAATCCTCGAGCAAAATTTTTATCTGGTTTGTTGCCATGACGCTTTGAATGTATGAATGTGCCTGATAAGCATCTTATCAGGCACATAAAGTAGTTTTTTTTTATCAATACATACCTGGCAATATCTACATACCTGCCTACCTACATGGTTTCGGGTTAGAATAGGACCACTTCATCTCATCCTGTGGATGTCGTAAAAGGCGGCTAAAGGATTAAGCACAAACATCTCGTGCTACAATTATATTCCCAAGGAGGGTTAACGTCGGGCAGCAGCCGGATGTAAAACTTTTCCCCAAATACATTCCTAAAGTGGGTTGAGGTCAGGCAGGCTGCCGGTCGTAAAACTAGCCAAATATTTAAACTCTTCCGGCTATTTCCTTTCCAACGCCAGGTCTTTTTTCACCCTTGGGTGACCATTGACATGCTTGTAATATTTGGAGAAGAAAAAGCGAGAAAGCGCACCCCGGGTTCCGAAGCAGCACAGCTGAGGATGCAACCGGGAACGCGCTTGGATGAAGAAGACCTAGCAATATCTACAATATTTTAGGGGAATAAATTGAATGTGCTCTAGTTTAAAAAAGCTTCTCGGAGTTTTTTCGTACAAGCTTTTGTAAGGCCTAAGTACTCATCAAGACAAATGTAATAAGCTTAAACTAGGGGTTGCGTTTTATTACAAGCTTCCTATAGCCACCTTCCGGCTCCATCATCAGATAGAAAGAAAGAACGAAAGAAAATCTTTATTCGGCAAGCAATGTACAGAATATTATATGACTTACATACTAGACTATATCTAATGAATGCCGAAAAGACGGCCAGCTCAGCCTCGTGCTGTGGTGTAGGAAACTCGGCGCAGATTTTCAGGTACCAAAAATAGAGGTAGAGTATAGGGTACCACACTCCCACAGAAAATCGACGTCTGAGTAGTAGCTTCACCGCTTTTATGCTTCGTTCGGTGAGTGAGAGGGCACACAACATTTTACCTCAATCCGAAACCAGGAATTGGCTCAAACATATATGGGAGGTAAGCAAGATTTGACTTACCTCCCATATATGTTAAATGTGCTTTAAATGGTCAGTGAGCTCAATGGTCCATAGAATTGACTAGTGGAGAGCAATTATCATAAAGAAACATACACACAAAGAGGCCCAGATTGAGAGAGATTTTCCTTACTTGTCTAGTCTAATAAACTTACGTTGAATATACCAGCTACTTCTCTTTCCGCACATATCGTAAAATCGGACGAAGGGTATCTGAATTATGATAAAAGGCGATGCGGTTGGCAACCCATCACTATTTGATTCCTTTTTTCTACCTTCACACCCACTATTAGACGAAACGTGACTTTTAGGTCATACAGCTCCAGGTTATTTCTACCCCGTTAGAGATGACGACATGATAGTATATCAGTCCCTGATTACCCCTGACAAGGCTGACACAGATACAGTGTATCAGCTACTAAATTACAATTATTCCTTATCATTCCTAACCTAATAACAAAAAAAATCGCATAATTACCTATTTCAGCTGATATGACGATATTCTTATCAAATATTGAATCGTTATCAAACATTAAGTAAGTCACAATTATCATTTAACAATTCTTTGTAAACAACTCTTATCTGTTACATACATCTTCCATCCTTTTCTCAAATATGAGGAATTCCATACAGATTACAGTCTATCTCTTTCACAAACAGAAGCAGTTCTGTTCGAGCCGCGGAACCGAACTCTCGCGCACTATGGTTTAAATTTAGAAGACCTTGACTTTAGAATTCAAATTCCGAATTATTGAAAATGGAATGAATGTTTTTATGTTTTGTGGATGTGAAATTTGAGTTGTGAGATAGCAATATGTTTGTGTTTAAAGTGGGAAGAAGACAGCTGATGCGATGCAAGGACCGACGAGTGTTTGGTCGGGTGAAGTATCATTCAGGAGCAGGAGTGTTCGGGCATCGACCGAGGCCGGTGAATGAAGCTGGTAGGTTAATAGGTCAATGTCCTACCCATTTCTGACGTTGCATAAACATTGCTTCTTTGACATTAAACTTTCTAGTAGAATACTTAAGGTCATACTTGAATTTTCCGAGGTCTAGTGCTGCTCCCATTTGAAATAAATCATTTCAAAGGAAATGGAGATATCATTTAAAATGTTGTTTCTACCAAGCCCTAGATAACCCTTCAAACTATTTTATGAACTACTGTTTAAAGTGAGAACGTGAAGCTATTCTTCGCACATTTGCGAAATGCAATTGTGCGAAGAAAAGCAAACAGATAATTAAATAAATAAATAATTAGATCAGGACAAATCACACTAAGATACACTATATTACGTCTTTATCCCTAGTAAGGTAGACAGAGCTAAAATCCGTTAAACCCAAGGGCAAAAGGCCACGTTTAGAGTGATAGTGGAAAAAGGATATGTGATGGGAGCAAATTCCCTCGATCGGATTTTACGGTACGCGCAAGAAGGGTAGGTACCTACGCATTCTACGTCTTTGTACGTTTTATATTTTTTATAATTAATACAAAAAGATAGTCAAAGAAGAACTACTGAAAAACACTGACATTTTTACTGACATTGCTTTTATAAATAAAATAAATAAATATATAGGGACAAATCATACTGATTGAGCTAGCCCCAAAGTAAGTTTTAAACTTGTGTTATGGGATACTAACTCAACGATACTATATTTTATAATAAATACATATATAGATAAATTGTTATTATAAGTGTTTTATATTATTTAGATTGGGTTCAAAATTACTTTGTGCTTATTTAATGTGAGTAGACATATTGTAGTGGCCTTGCAGGGTTCCATGCTGTACATAACCATTTGATTTTGTAAATTTTCACCACACATGGACAAACAATTAACGACTTGAATTGAATTGAACATAAATCGATGCATGTACGAAAATTTTGATTGTCTTACTACACCACACACACGAGACTTTGTTTTACTTTGGGTCTACGGTCTTACTAGGTCATGTCTGGGTAGACAGGGATATAAACGTCATATCTGTATGTAAGTAGGTAATGTTTCTTGGAGAAAGTTATTCAGAATAGTTTTAGTCACTTAAACCTATTATAAAACTTTACTATATCATTACAAAGGTACCTATGCAGAGAGCAAATTACCGACGCAAACATCCATCATTCAGTCACTCTCGCCTTTCAAGGCAGTGTTTCAAGCTACAAATGGATTCCTAGAATGGACGCGGAATACATTTTGAAAACTATACTTCTAAGAACAGTTTTCGGTAAATGTTAGCTTTCCAAATCAATCAAGAAGTTACAAAATATCAGACAATGTAAATTGAAGCTTTGTATATATTTACTAACATATATAGATATTAACTCTCGAGTAATAAAGACCGCCTCCGTGGTCTAGTGGTCAAGGCTTTGTAATTTGCGTTGACTTTGTGAAAAGTTGTTTCCAGTCTGGTTAGGATATTGCAGGCTTGAATCACCTGATTATCCAAAAAGAAATATGCTTCGGTGCTTCAGAAAGCACGTAAAGCTGTGGATCCCGAACGCCATCTTCTCAGCAGTGGTCGTTGCGAAACGCTAGTATAGCTTTTGAACAAAAAAATAATAATTTAGATATAAATAAACATTACACGTAATGTACACTATAATTATTGACGTGTAAAAGTGCCCGCAAAGGCCTAATTACTGAATAAATATTTGATTTTGATTTTGATTGGCCAGAACCAATCCTAGTAGATGGTGTTCGGGACCCACAGCTTTACGTGCTTTCTGACCAGTCTACCCTTTGGGTTGCGGAGGTCAGACGGCAGTCGCTCTGTGTACCAGTAACCTCGTCATATCACCTAGGTTAGGTAGCAGACCCCGGGCTCTGAAGCGTTACCGCTAAGGATGCAATTATGATTAAAGACCTAACACATGTAAGGGCCTGTGTCGATGAGCACGGTTTCTGCCCGGCACACGGTACTTATTTCTGTCCTGGCTAAGCTGTTGAAAATAACGGACTGAGTAAGCCTTTTATGTCACCAAATAAAATCGTTTTCAAATTAACACTTTTATTTGGTGACATACTTTTGCAGCTAACTGCACAGAGTGACTTTTTAACCTCAAGCTGTCCTTCGAGCCCATCTCTAGCTAATTTTTTTTAAGCAAATTCAGTCACTGAACTAGATTCCATAAAAACAATTAACGAACACCGAAAAGAAAATTCACCTTCCGATACAAATCAGCGCTCAGCTAAACGGATTCCGTATGGGGGGGGGGGACAAATATTTGTTACCTATCGATTTTCAATATTTTTTTATAGAACAGTAGCATGACCTGAATTTGCTACAAAAATTAAGATGGTGGTTAAAAGGTCAACCTGTGTAATAACGTCCTAACTAAGTGATTTCATCCACATCACAAACAGGTTGATGATGATTTTTCAGATATACCTGAAGACGTGATAGTGAAGAGATACGAGAACTGCCGGGCGCAGCAACTAGTCAACGCTTACCGTACACACGGACATCTCGGAGCGACCATAGATAATGTAGACTACAGAAATGAAAATAGGTGAGTTATCATAATTAAGCCGTGTGGTTCCCGGCAGAGAAGAATAGGACACTCCAAGTCTTCCCGTGGATGTCGTAGAAGGCGACTTAGGAACACAAGTTAAACAAAGCAAGCTTATAAACATCAACCAGACCTCACCAACCCGTCTGGCCAGCGTAAGAGTGTAGGCTCTCTCCTCTAACTGCTCTGGCTAATATTTAATTTATTTTATTTTTAAACTTTATTGTTCCACAATCAAATTGTCATACAATTGGCAGACTTAACGCTAAAAGCGTTCTCTCCCAGTCAACCATAGGGATAAACAGATAATTCGTTGCGGCGCGTAATATATGGCTCTATTTCCTATAAATTCTAGTAGGTAATAAAATTTATTAGTACATGTTTTCGTATTTTCGATCATTCTACTAATATAAGTTAAATGTGAGACCACAACCACAACTTTTACAAGCCAATGTTAGGCTACTGATGAACTTAATGCCTCTCCCAGTAAAGAGAGGGATTTTCGTGTAATCAGCACATACCACTCCTAAATCATAAAATAATTCTTTACTGACCTCTAAGAACTTGGTGTATGCATAATACCTATATAAAACATTCTCTTGCCGTTTCGACATCGTGTAAAAATCCAAAATGTCACAGCTTTGCTTTTCTACAACAAGGATCTTCATAGTTGCAACCACCTCATTGCATACATTTTACAAGATGCATAGTACTGGCTGTTTATAATTTTCTACAAAAAAAGAAGAGAAGAGACAAAAGAATGAAGTAGCAAAAGAAATCAAGGCAAAAGAATTATCTGACATTTTTATCTATCTTCTTTTTTCTTTCAGGTAAAAATACCTATAGACCTACTTATATATTTCGTCTGAAAAATACTTACTATGATTATTACTCGTAATTAGAGAGCAAATTCTTATCAAAATCTTGAGTGCCTTCATATGTTCTTCATATTTATTTATTTTAAACAAAAAATATTTTATTTTACAGGAATATAAAAGAGCTCAGTCTCTCTAGGTATGGCCTAAAGACTGGAGACTCAGTGGACTTAGGCCTCCTATACGGGTTTAATGGCAAGCAGCCCGCGGGAAGTTTAGTCGACGAGCTGGAAAAGATATACTGTGGCCCGATATCCTACGAGTTTTCATATCTCGAGGTAGGAATTTAATATGTTAGCAACTGGAAATAATAAAATGACTACTGGAAATGATATAATAGGGTAAGATTCCTAAGAAAAGTTTTAATTGTACGTGCATTTGTAGGACATCATCGACTTTAAAAAAACAAGGAGGTGATCATTTCCACAGTAGACTTTTTTATGTAGGTATCTTAGAATATAGAATACTACTCGTATTATATTATGTGATATTTTTTAACGATTTTTTTATTTGAAAGCCTTTGCTGTCTTTTTGGTCATATATTAATTTGTTGAAGATATGATGAAGAACTTTGGAGATATAGAAAATAATACTCAACGAAAATGAATTAGGCACTATTTGTAAAAAAATATATTATTACAATATCTGTCGACTGTTGGTTAATGTCTAAAATTTTTGAGATTGTACCGTTTCTTTTCTTTCTTTTTTGTCTTTTCTTTCTCTTTAGCCCATGCCTCAATCAAATAAAAAAGTACCTACCAAAGTGGATTTTTCCAAAAAAATAGAGAAAAGTAAGTACTTATTATTTTTAATAGCATTACAATGATGAGAAAATTCGTTGGGGAGATTCGAAGTAACGATAGCAGAATTGGTACTGCAATCACGGCGTTAACGTGAGGGTCGTGGGTTCGAGTCCCGCTCATGGCGGATTTTTTTCAACACATATTTTCAATTCAGGAAAAGTAAGTAGGTACGTAATGGAAGTGATTTACATTATAAATAAGATCCAAATTAAGATAAAGTAGATAAAAAATTGCCATAGTTCGAATTAAATATGGTTAAGTACTTTTGCATATACTTAATGGGTGGAAACTTGAAGATAAAAATTTAGGCTCCATATTAAAAAAAAAACAAGGTATGTGCTCTTAGCTACACAAATAAAACGTAATCAGAAATTCAGACGGTGTATTGAGTTTAACAACCGCTCATTTTGTCCCATTCATGTATCACTGATTCAATTTGCTCAGTATTTTACTAAGCAAATTACTGTTTGTCAAATCAGCTCTATTTGACTTGGATAAACTTAAATAACTAAAATATTTATCAGGTGCCTAGGTTAAATAGATTCTCTTTACCTAAGTGCAAAAATTTTAAGGACCAAGAGAAGCTCAGCAGTGGACGTAGGTAGGGCATGATGATGTTGATGATTATAACGGCATGTTACATTCATAGGGAAACTAAACATTTATCCCATATATCCGAAAGTTACTATTTTTTTCAGACAGAAGCAGAGCGAGAATGGTTCGCACAACGAGTGGAAAGCGGAGTGGACACCATAGACAAAGACAGAAAAGTACAGATAGCCAAAGAAATACTGCATTCCCAAGCGTGGGACAAGTTCCTGTCAGTAAAGTTCCCCACAGTTAAAAGATATTGCGGCGAAGGCGCAGAGTCTCTTCTCACTTTCTTCTCAACCTTGTTTGGGTTGACTACTGCAGGTATTGATTTATAGTGTCCTTCATATAAAAATTAGCCTTTTTAACAGCTTAACGACTATTGTACATTTTGTTATTGGTACTTTTTCACCGTAAGTATAAATTGACTTATATAGAGAGAATTTTCCGCTCCGGCACATGAAGGTGTAACCCTTTATGAACCGGAGCGGAAAATTCTCCTAAGTAGGTATCATCGTATTACTCAGATATAAAAAACTTTCCAACTGACCAATACTGAGATCTCCATAAAATCACAATATTTTTTTCACAAAATCATATTTTCATTCGAAAAAGTACTCGCCGCTACGTCACGCGGAGAGCACGCGCCGCGCGACTGTAGCATCCGGACTACAAACGAATACTCCAATGTGCTAATTGATTGCCAACGTCTATGTTGTTGCTTTATCAAATAGTAAATGATTAAATAAATTTTACACACGACTGTACACGCGCTTAGTCAAAATAGTACTGGCGGCACTGCGGAGAGCGTATTTGTACTATTATATATCCTGTGGTATTAGCTACGCGGCGCGTGTTTTGCACGCTCAATGGGACTACGCCGCGGGATCACGGCGCGTAAATCACGCTAAAGGCAGCGAAATTACTCACCTGAGCTAAGCTCCACGAGCGACAGGAATAGCAGAATAAGTCTCTCTTTCGCACGCAAAGTTTGTGACAGAGATAGACTGAACACATCGCGTGGTCCCACTTGACGCAGCGCACGCCCTGACTCTTCCTGATACGCCTACCCACCTTTTTATAAGATAAAATGTACGGATGAAACGTATTTCTTCGTTCACAGAAGGTGTCCAGCAAGTGATCCTAGGCATGGCCCACCGCGGCAAGCTAAACGTCCTCAGCGGGCTGCTGCAGTGTCCGCCGTTAAAGATCTTCCACAAGTTCTCCGGAAAACCTGAATTCCCGGAAGAAGCCAACGCTGTCTGTGATATTTCTACACATTTAAGTAAGTTAAGGTTGCTTTAGTAGCCGTGTGGCTCCCGGCAGAGTACAATTAGGCCACTCCAAGTCTTCCCGTGGATGTCGTAGAAGGCGACTTAGGGAACACAAGCTAAACAAAGCTTATAAACATCAATGAGACCTCTCCAACCCGTCTGGCCAGCGTGTAGAGTGTAGGCCAAAACCTCTGACTGCTCTAGGTAATATATTGCTCTGGTAGTACAAAGAGGGTCGTGCTCCTGCAGTGGAGACTAAAAGGGACCTGCTGATGATGATGTTTCTTTAAGGTGGCTCGAGCTTATTAAGCAACTCTAGAAGCTCGAGCCACTTTCGCACAACTCCACCCCATATGGCGGTCTGGGAAGCTTACCCGCAGAGCAATGGTATATTATATAAACAACTCTTGTTTATATAATATATCATTGCCGCAGAGTAAAACTTTATATCTTTCGCTCCAATGTAAAAATCGTTTTGTTATATGGGTGCAAAATGTGAAAGGTGACCAAAGACATCAAGCAGCAGATCCAAGTCTGCATTAACCGCTGCTTTCGACAGATATTGGTTATATTTTGGTCTGAAAAGTTCAGTATCATGGAAAAATCTTGCTCCAAAAATTTGGCTGGTGGCCAAAAGTCGCCCTGGGCACAGGCCGGACACTCCTAAGGTACGCGCAATATGCGTCACCCAGGCGTCCCCGTTCCCCGTCCCCGCACCTCTCCCCCGTTTTCGCCTCGATTTCTCACGTTGGCCGTCAAGAACCGGGGGAGAGGTGCGGGTGCGGGGAACGGGGACGTATATTGCGCGTACCTTAGAAGAGTCCCTTCTGTTTACTCTTACTGTATTCTGTGCCCTGGGTAAGATTAAAATACGATTTAAAAAATACTTCAAACGAGGACTCCACTGGACCAAACCGTTATCATAAATCCGGAGGCCGGTTTGTCAATGCGTTGACCCGTCTCATCTAAAAATGAAAAGCCACAGATTTTATTCACGTCAAAAATGTACGAAGTATCAATTCCGGCAATATTTAAAATATAACATGAAATACTTTCCCGTAAACAGAAACCATTTTATTTCCCGCGGGAAATCAGTGAAGCCTCATTCGTACGTATCTGTACCATTTCAATTTGGTATGTCGACACCAATACTGTCCGATTGAAAGGTCTATAATAAGTTTTTTTTTTTTATATTCGATTAACTGGCCTGTAAAAAGTTGTTTTATTTGTTTTCTTTCATGCTGGTCTGGGAGATAGAAATACACTTAGAATGTACCAGCTGCTTCTTTTCCCGCGCAGATCGTAAAAGCCGAACGAGGGAATGGGCTAGAATCTGAAGAATATTAAAAGGCGATGCGGCAAACACTCCATCACTGCAATTTTACCATCTTCACGCCCACCATCCTGGTAAACGTGGCCTTTGGGTCTTTTAGCCCTAGGCTCTGTCTACCCTGTTATGATAAAGACGTAATAGTGTATTAAGTTTAGTTTAATTTTTGTTCTCAGGTGCTTCTGCGGATATTTCAGTGAACGGAAAAACTGTTAGATTTTCTCTGCTCAATAACCCGTCGCATTTGGAGGTGAGTGAACGTGGGCTAAACATAACGGTTATTTTTTTTTAAATGTGTTTTTATGTGTTGTGACTATCTTTTATATCTTTAGAATATTAATATCGTTCAAAATATTTATTTAAATATGCATAAGTACGTTTTGTTATCAGCGTTGTGATTTCCGGCAGTGTAGATAGGTGCACTCCAAGTGTTCCCGTGGATGTCATAGAAGGCGATTTAGGAAAAACCAGCTAAACAAAGCTTAGGTATGCATGTGAGATCTTTGCAACCTGACTGGCCAGCATGGAGAGTGTAGGCCAAATCCTCTGGCTGCTTTAGCTAAGTATGACTCTGGTAGTACGAGAGTCGTGCTCCTGCAGTGCAGACTAAAAAAAAACCTGATGATGATGTAATTTTTAATATTCAGGTAGCAAATCCAGTATCCATGGGGAAGACAAGGTCGAAACAGCTGCAATACAAGGAGGGCGACTACAGTGAAGATGGTTCGTCTAAGATGGGAGACAAATTCCTCAACGTCCAGGTAGGTACGTCATATTTATTAGGCTACAGATTTTCAAGAAAAAAGTACCTACCTTTCTGTTGTGAATACGAAAATACTGTCCGTCTTAATATAAAAACAGGACTAACTTTGTTACTAGGTTTAAACCATTATCCGCCCAAATCAAGTTGACATTGACAGGTGAGATAGTGTGATATTACTAGATGTCAACTCGATTTGGGCGTATAATGATTGAAACCTAGTAACAAAGTTGGTCCTGTTTTTATAAGACGGTGTTTATTTTTAGATACACGGAGATGCAGCGTTCACTGGTCAAGGAGTGAATCAAGAAACACTGATGTTGTCGCAAGCACCGCATTTCAACGTCGGTGGATCCCTCCATGTAGTCGTCAATAATCAGGTAAATTTTAAAAATGTACGAATGTATAAAAGAGGTCACAATTTCAGTGTACGTAAAAAGTTACTATGCATATGAAGAACATGCGGCGAGCTGTTTGAAAATAACACACTAATTGCTTGCCGAATAAAGATTTGCTTTCTTTCTTTCTTAATTTTACACATGCCCTTCTTTGCGTGATTGATATTGATACAGATATATTATCACTGATTACTTATTGAGTAACAAACAAAACATCCATATTCACCAAATAAAAAAAATTTCCCTGAGATAAATCCATAAATTGATTAATTTAAAACGGTTGACTCACGTGATATAGTCGGAAAAGGCCGACCAGGTTTCGATCGATTTAAACGATCATCTTCAGGGCGAGTGTCAGCGGCGACCCGACGATGTCGCTGTCCGCTCAGCACTGAGGGCTGCCTCGCGCGTCACCGCCGGCGCGATGCAGCATTTGGGTCTTGCGGCTAAGCAGACAGAGCCCAGAGCTGCAAAACCCAAATGCCACTTTTATCGTGATGGGTGGGCGAGAAGTTGGAAAAAGGAATCAAAAACATATCGTAATTTTGCCCATTCCCTCGATCAGCTTTTACCATCTGCGCGAAAAGAGAAGCAGCTGGTAGATTCGTTCAAGTTTTTTCTTTTTTCCCAGACCAGCATGAAAGAGATATTTTATTAAGTATCTAAAGATACTGTTTTAATATTAGTAGTGTAGAATATAGGAAGAAAGATTATATGAAACCAATTCTCGTATATCCAGTTTATTATACTTCTAAACTGCCCCCCGACTGCGTGATGTAGTTATACAGTTACTGTAGTCGATATCCCAAAGTAAGAGTAATAACACGAAAACTTTCATTTTCTAACCCTCACTCAACGCCACGAAATTGGATAAAAGTCCCAAACTTTTTACATACGACAGTTATGCGCTAGTTCCTCAGGCTAGTCTAAAAAATTAAGACGTCGCGCATTGAATCAAAGTGTTTAAGCCGTCGGAAACCCATGAATCCATACATTTCCACAACTACTTATTTATTTATTTAACTTCATTACAATACATGTAAATGGTGGACTTAAGGCCTTTTCTACCAGTCAACCAACAGCTGATGCTGAAAAAGTAGTCTTATGGGTTAGTACAACATACATACACGTGTTACATTATTTATTTATTTAATCTTTATTGTCCATCAAATACAAATTGTACAGAACAATAGGCGAACTTAACGCTAAAAGCGTTGTCTACCAGTCAACCTTTGGGTTATACAGAAAGTCTAAATGTGGGTTGGCCACTTACATACACGAAAAACAACAACAGTACAACATAAACTAAAAATAAAGAAAGAGTAAACTTCACACAAAAATGCATAATATTAATTAAGTATTCCAATATTATAATACCACTTATCCGACGCGCGACAACAATTCGCGTTTGTCGCATTTGATGCTAGTCTTTTTTAATGAAAAATCTTGATATAAGTAGTAAGTAAAGTAAATGTTTTTTTATGACAACACTTCGTATACAAAATAATTCAAAATAGGGAAATATAAATTATCAATTTTACAACGCACAGTTAGACTTGGAAACCAATTTTATAAAAATCAAAAGAAAATAATGGTTGCGCAAAGCAGTAATTCAATACCCTTCAATGCACGAAAAAATACAATAAGTATTTAAAAAACTGGGATATATGCAAAAGGCGGCCTTATTGCTGAGCAATTTTTTTGAGGCAACTTCCCTTTTATAGAATAATGTGATTAAAAGCAGTATTTTCATTCCGACGAATATATATAGATAGTTCCCAGTGTACACTTTTTTTTAAAGTTAAGCTTAAGTCTCACTAGTTTTAACCTCAATAATTATTGTAATATATGGCTCGAAGGAACGATGGAAGGTGGAGTAAGGCCGTCACCGAATGGTATCCCAGAAATGGGAAACGTAGTGTAGGACGTCCGGCGGCTAGGTGGGTTGATGACATCAGGCAAGTTGCTGGGAGGAACTGAGAGAGCAGGATGGCGCAGACAAAAGGAGGCTTATGCCCAGCAGTGGGTACTTGAAGGCTGTTGATGATGATGATGATATAGTTTACCAACATCTATTTCTGTTTTAGCCATTATTATATTTCATGTGACCTTACTCTGTTTAGGATTTAGGGCACTCAGTCTTAAACTTGCCATTATATCCACAAAGGTCTAAGACTTGTTATAACCTCATTTATTATTTTTAGGTAGGCTTCACCCTGCCAGCGTTGAGAGGTCGTTCCTGCCGCTACGTGACGGATCTGGCCAAAGCTATATCCGTCCCGGTCATACATGTGAATGGAGACTATCCCGAGGTGAGATAAATTTTCATTTTTATTTTACGATTTTCCTTCTGAGCATTTTACAAGTTGTCGTTTACAGAGACATAATCCTTGAAGAACATGCTCAATCCATTCAGAAAATACTTCTACAGGTTAGACTGAATTTGCTGTAAAACATGCTTACAGAAGAAAAGTGAGCTTTTCTTCAACTGCTGATCGTACCGTGTGTATGATTGTATGTAAATTAGAAATAGAAATTTGTTTTAAAAAAGAAAATAAAATTTGTTTGTTTTTAGCTTGTGGTAAAAGCCACGAACATAGCTTTCGAGTACCAGAGGAGGTTTCGCAAGGACGTATTCATAGACTACAACTGCTACCGGCGGTGGGGCCACAACGAACTGGATGACCCTACGTTTACCAACCCCCTCATGTATAAAGTTATACATAATAGAAAGTGAGTATTAGACTGCCTAATTGGTGAAAACTTCAAGTGTCTCGCTATTACGGTTCAAGAGAAGCCCTGTGACATACGGACGGACACAGACAGCGGAGTCTCAGTAATACGAGTAGAGTCCCGTTGGCACACTTTGAGTACGGAACCCTTAAAATAATATTAAAATAAACATTCATAGCTAGCTAGTAACAGCATGGAAGTGAAGTTTATATTTTAATATCCTCATAGCTTATGGACGTGGCCGTAAACGTAATAACTGTAAATGTATATTTCATAGCAAATTGTCTCGTTTCTTTCATATCACTTACCGCACTAACCCATCAAAGATGGAAGTTGTTATATGTACCTATCTTAAAGTCGAGTTATTTGTGTAAAACTTTCATTTGTTCCAAATCGTAACGCACTTTTCTTTTCTTTATTTTCGTTTTATTTAATATTAAGTCGAGAATTTGAATCATATGAATAGGCGATGCGGTTAGCAACCCATCACTATTATGATTTCCCTTTTCCACCTTCATGCCCACCATTACGCTAAAAGTGGCCTGGGCTTTACCGCCCTTGGCTCTGTCTACCCCGTTAGGGATAAAGACGTGATAGTATATCTGTATCTGTAAGTCGAGAATTTGTAGAAAAAATACCAATTTTAGGTTGTTATTTATTTTATGATTTGTTTCATTCATCGTTTACAAAACTTCCAAAAAAATATTGTTATATAAAGTAACAATTAAATGACAAATAATTTGTGGAACTAACAAACAAGTGCTGACCTCTAACAAATACGACGAGTACCATTGTTGTGTATTGTGTAGAATATCAAGCTAACCAGAGTTATTTGACAAAAAGCACAAGTATAATACCCCACCTACTTTCAGACTAAGTTGTTCTCTAACTCAATTATCTCAGCACACAGAAAGCGCACAGATAATAAATTAATTCGAAGCGAGAACTGTAGGAAATCCACAAGTTTGCTACACTGTTCCAGAGCATACTGTACCATATATATGGGAGGTATATAGATTCCGCGATGGAGTTTCAAAAATGTAATCTGTTTTGAAACGTAGTAGCGTATTTTTCAAAGCGATACGCCAGGACGTGTATGACGCTAATAAATAGAAAAGTCATCTACACAGAATTCAATATCATTAGACAATGTCATTTAATTAATGTCGTATTAAACAGTAAACAGGCTACATTTTTACTTTTGACGTTTAGCAAAGTGCAACAGTAAATGCCGATAAGAGAGAAAGAGACAAAAGATGTGTTTTAACCTTTTTAACCGGTTTTAAGATTACCTCTAAAAGAGGTACCTTTTTTGTTTTTTGTACTGTTCAGTAAAAGTATGAATAGTAATAAGGTAAAAGTAAAAGTATGAATAGTAATTAAGGAGGAAGTGAAGATCTCGAATAACGGGGTATTGTGAAATATGATATCAATCAAAAATATTTTCATTTAATTATATGACTTCTGTTGCATAAACGAATTCAACGAGAACAAATAATGCAGCAGAACTCTAGCCAGACTTTACCCAAATACACAAGATTGCTGCGACGGCACGTCCACCGATGCACTGTAAATGCATGCAATGTAAATATTTAATTCTATTTGGAATTTTCTCTCTAAGCACAAAAATCTCGTGCTACAATTGCATTCCCAAGGAGGGTTGACGTCAGGCAGGCGGCCGGTCGTAAAACTATAGCCAAATCATTTAAACTGGTCCGGCTATTTCTTCTCCATTTTTTGAGGTCTTTTGGGTGACCATTGACATGCATGTTATATTTGGAGAAGAAAAACCGGGAAAGTACACCCCGGGCTCCGAAGCAGCAAAGCTGAGGATGCAACCGGGAACGCGCTTAGACGAAGAAGAAAGTCTCTTTGGAATTCAGACATTTGAACTACTAGTTTCATTGTCTGGTGATACTTACGGATCACACATTGGTACATCATCCCACTGTGGCCAAGACACAGAAGACAGTAAGAGTATACAGAACGGAATATCCTAAGGTACGCGCAATATGTGTCCCCGCACCTCTCCCCCGTTCTTGTGCGGCCGCGTGCAGTGTGATGTGAACACACGCTCTCGCCCCTCGAGAAAGCGAGAACGGGGGAGAGGTAGACGGGGAACGGGGACGCATATTGCGCGTACCTTAGGAGATTCCGTTCTGTATACTCTTACTGTCTTCTGTGGTCAAGATACACTTAAGCCGTCAGCCAAGTCAAGTCAGAGTTATTTATTTATCTTTGGATGTTTGTATCACTCGATATTTGTCAATTTTATCTTTCGATTTCATAAAGTTGTTGACGTCAGATCATTTACTTACAGCGAAGTTTAGTGCTCATTCACAAACTGATCAGTCTTGTTAATCTGCTGGACTGGTAGTGGGAAAATCTCCTGTCTGGCGTACATTGCACCTCGTACTATTTAGTTATTATTTTGAAATAATGAAATAAGAAATGGTATAAAAAATGCCACGCGAGCCGGATTTGAAGCGGCGATCTGGTCTTTATACGACCAAACGAAATGCTCAAATGGAATAATGGTTTAACAAAGACGAAATGTTTGTGCTAAAGGACTTAGAAACATCTCGTGCTAAAATTTAATTCCCAAGGAGGGTTAACGTCGCGGGCAGCCGGTTGTAAAACTTTTCGCACAAATACATTCCCAAAGTGGATTGACGTCAGGCAGGCGGCGGCCGGTCGTAAAACTATAGCCAAATCATTTAAACTGTTCCGGCTATTTCTTCTCCATTTTGCAAGGTCTTTGGCATCCTTGGGTGACCATTGACATGCATGTTATATTTGGATAAGAAAAAGCAGGAAAGCGCGCCCGGGGCTCCGACGCAGCACAGCTGAGGATGCAACTGGGAATGCGCTTAGACGAAGGAGTAATGGTATAACACGCCTGACCGTCTCTCAGTAGGTTCTGGGTTCGATACCATTACCAACCCAGAACTAGTTGTAGACAGTTGGAAAACTAGTTGTCCTGTTTTATATTGTCCTGGCTGTTTTCTTGGATGTTTCATCATCCGAGCGTATTCCCGGTTGCATCCTCAGCGGTAACGCTTCAGAGCCTCGGGGTCCGCTACCTAACCTATGTGATTTGACGAGGTTACTGGTTTTTTCACAGAGCCACTGCCGTCTGACCTCCGCAACCCAAAGGGTAGACTAGAACCAACCCCAGGATAGGTGTCATCTTAGATGTTTATCTATACTTATTAGGTTTTAAAATATTATAAAAAATAGACCTAGATATTATTATGTAGTATGAGTATACTCTAATATAAGTTTAAACATACTGTTAAACACAGCGTCATCTAGATGGCTTGCTCTGTACTAAGTAGTAGGGACTTAATAGATCGTTATCATCTATAATGCTTTACAAAAGCAACAATCATTTCAATGATTCTAAAAATTGCCACCAGGTGTACACAGTATACTATATAAGCCTATGCAGTCATTTTTTACTCGCTCTGTTTCAACGCGCACCTCCTAGCCATAAGCAAGTTGTACCAAATAAACAGAGTATCCCGATTCCCTGTCTTTCTCTTGGGCACCCATTTTACACATACCTTGGGGTCAGCGCAATTTGTGTGACATGTCCATAACGATTTCTATTATTTCAGATCAATACCAGATCTGTACTCAGAGAGGCTGGTGTCAGAAGGAGTGCTGACTTCTGCCGAGGTGAACAGCATCACTGAGGAGTACTCCAAGTATTTACAGTCGCACTATGAAGCTGTTCCATCGTACAAACCCGAAGTAAGTAGCTGTAGCTTGTATCCAAACCTAAATTAACTCTGTTTGGGACCCCTTTAGTAAGCTGATGAGTGAGATGTAGAATGGGTGGTACTACCAGGCAGCAACTTTGCATATATCTAGAATTTAAACCTGGTTTTCCACAGTCAATATACTACTAGAAAACAAAATATTTTCAAGTTTTCAATTTTGATTAGTAGTAGATAAAAGTACCCACTATATTCAAATATTGCAATTTAATTTAATCTGAATTATTGCTATTTAAATCAATGTAATTACTAACATTAGTTGTAAGTTTGTATGTACTAACAAATAGACTGCAGTTGTCTGAATAAATGAATATTATTATTATTATGTTCTCTCAAGGTTTATCCTTCACGGGAAGTATCCCGGACATTTGAGGCTTGCATGGGGACACAGGTCCAACATGTAGAGGCCTTGTGAGAGATTTGCTATCATTTGTAATGGAGCACCAACCAGGGCATGACAGTAAGGACACTATGACAATGTTCTCACTGACATTTCCCAGTAGGTGCAGGACTATTGAAGGAGGAATAATGGAAAAAAACTACATTAGGACTATTGGGATGAAATGCTAGTGGATTAGAACAAGGCCTAAGGGAAGGACTATGGCACCTGCCTGACCAATGTTTAGAAACACGGATAAAACAGGCAGGTGGTGACTCGCCGTCTCAGTCAATGGGCCCCCAAAAAGGCTGCTCGATAATGTGCAGCAAGGAGGGCAACACTAGTTGAGTGGCTTAGGGTGGAGAGGTGTCACTGGACTTTAAACAACCATCACTTGCTCCATTAGGGTCCCATCAGGTACGCTCACTCGCCACTGACGTTTCATATCTACCCTACGAGCTATAGCCTTTGCGACTCTACTCTGGCCGGCCAATTAAGGCAAGACAGAGATAGGGGTTCCTGTTACCTCATCGGTTTCCACTCCGTCCTACCAACAAAGGCAAGATGGAGACGAGGAACAGGGGCCTCCCCTAGGAGCACTCAGGTCCGTGGGGTCGCTACTCCCCAACAGTTCGCCACAAGCTGCCCTGCGGGGTATTGTTATTATATTTTCTTTCAAGTCCATTTACTTAATGATGTAAAGAAGTCAAAATCCTAAATAACAAGTATTTGCAATTTCTTTGAAATTACAAAATTTCGGACAAAAAGTTTATGTTAAGGGTAGATAAAAAATGAGCTCCCTGCAGTCCAGTTTTCTCCGAAGACTAAAAATATTTTTGAAAAAGGTACTGAAAAGATTTCTAGGAAAAGCTATATGGTCAGCAGCCACTTTTGGCACTACTGGTATTGCAGACGCCCATAAGCTACCGTAGCCACTTACCATCAGGTGGGCCGTATGCCTTTTGCCTACTCAGTTGTTTATAGAAAACACCGTGCGAAGTGTTTTTTTTTTTAATAAATTTACGGCTATGGATTCATGTCCTTTAGAGCCCTTTTTTTAGTTTTGTTTCTTCTTTATTCCTAACAAGTTACAATCAAAGGTTGGTGTCGGTCTTTCATTACTTCAAAGGAGCTTCTGGCGATAAATCTATATACTCGTATATATAAATCTATATACGAGTCCACTGGTTTTCATAGCCGATTGAGTGGCGGACGACGCCTGAAGACGCGCCCACACAGTCCGCAAATATCACTACAGCCGTACTATGACTGTTCACTTTAACCATTATACATATTGTACATTAGCATGAGCATTTATAACACCAAACTACATCAATTAAACATTATAAAGTCCACTAGAATCAATTTGAAAAATAATTTAAAGCAAACCCCAACCGAACCCCCTGACTTCCCGACAAAAACTCCCGTGCGAAGTGAAAAAGAAATGAGCTGCACTCAAAATCTATATTATATACCTAAGTCAATGGTCTTTCATCATTTTTAAAGACTATTGCTGATAAGGCGGTCGCCGCGCCGTTAATGTCTAGGCGGCTAGAGTTTATAATTTATTAGCTATGTCGTTATAACATGTGATGAAGCCTCGTATATCTCTCATCCTCTGCTGGCTTTTGGCCAAAACCTCTGAAGATATGCTCTGTAATGTTTATTTTGGGGGAAAGCCAAGTTAAGGAGCCACTTTAATTCTCAAATTATTGTTTGCCACTTCCACGGATTGGGGAAGTACTAATGGTTACAAAGTGAATAAAAAAGCTGTCTTTTTAACCCTCGGTTCAGCCGTTAAAAAGTTATTGGGGATTATCGCTTAAAAGTCAGGGCCTTCTCTAGCAAATATATAGATGGCGCTATGTGGTGTACATCACGCTATGTGTAGTGGAACTCTCGGTAGTTCCGCTAGTTATCACTAGATGACGTTCTTGACAGTCGGGGTTTTTTTTTCATTTGCCTAGCAAATAAACTTGTTACAAGCTGTTATTAAGTTTGCTCTGTTTTTTGTATTTGTTTATTTGTTTGGGTCAAATCTTGCAATCAAATCTGTTTGCACTACATTTTAGTCATAATAACTCGGGTCTTTGCTCTCCTATACATCTTATGATTGAGTCACACAATAAACTATTTGAGAGTGTTGATATATTTGCGTGTTCAATATATCAATTTAAAAAACAGCTCCACCAGTTACTCTCTGAGCATGATATGCATTCTTTTTCATTTAATGTGTATGATTATTATTATTATTATGTTTATTTTTATTTTCTTAAATGTTGTTATATTTTTTTTTCTTCTCTTTTCAAATTATTACTTTAATATTGTAATCCACTAAATCAAAATTTACAATTTCACTGGACCTAAATTTGAACATCATAATAATATAATAACTTTGTTTTTTAGCTAACTTTTAGTAGCAACTAATTAAATAACGTGTAGATAAATAATCTGTGTACATATATTTACATAAACCTACATTGTATAAAATTGTATTTTGTAACTGTTTGTTATTCCTAAATAAATAAATAAGTTAAATTTGAGCCACTTTCGGGTTTCCGATTGAATGCTATGATTATGCTAGTAAATCAGATGACATTGCATTATTATTTTAACAAGAAGCTGATCTGATGATGGAGCCGGACGGTGGCTATGGAAACCCTGTAATAAAACGACGAAACCCCACCAAGTTTAGGCTTATTTTGTCTTGATTAGTACAACAAAAAATATTATAAGAAAATATACACATGTATCCCTTCAATCTGCTGACATCGCATTTAATTAAACTGAAGCTTATACTCTAACATGCAGCCCAACGAGGCTTAATCACAATACGTCTTTATTACCGACACAACATCTTAATCAAAAATACACCTTTATGTATGGTGTCATAAAGTTTAAATTCGGCTGATGATGAGTGTGACTAACTAATGACGTAAGTTTAACTTAGACCATTTAAATCTCAAATACATTATTATGGCTTAAGTGCTGTCTTTATTAGAAAACAAATCTTTGGATAAAATTCTTCAAACGAGGCTAAGGTATTTACCGAACTTGATTAATAGACACAGACTTTTATACCAACTCTTATCTATAAGAATAGCTTTTGGCCACTTCATCATAAGGTTTTTTTAGGGTTCCGTACCCAAAGGGTGCAAATGGGACCCTATTACTGTGACTCCGCTGTCTGTCCGTCTGTCCGTCTGTCTGTCCGTCTGTATGTCTGTCCGTCTGTCACAGAGCTCTATCTCTTGAACCGTAATAGCTAGACACTTGAAATTTTCACCGACTATGTATTACTGTAGCGGCTATAACAACAAATACTAAAAATAAAAAATAGTTAAAAATTAAAGGGGGTCGTCATACAAGAAACGTGTTTTTTTTCAACGTTTTTAACTTGATCTTTATAATGGCATTAACTAGATACTTGAAATTTTCACCAATTATGTATTACTATGACCACAATAACAAAAAATACTAAAAATAAAATAAAGTTAAAAATTAAAGGGGGTCGTCATACAAGAAACGTGTTTCTTTAGCGTTTTAAAATATTGTACGGTGGTACGGAACCCTTCATGTACGAGTCCGACTCGCGCTTACGCGTTTATTCCTCTCTCTTGCGGTTTTCACCGTAGGAGCATGACCTTCTCTGTACTACCATAGCCATATATTAGCCAGAGCAGTCGGAGGATTTAGCCTACACTCTCCACGTTGGCCAGACGGGTTAGAGAGGTCTCACTGATGTTTATAAGCTTTGTTTAGCTTGTATTTCTTAAGTCGGCTTCTACGACATCTACGGGAAGACTTGGAGTGGTCCTATTCAACTCTGCCGGGAACCTTACGGCTAATTAAACACATTTTGGCCACTTAAACACAATGAAATAATAATAAATTAGGCATAGCTAAATATTTAATGTAGGTACGTAAAGCTGTACGCAGACAGAATTCTGAAAAAACTTGGTGCTCTCAGGGGATTGTCTGGTTCAAATATAAAATAATTAAGAGGGTAGCAGGGCCAAAGGGAGTAAATATTAACATGGCACATTTTTATTTTTCGTCTTTTAGAGAATGATGTATATATCGTAGTTAGATGGTATAAACCGCTATTTCACGAAACCTCTAGTTGTTTGGCATTACAGCTCGGTTGCGTTAAACAGCCGAATATTGTTCAGCTGGATTGTCTAAGATTGTGCAACGTGTTACGTTCATTTAAATCGCTAACCACGTTTCCAAAAAGCTACCGGTTTTGTGAAACAGTAGCAGTAATCCGCTGTTTGACGAAACCGTTAAACAATCCAACTGCGACATATGCAAGATAAGGATTTGGTGTAGGGTTACCATAATGAAATATAACTGGGTGTCTATTACAATACAAATTTATTCGACATCGAATTTCATTTCCCAGATAACTATTTCACGATTTTTATTGCTATAGGTTTGCCCTAACCTAGTAAAATGGATAGAACTTTTCTAGCACTAACCTAACCTATAGGTTTGTGCTAACCTAATAAAATGAATAGAAGATTCCTAGCACTCGCCGGCCGCTGCCACGGCACGCTTGCTTCGCTCGCTCGCCATTGCCACTTCGTAGGCATTCTTCATTGTATATAATTTCTTTAGATAGAATTGTTCTACAACTTCTCTAGCCGCATGGATGAATACAAGTCGTTCATTTTATTCCGCGTATTAGGGTTCGCTGTTTTACAAAACCGAGTTGTAATGCTAAACAGCTAGAGATTTAGTGAATTAGCGGATTATACCATTCAACTGCGACATATACATATCATTTTTACCCCACTGCGCCAGAAGGAGAGTTATATTTTTCGATTGTGTGTATGAATGTAAGTATGTATTATTTTTTTGGCGCGCTCTTGATGATAAGCTTAAGAGATGTCCTGGGTACCTAACTAAATGGCGGGTTTTTGACTTAAATTTTATATCTTAATTTTTGTTTATTAAAAACCTATTAAATGTATATCGAAATACGAAAAAAAAATCACTTCCCATACAGATCGAAGAATTTACGTCACGTGATCTAGTTACTTTATCTAGTTATATTAAAATATTTGTACTTATTAAGCTTGTATAAAAGTAGTTTACATTTTATTCACAAACATTTTAGGCACTCCAAAGCAGTCACAATTAGTTTAACCAAAAAAAACCTTTGAATCTAATATCTTACATAAATAATTTATAATATTAGGTTTTTTTTATTTATATACTTCTTTGCAGATATCGTATTACGAAGACCAATGGTCCAAGATGGAGCCTGCTCCGCGTAGCGTCGAGACCTGGGACACCGGTGTCGACACAAATCTTCTGAAGATAGTTGGCCAGGCCTCAGTCACCTTTCCTAGAGACTTCGTAAGTATTCTACAAAGTTCTGAGAAAGTTTTAAAAAAGATGAAGTACTTTTATAGATACAAGAATGTGAGAATATTTACAATGTTAAATAATAACTTGCCAAGTGCGTGTCCGACCACGTTCAGAGTAGAGTTCCAATGTTACACGTTGGGGACTTTATTTTTATAATTTTACATGTTTACTACCCATTTTAAACAAGTTGTAACTTCATCTTAATTTTGACGTGACAACGTCTTATAAATTGGTTAGCCGGGTGACACTTCAAGAAACTGCGTTACGCTCCGCTCACGTTATGCGCTCACAATGAGAGCGAGTGAGAGGCACGCGTGCCTTTCACTTTTTATGTCTGTCTCTCTCGCTCTTAGGCGGGCTAACCATGACCGAGTGGAAGTCAAGTTTGGAGTGAAGTGGAGTGAAGTCGTTGTCACGTAAAACTTTCGCCCGTATACCGACTTTACAGGCAACCAATTTTTTTTATAAGGAGTGTGTTTTGTACAACATTTTTAATTTTTTTGAGGCGTCCACTCTTAAGTTAACAAAGATAAATTAACCGCGATAGTAGTTTAATAATTCGCAAACAGGTCACTAAATCGTGAAGTTGTCTTGAAA
This sequence comes from Acrobasis repandana, assembly GCA_963576875.1. Classification (NCBI taxonomy): domain Eukaryota; kingdom Metazoa; phylum Arthropoda; class Insecta; order Lepidoptera; family Pyralidae; genus Acrobasis; species Acrobasis repandana. The sequence goes on from OY756225.1 coordinate 17,776,106, forward strand.
AAACCCTCAATGTTTTTAAAAAGGCAATCCAACGGGGCACACGCGAACAAAAAATCATCTCATTTGTATTTGAGCTATCCTAAGGAATTTTTTTTGAGATACTTAGCAAGTAAAACTTAAAATAGATACAACAAGTTTTTTTTTCTACTGGTATAACAAGTGTTATTTTCGCCCACTCGCCTCTGAATCACAAACAGTTTCACTTTCCCGTCGTATAGTTTGTATTCCGATCGCGCGACTCCAATCCCATAACTTCGCTGGAAATAAAAGAATTCGCGTCAATTTTCCACGACGACTCACTGGACGCGACGAGCAAGAACGACTGTAGTGCTCTTAGCAAGTTGGGAAATGTTTCTTTTTTAGGGTTCCGTACCTAAAGGGTGCCAACGGAGCCCTATTATTGAGACTCCGCTGTCTTTCTGTCTTTCAGTCTGACCATCCGTCTGTGACAGGGCTCTATCTCTTAAACCGTCATAGTTCTAGACACTTGAAATAACAAAAAATACTAAGAATAAGATAAAAATATATTAAAAATTAAAAGGGTCGTCTTACAACAAACGTGTTTTTACAGCGTTTGAAAACATTTTACGGAGGTACTTAACACTTCATGTACGGGTCTCACTCGCACTTGGCCGGTTTTTGTTTTTAAGCCACCTAACCTCACCTAACCCTAAAAAACGAGTGTCTATAGTTTTTGCAGATTCAAGTCTAAGTGCTCGTAACCCCGGAGACAAAGTTACAGGGTCACTAAATTCTGGTTTTATGGGGCGCCAAAATCTAGAGGATTTTTGAGCCATAATTACCAAATATTGGTGGACAAAGAAGAGGCCATTTTCAGGTTTCGTACCATTCTACGAAAAAAGTCCATTGTAAACAATTCAAAAGACAAATTGTTTCAATAAAAGTATGCATTTTCTACAAGCTGCTTTTTACAACGACCTCGGCGTCACGGCTCTTTACCGCGTACTTCCATTCAAAAGCCCGTTTAATTATTCTCCAGAAAATTTATGTCAAAATTTAAAAAAAAATTGTTAGAATGACAACATTCATAGAGATACTTGAGTAGATATTTAATACATCCTACAGAATTATTTGTGATATTTATAATTTATTTATTATAATCAAGAAGAACAACCCAAGGCATATGAAATAGACTTTACCATTGATATTCTTCTTGTAAGTAATAATTGACATCGGCTCATCAACTAAATTGCCTAAACTTCCGATACTCAAATTATCGAAGATTTACCCGTGTGGTTCCGGGTTAGAATAGGACCACTCCATCCCTTCCTGTGGATGTCGTAAGAGGCGACTAAAGGACTAAGCACAAACAGCTCGTGCTCGTACAATTGCATTCCCTAGGAGGGTTGACGTCAGGCAGGCGGCCGGTCGTAAAATTATAGCCAAATCATTTAAACTGTTCCGGCTATTTCTTCTCTATTTTGCAAGGTTTTTGGCATTGGGTGATCATTGACATGCATGTTATATTTGGAGAAGTAAAAGCGGGAAAGCGCACCCCGGGCTCCGAGGCAGCACAGCTGAGGATGCAACCGGGAACGCGCTTCGACGAAGAAGAGAAGACTCAAATTATCGAAGAATATACATACATATGTACAATCGCAAGGTTGCCCAAGGGTAAAATAAAGGCAAAAAGTATTTACAAAAATGTTATTAACGATATCGTTATGAGTTGAAGAAGACACCAACCACATTGTAGTGGCGCTGACTAACTTTCTTCTCTATATCGCAATTCTGATTCATGAAGAAAATGAATCCTCCTCCTCGTTTCCTCGATTTTTATCTGAACTTTACAACAAAGTTGTACTTTTGCTTTATCTTATTGTCTTTCTACGCCGGAATCTGAAAAGTTTCTGACAGAAGTGGGAAAATGTAAACATGACTTGAGGAAACAACTTCTATAAATTTCAATTACAATGGGTAAAAGGAGGAAATGGAGTTGTTTTAAGTTTGTAAAATGATTTAAAATGCCCGTGTTACTGTTACAGTAAGACTGATGGTAACTGTAAGATTCCGTACATCTCTCAAAGTGGTCATGACCAAATTCAGGAAATTTATTATTATAAAATAATTCTTCTTCTTCATCTAAGCGCGTTATCGGTTGCATCCTCAGTTGTGCGGCTTCGGAGCCCGGGGTGCGCTTTCCCCCTTTTTTGTCCAAATATAACATGCATGTTAGTGGTCACCCAAGGATATCGAATACCTTGCGAAGTGGAGAAGAAATTTCCAGAATAGTTTAAATGATTGGGCTAAAGTTTTACGACTAGCCGCCTGCCTGACGTCAATTCTCTTTGGAAATGTATTTGTGCGAAAAGTTAGACAACCAGCCGGTCACTCACTGTTAACCCTCTTTGGAAATGCTTGAAGCACGAGATGTTTGTGCTTAGTCCTTTAGTCTTACGACATCCACAGGAAGAGATGGATGATCCTATTCTAACCCGGAACCACACGGGGGATATTATTACTATACAATAACTATAAATAAAATAAGTAAATTAAACTAAAAACAATCAAAATAACTCGTAAAAAAATGTTTCGATAAAGTGGCAACAATTCTCTATATCGCAATTCTGATTCTCTGAGCGAAAAGGGTTGCCAAAAACGTTAAATGTACTCTGTGACATTTTTGTTTTAAATTTCCTGCAGCCCGAATTTCTATTGCCTTAAAAAGCCAATGTATGTAGACATTGAGTATAACAATCGAACTTATGTGCATTTCCTTTCCAGAATATTCATCCACACCTAGAAAAAACGCACGTCAAGAACCGCCTTTCAAGGCTGACTGAAGATAAGGAGCTTGACTGGGCTACTGCCGAAGCCCTGGCTTTTGGTAAATAATATTTCTACACTTGTTTTTTTCTTCGGTCCAAAAAATTGTCTAGATATTAAAAAAAAATATTTAGCCGCAAAAAGCCAGAATACCATGATATATATGCCAAATAATTCCCAGCCCTTTGGTCACGGGATACCTTGAATAGTTTTGATTTATGATTTATTAATGCTGAAAAACGGATTTCAAGAGCGCTTTTTGACACCAAGAAGCTATGACGTAACGGTTTGGTATTCACAAGTCGCAACCGATTTGACTTGTTGAAAACTAACATAATGTTATGTTCTAGGTTCATTACTAATGGAAGGCCGTCACGTGCGGCTCAGCGGCGAGGACGTCGGCCGAGGAACGTTCTCCCATCGACACGCTATGCTGGTAGACCAGCACACGGAGAGCATATACATACCACTCAACCATATACATAAGGAGCAGAAAGGGTTCTTAGAGGTAAGGACTTTGAGTAAACCTACCAAGTATTAGTAGGTATAATATAATTTCAGCCAGAATAGGACCACTCCATCTCTTCCGGTGGATGTCGTAAGAGACGACTAAAGGACTAAGCACAAACATCTCGTGCTACAATTGCATTCCCAAGGAGGGTTAACGTCGGGCGGCCGCCGTTTGCAAAACTTTTCGCACAAATACATTCCCAAAGAGGATTGATGTCAGGCAGGCGGCCGGTCGTAAAACTATAGCCTAATCATTTACAGTGTTCCAGCTATTTCTTCTCCATTTTGCAACGTCTTTGGCATCCTTGGGTGACCATTGACATGCATATTACGAGTATATTTGGAAAAGAAAAAGTAGGAAAGCGCACCCCGGGCTCCGAAGCAGCACAGCTGAGGATGCAACCGGAAATGCTCTTAGACGAAGAAGAATATAATAATTTCAGCCATTCCGACTCACTAAGAAGAAGAATGAGTAGATCACATGATATATTTCGTCCTATCTAGACATTGACTCAAAGTCATTACTGAAACGTACGAGTATGTCGAAAACAACAAATATAAAATAAACATATATGTATGCAAACTGACCTACACGCTAATCGTATTACTGGAACAACGTTTCAGTTCAACACAAACCAAATAAAAACACCAAAAGAAAGAGAAAAACTCGTTTGCTGAAAATCCTAACCGTTAAAAGCGCAGCGTACCGATGCAATCCCTGCAATGTAGAATTGAAACTGAAAATGTAAATCCGCTTTAGAAGTGCTGTATAAACACAAAATTTTTAGCGTTTCGTACGATTGCTATTAAATTTGATAACAGCAATTTTGAAGCTTTTTAGAAAAGTATGAAAATATTTATTTGTTTTAAAGTCAGTGTCAAAATCGTCAGTGTTTCAATCGCAAATGACTTGCGTAAACTCGTAGTAGGATTTCGTAGCAAGGCCCTACCTTGCAAAATTTTTTTTTATTACTTTCAAACAAAAAGTTTATTTACAACTATTTCAAAATACACAGAAAAAAACATTAAAACATTAAAGCTGGTTGCAATCCAAAACATGTGTACAAAGAATAATTACAAGAGGAATTGAAAAAAGGATTTTAAAGCTTTTAAGGTAAATATGAAAATACTTAATGTACCGGAAGATACCGGCACTGAGTGATGAGATGAATTAAAGTCACGGAAAAAATCAGTAAGTATTATGTTCGTTTGCCACCTTATAACATAAAAAAAAAAAAAAAAAAAGATGTAGGAACGCGCTAGCGCAATTAAATTTAGTATGAGTTGTCCATAGTTGCGAGCAAATAGACAGCGTAAATCGTAGCAATTCGTAGATGGCTATCGTAGGCGATATGACTGGTGTAGCCAAATATGGTAGGCGTCGTAGCGATTTGTAGCGCTTGCTACGACGAACGAAATAATATTACTTTGTACAAGCCGAATTTTACGCTCGAAGCAAAACGAGCTTTCGCACAAGCCTTGCGCACACAACAACAATAAGTTTTAAGTATGTATAACACAATTTTAACACTTTTCGGTACTTATGACTATAGACAGAAATTGATTGTAATTTCTATCGTTTTTGGCTGAGTCATCATCATCATCCGAGCGTAGCTTCAGAGCCCGGGGTCCGCTACCTAACCTAGGTGATTTGACGAGGTTACTGGTTTTACACAGAGCGACTGCCGTTTGACTTCCCGCAACCCAAATGGTGACCAGAACCAATCCTAGGATAGGTATAAACAAACGCTAGACGGCGTTCGGGACCCACAGCTTTGCGTGCCTTCCAAAGCACGAAATCATCTTTCTTTTCAGATAATCAGGTGATTCAAGCCTGCAATATCCTGGAAACAAATACTCACAAAGTATGCTTCCCAGTGGGATTTGAACCCACGACCTGCTGATTACAAGGCAAACGGTTGACACGAAAGCAGTATCTCGTCACTGGATGAGTGTCCCGTTAATTGTTAAGACGATACACGGAGTCCAATGCTGCCCCCATTTGAAATATATTATTTGTAAGGAAACGGAGATTCCTTTAAAAGTTTGAGCTAGTAAAACCTAGATAACCCTTCAAACTATTTAATGAACCACTGTATACAGTTTAAAGTGAGAACGTTGAGCTTTAGTTTGCATTTTTGCTAAAAGTGGCCGTTTTTCGCAAAAATGCAAACCAAAGCTTAATGTTCTCACTTTTAACTGTAAACAGTGGTTCATAAAATAGTTTGAAGGGTTATCTAGGATTTACTAGCTCAAAATTTTAAATGATATCTCCGTTTCCTTACAAATAATATATTTCAAATGGGGGCAGCACTGGACTCCGTGTACCGTCTTAAAGTTAGTAGGTACCTATTTTAGTTTTACTTACGTCTTACGTCACTGTCTTTAATATACTACTTACGTCACTGTCGTTTAATATACAAAAACTTTATAATACACCTAACTCTTTATTTAGCCTTCTTTACGTTAACTTTATAAGTAGTAGCTAGGACTCGTAATAAACAAAGCCGGCTAATCCAATTAGTTTCACTTTACGAGGTCGTAATGTCTGATTTATGAACATTACCTCTACTTTCTCGCTAACGATGTTGATCCTGAATAACTTACTTTGCTAAGTTTTTATACGAAAGCCGTGACCTTTAGACGAACAGTTTCTGATACCTGTGGTAGAAATTTGATAAAAAGGCGTCAAATAAGTAGGTTCTTTAACGAGTTTAAATAGAAAGGTAAATCAGTACTTGAGTGTCATGGTGATACTATTTAGATATAAATTTAGCTAGAAGTGAGATTTAATACTTATAAAAAGTTTGTAGTATTTACCACTCTGTTCCAGATATCTTAGAAACAAAATTATAGACAACTAGTGCATCTGCCTTGCTCTTAACCGTCAAAATCTCTTTCCTTTAAATTTTTCTTTAATTTTGGAAAAAAATAAAAATCACAAGGTGCTAAATCAGGGGTTTTGATGTGCGACGTAGGATACACACACATTTTTTATTAAAAAAATAAAGTGTTCAGGCCGACGTGTGTGGCGAGGCGTTGAAGCGCCCAAGAAGGCCGGATTCCTGACTTCGGTCGCATGTCACACGAAGCTGGCAATACTGCTGAAGCACAAACTGTCACATACCACTCAGAATTAACTGTTTTTTGACCCTCTAGCACCACAGTAGCGATATAACCGGTCTTACAAAAAAACGAGGCATTTGTTTCTGCGTGCTGCGCGCACGGTCACATTTTGTTGGTGTTGGTGGTTCATTATCAAAAAACAAGCAGTCGATTGTCGTTTTATTTCGGGGTTTCGTCACCGGTAGTAAGTATACTTTTTTTTCTCGCCTCCGTCGAATTTCTCTATTATAAATCGGCATCAAACCTGGCGGTCTTTCTGCTCATCGGTCAATTTGTGCGGCACCCATCTTGAACAACGATCACGGAGAGAAATGTGATCGTGAGTAATGGTTTGCTTTCGCTGCGCTGCGCTGCTGATTCAATAAGTTTGCTTCGTTTATTACGAGTCCTAGCTACTACTTATAACGTTAACGTAAAGAAGGCGAAATAAAGAGTTAGGTGTAGTATAAAGTTTTTGTATATTAAACGACAGTGACGTAAGTAGTATATTAAAGACAGTGACGTAAGACGTAAGTAAAACTAAAATAGGTACCTACTAACTTTAAGACGATACACGGAGTTCTCGCTAAAGCTCTACATATGTAATTCGTCGGTTTTCGCGAATACATTTTTCTACTTCTTGGACATTTTTTCGAGTGTCTGCAATTTGCGTCCGACCTTTCCTCGCTTCATCTTCAAAGCTTCCCCATCCTCATTTGAATTTAGCAAACCAATTAAAAACTGTTACGCGTGAACAAGCAGTCTCACCAAAAGTAGTAACCAAAAGTTTAAAACATTCTTAGAGTTTAATATAAGTAATCATAATAAATCATAGCGCGAAATCACATCGAATGAGTTCTATTGTTGCAAGCAAATTCCCGCCAGCATTTATATGAAAAAATATTTGATTTCAAATATGTTTCATGTTTATATTTATCACTACATACCTAGTGCTTACGATGGTCTATAACTTGCCAGTATCAAATTATTGAGTAAAGAGTAAGTATTTAATTACTTTTGGCATGCCCTCGTACCTATTTTGCTTTCCGGATTTCCCAGGTGGCCAATTCAATCCTTTCCGAGGAGGCAGTCCTGGGCTTCGAGTATGGGATGGCGTACGACTGTCCAGACAACCTGGTGGTGTGGGAGGCGCAGTTTGGAGACTTCTACACCGGAGCCCAGATCATCGTTGACACATATATCGCTTCTGGAGAAAGTAAGTTCTCAATTTAATTACTACTACTACTACTTTAATTATTTATTGCACGCCTCATAAGCGAAGCGCATGAGGTAGTGCTCTACTCTCGCCTTACAAAAATCAAGTGATTTTTTTAACTAAATGTGTCTCAATTTATTTTCTATCGCACTTGTACAATAATATTTACACATAAATGTCAAGGAAAAACACTAGTTTTAACACTTATGTCATTTTTAAAAGACATTTTGCCTTTTAAATAAATAAAAACAATGTTTAATAAAATAATTTTGTGGACGTCCGTGTGTCGGTATGTATGGAAACTGGCGTGGTCACGATAACTCCCGAAAAACTTATCTGATCAAGTCAATTTTTTTTTTATACGCTTCAGTATTATCCAAAACTAAGTCCTTTCGAAGATCACGGTCTAATTCAATGTAGTTTAATCATAATTATTATTATAAAAATACAGGTGACATATTAAAAATAATTTTGGATGTGAGGTTTGTTGAAAGAGTTAATACCTATGTATGATGAGTACGAATGTGTAACTGGCAAGTAAGAAAAGAAGTAAAAAGAAATTTTAATAAAGAATGTTGTGATTTTGTTTGTTTTATTAAATATGAAAGACGAATAAATGTAAAAGAAGCGATAAGTTAGTTAATATTTTATTTAATTTGCATTAACTAATTGAGAATGAAAAGAACAATCAGTGGTAACACTTTTCTTGACATTCGTGACGTAGTCTTGTGTCTTTTTCTTGGTTAGTTTAGTTTTTTTGAGATTTCTCAAAATCTACCGATCCGAATCGGTTTAAATTCACAGGAAATCTGAGTTGTATAGAACTCTTTGGAAAACTACTTGTTTGGTTCCGATCGGTTTAATTGATGAAGAGTTATAAGCGGGTCACATATTATACACACCCACACACACATACGGATAGGGTGCATGACACTTGCTCGTGAGTGGTCAGGGAAGATTCCTGAGACCTTTAAACGTCGAGATCTGATGAAAACTCGGCTTTTCAAAAACGGGGTGAAACTAATAACGTCCCGAATTTAGAAAATTTTCAATTTTCTCAGCGGGAAGTTAAAAATAAAAGTTAAAAATAATCTCCAGTCGTGCGTTAAAGCCAACACATACTTTTCTTCGTTTTAAGTTAGCAATAAAACAATCAAAATCAATTTAATTGTGAAAAATGAGATTATGAGGCGTGCACTTTTGGATTTTCCAAACTATTTATTTTTATTTATTCAAAAAAGACTTTGTTGTACATCAGCGATAGTTAAACATAATACAATAACAAAGGTAATTTTACAAATGGTGGACTTATCCCAGAAGAGATCTCTTCCAGTCAACCAGTAGGGCAGAGGACAGTTACAAATTTAGTAGAAAAGCAGAAGTACGTACAAAGCAATTAAAAAAACAAGTATATTAAAGCTTAAACACTACGAATACAAGAATTTCTGAACTCTGGATTTAAAGGAACCTAGTGATTGAGACATTCTTATCTCCACTGGTAAAGCGTTCCATAAACGTAAACGCGCAGCGAGCACAGCGAAGGACGTCGCGTAGGTCTGTGAGGAATGAGAAGGGTCTGTAGAAGTGGTTGACCACGAGCATGAAGACGGCTATCAAAAACTTTGAAGGAGAATTTTTCATGAAGATATCCAGGTGAGCGAGGATTGAATAGCATGTTAAAGAGAAAGAAAAGAACGTGAGTGTGACGGAGTTGTCTGATAGGACTTTAACATCTGGCGGTACTCAGAGATGTGATCATACTTTCTAAGACCAAATATGTAGCGAATGCAAATGTTTTGCAATTATTCTTTATAATATTAACTCTTCCATGCTGAACTACAGCTAAGAATGTTTCAGATGCTTCTTTTTTCGAGCAGAAAGCGTAATCCAATCGAGGAATGGGCAAAAATGCGATGCAGCTAGCAATAAACATCCAAGACCCAGGACAATTTTGAAAAAAGCCATTTTCCAACTTGCCCTGGCTGGGGATTGCGTGTTAACCAATATGTCAAGGAGGTCGTTATTAATTTATTTGAAGTCCAAGTTAAAAATCTGTGTTCGGTCACTTTCATCGACCATTCCAGTGAAGTGATCGAGTTGTTTCCAGTAAAATCGTGAGGAATTCTGCAAACTGCAAAAATGCTTGAACCAAATTAGATGCCTTTAGGCAGCTCGAAATAACTGATATTAGTTAATACAATCGATAGGGACACAAATAAGTCCACTTATTGTTTCGTACTCGTAATATCCAATAATTAATCTAGACAACGTAATCTGTTTTTATTGACCCGCATTTCCGGATACCGATTCTATTGGACCGTTTACCAATGTGATTTATAGATACAAGAAAAATATATATCCGTCAAACAAACTCCAACGAATATTTGATTTATGGTTATTAATGGAAATACGAAAATCGGTCGTATTGTTTTGCACATGCACGCTGGAATGTTGTTTGTGTGATAAATGTTTGGTTATAGATTAATTCGGAGAATTGCCAGAATTTTGGATGGTATTGCCTTTTTTCTGTGTTACATATAAGTACTTTCGAAGTTTAGAAGGTTTGAATATTTAAAACTGAGGCAGTATATGTTAATACTCATAATGTAGGATGTATTTCAGTATTTTTTTTTATGTTTCGGTCAATTTGAAACTGAATTGAAAAATTGCCCCAGTAGTTTCTAAGTTTTTGTAGTTTTGTTCGGAACCAATTTTTGTACTACATCAGGTACATAGCTCACTGACAGAATGAATATAACCAACGATGAAAAACTTGGGAAAAGATCTTCACCATGAGTGAGTCATAAATAGATACGAGATAGATAGTTTTGAGTACTACATCGTGTATAGATAGACATATGCGATGATGTATATGATTCGACAAACATACAAAAGATTCAATTTATACTACTTGTAGCAGTTAGAGTTTATAGAGACTTCAAGAATTCATAAATAATCATCATCACCATCATCAGGCCACTTTAGTCTCCCGGCAGGAGCACCCTCTCTGTATTACCCAGAGGTACATTAGCCAGAGCAGTTAGCGTATTTGGCATACACTCGCCACGCTGGCCAGACGGGTTGGAGAGGTGTCGTTGATGTTTATCAGCTTTGTTTAGCTTGTGTTTCCTAAGTCGTCTTCTACGACATCCACGGGAAGGCTTCCTATTAGACATTTTTAACGTAAATAATATTTGACATTTAATTAATTTAAAACTAAAAGAACAGATTTACTCTACAACAAATAAAATAATTGACACATAACACGGCGAACCGATGGCCGATGGGGCAGACAGGTTCTCGAATGGCGACCACGTACTGGCAAGCGAAGCGTTGGACACCCACCACAAGGTGGTCAAACGATTTGACTAAGGTCGCTGGAAAACGCTGGACGCAGGCCGCTCTAGATCGGTCATTTTGGAAATCCCTGGGAGAGGCCTATGTCCAGCAGTGGACGTTATGCGGCTGAAATGATGATGATGATAAAATAAAATAAAATTAAGCTTTATACAATAGGTTTTTGACAGGCTTAAAAAAGTAGTTTATTCCTTTCGACCTTCAAGATGAGACGCATATTTGTATTATGTACCTATATTATCCGCGCCTTTTTGAAAATACTAGTTTTAACCTGATAACAATTACTACTGTTCTATATCCAGGCTTTCTAATAATCTTGCTTACATATCTTCGCGTACCCATAATTTTTTCTTGGAAAAAGTAATTGGCTTCTAAGATCATTTGTTTACTGTCTGCAAACTTAAGCGTAGGTAAAACTGGCACAAACTAAGTTTAAACTAACTATATTCTAAGTGGTTATCTAACTTTTGTTAATATCTGAGCTATTGGAAAACTGAATTCTTTCTCACATTTTTATGGCCCCCCATGTTCATGGTTTAATAATGCCTAAAGAGTTAATAAAATTGTTATTAAAGCAATATAAAATTAACTATCTTGTTGATAGCTAAATGGGTACGCAGCAACGGACTAGTGATGTTACTCCCGCACGGATACGACGGTGCAGCATCAGAGCACTCCTCGTGCAGAGTGGAAAGGTTCCTTCAGCTGACTGACAGCTTAGAGACTACGCCAGATTCCGAGGCTGTGTGCATGCATGTAGTAAACCCTACGACACCGGCTCAATACTTCCATCTACTTAGAAGACAGGTGCGTACAGCTCTCTATACTCCACAGCGAAATGGGAAAGCCGAAAGATACTTATATCAAACAGTGCACTTTTCATGCACTCAGATTCCTCGCACACGGCACAGCTTTGACTAAAAATAACGGAGAATGTTTCCACTGCACTCAGCTCTAACTGAAAATAACACCCCTTTTTTAGGGTAAAAAAGCCTAGGTACATTACTTTACAGATTCATCGCAGACTGTACAGAATTTGTAAAATTTTTGGTAGGTAACTAAACTACTTACCAGCCAAAATTTTTGGTATGAAGTAAGTACTTACTTAGTAGGTAGTAAGTTTTCGTAGATAATAAGTGTTATATTATGGGCAGGTGGTGCGAAACTACAGGAAGCCGTTGATAGTGGTTGCGCCCAAGCTACTTCTGAGGCTGGCAGATGCGGTCTCGCCTTTGTCGGACTTCGGACCTCGCACGCATTTTAAACCAGTCATTGGTATGTATTAACAAAAGTGAAAGTTTACTTGCAGTTTCACGGAAATGTGCTTAGTTTAGTCTTTAAGACTTGAAAAAGTAGAGATTCCATATAAGAACTTAGAGTAAAAAATCAAAAGAAATAAATAAATAAATATATAGGGACAAATCACATTGATTAAGCTAGCCCCAAAATAAGTTTGAAACTTGTGTTATAGGATACTAACTCAACGATACTATATTTTATGATAAATACATATATAGATAAACACCCAAGATTCAGGTCAATTTGAAAAAGGTCATTTTCCAACTTGCCCTGGCTGGGGATCGAACCCAGGACCTCCGGATTAGCGGTCTAGCGTGTTAACCATGACGCCACTGAGGTCGTCGAGGAGAAATAGAAGGAAAGATTAAATTACTAGGAAATATACGATATATATTGGCAAACAGTTAAGCAATATAACTTTACAATCAGTTAAACAGTAATAATCGGGCAAGTGCGAGTCGGACTCGTAAATGAAGGGTTCCGTACCACCGTACAATGTTTTAAAACGCTGAAGAAACACGTTTCTTGTATGACGACCCCCTTTAATTTTTAACTTTATTTTATTTTTAGTATTTGTTGTTATTGTGGTCATAGTAATACATAATTGGTGAAAATTTCAAGTATCTAGTTAATGCCATTATGAAGATCAAGTTAAAAACGCTGAAAAAAACACGTTTCTTGTATGACGACCCCCTTTAATTTTTAACAATTTTTTATTTTTAGTATTTGTTGTTATATTCGCCACAGTAATACATAATCGGTGAAAATTTCAAGTGTCTAGCTATTACGGTTCAAGAGATAGAGCCCTGTGACTGACGGACAGACAGACGGACAAACAGACAGACAGACAGACGGACAGACAGCGGAGTCTCAGTAATACGGTCTCGTTAGCACCCTTCGGGTACGGAACCCTAGAAACGAATAATAATTCTCACTAATAAAATATTTTCTTTTTAATCACAATGACAAGCTAACAATATCCAAATCAAATATTTATTCTGTAAATTAGGCCTTTGCAGGCACTTTTACACGTCAATAATTTTAGTGTACATTACGTGTAATGTTTATTTATATCTAAATTATTTTTTTCTATGTTTAAAAGCTACCGGTACTAGCGTTTCGCAACTAACACTGCTGAGAAGAAACGCCGAAAGAAACTAATTTACGCAGTATTGGCCGCCTACGAGCCAGAAGGACTTTGTCAGTTTACAAAGATATTATGCCTAATACAATGTTATCACAATATAATATGTAAAGCTTGCGAACGAGTGCCAAATCCAATTTACAGAAATAAGTCACACTGAGTAGAGTGCCAAATCCAATTTACAGAAATAAGTTACACACTTACACTCATTTGTTTCCTAGTTTATCCGATGTAGTAATAAGAAACTGACGTGAGATATATTGTGATAACTTGTGTCTGCATTCATCCAAAACTGCTTTATTGCATGACAGTATAGTATGTATGGCACCGAAGATATATAATAAAATACCAAAAGAATATAAAGATTTAAATTTAACTTTGTTTAAGAAAAATTTAAGCTTTTTTTGACAGATAAGTGTTATTATAGTATTAAGGATTTTTTATCTGATAAATTGTAAAATGACTGTCTTAAACTAAAATAGATTCATGGATTTAGTATATTTTAATAGAATTATGTATGATAGATGTTATCCTTTCTGACTTAATTTGCACACCGGTGATGGTAAACATGATTGGACAGACGTAACGTGAATAACTTGTAACACATGTTTGGCAAATAAAATTATCTTTATTTTTATCTGAGTAGTTTAAAAAAACGGAGCCGAGCTGACCAGTCCCTACTGGCGGCACCCGTTTACGAGTTGACGCGTGGATCAGCCATCGCTGAACTCAACCATATTAGAAGGAATCCAGCGACCCGACCCACGACGCTATCGACGACGCCAGTCTGGACATTTTAGTGAGCATGCCAGGCTCGACCTCACAGAGCCTACTAACATCATGCTAACATAAGCTTTTTACTTTTCTTTTTCAAAACAAAAACTTGTTCAAACCTACCAGAAAAAGGTTGCGTCACCTACAAACTTTTCAAATATATGCGGTCGCGCCAATAGTAACGTATATTTGTATACGCCTTTGTCCACGTATGTACGACGTTACAATCCCAACACCCACGTAAGAACGACGCAAAGTCTCCAAGTTACTATGGAGCCTTACAAATTCCTAATATGTACAACCTACATAGCTAGTCACGTTTGTGTAGTTTGCCTAGAAGTTTAGGTACATGAAATATCCACATTCCCTCCAAAGACTAGTTTTTAATTATACCTAAACCTTGCCCTAGATGTTTTCTAGAAAACTCGTCAGCAATATTGTAATATTTCAACTTATCTCGTTACACCAAAAGTTGTAAATAATTGCAAAAGTTTCGTTGCCCTGTTACTATTAATATTAATTAACTAACAAGCCACGTGGCGTTTTTCAGTTCTTTTTCTATTCGTATGTGTCAGTGGCCAACATTTATCTTAAATTTTCAAGCTGCCTTATTTGACATAGCCTAACAACTGCACTTAGAGATGAAACCTGGAATCAACTGCATAATATGGCTCTTTGGGAGACACGAATATAGGTATCTACTTTTTATTAATGATGCTTTGGGTCCAAACTTATTTTAACAACGCTCTTCTTTGAAAAATCAAAGCCCTTCTGGCGCGTAGGCAACCAATACTGTGTAGTGTAAATGTGATTCTTTCGGCGTTTCTTCTCAGCAGTGGTTGTTGCGAAAGGATCGGATCGGTGGACTTTAAAAAAAAAGATATAAATAGGTAAACTTCACACGTAATGTACCTTAAAATTATTGACGTGTAAAAGTGCCTGCAAGGCCTAATTACTGAATAAATATTTGATTCTTTGAATCATCGACTTAGTAGCTGTTTAGCGTGCCTTTTGCCAGGAACAATGTCGTTCATAATAATCCTTTGATTAGAATTTGTGAATTATATAATAATATGAGCACTAATGTCCAACTAGATTTATTTGCTGATAAATTGTCAAAATTTAAATATTCTGTTTATCAACATAATTAGCAGTTATATTTATTGATTCATGTTTGATTGATTGTTTATTTGCTTGCATGTATTAATATTCTCTGTAGTGTCGTGTACAGTCTTTTGTAGGATTTCAGAATAATATTGGTCTTAGATATAAGTACTATAAATGAAGTAGTTCTGTTATCTGTGATTGTACCTTAATAAATAAAATAAAAATAAAATAAATAAAGTAGGTATACTTTCAAAGATTATTATGTAACTTGTATCATACAGCTAAACTAATGTATGTTACGTGTAAGCATTTTGGCATTTCTATTAGGCTTAATGTCTAAAGAATGAACAAAACTTGAACAATTACCCATTTAACTCAGAGATAAGACCGAGAGATAATTACAAATACTTTAATCTTAGTTTTAAGTTCAGTCACAAAGTCGAAACTTTCTGAGAATCTCAAGGAGAACAGTTTCTGTTAGAACAGAGAAACTTCTAAACACGAGCCGAATAATTACAAATACTCGTAGATACTTACTTAACCTTCTCAATTGAAATAACTCTGTACAAGAATTAAAACGGCGTTATATTGTGAATGTTACATTAGGTATTTATTTCAATGAGAATAAAAAATAAATACATGAAATACGTAAACCAAATGGGAATGTGACTTGAGTAATTAAAACCTTCTCGTGCAAAATAATGTATCAACGCTTTAGAAAATGTTAATACCGATCTCTTACAATATCTCAATCATTATTTATATGCGATACACGGGTAACTCACGTAAAAAGTCAGCTAGGTACTGGCCTACATGTTTCGACCTCATCCGGAGGCCTTCTGTAGTGTATGTGAGTGAAAGAGAAGGAAGCATTATGTCATCTCTAGCGCACGTGCGGTCGTAAACAGCTCAGTAAGCTGTGAGCGGCGGAAGTGAGAGGGCGCGCGCGTCTAAGAGCCGACAATATTAAAGGATATACCACATTTTGGCGACGAGGATAAACTGCAAATAGTATTAATATATTATTAAAAAAAAAAAAAAAGTGTGTGTAAATGGGTGTATTGAAAAAAAAACTAATAAAATTTGTAGTAAAAGTTTTAATAAATAATGTTATTCAGAAAGTTTTTACGAAACATGAACACAGTGTTAATGTTTTTAACAAAAATATACTGTTGATTTTTAAATTTAAAAAACAAAATCGTACGTTTATTATCTGTATGTCAAGTAAACAAAAACGTTGACTGCCATTTTATTTTTATAAGTGACGTTAAATTATCAGAATCGGACCTGATAGGTAAGCAGTGATTAAGTGATATCTATACTAATATTATAAAGCGGAAGAGTTTGTTTGTTTGTTTGTTTAAACGCGCTAATCTCAGGAACTAATGGCCCGATTTGAAAAATTCTTTTTTGTTGGGTAGTCCATTTATAAAGGAAGGCTTTAGGCTATATAACATTACGTTCCGACAACCACGCGAACGAAGTCGCGGGCACAGCTAGTTTCTTTATATTGTGACTTCGGATATATTTAATTATTTGGACTTTAGGATGGCATTGCACATGATTTATAACACTAGTCGTCCG
The DNA here is from genome assembly GCA_963576875.1 of Acrobasis repandana. NCBI lineage: Eukaryota > Metazoa > Arthropoda > Insecta > Lepidoptera > Pyralidae > Acrobasis > Acrobasis repandana. Next base: position 17,792,989 of record OY756225.1, read on the forward strand.
TTTACTATAAGTGGAAAGAAAAAATCGGCACGGTGATGGTAGCAAAGTTCTATGCTTTTATTACTGACTTATTTTCTGCTGAATGCAGAAATATTACACAAAAGTAATTACCTACATTTCATTATAAAGATATCTATTAAAACAATACAAATAATACTGATGAAAAGTTTACAATCTAGCATTTGTTACTACTGGTATGAAGTCACCATGATGGCTGTACCGTAAAGCCTAGATTTAGGATCTAGGAAGATAGATGAGATAAAAGAAAGACCAGATATCGGCAAATGAGATAAGTATAATAAACAACTATTACATTAGTTACAAGGATTCACAAGAACACTAGGTACAGACTAGGTAGTCAGGGTCGTGAGTTATAGGCACTAGATCAGTTGAGTAGCCCTTCTAGGTAGAAGAACTACTTAGCTTGAGATGCTGCCGAAGACGAAAGAGGACGAGCGCCGGCCGCCGCGCCTTATATAGGTATATGAATGGGCTCCCTCGCTGCGCCTGAGAGGGGCGGAGGGGTGCTGGAGCCGATGTCACATGGCTGCTGTTGTTTCTGTGCAAGTATGTTTTGTGTAATTTTTAAATTAATTTTTAGCATTTAGCGGAATGACGCTAAAATAATGATTTTAAGGAAATTTAAATACCAGTTGACTTAAAGATACATTAGGACCACAATAAAATAGATTTTGAAAAATCATAAAATTGCCTATTGACCGCACCGTTTCTGTTTGTTTATGCTGTAGGTTATTATTTACTGCCTAAGCGATTCAAGGTTAAGGCACGCCTGTATCACTTCCCGTTTGGGTGTCGAAAACGTACCTACATTATTACTGTGCGTGTGGCAACCACTCCAAGTGGTAAATTCGGTTATACGAATCGTTTGTCCAGAGTAATGGAAATGAGATTGGCCTGCAATGGATTTCTGGGTGTCTGAACGAGGGGGTGCTGGGTTCTGATGTGAGCCAAACCTCGTGAGCTTAAATCATATCGCTAGCAACATTGAGTGGATGATTCATTGAGTTTCTGTGCCGAGTGAGACTTCTGTGCGTGAGTACTAGTACTTATTCTGTGGCTAAGGTTGGACATTGCAGAAACGGTCGGCGTTTGTTTTTGTTATTGTTATAAGTACTTACTTATGAAGTTGTCTAAGCACTATTGAAAAATATGTCCAAGACTTAACTAATACATTTATATTTTAACGTATAATAAAAAAAAATTGCATTGGATCTACGGGCCAGGTTCAATTCCGGGTCGGTTCATGATGAAGTATCTATGGGGGGCAAGGGTAGCCCCGAAGTGTGGGAGCTCCTGAGCAGAGCGTCCCAGATAGATTGTGTGTATAGGGAAGTAGGAGAAACAAACAAATGGAAGATGTAAATAGTTTTTTATGTACACACAAGAGTAAAAAGAAATAAGCAAAACAGAAGGTGCACGAGCGATAAAATCAGTGGAAAATAAGGTAGAAAAATGTAGAAGTAGAATAGTCAAGACAAAAGAACTGAACACAAATTAAATATTAATTTAACAGTTAAATTATTATTTTAACAGTGAAAAATGCTGTTACCACAAATGACAAGACATGAGAGCTCTGAAGGATGGTCATTGACAGTCGACCAAAACTCAGTACTAAAAGTATGCGCGCGCAACATGACGCCGCGAGGCAACATGCGCGCGCAACGCAAAGTCCGTGGTCGACTGGTAAAGACCATCGCTTTCAATAAAGAAGTATAAATAAAAAAGTATGAATACAGATAAATAAAACTTATAAATTTATGTATATACAAGTGGGAGAAGCCCACATATCTATCTCAGATTAATTAATTAAGATAAATAAAGAAAAATCAAGTCCGCCACTTGTACGTTTGTTTTGTTGTGCAATAGAGAATAAATAAATAAATAAAAAATGGGGTGGTACATTATGTGAGTTACATGATGGTTTAATACATACTACTAGACCAATGTAGATTGTTTAATATTGTATCAAGAAATTACGCTCATGCAAAGGAGAACATGGTCTGTTTTATAGACTAAATTACAGGTGATGCCTGTATGAGACGAGTACATGTTGTGATGCAATGTAAATATGTCAGAGTGTGATATAATATGGAAGTTTGTACGGGTAACGCCCGTAATAGGGTATTTGACTGTGTTTGTTTTTGGACAATATTTAATTCGAAACAAGAAATATCACTAAAAAGAAATCTTATCTCGAAAATAGCACGAAAATTGGTTGATAAATGAAGTAGTAGTTAGCATTTTAAATATTGGTATGAAGAAAGGTGGGAGCGTGGTGAGGACATCTCGCTATCACTTTCGTACCCGCGAAACCTAATAGCAGTGACGTCACACAGCAATTATGTAACTTTTAAAATGCAAAGAAATAAATAGAGTCAAATACCGTATTGAAAGTTTGTACGGGTAACACCCGTAATCTAAAGTTTTATACGGGTGACTCCCGTAATTGGAAGTTTGTACGGCTAACGGCCGTAATCTGAAGTTTTATGCGGGTGACGCCCGTAATTGGAAGTTTATACGGGTAACGTCCGTATTCTGAAGTTTTATACGGGTGACGCCCGTTTACTGAAGTTTTATACGGGTGACGCCCGTTTACTGAAGTTTTATACGGGTGACGCCCAATTACTGAAGTTTTATGCGGGTGACGCCCGTTTACTGAAGTTTATGCGGGTGACGCCCGTGATTGGAGGTTTATGCGGGTGGCGCCTGCAGTCTGAAGTTTTATACGGGTGACGCCCGTGACTGGAGGTTTGTACCGGTAGCGCCCGTAATCTGAAGTTTTGTATGTGTAGCGCCCGTTTGCTGAAGTTTGATAACAATTACTAGAAGTCTTGTAACGGCTGTCACTGGGGCGACATTGAGTTGGCATTCATTGAGTGTTTTGATGGGTTGTGTTGGCGCCTCGGGGTGTCCAGTGAGGCAGCTGCCGGTTCGCTTTTAAATGTTTGTGTTTAGTAATTGTACCATGTACCGTGCAGGGAAAAGTGAGGAAAATGTTCATTGTTATTATTAAGTTCATTTACAAGTAATAAGATTTTAATTTCATTTAATATTACACATTGTTAATAATATTATAAAGATGGCAAAGAATGATTTTGATAAATAATATAAGCTATATGTTATAATCGTATTCTGCAGACTGTAAAATGCTCTAGAAGGCGTATCGAAACTGTATGGTTAATTACAGTGTTATTAATAACATTATAATAATTAATAATTAACTCTGGGATTATTAAACGCCTTAGTGTAGCCAGTTTCTAGGTCAGTCTTGCAATACAAACTTTCCGACATTAAGCTGACAGTTATACTTATGTAGTTTATTCTTGCATTTCGTACAAGTGATTACGGTAATCAAGTTTATAAGCTTATTCCATGTTTAGTTTTGAGCATTTTGGTTAACAATTGAGACTTAATAACGAAGTAGTTGCAAATTATTTTATATGTTATTGCTAGGGTTTGTCAATGGTCCAAGATATGTATCTTGGACGGACGTAAGTGAAATGACGGTCAAATCAATGGAAATATTTCCGTCTTTTATTTTAAAGTATAATTACATACATATATAGGTAGGTGTTTAATGCTAGTAATAATAATAATAGCTGTATTGCAGACACAAAAGATCCATAGATGAAATATAATGAAAGTGTTTACGATGAAAGTAATAAGGATAATATTGTTATAAAAACTTGGCGGCAATAGCCAACCATGTCGGTAGGTGTTGGTGGTTATAAGTCTCTCTGCCAGACATTGCACAATGCTTACGTGCGAGCTATACTGCTGAGTTTGATGTTGTGTGGCTGACCTCTGCCTGACTTCACTGCGCGTTCAGAGAATGGGCTGTTTTTGTCGAGAGATATCGGAGACATCGTTTGTTAATGTTGGATGCAAGTAGTCGAGAAGAGTGGGGCAGACCTTCGGCTGGGTTTCTAAGTTATTAGTTCGACGCCCACCTTTCGGCAAGTTGAGGAATGCGGGTAAAACAAGTGAAGTGAGAATCCGCTTCGCTATTGAGGTATTAATGCATCTACTACATATTGATATCCAACATGGAGTATGGGTCACTTCGTTCTAATCCAATTTAATCGAGCTGAGTATCATTCCTTGTTGGTTTCTGTGATTTCGGAGGCGGGATTACATGGTGACAAGTTGAATTGAGGTTTTATCTCCATGCCACGCGTGATAAAAGGAAAGAAATAGGGATTGCCGTCGTATGGTTCGTGATAACCGCTGCGTAAAACAATAGCCTCGCTCTATATCACTTACATATGATACATTTTTGATAAAATTTTATGCTTAACAGGATTAAATGTATTATTTGATGGGTCTGGCTGGCTGGACGAACCAGGGGTTTAACATTTTGAACGTTCAATATTGTAACCACTCGATTATTTATCCGCGATCATTTGGGAATCGAAGTGCATCCGAGAATTGAGAGGTTTTCTAATAGGCATAGAGTCCCCTTAGGTACAATCTTATTAATAAGATTGTGTGATGTTTAATCTTGATTTCATTGGTAGGCTTGGGTAATTATTTCTTCCCTTATTTGTCGGCCTGTGTCGGCCCACTGCTCGACTGAAGGTCTCTCCCAGGGCTACTAAAGTAAAAAAAAAAGAACATATATATATGTAAATAATGAAATCTGTCAGTCAGTAAAAGAGGAAGCAATAAAGGTGAATGTCTTTTTAGTTGGAAAAGGCGATGTGTTATGAAATGGATTGGACTATATAAAAGGAAACGCACAATGGGTACGCAACACATAAAAAAAGTGGAGGGAGAATGGAAATCTGTGAGCAAAGGGATTGATAGACGGAATTTAGAAATTGCAGTAGAAGCGAGTTCAGAATAAGATATTTAAGAATATCACTCAGAAGACTAGAATAAAAATAAAATGAGAAAATTAAATTGATTGTTAATTTCGTTATTAGAAGTCGTAGTAATAATAAATTTACGAAGTAAAAGAAAAAACTGAAAAAAGAAACTAATAAAATAAGGAAGGGATGTAGTGTATGTGAGTGAAAGAGAAGGAAGCATTATGTCATCTCTAGCGCACGTGCGGTCGTAAACAGCTCAGTAAGCTGTGAGCGGCGGAAGTGAGAGGGCGCGCGCGTCTAAGAGCCGACAATATTAAAGGATATACCACACCTTCATCAGGGCGAATGTGTTTTGCGATGCGCACACGAGAACGTCTCGTACGTGACGTTTTTGTGTGTCCTCGTAAGTCACTTTGCTGCCAAAACAACAAGAAACAAATTTATAAACGCTTTTAACTATTAAATATTTTCCAGGTGACAACATAGCAGATCCTATAAAAGTGAAGCGCGTGATCCTAGTGTCAGGGAAACATTACTACGAATTGAACAAGGAGAGGCTCCGCGCCAAGATTGACGACGTGGCCATCGTGAGGGTGGAGAGCCTGGCGCCGTTCCCTCTTCAGGGGTTGCAGGCCGAGCTGGACAAATACGGCAATGCCAGGAGTGAGTCTTCTTGTATACCACTTTCCTTTAGATATATACTATTACGCCTTATCCCTAATGGGACAGACAGACATTTTGGGTTTTGCGGCTCTATGTAGGCGAGAAGGTGAAAAAATTAACATGCTTAATTTTTTTTTCTTATTTCAATCGACTCTAAAAGATCTGTGCGAAAAGAGAAGATTCTAAGTTTTTTCTTTTCTCCTTTCTTTCTCTTACAAGCATGGAATATTTTTAGATTAAAGGACAAAAGCTTTATTAAACATGTGCTTAATATAGTTCATGCGATCTAAAAGGACTAAGCACAAACACCATGCAAACAACTGCATTCCCGAGGAGAGTAGACCTCAGTCGGCCAGTTGTGAAACCACAGCCAAAACGATGGATGAAAAGGCAACGAATTCCGAAGCACCACAGCTATAGATAAATCATCTCTTACTCAAATCTATACTCAAAGGTGAATTAGGGGGCTGAGGTAGGATTGGGCGGCGAACGTGACACACGTCCGCACCTTCCTCAGTCACCAGCGCCCCTGTACCCCGCAGGCCAGGACTCACTAAAGCTGTCAGTAAATTTGTAACAAAGAACGCGCCAAAATGAGACCAGGTACTCAGTCTAAAAAACATCAAGGATACCTACAGTCAAGGATATATGGGTCTACGGCCAGTTACAGGTTTGCATGTCTCCTTACAACTGTCCATGAATTTCATTGTTGATTCTACGCTCGTAAAATCTTATATGTTACACCCTGGTACGGCAACTGAACCACATTTTTCTTGTTTTATTATCATATACTAGCTTTTCCTACATATATACACTTGAATAGCAGGATATTATCCCTTTGGGATCTAAATCTTCAATGTAAACGACCTAAATTTTTTTTACTGTCAACGTCTAAAAACAAATCAAGATCTGGCTAATTTGTGTGCCACTATCATTAAATAAACATCCAGTGGCGTAGGATATTGCTCTGGATCGATTAGAAAATTAATAATCAGATGTCATCTCGAGATATACATATATTCTATAGATTAGATACCTAAATTTAGGGAAAATCCCTATAGACATTTTCTTGTGAAAATTCTTTCCCTGCTGGTGTGAGAGCAAAGACAACACGTGTATACAAATACTTCTCCACCCGCGGAGATAGTATTAGTTGACCGAGGAGTATACCTCGCCATGATATAATTATTAATTATACATCATCATTGTTTTGTAAGTATGTATGGTTGTATAACTATTCATACATACAAACGCTATGATGATGATGATGATGCATTCAATAATTAAAAACGAAACATGGCGAAACGTCTAGAGATGAAAGGTTCTCTCGGTGAATAGTACATAATGGAAAAGTCCTGTCGTCGATCAAAACACTCGTATGTGAATCATTCTGTCGGCAAAAAGTTCATAGGTAAAAGGTTCTGACAGCGAATCTCTCAGAAACTAAACGTCTTGTTGGTGATCAGTTCAAAGGAGAAACGACTGTCGGAGAAAGCTAGTAGATTCTACGTTATAACATTTTTATACCTAATGGGGCAAACAGATCATTTTAGTTTATCATTAGCTCGGCGTAAATTTAGTTATCTTTCTAAATTATTTGTCACTTCAATTTGGATGTATTCAGATTTTTCACATATGGCCTGAATCATGCCGAGCATGCCCCATTAAACCCTGTGCTAATATGTGTTTTCCTTTTCCTGTCTTAAATTTAATTAAGTAAATAAATTAATAAACCCCTTTTTCTATTTGATATTTTATCACTAAAAAAGGGGTGTAAATGTTTGAATCAAATTACTTTTCTTCTGTAAAATATTTATAAAGTCAACAAACGGGTCTTGTTACTGATACTCGAAAGTAATTTATTTCAATTGTCGTAACGAATCGCCAGCAATTTGTCGGATTTCATTTTAAATAAATCAGACTCCAAGATTTGATGGATTTCTCGAGTGACTTCAATCGATCCAGGGGTTGGAATGATTTATTATGATGAATATTTAAACTTCAGATTAGTTTTGATGATAGAATTGTATTTAGAATACATATTCATGTATTCTATTAAAGTACTATCACTGCTGCCTCCTTGGTCCAGTGATCAAGGCGTTTTCCTTGTGATCTGGAGGTCGTAGGTTCAAATCCCACTGGAAAGCATACTTTGTGGAAAGTTGTTTCCAGTCTGTTTAGGATATTGCAGGCTTGTATTACCTGATTATCCGAAAAGTAAGAGGATTCCGTGCTTCGAAAAGCACGTAAAGCTGTGGGTGCCGAACGCCATTTAGCGTTTGTTTAAACCTATCCTAGGATTGGTTCCGGTCTACCCTTTCAGTCGCTTTGTGTAAAAACCAGTAACCTCGTCAAATCACCTAGGTTAGGTAGCGGACCCCGGGCTCTGAAGCGTTACCGCTGATGATGCAACCGGTAATACGCTTGGGTGATGATTTAGGTACTAAACACGTCTTTATCCCTTATTATGTAGACAGAGCCACGGCTCGCAAAACTGAAAGACCAAGCAAATAGTGAAAATCCAATAGGCAATTGTCATTCACCTATAGATTCAACAACTCTTCAATCAAGGCTCTTACATATGTAACTTTTTCTGTTCTAAGTATGTTACATACTGATACATTATCACGTCTGTATCCCTAACGAGGTAGACAAAGCCCAGTCGCGTAAAACCAAAATTCCACATTTAGCGTAGTGGTGGGCGTGAAGATAAAAAAGTAATCAAAATAGTGATGGGTTGCTAGCCGCATCGCCTAAACGTATGTAAGAGATATGATATTAATTTTCGAATATGTATTCTATAGATGCACAGTTGCCGCCTAAAAAATGGCACCGGAAAAACTAGGCATAAAACAGTATTATGCCTTGTTTCGCTCTCAGACGCTCGGTGGCCGCGCGCGTAACGTTACGTCAAAGATTCCAAAGTGCGTGGTAAAAAAAACGGATTTATTTTCACGCTTATCTCAGTTACTTAAGGCCGTACCTGAATTTTCCGGGGTCCAGTGCTGCCCCCATTTAAAATAAATCATTTCAAAGAAAACGGAGACATCATTTAAAATTTTGCTACTACCAAGCCCTAGCTATAACTCTTTAAAGTATTTTATGAACTTTAAAATAAATTAAATGTTTATTGTTTAAAGTGAGAACGTTAAGCTTTACTACGCACATTTGCGAAAAACGGCCACTTTTGGCAAATGTGCGTAGTTAACGTTCTCAAAACGTACTAACGTTGTGCAAAGCTTAACGTTCTCCATTATAAACTGTAAACAGTAGTTCATAAAATAGTTTGAAGGGTTATCTAGGGCTTGGTAGTAATAAATGATGACTCCGTTTTGTTTGAAATTATTTATTTTAAATGGACCCCGGAAAATTCAGGTACGGCCTTAAAGTTTAAATTAGATGACACTTTAGAACTTTTTTCGCAATACTTGAAATGGTATACATCTACCTATGTACGTATTGACATGGCGACAATATTTTGTTTGATTTTGCAAGGAACTGTACATCTATAGAATATACGATCGAATATATTATTAAATAAAAACCGTTTTTTTTTCAGAATTTATATGGAGCCAAGAGGAGCACAGGAACATGGGTGCATGGAATTTCGTCAAACCTAGATTTGAAAACTTATTAGGCAGGAAGGTTAGTCGTTAACTTGTTTACTTCCACCTAAGATGTATGACTTGTCTATAGCACACAGCTTTATTAAAAGCATTCTGGCAGGAAAGATAAAGGCTTAGAGGGAGAAAAGAAAAAAAGGTACCTTTTTATAGAGATAATCTGGTTAAAACACATCTTTTGTGTCTTTCCCTCTTATCGGTATTTACTGTTGCTAGAATGACACTTCGCTAAATGTCAAAAAATGTCAAACTTGTAAACAAAAAGAGTGAGATTTCAGTGAGCCCGCCCGCGCTACGCAGCGCGGCATAGCGGGCTGTCGCTGAAATTAGTATCTTTTTGTGTAGTAAACAAGTTCTATATTTCTTCCAAAGTGCGCGCTACGTCGTGTCGCGTCGCGTCACATCTCGGTGTGAACTGACCCTAACGTTTATAAAGTCTCGTCGCGTCGCTGCCAATTCAGTGTAGCGCGAGCCTAAAGTTACGTTTCACGTTAATTCCCGTGTAAAGCCTTTAATAATCTGAATGCACATTATAATATTTTCCAGTTGGTGTACGCTGGCAGGGCAGAGGCTGCAACTCCGGCCGTTGGTACTTCTACCTTACATCGAGTAGAAGTCCAGCATATACTGAAGGAACCACTGTATAATATAAAATAAATTATATATTTTTCCAAAAAAGATAATAAGGTATTCAGAGAATTGAGAAGTCGCTTGTATTCATTATAACTTGGCAACTGTACTGTATTTTTTGGCATTTGTTTAATAAATATTCTGTTATATTGTACAAAAAATGTTAGTACCTACCTATTTTTTGCATGCTGGAAACGGCTAAGTGTACGATCCTGATTCCATCTATTGTACGACACTTATGCAAAATGAATTTCATTTCATTTCATAAATAATACGCATTTATTTTGTAATTATCTAGACGAATCTAAATATCGTAAAACTGTGAATAAAAAGTTCTTATTTCTTTTTTTCGTGTTTTTCTCATTACCTACATTTATTAATAAAATATAAAAAAGTAGGTGAATAGGATTAAAAAAATGTCTGGTGCCGATAAAACACTCTACATAAAATTAAGTTTAAAAAAAATATAAAAGGAATTTTAAATGTAAAGGAGTGTAATGTAACCCATTGACGAGGCATGTTGCGGAGTGCAAAACTTACTTACTTACTTATAATTTCCAAAGACAAAGATATTTCCGTTAAAAACAATACACGCCTTTTTCGTTCGTGTACGTAGACAAATCCCCAAAACTGTTTAATCGATATCAGTTAGCAACGGCAGTGGACAAAAATGGCCGGTAAAGGAAAGAAAAAAGACGAAGGTGGTGAAAAGAAAGCCAAAAAGGGAGGTGGAAAAGGGAAAAAAGGAAAATCCAAAGGATGCAACATCGATATGTTGGCCGAATCTGCTATGAACAACGTTTACTACGCATGTCATAATGTGCAGGAATTATTGCAAGCCAGGGGATTCTGTCCACCAGACTTTAATAAGAAGAAGAAGAAGGGCAAGCGGTGAAGTAACCTACCTGTGGAGAAATTTTGTTGGATTGTGTCTATAAGCAAATTATCTTAGAAGCTTTGTGTGTCATGTTAGATAAATAAATTAACAAATAATTTATTTTTATTTGTTTAATTTGCCTTCATTGTGTTGAGATAAAGAAGGCTGCTGATGGTTTTCCTGAAGTAGACTTGCTCTATGATTGACCTTAATATTTTGTTCATAAATTATTCCTCTCTAACCAAAGGGTAGCACCCTTTGTTTACCCAACGTACGTGAATCTAATTCTAGGGATCCACCCGTCTGTCCTTTCATCTTATGAACCGCATCATTTCATCATATAATTAGTGTTTCTAATACGGCCACTGTACTCGTATCTACAAATAATAGTTAAAAATATGTGTATTGGGTTTCCAAAATGTTTAATATTGAGTTAAAACCATTGAAGTGCGACTTCAACTCGCTCTTAATGGACTTTTTATTCAGTCTCCCATAAAAAATCCTAAGGTACAGTTAGTTTCTATTCTAGTTCATAGACATTGTCAAGACATAATTTGCATGCAAAATCGACTGCAGCTACAATATAAAGCGTGATTTACTCGAAGATTCTCGCCCCTTAGGTTAAGGCCTTCTTACACTGGCTTTTGTTTAAATAATTACCTTCTCCGCCTTCTCATAATATAATGAGAACGAGATTCTTCAACATTTAATAAGGTAGAGCTAGGAGAGGAAAAATTACCCAAAAATGGCATTCTTGCATGCAGAAATTATTGAGTTTTGAAGCCAGGTCAAGCAGTTAGTTGCCTTGTGGACTTAGTAGCCAAGAATTTACACGATAAGGTCTACTTAGTTCTTAACCTTTACTAAAATTACAAGTAATTATTTTAAATATTGAAATATTGATTTTCACATCATAATGCAGTATGTTCGGAATAATATCTAGCATTCCTGGATTTAATCGACTTTAGTAAGTAATGAAGAAATACGCATGCTAGGAAATTCGCCAGGGGTTTTGAAGTCACAGTAGCACAATTTAAAGTGTACACTGTACAAATGTACCAAGAGTAAGATTCAAACTCACGCCGAATTCAAATCTCACTCTTGGCAAAAACTTTCATCACATTTTTAATTTAGAATTTACAAGTACACTGTTTGTTTGTCTGTTCTTCACGTCACAACTCACAACGTATAAAGTAATCAATGTGATTTTATGTATGCAAAGACTAAAAGCGGTAGCTAAATACTCCATGGGGTAGAGGTACCCTTGTCCTCCATACCTTATACCGAGACACTGTAGGGTTTCTTCAAAAGTGGTACGCAAGACGTACGTTACTGCGTATCCGCGTTTCAGTGTCAAGCAACATTAAGCGTTAATAAATAATGATAAAGTCTAATTTGGTTTGACATATAAATAGGACGTCACTATCGGACGACTATCGTATTATTCTATGGAGTAACCCCCCTGGAGAGTTGTAAAGATTATATTTTATATAAGTAGATATGTTATTATAATAAGAAGAGACACAATCTGTACTTCATCGATTTAATAAGAAAGAAGTTAGTGTAAATTCGGCTTTACGTAACTTTAAATCATCCTTGTGTACTATTTTAATGTCAGATGATCTGATTCCTTTAAACTAGATCACGTTTCATATCCAACTCGAACTGCAGACGCTAAAGACATCCTAGCGAAATAATAAATTAATAAAAAAATAAAATTATATTTACTTTTTAAAAAAGCTACACCTTTTGTGATATTGGAAATGCAGTTAGCTAGAAAAAACTGCAATATATAAGTACCCGGGAAACAATGGCTGATGAAACCGAAACTGCTGCTGAAAAACCTGCAGGTGGAAAAGGAAAGAAAGGGAAAAAAGGCGGCGGCGACATGCTCTCAGAAGCTGCTATGAACAACGTGTACTACGCTTGTCACAACGTCCAGGAGTTGCTCGAAGCCAGGGGCTACACTCACCCAGACTTTGTCAAAAAAAAGAAGGGAAAGGGTTGAAATATTCAGCTATATTTCAAACATTTTTTTTTTGTTTTTTTTTTTGGACTTTCACAGTTTATTTGGATGTTTCGAATGTGATTTGTAATTTAGTTGTTTATGTTACCTTTGTATATTATTCCATAATAATTTTCATCGTGAAAAATGAAAATTCAAGACATAAAGAAGTGTAGATATATTTTTTGTATAACTACCTACGTTGATTGATTTATATAGGAGTTATAGAATTGTCTATAACTGGTGGTTCTGTGAGAACAGTAGACCTCGCGAGCTCTTATAACCGATAACTAACACTTTCCCCTTTCCCCTGGTTTAGCAAAGCCATTTCAGTGAAATCCGTCCATATATAACGCTACAGCAAACTTCCCCCTTTGGCTTCTACTTCTGGAATTTTTCTCTTTTGGGATTTTTGTCTACATCTTGTGTAGAATGAAAACCGTCAATAAATAACGCTATAGCAAAGGGGAAAATAGAGGAGAAAAAGGAGATCCCTTTTCCCCCTATTTCTCCCACAATCAAAAAAATTGCCGACAAAAATAAAAAAAAATAAAAAAATCAAGGAACTTTCCAGCTAAAGGTTGAGAAAGCATTTTTTAATGTTATTAAAATTCTATCTCTGATGGTAGAAGTGTTCATCACCCATTGATGTTTACCACTCTTTATCATCAAGAAAATAAATAATAAATAATTTTCTTTATCTATGAATAAAATATAAGATCTTTTCAGATTTAAAAGAACGCTGTAAGTCAATAACGTTAATTCACGTCAAAGTCACTTAGACATCTATGAAGTTTATTGATGTTGTAATAAAATTTATAAGTGAGGCTTTTAGCCGTTATAAAAATGTGTGTAAAATCTCTGAATAAAAAGTTAACGGGTGAGTAAAGTTTCAGTAGTTCTTTTTACGTTGTCTGTAACTCTCAATTTAGTGTCCAAGCTCGAATACAGCTAGAATAAGGGAGTCTCTTCCATTTTAGCGAAGTAACATATCTATTCTACATTTATGTTATTTTATTGGTCGATTAATTTCTGCTTTACTTCTTGCAAGGCCCAGTTTGTCCCGTCAAAATGTCCTATCTACTAAGGCAGGGTGAAAATAGAAACAATTTGTTTGGCTATACTATAATCTAAATCATATATACTATAATCCATAGAGGGTTGAACTATATTTATGTGCCTACATTAATTTATTGGCTTGGTATTCGTATATCGGCTCATTGGTAGGTATTACGAGTATAAAGGATACTCGTTTCATCACTATCCAACTCGGAACTAGAGGAAGCATAGACACAGAATACATAAGAGGCATAGAGCTGTCATCGCATTCCTGAAATTTCTGCTTTTCCTATTTTATTTTTATCAACTGACATGTATTCTAAATCTCTACAAATGTACCTATCTACTTTTTTTTAAAACCTCATCATCACTAACATAACAGGAAAGTACAAATAGCATGTTACTTAGTTTTACCACAGAATAAATAATACTAAAGTACAGAAGTCTCACTCAGCAAAGAAATTCAAAGAAATAGCTACTCAATGTGGCTAGCGATATGGTTTAATTTAGCTCACGGTATGGTTTAATTTGCAAGCCAATTTCATTCTTATTACTCTGGACAAACGATTCGCATAACTGAATTTACCACCCGGAGGGGCCGCCTGCGCGCATATTAATAATGTAGGTACATTTTCGATACCTAAACGGGGAGTGACACAGGCTTGGTTTTATTAAGATAAAAGAAAGTGAAATTCATACAATGAAGCTAACATATTATACCCATTTGTGATCTCTTGGGAGCATCCTCGGCAATTAGGATTACCTTTGTCTGTCCTTATCTGTCTGGGACCTAATATAAAGGGTACATCAATAAGCCGATTACTCGCAAATAGTTATAGTGAATACCTCCGTGGTGTAATGGTCAACTAGCGTGTTGACCATTACACCACCGCTAATCCGGAGATTCTGGGTTCGATCCCCAGCCAGGGCAAGTTGTAAAATGGCCTTTTTCATATTGGACTGCCTCCTTGGTCCAGTGGTCAAGGCGTTTGCCTTGTGATCCGGAGGTCGTGGGTTCAAATCCCACTGGGAAGCATACTTTGTAAAAAGTTGTTTCCAGTCTGGTTAGGATATTGCAGGCTTGTATCACCTGATTATCTACTGCAGTCGCTCTGTGTAAAAACCAGTAACGTCGAAGAATTGGCTAGCGATATGGTTTAATTTAGCTCACGTCAGAACTTAGCGCCTTTTCGTATAGATACCTAGACATCCATTGCAAGGCAATTTTATTCTTATAACTCTGGACATACGATTCGTATAACTGAATTTACCACCCGGAGGGGCCGCCTGCGCGCATAGTAATAATGTAGGGGAGTGACACAGGCCTGGTATAAGCTACTAAATTGATATCTAAATAAGTGTTAGCTGCTTAGGATGTAAATTTATTTAAGGCCGTACCTAAATTTTCCGGGGTCCAGTGCTGCCCCCATTTAAAATAAATCATTTCAAAGAAAACGGAGACATTATTTAAAATTTTGCAACTACCAAGTCCTAGATAACCCTTCAAAGTATTTTATGAACTACTGTTTACAGTTTAAAGTGAGAACGTTAAGCTTTACTACGCACATTTGCGAAAAACGGCCACTTTTAGCAAATGTGCGTAGTAAAGCTTAACGTTCTAATTATAAACTGTAAACAGTAGTTCATAAAATACTTTGAAGGGTTATCTAGGACTTGGTAGTTGCAAAATTTTAAATGATGTCTCCGTTTTCTTTGAAATGATTTATTTAAAATAGGGGCAGCACTGGACCCCGGAAAATTTAGGTACGGCCTTTAAGGCTAAGTTAAACTGAACTTAGCCTTAAATAAGTTTACATTAAGGGTACAAGTAGGAATACAATCCATCGCATCATATACTATCAAGAGTAAGGGACAACGACCAATGTTTGCGACACAATACAACGGTTACTTGCTGTATGCAATCTATAACAATCCTTTAACGAGCAATTAAGGTCTACGCTATCTATCCAAATCGTAGCGGTAGACCCATTTCTTCATACATCATCATCATCATATCAGCCACAGGAAGTCCACTACTGGAAATTGTCGTCCTCCAAGGATTTCCAAAACTACGGATTGGAAGCGGCCTGCATCCAGCGTTTTCCTGCAAACTTGTTCAGGTCTTTCAGGTCTTCCTTTCATAGGTACCCGTTGCTGTAATGTATAAATAAAATTCAGATTAACCGTTATCTTGGTTGGCAATGTAACGCTATTATTTTGAATCCCTACCATTTGTACGCACCATTTCACCATTGACAAATATCGCAAAATCAATAATAAGTCCTACTGATTCATACAAGTTTATTGTTGGGTACATAAGGTCGTATACCAAAATAGGCCTGTCCTTGAATTGAATAGGCTTGCGATGACATAGCCCGACATTTTACGGCCTTTTGGACTATTCGGTACAGTTTGTTCTGGAAAATCGTGTGGTGCGGTGGTTGTCAAATATATTTTCGAAGTAGTAAGCTAACATTTCTGTGGAGTAAGTATAATTTTTTTGTAGAACTAAGTAGGCAAACGCATACGGCCCAATGTAGATCATATCTTCAAATTCACATTTCTTCAGATTTTATTTTAACAGATTCCCATAGATGGTAAGTGGTTATTTTGTAGTTCAACACGCTCGTAGCAGTCTGCAGAAATCTTATCACACATTTTTTGACAAACCTCATGGGGAAAACCGTGGCAGAGTGTTCAAAATTCATATCAAATAGAAATGAAAAGCTACATGGCTTTCATTAATAACTGATTGAGGAATATTGCCTTTATGATTCCGGATTTACGCGTGTGTACATAGGTACTTTACTTAGGGTCGATTTCGATAAATGAGTTTACAAGGGTTTTAGGCCAGTATAATAAGCCCCTTAAAAAAAGAAATGATGACGTGATGTACTTACATCTGGATAAAAAATTGGACTTGAGTAATCGGGGAACATAACTAGGTACATAAGAAACTAATTTTCTTCTTTTTTTAAAGTCGATTAAAAATGCAGCTTTACGTCGCGTTTTACAATTTTCATTTAAAATTCTACTGGCCTAATATGAATAACCCATTCTGTTCTCTTTCATTAAATTTGAATGGATTTGTTCACGTTTACGACAATAGACATCTGGACCCTTCATTGATAAGGTTCCGAATGAGAGCAATTATTGGACCTCTTTCAACAGAGTGCGCCAAATTGGTTCAGCTTATTTTAATTTGTCGATGTGGCGAGCAATAAACGTAATTCATTGTACAATTTTGTGAATGTGAATGATTTTGAATGCGTACTTATGTAGGTATGATTTGGAAATGTCCTCAAACATAAAGAAATTAAAATAGAGCATTGTTCGCATAAACCTAATGAAATTCTCGTAATAAGTATCAAAACTTTCATAAATTAACGTTCCAATCCTGCATAACATTTAAAAAAAAACAAACAAGTAAAAAACAAATATTGAAAAGAGGGAAAGTCTTTGTGAAAATGTTGTTGAGATGTATTTTAACAGCACTCTTTTGTTGAATACTCGTTATTGTGAATTCGTGGAATTCCACAGTGAATTTCGTCTTCCTCATATTTTGCTTAATAATTTTTAAGGCGGAAATATTGGTCGTACCTACTTACGTAATTTTATTTTTGTGATAGATATAGACTGAAACCGTCGCGTGCGCCCGCTGGCGGTGAACCCACTGCACCGCGCACCGTCGCGGAGCGCGTCTCAACACACCGCTCCCGCGCGTTGACGCGTTTTTAGTGCGTTGGACTAGACGTGTTTTCTATACAAACTGAGATACTTGCATACAATGTTAAAATCTACGCTCCGCGACGACCGCGACGGTGCGCGGTGCAGTGGGATCACCGCCTAACATAGCGGACGCCCTTACTCGAGTGAACGTAGGGGTAGCAAAACAGGCCCGCCGCTAGCTGTTATTAGGCACTTTTTAAACGCCCGGGTGAACAAGATTTAGCCGCCCCACGTACAACTCTACGCTGCGTGAAGCGGATGAGTAGGGCCTGATTTTGATGAGCTTTTTTTAGCATACCTACGGAAAATGTGTAGATCCACCACTGTGCAAAAAAGACACAGTGATTAACACATCAACAGTCCGTGACCATATGTGGGTTCACAAACAATTGCTTTTTTTATTATATCTAATAACTGGACTGTGAATGTGTTAAACGATTAGGTATTACATAAGAAATATTATAGAACTATTCGTTACACTTTTCATTTACCAGACGTTATCTCACTTTAACGACGATGACGTTACTCCGAAGCGGTACTAAGGCTCGACACACTATATTATTATGGTGCAATAAAGATAATTTGTATTGTATTGTATATTATGTTGGCTTCTTCCATTTGGCAAAGTCCATCTATTTCTTGGGTTATCTGTTTGTCGAAATATCTAATAATTGTTCATAATAGCTTAGTTTTATAACTTTTTTATAATGTATTTATGTATTATACAGGGTGACTTTTTAAACACCAGCCAGGTAGATATTGAACTACTTAAATTTTTCATTCTCCCATACAAAATCCGTTTGGCTGAGCGCTGATTTGTATGGGAAGGTAAATTTTTATTTAAGTTTTTCGTTAATTGTTTTTATGGAAAGTAGTTCTGTATCATGCACGTCTCATGGACTGAACTTGCTCCATAAATTTGGCTGGTGTATAAAGTCAGCCTGTATGTGTGATCACGAATTAAGATGGCAATTTCCGATGCACGATAAATCTCAAAAAAGATTATGATGGCATCGTAAATAGAATCAAAATTATATTAATTGCATTGTGTGTAAAAAATATAACTCAAAAGCACCTTTTACCACTCTATTAGGTACTCACTAGTCCCGAACTTTCTTTTAGAACTTGTCGAACAACGATGACTGTCCCAGCTGTAGGCATAGACCTGGGCACCACCTACTCCTGCGTCGGGGTCTTCCAGAACAATAAAGTGGAGATCATCGCCAATGACCAGGGGAACCGAACCACCCCCTCTTACGTCGCCTTCAACGACACAGAGAGGTTGATTGGAGATGCTGCCAAAAATCAGGTATTTGACCATCTTTATTTTCGATGACATCTTTATTTGATGTTCGGAAAGCTAAAACTCGCTTTTCATTTAAAAAACCAGTGAAAGCTCATTTTCTTCAAAACTGTCAGATAGTTCTTAGTGTATGTAGTATATCCTGTATATACTTATCAGTGTGCATTTTTTTTATGTAGTTTATTGTTTATTATTACTTATTTAAATATACTTAGTTCTTTTTTCACCGATATATCTCTTCTAGTTTCGTACTACCCTTGTCAATCTACACATCACCCGGTTGGTTGACTGGTAGATAAGGCCAGGCTTTACGTCCGCCATTACAGTTATATTTGTGTGGGTTCAACAACATAAGTCAAAAAAATTATAAATAAAAAAATTACTTGGAATTAAATATTCTTATGATGATAAATTAATGTAGCCTCCTTATCAAGAGACGACGTGTAACAGTGTATTTAGAAATACACTATTAAGCATTTACCGTTAAAGCTAACGGAGTAGACAGAGCCTAAACCTAAAGGGCCACTTTTAGCGTAATGGTGGGTGGGTGGAAAAAGCGAATCAAAAAAGCGATAAGCCACATCGCCAATAAGCATGATTCGCATTTTCCATCAGTTTAGGAAGAGAAGCAGCTAACACATTCTAAGTTTTTCTTTTCTCACAGAACAGCGTGTAAAGAACTAAGTAGCTACCTATACAGGTATTACGGACCTTATCAACTTTTAATCCTTATGGAAATATGTCAAGTTTTACTATATTTTTACCCTTATTTGGCGAAAACATTTTATGACAGATTTATTGACAGACAAGATACTCGTACATCAAAGCGAAATAAGTTTGTCATACGAAACTTAAAAAAAAATAAAAAAAAAATAATTACTTGTTAAAAATAACTAACGACATTGCAAAAAGTATTTACATAGAAAAACAGGAATGTAGACCGAACGAAACTGCTCTTACTTGAAGCGAGTTCCTTTGAACTAACTTTGATGAACTGTAAAAGTTACCCGGTCAGCGCTGAATGGAAACCATTCAAGTGAGAAAGGTCAACGAATATAACACATCGTCGTAATGGGCCGTAACATTATGTAACGGCTCACTGGACACCATTCCCATACATCACACAACCATTTTATGCGTTCAAATGCATTGTTATAGGTGGCGATAAACCCGAAAAACACGGTGTTCGACGCAAAAAGATTGATCGGACGAAAGTTCGATGATCCCAAAGTCCAGCAAGACATCAGATATTGGCCATTCGAAGTTGTTTCAGAAGGTGGCAAACCGAAAATAGTCGTAGAATACAAAGGACAAAAAAAGAGATTTTCACCAGAAGAAATTTCATCTATGGTTTTAACGAAAATGAAGGAAACTGCAGAAACTTACCTCGGAGCGCAGGTCAAAGACGCTGTTATCACTGTTCCCGCGTACTTCAATGATTCCCAAAGACAAGCCACTAAAGACGCAGGTCAGATAGCAGCACTAAATGTCCTTAGAATCATCAATGAACCAACTGCTGCTGCCTTGGCTTACGGGCTAGACAAAGATTTGAAGGGTGAAAAGAATGTTCTAATCTTTGACCTTGGAGGTGGAACATTTGATGTATCCATCCTACAAATATCTGAAGGTTCATTATTTGAAGTAAGATCAACGGCAGGAGATACACACTTAGGAGGAGAGGATTTCGATAGTCGAATGGTGGATCACTTCTCTCAAGAATTCGAAAGGAAATTCAAGAAAAATATCAAAGACAATCCTAAAGCATTGCGGCGACTTCGAACAGCTTGTGAAAGAGCTAAAAGGACGCTCTCTTCTAGTACAGAAGCCAGTTTAGAAATTGATGCGTTGCACGAAGGAGTGGATTTTTATTCTAAGATCTCAAGAGCGCGTTTTGAAGAACTCTGCTCAGATTTGTTTCGGCAAACTCTCGTACCCGTAGAGAAAGCTTTAAAAGATGCTAATCTTCATACGAGAGAAATACATGATGTAGTCATGGTGGGTGGGTCTACTCGTATACCGAAAGTTCAGAGGCTACTGCAGGTTATGATTTAAATACTATTAATATCCTGAAATTTTATCTATGGTCCAAAGATAAAATTAAGTAAAACCGTTTGTAATCTTCCAGGATTTCTTCAGCGGTAAAACTTTAAACTTGTCAATCAACCCTGATGAAGCTGTAGCCTATGGGGCTGCAGTCCAGGCAGCTATCCTAACAGGTTCTAAAGACACCAGACTGCAAGATGTATTGCTGGTGGACGTTACTCCGTTATCGCTCGGGATAGAAACAGCCGGAGGTGTGATGACGAAACTAGTGGAAAGAAACTCTAGGATCCCAATCGCGCAGAAACAAATATTTACGACGTATGCTGACAACCAGCCTGCTGTAACTATTCAGGTACTACCTTCCAAACAAATAATAAAGTACTGCTACTTGTTGGATATTTCTGAGTTTGAACTTTAGAGTATTTTAATCTATTCGGTTTTAGATTAGCTTAGCTGCTCGTAGGTATAAAATCTAACTTAATAACCAACAAAACTCTGGTGACCGGCTAACTTACACTGAAGTAACTGAAGGCCACCTTTTGCGCATTTCCTAATTTTTAAGATAATTATGTTCTGTTTTTTACTTTTGTGCAATAAAGGGTATTGTATTGTATTATATTGAACATCTTGATCCAATCTACTATACGTACCTATATCATAACACACTAATCTGGCGCTTGTTCCTCTCAATGAGCGATGATGAACTGGGCTGTTCAGCAACGGGAAATAATCGGCTGTAAACTTATATTTATATAGAGATTTCAAGAGGTACATAAAAAGAACGTGTTTTACAGGTATACGAAGGTGAAAGGGCTCTAACAAGAGACAACAATCTGCTTGGAAATTTCAATCTGACTGGTATTCCACCAGCGCCCAGAGGAGTACCACAAATAGAGGTCAGTAACTTAATAAAAAAATTGATGTTTAAAAAAAATAATTGAAAACAGCATATGGTAAAGGTTACCAAATATAAGTTAGAGGACTTCGCCATATAGCGGAAAAAATCAGAACTAAATTTAACATATCACCGCATTGCATAACACAGATTAAAAAACTCTCGGTGGCGCCATCATATTTGAGGTCTATTAATAACTTAGTAGTTAACCTATTAGGGTTGAATCTTATCTATCAGCACGGAACAGCACTTTCCTATGCTGCTATCCTTTTCTGTCGCTCAGAAGCGTAATTTGCTAGAGTGAGAGAGAGCGACGGAACGCTTCAGCACCGGCCATGCTCGTTCCGTCGCTCTTACTTAATTACTGTTCTGAGCGACAGAAAAGGGGATAGCAGCATAGAAAAGTGCTGTTCCGTGCTGATTGATGTGATCCAACCCTTAACGGTTTCTGTAGCCTTTAGAGTTTTACTGAAGTATCGGTCGGCAATCAGAACATTAGCAATGCCTTGGTAATGCCTGGAGCACAAACAATACCTCTAGAACAGAATTCTATGGAACCACTTTTTTACTAGGTAACGTTCGACATTGATGCCAACGGAATTCTCAACGTCAGTGCTGAAGACAGAAGCACGGGGCGGTCAGAACGTATCACTATATCCAATGACAAAGGCAGACTCAGCAAGAAGGACATAGAAAAGATGCTGAATGACGCTGAGAAATTCAAGGCGGAAGATGACGCTGTGAGGAAGAAGGTAGAGCTGAGAAACCAGCTGGAGGGATATGCGTTCGGGTGCAAAACTGTAAGTAGAAGTGAATACTCGTATAGCTAACGACCTACTCAACACTTTAATACATACCACCTATTTATGTAAGTAATGAAATACTCAAATCTATAGACTCATTTTTAATACGATGCAAAAATTCTGGCCTCCTATACTTTAGGTATCTAGTATGGAACAGACGTTTTGATACAGTGGACATTTTGATATAAGGGCCCTTCCACACAACTTTTTTTTACGCTCGTTTGTATCGAAAAAACACGCAAGTAGAACGCGCAGCAAACGCAAGGAGCCGGCGGCACCGTTTTAACCTTTACACACAATGCTTGCGTTTGTATCGATACAAACGCGCGCTTACAGCTTACGCGTTTGATTTGCGACAAAAACATGTAAAATCTGCCAAAACGTGATAAAAACGCGCAGAGGACGCGCGCATCTAAAACGCGCATCGTCAGGGCGTAAAAAATCGTCGTGTGGAAGGGCCCTTATGAACTTTATGCGACTGAAGGAATAACATCATGTACTGAATAAACTTACTGTAAAAAAATTTACCTCGCTTTTCGACGTTACGTTACAGGCAGCAGAAAATGCAAGCAGCCGAATAACAAATGAGGAAAGAGACACAGTTCTGAGGGAATGCAACAACCAACTGAGCTGGCTCGAGGCGAACCCTGATGCGTCGCGAGCTGACTTGGAGAAGCATCTGAAAGATGCACAGAAGGTATGGAACATAGTGTAAATCCTTCTTAACAAGTAGTCGAATAACAAATGAATAGCGAGACACAGTTCTGAGGGAATGCAACAACCGACTGAGCTGGCTCGAGGCCCCCGATGCATCGCGAGCTGACTTGGAGACTGTAATGTGATTGAATACCATACTTATTCTTCTTTTATTTTAATCACCAGGTTCTTGTTGATGTAGTACTCTCGTAGTAGACGGCTCCGGACCTTTCTTCTCTTTTGACGAATATTTCACAGTGTTTTATTTATTATTATTTTTTGTATTATATTTATAATTTTTTTTGTAGCCAAAATGGATAGATATTTGGATAATACATTTTTTGGTATAATTTTCATATAAAAAACTGTGATTGTATAAAAAAGTAATATGTATTATAAAGGCAAATTTAGGCAAATTAGAGGTATGTTTGTGATTTTTTTCTATCGAGCCAAAAATGCTCAATCGTGTTTTGGCTATTGTGCGTGTCTGTAGAAAATCCTTAAATTTTTATGTAAATTTTTTGAGGAATAAACTCTAGTAGTTTAATTAGTGATTTTTCAAAAACACGCACGGTATTGCAAATTGTGAACCCACGTCACCTTAATGACAACGCGGATGGGTTGCTAGCCGCATTGCCTATTTTGATTCGTTTTTCCACCTTTTCGACCATCATCGCGCTAAAAGCGGCCTTTTGGTCGTGAGGCCCGAGTTCTGTTTACTTTGAGCCGCAATACCCCAAAATGCTTTGTCTTCCCCATTAGAGATGTAGGCGTGGTAGTGTATGTATACAACGTGTAACAAAAAGGGCGTATCAACCCGAAAGGGTGTTAACGTGCTAACCAATGTGAACAACATTTACTATGGGAGCACCGCTGAAATCGCAAAAAAAAATCGGCAGCTCCAAACAAAATTAAATACCTACCGTGCCAAAATTTATGGAGCTGCAGATTTTTTTTTCGCGACTTCAGGCTTGGTCCCAGAGTAAAAGTTGTTCACATTGGTTAGTACGTTAACATCCTTTTGGGTTGATACCCCTTTTTCGTTACACGTTGTATATGTGTGTTTGTTTGTTCTTCCAGATCTGCCAGCCGACTATGATGAAGCTTCACGGACAAACTGGTACCGGAGGACCAAGCTGTGCGCGGCCACAAAGCCCAGACGGGCCCAGAGTCACAGAAATAGATTAATTTTGACATAATTAGTTTTACCACATGCCCGACAGAAGGTGACGTCATTAGCTATCTACAAAAAATATTTTCTAATAAAGATCTGCTGGCAAAAATCCTATGGAAATCAAGAATGTTGAATAAGCACCGAACTTTTCATCGGTACACATCTATTAACTTTACACGTCGATACAAAAACTAGTAAGTTTTTTTGACCCAATTAGGTAATTGGAAAAAAAGAATACATGACCACTTGAAGACACAAAATCATAATAGACGTAGGTACCTAGCATCTATTATGAGTTTTATGAAGTTTTCCTACATCAATATACGTCCAGTAGGAAAATTCATAATAGACACGCAGATCAAGGGTTTTCTTAACACATTGTTGGGCAGTAAGCCAGGCACAATAGTATAATTGATTTACGACTATAGAGGCGTATTGTGTCCTTCAAATGTGTTAATGACTAGATGGGCACAATAAAAAAAATTGCACTCGACGAGTTAGTGTGTTCACATTTTTGACTAATTTTAGTGTTGAATCATTAACAATCCATGAATTAAGCAATAAATATTATATACAAACAAACTGCTTTTTCATTAAAACACAAACTCCTGTTACAAAATGATTTATTATAAAAATATAACATTGTACTGGCATTTGCGACTCCATAACTAATGCCTGAGGTATGGGACCGGTACTGAAGGGTGACGCTTACAGGAAACGTTCAATATACATATGGTTTGTTTTTTGTATGTGTAAGTGAACTCTCTGCCCCTGACTGTCTCACAATTTTACGTGAATAAACCATGTACCTAACAATATTCATAATGAATTATCGTCGCGTCGCGTCGCGTATGAATTAATCTCGCGTTAGTTTCAATAAAATAATATGGTTTAATCTTCAAATAAGCCCATCCCCCTTCCTCCCCTCCAGCACCTATCCTCCCTGCAGACAAATATTAAGTTTCGCTCTAAATCCATAACAAGCATGTGCGTAACTGTATCTACCTTATCATAATATTGAACTACGAATTATACATATTAATTGAGTATAACATTGTTTGCACTGGTGGTTTCTTATATATCTTACAAAAAGGCCACTCTAAACGATAATATGACTGAGAGCTGCATAGTAGTTTACAAATAAATAATTTAGTATATTTGTATCATGAACGAAAAATACAAGAGGACTGAACCCCATACCAAAAAGCGTACTGTGTTAAAAAGCCAAAATTCTGTATTATTTCTAGATGTCGCTACTATCTCGCCCGCTACCCATACAAATAATGACGGTATTAACGAAAAATCAGAGATGGCGCTTGTTTGTTCGTATAAAATGATCGCTTATACCGCCATCTTTCCAAAATCACTACGAAACCAAAGAATATATACACTACGCGAAAAGAAACGACACTTAAGCATGTGTGCACGTAAAATCACTTGCGGCTATGTGTGGGTGGCTGGAAGTGCGCGGGGGCCTTGAAAGGCGCACGGGGCGTGTGACGCCACTTCGCCGACTGCATACGCCACGATATTCCATTTCGGTTCGGTACAACCCTAGCGTTACGTTCTCCGGCAAGGTCACCGGCGTTCGAACTCTCACGTACAGGGAGCGTCGCCGCTGTGACGAAACTACCTTCTTTCGAACTAGTAGCTCCATCTAGAACATCTATACTAAAAATGGAATTACGCTTCAAAGTATGAAGGTTGGCAATTCACTTGTATTTTTCGTCCATGGTTTGTATTCATGAATACACGGAAAATGGCATAGCCTTTTTTTTCATATTTTCAATCGATCTACACGCTCCTCCTTACTACGCAAATCATTTTGCCTTTTTCTTTTAAAATAATAAATTGATATGAATAAATGCAAGTTTAATACTTATTAACTACCATTCGTCAGAATATAGCTATCTAATCTACCCTTTACCTATAAATTTACTATATCAAACACTATTTAACGCAAAACCTTTTAGATGGTACCTCAGAACATGAAATTGCACAACTTTTGTCCTACAACTTTCACGAAACCTAAAATAAAAAAATTGAATTTTCATACAAACTGATCAGCTGATCGAGTCAATTTGTATGAAAATCCGATTTTTTTTTTGTTGTAGAACAAAAGTTGTTCAGTTTCATGGACTGAGGTACCATCTGAAAGGTTTTGCATTAGTTCATAAACACGTTGTATAGGTTAACAAACAAGTAAGTCGACCTGATATGATGGCGCCTCCGATTGATTTTTAATGTGTGTTATGGAACGGAGCTATGGTGAATTTAGTTCAGATTTTTTCCGCAATACCTCACCAGGTTCACTTAACAACTCAACTTATTTGTTAACCTTTATTTTATTTTGCATTGTGCATCGCAACAAATAATAAATAATGAACTTTCATTATGTCCGGTAACTACTCAAATTAAGGTGAATACCAAGCAGAAGAGGCGCCCTCTTATAGAAATATGTAAATTTTCACCATATTTACGAGTTAACAATTTATTTCAAATGAGGGCGCCACTTTTGCTTGGTATTCACCTTAAGGTAATAAAATTATATTAAGTTAATAAAACTATTGTGATATATTCCAAATATTTTCTGAATAGTTGACCATATTATCCGATATTACAAAAAGTAGTAAACTGGTATAAATTGTATATATTGTAGTAATTTATAATCAAAACTAGCGGTTCATGCTGGCTTCGCACGAGTATGAATTAAATATAAATATACGCATAAAAATTAACCCAGTCGTTTTAGAGTTTGTCATGCAAATAGATATATTATGCGTCTATGTATACAAAGTGCGTGAAAGGGGCATACCCGTAATAAATCGACCACATGCAGTACTAGATCACTAAAGTATAATAAAATTGAAATAACAGTCTATAAACAAAATAAAATTCGACATTCCCATACAAATCACCCGGGCGGCTGGACACTTTTGTATGGAAATGCCGAAATATTTTTTTTATTTATTGGCTGTTATTTTAGTTTTATTATACTATAAATAAATAAATATATAAGGACAAATCACACTGATTAAGCTAGCCCCAAAGTAAGTTTTTTAAACTTGTGTTATGGGATACTAACTCAACGACACTATATTTTATGATAAATACATATATAGATAAACACCCAAACCCAGGACAATATGAAAAAGGGCATTTTCCAACTTGCTCTGGCTGAGGATCGAACCCAGAACCTCCGGATTAGCGGTCTAGCGTGTTAACCATTACGCCACGGGGGTCGTATTATTTATTATTATTATATTATTCTAGTATATACCGTGGTTCGATTTATAACGGGTATGTCCCTTCCACGTTGTATATGGGGATTTCAATTTATAATAAGTAAGGATTAAAATAACTGATCGCAACAGAGAAAGATGATTGTATTCTATATACATATTTTTAAATAACTTTTTTTCTAAAATTTATAAAAAGAAATCATGACGGCCAGCGAACTATAATACTAGTAACGTGATTCCGTAAGAACAGTAGTCCTCGCAATAAACGACACTTTCCCCTTTTCCCTGGTTTGGAAAAGCAATTTCGGTGAAATCTATCCATATAATAACGCTACGCTAATACTCAAGCTTCTCCCCTTTACTCCTCCTTTTGGTTTTTTAAGGAAACATCTTGTGTAGAATGAAGTGCTTAGTGTGCCTCTCTTTGATAAAAATCCGTCAACAAATAACACTTGAGCAAAGTCCCCCCTATTTCTCCCCCAAACAAAAATCGCGATCGACTAAAAAAATTAAATAAATCAAGGAACGTGTGTGTCAATTTTTGTCTAAATCGGTTGAAAAATGCGACCTGTAGGCGACCACAGACTGACGGACAAAAGCTTTTTTGGCCAATCTCGAAACTGAGACGTTTAAATTCGCTCGCTTGATTCAATATAATCCGGTAGATGACAACAAGTCAAATCAGATTTTTTTTATTAAATAATTTTACGGCTCTGGATACAAGTCCTTTAGAGTCTATCTTTAATTTTGTTCTTTATTCCTAATCCTAACCTAATCTAATCCTAACAAGTTACAATCAAAGGGTGGTGTAGGCCTTTGACTGTTTCAAGGGAGCTTCTGGCGACAAATCTATACGAGTCCACTGGTTTTCATAGACGATTGAGTGGCGGACGACGCCCGAAGACGCCCACGCAGTCCGCAAAACAAATATCACTACAGCTGTACTATGACTGTCCACTTTAACTATTTCACACATTGTTCATGTCATGAGCATTTATAACACCAAACAACACCAATTTCATATTATAAAGTCCACTAAAATCAATTTGCAAAATAATTAAAAGCAAACCCCAACCGAATCCATTGACTTCCCGCCAAAAACTCAAGTCAAATCAGACACTTTTTTCTAAACGTCAAAAACAAACATTTTCTATGGGAGTTGTATGAAAATCAGACACGTGACGTCATAGTTTCGTGGAGTCAAATAGCACTCTTAATATCAGTTTTTCTGCATTAATAAATCTAAAATCATGTTAAAAATGGATATGATCAATGACAAGTGACATTATTTTATGACATTTTATTCTCTTAACAATACCATAATTAATTTTTGACCCAGTCATCTACCCAAACTGTCAGCCAATGTCTGCTATGAAGCAGCGTTATACAGCAACCACTCATTGGGTAGATGACTAGGTCAAAAATAAATTATTTGGTACTGTTATTTATTTATTATTTATTAAAATCTTTATTGACCAAATGGTACAGAAGGTGAACTTAACGCTAATGCATTCTCTACCAGTCAACCTTTAGGAATTAGTTAACAGTTACGAGAATAAAACGTCACAAAATAATGTCACTTGTCATTGATCATATTCCACTGCTGAAAGCGCACCGTGTGTGTTTTCCTCTTTGGCGAAACACACACGGTGCGATTTTCAGCAGTGGAAGTGGAGCGCTTTTTGACTTGATGCAAAAAAACTGATATAAACAGCGCTAATTTAAAAAAAAAATGACGTCACGGTTGTGATTTTCATACAAATCCCATAGAAAATGTTTTGTTTTGACGTTTAGAAAAAAAATGTCTGATTTAACTTGTTGTAAGCTAGCGGATTGGCGTGTAGTGACATCAGTAACAGTCTTCTTCGTCTAAGCGCGTTCCCGGTTGCATCCTCAGCTGTGCTGCTTCGGAGCACGGGGTGCGCTTTCCAGCTTTTTCTTTTCCAAATATAACATGCATGTCAATGGTCACCCAAGGATGCCAAAGACCTTGCAAAATGGAGAAGAAATAGCCGGAACAGTATAAATGATTTGGCTATATATATTTTAGTAAAAACAAGCAGTACGAGCAGTCACCCGCCTGCCTAACGTCAACCCTTTTTGGGAATGTATTTGTGCGAAAAGTTTTTCAACCGGCCGCCGCCCGACGTTAATTCCTTGGGAATGCAATTGTAGCACAAGATGTTTGTGCTTAGTCCTTTAGTCGCCTCTTACGACATCCACAGGAAGAGATGGACTGGTCTTATTCTAACCCGGAACCACACGGGTAATATCAGTAACAGTATTGGCGTAAAACTATTAAGTACCGCCTACTTGCATTTACATACTTTTGATGGGGTCATTTTTTGAGCCAGATTATGCTTCCATGGATTTATAGCTCGCTGCTTTTAACTCAACTTTCTTTGTACGTGACTCGACTATATTACTCAAATAAATACATATATAGGAAAAAAACCACACTGATTAAACTAGCCCCAAAGTAAGTTTAAACTTGTGTTATGGGATACTAACTCAACGATACTTACTATATTTTATGATAAATACATAATATACATAGATAAACACCCAAGGCCCGGTACAATTTGAAAAAAGCCATTTTCCAACCTGCCCTGGCTGGGAATCGAACCCAGAACCTCCGGATTAGCGGATAAGCGTGGTAACCATTACGCCACGGAGGTCGTCGCTTAACAATTATAAGATATCTTTGTAATGTTATTTCTAGTGCATTTTTGTGTGTGCATATAATATTTGTACTCACAATAGTATCTATATGGTACACGTTTATCACATTATCCTGCTTGACAATATCGACAACGATAAGCCATAGATTAACGTGCTACGGACTAATATAATATATAATAATACCTCATTTTATAACCCAATTGTGAGGATGGCCCGTCAGTGTAATGAGATTGCGAATACTAACCCTGAATTTGATGTTTTTGATCCCAAACTTGCCTCATACCTTTAAAGGGTCTTGTATGATTAAAATGTGAAGTGCATACATATTTAATAGGTAAGATTTTGTATATTTTTATTTTACTTGTTAGATTGTAAGAACACCTCTTTTATTATTTCATGTACACACATGTTTTGGATTGCAACCAGTTTCAATTTTTTTGTATGTTTCTTTCTGTGTAGTTTTGTAATAGTTGTAATCTGTTTTGTGTAATAATAAAATAAAATAATGCCATCTCGCTTGCTATTACTACGTCAAAGTAAGATAGCGACAGTCTATAACACTGAGGCAACCAATCTTCGCAGCCAGTTGTAAAAAAAATACGCAATCATAGGTCAACGAGGTCAACCAATAAGTCCGTGAACATTTTAGAAACTAAATTTAACATTGTTAAAAATTTAACACAATTTTTTCGCAATATGGCGTACTCCACTAATTTGTTTACCTTTACTTGCATATGTCTTATTACCTTGTAGGCATGGCATTAAGTTGTATTATCCTTTCACCTATCCACGGAAGAACATGCGCCCAAATAAATTCTTTTTAATTTATCGACTTTAAAACAGGTGAAAGGATATAATGCAGTTCATAGGAATATACTGTGCTTATAAAATACTGTAAAGCAAACATGACAAAAAATACTGCAGTTTTTGTTGCACATTAAGTGTTGGGAAATGCACATCTATTTTTTTTTATTTATTAATTTTAAGGGGAGCCAACAGCTTTTAGAATACAATACAAATATTTTAATGGATATCGGAGAGCCAATAAAAGGTTCCCACGGATAGCAATAGACTAAATACAACAGAGCACATATTTAAATCTTTATTGGCCTTACGCCAAAGCAAGCCGCCTTTATTAGGTTACTATATTGCATATTTATTTACTATACATACTTATATTGCATATTTATTTCATTTTGCAATATACTTCATATTATAATAAATATATGGAAAGATAAATCCATTTAAGGTAGGGACACATCTCAGCACGGAATATTTTCCTTTGCTGCTATCTTTTTCTTTCGCTCCAAACCGCGGAATCAGCGATTTCGCGACGTTTCCCTAGCAAATGACGGTTCTGAGCGACAGAAAAAGATAGCAACATAGGAAAACGCTGTTTCGTGCTGACAGATGTGTCCCAACCCTAAAAAAGCCCTTTTTATGGAAGGTTCTGTCAATAATCTTGACCTTTAAAATACATAATGCATAAATGTATATTAAAATTATTCTACAGATATTAAGACGTACTGCGTCACTCGGATTGCACGTGTGTATGTGCGAGAGATATGGACTGAATTTGTTTTCCATTTCTTTCTCTCATATCGTTTGTCGCAAGTTTGTCGCGAGCATCCGCGCGACGTTACTTACACGTTCAATATTCGTTCAAATTCAAAAGTCAAAACCAAAATACTGATATTTTTACAGGAATACTACGTTATTTGCCGGAGTAATACCAAACTATTTATATATTTTCTATGAGCCGAAGCTGAACTTAAAACCTAATCAAAATTTGCCGTTTAAAATAAACCCTGTACCACATAACTCGATAAATAATAACAATCACAGCTTGCCGCGAATAAATTAAAAATAAAAATTAGCTTAGGGTTCTGGATAAGGTATTTACCGTCGTATCAATCAATCTACACTTCTCAGAGTCAGTTCACACCTAGACCACAGAATAAAAACTAGTACTCACCTACAGAAGTCTCACTCAGCGAAGAAATTCAAAGACATATCAACTCAATGTGGTTAGCGGTATGGTTTAATTTAGCTCACATCAGAACTCAGCACCTTTTCGTTTAGATACCTAGACATCCATTGCAGGCCAATTTCATTCTTATTACTCTAGACAAACAATTCGTGTAACCCACTCGGGGTGGTAAATTCATTAAATAAGTAAAGTGGCGGGGCCGCGCGCGTTGTAATAATGTAGGTATATTTTCGATACCTAAACGGGGAGTGACAAGGTCTGCCTAGACGCGACGGGACGCGACGTGACGCGCACTTTTGAAGAAATATAGGACTTGTTTAATACACAAAAAGATACTAATTACAGTGAGAGCCCGCTGCGCAGCGCGGCAAACTGAGCGGCAACTGAAATTAGTATCATTTTGGGTAGAAAATATCTATACAGGGTGATTTTAAACTTTGTAGCTATATTCAAAGAAAGTTCTCCTTAAGCGAATTAAAAAATACATACTCTGTCATATGTATATTGTTTCATAATAAATAACAAAGATATCAGCCGACAAATAGATACCAAAAACCTCGTATTTGAATGGCATAACGTGCTACTAGGCGCGGGCAACGGCCGGTAAATAGTAAAGTCAGTAGGTTAGCCATTTATTAGAAATTTATGAAAAAAAAATGTTTTAATTTAAAAAAAAATTTTTTTCTTACTGTTTTGTGTTCTATTAATGATTCTGATTCCAAGATTTCAATATAGCTGGGGAGTTCCAAACTGGTGTGAACTGACCCTTATTAAGAGGACTCCGATGTCACTAGACAGATATATTATGCCTTTTTTATTTCGATGTGTCCATAACTATAATGTTGTTTAAACGCAAGATATCCTCGCTCATCTTGAATAGAGTCTCGGCTCAAATCAGGTACTTCATTAAACGTCTGCGCTCTTTGCATTGGTAGCATATAATCACTTTTTGACTGTTATCAGTACGTTTGCTATTTATCGTGCATTACTTCCTGGCACTATATCGATTGTTTTCTAAAAGAACTTTAGGCGACACAAAATTATTGTATGCCATTTGCATGCACTATTTTGTACCACTACTTTGAAATTTTGTATCCTTTGGATTTTTGAAACTCGTAACATGTAGAAAATAATGCTTAACAGCACGACCGTGCGCGAGAGACTTTGAACAAGGCATAAGGGTTGGGACACATCTATCAGCACGGAACAGCACTTTCCTATGCTGCTACTAGGGTTGCCAACTCTCGAAAGGACCAACCCGGGAGGTTTGTATGTTTAAGAAATTTATCGGGGGGGGGGGGGGGGGGTTGAAAGGAAATTATTAATTAATTTTAATAATTGTATTCATATAAATGTTTTTACATGAAAAATCGAAGTTTGTTAGTTAGTACTTGTAACTCTGCTTTTATTAAAGAAATACTCATTCGGTTTCTTTCCTTGCTCCATACTTGCTCCATCATGCTGCATACGCGCTCGCATGAAGCATTACATACAGGAATGGAAAGAACAAACGTGACCATTTTTTCAAGGATGCATTTAATTTTTAGAAAAACCGAACAAATTATTGCTCTCCGGGAGGTCGGGAGGTTAACCATTATTACCGGAGTCTCCCGGGCAATCCGGGAGGGTGGGAAACCCTAGCTGGCTACCCTTTTCTGTCGCTTCAGCACCGGACATGCTGATGCGTTCCGTCGCTCCCTCTCGCTCTAGCAAATGACTGTTCTGAGCGACAGAACAGGATAGCACCATAGATAAGTGCTGTTCTGTGCTGACAGATGTGTCCCAACCATAAAGCTTTTAAATTGGTATAAATTTTCGTAAAAATCAACCCTCCTTTTCTTACAAAAGTCTCACGAACAGTTGTTGTGTCAAGCTAGTTGAACAGGCAAATACCTTATCAATATACAAATTATACTAAAGCCTCTCACATAGTTCTCAGGATTCTCTGGATAAACCCAGACTGGATCTCGTCAGCCCTGTAAAGAAAAAGACTTGTTTTAATACTTATTGAATATAACTACAGTATACTTCCAAATCTAAAAGGCCTTTGAGAAGACGGAAGCGTATTTTTTTTATTTAATTTCATAACAAGGTCTTTTTAAAAAAAACAAAGCTATAAACATCAATGACACCTCTCCAACCCGTCTGGCCAGCGTGGAGAGTGTAGGCCAAATCCTATGACTGCTCAAACTAATATATGGCTCTGGTAGTACAGGTACAGAGAGGGTCGTGCTCCTGCAGTGGAGACTAAAAAAGACCTGATAGGAAAGTGCTGTTGCCATGCTGACAGACTGACCCGCTTGCTCGTTTGCCGTCCTATAACATAAAAAAAAAAGATGTAGCCCAACCCTCAGTCAAGTCAGCGTTTCAGAACGACCATTACTGAGAAGAGATAAATGCCTTACTTGTTGGAGGTGACGGTGTGCATCAAGTTGATGATGTACCGCGGGCACACGTCTTCGTGCATCACCCGGGCGTGGAACAGCAAACCTTGGCACAGGCAGTACAGGATCTCTACGAGTGGCCAGTGCTCCGGTATCATTTTGCGTTGATATGCCCACGAGCCTAGGATCTGTGAAACATACATACAGTACAGGGTCAAAAAAATATACTGAATCTATTTTAAGGATGAATTCTGTCCATGTTACTAAACATTTTTCCCAATGTAGATATAACGAAATATGTCAACTGTCATATGACACCATTTTTGAAGTGAAAACTTCTTTAGGCGCGTTGGGCATTTTTTTTTAATGGGAAAAAACCGTTGAATTCGCGACACTGTTACCGTAACCACACCTCTCAAGTTTTTACTGCTGTCGGTACTCCCGAAGTGCCACTGTTATTATTTTAATACGTCGAGACGTTCAGGGCGTAAGAAATGGCGACAACAGCCATATGGGAGTTGAATGTAAAAATAAAATGAATTATTTTTTACATTTGACTGAAGGGGAAAATCTCATATTTATTTACGGCAAAGAAGAATGTTACTCCTAACAGTAGAAAAATATTCAAAAGTTTTTAAAATTTGCATCCCATCTCTATTGAATGGGACAAAACAATGATTTGTGGCTCTAGTACTTTAGTATATTTACTTTATATTATATTTACTTTATATTATATTTACTTTAGTATATTACTTTGGATGTAATAAACTTCATTAACCTGAAGGGTGGAAGTCAAGGGCGCCAAAGCTATGGGAGTAGAAGGTGACGCCCTGAAAGCAGCTCCGGCGAGGAAACCCGCGGGCAACGCGTACAGCGCGCTGTCTCGGCCGTGCGAGCGACACAACAGGCACACCACCAACTGGAAATTTACAAAACATGGAGATGAAAAAAATCGGTCAAGTGCGAGTCGGACTCGTACATGAAGGGTTCCGTTTCCGT
Organism: Acrobasis repandana; assembly: GCA_963576875.1. NCBI lineage: Eukaryota > Metazoa > Arthropoda > Insecta > Lepidoptera > Pyralidae > Acrobasis > Acrobasis repandana. Next base: position 17,828,618 of record OY756225.1, read on the forward strand.
AAAATGTTTTAAAACACTGAAAAAAACACGTTTCTTGTATGACAACTCCCTTTGATTTTTAACTTTATTTAATTTTTAGTATTTGTTGTTATAGCGGTCACAGTAATACATAATCGGTAAAAATTTCAAATATCTAGCTATCACGGTTCAAGAGATAGAGCCATGTGACAGACGGACAGGCAGCGGAGTGTCAGTAATAAGGTCCCATTGGCATCCTTAAGGTACGCAACCCTAAAAATTAAAAAATGCTCTAGCACTTTTTAAGTGGTGATTAAATATCAACCTTATTTCATTAAGACAGAGCTGAAAATAGTATGCAATATTAAAATGGATAAGATTTTAATGGTGCATACTATTTTCTACTTTCCATTTAGACAGAGCCGAAAAAAGGTAAAATTGACATTTGTTTATTTTATCGGTCAACCTTATTTACAAAGTGGAAAGAAATGTCAATAGTGTCTTACCCTGTAAATACCAATATAACCGCCAAAGAACAGTCCTAATTTCATATGTGACAACTTCAAAGACTTAAACGCCTTCGCTGGAGTGAGTATCTTGGGTATTATAGAACGCAGCATCGTCATCGCACAGCCAACTCCGAAAAGTTGCGCTGTACCCTGAAAAAAAAATATTCAAAAAAATATAATATTTTTGGAAGTTTTTTAATGAAATTAAAATATTAAGATATTTTTTTTAATGCAAGAGCTACACACTGCTAGCACGTATGGAAATTTCTTTATATCGATGGGGGAGGGGTTTAATCTCTGAAAGCCCCAAACAACCAGTTTTCCAAACAGCCTCAAAAATCTTGTGAAGTAGGGAAGTCAAAAGTAATAAACGTATGTACATTACGAGCTCTTTGATTTGTATGAACATATTATTAATTTTAAAATTAGACAATAGAATATTTTTGACAACTAATTTACATTAATTCGCTGTCAAAAATATTCTAAAATATCAATTTTGGCAGGTAGAGGTTTATAGTCATCCTTAATCACAATTTTCCCACGTTATGTATATGTCGCAGTCATCTGGTTGAATCTGCTATTTGATAGAATGACTAGCGCGTTCATTGAATGACGACATTTAGTTGAATGACTAAAGGACAACTCGTCAAATTGTTGAATGTAACGTTCAATGTCTTGACTGAACGTAATTTAGCGAAGTCGTTGAATGGGATATAGCCGACTTTGTAATGTTTGGTTAGGGTGATCATGAGTTCGAAACTTAAAGGTTAACCTTACTTTAAATAAAAATAAATAATTTATAAAATGTCTCGTTATATAGGATCTGTACGACTTTGTAATATTTGATTAGGGTGACCATAAGTTCGCAACTTAAAAGGTAACCTTACTTTAGATAACAAAAATGAGGACATGACATGACACACTTTATTATGATTTTATACAGTATTTTAAGTCTTGAGATAGGCAATACTGACTATTTCTACCAACTATGAGTAATTCAAGGAATTCAAAAAATGTTTTATTACAAATAACGCACATTAAAGTAAATTTAATCGAAAAAAAAATCAACAGTGTTATCTGTGCGAGCTGTTTGACGCCATATTTGTTTTGGTGACTACTAGCGTCGCAGTGGGAGAAAAATGAACTAAATTTGAATCACCTGACTGATTTTATGTACGCTCTGTTCAAAGGGCTATGTTTACAATCCGCTAACTAGTTGGACGTTGAGAGACGCTTGTTCAATCAACGTTTGGCCAAGTCATTCAATTAAATGTCGTCATTCAATGAACGCGCTAGTCATTCAATCAAATAGCAGATTCAACCAGATGACTGCGACATATTCAAGTATATTAAATAGCACAGATAAAAAAAGGTTCCTGCTTGTTCTTCTCCAATTCGCACGGTGCTCGGCATCCTTGGATCCATACAAGATTTTTTTCATTTTTTATTTTTTTTATATTGCGTGCGATAAACTAAATAAATAAAAAAATAAACTTACTTTTAGAATATAATTCATGCAGGGGCCTTTATGAGGACACGCCGAACTTCTTCCTTCGAAGCCCCGCATCGGCTCTCCGGTTTCTTTTGATACACGTGGTGGGTTGAAAAACCTGCAAAAATTTAGAATTTTCAACAGTCTGTTTAAACACACATACACACATCATCACCCGACCGTATTTCCGGTTGCATCCTCAGCATTAACGCTTCAGAGCCCGGGGTATGCTACCTGACCCAGGTGATTTGACGAAATCCAATTTACAGAAATAAATAATACTGAAGTCTTCAAAAACCGCGCTGATACATACCTAATTGGTGTTGTTTAGGTCACTGCCGCATAGGTCATTATAACAATGCATTTTTTAATTAATTCCGATTGTATTCACGAAAATAACTGAGTACTTATAAATTAAAATGTTAATTGTGTTGTATGATGGTAATAAACCTATTGAAATATTGACCCAAATTACAATATCGTTTGCCATACCATTCCTGCTTTGGCTAAACATAAGTTAATTTTTTTTTTCCTAAGGCCTAAGCCTAAGTACTAATCAAGATAAATGTAATAAGCCCAAACTCGATGGGGTTGCGTCTTTTACAGGGTTCCTATAGCCACTTTCCAGTTTCATCATCAGATCAGTTTATTGTGATAATAATATTGCATTGTCATCATCATCAGATGTACATTAGCATTAGACATGGGTAATCTCGACTCCGAGGAGTGTTTCGGCTCACTCAATCTTACTCCGCATCCGGTACCGACTCATCTTAATGATTCCTACTCCCTTATCGGCTCCAGCTCAGAGGTCCGCTAAGTTTCGCTATTGAATCTACAGAATACAGACGTCCTTTTGGTACAGGTTTCAAAACAGAATAATATTAACTCCCGATTGCTCCCGAGACGCGGTGAAGCCGAAACGCGGCTCGTGGCTCGCGACCCGACAAGCGCCACTGGTTCCCGGCGGGACCAACATCGGTGCGGACTCAATAACTCGCGGGAGCCGATAACAATTACCGGGATTCATTACGGGTATACTGTTATGAATCGGCTCCTGTTGATGAATCGGCTCATTTAAATATTCGAATCCGGAGTTACCCATGTCTAATTAGCATAAGGTTTTAAAATATTTGTGGAAGTCCAGGGTAGGTTTAAATGGTGAGATAATCAGGAGAAACCGAGTTCGTCGGGCTAGCTAGTTAGAACTAAATATTCTTCTGGGCCCAGTATTGAAGGATATCTACATTAGGATTGACGAGGTCTTGCTGGACACCTCAACAAGTGTGTGCCAGTTTGTGGAGATAAAGCTTGGCTACTAGACGATTGCTTATCACTTCCCTCTCTCTTTCGTATCTACACAATACTAACCAAAAAATGGGTGTCCTTCTATCGCTTTCTCTGTCACGCCGCATGAGGTAGAAGAAGATGGCACTTCCCAACATAAATATTAGAGTCTCTTTGCCTGGAGAACGCCGCAACCATCCTTTCATTTCTAATGTCCGTAGCCAGTATTCGAAAACCTATAAGTATATCACAATATGTTTTCAAATTAGTATTATAAAGAAAGATACTGTAAGCAGAATTTTCGATTGCAGGACCAACGGCTTTACGCGCCTTCCGAAGCACAGAGGAATTTAATAATTTTTTATGCCACTTGTTGTCACCCATGCAAGTGCGGACCACAACCGAGATTGCTTAACTTGCGAAAGCGCTAGAAATGCGTTCTCCCACCGGGCCAACATGCCCTTAACTGTACTAAGGGTACAGAGGGATGATAAAAGTCGCTTCCTGCACTTGATTTTTTGTCTATAAGCTGTTTGCTTCTGAATGAAATTTGATGCAGGTTTCCTTGTCATGTAGACCATTTCTTGTAGTAGTATTTATTTATTTATTTATTTACACTTTATTGTACACACATACAAATGTAATAGTACAACAGGCGGACTTAATGCTAAAAGCATTCTCTAACAGTCAAACCTAAGAGTACCTTAGAGAGAGTTTTAAAGTTGCCCCTATATCAGAGAAACTTGTTGAAAAACGCCTCAGATGGTATGGACACGTGCAGAGACGTCCAGAAGACAGTTAAGCTTGCCCTAAATTTGCCAAGGATGAAGCGGGGACCTGGAAGACCACCTTCCACCTGAATGTCGACGGTCAAAAATGACCTGAAACAAGCTCTGTTGGACGCCGGCACAGCTCAGGACCGTGCAAAGTGGAAAAGAAGGACATGGGAGGCCGACCTCAAGTAGATGGGATAAGGTCTAGAGAAAGAAGAAGTAGACCATTTCTTGTAAAAAGTTTCCCTATTTGAAACAGACTCATGCGTAGCTAGGTCACTTTGAACTCTTATGTTTTCTGTGGCTAGGTGGACCGCTAATGTGATATACATCTAAGAGTTAACAAAATTCGCTAGACAGCTACTTTTTGTGTGTCGAAAATTAAAGAAGTTAAACTTGTAACATTTGTGCGCGTCATGGACAATCAATCAAACTTACCAGATTGACAAATAAATTGACAACAAGAGTCCTTCTGTAGGGTGGTTCAAAGTAGACTGCTAGCCCACTGATGGTACATGGCAGCAACACAGTTGAGTAATATGTGAATTCACTAAAGAACAGCTTCCTGTGGGAGAAATTTTATTGATTCGTTCACATTCATAACACTCGGATAGCAACTGGCTGAATCATCAGTGAAAACTAAATAATACCACAGAATAAATAAAACTAATGTACAGAAATCTCACTCAGCAAAGAAATTCAAAGGAATATCCACTCAATGTGGCTAGCGATATGGTTTAATTTAGCTCACGTCAGAACTCAGCACCTTTTCGTATAAATACCTAGACATCCATTGCAAGCAAATTTCATTCTTATTACTCTGGACAAACGATTCGTATAACTGAATTTACCACCCGGAGGGGCCGCCTGCGCGCATAGTAATAATGTAGGTACATTTTCGATACCTAAACGGGGAGTGACACAGGCCTGATAATACATACATACACTATTACCTCTTTCTCTCTAATGTGGCAGTGCATTTTGGGTCTTATGGCTAAACGCAGAAAAAGCCCAGGGTTGCAAGACTCAAATGCCACCTTTAGTGTGACGATGGGCAAGGTGGAAAAAATTATTTGAAATAGTGATGGGTTGCTAGCCGCATCGCCTATAAACATGATTCGCATTTTCGCCTATTACCTCGATCGACTTTTACGATCTGCGCGGGAAGAGAAGCAGCAGAAATTTTTTACTTTTCTCCCAGACCAGCATGGAAGAGCAAAACTAAATAAACAATGGATAATTTCTAATTGTATTCATAAAAAATCTGTCCTCTTCAAACAGTCATATAGTAAGTAATCTACCAAATAATGAAGTGCAAACTTTTAATAAATTTGACATAAAAATCAGCGCTTCTAAAATCGGCAGCTTTCTACTATATAACTGATTATGTTTTTACTGATTTATTATATGCCCTGTTTATGTCTAAGGTTTTTTAAAATTACCTGTAACAAAATGTTATTAAAATAGAGGTCAAACGCACTCAAATCTCTAATAAAAAATATAAATAAATAATATACAATATTTTTTTTAATACCAAAACACTGACGTCAATACCAGTAAAGTGACAGCCACAGAAAAGCTAAACAGGCAGCAATTGTATACTTAGGCGATATATTTTTCAGTTATTTTCGTTTTTAAACCAAGCTACTAATTGATTTTGATAAAATTTCTGGCCACCTGGAAAGTATACCTTTGCAAACAAAAAAATGTTTTTTGTAAATCAGTCCAAGCGACTTTGAGAAATCGGGGAACATACATTAAAAAAAAAAGATTCCGACGAATTTATAAAATCCTCTTATTTTTGAAGTTGGTTAAAAAGAGGCCTATGTTATTTCTTTTAAGGTCCTTCTTGCAGTTTTCAGCAAAAGCAATTTCAAAATTTAGATCATTACATCAAAGTTAATTTAAGCTTCAGCCATTGCCATGTAAAAGCAGCCTTTGAGATAAAACAAAGAATGACTTATTAGCATATATATATTTATGTAAAGAAAAAAAAATTAAAATGTATACCTGAAGATACAGTTCAATGTAACAAATGAACTGCCAACTGTCAGACCAAATATTCCAGACTTGAGATAAAGTTTAAACTGTTCTATAATTTCCTTCTTGTCTAACTTTTTGCCTCGCATCAATATCTGGATCTAAAATTGAAAATATATAAATTGAAGGGATGCAGCCTCTCCTAGTAAAGATCAGTCAACATTCAGTCCACCAGGAAAGCTACCCTCGGTAACGCAGAGTTGTGTAAATAAGCTTTAGTTTCTAAAGTAGAAAGCCCTTCTGAGGCTTATCATCCACATAGTTTAAAACAAAATATCCAAGAAAAAAAACAAATAAAGATTATTTTGCCAATTACAATACCACAGACCGACCACAAATTGGTGTTCAAACCGGCCGATAGAACTTACAAGGTAGACCATCGCGTAGAACTTATAGCTTCCCTTTATGCAGCATAACAACATAGTTGCAGTTGCATTTGTGCAACTGGTTGTCCAAGGGTGGATTATCTCCCGACAAGACTGGTCGCTGCAGGCTTTCTCAAACCAAAGCTTGCTTGCCTCCACCATTTTTACAAAAAATATTAAAGTCCAAACTTTGGAAGACCAGATTGGAAATTGATTAGTTTACAAACTATTTTTCTTTTGCCCATAAAACTTGAATGGTTATGAAATATTAAACTAAACAACTCATAATAATATTTATCTCTTTTAGTTCTATTAAAATCTCAATCAGGATCACCAAACTCCAACAAACAACGAAATATTTTCTTTTATTTATTTTTCATTTTCCTTTTCTGGACTTTCGACTTCGACTTTTGATATGACGTTGACAGACACATGACAATATTGATTTTTTTTATTAAATAATTTTACGGCTCTGGATACAAGTTCTTTATAGCCTATCTTTAATGTTGTTCTTTATTCCTAATCCTAATCTAACCTAATCCTATCAAGTTACAATCAAAGAGTGGTGTAGGCTTTTGACTGCTTCAAGGGAGCTTGTAGCGACAAATCTGTACGAGTCCACTGGTTTTCATAGACGACTGAGTGGCGGACGACGCCCGAAGACCAAGACCGCCCACACAGTCCGCGAAACAAATATCACTACAGTTGTACTATGACTGTCCACTTCAACTATTTTACACATTGTTCATGTCATGAGCATTTATAACACCAAACAACACCAATTTCATATGATAAAGTCCACTAAAATCAATTTGCAAATAATTTAAAGAAAACCCCAACCGAACCACTTGACTTTCCGCCAAAAACTCCACAATGAAAATATTAGATAGTATTTACTTTTTATTTGGGTTTTTATATGGCTTCTTGGTATTTAGGTCACATTAAAATGTCTATGAAATCTATGAATATGAAACTTAAATGGAAAATATCAAAATATATTTTACGTACGCTTATTTGCATATTGCGTAAAAATTCCAAGGCCTCTAGTTTTATGTACTTAAGTAACATAAACAAATAGCTGGAAAATGCATTTTACAAGAGTAATTTATCCGGCGTGAAGTCCTACTGATATAATTATGTAAGTCTTGCAACTTGCAATAGAGCAAGACTGTTGCATTTATTAATAAAGACAACAAAGCCAACCCCCATTTTATTATTTTCACAAGTAGACCAGAAGCGCTTTCCAGCGACCTTGGTCAGGTCGTCTGACCACCTTGTGGGTGGGTGTCCTACGCTTCGCTTGCAAGTACATGGTCGTCATTCGAGAACCTTTTTGTCCCAATCCCATCCATCCGCCATCAGTTCGTCGCGCTATGTGTGCCACCCACTTCAACGAGCTGATCTACTCGTATGTCAGTGGCTTTTGTTCTCCTACGAATTTACTCATTTCTGTTTCGATCAAGTAGAGCAACTCCGAGGATAACTCCTTTCCATCGCTTTGAGCTACTTTGAGTCTTCATAGAAACCCATAGTTAGGTCAGGGCCGAATTAACCTTTAGGTAGGCAGAGTAGGCAACTGCTTCAATTAGGGGACTAAGGTCCACAGCTACGCGAGTCCCTATTATGATCAAGGGCTAGGGCCGGCGGCATTAGGGTTAGGTAGGGCCCCTAAAGATGCACATTGCCTAGGGGCTCCAAATTGGTTAATCTGGCCCTGAGTAAAGTATCACGTTTGAGAACCGTAAGTCATCAGTGTCATCACTGGTAAGGTAATACTCATTGATTATACACTTTCGTCTTTCGTGAGGCACCGAGGTATTGTGGAGCAGAATACACTGCGTTACTTTCCGAGCGTTGCCAAGCCGAGTCGGCGGCAAAAGACCTCTTTCTCGAAGCTGGAACTTCCTGCTTGGATCAATTGACCCAGGTAGTTTTACTGGTTACATATTCGTAGGTTAAGCACCTAATATAATTTTAATTACTTAAAGGAAAAAAGTACATACCACGTATATCGGTGTAAAAAATATGAAGCTTCCTTTTAAACAGTGTAAAAGTATACTTCCCGATGCCATAAGACAAGTGTCTGCCCATGGATGTATGAGTTCCGAACATGGTAAACATCCCACTTTTGATTTATCAACCAGAAACTTACTAACTTCCACCATTTTAATCACTAAGATCTTTATATTTATAAAAGATTAAATAACATGAAACACTGTTTAAAAGTCTTACAAAAACATTGTAATTTCATGTAATTCGACATCATACTGAAACTGAATTCATAAGCAAATAGTCTGTATTATATGCAAAGTACCTACTTATTAATATGCAAATACAAAAGTTCATAAGTTCATATTGTAAAACAACGCCATCCGTCATGGGTAGGTAAGTAAGTAAATTTTACGAGTAAGTAAGTATTTTGATAACGTTCTTTGATACGGTTTTTTACGAGTTTGTTATACTTTCTTCGAGATCTTGCGATACTGAACCAAATCCAAGCGCTTATGTATGAGGTAGGTACATAACTATCTACTTGATAAAATTAAAGTAATGGCACATAATAAGAACCAGTAGGTATTCACGTACAGAAGTCTCACTCTGCAAAGAAATTCAAAGAAATATCTAATCAATGTGGTTAGCGATATGGTTTAATTTAGCTTACATCAGAACTCAGCACCTTTTAATTTAGATACCTCCATAGCAGGCCAATTTTATTCTTATTACTCTGGACAAACGATGTGTATAACTAAATTTACAACTCCGAGGGGCCGCTGCGCGCATAGTAATAATGTAGGAATATTTTCGATACCTCAACGGGGAGTGACACAGGCCTGGTAATAGCGAGCTGCGAGATCTGCCAGTCTGAGCGAAGTACATTAGAGCTCGTAGACATACTAAGTAACACCTCTTAGTCAAACAAATCATCACTTTATATACCTTGCGTAGTAGACTAGACAGAGCCGAGATCGTAAAATCCAAAGGCCACCATCCAAGTGGTGGTCGAGTAGGTGGAAACAGAAGTTAAAATAATGAAGGGTGGTTAACTGCATTGCTCATTAGGTATGATTATGATTCAGATTCTCGCTCATTCCATTGATCAGCTTTGTTGTGTGTGTGGTGAATGTTGTGATATTAATATATGTGATAGTGATGTATTATATATACGATGCGAGTCAGCTGGTGCTTGGTATAATATAGATTATACCAAGCACCAGCTGACTCGCATCGCATTGTATGTTTTCTCCCAGACCAACATTGAAGGTTTCGTAACTCGTAACTACACGTTATAAAAGAACTTAATTACCTACCTATTTTATTTAATCACAAACAATTTTTAGGGTTCCGTAACCAAAGGGTGCAACCGGGACCCTATTACTAAGACTCCGCTGTCTGTCCGTCTGTCACAGGGCTCTATCTCTTGAACCGTAATAGCTAGACACTTGAAATTTTCACCGATTATGTATTACTGTGGCCGCTATAACAACAAATACTAAAAATAAAAAAACGACAGGTTGCACTCCGGGAGTGCCGGCAGAAGTGACAACTTGAATATTAACGTTGTGCATTTTTGATATTTTGGAATGGTTAGGGAATAATTTTGCACGAATTGCTTTAATTATCTACTGATACTATAAAAGTACTACATTTATGTGGTAGAATACAATATTTATTTATTGCACTATCGTACACAAACATGACAATTTATATTACATTAAAAAGTGTCCTGACGCGAGTTTAAGGCCGTACCTGAATTTTCCGGGGTCCAGTGCTGCCCCCATTTAAAATAAATCATTTCAAAGAAAACGGAGATATCATTTAAAATTTTGCTACTACCAAGTCCTAGATAACCCTTCAAAGTATTTTATGAACTACTGTTTACAATTTATAATGAGAACGTTAAGCTTTGCTACGCACATTTGTCAAAAGTGGCCGTTTTTCGCAAATGTGCGTGGTAAAGCTTAACGTTCTCACTTTGAACTGTAAACAGTAGTTCATAAAATAGTTTGAAGGGTTATCTAGGACTTGGTAGTAGCAAAATTTTAAATGATGTGTCCGTTTTCTTTGAAATGATTTATTTTAAATGGGGGCAGCACTGGACCCCAGAAAATTTAGGTACGGCCTTAACATTTTTTACCCATTACAAAGAAAGTGCACAACGCCGCTAAAGAAGTTTTTGCTTCAAAAAGGTTTGGGCTTGTCCGGGATTTGAATCCAGGACCTCTCGCACCCTAAGCGAGAATCATACCCCTAGACCAACGAGCCGGCTAACAGCTTAGTCGAAATTATAGTATAAATACTTCCCCTCCTACGCCGCCCGCGCCGGCTGTCATTTCGTCTTACGAATTTTCGATCAGGACACGTGTCCTGACGCGAGTTTAACATTTTTTACCCATTACAAAAAAAGTGCACAACGCCGCTAAAGAAGTTTTCACTTCAAAAGTTAATTTTTAACTTTTGAAGTGAAAACTTCGAAAGGGGGTCGTCATACAAAAAACGTGTTTTTTTCAGCTTTTTCAACTAGATCTTTACAATGGCATTAACTAGATACTTGAAATTTTCACAGATTATGTATTATTATGGCCGCTATAACAACAAATACTAAAAATAAAATAAAGTTAAAAATTACATACAAGGAACGTATTTCTTTAGCGTTTTAAAACATTGTACGGAGGTACAGAACCCTTCATGTATGAGTCCGACTCGCACTTGCCCTTTTATTACATTTTAAGAATTGGTGCAAACAGAGACGGCGTAAGGCGTGGGCGATGTGGGCCACCGCCCTTCTCTTAGGTAGGACGCCTCGCGTTTGAAAGCGAATTTTTACTAGCTAAAGGGCCTCGCAGAACTAAGTATCTCGCCCAGATAAAACTGATCTTGCGCCGCCACTGGGTACAAATTAGAATGCTTGATTTTGGCAGCCCCTAAGTTTAAAAATTTAACGATAAAAATGCCTACAAGTAGCACTTGGTTATGATTTGCAGCCTTGCAAAAGTAAATTTATATGAATGTTGATGTTTTGTAATCTGTAACCAACCATTTAACTAAGTCGGAATGATCTAAGAAGTCGAAGTATGGTCTGGATGAGTAAATTAGAGTCTTACTTACTTACAGAGAAAGAAAGAAAATATTTTATTTTGTGCCTGAAAAAGTTGACAAGCCACATAGTTTGACATGTGAGTTCAAACATCGCCATACGCACAAAAATCCCAAATTCCCAACCTATACCGTAACGACATATATACAGGTACCGCATGTACGTGTAACGTGTACTGTACAGCAAAATATACCGAACCGACACAAAACTACTTGTTTTCGGTAGTCGGGTAAAAATTGTGGGCTAGCTTTTCATTTGTTGTCTATGGTCGCCACAACACCAAGAAAAGTTCTATATTTCGCCGCTAATGTCGACTGTCGTTGCAGTCGGTAAATGGACGTTTGATGTGGTGTTTGTCAAGATTGTGATATTGTGTGTTTACAGTGATTTATTCCTCGTTACTATAATCCTAATTGAAGTAAAAGGTTTTAAGGAGTAGATGAAGGTATATATTTTATTATTATATAATTATTTTTTGTGAATGACCATTGTAAATCTTGCTTGTGATTTGGCGCTTGGACTTGGGCTTCGAGTCGACCCATCTTTTTGATGTCAGCTGTACACAAAGATGCTACGCATTTACCTTTTAATCATTGAAATAATGAATAAAATCCGTAGTTTTTCTGTAAAATAAGCATCGTTTGGTGGTTAAAAGGCTGTTGTAATGGATAATTCACTCAATTCTCTAGGTTTACCTCCCGAACGACGGAGGTTATGGAACTGTCCTGTTGTGCTTATTTTCCAAAAGAAGATAGTAGATTATCGAACAAAGTCTTTTTAACACGCCTAATGACCCCTCGCGGTGCTACTAAGGTATTACTATCTTTGTCAAATCACACGTAACTTATAAACTATGTATCCATATACGTATCCATAGGTATACAATAACAATCACTATCAGTGTTTACTTAGATAAGTAAATTATAGAATAAAATAACATCTGCCGTTTGATATTTCATGTAACTTGTAAGAATGTAGAGTGTGCATTCTCTCTAGCTGCACACTGTTGTATTTTTATTATATTTCTTATGTACTGGGTGGCGCAAAAGTACTGGCACTAAAGAAAATACTTTTATTTTTTTTATATGACATTTTCTGTCATTCTGTTGTTGAAAATTGTGTAGTGAACAAATGTAAAATACACTGAAAATAAACATGGACCGTTTTACTCCCCAAGAACGTGGAATAAACACTATGGACTTAGTGAGGGACGCTTTTCCAGGCCGAGTTATCTCTCGTTTTGGCGATTTGCCTTGGCCTGCAAGATCACCCGATCTGACCAGTCCAGACTTCTTTCTTTGGGGTTTTTTGAAATCTCGGGTGTATGTGAACAAGCCACAGACTCTCGCAGCTCTAAAAGAAAACATTCGTCAAGAAATAACGAACATATCGCAGGAAGTGTTACAGCAAGTTATGCAAAATGTCATAAATAGGGCTCAAATGTGTATCAACTCTGGAGGTCACCATTTAAAAGACATCATCTTTAAATCCTAATGGTACGAAATTTAATGGCACAAATATACATTTAAAAAAACCTAAATCTAGTTTTCTAATTTAGAAAAAATGTTATAGCTGAACCAAATAGGGTCTTTACTTTTGCGCCACCCAGTATAAACTTGTGGCACCAGTTTATTTATAATCACATATATGATACCCAAAGTAGATATTTTATCCTTTTAATTCATCATAGTTTAAGCGGTAATTATTCCTCATTTCATTAGTTACTACTGCAATTGAATTTATCTATCTATAGGTAATATAAAACTATAAAAAGTTATCGGTAGTATATACCTACTAAATATACTTTCTATACATCTTCCAAATTTGTTATTTGCTCTATCTCTTTCATAACCCATAAATGTTACATGTAAAACCAATACAAGTGCCTTGAATAGGTTAGAAATTGACCTACTTCCATATACAATGATCATTGTTCAAGATTGGTGACACTTATAGCCAATCAAATTTTTGCCTAATCCATTCACAGGCCTTATATTAGAAGTGAGAAGTTATGTTTTTCCAGTTACATTCAGGTGACGACCTCCGTGGCGTAATGGTTAACACGCTTGACCGCCAATCCGGAGGTTCTGGGTTCGATCCCCAGCCAGGGGAAGTTGGAAAATGGCCTTTTTCAAATAGTCTTGGGTCTTGAATGTTTTAATCTATATATGTATTTATCATAAGTTATAGTATCTTTGAGTAAATATCATTACGTTTTAAAAAAAGTTAAAAAAAAAAAAACTGATCTCGCTTAATCAGTGTGATTTGTCCCTATATATATATTTATTTATTCAGGTGGATATTTAAACAGCTCTGATTATTAATTTATCCCGGCAATACAAGTTAGATAAGTTTGAAAAGCATTTAAAATTATTGATATTGTGTCTAAATATCTAAAATGAGGGACCCATTCACAATTCACTTCATTATATATTCTCTCTTTGCTCTTCTAAGGGTTGTTCGTCCTAGATGAAAATCTATTGAGTTGTATCGAAGTAGATAGGGTGAAGCTAAATGTGTGTAATTTTTGCTGCAGATAATTAGTTGCAGAATTTCTACTGTATTCGGTTTCATACAAAAGAATCCGGTTTGTTCCTCACGACAACTGAAAATGAGTTGTCAATTTCTCTCCCTAATCTCAGCGTATTTCCCGTTGCATCCACAGCTGCAACACTGCGAAGTCCGGGGTCCGCTAATTTCTATATAACAGAAATTGTGCAACTTATTTTCTGCAGCAGAAACTATGCTTGTTTGGCTTTACCCTTAGCGGAAGAAACTTTATTGAATGATTACCTATATTATATTCTTACCAAATATTAGATAAATCATTGAGTTTTAGATTAGGAAAAAATATATCTAAGAAATAATAAATAATATAGGAGATAACTAGGATAAACTATGTCAACATAATACAAAGTTTGGCTTTGGCTTGTTGCCAATTTGCCATTTCAAAATCTCACACTAGTCATAAATATTTTGGTCAATCTTACACATACATACATATCAAACTATGGTCATAACTAGACTTCCACAAAATAGAAAACACGTAGTGAGCAGCGAAAATAATCATCAAAACAGTAGTTTTTCATTGTATTAATTTTTACACAATTGTTGAACAGCCATCACAAAAACAATGTTATGTTTGATAGGAGTCCAACATTTCAGGTGACAGAATGTCTTCTCGCAATAAAGACAAGCATGAGGGCGCTAGCGGGCGCACATACCACATCATGTCGGAAGCGGAGCGAGCGTCTGGGCGGCGTGGCGGCTGGACCACGCTTGAGGTAAATCTTACTAGTTCATTATTTTTAGGGTTCCATACCCAAAGGGTGCCAACTAGACCCTATTACTGAGACTCTGCTATCTGTTCGTGTGTCACGAGGCTCTATCTCTTGAACCGTGATAGCTAGACACTTGAAATTTTCACCGATTATTATGTATTACCACAGAATACAGACTAATACTCACGTACAGAAGTCTCACTCAACAAAGAAATTCAAAGAAATAGCTACTCAATGTGGTTAGAGATATCGTTTAATTTAGATCACGTCAGAACTCAGCACCTTTTCGTTTACATACCTAGACATCCATTGCAGGCTAATTTCATTCTTATTACTCTGGACATACGATTCGTATAACTGAATTTACCACCCCGAGGGGCCGGCAGCGCGCATAGTAATAATGTAGGTACATTTTCGATACCTAAACGGGGAGTGACACATGCCTGGTATTACTGTGACCCATATAACAACAAATACTATAAATAAGATATTGTTAAAAATTAAAGGGTATTGTTAAAACTTCAGACAAGAAACGTGTTTTTTTCAATGTTTTAAAATGGAGGTACGGAACCCTTCATGTACGAGTCAAACTCACACTTGACTGCTTTTTTAGTATTAGGTATACATGTGAAAGTGTAGATTTTTGGATGTTTGTATTTCTCAATCATGCCATAAGGGTTGAATCGATTGGAATAAAAGTCATGTAGATAGCAAGCAAGATACATAGTTGTCACTTTTTTTCAGCTTGTTGACGTGTCTTACTGTTGGGCTAAGGCCTACCTTTTTTCACTGATCCATATTCATAATAATTTCAGCCTATTCATATAATCTTTTATCCTGGCAAAAAGTGAGGCTCCCGTTTCAGCTCAGGACTACTACTTCTTTGACTCACAATGCAGCAGGTAAAAGCTAATAGTTATTTAAACCAATGATTTCAGAGTACCTAAATGACTACTAGAGAGGGTCCCAAAAATCAGGGCAAGCCCAAGCTCAGATTGTATGGTGTTCAATATTGAGAAATACTTAAAAAATATTAACAGGGGCAAAAGGGAGGAGACAGAAAGTCCAAAACAAAACTATTTGGAGATTAACCTACCTAAGTAGTAAATTTTCCTGGGCACTGGCAGCATTTACTTACTTTCTTCGGCGCTACAACCCTTTTTGGGTCTTGGCCTCCATGACGATTTGTCGCCATTTTGGTCTGTCTTCTCCATGCTGTATACTTACCCATTTTCCGTAGGTCTTCTTCGACTTCCTTTCCAGCGCCTCATGGGCCTTAATCAGGGTATTTTTTTGCTGTGGTGTTTAATGAGTGGCACTGGCAGCAATCAAAATCAAATATTCAGAAACTAAGCCTGCAAGGGTATTTTTCAAAATCAGTTTATAATAGAAATGAGCTACAAATTACAGAATAGATCTACAAACTATGTGAATAAAACATGCTATCCCTGGACTTTCACAATGATAAAAATGTATTACTTGCTACCTCAGGCCAGGGCTTGGAATACCGTTAAAAATCTGGTAACGTTAATTCCGTCAAACTGCGTTAACGTTATCAGCAAAGGTAACGTTATGCTGGGTAACGGTATTTTTCCCACTATCTACCGATAATCATAGTTATATGATTATAAATAAATAAATAAATAAATATATAGGGACAAATCACACTGATTAAGCTAGCCCCAAAGTAAGTTTTAAAACTTGTGTTATGGGATACTAACTTAACGATACTATATTTTAAGATAAATAAATATATAGATAAACACGTTATTTATCGGTAGATAGTGGGAAAAATACCGTTATATTGGTACCGTTAGGTACCAATGATATTAACGGTAAAAGGTATTGTTAACACTGTATTTCTTTTCGATATTTGACAGAATAAATTGATGAGAGTTTGTCTAGTAGGCTACTAGAGCCATTTATATAATATTTTACAAGTATTGAAAAAAAGTATCGTTACTTATATCGTTAATTGATAACGTTATAAACTGTATTATCGATACCCCTTATAACGTTACCACTAAAATAACGTTATTTAACGTTACCAGTGTGAATTTGGTATCGTTAACAAGCCCTGCCTCATGCGCCGAAGTACAAGAACGTCTTATTGGTAGGTAACCACCTGCATACTCATCTACTCTAGAAAAAGTATAGCTGGAAATTCGTTCCACAACGGCGTATCTACGTCAGGGAAAAATGCAAAAATTGCGATCTTTTAAATGACGATTGAACGTTTGGCCTTTAAAATGAGGATACAAAAGCATTATAACGCGTGCTAACTGCTAAAGCTAATTACAGTAAGTACTTAGGTACTTACGTGCTTGGTCGTGAGAAAATTATACAAACAATCACCTTGTAACTGTGTTGATAGTGTCAGTAAATTATAAATAAAGAATATAAGAAGGGTTAAGGCAAGGCACGCATAAAACAATAACAACAGGTAAATAATTATAAAATAAAGGTATCAATCAGGTTTGACCTCAAAAACGTACGTCAATGTACTGTATTTGCTAAAACTAATTCAACTCGAAAATGGTAATATTTTTACAGATTTATTTACTTAGAAGTACCCATCCCTATTTTGGATGGCAAACGTTGTCTTTAAGAAGAAAAAAAAACTTATATCGTTATAAGCAGATATATGCAAATACTTTTTAGATTTTAATAGCAAGTCAGACGCTAAAACGGGCTAATTGTAAGGCATGGGCTAACTGGGAGCCCTGCAGTCTACGAAAACTGACGAAAAGTTTAACACCTGTGTTAGGGTCGACTCGCACTGGCGCAGAGTTGAAGCGTCGCGTCCGTCATGTTTTTTCGCTTAAAGTATATTCTTCTCTATTATGTACAAATTTGTGTTATGCAAATATGGAACCGCGCGTTGACGCGCGTCTACGTTTGGCTGGATCCGAACGGTTTAATTTGTACTACCCTAAAGTTCTTAGAGAGATTAAATTATAATCCAAAGTTACAATTTATTTTATTTCTTGAATACTTTCAGTTTTAGTATAATTCTGAGGTGATTAGGAGGCAACTTCGTAATTTTTTTCTATAGAGAAAATATTAAGCAATCGTGTTTTTGAAACATATAATACAAAGAGTTAGTCCTGAACTTTGCTGTGTTTTTATTTCAAAGTAAGTATTTCGTTAATATTGATAATATTTAAGATCGCTCTAAGTACTATCAGGTTCATACGCCTTCTTAATAGTGGGATAATAGAGATAAATATACTAAGGCGAAAAACATGACGCGACGCGACGCGCAAGCGAGAGTTGACCCTTAGCTATTAACACACTCGATAAGATTACACACACGCGCAATCTTCTTTTCTTCGACTGTGTTAAAAGTTAGCACAGGTGTTAGATTTTTGTCAGAGTTGATATACTCTATCTATAGGCTGCCTGTCTTTGTATGCGACATTAGGACATGATGAGTTTATCGAATGAATACATAGCAAAAGTAAATAACGTTTCGCTTGCCAAATGTTTATTGAACAAACAAATCGTATTGAGACCAAATCATGAGTGAATGAACTCTAAATGTTTGCATTAATTTTATAGAGCAGGTTTCGTGAATGTAACTTTGGTTTGTTTCGGTGGCCTAACTAATATCAGGCCTGTGTCACTCCCCGTTTAGGTATCGAAAATTTACCTACATTATTACTTTGCGCGCAGGCGGCCCCTCCGGGTGGTAAATTCAGTTATACGAATCGTTTGTCCAGAGTAATTAGAATGAAATTGGCTTACAATGGATGTCTAGGTATTTATACGAAAAGGTGCTGAGTTCTGACGTGAGCTAAATTAAACCATATCGCTAGCCATATTGAGTAGATATTTATTTGAATTTCTTTGCTGAGTGAGACTTCTGTACGTTAGTATTATTTATTCTGTGCTAATATTACAAATTAGAGAAAGTGTGTTAACCTTCTTGTCGTTCCTGTATCTCAAAACGGAATGGTGATACGTAGTTTAGACATATTAACATTTGCAGATGATGTCAATAACCTATGAACTTATTAGAATATCTGCCTATTTATAATCATATTGAAGATAGATGTTGGACAGCACATCTTTGCATATTATTTTCATGAAAGTTTTACCAACTTCTCATAAAGTACGTGTAAGTATATGTAGTGTCGACTATGTCAGTAACTCCAAAGTAGAAATCATAGTTGCAAAATTTTTGCATGAACATGTCTTCATATTCTGTGAAACCATACCATATCTTGATATTGAACTTGGCTTCCATTTTCACATTTATGTTAAGATATTTCTTTACAAAAGATCCTTAGTTAAGTAATTTATCTATAGATATACATCGTGTTAATGAAAGAACGCAAAACCTCTCAGATGGTACCTCAGCCCATGTAACCGAACAACTTTTGTTCAACAACTTTCACGAAACTAAAAATTAAATTAAATTAATTTGAATTTTCATACGTCGAGTCAAGTTACGTCACGTCTATAAAAGTTTATAGATTTCAAGGATAAAGGGACCGAAACTCGGCAAAAGCCCTTATAAGTTTCAGGACAATCACGTGCAGGAGAAAGGTTCGAATTTCGGCTGACCTCGATATACTACCCACTTAACTTTATTTATCATGGATGTGAATTGATTGTATTGTAAAACATTTCGTAATCGTTGGATTCGGTACTGACCCAGAAATGTATGAAGAAAGAGTTTTTTCTCAGCAGTAGCTTGTTTTTAAATAATTTAAATAAACATAACACGTAATGTACACTAAAATTAATGTCGTTTAAAAACGCCTGCAAAGGCTTCTGAATAAATATTTGATAAGTTAAGTGAAACTTTGTTGAACTAAATAATAGCTTGTAATTAAAATAGAATCGCTTTAGCTGGAAAGCTAACTTTGACCACAGCTCTACAGCAAATCCTTCATTAATTCATGGCTACCTATTTTCGCGGTGAAAACTTTGGCTAAGGGAGTTAATTCTAAAAATATTACTGGAGCGCCATTGTAGTAAAACTATAATAGACTGCCCAAGTAGATATGGAATAAGGCCTCGAATAAAATTGTACAATTTGTGAAAATTCGTCATAAGTTAATCGTGGTTAGATAGTAACACTGTCTTGCCATTTTGAGTCGCTTTTTTGGTTAATTTTAATCGAAATAATACCTACATCGAAATAATACTAAATAAAAATCAATCTTCTATATTCCAGCGCTGTGCAAAATCTCTAATGAGATTATTACAGCGATGTTTATACATAGATTGTATTTTATTGTTTCAAATTAATAAAAAAGAAGAAAAAATGTGTTGCAAGAATTCATCTAAAAAAAAAAGCGGCCAAGTGCGAGTCGGACTCGCCCATGAAGGGTTCCGTAGCAGCAAGTAACATAATATAAAAGTTCTAAAGGTAAATTGCGGTGTACGATTTATGACGTATTAAAAAATAACTATCTATGATACCGAGACCGCTATAGTTTCAATTGAAAGTACATATTTTGAGGTATATACCACATTTTTTTCAGAATTATTTTAGTAATATTTCAAAAGTTACGGTGGAGGGAAACCTCAAATTTTAACTTTATCAAATTTTTACAAATTTAATTATTATAGCGATGTTCATACATAGATTGTATTTTATTGCTTCAAATAAATAAAAAAGAAAAAAAAAATGTGGTGCAAGAATTCATCTAAAAAAAAGCGGCCAAGTGCGAGTCGGACTCGCCCATGAAGGGTTCCGTAGCAGCAAGTAACATAATATAAAAGTTCTAAAGGTAAATTGCGGTGTAAGATTTATGACGTAATAAAAAATAACTATCTATGATACCGAGACCGCTATAGTTTTAATTGAAAGTACATATTTTGAGGTATATACCACATTTTTTTCAGAATTATTTTAGTAATAATTCAAAAGTTATGGTGGAGGGAAACCTTCAATTTTAACTTTATCAAATTTTTACAAATTTCATTATTATAGCGATGTTTATACATAGATTGTATTTTATTGTTTCAAATAAATAAAAAAGAAAAAAAAATGTGGTGCAAGAATTCATCTAAAAAAAAAGCGGCCAAGTGCGAGTCGGACTCGCCCATGAAGGGTTCCGTAGCAGCAAGTAACATAATATAAAAGTTCTAAAGGTAAATTGGGGTGTACGATTTATGACGTAATAAAAAATAACTATCTATGATATCGAGACCGCTATAGTTTTAATTGAAAGTACATACTTTGAGGTATATACCACATTTTTTTCAGAATTATTTTAGTAATATTTCAAAAGTTACGGTGGAGGGAAACCTCAAATTTTAACTTTGTATTAGATTATCTCAAGACTGGGGGGTTTGATCTACATATTTTCAAAGCAGTTTTTGTTGCATTTTAAAAGACCTTTTCAACGATACCCCACACGTTGGGGTTAGGACAATTTAATGTATTAAATTCGCTTTTCGTTGTACAAACATTTTTTCATAATTTTAAAAACCAACTTTTGGTACTTCAATATCTATCTCTTCACCAATTTTCGTGACAATAGGAAGTACGAGCCCGGACGGACAGACAGACGGACGGACATAACGAAACTATAAGGGTTCCTTGTGGACTACGGAACCCTAAAAAGTATTGTACTCGAAACCCCAATGACCGTCACAACGTCTTCCTAAAGATCTTGTCCAATTTAGCCTATGTTCATACTTAAAATATAATTTCATGAAGTTTCGATTAAAGCTACTCGTCGTTCTCATCGAAACATAATTAATGAATCATTAGGTCTTTTTAAGTCTCCACTGTAGGAGCACGACCCTCTCTGTACTACTTGGCTTACACTCCACACTAGCCAGACGGGGTGGAGAGGTCTCATGATGTTAATAAGCTTTCGTTTAGCTTGTTTCCTAAGTCGCCTTCTACGACATCCACGGGAAGACTTAGAGTGATTCTATTCTACTCTGCCATGCCAAAATTATGCCATGTGGTTCCCCATGGCATAATTACTAAAATTTGTCCATATTGCTATATTCACTAAAGTCTCTTTTAACTAATTCCAGGTAACAGGAGGTGTGCGCGCACTGGCGCCTCAACTGTTCCAACTGACGCACCTGACTGCGCTGTATCTGAACGACAACTCCCTGCAGCGGATCCCCCCAGACATCAGCCAGCTGACCAATCTGCACACTTTAGACGTGTCTAACAACAAGCTGCGCTCGCTGCCCGCCGAGTTGGGGGACCTCATACAGCTCAGGTGATTAACACATCCCTATTTACATATTATGTCACACAGAATTGGGATTGTTCACTTTTTAACCCCTAATTTTTTTTTATATTTTAAAATATAGCGTATTTTAAAAAAAATATTTGAATATTTTTTCATACTACGGCTTAGTTAAATGTTTACAAATTATTATAAAAATCATGTTAAAGACAAAGTCGTGTCTTAAGGCCCCGCCAGTTCAGAAACAAGAAAACTGTAAGTGTTTTTAAAAAATCACTGTAATTAAACTACTACAGATTATTCCTAAAAAAAATAACATAAAAATCTTAAGGATTTTCTACAGACACGCACAATAGCCAAAACACGATTGAGCATTTTTGGCTATATAGAAAAAAATCACAAACATACCTCTAAACTTGTCTAAATTTGCCTTTATAATACAAATTACTATTTTATGCAATCACCTTTTTATATAAAAATTATACCAAAAAATGTATTCTCTAAATATGTATCCGTTTTAGCTACAGAAAAAATTATAAATATATACAAAAAAAAATAATAAATAAAACACTGCGAAATATCGTCGAGCACGGCTCCGGGCCTTTCTTTGCGCTTGACGAATATTTCACTGTGTTTTATTTATTATTTTTTTTGTATTATATTTATAATTTTTTCTGTAGCCCAAACGGATAGATATTAAGATACAACATTTTTTTGGTATAATTTTTATATAAAAAGGTGATTCTATAAAATAGTAATATGTATTATAAAGGCAAATTTAGAGGTATGTTTGTGATTTTTTTCTATCGAGCCAAAAATGCTCAATCGTGTTTTGGCTATT
Organism: Acrobasis repandana; assembly: GCA_963576875.1. Classification (NCBI taxonomy): domain Eukaryota; kingdom Metazoa; phylum Arthropoda; class Insecta; order Lepidoptera; family Pyralidae; genus Acrobasis; species Acrobasis repandana. The sequence goes on from OY756225.1 coordinate 17,851,431, forward strand.
GTGGGTGTCTGTAGAAAATCCTTAAGATTTTTATGTATATTTTTTGAGGAATAAACTGTAGTATTTAAATACAGTGATTTTTCAAAAACACGCACTGTATTGCAAATTGTGAACCCACGTCGCCTTAACAAACGGCCAAGCCCAATACATATTTAAAAAATAAAATCACGCTTGTGTCATAGTAGTCTTTGTCAGTGTCAGTGTCATTCAGTGAATTCAGTTGCCTATGATTAGCGAAAAGTTCTTTTCTTACTTATGATTGGCGGAAACGGTGATATTTGACGTTATTGTCAGTGACGGATAAATACCATAAAGGCGACTCGTATTTTTTAATGAATGGACTCAGAGCTTAAACCGATACAGCTGCGGAGTGAGGTCAAACAAAGGTCATACGTTTGTTTGTAGAAATATCCAGAACCATTGATGATTTTGGCAAAAAAATTACCCACAACTGTTTATTAACTCTGTATCTCGAAACGGATTTCAAAATAACGCTTTCCAAAAAAAATTAACTATGCTCATTTTGAGTTTTTTTTTTTTGAGAATTATTTTACGGCCCTGATTACAAGTCCATTAGAATCTATCTTTAGTTTTGTTGCTTCTATATTTCTAACAAGTTACAATAAAAGGTTGTTGTAGGCCTTTTATTGCTTCAGGGAGCTTCTGGCGACAAATCTATACGAGGCCACAAGTTTTCATAGCCGATTGAGTGGCAGACGACGCTTGAAGACGCCCACACATTCCGTTAAACAAATATCACTACAGCCGCCGTACTATGACTGCCCGCTTAAGAGCATGAGCATTTATAAATAATAAACTACACCAATGTTATAAGGTCAACTAAAATCAATATTCAAAATAAATTAAAGCAATTCCCAACTGAACCCCTTGACTTCCCGTCAAAAACTAATTTTGAGTTTCCGAACACCTTGTCTTTTCCGAACACCTGTCTTGTTTTGTCACTCCCTTGACACACTTTTTTTCTATCCCTTTAACACGTTCTGTCACATTTAGAATTATCCCCCATCGCTGGGACGTAATATTCATAAAAATTTACTAACTGCTTAATATAAATTAGTTGAAATATGTTTTGTCTCGTTTTTACTATGTCAAAAATGGTAAAGAGAGATAAGGAAAAAACATATGCCATCTTATTATAAAACGCGGACTAACTTTAGTGCTTGGTTTAAACCATTATCTGCCTAAAACAAAAGCTGCCGCAATATGTAACCTTCTCTTTTGTCACTGTCAACTTAATTTGGGTGAATAATTGTTAAACCAAGCCAAAATATGTTTTGTCTCGTTTTTACTATGTCAAAAATGGTAAAGAGAGATAAGGACAAAACATATGCCATCTTATTATTAAACGCGGACTAACCTTAGTGCTTGGTTTAAACCATTATCTGCCCAAAACAAAAGCTGCCGCAATATGTCACCTTCACCTTCTCTTTTGTCAACTTAATTTAAAATACAAAATACAAAAATCATTTATTTACCGAAAAGAAATTGACAATGAGCTTAACAAACGACTCCCGCACTAGGCAAAAGCCTGTATCGCGGGCAATCAGAACGAATTAGCACCATCCTTTTTACAGTTTAGGACGAGCGGCGTTAATTTGGGTGAATAATTGTTTAAACCAAGCCAAGTCGTTAAGTTAGTCCGCGTTTGATAAGAAGACAGATTATGTATGATTAACTAAAATAGGTTTAGGAAATGTTTGTTATTTTTATGAATACATGGGTAACATGCCGCGCGTGAATATGGATGGTCCTTAGGCTTGTTTCACGGGAGATCCGTGCAGTTCAGCTGTGAATGCTGTGATACGGGCGACCCGTACGGGAAGCGCTGGCGGTGCTCTGAAACGAGTGTTCAGTACGATTCAGCGGGTGGCATTGTACGGGCTCTACCCGGATCGTGTTCCGTACGGGGCGATCCGCGTCGCTGTGAAACTAGCGCCTCCTGTGTGTGTCTCCGCTCCGGGAGTGTACGGGCGATCCTTATGGATCTCCCGTTAACATAGTAAAATTGCGAGGTTTCTAGATAAATCTTTTTCCTTCTTGAGAACTCCACTATTTTCATAGAGGATTTCTGAAGGAATGAAGAGACGAAAATTCAATACACTTAATTTTATGATCTGCGTGGGTTGAAAGACGGCTGCACTAGACCTACACTAGTGCGTTGCTTGTCAATCCATAATGTAAAACCCTTTTTTAGGGTTCCGTACCCAAAGGTTGCAAACGGGACCCTATTACTGAGACTCCGCTGTCTGTCCGTCTTTCACAGGGCTCTATCTCTTAAACCGTAATAGCTAGGCACTTGAAATTTTCACCGATGATGTATAACTGTGGCCGCTATAACAACAAATACTAAAAATAAGATAAAGTTAAAAATTAAAGGGGGTCGTCATACAAGAAACGTGTTTTTTTCAGCGTTTTTAACTCGGGTCTTTATAATGGCATAATCTAGATACTTGAAATTTTCACCGATTATATATTACTATGACCAGCATAACAACAAATACTAAAAATAAGATAAAGTTAATAATTAAAGGGGATCGTCATACAAGAAACGTGTTTCTTCAGCGTTTTAAAACATTGTACGGAGGTACGGAACCCTTCATGTACGAGTCCGACTCGCACTTGCCCATTTATTATTTTGTCTATGGCGACCTCCGTGGCGTAATGGTTAACACGCTAGACCGCTAATCCAGAGGTTCTGGGTTCGATCCCCAGCTAGGGCAAGTTGGAAAATGACCTTTTTCAAATTGTCCTGGGTTTGGGTGTTTATCTATATATGTATTTATCATAAAATATAGTGTCGTTGAGTTAGTATCCCATAACACAAGTTTAAAAAAACTTACTTTGGGGCTAGCTTAATCGGTGTGATTTGTCCCTTTTTTTTATTTGATTTGTATATTTATTTATTTATTATTTATTATTATTTATTATGTAAGTGGCCAACGCTGGTGTCGGAGATGAGATGACTGCCATCTAATGATGACAGCTGCGAATACCTACCTAAATACCTATTTATATAGGGACAAACAAATCACACTGATTGAGCTAGCCATTCCATCCATATAACTAATTTTAAGTTTCAAGTTTGTTAGTTGACGTCTTTGGAGAAAATGCTGCAGTGCAGTTTGTTGCCGCTGTTCGCGAAACTATGCGCTCATTGAAGGTTTCCCGCAATAAATTGATAGTGTCGCGTAATGGCCCTGTGAGCTGGCCTCCACGATCGTGTGATCTCACACCTAAGGATTAATTTCTTTGGGGATATGTGAAGCCACACGTCTACGCAGATTAAATACACACGTTGGACCACTTAGAAGCCAACATTTGCCGCGTTATTGCCAATATACAGCCCCAGTTGCTCGAAAAAGTGGTCGAAAATTGGACATCCCGATTACGCTTCATTCGAGCCAGCCGTGGCGCCTATATGCCTGAAATCATTTTTAAGCACTAATGGCATAAGAATATCTTTTAAATAAAACCATAATAATAGACTTTATTTTTACGTCTTTTATTTTATATTGAATTTGTATACCTCAAATAAAAACACCCGTTATATTATGTATAGCTTATCGTCGAAACTGATATCGAGGTACAGGAATTCCTTATTGCAGCTGATATAGTGTGTGATTGACGTTGTGCCTGCATTCAGCGCCATCTCTTATCCTCTATTTGAACTATTGCAGTAGCTTCATTCTTTATATACGCCACTGTACAAGTACCTACTACTGAGGTACTTGTACAGTGGCGTAGAGGTCGCCACATTTGTATCAAGCTTTTAATATACAAAGTGGAAGGGACATACCCGTAATAAATCAAAGCACGGGCTATACTAGATCATTATAGTATAATGAAATTAAAATAAGTCGAAAAACCAAAAAAAAATTGACATTCCCATACAAATTGCAAGAGCGGCTGCACTCTTTTGTATGGAAATGTAAATTTTATTTTTGGCTGTTATTTTAATTTCATTATACTATAATGATCTAGTATAGGCCGTGGTTCGATTTATTACGGGTATGTCCCTTCCACGTTGTAGAATAACTTGTCTTGTAAAAGCCGATTGAGGGAATAGCCGAAAATATAAGTCTTGTCAATAGGCGATGCGGCTAGCAACCCATCACTATTTTGATTTCCTTTTTCCATCTTTACGCCTACCAATACGCTAAGCGTGGCCTTTGTGTTTCACGACCCTAGGCTCTGTATTCCCCGTTAAGGATAAAGTCGTGATACTCGTGATAGTGTATCTGTCGCAGCCATCTAGTTAAAATAGCTAGCTAAGGGACGCACAGTGGGCTGAAACGGGCCGGTAAAGGACTAAAAAGGAGGAAAAAGTTTTATTTTCTGAAATTTTAAATATTGTGTTGGATTTATCTATCGATTATAAGTAATTATTTCTATGAGGGTCGTTCAGATAACTTAGTATTTTCGGAGTTATAAATATCCAAAGTAATTTTTGTATGAAGCAAAAGAAAAAAATGTGAAAATCTCGAAATTCTCAAATTTTCTCAAAGAATTGATTAAGAAGACTACGTATGCATAGTACGTATATTTGTCCTATTTTAGCGCCTATTCTCGGGTTGCGATTTTCTGCGATTTGGTCGCAATTTCAAATTTTGTTCTCTATTCCACACCACCATAGAGGTCGGCCATATTATGTTTTCTTGTAACCATTCACTATTTTTAGTTCTGAATATATTTTCTTTACGATAAGCGTTTTCCCAATTTCTATTTAAATTATAACAAAATTTTGCACAAAACAACTTTAAGGTCTTTTCGTGATCATCGCTTAATTCAACTAAAAATTTAGACCTTATCTCACTACACAAACTGTCATTATTTTTAATACTGCCACTGTTTTTTAAAATAACGAAAAGATCAAGGTTTGTCACTAAATTTTCAAACATTTTCCCAAATACAAAATAACAAATAAGTAAGTAATGAATGTGTAGTGCGTCTATTATGGTGGGTAATAGAACACTGAAGTACGTTTGAATGCAACCGAACATTCCGTAGATACCCTATCGTTGCACCAATCACGTTACGACACGTCATAACTTGTTGTTGCGCTCGCGCACTTTTATCCCTTGATTCCCGGAAATAAGTCTCAAAACAAATTACGTCATACCTACCTATGGTGGTGGAAAATGTCGAACATTGTTTTTTTTTTAAAGAACTAAGTAGGTATCCGTTCAGTATACATTATTTTCAATTTCAATTTAATTGGAATAAATTGCTTAACTAAAAAACATGACTCTTCATACAAATTTGATATGGCTATATCTCCGAAAGTACTCGTTAAATTAAAAAAAGTCAAGGAATAAAAATGTTTTAAATTTATGCCTAGATACCAAAAAAATACATTTGATCTCTTAAGACCCAACCTTGTAATCCCAGCCCACTGTGGGACGCCTAGCCCGGTCATTAAAAGCCGGCATCCAATTAAGTGGCTGAAGGACAACTAGCCAAGTAATTGAGCGCAACGTTTAACCAGATGGCTGAACGTAGTGTATTCATTTAGTTAAATTTGATATTGTCATGTGTGGTTAATGTTCACAAATTTTTTCAAATTTTAAACGACTACTTTTTACTAATACCACATCTTAACCAGTAAGTAACTAGTAATGTGAAAGAAAAATAACATCGGTTTGCGCTGTTGTTGATACCATATTGACTACTAGCGCCGCAGTGGCAAAAAACAGAACTTTTGAATCACGTTGCTGAGTTTTGGTCAGTCATCTTTAAAGCCGTTCCTGAATTTTCCGGGGTCCAATGCTGCCCATTAAAAATAAATCATTTCAGAGAAAACGGGAGACATAATTTAAAATTTTGCTACTACCAATCCCGAGATAACCCTTCAAAGTATTTTATGAACGTTGTTTACAGTTTAAAGTGAGTACGTTAAGCCTTTACTACGCACATTTGCAAAATACGGCCACTTTTGGCAAATGTGCGTAGTAAAGCTTAATGTTCTCATTATAAACTGTAAACATTAGTTCATAAAATACTTTGAAGAGTTATCTAGGACTTGGTAGTAGCAAAATTTTAAATAATGTCTCCATTTTCTTTGGAATGATTTATTTTAAATGGGGGCAGCACTGGACCCTGGAAAAATCAGGTACGGCCTTAAAGGCCTGACTTTCAATGCGCCAAGTTGCTAAATGTTGAGTGATTCTAGTTCAATCAACTTTCGGCCTAGGCGTCGACTTGGATGCCGGCGTTCAAGGAGCTGCCTAGCGTCCAGTTAGCTTGCTAATTTAACCAGATGGCTGCGACTTATCCATACAATGATATTTCATTGTGTATTGTATATTTGACTAGGTACTATTTAGGTACAGTTAATTTGCATAGGTTCCAGAATGATAGTTGTAGCTATAAACTTGATATGTCAATACAGCGGCCATCCTGACATCAGAATGGCAGCTGTATTTTAGGTACACTTTATCTTTGTGTAGGTTCTTTTGAGTTCTGTTTAGTTTAGTTCGTTAGTATCCCATAACACAAGTTTAAAAAAAATACTTTGGGGCTAGCTTAATCAGTGTGATTTGTCCCTATATATTTATTTATTTTATTTATTTAGTTTATATATGTATATATTATATAGACACTACATGTGCTATCCTGCCGTTCACGACATTCTGATGATCACACACAGCGCGGCCTCGTTCCTATATCCAACCATTGAACTATTGCCTCATTTTCGTTGAGTTAGTATCCCATAACACAAGTTTAAAAACTTACTTTGGGGCTAGCTTAATCAGTGTAATTTGTCCTTGAAAAAAATTGTTTGCAAATCGTCGACCCCGCTTGAACGCTACAATGTTTAACAATATGTTTTCTAAATCTAACCCTAGGAGCTGGCGTCAGAAAACTGATGTTTGGTAAAATCGGTTTTGAACAATTGTGTTCAAAACCGATTTTGACAATCTAGTGTTCGTCGTTGAGTAGCTTTGATCAGAAATTCAGAACGCAAAGTCTCGCGGTGAAAGGGTTAAAGCTAGACGGACTAATGTAAATACTTTCAACGGTGGTTAATAAAATAATTTAAAGGGCTATCTGGTGCCTGACGATTAGCAATATGGAAATTATCTCAATATTTACGAATTAACAATTTATTTCAAATGAGGGCGCCACTTCAAGGCCATTTGCTTCTATATTCATCTTAAAACCGCTTGGCCACCATCGCTTGCAGACCACGTATGTATGAATGTACAGAATAAGTAGGAAACCTGAATCTTTTATTGAAGTAAGACTTAGCGGTTTTTATTTCACCTACAACTTCCATAGTCGCTCATTTAAGTTTTGGCTGATTTCCTTACTTTGTTATGGATTACTTTTATCGGCGTGAAGTTCATTGACCTTAGTATGTTTACCGTATCAGGCTTTATCAACGCATTGGTTTGTACAGTTCATGTGTTAATTTATTTTAAAAACACTATCTTAATTTATATTACAAACTCCATCGACCTTCCGTACATTCTGTCATTGAAGATTTGAGATTAAGGGTATACATGAATTTTTCGGGGTCCAGTGTTGCCCCTATTTGAAATAAATTATTTCAAAGGAAACGGAAAGCTTTTCTGGAACTTTGCGGAATACGGCCACTTTTGGCAAAAATGCTAAGAAAAGCTTAACACACTTACTTTAAATTGTAAAACAGTAAGTAGTTCATTAAATAGTTTTAAGGGTTATCTAGGGCTTCACAAAGGCAAAATTTTAAATGATATCTCCGTTTCCTATGAAAAGCACTGGACCCCGAAAAATTCATGTATCCCGTTATAGATACCGATTGGGCATAAGCCTTTCTAAAGTTTCATCTTTAGCTGTTCTGCTTTGGGGCCTGAATAAATTAGGCTTTCCAAAAAAAAAAAAAAAAAAAACAATTCCCATTCTCTTTCATTTTAAAATAAAATTTCAGTGATAAGTCTAATTTAATAAATGTGTTTATCGTGAATGCTGATCGGAACACATAAACTACATCAAAGCTTATTAAAGTCACTTTTTATGCTGCAATCGTTCTTAAACACAGCATTGCAGTGGGAATTCAAATCGGACGTGCATGAATGCATTGCATTTTTTTTTAAAGAGGATGTGTTCCCGAATTGTATGACATATCTGTTGTCTGATGTATCTACGCATGGCCAAATAAACCTTATTATTTTATTATGAAATTTTTTCAAAACAAAAAACTGACTTCAATACCAGTTAAGTGACAGTCACAGAAAGGCTAAATACACAACAGTTGTTTACTTAGACGATATATTTTTCAGTTATTTTCGTTTAAAAACCAAACCACTTATTCGGTTTTGATAAAATTCCTATGGGACCACCTGGAAAGTATACCCTTTTAAACAAAAAAAGAATTTTTGAAATCGGTCCAGGCGTCTTCGAGAAATCTGGGAACATACATATAATATAATAAAAGATTCCGACGAATTGATAACCTCCTCCTTTTTTTGAAGTCGGTTAATAAATGTGAGGCATCTGCATTTTTAATGTATTCGAGATTTTGATCTATCTATTTACTATTTCAATTTTGAAACTATTTTAAAATAACACTAGCAGTTGCATAGTGACATGACGGTAAATATTTTTTTTATTTATTTAAATATATTTTCAGTTACATATTTTCGTTTAAAAACCAAACTACTTAATCGATTTTGATAAAATTTCTATGGGACCACCTGGAAAGTATACCCTTTTAAACAAAAATGATTTTTTTAAATCGGTCCAGGGGTATTCGAGAAATCTGGGAACATAGGGACATAAAAAGAAAAGAAAATTCCGACGAATTGATAACCTCCTCCTTTTTTTGAAGTCGATTTTGAAACTATTTTAAAATAACACTAGCAGTTGCATAGTGACATGACGGACATGACGGTAAATATTTTTTATTTTTATAAATTATTGTATGTTTTAAGAAAGATAAATATTGTCATATTTGTATACTGACGGCTTCTTTCAAGGCTTAATTTTGTTTATTGTAAAAATTTTATAATTAAAAAAATATACCATAGGTCTTTTAATATACCGATATGCCTGTCTTGTACTAGAAATATTTAATCGGATTTTATTTTTAAGCATTTTATATACAAAGTGTAATTGAAAAAAAACCGGCAACAAGTGTGTATGAAGCGAGCCAGCCGCCCGGGCAAATTGTATGGGAATGACGAATTTTTTCTTGTTTGATTTATTACGCATATGTCGTATATCAGTCATAGCCAAATTTTCATAGTGTATTGTATAATACAATTTTTTATTGATACAATTTGTATATCTGTATATAATAAACCACCAGTCATAATAACTTTTCTTGCATAGTGCTAGTGTCCACTTAACGTTTTCATTCTCAAAGAGTTTGCAAAATACGAGTGGCGTACAAAACAAACCATGGTATGAATCGGTTAATATTTAAAAAACAAAGCTGGTTTAGGTATGCGGGGTCGTTGAACTCACGTGTTGTGATAACTATGTAAATTGGCGTTTATTTGTAAACACATCGGTAGCACGTTTTTGGAGCTTGCTCTGCCGCCTTATCTACGCTAATTTTGTCGAAGATATTGTTTTTATAACAAGATTTTTCTATAAAACTACTTACATAACTCATTTTGCTTACTACGTGAAATAGCGATAATGACAGGGCATTTAATTTTTGTGATAACCTGTAGCTTAAATCTGATGGAGTTTTAGAGAAAGCTGGATTATATAGGTATATGCATTTACTAGACTATGGTCTAAGGGCCGTTCAAGTATTACGTACTTTAGGGGGGAGAGGCGTCTTTGATTGCTTATTTTTGGTGACATAGGGTCTTGACATCCATTACTACGTAAGCAATCTTTTTTAGGAACTTTATATTTCTAGGCAAATTGTGATTTGTAATTAAACAAATAGTAAAATAATAGCTAAGAGCAATATAGGTACTTGCTATTGTAAACAATAAAAACATACCTAAATAGGTTTTATGAAAAATACAACAATACCTACGTAAGCATAGGAGACCATACGAGACTTTCCTCCTTTTGCTAACAAGGGGAACGGGGGGTGGTTTAAAATGGCTCAAATTCTGATTACGTAAAACTTAAACGATCCCCTAGGGCTAGGATCCAATTAGAAAATTATTTCTAGTTTCACTGTATGGAAAAAAAATGTTATAATTCGGAGACCTACGTGTTCTGGAATTTGCTTCCAATTGGTTTAAAAAAATGAGGGATTTGTATTTTCCCCTTTTTATAATACTCGTATGTGTAAAAGTACCACATACAATACATACAAAAATAGCAACTACGGCCATGACACCATGATAGGTATGTATAGACTGAGGGTTAGATGTCAACATGTCATTGAGTAAGTAACAATAGGAAGCTGTTTTTTCACTCTTCCATTACTTAGACAAACAGTGACAAAGATCTTTGTACCGTTAGCGACTTTTAACCTTATTTCCACGTGCCATCCTGCCGAATTATCCTACTATTTAATTTGGTGGAAGTTTTTAGGGATGTATTACGAAAACAAACTAACGTATTTAACTCTTTCCAGAGAGCTACACCTTCACAACAACTACCTGAGGGTGTTGCCATACGAGCTAGGCAAGCTGTTTCACCTGCAGATGCTGGGGTTGCAAGGGAACCCGCTAAGCAAGGAGATGCTGTCCATATACAACGATTGCAATGGCACCTCCAAGCTGCTAACGTATATGCTGGACAATTTGCAAGGTAAGTCTTTTTTGTTATGGCACTGCGAATGCATTTATCATCTTAAAAGATGGCCCGTATGATTTTAGAACATCTTCTTAGCGAGTCGGAGTGGCATATGCCGACCTCTACGCCACTTCGGGAAACTACAACCACAACAGCGAAGCTATAACATAGGTAACAAGTTCACATACGAGATGGCGCTAACAGTATCCTACATCTCGATATCAGAGTTCTGGTTGCAACAGAAACATACGAGATGGCGCTAACAGTTTCCTACATCTCGATATCAGAGTTCTGGTTGCAACAGAAACATACGAGATGGCGCTAACAGTATCCTACATCTCGATATCAGAGTTCTGGTTGCAGCAGAAACATACGAGATGGCGCTAACAGTATCCTACATCTCGATATCAGAGTTCTGGTTACAACAGAAACATACGAGATAGCGCTAACAGTATCCTACATCTCGATATCAGAGTTCTGGTTGAAACAGAAACATACGAGATGGCGCTAACAGTATCCTACATCTCGATATCAGAGTTCTGGTTGCAACATAAACATACGAGATGGGACTAACAGTATCCTAACACTCCAGTAACACCATACCTGGCGGGAAGATTTTTTTTTCCTTAGTGGCGGTCGAGCATATCACCTCGCTCCCGCTACAGTGGTGACATAAAGTTTGTATAAAGTCTTGTTATTAAACTGCTCGTCGCGTCGATGCCTATGAGGCTAAAAAAATTACAGACTAAATTAAAAGTTTATTTAATAAACGATAGATGACGCTTGATGTACATTAATGATTCCGGGTTAGAATAGGACCACTCCATCTCTTCCTGTAGATGTCGTAAGAGGCGACTAAAGCACAAACGTCTCGTGCTACAATTGCATTCCCATGGAGGGTTAACGTCGGGTGGCTGGCGGCCGGTTGTAAAACTTTTCGCACAAATACATTCCCAAAAAGGGTTGACGTCAGGCAGGCGGCCAGTTGTAAAACTATAACCAAATCATTAAAAGTGTTCCGGCTATTTCTTCTCCATTTTACAAGATCTTTGGCATCCTTGGGTGACCATTGACATGCATATTATATTTGGAGAAGAAAAAGCGCACCCCGGTCTCCGAAGCAGCACAGCTGAGGATGCAACCGGGAATACGCTTAGACGAAGAAGAAGACGCTTGATGTACATTAAATTGAATTTATCCGCAAGCCCATAATGATTCGATTACGGGTTGCAAGTCGTCTTTTGACTACCAAAGCCACCAGTCCCTTATCTTAACTCACGTCTGCATGTTTTATTAAAGATTGTTTTATAATTTTAGATTTTAGGTATACAGGGTGATTTCGAACCTCCTAGCTATATTTAAGGAAAGATAAGCGGAATAAAAAACACATATTTTGTCATATGTACCTTGTTTCATAATTAACCCTTTCACCGCGAGACTTGATATCAGTTGTCGTTCTCCCAGCGCGAGGAATTGTGAATATCCATCGTTTTTGGTCGGATAAATCCGACGCTCGCGAAATGAGCACAAAAATGTTTGAATTTATCCGTCGTTCGCGGTTAAAGGGTTAAAACCAAAGATATCAGTCGACAAATGCATGCATATCAAAAATCTCCCGCTTCTGGGCTGGTGGCGGCTGGCTAACGGGTGGAAAACGGCCGCGTGTATAGTAAAGTCTACTGACTACTATAGCTAGGTTAGCCATTCAATAGAAATTAGGAAGAAAAAAAATTTTAAAAAATAAATCTCCTTTCTTACGGTTTTGTGTTCTATTACTAATAAGCATTATTAATTTTTTTTGACAGTGTTATTTTGAAATCCGTTTCGAGGTACAGAGTTAATGAACAGTTGTGGGTCATTTTTTTGCCAAAATAATCAATGGTTTTGGATATTTCTACAAACAAACGTATGACCTTTGTTTGACCTTACTCTGCGGCTGTACCGGTCTAAGCTCTGAGTCCATTCATTAAAAAATTAAGTCGCCTTTATGGTGACGGAAAAGGTGACATTTGACGTTATTGTCATGGAAGGTACCAACCTTCACTGACAATAACGTCAAATGTCACCGTTTCCGCCAATCATAAGTAAGAAAAGAATTTTCCGCCAATCATGGGCAACTGAATTCACTGAATGACACTGACAAAGAATATTATGACACTAGCGTGATTTTAATTTTTAAATATGTATTGGGCTTGGCCGTTTGTTTTATTAAGACATGACTTAGTCTGACATGATTTTTATGATAATTTATAAAAAAATAACTAAGCCGTAATAATGACAAAATATTCAAATTATTTTTTTGAAATACGCTATATTATAATAAAAAAAATTAAAATTAGGGGTTAAAGAAATTAACAATCCCAATTCTGATTCCAATATTTGATCTGATAAAGCTAAGGGGTACAAAATCAACCTGTTTGTCACTGAGTTTTTACACCAATACTATTTAAAGTCCTATCGAATTCTTTCGCACACCGACCAGACTGCATTATTTCCGATTGCCCGCAAAGGTCACTCGAGCGTCATTTTTAAACTGATCGAATCTCGAAAGTGATTTTACACTAACCCATTTTCCATAAACATGATTTCCACAAACCAGGTCAGTGAAATTGCGTATTCAAAGACATCGTGACCTGCGTACTTTTGTCTACTACCGTCGAACTGAATGTTTGATGGTGTCACGCGCACAAATTATTGTGTTTTAAAATTATTGGTAGAGGTAAGCGGGGAAAATAAGATGCTGTTGAGGCAGTTCGTGCTGACAGTATTTTTTTGTTACCTACCACGCTCGCCAGTCAGCTGTAGGTCCTGGGTGTCCAGCGCGGGAAAATGCTTGTTTATTTTTAACCCCCGACAACAACAGGGGTGTTATTAGGTTAACGCTAATGTCTGTCGGTCTGTCTGTGGCATCGTAGCGGTTGAACGGATGGACCGATTTCTATGCGGTTTTTTTTAGTGAAAGCAAGTTCACTTGCGGTGGTTTATAGCTATGTTCGAAGAAAATCGGTTTAGCCTTTTAAAAGTTATCGGGGGTTAACGCTTTAAAGTCAAGGCTTTTTCTAGCAAATAATAGATGGCGCTACGGAAATCAAGTCGTATCGATAGTTCCGCTACTCATCACTGGATGGCGTTCTTGACATTCGGGGCTTTTTAACACTTCGCCTGCTGAAAACTGCACCGTGTGTGTTTTGCACAGTGCAAGATTCTTGCCTTTACCTAAAATTTAATGGAAGCAATAAATGTGTATGGTCGACGTTTTTTTAAGATGCAAGTCATCTATTGTTTCAATTTGTTTATATGCAACAGACCAAACATTTGCAGTGTGTGAATGGGCCTTCACTTGCCTTCCGATACCGAGGAGCTCGAGACTTTTTTTTGGTCCCCAGTTCAAATTTAAACACCTGGGGTTGCTTAACAAGCGTAAGATACACGACAGATAGATTTGTGTCATCTCATCATTTTAAAATGCGGCCATCTACGCCGACGACGCGCAACACCTACAACACTAATCACAAGTTGTTTGATCACATCAACTTACTATTATTTAGAACAATGATTTTTGACTGTACCTGAAGAACAACCAATGGCCAACGGGGCTATCTACATGCTAAGGCTCCTCTGTTTGTTCGTCTGTCGCATCTTACATGCTCTCGCAAATAGATCAGGCCAAATTGTAAGATTTCTTTCGAATTTCCTGGATTTTGAATGTTTATCTCAAGGAAACTGGAGTGATTTTGTGTGTATTCCCATGGCAGACCCGTATGCATCTTTATGAAAATTTAACTTTACTAGTTTAAGGCCGTACCTAAATTTTCCGGGGTCCAGTGCTGCCTCCATTTAAAATAAATCATTTCAAAGAAAAAGGAGACATCATTTAAAATTTTGCAACTATCAAGTCCTAGATAACCCTTCAAAGTATTTTATGAACTACTGTTTACAGTTTATAATGAGAACGTTAAGCTTTACTACGCACATTTGCCAAAAGTGGCCGTTTTTCGCAAATGTGCGCAGTAAAGCTTAAAGTTCTCACTTTAAACTGTAAACAGTAGTTCATAAAATACTTTGAAGGGTTATCTAGGACTTGATAGTTGCAAAATTTTAAATAGTGTCTCCATTTTCTTTGGAATGATTTATTTTAAATGGGGGCAGCACTGGACCCCGTAAAATTCAGGTACGGCCTTAAAATTGTCTGCACAAACAGTTGCTATCTTCCCGATTTTCACAAAATTGTACAGCTATTAGCGAGCGGAGTACCGTTCCCGACTTTTCAATGTCAAAAGAGACTGTATTTGCATTATTTTCAAAGTTGATCATCGTGAAACCCGCTGCAAGTTATTCGCACCGATCACTCATAAAACCTGACTGCGCCTGCGGCGTCCAAACAACAAAGAAGGGTTCACGCGTGCCTTCGAATCGTGCAAAATATAAATGAAAGTCAACACCAGACCAAATTCAACGGCAAAAACGTCGTGATTGGCGCTATCTGTATGACAATAAACGAGATATTATTGTCTCACTCCAACACAATAGCGATGGAAAGTGTGGGAAGACGGTCGTCCCGGTAATTAATTGTTTTAGTAGTTTCAGAACCGTTAGTGAGGCCAATCGGAGAAATTTATGGAAATGGCCTGTAATGTAAACAGCAGACTTGAGCGGGTCGCATCGCAGTTGAAAATGTGTACTTAGCTTAGCGCGCAACGAGTTACATTACAATTGACGATTTTTTATTGATAACATGAAGTTTTTAGACGTCGAAAATTATAGAAAATTTGGTGACGGAAGTAAGTCTTGCTTGGCTCACAGCCGCAAACAGAAATTCTCATTCCTCATGACAGTTACAATGTATTCGTCCTGCCTTAATCGCTGTTTCTATTGTATGGAGGCTAATCACGTCCCGCTCTAGTTTGCTCGTTCCTAAATGGTTGGCTGAAAAGAAATTGTATTGAGTCTGTCGTTTTAAAAGATACTGCTAGGTGCCCGCGCTTATTTATATTATGGCATTACAGTCACGATCGCTGCAAGTAATTTAAATTGTATTTTTGGTAAACTGTTTTCTTATAACCAAGAGTGAGCAAAATAACTCGGTAAAAGTCTATTGGGTGGCTCTCAAGTCTAAAGACTCTTTTCAATGATAGCGGTATCTGTACGACACCCTACATATTATAATGCAGGATTTGAGTGCACGCAAGTAAAAAAATATTAAGTAGAATCTGCCCCTAAACTGATTTATTGCAACCCTGTATTGACGTTTGTTCTATAAACACGCCAAGTGGTAGTCCTGCGAAATACTATACACATTGTGGGTGGGTGGTACGTTTGTACTCTAAGTTCCGTTTGAATTTGGCTCAAAGTGAAAGAAATGACCTGAGTGACGTACTGAATTTCGACAGTTAATTATTTCGACACAGTCCCAATTTCGAATAACAATAGTTCGACTACTCATTGCTTCTACAGAACATTAATATATTACATATCGAAGATTAGTTCGGTTTGAGGTCCTTGTTTTTTTTACTTGTAATTTTAGTCATATGCGAATATTTTTCGGACTAATTTCATGTCAAACTCATTTTCTCTTCAAGCTTCACGACCCTGGAATGCTTTACCCGTTGACATTAGAGAATTTTTTTGTATATGTATTATTAAGTAAGTAGGTATTTACTCTGATATATTTATATAATATATATACATATATATATATATATATATATATATAATAGTGTGTATGAAGTACTTAGTATTTTTGATGTAAGTATATAGGTATTTATAGCTTTTGCGCCGCACCATTTTCTCTGCTTATCCCTATGGTTGACTGGGAGAAAATGCTCTTAGCATTAAGTCCGCCATTTGTTAAAAGTATATTTTTACTTTGGACACTAAAGTTTAATAAATAAATAAATATTTTGTTAAAACACGACAGTATCAAGTTACATCTATATTCGTCGACCGACTTATCCAATACAACCTACAGAAATAGTCCATTGCCAAGTTTTGTCCTAAGCAGCGAGTTACATGTACAAGGGGATTGATTCTGTGCCATGGTCCAACTTTGTCTTCTGTACACGATTCGTCTCACATACCAGATCTTGGTCACATCAGTCACACGGGAAGGTTATATTCGTGCACCGACTTGTTATAATTATTTATTGGCTGTACATTACATTTCTTCTTTATAACGTGTCAAAAAAAAGTTCAGCTTTGCCTTTAGAGAACCCTTCGATGTTGATAGAGATGGTAATGAGATTTCAGAAGCTTTTGTTTTTGTGAAGCTGAAAACTGCCTTTTTAGGGTTCCGTACCCAAAGGGTGCAAACGGGACCCTATTACTGAGACTCCGCTGTCTGTCCGTCTGTCACAGGGCTCTATCTCTTGAACCGTAATAGCTAGACACTTATGTATTACTGTGGCCGCTATAACAACAAATACTAAAAATAAAAAATAGTTAAAAATTAAAGGCGGTCGTCATACAAGAAACGTGTTTTTTTTAGCGTTTTTAACTTGATATTTATAATGGCAATAACTAGATACTTGAAATTTTCACCAATTATGTATTACTATGACCACAATAACAACAAATACTAAAAATGAAACAAAGTTAAAAATTAAAGGGGGTCATCATACAAGAAACGTGTTTCTTCAGCGTTTTAAAACATTGTACGGTGGTACAATGTCGTCTGCACTTGCCCGTTTATTATTCTTATTTGTTGTTTAGGATCTGGGAGGTGCCGTTTGTTATTTTGAACCATTTCGTAGCGCAAGGACCAGCCAGTCTGCTTTACCGAGTGATTGTCTAAGCAGACTGCCCAGGGGGCGCCGGACGATAAGGGAGGGCTCAGTACGTTACTCGGAAAGGCTCCTTTCGTGCACCCAGTACTTTAATGTATTGTTATTTTTAACCATTAAAATTGCCGTGGCCACATGCTGGTCACAGGTGATTTGAAATTGAAGCTACAGTGTAACCATTTCGACTCGATAAGAAGAAGAATGTATTGTTTATTATTATTACCGTATAGTACCTACATAACATTTCTTCTGGGTTTTCCTACTCCTCTTTTTCCTTCTACTTTTCCTTCCATTATTGTTTTAAAAAACTCATCGTGACGCAGTAGATGGCCGAACATTTTCCCTATTCTATTTTCTATAATTTGTAGTATATAAACCATACGTGAAAACATATAAGGAGGTTAAGAACTTGGCGGAAGAAAGAGAGACATGGAAAGCACTCTACCGACAAGAGCCCAGCTCTTAAAAATATAAGAAGAAGACATAATATTATGTACTGGGGACTAATAAAAGTAATAGAAGATTCGTAAATCTTTCGGTGTTCATGTATCTTTTTACCCTGATTGCTAATAAGAATTAAACTAAGTATCTTAATAAGAATCAAACACTGACTATAGTAAAAGTTAATTTGAGCACAAGTTTCTAAGGTCTCTACAGCGGAAGGCACACTGTTTGTTCTTTTATGCGCGAACTTTACGATCTTTATGAGATTGGTTTCCGTATCTGTTGACTTACTTTATGTTGTAAAGAAAGTACCTACTAAACTAATTCGAAATAGTGTCTGATCCATCATTCCCTTCGGCAGGTTATGTACTATTTCTTCTTACAAGGAAACTGACCTCGCCCTGCTGAGACGGTAACGCACGATAACTATCCCTAAGGGACATATACTTAATACAGTAAAATAAAAAAATAAGTTTGTACAAATACGCGAACAGCTGATCAGACTTAGTACCAGGCTTCGCGATATGTCTAGTTTTTCGTATTGGTCAAAGTCAATGTTCAAAGCTAGTTCCACAATTACATAACATTTCCATAAAGATAACACATAACAAACATTTGAACCTCATTTGGAATCTTTATACGGCTTAATTGTGTCGTTAGTTTCCGGATTAGCGTGTTATCTCAAGGATGGCCTTGCTAATTTGTCGCATTACGCTTTATGCTCCGATTAAGGAAAGGAGGCGTTTCCTCGTTTGTTTTGCCACGTTTTTATTTGCGTAGGTACATGTGTACCTTGTTCATAGTGATGTGTTTTCGGTTGTTATTCCTATTTTCACCCTTTGTCGTATACGTAAGTGATGTCTAGTCGTGAAAATGAATGTGCGATGTAAATATAAATAATAATTCAATGGATGTAAAACATGTTAGAATGCTTATTATGCTTAGAATGTTAGAGGGCGCCTGTTGTCAGTAATCTAAATTTTGCTCCCGCTTCCACGCACACAAATTTACTCTAGCCGAAGCGAGACAGCGAGCCATGCGGGGCGTCGGGAATCGCGGTGGGTCATTGAGGCTGGTTCTGGTTTTGAGGTTTTTTTCGTATTACAAAGAATATTTAAGAGTTATTTAAAAAGTAAGACATATGATAACTGCCTTATGTTTAATACAATTATAATCTAAAGTTACAAGTGCTACATTATTGTATTTCTTGAATACTTTCTGTTTTAGTATAATTCTGAGGTGATTTGGAGCCAACTTCGCAATGTTTTTCTATCGAGAAAATTTTAAGCAATCGTGTTTTCGAAACTTATTATTTTTAGAGTTAGTCCTGAACTTTGCTGTGTTTTTATTTCAAAGTGAGTATTTCGCTAATATTGACAAATATTTAAGATCGTGAAGAAGACGAACTTTAGGGTAGTATGGGCTCTTAAGCTCCAATCAAGAAACGCAGCTGCGGCTGCAGCATTTTACTGCTTAACTTTCCTGGGATGTTTATCTGCGTCGCTCGTAGCAAAGGTTCCCCAATTATTGCCACTTCCACCGATTTAATATAAAGACTAACTTATTTTCAAATAAAACAGGTTTGTGTTTTCTATTGATTATTCAATTCTAGTCCTTATTTGCTGTGGTGTAAAGGTTTCACAGTTACTAGCCAATTGTCAAATGGCAAAGTGCAGTGCTGATTATTAACCATTATTTTTGTGTGGAAAACTCGGTCAATTTAAACATTGTCTTATTATATGTCCCCTGGGGGGGGGGGGGGGGGGGGTGCACAGGCCTGCTAGTGCTTCTCCATCTCGTTTAGTCTTGAGCAACGCGCTTCACTTCGGGCTAAAACAGCCCGATTGTCCTCATCTCCGCTGCTAACGATTGCCGCCAGGTTTGCTTTGGTCGACCAAGCTTCCTTTTTCCTTGAGAAGTCTATTCCAAACCCTGCCTCTAAATGTCAGTAGGCTCCCTCCTGAGCGAGCGACCGATCCATGTCCATTTACGACGCGCTATTTGGTGATCCATCGGTGTCCGCCGCGAAGCTGCTACAGAAGTTCATTAGATATCTTTTCAGGCCATAAGATCTGTCTTGGATCTGGTGCGTGATTTCTTTGGTGACCCTCCGCGTCCTCGCGCAGAACGGTTTTTACGGCACGTTAGTACTTGATAAATTAAACGTATTCGAGCCCTTGATTACATAGTAGATAATCTTCGTATGTTTGCATTAGTAATGAGTCTACGTGTTTGCATAGACATGGAACGTATTATCTATCTAGAACATTGTACTACACCATTTACTAATATTTGAGGCATGTATTGTTAGACTAATAGATAACTTGAAGAGGAGGCCTATTTATGTTTACCAGTATCTTTTAAAGCTAATGATGATGATTGGTAGACAACTTTGCTAGTTAGGAAAAAACTATTTGGTAAAATTATGATAAAGTAACTTTAATACACGTTATAAATGTGACTAATATAATAACAACACTTTTTTGTTTAGTCGATAGGGCGAGAAAAAAAAACAATATAATACCTTATAAATATATAACCGAAATGCAAACAAATTGCTGACCAAAAATATATGTCAAGACAGTTATAAACAGAATAGGATTAACAAAAAACTGATTCCAAATTAAGATAAAGTTTGTTTTAACGATTCAGAGCTTTAATAAATCGTAGATTTTATTTGGCGATTCTCATGTTAACAACTAAAGGTCAAATTGTGATGTCCCAATATTAATAGTTTTGGTAACATAATTTTAGCTGCCAGTAGTTTTCCTTGAGATTTGGTTTTCCTGATGTTTTAGTTTTATCGCGTTGAGACAAATTGACGTGCATATAAAACTTGCATTCATTTTTGCGTTAGTCATGGTTGTTATATCATAATTTAACATACAAACATTATTTTAATTTTTGATGTGTGTAATCCCGGATTTGTGTGACCGCAGGGCGACCTTAATTTTTTTTAACCACATTTAGCGCATATGCAAATGTTTTTAGTTCTCCCAAGGCATTTTATTTCATGCTTTCGTTGTCTTTTATTTACGTACTAGCTGTGCCCGCGAATTCGTTCGCGTGGTTGTCGGAACGTAATGTTATATAGCCTAAAGCCTTTCTCTATAAATGGACTACCCAACAAAAAAAGAATTTTTCAAATCGGACCTTTAGTTCCTGAGATTAGCGCGTTTAAACAAACAAACAAACAAACTCTTCCGCTTGTACGAGCTCTACTAGTGTAGAGCTACCGAAAATTGCAATTTCGCCACTATTACTACTGTATAATGGTGCATGAATGAAAACTTGCTCTGATGTTTGTTGACTGTAAGTATCTTATACATGACCGCTGCATTTCCTTTTTCATTGTTACTATATCAAGTGATTTATTTCGCTCTAATTCAATGTTTAGTTTTTCTTCGCGCTCGTTACGTATTTATCTAGTCATCGTGCCCACGTCTCTACTCGTTTAAATCTTTTTCTTAAGAATATACAATTATACAGCACTTATATTTTGTACACTTTTTGACGAAGATTGTTGCTGATCAAACTTTGTTACCTTTTGCCCAAGCCTGTTGTTGTAAATAAATGAATAAAAAATTGTACAGCTACGTGAAGACTGAATATTTTACAAGAATATTAGGTCCTTACATATGAAATTGCCGTTCAGTATCAAAAAAGTGAAACAAGTTTTTTTTAATGAAATTATTATTTAATCAATATCGATAAGTATCGTTTTGTCACTTACGCCGAAGGCTGCTGCTAATTCAGAAGTGGTTTGAGATGGATCCGCTTCCACTATCGCCTTCAATTCTTCATTATTCACTTGAGTATCAGGTCGTCCACGAGGCTCATTGTGTAAATCGAAATTTCCAGAACGGAAACGCTGAAACCAAAAACGCACCGTTCGTTCGTTAGCGGTGCCTGGTCCATACACGTCGCTAATTCTTCGAGTCGTTTCTGCAGCACTGGTGCCACGGTGGAAATCGTATTCGTAAATACCGCGAATTTTCAATTTGTCCATAGTTGTTGTTATAGCAATATTGAAACTCAAACAAATGATGTTAAAACAAATGAAATACATCAGGTCGTCCACGAGGCTCATTGTGTAAATCGAAATTTCCAGAACGGAAACGCTGAAACCAAAAACGCACCGTTCGTTCGTTAGCGGTGCCTGGTCCATACACGTCGCTAATTCTTCGAGTCGTTTCTGCAGCACTGGTGCCACGGTGGAAATCGTATTCGTAAATACCGCGAATTTTCAATTTGTCCATAGTTGTTGTTATAGCAATATTGAAACTCAAACAAATGATGTTAAAACAAATGAAATACGAATTCACAGAATTAATAACTACAGAAGTCGCGTTCTATCATAATTGCATGCAATGCGTTGCGTCCAAAAACATGGCGTACGTCCCGCACTTACCGCTCTTCACACTGCACAGTATTTTTTTTACCCTTATTTTGGGACAGCCTAATTTTATTAAATGTTCGAATGGAGAAATATATTACAAACACAAGACTAAAACTCCCACGAGCCTAGCTATCATAGTTTTTGAAAAAATGCGATCCGAGTAAAACTACCGATTTTTCATAAAAAACAATATTATTATTTTTATTTAATTTTCTACGAATGTTACACTTGGTTTTGCACTCTGACCGTAAAGACAAACCAGAGGGCCAAATTATAAACCATGCACCGGGAAGCTGCGACTTTGCAATTTCAAGATAATCGCAAAAATGGCAAAATCTTGTTTATTTTTTTCTGACTAAAGTCTGTAGTATTAGCATGTTATTTTTACTTTAGAACATGGCTATTTAGATGAACTACTCCCACAAAAAAAATCCAATGCTGAAATCCCAGACTTTCAGAGATATGATTTTCTTTTTTAATTTCCGGTTTGGTACCGGTTTTTGCTCAAAGTTCTCAATGACACTATTGACACTTTAGCAATATAAATCTTAATAATGTACCTAAGTATTGTACACCTTAAAAGGTCTATAAAAAAGTCCGCGATGGTATATCAAAATAACCTAACACCCCCCCACTCCGACCGGCACAGCAGTGATACTTTGATTTGGGTGTCGCGACAGGCTCGACGGGAAACTTAAAAACAGGGACGGGAAAATAAAATAAAATAAAACAAAACAAAACAAGACAAGACAAAACAAAACAAAACAAAACAAAACAAAACAAATCAGAACAAGACAAGACAAGACAAGACAAGACAAAACAAAACAAAACAAAACAAAACAAAACAAAACAAAACAAAACAAAACAAAACAAAAAAAAAACAAAAAAAAACAAAACAAATCAAAACAGAACAAAACAAAACAATACAATACAAAAAAACACGGACTCCTCTCACCGCTAGATGGCGTTGTAAAATATGTTTGAAATAAAATAAATAAATAATTATAATCGCTAGTCTTCCATAAATGTGTCATTTTCATTAGCGAGAATAGATGTAAATTCACTTTCATCGGTTTCAGTACACGCTATTCTTTCCTCCTCATGTTGTTCTTCACCTTGGTTATTTATTTGAAATGGTTTCAACATTTCAATGACCGCAGAGGGTAACGGCATTCGTTTTATACTATTTTGCAGCCTACTCAGCCTTGTATTAGAAACGACTGGGTCGGAGGATTCCAATGCCCTATGGAATAAATCTTCTATTGTGTGTTTCCTATTATCTTTTCGGCTGTGGTGTTCGCGTTCATATCGCCAAAACTTATTTCTGGACTCCCCAGCCTGTTCTGACAGAACTCCTACGGGCAGTGCTGAGCTTTCTATAATTTTTTGGCCGTGAATGAGGATCTTATGCATAGTTGTCGTCATGGGGTGCCAGTTGTAAGCGGCTACATATTTCCTGGCTAAATTACTGCAAAAGTTGCCGAATTTTTCGGAGTCTACGGGTAGCCCACAGTTTATGGCGACTAAAATGACGTACATGTCGTCAACAAGCCATCTACTAACGCCAAGTATTTCGGCAAATATTTCGCGGCTTTCCTCATTAGCGAACACTCTCCGGGCAGTATTTCCGTCATTAGTTGTTCCTGAGTTGGGACGGACAACGTCTACTAGCAAACCCAGGCGATCCCTTATTTCCGCCTGTATTCTTTTTTTCCGGTCTTCAGTTATTTGTCCCGCAACTGATGATTTAGAGATTCGCCACTGTCTTACTTGGGGATCATTTTTGTACCCCAAATGGAGTAAGAACTCTAAAAACCTTATGTATGCATGAAGAGGACTCATACCATTTTTTATAGTCTCTTCATTAATAGGTCTAGAGAATGCCAAATCTAGGTCATTAAATTTAGTAGAAGTTAACCCACAAATGGGACATCTGAGTTGTGAGAAGGTATTGTGAATGATATTGTACACCTTACCATCGATGATGCTTAGTGTAAGATTACAAATAGTTTTTACAATAAAGCCTTTCGATGTGGCTGCTGCGATTGGGGTTAAATTTTTCAATTGTTCTCTACATATTCTTTTTCAGCGAGAATAAGATCTTTTGACTCTTTTCGATATTGAATATGCAAAGGCCTGCAAGATCGAAATGATTGGGGTGTTGGATTTACCCACAGAATTTGATTGCTACACGTTTCCGTAATTTTTAATGGCACAAACGTCGTGGCAAATATTGTATTTTCATCATACAAAGGATCTTGGGATGCCTTTTGTTTATATAGCGATTGGCCTGTGCTGCCATCAAAGCCCCAAGACCCTTCGAATGTACAAGACAATTCGTCCAAGTGCTCTCGTTCGCAATATGCATTTATTACATCATCACATAAAAGTATGATTCTTTTGAATGTATGCGCAAGCAGTCCCTGGAAGGAAACAGATGCTTCGACGTCACTTGATTTAACTCCATCCTCTGGATAACAGTCCTGTTTTGCTTTTGCTACTTTTTTATAAGGTGGAAATATATCAAAACCTCGTTTTGCTGAATCCTGCTGTAAAAATTTATACGTGTCGACACTGAATTTTCGGTCAATTAGTATTCCGAGCGCTTCTTCTGGAGTGTATGGGTTGGTGTGCTGTTTTATTTTTGCCAACACTTCAGTTGATTTGTTTGGAGACTCCAAACATGTATTTATAACAGCTTCTAAATCATGGGCACTTTTATTGTTAAGTTTTTCGTTGTCTTGAGTTTTAATAACTTTCGTGAAGGATTTAATCAATTTTTCTGGTGCCTCGTTCTCTATCAATGATTCTAGCTTTTTTCGTTTCCTAAGTTGCGTTCGTCTATTAAGTTTTGTAAATTCTGTATCTTTACTACAACCTGCAAGTTCAACAGGTGCTACACGCGACTCAGAATGTTTGGGGTCGTGCAATATTGTGGGTTCATTTACAACCACAGGCGGCACGTCCACAGCCACGGGAGTCACGTCCAAAACCACAGGGGGCACGTCCAAAACCGGAGGTGGCACGTCCAAAACCGCAAGTGGCATGTTCCCAACTTCAGGAGCCTTCGAAATTAAATCTTGAGGAATATCATTTATGAAAGGCTTCTCTAACCAATCGTTATTCTTTTTACGAAAATGTTTCATATTTCTTTTGCAGTCGTTATATCTCTTCTCAATTTTGGTAATAAATAGGCCTATAGCAGTGTCCAATTTTTTCTCTTGTGATGCCGAAAGTGGTGTGTTTAATCTATTTGCAAGAATTGATTTTATAAAAATACTTCTTTCCGATTTAGAAAGGTCAAACGGTTTTCCACGACTACCATTAATTTTTTTACTTTCTTTATCTAGAAACATAAACGTATACAACCGTGTAGGATTTTTGCCTTCTACTTCTAGCCTACTTGCGGCCACCTCCGAAGCATAAGAGGTGCCGGCTATGGCGTTATCCATAGCTTCATTTGCCTGTCGCTGACCAGCATGAGGGTTGGCGCCCTCATGCCCCCCTAGCATTAAGTCTTCCGATCGGGGTTCGGAGAGACATCCCCCAGCAGGGTAGGTCAAGCCCTGCTGAGGCAAAGTGGCACTATGAGTCTGGAACGGCTCCATAGTGCCTCACCCCCGCTTCCTCCAGGTAATATGTATTAATGCGGGGTTTCAGCATGCCTAACGAGGGTGGACTCCTTCCTGCATTACATATTACCCATCATCGGAAGATTTGTTCCGTAAGTTGAAGGAAAGTTGTTAAGTGTCATAAACCTAATCACCTCCTGAAAAAATAGCCAGACATTTTATTATCACCCTGTATAATAATTTCCAAGAAATTGAATTGACTTTGAATTTGCAAGAAATACTTGCCTACGAGGACATTCTTCCACATCCAATAAAGAATCGTACTTGATATTGCTAAAAAGTGTCATTGAGAACTTTGAGCAAAAACCGGTACCAAACCGGAAATTAAAAAAAAAAATCAAATCTCTGAAAGTCTGGGATTTCAGCATTGGATTTTTTTTGTGGGAGTAGTTCATCTAAATAGCCATGTTCTAAAGTAAAAATAACATGCTAATACTACAGACTTTAGTCAGAAAAAAATAAACAAGATTTTGCCATTTTTGCGATTATCTTGAAATTGCAAAGTCGCAGCTTCCCGGTGCATGGTTTATAATTTGGCCCTCTGGTTTGTCTTTACGGTCAGAGTGCAAAACCAAGTGTAACATTCGTAGAAAATTAAATAAAAATAATAATATTGTTTTTTATGAAAAATCGGTAGTTTTACTCGGATCGCATTTTTTCAAAAACTATGATAGCTAGGCTCGTGGGAGTTTTAGTCTTGTGTTTGTAATATATTTCTCCATTCGAACATTTAATAAAATTAGGCTGTCCCAAAATAAGGGTAAAAAAAATACTGTGCCTCATAATGTTGCTAGCTCAGGGGCGATATACAACTTTTTTGGGTAATCTCATAATTTAGTTCACATAATAAAGGGAATATTTATTTTCGAAAATTAAACTAATAAACTAGCTTTTCGTCCGCTGCGCAGGCTGCAAGCAGCCCGCGGTTTTTCGTGCAGCCTAATGTTTAGGTAAAATATTAGATTTTAACTATTGATAGTATAATTACAAACATATTTTTTTTTATTCATAGGTACTAAATGAATGTTGTATAGTATATTTTCGCATAATCGTTTTACAAGTTGTGTTGATTATGCAAAAATATACTAACCTATTGTTTAGCTGCTAAAAACCCCCAATAAATTTGAATCGTACAATGGCTTGAAGCGTTCAAGGTTTAGGTAGATTTTCCGGCTTTTAAAAATTAAATACAATTGAAAATAAAAATTTTAATACGTACAAATAATTGTTAAACAAAAGTATTCAATACAGTATGTATGAATGTTCGATCCTCTTTCACCCCAAGACGACAGAAGGGATTACAATGAAATTTGACATGTAGATAGGATAAAACTTGGATTAACACAAGATAGTTTTTACTCCGGAATAATGTGAGGTTCCCGTTGGATTGCCAAAAATTTGAATTCTATATTTAAGTTTCAGAATGTCTCAAAAAAAGCTAAAATAAAAGAAGTATCTTAGATCATAACATCAACATAAAATATAAAAACTAGCTATGTACTTTGAACATTGGCCCCTGTTATATTTAGGAAAATGCTATCACACTGCAGCGCTAAGTCGTTATCTGTAGCGCTAGATTTGCTAAGAGAACCGACGAATCGTTAAATATGGCGGCGAGAATTTCATCGTCCATATTTAATTTTCAAAGAATGAAATCTGATTACCATCCTTGAATAAAATTATTCGTACAGAATTTTAACACATAACAAGGCATTTTTAATTATGTTTACAGTGTTTTCTTATGGTTTTTATAAACTGTCGAATAGGCGTATAAGAGCTAGCAAGCGACTAAGTGAAGTTTTTGGAGATAGCTACAATTTAACGGGACAAACAGTGATATGTGGTGTCTTTTCTTGTATTTTAGTACATAATAGCTCTTAGGGTGATAAAAAAGTGTGAAACAAATTAATTAGTGTCTACTATCAAGAATTTCAATTAGCCTTTTTCCTCTAAAGGTTAAAAAAAAACCACCAGATGTTTCACTAGGGGGGTACAAATGTATTAGTTTCCCATCTGATAATAACGTCAAATGTATGTTTTATCACTGAAATGAGTTACAAAAACAAACTTGCCATTTATAAAACTTTAAAGTTGACCAGAAAATATTAGGAAATCAAAAATAAATTTACCCCCTACTAGTGGCATCTGGCAGATTTTTTTGGAATCTTTAGAGGAAAAAGGCTAATTAGTTGCAACATGTCTTACAATTACGAAGAATCAGAGTAACACAGTGAACAATTTAAAAAAAAAAATAGTATGATTAAAATTAAGAATTATGGTAAAATACAAATGTGAAGGGACCAAAACTAAACATGTAATTTAAATTTAACTAGGTACCCTTTTGTTGAGTTAGCTTTTTATAATATTGTCGTTTAGACTCGGAACTAATTTGCTGTGACTTACGTTTAGAAATATAATGTAATCTTATATCTAAAAATTTTTCAATAACCGCTCTAATAAGATTATTTCTGTGCATATAACCATTTACATGGTTTTCATCAACTACAAATATATTGTGTGTTCCAATAAACTTCTTGAATATGGCAACGACGATTGTTAAACGTACCTTGTTTGAATTTAAAATAAAATCCTCGGTTATCTTGAATCCAAAATTTTATTCCAGTTTCAAGTTCCGTAGGATTCTTTACCCTAGTATACAAAATTTCAGACCCCTACGAGTTCCCAGTGAGACGATATGAACATCAGTTTTTTTTTACTAAAATCCAGACGCCATCTTGGATTACCAAAAAATGACAAATTTGGATTTTAGAACCCACAATACGCCTTGCCATCGAGTTTCATCCAAATCGGAAGCAGTCGACTTCAGGCGGCCATCTTGGATTTCCAAAAATGTAAAAAAAAAGCTAGCCTTGGTGTGGATAGCTCGAGCTCCACCAAGTGACTTTGGGGGCGCTTTTATCAAATTTGAAAGAGGGGGGGGACTATTTTTCTAAAATTAAAAAAAATATGGGCTCTGGTAATTGATCAGGTACACCTTTCATTTTGTCTATGGGGCCAAATCTCCAAGTGCTACGGTTTAGCCAGGCTGTACCCCTTCCACGTCAGATTTCTTCAAATCTTCAACTTTCAGATTTTTCTGGTACTCGACTCCCCACCCCCTATACATTCCAATAAAAGTCGTTCCCACAGTCATCCGGGAACAGAAAAAATATAATACATGGACCCTGAAATCTTTTGATTATACTGGCAACACTCACAAAATGGACTCGCCCTTTTGTATGACGAAATGGACTTGCCCTTTTGTATTTGCATTAAATGAAAAAAATTGAATAATTAAATAAATTGATTATTGGATTAGGTACTTACAGATGAAATGTAATCCCATGCTGCTTACTCTTCAGTCCAACAGCATTTTTGCACGTTTTGGACAGCACAATACGGCATAATAAAATTAAAATTTCTACGGTTTCCACATGTTCACACGGTTGTCGACCATAGACTAACTGCTCGCGTCAAAGTAGATCAACACTGTATAAGAGTGGTTTTTGGCTCGTCAGTTTTGGGCATGATGATGGATTCTGTAGTTATTAATTCTGTGTACGAATTTTAAAACAATATTTTTCTGGCTTTATTTCGAAATAAATTTGAATTTGGGATTCCTAATGAAACGCAAGATATTTGATTTTAAAGTTGCCAGTATTGAAAATCGGCAATTTCATATGTAAGGACCTAATATATAAACAAGATCTGAGGTGAGGAAAATAACCGATGCTACTCGCTACGGTTCCTCACGCCTGTTTTCGTAAACGTATGTTTGATGGCTACGTCTCCCAATGAAAATAAATACCATACTTAACGAAAATCTTTTGACTGAATATTTTTTTTAGTGATTGTCGTTTGTCAATGCAACCGAACATAAAACAACTTTTTTGAAGTCGGTTAAAAGTTTGACGCTATTTCTATCTTGTACATGATGTGCATTTTCACTTCGTGCTAAGTATTGCAGATTTTTAGGGTTCCGTACAAAAAATGAAAAAACGGAACCCTTATAGGATCAGTCGTGCGTCTGTCTGTCCGTCCGTCTGTCACAGCCAATTTGCTCCGAATCTACTGGACCGAATCAGGTGAAATTTGGTAGGATGGTGTAATCTTATGACCCAAACACATATGCATGTGCAAAGTAAATAAATATTTTTTTATAATTATAAAATAAATAGTTTTGATTTTATTCATGAAAGAAGACGAAAATTGACTATTCCCCCCCCCCCCCCCCCCCCTGATCTCCGAAACTACTGAGCCCAAAAATTTTGAAAAAAATACGAAATATAGTTCATTGCTTGTAGATTACAGGAAAACCTATAAGAGTTCAATCAATTGTACGTAACCATCTCCACGCGAGTTTAACTCGCACTTGGCTGGTTTTATTTCGTTCTTGAGCTTATGTATGGGATATACGCGGAATGAGGTAAAACTTCCTGCGTCTGATTATAATGATATTTTGAAACAGGTATTCAGCGTAGCGAGGTATGTTATTTTCAAGAGAAAAATAGAATAGATGTATGTAACGCAATTATTTAACTTCCTCCGGTGAAAAACACTAGGATATCAGAGTAGCTTGTCCCTATCATTTGTAATTTCATACTTACGTACCAATTACCTCTTTACATGCATACTCGTAATACCCAAAGGCCAAGTGTTTTGGTGAGAATGTAGGTGGAAAAGGTAATGAGAATAGGGTTGCTATTGCTAACCTCATCGCCTACAATCATGTTATTGTTCAGTTTTAAAACTAAAGGGGAGGCCTTTGCCCAACTATGGGGCACTAAATGCTAATTAAAAAAAAACAGTCTACTGTTGGAGTAAAGACCTCTTCCAATAAATGAAGGATTTGCCCATAAACACCACGCTGGGTAGACGGGTTGGCGATCGCATTAGAATGTTGTTGTTGCACAGAAGACACTACAACCAGTTATAGTTCCCGGCAAACAACTTGAACACCGATTGATATACCCTTCTAGCTCTTGTGCATTCTCCCGCCAATGCGAAAGAGCGAGAAGGGTATATATATCAATCGGTGTTCAAGTTGTTTGCCGGGAACTATATCTATACATCCCTTAGGCCTACTGTCCACGTAGACCACACGTCATGCGCACGCTATCTTGTCGATTATTGACTTGACGATTGCTTGCCTCTTGCTTGCATTTTCTTCTTCTTTAATTTAATAGCTTGCTCTTGTTGCTAGAGTTAAGTGGAGATGCCTCCATTCCTCTCTTCTAGCTTGCATTTTTACGTAGAAATAATTATTCTGTGTCCGGTGCTGCGCGCACCGCATGACGAACGACGGGCGGACGCGACGATGTCGCTCCGTGGACACAGAATCATTGTTTCTACGTAAAATGCAAGCAATCGTCAATTGACGATATCGTGCGCATGACGTACGGTCTACGTGGACCACGGACGTGGAGTAGGCCTTAGTCGCCTAAAACACGACACCCGTGGGAGTGGTAACTATGACAAACAGTATTCTGTTTGCCGTCAACATAAAAGAACTAAAAACGAGCAATAATGGTAATCGATGCGCGACGACAAACGAGTCGATCGAACCGGCGCCGGCACTCGTCCGCCGAAGTGAAAGTGTGCGCGAAAGTGAATCCGGAACCGCGATGACGTCACGCCGATTTGCGCAAGACCACGCTGCGGCCGATAGAGAGCCGTTGCGAAATGTGGCCAGGGTTGGCAGCGAAAATTGCGAATAGTAAAAAAGATGTGTGGTGTGGTGTGTGGTATTTTATTACTTTCAGCCCCTATTACTAAATTGGACATAAGGTGCTCTGGCAGAAAGAAAATAGTTTAATGTGCAAGCTGCTCCTCCTCGCCTTTAACGTAATTACGATAAAGGCAAAATAAATATTTCTATTTCTATAAATGCACTGGTTCTTGTGGCTTGGCTTGGTACTTGTTTAATAAAAAACCGGCCAAGTGCGAGTCGGACTCGCGTACAAACCTGCAAGGTTTAGTATTTGGTATGAATTTCAATTTAATACTTCTACGCGTTTATGAGGAAATGGGTAGTAAGTTTAAAATTATTAAAAAAAAATATATTATGTGATGTAACTAAAAATTTATGGTTTTCGTAATTTTTCCTTTATCTATGCTATAAGACGTTGCTTCGTACCAAATTTCAAGATTCTGAGTTCACGGGAAGCACCCTGTAGGTTTTGATTCCCTTGCAAGTGTCGAAAATTTGCGGCATAAACGGCTGTATCTTTTGATTGCGTTGGCTTAAAAGTTTGATTTTTTCACAGCTTCAAGGGACAGTAGACCTGAGTAATAGATATAAATTTCAGCTTCATACCTCCACGCGTTCCTGAGAAAAAGGGTCTTGACAGACGGACGGACGGACGGACAGACGGACAACAAAGTGATCCTATAAGGGTTCAGTTTTTTCCTTTTGAGGTACGGAACCCTAAAAATAAATGTTTAATATTTATTGTTGATCCCGATTCTGCCTAACTTGTAAGCGACGTACTTGCGTATTTGCATAGTCTTAGGCTCAAAAAGCCATTAGGCTTTTCAAGTAAAACACGGTGTTTTACTTAACATGAGTAACTCCTGAAAAAAATGTAGTTGGTATTATTTCCCGCATTTATGTAATAACTTTATCCAGTCCTTATTTTTGGTAAAGTAAGAACACCATCATAAGTAAAGAATTTAAGATCATTTTGACAAGGTTATAAAAAATACTAAAATACACGTAACAAAATCCGCTATTTTTGTTACTTCGAAAAGCTGGCGAGCGACAACCCTGATTATATCTCGTTTTGAGGATCTCGTCTCTTGGCGCCATTTTTGTATGGACGTGTATGGATGTCAATCTTTTGTGCGCCTGTTACGTGCGCTGATGTAATCGCTTTCTGTTTCCGACTTGTTGATATCACTCAAAATACATACATGTTTTTCGAATTATAGAGGGTCTCGTGATCTTTTTTCTCTTGGCGCCTTTTTGTATGGCTGTATGGATGTTAATTTTTTGTGCGCCTGTTACGTGTTTTAATGCAATCGCTATGTTTATCAGTTGTTTGATATCACTCGAAAAATACATATATTTCCGTATTATTGAAGATCCCGAGTCTTGTTATATCTTCATCGGCTCTTTTTTAGTCTTCACTGTAGGAGAGGTCTCATTGACGTTTATGAGCTTTGTTTACTGTTTAGCTTGTGTTTCCTACCTAAGTCGCCTTCTACGACATCCGCGGGAAGGCTTGGAGTAGTCCTATTCTATTCTGCCGGGAACCACACGGCACTCTTGTTATGTATGTACCTATGTGATCTAATTCTACGAGTAGGTATATGAAACTGTTACGTGCATTGAAATTGCTTCTTGTACCTATACTATATTAACTATTATATTACTATCAGCTGTTTCTCATCCCGTACAGAGCATAACGTAAGTATGTATGTCTTGGCTTCCACATAATTCACTCATACATACAGGCTGACTTTTTAACCACCAGCCGAATTGTTGGAGCAAGTTCAGTCGATGATACTGAACTACTTTCTACAAAAACTATTAACGAAAAACTAAAATAAAAATTCCCCTTCTCATACAAATCAGCCAAAGGGATTTTGTATGCGAGGGCGAAAATTTTTACCGATTTTTAATAACTTTTTTTATAGAAAATAGTTCAGTATCATGGACTGAACTAGCTCCAAAAATTTGGCTTGTGTTTAAAAAGATACCCTGTATAATTTGTATGAGTGAGTTACCTATGTGGAAGCCAAGAAGCGATAATTTTTTTTACCAACGAATGGACTTGCCCACGTTATGAACTTTGTTGGAATATTGTAATTTTCTACACATTCACCGCTTTTTTTATTATTTTGGATCTATCTATATTCAACCGGAAGCCTTATGAATCTTATGATATGCGTAGACAACCTTTTAGTCAGCTGCTCTTTTTATATTTTGTTTGTGTACCGGACCAGTTACTTTTACATAACATCAGAATCAGATAACGTCTTCGTAACAACTTTCTAATATTTAATTTGTTGTTGTTTTTTTATTACTGACACTGTTAAACATATAGCCGTTGATTCGTAGACGGCTAAGATGGCGTAGGTATCAATTGCTCCCTTTCTTCCCTTAAAAATCCGTCCAAAATCTAGATGACTAATCGTAAAAACTTTGAACAATGTTTGTAAAATAATATGAAGAATTTAGATTTTCGTTTTCGTCTTTGTTTACCTGTTGCTTCTTCCATGCTGATCTGGGAGAAAAGAAAAATCTTTGAATGTACCAGCTGCTTCTCTTCCCGCGCAAGTCGTAAAATCCGATCGAGGAAATGACCGAAAATGCAAATGATGTTTCAAGGCGATGCGGCTAACAACAACCCATCACTATTTTGATTCCCACACACCATTACGCTAAAAGTGGCCTTTGGGTCTTGTGGCCATGGGCTTAGTCTGCTTAGAGCCGCAAAACCCAAAATGCACTGTGTACCCTATTAGGAATAAATACGTGATCGTGTGTGTGTGTGACGTGTGTGCGTAATGAGGGAACCACTGTAGTTTACACATATCGTCTGCTGACCCTATACTTACTTTCCGCCTTCAAAAAAGGAGGTTAGGCAAAAAAAAAAATTGTTCATTTGTTTTTTTGTTGTTAAAAATTTAATTATCTCAAATGTGAAAATCTGACCATCTTATTATTATAAAACAACTTGACATTGACGTGATCCATCCAAATCAACTTGACATTGACGGAAAAGATAGTGTCAGTGTACTAGATGCTAACTTGTATGAGGTAGATTAGTTAAAACCTAGTTATAAAGTTAGTCCGTGCTATGAGACAGTAAATTGTAGGGGTAAAAAAATTATTTATTTGATGAACAGGACATTTTCACGTGTAATCTAGCCTTAAATTTCTGAAAGAAACTGACCGCACGAGATTGTTGAGACCGCTGTCATTGGTTGATACAATTCGTGACGTATAGCGATGATTTACGTAGGGTAGTAGGAAACATAAGCGGAGTGAAAAATATAGATATCGATATTTTTTTCATGTTACTCTTATAATTAGATTTATTTTAGAGTCATTTTGAAAATCATGTTAATAGGCGATGCGGATAGCAACCCATCACTATTTTGTATTCATTTTTCAGCTGCTTTTCTTTCTGTGCAGATCGTAAAAGCCAATCGAGGGAATGGGTGAAAATACAAATTATCTTAATTGGGCGATGCGGCTAGCAACCTATCACTATTTTGTTTTCCTTTTTTAGCTGCTTTTCTTTCCGTGCAGATCGTAAAAGCCAATCGAGGAAATGGGTGAAAAACAAACATATTAATTGGGCGATGCGGCTACCAACCCATTACTATTTTGATTTCCTTTTTTAGCTGCTTTTCTTCCCGTGCAGATCGTGAAAGCCAATCGAGGGAATGGGTGAAAATAAAAATTATGTTAATTGGGCGATGCGGTTAGCAACCCATCACTATGAACTATTGCTTTTCTTTCCGACTTCAAAAAAGGAGGAGGTTATCAATTCGACTGTATGTTTTTTTTAAATTTTTTTATGTATGTTTGTTACGCAATATCTTCGCCTATTGTTAACCGATTTTAAAGATTCTTTTTTTATTTGAAAGCCTTTACTACCAAGTTGGTCCCATTTTAATTTGGTAAAGAACTTAGGAGATATGAAAGAAACTCCTAAAAAAAATTTAAGTCGGTTGTTTTTTTTTTGTTAAAAATTTAATTATTTCGTACAATTTGAGTGCCACTTTTTATGTTCAATTGTTCATGTTAATTTCTCCGATTGTGTATCGAAGTCTTAATTTATTTTACTGCATTATGGTAGCTTTCTGTTGACCGGAAATATCGCCTGTACTTATCGGGTAAATCACGAAGAGAAAGTGAACAGCGGTCGTAAATGTAATCGTTACTGCTCATAAAGCTCGGTTTACACGGGTAAAGATATTTTATCCGTCGGCCTTATTTTATGTTTGTTTTGATCTTGATAAGATTGGTAGCCGGTAGTTGTACCTAATGCAATGGAAACTTTAATTAACACGTTTTCAGGGTCAAGTCCATTTGAAATAAATTATTTGAAAGGAAACGGAGATATAATTTAAAAAAATTATATATATATATGACGGGACTTAGCACGAACCTATTTTATTGTTTTGTCTAACGTTTCGAAGAAGAGTTACATCTTTCGTGCTAAGTCCCGTTATATATATACGAGGGCCACACCGAAAAGATCGGGAATAGAAAAAAGTACAAAGATAATATAATAATGTTTACTTTTATTGTTTTTCCAAGTATTCTCCGTGACAGTCAATGCACTTTTGCATTCGATCAAACCAATTATTGAAACAGTAATTCCAGTCTGAAGTGGATACAGTCAAAACAGCTGATTTGTAAGCTTCGACCGCCTCTTCTGGGCCGTGAAACCGTTGACCACGTAGCATATCTTTAACTCTTGGGAATGTAAAATAATCATTGGGGCTCAGGTCAGGGCTATACGGAGGATGGTCCATCAACTCCACGTTTTCCAGATTTAAAAATCGCTTGTTTTGCGTGCGGTATGTGAGCTCGTATTATCGTGGTGAAGGATTATACGACGATTCGGGTTAATTTTACGAAGTTCTCTTATGACTTCCGGCAAACAAACTGTTGTGTACCAATCAGCAGTAACCATCCCTCGTTCTTGTAAAGGAATCGTAGCCAAATGACCAGTTTTCGATACAAACGAAGCGACCATTTTTTTCGACACGCTGCGTGAGCGAATAACTTTTGTTGGCTTGACCTCACCCTCGAAGACCCAAACTGCCGATTGATGTTTTCTTTCGGGCTCATATGAATAAATCCACGATTCATCCCCAGAGACGATATTGTTAACTGCATTTGAGCTCCCTCTATTGAACCGTTGCAGAGCAGATCGACACCAATTAACACGAGCCGACTTTTGTTCCTCGGTCAAACGGTGGGGCACCCAGCGTGAAATCAACTTCTTGACACCCAGTTCATCATGTAAAATGGTCTGAATGGCTGTCATACCAATGGGAAGAGAGAGAAACCCGAATCTGCTCGTATGTCACATGTCTATCTTCTTTTATTAATTGGCGTACAGCATCGATGTTATCTTGTGTTACCGCTGTTTTTGGCCGACCAGTAGAAGGGGCTGTGGTAAGAGAGGAACGTCTACGACGAAACTCAGAATACCAACGATATATAGTCGTTTTACTAGGTGCTTCAAGTTCATATATAGAAACAAGCTCGGCGAGACATTTTTCTTGAGATGATAAACCTCGACGAAAGTTAAGAAAAATTATTGCAGGAAAATGTTCCCGCGTAAGCTCCATTTTTCTCACCGACTTGTCAAATTCAAATGGTCAATACTCTTTTCTTTTTTACTTTATTTAAAATTCAAAAATGGAATTGTGTTCGAAATAATACTACATTTCAAACACCAAAAAGGTTTTCTGTAATTTATTCCTAAGTATTCTATTCCCGATCTTTTCGGTGTGGCCCTCGTATAAATGATGTGTTTAAAGCGCGATAGTTTTAAAACCAATATTTAAAAATAGTCGCACATTTGCCAAATTTGGTAAATGTACGAATAAAAGCTTCACGTTCTTACATTAAACTGTAAACAGTAGTTAATAAAATAGTTTGAAGGGCTATCTACAGCCGTATGGTACAAAATGTTAAATGATATCTCCGTTTCCTTTCGAATAATTTATTTCAAATAGAGGCAGCATTGGACCCCGAAAAATTAATGTATCCCATAATAAGAAGTTAAAGGTATATGAAGGGTGTGGTATTCTCCTTTTCTTTTTTCTGCAGACTGTTAATCATTTTATTAAAGATATATTCCTGTAAGTTGTTTTCTAACACTTCGACTGCTGAAAAATGCGCCGTGTGTTTTCGTGTTTGCAAAACACACACGGGGATTTTTTTAGCTGCCAATATGTTTAAACGAATTTTGAAGTAAGTAGAGGTATCTTCAGCATAATCACTAATTTCGAGGCTTTATTTTGTCTGTATATAGAGCACAGCATTTTTTGTTGTTCACACATTTTGTTTATTTAAATAACCTTTAAAATAAGTCTTAAGTCATGGATTTATTTCTTGTGGAATAAACATTTCATCGACCTTTTACCCTAAAAAATACAATTTAAGTGTTTTCTAAATACAATATAGGGTTACTATTCAGGGTCAAAAATAAATTATTTTGTAATAATAACAAAAACGTCACAAAATAATGTCAAGTCATTCATCATATCCATTTTGAATGTGATTTTGGATCTATTAATGCAGAAAAGCTTGACTGCAAAACACGACGTCATGACTTGCATTTTTCATACAAATCCCCTAGAAAATTGTTGTTTTGACAAAACTATCTGTTTTGACTTGTTGGAAACTAGCGGATTCACTCATATTTGTTTCATTGTTTTCTTTTTCGTGTGTCAGATTTTTCAAGCTGCTTTAAAGGCATCTGACATAGCTTGACGACTGCCATACAACGATAACGGCCGGGACCAACGGCTTTTCATGCCTTCCGAAGCACGGAGGAGCTCGAAAAATTGTTATAATAATAATTAATCTTTATTGCGGTCAACTAGGGGCCATACATGATTTAAATAACATTATAACAAAAATTTCAAATCAAAATTATAATTAAATTAAAAACAAATAAATCAATGAATAATAAATAAATAATATAACACAAACAGCGTTCAGTCACTTTCTAGCCAGTACATGAATCATATTGCAATGATTCATGTACTAACAGTCAAATCTGTCCGCAAATAGCTGCAGGAGTGTATTGCGGCTGGCCCTGACCCTGCACACGAGGGATGTGCAACTCTTCCGCATGGTTGCGTAGAAACAATCCACACGTGCCTCAGCGAACATCCCCGACGCACTCCAGTGTCGTGGCAGCTCCAATAGCACCCTAAAAGCATTGTTAAACTGGACGCGAAGGGCACTGTTCTGTTTCTGAGTATATGAGATTCAGAGGGCGCTCATGTAGAGGGACGTACAAAAAGCCCTAAAAAGAGTAATTTTGACATCCCTAGAACACCGAGCCACTATTATATATTATATTATATGTTGTTTATGCCACTTTTTTGTCACCCATCCAAGTGCGAACCACGCCCGGTGTTGCTCAACTTGCGCTAGCCATACGTTTTCCCTCCGGGCCACCGAGCTCCGATTGTATACGCATAGAATGACCAAAGCACAGTAAAAGTGCACTAGAGTGGTAAAAGTCCTACCTCAATAGGTTTCTGCTTAACCGCTTTCAGTAGCGTGGAAGACGAATGAATGAGATGAAAAGTCACGTAAAGAATTGGCAAAAGCGCAACCGACCTACCTCAATAAGTTTTGCTCTCAGTCGCGTACAAATTGTAGTATTGGATGAACATACAACGGTTGAAACATGTTTCGAAAGTCTCGTGGTACTGATAATTCAAAGTGACATCTTATTCTCACCATATTCGCTGGTGAAATTCCACAAAATACACACATATGTATAGTAAAATCCAAATAATTCAATATTCGTCAGAAACAGTTATTTTTAGTACGATTATGTATAAATGTTATTGTTGTTTTTCGTGTGTGTAAGTGGCCAACACTGGTGTCAGATTTTTCAAGCTGCCTAAAGGCCTCTGACATAGCTTGTTAACGGCCATACAATGACAGCCGGGACCAACGGCTTTTACGTGCCTTCCGAAGCACGGAGGAGCTCGAGAAATTTTTGTACCACTTGTGGTCACCCATTTGGATGGGTGAAGTTGGGGCGTGGTCCGTACCCAAGTACGGACCACGCCCGGGGTTGCTTAACTTGTGAAAACCACCTAGCTCCTCAAGTTAAAATTAATATAAATTTTCTACATAGCGCGACCTACCTTAATAAGTGTAAATTAATTTAATTATGCGACGGCTTTATTATTAAGTATGCATTTCTAAAATGAGAAATTGTCTATTAAATGTATCTATCAGGTTTTGCGATTTAAATATACAACGTGTAAGGGACATATGCGAAATAAATCGAAGCACGCGTTATACTAGATCGCTACGAGTATACATATTAGTACCCTTGGTTCGATTTATTACGCATATTTCTACTATACAGGGTTTAACAAAATATACTGAAACTATTTTAAGGGTGGATTCAATCCATGATTCTGAACAACTTTCCCCAAGGAACATATACCGAAATATGAAAAATATTTTTTGATCTCCCATACAAGTTGACCGATCAGCTGATCCGAGTTTGTAGGGAAAGCCAAAAATAATTTTTCATATTTCGACATATGTTCCTTGGGGAAAGTTGTTCAGTATCGTGGACTGAATCTACCCTTAAAATAGTTTCAGTATATTTTGTTAGACGTTATATATGTACAACGTGGAAGGGTCATACCCGTAATAAATCGAACTACGGTCTATACTAGATCATTATACTCGTAGTATAATGAAATTAAAATAACAGCCGAAAAACAAAAACAAAAATTTTTGTTTTTCGGCTGTTAGTTTAATGTCATTATACTTTAGTGATCTAGTATAGCCCGTGGTTCGATTTATTTCGGGTTTGAAATACGGTATTACGAGCTATTTTAAATTTTTGATTTATTATTTTAAGTTTTTATGTGTTGTAGATTTTCCAAATAAAACTTTATCTTATCTTTATGTCCCTTCCACTTTGTAAAACGTCTAACTAAATAATATTTAGTGAAACTCTGTTCGGTTCTGAACAACTTTCCCATAACATATCGAAATGTGAAAAGTAATTTTTGGCTTTCCATACAAAGTCGGATTAGCTCGGTCAACTTGTATGGGATGCCAAAAATTGATTTTCATATTTCGATATATGTGCCTTGCTGAAAGTTCTTTATTATTATGGACTGAATTCACCCTTTAAATAGTTTCGTGACCCTGTATACATATATAATAAATAAACGGGCAAGTGCGAGTCGGACTCGTACATGAAGGGTTCCGTACCACCGTACAATGTTTTAAAACGCCGAAGAAACACGTTTCTTGTATGACGACCCCCTTTAATTTTTAACTTTATTTTATTTTTAGTATTTGTTATTGTGGTCATTAATTAATATTGTAATACATAATTGGTGAAAATTTCAAGTATCTAGTTAATGCCTTTATGAAGATCAAGTTAAAAACGCTGAAAAAAACACGTTTCTTGTATGACGACCCCCTTTAATTTTTAACTATTTTTTATTTTTAATATTTGTTGTTATATTCGCCACAGTAATACATAATCGGTGAAAATTTCAAGTGTCTAGCTATTACGGTTCAAGATATAGAGCCGTGACTGACGGACAGACAGACAGACGGACAGACAGCGGAGTCTCAGTAATAGGGTCCCGTTTGCACCCTTCGGGTACGGAACCCTAAAAATTGTAAAAGCGCATCGAACCTACCCCAACGGGTCTCGGTTTGCTTTCTAAAAATGCAAGTTCAGATTGAGACGCGAGACGGCGCGGCGCGGCGTTATAACTCAGCTGTGTACCCGTTGTTAGGCGCTCGATTGCAAGGGCACTACGCCCTTCAGCGGACGAAGTCTAGAGGTCGCGGATGTACCCTTATTTCGTCCCTTCGGTTGTCATTGCCGGCGATAACTTGCGGTTTATCGGATTCTATACGAAAGTACTAATTAATCGTATCGCGGATTCGGGACGAAGGGCGAACGACGTAGGTTCAAGGACGCTGCGCCCTTACCACGTCTGAAGGTCATCCTCTCATCCCTACCACTAGATAGCTGTTTGTTTTAGAAAGTAATTTTTGTGGATGTATCGTTAGCGTCTGCAAAATTGAAAATGAGGAAAGCTTTTTTGTTTTTGCTGAAATTTCAGCCGTTATTTTGTGTTAGGTTCGTTTGGGATAGTTGAATAAACAATACGGTATAAATGGTAATATGTTTTTTGACGGGTATGATATTGATCAGTCATTCTAAATAATTTCGAAACGCACATATGTACACACTATCACGTCTTTATCCCTAGTGGGGCAGACACAGCATTTTGGGTTTTGCGGCCCTAAGAAGACAGAGTCCAGGCCGCAAGATCCGAAGGCCACTTCTAGCGTAATGGTGGGCGAGGTGAAAAAGGATTCAAAATAGTGATGGGTTGCTAGCCGCAGTTCCCGTGGGTTTGTTAAATATCTAACTAGAAGGCAATAAATCTTGTGATTAGATGCAATGTTTACTATATTTGCAATTGCAAAAAGATTTTTATTCAATTAATAGGTTACTTATTTTAATAGTCAAAACATAAATATCAAGGTGAAATCATGTATATTAAACTTTTTGTCATCATTAAATTAATCAATGTTCATTTGTCTCAATGATATTCTATTTCCAGGTTCTATAGTTAAGTATAAATTATGATCCTATGTCTTGAATTTGTATAATATATGTGCGGAAGAGCAATCAATAAGTGCTAATTGATTAACTAATGATGATATACTTTGAATATGTTTTATCCGATTTTTTGCTTGACATTTTTTGTTAAAATTTGACTCATATATTTTTATATATTTTCAATGATTCCACTTAAAATATTCTAAAAATTTATATTGACAAGAAAGACCTTAGTGTTTGCAAGATTAATTAAGTACGAGTACCTACATATGGGTAAAGCTAATTTATGGCTAAAGATATGTTAGGATTCCGAACTTACGAGTAGATTAAAAATAATGTAGGTATAAGTATGTACTTTTTATCATTCTAACTGAACCATTTTCATCAACGCAAGAGTCTTAGGTATTCCACATTGTCTATAAGAAAATCTTTATTTTAATTTGTTTAAATATCTTTCTGTAATTACTATTAATTCCCGATCTATAGCAACAACTAGTTACGAGAAGCTCTGAATTCCTATTGCACGCCTCCGTTGCTAAACATTTATGGATAATCCTTACCTAAAAATAAAATTAATGTTTTACGAACGTCAGGGGGATAAACTTGCCCGTCACAGTAGTCATTGGGTATGCAAGTCGAGTGGTTTGATAGGAAACAGGCATGAACTTATCTACTCATGTAATCTTGTTTGAGTGGTGTTTATTAATTTCTCAAACCTTGCTCGATTTTTATCCTTAGATTTTGGAAACGTGTCAAGCGTTTCCAAAACTGCTGTAAACAGATGATTAACTAGTTTTTTTTTATAATTTTTCTAAACATTTGTTGGAGTACTGCTATTTACTACACTGATTTTAAGCGCGTTATGCCGTTTTATCATTATCACATAAAAAAACTGGTCAAGTGCGAGTTTCACTCGCGTGCAGAGGGCTCCGTACTTCTCATAGGTTTTCTTGTAATCTACAAGCAATGAACTACATTTGTATTATTTTTTTCAAAACTTTAGGCTCTGTAGTTTCGGAGATCATGGGGGGATGGTCTATATATATTTGAAATCCTCATAACGAGCCCTTTCATTAAATATAATTACACAGTAAGGTTTGTAAAACTTTTTTTTTAATTTTCTAATTTGCCCCCGAAAAAACGCTTATTTAAAAAAAAAATATTTACTTTGCACATCTGTGTTTGGGTCATAAGATTACAAAATCCTACCAAATTCCATCTGATTCGGTCCAGTACCTAGATTCGGAGCAAATTGGGTGTGACAGACGGACGGACAGACGCACGAGTGATCCTATGAGGGTTCCGTTTTTTCATTTTTGTGCGGAACCCTAAAAACTGCACCATACGAACGATCGGATCCTGTTCTAAACTTGCAGGCTTATTATGTAGGAAAATAGCCTCGGTCCGTAATGATATTATGATTGATTAACCTCACTCATCTTCAACTTATATAATCGCATTACATTACTTGTGTCTTATATAATTTCTTCTTCGTGTCACCTCTTGAAAGATACGACTAGTAGAATTTATAGACTGAGGTCGACTCGCCCGGTTTACTAATGGGCAAAGTTATGATATATCTTTTCTCTTTACCAACAGTAATTAACTTTTAATGTTATTACTGAGGGAAAGTCAGCCTCTTTAGCATTTACCCGAGCGGACAGCAAAAAGATTTTTATGTCCGTCTGGGACGCACGTTCTAATCAGCCGGTGACATTGATTCT
This sequence comes from Acrobasis repandana, assembly GCA_963576875.1. Lineage (NCBI taxonomy): Eukaryota > Metazoa > Arthropoda > Insecta > Lepidoptera > Pyralidae > Acrobasis > Acrobasis repandana. The sequence continues at coordinate 17,895,459 of OY756225.1, forward strand.
GCTCAAAAGCCCACCCATTAATATTTAGAGGCGAAAGTCAGTCCATGTTCAGCAATTTGGTAATTTAATTCTGTTAACGTGTAAGTTTAAGTCTTTTTAGTTAGACCCTGTTATATCAAAATTGTGATTTTCTGAATCGATTAATTTATTTTGCTATAAGATTAAATAAACTAAGGATACCGTTTCTTTTGTTGCATGGAAGGAAAGAATAGGTAGATAAAGATCAATGTATGGATTTCTCTAGTGATGCTGAATTCCGCGCTTGTACTTGTTGAATAGCACCTAGGCGGGATGTATGGGAGTTGTGAGATAAAACACGATAGACACTTAACCAGTTTATTTTACGCAACACACACACACGGTTATAACATTTTGGAATGTAGGTAAAGTTAATAAGGACACAATAATCGGGGAGCTGTTGTCCCGTCCGCGATCTAAGGGCTACTAGCGGTAGCGCCCCGCAAATGCGCTCATGTAACGCTGACGTTACATACTATTTTTGTATGTAGACTTTTCCTACGATGCATCGCAGCCATACCATTTCAGTATTCTGTCTACCTCGTTAGGAGAGATAAATATATTTTGTCTTTATCGCGTGAAGGGTAGGTAGGTACTTACTGTACGACTACTATCGGGTAGGTTAACATTCATTAGCTCGGTCATACCACCTCACTCTCGGCTTTCAAACTTTTTTTTTTTTTATGTTATAGGGCGGCAAACGAACAAGCGTGTCACCTGATGGTAAGTGATCACCACTGTCCATGGACAAGTGCAACACCAGGGGTGTAACAAGAGCGTTACCGGCCTTTCAGGAAGATATAGACTCGTTTTTTGAAGGTTTCAATGTCGTATCGGTTCGGGAACACCGACTAACTTAAGGCTGAGTGCTTTAAAAACAATTAAAATGGCTTTAAAATGAATTATATACCAAGACTTAAATGCCATTGTCGTCGTCGTATCAGTCCCAGAAAGAACACTGCTGTACACGGCCGCCCACAAAGATTTCCAAACTATTCTGTTGAAAACCTTTAGTGGTCTGCTCATTGATGTGCGCCGTGATTGCCTGCTCTGACTTCTTCACGATCGTTCTCGTATTGTAACGATACTTCAGAAACTGTCGGGGTTGTATAACGATCGTCAAAGGTCTCCCCGATTGAAATGACTGCAGTGTCCTTTCAATTTATTAGACCATCTTATAGGGCCACGTCTCCCGTCTATTTTCTGCTTACTTTAAATGAAGTTCGTAGAATATACAACAGTCGGCTAGAGCAAGTTGTTACCCGCGGCGCTACGTCTTCTCTTTATTTTTTTCCGACACGGTTCTTTATGACGTCGTAAAGTGGACTCGTGCCAAGCAAAATTCATAACTTAGTATTAACTTACAATTTCTTTGTCGAGCTCGTCAATTTCAGATTATGTAGGGCTTTGTTGTATTGTTAGATTGTGGCATGATTTGACTTTAATACCTTGAAATGGTTTTGACTTAGTGACTTAGTTTCATAGATCCTTCATTCTATACTTTATAACATAAAGCTTGCTACTTCGAATTTAGAAATAGCTAGGCAATAAATAAACTTGGTATTACTACTTACAACTGTTAGGATTGCTACACACTTATTCGGGCCGGAATTAATGACGATTAACACTTGCACACTTACAGTTATAGATGCATACGGTTTAGCAGTAGCGAGGTGGTGTGCTTCACCGCCACAAAGGGAAGTTCTTGCTGCCAGGCATGGCAGTTGTGCGAGAAACTGCAGTTCCGAGTTCCGACGGTGTATCGTCGGAGGTTGTATTTAAGCAACCAATCGCACTAATTCTGATATCGAGATGTAGAATACTGTCAGCGCCATCTCGTAGGCTTCTTAGCTTTTTCCGTGTCTTAATTATTCTCTCAGTGTTCTTGTTAAGTGACGTAGAGGTCGCCACAGATGTAAAACAATTATTAAATTCAACTGTGTTTTCTTTAGTGACTCGTAAGTTATTCGAACACTTTTTTATTGTAAGTTATGTTTGTCCTTATAATTTAATTCAATACAAGTTTGCCAGTGTCCAGTGTGGCATCATTGTATATCAGTCGTCAAGCTGTGTCTATATATGCCTTTATGCAGCTTACACGAGAAACAAAAGAAACATCGCTTGCCTGAAAACGATATCGATAAATATATTATGTTTTTCAAGATAGATTGAATAAACATTTCGCTAGCTCATGAGGAATTTTCAATAACATTTTATAACAATGCACAGAAGGCAAGTAAAACAGTCAACATGAGTAAAGGTCGACGAAATGCTAGTATTCAGTCTAGACGTATAAATAAAATTTGTACGTTTAGTAAGCAGAATTTCATCTGTCGATATGTATTTCCATAACAGCATTTTGTTTTTTAGGTATCCTGCTAAGATATAACTTTCATAAAATTAATTTAATTTTGTATTTGTTTACGTAAATTTATTGTATATTTAGTTATAAAAAAATATGTTGGGATAAGCACTAACATGAAATTATTGGTACAGAATGAGAATCTACTCTAACATCCTTCTTATCTGGAAATCTACGCAGTCTACAGAGTCCAAAAATATAATTTATTAACAGAAATGAGTTGAAATAGCCTTATTTTGAATTCAAAATTTAACCAATACTTTGCCTGTACCGAGAAAAACTGAATCACAGAAATCCTATGGGATGCCTATATCCAGGTTTCCAATCTTAAAGGACGCTAAGCTATGCAGACTGACTAACACTTAATTATCATCCGGAGCGCGTACTGCAAATGAGATTCGTTCATCATTTACATTTTGTGGCGGTTAGGTCTACACTTCCGATAATGCAAAATGACTTGTCGTTATTGCTTACCTAATGACGGTGACATCTCTTAAGAATGTCCTTACCCAAAACTTTTCCATAAAAAGGTATGCTTTTATTTAGAAATGACATATCAGATTTCGACAAAATTTTGTGATTTTCGAGAAATTGCATATGACTAGGATTTTAACTGCTTTTCCACAGTCAAAATATGAACTTGAAAGAAAAACTATTGTGTAGAAGTTTTAAATTTTGATGTATAAAAATTAATGACACTATATACTGGGTGGCGCAAAAGTACTGGCACTAAAGAAAATACTTTTATTTTTTTTATATGACATTTTCTGTCATTCTGTTGTTGAAAATTGTGTAGTGAACAAATGTAAAATACACTGAAAATAAACATGGACCGTTTTACTCCCCAAGAACGTGGAATAATTGTGTCAATGTTCTTACGGAATAATTCATCAGTGATAAGAACACAACGTGAATTTCGTCGACGATTTCACCACCGTCCGGCACCGATTGGTCGCACAATTCGACGCTTTGCCACACGCCTTGAAGCAACTGGCTCAACATTGGATAGACCTAAGTCTGGGAGACCAAGAACAGGCCGTTCAGCTGAAAATATCGATGCTGTGCGCGAAGATGTGGAAGAGTGTCCAGAAACATCAACGAGGCGACGTGCCACGCAATTGGGCATTTCCAGACGGACCCTGCAGCGTATTTTGGTGAAAGACTTAAAGATGTTCCCGTATAAAACTCAAATGACTCATCAGCTGCTGCCTGCTGACCACCGAGCTCGTCTAGATTACTGCCAGCGCGTCATAAACCTCAACCTTGAAGAGGATGATTTTCCTTCAAAATTGGTTATGAGTGACGAAGCGCATTTCCATCTCTCAGGGCATGTCAATAAGCAGAATACTCGGTTCTGGGGCACTGATAATCCGCGCATTATTCAAGAAACACCTCTACACCCACTAAAAGTTACTGTATGGTGTGGCATCTGTGTTGACAGAGTGATCGGACCCTATTTTTTCGAAGACGCTGGAGGCAATGCGATAACTGTCACTGGAGAACGCTACAGAACCATGTTACGAGAGTTTTTGATACCCAGTTTGGACGAATTGGGGCTGGAGCACATCTGGTTTCAACAAGACGGCGCTAGGGCACACACAGCGCGCGACACTATGGACTTAGTGAGGGACGCTTTTCCAGGCCGAGTTATCTCTCGTTTTGGCGATTTGCCTTGGCCTGCAAGATCACCCGATCTGACCAGTCCAGACTTCTTTCTTTGGGGTTTTTTGAAATCTCGGGTGTATGTGAACAAGCCACAGACTCTCGCAGCTCTAAAAGAAAACATTCGTCAAGAAATAACGAACATATCGCAGGAAGTGTTACGGCAAGTTATGCAAAATGTCATAAATAGGGCTCAAATGTGTATCAACTCTGGAGGTCACCATTTAAAAGACATCATCTTTAAATCCTAATGGTACGAAATTTAATGGCACAAATATACATTTAAAAAAACCTAAATCTAGTTTTCTAATTTAGAAAAAATGTTATAGCTGAACCAAATAGGGTCTTTACTTTTGCGCCACCCAGTATTTACTAAATTACGTTTGTATAGAAAAGTAGGGTATGGGCGTTCTCAAAAAATGTTTATGCCACATCACTCAATGTCTCCTGATAGAAAAACTTAATTTGTAGTATTATGAAATCTGCGGCGTTATACACAATTTGTCTGTACAAAAAAATCTAGGGCTTTCAATCTATACTCCCATAAAGGTTTACCTTACCTGTCATAAAGCTTAAAAAGCAATGCATACGCTTTCATCATCTAATGACTTGAAAGATACTGAATAAATTTCATTTACATTTCGGGATTAATGAGTGCACTCGGCATTTATTAATCCAGAACTGCAAATGAAATAACCGCATTTGCATTTACCGCTCTTACGGTTATCAGGTCTACACTTCCGATAATGTGGGCTCTGTCTGCTTGGAGCCGCAGGACCCGGAATGCTCTGTCTTGCCCATTAGGGATAAAGACGTGGTAGTGTATCAGTGACTTTGTCATCAAACAATATTTCCGAAAGAAAAGTTGAATTTGCAGTGTCATAAAATTTGCAGCAATAAACTTGGTAACAAGTTGGAATATTTAACCGTAGGTACCCAAAAATCCAGTGCCTACTTAGCATTATTAGCATTGTTCTCAAAAAGGGGTAACCTGTCATAAAGGCCCTAACAAGCAATGCAGACGCCTTCATCACTTAATTACGCGAATGCATTCATTCATCCCGAACTGCTAATGAAATTGCCGCATTTGCATTTGCCGCTTTTGTGGCTAGTAGCTCTGCACTTCCGGTGAATGGCCGTAATTGCTTTCCGTGTTCCAGCGGCGCCGGCGCATGTATATTAGTTGATATCTCTTTATTCGTATGTTGTATTTATTAAGTTGTTTTTACATCGTAGAAAACAATACTGTTTACGAGTACATGTAAATTATGGGACTGAAATTTGAATGGGAATGGAAAAGATATGTTTGTAATAAAAGTGTTTCTGATTTGAAAAATAAATAATTAAGTGTTTTATTTTATTATTATAGTAAAAGCCGCTCTAATGCACTATATGTCCAGTCCATTATCAATAAAATTATTTTTTTATTGATAGTAGACATTCTTGTTACTAGAAAATTACGTTATCAACAGAAAATATAACGATGCAGGTGTAAAATGTGCAAATTTTATTTATAAACAATCTTACGTGTAATTGACATTTGTATAAGCGTAATAAATCGAACTCTACGAAAGAACTCTACTCAGAACTTAAGACTCATTTGAGTCAAGCTTCCAACTCTAGTAATATATCTAACCACGGGCTATATCTACTGTAATATAATGATTTAAAATAACAGTCAAGAAACAAAAATAAACAAACATGCACATTGCCCTGGCGGCTGCACACTTGCATGGAATTGCCGAATTTTGTTGTTTGATTTTGGCTGTTATTTCATTTTTAATAAACTATAGTGATCTAGTATAGCCCGTGGTTCGATTTATTATACTCGTATCGTACAAATATTATGTCAATAAGTAATAACACGGTGTACCTATAAATGTCATATATTTATAAATTAAATATTTATAAACCGCGAAATAAAATGTTATTACCACCAATTTTTACACTGTTAGTCTAAAAAGAATGGATGTTAGATTGTTCATGTACAATAAACGTGTTATATAAATCCGTGAATAATAAATTAAGTAACGATTTATGTGTGCATAAACAAACCGTGAACGTAACGTTGGCAAATCACTTGCGGATTGTAAACAGGCCTATTTTCCGTAAGTTAAAATGTAGATATCCTTGTGTTGAATAGAAAGCTGTGATTGTTAACTCAAACATATACATTGAAAGCATTTATTTTGCTAATTTTACTATTGCATTTTTTTTTCAATTATTTTTAGGCCTTTGCAGACATTTTTTATGATAATTCTTGGGTCTTTACGTCAGTGTTTAGCCCATAAAGGTTCAGCTTAGATTTGCCAGAATTCCAGCAATGAAATGCTGACGTGAAGTAAACGCATGTGCGAAACTTTTATAAGCTCCGCTCTGTATCTGAAACAGATTTACCACTGATGTTAAATCTACAGATTTTTAAGCAGTAGTAACTTTTGAAGAAGAATGTTGGAACATAAGGGATATAATGTAACCCCGCTAATACCGAACATTATGCATCGATAGCGCCTGCACTGATGCGATTTTGATTGCACTTTCACTACGCAACAGCGGGGTTTCCTCACTCTGTTACGTCCGTTAAACGTTGTTCGCCACACGTTCTATTCTAATACATCTTTAAAACGTCTTACGGTGTTTCTGTGTCAATTCGCTGAATGTTGTTTTTAGGTTCATTTCTAAAAATAATAACTTTTTCTTTTATTACTGGCAATGTTTGATTTCGATATTTTGATGATTGCGAGATTGATAAATATTTAATTTTTCATTTTATATTGAATTGTTTCGACACTACTCTTTCTTTTGAAACTTTAATCAACCCTATTGTCCTATAAAGGCTTTATCTTTATCATTATTATAGTGTTTCCATGTTTTCGAGTTTGTGTGGAAAATAAAACGAGTAATAAAACCTTATACTCTTTAAAAAAGAACTTGTACGACACGGAAATATCTTCTTTTCTCACTCAATAGAATTCAATATTAGCACACATTAAACGAACTGATTATATTAATTATCCGCTTTGTTATGCTTTCAGGCACACTGAATCCAAGTATAAAAATAAGTCATTGTAGCAATTATCTATACAAACATTGAAGGTCTCTAAAGGTGAACCCTCCGGGGTGGAGGTCGCGTCATGAAGGGCGCTAACATCATAAATAACGCATGGTCATTGTGGGCTTGGATTTTTCACTTGCTAACTCTCCGTGACGTTGCGTAAGTTATTTTTACCTTGTGAAATGTTTTATCATAAAAAGAAATTAGTGTAAGTGGTATAGGCGCGTTGAGTTAAGCTTAATGATATGCAAAATATAAAATAAATTCACTAAACCCGTTTTTTTTATATTATAAATAGCAAAAAATATGAATAAAATAAATACGAATTCTAAAGTAAAGGTTTAGACTATTTCACCCTTATCGTAACCTAACGAAATAAACACCCACACACCCATTTAAGATAATTACGGTAGATGAAGCGAAAGAGGTCTGTCAGGATCGTAGCAAGTGGAGGTCCATAGTCTCTGCCTACCCCTGTGGGAAACAGGCGTGATAGTATGTATGTATAAAGATAATGGTTTTTTTTTTTACTTAATTTGTGGACAAAACGTTAATTGATAGATGAAAGACATTATGGTATAATAAGGATGTTTTTCCGTAAAATAATAATAATAATTAAGTGATGATCACGACCAAAACATTCTACTCATGTTTATTTGCGATAAAAATCGAAAGGAACTGGAAAAGGAAAGTGAAACGTTGTAACAGTGAGAATTAACTTGCAAATAAAATATTTGGTGACTTTCCACTGTATTGCACAATTTTTCAGTTTTATTTTGCACAAGTGTGATAATTTCTTTGTTTTCATTACTTTTGATCTTTTACAATATTTATAAAGAAATAAGTAAGTAAACTTTGTTACTAAGAATAAAGAACGATATACAAATGTACGGGGAATTTGGGTGTCACAGTTCATCCACTGTCTTCCGTATGAAATATATCATCATCAATCAATTTACAATATACCTACCTAGTTTCTATGCTAACCTGGTTTTAAACTGTTATACAAATACCCAAATCGGTTAGGTAACGCAATATGCAAGAAGTCATGATGAAATAAATTATATTAAAATTTAAGGGAAAAAAATGTTTGCAATATAATTCGCAAATACGTTATACGAAATATCCAATAGTTGATGGATTTAACTAATATTAGATACATTCGACAAGCTTTTGATACTTGTCCGAGCTTAGGGCTATAAGACGTAAAGGCCGCTGTCAGCGTGGAAGAAAGAGAAAAGAATCAAAATAGTGACGTGTTTCTCTAGTCGCACCGCCCAGCCTATGTCGTGAATAAGAAAAAATGGTTGCAATAATGCACCCAACTCGGGCAGTGATCTCAAGCCGAGGAGAGCGAGAGTGGATAGAAAACTGATTTTGTCTTAGCACGCAACAACACGAGGTCAACGAATTGGCTTGATCACTTTCTCTAGCACACGGAGCACAGCACGCGGGTTTAGTGCATATTAGACCCCTTCTTAAAATGTCCTGTATTCGATAATAGACCTATTCGCTATATCACTTATTTTGAAAATCCATTATCTGTGAAATACTCTATACTACTCGTACTTAGCACAAATTTGTAGAATCATTCTTTAAAATACCTATTCTTAAAATTTTCCGTTAGTTGCCATTTTTATAGAGCTCCATATTATTTGTTGTTATAGCGGCAATAAATAAATGATCTGCAAATGTTTTTTATAACGGGTTTCTTCTATTTTTAAACCTCCGAAGATGTAATCTGCCCTGTAAAATAGTTTCAGTAAACTTTGTTAGACACTATATATTTGTAAAAATAGGTAAGCTTTAAATGTATAAATTGATATTTTGAAGTACTTAAGTTCTTTTTAAGAATAAGTAATTATACGAATAAGGCATTGACTTACTTACATGTCTTTTTAAGAATAAGCCATTTTGAGAAAATTTTTTAGAGACAAGTCATTTTACGAATATGCCCAATGTCTACTTGGCCACCACACTGTCCAGTTAGACTATTTATTGAAATTACGCAGTACGCAGTCATTTGTGATTATGAGAAAGTTATGTGATGTTTTGAGGTTACGTCTGGTCGTTAGTGATGCGCATTGGGTAACAGTTTTGGCTGATGTGCTGCTAGGAAGTGAGGTGTATAAGTTTTGTTGTTATGTCATTTTGTATATTAGGACCGGTCTAAATAAAAAATGTTTTAATGCATATTTTATTGCATTATATCCTTGCCTCACATTGCACTGCTTACAATGAATCGTTGCGGTCAAGTATATAATAGCTGAGTTTGCTTTTAGTCTAACTCTGTAGGAAATGGATCTTCTAAAAATTGATCCTATAATTTCAGGACGTTAATTTCGAGACTGCAGAATGTCATACACTTACATTTACAGTTTATATATCACTTTAATAATAATACCATACTCGTGTTCTCAAAACAACCTAAGAAGATTATTAATTTAAAGAGGTTTAATTATTATTATTTTTTTACTGTTTGCCGTAAACTTCTTTTCGTTCGTTTTTTCAATAGTAGTTCGGTTGAATATATTTTAAGAAGTAGTATAACCAAGTTATTATATTTTTAAATAAATTATCGACTCATATCCTTCACCATGCATTCATCCAAAACATTATTATTTCAACAAATAACCTTGAATTATACAACATATCGTTTATATTTGCGTACAAGATGTCACAGAAATATGACAATACCGATGTTTGTATTCCGGAATATGCTAATAAATGTGGTATTTAATTATAATATGTACTTATATTAAAATATTAACTCATCCATTAGTTATACATACAAACTTCATAATGATGTGTAACTTTTTATTCGTTGCTTGAAAACATATACTCAACAAAACAAATTAGCCACTTCTTAATGTTTTAAATATTTTCTTTTCTTTATTTTCGGTACATTATATTCAAAATGTATAATTGTAAACAATATCATTTTTGGAAACGGCATTGTATTTTCAAATATAAGATATAAATTTCAAAGCCATTATTGAACACAGACAGTCACTGTGCCAAACGATCGGGCGGTTACATAAATTCTACAGTACTTTCTATTTATTTCGTAATATCTATTTTTATTTTAACACAAGATAATTATAGATTTCTACACTCCATTTTAACATCCAAGCTTAATTATTACTACACTATAACAAAGTCAATGAACACCAAATCGCACATAGCATTACGAATCCCGATATATCAACGCATGAAGACAAAATTAGACATTCCAATAAAAACATCTGTGATAAATTACTCCGTTCTCAGAGAATTTTATAAAGAAATCAAACTTATTGACTTTCCCTTCAAAAGTTTCACCGTCATTCCCATTGTGAGATTACAAAATTGAGAATATTCTCCGTCACTTGAGTATATTAAATATTGTGTTTAAAACAATGCCGTTGCAACGAAATTTTTTTTGATAATTATACACTTTTTGTATGAACTTCCAACATCGATGAATCGCAAACCAAATCAATACCTATTAAATTAAATTTGTGCCTTACAATTCTTGTTTATCTATACTTTGTTTTAAAACTATATTTTAAATTTAACGCTCTCAGCGCTAGAAACTAGATTATAAATCTCAACGTCAGACATCACGCATATTAAACACAATAATGTTGGTATTGTTCGCAGCAATTACATTTGTTCAGCGACCATCAGATCCGCCACAAACTTTCGATATCCACGCGATGAAAGTTCCGCCTCGTGTTATTGTATGAATATGCTAAATGGTACATATGTGTACGTATGCTAAACGGCAAGATGTACGAGTATATTCACGGAGTTGACGTTTATCGAGAGAGAGGCCTGTGAATCACCAACTTCACTTTCACCCGCCCAAGACCAAGCAAGGTCGCGTCATACGATGCGGCATCGAAGCGAGGAAATTAAATAATCCCACTCGTGCGACACATTTTCCGCGTAATTATCTACGAATATGAAGATATATTGGTAGCTCTAACTTGTTTCTATTGGTCAACTCAACGGCCGCTAGAGTCCGCTCCGTCCAACTCCGCTTCAACTAATATGCTCCCATAATATTTGAATAGCCTTTAGAATTAGAATCATAATAACTAGCAGTATAAAATATCTTTTATTACGTTTTTATTGTCGTGAATTAACCAACGGTTATTAAATGAAAAAAAATCCATATACTTTTGCTAAAGATAAATAGATTGTTAAATTCTTTAAAAAAGAAAGCGTGTCATCATCATCATCCTTACGTATTCTCGGTTGCATCTTCAGCGATTATGCTTCAGAGCCCGGGGTCCGCTACCTAAACCTAGGTGATTTGACGAGGTTACTGGTTTTACACAGAGCGACTGCCGTCTGACCACCGCAACCCAAAGGGTAGACCAGAACCAATCCTAGGATAGGTTCAAACAAACACTGGATGGCGTTCGGGACCCACAGATTTACGTGCCTTCCGAAGCAACGGAATCATCTGCTTTTCGGATAATCAGGTGATTCAAGCCTGCAATATCCTTACCAGACTGGAAACAACTTTTCACAAAGTATGCTTCCCAGTGGAAATTGAACCCACGACCTCCGGCTCACAAGGCGAACGCCTTGACCACTGAACCACGGAGGCAGTCAAGTTTCAGCAGTGAAAAAGAAAGCGTGTATAACAACTTAATTTTACTTCCTAAAACTACAATTAGAAACTGCACAGAGGTCAGATCAGGTATATAAAAGTTTCTACGTCTACCTTGTCTGTATCACTATAATGATGTTAGTATCGTGATCCGCATGCCATGTCTGACAGTTACAGTTTAATTATACTAATCAACTTGTTCCCATCTATGATTTATCAGCAACTCGCTTTTTGCGTGCATTATCGGTTCTCGCACTTTGCTTGATTGACGTTGCGAGTCTTATTATTATATACGTATTAGTTTTACCAGTTTTAGATTTTACGTAAGAGGCTATTACAGACGAATGAATTTGGGTATCATAGAAATATTAATTCATCTAGTATATAAGACCTCAAGGTCTTTCCTAAACTTTCATTTTATTCCCCCTTTACCGTTTTAAGGGATATATATATAACATGTATTCAGTATTATTACTGTCTGTTCATTAGTATGGGTAAGAGCTCGATGTCAACTTTTCTAAAACTTTTCATCCCCTTTTTACCGTTTTAAGGGATGTTTCAACCCGTATTATTAATTATTAGCTATGTATGTTTTTAATATGTAATAGACTTTCTGTATTTATGTAGTTTTCAATGTAAATTAGAATATTTGTCCAAAGAGAATAAAGTATAGCAAATTGGCAATATCTTTAGACCACAAAAAATTACTTCCGTACAAATTTTATTTCATCCCTTTTCTACGATATGATCTCATCTTCCTTACCATTTCCCATTACCCAGGTCGGCGCAGTATATCTTGTGTCTTCATGTCCCTCTGTCACCCGTCATACTTCCATCCCCTCCAACCATTCCTACATCATTCCTTACGCATTCCATCCATAACTCTGCACCGATTCACTTTCATATTCAAAACCTTTTTTGTCTGTACCAAGCCAATCTCCTAATTCATAGTGAACGATATGATTTAATACATAATACACTCTTCCATTCCACGTCTTCGAAAAAATCACGCCAAATTAAAACAAACTCGTCCTCAAATACTTTTGGAGCGTGGATAAATCAACTAATCGACATCGCCACCATGTCATCAGCGTGCGGAAAGTTAAAAGTACCTAAATAATAATATCTTTATTGTACAACTACTGACAACTATTAGCAAGTTGTTTTTTTTTGTTTTAATCTTATTTGATAGATAAAGCATAAGTCTCGTCGTCCATAAAAAATAATTTAATTGATTAAAATTGAAACTAGATTAGGTCCATCATAGAGAACAACTTTACCATGGAAGTTTTGTAAAAAAGTAACTTCCATTGTCGAATAATCGGCTTATTCACATTTATTTTGGTAGCCTCTACACATTTCCTTACTTCATGCTCATTATATCATGATGGTTTGAATCTACTCTTGAATAAAATTTACTTCAAATAAAAACTATTGTATTATTTGTAAAAAAAAAACTTGGAAGTAGTTTCAGTCAAAGTTGTTAAGTTTTATTTGGTGTAGATACCGCATCCGCATTTTCATGTCCACGTGCCACTACCTCCACGTATGTACGGGACTTAAGTCTCTGGTTCCTTGTATAACACCAGTACATTAGCAACCATGCATGTTTCGAAAACAATTTACGGTCCTATAAAAGTTTTATTAACGCTGCCTGTACGAATTACCCTATAACTTATGCAGGGGACGTTTAAGACGCTTTTACGTTTCCGTACACGTTTTGATTCACGATATATGACATTAATGAACCTCCTTTTATTGTTACAGGTAAGTACTTCGCGATTTGTGGTGTACACAGCTCAGGGCATGCGGGATGCGGTAAGTACTCCGATCAAACGTAAAGATAGGATTTAATTTTCATTGCGCATTTCATTTGAATTCCAAGAGCTGTTGGACAAGATTGAAACGTTTGATGTATCTTTTAATGTGTGTACACTCTTTTTTTTCATATAATAAGGTTGAGAAAATGTGAATTAAAAATTTCGATAGATTTTAACGTAAAGAACATATAACATAGAATTATTAAAAATCCACGTGACTAAAACTTAAAAAGGATAATTAGTTAAATTAGTTATATTTTTGTCCATGATTTTTTTTCTCTTGAGCTAATCACAGTGCATTATATTAAACTAATTGTTTTCTAAGAATTATTTAGTACGAAATTTTTCAAATCGGTACATTTATTTTTTACTTTAAAGATAGGCGGCTAACTCTTAAATAAACAAAGCTAACTTAGCCGGCAGTTTTTCTTTAAAGTTCAGTAATTCAGTATATATATTCACGATTTTTTTTCAAACTAACAGTTTAACTTTTACAGTGCGCCATGATAAAATATCTATCGAACGATACCGCTCATTATGGATAGTCTTTACCCATATTAAATGTAGGGAAGCCAAAAAAAAATTATAGCTTTCTAGTACTAACAAAGTCTGTCTCTAAGCTAAGTTTTGCTAAGCCGCGGACGGCAAGACAGACATACCGATACTATAAGAATTCCGTCTAGGGATTTCGGAACTCTATGTACAAAGAACATTCCATGAAATTCGTATAATTATTTTTCATAAGACATAAGTATATTTGAAGGTTACAAACTGACGACAGTCGCCTCGCCACTTTTGTCACCCCATATTAAAAATGTTTCGAAAATATAATGTACATACTACTTTAAATAACTTCATTTAAAGTGGACTTATTGTGGTGGATTTAAAGTGAAATAACATAACGACTCGGAAACATTAATTGCTCTAGTAAAGCTAACCGCTTTTAAATATTTGAATTTCTTTAAAACCGCTAGGAAAGTAAACAACAGCCGCTTTAATTGTAAAGCAATTAGGGCTGCAAAGCTTTCCGGTGCATCGACGCCGCGCCGGCGATAGTCGCGTGGCGGCGAAGGCACTCCCACTCGGCAGTCGCGGCCGCGGCCGCTTTGCACTCATTCACTCCAGTCCTCTGCCGACTGTTGCGGCGAACGCACGCGCGCACTTCACGCCGTCAGATGTTAGTATACGATTACGACATCGCGACGCATCTCGGACTTTTACCGTGACAGTGAATCGAACACTACCGAATATGGGTTAAACGCCCCTTTAGGCGTAATGAGTCCGGGTGAGCGTGCCGCTATAGGGCGCCGCGAACCCGCTCGCCCTCAGTATGCCACCACCGCACCGGGATTCCCGCCACCCTACTACCCGCCCTATGGTGTGCCACACCCGAATGCATGGCTTGGCGCGCCCCTCATTTCCATGGCAGGACGTGCTCCACCACCCGCCCGGAATAACCCCGTGTCAAAGCTAGCGATGCACGCTCAGGGCGCGCCCCTCATCATACAAAACAGGCCCGACCGAAGAAAGTACACCAACGCACCAGAACAGCGCAACCATCGGCCTGGTGGATACAGTGAGCATGCAACACGGGACAGGTGTGAAGCCCCAGAGGGAAACCGGCCTCGGGTCCAGCAGCAGCAAACACGTTCCACTAGAGGCGGACGCAACAACAACACGGATGCGGTCAGTGTCGCGAGCGATGAGAGTTCCGGCTCCACAAACTCTGAGACAATGTTGCCCAGGATAATTAAGCCGAGAAAGCGACGCAAAAAAGACAGGAAACCTAATAATATCGCACCGCATGACTTAAGTGCTGCTAGTTTAGATCTCGGTGATGTGGATCATTGTGCGGTTTCAGGAATGAGTTCCACAGCGCGTGGCATTTATGAGGATTCTTACTGCCGAGAAATGTCCTTGCCGTATCGTTTGGACGTTAAAGTGATGGAATATCCAGAACCAGCGCCAGAGACGTATCGTGTGTCTGCGTTGGGAGAAGCTTTAGAAGCTACGCGTTTCGGACTAGCGGAAGCGGCTTCGCCTGCCGAATCTGCTGTCAGTTCGTGTCAGTGTCGCTATTGTGATCCTGTGGGACAAATTTGGGATGCTGATTCGATTGCAGATTTACTCGACGAAAACTCTAGCGGAGATTTCGCTCCTACGAAACTGGAAGATTCAATGAAAGTGGTTGGGCCACTAGGCAGGCGAGGAGCGGACACTACTTTAAGACGCAGCTGGAGCGATCCTTCCTCGCGTGTGCCTGAACGACGGGAAGCTAGCACTAGCGACACTTATTCAGCACCCAATTTGTACTCATTATTCCCACCCACGAGGAGAACAAGCTCTCCAGAGCCACGCTCTCCCCTAGCTTTAGAGATATCTTCTGAGATCGTCACTTCAATGAATGGTCATCGCGACCTGGAAATTAAGTTATTTTCGACCTCGCCTTCGGCAACGAACTCCGACCGTCGCTCCTTTTTCGCCGATAAAAGTGAAAGTGCTGCGAACAGATGTATTACCACGAGTTACGACCTTAAAGTGAAAAGTGCGGTGAACAGTGACAAAGTTGAATCTAGTGTTATAACGGATGGCAAAAATAGTGAGGAAGAGTCCGAGACGGGGTGCTCCACAAGTTCCACAACGTTCGTTGCCGGCGAACCCTCGCGTAGCATTTGTGATTTAGCTTTAGTTACTGCCTGAGGCCATTGTGATCGAATTGCGCGATATATGTTTAATTAAATCATTGGTGTCGTCTATCACTCATCAGAGAACTCCACGCCATTTGAGCTGGACTCAAATTGTCACAGCGAGGCTTGCATGGAGCATCTCAGCGACCCATTAAAATTGAGATCTCCGTATCAGTTTCCTGTAGATTCTATAATTAATTTATTATTAACAATAACGTAGGAAGCTGACGGGGAGCTTTATCTGGAGACAAAGAAATTTGCTGTTTATCAGTATTATCGATGAGCTCTTCCACTGTAGGCGTAGGTTTGTAAATAAGTTAATTTATGTAGAGAAGAGAGTGTCCTTTCTATTTCCTTGTCATTAGTTTTGAGTGGGTCTCATTGTAGATACGCATCTTGTGCAGCCGGCGTACGACTCTGTGCAATTAGCGTTTCACACTACTGACACGGTTCTCGCGGCGCGCGGCTCACTATTGCGGTTTCCCGCGGTTTTATCCGCGCACGCCGTTCCGGGTGGCGCCTCGCCGTTCCACTACTCATGATTCCTGCATCTCAACCATCAAACCATTAATTTTCAATATTATTTCATATAACATCTGTATTCTGAGTCAAACATGCACATGGCTTTAAATCAATTATATTCGGCAGTAAAATGTATTGCAATCAATATCCTTATCACTTGTTACAAATTGAGACTGTAAGTTTAGTACGTCCATGCTTATCAAATCAACTAATGCATGTGATAAAATCATCCGAGTAATACATTCATTTGTATATGAATGAAGTTGTCGAAAGATAAAATCAACACGTTTTAGCCTTCACCTTGTCAAATGTCTGACTGTCCATGTATCATCAGCATCATCATTAATCATGCATCACAAATATCATACACTAAGTTCATCATAATCATTACTCATATGCACGTCTCATAGGCCTACCGCTGAATAATATGGATTTATATTTCATACACCACCGTTGGAAGCGATAAAACAACAGTTATTTCCTTCTAGTTACGTGACTGACGTCGGCAAGTTAATAGTATTCCCCACAATCGTTATCATTGCTTAACAATTGCATTGTTGACACTTTGAGATCCATTTGCGCCTCTCTACTGCTTATCAGACTATTAAACAAGTTGGATATGCGGTCGTTGACATTACTCTTCATTTGATTCTAAGGCTTAGAATTAAAAGACTTTTTTGTAGATTGTGTGAGTTTAGTTACCTTGTAAATTCTTTTATTGCACGTTTCTTTTGTATCGGTCACGTTGCTGTTAACAAAATAATGGCATCGTTACGATTTCACAACTAAAGCATTGAAAGTCTCATGGTTGTTATACAACCAGTTAGGTGCAATGTTTTCCGTGGTCATTGATAAACAGCGAATTGAAAACTTCCCGCGTGTATCGTATGTTTTCATTTAAGCAAGGGTCCAACAAGTTTGTGAATCCAGATAAAGCTCCATACTGTAGATAATGTGAATATAACTAAGTTATTCATGGACTGTACCCCTGTATACAGTCTCTATCGTTGGGTTTTACACTCCACGGGCTATTACGATGTTTTAATTTTTTTTGTTTATGTTCGCTTGCGTGGGTCGACATAATAAATTGGTTCTTGCTTTACTTTTTTTCTTACGACATGCTCGGCGTAGAACGGCGTTATCTAAATCAAATTCTTATAGTAATCCGTATTAGTGGGTCTATGTCAATTGACATATTTATCGGAGGTTCTATTAACGGCCGCCTTTGAAGTTAGGCCTCCTTTATGTTTACTTTTATCCAAAAGGAAGGGGGCGATAGCT
The DNA here is from genome assembly GCA_963576875.1 of Acrobasis repandana. Lineage (NCBI taxonomy): Eukaryota > Metazoa > Arthropoda > Insecta > Lepidoptera > Pyralidae > Acrobasis > Acrobasis repandana. The sequence continues at coordinate 17,913,469 of OY756225.1, forward strand.
TCTTTATTGTCAGACTGTTAACTTGAGTTATTGAAATTGGGCACTCGAAATGTTTGTTATTTTTTGTGAGTTGGGAACGGCGGGGCGTAATCTCAATTGAATTAATAATGTTTCGTTCGACGCTGAGCCTGTTTTGTGTTGGGATTTCGAAAGGGCGTAGCGCCGAAATGTGGTTGTAAAACTCAATGATACAACCTCACTATAATGTAAACAAGTAGGCTATGTCTAACTTACTGAGTGAATGCATTTTATATGAGGGTCCGTGTGTACGAGTCAATTGAGCTATCGCCTGAGGCACTGAGTGCATCAAATGATGATGGCGTTTTTTGCGTCCAACGTTATGTTATGAAATAAAAATGTAATGCTACTAAGTGGCGTACTATGGTGTCGTGTGTCTACGTTAAAAGGGTGAATCTGTTTCATCGTATTGTCTATAGACTCTATTTGTCTTGCACTTGTCTCGTGCGCGCGGACTCTAAGATATATAGGTTTAATATTTGTTTGTGTATGTCATGACAACATGAGACATGAGTTACACGTTCGCACACTATTTTTGTACAATAAATACCATGTCCTTATATTTGCCTTGTTTTATTTTTCTTGTATTTGCATATAACTTTATATATGATCTTGCGGTTTTCCTTATCAACAAGGAAATTTGTATGCTATGTATAGGAATAACACTGGTTAGAAGAAATCGGCATTGTTTGAAATTTTATTTATTCTTAATATGTATGTACGTTACCGAGTGTAATAATGAGAAAAAAAAACACTCAGTATTTTAAATAGATAACAATTAAAACGTTATAGGATATTCCAATAGAAATCCTTGGTAACTTAATTGATATTTAGGTTACCAAGGATTTCTATTGGACTTCTCTGATGAGAAAGAATTTTAAAAATGGATTCAGTAGAATCCATCCAATCCATCCATTTTAAAATTCTTTCTATGATACGAAAAGTTTCAAATTCTTGTCGATGGAGTAGTTTTACATGGTAACTACTCCAGCGACAAGAACGTAGTTCTTAAATTATAGATAGGTAGTCGATTCTCATACTTTTAATTTGCAAAATTTTTATTGTGAAATTCACAAACAAGTTTTTGTAACGTTTTTATCTTTTCAAGCGTAATTCATATAAATATTAGTTTCCCATAAATTCGATGTGTCTCATTGCCATGCAGAATTGGTGTCGTAACATTTCGTATAGCGCTGGTTTATTATTGTTTTACGTCTCACACGTGGCGACTACTTTGTAGATACATCGTTCCAATGTTAAACATAACTCCTTTAAAGTATTATGTATTTCTATACAAGGTGTAAAGGACATATGCGTAATAAATCGAACCATAGTCTTATACTAGATATAATGACATTAAAATAACAGTAAAAAAAAACAAAAAATAACAGTGGCACTCCGGGAGTGCCGACAGAAATGAAAACTTGAACAAGGTGGTGTCGGTTACGGTAACAGTGTCGCGAGTTCAATGGACTTTTCCCATCGCAAAAAATGCCCAACGCGCCTAAAGGAGTTTTCACTTCAAAAAAACCTCGTCATTTCTGCCGGGCAATTTGTGTGGGAATGTCTGTAAAGTGGAAATGGAAAAGAAGTGGAAATTATTTTTTGACTGTTATTTTAATTTCATCATACTATAGTGATCTTGTATAGCCCGTGATTCGATTCGTCACGCATATGTCCCTTACACGTTGAATAATTTAAAATGCATGCTTAAAATTTATAGAAATTGACTCGTGCTCCACAACTTTGTTTCATATTTATTTCTACAAATATTTTTCCACATTACTCTTCCAAACAATCTTAAATCAAACTGAGAACCGAATTAAAACAAAAAATACTTTAGCTCGAAGTTATACACTTTTTTATATTAAGCTTTCCATTTTATAAAGTATCTTAAGAACTTTTATAATCCTTAAGGATTTGAGGAATTTGCGTGGGTGTAAACGTTTCATCGATAATAAAAATTTTAACTTTTTTAAGTTGAGATTTCCAGTTTTTAATCCTTGAGGATCTGAGAAATTCGCGTAGGTGTAAACGTTTCATCGATAATAAAAATATGAACTTTTTAAATTGAGATTTCCAGTTCATAATCCTTAGGGATCTGAGAAATTCGCATGGGTGTTAACGTTTTATCAATAATAAAAAATTTAACTTTTTAAAATTAAGGTTTCCAGTTCATAATCCTTAGGGATCTGAGAAATTCGCGTGGGTGTAAACGTTTCATCTATCATAAAAATTTCGACTCCAAATTCGAAAATTTTATAGTCGGTTAGACTATAAAACTTAAAACAAAACCTGTTATCTGTAAAGTAATTAAAAGGTAAAAGAAAGCGATTAACTTTGTTTCGGAATATTTATAGACTTCCTGCCTCTTAATAAGTAAGGCTTGCACTTTCATGCATATTCATCGGTCGTTAGGAGTTTACGAGCGTTCGGGTGATTAATTAAGTAATGGTGTGTAGTGTTGATTGTCAACCGCGAGTTGGCGCTCTCTGCTTGTACTTTATTCGTTTTTACGTTACGTCATAATGTAGCGAACAGTCATAAATTGATAATCGATTTAGTACTGATGTAAGGTAAGAGTTTGCTTTTAAGTTTGAAGTTCTGAAGAAGAGCATACATGAAAAGAATAAACGGGCAAGTGCGAGTCGGACTCGTACATGATGAATGGTTCCGTACCACCGTACAATGTTTTAAAATGCTGAAGAAACACGTTTCTTGTATGACGACGCCCTTTAATTTTTAACTTTTTCTTATTTTTAGTATTTGTTGTTATAGCGGCCATAGTACATAATCTGTGAAAATTTTAAGTACCTAGTTAATGCCATTATAAAGATCTAGTTAAAAACGCTGAAAAGACACATTTTTTGTATGACGACCCCCTTTAATGTTCAACTTTTTTTTATTTTTAGTGTTTGTTGTTATAGCGGCCACAGTAATACATAATCGGTGAAAAATTCAAGTGTCAAGAGATAGAGCCCTGTGACAGACGGACAGACTGCGGATTCCCAGTAATAGGGTCCCGTTTGCACCCTTCGGGTACGGAACCCTAAAAATGAGTGTTGACGAAGCTAAAGAGATTTGACAGCCCCATGGGAAATAGGCGTAATAATATGTAGTAAGAGTTTGTTCTGTACATCAATTTCTTTCTTTATCCTATAATTCTATTTAACAAATGAATGTCACAGACATTATGATGTTGAAGAATTTTATTTGTATTAACATACTATTCAGTTTTGTTTTTATCGCCTAGTGCCTGTCTAGTTCTGTCTGAATTTTAATTAATCCTTCATTATCGACATTGTAAGATGTAAATAAATTTTGTGGATAACGCTTTGTAATTAAAAATACCGATACATGATGATCAACTTCTTATATTGGAAAACCGCGATGCGGTTAGCAACCCATTACTATTCTAATTGAGACGTGATGTTGTATCTGTATATTGGTAAACCCAAGCCAACCTAATGTTTTTGCTTTAGCCACGAAGACACGGTAATGGAAGATGTCGAATGTTGAAAATCCACGGAGTTGTTTTGTAAACAGTCTAAATTCGTTTACGTAATGGTACCGCCACTTTCTATTGTGGTGGTCCAGCTGTCGGTTGGTTACGCGTGCGCCATTGTGCTCTTGTTTGCATCTTACACGTTTGGGTGCAAACTACAATAGATTTGTCAAATGTATGCGTAATGTGACGAGGAACATAAGAACTATGCAGGAAAAAAATGATCATGGGTTTTTGAAATGCTAGTCGTAACATTGCGAAACAACCATCAGATATACATTTCGTTGATTTTTGTCATGATTAAGAAACGTGACTACTATGAGAAATTTTCCGAAATTTTTATTCTATAGAATATCCTGTAAGAAAAATTTCGGAAAATTTTTCATAGTAGTTACGTTTCATAACGGAGGATATATCCTGAAATCAGCTCAGTATATATCCTGAGCTGATTTCAGGATATATCCTCTTGGATGTTCTGCTCATCCTGGATGTTACGTCGTCGTTACTAATTTGAAGCTAATTATATCACACAGCTATTCTAGTTGCGTGAAGTTACTAGGTAACTAGATTTATCTTCGATGTTACTATAGAAGTCAATGAAGAGAAAAGATCATCTGAGTAGGCGATATACTAAATCCATTAACATACGTACGTTATCCTTCTTGCAGAATATAACGATATATTTCAGTCGGACTATAGAGCTCGGTCTAAGGAAGCTGTACAGGGCCGACGATCCCGAAGGTTTCGGTCAGCTTCACAAGGTTACTTAAACTGAAGACGTATTACGTTCCGTTCCTTACTTCCGTCCTATCAAATAAGTACAACAAAAGTAGGTAGTCCATAATCTTGAGTTTTAACCATAAAATACTTGTATACTCTGTAGAAATAGTAAGGTTTCCATAGTGGCGTGTAGTTGGTTATGAGAATATGGTTTTGTAGGTGGTAAGCCAGGACTTTGCTAAGGAAGTACATAATACATTTAAGTGTCGCATTGAGAACTAAAAACATGGAGTATACAAAACTATGTTAGGAAGCCAGCTGTCGACTGTTACGCATGTGCTATTGTGCTCATGTTTACGACTCTCTTAGATGTACCTACTAAAGTAGATTTAAGAAACGTACACGTTATGTAAACACGGAAAATGTTCTAAGAATGGACTGTTTAAGCACGTATGGTAATCCTCGACCTTGTCCAGAATTCGACGCGTGTACAATCTTGTGTTTAATTCAAGGTACATACTAGCTTTAAACTTACGGTTGACACATGAAGATGCGATTGAGCCCGTCAAAGATTAACAATTTTCCCGGTAAGACCAATGCTGGGATTTCGAAATTTTGACAATCCTATACAAATGAACCCTTTTAGGAAAGGCATTTTTTTCAAATCTCAGTACAATTCATACAGAAAAAGTTGTTAATATTGACAGGCTGAGTCCCATTTGTCAATATATTGTTAAATAGTTCTGTTATGTTCAACTGAAAAAAGTGCAGAGGACCCCACCTCCCAGCTTGTTAGGTGAGCCCTAGATGAGATACTCACACGATAGTGTGTACACAGGAAGATGTGTAGATCGCTCAGCAGACTCTTTATTACTTTATTTTAATTCACTGTTTATATTTACAGTACCGTTATATAATTATAAAAATATAGAAACACTTTTATCAAGTATAGGTAGTTCTCCTGTTTGTATGGCCAGGAGGAAGAATAGAAGTAGAATGAGTCAGATGATGAAAAAGGGATGTGCGAAACATTTGAAAATGGAATCTGAAAATGAAAAATGTAGCTTTTAAAAAGAAATTAGGTGGATAATACATGCAAGAAGATGACTTGCAGCATTGTTATAGAAGGATGATGGGAATCAGTTTAAGACGATATTCGATTCAGGCGATGAGAGCCAAAGTAAAAGCAATCAACTTAAGTGCATTTAAATTGATAACTTTATTCATACTTAATTAACAAGACGTGACTGGAAAAACTTGTCCACAAATTGAGCGATTTGCTGATCGATATTCTATGAGGGCCATTATTTTAATCAAGAGTTATTTTGCATAAAATATAAAACAAGATATAAACTGTCGAGTTGTTGTCAAGTAGTATTTTAATGATGTGCTCTCTACGAACAATAATTCTCTAGAATCGTAATTAATCCCGATAAATCATTCCACGCGATATGTACCGCTGCTGGCGGGGCTTAAAATATGAACAGCGTGGCGCGACAGTTCGCCGTGACACTCGAGTCGTGCGGTTGCGTCGCAAGAAGTTTCCTTTGAGAATATTGCTGTGTTTTTGCGATAATCGATTCATTAAAAATGCCGTCATGTGCCGTGAAGTAGTGTAAAAGCTATACAGACATGATAAACACAGGACTCACCTTTCATATGTAAGTAAATAAACATTTTCATATTGTACCTCACCGCTCGTGGCGTTGACCGCGGCCTTGTCGGTCGAGCAGCCTGCTTCGGGGAGCTGGCTGCTTGAACGACATGACGCGTACGTGACCTTGTCGCGACCAATCGCATGCATCTTTGTCTATGTGTGTGTTTGAGTGTTTTGTTGTAATTACTGTTAGTTTGTTTGCGTAAAAATCAGAATCGACGCGGTGAATGTAGGAGCGTTAGATTTCTAAAGATTATATTTCGATGTGTGCTCTTTATAAGTATAGTCTATAAAAAAAAAAAATTAGTTGCTTTGCTTCAGATTTTTATCTTCTGTGCTATAATTCTCAATTTTAGATTGTTATTTATGAGACAACGCCATTATTTTCGTTTTATAGACATTTTGTATAGCACCTCGTATAAAATGTATACAATTTAGGTATGAAATAATTACTTTTGAATGGAATTTGAAAATATTTTGTTTATCATGTCTTACCGTACCTATATGCTTCGGAATCTCATAATAATATCATAATTGGTGCTTTTCTTTCCGTACAACTATTTCATACTTAGCTCACCACAGCTAATGGAAATTAGATAACCGAATAGAAAAATCATCGTTCAATCATTTTATGGCAAACTATTTTATCCTACAAGCTTCACGGCTTTGGAATGCTTTACCCGTTGACATTAAAGACATTTCCACAAAACTTTCTTTTAAAAGAAGAGTACACTCTTATCTTCTAAAATTATTCCCTTTAATGTTAACCATCATCATGCCTTATTGTGTGTATGTATATTATATGTAAGTCATCATCATCCAATCGTATTCCCGGTTGCATCGTCAGCGGTTACGCTTCAGTCAGAGCCCGGGGTTCAATACCTTATATTATATGTAAGTATTTAAGTACATATACATATTTATTAGGTATGTGTTTTAATTTATTAATTATTTTGCGCCGCTACAAAATCTTCGCTTATCCTTACGGTTAACTTGGAGAGAACGCTTTTAGCGTTAAGTGGCATTATTTTGTGACGTTTTATTCTATTAACAGTACAGTACCTAATTATTTAATGTGGATCAATAAAGTTTTTGTACATAAATATATAGTAAGGTAGCAATAGAGCTGAATCATGATATACGATACAACCCATCGAAACATCTTAATAGAGACATATAGAGACATAAAAAATAGAAACTATGAGAAATGACGGAAACGTCGCGTGACTTCTATCTGATGGAATCGTAACTATAGAGGCGACTATCTCCGTTTTCTATCTCCGCGCTCATAACTTGCGTCGTATTTTCGTATTTGCTAAGATCATAGAAATAAATTGGAGAATAAAAATCAGTTTGCTACTTTACGCTTATTAACTATGTGTATATGCCTACCCTAGCAATTCCTACAATAAATAACCTCCAGGCGAACCTATCTTGAACATAGTGTATGTACAGGGTGTAACAAAATATACTAAAACTATTTTAAGGGAGAATTCAGACCCAAAGAACATATATCGAAATATTTTTTATTTTTTTCCCTTTCTTAACGTACCTACTATAAACAAGTACGCTAATAATATTACAATCTAGCCAAAACTAAGACTAATAAGTAATTAAACATTGACCTAGTTTTATACGTTGTAGACTAAGAATGTGTCCATTGGCACTTTTCTTACTGTCTTTATTAAGGGGAAGGCACTTTGTTCGTGTGTCTCTGCTGGCACATCACTGCACTATAATATCAATGTATATATATATTTATAACTACACTAGTTCAAAAGGTTTGGTTCTTTTGAGACGTCGCACTATGTCCGTGTTGTCGAGGAGCTGAATCGCCTCAACATTCACATTGTGAAGCAGTCTATACTCATGTGCTTCGGCGTATTTTTTGATTACTTTATCGACGGTCTGCATTTTAAGGTCCCGGTGTAGATCGTCGATTCTTATATACCAAGGCGCATTCACAATGGCCTTCAGTACGTTATTTTGGAAACGTTGAATAATTTCAATGTTACTTTGTTTAGTACAACCTATCGAAATATGAAATTTTATTTTTGGCTTTCCATACAAAGTCTGATCAGCTGATCGGTCAACTTGTATGGGAGGCCAAACAATATTTTTCAAAAATATTGTAAGATATACGTTCCTTGGGAAAAGCTGACTTGTTGAGTATGCATATTTTGTTAGACGTTATATATAATATCTAGCTCAATCAGTGTGATTTGTCCCTATTTATTTATTGTTTATTTAGATATATACGGTAATGAACCTATTATTGGTAAATGTTTTTACATCACGTCATTATTTTAAACAACGCTTATGCCATATCTCATTGTTTTCACTGATCAAAGGTATTTACAAAACGATTCCCCACTTCCTACTCCTTACACCGTACTGTACCTACGTAGCCCACAAGGACGCAGCGCGCCGTCCAATGTCATGACGAATGATTCCAGTTTTACGGTCCTTTCATAAAACTGCTTTATTTCTTTTATGTAGTTCTCTATTCGCGTTTTATTGGCTTGTTTATGAATTTCAGTTTAGCGGTCGGCGGAGCACGTCACGTACTTCAGTTCTGCGCAATAGATTTTCCTACTCGGTTTTCGGGCACTTGGGTTTTCTAGTAGGTACTTTTGCTTAAATCTATTGAGTGGCCATCTATAATTAATTAGTACGTCTGTAGATGCTTTTAAAAAAACTTTTTTATTTTTACTTTTTAATAATAACTTTATGTGCTTTTTGTTAAGGCGGAATACGAAGAGAACTGTCGAAACTTCATGTATTTCTGTTCACTAAAACTTTGACTTGAAGTGATTCTAAACGTTAAAATATTCTTGTAGGTTTGTTTGGACACTTCACAAGGATTTCGCCTTCTTAAAATTTTAAAATAAATCTACATACCATTTAAAAAAAATGTTAAGAAATTATATCTAAAAATTTGTTTTTTTTTTCTAAAACTAAGAATATAAATTGAGGAAAAAATATTTTTACTCATTTTCGATATTACCCGCCTTCTTTATTTTTGAAACAAAAAAATAGTTTTTTAATTCCGCGTCATTCCGCGTTCATTTCCCGCCTCCCGCTTCACAGTCAAACGAAATATGTATAAAAGCATGCGGGGTGCTTTGCGGATCGCCCCGCACCTCATACCCTCAGATTCTCTTCGTATGCCGCCTTAAGTTTCGTTTCGGAGTTGGAATAATTATTCTAGAGGTATATAGAAATAAATCGATAAAAATGGTCCAGCGGAAATTGACGCGTTCACGCGTTTCAACTAATGGCAATAAATGCCCCTAAGAATATAATATAATATGTTTAAGTTCAAATGTACCTATGATACGAGTACGATATACTATATTTTAAGGACAGGAACAAATATTTGGTATCTTTATTTTCGAAGATAGGGGAAAATTTTCGATGGGTGGAAATACCTCTTGGAATCGAAAACGATTAGAAATTCATGATTGTGTGGAAAAATCTTTTAGGAAAGTGTTCAATTGTTAAAAAAATGTTTGGGGAATAAAGCGAATGGAAATTAAAATATGCAATAGTAAAAAAATAATTCCAGGGAATCCGCCTATACAGTCGTTTTCAACTTCTGTAGGTGTTACGTCTCTAGAGGTTTAATGTCCTGTTCCTAAAGATTTTAAATTTTTCATAAAGATGAAAAGCAGGATAGCCATGGATCGTTGATCAACGATAAGGATACAACGAGGATAGATATCTGAATACCTCCTACGCAATGCCATTTAAAATAACGTTTTAAATTATTTGTTTGAAATCTGAAATGTCGAAAGTAATGCGCACTTACCTGAACTGAAAGTTCTGAAACAAAACGACAATTCATTTGGAAAAGTTTCCAGACAAACCTTTCAGGTTTCAGTTGACAAGCTTAAAAATTATTAATAACTTGATTTTGCTGAGTCTTTGCTTTTAAAATCGTCTACAGGTATAAAGGTAAAATTTTAACAGATATTGATTATTCATATGTTTTTTGTGCAAATTGAAAATGACGTCAAATATAATATTTTCTCGAAATGACATCTGTGTGAATGTGTGTACATATCCCCCATATCTCTGTGTGTACCTACTGTCCGAAATAAACCGAAGACATCAACGAGCCATAGAACAATGACTTTACGACATACGCATTTTTATTTTATAGATGAAAAACTATCGTTGTGCAAACTTTGGCTCTGACTAACCCAATTTCAATGATTTTGTTTTCTTTCACAAATATATAAGAACATAGGGATATTTTAAAATGTTATCTTAGTAAAATTTAATTAAATATGCCCAAGATTCTCTAGCGGAAGGCTATAAAAAATATAAACTGACTAAATATTCGTAAATCTAGATGTTGATTTTAAATTTAAACTTTATCTCTTGTAGGCTTTAGGCCAGACGCGTATCTTATGTTTACCATTACATAACCGTCGGAGTTAAGACCTATAAAATGTGTCACTCAAGCCGACACAGATTGCCTCTGGCCCCAGTCTTATACGTGATTTCATACAAATGTTAACCGAGATTGTAGCCGATGAAATAATAAAAGTCTAACGTTCACAATTATGTTCACGATGACAGCACGCTTGTTGTGTTACGTGTTAGGTAATTCCAGGAAATGTATTGTAGGAAAACGCGCTTTAGGCCTTGACTTTTGTTGTTGGGGAAAATATAGGTAGCGTACAACTTGCCTAGTAGCACCACTTAAAGTGAGTTCCCTCTGGTATTGTATTACCCTTTGAAAGTATCGTACCGAAAGTGGGAACTAATGTCGCAAAATCACGCGACTGTTTTATATGAGAAACATCAATTCGTATTTCAGAAGGGATTGTCGTTGAAAATTGTGTTTTTCTGTTTCTAAGCTCGCTATAACTGTTAAAACCACATAAAATTCGCTTACTGATAAAAAGTTATGATATTATATCGACGACATAGTGCGTTGAAGTTATGTTTTCCTTTATAATTTTAATATATGAACATTTCAATGTCAGCACTATTATCCCGCGTTTTAATAGCGATGTAAATAATGAACAGAAAGTTCTTGAAATTGACTTAAATTTTCTGTGAATACTGAAACGATGAATTTTAATTTATGTAATTTCCAGTTATTTTCGCACTTTAATTTTTTACACCATGTCGACGTCTTATCGATGACATGATACCAGGAACGTTTTCTATTAATTTTATATATTCATATGCACATGTAATACATATCTATACGAATATTATAAAGCGGCAGAGTTTGTTTGTTTGTTTGTTTTTTTAAACGCGCTAATCTCAGGAACTAAAGGTCCGATTTGAAAAATTCTTTTTTTTTTGGGTAGTCCATTTATAGAGGAAGGCTTTAGGCTATATAACATTACGTTCCGACAACCACGCGAACGAAGTCGCGGGCACAGCTAGTGATTATATAAAATTTTAAAAAAAAAGCTGGTCTGGGTGAAAAGAAAATAAACGGGCAAGGTGCGAGTCGGACTCGTACATGAAGGGTTCCGTACCACCGTATGTTTTAAAACGCTGAAGAAACACGTTTCTTGTATCACGACCCCCTTTAATTTTTAACTTTATTTTATTTTTAGTATTTGTTGTTATTGTGGTCATATTAATACATAATTGGTGAAAATCTCAAGTATCTAGTTAATGCCATTATAAAGATCAAGTTAAAAACGCTGAAAAAAACAACGTTTCTTGTTTGACGACCCCCTTTAATTATTAACTATTTTTTAATTTTAGAATTTTTTGTTATAGCCTCCATAGTAATACATAATCGGTGAAAATTTCAAGTGTCTAGCTATTACGATTCAAGAGATAGAGCCCTGTGACTGACGGACAGACAGACAGACGGACAGACAGAGGAGTCACAGTAATAGGGTCCCGTTTGCACCCTTTGCGTACGGAACCCTAAAAACATAGTACCAGCTGCTGCTCTTCTCGAGTAGCTCGTAAAAGCCGATTGAGGGAATAAGCGAGAATCTAAATCATGTCAAATAGCGACGCGGCTAGCAAACCATGACTTTTTTGATTCGCTTTTTCTACTTTCACACTAAGAGTGATCTTTGGGTGTTCTTTTTTTATCACTGTTCATAGCCTTTATAAACAAGCATATCATTTTACTAGTAAACATAGTTGAAATTTACGTGGCATATTTATTTGTCCTTTAACGTCCCGCCCACGCCAGCTCTTTCGGTCAAGCTCTTGGGAACTATCGCCTTACAATGAGGCAGTATTCCCCTTGAAAGCTGATAGCCCAATGCAGACTCGTAAAACGGTTAACTGTTCAGTTCCTATGACACTTGTTTAGTTGGCGATGATTTCCGTATAACTACAATATTTAGAAAATGTTTAGAAGCGAGAAACGTTTCATTTGTTTTTTACTGGCATGAGGGTGTTGTAAAATGAGGGGGCAAAGGCGTAGTGATACTGTAAAATAAGGATAACATTAAGATGGCACATGTTGGATTCAATATTAAATATTTGAAATGCAATTCTGCATACATATACAATTACACAATGATATCTTTGTGGCAAGACAAGGCCACTCTGATGCGTGTCACCAGCGTTATGGTGGGCGTGAAGATGTATAAATTATAGTTCAACAAATCTAAAAAATACGCTTTAAGGCCCCGTCAGTTCAGAGCCAAGAATACTGTGAGTGTTTTTGAAAAATCACTGTAAACTAACTAAAACAGTTTATTTCTCAAAAAAATTACATAGGTATCTTAAGGCTTGTTTTCAGACATTCACAATATCCAAAAAACGATTAAGCATTTTTGGCTCCATAGAAAAAAAATCACAAACATACCTCGAAATTTGCCAAAATTACCTTTAAAAAAGATATTACTACTTTATACAATCACTTTTTAATATGAAAATTATACCAAAAATTTATAACCTTAATTACAAGTTAATTTCGCTACACAATTTGTTTTAAATATTATACAAAAATAATAATAAATAAAACACAGCGAAATATCGTCGAGCTCGGGTCCGGACCTTTGTTCACTCTCGACGAATATTACACTGTGTGTATTATCTCTTATTATATTATCTGTTATATGTTATAAACATAATTGTGAAGCTAATAAAAAGCGTGTAAAAAGAATAACAAAATAGTAATGAGTTTCAGCCTATTGACATAATTCAAACTATCGCCCGTTTCCTCTATCGACTTTTACGATGTGCGCGTGAAGAGAAACATCTGGTACATTTTGTGTGTATACATGTATTATTCCATGTCTCAGTATTATACCGATGTGCGGGGGATATTGAGGAACATAAACCAGTGGGAGTGGTTGAGCTTCCGTTCTGTAGTACTTATATGATTAATTTTATTCTGTGGCAGTGCTGTACCAATATTTCAAAAAGCCGTCAGTGTGGTATTTGGTAGAAACTTCACTGACAATTGCTTAGCTCTTAAAAATTGTGGTGGTGAATAAGGACATTTCTTCTCGATAATCTTTGCTGTTTTTAGATTAGTTTCAGTTAAAATGATAAGTATAAGAGTGTCCTCTTTAGTTAAATTCAGTAAATGCAAATTTTCAAATTAATGCGTACTCAAAATGTCATTAAGGAGCGAAGTCGCCGACGCGACTTGAAATTCCAAGCGTTCTACGTCCCAAATGTCCTCCGTGGGGAGAGGATTATCGAACATAGGGTGAACTGTACCTCTCCCAACAGGCGTAAAAAGTTTATTTATTAACTAAGACACTAATTATACAATATACATTTAAACATTTCTTCTTCTACTTTAACTTAAAAGCTTGCTCTTGTCGGTGGAGTTAAGTGGAGATGCCTCCATTCCTCTCTTCTCTCTGCCATCTTTTTAATGTCTTGGTAGGACCTTACGCCTAACCCTTCCTTAATTTGTTGGAAAAACTTCATCCTTGGTCTTCCCCTTCCTCGTCTCCCTTTTATTTTTTCTTCTACTATTATTCTGAATAGATTATCATGTGTTATTAGATGTCCAATAGTGCATGCGCTGTGGTCGCTCCGGAAGCGACGTTGAATTGTATGAAGATATTTTATGCAAAATGTTCCAATGGGCTTATTAAGGATAAAAGGTTGAAATCATTGTATATACCTATTCTATTTTGCCGCCCAGCCGCCTATTATGCCGGCCCGAATAAATGTGTAAGCAACCCTTATTATTCTACTTATAAGTATACTGATGATATGCATGTCATAATATCCAAAATATAATTACATAGTTTGTAATAAACTTTGGATTTTATGAAGATGCGCGTTTTATCCTTTCTGGGCTACAGTTCGTAAAAAGGTCTTTCGAAAATTGATTATTGGAAACTTAGACAATTTCATCATTCCAAAGCTGCTAAATGTTTATAGCCGCTGCCACACCAAGTACTATGCGTAGCATACCAAGTCGGAGCATTTCGTCGGTGTTGCAATTCCAAGCATTTCACGTCCCGAAAGGTCCTTTGTCGAAGCTGGAGTATCTGGCATTAAAATAGCTTAACTAAAGTCACACGGAAGCCCGCGGCACGCACAGTAAACTTAACCGCAGAACCTATGGTCCCGCTTTATATTATACCGGGGACGTCGAAACTTATTGTCCGAGTATAAATGCGTCTCGAAACAAACTAACGTTGGGAAGTTTTGCCAGTTTCACTTGTTTCCGACTCATATTGCGTTGGTTACAATTATTTCGGTGGTCTTATTTTGGAACTTGTGCTTTGTGGGTGACCTAATTTTTTACGTTCAATGAGGCATGTATGCATGTCATGAAAAATAAACATCGAAATATTTGCTATTTTTTTTTTTACTTTATGATGATATGTTTAATTTAGTTTAACTATTACTAGGTATGGTGAAAGAATCCTATCTCTAGCCTTTGCACTCCAGTTAGGCTAGAGACAAGATTCAGTGGTGCAGACAAAAAGAGGCTTATTTATGGTCAGCAGTGGGTCGTTGAGAGCTGACGATGATGATGATGGGTAAAGAAATGGTATTTTGACTATGGTAAAGTTAATCTTTATAAACTACTTGTTGCAACCAGCATATTTGCAATGTCACGTGAATTCTTGCCTAGGCCTAGAAAGATCCTACAAAAGTTTAGTCATGATCTGTTTCAATGGTTTAGGAACGCATGGAGGACACATACAAACATTCAATTTTATTTATATAGAAGATAAATAGATCGATTAAATACATATAGTGAACAATTATTAGATCAGGGATCCAACAAGAGCAATCTTTTCTTGTGTTAAAGCGACGTAAAATTGCTTATTGAACTTTATAGAGCTAGTTCGGAACCAAGCGTGAAGCGAGATTAAATATCGACCGTTCTCATGTAGTTTTATGTGTCGGAGAAACTATAAACTTGTCTAAAATTCCATTACTGTCTAAACAAGGCCGTAAAGTGCTAGCTGTCGGTGGCCGTTTGGTGTAAAGCAGGGTTAGTTTCCTTGATATACTCCGCTTGGGACTGCTTCGACCCTACGAAAGGCAAAAGGGAACATTGTATGTTACTACTCCTTATATGTAACTTTTTATTAGTATTTTTTTGTTTGCCCAGTAATAGTCTTCATTGTCCCATGATTTTACTTTCTTTATATTTTTCTACCCTATTATATAGATTTTATACTGTATAGAGTCGACATCATGTTATATTGTCTAATATCTACTCTTCTCTTGCTCTTCGGTCTTACAATCTCATATTGTATCACCGTTGTTATAAAACCGATGAATTCTCGTATAGCTTCTTTATCATTAAACAACATATAAATACAAAAATATCCTCTATACTACTCTACCTTTTTTCTATACCTATGTCAAAAAATAACTTCTTAAAAAGAGATTTCTTAAGAATCTTTTTAATATAACATTGTGAACAGTTTGTTATTTCCAGTGAACTAAGAATGCCTTCATCAATTGGAAAGAAGTGATAGATGAGCCGATTTATCTAATATCTCCGTTCGTGATATCAAAGCAAAAGGCCCGTGTAAAATCTGTCAATTTCCTTTCCATTACTAGACCTAACATGGTGGGGGCAACGGGTTTACACTATTTTCTTTGAGCAGGAGGCAGGGTAGAAAGCTGGCTTCCGTTAGTTTCACGGCTTTCACTGGAGCGAGAGCACCCGCGATTATAACGCCTAGCTACCGGTCTAAGAGGCGATTATTACGCGCCTAGACGGAAAACAGACGTCATTACATTACATTTGCATGATGTATTACTAGGCGTTGATAGCATTATTACCGTTTTGTACACATTGATAGATCAGGAATTTTCTTAACATTAGTTTTAACTTTAACTTTTCATTTTTTGCTATATACTGTGAACAAAACACGTTGAGAAATTTTGTACTTATATCTAAAATAATAATGTGAGAAAAGGTTGGCAATATCATTTTCCGCATTGTTCACAAAAACTTTTATTTGCAAGAAACACAATAACATTGTTAATTTGTCACTTGCAAGTACCTAATTCTTTTTCAGCAAGACAAATGGCGCGGTCACTTAATTTTTTTAATTTAAAACTCTTTATCCTCTGAAAGTTTCGTGGGTCGATGAACGGGTGATGATCATGCCACACTGGAGGGTGAAGAAAAAATAAACCCATTATTATATACACTCACATCAGTCAAGTTTTTAATCTCACGTTGTAAAACGATTAATGGATGATGTCTCACTGATTTATACGCCAGACATTCGTTTTTGACTCAAAATAAAATATGGCACTCGGGCATAAATTATACAGAACGTGTTGAAAAACATGCACTAAACATTCAGTAGCTTAATCACTGAAGATGACGCCAATTGGCGACGATGTGTCCTGACCTGGGGCTTAATAATTGCGCGCTGACACCTTACAAATAGGGTAACGCATTAAAACTGACGTGTCAATTACCAGGCATTAATTTTGTTTGCAGTCAGAAAAACAAGTTTGTTTACAATATTGCACTTGATCTACATGAGATGCAAAACGTACAAAATGTGTATGATGAAGCGTGTGCGCGCGGATAAGAGCAGAGTGGCGCATTGTTACTGATTATTGCACCGGCCGTATGCCGTATATTAACAGTTTTGTTTAGTCATCTAATGAAGTATTCAGAGCTGAATCTGATGGGAAACGTCGCTCCCAATCCGGTTTGGTTTTAATAACAAATCATCGCGACCATTGTACGCGGATTATAAAGAATTACTCGCCACTTTATATTAATATTCTGCTGACCATTTACTGGTAAAGCGCAACCCTTTGATTGTAATTTATGCGATGTTTATATTTACACCTTTCAATTAATATGAAAATATTCTGCTCGTATCTCACATTGATTCATTTACTATTCGAGAGAGCGTGAGGTATGTGCGAATGTCTAGTTTTATTTCGCTTGACATTTTATTGGTATCGAGTGACATCAGTTAGTTTCACATAAAAAGTAATATATTTACATAAGATACATTTAAATTTACATCGCCCTACATAACGTCACACACGTATCCTTCACCATTATAAGGACGTTCAACTTCATAATTTGACACGTTTTCTGCTATTTTCAAACTGGTAAATTTAATGTATATGAGTTGTATTTCGCGGCGCTTTAGACGTTAACGATTAGATCATTTATCTTTACTTTCATCTTTAGCTTCCGACTGAGTGTTATTGCTTTCTTAATTAATTGAGATAGAGTAATTTGATATCTAATACGACCATTATTTATATTCAGTTTCAATTATTTATACCAATGTTTATTTACATAGCTCCATTTTACAGCTACGATCTCAAATATGCGATCGCTAATGAATTCCAGAACAGTTTCCCAGCTAAATACGCTCCCATTTTATAAGAAGAGTTTACGATCGAGATGAAACGATAACCTCTAAGTCGACCTGTAATCGAGGTTGAACAAAGGCCTGAACAGAAGCTTGGTCTAATACAGCCTACGTAGTACCAGCGACAACTGAACAAACACGCCTGCATAAACATTCTCTATTGAACCTGCCTGAAGTTTCTATTCAATAAATAATCTTATTCTGTTTGTTGCCTTGACCGTGGCTCCGTTGGAATAATAACTATAACTGAAGGGGAAATGAATTACTCCGAGGCTCATTTATATGGCAGCCGTTCATTTCGTACTCGGCAAACGTTGGTTTTCTCGAAATGTTATTTCTGGCTGCGGCAATTACGATTTTGTCTTTATTATCACAGTGTATGGAAATTGCTTGCATATTATAGTCTCTACATTATGAAAACTAGGCTTCAGTAAAAGGTAGGGAAACTAGCAAATGGGTAGTAATAAGTCATCAATCAACTCGTATCTTAATGTCCGTGAAATGTGATTTCTCTACCGTCGTATCCCGAGTGACAGACGCGCAGAGTAGAGTGGTAGCGTTCGGTGCGATTTCATAATTTTCACTGGCGGTTTTCTATGGGCGCGATAAGCGAGTCGCGGGAGAAAGCCGATATAGCGTTGCGTTTCCCGATGTTCTTGCGCGGGTGACATGAGGTCCAAGCGATGAGAGACTACGTCATCGTTCAAGACTGAAAGATCTATTAAAATTACTTCATTGAGATTTTTTATTTTTATTTTCTTCTGTGATGTAATTTGACTTCTACAGTGACTTCAATCGTAATAAGTATAATTTTAAGACCACTCCAAGTTTTCCCGTGACTGTCGTAGAAGGCGACTTAGGAAATACAAGCTAAACAAAGCTGATAAACATCAATGAGACCTCTCCAACCCGTCTGGCCAGCGTGGAGACTGTAGGCTAAATCCTCTGACTGTTTTGGCTAATGCTGGGCTCTAGTAGTACAACGAGGGTCGAGCTCCTGCAGTGGAGACTAAAAAAGACCTGATGATAATGATAATTTTTAACACCTTGGATTTTATTGTAATTGGAGATGGATTTTTTTATTAATCTACGTAGTAACCTTAATATAATCTGTAATATACTCCGTGCTATATAATGATATGTTACACACTAAGGATATACACGATATTAAATTTCATCAAAATTCGGTAGGTCCGAACTGTTTGTTTTCTACAAGCAGTATTTAGACGTGTTTAGGTCTTTGGAGAGGTAATTAAATTCTATAAGGTATTAGCATTTTCTCATTTGTTCTGGTAATTAACCTTGTAGACTTTTATTATGAAAACAAAGATTGATTTACGAAGTTTACTCATAAAGCACTAGTTTGTAATATGGGAAATTATTACATTTTCCCTTGAGTATGTTGCCGCTTTTACAGCGCTCTCTATTACCATATGTTATATATTGTTCATGTTTCGAACCAGGTTGATCCAAGATGACCCCGTCCATAAAGGAAGACGTTATTGCACACGACGGCTAGACACAAATTATGCACGCTTATTATTTGCACCGTTCCCGATCCCCATACTCGTACGCAGCCGGTCGCCGTCGATGTCGATACGAGAGCGATGAGAAAGTTGCCCGGCTACTCTCTCGACAAGATTGATTCTGTATCGGCGTTTAACAAGCATTGGCTAGGGACTCAGTCGTAGGGTGTGGAGTACACTTAATTTATACTAAATTCTTGAATTTTTCCTGCAGCTCCTTTAGGGAATGCGCTGAGTTTATTATTAACGTAGAATTTTTCAAAGCAGTTTAAGGCTGATAATAAAACGTTATAGATTAACTGTCATCATCAGGTCTTTTTTAGTCTCCACTGCAAGAGCACGACTCTCTCCGCACTGCCAGAGCCATATATTAGCCAGGGCAAATTTGGCCTATACTCAGATTAACTGTAAATTAAATTAAAAAATAATTTATTATAAGCAGCTAAGTTTCTGTAAAACTGAAACTTTCACTAATAAATTCTGAAACAGCCTGAAGCCTCTTCTTACAGCCATAAAAAGTTAGCTTCTAAACTTTTTCATTATTAGCATCAGATCATTATTGCAAATAAGTAGAAAAAACACGTATTCCTCAAGTTTGATCGGACTTCTTTGTATTACTCCTATTTTCTTAAAGGTGACTTTTCGTCCGAACTCGCTGCTCGTCGATAATAATTTCAACTTTCATATTAGTACGTGCCGTCGTTACAGTCCATTTGCGAAATTATCATAGTTTCAAGCTTCGGAATGATTGTCATTTTGAAAATAAAAATACGGTTTAGTCGACTAACCTAGGTAATCAATTATCACAAAATGTCTCTATGCTGGTCTCGTAGCAAAGTATGTGTTTATTAGCAGCTACTCTTATGCAGATTATCCATCAAGAGAAATAGGTTTAAATCTATCAAATCGTAAAACCCCTTTGTAAAATCCTTCAAAATTGACGTTGGGTTTCAGCTAAAAACCTTTCACTATATTTCTAGTGTTTTCGACCTACAATATTATGTCCAAAATATTGCTGAGCGTGGTGGTTGGGTTCTTGCCGCAGTTGCATCTGTCTTCCCAATAAAGGATGAAGACGTCTCTATCCAAACTATCACATATAGTACCTTTATATCCATTATTAAAGCCTTTTATTGAAACAAGCAAGTGAACCATACCTAAAGATGATAGTTATAGTCAATGAAATTACGAAACTAATTGTCTCAAACCCCTTTCTGAACACGGGCTGTGGGTCCTTCAAAGTGTTGCTTTGAAAGCCACAAAGGACGAATCTGAATAGGCGCATTCACCAATAGAATAGCTCCACAGTCTCTTTGGGTTAATTAAATTAATTACTGACGTCAAGTTGGTACAGTTAACGACAGAAGTAGAGATTGGCTCAGAGACTTACTTGCTCCATTGGTATAATATATTATACTTACTTCATTTTTCAACGACAACAATGAGGGAATTATCTTTCATTGTCTTTTACCTATGACAAAACCCGGGGGAAATAACCAACATTTATCTGTCTGTACGGAAAGGAAAAATATCCGCTTTAAGGACCGGGACCGCTTTAAGGAAAAAAATCGCGATGTTTTATAAAAAAAACATTTTCATTACAGAATTCCATCAGCCGATTGCTAAAAATATCATATTTCGTTAATCAAAATTTTATTGGGTAAGCCGTTCCGTATCACGAAATACAGAGCATGGCAATTTAGGATATTACTGATATTTTACCTTTCTGAGACACGTATCTTTATCATAAAGGAAACTGATTGTGAACATATACTTTTATCGTTGAGTATACGTACCCCGGGACGATCGAGGTTGAACGTGATCATTTTTCCTCCACGGATAGACATGGATAATTAAGAGCATTATACAAGTTACTGCTGTTATTTAGCGAACTCGTGTTAATTTGAAGCGTGTCAATGTGGATTCTGGCTTCTAAATTGTGGCGCTTTCTCAAGACATTTATACTTGCTAAATGTGTAATTAGTTTTGTTATTACTAGACTTAAACAGAGTTTGACCGACTGACTTATGCTATAAGACCTACTATGTTTTTTTTTTTAAATTAATTTATGGCATTGAAGGTGCTACTTAGTAGTCAAACTAAATAGGTAATAAAATATAAATTCAGATTTATCATTCCAAAACATGGGTGTACTTTCTTATACAGACAAAAGTAACAGATTTTCGTTATTTAGAAAAATTATCATGTCATAGAATAATCAATATGTAGGTTACTCAATATAAAAAAAATTTAATAATAGATTTTCGTTGCACAGAAAATGAATAATAATTAGAATGTTTGTTATGAATAATTTAAAATCATAGAATTTTATTACAAATAACATTTACTTTTGCGATGTTTATAATATCAGAATATCAAATTAAATATTATTATTTTTAATAAGTTTAGTTAATATAATATTTATAACCTATAAGTTTGCCCTATTCTAGTAAAATGGATAAAACTTTCCCAACCGTTGGTCGCAGTTCTAACCTAACCTAACCTATAAGTTTGCCCTAACCTATATTGTGGTAGCGATTTATAATGTATTCTAACTTATCATATGGTATTTAATTTGATTAAACAATGTTTTCACTTAATACTTCCTTAAATAATAATTTTCAGGAAAATAAAATTCCATGAAAGATTATACCGAACAAACAATATTCTTTAAAGAAATATTCTACTGTTTGATTAGTTTGTTAAATGAAAATATGAGATTCTAAAATTCATTGAACTGTGTTTCTATAAATTGTGTTTCATTCAAGTAAATAGTCTTTGAAACAATAATATTTGAAAGAAAAATATAAGAATTAAATATTCTATGAAAAAATTTCTGTGAATCGAAATTCTATGAAATTTCAGTCTGTGAAACAAGGCAAAACATAAATATGTATATACAGACAAATCACAGTGATTGAGCTAGCCCCAAAGTTAAAACTTGTGTTATGGGATACTAACTCAACGGTACTATATTTCATAATAAATACATATATAGATAAACACCTAAAACTCGGAAAAATTTGAAAATGGCTATTTT
Organism: Acrobasis repandana; assembly: GCA_963576875.1. Classification (NCBI taxonomy): domain Eukaryota; kingdom Metazoa; phylum Arthropoda; class Insecta; order Lepidoptera; family Pyralidae; genus Acrobasis; species Acrobasis repandana. Next base: position 17,935,730 of record OY756225.1, read on the forward strand.
CCAACTTGCCCTGGAAAACCACTACGCCACGGAGGTTAAAACAGTTCTGTATACTCCTGCAAATATTAAAAATGCGAAAGTTTGTATGGATATTTGTTCCACTTTCACGCCAAAACGGCTAAACAGATCGGATAGTTTGGCATGTAGTTATCACCTGGATTAACACAGGATACTTTTTATCCCGGAAAACATTCAGTTCCCTTGGTATTATCGAATAACCATCGACCACGCAGGTAACGCTGCAAGCAAAAGCTATATACATATTACCATTCAGTGGTAAAATTTGAAAGTGAGGAAAGTGTTTTGATTTTTTACAACTTCCACTCTCATTTTCGGGTCTACAACTTTTCCAATTACGTGTTGTGTTATTCTTACGTAGTCAAATACATCAATCGTGTCACTGCTCGGTCATAACATGCTGAGTTTAAGACTCAGTGCCGCCCACCAGCACAAAACGTGTGATGTTCAATAGGACCGTGTCGGCAACGCCTCTAATGTGACCGTCACGAGCTCCGCTATAGCACGGGATATACTGTGGAATTTAATTATGAGATATTGTTTTCGTCGTAATTCTTACCGTTCGGTGCATGTTGATCAGCTTTACTGTACTTTATCCTGTGAACATTTGATCGTAACTCGTGCCATTCGTTGCATCTTGATCAGCTGTACTTTATCCTATGAAGATTTGCTTAGTATTATTATATGTTATGTGCTACTTCAGAAATTTACTATTTACATATTCTAAAACAACTAATTTCACATAGGCCTCAAATATCATTAATCTGGATTTTATCATTAATTACAGGTAATTTTTACTCTGTGGAGATGCTTCCTGCATTGGTATGTATTTTTAAACATATTCTTATAGTTAGTCGCGTTACGGCGAGTTCAATGCTTAATTAAGAAAAAAAAAGTTGTTGGATTCTTGAATGAAACTTCATTTTATGCAAAATTCTGATAAGAGCGTGTTACACTTAAAACTGATACATTTAAGGCGACTCGTAGTTATATTTAATAATTCACTGTTCAGACCATTAACCATGACTCTTCGTTTTATCAATCGAGTTTCCCAATAGCATAAATGCAAATAAAATTTATAGATTTACAATGTATGAACACCATTTAAAAAATGCTAAGTGTTTAAATGAAACTATCTTGTTTCAATATTTTCTAATCAAGGGAGACTGTCTTTGATTTTATCTTTTGTACACCTTAGACCTCATCTTAGCTTCCCATTAGGCTAGATAGAGGTCAAACGCACTCAAATCTCTAATAATAAATAAATAAATAAATAAGAATTACAAGATAAATCTAGTGGAGATTTACCATTTCTTTATTTTTATCGACCTGGCAACCGACCACACCTATGTTCACATTTTAGATATGTATATAGTCTCTCTCAACGATGTGTCCCCAAACTTTCGAGACAATACAGATAAAGTTTACCGAATTTTACAGATTTCAGTGAACTTCTAACCTCTTTTCGGATAGTCTGTTCTTAGTTTCTGAGACTACTCGTTGTTTTTTGGAGTCATGCCCTCTTTCAGATAATAGAGGTGGAAAGTTTATCGCAACCCAATTTAATTCTCACACAAGGGGTCTTCTTCCGTATAATTAATGTTTTTGAAACAGATAACATCTATTCGACACACATGTTCGTTTTCAGTGTTTTTCCATCCGTTTATAATGAGAAGTTATTGTGTGTATGTTTTAATTATATGTTTATCATTTCAATCGTGTCGTGACTTAGGTGTAATTATACAGCGTGTTTGTTGTTGATGTCTATGTTATGTGACATACATTCTTCTTCATTGTTTTTTGAATTAATTATAATTTGTCTGAAGGTAGCGTTTGTTGTGCACGTACCTCTTGTTCTTAGAATGTTTAATTAAAAATTGTCATCACACGAGACTACGATCGCGGAATTGACATATTGTGATCTCCAGTTTATAGACCCTGCTGAGAATGATGCCGGCAACATCACTTTATCACTTATAAGCTTTTTCATAGCCAGCAGTTTGATTTTACTGAAGGGAAATCGACCACTGTTACGGGGTAAAACGCTAGTTACTCACATTTACAACGCAAGGGACAACAAGCGCGATGCAATCTGTTCTTTTTGCGATCTATCAAAATCATTTTACGTAAATCATCCAACACTTTTGCTCAAATTTCGTCAGTACGGTTTTAACGATAAATCATTAAACCTCATTCAGTCCATTATTTAACGGATAAGCTTTAGACTGTTGATGTGAACGGCATAAAGTCAAATGGATCTAATGTAAAAATAGTTGTATCACAAGGTTCCATCCTCGGACCGTTCTTAGTACGTCAATGACTTGCCCTACATGGTTGAGAATCAGGCTAGTAATCTAATTTTATTTAATAATAGTATAATTGTAGCTGCAATACTGCAGTTCAGTTTGTTGTCGCTTCTTCTGCACTTGCGCTTATCAAGTGATGCAAATAACACAAACATTCATAGATAACTAAATGATTTTAACTTAACTTGAAATTGCCGTACTGAAATAACTGTCCATGTAAATAAAGACATTGCCGTCTATTGTTTAAGTTAAGGCTATAAATATAATGCCGCGATTAGTAGCCAAAGTGTGTAAAGAGCGCTTGAAAAGGTCCGATTTATAAATAGCACCAACAACTCCAACTATGATCGGCCACACGTGATTCCCTGTTTTGAATAGGATCCCTTTAATATGCTGCACACGGAAATATACACGGTCATAAATCCAATGCTCCGTACGGACGATAATGCCCACATTGTCATACACCGATTTGGCTATTGACCAAAGGTGAACGACCGATATGGACAAAGTGAGCCGATGATGTGACAGGTTTATCGAATTGCCTAATTAAGTTGCCTGATACTAAAACTACACTACATTTCGTAATGGAATATAAAAATATTTTTGTCACATACTCGTACATTGTATTTCAAACAAAACTTTAAACAAAATTAAAAGCGAAAATTTGAGCAGTTCAATCTATTTTGGAGAATATATTTTTGTGCGTTTGGTTCGTGGTTATATTTACATCTCCTTTCTTTCATCGCACGAACGTTAACTCGTTCTTGCGTTATATTTTCACGCGTGTTTTTGTCGTCTTATGATAAAACTATACAGTTTTATCATAAGACGACAAAAACACGCGTGAAAATTATATAGTATTTACAAAGAAAAGATATGCACAAAAGCGTAAAGAAAATACTTTCTTTACGCTTTTGTGCATATCTTTTCTTTGTAAATATTCCGGATATTTGCTTCTCAGATCTAGAGCACTTTTTTATCGCTGTTACCTTCATATTTTTTCTTCTTTATAAGTTTTTAGAGTTCCGAAGGAAGTCCCTGGACGGAGCTCTTATAGTTTCGGTACCTATGTCAATTTGTCCGTCTGCGGCTTTGCTCAGTAAATCAAACCACTGTTTATACTAGACCATTACAGTATAATAAAATTAAAATAACAGCCAAAAAACAAAAATAATTTTGACATTTCCATACAAAAGTGTGCGGCCGCCCGGGCGATTTGTATGGAAATGTCCAATTTTTTTTGTTGTTTTTTGACTGTTATTTCAATTTCATTATACTTTAGTGATCTAGTATAGCCCGTGAGTAGATTTATTACGGGTATGTCCCGTCCACTTTGTATATGTATAATACGTGTTTGACAAAGTGGTAAGTATAATAAAATGTTGAAAAAAAATATTGTTTGAGTATATTGAGGGGGGCCTCGAAAAGCTGAACTGTTACGAATAGGTTAAAAAAAATCATGTTAAAGTAGTAGTAATGATATTTAACGAAAATTTATGCCGGGTAAGTTGGCTTTGTTAATTTTAAATTTAGAGCCGCCTAAAATATCACTTCATTTTTGGAAAATAATACAGATATAGACTAAACACATACATATTTTTTCTTTTCTTTGATTAGCAAATAATGACGAAGATACAGCGAATTTCATTTTCGTATGACGTCGCGATCTGATTGTACCACAGTTATCCAAAAAACCGCTGCCCGCTGAAAGCTATGGAAAATAAAGTCCGCATGTTTTGTAACTTTTTTTGCCTTAATTGTAGTTTTTTATTTAGTTTTTAGATTTCAAATGTTATATTAACGCTAAGCGCTGTCTGCCAGTATAAACCTTTGGAAAATAAGTACTAGAGAATAGATGTGCTGCCAACAACTGTTTGGTAGAAACAATTCTAACACAGTATGATCTTCGTACAATTGTAATTAACAATAGAATGTAAACATATTGTATTGAATGTACTGTGCACGAGACGCAACTAATCGAAGTGTAAATGTTTATTTATTGCATTAATTGGAAATACGCAGGTGGCATACTAAGATAGAGTGACCTGGCGTAATTAAATGCCTCGGGCATTGCACGGGTATCGCACCCGTTCTTCTTTTAACTTCATCCTCTCCCAGTCAACCATAAGGATGAACTAATAATTTTATCTAATACATATGTATTAATAACTACCTACGAGTGTTTACAGTTCACCAAGTAAATAATTGAAAGTAAAAGTTTATTTAAAATACATTTACAAAACTTTGAATACAATATTTTACAATAATTAAACGGTCTTTGTAAGATATTCTTTTAATCTGGCTTCACTGTGGTTTATATTTTTCTTCAAATTAAATTAAGCTTTACTTTTCAAACCAAAAATAAAATGGAAGATATCCCTGTTTGGGATACTTACTTATATAATATGGGTATTTTAAGCAATCAAATGCAGTACAACTTATATGCACAGGTAAGTCTTGTCGCTAACGTCGATGTCTGTATATTGTAAATTTCCATTGTACTTACCTATATTATATTGTCAAAAACATATGCTCTAACTATCGTGCTTTACTTAATAAAGATATTAATTAAAACCAATGATACGCTAGTAATATATAAGTCAATGATTAAAACACATTAGCTAGACAACTACCTAGATCGTTAAACACATTACATTAGACTGTAAAAAGTTAACGGGTGCGAGACCGTTGCGCGTTCTGTTCGACCTAGAATGTCTAGTCTAACGTCTAAATATAATCTGTTGTGTATGTACTGTAAGCACTTTCAGTAGTACTCGGACTCTGGACATTGTACCTTGAGTGATTCGCTTGCAACATAAATAACTCTTCACCTTCCGTTTCCGATCGTGAGATTTTAATAAGACTATTTGTATTCATAACATTATGTAGCTATTAACAATTGTGTTTTGAGTTGATGATGTCATATTCTGCCTTTATCTGTCATTCCGCCGACTTCGCACTTTCAAAACAAATAGATATCTTCCGCCTTCTACTGTTATAAGTTTTTATATAGTTAACTAACACGTTAACCGCCTTCTACTGTTATAAGTTTTTATATAGTTAACTAACACGTTAACTATTATTATTCCTCCTTGGTTTACAAGCCGCTGTAAAACAAAGTGACTTTAAATAACTCATATCTGTCTTTATATGAATGGAGGTATATCACTGTGTCTTTTTTACAAAGTATTTGCAGTACATTACTATAAATAACGATATCGTTATCGTATGGGTAAAGTATGGATTCATCCTTATACATAAGATGTATCGTTGTGAGTGTTGGAACTTAAACCATCTAAAACTATCCACAGCCATTTACATTCATACCCACACACACGTGTTGGTTAGATTGGTCGCGGGAAAGATCGCCGGAGCGTGCAGAAGGTCGTATCATTTACCCTGTAACTTGATACCCGATGCGTTATGTAACAGTTCCCTGTCCACGGTTAGATAACGGAAATACGAACTTATGCTCAAAGAATTTCGACTCATTTTCAGATAACAACATCAACTTCTACCACGACGACAGCAATTTCAATCCAGTGATAATATCTAATGAAGGCGTTTCTTAATATTAATAAATTGTGTGATCTTCGCTTCATGAGCCAGTAAGAATACTGGTTTCACAGAGCCGAGATACTTCCGTGTATATAAAATAGAAATAACACCTCTTCATTTTCACCCATACATTTCGCAAACAAATCACATTTTAACACGCTCTCAACTGTTCAAGCTACAACATACGCGCGAACAGCTATAAAGACCGGATAAATTATTTTAACATTAAACTACTTTATATTCAATATCATAACGGAACGGTATGAAACTTAGAAAAAGCGGCCAAGTGCGAGTCGGACTTGCCCATGAAGGGTTCCGTAAAAGTTCTAAAGGTAAATTGCGGTTTACGATTTATGACGTATTAAAAAATAACTATCTATGATACCGAGACCGCTATAGTTTTAATTGAAAGTACATACTTTGAGGTACATACCACATTTTTTTCAGAATTATTTTAGTAATATTTCAAAAGTTACGGTGGGGCCACACCCCAAATTTTAACTTTGTATTAGATTATCTGAAGACTGGGGGGTTTGATCTGCATAGTTTAAAAGCAGTTTTTGTTGCATTTTAAAAGACCTTTTCAACGATACCCTACACGTTGGGGTTAGTCCAATAAAAATTTTTAAATTCACTTTTCGTTGTATGGGAGGGGGCTGAAAAAAAATCATTTTTTCATAATTTTAAAAACCAACTTTTAGAACTTCAATATCTATATCTCCACCAATTTTCGTGACAATCGGTGCAGTAGTGGCGGAGTACGAGCCCGGACAGACAGACGGACGGACATGACGAAACTATAAGGGTTCCTTGTGAACTACTGAACCCTAAAAAGAGTTTTTGTGCCAAGAGCAAGAGCTCGGTTGTAAATGTCATCGGTGAAGAGTTATGTCGGTGTTGCGAAGGCCAGCGTCTAAGACCGCAACCCGGTACTCGGTAGCGATTTGGGACTGATCGACCTCGCGCTAAAACTAGATTGATGGCTCACATCAACAGAAACAAAGTGTGGCTCACTCGCAGTAATGGATATCCAGGATAATATTAATAGAACGTCGACTAGAGTCGTTTAACGTCTTCGAATGCCAAGCGATGTGTTAAGCTTAGCAAACGACTAATAAACCGCCTTTGTATTAATAGAAAACGTATTTTGCACATCGTCAAATAGATACATTTGTTGATGTGCAAAACGTTTTAGTGTATCTAACAGATGGTAATATATTAATGGAGTATCTGTATGCAGACGACCCAGTGGTGGTCTATGCGGATATCTCAAATATGTCTCACCTATACATGTTGCCGTAGAAACACATAAACGAGAGCATCGATCAATTCTAAAATCAATCACTCACGTGTCGCATAAGAACAAATAGCCCGATTGGTTGCGTGACTCGGCACTATTTGCGGTAACATTGAGTTGCGGGGAGAACGGTGATATCTCCGCGGGTTACACGCACCAGTGTGTGGCCCGTTCCTAAATCACTAGTTTCCAGTTTTATCGCCCTACGAACTTTCAGGTTCACTTTGGGGGACTATTCTGATGTCGTAAAAGTTTCAGTGTTGCAGATATAGTAAGTAGTTGCTTTGGTCTTGAATTTCAATTATTAGATCAAAATATACTATCATTGAAATTGTCACGTCCTTATCTTATCGTTAACAAGATCGATACAGATAAATATCCAGGTGATGAACCTTCAGCTATGGTTTAAATAAAATTTTAATATGTTAGTAGTTAGCAATTCAATAATAATTTTATGGAAAGTCTTTTAAATTTGACTGTAACCTCACGTATTCGAAAAAAATTGGACCATTATTAGTCAAATATCAAAATGAAGCTGCAAGTCATGCATAACAGGTATTATTACGTAAATAAAAACGTATATTCACGCTCAAAAAAACTCCTTTGTGACAAAAAGAAAATCTAGTTACATCTTTTTATCGCAGCAACCGAATAGAAACAGGGAAGTAATGTACCAGAATTCCACTTTTCAACGAGTATAATTAGGCATTTCAGTTGTAATTGGGTAGCGTTGTTAGTCTAACCAAATTAAAAACAATTTGGACGGCAACTTTCTTCAGTGAATCACCCGCACGTATTTAGAACAATCTACGGTATTTTAAGTGTACGAGTGTTAAATAGAAAAAGTAAATGATATGCAAATTGACATTTGCTGTCACTACAAGCAAGTTTTAAATGTATCGAATGTTGTATTTTTTGTTTTTTAAGTTCGTGCTTATGTATTGTATAGACAATTTGTATTATTGTCTGTTTCACACTTAAATCATATGTCATTCGATGAAAGTATGATTGCAGTTCTTAGAACATTTGTACTTAAATCTCAGATCTTCTCACGACGGACTGACGTGCATTTTCTATTGTATGCAGAACGGAGATAAGAAACGCGTGCGCTAGTACATGCTAGTATTATGTATGATCTATTTGTTAACTAACTTTTTTTGTGATATTTTGTTAGGTCATTTATTTTTACGCAAGTTTCATATTTCGTTCGTAGTTCTAAGTTTTCTATGTTACCTACTGCCGAACTCTACAATTTATTTTACCATCTAAAAGGTTCCGCTCATCCATAAATCTCTGTTGAATTTTGATCAACTTTCATTGTATTTTTTATTAACTTGTTTTTCAAATCTGAGCAGAGGATGTTTTCATTAAGCTCCAGTCTTTCAAGTCCCATAAATAATGTATTATTCACCGCGCAAAGTTTCACAACTTGTTTGTCCGTAATACCTCGATCAAAATTCGACAATTCATCCTTCGGCTTCATCGCGATAGTGTCTAAGAGGCCGATATTTTTACTCGGCTACATTCAAGACATGACATCGATTAAAATTCCACGTCCCCATCGTCCATTTTCGAGTTAACATGCCACTTTTTAATCTGATATGCGTAGTGCGTATCTCTCGAGTCATTTCAGAAATATTAATTTTAGAAAAGGTTGAAAATATTTTACGCTGATTAAGTATTACTGACGTTTCTAACTAATTTATTTGCCCTTTATTATTATTCCTATCATTATTATTCTGAACAATACTCTTCATTATCCCTTATCCTTTTCTCATTTTAAGTGAGTTGGCACAGTGTGTTTCGCTTCCATGTTACTCACTTCTTTGTCATCTCGACTCATACATATCTTTTCTTGCTATGCTATGGTCTACATATTCCAGACTTTATTCCAGAGTGCAAATAAAACATAAAATAACATTCATTATTATTGATTTATACAGCATTACAATGCTCGCAACGGAACAATATGTCAATTAAAAATATGTGATGTATCCATCATCAGATCATCACGCAATTACAAAATCTCACTCGTGGCGAAATTTTTTCGTCACAAATTTTTAATTTAGATATTTTTGCGAGCATTATGATGCAATAATTCAAATAAAGCCTTCTTCACTTTAATCTACTTTCAAATCATCTTATACGAGTTAATACAACTACCACACTTTTAAATAGTGGGTAGTTAGTAATGAAGAAATACGCATGCTTTAAATGCTTAAGTGATATGTGCTGAGGAAATTCGTCAGGGTGATTCGAAGTCACGATAGCATGAAAGTGCACTCACGTGCGTGAGTTCGAATCTCACTCATGGCGAAATTTTTATCAAATATTTTTAATTTAAACATTAATGATTATTCTTAAAACATTGATATCGTTAAACCTACCTCTGGTATTGCCACAAATCTAAGCACAATCACATGATTGTAAGAAAACTCGTCGTTCATTCGGGTTTGGAAGGTAGTGTCGCAACATTCGCAACATCCTATTTCTCGACGTCCACCGGACGCATATAATGACGGCCCAGTTAATAACAGATGCTCCTAACACAATAAACAAACCGACAAGTGGTGTTTACATTCGCATCAGTACTTTTCGGTCCTTGAACCTACATTTTGAGTCAGTCCCGCGGCAGAGTTACCTAGTTATTAGCAGAGACGCTCCTATGGTTTAATTTAAAGTGATATAAACTTGTTCGTTTATCGGATTAAACATAAAGTCAATTATTATTTATCCTAAAAAGGTCTTAAATGTTGTTACTAATTGGCAAATAGAGGAGGCAACCACAGCAATATTTATGCCAAAAACCGTCACTGTGTGCTTTTCTCTACTGGTAGTTCGTTTTTTTCCAAACAATGACTCCGACAAGAGCCTGGCTCGTAAAATATGAGAGAGATGCTGTTTCTACGTTTGCAATAAGAAACTTTGATTTGTGTCGTTCTCTGGTACAGGAATGTGACTTTCTGTGTGCTATATTTCCTCCTTTCCTTTACCGGCACGGTATTCGCCCACCGGCAATAGCGATTCCCCACATTTTCAGCGATAATTCGTGCTCTTTTCAATCGACGTACGTGGGGCGCGTGCCGGCATCCGCAATTTCTATAAAACTCTGTCTTCATTGAGTCGTCAGCGTCAGTTACTAAATTGCTCGGTTTATCCTTCCTTTACTATAATCATTTTATTATTTTCTCTAAGTCTTATTTGTATTCTATCAATTCTATGCCGTACCGTACATCAAAATAAACAGCTACTTTCTTTGCCATTGTTTATTCCTATATAATTAGTACTTCGCCATATTTTCTTCAAAGTAAGTACTCGACTTGAGAAGAAAGTTGGGAAACTTTTATTTGATTACCATAATTTATTTAATTTATAGTCAATCGTTATTATATTTCAAATAATGTGAAGTACTATTTAATTTACACCATGTTACCAAGAAAATGACATAGATTATAAGTAAATAACGTGAGTTATGAGCAGGAAATGTACGATTATTCTTAACATTATTTTATTACCCTTCCCTTTCTATTCCTTCTAGTAGGTACGTATTTGTGTCTAAATGTGATCGATTGATATAATTTCCCATCGTATTTCTCAAGTTGACCGCAAGGGCCAATTGTGGGCTACAATGTCCATGCCACCCACCAGGTCCATTTGATTGATTGCTAATGACTATTGTTAGACTGTTACGCAACCCCCGAGGCGCACCGACCGCCCGACACCGGCACAGGCACCGCCAGCCGACGTTTACTTCATATTTCAGAGATTCAAAAGAGAAAATACTGCTAGCGAATATAGGGACACGGATAGCCCCAGGGACATCATATCGTCTATCACAAGAGAAACACCTTTCAAGCGTATCGCATGAGAATCAAATGACATCGCTATGATTGGCTCATATTTTCAGTAGCGTACCTATTAATTTGTTTCGCGTGACAGCTATGTAAAGACGTAGTTAGTGCCGCCGCCGGCTAAGTTCGCTATCCCCTGTTCTTGATTGCTTATTAATAGCTATTGTTAACCGATCTTATTTATTGCCAATACACGTAATGGCGAGTACAGGCCGCGTATTTTTAAGAGTGCCGATGAAGAATATATTGTGAGCAGCGCTAATGCCTGTAATGTGCAGTTCTCGCCTGCTAAGTTACTGCTAATGAAAACTTGCCTTACTTATTGTAGCGACCATACTGCCTAGAGCGTCTAGTCTCGTTTATTGACTTATCTTGCCGCGTGAAAATATTGTCTGTGATCAAACGCTGGAATACCGAAATAATTAAAATGTACATATATATATACGTATTTAGAGTAAGTAAACGAGGGCGACATTGCGTGTGGTGTGCTCGTATAGCCTGATTCGCTTGCAATTCGTGACGCGCGATAATCGATCCGCGAGCATCGCAACTCGCTCTGCCCAGCGACCCGGCAGACCTCGATCTGAATCAGCACGCGGCCAATTCAACGAACACTACAGTCTGACCAAGTTAAAAACGCAGCTTCTCAGACGCCGCTGCAGCCGCGTCCCGCGTTGGACCGCTCGCCGCTGATTGCGATCGAGACGCTGTTGCATCCAAGCGCTCCCATTATGGCCTTTTACGTGGCGATTGTACCGATTGTGACGTCGATTATCGAAACCGCGCCGAGGTCACATCTAACAAAAAAGGCATTTTGAGACCATTCATGTGTTAAAAGGAACTTAGTTTTTTGTAGATCGTGAACACCGATACGGCGCCGCATAAATATTCGATGAGATATCATTTAAATTCTGTGTCCGACATCGATTATCTGAAGGTAATCACTAAACTGGCGTAGCGAGTAAACAAAGGCGGTAGGGTCAGGGCGGAGAGCCGGGGGCGTTGTGCTGCTTGATTTATGGATTCGATACCGGAGCTCTTCCGCGGTGTCCGTTGACGGTAACCGCACGGATCTTTAAAGCCCTTAAAATCCAGCAAGTATCAGGCTACAGCTACAGGGCAATTTGGAATGCTGTCTACATTATCCACATTTTCACTTTAGTTCTTTACTTTTTCCTTTTGGCAAGTACCTGTTATGATTATAATTCTAATTAAAATTCATCATGGTCCTACCAACCTGAATATAAACATCAACAAACATGTCGTGTTCACCGTACACGCTTATGATTTGTATTACTCGTAGTCACGAATCACGATCTGCTACGGTGACGAGACATAGGCGACAAGATAATCTAGACCATCGCAGCATAAGCCTGTACTTACCTTACATTCATCGTGCCGAGCAATTCTAAGTCCCGATGTTACACCCTCTGCTTTTAAAGCTTTTAAACCTTTAATTTCGATCGTGGTGAAACGATGCGGTCGCACTGCGAAATAATAGCTGGTGAAATTGGAGCAAAGTTAAATGACTGATCTGATCAAGCGTGTTACTCGACCACTGCAGGGCGCTGCGGTTTCGTCTCGTAATATAAGTAGCACAGGACCGAATTAATTATACGACAACATGAGTGGAAGTGTTCAACGGTTTCTCGTGTAGACGCGATGGGAAAAAGGTTAATTGCGCATAAAATTTACCTGCGCGTCAAAGTGAAATCTCGTGTCGAAAGCCATTGAAATGAAGTAATTACTGCATCTGCTTTAAACAAGGCAGTACAACCACAGGTAAAACTCTGTGCCATCCTCAAATGAGTGGCCTATGACATTTGCTATCGGCCGAACAATCTCGTAATTAAGATAACGATCAGAGGTGTAGCAATGAAGGCGCGGCAGTTGATACATCTGAAGCGTAATAGATTCTTTTGTATACATAGTGTCTAGTGCAGTGCATGCATACGATGTAGTGGTGCGAGTATAAGCCGAGTGTAGGGTATCGTAGTAATTGGATACACTTATCGTGGCGGCCGCAGGCTGGTCTGTCCCCGTCTGCGCGATGGATTTATCGTTGCAGCAAATCATTGCGTTCATCTCACCTATTCTCCGAGTTTCTGAGTCCACTTATGTATCGGTAACCGACAAAGAGCTCCACGCCATTGTTTAGACGAGAAAACAATTTTACAATACTTTGCTAACATTGTTTGCAAACTGCGCTTTGGAGAAAGAAAGATTTGTTCCATTTTTGCGGCTAATAGTGGTTTTAAACTTTTTAAGATCATGATTTTCTTGTTATTTTCGAAACAAAATCATAAAAAGCAAAAACTGGAAGTGCTTTCACCGATTTTGAAATATTTTGTTATGTCACGGTTCCACGAACTCGAATAAAAAGAATCCTGATGGCCACACTGCTTTATAAATTGTAGATCCAATAAAAACTGAATTGGGACGGTGCCGACCAAATGTTAACTATGGTCATTAAGACCGCCTTTAATTTATTGCCCTCACAAATTATCGAGTTAACACAAAAACATGTTAGAGTTTATTCATCAACAATTTTTAATGAATCTAAAAGGACAGATACTAAGCGTCCCTGATTTATAAACAACTAAGTAATACTTATAATAGTTTGAGGAGGGGTGATAAATATAGATAGTGATAATCCCCCGTTGTTAACTTTAGTAGTTTGGACAGTAAATTATATCTCCTCCCCCTGAGCATCTTCATAACCGATCAAGGAATGGTTTCGTTGTGAGCAGACTGACACTGTTTGCTGTCATATTATCTAACATCGTATTCGTCAACGTCATTCCGATAAACGATTTCACTAAATCGACTTTGCATTATCCTTTTGCCTCAACCGCTAAAACTTCGTGACAAATGAGGCACGTCCTACGTGATGCCATTAATCAAGTCTTTAGGAGTACTCTTTTCATCACCGGTGTCGTTTCCATTAGCGGTGAATTCGAGACGCTTTTTCTTAGCCGTTTCTTTTATTTCATATAGAATACAACTAGATAATAGATGTGCCTATTTATTTGACTAGACGATGTTTATTTAGCACTGGGTAATACAATTTTCAGTACTGAGTTGACTTTAACGTTGTGTCCATCATTTGACCTTTAATTGATAGTATTGTCTTCCGTCCGATGTACATATGTACACTCGTATGTCAACAACAACCTACGCACATCTTTGTTGTGTGAAATGTTATTGACTGCTGTCAGTTTTTTTTTTTACATTTACGTTCTTGAAGGTCGTATTTTGTAAAGAATACGTATCCAATTTTTTTTACCATGTTGCTTCATTGTAACAATTGAAATTATGATCGAGGTATGACAGGTAGATTGACAACGATGCAGATGCAAATGTGTATGTTTTTACAAACCTTTTAAATATGCACCTAACTCATTAAGCTGAATTCGTAAGACACCTATAACTTTGGTAACAAAACCGAGATGTGGCCCTTTAATCCTAGGATTTCCATACCAATTGAACGTAAGGCCATTAACTCCGATGTGTATGAACTCGACGTTGTAATTATTTGTTTTGATCCTTGTCAGGTAGGAGTCGCAACACAGCCTCATAATTAAATAGCTCTATTTAAGATACTAAGAACACTTAATCAATTAATGTCAATCCTGACAGATCTCTTTTTGGTTACATTTAGTAGTATACTAGCTGTGCCCGCGACTTCGTTCGCGTGGTTGTCGGAACAATAGCCTTCCTCTATAAATGGACTACCGAACAAAAAAATAATTTTTCAAATCGGACCATTAGTTCCTGAGATTAGCGCGTTCAAACAAACAAACAAACAAACAAACAAACAAACAAACAAACAAACAAACAAACAAACAAACAAACAAACAAACAAACAAACAAACAAACAAACAAACAAACAAACAAACAAACAAACAAACAAACAAACAAACAAACAAACAAACAAACAAACAAACAAACAAACTCTTCCGCTTTATAATATTAGTATAGATTTACCAGAATATTATCTACACAGCTGGATTAAAGACCTCTCCCAATTAACGGAGGACTTGCACATAATTACCGCTCTGGGTAGGCGAATTGGTAGAATTTGAGTTGTTCCTTGTTGCAAGGCATCACATGGTCCTGGTACCGTTAACTGGAAGCAAGTGTAGGGCTTCAGTGTTCCCAATAAATCCCTTTGCCGAAGCTCGCCCGTAACTCAACGCTTGGTTTCTCACGCATCAGGTTACGCCGCACTGGAATTGTATGCTGCATTCAGCCGGTGACACATAAAGGGAACATTCTTCGTGGAAAGGTATTAAGCAATTCTGGCTGGCAATAAATGCTTGTTAATGTTAATAATTTAAATACGAAAAACTTATAATACGTATTATGATGCCGGTTTCCCATAAGCATACTAACACTTGCTGTTGTATTATCTGACATCGTTTTCGTCAACGTCATCCAAATAAACGACAAATTATATAAAATAAATAAAGACGTGATAGTGTATAGCTGTAAGGTTCCCATGGGGGAGAGACTGGATTTCCTTTTATTACGATGCTTGCAAACCTTTGTTACAATCACAGCTAATTGTACAAAGAATAAGTAACACAGCGTTAAACAATACATAATTTGTCAAAAAATAATTAAACCTGCATCTGATAAATATCATCCAGATTTTGAAAGATATTATCTTTATAACAAACTAGAAACCACTGTCTATTTCATCTTTACGGTAAGAAGGTTTACCAGCTGAAAATCTTTTATTGATTTTACAGAAGTACCTACTATTGTACGCTATCGTTTTATTGAGTTTTTCAGAACTATTTTCCTCTTCGAACAAAAATCCTAATGATAATTAGGCTACACGTTTAATTGGCAGAGGCAGGCAGAGGCACGTGGCAGGATCGTAGCAACCAGTGCTTGGTGAAGCCTAACCCACCTTCCTTGTGCGTCATTGATCACGTTCACAGGAACGGGCGAGCTGGCCTCGCGGTGTGCCTCGTGCTTTGCGGTTTTTGTAATATGTCTTTGTTCTATATCAGAGATTGCATTGCTATTGCCTCGAACTCTCCTGGCGGCTAGCTCTAGCGACGTCAAACCGTGTGATGGTCGATTGCTTCATGTTTCGGCAACGAGATCTATGTACTTACGTACGTATAGACTCGGCGTCTTCAAACACGGCTATGTCCTTTTTGGTAATATAGACTAAACACGAGAGTAGTACAGAAAGGTCAATACATTTTTACCTACCTACGAGTACGTGGTTCAAATTAAATCCTACATATATTTTAATAAATGCGAATGATGGTAAGTATGGCTGGATGTACGGATGGGTGTATGGATGGTTGTATGGATGTATAGATTTTTAGATTGTAGACCCATGACTAGCTTTTGTAGAAGGGGAGGCGGCTGGTGCATTCTTAATGTGTTTTTTCTTTGTTTGTTTTTTTTTCTTATCATATTTATAAACGTAAAAGTTAAACTGCACATATCTGTTTCTTTGGTAACCTTCTATTATTCTTACTTAATTTCTTTACATAATGTTTTGCACTAGAAGAAAGTGATTTCTTGTACTTGTATACTTTTTTGTTTTTTTTTCTTTGTAAGGTATCTATGTATTTAATGTATTATATAATCATACATGTAGGTATTGGGTCTAAATTACATATGTTTTTTTAGATTACATATATGAAGATTTGTAATCGGCATAAAGTTATATTTAATAACTAGCTGTGCCCGCGACTTCGTTCGCGTGGTTGTCGGAACGTAATGTTATATAGCCTAAAGCCTTCCTCTATAAATGGACTACCCAACAAAAAAAGAATTTTTCAAATCGGACCATTAGTTCCTGAGATTAGCGCGTTTAAACAAACAAACAAACAAACAAACAAACTCTTCCGCTTTATAATATTAATATAGATTTATCAAAATCGATTTAGCCGTGTAGTACATAGTTACGAGGTAACAGAATTATAGGGACAAACATAATAAAACATCAAAAATGTGAAAGCGGCCAACTTGGATCCAAAATCTGATAGCAGTTTCAAGTTGCGCGGGGCACCTCCGAGGGCTCAGAAATTTTGTATGTCCTTTGAGGTCCTAATGAGACGTTAAAAGATATGACTTAATTTTATAAAGGATTTATAGGATTTTAGGAAACTTGTAAAGCATTTATAAGATATGTAGATAAAAATTATAAATAAACATTTTTAAACGTTTTACAAATATAATAACTGAGTAGCAAACAAATAGCTTTTCCGATGCTTCCATGAAGAAAGTGAAATGTAGGCATATTTATGATGTCTACATTTCACTTCTGTTTTGTTAGTCTATGACGAATCATTCCATCAGTTGACAGATCATTCACTCATTTCATTCATTATGGCAGCCGAAATTTTGCAATCCGTATTTAATTTTCAATCAATGAAATCTAGTTATTTACCGATGGAAAGTTATTCCTTCATATTTTGCTTTGTTCTTTGAATTACTAGTACAGTATCTCAACACACACCAAGGCATTTTTGACTAAGTTGACAGTGTTTTCTTTAATGAATTGTGGAGTGTATTACGCGCGTATTGCTAGCGAGTGACTAATGTGAGGTGAACAGTGATAGCATATGATGAACAGAACACAACTGTGGTATGTGGCGTCTTCTCTAGTGTTTCGGGCATGTTTTTATTTGCTTTTCTTTCAATTTATTTAGTATGTATTTATTTAGTAAGTATTTTAAAGCGTTTGTGCCGCTCTTATCAATAATCTCTGGCCGTAGCTCCCTCAAAAATCAGTCAAAGAAATTTGATTAGTTGTCGGTTATCTGAGCCAAGTAAAGGTAAGACCTTTGCTGTTGTATCAAACACGTGGCTGAATCAAATTGCTGAAATTGCAGCAACGAAATAAGGTGCCTATTGTGGTTGTTTTTATTAGAGGATCTACTCTCTACTGAACACTAGTATTGGAGACAGCTTATTGCAGCAGGTATCATATTTTGATGTCGATATTTCGGTGAGGCAATATTGGTTCTACGCCTCAGAGCACTATCGATTTAGTTGTGAATTCGTGATACGTGGTACTAGTATACCTATCTGCTACGTTTAAACCGACTTCAAAAAAGGAGGAGGTTATCAATTCGACTATGTTTTTTTTTAATTTATGTATGTTTGTTACGCGATATCTTCGCCAATTGTGAACCGGTTTTGATAATTCTTTTTTTATTTGAAAGCCTTTACTACCAAGTTGGTGAAGATATGATGAAGAACTTTGGAGATATGGAAGAAACTCCTAAAAAAAAATTAAAATCGGTTGTTTTTTTTGTTAAAAATTTAATTATTATTTAAGTGGCAGTGCAGATTCTCATGGTTATATTATATTAAGATTCGCTGGAAAATTGCGTCACCATTTACTTATTCCTTCCTATCAAACAAATAACGTTGAATATGTTACGAAATCAAGCATCATTTTAATTAGGGATAATATATTATAGAGGATATTGAATAATAAGGTTTAAATAAAATTTTTATGATATAAAGTACTCTTATTTACCATTTTTTTCATAACCAGATTCGAGAGTCTATTAAACTGCCATCAATAAATTACATACTTTACCTACCTCGTATAAAAGTAAACATGTATACTAATAAAAAAACTAGCGGCTTCTATAAAAAATAAAAATCTATTGCCGGTTCAGTGATCGTTAAAAATCGCTCCTGATATTACTGATACGTTATTTATGGTCAAAGAATTAATGTCCCCTACAGGTTTCTAGCTAGCGACTAGTTCGGAACGTCCACGTCCAGCTACACGGGAAAAAAGGTAACTTTTTTCCACTTCGTTACCGACGAAATGTCCATTTTCCATCAAACTTTTTATGTTCATCGTCAATCTAATGTGTCGCACCTGGAACCGTTTAATCTTTAGATCGCTTTTTTCTGTGTTCATCCGCAGACAAGGTGTTGTTACGTACTATAGTACCTAGTCTGTGGTAAATGTTGAGCTACATGATGTACTTGTTCATTACTAGGATTCTATTTACGAGCACTTGCTACTATTTAAGGTGAATATAGAAGCAAATGGCGTTAAAGTGGCGCCCTCATTTGAAATAAATTATTAACTCGTAAATATGGTGATAATTACCATATTGCTAATCGTCAGGCACTAGATAGCCCTTTAAATTATTTTATGAACTGCCGTTGAAACTTTTTATTGGTGATCCGTCTAGCTTTAAAACTTGCCTCCGCCAAAAGTGGCCACTATTGGCGGAGACAAGTTTTAAAGCCAGACGGACTAATGTAAATAGTTTCAACGATGGTTCATAAAAAAATTAAAAGGGCTATCTAGTGCCTTACGATTAGCAATATTGAAATTATCTCCATATTTACGAGTTAACAATTAATTTCAAATGAGTGCGCCACTACAATATAGAAGCAAATGGCCTTGAGGCCATTTGCTTCTATATTCACCTCAAGTAGCAATGTTTCTCGTCATATGTTTAGCTATATGCTATATTATTTATGTAATACCACGAGGAGCTCGATGGGCAGGTGGGAGTACTCATTACTAGTGCTTTCGCATGGTAAGAACTCTGGGCGTGGTTGCTAACTGGACTGGTGACCAAAACTGGCAACAAACATCTTGATCTCTATGCTTCGAAAGGCACTCCGATTGTCAGCATTAGAAAACATGGCAGTCAGCAAAATTTTTCAGATGCCTTGGGCAACTTAAAATATGACAGTGTTGGCCTCTTACAGAAAACAACAAAAAAGGAGTTTACAAGTAGTCACAGGTCGATTGCTAGTCGATTTATTCATAATGGAGGCAGTGGTGGAAGAGAAAGTTATAAAGGAGATATAAATGCGTTTTAGCATGCTATTCTCATCAGTTATTTCTACAGATCCTATGTTGTAAACTAGCTCGTTTCTCAATGCAAATGTGTATAGTTCAATAACATGATCATCAGCATTAGTATGCTCGATGGTGGCATTTAGCATTCTGCTAATGAATATATCTATCTATATTGCTATGCGGATATTTCGAAATGGTACCTAATACTGATAGGATAAGATGAGGGTATTTAACTACTCATAGTCAAGCAAATAATAAACGTAAAACTACACATGTATTACTTTGATTAGTCTGTCAATTTCAATGTCGAAGTTCAGTACGTATTATTTTTCATTGACTAGGCTTTGACAAGAAAAATACTATGTAATTATTTTTCACACACAAACACACACAATTTTAGTTTATAATTTTGGTATATACAAACCGTAGTTTTGATTTAATTGTTTTATTTCGACTTTAATTAGGTAGATTAAAAATGTTAATAGATACGGAAGAACGGAGCCTACTGGTACCTACAAGTATTTTATTATTTAAAGTAGGCTCTAACACCTGTTTATTATAAATGTTACACAATTTACCTAATTAAATTATTTTATTTTATTTTTAAAAATGCTTCATTTATTGATGCATTTTAATGATTGTCGTAAAACGTCGTGAATGCCGTTAGTTTGATGTTTGTTTTACAATTACTTACGTAACGATCTTGTGGACTTTAATTTAAATTTTAAGATTGCAATTATGTTTTTGCAAATACTAACAATCGCAGCTTTTATTGTTATTGCCATTTTTATTGCTAAAATTATACTAATTATTTACTCGGAGAAAATATTTTTACGGCATACCTGTTTTCAGTGTTATGCGCCTAGTCACAGTTTACTACTTTGATGTTGAAATAAAATTATAAAATAACTTTTAATAGGCTCTTTTATGATACAACCTACAACAAATAGAATTCAAGATAATTATAATAAAATGTAATTTTTGAAAATGAAATGTTGTCACATTTCTTTGTCAAAAAGGTATAAAAATACGAAAACCGTTTCGAGATTTGGCGATTCTGAACACGTTAAATATTTTTTCAGATTTTTTTGCGTTATATTTTTAGAGGTACATGAAAAATCTGAAAAGTACGAGGAAATAGGAATTTCACAGGTTACGCCTTTGCTTTAACATCTAAAAGTTAAAAAATAATATACAAGCTGTCAGCTATCAACTTGACGTTTTAGACGTTGCGTGCACAGTGGTCACAGTATAACTATTATACAGTAGTGTGTCTCCATACAAACAGTCGGAATGTAAATCATACCTACCGCCTCGGAATGTGGTATGCAATGCAGTCGGTATGCAAAATGCAACAGTCGTGGATGCGTAATAGTAAACAGTAAGCGTGCAATTTGTGAATATTCACTACCTTTTTTGGGGAATAACATGGCAAAATATAGACTAGGTATATTGTGCTGTTAGTAATTGCTTGAATTCTTCATTAACGCACCCAGAGATATCATTTTTAAATTATCAAGATACTTTCAAGGGTTCCAACGGGACGGAACCCTATTACTGAGACTCCGCTGTCTGTCCGGTTGTCCAACTGTCTGTCTGCACTTAGATGGGTGACCAAAAAGTGTCACGAAAAATTCTAGAGCTGCTCTGTGCTTCGGAAGGCACATTAAGTCGTTGGTCCCAGCTGTCTTCATTATATGGCAGACGTCAAGCTATGTCAGATGCCTTAATGCAGCTTGAGAAATCTGACACCAGTGTTGGACACTTACACACACGAAAAACAAAAACAAACAAGTGAGTTGCGTACAAATACTTTCGCATTTATAATTAGTATAAATAGTATAAAAATAACAAAACTAGAAAGAAACTCAAGTAGGTAGATAAAATACTGTAGGTGGGCAGCCCTAGCGCGTGTTTACAATAACATACAGCGTTGCTCTAGGTATATAAGTCAAGGTGAGGGCCGAGTCATAATACTGTATAATAGTTATACTGTGGCATGGTGGTGTTGTTTGTGAATTTCGCTTTATGTGCAAATAAACTGTGCATATTAGCTGCATGCCTATATTCTTTCACAATGAAGGTTTCTGAGGGGTTTTCTATGGCCGACAGTCGCAACTAGCCTAAAGTTGACCTCATGATGCTACTGGAATACCTATACGAGTATGCAAGAAAACGACAGCTTCAATGTAGCAGAAATTCAAGGGGCTAATGTGATGATATCGTCAAGATTCCTATGTGGAAACTTCAGTTGGATATGTGGAAGTGAAAAGACAAACTACATTTGTTACTCTAAAGGCAGAGTTACTCCAGAACAAAAGTCCGTTGTAAACTTTATACGAATATAGTAACATAAAAAATTATTAACTACTTGTTAAAATTATAAATAAAACAATGTTATAAATTGGCAAAACAGCAAATTTTATTTTCTCTGTGTAATGTAACCCTACCATTTCAATATAGGACTTTGCAGGTTTATGAATCCACAAGCTGTTATCACTGAATCATCCAGTGTGGTTTTACTAATTTAAATAATCGAACTCTTCTTATAACTCTATATGTATTCTTAGCACTTTTTTTTTATTTACTGCAGAACACAATTCAATCCGTGTTGATTTTGGTATGTGAAAGAAATATTTTCCTGGACACAATAATGCTCTGTTTTTTCATACAGGAACAAAACACGAAACTATGGGAACATTTCTATCACGAATTCAATAATATATAAGTCAATGCACGAATTATAAAAAGCACAGACGAGACGAACGGTACCAAATTTATTTATTCATGAAGTTCTTAGATTTTTTATGGTTTTGTTTGTCCAACTGACAACTGACATCAACAATGATAGTGTTGAGAAGTACTCGTATCAGTTCGACAGAAAGACCATCTAATATCGATAGTTCTTTCAGTACTTATAGTAGAATGAGGTTTGATAAAAAATACACATGCATTCAAATGTTTACCTATCCAAATGTTTGGTGACGAAATGATAATATTTGCTTTATATGATTAACGTTTCAAGTTATAAAAAAAATATTTTGATATCAAGGTTTTGGAAACCATAAAAAAATAAAGTAAGGAAAATTAGCTAGGTACGTTAGTTTTTGTTAGTTACTGTTTAGATAAAAATAGTAAGATTATATCAATCATACTTTTGTAAGTGATATACTATCGATATCGATATTCAACTGCTAGAAAACACAACTCTATAGACGTCAGTAAAAGTTTTATTTTTTAAATTATAAAATATGACAAAGACGTGAAGTCGTTATCACCTCACTCTTGTACCTACGCTCTTTTAGAATGGAGAGATTTTTAATAATTTATTTTAGGGGAAATAATGAAAAGAAATAAAAAAGAAAATATACGTATGTCTTGTTTTTTAAAGTTCTTTAAGAAAAAAATAAATAAATATGCATATAAAATTTTTGAAATGTTGTCAATTGAAGAGTCGAGCAAATAAGCTGTACATAATCTGCTGCTTACGTGTGGCCGCGGGCGGGCGGCTGACTTGTGAAATTGAAAATATAATTACTCGAGACCATGGACCGCTTCATTATAAAATTGAACTGTCTTTTAAACGCCTACTGCATAAATTTTATTCATGCACAGCAGCTGTAAAGCTGTCGGACTAGCTTGATTGCTTTGTGATTCTTTATCAGAAATGACGCAAGGTTTTTATTTGAAACCCCTTTTAAGGCGACGTGGATTCACAATGTGCAATAATGTGCGTGTTTTTGAAAAATAATTTTATATAAATTTAAATTTAAATAATTTTATAAAATTAATAAATAATAATAAATGAAACACTGCGAAATATCGTCGAACACGGCTCCGGCCCTTCCTTCGCTCTCGACGAATATTTCACACAATATTTATTTTGGTATTATATTTGTAATTTTTTTGTAGCCAAAACGGATACCTAGATATTTAAATAATACATTTTTTGGTATAATTTTCATATAAAAAGGTGATTGTATTGTAGTAATACGTATTATAAAGGCAAATTTAGAGGTATGTTTGTGATTTTTTTTATCGAGCCAAAAATGTTCAATCGTGTTTTGGATATTGTGGGTGTCTGTAGAAAAGCCTTAAAATTCTTATGTAAAATTTTTGAGGAATAAACTGTAGTAGTTTAATTACAGTGGTCTTTTAAAAACACTTACAGTTTTCTTGGCTCTGAACTGGCGGGGCTTTAAGGTGTGCATCGCAATTGGATATTCATTTCTTTTTGTCTCATAGCAGACCGTCTATTTAGTTAGAGGTAAACACGTAAAAATTTTACACGCGGATGGCAAGAGGCTGTCTCCACTAGTTTTCCTTGAGGTAACAAACTTGCACTGGCAGTGAGTGCAAGTTTGTCCTTTTCATGGCAATGACCATGAAAATTGCACCTTAGTCTGCCTCACTGTGAAATATTAAAACCCCTGAAAAAATTGTCGGCTGTCTTTTAGACGGTCTCTATCTGAAAAAAAGCTAGTTTAATTCAGGTTGATTGTCAATTCCCTTTATAATCTTTAGTACTTATACCTTAATTTTACCAATCATCGTCGTATTGTAAATTGAGAGATTTTCAAATATCAACTTTTAGTTCACATCACGCGATGCTATCAACTTGTGCTAAGGCCTTTGAATTAATTAACGATTTAATAGCAACATCTCATGTTGTGTAAATCGTACACTCGTTCTATTAATAAAATGATTTTAGCTCTCTCTCTCTCACACATCGTACGTGCGCGGTTGCATCTTTAGTTTTGGCCCGGGGTCCCACTTTTCAGCTTTTCCTTCTCTTCGCGCGGTCTTCAGCATCCTTAGTTGATATGTGTATTTTTTATGCACTCTGCCCCACATTTTAAATTTTGTTTTATTTCAAAAGTAGGATGCAATTTAATAAAATAAAAACAGTCATTAATTTAATACTTAATCATTAAACCATGAAGTAACAGTAACGTAATCGAAATCCCAAAGCGTTTCGATTTGATGTGTGTATTTTATGTTATAGCCTTCGCGGTTCTTAACTAGAGCAAATATTAAACCTTCAATCGAAGTACGTGTATTCCGTTTTGCAACGAGTCTTGTAATTTCTAAGTCAACATATCATTACTTGAAGCATTGGAGAGTCGTTTAGTTCGTATGTTAATCATTTATTGTGAACTCATTAGTTTTACAATGCAGCCATTGCGCCATAGAATTAATAATCGACGGCCTTCAAAGCCAAAGAATATATTGTCTGATCGGTCAGAACTAATAGGAACCACTCAAAACAACAATAAAAAATACAAACATTATTCTTTTATACTCAGAGCCTTTAGTTTAATGTAATTACTGTCAGTAATAATGATGCGCTCTTTGATTGAAAAGCGGCATATTATTGAGACCAACCTCCACAAATTGCCTCTTCACGCGAACGCCATTTTAATTGCACCAGTCTTTGTCGTGCAAATGTCTGATCGCGCCTTAGAAATATCTAAGTAGGTCAGACATAATAGGCGATGCAGCAGTGCCATCGACGGGGTTGGTTCTTACCAGCCTTGTCCGTGATTGAACTAGTTTTTTATGCTACACTCTATAAATGTGATCGCGTGGTGCAAGCGACGAACGTGGGCGGCTACGGCATGATTTAGATACAGTAGCCGAACTAGATCCCTCATGGATAAACTCTCACCTGTCTCAGATAAGCAAAGTTTCATTAGCAACGGTATCAGATACCATGTCCAGATAAACTTAATGAGCTTTGAAGGAGCTGCTGCCAATCTTCCTTGAAACACCATTTACATTTTAATTCCAGATATTTTTGCAAGTCTTTTCTTTATTTTATGTCGCAACAGGAGTCACTCCCACGAATTATATACACGTTAAGATCCCATCATCTTCCTATAAATTACTGTTTAAGACATGATACGCCTTAAAGCGAGTATATAATGTTCCCCGAGATGCCGAAGTATCAATTATGCACGATTACGGCAAGATGTTTCTATTATATAGCTCCAATGTATTCAAGCAAATTGGTGTTATTGTGCTGCACGTAACATCTGTTACTTACACCAGAAGATTTAAAGGTCGCGTTGGGCGAGTGCAAATCACTCCTTTTATTGAGGTAATGAACTTTATAGATGTGGCTTTGAACTAATAGAATTTGATAGACGTGTGACCGTTGTCGTTGGTACTGCTGTCAAGGTCAGCGTGCTCCCACTTTGAAGCATTTGTGCGTAGTTGGGGACGTCAATGTGGAAATTGACAGCCGAAACGTTCGGAATTGAACTAGCTTTAGGCGGTCCGACGATTGGGTTAGCGTGAGAAAAATGATTCGATATTTCGAAATTTCTTACACTTTACAATAATGGAACAGATCTCAATTATTGATTTAAACAGCATTACAATGCTTGAAACAATATCTAAATTAAAAATTATAATATAGATAATTGAATATATAATTAAACATAAGTAAAGATATTCGAAGTTTATTAAAAATGCATTTGAAATAAATTAATCATCTATTCCAGTACTCCCTTTAGTGGAACGAGATTTTCTTAGCGTATTGATGTCACGAGGTTTACGATGTCACTCATTACTTCGAAATACCGACCGCGTGTCTTCGCGCACTGTTGCTTTTGGAAACCGTCGGCTGCATTTTAGTGCCATCTCCAGTTTTAGATCTAAAGCGAACGCTACAGATCCATTTTCGATTTACGACGTTTATCTCATCGCCCGTAAATATAGAATTTCATTACCCGAACGATCACTGGCTCAAAAGATTGATTCAGATTGACTTCGGAATTGGCACGTAAATTCTACTTTTCAGCGACAAGATCTTACTTCTACTTTATAGTTGAATCTTTATAACATATTATCAAGGCGCCGTTGTTACACCCCCATAAATCTTTATTGCCAATGTAAACACATCGTTTCGCTGCGAGCGTACACTCACAGCTTGGAAGTAAACAGCTATTGCCGGTTGATATTTAATAGCCCCATCGGCATTGGCAAGACTCGCCAGAGAATGGAAGGCTGTCGATCGGCGCACCTTACCGCCGATCCGCCGGCACAATTTGCGCCATTCCCGCAGTCGCCGCCACATGCCGGCCCTTAACTATTACACCGTACATAATTAGACCAGCCTAGTGACATGCACCGCCAGCACTACCTGCACAATTAATTTACATGCCGAGCTCATTCGATTAACATTTACGCGATGGAATTTCAACTGCCTTAAAATGTGTCAGAACGTAGCGCCGTCATATTTATAAAAAGTTTTGTCGGATAATCATAATTTAATCATGTAGTTTTATTTATTTCACTGCAGATATCATGTCCATGCTACTTATACCTCGATGTGTTCATGTTTGTTTCATGTGTTGTAATAAAGTTGAATGTTCTTTTTTGCGTACACCCACCTTGTTATTTCATTTCAAAATAAGGAGACTAAAAACTAGCATTGCAATCTTGATATCCTCTGAGCTATTTAGATGTAATGTAAATCTAAAAGGGCAAAGGCGTGGCACAACGTAGTCTGTGATCGTAAATACATCTGTTGGCGCAGCAGGTGACCTCCTAGGTGTTTTGTTTGTGAGTGGAGGCGCTTATTTATTGCACCTTACGCTCTAGCGGTTATTGGTCCTAATGAATCCCGATATAAATCATGTTCAGCTCACAGAGATTGTGGGATTATAGCACCTTAACAAAGCTGCCTAGCCTATTGAGTTGGCGAGACGCAGCCAAATTAAGCCCAGAATACACAGATATGAATTTACATCTAATATAAACTTCGATGACTGGCTATCGTTGCTAGAAAGTGGGTAACCTGCTAGAGGCATGGCTAAGGTTACATACGCTGAGTGATTATTTGAGTAATTTGCAAATGCTATGACTACATAAGTCAGCTTAATAATAAACCAATGAGAGACCAATACAACTGATATAACCGTAAAACCTTAGCTTCCTAGAAGTTATTTAGCTTCAGTCATCGTAATTCTAGGCAACAATAGCAGCACAGTTGTGAGACTTCGGCTTTAGCTAGTATTTGCCGGGTATAATAGCGGTTCAGCACCTGTTTGTACGAAATCCGCGTGGGAATCGGCGAACTCGAAGCCCGAGGCGATGCTTGCGCAAGCGGTGGCTGCAGCGAGGTAACCCAAATGTTTCGAAAACTTACAGTAATGCTTCTATCTACTACAACAAACGAACTCAAGAATTCGGCAGAGTACACCTCACTAATTAGATATGACTAGCATGTTTCCCGTTAAATATGCAACGGAATTTTGCATCATAATAGCTCATTTTGTACCGCACAATAATTCGTAGTGATTCATTGCCTGCGATGTTACTATTTGTTTAATCTTTGCATGAGCATACAATTAATCAATGTTAGCAAAGTTGATACATGTTAGTTGGCTAATGTGTAATATAACAAATTTTTATATTCCTTTTACTATGTTTTGATAGATGAAGTTCCATGAGTTATTGCATGTTCTATGTTATTGTGAAAGTACTTCGTCTAACCTTGTACGTTAGTACGTATGGTAGTCCATACTGTTAGAATTAGATATTATTACGTTGGTTATGTTGGTCTAAAAGCAAAGCAACAACATATAATGAACCAGCTGCTTCTTATCCCATGCAGGTCATATAAGTAGATCAAAGGAATTCACATAAACTTAAATACTATTTACATAAAAAAGGGATAAAGACATAAAAAAGTGGTACGTTTCTACGTGCGCTAACTTCCTGCTAACAGCCAACACTTGAATATTCTTCGTCACAACAATGTGACCATACCATTTCACCAAGTAATTGTTTTATCACTGCTGTTTCGTTAGGGAGTAAAGAGAAACGACCAATTCGTGTTCGATTTTCCTACATGCTGTGTTGTGGTTCTACCTTCTGTCCCAGAAGCGGCTGTTCGCAGCAATACGCGAACTAGTTAGACAAACAACAGTTAAAGCTTCTGATGATGGTTCGACGACATTTGGTGCTATATAATCATTGCCACACATTTGATAAAGTATTTAGATTTGTAGCCTAGCTTTGATAGAACCGATTTCTGGTAGTAAAGAACTATCCTTTCGCGTGGAAAGTAAAAAGACGCTTAATTCGTGTTAGATTTCTCTACATGCTGCGTATTGGTACCTGCACCAATATGTATTCTGTGGTATTGGTCCGTGCCCTTCTGTACCCGAACCGGCTATTCGCATCTGCAAGTACCTACGTTTTACATAATTATAACCTCTTGAAGATTCGACGCATTTTAATTATATTTGTAGCCCTGGTTTCGCCAAAAGGTAATGTAAGATATTTTCTAAAGGATACGCAAATGTTATTTTTATTCGACGATACAAATATTGACTATCATGTGCCAACTTGGGGAAGTAGCGATTTTCGGGTATTTGTTGTATCAAGAACTCCATTTATTTATTCCATTATATCCTCCATTAGTTAAAAGTGTTTTTTTTTAACCCATATTGCCCCACTGCTGTGAAAAAAATGATAATTTATGCACATATGATACAAGTAATAGATTTTGCAAGTTCAACAAAGATTCTCTCAATCATAGATATTCTAAGTTTAACAGGGATAATAAATAAAGATAAAATTGCAAAGAGAAACTGATAACTAGGAGTACATGTATCTAGTGAAAATACAAATTCTATTAGCTAGGCGCCGCGCGCCGCCCCGCCGATTCTACAACCTACAAACTTATTTGCCGAGTACTATATTAGACAAACAGGCGGTAAGTCGACACGGCACCATTGTTTGCACAAAATAGGTGACTTACGACAAAACGCGACCTCCGTGAATGCTTTTCACCGTCCAACGATTGTTAATTTGACAACTGTACAGCATAAAAGTGAAAACTCAATGTTTGTTTGTTTATGCCGCATCGACTGATGCTTTCTGTTTTCTTTACCAAGTCTCTTTGTTATGTTTATGATTTATGATGACATTTCCTCTGTTACAATTGCCTAAATTTGTATATGAAGTCCTACTTTACAGCTCAACCTTATACTAAGTTTAAAATGTAGCAAGAGTCACTCTGAACGAGGCAATGAACTTTTAATAATTTAGTAATTAATTCACATATAAATTTCATATTCCACGATATCGTACCATTGTGAGAACGCAATGCTTTCAAGTTTCCATTCTACCGAATCTTTTGTTACGGCGTGAGACAACACAGTGGTAATTACGACATTGTAAATTTTCCACATAAATGGAAAATATCGCATATCGTATTGTTTGAATTGTTCCATGCAATGCACCACCTTTTGTCCGTGTTACATGAATGTGTGAGAGATACCTCTCCTGCTCTGCACTACGAGGAGACCTTCAGGAGAGAAAGGGGCGGAGACTGTGTCAGTGGGCGCAGGTGAACGGCCGGCACACATTCGCTTATCAGACTGCGACCGGTAGTGACGTCCCGGTGCACCTGTCGATTTCTATATCAATTTATTATATGGACGAGTTTTTCATGGAAGTCTAGAAAGCTTGTTACTGCAGATAGAAATTAATCCGATCAACTAACATTTCCATAACTTTATATTCTAATCGTTGTAAAGTGTTTATATCCTGTGATCTTTTAATGGATCGATGGATATCAGAAAAATCCATCGAAACTTGTTTCCTAAGGCACACATTTGGAAGGAGTGCATTGAGAGAAGACATTGCACAACAGTGGGCTGTAGATGATGATTGATCAGTGATGAACATGCGCGACTTTGGTCCTTTTAAAGGAATTTAAGTAGTTTCTAGATGTTGATGACAGATCAATGATTGACGGACATGCGTGACTTTCGATCCTTTTAAGGATTGTAATTAAGATATTTCTGCTGATACTTTTTAATTAGTTTCTCTATCGATACCCTATACTTGAGATATTCGTAAACTTATGTTACTTTGTAATTCTGCACCACCACCGCGATCTTGATTTCACGCACACATCTATAAATTAACACTCCCCGCAGTAAAGTGTCCTGTCAAGTGTAGGTCATTATTCCAACTTTGCCAATATTTATTTTAACCATAAGTTGACAAGCGAATATATCATGTAGAGTTTTTATCGCAGATACATCGCGAGAAATCCTCGAGGCTATTGCGATTGGCCAATCATGAAAACAAACATCGATGTCTAAAACAAGTTTGATTTAATACTAGAGTTTTGTCATCTCGGAACTATTAAATGTAATTGAATCTGCAGAGTAGCACGTTCGAACCAATCTAACCTCTCACGAAGCTATGTGCCGCAACACCGAAGACTATTCCAGCTTAGATTTCGCAATGAATATTACGATTTCGAGTTTCCACGGCTCGATTGCTCAATCCAAGGATTCAACATCTACACTGCTGTTATAAATTGATATTCGGGATTGTTTATTTGGTCCGTAGGGGCCGGATTCGCTACATGTAATTTTAAATGCTGGAATGATCAATTCTCTTCTCCGATAGAGGCAATTATTACCGTCTACAGTTTGCAGTCGTTCTAATGTAATGTATTGATTGGGCATTATATGAATGATCGTTTTTTTTTAGTGTTTAGGCTGAACTTGTTTCATTTGTTACATTGGTCGATACTTCGTTGCGTGGAAACAAAAAATAGGAAAGGGAAAATCATATACATGTTGAAAAGGAAAATACAGGCAATGCTCTGTTTTATTTATAGTTGCATATTGACAAGATGCGTTGCATGATGTTCCCGCGATTTTCTTAAAAAATAAAAGAGGTTGAACTGTAAGCCAAATACTCGTAAATGTACTTCTACGTATTTAAAAGTACAATATCATTTCGCTTTTTCATATTTGTCCGCATCGGCTCTCGTAAAACGTGAACTTGGTAAAAAGCATCGTTGTTATTATCTTAGCAGCTTTCAATTATAACCACCTCTAATTACGTTGTGTTTCATTCAGAGACAAAGTATCTCGTGTTATTATAAATTAGCGAAATTGCTACGCAAGGAGTCTTTTATGAATACTTCACGTCGGCCATAATAGATAAATGAAATTTTATTGTGTGGTCCATATTTTTTCTGTAGCTGTAATTGGCTTTATAATCGGACCGTTCTAATTGCGTCCCGAGTCGGTACTGGGAATCGATAATTAAACTGGTTCTTTTTTTTTCAGGTACGTATCTCCCTGTTGTCGTGGCGTAACCGGGCTAGAGCCTAGGACGCTGTGGAGGATTGGTTCGTTAACTCCGATGTATTTACTAACTGATTGAAGATCTAGCGGTGAGTTTGAAATATTTATTTTTCTTACAGAAATAAAATCGGATGACTTTTTGAGATTCGATTAAGTAATAGGATAGGATCCTATTGGATTAAATTTTTGTCTGCGCTAATTGAGACAGAAATAATAAAGGAAAGAGTAGAAGGGAAATAGGCAAATATTAAAAATGATACAGAAGAGAAAATGCTCGCTCAGTCCTTATGAAGACAGTAGTTGAAAGTTTGTAAAATGCAGCTTAAAATTAAAGATTGAGTCC
Source organism: Acrobasis repandana (assembly GCA_963576875.1). Taxonomy (NCBI): domain Eukaryota; kingdom Metazoa; phylum Arthropoda; class Insecta; order Lepidoptera; family Pyralidae; genus Acrobasis; species Acrobasis repandana. The sequence goes on from OY756225.1 coordinate 17,968,052, forward strand.
TACAGGCTAGATAGTTAGCGGTCTGGAAAGCATGAGATTCAAACACAGATTCCCGTCTCTTTGACCACCACTTCTATGAAATCTGGAATTATTTACTTGCGTAGCACCGTGATGATGTGAAATTAACCGCTTTAGTTTATAAGCCTATTGGCAACGCAGGACTACACTTATATCAGTAAAGTTGAGATAAAATTTAATTAATGTGAATTTAAATTAGGTCATGTGATAATGTTGAAGTTATTCTTGCATGATCTGATTGTTGCTTTATTTAAATGTATGTCATTACGAACAGCCTTGTCGAATACATTACTTGCGACCTCCATCGATACAAGTTCGGCAAACGATATAAATTCCTTGTTACGTATTGTTACAGCCTTTTTTTTACACGCGGATATTTCAAGCTTATGATTGGTATTGTAAAAAAATGTGTACAAGGAAATATGTTCTAAGATACGGGTAGACATAGCCATGTGAGAAGGATGTGAAAACGTACCTATGTATAGGATCGACTAAGGAACACAAATAAAATACTACTTTATTTTTCTTCCAATTACGCTGCAATTCTATCCTACATAACTGCACTACATATGCAGCACAAAGCGGAACTTTGCTGCTCTAGAGCAGAAAAAATGTATGGAAATCCTTTACTGCACTGTTTAGTTTTTTTTTAATCGATGTATCGGTGGAGAGATAGAGTGAAAGAGAAAAGTGATATTGTCTCTTTAGCTTATTCTTAGAACTAGGTGAACGAGAGGATGAAGGAAAAGTATTAGGGTAGCATAAGTCTGCAGGCAGACTTATGCTATCCTGGTTCAATTGCTTTGCATAAAGCTCGAAGTAAAGCCCATCTATCATAAAACTAGCCTAGATATACGATGCGTTCAGTTTGTTTTTTTGTTTTTGCGTGTGTGTAAGTGGCCAACAGTGGTGTCAGATTTTTTTAAGCTGCCTAAATGCATCTGACATAGCTTGACGACTGCCATACAATGATGTCAGCCGGGACCAACGGCTTTACGTACCTTCTGAAGCACGGAGGAGCTCGAGAAATTTTTGTACCACTTGTGGTCACCCATCCAAGTACGGACCACGCCCGGGGTTGCTTAACTTTTGAGACCGCTAGCAATGCGTACACCTACCGGGCCACCGAGCTCCTCAAATGCGTTCAGTTGGCCAACCTGACGGCCGTATGGAGTTATACAGTGTGCGTGTGAAGTGATGTATGCAATTGCTTACCTAATAATTTTACTTAAATAAGCTTTTCTTGCAGTAGTTGAAAGAAAAGCATATTATGCACCTCGCATAAATTCCCGGGAATTTGGGAACGTTCCCGTATTTATATGGAATATTACGGAAAATTGGATATATGTATTTGTATTATAACCATATCAAGTGATGCATTTACGTTAGTAAAATATATTTACAGTGATAAAAAATATGCCTGATAAATAAAATTACAACTTTCCCTGACATTTCCATTTATTGGAAACGTTCCCGGGAATCTGGGGAACGGGAGCGGCACATCACTGCTCGTAACTAATATATTAAGCTATACTGGTACACTTGTTATTAGTGTAAGGAAACACACCTGCAAATGTTAGATCCAATGGCCCTGACTAGCCATTAACATTACGAGGTTCGGAATGTTATCTCCTACAACTACAGATTTAATCAAAATAAAATATCACGTTCGCTTAATTTTTCGGGCATTCAAATCTAGAAATTGAAATATATTTAAAAGAAATATGGAAGAACCTGATGTTTTTCAGGGTTCTTTTTACTTATTCAGATAAAAATGTCTTCCCTAAATTATAATCACTTGAAATATACTTAACGGTAAAAATGTCAAACCTTGACCCTGGAGTAGCGGCTACGTGTCGGGCGCCAACCAGACTATAACTTGGATCCAAGGGCATCCAAACAACGGTGTTTGTCGTTGGTAAAGAACTACATACATTTGTATACACAATAATAGATAGTTATATTAGGTTCAATCATCATCCATATTTAATTTTCTAGTCGTTTGATGCAGTTTTCGCTATAAATCCAAATACACTCCCAATATTAATTTCTTGATAATATTGCAAAAAAATAATTTGTTGGAGTAAAATTAATTAATTACCCCATTATTAACACAAATTTCGCTGCTCAATGCATTTTCAACTTTTGTTTTATCTGTTACATATCTAATTGTTTCTTCTAGTTTTGTGTACTGTATATGGAGATATTTTAATTTTGTTTCTAGAACACAAGAATTGGCAGTAATGTTTATTTATGTGAAACTTTTACCACTTTTAGATGTTTCTACTAGTACTTACTAGATAGTAAATATAGTACTGCGCAGGTTGCTTAATTTTTAAGTAAAAAAAAATATCATTTTTCGAAATAAAAAACTTATGATTTAAGGGTCGGCACCATGTAAACTGGGTTTGCGCGGGCAACAAGTTTGTACAGAAAGCGTTTGATTTAAGTCAAATAATGTATACACATAGATAGAGGAAGAGTTGGGACAGTAGACGAAAAAAAGGATTTTTTAAAATATTTTGTAGTTTTCCTAAAAACAAGCATTGAATTTACCCAAAAACATGCAAAACGCACTTTGCGCGGGCAATAGTTATGGCTTAAGTAGAAAAGACCACTAAGAAAATTATATACCTAGTTATAGGTAAATAGACTAGCCAGTAGACGAAAACCGTATTTTTTTAATTTTCATTCAGAAAAAGTAAGATAATTGTAAAGAAACTTGAAAGAAATATTTTAGAAAATCTTGCTACAAACTGGCTTGTTTTTCTGCGCAAAGAAATATTCTAGCAAGGGATTGCATATATTTTATAAAAATAAAGGCTATTTTGAAACATTATTCTTAATATTTGCTTACAATGCAATCACGCAATAATAAAAAAAATAATTTTAAAAATTGGATGTTTTGCAACGTTTTTGACAGAATTCTCTGAAATGGCGGCCATGATTCTTCCATACAAATTCAGTTGCCCGCCGGGCGTTCAGGAAGGAGGCCGTGTCGAATTTTTCAAAAAAATCCATTTTCGAATTACGTAAAATTGCATTACAGTCTAAAATATTTCAATAAAAAACTATGTACAAACTGCCAAATTATGTCATACTTTTGCTACACTATGGTACAGTTTTGACAATTTGTTGACATTCAAGCAAAGATGTAATGCTATCGCAGATACGGCATCGCACATTTTTTTTTAATTTTATTAAAAATTAAGTCAATGAAAAAAATAATTTGGTTTGATTATTTAATTATATATATTATATATTTATATACTATATTTTTTAATTGGCGATTAGGGTGAAAATCCGATTGGAACTTTCTCGGGTCGCGGAATCATATTAACTGTTTTTGTAATAAAAGGTGCTGTTTAATTAGGGTTTTACAATTATTTTGAGGGGTGATTCAGTCTGAAATTTTGAACAACTTTTCCCCATGAATGTATATCAAAATACGAATTGACATTATGCGTAATATATCGAACCACAGGCTATACTAGATCTATACTTGGCTAGGCAGGCAGGCTATAGTAGGCTATTTATCTATACTAATATTATAAAGAGGAAAGATTTGGTTGTTTGTTTGTTTGCATTACATGGCTCCGAAACTATAGGCCGATTTAAAAAAAACTTTCACCGTTGGAAAGGTACACTATCCCCGAGTGACATAGGCTTTGTGTGTACCAAGGGCGAAGCCGGGGTGGACTGCTAGTATAGTATAATGATATTAAAATAACATTTTCATACAAAAGTGTGCAGCCGCCCGGGAAATTTGTATAGGAACTGATTTTTTTGGTGTTTTTACTGTTTTTAGGGTTTCGCTTGTCTGTCTGTCCGTAAGTCACAGCCAATTTGCTACGAAACTATTAGAATGATTAAGTTGAGATTAAGTACCTACACTTATGTAACTTAGTGACCCAAAGATAGACGTATAACGTAAATAAATTAAATTTAAAAAAGGGGGCCACTTATGGTGGGTAAATTAGACATTAAAAAAAGTTTTGATAACAAAATCGTGTGACATATCAAATGAAAGAACTTTTGACGTGACAACGTCTTATAAATTGGTTAGCCGGGTGACACTTCAAGAAACTGCGTTACGCTCCGCTCACGTTATGCGCTCACAATGAGAGCGAGTGAGAGGCACGCGTCCCTTCCACTCGGGCATGGTTAGCCCGCCTAAGAGCGAGAGAGACAGACATAAAAAGACTTGTCACGTAAAACTTTCGCCCGTATACCGACTTTACAGGCAACCAAATTTTTTTTATGACAATTTTAAATATATATATATTTTATTATTTTTTAAATCGGTATTTTTAAGTTATTTAAGAAAATGGGCGAAAATTGACCCCCCTACTAAACTACTGGACAGATTCAGTTGAAATGTGGTGCACATAATGTAAATTTGTGACCCAAAGACGGAAGTTAAATGTAGGTAAATGAATAAATTAAAAAAAAATTGGGGCCACTTATGGGCTTATTATTATTATTAATTATTAAACCTTCTTTTAAGAATTCCTGCTCACTCCACCGACTTTTACTCGCGGTCTTTGTCTGTTCGAGCCGTACGTCTATGGAACTCACTACCACTTACTATCCGACGCGCCCAAACGCTAGCCAGCTTTAAATCCCAAGTAAAATCGCATTTTCTATCCTTATGAAAGGTAATTTCCTTCCCTTGTTTCCACTTAGTTTCTTCATTTTGTCCTGTTATGTTTTCTTTGTGTAAGTTGTATGTATGTATTTAAGTATTAGGTGTATGTATGTTTATTATAATTATTGTATATAAGTATGTTTATTATATTGACCACCCCACACTACCTAATTTCCCATCATTTTTTCTATATAAACGAGGTTGCCTGGAAGAAATTGCTTAGCGATAAGGCCGCCTTTTGCGCATTTCCTAATTTTTAAGATAATTATGTTCTGTTTTTTACTTTTGTGCAATAAAGGGTATTGTATTGTATTGTATGGGAGATAAATGAAACATTAAAAAAAGGGTTTCGTGAACTATATCGCGTAAAATATCAAATGAAAGAGCATTTTATGATAATATTAAATATATTTTCTATATTTTTTAAGTTGGTGTTTTTAAAGTTATTTTTGAAAATAAATAATAAAAAAATCCTTATCTCCGAAACCACTGAACCCAAACTTTTGAAAAAGATACAGTTAATAGTTCTTTACCTTAAAGCAAGGAGGCTAATTATTGCTTCATTAATCAACCAATTTTTTTAGCCGTTTTCAGGAAAAGATTTCTTTTTAGTGCTCTTTGTTGATTCGTTAAAAATATTGTACAAAATCAAACAGTCAAGTCATTGATTGAGGACATACAGCTGCTAAGCCAAGACGTTGATCTGTTTAACGTGCAATCCTTTTTTACTCTCCGAACTTACATAATGAGGTGAATAGAAGTGAAAGGTGTTACGATTGCAGATGGTCGCTAAACGTATTGTTTCACAAAGAAAATTCAAATGTGTATATTTTCTGTCAGTGGAACACAAAACGTGTAGTTTTCCAAGTCACCGCTCGGCTAAAATACTATTTGATTGTATTTTTGAGACCGTCCTGTCAGCGATAAGTAATATTGATTTACGCAGAAATATTATAAATTTGTCTATGGTTCCCTAAAATTTCAACTTAACCAAAATAAACCGGCCACGTGCCGTGACGGGCCACGTGCAGTGTAGGGTTCCGTAGTCAGTACCTACTTGTTTTATGTAACTAACAACTGCCTAACTTTAGGTCTGAATTCAGTCCATGATACTGAACAACTTTCACCAAGGAACAAACGAAATACAAAAAATATTTTTGATCTCTTACACACAAGATTTAGCAAAATGTAATATTTATGTAATATATGTACGGAATATGTAAGGACAAATCACACTAATTAAGCTAGCCCCAAAGTAAGTTTTAAACTTGTATTATGGGATACTAACTCAATGATACACCCAAGACCCAGGACAATTTGAAAAAGACCATTTTCTAACTTGCCCTGGCTGGGGCTCAAACCCAGAATCTCCGGATTAGCGGTCTAGCGTGTTAACAATTAAACCACGGAGGTCGAATGGAAAGTAAACATTTTCTTTTCAAAAAACTTTTCCTAAGGAACACATTATTAAATATAATGTGTTCCTTAGGAAAAGTTGTTCAGTATCATGAACTGAATCCACCTTAAATTAGTTTTAGTACAGGGAGACGTTATATACTACTGCCGTGAATTTTTTTTATATGTCCATATACAACCGTTTAACTGACAAAGAGGGGAGACACATGATTCTAACAAAAATTTGCAATCAAAAACCAAATATTTCACAAACGGATTGCTAAAACGAAAAGGGGTGTTCATAATCTTACAATATTTTTGAAAGACCTATTAACGACGTCTCACACCACACATTTTTGACGTGACAACGTCTTATAAATTGGTTAGCCGGGTGACACTTCAAGAAACTGCGTTACGCTCCGCTCACGTTATGCGCTCACAATGAGAGCGAGTGAGAGGCACGCGTGCCTTTCACTTTTTATGTCTGTCTCTCTCGCTCTTAGGCGGGCTAACCATGCCCGAGTGGAAGTCAAGTTTGGAGTGAAGTGGAGTGAAGTCGTTGTCACGTAAAACTTTCGCCCGTATACCGACTTTACAGGAAACCAATTTTTTTTTTTCAAGTTTTTATTACCACATATCCATGCCCGCCCATGCCCAATTACAGCTTACTAGTACTAATAGTCTATGAGTAAAACTGGGGACAGACAGACAGACAGACATGACGAAACTATAAGGGTTTCTTGTTTACTACGGAACCCTAAAAAGTTGCGTGAAACGAAACAGATTCCCTATTCTAAGGGCTCTTTATCATTTTCGCTTTAACAAATTTCAAAATACGAGTAATCAAAACCACTTGTGCAAATATTTCGCTCCACTTCGCATACGATAAATTCAAAAATTGATGGATGAATGACCGTGCTTTTACAGGTTAAGCAACTACTAGCTTGGTCTGGGGTACAGTTAGGATGGGTGACCGTGCTTTCAATCTTAATGTTGTTCAAGTTAAATGTTGAGTTTCTTATGAATAAATTTCAGTTTTCTCCACCTAAATAACTTGGCAGCTATTTAAATTTCAATTGTTTTGTCGGAATTCGAACTTGGCATTTTTACATTTATGTTTTTGATGGGATAAAATAAACACCCAAGAACCAGGACAAATTAAAAAAGGCCATTTACCAACTTGCCCTGGCTGGGAATCGAACCCAGAACCTCCGAGTGACGGACTAGCGTGTTAAGGAATCGCCACGGAGGTCGACTAATAAATTGAAAAAGTTATAAATATTACGCAAGATTCGAATAACTATAACTTGGATTTTCTAGAAAGTGCTATATGAATTTCACATATATTTAAACTCGCTTTTTAAATAAACGTCTTGCATTCACGCACACTACTGTATTTTCGAATTTACTTTTTGTACTGATAGCCTGTCTACTAAAGTGTTAAGTACATTATAATGACGTCTGCCAAGGCCTTAATTCAGAAATAATAATTCAAACAAAATAATTCTTTGATTTGATTGATTTGAAAATTTTAATAAGTATCGCGGACTGGAAGTCTTGACGAAAAGAAAAAAGTAAGCTGTATACTAATTCTACGTTACAATTTATGATTACCTACATCTATTGTCCCGTTTACACATTATTAACTCTATGCAACGTCATCTTGACATTTTTATTCCCCTAGCGGGAAAATTTTGCATATTTCAGAGCCAAATCCGACCACGTGGCTTTACGCATACGGTCCTTAATGATAAAACTAAAAAATAAATATGATGTACATTACCATGCAAACTTCCACCGAAAATTGGTTTGAACGAGATCTAGTAAGTAGTTTTTTTAATACGTCATAAATCGTAAACCGCAATTTACCTTTAGAACTTTTATATTATGTTACTTGCTGCTACGGAACCCTTCATGGGCGAGTCCAACTCGCACATAGCCGCTTTTTATTTTATAATTAGTTTTGTGTACTGAATTCTAAAAGAAACCGCGGCAAGTATAAAATGTTAAAAAATCCTGTTGAGTAGTATAATACACTAATTCACGTCCTGTGAAACTTTAAGACATGTTAACATGTTTAGAAAATTAGACGTGTATAAAAATAAAACTTTTGGAATGGAATCATTAGAACCAATATTAGAGCAAAAGACTAGGGGTAAATTGCTGTAATAAATAGACAAACACACACGACACGAGCGATCCTATATTCCACAGAATATATGATTCCATGTTGTCACACGGACGCTAACTAAAGCGGCTTGACCTAAAAGGATAATCAGCACTTATAAATTCCTTAAAAATAAAAATTATTAAGGAAAATAAATATCGAGCCACCATTGACTATAGAATGTCACAAGTCACAAAAAGAACGGCGCATGGGAGCGTCTATAATTGTCGATTGTTCTGTGGCCGAGTGCGTCGTAAACTGGCCTGTCGCCGCGTCAATTGTAGCGATGGTGAACAGGACTTATTGATAAGTGAGGGCGGTACATTTACATGTACAGAAGGACAGGGTTAGCACTGTCGACGCCCCTAGGCAAGATTGTTATTGCTGCTCGTTTGTCTAAAAATCCATAAATCAAAAAAGAAATATAGGAACCTTGTGGTTGTTAAAAGTTTCAAAATAGAAAGAATAGAAAGAATAAAAATAAGAAAAAAAGATCAAAGAAATCCCTGAAATAGAGAATAACGATTTTGTTGTATAATTCTAGTGACAAAATCTTCGCCACTGACGACATCCAGCGTCCTTAGTGCACCTCTCAGGCGCCCCTTAATACCTTGCACCCTAGGCAGTCCATGCTCTGCCCTCTAAGTCGCTACTAGGTCCGGATTTATAAGCTTGTGCGCTTTGGTGGAATTGGGTCTTAAATTGTTCAGTCACTTTTTGTTTATAGCGCCTTGGGAATTCTCTTCGCACAATGTTGTAGTTGAATCCCGTGTATCGTGAATGAGATTTATTCTACAGAGATAATATAGGTTACAGTAAGTTTCGCGGTCCCTATTTCTTTTTTATCCTTTCCTTTTTGTTTTCTTTCTTAAATCTCGTTACCTTTGCTCTACCGCATTCAGGGTGTTCTTTATTTTGGTCTACCCCTCTGTCGGCATTTTTTTCAACATGACAAACTAATTGCCTTCTTCTTTTTATTTAAGAGCTTAGTGACTCTCGACGGTAGCTTACCATTGTACATACATACATACTATTACGTCTTTATACCTAATGGGGCTGACAGAACATTTTGGGTCTTATAGCTCTAAGTAGACAGAACTCAGGGCTGCAAGACCCAGAGGCCACTTTTATCGTGATGCCACCATCAAGAAGGTGGAAAAAGGAAACAGAATAGTGATGGGTTGCTAGCCGCATCGCCTATTAACATGATTTGTAGTTCGCCCAGCCCCTTGATCCTATAATATTTTCCTGACCATTGTATTAGTATCCAGTTAATATAATGGGAATAATTGCTTTCAACGGTCCACTGCTTAACATAAAACTCTTTTTGTTCGCGCCATTTGACTAATAGAATTTCTATCATCATCATCGTCAGCTCTCGACGACCCACTGCTGGGCATAAGCCCCCTTTTGTCTGCGCCATCGAATGCTTTATCTAGCCTTAGCGTTAGAATTCCTAAACATGATCTAAAATATACTGAAACTATTTGAGGGCTGAATTCAGTCCATGATACTAACCAACTTTCCCCAAGGAAAATATCAAAAATTTTAAAATATATTTTTTTACCTTCCATACAAGTTGACCAATCAGCTGGTACGTGCGACGTGTCTGTAAATCTAGTGCAACGTCGGGTTTTGCTGTCTCCGCGTTATCCAAACGGGTTTCGTAGAAGATATTGGACATCAAGATTCAACTTGTTATCTCGGCTGGAGCAGCCACATCCACGTTATCCAAACCGAGAAACTTTACGACATATTCGCAGTAAACAAACTGGCAAGGTGTTTACGACCCTCGCGACCATCCATTTGGTTAGTTAGCGGTATTGATTCCAGTTGACCCAGCCGTGCCATGCTCCAACTATGTCTGCGCAGTCCTTCTCGGGTGGTACCGGTTGCATTTGCATAATATGAAGAACCACACAATGTTTACCCATTGTTTACTAATGGCGTGTGTTGTCGCGAAACAAGCCGTTGAAATTTTACTGTCCCGGGGTGAGCAGAGGTCGGGGGCGTCGATCGCGAGGATTATTCATGTTCGTTTGAATATATTATTAATGCCTTCTTATTTCGAAGGGATTTTTCAAAAGCCTGCTAATGAGTGAGTCAAACGACTCACCTTATTGAGATCTGTATTTCACAGAGTGTAGCACTTTACAAACATGTAGTACAAGACTTTCTCTAATTTCCTTCCATTTTTGCTCAATCGATAAGATTGTGACCAGTGAATGGAGGTTAATAGCATACCATATGCCGGGGCAAAAAATGTAGCGGCAAATAAGCTAGGGTTCGTGCGAGCATTCATTGTACTCGTCAACTAGTTTTTTAGCACAAATTCCACCTTATATTAAGTACTTCTACATTCTTGCGCCGCCCGGGCAGAATTCATATGTAAGCCAAGGGATGCTTACAGTTCCAGCTAGTACTTAACTCATAAACTGTTCGTATATTATCTTTAATTGATAATTAGTTAGGTACTAGCGTTTCTAAGATTTTTTTATGTTTGGCGCAAATGGTGCAATACCTGATATTTAACATCTTTGTCTGTTTATTTGCAGTATCATTCATTTGTATAAGTATTTAAGACGATTAATTAATGGAAGGATATGAGGAAGACTTTTGTTCAGGAGTGAGACAAGTTAGGTTAGGTAAAAAAAAATTTTTACTAATGAATAATTGTTGCTATGCTTGTGGTTCGCATGTGAATGACGCACTTTTAAAACAGTTAATTTATTATAACGTTTGATTTATTGGAATAGAATAGTTGCCAGCGGCTATATTGGATTGAATTGCAGTTACATTATTCATTTGATACCGTTCAATGATTAAAATTAAACATCGATGCGATCAGTCCGTGACGTAACCATTGTAATTGGTTTATAATGGCCCGGCACACCCTGGCTGGGATATATGTATGTACATGTTGTCTAACAAAGTAACCAAACAGTGTAGTGTAGGCTACATATTAGGTTTTTTATTTCTGGTGGGATTCACAATCCATCATTACCATCCTTACTAACATTTCTCGGTTTCGCTTCTGCTTCTCCCTACTGTTTAAAGGATACTTCTACATTTTAACTTTTATAAAAGCCATTTCATTGTTTACCATAGGCGTAGCCAGGCCTGTTTTAGGGGGGTGGGGTCCATGTAAAAAAATACTATGATTTTTGCAGGGTTCACCCTAACTGATAAACACTGCTTACTTATACTCTTTTTTTAGGGTTCCATACCCAAAGGGTGCAAACGGGACCCTATTACTGAGACTCCGCTGTCTGTCCGTCTGTCAAAGGGCTCTATTTCTTGAACCGTAATAGCTAGAACACTTGAAATTTTCACCGATTTTATATTACTGTGGTCGCTATAACAACAAATACTAAAAATAAAAAAAAGTTATAAATTAAAGGGGGTTGTCATAAAAATAAACCGGCCAAGTGCGAGTTAAACTCGCTTAAAGAGGGTTCCGTACAATTGATTGAATCAATATAGGTTTTCCTGTTAAAAACTACAAAATATAGTTCATTGCTTGTAGATTTACAAGCAATGAACTATATTTTGTATTTTTTTTTTTAATTTTAGGCCCAGTAGTTTCGGAGATCAGGGGGGGGGGGGGAATGGTCAATTTTCGTCTTCTTTCTTGAATAAAACAAAAACTATTTATTTTAAAATATTAACAAAAATATATTTGAGATCCTCATAACAAGCCCTTTTAATTGATATATGGACACAGTAAGGATTGCAAAACTTTTTGTTTTAATTTCCTAATTTGTCCCTCAAAAATTACCTTCATTTAAAAAAAAAATATTTATTTTCTTTACACATGTGTGTTTGGGTTATAGGATAACACCATCCTACCAAATTTCACCTGATTCGGTCCAGTAGATTCGGAGCAAATCGGCTGTGACAGACGGACGGACAGACAGACGCACGAGTGATCCTATAAGGGTTCCGTTTTTTCATTTTTTGTACGGAACCCTGAAAAAGTGTTTTTTCAACGTTTTTAACTAGATCTTTATAATGACATTAACTAGATACTTGAAATTTTCACAAATAATGTATTCCTATGGCCACTATAACAACAAATACTAAAAATAAGACAAAGTTAAAAATTTAAGGGGGTAATGCAAGAAACATGTTTTTATTGTATGGAGGTACGGAACCCTTCATGTACGAGTCAGACTCGCACTTGCCCGTTTATTTATTAAATTCAACAATAACTTTTTCCGGGTTTATTTTTGAAAGATCCCAAAATTGTCTATACTTCGAGGGGGTTTTATTTTTATATTGAGTTCTTTTCTTTATTTTTCTAACAACGTTGTTCTGCTCTCACCAGCTCTCGCTTCATATCCTCATTCTATTTATACATGCTCTCAGTTTTTGGTTTCTCGCGCCATCGAAATATAATCTCTGTTCGTAGCAGTGCGCCTATAAAGTCGACCCTGACCAACTCTCCAAATAACAATTATCATTTCTTGTTGTTGTGCTTTATTTTTAAGTAATTTGCATAATATGTAGACATTTCATTGCTATGTTTGAACCAAGAGTAAGCCCCAACTTCCTACTTAACATTGAAACCAAGGCGAAACAAATTACCATCCAAACAATTCCAATTGCAATAAGGATTAAAACGGTAGCAGTACGCGGAAAACCATTACACACACGATACGATCCCAATCTTCATATTACCATTATCACAGATTATTGTGTAATAGTTACGATAACGTGTATGTGTGTGATGTGTAAATCGCATGTAATTTTGTCTACGTGCCATAAGCAATGGCTGCCCAGCCGACACGCAATGCTTTTGAGGATGCCAAATCTGTACCCATTTTATTATATAAAACACTAGCAGTCCACCCCGGCATACAAACTACAAAAATAGGTACAAATCTTTCCTCTTTATAATATTAATATATATATATATAAAACACAGTGCCTGTCTATTGTTGAGCTCACGATATTACAATTACCTAAATAGACTAAAATAGACCTCATGATGATGATGATGATGATGTGGAATTGTAACGATGCTGCATGCATCCTGTTCCAACCTCCTTTCTTCATCTCATCCTATCCGTTTTTCATTTCATTACAAATTTCCTTTCATTCCATTTTCAAATCATTTACTGATCCCTTTTGACTCATTCCACCATCATTTCTTACTCTGATCACTTGCTTGGTCCTATCTGCTGTACCTTAATAAATTAAATATTATTATTTTATAACAGTTGTCAGTATCAGATAATAAATTTAATATAACCCATCGTTATCGAGTCTCTATCTTATACTTCTCCTACTATCTTCTATGTGGGAACTCACTTAGAGCGCCGGGACAGGTCGAGGTCCCACAAAGTAAAACAAAGAATTGCTGATCGGTATTAATGAGGTTCAAATTAACTAAACGGCATATCCTTCAGCAGAATACTCTAATAGACGCGACTCTGAGATGTCAGAATGTAAGACGTTCCAGAAAGTCGAAATTTTGTAGGATATTTGCAATACTTTAAAAACAGTTTGATGAGCTGACTTTGTCATTTTGTGTACCTGCGTCAGACATGGACTAACTACCCACCTATCTCCTGTAAGTTTTTAACAATATTATTCCCATATGTACTTGTTGCTGGAATACGGTAGACTGTTAATTCCCTCGACTTTCCCATTTCCCAGACTGCAATTTCCCACACGCTCCATAACCTATATACGTGCTCACCTGATTTCTCGAGCCTGGTACAGGTTTGACGCAATCTGACGTGGCTGCGCGACGATGAGTACCTAAATCGGCCCGTGGCTGTAAGTGCAGTCACGTTCAATACAAGGTGGACTTAGTTCCTGCGCTATTGCTGCGAAACGCTGGCTGGGTGGGCAATAGAGTACCCACAGTATAATTTTCTTTATGATTGATCAGCCTTGAGTATGATGTATCCAAGGGACACTACACACGCGATGCCCTTGCTAACGCCGTCAAATATGTGACTATTTGACAAAGCTGCCGTTCTACTATTTTGTGACTAAGGCCGAGGGTGTCTTTATGTTGAAATTATAGTTTTGTTTTAGGCCATACTCAGTATTTGGTTAACTGATGATGATGATGGTTTGTTGTTAGTGCGTCAAAGCTGAAATGATACCTTAATAAACTCCCATTTGATATCGCATTTGCCCGATTATAGAATTTACTTACCAAATGTTCATAACGCGATACACGCTTTTCATAAAAAATGTTACTGGTCCAAATATTAAATGGATTTTATTTGATATTAAATCTTACGACCTCTTTACCTTTATATTATTTTCGTTTTCGAGATTGGCAGTAAAAAGTAATGCTGCATGTTTTTCGCTAAACGAAATGTAAAAAAAATATCTTTATAACGCCCGCGCCGCCCCGTCTCATAAACATATATTACTTACAGTTGAGAATAATTACGAGCACTTATCTGTAAACGATTTCAATTATAGTATTCTCTTTTTTAAGTCATTCGCATATGAAATTGAATAATAATTAAATGTGCTATGTTCTGTCGTGTGTAAGTTATATGCCAATGTATCAAGAAGAAGAATGTATCGCGCTTCAAATATGCATTCGCGCACGATCGCCCGTCTTGTAATTAAAATGTCGCCGTAAAAAATTATGCTTCACAAAGCGAGCACATGCAAGATTTGAATGATTAAAACAGCGGGGTATTATAGGATAGACGCAGTGGAAGATTCCGTTGGTGAGTCTCTTCAGTGATACAAGGGTTCAATTTCTGCTCATAAAGATGCGGCTGGGTTGGGGTTTAGAGCCCTAGTTCTTTCTGCTACTGACTTCTCATATGATCTTTTATTATATGATCTAGATTTGATTTCTGGCTAAAATAATAAAAAAATAACAACGCCAGCGGTGTATGGCTAAGTTGCATTGCCCTTTGTTACCGTCTTATTTAAAACGCAGATTAAAAACAAATAGGACATGGTTTAAACCATTATTCACCCAAATGAAGCTGACAGAGACAAAAGGGGAGGTGACGTTTTGCGGTTAATGGTTTAAACCAAGTTAGTTTGCGTTTTATAATAAGACTGTTAATGCTTTTTAGCTCATTGATACTTTGATAATGTGCCAATGTTTGAATTATGTCGTCTATTGATGGATTGACTCTGGAGTGAAAAGTAATGGTCCAAACTCAGTCGTCATCTCCGTAAACTCTTTCATAGTGGTATATAAATGTGCATATTTTTTTTACTTGAAATCTCTATCGTGTTATGTTTACATCAAGTTTTATCTAGTCGCGTTTCTTTCTATTATTCATTCTCAATATTTTTTGAACACAAGTTTTTGACGCATTTTTGCTTTATTCCCGAATACTATCCAGCATCCTAGTCTTTGTTAGATATGTTATATTTGAAAATAGCACTTGGTATCTGCGAAGATTCTTTTGCTGATTACAGTCGATTTCGTTTCTCGGTTACTAGGATCAAAGCGTTTTATTATAAGCAAATCATGCAGATTGATGTCTTGCATTCCGATCTGGCAAAAGAAGTAAAAACGCAGAATGTACGAGTACGCACCAGCTGTTTCCTTTCGCTGATCGTAAATGTTGAGAAGGGAATGAACCTCAAATCCTTCTGTATAAATAATTTTTGATTTCTTGTTTATTCCAACATATTCTGAGCATGCCCTTTGGATGAATTACGACCTCTAGCTCCAGGTTTAAACCTAGGGGTAGACCCCAAAGTATAAAGTCGCAATCAATAGCATAGGTACCCTAAAGTAATTCAGAGTGTACATCGTACAATGCAGGCTCGCTTCGTGCATGTGATGCAACCATTGCATCGCAATGTGCCGTTTTACTTGCATAATAATGAATTTAAAAATATTCAACCAGATATCGCCGCAGAGCGTATATTTTATGCACTTTACGGCTTTAAAAACGACCCTAAGGTGTTTTTATATAATTTCGGTTTTAGTTTACAAACAAGAAACTAATATAAAATGCATTTATGTAAATTGATAAATGAATTTCATTCTAAATAGGTACTAATTAATATAATAAAATAATTTGGTTTTGAAATCAACTTTTTTTCTAGCCTGTAGTTATTCTGTCCCACAACTCGTCAATTCCCACCCTACTACAATGGGAAATGCCCAAAATTCGTCAAGTGACTTTAAAATCGCAGGCCTATCCGTTAAAAAAAACAATATTTTATAAAAATCTTTGCACTTATACTATTTATAATACCTATAAGAGCGCAGATTTAATTAATTCGAAAGCAATTTGACAACGTTGAAGCTGTCACAACACATGACAACAGCTATTTCTAACTCGTTGTTGTTGACCTCAGACGCTCTTTATAAAATAAATAGTCTCTAGAACATTATGAGACGTATCATTCATTGTGTGGAATGCTTTGGGAATAAAAAATCCTTATTGTGTGACTATCAAAGCCCACTTTGACAAAACAATTTGCCAGAAATAGCACAAAAGTCATTTATTTGGAAATCCTTTCATTTGACTTCAATTTTTTGAGCGTAGGTACTATGAAAGAATACTATTATAAGTAGACAGACATACAAGTACATTTTAAGATAGTTACACAGACACACATTACTATCACATCGTTATCCAGACAGAGACAGAGCTAAGGGACTCAGAAACCCAAAAGCCACAGTTAGCAAGATGGTGGGCCTAAAATGTATAAT
The DNA here is from genome assembly GCA_963576875.1 of Acrobasis repandana. NCBI lineage: Eukaryota > Metazoa > Arthropoda > Insecta > Lepidoptera > Pyralidae > Acrobasis > Acrobasis repandana. Next base: position 17,984,948 of record OY756225.1, read on the forward strand.
TATACAATATACTATCACATCTTTACCTCTCAAGGCCACTTTTAGCGTGATAGTGGGTTAGAAGGTGGAGAGAGGAATCAAAATAGTGATGGGTTGCTAGCCGCATTGCCTATTAACATGATTCGCATTTTCGCCTATTCCCTCGATCGGTTTTTACGATCTGCCCGGGAAGAGAAGCAGCTGGTACATTCAATACTTTTTTCTCCTAGATCAGCATAGAAGAAAGGTGGATAACAGAAATCAAAAACAGTAACAGGTTCCTACCCCAAACCCTTTTCAGAAGTATTTCCAGTTCAACGTCAATTCTATTGCTGTACGACCTAGAGAGTTTCTGTTTTGTCCTTATCCCGACCAGCGTGAAAGAGTACCTACTTACTGTGCGCACTTAAAATATAGAGTTATTTGATTCATCATCATACATAAGACTTGATTATATTCGATTAAAAAAACACGTAGGTACGTAACACAACCCCTCGCCTTATGCCCACTATCCACATCATAGCCTGTACACAGTCATCCCTGTAACTAGCATTGGCGAGCGTGGCGCTTTGTTTGCTCGGCACACGTACACAACAGTTTCGAGTCCAGCTCACGTACACAAACAGGGCAGTTTAAACAACGAAACATACTTACGCTACCCCTGTTAACCCTTGCTCAGCATTTAATAATTCATTTGCAGTATCGACCCGCTTTTTCTAGACAAACAAGGAGAAAAACACGCGCACTAACCGTCCTCGTAATGGACGAATGTACAATCAAGATACGGGTTGCTAACGAATTTCACGTGCTGTACCGTGTTCCCAGAAATGGGAACTTGTACGTGATGTTAAGACTATTTCGACAAAACTTTTTTGTAAAATAAAAAAAATAAGTTCATTTGCTGACAAAAGACCTCATACTTTTACTTGAAGATTCCATTACTGATGTTGTTTCTTAAAGTATTGAAATGATGATGGAAATATCTTTTTAAATCATCATTGTACATGAGATTACACTAAATCTGGAAGCTATTTTATTCCACAGAGACAAATTTTCACGCGTCAGCTTTGCCGAATCCTTTATTTATCTAAGAGATGTTAACTATCTGCAATGGCACTTTACTTCGAAATCTCTTTGATGTAAAAGCTCAACAGAGACTTGTATGAACAATAGTTTCATGTGCTGCATGCATTCTGGTGGGCTCGTCATCGTCATCAACACATAGATTGCGACATGACTCTGATCTGATAGTTATATGACTTGATGATTTCTTTAAATATTAGCGGGAGAAAAAGTGGAACCTTTCTTCAACAATGGGTTATACCAAAAGTAGAACTTTAAATGATTTGCAGATTATTCGATGCCGAATTCGGGCCGATCTATGATCAAACATGCATGACCGTACCGCTCCTCAAGGGCTATGAAGGTACAACCTACAACGTAAGAATATAATTGACCCACATCGCCGCATGTGCGGTTCGGTAATCGATTATATTAGTCACTCAGATCTTGGGTGGGACTGACCTCTGCCTGCATTGCTTCACTCGAGATACTGTATTTATAATGTTATGAGGTCAGACGTGGAAGGGCTAAGTGCCTGTATTTCCTCGTGAATAGTTGCCGTCATTCTGGAAGTTGGTTCGTTCTTGTCCGCTTCGAAATATGAATAATTCATACATAAAAATAGGTCTAGCCAACAATAACCTCTTGAAAAGTGGCGTGCTGGAGTTTAATAATCCACAGACATATAACAATTAAGTATTTTAAATTTTAGAAGAAGAAAAAAGAGGGCAGAGAGAAAAGACAAGTAGATCAAGAATAAAGATACGAGGGCCACACCGAAAAGATCGGGAATAGAATACTTAGGAATAAATTAGAGTAAAACTTTTTTGGTGTTTGAAATGTAGTATTATTTCGAACACAATCCATTTTTGAATTTTAAATAAAGTAAAAAAGAAACGAGTATTGACCATTTCAATTTGACAAGTCGGTGAGAAAAATGGAGCTTACGCGGGAATATTTTCGTGCAATAATTTTTCATAACTTTCGTCGAGGTTTAACTCAAGAACAATGTATCGCCGAGCTTGTTTCTATTTATGAACTTGAAGCACCTTGTAAATCGACTATATATCGCATCGCAAAAGTGCATTGACTGTCACGGAGAATACTTCGAAAAACAATAAAAGTAAACATTATTATATTATCTTTGTACTTTTTTCTATTCCCGATCTTTTCTGTGTGGCCCTCGTAGGTAACCATAAAAAAATTGTCAGATTTTTAGGGTTCCGTACCCGAAGGGTGCAAACGGGACCCTATTACTGAGACTCCGCTGTCTGTCCGTCGGTCTGTCTGTCTGTCTGTCCGTCTGTCTGTCTGTCTGTCTGTCCGTCAGTCACAGGGCTTTATCTCTTGAACCGTTATAGCTTGACACTTGAAATTTTCACCGATTATGTATTACTGTGGCGGATATAACAACAAATACTAAATTAAAAAAATAGTTAAAAATTAAAGGGGGTCGTCATACAAGAAACGTGTTTTTTTTCAGCCTTTTTAACTTGATCTTCATAATGGCATTAACTAGATACTTGAAATTTTCGCCAATTATGTATTACTATGACCACAATAACAACAAATACTAAAAAACCGGCCAAATGCGAGTCGGACTCGCGCACCGAGGGTTCCGTACAAACCTGCAAGGTTTAGTATTTGGTATGAATTTCAATTTAATACCTCTACGCGTTTATGAGGAAATGGGTAGTAAGTTTAAAATTATTAAAAAAAAATATATTATGTGATGTAACTAAAAATTTATGGTTTTCGTAATTTTTCCTTTATCTATGCTATAAGACGTTGCTTCGTACCAAATTTCAAGATTCTGAGTTCACGGGAAGCACCCTGTAGGTTTTGATTCCCTTGCAAGTGTCGAAAATTTGCGGCATAAACGGCTGTATCTTTTGATTGCGTTGGCTTAGAAGTTTGATTTTTTCACAGCTTCAAGGGACAGTAGACCTGAGTAATTGATATAAATTTCAGCTTCATACCTCCACGCGTTCCTGAGAAAAAGGGTCTTGACAGACGGACGGACGGACGGACAGACGGACAACAAAGTGATCCTATAAGGGTTCCGTTTTTTCCTTTTGAGGTACGGAACCCTAAAAATAAAATAAAGTTAAAAATTAAAGGGGGTCGTCAAACAAAAAACGTGATTTTAGCGTTTTAAAACATTGTACGGTGGTACGGAACCCTTCATGTACGGATACCTGTAGATAAATATTCGTACCACTTTAAAGACAAGCAAAAACGAGATATTTTAAATAGTGAAATAATAAGAGAACTAATGAGTAATTGTAGTTATGAAATTAAATAGGAAGTGAGATCTGTTACTAAGATTGTTGATTAAAAGTATTAGTAGACAAGTCATGTTGTATTAGGAGCTATAAGATACGAAGTAACTTATTTTTAATATGTGCTATGAGTAACAGTTTTAATAAAATGTTCTTGTTAATAGTTTATGTAGATGATAACATGACAGTCACAAACGGATTATAATATGCAGATGACGCAGGAAGTGTGTCACGTCTCCACAGCTTGTTCAAATGCATAGGAATTGCTTTATATAATTTATCACACAATTATAATCTGTTCGTATATTTTATATTATAAAGCAATAATTTCCAAAAGACATATTCCGGACAGTCCGTTACGCGTCTCAGTTGGGCTTGAGTCCCGTGAACTGGTTCAACTCAAGAATCCGATATTAACAGAAAAACGAGTTTACGATTAATTATCTGTAGTAGCGACCTGTACAATTTTCGCACGTGTTTTGATATATTAAATCCGTCCAAAATCACTACAAGCGATAGTGTATCGTGTAATAGCGCATCGAAATCCGACCATGTTTAAGAACATTGACATACAATAGCTAAAAGTTGCTTTATTTTTAGCTAGAGGACTGCCCAGCTATGATAGAATATAAATTAAGGAAGAAATGCCCTCCTTATCATTGAAAATCGTATCAAAATGTACATGTTTAATTGTGTTTATGTACATGTATACAGCTGGCTAACAATTCCACTGAAATTAACTGATTTTTATGATTCTTTACAATCGTAACGTCGTCGCGTCATTTTAACGAAAGTTTCAGTTTTTAAATCTGTTGTTTTTCCGAAGAAAGTTTGCTTTATAAACTTTGCTCTATCGAAATTATTTAGTTAATAATAAGTATTCAGACCATCCCAACCTCATTCCATAACCCATAAACCTTTTCTTTTTCTTGCAATAGATCCTCCTGCCGAAACATTCAAGGGTACACCTTTCATTCGTATATCCGAGGTTTTTGCGGTTCTGCCACATTACATCAACTTCTCCAAACTTATCTACGTGTTGGATTTATATCCCCACACAAGCCTCCCAAAAGACTGGGGTAAAAAGACCCGTGTTTCCGTAAGGATTGATATTTATATGTAAATTGATCTTGTCCCATCGGCTGTCGGTTTCGGGTTAACTGCTGTCATTACCGAGTCAACATCAATGTTTGTGTCTTTCAGCTCTGGCCTTGACGTCACGTTCAATACGAACACCTGTACATATTTGTGCTAGTTATTATTGAATGTTTTCTTGAGTATCAATTCTTGGTATACTTTATATGATAGATTTATTTACGTTTGGAACCTTCTTCTTTAATGTTAGAAATGACCGTGTGGTGACGGCAGGTTAGAATATCGTCACCACCAGTTTCTGCTCATCCTGGTGTTGTTAGAGGCGACAACAGAGGTATAATTAACAGAGAATGAGCAGCAACATCCTCTGTTCAATGGTGAACGCATTCGTCTGCCTAGTGTGGTGTTTATGGACAAATCTTCTGTGCAATGGTGATCGCATTCGTCTGCCCAGTGGGATGTTTATGGACAAATCTTCTGTGCAATGGTGATCGCATTCGTCTATATCGTTGCAATAACTTGTTTTACATTCAAATCCGTACTTCTCTATATCATTTATACTTATTATTAAGCGCGTATATCGATCGTACCTGTTTGTATAACACAAACTTAGCTACTGCATACACATGTAGAGTTTTCTTCGCGTATTCGCGAAACATTGATTCAATAAAACATTCCGTGTGAAGCCAGGATAGGCCACTAGTTGATAATATTAGTGTGCAAGGTAGATTTAACAAAATATTTGCTACAGTCAAGTTGTCATCCAATGATTGTTCCAATCAAATGGCTGTGTGTCTATCATGTTCAGAGCTTCATATTTGCTGATTGATTGATAGCCCATATAATTTACGATTTAAGTAGAAAATGCCATTTTTATCGATAGATCGAGGGAATGGGCGAAAATGTGAATCATGTTAATAGGCGATGCGGCTAGCAACCCAACACTATTTTGATTCTTTTTTCACTTTCTCGCCCACCCTCACGCTAAAAATGGCATTTGAGTCTTGAGGCCCTAGGCACTGTCTGCTTCGAACCGCAAGACCCAAAATGACTGACTGCCCCGTTAGGGATAAAGTCGTGATAGTACATACGTACATGCCATTTTATTAGTTTAATAACTTCTAGTGGTATCCCTCAACTGCTAATTCCTGCTCATGTCTCGCAGTCATACGGAAACTCATTTTCAGTTCTGGCTGCCCGGTTATGGAATGCGCTTCCTGTGGACTTAAAAAATGCGCCCTCTCTCGATTCCTTCAAAGCCAGACTCAGAAGATATTACGAAGGTTCCTCAGACATTTTGAGCTAATAATATTGTAGTGTATGTATTTTATTTATTTAAGTTGGTAATATTTATAGATACTTTATTTTCTTATGTATTAGTTTATGTATTATAGATATATAATATATAATTTATTTTAGATTTAAAACTTTAAATGTATTTTATTGCGATTGTACGTTGACTTTTGCCCGTTATGTCTATTGATTGTATTCTTTCGCTGATACTTGGTTGACTGGATGAGATCCCACTATGGGATAAGTCCACCATTGTACAAAATATTTTGGTATATTATTACTACTACTATTTAACTATTTAACTGTAACTATTTCTTGTACAATAAAGATATAAAACAAACAAACAAACATTTTAATTTAGTCGTGTGGTTCCCGGCAGGGTAGAATAGGACCACTCCAAGTCTTCCTGTGGATGTCGTAGAAGGCGACTTAGGAAACACAAGCTAAACAAAGCTTATAAACATCAATGAGACCTCTCCAACCCGTCTGGCCAGCGTGGAGAGTGTAGGCCAAATCCTCTGGCTGCTCTGGCTAAGTATGGCTCTGGCAGTACAAAGAGGGTCGTGCTCCTGCAGTGGAGATGTAAAGACCTGATGATGATGATGATGATTGTAGTTTAGCTTATTAGTTACACAGACATTAACATTATTAATTTTGTAATTTTTTTTTTTATTGCTGTTTTGTATACTTTATTGACAGATCAAAATTGAATTGAATTTCAAATTGTCCTAGAACTCGCAATCCCTCCTATTTCATCTACTTTGACAAAACAGAGTAGAATTAATATTGAAGTCATTCTGAGACGTTTTGTCAAAGCAGACTTTTTTTTATAAATACATACAAAAAACGTTACCATATTTTTCTACTTCCTTTGCAATTTTTCGAAAATCGACATTTGATCTAATAAGTTATTACAAGTTCTATATTTATTTTTGTAGGACTTAACTACAAATAAACCGTCTCGGATTTCTTTGTTCTTTCAAAACTGAGATTGTGTCACATAATTGCAAAATGAGCGGTATAATCCACAGCATTTAATACTGACCTTGCATTAAAACCTTGGTGCCTCAGAAAAAGATAAAATCTAGAATATGATGCCGCAATCGAGAGCATAATGTTTATATGATATGTACATTATCCTCCTTGGCAACGTTCCAAAAACAGTCTTGGGAGTTGCGTCTTTACCGAGACGTCGAGACATTCAGGCAGCGACCTATTATATTTATTTGCGTGGGGATATCCTCCTGCGGCTTGGTTAGATTCTCTGAAATTCTTTCCTACCAGAACGGGGAAGAATAATGTCGAATCTCTACCAAATTTAAGCTTTACAGCGGTTGTCGCCAGTGGCCAAGCCTTTGTTGTGGGTTTTTTAGATTTTCTAGATTTTCCAAAGAATACTACGTTCGTCGTAGTGAATTATTAAATCCATGTCCTTAGATACTTTATTTTTAAATACATACATACTATCACGCCTATTTCCCACAAGGGCAGACAGAAATGAAATGATTCCACAAAATGCGATAATTACATTATTTTGCAAAATGCACAAATATTCTTTCCCTTGACATTGTTTGTCATTAATTACAAGCAATGTAAATTTTTTCTAATTTTTGTAATCGTATTACATTTTACATTGAATGAATATGTATAAGTTTCCAATTTGAAGGCAGAATTGGATCCGCTGCAATTTAGATGTTTGGCATTCGCATACCAATATGAATAATATAATGTCAAAACGATGCATACTTTTCAACTATGTGAAGGCAAGCGTATGGAGAATCACTGATCGTTTATGTTTCTTAGTTAGGTATTTTATTTTCGTTCACTAAATACTTGCTTGCCGAACTATATGCCTGTTTATCGAAAAAATTATTTATCTTTCTGGGTTACTTAATTTATTTCGATCTAAAAAATGTTTCTATTCCTTTTGGAGTTCTTAAATTGTTATCGCATTTCTTTGTTTTCTTGCAATCGTTGTCCTGAGGCGATTTTGTTTAAATGGCCTTATATATTCAGTATTTCTCAAAATTACCAAAATTAACAAAAACCTAGGATTAGATTAGATTTTATAATTTATTCATCTTAAGATAATAGTATGCCCTATAAAATAAATAGAGTATAATATTATTTTTAGACCATCCTACAGAGCAGTCCACATTTTAAGTGTCGCGAGACAAATGGTGTAGTAAATTGTGTTGCGTTTTCTCACGGTTCGCACGCGTCATTACTTCCAAATAAAACATTGATATTACGCGTCTCACCTTGGCATATATCATCTATGTGTTTGGATCTGTATCCATGTACAACACTTTAAATTACCCCCATTAAGGACATAAAAAAGATGTCGACTTATCGTGATTGCCTCGATTTTTTTCCTTAATGTTTTTATACCCTAACAGATCTCGCTTCGTATTTTTTGTTCTTTATTATCAAGTTACTTCGTATCTGACAAAATGTCTGTGTTTCTTTGTGGTATTCGTAATTAATATTGCTTGTTTTTTTACCTAGACGAAATTCAATTCCTGGGGCTTATTTCCTTACATCATCGAGATAAGCGTTGTGATAATGATCAGTGAAATGTATAAGATGCCGCACATAGGTGCGTTGTTGTCTAGTTTTTAGACCATGAAAAATATATTTATGGCCATGATTGTTATTGCATGCGTGCTTCTTTCAAATTAATTAAAGAGTCTTACCAATTGATCGATGTGGTGTGATGATCTTCAAATGAATCTTCATCATTATGGTCTTAAAGGTTTTAATAATATTTCAAAAACATTCTTTATTAAAAAAGTAATTGTACCAACAATCGAACCATTAGTATGAAATTGATTTTATTATGAAGCTTAACATGAAATATAACTTGGGGACCTATTGAATTTTAATCACTGAATACAGAATTTATTTTAAAATTAAATTCCACATCGATTCGGCTGAATCAAACGAGTTTTTAAGTTCATTGAAACGTGTTAAATTAAAGCGAATGTTACCAATAATATTTTTACCGACAACACAGAATTACAGACGTACCCTTTGTGTGTTCTCGAATTGGGTATTTTAATATGTACGGAGTGGGAACAAGGATGTCAGTGGAAAGGTCAGTCGGTTGAGGAGAGACCGGTCAGCCTTGAGCGGCGTAATTCACTTTCGTACTCAAAAAGGCCCTTCTCATGGCCTCATTTCTCAACAGCCCGCTTTGTTCAACCTGCCGGCGATTTCGTAGCTCGTTTTTGAAGATACGAATATCTTACCTGTACTAATGTAATGAGATACCAGGAAAGATAAGTTTTCAGTTCAGCGAGCCAGCGTTTTTGACTCCTTTGTCATATACGATTAAATTAGATTTGGTTGAGACCTACTGGAAACGAACGCTGCTTTTTTTATTACATAGCCTAGTTGATACACAAGTTTTTCTGTATAGTTTAGTTGATATTGTGAGTCCCTCAATCCTTCGCATTTTATTAGTAAATATTATCCTTAGATACTTCATTAGATAGATACTACTAAATTAAATTTATCACCCTGATCGTAACTTCACATCATTTCCATTTGAGGGCTTCAATCTCGTGCGATACTTGGAACATATAAATAATAAATCGAAAGAGAATCGATTCCACGATGCGTTTCTTCTTTTATCCTGTTTGTGTTTGTAAATCGATCTGAAATTATTGTTTTTATATAGCATGAATATTATTATTGGACGGATTCTCTTTTATTAAATGGCTGTCAAGTAGTACTATGTAGAATTGTGCAGGTTATGTAACAAGATATTATAATTGTAATGCTTATCCTGCGTAAGTTTACTTACCCTCATTACAACTAAACAACAACAATAATAAATATTAAACGGCGATTCATTTATATTTCTGTTAAGTCTAAAAGCAACACATTAAAATGTTTGAGTGGACCACCAACGGTGAGGTCTTACAAGATAAAATTTTCGCCATATTTATTACACTAATTATAGTATTTCCAATGATTAAAGGATTACCATCTGTAAGTTGAGCAGGTCTCCCTGCCAGGAGTAATCCACAGCTATTATTTGACAGTTATAAGAAAAAAACTGTAACAAGAAACGTCTTGTCCAATAAAAACGTCTTGCATTCCCGGACGTTTTAAGAGGATTGTTTAGCTGGAAATTTTCATACAAAAAGCGATAACGTTTCTCCCCCCTTAAACATAGTCCAATTTTGATATTTTTTTTACATGTCGTTAATATATTGGATAAGTAGGGCCGTACGTTTTTATTTTAAAAAAATATTGCTTATAACAAAAGTTATTAACATCTCAATATCCATATTTTTTACTATAAAACTACCTCGAGCGTTATAATTTATTTATGTTAAACTAAACCGAATTACTAAAATATGAAACCGTACAGCCTTAGATTAAGGTGTACTGAAATTAATGACACCACAATTGTCTAATTTAGTAAAGGTTTAAGGGGGTGGAAACGTAATCGATGCAGAGGTCGGAGGCAGAGCGGCGTGAAACTAGAATTTTTGCAAATACCTACTCGCGATGCGTATCGGCACTACACAATTCTCTTAAGGCTGTGCATTAACGCCAGTAGTGCCCTCATTTGAAATAAATTATTTTCTCGAGAACGGAATTATACTCGTATAGCAAAATTTCTTTTGGTGAATTTATTTTGTTTTATGTCCTTAAAATCCGTCTACGCCAATTTGAAGGGTTAAATATTCTAAACTTTACGAAAGAAAGTAAACATTTTCATCGTCATGTTAGATATTATTTTTAACTAAATGAGGGTGCCATTATTATTCGTGTAGCTTAATAACTCTAGTTAGGGCAGTATGAACTGTTTTACATTGAAATCTTCATGAAATTGACATTGACAAAAACCAACAAACAAACATGTTTGTTGTTGTTTCGTGTGTGTTGGTCAACTGTCGTCAGATTTTCCAAGCTGCCTAAAGACATATAGCTTGACTGCCACACAATGATGGAAGCCGGGACGAACGGCTTAACATGACTTTCGAAGCACGGAAGAGCTCGAGATTTTTCTTATGCCATTAGTTGTCACCCATCCAAGTACGGACCACGCCCAGTGGGACTTAACTTGCGAAAGCGCTAATAATGCGCCACTGGGCTATGATTAGGGATAAGCGTGTTGGGGGACATACCAATCCACTATTGGGATATATCAAGAAATCTTTCTGCTGTGCTGAGTATATATATACTAGAAAATAGGAAAATGTTTTTAAAAAAGTCAGCGATTACTTCCACGATTAATATCGTATCGTTGCATCCTATTCTAAACGGCACGTGTTTGAATGCAGCCTATTAATTAATACAATGTAGGAGTAATTGTGTGTGATAAGTTTACTAGGAATCCTTTGAACATTTAGCTTAGACACCAATGGAATTTACTCGAAGAATTGTAGTTGCCTATTTGTATTGTACCTATATTAAATGTTTTATTCAATGAAAACGTAATGCTCTTTGACTACCTGTCATTTCTAACGATCGATGTTATAAATGACATAGTAGTATACGTAAGTTATATAACATTAAATATTTATATAAATTCTTCTCGATATAACAGACTGTATAAATAGTAATCTATTGGATTTAGTTCATAATGTTATATAATTATTTCCTGGATTTCTTGTATCTATAAATTGGTAATATTTTTTTTATTGCGACAGTATCGCTGCAAATTGCATATTTATGATAATAAAGAATATACGCATATTAAATGTTACCTAAAAACTTATGATCTTAAGAATTGACTTATTTCAAAAATGCTGATACCTAGCCGTGAAAAACCAAATTTGTATTTTTCAAAGGCCCTTGTAACACAATAGTTTATAGAAATATAATAGCATCAAATACTGTAAAATGATTATCTAATAAGTTAATACTAGGCGGTTAAATAAAGCAACATATTCACATATTTTTTTACTAAGCTCCCCATTTTCGATAAAAAGATGTTCTATCAAGTCAAGAAGCATTATGTATTGAAATAGTGCATCACACACGGTATCCCACGCCCAAATGCCCTAATTACAGTTCAAAGCGGTTCAAATACGCGTTTTCCAACTGAATTACTAGCTTAATGCTAGAAATTCAGTTAGTAGAAGGCGGTAGAAGGGACCCTATGCACGCACACCCACGATTGTGAATAACGAACAAACTCCCAATGTCATATGAGAGCTATGTAAGTACTTATGTGAATTATTATTACCACTGTACTACTCGTCGGTGTAAGGCACAGATTTGGATGGTACTTTTACGTGTCGTTAATTAAATTGTCACTTTTATCAGATTCTGCTATGTAACAGCTGAGACCAACGCCTTTGGTTAAATGCTCTAAACCAACGCCTAATCTTTTCAATCCGAAAGCGCAAAATTAAGTTGCATTTCAATTGAAGTGAAGCTTAGCGGTTGATCTAGCTAATAAAAAAATGCATTGATTTAGTCGTGTGGTTTTTGGACACCGTGTGGTTTTCGGCAGAGTAGAATAGAATCACTCTCAAGTCATCCCGTGGATGTAGTAGAAGGCGACTTGGGAAATTCAAGTTAAAAAAAGCTTGGACATCAGTGAGACCTCTCCAACCCGTCTGGCCTACGTGGAGAGGGTAAGCAAAATCCTCTGGCTGCTCTGGCAGTACAGAGGGTCAAGCTCCTGCAGTTGATCTAGCAGGATCATTATAGTAACTTGTAAAGATTTTTTCCTAATAACAAATCTTAATGCGTTTTGCCTGTGTACAGTTTACTTATTAAAATAGTATGCTACTAACTAAACATGCATTCCAAAGGCTGATCACGAAGCTGACAATCTGTGCAAATGCCCGCTGTTCGTGTGGTCTCGGGCCAAGGACGGCCTTTAGAAGGGACGACATTGTTATTGTTGTTAACATTTAATTTAATGTGCCTTCAATACATTTATCAGTGTTACAAGTCAATCCCGGCGACCTTTTTATCCTTTTTAGGCAAGATGTTGACTTCAATCACATGGGTCGCGGTGGTAACCAAATTTGTTTCCTTCTAAATCGGAGGCCGCTGAATAAATTTATGGTTTAAGACTTTAATTATATTTAAGGCGTTGTCGACATTATATTCTGTGTTATCGATGGAATCGCACCTCTTTATGAAAGTAATTAATTTTAATTGAAGATGTTTTCCGACAATTAAATTATATAGAAATACGTGGATTTATAGAGTTACGTATTTGTCATTATAAGAAGAAATCAGGGTTTCAACAGTTTCTACAGGGTAAAATCGAATAAATGTAGATGAATTTTTGGGGCAAAAACGCCGCAGGATTTCACTAGGCGGACAACAACAGCGGGATGGCATTAATCGGCAAAGCCGAGCGGTAAAACGAATATACTCGTATGCAGATGAGCAAGAATCGAATGATGTGTCGACTGTTGTCGAGTTGTGATGTGTGAACTGATGTCATTTTTCTATGAACACACGCACACAGACGCACTACTTACCTAGAGACAATTTGTGCATATATACAGCAAAATATTACTCAGGTAACTCGGTTCTTTTGCGGCTTATGCATTTTAAAAATTAAACTTTATGTACACGTAACTAAAGTCATTTTTATTGTGTGTATCGTTTTTGTGTCGATTTTTAAATATCCAATCAAAATCACTTATCCACATCGCGCCCAATTAAAATACTCTTACTGTGTCGCGGTGTATCATGGCTGCAGTATTTTGTTTACACGTTGTGTATATTGCAAAATAATATGATAGATGTTACTAAAAACAGTGAAGGTGAGTGAATTAACTTGAGAAATACCGTGTTTTAGTTAATTAAGGTGTGTATGTAGTGATCTTCTTAATCAATGGATGTTTATGTGATAAGTGATTTGTTTTGTTTTGTCGTAACTGCGGTCGGCGCGGCGACCGGCGATGGGCGCGCGATGAGGCAGGTCTGTTTATTGTTTTAGGTAACTACATAATTAAAAAAGGTTACTTCGATGGCGGCTGTACCGAGCCAAAGAAGAACGTTTGTCTATATTTTACTTATGTCCGTTTTTTGGTCCGGGTTCACTTGTAATTTTTTTCACGCTACGCTACTGGTAGCAACCCTTGTAAGTTAAGTACAAATGCAGTTAAATCCTCTTTTATGGATACTGTGTATATGTAAATGCAATGCCTTCGAGTAAACACCGATAAGATGTACATATAAATCGAAATTCAAATTCCTTATATGAAATTACCAGTAACGTTTTAGACGTAAATCTAATATTTATTGCTCAGCATTTACACCCAACGTAATAAGATCTGCGTCGTAAAACTGGAATTTTTTAAATATTCTGATAAACTTGTTTTATGTCTCGCTCCCTAAAATAAATGCTAAAGGTTTATACGGCGCAATTGTCATTATTTGATCTTCGCGTATGGTAATTCTAATGCGGACAGAGTTTTGTCCGAAAATAGGTGTAGTCACATTGTCACAGTGTGGTCACGTTCTAAATAATCCACGTGTATTATATTTCATACCGTTTATGTCGTGATTCATGACGATGCTTCTGTGCATGTATCATCGTCGCATTGTGCAACCAGATGTGCTGAGGCAGGCCGTGTGCCTGTTCACAGGAGATTACCCAACCAGTTTCAGTCGCAGTCGATTTCCTAAGCCTGCAATGCGGCGTGAGGTTTTTGCCATCCGTTTAGGTTGCTAGATCTATGAAGCAGAGTAGTGAAAGTGTAGCGTTGGTTACGAAACGCCTGACGTCTCCGAACGCATGGGAACTTATCGCGTACACCACCAAGCGCATATCAAATGAGTCAATTCACCCAAGGTTTTTACTATATTTTAAAAAGATGTGGTGAAATTGGTGCCACTGTGAATGCACTTTCAAAGGGCGATATGGTGAGCGCATCGGACCGCGGTTCCTGTGACATGCCCCTCGCTCGACCGTTTACGTGCATTCACGCTGCATTCCTATTTAATCTAAATGCTTGCGTACCTATAAATTGTACGTCACTGTTAGACTGGTCAAATCCATTTGAATCCCTGTGTTTCGTATGTTAATGTTATAACATGTACATTGGCATTGGTATATAAATTACCAATCTCACCCAAACATGGGTATTTCAACTGAAAACGGATTGATTAATTTCCGTTTAGACGAAATGGTTGATGAACACGCGTCCTTCCTAACATCACACACACGACCGGGCCCAGACGGACATTATGATCTAAGATTACACAGACGAATTCTCCTTTATCGTACGTAACTCTTCATTAAGTACCTAAGGATAATATTCCACGAAACACATATTGTTGATGATCTTAAACGGATTATGATTGGCCTGGTGATTTGGTGAACGTAACGTTTACATAATATCGTTATAATCACGATCATTATTCAGTCGGTTTTCTTCCTCGAGATTTAGTTAACTCTTTCCGAGAGCATGCCGCTTTGTTACAATTAAAGACACCGTCAGCATCACGTGTTTCTGCACATTACTGGACTTTTACAAATTAAAATTTTGCTAAATCTGAATTTAATTCCAATAAATTGGGCACAATTTGTGGATGTCGCACACTTGCGTGTAGCTTAATGACCCTTTGTGTAAAAAGTGAAAAACTAAGCTTTAAACGGGCGGAAAGCCAAAAGATAATGTCAAGGTGCTGATTATGAGCTCTCTCGGATAACTTTATTTCTTCAAAATATATTTGGGAACTGATCGCGATTTTCGACTTTATCTTTATCTCGTTGAACCAGTTGTTGAATATTTAATTTTACTATGATATCCTTTAACATTTTATCTAAATGTAAATGTGTATCAGTAGGTGGCCCCTTTTAGTTCTTTTTTAGAATTAATGTAGTAATTTGATATTTTATCTAAATGACGTCATAGTAACATACCAAGAAGTCCCTGATCTTTAGCATTCGAATACTAATGTTAGTTAATGTCAGGCAGTATTTGTTTCTAATTGTTAAGTTGGTCGTAAATGTATCGTATGTTAATAACATTGCTGTCTTAGGAGGGATATAAAAGACAATATGGCAAACACTATTGTGTTGGCTTGCTTTAATGATGATTCTAAAAGGTATAAGAGGCACATTAGAACAGTGAGTCTATTCTGTCAACTTATGTATTATAAGCTATGTTACTAAACTATGTATTATACAATATGTATATATATATATATTTGGTATACTTGGACAGTGAAGTGCGAAAATTCACACAACGTACCATTTAAATATGTGTGCTGTGCTTATATTAACCGATAAATATACGCCAATAAATGTTTACTACATTGCCCTTGGGAGTTTATGGGTTATTTTATGTAATGACCAATCAACGTCTAAGAGTGTTTTTTGAAATTTCCAATGATGGTATCTGTGTGGTATTGCGGAATTTGCAAAATTTAGCTAAAAGTATTTATTGTTATTCTTAAATTCTCTTCATTATAGACCTCGTTTAAGAGCTATCAAACTATGACTCGAGTAAAATTCAAGCTGAAAATTACATTGTACATATATCAATTCGTAATTCAAAAAATGTTCCCAGCGTGGCTCCCGTCTGCATTTGACAGCAGAGTGACCTCTCTCAAATTTAAATAACGTGACGGCACGTTAACGTAAATACGTATTTCCAAACGTCCGGACACAGAGGACGCATAGCCGCAGTCATTCCATAATACAGTAAATAATTAGGGCAATGCGTCAACAATGAAGCCAGCGTCACGCACGCTAAACTTTAAACGGGCATCGTTATTGCAAGCATAAAATCAAAGGCGATCTGTTGAAGAGTTTCTTGTCTTGTATCTTCTGTTATTTATTGACTCACTGATTGACTCCATCTATCTACTGTAAATTTTTATTGCAAGTATGAAATTAAAGAAGAGTTATAAACAAGAATTTTTAAAGATCCTCTTAAGGCCGTACCTAAATTTTCCGGGGTCCAGTGCTGCCCCCATTTGAAGGGTTATCTAAGACTTGGTAGTAGCAAAATTTTAAATGATGTCTCCGTTTTCTTTGAAATGATTTATTTTAAATGGGGGCAGCACTGGACCCCAGAAAATTCAGGTACGGCCTTAAGACGACTCTTTTTATTTTTTGTTGATTGCAGATAATCTAATAAAATGATTGACATAATATATAACACCAAATTTTATTTTCATCTAGGTTCTAGTTATATCTGTTATATTGATCATTAAAGAGCTTAATTTATATCATATGCAATTATTATTAGAACACGTCAAAAACCACGGGAGGGGTCACACACGCAAAATTTCATCATCGTCATTGTAACTGCGGACATTGGCAGAAAAACGTATTTTTCTTTTGTTTTGCTTCTATATTATTTAGTGTCTGATTAATTATATATTTTTGTTTATTCTAACTCAAAATGCCGAGCCTTTTTATTTTAGGAATCAATACCAGGAGGATGATAAATGATTTATTAAAATCCGTCCAAATTCATCTGATATCTCTATTTTTAAAGTCTTCATCTACTTATATGAACAACTTTTACTAAGGGAATAATTCCGAAATCACAAAACGTTTATGTACCTATTTATTATAAAATATGGTATCGTTGAGTTAGTATCCCATAAAACAAGTTTAAACTTACTTTACTTTGTCCTTATATGTCTATCAAAGGACGATTATTATAAAACTAAAAGCTTATCTTAATTTTTAGTAGTTGCCGACATATTCCTACTGTCCGTATGCGATAAAGAGGCTACTTAATTTACTATTTCCTGTTAAAGTAAAAACAAACCACCCAAGTGCACTTTTTATCGGATTATCTACAATTAGTGCCTTTGTCGGATATCCAAATATGGCTCTAAAACCAAAACAAAGTTTGCTTAATCTCGAGACTCATAAGTCTAACGGTACCTTTATTTAAACTATTTTTCTTATTTTACTTCTCCATTGCGCTTATAGAGAAAAATATTTTTCTTCTTTTCTTTTATTCACTCTGATACTTAGCACTTTAGGCATTATGAACTGCCATTAATTACATAACAAGGTGCTAAAGACAAGAAAATCTGATCAAGAGTTTAAACATTTCTAAACAACAGTAATCTTGTCGCAACACACAACGTCTGGTACGTTAACTACCACTTTCAAATATCCTAATAGTTCGTTAGTCTCTTCTAACAGTGGGGCATTAGCAAGAAAAGTAATTTAAGGCAAAACAGGTTTAACAAGCTGTAACATCTTATAGTTTCAGATACATAAATTAAACTAATAATAAAATATATGAAGCAAAAAGTTACACTACACAAGTAATAAAAAATAAAAACCCGACTGTAAGACACAACAGCAGTAGCCTAGGATCCAACCGGGAACACGCCTCGGATGAACGCCTCATTCCAAATTACATTTAAACATAAAAATAAAGTTGTTTTGATATATATTTTTGTAATCCCTATATAAAATCCTTCATTTTGATACCCCACTATTATACCCAAAAATTTAAGACAATTTTGGCGCCAAAAATCCTAATTTTTTTATTATTTTGATTTTGACCTACCCAGTGTCACTTTCAGATAATTCTGAATCTTAATAGATGAATCTAACGATACCTCTTAAGCATCCATCAAAGTCGTTTATTTAATTTAGCCAATTATAATTTATTTACAAAATACCTAACAATATTCTTTAAAAATCTCAACAGTACGAGTAGTCGTTGCATTTCATTTAAATTCCTATTCAACTGTCTAACATTTCTCCCTTATTTTTAATTCTCAGTAAATAGGACACGATATGAGCAATCCTGCCAACTAGCCGCCGCCGCCTTCTCAATGGCTCTCAGCCCGTATCCCGTTAATTGCAGAACACTGTCGCCGCTCGCCACTTCTGCCTATTGTTCCAGCCACGACACTTTCTAACATAATCTCTGCTCCCTATCTCCACGTAATGACGCAGCCAGCTTTTAGCGTTCGTGAAGCACCACCATATTTTCTAATTGCTCATTTACTTCACACGTCTTGAGTGTGATTTGTGGATTTAATTCTGGCTTGTTAAAATTCTTCATTGCAATGCATGATAACGACGGAGTTTTTCAATTAGCAACTACAATTAATTGGAGGATACTCTGCACACGTTTATTTTGAGGACAGACAAGGGTTGCAAGATCTGGGCCTATAAATTAAAAACAGGAATCAGAAATAATGCCAGGTCTAGTTGTTGACCTATATGAAAAAGATCTATAGAAATATATTCATTTATTGTTTAACAAAAAATAAAATATGCGCTTATCTTTTTGACTTGCTCAAGTGCTATATTGTATATCCTCTATCTATACGATTAGATAAGCAATTTTATCGCATACAGGTGTGTCAAAAGCTTTATCGTAATCATACTTCCCATGGTTTGTATACCTACGCATAATATCTATGTTTGCTTCTGAGAAAGTACTAATGGAATTGACCCCTCCTGATGTGAAAACAACTTGCTTATAAAGCTGTTAAACGATTTAAGTACTGTAATCCCATTACCAATCAACTCTTTCCTCGACGTCGATCTAGTTATTGTGTCCCATAAAAAAGGCTGCTTCCTTCACGTAGTCTTCTTTATTGGCCTTAATTTGAGTTCTGATTAAATTATCAGGTTTTATTGTGCGTTTCTTATCTATCCAAGTCTGGGTGAGTGGGTGTGCACGAAATATCTCGTATAATTACGATCTCGACGGAGCTCTAATTCGTGAGTCACGGCCGAGTGAAATGGTACGCGGTTCATGATCGCGCCCGCGTCGGTTCCTTCAATTACGTTACAACGCGTGATGTGAATTGTAAATTATAGTACTTACAGATTTGTCATCGCTCATGTAGCGAGAGGCTTTCACCTTCTTTAAAATTTTCAAATGTCATACAAATATTTATCAAGCTTTCGATTTGAAGTCACGAAGCAAGATAATGATTCCCTATTATGGATGTTTCTTTTGAATGATTGACCCTCAGATGGCTTTAGACAGGGGCAATAGGAGTGCATCTTGTTTGTGGTGTGCCGATAAGTACACAATCATTATATTGTCACTGAGCGTCGAGTAGTGTGGGCTGGTAACGGTGCACCGTCTAAACTGGGACACTTCGACATCAGCGTATGTAATCCTATTATGAGCTCGTTAACGTAATCCCCATTGGACCTCAATTCTGCATATAGTAGTTTCGACCTTTTGTTATCTACTTTTACTATTCGTTTTCTAATCATATCTGGCCTATGAATCACCTTGAGATGTGGATGGAACGTCTAGACTAGCTGAATGATCCACGGTGGCCGATTGTATTGGATTCGCTTCGATAAAATTCAATGTGTCATCAACACATAATGCGGAGGTCATCGGTGTAGGTATAGCCTATTATAGTAGGGGAGCTCAAGAGGGGATTTTTGGATTTACTCGAGCGCGTCAGATAAACATGCAGTCGTGTCATGTCAGGATCACAGTACAATATAATAGAATATAAAAGATTTTACAAAAAAATTACTATTTTCTTAATCTGACGGTTTGAATAGTTTTTATTTCAAACCGTCAGATTAAGAAAATAGTATTTTTTTCCATTTGTAAATTATACAGGGTCTAACAGAATAAACTGAAACTATTTTAAGCGTGGATTCAGTCCATCGTACTGAACAACTTTCCCCAAGGAACATATATCGAAATATGAAAAATAATATTTGGCCTTCTATATAAGTTGACTGATCAGCTGATCAGAGTTTGTATGGAAAGCCAAAAATTTTTTTTCATATTTCGATATATATTCTTTGGGCAGTTGTTCAGTATCATGGACTAAATTCACCTTTAAAATAGTTTCACTATATTTGGTTAGACGTTATATAAAAAACAGGTATTTAATCAAATTAAATAGTAATTATTTTGTCAAATCTTTTATTGTGAGACCAAAGTGCTAGTCAAGACAAATCAAATGAGCCCAAACACGATAGGTTTTCGTCGTCTTATTACTGAGTTCCTATGGCTACCACCCGGCTCTACCATCAGTATTATATTGTACTGTGATCCTGACATGACACGACTGCATGTTTATCTGACGCGCTCGAGTAAATCCAAAAATCCCCTCTCGGGCACCCCTACTATTATGCCATAGAGTACCTATATGATCTATGCTTTGTTTTGTCGACTCCCTAAATTATGATAAATGACCCACATATTTCATGTCTTTTTCCTCGTGGAACAATGACGAGGAATTATGCTATTAAAAGCGTGCCTCGCTTCGACTATCATTTGATAAGTCATTTATAAAAATATTCTTAAACGTGTTCAGTAAAGTTTCTGAAATGTCAGATATTACTTCAGTCGCAACGCAGCAACTAAATAATTTATTTGCATATACTATATGTAATTATATGCAATAACGACCTGTCAGGCTACATTCCTCTCAAACAGACTTGAGTTTTGGACTGGGTATGTTCGAGATATAAATTATTCATGTATTTTGTATGAATGCAGCGTGCCTGAGATAAAACCATACACAAATTGCCTTCAAGTGGAATACGTGGTTCTAAAAGCCCAATTTCTTGTTCCCATTGTCAACGAGTAGATGTTATCACATGAGGGCGTTGTCACGATAAACTGAATTTCTCGAATGATAACATTTTTTTTCTATTATGATGTGCTCAGTGCTTGTTTACTTCGTGACTTGTTCAACTTCATACGTGTAGCTAGTACATGTATCATCGCAATTAGGCATTACTCCAGATAATATGGCCCACTGGTTGCTGGGAACTATGTATGCTATTTAGTTATGTTTCTTTGTATTTTGTATTACAATTTTAATGTTATCGTTTATGGCATGACATTTATATGTAATTGCTAGATACTGTTAGATTTTCTCGAATCATTCAATTTTTGACCGTTAAGAGCACATGTATAATTCATATTATAGATTATTTGCTCATTAGAAGTCAGAGAGTCATCGCCACATATAGCCACGGACCAAAAATAACAGTAACCTCGTTTCTGTATAAGCGCACGACAAGTAACCATATACCGTCGCATGCCAAGGGCGTAAAATACTCATCTCATTGCATATTATTCTGAACTCGATAGAAGCAGATCTTGGCTCGGCTCGCCAGCTTCAATTTAAACCCAGATGACGTCTGTTCGCGCTGGAAGGCTGCAACTGCAAAGATATCGCGAGCATGACTGACTTTCCTCATAACAAATTCACAAAAGTAAATAAAATGCTCGTAATTAACATAACATATTGAAATCCCACGACAATTTACTAGATGCTATTACGAGTAGCTGTAGTTGTCTTGTACTCATTATTGTGATAAAATCGATTGAAGTTTATTTTGTTAATTAATAAGCATCATATATTTTATATGAATAGGGTTTTGTGTCAATTCATTCCGTTAGTAATTCTATCTATCTATAATTTAAGAACTACGTTCTTGTCGGTGGAGTAGTTTCCATGTCTCCCTCTCTTGAGCCATCCTTTTGACCTCCCTATACGACACGGCGTCAACTTTCTCCTTCATTTAATCTATAAATGCTCTTCTAGGTCTTCCCTTTCCTCTTCTTGCTTCAAGTAATTATGCTAAAATAAATAAAAGAAAAGTTTATTTTTATAGTTTTACTTTTTATTATTGTCCAATTTGAGATCAAATTTTATAAAGGCATGCCACCGTTATCACCAGTGTTCTATTGAATACCACAGTTGTCTATATTATATTGTACCTCAATCACTATCATCGTCTATGTAACACCCGTCGTCGTATTCTCCTTTAATATTTTTATTGATGCTTTCGTCTTCTGTACCTACACTATTCTCAAAGGAATCTCTTTCGTCTACAAAAACAAACTTGTCATTGTTCTCATAGTAATTTTGATCAGCTTTGAAAATTATATCGCATATTGCTTGTTGCACCGCATTCTTTGTCGTTTCCGAGTATTTCTTCATTTTGAATGAGATAAAGTTTGAAAATGACTTTATTTCATCATCAGTTTCCGGGATGGTCGCTACGGTCTGTGGCTGTGCTGGCTGACTGCGGACAGGTGTATTATTAGTAGTTGTACGTATAGATTGCTTTGCAATCTCCCGCAAAATCCCTGAAAACCGCGGCCGTTTGGTATTTGAAATTGGCGGCTGGATGTGATGTTTTAGAAGAGTTCTCTTGAGACTGGACGAACTTTCGTTTTCCTCGATCTCATTGTCCAAGTTGTCTGATCCCTGTAGATAAACCACATATAGTAAATACTAGTAACTATTTTGACAGTAAAGAAAATATTTGTAACAAAATACTTTTACTTCTTCTTCTTTTTATTTAAGAGCTTAGTGGCTCTCGTCGGTGGAGTATGCGCATGCCTTGCTTTTTAGTGCTTGATACGACATAACCCCTGCTTTTTCTTTCAGTTGGTCATGTCGTATTAAGTGACCAAGTAACAGTGATAAAATTCGACATGAATTATCCATGCCGACGCTATTGAAGAGATCATTACCGTGCACATGCACATTTTAAAGTAGAAGTTAAAGAGTTCATACTGCCTGTGTAGTGTAGTATAATAATAATTGACCGAGCGAGCGAAGCGTCTATGTTTCGAGATTGGCCCAAAATGCTTTTGTCCGTCAGTTTGTCAGTCGGTTTGTTCTCGCCTATAGGTCGCATTTCTCAACCGATTCTCGTGAGATTTTATAAGCTGGTTCGATAATTAAATAGAATTTTTTGTCGATTCGGTGCGCGCATTGCGGTGAAATAAACGCATGCGGTAAAGTCATCGTGGCCTCCCGCTGCAAATCTATACTAATATTATAAAGCGGAAGAGTTTGTTTGTTTAAACGTGCTAATATCAGGAACTAATGGAACTCAGGAAAAATTATTTTTTTGTTGGGTAGTCCATTTATAGAGGAAGGCTTTAGGCTATATAACATTACGTTCCGACAACCACGCGAACGAAGTCGCGGGCACAGCTAGTTAATATATACTAGTTAAACTACATATAGATAAAATCTATTATTTTCCTTTTAGTTAATCTTTATTTCGTTTGTATTTTGAATTCTGATTATTTTATTTTTAATAATTTTTATTATTGAGTGTGTATCTAAAAAAACGGGCAAGTGTGAGTCAGACTGGCACACGAAGGATTCCACATTACGATATTTTATTAAGATCGAGCAAACAAGATTTTTGTAAAGGGCCTTTAATTTTTTACTTTATTTTATTTTATTTTTATTATTTATTGTTGATAGCGGCCACAGTGATATACACTCTCAAGCTAAACAAAGGTTTATTATCGTACCCCGACAACTGAAGTTTGAATGACAAAACATGCGTTTTTTCCGCAGCAGTCCGCGGACCCCTCACCGCGTTTATTCTACCGCACGGTACAATTAACTCAGTCACGTTCACCGCAAGGCAGTGCGCGCTAAGCCTAAAATAATCATATATTATCAGCCATTTCGAAAAAATTTCAAATATGTCATATAACTTTTTTGTTACCCTTACTTATTAAGACGCAACTTTTTTGTGTGAACAAATTTATTATCTAAAGAATTTTTTTATCCGATAAACTTCAAAGGATGGGGGTGAGTCGCGAGGTTTTTTTTATTTAAAGAACTTTTTTATCCGATAACCTTCAAAGGATGGGGGTGAGTCGCGAGGTTTTTTTTTATTTAAAGAACTTTTTTATCCGATAAACTTCAAAGGATGGGGGTGAGTCGCGAGATTTTTTTTATTTAAAGAACTTTTTTATCCGATAAACTTCAAAGGATGGGGGTGAGTCGCGAGGTTTTTTTTATTTAAAGAACTTTTTTATCCGATAAACTTCAAAGGATGGGGGTGAGTCGCGAGGTTTTTTTTATTTAAAGATCTTTTTTATCCGATAACCTTCAAAGGATGGGGGTGAGTCGCGAGGTTTACAGCTCACAGAGCCACTAGTTTAGGAATATGTTACTGTATATTTTACCATATGCCGGCGTTTCCTTTCAGTGTCTTTGTCCATTAAAAACATCATTTCTTTGAACGCAAACCACGTGCTCATACACATGTTTGATGAGTCTGTAACAAGCATTTATAAAAATGTTATCTTTGAATATAGTAATAAAAACAACATCTAAAAGATGAACATTAAAAAAGTTCAATTGAAAAGTTGTTAAAATAAAAGTAAATAAAAGATGTTTAAGTGTAATTAATAAAAGGCTGCATCGTGTACATGTCCTTTATAATCGCAACAACATAATTCGCAGTGCCTACCACGTGTATGTATTACGTTACACTTCAACAAAGTTATATCCCAGATATATTTACCTCCATTACTGTCTTCTATCTTATGCATAATCTTAGCCTTCTCCCGGCGAAAAGACGACATCAATATATTCATTTTGTGTTTACACTCCAGCGCCGGTATGTCAAGTTTTTCCCCAATCTCCTCCCATAGTTGCGGCTTTAAAGTTTTCTTGTAGTAAAATGGATCTTTCTGATCCCACAGCATTGGTCGTGCTCTGAACTCGCGTATCAGCTTTATACAATTCATTTCAGTCCAGTTATCTAGTAAAGCGGTAGCCATTATTGAAACACGCAACACAACACACGTCGAACTTAGTTCTTAGGAACGCTACACTACACTGAGCAAGATGGCGGTTGCGATGACTGGTTCGTTGGCAACCGGGATTTTATCGTAGCGTTGCAGTAACCCGCACACGATATAGTTATCCTTTTCTCTCACGAAGGAAGCGTAATAACGGAGAGCGAAACAGACATATCGTTATTGTTATCTCTTACAGTGCCGGTCATCGCACTGTTGCTGTATCGGCCGTATTGTACGCGTGTATTTACGGCAATCAAGGACGCGCGTAACGCATGGAGCGCCGGGCGTCACGTGCATTCTGCATACTGACAATAGACATGAATACCTTCCATACCGACAAGTGATAGTTCGACAACAAATGCAATTGCATTTTAAGCACCTGTTTAACACTTGTTTATGTGTCTGGCCTTTTGAAAGATGTCCTGTTCCTGAACATGGATTCTCACACTTGAAAAAACCAACATTATAGAAAACGTTGTTCCTTTTTATAAACTTTCGTAGCTGGCCGCTAATATTTTTATACCTGTTACACATCTAAATTGAGACCTTGAGTCCTGTTGACCTTTAACGTCATAAATGTAATCTTCAAAATTGAAGATACAATTGATTGATATCCTTTGACCTCACGTGACTTTGTATTAATTTCGCCTTGAACCAATTCGAGCGACGACCAATCCGCCTAGATCAACACCTCAATGGAACTACGAGCACGTGCAGATAAATAAGCTACATTAAATCTTATTGCTTTAACTAAAAAGGTCAAAATTGTGGATATAGTTATTACATCTTCACGACCCAAGATTTAATTTAGCTTCAGTTCTTTATATAATGAAATAAAATGTTTTGACTATACTTTCACCTTAATAACTTAATTAATTCTGGCTGAGTCAAAAATAAATTATTGGTATTAAGAGAATAAAATAGTGTCATTTTTAATTGATCATATCCATATTAAACATGATTTTAGATTTATTAATGCAGAAAAACTGATATTAAGAGCGCTATTTGACTCGAAAAAAATATGACGACACGGTTGTGACTTTCATACAAATCCCATAGAAATAGTTTGTTTTGACGTTTAGAAAAAAGTGTCTGATTTGACTTGTACCTATTCATCTAGCGGATAAGCGGACCCGGGCTTTAAAGCAGTACAGCTAAGGATGCAGCTGGGTGATCGGTTAACTGGGTAAGCTAAGATGAGAGGATGGTTAGGAAGAAAGTGGAGAAGGTATACTTGACAGATATCCATATATGTATACATACACGCATCGTACATAGTTGACGCAGGACAGGGCTTGGCGGCGTGGTCTCTGATTCACGCTATCGACAAAGTTCAGCCCGCGGTCTGAATGCTAAGAGGGTAGATTAGTCATGCGATGCACTCGCATTCTGTCGTTCACACGCGTCGAACGAGATCTACGAATGATAATAACCACAATGCAACGCCGACGCTCAATTTTTTTTTATACTTAGTTACAAAAACTCGCTGGCAATTAGTGTTCATATTATCTAGCCTATCAGAAGTTTTGGTAATGCGCCACTGAATTATTAATTCTTGTCTTTAAAAGGATTTCAGACACTTTGATAAATAAGGATGATAGAAGAGGGGTAGGGAAACTGGGAAATATGTACGCATGATGACTGAAAAAACATTTTTGGCCCATCAGTTAGATTATTGAAAAATATTGTACACATATTTTTTATTTTGTATGAGAAACAATAAATAACGAAGATACAGCGCATTTAAATTTCCCATGACGTCACGCTTTCGTACGATTTTTACACATCGGTGACGTCAAAAGCCCCCACTCTGGAACTTCGATACTCTGTATCTTTGTGAATTTTTACTTTTTTAATAAACTGAAAAATATGGGTACATTATTTTTGGATAATTTAACTAACGGACTATATTTTTCTGACCCAGTCATCATCCCTATTGAACAATATTAAAATCAGGATAAAAGAAATAAAGTGTGAAAGAGTGATGAATGCAAGACTGAGCACTTGCTTCCCAAGTGTCCTATCCCCGGTGCGAAACATTGCGGCCGGTCCTCAGTATCACTTCGCGACGGGTTTCGGGCCAAGAAGTCAGGCGAGTATAAAAGTCTGTAAAGATTTGTTCGGGGAGTGAGGCATAGCACTTGCCTATATGCACTGGATGCTGTGCTACATATTCCTAATTGTAAATATAAATTTTTGGAAGTTTTTTAAATTGTAAACTTTATAGGTACTAGGTATATATATTTTATTATTACTAAGATGTTGTAAACAAATCTAAAAGAGAAAATAGTCTCCGGTCATGTTAAAGGGTAAAGATTTAATTAACAAACCTGCGGGATGAAATTCCTTCAGGTCCAAATTCTCCTCTTCTTCTTCTTCTTCGTCTAAGCGCGTTTCTGGTTGTATCCTCAGGTGTGCTGCTTTGGAGCCCGGGGTGCGCTTTCCCGCTTTTTCTTCTCCAAATATACAAAGTGGAAGGGACATACCCGTAATAAATCAAACCACGATCTATACTAGATCACTATAGTATAATGAGATTAAAATAACAGCCAAAAAACAAAAACAAAATTTGGCGTTTCCATACAAATCGTCCGGCCGGCCGCACACTATGGAAATGCCAAAATTTTTTTTTGTGCTTTGGCTGTTATTTTAATTTCATTATAATATAGTGATCTAGTATAGTCCGTGGTTCGATTTAATACGGGTATGTCCCTTCCACGTTGTATAATGCATGTCAATGGTCACCCAAGGATGCCAAAGACCTTGCAAAATGGAGAAGAAATAGCCGGAACAGTTTAAATGATTTGGCTATAGTTTTAAGACCGGCCGCCTGCCTGACGTCACCCCTCTTTGGAAATGTATTTGTGCGAAAAGTTTTACAACCGGCCGCCGCCCGACGTTAACCCCTCCTTAGGAATGCAATTGTAGCACGAGATGTTTGTGCTTAGTCCTTTAGTCGCCTCTTACGACATCCACAGGAAGAGATGGAGTGGTCCTAATTTAACCCGGAACCACACGGGTGCAAATTCTCCTCCTTTAGTTGAAATTCAAATTCCTGCTCTTAAATTATTTCTTTCCAAACACCATCTAGTCTCTTTTTGTCTTAATTTTTTTTATTTTGATTGCCTTTTAAAAGGTTTAAATTTGATTATAATAATTTGTCAAGCTAACAATGCTGCATCGCATCGATCAATAAATAAAACAATCAATAATACAATACACTATACATCTGCTGGTATTTTAGCTAGATTATGCCGCCTATGAATAAAATATCAGCTCACACAATGTATGCCATTTATCTCCTATCTATCCGTATCATCTGTCTAATTAATGGACTGTAATCGTGCGACTATCCAGTCCCATTTCGCATTAATCTCCGTGGTATGGTAGTCTGTTGCTATATTGGTTGGTGGGCTTGTTGTGCCAATTAATTTATCAGTTCCATTGGATCTGCCGATCCATTATTTCGTTTCGTCTCATGATTTTGCCGCTTACTTTTTTTGTGAAATTGGCTTCAGCCTCCTTTCGCACAAGCAAATCATTGCCTGTGAAAAAAAACTTAAACAAGTCTTTATTAGGTACCTAGTTGTTAAAATTGATGTATTTAACAGAAGATACACATGACTCGAGACGCTATCTGATGAAATTGGTCCCGATATCGTAATATTCATAAAATTGTCCTAATTCGTTGTAACCTCTTCTCAATCTAAGCGCGTTTTCGGTTGCATCCTCAGCTGTGCTGCTTCGGAGCCCGGGGAGCGCTTTTCCGCTTTTTCTTCTTCAAATAATATTCATGTCAATGGTCAGCCAAGGATGCCAAAGACCTTGCAAAGTGAAGAAAAAATTGCCGAAACAGTTTAAAATTATTTGCCTATAATTTTACGATTCGTTCTAACCTATTACTTAGTAAGTAATAGGTTAAAACGAATAACAAAGTTTTTATAAGTCTTGCAATATTTATTCTGTCAGTAATAAACTCTGCTACGACTTTATCATTGAAATTAATGTAATAAAGTTCTTCAACTTAATCTAAATACCCGTAGACTTGTGTAACACTTTCATTAGAACCAGTTTGTTGTGCAAAAGCAAACTAAACTTGTCTATGAGTTCCAATGGCCCTTTAT
Organism: Acrobasis repandana; assembly: GCA_963576875.1. NCBI lineage: Eukaryota > Metazoa > Arthropoda > Insecta > Lepidoptera > Pyralidae > Acrobasis > Acrobasis repandana. The sequence goes on from OY756225.1 coordinate 18,014,282, forward strand.
TTGTCTCAGTTGAGCGCGGCCTTGCATGAATGTTGAAAGAATAATGCTAAGTTATCGCTAAATAGCCGTGCGAAAATGAGAAATCTTTTTGTTTATTTGTAAATGTATTAAAAAAAGCGGCCAAGTGCGAGTCGGACTCGCCCATGAAGGGTTCCGTAGCAGCAAGTAACATAATATAAAAGTTCTTGTAGTTCGTTGTAACTTTGATCGATGTTTTAATAATAGTGTATGGTAAATTGCGGTTAACGATATATGACGTATTAAAAAAACTACTGACTAGATCTCGTTCAAACCAATTTTCGGTTTATAGCTTGTCAGATGTCCCAAGTCACCTTCTACGACATCCACGGGAATACTTTGAGTTCTTCTGGTCCTATGCTACTCGGCTGGACACGGCGTAATAACGATCTTAGTATGTGATGATATTTTCGGCTAGTGATAGAACCTCATCGGTGTTACTAACTATATTTTAATTTTAAATATACAACTATTATTACCATAGTAATTATGATAATCATGCCAAAAAAAAAAACTTTCGAGATACTGATCTGTATTTTATTTATACAGTTCTCGTATCCACAGTTAAATACAATAAAACAAAGTGAATAGGTATATTATATTAAATTAAATTAAATGTATTAACATAATTGCCGATAATTATTTAATAATAATAGTAGACGTCTAGCCGATTCACTAGTAGTGCTTGAAATTGGTTTGTTAATACTAATACGAGTACTTATAATAAATAAGTAAGTGAGTTCGTTTGTTTGTCATTCGTGTATGATCAATCGACAATCGATCCGTATGGATAGGTACTTGAGACACTAAAAATTAAATTTTTGTTGCACTTATTACAAGAAAAGTGCACAAAGCGTAGTATATGTATGTTTTTTAATCTATCTTAACCAGCAACTTCATTGTTTTAATGTTTTCTCGATGAGATAAAGTCAGTTACAATTATCCGCCGTCACGGCCTCGTTTTATTTCTATCAATTACTCATGAAAATGCTTGCGTTTCATGAATATTCAATCGATTTTTTTTAATGTCATGTTTGTTTTTTGGAGTCGGCTTCACTCCAGCTATTTAATGGTTCGTATCAAGTTGACAGGGACCAGCGGTGCCAAGTTTCGCCTTGTGCATTTAGCCGATAATGGTACAGTGCAACGTGCCAATGTGTAAATGTTCCCCATTTTATTTGCACTGTTATTAACAGACCGATATCCTTTATGAAATATACAGGATTTAACAAAACATACTGAAACTATTTTAATAGTGAATACAGTCCATGATAACAAATAACTTACCCTGAGGACTGAAACTATTTTAATAGTGAATACAGTCCATGATAACAAATAACTTACCCTGAGGAACCTACACCGTGATACGGAAAAAAAACATTGGTCTACTATACAAGTCGATCATAAATATTGATCCGAGTTACTTACTATGGGAACCAAAAAATCTTTTTTATGTTGATTTGTATACGTTTTTGGAGAAATTGTTCAATAAAGCAAAATAACACTTAATGAATTTTAACTTATGACTCTACAGAGACTTGAAATTCACTGACATTAAACGAGTAATTTGGTATCATGCTGTATTTTTCTTTTTACAAAAGCAAATGTGGTAATGGCTTTTCAAATTGTCTTATTTGCATATTATTAAGTATTATTAATCTTGCTACTGTTATGTTCTTGTCCAGATGTATAAATAACACTGCAATACAACATTGATGGTCAGAAAGAGCCCTTACTGGGAATGGTAAAGTTGGAGTTTTTATATTTTTATTACCGTGGCTTGTTAACTCAACCAACCCTAATGTAAAGTTATGAAGGCGTAAAAAGACAATAATATTCACCCTTTGTCAGATGCCCGGAATCAAAAGTAAATCTTTTCTCTTTTTGTCTGGTGACACTTTGACAAGTAGGTACAGTTACTCCTTTGTTTACTTTGTATTTTTATACGTACGTCTACACAAGTCCATTTATGAAATGTTCTTACGGAATTTAGTGAATGTTGTGTTGTGTGCGCTTTTGCTTTTGAATCTAATACAAAATCAGTTCAACCAAATATACAACGTTAATCGAAAGAGGTATAACAGCCGATAGGTCATTGTACTCTCTAATACTAACATTTGATACTTTCCAATTTGTAATTTCTAAAAAAAGGGGTTTCTAAAATACATAAATCAAACACGTTCAAAATTATTACGATTTCAGTGTTGATCAAGCGCTAAAAATTATTCTTTGTCAAAATTTTTACGTATTTTATAACTACAATCAAAGACTACTTGAATGGATGTGCTTAATCCGTGCTGTAGGGGGCGCGTAAATATCCAGTTCCAGTTGTTATTAGTTATTACTAAATGACACTTTCGCGTCGAATAAAGACTGCCTTAAAAAAATCCGTTCCCATGATCTGGTGGTTTCAAGTTATTCCAAGTCTCGTTATTCTAAAAGTGAAGTAACTATTTTTAACCTATATTGTCCCACTGTTCGTCTTCCCCTTTTCTTTCCAAGTCTCTCTATTTAGAAACAGCGGGTGGAAATGGTGTTAGCCAATTCACCCACTGGCAACGCGCCCCGCCGCGGTCTGCAGAATCTGCTGCGTTTTTACGGAATCTGCCGCGTTTTTAGTGGGTTGGACTAGGCGTCTTTTCTATACAAACTGAGATACTTGCATACAATGTTAAAATCTGCCGACCCGCGCTCCGCGACGGTGCGCAGTGCAGTGGGATCACCTCCTTAAAAAGAAAAATAACATATGAAAGAACATTAAGTAATCGGATAAGATAAACCATTGAGACAATGAGCCGTCAGCTGCTATAAATAAGCCGTAAACGTAATCGCTAATCACCTAAGCAGATGTAAATCAAAACAAAATTACACAAGCAAAGTAACAATGTGTCATTTAATTACCAATACGCGTTGATTCATTGTTCCACCGAACAAAGATGTGACTCATACTACTTGGACTAGGTTTTTGGTTTACGCAACACGAAAAAATCAAAAACCTCGATGCTGATTTGATGAGTGTGTGTGTTGATTCTTTATTGCATCTAATAATGCATAAGCTTTGATGCAATAAAGAGCAGCATCATCATCTTGGACGATCTCCGTGGCGTATTGGTTAATACGCTAGTTCGTCACTGGACGGAGGTTCTGGGTTCGATCATGGCAAGTTGGAAAATTGACTTTTTCAAATTATCCTTATTTGTCTTAGATGTTAATATAGATAAACACCTAAGACACAGGATACTATAGGTTAAGTTAGTCCTATAACACAAGTTTAAACTTACTTTAGGGCTGGCTCAATCAGTGTGATTTGTCCCCATCTTTTTATTATTCAGCATTTTAATTCTGAACTCTTTATTGATAATGACTTTTAGGAGTAATATTTGTTTGTTTGTTTGTAATAACTTATTGTACTTAGAAAACACATAATTAAAGACAAAAACATAATTTTTTTAGTAAGCTCTTCTTACAATCTCACGAATATAACTTGCAGTTTTCGCATACTATATAAAATAATGGAAAGAAATATCAAACAGAAAAAAGCTGCTGGCTTTAACGACACTCAGTTCCGTCTGCCCCATATGTAGAGAGACATGAAAATATAACACATACTTTGCATATAAATCTATTTCAGTTTTACAGAATATGAATTTTTGTATAACTGAATGATCCTTAGAGAGTATATCGGAACTGCTATCTTGAGACCCATATTGACAACATTGAACCTCAGTTTCAGCCTTTTGTCCCATCTTTATATTTCTCGTAGTCTTGAAAAAAAAAACAAACTTAACATTCTCAGTCGTTTTGGCATACTTTTATTTTAATATAGGTAACTGGTTAATCTTTAAGATACGAGTATATAATAAACAATCGATTAAGCAATAAACGTGTTTGTTTCAGGTAAGCGACCGAGCCAGCGCGCCGTCTATCGATACAGTACTTTTGTAGGATCAAAAGCCGCTTTACATCTTACGATACAAGTGAGTACCATCTATGCCTCTATGGCGTTCACAAATCGTGTCTTCGTATGAGGCACGACGACGTAAGCCTATTTTCAAGCAAATATATAAACCGCTGACTCATGTTTGTATAAATATTTTATTTACTAAAAAATATTTCACATGGCAAAAGAATGAGTTTGCAAGGATAAGAGGCACCCTTATCTGGGCCCTCGTCAGACTTTTTGTAGGACCGATAGTGGAGCCGTTTTTTTTTAGGCATTTCTGACTTACTTTTTGAACGTTGCACTATTGCAATCAGTACGTTCTATTTTACTCCTACAAAAAATCTCTCACCGATTATCGCATGTGGTCGGGCAGCCTAAATATTTAAACTTAGCTTTATAATTAAATTTTTAACAAAAAAAACAACCTGCTTCTTTTTCTCTTCTCTTCCATATCTCCAAAGCTCTTCATCATATCTTCACCAAATTAAAATGGGACCAACTAGGCTTTTAAATTAAAAAGAATCAACACAATCGGTTTACAATTGGCGACGATATCGCGTAACAAACATACATACAGTCGAATTGATAACCTCCTCCTTTTTTAAAGTCGGTTAAAAATTACGAAAATTTTGGTCTGCTTGTGTAAAGAATCCAAGTAATCAGATCCTTCGAAATCGTAATTCGAGTTCCGATATATCGATTGTTGTAAAGAACGTTTAAATGCCCCGTTCATAAGTTTTTATATCATCGGCCGCCGTAAAAGGGGTCCCGATGTACTTCTACGTCGGTTTTTATTTAATTTGTGGCCCTCTACGTACTCGGAATATGTGTACTTTTATTTTTCTTTATCCCCACTGTTTGGACGTCACTGCTCCATTACAGATAGCATGCCTACCGCGGACCGGTCCCCATTGTATATTTTTAGGATACCGTACTCAAAGGGTGAGGTGATTGGGACCCTATTACAAAGCCGTAATGAAGGCTGGATGGACACGTCCGTTGAAATTTTTACATAATGTGTATTTTGTTGTCGTTACAATAACTAGCTTTTCGGTCGCTGCGAATTTGCGGTTTTTCGTGCAGTTGTTAAAGTTGGCTAAATTCAATGTCCAGTTGAAAAAATGGGTAAGAAACTACAGTCAGTGAAGGAAACATCAAAAAATGTGTAGGCGGCCATGTTGGATCTAAAATCTGATTCCAGTTTCGAGTTTCGCGGGGTGTTTTACCCAAGTATACAGAATTTCGGAACCCTACGATGTTCCAGTAGCACGTTTTAAACGAATTAAGTTTCACTTAATTCTGAAATCCAGCCGCCATTTTAGATTTAAAAAAAAGTTTTGATTAGGATTCTGTGACCCTAAAAACCCTTAAATCAGGAATTTCAGTCTGAATTATAACAACAAATACTAAAAATAAGATAAAGCAAAAATTAAAGGGGTCGTCATACAGGAAACGTGTTTTTTTCAGCATTTTTAACTTGATCTGTATAATCGCAGTAACTAGATACTTGAAATTTTCAATTAAAAGACTGCCTTAGTCCACATGATACCCAAAAAAGGGGATCGCTCTGATGCTGGCAATCACAGGCCTATTGCATTACCTCCTTACTCTCCAAAGTAATGAAGTCCATTTTATTAACCGCCAGCTCCTGCTGTATCTCGAGGAGCACCAGCTCATAAGCGATCCACAGTATGGTTTTCGTCACGGACGATCTGCTGGCGATCTTCTGGTATACCTGTCCCATAAATCGGCGGAATCGGTTGAGAGTAAGGGGGAGGCCTTGGGGGCTGGCTTGGACATGGCGAAAGCCTTCGATCAAATTTGGCACAAGGCACTTTTATCGAATTCCTTCTTTCGGGTTGCCTGAGAAATTGTGCCAATGGATTACCAGTTTCCTAACAGGGCGTAGCATCAAAGTCTTTGTTGACGGTTCATGCTCTGAATATAAGCCCGTGAATACTGGTGTCCCGCTGGGCTGTGTTCTGTCTCCTACGCTTTTTCTTCTGCATTTCAATGATATGCTGCAATCCAGCAGCACTCATTGCTATTCAGTTGATACCACGGTAGACACTTTTTATTCCGGCAACCCAATATTTTTTGGGCAAGCGTCTCTGATTGTCGTACAAAACTTGTTTCTTATATCGAAACTTCGTTGAACCAAGTTTCAGATTGGGGTCTTTCCAACTAAGTCTAATTTAACCCCAAATAAAACACAGGTTTGTGCGTTCACCGCAAAAAAAAGCGTCCCTTTATCGTATCTCCCTCGTTTCCTTCAGCTGTATAAGGCACAAGTTAGGCCGCATATGAAATTTTGTTCCCATCTCTGGGTGTCCTGGGCACCTAAATTTTGTACAATTTCGCGGTCATCTGTGCCTAAATACCAACATTTTCCTTTTGGTCGTATTAAAAATCGCGCAACTCGAATAATCGACGATGAGACTCGTCGGCCGTCTCGATCCTCTGGCTCTACGGAGGGATGTTGCATCCTTGTGCATTTTTTATCGAATTTATCATGGGGAATGCTCTGAAGAATTGTTTGAAAAAAATTCACCACCACTCCACCCGCCTGAAATTAAAATTTCATCCGCACCACCTGGATAGTTGGCAATCAACCACCGTACGGTTTTAAAAGGAACTTTCGGCCACGTACGACCGAACTGTGGAATCAACTTCCTGCAGCGGTTTTACCGAAACGATACGACATTGAAACCTTAAAAAAAAAGCAAGCCTATCTATATCTTCCTGAAAGGCCGGTAACGCTCTTTTTACACCCCTGGGGTTGCAGTTGTCCATGGGCAGTTGTGATCACTTACCATCAGGTGACCCGCTTATTCGTTTGCTGCCCTATAACATAAAAAAAAAAAACTTAAACTTAGATAAAATTAAAAATTCAAGGGGTCGCGTAATAAGAGAATCGTATTTTTACCGTTTTAAAATATTGTACGAAGGTACGGAACCCTTCATTTACAGAGTCCGCACTCGCAGTTGACAGGTTTTATATTTATTTTCTTGACTCGAAAGTATTTTTTGAATAGGTAGATTTTTATCGAGGGAGAAATACAAATATAAAAATGCACATACCTCAATGAAAGTTAAAACTTTAAGGGGCCTATTTTACAGATCGTTACAATTAAGTTAAAAAATTTACAACGGTACAGCAGGACCTTTGTGTTTGAGACGTGCTCACACTTGGCCGATTCTTTTATTAAAATGCTGAATAATATCAATAAACGTGCCATAAATACAGGTTTATAATGCTCTGGTTTTAGTAGGCTGTCGGGTATTGCGAGCTATACTTTTATTTAAGATTTTGAACTATCTTATCACTATGGAAATCCACCGTTTCTATTTTATCTAAAGTAACTTTTATGACTATCAGATCATTGATAATATGCGTGTGATTACGTCTATCTGCATACTCTGCAATGATTTAAATTGTGATATTTATCTTTAACTATCGGGTATTGAATGTACCTATCTGTTAACGTTTCTAAGTTACTCTGCACTACGATCGAAAGATACATTTCATTACTCCATACAACTTAATCGTTGATAAGTAGGTATCACTTGATATCTTACTATGAATGGTATTTGAATTAAATTCAATTTCTCTGTGTTTATCTTTCTCTTAACGGCATCTCTTTTGTGTATAGTAATATAACATAAGTGAAAGTTTGGACCTTAAGGACGCCCTTAGGTCCTGAATTTATTTATACATTTTTTGAAGACTACCTTAAGTTCCAGTCTTCAATAAATCTGACATATCATTTTAAAAAAAAGCTAGACTACGTATGTATGGAAACGTCTAGGGCAGTGTTTTTAACATGTGTGTCGCTACCCCGTAGGGTAGGGCATAGCAAAGAATCTGGGAGGCCTAGTAAATTTATTTTTAAGAGTACTGGAAATCCAATAATAATTTGTTGTTTTGTGAATCGGAAACCACGTTTTCCAACTGCGGTTAGCGTTGCAGCATGCTTTCTAACTCTTGACTGTCGATAGTTCGCTATCAACTTTCCAACAAGCTGCTGGATCGGCGCGGATGACGCAGAATGTGCAATTCTCAAAATATATGAATGTAATTACTTTGTAGATCAAAAATCTTATTTATTTATTGAATCTTTATTGTCCATCAAATACAAATTGTACAGAATTTCTGCTGTATTCATTGTTTGCTTTGTCAGTGGCAACCGCTAAGGTTAGACGTGTTTCCAAGATGGTTGTGAAGACGTTGAAGATGACGAACGCCCCGGACGCCTCAGCACATCAACAATCGACAAAAACGTGGAAAAAGTAAAAAAGAAATGTTTATGAACGATCTCCGACAGAACGCTGAATCACAATCAGAGAGGTTGCTGATGATGTTGGCATATCGATTAGGTAATGCCATATTTTTTTTTCGGATGTTTTTGGCTTTGAAACGCGTGACAGCACAATTTGTTCCAAAATTGTTGGATTTTGAACAAAAACAGCGGCGAATCGAAGTTGCTCAGGAGTCACTAAATAAAGGCAAAGACGATGCTTTAACAATGCCCCCATCCTTCATATTCGCCAGACATGGCTCCGTGTGACTATTTTCTGTTTCTAAAAATAAAGAGATCCTTAAAGTGCCGTCGTTTTATAGCCATATATAAAGGGTAGGTATCCCAAAGATCGAGCTTCAGAAGTGTTTCGAGGCTTGGAAGAAACGCTGGCACAAGTGCATGATTCTAATAGGGAGACTTTTTTGAAGGCGAAAATATTAGTGTATACGAATAAATATTTTTTCAATAAACGAAAATTCCCGTGTTTTTCTGAACACACGACTTATGTACGTTGTAAATAAACAAAATAAGCATTTCGAAAAGTGGACCTTATTCTTCGAAGCAGCACGTTATGGAGCTTAGGCTTTTCCATACAGAAAGCTTATTGTTTCCTCGATGCGAGATATATTGCAAGTACAAATTATTGACTGCACGTTTGTACTACGACAGGCATGCTAAACGCCTCAATTAGCATAATGCTGGATAGAGCTGGCAAAAGCAGGACTTATTGATGCTGTACATTTCTGATACGGCCTCTATTTTATAAAAGTATTGCGAATGACCTTTGCTATAGCTGTACATTACTCGTGAATTAATACTTCATAAATACAGTTACTAAAGCCAAAAACGGCCAGGGAACATATAGAGGTATCTATACATTACCTATACCCATATATTTCTTTTATTTATCTAAGAATATTAATGTTTTATGACTAGAATTAATTGTAATATTGTGTGTGACTATTATACTTAACTCTTCTTCTTATATGGGCTCTTGTCTGTGGAGTGCTTTCCATGTCTCTGTTTCTTCCGCCAAGTTCTTAACCTCCTTGTATGTTTTCACGTTTAATTTTTCCTTCATTTGATCAAAAAAAATCTTCTGGGTTTTCCTACTTCTCTTTTTTCTTCTATTTTTCCTTCCATTATTGTTTTAATACATACTTAACTAGGGATCTGAAAGTTGTAAACCTATTTAAAATATTTCTATTGAAGACAACAACGACTTAGTATAAAAGAAATCGTAACCAGATACATCGGTGATATCTTGTAACGTCGCAAGCACTAAATACACGTGTGTTTAATACATAGATCTAACTAAAGGAACAAGATACACATAACGTTATGAGTTATGACAAAATGTGATCAGAAATGAAATGTTTTGTGTGACCTTCAAATGGTAGTAAAACGGTAATGCAGCACGATACCATCTTTTCAAGGTAAGATAACTTTAAATTAACACAGTTTACAATTAGAAAAATCCAATTTTTGTGTGACGAGTTTCGTGCCGGGCCGCCTAGGCCTGACACGTCTTGTACCAAAACTATTCACATTGTCACTTTGATCGCTATCTCTTTTGCTCTTGTGACGGTTATCGTATTATTTGTCGCACTCAGCTATGATGGTCTTTTTACGTAGTAAAATAATCTAGGTCTATAGTTTAATATAAACAATCTCTACATTTATGAAATATTGTATACAAAACTCAACTCCAACTCGACGCCCTACCTTTGTCTAAATCACAGTCCGTTACCACATTTCCCTTTCTAACTCAATATCCTAGTCAGATTTTATTACGCTCTTTATGGCCACATAAAATATTATTAAACTGATTTAAAACGTGTTCGACAATAGCTTTATGATCGACTTCAATGGAGGAAAGTCAAACTCGATTAGTCACAGGAAATGATTGTATAATCATGAGACTACCTTCGGTTGACTAAGCATTGGAAAAGTTAGTGAAATGACCCGCAGTCGTGTACTCGTAGTGTCGTAGTAAAATCTATTCGTGGAACGCATCTTTTCGATAATCTCTATAAGTTATTTTTGTTATTACTTGTTGGCTTCTTCTTCTTTCGAGTCGATTGGCTATACTTTTACTGTTATATTAACTTTTTATTTTATTTTTTTATAATAGGTTTGACCAGTGCTTGGCTACCGTGACCGCTACTTTTTGGCTATCATACGAGCATAAACTGCCTGCTAAATAAAGAACGTGTTAGGCTAGAAACTGTATTTCCTCAGAAAATTATGTATGGAGCTGTTTCTAGTGGTTGGCAAAAGTATAAATGTTCAGCAAAAAACGTAATTTTGGGCAGCTTAAAAATTTATGTCATGTCATAGCCAATTCAATATATTAAGTAACATCAATATTAATAAATGAAGTAGCAAATCGTGATCTGCATTTTATCTAATTTTAGCAAGCTAATGGCGTGGTCATAACTTAGATAGGTGACCAGACCACGCTTTCACAGGTTAAGAAACCCCAGGCGTGGGCGCAACTTAGATAGGTGACTACGCTTTCACAGGTTAAGCAACTTAAGGTGTGGTCACTAATAAGATGGGTGACTACGCTTTTACAGGATAAGCAACTTCGGGTGTGGTCGCTTTTAGGATGGGTGACCGCGATTTCACAGATTAGCAACCTCGGACGTTGTCACAACTTGTATGTGTGACCGCGCTTTCTAAGGTTAAGCAACACCGGGCGTGGTCGCAACTTGAATGGGTGACCGCGCTTTCATATGTTAAGCAACCTCGGGCGTGGTCATAACTTAGATGTGCGACCGCGGTGATATTAGTCTTCAGTTTGTAATGAGTTAATAAATAAGCATTATTGAAGATTTCAAATTTAATTGCAGATTACATCATTCGAAGATAGTTGATTATTTCCGTCCGTGTGCAAAAATGTCCTTTTTGCTCCAACTGTCCTTTATCCCTTATCCTATACATTAATATGTCGCTTTTTCGAATTTTTTCTTTGGATTATTATTCCAGTAGGGCATTTCACGAATAGATTCAAGTCGACTAAACCAGCCCACGCATAAAATTAATAGGCAAATGTAGCGCTCTCGATCACTTCCGCCCCTTTCCCGACTCATTTGCTCATTTACATAGCCGTAAAACCGAATACATAATGGCCGATGTACGTAAACATGTGAGATCACTGCTTGGAGCTTATGTGTATGTAGTGTGCTTTTATTAACGCTCGTGACATTAGGGTTACTCCACACAATCCTCTTAAGATATGGAAAAGGAACTGTCATCAGACATATCATTGTCTATTTGATGAAAAATAAATGTGAAAACATATAAGGATGTTAAGAACTTAGCAGAGGAAATAGACACATTAAAAGCACTCTACCGACAAGAGCGCGGCTGAGAGCGTGCTGAGGTTTTTTTATTGAAGTTCAGAATTCTTAGAGGTAACTAAATCAGTAGACTTAATTTTATACTAGAATTTAATACAATATCTTCATATTGGAGTAAATTCTAGTATAAAATGAACTATGACATCAATCATAAAACACATTAAAAATGTTCAGTCACGTCTTGCATTTACAACAAAATGTCCTTTACATTTTTAGTTTCGGCGAAATGATTTGTTTAATCTTCATTCAGTAGATACAATCAAATCTACTTATGTTTTATTTGGAGTCTCAGAACGAACGACTGTCGTGTAATGATACCTTTACATATCATGACGATAAGCATCGCTCCATACAAACTGATCGCGATATAAAAACGGAGCACGCACGAATGGGCACGAATCCTTCGATCCCACATTCGGTATTCTATTAATCTATATCCTGTGATCACGTATCTGGTGCTCAAAGACTGCCCGCCTTATTAACAGCATCGTATGCAGTAATGCGAGATGCTCACAGCTGCTTTAGTTACGTATCTGACCATATTTGAATCAAAGATGGCTTCTTTGTAAAGTAATTAATGGCTTCGGTAAAATTTCGTAAATATTCCAGATTCTATTTATTCTGGTTTCTATTCGAAATTCGTTTTGCCAATTTTGCTAAGGGAGTTAACTAGATTATGAGTTTTCGGAGAGAGCCCAACCCAAGGTGTCACCGAACTGTTATAAGATTGACATCTCGAAAGGAGTTTTAGAATTTTCCTCCTTTTTTTCTTTCACCCTCTCAAACCATACATTGCACATCTATTTTTTTTTACTACGTGTATTTTGTAACAGTCCTGTAGTTCAAAAGTGGACTGATGTAGGTTATTAAAGAAAGAAAGATGAATATTTTTCTAGTGAGACATTTGGTTTTATTTACGGAAAGAATGTTTTCTCCACGAAACTAAAACGCGAGTAACATGTAATAAATAGTAGATGACAGGTACTCTGCAAACCTAGTAGAGCCACGTATGAATTCTACATGACAGAAGATGGACAGTTGACAGTTCCCACGAGTCCTCCACTCCAGTTAGCGTTCCGTGAAAGGGGTCGGAGGATGAAAAAACTGGTACAGGCGAAGCTTTCTCTCGACGTGAAAGTCGTTATGTCCTTGAGCCGTAAATAGGGCGCCGATGATTTACTTGCTCCTTAATAAAGCCGTTCTTTGTGCCAGAGGGCTTTATTTCTACTTTTCCTTTTATAGATTTGTTTTTGCGTCTTCTTATTGGCTTCCCGTTCGAATATTTATAAAGCTGACTAATGTTATTAGTTTTTTATATTCCTCTAATATGTTAACTATGAGTTATGTTACCTACAGTCTATTTAACCAATTTAACTAAAGTTTTGCTGTATAATCGTTTTGTCTCATAAAATTTTAATTGGGTCACGAGTTCTTTTATTTGCCACGATTTTCTTATCGATGTGTGTATTAACATCCACCGACATTATTATAGTAACTTGACTAAATGTTTGTTTTTAAAAGTCGCCCTTTAAAACAGCTATGTACTTGTGTTTTGTTTTTATCTAATCCATTCGTTTACTTATAGCTTCAGTTTTTCTATATCAGCTTACTGGTGACGGTCAGATTTTTTGTTGTTCATTGATGGTACTTGCAGGGCTTTCTCTTTAGGTGAAAGTCGTTATGTCCTTGAGCCTACCGTAAATAAGACAGAGATGATTTACCAGCTTCTTAATGAAGTTGTTCTTTATGCCGAATGCTTTTCATTCAATTGGAGTTAATTTTCATTCAATGATTTATGGAGAGGGAAATCATTCATTGGCTCTTTAAAAATATGATGCAATTCATTTATAATTATTTTATTTTGTTCGTTTTGTTGAACGCTTAAGAAATTAAGATTCTACCTTATCGCTGCTACATAATTTTGTTACCTTATCTCGCTTTTATGTGAGAACGTTACGTACGCTATTCGTAGTTCACAATTTGGCCTAATTTGTTACCATCTCTTTTAATACTCCATATACGCTATTAAATATATTAAATATTTCATTATCTTAAGACTACCTCTATTTTTTTTTATCCACTTTATATCTCTAAGGCCCTTCTTAACTAACTTTCTATCTTTCACCTCACATGTTCATACCAACTGAATCTATGACTTTTCAACTGTTTAGTTAGAATCCAAAGAAAAATTGTAACGGTGTATCGTAACAAAAGAGACAATAAAAACAATCGAACCAAAGGCTTTTCGTAAAAATATTCAATGCACAAAGTATTCCTTTGAAATGATATTATAATCGTACGCGCGGCCGAACCGTTACACCGGGTGCATAGTAATGTTATCATAAGTACGAGGCGAACAAAAGATTTTGTCAATACAGGACGCCGCCTGATTTATCCCACGTTTACCAAATCAAATAAATGCTAAGAGACCCTGCACATTGAGCCATTATCCACGACCACAAGTGCGAGGTGTGACTTTTTCAGACGTCTCTTCATCTTGCCAGAGCATTATCTCCTGAAAAGTTTTATGCTCACTATCACTGTAAATAAAAAAACTGCTCTAGCCTTTTGCGGTTCAGTCTAAGCTGCGTAAACTGATTTATAGTCCCTGTCACTAGTGGTCGTGTTTAAGTTACTAGTTGCGATCACTTTTCGTAGCTCGTTATCTGTGTTAACATTTCAGCATCTAGAAACGTTTGACCTCGTAAATGTGACGACCACAAGTGGCTGTACTTGTGACCATATGTGCGGATGCTCTTATTCGTCGTTTACAAAATCAAATAAATGCTAATACCGACCGTTATCCGGACGAGTGACGCGTGTCCCTTACGGAAAGCTGTTTTGCGGTATTTAATAACGGAGAAACAGACGTGACACCACTTTATGCAACCATTAAACGCCATTAATACGGCTATTGCCTGCACGGCTATTAACTCGAAAACATACTAACACAAATTTTTAATTAGATCTATTAATCCATTTGCTTCTAAGTTCACGCGAATTGTTTATATGAAATTGCGAATGTTAAAAATTATGAGAGCACATGTGTTACCGTTAGCTCTTTGTGTTGTTTGGTACCCATTTAATACCTATTATAGATAAATATATAGTTGGCTCTACCCTTGTGGTTCCGGGTTAGAATACTTAGAATAGGACCACTCCATCTCTTTCTGTGGATGTCGTAAGGGGTGACTAAAGGATTAAGCACCAACATCTCGTGCTACAATTGTATTCCCAAGGAGGGTTAACGGCGGGCGGCGGCCGGTTGTAAAACTATAGCTAAATGATTCAAACTATTCTGGCTATTTCTTCTCCACTTTGCAAGGTCTTTGGCATCCTTGGGTGACCATTGACATGCATGTTATATTTTTAGAAGAAAAAGCGGGAAGGCGCACCCCGGGCTCCGAAGCAGTACAGCTGAGGATGCAACCGGGAACGCGCTAAGACGAAGAAGAAGATATAGTGTGCTCTTCACGGGTGGTAAAGCAGGTTGAATTGACATTCTCCGGTTTACAAATAATATCAATTAATTTTGTGATCTCTAAGTGAGAATTAATAATGGGTCTGGCTGGTATAGTAAGATATGGTTAGTTAGGGCATCTAGAGGAAAAGGAATAAACATGTGTGTTTTTATCGTCCGCTGGGCGTAAAAAATACTTACACACACTAAAATTAATGTGCGAATGTAAAAAGAGGTCAAATGTATTTTATTAAAACTAACGCGAGATTAATTGATTAATTTAAAACGGTTGACACACGTGATACAGTATAACCTGGTCGGCCTTTTCCGACTATATCGTTTATCGTGAGTCAACCGTTTTCAATTTAACAATTTAAGATCATAATTTAATGTCTGTTCTCAGACATGTACTAAACTATTATGACAACAACTTATAACACTGTATTTTGGCAAATAAATGATTATTGATTATTGATTGATCAAATGTCATATCCATTACTGCGAGACGAGACTTACAAGGTAGGTCAGATCTGAAAACTGGTTACAAATGCTCGAGCTAGAAAGGACCCAAGCCACAAACACGTCGTAAATATTTGATATGCAAACACGAAGTACAAATTAGAGAATTGACACCATTCCGTCAGTCCCACCTAGTATTTATAGAGACAACAGGCGGCATGACACCGCGGCGGCTACCTGAGGGTAAATGACCACCTGACCCATATCCACGTCCCGACTTTCACCGGCGGCCGTTCACCCGGGAACCGGCGCGTAAACACCCGTTCCAATTTCACATTGGGAGCTGGGCGCTCGAGGCCCATTAATTGAGGGCGCATTCCAATTATGAGGTCGTTATGTACCTCTTATGCAATTAGCTTCGTCCGCTCGCGCAATGGGAAGGGCGCCATTTGAATTTGGAACAATTTATCTTTGTGGAGGAGTTTTATTCATAATCTCTCTCAAAATCTATTATACTTCAGTTTCAGTTCTTACATTTAAATTTTTTTGTAAGTTAGTAGGTACCTAGAAAGCAGGTAGATGAAATACAGTCCAGCCAAACTAAGATTGCCATGAGAATCAAACCGGACCTAGTAGAGTTATAATTGGCGGATTAGAGGAGAGGCTTTTGCCCAGTTGTGAGAAACAAGCAACTAAAATATCATTTATTCATTAGGTAGCAACAACAGCTGCTTGCTGCTAGGCTAAACATAAGCGAGATTCGTTCAATATCCGCGCTGAGGGTAACTTCAATTCATTATGTCAAACTCCTAAAACAGCATTCTTAATTGCTTTTTAATGGAAATTAAAAAGTAATCGCTGACGGCCGTAGAATAGGTGCTATTAGGAAATTAATGACTTTCATTATGTAACATGATATTACACATTTTATGCTTGCATGTAACGTCTCAATTGAATTTTAGTTGTATGGTCTTTATTCCGCCGGAAATTCTTATTTTTTTAATCTTTATTTATTATAAAGGGTTTTATCTACAGAGAATATGTCACCCTCATAGATGCATCAAAAGAAATAAATATATCATCTCCGGCTAATTAATATTTTAACAATATTATAAATGAGCCTTGCTGCCTCCGACGAGGAAGTGGCAAGTATGCTATTTAAGACTCCTACATCTATGGGGATTACTTTAAACTTAATAATAAAATCATTTCTCTCATTTTCAGTTTGAACGTAATTCTTTCTTGATGTTTAATTCATAGTGAGTGAAGTTATCACGATAGATTGAAAGCGATTTAATATTGAAACTAGCCATAGCTAAGCCATAGACCTGTTGAGATTTTCATCTAGTAATACTGAATCTTCTTTTGTATTTCTAGTATTGCTTTGTAGTATTGGTGATATGATTGTCCACTTCCTGAGAACTGATACATGAACTTTGCATTATAACATTAATAACTTATGGTGAGTTATAAATGTTATAATGCGACCGCTTTCTTTCCATCACCATCTTCCTGCCCTCGTCCCAGATACGATTCTAATAAACTTCGATTACTTACGACTTTTCTTTCAATTATTTTATATCTAACAGGCACTGTTCCCATAATTATCTGTTTATATTGTCTAACTCTATATACAAATGTGTTATTTGACAAGGTTGACAAGGTAGGTTTATGCCGCAATAGACACCATTGCTTACATCCATTGTAGAGACCTCTACGATTCCCACAAGAATTGATTCTATTACAAAACATATTGATTGTTGTCCCCAATGACCCGTTGTTTATATTTAAATGCTCAGACAGGACACAAGTGCTATCTAGATTTTATTTATGAAAGTTATTTATGGGTATATACAGGGTTATTTTAAATTAACCGGCAACGTTTTTGGAGCAAGGTCAGTCCGTGATACTGAACCACTTTCCATAAAAACAATTATTGAAAAACGAAAAAAAAAATTCGACTTTCCATACAAATCGGCGCTCAACCAAATGGATTTTGTATGGGAGAACGAAATTTTGTTTTCGTTTTTCGATAATTGTTTTTATGGAAAGTGGTTCAGTATCACGGTTTGAACTTGCTCCAAAAAGGTTGCCGGTTAATTAAAAATAACCCTGTATATATATATATATATATATATATATATATATATATATATATATGAGTTTGCGTAAGTTCTTGTTGGTAATCACTTATCCTTCCATATTTCGTCACTTGCGAAAATGTATCGCAAATTAGGTTAGATTACAGCACACATTAGGTTTATAACTTTAAAGGATTAGTTATGTATTATTTTAGTTTAGTTCATCCATAACAATTTCATCATTTTCTGTCATCAAGCCGTCACCTCACTGTCTACTGACTGTGTGTGTGTGACAGTGACAGCTGTCAGTGTCATAAACATTTTATTTTTCTTTTTGCCACCATACGTGCAGGCAGATTTGTTGTGACAATGAAATGTGCGAGTGTCCGTGAAGGCACTATTGTAACTTAGCTCCAACGGAAGACCAGCGCTGGTGCTGCGTTTACGTAACACCAGCATAATGCTGATTTGGAGGGTCACGGCACATATTTATTTTATATTTTAGTTGATATGTTATTATTTTATGAATTCTGTAAACTGTGTGTTGACTTTCAAATAAACATTTTATCTATCTATCTATTTTGTAATAAATACTCTTTTCGAAACTTTGACATAATAATGCTAACACTACTGGATTAGCTGGACATAGATATTCCATATTTGGATGGGTGTATAGCTAAATTAGAATTTCTGTACGAAATTAATGCGGCAATAATTATAGCCCAACCCTGGTGTTGCAAGTTTTGAATTCACGAGATATGGTAACCACTTTTTGCGGTTCATAACCATAAGTAAGTTTTGATGCTTTAAACAGTGTTACAAAAAAATATAGAGCAAGAGCCCGCGAGGGGCAGACCTTAGTTATTTTATAAAGTCTGAAAGTTTCTCTATGTATGGCGCCAATACTGGTAAGTAAAATCCCCGAATATGAAAGGTGGGTCCTGGTGGGTTTGGTAGATATCAGGTAGTAAAGGTGTACAAAATTGGGTCCCTTTTATAGATAAAGCTTAGTTATATATATATTTTATTCATAATAATGTTAGAAATCACATCGCATATTACCAAATACTGTGCGGTTACAACCCTCTGGCAGACATCCTTAAAGTATTAAAAATTAAGAAAATTATAAGTATACGCTCTGTTTTATACGGTCATATTATAGTATAATATATCTTGTAAATTATTTTATACGGTCATAGCATAAAAGATGAATTTTGTATAGGTATGTTATTTAGGGAACTACCAAATTATGTTTCCTAAGTAGCCATATAGTTTTGATGGTTGTCAGACACATTAAAAGTCTGCTGAGACGTCTGTTGTGTCTGGCAAGATCTGCCCCTCGCGGGCTCTTGGTCTAATATGATTGATTGATATAATCCTTCAAAAAGTTAAAATCTTTTTTTACTCTATGTTTACATTCGATGACGACAAACGTGGGTGGCGTTAATCCTATTGTTCAAATTCAGTTGATGAGATAAGTGCGAATTCCCTTTTTTATTGCTCCAAGGTCTATTATTATCAAAAAGAAACATATTCTCTTACAAAACTTATGATAATATTTTATGACATTCAAGATACAAGAGATTTATCTATCGCTCTTCTCGGTGTTAAATGTAAAAGCGTTAATTGCTCTATATACAATGTGTAATTGACAAATGCGTAATAAATAAAACTACGGACTGTAATAGATAACTATATAGGCTGACTTTTTATCCACCAGCCAAATTTTTGGAGCAATTACTGTCCATGATACTGAACTACTTTCCATAAAGACAATTAACGAAAAACTAAAATAAAAATTCGCTTTTCCATACAAATCAGCGCTCAGCCAAACGGATGTTTTGTGAAAGGATGAAAATTTAATAACTTTTTTTATACAAAGTAGTTCAGTATCATGGACTGAACTTGCTCCAAAAATTTGGCTGGTGTTTAAAAAGTCACCCTTTAGTTAAATTAAGTTTCAATAATTGTCAAATAAACGGGCAAGTGCGAGTCGGACTCGTACATGAAGGGTTCCGTACCTCCGTACAATGTTTTAAAACGCTAAAAAAACACGTTTTTTGTATGACGACCCACTTTAATTTTTATTTTTTTTTATTTTTAGTATTTGTTGTTATAGCGGCCATTGTAATACATAATCTGTAAAAATTTCAAGTATCTTGTTATTGCCATTATAAAGATCTTGTTAAAAACGCTGAAAAAAACACGTTTCTTGTATGACGACCCCCTTTAATTTTTAACTTTTTTTTATTTTCAGAATTTGTTGTTATAGCGGCCACAGTAATACATAATCGGTGAAAATTTCAAGTGTCTAGCTATTACGGTTCAAGAGATAGAGCCCTGTGACAGATGGACAGACGGACAGACAGCGGAGTCTCAGTAATAGGGTCCCGTTTGCACCCTTTGGGTACGGAACCCTAAAAACAACACAAAAATCAGCTTTTCCTCACAAGTGTGCAGCCGCCTGGACTTTTTTTTTAACTTAGTTTAATATTATTGACAGAGTCATTCAGTATCTCAGTTTCGAGATTGGCCAAAAAATGCTTTTGTACGTCTTGTCTGTTCTCGCTACAGGTCGCATTTTTCAACCGATTTTGACGAAATTGGCACACAAGTTCTACATTTATATTTAATTTTTCTTGTCACTTGCGATTTTTGATTTGAGGAGAAGGAGGGAAGTTTTCTGAAGCTTTATTAATCGACGGATTTCAATCAAATTTGAGAAGCACACTAAGCTCATTCTATACAAGATGTGAAAAATATCCAAAAGGGGGAGTGGAGTGGGGAAAACAGGGGAAAGTTTGCTTTAGCGTTATATATGGATGGATTGGTTTTTTTTTTTCGAAAATTAATACCTGCCTATACCAATCAGACTACGCAGTCCTCTTCGACTTTACAAGACGAACCCGTAGACACCAGATTCGTGACTCCTTTGCAGCTCCTAGGAACGCCTACCAAGGAACCGCGATTAATCGCTAAAACATGTATCCCTATTTTGCTTAAAAGTCTAGATAGGTCAGACTATTTAGTATTTCTCATCTTTTCCGCTATTAGGTAATTGGAAAATTAAAGCACTTGAAATTCGATTTAAAATTAGACTTTCTTCGTTAATTTTGTTGCGCAAATTACTTTTTAGACTTGCATTAGGTATAATAAAGCATAAATGGCTTTGCTAAGCCAGGAGAAAAGGGAAAGTGTCGGTTTTTACATGGTTATAAGGGCTCTCTAAGGTCTACTGTTCTCACAGAACCACTATAGTGATCTAGTATAGCCGTGGTTCGATTTATTACGCATATGTGAATTACACGTCGTAGTATGTTGACTATCGACTCTTCCTTGAAGACATTCTTTTTAAACAGCGATATTTTACCATCAAAGGGTCAGCCAGACAGAACTTTACAATCATAGATATGCATGTAAGATAATTCAACTTATAGTTTATCTTTTCCGTTCCTTTGCCGTTACAGTTCTCACGTTAGTTTTGACGTCGTATCTATTATGTCTGTTCTCTGTCTCTAGAATGTACTACCTAACCCACTTATTAGTAAAACAACAGAGCCGCTTTATTGTTTCCCACTCACAAAGATCCTCGATGAGTTATCCGTCACAATGATCTGTATTTAACCAATTCGAACCGCCATTGTCGGTCGGTGCAGACAAAGAGTTGTTTGCATACTGCCTTTATCTGACGGTATGCAGTTATAACTGGATTAGGGAAGGGTATGATGTGGGGAGCTGCTACTGTAAAGAGTGTGCAGCTGGGAGACGTATCTCCGAAACTGTTCACCGTTGCACTGGAAGATGCCTTCAAGCTTCTGGAATGGGAAGGACATGGCATCAATATCAATGTGGTCCCTTTCTATGGGTCTCATAAGAAGGCTCAAGGTCGCTCAACGCGCTATGCAGAGGGCTATTCTCCGTTTAATGAGGAAATTCGTAGGAGCACAAAAGTCAGCGGATGAGCTCGTTGAAGTGGCAGGACGAACCGATGGCCGATTGGGCAAAAAGGTTCTCGAATGGCGAACACGTACTGGTAGGCTAAGCGTAGGACACCCACCCAAAAGGTGGTCAAACGACCTGACCAAGGTCGCTGGAAAGCGCTTGCCAAATCTGCTGTCTAGGTGTTGCTGCTGGTTATTTTTTACGGCCGACAAATATATTGTATGCTGTTAAAATATTTATTTGACTTATTTTTCTTGCTGCCCAAATGTTTTAAATAAATATAATTTAATTACTTGCCTTATAGTATGTATGCAGATAGTATACATACTACATATATACATACAACAGCATGTATATACTAACGTGTGCAAGTATTTGTTCTTTACAAAATAAAACACTAATAAAAATTGAACGAATTGAGACTGTGCTGTTTCTTTTGATAATTTGCTCAATCCCCAGTTTTTTTCCACAATCTTATACAATTTAAGAAAAGCCGTAGGCACATTGACTTTTTTTTCCCAGAATAAGAAACGGTTTAGAAAGCGTTATTATATTATCCCCGGGTGTTACGCGGTGTGAGCGCTTTCGTTCTGAGTCGCAATCGGCTTTCAATAACTAAGTAATCGGCGCCGCTTTTATTTGACTTTCGCCATTGCTCACCATAAATAGGGCTGTCACTTTATTCTTCCTTTTTTGAAATTTTCTAATTGACCCGTAACTGGGAGGTACCCATTGTGGGCGGTACACATCTGTATTTGTTGTTTGTTAGATACACTCATAGACCAGTGCCAATAATTTTTGAAACCAAAAAAAAATATATTAGAATGACACCCATTGGAAAAGGAAGAGAGTATAACAAAAATAAGGGGAAAATAAATTACGGTCGATCTGAGGTCGGGAGTGGGAGGGTTTTTAAGGGTAAAAAACGGTTTATCCCGATTTCCGGCAAAACTACAAGTTCTATGGAAAAAAGTTAAAATGGCAAAGATGTAGATAATTAAAAGATCTACAACTTTTGTATTTACACTTTTTTCACATAACCTAAAAATTTATGTGAAAAATTCAAAAAACCATATTTTTGGCTTTTTAATTTTCAATCGAAAATTCTCACGTCAAAATATCTGCTTTTAAAAAAAGTTAGTAGGCGTTCTGTTCGTTGAAATCTCTACTTTCTGATGGTGTAAAAAAAAAACAATACATTACTATGGTAAATGTTTTCAGAAAATGCAAAGAAACATATAATGGGATTCAACCTACTATTTTTTTTTCAAATTTTTCACCATTATCAAAGGCTTCGGCAC
The DNA here is from genome assembly GCA_963576875.1 of Acrobasis repandana. NCBI lineage: Eukaryota > Metazoa > Arthropoda > Insecta > Lepidoptera > Pyralidae > Acrobasis > Acrobasis repandana. Next base: position 18,037,152 of record OY756225.1, read on the forward strand.
TGGTCTAACAACAGTTGTTAGTTACATATATTTGATCATCTGATACTAACGACTTCTTACTCGTACATCTAATTGATTTAGCGTTAAGTTCTCCTTTTGTATTATTGTGGTCAATAAAGATTTTGATAAATATATTAATAGTTCTGCTTCAAGTTGCTGATGTTTCTATGCATAGAACGTTTATTGTGACTAACTCAATTTGATTTCTAGTCGTTTTACTTTTAGGACATTTTATATATTTTTTTTAAACTTAGTATTTCAATCTAGGCCTAACCAAATTACTGATTCCACAAATGAGTCACAAGCCGCCGATTTCATATCTTCTAGTGAAAACTTAAGACGGGATTAGACTGCCGATTAATGGTCAATATAGTCGTGTCGTGAGCGTGACGTGAGCTGAATATGTCGTGTGCATAAAAAACTAAACATGCATTTAAATTGCAGATTCGATACAGCAGTTGAAATAGATGCATATCTAACAGCTGTAAAAAATGATATTTCCTGAGTAGTTAATGAGGCTGTGAGGCTTCTGATGTTGTGAATAACTGGATAAATAAATAATAGTTCATTATTAGGTCTAACGTCAAGTTATTTTCGCTTTTTCGCTAAAATGCAAATTTAAGAGCAGCGTACACCAACATCGTCAATCAATTTACCATATAATGCATCGTGCAACTATGGTCATCTGCCCGCTATACTACAAATTAAAGAAAATATTAATACTAATTCGTAGAAAAACTTGAAGAACTCAGGACTTAATCAAAGAGTTCGGGAAATTACAAGCTGAAGATGAAGGTTCAGTTTATCATGTACGTACTCTGTACTTACTTGCAGTAAATGATATGTGACATTATACATCCGCTCCTTAATTAAACGTGAATAGTCAGAGACAATGTAAACCAATTACTTTAATAAGACGACAATCCCAAGAATCCTCGTGACAAGATGCGCTTCCTCGTAGGATTTTTTTGGATCAACGTTCGGACTTCGAATGGCATACAACAGTGCAATGCAAAACTTGCATCTTTGGAGGCAAACCGGGCTTGTATTCAAAACTGAAGGGACAAGTGGACCTTGAAGTAATGCTGCGCCAACCGCAGCCGAGATGCGGTAAAAATATGTACACCCGAGCTTGGCCAGCCTTCGGATTGAACAAGGCTGCGAGATAGGCACGATTCCCAGTGCCTGGGCTGTGTGTGATCCGTAATTCACGTTCACGCCAATCCATCGTCATCATATCGACGGATGCCATATTTCCTGTTCTATTTTCGCAGCTTTTCTCGTATCCCTTCGCATTTATCGGCCCATTATAATCAAATGAAGTCTCATCTTTTTGCTTACAGTCAGTCTCGATTTTCAAGACAAAGGATTAAAATTATTTCAAAGCGGCTGCTCATTACCTACGTCCCAATTTGTTAACCATCTGCATTACTGGTTTCATTTTTACCGTTGATTGGTCGATGTTTCTATTCTCCAAAACCTTATTGTCTAGTCACCGCTTATACCTTTTATCATCATCGTCGTTTTTGAAAAATTCCAAATGATACTTATCTCGGTCATCACGAACGTATACTGTTATGAACATCATCTGGGCCCCGATCGCGCTAATTTTGAACGATAATACCAAAACTAAACGACAACCAAAAACGTTACGTTAGGTACATTTCGCATCGCGCTAATCATTTGAACGGTAACGGATTAGCTTTGTTTCGGAAAATACATTTAAATAGCGAACGATCGAACTTTCTTTAATTTATGGTATCACGCTATTTTTTGACAGCGTTAAAAACCAAATGCGTTTCGTTGGGAACGCGTATGCCGCAGTCAAATAAACGTTTTTAAATAAGTTAGTGGTTAGCAACTTTTCACAGCAGAAAATATCAAAAAAGTAGCGAAAAATTTAATAAAAATGCTCGGGCATTATAAGATAATTTAAAACTAAGTCATGCAGTGGATGTAGCAAAACAAAGACAAGAAACCCGCAAGCAGAATGCAATTTTCAGGCAATCAATGCTTTCCATATCGGAAAGCAGTTTTAGAAAGCGTTACCGTCTTTCAACGGAGCTGTTTACGGAGTTGGTGGAAGAATTAAAACCCCTCATATTTATGTACTATGGCTATTTTATTTACACTGAAAGTATTTACAGTTTGTTTACAACGAAACTAGCACAATACAACTATATACATTTTTAGAAGGAGCACACGAGTTAATGCGAGAAACAGAAAATATATACAAAATTTGGGTGAAAAGGAGTGGCAGTAGTGGAGGCCACATGTATACCTACTGATTAATTATTTTAGAAAAACAATACTTACCTATTGGTAAAAAATACAATTTTTCACTCACAAATTCACAATCTCATTCAAACAAAGATTCAAAAGATTTGAAACTTTTGAATTTTGAGTTTTGACATACGTAAAGTGTCATCGATTTAAAAAGTTTACTTTTTTTATTGGCTAATTCATCCATTTTGGGTTGGCAACGGGACTAGGCCATACAGCCAATCATCGATAACGAAATAAATACCTAGTATTTAATGCATACTAGTTGTATGCTCTAAACGTTTCAACTTTGGACTTCTTTTGGTAACGATGTGGTAACGTCAACGCTTTAACCGTTCAAGAAAAATAGCGCAATACCATTTTTTACATCGGATTAACCAAATCCAAACCAGAACCAAATACGTTACGTTCGAATGGCAAAACCGTTCAAAATTAGCGCGATCGGGGCCCTGGTAACAGTTCGGTCGCAATATTTATTTCTCCAGCTTCATGGACGTCTTCGAAAATTTCGCTGGCAGTTATCTAAATTGGATTACGGTCTTATTTATATTTATTACTGGCGCCGTGAGTCAGCTTATTGAATTCTTCATCCGCGTTCTTACACTGAAAACGCAACAGTGTCCGGGTATTGTTCTAGTTCAATTTAATAATTTATTGGTTCCTACGTACTCGTACCTACCGCTGCACGCTCGCTGACATGTGTTGAATAATCAGTTTTGCAAGCGGTCGTATTGTGGAGTCGGTCGCGTGCGCGTCGTGGGGGCGTCGCCCCAGTGAAAGTGTGAAAGTGAGGCGAATGCGCTTGCGCACCGCAACTAGGAATACCATCTGCTAGCCGTCCTCCTGCTGCGCTTTTCAGATTTACAGTTCAGTTATTAATCTCGTTACCAAATCACTTGATTTTCGTCGAGGAATTGACTTTCTACTCCGCCAATAGAGATCTTAATTAAATTTATTTTATTACGTTACACGCTATTTGCTACGATTTACGAGCGTGGCACAAATCAAACAAAGCATTGTTTGTTTTAGCATCGACTTTGTTATAGTTATAAGAGTGAGGTGTAAGGCTATTAGTGAAAAAATGATACGCAAACTCGATTATTTACATAGGCGTTTAATGTATTTGGCTGCTCAACTCAAACACTAACAAAACACGAAACTCATAATTGAGGCACGTAACACAAAAGGCTGGACCGAATTACACCGAATAAAAATTCGTGTCAAAATTTATACATTGTCTAATAAGTAATTATAAATTTCAAATTAATCGTTGCATTACAGGCAATTTATATAAAATCCGTTACAAAATTCAGGTCTGCCACAGGCAATTTTAATTTCATACGTACCTTAGATTCACAACACAAGGCTTCCTTTATTTGAAAACGGTCTCGTTTTAGCAGCACTAACAAGAGACGGCAAAAAATTAACGAGCCCCGCGAATAATGTATGTATGTATCTGGAGCATGGGGCTGGCTAACAGTTCGCTGTTTCCGTGTATGTAGCCTTAGTAAGTGACGCTGGATGGAATGAGATACATGAGGAAGAAATAAATCCACGTGTGAAGTAGCTTTATTCCACTTGTTGTCTTAGGTTTCTGGCTTACTCACTACACTCAACTTCTATCTAAATCTAAATATATATAACTCAAAGGTGACTGACTGACTGACTGACATAGTGATCTATCAACGCACAGCACAAACCACTGGACGGATCGGGCTGAAATTTGGCATGCAGGTAGATGTTATGACGTAGGCATCCGCTAAGAAAGGATTTTGATCAATTCTACCCCCAAGGGGATAAAATGGGGGATGTAAGTTTGTATAAAACTTTGTCAATTTTAAACCAATCGGGCTGAGACTGCATGCGTAAAGCTACTATGACGTAGGCATCCCCTAAGAAAGAATGCAAATAAATAATTTTACTTTGACTTTATCACTTGAATAAACAAATTTTTCTTCTTGGAAAAAAATATGACGCAAAGGCCTCTTGGTTCCGTAGCCAAATGGCAAAAAACGGAACCCTTATGGATTCGTCATGTCTGTCTGTCTTTCCGTCCGTATGTCACAGCCACTTTTTTCCGAAACTATAAGAACTATACTTTTGAAACTTGGTAAGTGAACCGCATTAAAATTTTCACACAAAAATAGAAAAAAAAGCAATAAATTTTGGGGGTTCCCCATACTTAGAACTGAAACTCAATTTTTTTTTCATCAAACCCATACGTGTATCTATGGATAGGTCTTCAAAAATGATATCGAGGTTTCTAATATCATTGTTTTTCTAAACTGAATAGTTTGCGCGAGAGACACTTCCTTTATGATGTACATAACCATGCAAACTTCCACCAAAAAATAGTTTGAACGAGATCTAGTAAGTAGTATTTTTTTAATACGTCATAAATCGTAAACCGCAATTTACGTTTAGAACTTTTTACTATGTTACTTGCTGCTACGGAACTCTTCATGGGCGAGTCCGACTCGCACTTGGCCGCTTACATTTTTTCTTTTTCTAATTGGGCAAAAGCAATAAATAGCTTTATTTCCGTTGTGCGGTTGGGTTTATCACAATGAACCAAGCTTTTTGATATCTTTTTTCTTTGTAATAATTCATCTAATAAAAAAGGCGATCTTTTGGTGTCACCAAAATGGACAAAAGTCAACCAAATATTGCAACCCGGTGTGACCCATCTCTTAACTATTCGTGCGGAAAGCTATTACGTAAAAAGTCTTATTTAGTCCTATAGCTACAGAAACTTTTATCCAGTTCATATTTTTTTTTAACAAAATAAAATATTGCGGCGTTGCATTCTTCAAGCAAAATATGACGGCGAATTAAAAAAAACTCCATATTTGATCGCGCTTATGCGTAGGTAGGTAAGTCCTTTTTTTTTGGTTGTTCAGTGTCATGGTCTGTATCTACTTGATCCAAAAGTTAGTACACTGAAAAGAGAACCTGTATAAATTCCTCGTATGATTTTTATTTGAACTTACTTGATAACCTAAAAGTACTCATAATTTGTTTGCAACAAAACAATACATAATAACCTATTTATAAATAGCTTTTGTATTTATAAGGTAGTATCGCATGTCGTAAAGCTTTTAGTTTCAATGTTAAAGCTATAAGCTCTCAGAAATACACATCTTACACTTGCTAGCAACAAATTGCTATTTTGTTAACTTATCTACCATTGATGATGTATATTGTACACCGTCGTTATTAAACGTTGTGTGGCTTCGCCTCGTTGTATTGCAATTATTCCATAATGTATGCAGAAGCTCCGGTAAACCAAACATGTATTACCTAATTCCTAATAAATCTTGTCGGCAAACGAAACGCATGTACTCGTATTATGTATTTATTAGCAGTAAACACCGTAATCCGTCAAATGCTGCCATTGTCCCCAATATGCATCAATTCTCTAAACGAAATATTTACGCAAGCATCTATTCATTCATCACTATCAACTTGAGCTCTTAGAGCTTCAGGCTGTGAGACAGCCACCATGATTAGTAATGCATGATGGCCGCGCTTCGCTTCGCTCTCTCTATTGTGCATCGTATGACGTTTCACAATCTTTTGTGCCGCACCAGAAGTCATCATTCTTTAGTTGTAGACCACATCTGAACTTTTTGTGCATCGCGTCGCGTCTTATCTGTCGCGCTTTGTGTCGTTTCTCGGGCATTAACTAATGTCCGCTGTCTGTCAGATGATATCGGGTCCTCGTTAGTGGCATTGTGGCGCCCACGCCAGGGCCATTGCGGAGCCCTAATGGAGCCCTGTCGGGATTACCTATTGGTCGCCAGATCAGCCGTTAGCGCTGATGTTGAACTCAGCTTTTGAGTTATAGTTATATTGTGTACAGGCGAGCTCGGTCGTGGCGAATCGCTACATGTTCCCAAGTTTATTGCTCCACTGACAAACCACAATAATGCGTAGGCGTGTGTCAATAACACGAAGACAGACCGTGTGAACATTGTGGTGTACATGTCTTGGGAAGAAGCGGGAGCGATACATCAGTCACACGCGCAGGAGATTCTATCTGCCGACATTTACCGACCTTTTCTAATCACTGATCTCTACGTGGGCTATGGAAAAGTTCAAGAAAATTTTAAACAACTTTAAACCAAGTTCACTTAGTGTCACATAGAACATTTGTCGTTAAGTTGTCGTCATTTGTTGTTAAATGCATATTTTGGAAATATAAATTGATGTAAAACTAACACGGCTAAATTGAATAAACGCTACAGTTCTTTTTCATAAACCGCTCTCACTCTCCAAAGATTTGAATACAAAATCATTGTCATTGTTTACTGCGCGGTCTCGTGAGCACGTTATCTAATACACTTCCCACAATGGATCAGATCAGCGGCCATGCTGCTCCTACACAATGCTTCCGTCGACATCGGTTCCGCTCTCTTGAATTGGGTAAGTGGTGCATTTGACGAAACTCACTTTTTCTCTGGCCCACTTTACTCCACTGTTGAATTTACCAATCGACGATCGGTTGTTTGTCTGCAATTATCAACGCGCTTGTGGTTGATTTTCACACTGGCCACTGCATTAGAGAGTCTGCGGATTCGATTCGGGAATTCACTCATCTTTTCACACGACAATCGGGAGCGAGACGTGCCAATTGGAGCGACTAATATTTGAATGCAACGATTTTAGAATAAATCTAACGCCTGTTGCTTCTAACGTTCTGCACGTACCGCTGGTTTCCTTATTCTTATTAAATTTCATCGTCAAAACTGAGTTATACTTCGTTGCAGACATATTCCTGAATAATCTACATTTCCTGCTTTGGCATTTAATAGTTCCCGGGTTGATTAGTAAAATTATTTATCGGTGCGTACAAAAGCAATGTAGGTCGAACTAATCCACGGCTACACTTTCGCTTGCGATATGTAAATCAGAGCGTGAGGCTAATCGGTGCCTGCTGTACAGGATTTATTTTTGAAATAGTCACAATTTTGAGTCAACTGCAACAACGTTGTAACAACAATGTTGATGTTATTACTTGTAAGCCGTATTATCCAGTAATTGTCTCATCCACCGCAGCCGCTTTCACCTCAATTCCAACAATTTCCCGTCTCGGCATCCGAGTCCTGTATCTCTGCATTATGTACTTACATTGCAATACAGTCACAACGCTCACCCAGTAATGTGTGGGAAACGGGCGTTCCAACTTTTTAATTGCTTTGTGTCTGTTGTGCGGTATGTTATTATTGCGGGGCGTAATGCAACGCGAGCCACAGAAGTAAGGCGCCTAGCTGTCTCCAGACAATTTCGTTGTCAATTATCTTCTATGTCTATCGCCTCGCTGAGTGATCGCCGCCACGTCGCGTCTGTAACTGCTGCTGCTTGGAAAGTAGGTAGGTAGGCAACGCGTGTTGGATTAGCTGATGCACGCTCGACATCTATTCTCGGAGGATATTTTCGACGTACAGCTGTTGCGGGTCGACGAACTATCTTGTGCTATAAATCTCTCTTCTTGTTTTCTCATTTGTGAGGTTATTTGTGAGATTGTTTGCGTTTCAGATCCGGTATCATCGCATTTGACACAGTCAGTAATTAACTATGTAAGGTCACTAAATGAACGTGTTTTTGCATTCTTTTTGCCGTCTTTAGGAAGAGCTTGGAATTAAATACTACAAATAGTGAACTAAACAGTTTAATTCTAATTATCGTTTAAAAATAAATTGGATCCGGTACGTACGTAGGCAAAGCGGTTTTTAAGAGCATAAGTTATATTCTATTTTTCTTACCTAGACTTAAAATTGACTACACTTTCGTTTGGAATTGGAAAAACACGTTTATAAAATCCTACATACACATTGATTAGTAACTTAGATAAGGACCGCCACGAAAGTCGGTTATGATGTGAGTGGAACAAATAAGGATTTGACTTTCAGCAATGAATGATGAAACAACTAATTAGAAATGTACAAGAGAGGTTTGAATATGATATTTCGTCTTCGTAAAGCGGTATTTTCAGTACATTAGCAAATTCAGCGTGTCCGTTATTCTCAGGCCTAGATGGCAACATGACTGGAAAAGTGCGTTTGCATTGTGGTATTTGGCACAACAACACTTTAAAAGCCATTTAAACATGTATAATATATTCATGTAGAGCCAAAAGCCGTTGGAAAATCAACAGTGCAAAACATTTTTAAGTATGAAATTAAGTCAAATAATTTGTTTTTTTTTTTTTGATCATGCTAATATTAATCTTGCCATTGTCACAGAAGACAGTAAAAATATAAAGTTTTGGCGTATTTTGAAGTAAGAGATGTCATTCGCCTTTATTTCAGAATAGCGGCAGCCAATGCGAGGAATTAAAACATTTAAAAATAAACGGGCAAGTGCGAGTCGGACTCGTACATGAAGGGTTCCGTACCTCCGTAGAATGTTTTAAAACGCTAAAAAACACGTTTTTTGTATGACGACCCCTTTAATTTTTAACTTATTTTTATTTTTAGTATTTGTTGTAATAGCGGCCATAGTAATACATAATCTGTAAAAATTTCAAGTATCTAGTTAATGCCATTATAAAGATCTAGTTAAAAACGCTGAAAAAACACGTTTTTTGTATGGCGACCCCCTTTAATTTTGTACTTTTTTTCTATTTTCAGTATTTGTTGTTATAGCGGCCACAGTAATACTCGTACATAATCGGCGAAAAATTCAAGTCTCTAGCTATTACGGTTCAAGAGATAGAGCCCTATGACAGACGGACAGACAGCGGAGTCTCAGTAATAGGGTCCCGTTTGCACCCTTTGGGTACGAAACCCTAAGAACGGTGTCGATTGTTTATATCACTCATTAGTTCACACGTTAATCTTGCTAATGCATTCATCAATGTTCACCCAATTGTGATTTCAATGTTTATGTGTTGTTATGGTTTATGGCAAATTTTTTAACGTACTATATATGAAGCACGATGACTCATGTCATTACTAATAACAAGGCGATCGTGACATAGACCCTGTAATTTCGTCTGAGATATACGAGATAATTCTCTGACTGTAAATGATTATAGTGATTTCGCGTGTACTTGCCAAAATGAAGAGGTTACTACAGCAATGATAAGTATATGGTTCAAATGTGTTTGTCGTCGTGTTGATGTTTTAAGGCCGTACCTGAATTTTCCGGGGTCCAGTGCTGCCCCCATTTAAAATAAATAATTTCAAATAAAACAGACATTATTTAAAATTTTGCTACTACCAAGTCCTAGATAACCCTTCAAAGTATTTTATGGACTACTGTTCACAGTTTCAAGTGAGAACGTTAAGCTTTACTACGCACATTTGCATTTGCGGCCACATTTTGGCTAAATTTAAATTTAAAAAAAATTAAATGATGTCTCCGTTTTCTTTGAAATGATTTATTTTAAATGGGGGCAGCACTGGACCCCGGAAAATTTAGGTACGGCCTTAAATGGTCGCTGATGTTGAATTCTGAAGCCGTTTATCATAATTATTTGACTGGTATTTATGACTTATGCTCATTAATCAATTTTTACTTATTAATTAATTTTAGTCTGTTAATAGGGTTCCGTAACCAAAGTGTAAAAACGGGACCCTATTACTAAGACTCCACTGTCCGTCCGTCTGTCAGTTTGTCACCAGGCTGTATCTCATGAACCGTGATAGCTAGACAGTTGAAATTTTCACAAATTATGTATTTCTGTTGCCGCTATAACAACATATTAAAAACAGAATAAAGTAAATATGAAAGCGTACATATATCTACATCTATTATAATTCGCATTATTTTAATAGAAGGCAAAATAGAAGGAAGGGAGGGGAAGAGGAAAGCCAAGGCACAGCTATGTGAAGCAAGTCAAGGAAAAGGTGATAGCAGTGTCGTATCAAGATGTCAAGAGGTTGGCGGAAGATAGAAAAAAATGGTGGAAACCCCACCGACAAGAGCGTCGCTCTAAAATTTTGATGATGATGATATCTACATCATCATACCTATACAAAAAACGTGATTTCTTTGCCGTTTTTTGCTCGATATTAATAACGGCAATAGGTTAGACGCTTGAAATATTCACAGAATATTTAGTTATATATTCACTTTAAAAATAAATAATTAAATTAAAATAAAAACAGTTGCACTTCGGAAGTGCCGACAGAAGTGAAAACTTAAACAAGGTAGTGTCAAGTTGGTAACAGTGTTGCGAGTTCAATGGTTTTTTCCCATCTTTAAAAGTGCCCAACGCGCCTAATGAAGATTTATAACACCAAACAACACCAATTTCATATTATAAAGTCCACTAAAATTAATTTGCAAAATAATTTAAAGCAAACCCCAACCTAACCCCTTGATTTCCCGCCAAAAACTCTCAATACTGAAAAGTGACTGAATTTTTTTTTTTTAAGAAGCCACATTCTAGGATTTATTTGGTAGACGCTGACGCACTTCCGGTAAGAACTTCCAAAACTTTAAAACTTAGATAAAAACGTGATAAAAACACTTAAAATTTTTTTGTTCAAATTACTTCTTTGAAATGGTCTATTCCATCGGAAAAGCAGAAATTTAGAAGGTAAATTTTTGTGGGACCGTCTAAAGTCACATCGCGCAAACCTCACCCAAGTTTTTTGTTCAATAATTACGTCTACTGACTGAAGCTGTCATGTTTTTTGCTTGATACGGTATAATAATAAAAACATACACCGTTCACGGCTCTCGCGCCGAAATTATTTAATCATAAGCTTTCAAATAGCCTTTCAATCTGAATCGGCATTTTGAATGTTTAATTTTTTGCCACACAACTATTACCGACAATTTTCTTTCGGTCACGACTTCTTGCTGCGCCGATAAATAATGATTTTTATGGAACTCCTCTTAAACGGTGATTCCTTTGATACACCTGCCGCGTAGGAAATCTCCTTAAATTAAAAGCGCTTTTGCATTCAGCGCAATGCAAAAAGTTATTCTAGCGACCGTTACAGTGGTATTTTTATCGCCAGAAATCCTTGACGTCGATTTCTGAACGCGTCATTTCATTTGCTGTAACTATCGCAAAAACTAGGTCATCAACAAACACATTTTGCGGAGTATTTCTTTATTTCGAACTGTTATTGTTCATTGATTATTGAACAAATATTACTTACCTAATGGAATAAATTTTACATTACAACATATAGAGTTACTTTTAACAAAAAGGCTGAACTTGTAGCAGTAGTGCAATAAAACGGTGCACGTGATGGTATGTACGCTTCATGTCAACGCACTGCAACATTCTCCCGGTGTCAACGGCTATCGACTGGCGACGAACCCTTGTCACATCTTGATAGTGGCAATGCCGCCGTCTTTACTGCCCGCCACCACTTGCCAAAACTCTCCCCGCCTCATTAGGATTAGCGAGCGAGTTTAACCATCCTCCACTTTCTTCGCCCAACTAATTTCTAATTGACGAGGGTATTTTCAAAAGTTACTCTCGGTTAATATCTGTCTTTATTATGCATCAAGCTCTCTACTTCGCGTTTTTACACATATTTTAGGAGGTAACAACCCTCTAGACAAGTGCTTTCAATTACCATTATTTAGCTCAAGAGATATTTCATAGTTATTTGCTCCGTGTGAAGTATTTATTATTGTTCGTTATCGAGTGCAATAATTTGTTAGAGAAATGAACGTTGCATTGAACCCGATAAAGTACTGTAGAGGATAGGCACATTGTTTATTACGCTAGCACAATACTGATGTCACGTCTAATATACTGTGTCTACATACGTAGATAACGCGAAGGCAGGTTATTCACCTTTCACAAGGCTCTTTGTGCTAGTTAGAACATCGCATGACAAAATACAATGTGAGTACCTATTCAGACCTATTTTGAAAGCCAAAAGTACAAAGTACATATAGGCGGTGCACGCTCGGTTCATGGCCGTTGGTTTCGTACGTTTTGATAGATTTATGAGTAGAAAACCTTGATCCACGTTCAGCGGTATGGCAACCGGGGCACATAGTTGGCGAGCTTTGCTACAAGTACAAACATTTCATGTAAATTTAGATTTATGGACGACTAATGAAATTAGATAGTTCCCCGACTTGTGTTAACGTTACTTTGGTTTAGAAATTCAGAAACGTGAATAGCGGATGTAAATATTTTGTTCAGGGCAGTAACTGCATAAGCACCTACATGAAATCTGATTAATCTTGGTCGGACGTTATCTTTATAACTACATTATGTCTATGCAAACCACACTTCTTCTATAGATAGTAGTAAACTTTAAAACATAAAAAAGAAACCCTAGTTAAAATTAAAAAATATTTATGAAACTCTTTCAAAATAAATTGGAAATAGTACATTACGATATAAGTGCATTATGGTGGTTATAACACACGAAGCTAAATTTCAGCCCGAGCCGAAGGCGAGGGCGTAAAGAGCTGAGTGTGTTTAACCAATATACGCACGTATATCGTACTTGCGAGGAAAAATACCTAATAAACTGATATTTTTGATTTTAAATAAACTCAACCATAAAACTGTGATGCACACTGTTGCTTTCCCGCCGTTTTAATTTTTAAAATCGGCACGGTGCGCGGCCTTCCGGACGGCGCCGCCCGGCATGCGTATTCGAAATTTGAAAAAAAAAAAAACAATTTGAAGGATATGTAAAATACAAAGATAAATATTAAAACAACGATGACGTTCGATGTCTGATTTATTCTTTTTCTTTGTCTAACCTTCACCTTATGTTATCTAACTATCTCGCTCACACACAACTGTAAAACTTTTCTTACTCTCTCATTCGTACTGGATTTACCATTAATTCGGTCCCTCTCTTTCGCAATAGCAAATCGTGAGTTATAGAAATATAACTTCACAATTTGCGTTTCTAACACACGTGTGTTTTAGGGGCTGCTTTATTTATCTAAAACCGGTGAAATATAGATCCATTTTACGAGCAAAGGTGTTGTTAGTGTAACCGTCTTCTTTTACTTTCTCACACAAATGAGATGACGTGGACGTTTTCTTAATTTCTAAATTAATATATCACGTGCTCGTGTCATCGGAAATATTAATGATACGAATTGAATTTATAGTAAAATGTGAACATACCAAAGATTTATTTACTATGTTAAATGAATTTCGCAGTTGTCAGTTATACATTGCTTTCCCCGCACACAATCTTATTATCTTCTTAACTTTAATTCAAGGTTCTTGGCGAAACAGTTGCTCAGTAAAAATTTTACCGATAACAATAGGGGATCGGACAACTTTTCACAAAGTGTTTGAAAGTAAATAAAATGGTTATTTATTACCATAAAAAATAATATTTTATTTAAATAAGGCTGTAAATATGCATAAATTACATTTAAAATTTGAATGCATAAAAATGCCGCGTAAACGCTCCCATCTGTCACCTTGGCCGCGTGACGTCATCTGTTTGTGAGTAAACATCAAACAATCAAGTGGTGAAAAGGATGGAAGTAGTGGAGACCACAAATTCACATAGTAATGTTGACATCTATACTTGACATTTTGAGGTTACCCCAGCCGTCAAAAATGACAATTACAAACGAATGACGTAACGCGCTGTGATCGGTGTTTCGTTCAAGGTGGCGAACAGATTAAAAATATTGCAAAAAATATAAATCATTATTATTTGACGACCTCCGTGGCGTAATGGTTAACACGCTTGACCGCTAATCCGGAGGTTCTGGGTTCAATCCCCAGCCAGGGCAAGTTGGAAAATGGCCTTTTTCAAATTGACTTGGGTCTTGGGTGTTTATCTATATATATATATATATTTATCTTAAAATATAGTATCGTTAAGTTAGTATCCCATAACACAAGTTTAAAAAAAACTTACTTTGGGGCTAGCTTAATCAGTGTGATTTGTCCCTATATATTTATTTATTTATTATTTCACAAAAATACTCATTGAATGGTCAGTTTATTTAATTAACATTATTTCTAATTAGAATAAAGATTTTTTGGTGAGACCTGTCCGATTCCCTATTACAACTAAAGCAATAACTTGTCTGTATTATCAATAATTGTATACTGTGTTTGTGTTATCAATAATTATGATAATAAATATCCATAGTCCATAGTCTCTCTCCATGGGATACAGGCGTGATAATATGTATGTATAAATATTTATTTCAAATATCCCGTGATTTCATTGCTACAGATAATTTTCCGAATACTGCGAAGACAACTTATCATAAGAAAGAATATTTCGTAACACAACATCTGGTTTCCCGAAATCTAGTATTTATACTGCTAGCCAAAGAATTTGTATTTCAATTTTGTTAACATTTATCTTGATGCCGTGTCTAACTGTCTAACTATTCCTATGAGAAACACAACGATTGCACGATTTCCTGTTTTGTATTTACATTATATTACCCTATATTGCCACACGGATCTGACACGGGTTTCCAGCTTAAGAAACGGTCGACCCTTTTTACACTTTTTACAATTCAATTCAAATTTTGAATTTGAATTGAATTGTATTTACATTATATTACCCTATATTGCCACACGGATCTGACACGGGTTTCCAGCTTAAGAAACGGTCGACCCTTTTTATTATTTTTTAAATCCATTGATTTTTGGCGCATACAGATACTCCAACTCGGCCCTGGAATTGTTGAAAACCTGTTTGCTCATCCGCAGTCTCCTTACGATCTTCACTTTCGCTTCCAACCGATCAATCTTTACTGTCACGCTCAAAAAAAATAACTACATTAAGTGCCTCCACCACAGTAAACGTTTCTTTAAAAATTATACCAAAGATTATAAAACGAACAAAAAAAAACGGTACAATTTCATGATTTCTCTGGTTGTAGTTGTTAAGTTAGAAGTTATGCCATTTGTAAATGTAAATTTATACAGACAGTGACACTTGAGAACCTCCTTACTCTAGAATTTCCCATACAGTCTACGTTTTATTTTGGAACGACATGTCAGATTTCGGTAAAAAATTGTAACTTTAAAGAAATTGCATATATCTCTAGGGTTAAAATTGGTTTTCGCAGTCAAAATATGAACTTTTGTTGTACATGTTCAGTTGAACATGTATTTGGATTTTCATACAAATTGACTCGATCAGCTGATCAGGCATCTCCACTTAACTCCACCGACAAGAGCAAGCTCTTAAATTAAAAAAGAAGAATTTACAAGATGTATACAGGCTGACTTTTTATCCACCTGCTAAATTTGTGGAGCAAGTTCAGTCCATGATACTGAAAACTTTCTATAAAAAAAAGGTATTAAAAATCGAAAAATTTTTTCGTCCTCCCATACGAAATCTGTTTGGCTGAGCGCTGATTTGTATGGGAGGACGAAAAATTTTTATTAATTTTTAATAAAAAAAATTATAGAAAGTTGTTCAGTATCATGGACTGAACTTGCTTCAAAAATTTTGCAAGTGGATAAAAAGTCAGCCTGTATAGTACTTTAACTGCAGAAATCATCAACTCTACAAATGATTGTGAGGTGCTCAGACTACATGACTTTTGTACAACCTGCGGGCTACAAGTAAGACCAAGTAATCGTTCGTAGCAATAAAATGTTTGCAGATCTAATTGAAAGTCTGGTTTGCAGAATCAATTGCATATTTTCCCCAAGCATCTAATTAATTCGCCTCTCAGCGTAGATCTTAGATATTGTTGATTAATCGTTTGTATTAAAACGTCTTTACGTTTTAGCTATTATGTTCGATTATCTCCTCCATCTTGTTTGAGCTTTAATTGAATGAAGCGTAGGTTGTCTGTGCTATTATGTAGAGAGTACTTTAATGTCAGCGTCGGAATTACCTTTGCCATTTATTTTTTTATCACCGTTTGGTGAAATACTGCCTGCTCTAATATATCAATTCGTAATCTGTTATAACAGCGTTATTAATATCTTCAGTGTTTTATTGCTGTTTTGTAAATGTTTAAATACTGTTTTCTCTTTTTCTGCCGTTTTTGTTGTATGAATTATGCCTATTTTTTGGGATTTTGCTGGTATTGTGGTCAGGTGATTTATTATTATTAATTTTGTTTTCCAAGCATTGCGGAAAATTTTAAGCAGTTTCTTTCTAGTAGGTAAGTAAATTGTTATGTATTTTTTATTTATTAAATATGATTATTGTAGCTTAATAGTGCATTACAAGTAGAAAAACAAACAATAATGATTTGCCATTTTTAAGCCTGTCTTTGTGTTCAACTGTTGGACAAACTCCCTTGTTGTACACTGAATTCCATACTTTTTATTGTCATCTAATTTTTGCTGGATTAATACCACTTTCAAAACCCTTTCTATGGCGCCAACCAGCTCACGGATGTAACACTTGCAGCTGCAACTTTTCACCTTTCACCCGCCGGTTCACTGACCACCATGGCGCCAAAACCTTTTAATCTTAACCTTTCATTCAAGATATCGATCGTAATCAATGACATATCCTTCCTTTGCCAGAGCACTTAACGTATTAAAAACTTCTCTACTGTTATCTATGTTGGTTAAAATTTTGTCTATACTTATTAAATCCGCGATGAATCTGTGTTATTTTTGCTTTTTCTTGTATATGTGTTTATTTCTATACTATTTTTCTCTTCGTGGCCTTCTCAATGTACAATTTTAGTTATTATAATTGCTAGTTTACTGAATAATCTCAAAACAGCTTCGTTTTCTTTTCATAAAGTTTTATGCAATTACGTGTGATAAATGGAGCAACATTGGGTACATGTCAATTCATTGTAGAGGATGCGTGTGCAACGCTCGTAATTTATTCGCATTGTGCGGCAAGCACTTGCATTATAAAGCTATGCAAATCGGCTGCCTTAACCACTTTCTTTTTATTTTAATTAGTTACAATATTCTATTTAGTTTCACATGTTCCGGTGACTTACAAATTTAATCCACTGATTTAATCCACTCCCTATGCTCAGTGAGCTGAATTTTTGCATACACATCAATCGATTTACAATGCAATATAAAATATGTTACAGTGGATCCGATAATTAAGCTGGAGGTTTGTTCAAACATTCATTTAACTATAATCTTAAAGTCACAATAAAGCTAGGACATAAATGTAATTTGAAAAGAAAATGTTTGCAAGTTGCAAAAATCAAGTTAAAAAAATATAGCGAACATAACAAAACACTTTCACGAAGGATGAACATATTAGCTCATCGATTGAAGCCACCCGTTCACTTTCGCCTTTCTTGGTCACGTTAGGCCAATAGTTCACAAGATACCCACGTCTTCTAGAGTCGTATCCGTAGTAGTCGTTCCCAGCTATCGCTTGCCACCGGACTTTTATCAATTAACTTTATTGAGCTTCACGTAAATTATTTCCTCAACACACAGCTTTTAGTTTTTCATTCGCAAAGAGATATCATATAGATTGTAAAATCGATAGACACACACAATTAATTAGTTAATATCAAAGCAATAATCTTCTATACTGTACAATACTACAGTATATACATACATCACCATTGATTTTATTGTTATCCAACATAAAAAAATTGGTTTAACTATTTGAAACTTAAGTGATTCCTATTCCGATATTTTACGATTCTATATTAAGTATTTCACTCCACTTTCTATTCATCATAAATCTTGCGGCCATTATTACTACATTTTTTCTTTTTATCTTCTCATATACCTACCGACAATAGCTTACAAGTGAGATTTGGTAAAGTAAAAGTTGCGAATGCATGCTAATGATCCATTGTTACTTTCAAAGAAATGATTCCAGTGTGTCGACATAAAATATGATTGGAAGTGCCGGTGATAACTCTCAGCTGCGGTGTACCAACATTCATGACAATATTAATGTAATATGATATTTGCTTAAAATTTTCTTCTTCTTCTTATTTAAGTTGTTAGTGGATCTTGTCGGTGGAGTATGCGCCAAACTTCTCGGTTCTCTGCCTTACTTTTTAGTGCTTGATACGACATGACCCCTGCTTTTTCTTTCAGTTGGTCTACATAGCTCTTTCTTGGTCGTCCTGGACCTCTAGAAAAAACTTTATAGATATGCCAAAATAATCTTCTGTTTTGAACTGATTATTTTCACAGAATAATTACTATGTTTTTATGTATCTTTCTTCCTCGTTACTCAATGCGTTGCAATTCTATGTTTCTTAAATTGTTATAACGAATTCTATTGTTACCCAATTTGATTTAGAATATGCGAATTGAACTGATGTAATGTAATGTAGAGGTAAGTATATGAAATTATCAGTATGCCTTCATATATTAAAATCATAATAGTTATAATAACTGTATCAAAGGCTCTAGTAAATGGCTCTATTATTCTCTAAATTACTGATGCACGCAACAGAACTTATGACCTGAACCCTGATATCGCGAGTACACAGGCAACGCTTAGCCCTCGGCTGTCATCCGTTGCGTGTTTGATAGAGATCTGCAGCCGAGCAATTGCCTTGTTTGTCGTACCCAGTGACATCGCGTCAATGAAGCTTAATCAGGCTTAACGTCGGAGAAGGCACATCTAAATTGCCTGAAATTGAACAACGACGAATCGTCTGACCTAAATATTGAGATTCAATTCCGTATACCATCTTGCGTTTGTTGTGGTGTTGTAGGAAATAAAATTAGTAAGAATAACTTTGGAAGTTTTAACTTTTTTTTCTAGTAGGAATAAAAAATTTTGAGCTGGGACAAGATTAATGAAAGATTGAAGATGGGCAATGACATATATGTATATGTCATTGCCCATCTGCTATGCTCTGCTGCATCTAGTTTTAGGAATATGTATTTCTAAAACTAGATGGCCAGGAACACGTTGGCCAGAAAGTGAAACGAGTGGCACAGGGAAGTGAGCTGAATGCTGCTGCAATGATGATGGATGAAGATTAAAAAAATGAATGTTATGTTATATCGACTACGAACTTTTAATAAAATGAAAACTGGATTCTCCAACGTTATAATATTTCGCAGCTCCAGGTTTCTCCGGTAGGTGGGTAATGCACGAGCAAGCGTACCCATTGCCTTCGGAATGACATGACTGAGCCGTTTTCGAGCGGGCCCTACGTCGCCGGATACGCCGACATCGCCATTTGTGACATTTGATGGAAGATTGTACTGTTTACATGCGAAACTCTATGGGCGGCTTCTCGAAACCGCTGCGTATTTATGTACGTTATCCGATGCGTACATCTCAAGTATACCCATCCGTGACTCAATGTTTTCTACGTAAGGAAAAGCAATATGTTCAAAATAGACTTTAAAGATCGTGTCATTCTTTTGCTAAATCACTTGACGGATGGCCTCTTGGCTATTAGCAGAATCACCTCGCAATTTACGAACGTGTTCGTTTGTTATTGAATCAGGTAATTCATCAGTGTGGTGTGTACCTATCTGCAGTTCATTCACCTTGCCGCTCAAGGCTTCAATAGCATTATTTTCGCATCGAAGACAACCCACACGCACCACGCTGCACATTTCCAAGTACGATGCACTAGGTTGAGGGAATGGGAACGCGTGATACGAATGCGAAAGGCTATCCGCAAAGTGTAGATTTTATCTGACCGTAAAAACCTCCGTAAATTCCGACCACTCCTAGCAAAACGGAGCGGACAAATTGAATTCCCTTGGAAAAGGGCAATGTAATCAATCAAGAATTAATCGAGGACACAATTACTATAATAGAAATATTAGTTAGCGTACCCCGGCAAAGATGATTGCTCTTCATATTGTTATATTGATTTTCCAAGTTAATTGAATGGTCAGAGAATAAAACAATCGACGATAACATAAACAGTTTCTTGGATATCATAAAGCAATTCGTGGTAAAAGTCTTGGAAGCTAAGAAAATAATTTTAGAGGTGGAGTTTCTTATTTTTTTTCTAATTTCCGTTATTTTTTAGGAAGCTACAGTAAGTTAATAAATGACAGTTTGAAAAAAACACACTAATGTTAAACTGAACTAAAAAGTAAAAAAAATCTTGTTAATTTATTGTTATATTGAAATTTATTTTTATCTTACTGTAATTTATTTATTTACTTCCTAGACTTTTACCAAGAACTGCTTTTATTTTTATAAAAGCATGTTTTTAGTTCCTTTATATTATTTTATGTAAAAAAAAACTGTTCACACAACAGGATAATAGGACAAACTTATTAAACTATTGTATTGTCACCGGCCGAGTGATACAGGTGAAGCTAATAAAAGCGTGTTAAAATAACAGAGTAGAAATGGATAACCAAGAGATTTTAGAAGCACTTATTATTATTTTTATAATACGGAATCCTGTTTAGAAAGACTTAAATCGTCCTGTCTTCAAGTCTAAATGGAAAACTATAAACTAAAATAATAACTAGTAAATTAGAAGTAAATTATTCTAAGTAAAACTTAAAAGCTATAAATGGAAATACTATATAAAACTTAAATAAATTAAATTAAATTATAAACTTACAAATAAAAAACGTCTTGCAGATTAGTCTAAATTAAAATAAAATACAGATTTAATATGATTGCAACTTCATTGAAGATTGACAAACTTAATAGTTTAATACAAGATTTGGTTGTGTTCCTGGCTGAAAAAGAAATTTTGACGTTGTGTAGAGGTAAAATCAAATCAAAGTAAGTAATTTTTAAGATATATTATAATATTATGAATATCCTACGATAATAAAGATTTACATATGTATTCGAATTTAAAACAACTTTTCAAATGCAGCTTTACTTTTTAAGGTATTTAAGGTACTTACTTCCTACTCTATGATCCTATTACCCTGCATGTCCACTGAAATGGCTTTGTCTTTAGAACTAGACTCAATTAGTGACAAGAAGGTATCTGTGATTTACGACGAGAGGAACAGCACACTGCCTGATGGCTTCTTGTATCTCTAAATGAGCACTCGGACTCGGACAAAGCCTATAGTCACTTACTTACTTATGACTTTAGCTTATCTGATTCTAATTTGAATACGTGGACAGATGACAGGCACTTGAAGAATTTGTCCACTGGACTTTTTGCCCTTGTAAAAACTGATGTCACGCAATACATTTCATTCGGCCGATAGATTCGTCAGAAGCACTGTAATTTTCCGAACCATTAAATCTTGTCAGAGAGTCATAAAGACTCCCCACGTGGGCAAGCGCGCGCGCGGTTTTTTGCTCGGTAGCACATCGTTCATCATTACGCGTTTATTATCTCTGTGGCCTTGGCCGTGAACGGTCGCGCTGAGGACACGCTGCCGCGTGGGCAAACGCTCCGGAGATGTGCTGCGCTGTGAATTTGGGATTGACACAACAAAAAACGTATTGTGCTCGCATCCATATAAAACATTTTGAGTCGTAAAAACTAGCCAACAACAGGATCATAAATTGAAATAGCTCCGAGAATTTCCATTTGCAATAAACAATTTTCTTTTGAATTCAGACATGACCGGTACTGGTACTATCTGAAACGATATGGATAAGAAATAAAATGGTTTCTAAGAAATCCCGTACACGAAATGTTGGTACGTGCGTAGAGAATTCAGTACCACTAAATATGCAAAAACCGCCCCCTGCTGCGGTCGGTGAAGCAGAACGAGCGATCGCCTTCATATAACCTACAAGTACCAAAGAAATCAGTCGTGATGTTGACGATTTGATTAACACTTATCATAAATACACCAGCAGCACCAAAAATATTAAATGTAATTGAAAAACCATGTCATCTCAACATTATAAATGCATAACGACTAAACAGGCTAAATAGATTTGGGTTGGTACGCACCCACATACAAAGCACCTCTGAGAGCTATTAAAAGGTAAATTGGCTGTTAGTGGTTTATTGGCCGGTGGCCGGTGGAATCCCGGTGTCCATTTGGGTCAATTGCATCAATCAGTGGATAGTAAGTGCGCCCACCAGTGCCTGCTCGCTCTCAGCAGACGAGAATCAGATCGTAAAACAAAACAACCCTGCGTAATTTCGCAACTACGTGTTCCGGGATTACCTTATTAACTGCACTTTACACCTGAGCTGCAAATTACTTCAATGTTCTTTAATCATGAATGTAATGAAGCGTACATACATTTAGTCATTACAATCTTACAATGTCCTCTTCAGGCAAATCCCTAAAAATATATATCAAGTTGACGTTAAGTAATTTTAATGTTATGTCATATACACCTCCCGCGAAATATGTACTTTACGATGTCGTCGGCTTAGACATATAATCTCCGCCCGGGGTCGTTGTACGGATTTCTAAAAGATACAGGATTCCCGCTAAAATTTATTATGCAAAGTATACTTTGAGAGGCATCTCATAATTATTACAAGAGGCCGTAAGATGTTTCATGGTAACAATAACTCTAGGCGTTGCGAGAAATTAATCCGGTTCGTGTGTTTTGAGAAACCCA
This sequence comes from Acrobasis repandana, assembly GCA_963576875.1. Classification (NCBI taxonomy): domain Eukaryota; kingdom Metazoa; phylum Arthropoda; class Insecta; order Lepidoptera; family Pyralidae; genus Acrobasis; species Acrobasis repandana. The sequence goes on from OY756225.1 coordinate 18,059,771, forward strand.
AAGAAGGCATCTCTGTAAAACGTGATTGCCATTAGTTTTTACGCCACCAAAAAAGTTACTATTTATATATTTATTTTGCATGTATATATATTGTAAAACACCGAAGAGTATGTACCATGTCATCATTGGTAATTGAAATGTCTATTTTGACATCTCATTATAATTCAATAGTGTTTGCTGTATATTTAGACACCTGACTCTCAATATTTCGTACCAGGATAATAAGTGTGATTCGAAGTAGTCAGGCATAATCTACACACGCGTACTGAATGATCAAGATGTGATATTCATTAATGTCACATTACTATTTTACGAAGATGGTAATAGATGCAGTAGATATATGCAATGACTTGGCAAGGGTACCTATTTATGCCAGTTGGTAGTCAACGCACGCTGATGAATTGTCGCCGGTAGCCATTCAACCTTCGAATTAATTTTATAATGATTTCCAACGAGGAGATTTAGTTTTCGCTCTATATGTGATGCAACAGGCCTGTACCCTGTACCGGTTTGCGGTCGGCTCCCTAGCGTCTGGCGAAGATGCGATAGTCAATGACTTTCAAATGTTAAGCATAGAATTGATTAAACCTGTTGATCTCGGTGCCTTTTATATTATGCTTCATATTACCAGTGTCACTATCACATGAACTGACATCATTTTGCTTTGCAGAATTTAAGTGTTGTTTTGAATTTTTAGCGCTTATCCAAAAATTGGACGTGTTTTTGCAAGATGGTATCTCATAGAAGCTCCCGTTTCGCGAATGTCAACTCGTGTTATATCAGAGGCGTTCTCACGGTAGCTCTAAGACGAGCAGAGAAAGCCTTATCTCTATCGGAGCGCGAACAATGTGAAGAGCGTGTCGATGCTTATCACCGTCAACTTATCCAGTGGCTCTAGTGCTCATTCGACTTTCACTCGAATGCACTAGTGTGTTGTTTCTAACAGAGCCTTGTTTGTGCTTGCCTTTTCTTGTTAGCGTCGTTGGAAGTAGCGTTCAGCTGATGCGGTTTCATTGTGAAAGTTCTGTTTTTCCTCTTTTTGCTTGTAGTTTTGTCGTCTACACTCATTATTACATTTTTATCAAAGAAACAGTAATAATATTACTCTGACAAAGCCAAAACAACAACGATTATATTATAGAGGTAATCGTTGTTGTTTTGGCTTTGTCAGAGGCGTTAACATTTATATAAGTATAAATTAAGGCGAAGATATAGGCAAATGGCCTTGAAGTGTGAAATAAATTGTTAACTCGTAAATACGGTAATAATTTCCATATTGCTCTTCGTCATGCACTAGATAGCCCTTTAAATTATTTTATGAACTGCCGTTGAAACTATTATTGGTGATCCGTCTAGCTTTAAAACTTGCCGTGGCCACTTTTGGCGGAAGCAAGTTTTAAAGCTAGACGGACTAATGTAAATACTTTCAACGGTGGTTCATAAAATAATTTAAAGGGCTATCTAGTGCATGACGAAGAGCAATATGGAAATTATCTCCATATTTACGAGTAAATAATTTATTTCAAGTGAGGGCGCCACTTCAAGGTCATTTGCCTATACCTCCACCTTAAGCACGTATTGAAAGCGGCAGACGGGGCAATGTTGTTTGACGTTTAATATTCAATAACAGGGCCGTAAAAGTATTGTCTCGTTTGTTATGGGTGTTCAGGGGACGCCGCCGGGTGCGACGGTCGCGCATGCTAAACCGGCCTGTCGTGATTTTAACAATTAGATAGAGAACAGACAAGACGTAACTTATTTCCATCTTCTATCAAAGCAACGGTTTAAAATTTAAACAACCCGCTCATGATTACGATTCTTTCACTGACATGGAATCTCAAGAGAATTTAAGCAAGTCTTCTCAAATGTTGTAGATAATTTTTTAGTAGTACTTTCAGGTATTAAACTGTAGCATAAGGAAAAAGAGAATAGAAAGATAAGCAATTAATTAAATTGTACCTTTGATAAATAAATAAACAGGTCAATCCACCGACGAGATGATGAAGTTTCTATGGAAATAAAATAAAAAAATAAGATTTTCATATGTGCCTTGGGGAAAGTTAACAACCATAAATATTTTCATATATTTCAGTTTGTTTTCAAATCAAATCAAATCAAATCAAATTCTTTATTTGCTTAATAAGAGTACAGTGTTGTCTTATAATTAAAAATATAGTCCTTCTTATTAACCCTTTCGGGTATAGCAAAATTTTTACATACATATTTATCTATTTTCTCCTAAAATTTTACAATTTATCAAATAAAAAATCCCTAATACTATAATAACACTTACCTGTCAAAAAGAGCTTAAATTTTTTTTTAAACAAAGTTAATTTGAAATCTTTATATTCTTTTGGTATTTTATTATATATCTTCGGTGCCATACATACTACACTGTCATGCAATAAAGCAGTTTTAGATGAATGCAGACACAAGTTATCACAATATATCTTACGTCGGTTTCTTATTACTACATCGGATAGTTAGACATTTGATTTCTGTATCTTCGATATTTCGTGGTGATATAGTGCAGGGCCGGCTGCGGCCCACGGCTCTAATTACAAATTGTAATGAGATGAACCCGCGCGCGCTCGATGCAACGACTTCACGCCTCTGCCCATACGGGCCACTAAGACTTTGCTGCCGCTTCTCTAGTCTCACTGCACTTTTGTTTGATTTGTTTTACTTTTCCTTCATGTTACATGTCGTCGGCTTTACAATGTAATGGCAAACGGTAGTCCTTTTCTTTTATGTATGTGGATTTCTGAGATCGTATAATGGTCATTCAGGTTGTGATTTAGATTCAGGTTTGAATAAAATCCTAAATTCGTTTTCTTTCTTTATTTATGGATCAGGAACATGTGAAACCTGCTTGTCAGTAGAATTTTGCTAGGTAAAGTACTCGTAAGTCCTAAAACAACTACCTAAATGCAGTCTTTACTTCACTTGTCTAGATATCAATACCATGCTATAATATGACCAAACGCAGCAGATGTTAGTAGTTAAATACTCAACTTGTACGAGTAATAATCCAATAAAACTTGCCAATATTGCACGGTACATAGCACGTACAATTTGCAGCGTCAGCGCGATCACACCGTGCGGCGCTTGCACTCGTAAAATTACACAGTTCACGTTCACGTTCCTACGTCCGCGACGGTCCGCGAGAGGCGTGTACTCTTAAACGAGGGCCACACCGAAAAGATCGGGAATAGAAAAAATTACAAAGATAATATAATAATGTTTACTTTTATTGTTTTTTGAAGTATTCTCCGTGACAGTCAATGCACTTTCGCATTCGATCAAACCAATTATTGAAACAGTAATTCCAGTCTGAATTGGATACAGTCAAAACAGCTGATTTGTAAGCTTCGACCGCCTCTTCTGGGCCGTGAAACCGTTTACCACGTAGCATATCTTTAATTCTTGGGAATGTAAAATAATCATTGGGGCTCAGGTCAGGGCTATACGGAGGATGGTCCATCAACTCCACGTTTTCCAGATTCAAAAACGCGCATGTTTTGCGTGCGGTATGTGAGCTCGCATTATCGTGGTGAAGGATTATACGACGATTCGGATTAATTTTACGAAGTTCTCTTATGACTTCCAGCAAACAAACAGTTGTGTACCAATCAGCAGTAACCGTCCTTCGTTCTTGTCAAGGAATCGTAGCCACATGACCAGTTTTCGATACAAACGAAGCGACCATTTTTTTCGACACGCTGCGTGAGCGAATAACTTTTGTTGACTTGACCTCACCCTCGAAGACTCAAACTGCCGATTGATGTTTTCTTTCGGGCTCATATGAATAAATCCACGATTTATCCCCAGAGACGATATTGTAAACTGCATTTGAGCTCCCTCTATTGAACCGTTGCAGAGCAGACCGACACCAATTAACACGAGCCAGCCGACTTTTGTTCCTCGGTCAAACGGTGGGGCACCCAGCGTGGAATTAACTTCTTGACACCCAGTTTATCATGTAAAATGGTCTGAATGGCTGTCATACCAATGCTGAAGAAAACCCGAATCTGCTCGTATGTCACATGTCTATCTTCTTTTACTATTTGGCGTACAACATCGATGTTATCTTGTGTTACCGCTGTTTTTGGCCGACCAGTAGAAGGGACTCTGGCAAGAGAGGAACGTCCACGACGAAACTCAGAATACCAACGATATATAGTCGTTTTACTAGGTGCTTCAAGTTCATAAGTAGAAACAAGCTCGGCGAGACATTGTTCTTGAGATAAACCTCAACGAAAGTTATGAAAAATTATTGCACGAAAATGTTCCCGCGTAAGCTCCATTTTTCTCACCGACTTGTCAAATTCAAATGGTCAATACTCTTTTCTTTTTTACTTTATTTAAAATTCAAAAATGGAATTGTGTTCGAAATAATACTACATTTCAAACACCGTCCTTCGATTAGAACTTTCTATCATTTACTATCATTCTATCACTGTATGTTTTGGTATTCTACACACCATACATATATGAAGTAAATTTATTAATATTCTATCTATATATATATATATATATATATATATATATCTATTTAAGAGATATGCTCAATATTATTAATAATAAATAGAAAAAGAAATAATTTTTAATAAAATCTATCCGTTAACAGTATCACTGCATTGTTTTTTAATATTCACTTGGATCCTTCTTAGGCGAAGGTTATCACTCGTGTTTAAATATTTATGCTGAAGGGACCGCTAACAACACCCACCAGAGCAAGTAACTCGAATACATTATGCGACATGTAACGGCTGCTACATCCTGTAAGCTAAATGTATAAATAAATATTTTAGATGGTTCATCTTTTACAAATTGTTCGTAGGTTAGGTACGTCAACACTTCTATTTTTCCATAAACAGCTACTTTATTTGTTGTTTTTTTGCACTTACTACTCTTATCTGATTATTTTAGTAAACTGTGACGAGTCTCCAGTCGTAACTACTTGAAACTTTGCACACTAAACAAGCTTTAAGATGACAGTAGTATATAATAAATACATATATATATATATATAAACACCAAGACCCAGGACGATTTAAAAAAGCTCATTTCCAACTTTCTCTGGCTGGGGATCGAACCCAGAATCGTAATTTTTTAACAATTTTTTGTTACTATGTGAGGCCGTTCAATCGGCCCTCGTAGTTCAGCTTTGTTGCATGCAGTAGTAAAAGTTTTCAATGGCTACTACTAGGAAGGTTAGTTCCCTATCTATTTCATCATCATCATATCAGCCACAGGAAGCTGGACATAGGCCTACCTCAAAGATTTCCAAAACGACCGATCGGAAGCGGCCTGCATCCAGCGTTTTCCTGCAACCTTGCTCACGTTGTCCGACCACCTAGCAGGTGGATGTCCAACGCTGCGCTTTCCGGTACGTGGCCGCCATTCGAGAACCTTTCTGTCCCATCGGCCATCGGTTCTTCGCGCTATGTGTCTCACCCACTGCCACTTCAATGAGCTTATCCGCTGGGCTACGTCTGTGACCCTATCTATTTATTTAACTTTTATAATCAGTCAATTTCATTATTGCAGATTAAAACGCGTAGTGTTAAAACTCATGAACCGACCATCACGGTATTAACGTCCACATCACTTTTTATCGATACGAGTACACAATAACCACGAAACCAGATTACCGATCCTAATCGTGACCACGACTAATTAAATTACAAGGTTCCGATTTTTTGCGCTTCTCCATATGTTCGATACAAAGATATGCATCACGATAGCAATGATGTTGATAGGGATAAAATAAATTACGCAATCGTTAGTGGTACAGATCTCTGACATTTTCTTTTACGCACGAGTACACGCCGTCTGGCTTGGGCTCCTGTTTTTCCATTTGTCTAGTCCTGATTGGACTTTGAAAAGTAATAAATATAAAAAAAATCTATTCATCAGAATCTGAACTTGATATTCAAATGGAACGGATAATATTTATTCAATAAGATATACTACATTTGATATTTCAATGGAGTATACTGTTAGAATTAATCATCCAATGTAACACTTAAATTATTTAAGATGTTTTTTTGGCTGATTAAAAAGGATGGACGGTAATATTTTCTAAAATCATAATTATATCAGTTTTCCAATGTGTTAAAAGAATAAATCTGGTTGCTATAAGATAACTAGTTCGTTTCCCCGGGGCTTCATTATTGTACGTGTACGTGTTACGCCGAGAAAATATAGCAGAAATAATAGGCGTTCAGGGAGTACACAAATTGTTTTCGGCATTCGTTTATGACTTGTCGCAGACTAGACTTACGAATATTTGTACCATATAAAATGCGGAAAATTTTATTATGAGATATTCTTTACATTATGTCAAATTGTCAACGGAAACTACAACACAGTTCATCTAGGGTCTATCCTGTGGGAAATACTTTAGTCCAACCGAACTTCAATCAGCCAGAGTTATCTGTACATTGTCGTAAAGCTGTCTAGACGCAAATTTAGTTGACAACGTTGTACTCGTAACTACGAAGATAAATATTGAAATGTATAAATTAAATATCTTTATTTACAGCGTAGTAGTCGGCAGTAACCAGAATTTACGCAAGCTTTATCTATCACTTTTAAATGCATTAGTAATAAATCTATAATTAATTTAAATTTATTATTAATCTTAGTTTACGATTGTGCAGTGCAGCATCAGCCATTCAACCAGAAAAATAATTATCAACAGCTCTAATGGCTAATGCTGCAATCAGCCATTAAAACTGTCGATATTTATTTTTCATAATTCATTGAAAACATATCGCCTGTCAAAGCTTCAACAATCATATTTTTTCTTCGACGTGTTAACATGCGACGCCAAACATGATCTTGGGGCATTCATCTTATTTACCACGATAAATCTTCATCACATGGAGTGTTATGGTAAATAGTTTTGGTATAGATAATAACTCTTTGAAATATGTGTATCATTAGATATGCTAATGAGATATATAGATCGTTTATTGAGTTGCCTTCATATTTTGAAGCACCGACATATTTAAGAACCAAGATGAATGACCATCCATTTGTTATCCCGACAGCGCATGATAAATTTGTTTTTTGTCCCTTCATGATCGAGGGCCCGATCGATGTGACTTCCAAACCAATCGGACCCATAATGATGTCACTGGGCGCGTTGCCGTGTTATCGTTGGATGTTTTTGCGCTGTTGCCTCGTCATTACGTTTTTACAGCGCCTGTATTTGCAAATGCGGTTCCGATACCGTTGTCGCTATTCGAATGAACCGTCGAGTGCTTATCGGGTCTTAGCACGAATTGATGTTTCGTTGCGTACTCCCAAGCAGAACAATACATGTAAGCTTTTTTGGATCCGTTTGTTTGTACAGCAATATAAATTCAACGGCATCATGTATATATACATTGACGACGTTTTGACCAACTCACCAGGGTGTCAAATACAATTTCGTCTCTGATCTGTATCATCAATTTCAGTATTCATTGAGAATAACTAACACGCACGATCGACGATTTCGCAACAATAAATAAACCTCGCGATCGTTCGGAAGCATATAATTTTTTATCTTCATTCGTAACAGTTCTATGGAATCATTGTTTGAAAGCTAAAATAATATTCGGCGAACAGTTAACCGCCTGCCTTCAACAGTCAATTTTATATTTGTTTTCTATTTTGTTTCAGTTACTGCCACTCTACCACCACAGAGGCCTTGGATACCACTGACGCGACCGAACAGAACACGGCCAACATGTAAGTACATTTTAATTAATCACCTACATTATATAACTTGTTATTTGCAGCGGGCAGTAGTAATTTCTAACGATAGACATCACTGCAATTTCCTCTGCGTTATTCGGCGTACTACAGGCACTACAGCCCACGGTGCTGTTTAATATTGATAGTAAAAAGTTTCCAACGAGTTCGTCATTAATAAAGTGTCATGGTGGCGTGTATGGGCGCGGCGAGCGCGAGCCTACTCATAAATAAACAGCTGAAGACCGCCCCGCCGATCCAACGGTACACCATCCACCCGTGAGAGAGCCCAAGGAAACATTCGGTCCTGTTCAAACTACTCGCGTGTATTCATGCGACACCCGCGCCGTTACTTTGTTAACGTGTTTTAACGTTCCCGATGATTTGTTAACGAAGGTTTTGTCACCGTCTTCCTTTTAACCAGAGGATAGACTACTCGTACATTGTAAATAAATTTCAAAATAATATACGACTGATCTTCATAGACTTCTTTTTATTACGTAGGCAGTCAACTTTGTTGCCATTAAAATTTATGGCGCTAGTATTCAATATGTCGACGCATTTTACATTGGTGTTAAAATTGCTGAAGCGCTCGATAAATTCATTAAAGAGATTTATGTTACTGATGCCAGAGGGTTATATAATTTTTCTCACGAATTGCACTGGGGAAATTAATCGAATATTTTTGGTTTGGTCGCAGCACTGGTTTCCGTCACGCATTCCTGCCGGAGGTCGACTCTGGAAGCACGGCGCGGACGCCCGCCTAATTTACATAAATCAAAACGTGCCACACGCTCCGGGAGAAATGACTATTTGTAAATATTTATCATTCGCTACGGATTATTTTATTGCATAACAGTTGAGGCTTCGCGTCGTCCCCGTATAATGTAACCTCATTTGAACAATGAGTATTTAGGGCAAAGATTTTGTAGCATAGCGGCTCAGTGAGTAACCGCCTTACGCAAATTTTAAGGTCAATCGTTAATTTAGCTGGTTACGCACGTCAGCTTTAAGTGATCAATAGATCATTTTTTGTTCTTTTTTTTGTATTCTTTATATTTTATTTTTGTTTAGATCGCATCAATTATGTAATGAGCTCATGCAGCGATGTTGAAGTTGATACCTAATGCCAAAAAAATCCTTTCACGCAATTAAAATATTTTTTTTCGAATATGTAGACACAAAAAAAGGAAAGTATTTTTGCAATCAAAGCTCATAGAGTAAAATACGCTTAATTATTAGGCCCTTTGGAACAATAACTTGGATTGTCTGACTTAGGACTAAGAACTCTGATTTGACATCAGATGAGTAATCGAAAGAAGTTTAATATAGCATGCCGAAATCATTCGCTTGGACAGATTAGCTCAAGTTGATGAATGCCCACGGCCAGATACAGGAAGAGAGGAAATGCCCTTCGTCTCGCAGTTCGAAGCCGAACAATGCACAATGAGAGACATTGGCTGCGACCTCCTCGCATCCGTGAACCTGTGATTGTGGACATCTTTGCTTTCTATGGGTAATCTGCGCCTTTCATACTTCAACGGGTTTTCCTGGTCGGCTTTGTTTTCATACAATGTTTGTTTTAAATTAGCTGATTTCATCAGGGAGCAAACAGTTCCTTGTTGTAGCACCCTGAGGGCACTTGCATTATGTGTGCGCTAGAAAGGTTGTAGTATAGTCTTGACAGGTTCTAATAACTAACGAAGCAAGTAGGAAATTTCCACATACCTTTGCTCGTTCCCGAAGATGTTTAAAATACTGCAAGTATTATCCTTAACTTTCGGCCAAGTATAGTTGGGGAACTTCACGACGCATTTGAAGTGACAACTCACGGGTCCAACTAATTTTATTAAGTATAAATGAGCTTCCCCTGATTTAAGAAGTTTTTGTGTTCATCAGTCACACTATTCAATCCAGACCAATCTTTAGGTCCATCGGGTGTAGACAAATATTTCTTAAACCGCAGGCTTTATCACCAAGTGCATTAGATTGGCTATATAGAAACCGTCAGCTGTACCATTCCCGCATTGCAGGGGGTTGAATAAATAAAGAGAAATATGTATCCTTCACAGTTTTACGTCTTAGTCATACCGTTAAGTTAAATTAATAAACTGGAGAAGTTTTGATTACTGTTCCTCTCTTCATTGTACATTTTACACTTATGACGGAACGGAAACGGTATGTGCATTTGGATTCAGAAGTTGTTTGTTAGTTTGTTTGTGTTTCCTGGAGAAGTCTTCTGATGAACTAATCATAGTTCCATATACTGATCACGATACCTAGAAGGGTTATTAACACTTATAAATACTTTAGTGAATATTTATTAGTGGCCTGCCCCAGACACGGAGAGCGACTTTGTTTTATGTTTGGTAGTATTGATAAGTAGTTAAGACTATGTATTTATCGAGATAGAGCGTCCGTCGCGTGAAAAATCTTAATGTAATGTCGTTGGCGTAACTCTATTCCTCCATCAAGCTATCAGCTCCAGCGCGTGTTCTTTGACCTCGATGCCATCGATTGACTTTTTATGGCGCTCGCTTTATGACGTCCTCAGCTTTAATATAGAGGTACATCGATGACGGCGATATTTACTTTTATCGAGTGCGAGCAATGGTGTTTGATTATAATTTCTTTTTGTAGGGTTTTCACAATAACATGGTCTATTAAATATTCATGCGGGGCCTGCCCGTCGTACTCGAGATTTAAATATCGACTATTTTACTAGTGGTTCTGTGAGAACAGTAGACCTGGCGAGCTCTTGTAAACATGCAATAACTGACACTTTCTTTCCCCTTTCCCCTGGCTTAGCAAAGTCATTTCAGTGGAATCCGTCCATATACAACCAGTTAATGAAATAACGCAACACCTCTCGGGTTGTAACTCAGTCCATGAAACTGAACAATTTTTGTTCTACAACATTGCCAAATTGCCAAAAATAAAATTCGATTTTCATACAAATTGACTCAATCAGCTGATCAGTTTGTATGAAAATTCAAATTATTTTTTTGGGTTTCGTGAAAGTTGTAGAACAAAAGTTTGCTTGTTTGTTTGTTTGTTTGTAATATCTTTATTGTACTTTGAACACATCAACATATAGAGTAAATTGACAATGGCGGACTTATCTCATAATGGAACCTCTTTCAGTCAACAGGCGAATAAGTAGATAGGACAATTATTTACAAAAAGAGTAGAAGTGCATACCTGTATAGAATAAAAGAAAGCATTCAAGTTGTTCAGTTTCATGGGCTGGGGGGTTTCATCTGAGAGGTTTTGCGTTATTTCATTAACACATTGTATAACGCTACAGCGCACTTTCCCCCTTTTGGCCTATTTCCCCCCTAATAAAAAAATGCGAAAAGTTTTTTATAAATTAAGGAACTTGTGTGCATACAACCAATCTCGATGATGAGACACGTCACCATCATCCTAGACGATGTTTAAGAATTAGGTACGTTAATTAGATTATGCAAGAGTTTATGCAATTTTCTTATGTGTTAAAAGCTATCATTAATGATATGATTTGAATGATATGAACATGAATGATCAATGATATTATGATCTATGATATTAATTCATATGATATGAATGATCATAATGATTTTTCGAGCTGCCTAAAGGCATCAAACGTGGTTCAATGAATGTCATCAAGTAAACAGTATTTTTTACGCATTAGTGAACTATGCAATATTGTCTGTCCATATTTAGAATAGTTTATATTAAATAAACAATAAAGAGGACATTAATTTATTGAGCTAAATTTGGGCCCGCTCGAGCTCTTTTTAGGTCGGTATAAATTTTATCGAAAATGCGGACAAACTTGGAGAAAGAATTTATATTAGAGCCTTTGATCTCTTATTCAATATCAGGATGAGTATCGAGGGAAATTGACTTTTAACTTAATTTGCTACAATCGACCCAGTGGATTGAATTATGAAATGGAGATTGCCTTTGTCATTGCTTGATTTCAACTGATGTAAATCAGTATTTTTTTGAGGAAAAATAATGTTATTCGTAGTTTAAGAAAAAAATATGTGAGTTTAAATGATTTAAGTTAGTATAAGTTTTAGATTGTTTTCTGTGAATATAGTTTGAGTCATATTCCAGCTTTGGGATGTTGCAGGTTTCGGATGATAATGATGATGAATAGAGAAATAGATTATGGAATGGACTTTGGTACTTTAATCACGTACTTTTTTCTTTTGGGGTAACCAGATCCCAGGTCAATAAGACCCAAAGGTCATTTTAAGCGTGATGTTGACTAAGTTATTAAAAAGGAAATCAAAATAGTTTTTAGGAAGGAAATCAAAATAGTCAATTGTCTTTATACATTAAAATTGAAAATCTACGAGTTTTTCAATTTGTATTACTAATAGTTTTCTTAATACACTGAAGATAATCATTATGACACTATCCATAACAGGAATAGTGTATCTGAATTCTGAATTTCTAATTCCTAACGTCGCAGCCTCGCTGCGGTTTGCCTACGCCACGTAATGGCATAGCCAATAACGCTCCACGCCTTCCATTATATTCAGATGAGCAGAGATGGTGTTAGTGTCTTATTTTTTTTTATGCCGACATCAGCTTGGTAATGAAGGAGATATGGCTTATACGAGTAAGCTACATCTTTAGCTGAATAACTCTGTGATTTATTCCTCACAAAGCTAGCTCGTAATACTGCTAGCATGTCAATTTTTCACACGATTTATTAAGGACGAGTATATTAAGATAAAAATCAATTTCATAATAAATATATTGTTGCTTTAAAACTTGCTTTTTACGAGTAAGCATTCTTGAAGGGAGAGCAGGAGTGCGTAGGTGTTAATCGTGCGATTAATTAATTGCACTCAAGTGTGTAAAGTGTATTAAGAGAGAAATTTCTCCTAAAAGATAAATAAAGTTCTAATTACATGTGAAATAATTGGTACAATTCCATATCAATGCTACAACAAGAAAACCGAAGTAACCTTTGTGATTGCTTATTTCGTTGTTTCTCGCGATTATGGAAACTGGAGTAATTGAGTGGAGCGGTTTAATGTGTCATACAAATTGCTGTTGTAACTATTTCTTCAAATCATTTGCATATAACAATATTTTTTAATGAGCACAATCATCACATCGAAACCACATCATTATCAAGTGGTTCGAAAAAAGTAGCCTATGTGGTTTTTTGTAGGTCTTCCTTTCTTGATTTGTTAAGGTGAACTGTGACTAGGTGCAGTAGTTTCGTCACTTTCCGTCTTGAAGTACTTACAGTGTGATTACAATAAGAATAGGACGGACCATTCGCTAATTTTAGACGCTTAAGTACCGTTTGTAATAAAAAGAGATTAAAAAGATATTTACACCTCCCCATTTTCAAAATATCGATTGCAAATTCGATTAAAAATTTTAAAGATGATGCCGATGATAAGTCTCGCCTTCATTACTCCACTAAGATCGAGGTGTTGGTGGAGTACATCAGAGTGAAGACCCGTTTGATCCTGAGGGTGGTAAAGTGGGAATCGCGTAACAACGAGAATCTTTATTCATATGTCCTGCGAGTTCCAACCGATCAGCTGGCGACCTTTAGCAAGGAGGATTTCTGGCTGAAGGGTGTTTCTAAGATATCGTGGACGATTGTAAAGATCTTTTTATCTATACTAATATTATAAAGCGGAAGAGTTTGTTTGTTTGTTTGTTTGTTTGTTTAAACACGCTAATCTCAGGAACTAATGGTCCGATTTGAAAAATTCTTTTTTTGTTGGGTAGTCCATTTATAGAGGAAGGCTTTAGGCTATATAACATTCCGACAACCACGCGAACGAAGTCGCGGGCACAGCTAGTATTTTATATGTGTGTTTATTCTGTAAAGGTATTTATACTATGGGCCTTTAATATTGATATATTTTGTTGTCTGAAATAAATGATTAATTATTATATTATATTCATTAGGTTTCAGAGAGAACCTCCAGAAGTATCTATATAAACTGAATTATAGGAAATATATAAAATACACAAAACATAAAGATCGCCTTGATGCACCCTTCATGATTGGTTTGAGACACATTTTCTTCTCTCTCAAGTACGACTTACTTCTTCATGTGCCTCCACTTACTAAGTCCGAATTGTCCTTCGCCCGATGCAACATTTCTTCTCTGCTCATTCTCTCAGTCCACTCTAGTTTAATTTGGAGCCATAATTCCTTTTTACTTCTAAACTTTCTTTTTTTTCCAGCCACTTGTTCATCATTGCGACTCATATTCGCCTTTTCTAAAGACAACATCGACCACATCATTCGTCATCTCTCGCAAACGAAGCTGCTCTCAAGAGTTAGTATTAAATATATTGAAGGCATCTACATGATTCATATTAGCTTTAATTTTTTATTACACAGCATAATCGAAGGTTGTGTTTATTCGGCCATTCCTCTCGCACGATGGCCGATGGTCGTGATAAACCCACCGTGTTCAGGGTTTCTGATTAATGCACCGGCGATAAATCTAGCGAATGCATTTCTCGCTTTCCGCACACGCTACGGGATCACTGTGCCTAGTACGTGTAGAGCTGATTTCACACTGGTCAATCCTTTTTCGTGTGTATTTTGACACCAACACTGGTTTCAATACTTTTCAAACTGCTTTAAGCAACTGGCATCTAACATCTGACACGATTTCCATCTAATCTGACATCCGGGACCACCGGCTTAACGTGCTTTACGAAGCTCGATGGACATCAATGGATTTGTACAATAAAAACAAACAAATCTAAGGAGCCTATGAGGTAAAGTAGTTCTCTTCGCACAAATTTAGCCACGATAAATGCTTCATGCTACAAAAACTCATACTATCGTCCATGTGATCGCTGTTTTATAGTACATTCGATACGATTTGTCGATGCAACTGTTTCAGTAAAATACACACCTCATGTTTGTTGTTGTTTTTCATCTAAATCTATACTTTTTTGTATAATTTCTTTGATTTAAATAATGGATTTAGAGGTTTTGGGCAATTCTTTTTAGTTAAGAAATGGTTCTTCTCTGAGTGGTATTTTGTTTCTTTTGAAAATTGACATAAATTTGTAGTAGTCCTAAAACAAGTAGGTATCAATTTCTAATTTTTTTGATTAGAAATTTTCGTCATTTTTTACAAATTTCAATAACAAATGTTCTTAGTTTTTAACATTTCAGTTTTTGCACATATTTTTGAAATGACTTATGTCAGCATTACATTTAAGTTGTCTGGTAAAAAAAGTAAAGGGCCTTAAGTCGGCCAATTACAATTTCGTGTAATAAAGTAAGTAACTTTGAGCATATTATTATGAGCAAGACAGGAATCGCGAACTCCGAAGCAGCTACGAATACAACCCGGGTGCACTAAGAAAGAAACAGTACCTTTCAGTCGACAATTTAAAGACGATTATATCAGATTTTCGTTTTAACAGATTCCCATATTTACAAATTTCTATGTCTACAACAGTGCTTTGCAATTAAACGCGAAACTGTTCCCGGTTTAATTAATTGTGTTTTATGATTCGCTTTGTTTTCGCTCCATTGTTATCCTACAATGGGACACCCGTTGTTGACTTGACTTTCTAAAGCTATGGACAAATGTGGCACGATAGTTTACATTGTCGTGTAAAGTACGGTGGAGCACTATTAGGTTGCACTTTAACATTTGTGTACACCTTATTCCTTTGAAAAATACGTGTTTTTAGAACTGGTTTGTTGATCTTAATGTGTGGCTGACTGTACATTGGGAGAGATCATGCAATTTAGATGGTACTAATTAGTGTCCACTGCCCAGAACAATAGCGTTGGACGCGGGTCAAGGGTTGTCTGGGATGCGTTTGGAATAACATCGAGGTTATCGGTAACATTATGCATTGGGTGATAGATAGTTGAATGCCTTCACAACACAGGTTATATTTTATGATTTTCTCTATCATTTTCAGACTCTGTGACTATTTTATATTTCCGTCGCATTTATTAAGTAGATTTTGGAGCTTAATATACTGTTTGCCAAGGCTTCGACTAGTTGAATGTTTTGTCTAAGTCTGTACTTTCTGGTGATTTTCAAGTTCTTCGTCATTATTATTATTATGCACATTTGTTTTTGGCGAAACAAGAACAAACGATTAAAAAAAGATGTATAAACCACCTTATATTGGAAGGGTTTATTTATTTATTTAACTTTATTACAAAAATTGTAAACGGCGGACTTAAAGCCTTAGGCTTTATCTACCAGTCAACTGACTGGTGGTGCAGAGACAAGTGAGGCTAAAGTAGGAGCAAAATTTATCATTACTTTCTAAATAGTTAGTATTTGAACTTTAAACTTACATATAATATTAGGTCCTTACATATGAAATTGCCGTTCAGTATCAAAAAAGTGAAACAAGTTTTTTTTAGTGAAATTATTATTTAATCAATCGAAGTATGCGCCGTTGTTATCGATACACTTCCGCCATTTTATAGGCAGATCATTGATACCTTTGGAAAAAAAATCCTGGGAGCGAGAGTCTATGAACTGTTTGAAGGCGGTTTTGACTGCCTCATCAGATTTGAAATTTTTTCCTTGTAAAAAGTTATCCAAATTTTAAAAAAAGTGGTAATCGGTTGGGGCAAGATCTAGAGAGTATGGTGGGTGACGCAGAGGATCCAGTCGCAGCTCCTCTAACTTGGCGATCGTTTGATGTGCAGTGTGTGGTCTAGCGTTATCCTGAAGAAGCAGTGGGCTAGAGCAATTCATCAGTCTCGGTTGTTTAATGGCGAGCTTTTCCATCATTGTTTGCAATTGTTGGCAATACAAGTCTGCAGTAATCGTCTGGCCTGATCTCAAGAAGCTGTAGTGGATAACACCAGCACTGGTCCACCAAACACTAACCAGAATCTTCTTTTTGGTCAGTTTTCGCTTAGGGCAAGGTTTTGCCGGTTCTCCAGGGTCAAGCCATTGTGATGATCGCTTCCGATTGTTGTACAGGATCCATTTCTCATCACAAGTCACGATACGGTTCAAAATCCCCTCATTATTGTGGCGATTAAGCAAAGAAACGCAGCAAGCAACGCGTGTTTGTTGGTTTGCTTCAGTCAATTCGTGCGGTAACCACTTTTCGAGTTTTTAATTTTTTTCCGATTTGGTGCAAGTGGATAAGTATCGTTTTGTCACTTACGCCGAAGGCTGCTGCTAATTCAGAAGTGGTTTGAGATGGATCCGCTTCCACTATCGCCTTCAATTCTTCGTTATTCACTTGAGTATCAGGTCGTCCACGAGGCTCATTGTGTAAATCGAAATTTCCAGAACGGAAACGTTGAAACCAAAAACGCACCGTTCGTTCGTTAGCGGTGCCTGGTCCATACACGTCGTTAATTCTTCGAGTCGTTTCTGCAGCACTGGTGCCACGGTGGAACTCGTATTCGTAAATACCGCGAATTTTCAATTTGTCCATAGTTGTTGTTATAGCAATGTTGAAACTCAAACAAATGATGTTAAAACAAATGAAATACGAATTTTAAAACAATATTTTTCTGGCTTTATTTCGAAATAAATTTGAATTTGGAATTCCTAATGAAACGCAAGATATTTGATTTTAAAGTTGCCAGTATTGAAAATCGGCAATTTCATATGTAAGGACCTAATATTATATATATTGCATGGCTATGAATAAATTACATAAACTATAAAATATAATACTTAAATATAGTATATTAATTTATATTACCTACTACCTAATAAATATATGTATATATACATATTAATACATAAATATCCATAATTTATTTATTATCTGACAGTCCATGAAGAAAGTAACCGCGCACTGCTTTTTTAAATGCAAGTCGACTAGGGGCTTTACGAATTTGGTCGGGAAGGGCGTTCCAGAGCTTCACGGCCTGTACGGTAAAGGTACGGATGTACTGTACCGTACGTATTACAAACTTAAGATGCGCATTTTTTTGCGCCGAATAATTAGATAATTTTAGTTAGTACCTAAGTACTTCTTGACTTCGGCACTATAATGTAGCGTTGCGAAAGTTCAGTGAGATATTGACATCGTGTCGCGTTAACATAAAAGTAAGGAAGCGGTTTGAACAGATGCTCGTTCCCATGCAACTGGCGCCATATGCCGCCAGCCGCTGCCATATTCGCCGGAAAGACGCCACCCGACGTAATTATTGACTTTCTTATGCAAATTGTCGGGAAATCAATAACCATTCCACCAGACACTGCAACGAATTCTTCTATTGTACTAATGTCCTTCCAATAACATTCGTGATTGTCTTCATCCACGATTAATGATGCAAGTTCGTTGGCAGCAGTCGTTGCGCCGACGTCTCAATGAGGTACTGTTGAATCGAAATCGCATGCAACGGATCCATTAGCAGAAGGTGAAATCCATATAGCGAGCCAATCGGCGACGTGCCCCGATCTCACTCAGCCACTAACAACATCTTGTTAGCACCTATTGAGACTTCTTACGTCATTGTCGATTACGCCGGTCTCTGACCGAACGTAATCTAATGAGTTCTTTACGATGCCAATCCGAATGGAAATCTTCGTAAACTTAAATCGGTTTTAATGAGCCATATTTACTACGCAAAAAAGGAACCTGTCTCGCCTGCTCACGAATCATATTGATATTAGAAATCATTACGTGAGCGTGACTAACGTAACGGTATCAATATTGTTTGCCTAATGAGCCTGGGCGGAGTTAAATGGACGTTTTACGTACGGGTTTATGCGGGATGTAATAACATGCGGGACGTTACGTGGGAGGCGATGAAATGTGTACAATAACCGGTGCGACATGCGACTTGCGACGCGTGCGCTGATCTCGCAGCCACACAACGGCCCTGCAGCACGCACACATCGCCGGTGACATGCATCACTAGCCGACATCCGCTGCCCCGCCTTTTCCGATTCCTTTTTTTACCGCCATGCAGTGCTAGCAAAAGCCCTACAACATTATATTATGACATATCTGATGCACCCACGTGTCGTCCCGTCAAAACGCATAGCATTCCGAACACAATGGCCTATCACAAATATTGTCGCGACAAACAGTTCATGTCGCCCTACCCATTGTTTGTTGCTTGTACACGTACTATTTCATCATCGTATTCGATTTATTTGAAATGAAGATACGCGTCCATATGTCCGACATTAGCATTTATTATGTCGGAGCCGAGCTTTCGTTTCGTCCGTAGTTCCTTAAACAACAGGCGATTAGCGATGCGCGTATTGTCTTGCGATATTTGGCATGTGCGTCGCGTCCGCGTCCCAGCGGCGCATCGAGCATACAATGGATGTATTTGAAGCACGTGCTGCGGCCGTATTGATGGCCGCACCGCTCGCCCATCGCAACGACGCCAGGTGACTTCGGCTCTTAAAGATTAGCATGAGCGCGAGTGCACCTTCAGATCGTTATCAATTTGTCCCGACCATAGCGCAGCCACCGACCTCCACGCATTGTCTTGTCCTTCCAACTGTCATTTGACCGTCAACGAAGCTTTGTCTTACAAACTTAACTGCCGCTTCTTTGTACGCTGATTGACTGGAATGGTTAGCGATTAAATCTAGATAATTGCATCGCCAAGGTCTTCCACGAAGTCGACATTTAGACGGGCAGGCTTCATACTCAGCGCGCCTTTTGATCCGCGTAATGAGACGGGTGCGAGCGCGCCGCGTCCGCATAAATCCGAGGTAATGGTGTGGAGCGTGAGAGAGCACGGTCGTGCCACCTTAGTTTACGTAATGGGTTGATACGTTGAATGACTCGACACCATTCGCGCTGCGGACTCCCATTAACGCCAAATTTCCACCTTTGCCTGACTAGACACAACAAACTGGACGAACGCTTGCCATAATAAACTGTTGACCGTCGATAACGACGGTAATATACTCCACACGACTCGCTGTGGGGGTCGCCGGAGCGACAGCTAAAGGCTCATTTTCCATACTTGTCTCAAAAGAATAGAGGTGAAAAGCCGACGTCATTGTTCGACGAGATGAGGCGTCGAGTCACGATACCCGACGCGGATGCCGCTGCGGAGATACGATTAGAAAAACAAAAGCCATTGATCGCGTGCCGGTCGCATGTGGAGCGTATACGAGGCTCTTTTTAATTGAAACATTTTTATCTGACGCTACCTATCCCGCCGAGCGACGAAGCGCCATGACGGCAACTAATTAGCGATGATGCGACATGTGTTGCTGACGGCGACTATGAGATAAATGTACACGGCCGCTTAGAAACTCAATTAGAGATGCATTGATGCCATTGATGTTTCTCCGTTTCCAGGTATCTTCACGGTGATGTGTTACAACGTGCTCTGCGACAAGTACGCCACGCGACAGATGTACGGCTACTGCCCGAGTTGGGCCTTGGAATGGGACTACCGAAAAAAGGGCATTCTAGACGAGATCAGGCATTACTCTGCAGATATCATCAGTTTACAGGTCAGTAATATCATCCATCATATTAGCCACATAATAGTCCACTGCTGGACATAGGACAGTAATATGGTATAATAATTTTAATGGGTTTTTTCTTAGATTTAGAAGATCACGTCTTTGAAACCTGAAATCTATCGGTGGATTATACAGTATGATCAATAGTAATAGTTGTAACTTGTATGTCATAAATGCTAGAACTATTGTTTCTAAGTAAGTAACGCAACGAATGTAAGCTTCATTACTTTCGTGTTCGGGTCCGGAGCTTTATGATGTTCAGCAAGACACTACGCTGGAACTAGTAATACTGATCAATTTAGTCTAACTAAAGAAAATGGATTTATCTCGAAAACTATAGCGACCTTGCCTTTTATCTGAATGGCAAAACATAGTCGCACAAGGATGAAGTAAAAAAAGTTGAAGTGATGTAACAGGTACCTACAGGCTAGGAAGAAATCGATGTGACCTTATTTATTTATTTACCTATTTTTTTTTTCAGGAAGTAGAAACGGATCAGTTCTACAACTTCTTCCTGCCGGAACTGAAGCAGGACGGCTACGACGGCATCTTCTCGCCGAAATCTCGGGCCAAGACCATGTCGGAGTCGGAGAGGAAGTACGTAGATGGTTGCGCCATCTTCTTTAGATCTGCTAAGTGAGTACAATTACACTTTTTAACACACACTACGTTTGAACTGACAATATGCCTGCTAGCATCAAACGCGCCGCATTGGCCGCATTACCATTTTTTTTCTTTTCTTTTTTAGGGTTCCGTAGTCCGACAAGGAACCCTTATAAGATCGTTCAGTCCGTCCGTCCGTCCTAGTCTGTCACAGCAGAATATCTTCTACGTTTATGAACTGATTTGCATGTAACTTGGTTCGAGGAAACTTCACATATAGATCTCATTTTTAAAAATACAAAAAATTAAAATTACCCCTTTTTAAGGGTACCTCCCCATACATGTAAAGGGGGGGTGAAATATTTTCTTGAGTGCACCCCCTTGTGTGGGGTATCGTTGAAAAGGACTATGAAAATAATGTAGGGTTTCCATACAACACTTTTTTATCAGCTTTACTATTTGCGAGATATAGCCCGCCAAAGTCGTTTACACGGCGTCCCCCCCCCCCTGTAATTTTTAGTCTTGGACCTATAAACTTCAAATCACTCACGTAAAGAAACAGGCGCGGAAACTCTTATTTAAAATTGTTTCGGGTATCCTGTGATGAATACTTTTGAAATTATAAATAAAATAAAAATAAATACTTTTTTCCAAAAGAACAGTATAAACTTAAAAAGTTTTTTTACATATTTTACTGTTAGGACTGAATGAAGCTTAATAATTTTAAATAACATCCAGAGAAGAATAAATAGGTAAATCATTTAAATATTACTTAGAACTAGAAAAAAAACACACGCGGCGACAGACAAAATGAGCCGCGGCGCGGTCTAGGTGCGCGGTGCGGTGTGGAGGGGTGATGCAAGAAATGCAAAACGGCGCGGTGCCAAAAATGACTACGGAACCCTACTTTATGCGTGGTCCGACACGCACTTGGCCGGTTTTTTAATTAATCACTGTAGTGAATTCTTGCAGTTCCTTTAAAATCTAGGAAGTGAAAAGTTTATGTGTGATAAAATGAGAAATAATTATGTTAGAGGGAGTCCGAAGGCGGCGCCAATTAAAGAGCCATCATTGAGGATAGATGCTTTAAACCTATCAAATTTAATGATTCTTTCGCAGGACACGGCAAATTTTATTTCAGTTTAGACATTAAGCTTAATCATTACTATATCGGTATCGCTCAATCTATTTTGTCGAAACCAGGCTCGATAATTGCAAAAAAATTGTATGAAATTTTCATATTTGCTCAGACGTAAATTTCTCGTTCAGGGGTACAACAGGCTGACATATCTGTTAAGATAAAAGCCCTTAAAAAAATAAAGAGACAAAAGTTTTGACATTATCTATTAGATTTACTGGCCTTTACCGTAATTGTGTCGACGTTTCCAGATTTGCCCTAGTAAAAGAGCACCTGATAGAGTTCAACCAACTGGCGATGGCCAACAGCGAGGGCTCGGACAATATGCTGAACCGAGTCATGCCCAAGGATAACATCGGACTGGCCGCCTTGATCAAAACCAAGGAGGCAGCTTGGGAAAACGGTATCAACTTTTTTAAATATATAAAATACAATTTTTCGGACCCAGTCCACATCCCTATTGTTTTTGGACATGAAAAAACTGGAAAGAACTTAAAAAGAAAATTCTTATTTTGAAATTTGTTGTTTGTAAGAGTTTATATAAACTTTTTAGATACATTTGTTTAAATTACTAAGTCCACTTAAGGTGTTTCTTCATGTTGACAAAGGCTGCGAATACGGAAGTAGCAACGCATTTTTGAGTGTACGTCTTCTTTGCGTGTCTATGTCCACTCAAAACTAAATATTCGACTGGGCCAAGTATTAAGTGTACATAATGTTGATTAACTTGATTTAAGTAATAAAACCACGTGAGGTTTAGCTAGTGAGGTACACAGGATTTGTTCAGTTTAGATTATCGAAACCAAAGTAGGCGGCGTGGGAAAATGTTAATTACGCATGTAATTTATAACTGCCTGCGCCGCGCACTTTGCGAAATCATTAGTTTTATGGTCTAAGAATTAATGTAAAGGTCTCAGACCAAGTATCAAGATCTGTGGTAAAGGTTTTATAGAGATAGAAATTTAGTCCACCAATGTTTATATTGCATAGGATGTATGCAAACAACACTGATCAATTGTGGATTTATTCCGTATTTAAATACGCGTAGGTATCTTTAAATTCAACTTGTACTAAGTACGTTCTATATTTAATTGTATACTCTATATTTTATTTCAAAATGATTAATCATTACCAATTAATTCCAGTAAGCGGGAATTAATTGGCATTACGAATTATGCTGAGGATAATGAGTTTTAATGTATAAATTAAGAAATAAGAAAAAAAAATTATGTATTTCTTTATAGTTCAATTTGTTTTAGTAACCTGTGCTAGTTTTTGTTTATCTTTTCAAGTTCATCCTGTGACGTTTTTAAGGCTTCGAAAACGAATAACGAAACAGGTTATAAAATCACTTGCGTGTGCGGTACTTTAGAAGACATGAAGAATCTTTCGCTGAAAAGAAGTAAGTAAGTAAGTAACACTTTATTGCACCAAAAACACAGATACAAATACTATTCAAAAATAATGTACAGTATAGGTATACAATAGGCGGCCTTATCGCCAAGGAACTTAGTCTTATCCGCAATAACTTTTTGCAGGAATACCAACGGACTCGTCGATGCTAGGTCAACCCATTCTAGTATGCACCGCGCACATCCACTGGGACCCCGAGTTCTGCGACGTGAAGCTAATCCAGACCATGATGCTGAGCAACGAGCTGCGGACGATCCTAGACGACTCGGCGAGGACGCTGCGACTCGCGGGCCAGCGGGACAATGTGCAGTTGCTGCTGTGCGGCGACTTCAACTCACTGCCCGACAGTGGTGAGTAGCACTAGCATCACCATCCGAGCGCATTCCCGTTTGCATCCTCAGCGTTAACGCTTCAGAGCCCGGGGTCCGCTACCTAACCTAGGTGGTTTGACGAGGTTACTGGTTTTTTACACAGAGCGACTGCCGTCTGACTTCCACGGAAAGACACACACACAAGAGAAACAAACGCTAAATGGCGTTCATGACTAGGGTTCCCCACCCTACGGATTGCCCGGGAGACTCCGGTAATAATGGTTAACCTCCCGACCTCCCGGAGAGCAATAATTTCTCCGGTTTTTCCAAAAATTAAATGCATCCGTCGCTCGCTCGTCGCTATTCACTCGCTTCATTCAGTCTCGTGAGCAAGTATGGAGCAAGGAAAGAAACCGAATGAGTATTTCTTTAGTAAAAGCAGAGTTACAAGTACTAACAAACTTCGATTTTGTCATGTAAAAACTTTTATGATTTTGTGGTGAAAACCCGACAAATATGATTTTCTTTCAATAACATACTTCAACTAAAGTATCTACAGTATTAACTAAAGCGAGAAACAAAAATGTCTCAGATGTTTCTCGCCTAATAATAATTCCTCGATATCTACATGAATTCTGTTTCTCGTGTTTCTCGTCTTTATTATAATAGGCATTACATTTTCACTCAGTTTTGCTTTTAAGACCCCGGAAAATTAAGGTACGGCCTTAATTGTCTTTAATATCTTAAAGGTGAGAAACAACAGTTTCTCGGGCGTTTCTCAATGATTATCTCCTTAATTACCACGGTGACTACTTTTTCCATATCTATTATGCTTTCTAGACTCATATGACATACAAATGCGTATTTCAGGCGTGGTGGAATTCCTATCGGCGGGCCGTGTGTCGGCCGAACACCGCGACTTCAAAGAGCTGGGCTACGCGGCGACGCTGCGCCGCATGCCGGGCTCCGAGCACGAGTTCACACACAACTTCAAGCTCGCCTCCGCCTATAGCGAGGACATCATGCCCTACACCAACTACACGTGAGTTACACAAACTAGTGCATTATAGCCGAATATTTTTGTACATTATACTTAGGATTGGGACATCTGTCAGCACGGAACAGCACTTTCCTATGCTGCTATCCTTTTCTGTTGCTCAGAACGATTTCCCTCATTCTACCTAAAAAGTTACCAGCCTATCGTCCTAAATGAGATTCCTGCATCTGTTGTAATCAAATTTAGGTTTTTAAGGCCTGAACCCCTAGCTGTAATGACGAAACGATAGTGGTCCTGGTCTCCTATCAGCTTAAGTAGTGGTAGACCGGGTATGCTCGTCTTCCTCTGATGACTCGTTTAATATTATTGGTATTATTTGTAATGATTTTGTGAAAGTCCGTTCTGAGCGACAGAAAAGGATAGCAGTATAGGAAAGTGCTGTTCCGTGCTGCCAGATGTGTCCCAACCCTTATACTATACACTATTTCGTCATTGACCTTAATGGGGCCAGACAGTGGCGTAGCTAGCATAAGTAGCATCCGGTGCGGTGATACAATATTGCGGGTCTTGCTGTTCTGCGCAGACTGCAGAGGGCAGGCATTGTTAAATATTAGGTCCTTACATATGAAATTGCCGATTTTCAATACTGGAAACTTTAAAATCAAATATCTTGCGTTTCATTAGGAATTCCAAATTCAAATTTATTTCGAAATAAAGCCAGAAAAATATTGTTTTAAAATTCGTATTTCATTTGTTTTAACATCATTTGTTTGAGTTTCAACATTGCTATAACAACAACTATGGACAAATTGAAAATTCGCGGTATTTACGAATACGAGTTCCACCGTGGCACCAGTGCTGCAGAAACGACTCGAAGAATTAACGACGTGTATGGACCAGGCACCGCTAACGAACGAACGGTGCGTTTTTGGTTTCAACGTTTCCGTTCTGGAAATTTCGATTTACACAATGAGCCTCGTGGACGACCTGATACTCAAGTGAATAACGAAGAATTAAAGGCGATAGTGGATGTGGATCCATCTCAAACCACTTCTGAATTAGCAGCAGCCTTCGGCGTAAGTGACAAAACGATACTTATCCACTTGCGCCAAATCGGAAAAATTAAAAAACTCGAAAAGAGGGTATCGCACGAATTGACTGAAGCAAACCAACAAACACGCGTTGCTTGCTGCGTTTCTTTGCTTAATCGCCACAATAATGAGGGGATTTTGAACCGTATCGTGACTTGTGATGAGAAATGGATCCTGTACGACAATCGGAAGCAATCATCACAATGGCTTGACCCTGGAGAACCGGCAAAACCTTGCCCTAAGCTAAAACTGACCAAAAAGAAGATTCTGGTTAGTGTTTGGTGGACCAGTGCTAGTGTTATCCACTACAGCTTCTTGAGATCAGGCCAGACGATTACCGCAGACTTGTATTGCCATCAATTGCAAACAATGATGGAAAAGCTCGCCATTAAACAACCGAGACTGATGAATTGCTCTAGCCCACTGCTCCTTCAGGATAACGCTAGACCACACACTGCACATCAAACGATCGCCAAGTTAGAAGAGCTGCGACTGGAACCTCTGCGTCACCCACCATACTCTCCAGATCTTGCCCCAACCGATTACCACTTTTTTCAAAATTTAGATAACTTTACTAGGAAAAAATTTCAAATCTGATGAGGCAGTCAAAACCGCCTTCAAACAGTTCATAGACTCTCGCTCCCAGGATTTTTTTTCCAAAGGTATCAATGATCTGCCTATAAAATGGCGGAAGTGTATCGATAACAACGGCGCATACTTCGATTGATTAAATAATAATTTCATTAAAAAAAACTGGTTTCACTTTTTTGATACTGAACGGCAATTTCATATGTAAGGACCTAATACTTATTAAATTCCATTGTATAAAAGATGCAAAGGTGAGTGTCGGATGCAATGGGATGACTGTTCCTCTGCGCGCTGTACACAACACTTACTACTTATTTTTGTTTCAGGTTCGACTTCAAGGGCATAATTGACTACATATTCTACAGCAAACAATCGATGACGCCACTCGGCCTCCTTGGCCCGCTATCGCAGGACTGGTTCCGGGAGCACAAGGTGGTCGGTTGTCCGCACCCTCACATACCTTCAGGTAAGTGGCGTGTTATTGTTCAATTACTGTATACAACATAATAGCCTTTTATCTACGAAGAATTATTCTCTAGAAATGTAACGCTCCTATATTCACCGCTCCGATTCTGATTCCATTTACGCAAACAAACTAACAGTAATTACAACGAAACACTCAAACGCACACAGACAAAGATGCATGCGATTGGGCGCGACAAGGTCACACACGCGCCATCGTCGCGTCGGACGGGCAGCCGGCTCCCCCGAGATGAATACATGGCGCGCGCGCTAAACAATTGTCTGGCTATCTAAAGCTTAACATGTATAACATGTGTAACAAATATTGTAAAATCATTATTTAGGTTTTATTGCGTTAATAAAAGCCCCCCCACAGTATATTTTTTTAAATATCTCACATGTGCAGACAGCTATCGGTTATGATTTTATTATACAGGGTCTAACAAAATATACATAAACTATTTTAAGGCTGAATTCAGTCCATGATACTGAACAACTTTCTCCAAGAAACATATATCGAAATATGAAAAATATTTTTTAGCCTCCTTAGCAAGTTGACCGATCAGCTGATCCGAGTTTGTATGGAAAGTCAAAAATTAAATTTCATATTTCAATATATATTCCTATATTCAGTATCATGGACTGAATCCACCATTAAATTTTTTTAGATTATTAGATATATTATTAGATTTTTTCTCATATACTTGTATCTTCCATGTAGGCACTGGTATGACTCTCCATTGATTCAGAGTAACATATATACCTACTACTACTACAAACGAAACAATTTATCTGTACACACGTCGATGTGTGAGTTTTATACTTAGGGTCGCACCGCAGAATTATTTTAATACTTACCTACTAACGAGTTCGACATATTTACGATTATATTTTTCCATACCGGAAGATTTTCGAACACTATGACGTAAAAAATATTCTGTTTTATATGTATTAAATGTTACAGAAAAGTCGGAAACAGCTACGTAATATCACTTCACAAATATTTTTCATTATGTCCATTGTCCATTTCACCTATCGTTCACTTTACTGATTATTATTGAGTCATTTATATTGTAACGCACTAATTTCACTAATTCACTATTGTAATATAGTAATTTGCATATTCGGCGCAAAACTATACGGTAATTATATGAATAAATTCAATAAAAATAAACAAATGTTTATAACGATTCACGCTTACACACAGCATGTCAAGTTGTCATTGTCAACAATGGCATTTAGCACTATAACCCGCGGAAATCCAGTTGGCATCTGCGTGTATGTGATTACCTGTAAGCGAGGAGCCAATCTAACATTACCGGATTGCTTATTAGCAATCCGGTAATGTTACAATCTCGCTCTTGTGTATCTCCCGCCAATGCGAGAGAGCGAGAAGGGTATATATATCAAGATGGTTGCTGGGTCATAACGTGAAATTATATTGTTGCTTTGCTTACCTGTTTTCATCATTTGGAAATGTATGAAATATACGTTCTTTAGAGTATTGGGTGGATAAACAATTATTATACGCGCACCTTCTCACCATGATGGTTACTATTGGTTGACAGTTCTCAAGACAACACACGTCGCGTATTGCGTGCGGCTAGTAATTAAACCCTGGTTTGGAGCCGTCAAAGCTCACAAAGTGCGGGGGAGAGGTGTGGGGACGCCAATTTGCGGGAGACGCTGTGAGATATCATTCTGTTTGAATCTTATGTATTCTGTGATGTAGGTACAGACAGCGATTGGTTTCGTTATTGTTATATGTAAATATTGGTGATGATGATTATTTTTTTATAAACCTTCGATCATCATAATTTGATAAAGAACATAATTATAAAAATTGCTATAGTTTTAGACAATGCAACTGAAAAGTTTTTATCGAAATTTGTGCGACAAAATTCTTTAAAATGATGTAACTTTTTTATTTATGAACCGATTGAAATAAAACAAACACTAAATTTTAAGTGAAGCTTGCCGCAACACATTGGTGAAAACCGCAATCCAATCGGTTCAGCAATTTTTGTGATTAGCGCGCACAAAAACACAGATAAACAGACAAACACAAAAATTCTAAAAATTATTGTTTTGGGTTCTGTAGCGTTAATAAAAGCCCCCGACAATATGTTTTCTCATTATATTTTCCATGTACAGACAGCGATCGGTTACGATTTTATTATATGTATATTGATGATGATATTGATGTATTGATATTGATTGATGATGATGATATTGATTGATGATTGATTGATATTGATTGATGATGTATATTCATAATAGTTCATATAAATTATTATGTATTATACCGATAGTCATTGTAGGTATTTAGCTTTTTTGCGCCGCACAATTCTTTT
This sequence comes from Acrobasis repandana, assembly GCA_963576875.1. Classification (NCBI taxonomy): domain Eukaryota; kingdom Metazoa; phylum Arthropoda; class Insecta; order Lepidoptera; family Pyralidae; genus Acrobasis; species Acrobasis repandana. The sequence goes on from OY756225.1 coordinate 18,088,923, forward strand.
TTTTTCTCTGTTTATCCCTATGGTTGACTGGGAGAAAATGCTCTTAGCATTAAGTCCGCCATTTGTATATTTTTACTTTGGAACAACATCACAGAATACAGTAAGAGTAAACAGAACGGAATCTCCTAAGGTACGCGCAATATGCGTCCCCGTTCCCCGCACCCGCACCCCTTCCCCGGTTCTTGACGGCCAACGTGAGTCATCGAGGCGAAAACGGGGGAGAGGTGCGGGGACGGGGAACGGGGACGCATATTGCGCGTACCTTAGGAGATTCCGGCCTGTGACAACATTTCAACATTTCAAGTACATATATTTTTACTTTGGAATAATAAGTGTTGAAATAAAATAAAAGCCAGTCTTAAATAAAATTAAGATTTATTCTTTTTAGAATATCTATGAGAAATTTCACAATTAATAAGGTGCATAAAATTATGAATGTGTAAATATTTTGATATATCCATCCACTAATATTAAAATAACTAAGTCTGTCTTTTACCTCTTCACGCTACAACCACTGAACTGATTTAGTTGAAATTTGGTAGTAAGATATTTAACTAAAACGTTAAACGTCATTTGCAAAACCGATCTGTAATGCCAAACAGCTAGAAGTTTTGTCAGACAGCGGATTATACCAATCCAACTGCGATAGGGATATAGTTTGACACCTGGAAAAGGACAAACTTTTCATACGAAAAATCATTCCATAAGAGAATAAAAATGGTGGTGTAACTTTGTATAGTAAATCCAATTTTTTACTTTATTAGTGCCTGGCAGTAGGATTATTGTTTGATCCACCCTGTTTATGACCCGCCCTTTTATTACAAGAAAAAAGCTCTAAGTGATCTTGACTTAACTTATAAATTGGTAAATATAACTGAATCTTTGTTTCTATTAAGCTTGAACGAAAATGTTCTAAGGCTTTGATACATTCCAAAAAACCTAAGAATCCAGTTTTTCTCAGACTATTTATTAAAAGAGTGCCGTTCCCCATCTTTAAATTTCGAATATAATCAGACGCTTCACCTAGAAACTTAAAAATTTTGCCCGCATTGTTCTCATTTAAGGCTTTTTTAAAGCCTTATGAATATAAATTTCTCGAATTAAAGATATCAAAAAGATTATTGCACGTAATCAAATACTTTTCCGTCGGCTCACTGTCATTGAAGGACCTTATATCTAATTGTCTGCAAAATTTAATCCCAAATTTAATCCCTTCCGCAACACTCATACTATTAAGCTGAGTAGCTTACTTTACTTTCATTGGTTCGTTGTGGAAATTTACGTTACGGCGGTCTCTCAATTTATTTGATAAATGTAAGGTTTCATCGTCTTATAATTTGTGAAGTTCAACGAGATGTTCCCATTTAATTTTATTTCCATCCTTGTCTATAAGCATTTTGTAAAATTCTAATGTCTCGTCATAATTTGATCATATGACAGGGATCTACGACTACAAGGAGTAATAAGGTGACATAACCACAGCATCGCCATCTACTGGGTCCAAATGTATTTCTAATCCATTAAAAACTTATTGAAATATACACACAAAGTTTCATCCAAATCGGTGCAGCCGTTTAGGAGTTGATAAGCACACGATAATATAAATTAGTAACCCTCCTTCTCGCTTCGTCGTAGTGGGGTAAAATTTACTGAACATTTTACTTAGGATTATTAAATAATACTCCGCCACAATTTTATCGATAAAGCACAAAGTCTCATTTTTTGCAATGCGTCCAGCACTGGCCTGGACTGGACTTGTACCACTATCATTACGTACGCAACAATACTGGGCTTTTCGAACGTAATGTATTACATTGCGCGTTTACTTCATTATTACAGAGTCAGATCGTAAATTACCCGCAATGTATATTTTTTGCAATTTCATTTTTAATATTTTCGTTCAGTCGCCATGTTGGATGATTATAATCGATTTAATATCATATTAATACGTTTTTTGACTTAACGGCGATAACAAACTCCTCCTTTGGTCAATGCTGCACTAGGACTTTTTGCTTTACACGTTACAATAGCACACATTGGCAATATTCGAATTTTTTGCACGTAAATGCACTCTTGTTGCTTTGACGATCACGGGACAAACGAATAAGGTGATTCGCGGGGTCGGGGCGAAGTGAGCTCATCGTGCGCATCGTCGGCGCGCGTGCCACGCCTCCTTCCCATTTCTAATGTCTTTGCTTTTCTGTGTGTGTTATTATTGTTCAAATAAGATCTTTAAGTTAGCAGTGTTACTATTTGAGCTCCTACATTCAGGCTTGAAACTGCGTAAAGCGGACGACCGCTGTGTAGGTTTATGCGTGAAGGCAGCCAGCATACTCTGTGCGCATGCCCACCGTTTCATGTTTTCCTCTTTACAGATCACTTTCCCCTGCTGGTGGAGCTGGAGATGTGTCCGAGCGCGAGCGGCAACTCGAACGGTCTGATCGGACGCAGGTAGCACGCGTCGCCGCGCGCGCGCCGCCGCGCCAAGCACGCGCACCACGACGCACACCACAGGACGTAAGATATACATATACACGGTGTAACTAAATATACTGAAACAATTTTAAGGGTGAATTCAGTATATGATATTGAATAACTTTCCTCAAGAAACATAATATCGAAATATAAAAAAAATTTTTGTCCTTCCATACAAATTGACCGAACAGCTGATCCGAGTTTATATGGTAAACAAAAAAAAAACATATTTCGATATATGTTTCTTGATGAGTTTTTTAGCCTCATGGACTGAATCTACCGTATAGTTTTAGGATATTTTGTTAGACGTTATATAGAGTTAGATAAGCATACGGCACAGTGTCAACCTAACTAGTGTAGTGATGTTACATACTAATACGCCATACAGATACAGGTGTCACCTATTTGCCGGAAACTTGTTTAACGTTTCACCGAATGCGTGATGTTTTTCGGTGAAACGTTATTTCTATATATGTTTGCTTAACGTGTGGCAATTTGTATATCAATTAGAACAATATATACAGTGCGCTATTTTGCGATCTTTTTGTTGCTCAAAATGACAGTGTTTATAATCGTAATGCTACTAAAATAAAACCTTATTGATGAGCTAATATAGGCGGCGCTAAGAGAAGCTCTGCACTATCGTATATTTCGTATATGTTTCTAGTAAAGCAATTTGTATGTCTAACTTGCAATGAGTTTGATGCGAATAAATTTTAATGTAATACAGTTCTACCCACGCTCTTAAGCAGTGAAATTTAAGATCTAAATTTCAATTGGTAACAATATTAAACCTATGCTTCAAGTTAGAGCAAAACATTTTTTTAACTAAGTACCATTTTTTTAACTAAGTATATGGCGCTGGCATCGTCAAATGAAGCGTCTATAAAAGCAATTATAGTTAACGCTTTAGATACTTGTCATTCTGTTAAAGTTGTTAGTTATGTAACATCACAATCAATAAATCATCAATTGAAATCGACGCCACCACTCTCTACTATCTCGATTTAAATGTTGTAAATGTATGTAAAATGTCATCTTGTACATAGCTATATTGTAATTTAATACTGAAGTTTCAGCGTGATAAATATGTCTGTTCATGCATGGACATCATGATTGATTTTTAATAGCTTCGTATAAATTATTTAAAAATACAATTTTAATAAAATGTTTTACAATATTTATTCAACTCTAGCCTATCGTAGTGGCGCAGCATCGACGACAACTTTTATCTATTATCACTGTCTTGCTTTTTATAGTAACTTGCGAGATAGAGCTAATCTACGGCACGATATGAATCCACCGGTTTTCGGCGATTCTGTGTCACTGGGGAATATAAAATTCATATTTGTCACATTTTAATATCGATATTATACATTTTACGTACATGATTCGATTGTATGAATAAAATTCCGAATACAGTTTTCTCTTCACTGGATTCAGTACCGGTGTGTACTCTATTTTAAACATTGACGTGTAGTGTAGACTGTGTTATACTTATTTTGCTCAATAGTGTAAATCTGTGACTCATTTAGTTAGACAGGGTTCTGAATCCCATTACTTTAGTGACTTACAATTTGTATTTATTGGATTTCCAGTGAACAGGGAACAAATTCGCGTAATACTTTTATTACAAACAAATGAACAGACTTAAAAGAGTGAAATGGTTTATCTGTAGTTGTTAGTGTAATGTGCGTTTCATTAAATATTGTTTTTTAGATTCTTCTATTGGCTACACTATTTTTTTAATTATAGTATTGCCAGAATTAAGCTGATTTAATGAAACGCGCTATAGAAAGTGGCGTATGTCGGCGCAATAGATTCACAATTTCATAGTGATTTTAATACAAATCCGATATGTAAGTTGTTGTAACATCGGTTCAAAAATTATGAATGAAGTACATTCGGACCTACGCTTATTGTGTCAATAAATTTGATGAATTTGAATTATAAATCGAGAACAGAGAAAATATTTTTCCATTCTAGTTCGTCGGCAGATTTACGCTTAGTTTTTTCAATGTATACCGTAGTATACAGTTGAGGAATAATTGCATGAAAACAAATTTAAAAAAGGAACGACTACGGGAGTAAACGGTGTGAGTATGAATGTGGTTTTGTCTGTTGCTGTTTGGATATGTATGTGTTTTATGATCTCTTCGTTAGGCTCTTAACGTAATTTTTCGAATATTTTAAGACCAATTACAGCAGTTTAAAAATCACTTTACACCAAAATAATGACGAAAATGTTTCGGTGAAACGTGGTCAGGTGACATTAGACTGTCGGTGAAAGATATTAATTCATTACGTTACGAGCCCGTCTTCGTGTTCCTCGTTTGCGATCGCAGTCGACGCATCGGTTAACGGCAAGTATTGAGTGTAATGTCTTAACGTCCTTGTGTGATGTGAATATGTCAAACGTCCATTTACCAATTAGTTATAAATTCCTCCACTGTATATTATTTAGATATTTTAATCTGGGATTATTATGCAATTTGTCGTGGTCACATCAGGAGCGATATGTCTTGCGCCTCTCCTGAATTGGTCGCTTTAGTGTCGTGTCGGGATCAGTGAGACATTCGTAGTTTTATATGTATGTACACCTTTAGCTTCTATAGCATCGGCAGAAAATGGTGTATCAGGCCGGAAGGAACAAATTACGTATCAATACGACTAACTATTAGTATATGACTACACCGCAATCTGGTAAAAAGCCATAGCACCTGACGTTTAAGCGTTTCCGCTAATCCTAGATAAAATTTGTTCGGATTGCAATGTACGCAACATTGCTTGCCATCTGGGTTGATAATCATTTCAGACTATCGTTGTATTTTTCAATTATACAATATGATTTTTTACTGTATCGTGCCAATCAATATTCTAATCTGTAATTTTAGTTTCCTTCAATTGAACGCCTAATAATAAATTATTGAATACTTTTTGAAGTGATAGAAGTTTATCAACCCACTGATGTTAGATACCTAAGGCCGGGTATGTAAGATAGCTAAATCTATATCAGATAGATATTTGAATTATTTTTGATATCTTATTAATATTCTATTGGTGTTTAAGATCTTTGTTGACGAACACTGCCTAAGAAGTGAACATCACGATTGTGCAATAAAGTATTATAGAATAATTGTAAGTGATTTTTCACAAGATGTCTTCTTGCAGTTAGGCTAATTTTAAAGCTATAGAAGGCTCTAGATAGTATAGAGATATCTATAAAATCTTGTTTCTTTTCGATATCGTTATTTCGCATCACTAAATTAGCTCGTTCCTATTTTTGGTGCAAAGTTTGCCTGGCCTCGTCTTCATTTTGCGAGATCTCGTTGGTTATTGAATAAAAATCACAAGTGCATATTTTTTTATTAAATAATCGTAATAATTAGACAATTAATCATAAGCATCCTCGTGGTTATTAAATTTTTCGATGTCGGTCTGTACTGCAAATCCTGTAGTCGTCATTCGTAGTAGTTGTCCTAGTGCATGTCGTCAGGCTGTCTCACTGATCGGTAAGTGTCACTGGAGTAGATGTTAGGTTGGCGTGTGAGTGGTGGCGAATAAGCAAAGGTGGCGTGTGGTTCGGTGTCGCGGTCTCGGGGTCGGCGAACAAATATGGCGGCGGGCGCCTCCGGGCGACCCTTAGGTTAATGTGGCATTATGTTGCAACAAACTTTTCAGCGAGACAAAAAAATCCTTACTTCCCTCCCTACTCAAACGTGATTATTGACGTCTTCGTACGTACGATCGTTGTGTAGTTTAATGTAAGTCTGAGTTTTTTACGAATGGTTTCCAAGAGCGCACTTCACCGCCGGACATTCCCTTTAAATATAAGTAGGTTATAACGGTCGGGACCCTCCTTCAATTCGTTTAATACACAAAAACTTCGCTCGGTTGCGTTAGGTCAGTATTCGTACAGAGAGCGGTCCGATCAAAATTACGAAAATTAGTTGCATTTTATTTTTAGTTTTAGTAAGATTTTCAATTGACGCCGGGGATGTCCGACGGCGACGCGTTGTTATATTTAGCGGGTAGCATACTGCCGTAGTACAAATGTATGTGTGAGTGTCGGTATTTACTTGTGTGATGTCTAAATCCCTCTGATCGGTCGAATGCATGTTGATGAGCAATATTTCGAGGCGACACTCCAAAACTGAATTATATAATGTTTAAAGTCTAGGTTCGGAAAAATTCAATGTCAATATTATTTTACTAAGACTAATTTTATATAAATTTTTGCTTCTTACATTTCAAATATCTCAAAAAGTACGGAAAAATACTCAGCTCTGTATTATTCATATTTCGAGTGTATCCTTCACATATTGCCCAATTTATGATCGTTATTATCATCCATGGCCTGGCAAATGGCTGTAACGTTATGTATGACGTCGGTTTGCTGATCGTCTGATGGGCATTACGGAAATCTCGAAATTATCGAACATATACTAAAATTATCACCCTACCCACTCATTGCAGGTAATACTAGTTATACTTGCCCAGAATGTCGTTACACATAATCCGGAGCTCAGGGGGGTTACACAATAAAATAATACGATAGTCGTCCGATAGTGACGTCCTATTTCTATGTCAAACCAAATTAGACTTTATCATTATGTATGAACGCCTAATGTTGCTTGACATTGAAACGCGGACACGCAGTAACGTACGTCTTGCGTAACCCTACAGTAGGTATTTCACCTACATCATGCCCAAAACGATGACAATCAGTATAACACCTGGGTTTGTACTAATTTTAGTCTATGTTTTATAACGGTAAGAGATTGACGGTTGACAGTTTCGTGCTGGACAACAGAAACGTGTCAATGTTATCAAGATGCTTCAGATAGGTTGCGACTTGAGGGTAGACCCACGTCGTGGCTATTTGGAGCCCAAGCATGTATCCTAGTCACAGGTTGGGATACGCTTGCCATTCTTGCAGCGTTTTAAAAGACATTTTTTTTAGTATAAAATTACTAAACTTTCATAGTAGAAATTTAGTAAAACGCCTTTTTCTTTTCCAATTCTAATAAGGCGCTATAATACAGTCTCATTTTAAAACTAATATTTTTTGATAAAAATTACATTTTGCCAAAACATGATTCGGTGAAACGTTATTTCTGTGAAAAATATTCTATATTACCTTATTACGCCGTCTGATGCTGTTAAAGAGCACTTTTAAAGTTGTTTGAGAAATGGTCTTTACTAAGACTCATTTTTGACCTATAAAATATTCTGTACCTGAATGGCCAGCGTTGCCCACCCAAGGGCACACTGTCCTCGTTGTGAAGCGTTAGTTGTCTATTCGCATTTAGTGATAATATTTACAAACAAAATCATTCAATAAAACATTTGGACCACTGCATAGTTGTATCTACGCTTATTTTGTCCTCTCCTGAATTATTTATATCGAATAATTAATTGATTTTGAATATTTTTATTCATTATATTGTATTATTATTGTGTAAATCAATCTATAGGTGCTGTATTTAATTTTTAATGTGATAGGGATACGTCTCTCTTGTAATCTATCGGAAGAATTGTGAAAAATTGAGCCAAATCATGAAAAGGGTATATTGACATTACGTTTAGGATAAATAAAGTTAAAATGAAGTTTTATATACTAATCAAATTTTACTACTGAAACTGTATAATTTTTCTAAGTACAGATAGTTTTTAAAGTCATATCATGTCGATGATCTTGTTCTAGTGCTTGTGTAAAGTAATATAGGATTCTAAAACTGTTGTCATGTCATGGCGTTGCGTTGTTCCTCGCTCGTAATACCAGCACGAATTTGGAGCAAGTTAACTTTGTATATTGACGATCGCGGGACAGCGTGAACGCTGATGTTTCAATTTGCCTTCACTTCGCTAAATTTAAGTTCGTAATGGCTCGAAACGGTTTCTCAATATTTGTATAAAATAGTTAAAGCCTTTGCCACATTTCTTATGATGCATAATAATATAGTAAGTATGTGATTTCGGGCTGTACGACACCGTCCATAAGTTTATATCGCATAAGAACTAGCTCCATCTCGCTCATAATTACTAAGTAAGAGCGAGATGGCGTTAGTTATCACAATAGAAGTAATCGCCGGTGTCGTGCGGTCTGGGCGCATTTAACACAACTCAATAGGGAATCAATAGATGTTACTTAAATGTTAAGAACTCAATGACGGCCGTATTCTGGGTCATACTTACGCGTTAACATCTTTGTATATGTATTTCGATGCCATTCCTACTCGGTTTGTAAATGTGCGTTCGGTTGAGAAGGGTATTAATAAGATACGAACTTGCTTCTCAATGCTGCTCAGTCCGAGCAAAACGACATATACCGTTATGCTTTGCTTGGATTGACCAGCATTGATTTGTCCTAATATATCAGTGTAATTTGTCCTTATATATATATATATATATATATATTGATTGATCAGTAAGAGGCAAACTCTAGAAACGTTGTCTTCTTCACCGAACGCATTCGCTTTAGTATTTAACGTCCGCATGTATGTAATAAACTATACCTACTCCATGCCAGAGTCAGAGAGAGTGAAAAGATTACCTTACTCAACCCTTAGGCTTGAAACTACGTCAAGCGGACGCCCCGGGCGGGTTCAGTCTGTCACACACTCTACGTGAGAAAGAGACACGTGACCCGCGACGGTCTCAGCTATCTCTATCGCACGTAGGGTTTGTGACAGAGATGGACTGAACCCGTCCGAGCGTCCGCTTGACGTAGTTTCAAGCCTTAAGGTGAAGATATGGGCAAATGGCCTTGAAGTGTGAAATAAATTGTTAACTCGTAAATATGGTGATAATTTCCAAATTGCACTTTGTCATGCATTAGATAGCCCTTTAAATTATTTTATGAACTGCCGTTGAAACTATTATTGGTGATCCGTCTAGCTTTAAAACTTGCCGTGGCCACTTTTGGCGGAGGCAAGTTTTAAAGCTAGACGGACTAATGTAAATACTTTCAACGGTGGTTCATAAAATAATTTAAAGGGCTATCTAGTGCATGACGAAGAATAGAATATGGAAATTATCTCCATATTTACGAGTTAAAAATTTATTCTAAATGAGGGCGCCACTTCAAGGCCATTTGCCTATACCTTCATCTTAAGTATCCTACCTACCTATTTCAGTAGCTCGTCTATATTTCTATAGCTGTCTCGGTCGCACAGTCATTATCGACAGTGTGACAGGGACGGCATTATGAAATTGAATGTGCCTACACACACGAGTGACTGAGATCGGTAGAAAACGTACGCTATTGACTTACTAACTAACCTCCTGAAACAGTTTGAACATAATTTTACTTTCGAAGCAAGAAATAAAATGGAAAAAAGTAAGAATGGTGTCGATGTAGTTTGCGGAGATTTAAAGCCTGTTTTACCAGACAAGTACACAGCCTTGATTAGTTGACTATTAGATGTAACAGTATTGATACAAACCAACAGAACACTACGATGCGTAAGTATCGCTTATGAATAATAAGAGCTTTATTGTAACATGTTTATCTTATTTGTAGTAGAACATATATGATCTCTTTATTTTTAATAGAATTTTGATGGACATTTTTACTTAATAGTTGTAGCAGTGTGCAGTGTTGAAATAGTGGATTTTATCATTGTACGATACATGTAGGGCGCCGGCGGCAGGTAGGCATCGAGAGATACAGTAACCGCGGCGGCTGAGGACTGCCGTCGATGCCGCTATGCAGTCTCTCCAGTGGCGTATATGCAAATTTTCCGCCAGTAGGCTATTCATCCGCTTCATGCGCATCAATGAGTGGGGAAGCAAAAATAAAAGTTGGGGGTGGCTTAGTCGGTATTGCACGCGGGCGTTTAAAGTTAGTGGCGGCTTAAGCCGTGTCCTCTACGCCAATTTTTTAACAAACATTGTTAAAAACATTTCCCGTCCGCTGTGACTATCAGCAATGTTTAGTAAACAAAGTTTTACAACAAAACTTCACATTTGAAACGTCAAAATCACTACATAGTATTAAACAAAGTCGCTTCACGCTGTCTGTCTGTCCCTATGTATGCTTAGATCTTTAAAACTACGCAACGGATTTTGATGCGTTTTTTTAATATGAATAATACATACACGTGCGAAGCCGGGGCGGGCCGCTAGTTTAATATAAAATGAACGATTCCCCCCGCCCGCAGACGAACGCGGGATGTTTTCCACAAAATTCGGCAAACACGTTCAAGTTCAAACTCGACAAAACATTTAGACCACGCCTCTTTTTTGTTTTCTTACAATGTTATGTTCAAAATCTGACGCTGCGGACGCGGATTTAGGGTTAAGACATATCCGTCAGCACGGAACAGTATTTTTCAGCCGCGGAATCGGCGATGCTGCCGCATTCCGTCGCTCTCTCTCGCTCTAGCAAATGACGGTTCTGAGCGAAAAGGATAGCAGCTTAAGCAAAATGCTGTTCTGTGCTGACAGATGTGTCCCAACCCTTAGGCGTTCACTCGATTACCTGCGAGTTGATTACGGGCGAGGCACGAGGAATGGCCTTAAATTTGTCGCCCCCTAAAATTTGCCGCTGTAGGCTTCAGCGTACTCAGCCTGCTGGTAAATCCGCCACTGCGTCTCTCCATACCTTGATTTGTCACGCCTGAGAAAGTTCGGGGCTTCTAACCGCCTCAGGCTTAGTCAGTATAGATCAGTGCAAAAAAACGATGACATGACGGCATCACCAGCAATTCTGAGTTACTCAGAGCACACTTACTTGCTTTGAATGTTTTGTAAATACTCTGAAAATGTCACAAAATGTTCCCATATAATAAATAACCATGTTTCTCTCGATGTTGCCTCGGCCGGTCATGTCGCAAGCTAACCGATTCTAAACTGATACCACCCAAAGTTATGACACTCATTCATCATTTGCATAATTGAAACTTCTCACTTTCTCACTTCTCACCATCGCATTGGTTCCGTCTTATTTTTTTTTTGAGAATTTTTAATGCAGTTCTGATTAGTGTATAAATATTTCGTTGTACATATTGTTTGTATTATGTTCCGTATGTAAATAATATCAATCTGTTAATAACCATGTCATCGCATCAACTGGGAAGTTTCAACGATGTGTTTTAATTTTTATAGCGATTCGAATTTACCACGAGGAGCCTTCATGTTGTCTGTGTATTTTATTTGTAAATATGTAATTTGGATAACATTTGATGCTGAACAACGAGCGAGCCGTCGCGTATTGTCAGCCGTCTGGACTTCTGCGCACACTGACAGCAAAAGGAAGTTTAGTCACAGAACACAGTAAGAGTATTACATACAGAACGGAATGCGTCCCCGTTCCCCGCACCCGCACCTCTCCCCCGTTCTTGTGCCGCCGTTCGCCCGCTCTCGCGCTGAGACAAGGCAGGACGGGGGAGAGTTGCGGGCACGGGGAACGGGGACGTATACCGCGCGGGACCTTAGGAGACTCCGTTCTGTATGTAACTCTTACTGTCTTCTGTGGTTTAGTGTTATTATACTTACGTGTATCTATCAAGACATACATTCCACAGGCCCTATCGAATTAGCTCAATGCAAAAGACTGTTTGAGAATTTAAAACATGTTATCATGATATGAGAAAATATTTTCTGAAGCACCTTGACGACTTTACAAAATGTGTATTATGGTGATTAAATGATAAGATCCAATGTTTAACTCACTAGTATGTAAGGACAAATGCTTTACGTCACCTGTGATAGACAATACAAATTTATCTGAGACACCATAGGCATTTATGAGAAATTAAGAAATTCATATAAAGGACAACATTACTCTCAGTAGGACCTGCATCACTCGATCTAGAGAACCATCCAGCTTTCGCCTTACTTAGGCTAAGCTCACACTTTAATTCAGCATCTGAGTTACAGTCTCGTGGGTTAGAATTCATTTGCTTAAATTCAGATCCTGATTTTATATACATACGTTGCTGGTTTTGTAATGATACACTTTTGACCGATCGTTGCAAAACGGGAAATGTATATAAAATCAGCATCTTAAAGTCAGCATTGTGGATTCCCAGCCATAGACTAGTCTCTCACTGCGTGTTTTATAATGCCAATCATATCGGGCATTACAAAACAGGCCATGTATGTGAAATTGGACCCTGAAGTTCGGTGTGAGCCGGGCCGAAGTCTCTTCACATTGTTACTTTGCGTGACATTTCGAGAACTGCTTTACAATAAAGAACTTAGTTTACTACACGAAAAGGTACCTTCCTATATTTCCGCCTAGCGTCGTGCTGGAGCCTCTAGTCGCACAGTTGCGTCGCATTTCATGGAAATATGTACCGTTTAATGTATTGAACAAAGTTCTTTATTGTACAGCTTACAAGTCGCGTCACCACTTAAGTCTCAATGCAGAGCGCTCGTCCACTTCATTACAGCCGAGCCTCTACTCAAAATGAGCGAGATTGTAATGTGTTTTGACAACCAATAAGATTCCGATGTCACTAGACAGATATAAAAACTCCTAAAAAATCAATGGCCAGTATCCTAATCGAGTGGTGCAGTCCGTTTATGTGTAAAATCAAGTACAAAGCGTATGTGCAGAAGTTCGTTCTCGGCTCGATCAGTGTTCGAGCGGTCAGTGCGCGTGTGTGCGTACGTGTAGGTGTAGGTGTGCCGGCAGCGGCAGTGTGTGTGAGCGGCCGCGGCCCGCGTCTCGCTGTTCTGTTTGTTGACACATTATGTATATTTGAATAAATCAAATTATAAGAGAATATGAATTTTAAAAATTGTTTCATTCAAGTCCTAGTGCGGAACTGATGGCTGATGGATCAGAAAAGTTCTTGAGTCCAGGACATGGTGATCAAACGAACTGCCAAGTTCACTTTTCGAAATTCGCTAAACGAAAGCGGAAGCGCGGTAAGCCCAGAAAGAGATGGAAGGATGAGCCTCAAGGGTTGGGCACGAAACAGCACTTTCCTATGCTGCTATCCTTTTCTGTCGCTCAGAACCGTCATTTGCTAAAGCGGGAATGTGACCGCATCGCCGATTCCGCGGCATACCAGCTCTCTTTCTTGCTCTAGCAAATGACGCTTTCGAGAGACAGATAAGGATAGCAGCATAGAAAAGTGCTGTTCCGTACGGCCAGATATAGACCAACACTAATTCCTACTGCAGGGATCGAAAGCCCTCGATCGAGAGATGGTATGTTGGAAGGGAAGGCCTTTCTTGCAGTGATGGCTTATATAAATCTTATAACAGATATCAAATATGCGGTAGGTACACCAATGGCAAAAACAATCATCCTTTTAGTATTTACAACTTTATTCAAAACCTAACACTACGTAACAACTAAACATTTAAATGTACTTGAACACAACATCATCAAAGCTATCCACAGTTTGCAGTTCCAGGGTGATGGGGCATTGCAGCCAGTTAGCTAGTAGTTCCTCAGTATAGCCGAGTAGGAAGTACATTTTGGTGGGCGACACTGCTCGCCTGATGATTGCTGCTACTCTGATGTGGTTGAATTGACGTTTGATTATGACCTGGAATCGAAAATGTATAGATAACATTCAAATCTTTATTTAAATAACACCACTGTTGTAGTTCGCCTATGTAATCTAAAATTCACACTCCAAGAAACATACTAATTGAAAATGTACAACAAAGACCTACAAAACAGGTAAATCTTTGTGAAATATAAGAGCTTAAAAAGCTGCTAGTGTGTTGAAGAATTAATTATAATAATAAAAATCTAGTCTGGGAGTAATGTATAGTATGTATGTACTAGGTGGTTAGTACGATTATATAGAGAAACCACTTCAGTGTGAGATTGATCCTTGAGTTTTACTGTTTATTTGAACTATGAGAAGATTAGTAGGTATCAATCAATCTATAGATTGCTAGTACAGTGAAGGCTAAAGACTGAAGTAGGAAAATAAAAAAACAGTGGCACTCCTGGAGTGCCGATGAAGTGAAAGCTTGAACAAGGTGGTGTCGGTTACAGTACCGGTGTTGCGAGTTCAATGTTTTTTTCCCCATCTCAAAAAATGCCCAATACGCCAAAGAAGTTTTCACTTCAAAAATAGACGCTTATTTACCTCACTACATACGAGTCCATGCCAAGTGCCAGTCATAAATCTTCTGATGAATTCATCCTCTACTGCTGTCTCTGATTTCCGCAGTCCATCTTTCAAGCTTGCTGGAAAACAATGATACATTTATAAAACATTTCATATTCAAAGTATTGTTTTTAATTTGATATAAGAGTCTATGTCCTTTGATTTTGAAATGTGGTGCCTTTTATTCTACTAGTGTCTACATACGTGTCTATGTTGCATGTTTTTCTAATATGTATGTCACAATCTACATGGATAGTCCAGCATTTCTATGTAAAACTATGTATGTTTGACAATAACTTGATTAGGTAACTGTTTAATAGTCAGGCGAGTTTGAGACAAGATATTTTTAATTAAAAAAATGACCTAATCATCTTCACCTTACTGCATTCCCGATTGCATCCCCAGCTGTGCTTTGGAGCCCTGGGTACGATTTCCCGCTATTTCTTCTCCAAATATAATATGCAATCAATGGTCACCCAAAGATGCTGAAGATCTTATGAAATCAATAAGAAATAGCCACAACAGTTTAAACGATTAGGCGAAATAAAGTTTTACGACCTGCCGCCTGCCTTACATCAACCCTCTTAGGCACACTAAAGCTTAAAAAATGACCCAATACTTTTACCAATTTTGCAAGGTATTGCTGAGGTATGCTGTAAGAGTGGTGATATTCAAGCTACAAGTAGTACAGCTTTTTTAGTAAACGAGTTTCCAGTTCAGGAGTTAAACTATTAGCAAGTACTTACAAGTGTTCCAAGAGTTCCAGGATTTTCTATGAGCGATGTAGTGTGGTGGGTTTGCCATTTCGTAAGTCAGCGGTCTGTCGCGTCTCTTGGTGATCCGATATTTTCCAGACACAACCCGACATAGAGAAGCCGAGGTGTGCAGTTGGGATGTCAATATTGGCGACCATTGGGTAAATAGTGAATTCTGAAAGAGAGAAAAAGAAACGAGTACGTAAATGAACCACCCGAAGTTTGTTTACATTATTAATAAGATGCGAATAAAGTATTACCGGGGCTAACTTAATAAATAAAGAATTCATTATTAATTCAATATATTTTTGGTAGAATGCAATTTATTTACTTATTTTTCATTAATTATTTACATCGCCATGAATTTCAATTAGAGGTTATAATATATTAAAGTCAAAAGTTCAAAACTCAAAATTGACAAACGTCACGTGTGTGACATTTATATTTATAAACGTTCTACAGATTAGCCAACGACATCATCATCTATACAGCCGTTACAAAATATAAAATCATCGTATTGTAAAAGTTTGGTTCGTTATTCGTGAGTTATAGATAAAAATAATCAACGGAGCTCGGTGGCCTGGTAGAAGTACGCATCGGTAGCGCTTTCGCAAATGAAACAACCCTGGGTGTGGTCCGCCGTTGAGTGTGGCAAGTGGCTTAAAAATGTCTCGAACTCTAACGAGTTTCGGAAGACATGTTAACATTTGTCTATTTGGCACTCGTTCGCAAGCTTTACATTTTACATTGGGATAACTTGGTTTTATTGGTCTGAGGTGATAACATTGTATAAAGTAGGCATAATATCCTTGTAAACTGACAAAGCCCTTCTGGCGCGTAGGCGAACAATACTGTGCAAATGAGTTTCTTTCGGCGTTTCTTCTCAGCAGTGGTCGCTGCGAAACGCAAGTATGGGTAGCTTATTTAAAAAAAAAATATATATAAATAAACATTACACGTAATGTAGGTACACTAAATTTACTGTAAGTGCCTGCGAAGGCCTACTACTGAATAAATATTTGATTCTTTGCTTGGTTCTGTTGGTCCCGCGCAGCTTTCTTCAGTCAAGCTGAACTGAAGCTATGTATGTCAGATGCCTTTGGGCAGCTTGAAAAATAATAGGTACATAAAACACATACCTACTTAAAAAAAACTACTCAAATAAATTAGGTAAATACCTAGTCAGTTCGGGCCAACCTGGGTGAGGAGGAATATCAACCACAAATGGGTGGAATCCCTGGCCACGTCGTGTTGTTCGATGGTGGAATGGTGCAGGGGGAATTAAATTATGCAATTCCTGCGCACACTCCCCGAGCTTATTTTTGATTCGGTCGTATCGTATCGTACCGTACTAAGGTACTCAAAGGATTTGAAGTGTACCTACACTACACCTGCCTAATAGTTTTTATATAAGTAAGTAATACACTCTTGCATCGAATAGCATATAATATTTTTATGTCTTATATAAAACAATATCGTTATATTAACTTTATAGTGTTTTTATTGAGACGTGGAATGCCGCGCGGTCATGTTGGTGGCGAAGGAAAATTTAAGTTTAGCACACTTCCAACTTAGAGTTGGAGAACGGATCCTGATGCAGTTGACAGCAAAAGGATAGTCAATTTTAGTGGAAAGTGTGTGTATTGTCTATAAATTCTAGGTATTTATCATATTGATTGTTTACCTATGATAAGAAAATATACTTACAAAGTCACCCGACTTTTTAACCATCAGCTAAATTTTTGGAGCAAGTTCAGTCCATGATACTAAATCACTTTCCATAAAAACAAATATCGAAAAACAAAAAAAAATGTCGGCTTGCCATAAAAACGGCGCTCAGCC
This sequence comes from Acrobasis repandana, assembly GCA_963576875.1. NCBI lineage: Eukaryota > Metazoa > Arthropoda > Insecta > Lepidoptera > Pyralidae > Acrobasis > Acrobasis repandana. The sequence goes on from OY756225.1 coordinate 18,106,081, forward strand.
AAATGGATTTTGTATGGACGAACATTTCTTGTCGATTTTCAATATTTGTTTTTATAGAAAGTAGTTCTGTATAATGGCCTTAACTTGCTCCACAAATTTTGTGGTTAAAAAGTCACTTTGTAAATATGTTCTCAAAATATTACGTACCTACCTATGTAATAACTTAGTGCCTGAAGCGGTTTAAAAAATTAATATTGCTTTTAACCCGCTTCAGGCACTAAGCGTCTATTTAAGTTAGTTAAGAGTCCCTTTACCCTAGACAGAATGAGACTTTCCAATACCTACAAACGAAGTCTAGCTTTTATTTTAAAACGACATGTCAAATTTCAAGAGACAAGAGAATATAGTATACTAGCTTTCGTTCGCGGCTTCACTTGCGTATCCCACGGGAACATTACATTTTTCCGGGATGAAAGGTAGCCTATGTCCTTCTGTGTACTCCTAACTGTGTATGCGAATTTTCAAGAAGATTGGTTTAGTAGATAAAGCGTGAAGAGGTAACAAACAAACAAACAAAAATACAAACTCACTTTCACATTTATAAAATTAGTTAGGATCATATTTCATTACGGTATACAAAACTTCTACAGCATTATACCTATATTCTTTTAAGTCCATATTTGCAATTTTTTTGAAATTACTAAATACTGCCGAAATTGATATCTCATTTTAAAATATAAGCTAGACTTCGTTTGTATGATTGTATGAAAAAGTCTAGGGTGCGGAGACTCTTAACATTCGTTCTTTGGCTGGATCCGAACGCTTTGGTGTCTGAGGGGAATAAGTATACGTTTGGGAGCAGAGTTGCCCGTTAGGGTCACTAATAAATAACTTCTATTTTTTATATTTTTTTTTATTAGAGATTTGTTTGCGTTTGACCTCTATCTAGCCTGATAGCTAAGATGAGGTCTAAGGTGTAACACGCAGACTCAAAAAATGTTGTAATTTTCTAATGTTATCTATTCGTAAACAGCATACTCGCATAAAACGATATTTTATTGTATTTTCTTACACTCTCACCTAAATAATTCTTAGATATAAATCTTAATTGTTCTTTGCTGGTCTGGGAGAAAATAAAAAACATAGAATGTACTAGCTGCTTCTCTTCCCGTGAAGATAGTAAAAGCCGATCGAGGGAATGGGCGAGAATCTGAATCATATAAATAGGCTTTGCGGTTAGCAACCTATCACTATTATGATTTCCCTTTTCCACCTTCATCTCCACGATCACGCTAAAAGTGGCCCTGGCTCTACCGCCCCAGGCTCTGTTTGCCCCGTTAGGGATAAAGACGTGATAGTGTATCTGTATCTAAATAATGCAGTTGGAAGATCCGATTGAGAATTTTATCCCTGACAATCTTCGATCAACAATACAACTAGATAACGCGTTACCTACAAAATCAAAGCAAAATTCTGTCCACTTGAATATCAAATTATGAAGTCAACCTTAATACACTACGTATAAAGTGTTTTTCTCCTTGACTAAACTAAACTAAATAGGAGCTCACCGCTAGGAGTGCGCTCTTATTTGACGAGCCATATTTTTTAATACAACGCTGTTTCTAGTTGTGTTGTTGATCGAAGCTGACGGAACAAAACACGGTGGTGTGTGAACAGTGGAGGATATCTCTTGTGGCAAAGTAGGCCCGGGCCTAGGGCGGCCAATCGAACGACCTCGCTTAGATGCCGCTGTGAATAAAAGGATCGGCTGACACTATTTGACACGACATTGCTATTTGCACTGTACCCCCCCCCCCCCCCCTCCTGCTTGTTTGAGCATCGCGACAGGTAAAATTTTCATGAATAGGAGAATCTAGGTAATTAATTCACGGCCTAGGAACATACTCTATCTAATTTGTGCCTATAGGGTGGCCAGCCGCTGTAGTAAGGCGCTATGGAAAAACCGAAATAAAGTTTATATCGCGCGATGGACTAGTACCATCCTGCTCGTTATTATTACGTAGATAGTGATAGATGATAGTGCTCGATAAGGCTGTTGCCGGTGCCATACTAAGGGGGAGGGCTGCAAATACGTCACTGGGTACCAACGCACACAACGGTTAAATTTTATGATATTGTTAATTTTATTGCCAAACTATTAATTGCTCATTTCTAACTACCTATTTATAATTACAGCTCACAGTATAGTTTTCCAATTTAATATTTTCTGTTTGTAAACGTGACGGGAACAAAACGAGGCCTGAGAAGAAATGCGATTTTCTTGTTTGATAATATTCTTACTTTACCTCCTATCATTATCATACGGTGAGTGATGGTTATACATTTATAATCTCTTATTATTCCAAAAATATTTAATAAATATACTAAATTTAGTGAGAAATTTCCGTGTCATTCCCGGCAGAGCAGAATAGGACCACTCCAAGTCGTGGATGTCGTAGAAGGAAACACAAGCTAAACAAAGCTTATAAACATTGATGAGACCTCACCAACCCGTCTGGCCAGCGTGAAGAGTGTAGGCCAAATCCTCTGGCTGCTTTGGCCAAGTATGTCTCTGGTAGGGTAGGTAGTACAGAGAGGGTCCTGCTCCTGCAGTGGAGACTAAAAAAGGACCTGTTGATGATGATGACTTATTTATAATAATAGTACAAATAAAAATATAACTCTATGTTGACCTGCGGAATAGTTGACATGATAATGATTAAATATCCTTGAGTAAGGAAATCCTGTAACAATCATTCTGTGCAATATTAAAGAACAAAAAAATCTTTATTCTAAAGTGTATCTCCCATATAGGTAAGTACCCTATAGTGGCTAACAAAATATACTTACTTAAATTATTTAAAGCTTGAATAATGTCTAATAATATGAATAAACAACTTTTTAATGGAACATCGAAACATGGCTTTTCATACCAGTAGACCGATCAGCAGAAACGAGTTAGGTACCTACCTATGGAAAGCATTTTTTATTTATTTCGATATGTAAGTACACATTTATTTATTCGACTCTTTATTGCACACAATTATTAAACAAATGAGACACACATGTATAGAGAAAAGTGTTAGCATACAAAAGGTACCATAGGTTCTTTGGGAAAAATTGTCCAGTATCATTGACTAAATCTGGATAAGTGAATAAAAATTAAAAAAGATCCAATACATACATTTTGTTGCACGTTATAGGTATAAATGTGTAATTGCCATATGCGTCATAATCGTACCACGGGCTATACGAGATCACTATCGTACCTATAATGGAATCAAAATAACAGTCGGAAACAAAAAAATCTGCATTTCCATATAAAATGTGCAGCCCGCGGGCAATTGAAATGGGAATGTCGAATATTTTTGTTTTTTAGGTTTTGAGACCGCCAGCCCGTGGTTCAATTTGTACGCATATGTCAATTGCACGTTGCATAATGTCTAACAAAATATGCTGAAACTATTGGAAGATTTCAGTCTTTGAACAACTTTCCCCAAGGAACACATATCGAATATGAAAAATATTAAAATCGTTTCAGTAAATTTTGTTACACCCTGTATACGAAATAATAAACCAGTACCTAGATACTTATTAGAAATCTATTTTGCAGGCAAAGATGAAAACTTCAGGAATAAAATGGCAGATGCAATAATACGTAAGCTATACAACATTACAGTAAACGTTTTTTCGAAAGGCACACCTGAAGAAAAAGAAAAAGCTTGGAATATTCTGGAAACTAAACTGAAACAGGTGTCAGAAAAAAAATACGGTGATGGTGCTGGAAAATATATAGATATGATCATGAGAGGGATAAAGTCTATGACACCGCCATATTCAGGGTCGCCTCCACTGGCTCAGCCTCAGGTTGCACTAATGTCTCTAAGGAATGTCGAAATGGTTCAAAAAGATACCCACGTTACAGCAAAAACACAAAAAGTTTCAAATAGTATTAATACGAGACCAACTGCACAAGCAAGTACGAGTGACACATCTAATATCGAAACCAAAAAAGCTCTTGCTCGAAAAATAGCAGATAAGTTGCAAAATATAGCCAAAGACTTTTATAATAAAACATCCGACAAAAAACATATCTATAACAATATAAAAAATAAAATAAAGGAGTTGATATTGAGAAAGCATACAGATGCTACTCAATACCATAATGATTTAAGGGCATTAAGCGAGCGCCTAGCTACTGAAATAGAAACAGTTGTAGGAAAGGTATTGGTGAATTTTAGTAAACAAGTAGAAGAAGAAATTAAAAATGTCACCCCGTCCGCTCTGATTCTACGTAATGCAAAACATTTGGTGATTACTACACCTCCCCCGGTCAATGATGATTTCAGAGGAGTAACAAGCACGGTTAATTGCGATTCTCTGACTAGTAAAGTGTGTTCAGCTCTCAAACATGCGAATAAAATAATTTGTCCCCTGGATGGTACAAAAATATCTGTAGACAGACTATGTGATGGTGTGAATGATTGCTTGGATCGATATGATGAACGAGACTGTGTAAGACAAGGTAATATATTTATTTATTTATTTAACTTTATTGATCCAAAGTAAAAATATACTTTTAACAAATGGCGAACTTAACGCTTAAGAGTATTTTCTCCCAGTCAACCATAGGGATAAGCAGAAAAATTATTATGTATTAATTTTTTTCTGGTTATTTTCATTGTTACCTACATTTTTTTTGGAGTTGTTGCATGTTTTAAGCATATGTTTCAGCTATCGACAAAATAAGAGATACGAGGCGTTTGATATCGAACGTTGAAGAAACTGTAATTAAAAATTGTGCCAGCACACACATCGATAATTCTATATTAAGTAAGCAAAGTAGTATTTTGGGCTCTGTTTTGCAAACAGAATTAGATTTTTTGAGACTACATACAGAAAGCAAAGAAGAAGAAAAAAATATGAATGAGGAACTCGTTAAAAAGACAGTCAATGAAGTGGCTCTGGTTTTAAGCTCGCTATCTATTGGCCTGGAAGGATCCCTTTGCCCCCGTTATTATGGCCAAGATGAAGCTGATGAGATTATTTATCAGAAAAACAGTTTTCTTTTATCGACTATTGACAAGAATGATCCATTTGAAGACATCAAACAGTTACCGCCGCAGTCAAAATCGAGTGTACCAAATAAATGTATGTGCGTTGGTGGTTTTTGTTCTGACATTAATTGTAGCCATCTATGTCGACTTATATGTTGGCAAAAACATAGCCTTGGTAGTTGGGGTTGCTCAGCGATTGACGGAGGAACTACTGTCCCATTAGCTTACCTGTGTGACGGCAAAACCGACTGCTACGATCAAACAGACGAAGAGGATTGTGCAATAGGTAATCAAATGTTGATATTTGATATGAAAATGTATGAGTATTTATATCTTATTCTATCATTAACCACTGGTGTTATAATTCCAGGAGACATATCACGATTCGAAGCTGTTGGCATTTACGACAACATCCTTACAGATTTGTCAATGAAAGCTCAAGCAAACGAAATGCAATATATTCGTAATAATTTACTATCATTGCGAGCCTCTGTCTCGTATTTACAAAAGGTGACGACCCAGGCAAAACCACAGCCGGATCACGTGCGGACTGTCAGAGACTTGTGCTTCTCGTCCCTTGTGTCTACTTACGATAAAGTTTTAAGCAAAGGCATTGTCCAAAATATAGATGACATACATCATTACTTGCTCTCGATAAATCAGAAATTGGTGTCGGCTCTGAAGCGTTCTCATGCTGGCAACGATAAGATAGTAACTTTGGAAGGTTGCTACTGCCAGAAGGATCGCTGCGCGATGATCAGGTGTTCCAAGAAGTGCGAGCGGGCGTGCGCCGTGGAGTCTCAGTTCACAAAGTTGAGCTGCGATGGGACACCTAACAGTCCCATCTTCGTGCATTCTGGCGCTATTTGTAATGGAAAAGCTAACTGTCCTAATGGTGAAGATGAAGCCAACTGTAAAAAAGGTATATCTTAAGCTTTTAATTTAGCTTTCGAATACAATGGTATAAAATAGGGGGATACTAGGATAGGAGAGATATATAGATCTGTGAGGACAGACCTTTGGTCAGTACAAATCAACTTAACTATTTGAAATTGTTTATTGCAGAATCTTGTCGAGCCCATCACTTTGTACTGTTACGTCATTCCCTCAGTAAAATTGGAGAAAAGGATAAAGGCACTGCGCTGGGTGATATTTTGATGACTTGGAGAGCAAAGGTTTGATTTGAGAATTTTAAATCTGTACAAGTTAAAATCGATCGACGACAAATTACTATAAACCGTATGGGTACAGACGATGAAGCATATAGAAGGTTCATGGAGGTTTTGGTCAAAGGTTAGGCACAAGACTAAGACCGAGACGAGAAGACTAATTAATTATAGCATTGGGATGGGGATGACTGTCGGTGATGGTGACGGTGATGGTGATGATGATGATGAGAAGCACGGTGGTGTTATCGCTTACAGCATTTTTTCGATATGTTCTTTTTTTTTTTTTTTTTTTTTTTTATGTTATAGGGCGGCAAACGAACAAGCGGGTCACCTGATGGTAAGTGATCACCACTGTCCATGGACAACTGCAACACCAGGGGTGCAACAAGAGCGTCACCGGCCTTTCAGGAAGATATAGACTCGTTTTTTGAAGGTTTCAATGTCGTATCGGTTCGGGAACACCGCTGCAGGAAGTTGATTCCACAGTTCGGTCGTTCGTGGCAGGAAGTTCCTTTTAAAACGTACGGTGGTTGATTGCCAACTATCCAGGTGGTGTGGATGGTATTTTAATTTGAGGCGGGTAGTGTAGTGGTGAAATTTTGCAGCAGGTATTAGGTCGAACAATTCTTCAGAACATTCCCCATGATAAATGCGATAAAAAATGCACAAGGATGCAACATCCCTACGTAGAGCCAGAGGATCGAGACGGCTGACGAGAGTCTCATCATCGATTATACGAGTTGCGCGATTTTGAATACGGTCAAAAGGAAGAAGTTGGTATTTAGGTGCCCCGGCCCAGAGATGGGAACAATATTCCATATGCGGCCTAACTTGTGCCTTATACAGCTGAAGGCGATGTGCCGGTGTGAAGTATCGCCTTGCTCTACCGAGGATACCAATTTTTTTAGAAGCCAACTTAGCCTTGTCATTTAGATGACCACGAAATTGAACGTCGCTTGAAATCTCGACGCCGAGAATTCCGATCCTCGGTTGTATATCGAGGGAAGCGCCCTGAAACGAGGGAGATACGACAAAGGGACTTTTTTTAGCGGTGAACGCACAAACTTGTGTTTTATTGGGGTTAAATTGGACTAAGTTGGATAGACCCCAATCTGAAACTTGGTTCAATGAAGTTTCGATATCAGAAACAAGTTTTGTTCGACACTCAGAGACTCTTGCCCGAGAAATATTGGCTTGGCCGGAATAAAAAGTGTCTACCGTGGTATCATCCGCATAGCAATGAGTGCTGCTGGATTGCAGCATATCATTGATATGCAGAAGAAAAAGCGTAGGAGACAGAACACAGCCCTGTGGGACACCAGCATTCACGGGCTTACATTCAGAGCATGAACCGTCAACAACGACTTTGATGCTACGTCCTGTGAGGAAACTGGTAATCCATTGGCACAATCTCTCAGGCAACCCGAAAGACGGAAGTTTTGACAGAAGTGCCTTGTGCCAAACCCGATCGAAGGCTTTCGCCATGTCCAGGCCAGCCCCCAAGGCCTCCCCCTTACTCTCAACCAATTCCGCCCATTTATGGGACAGGTATACCAGAAGATCGCCAGCAGACCGTCCTTGACGAAAACCATACTGGCGATCGCTTATAAGCTGGTGCTCTTCGAGATACAGGAGGAGCTGGCGGTTAATAATGGACTCCATTATTTTGGAGAGTAAGGAGGTAATGGCAATAGGCCTGTAATTGCCAGGATCAGAGCGATCCCCTTTGTTCGTGTATGTAAATACTTAAACTGCAAATAGATGGCCAAACTTGGTAAAACTAATAGGTATTCCGTTTTAAAAAAATAGACAATGCTTCGCTACTGGTCAAAACTTCATCATTAACATCATCAGGTCTTTTTTAGCCTCCACTCCACTGCAGGATCACGACCCTGTCTGTACTGCCAGAGCCATATATTAGCCAGAGCAGCGAGAGGATTTGGCCTACACTCTCAACGCTGGACAGATATCTCATTGATGTTTATAAGCTTTGTTTAGCTTGTGTTTCCAAAGTCGCCTTCGACGACATCCACGGGAAGAATTGGAGTGGTCCTATTCTACTCTGCCGGGAACTACATGGCACGGTCAAAACTTACCGTTTATATATTCCTCAGGTGTCAACTACTCTGGTGGTAGCTGAAAGCAACGGTCGCCCGACCATGCCCATGTTGCGGGAGGTCGTTGACAGCATCAACCGTGACGTGGTGGCCTCTTACGCGTCCATGGGCAACAAAAACGACATGCCCAACCCCTTGGTCAGAGTCAAGCAAGAAGCGTCCGTGATTAATAGCAAACTCGACGCAAAAGCCTACAAGGAGTTCTTTGATTTGTCGCAGCTGGTGTTGCGAACAATAAAATCTTGCCAGTAACGACTTTTATTCATATTTCTTTGGTGTATACCAGTAGAAGCTTAACATATTATTAGATTTTTCAATACATACATATTTACTACACTATCAAAGTACATAACCCAAAGGTTCAACGTGCTTCCCATCGTGGACTCCAATGCAAGATAAGATACTAACACGTCTTTTTCGCTAATGGGTCTTGCGGCTCTGTGTAGACAGAGCCCAGGGCCGCAAGACTCAAAGGCCACTTTTAGCGTGATGGTGGGCGAGAAGGTGGAAAAAGGTATACAAAATAATGATGGGTTACTAGCCGCATCGCCTATTAACATGATTCGCACTTTCGCCCATTCCTTCGATAGGCTTCTACGATCTCCGTGGGAAGAGGAGCAGCTGGTATATTCTAAACTATTTTTTCTTCCAAATCTGCTAGATATTTTTAAGCAGCTTGAAAAGTTCTCTTCCATGAATTTTTCAAGCTGTTTAAAAATATCTTATGAAGAACCGACTTGTAGAGATAGCAATTCTCAAATTAATAATGTAAATATTTTTGTAACTATTTAAACAATATAGTTTTTATAGTTTTTTATTAAGTCTGTTGATTAAAAAACATATTCGAGAGCACTGATTTACATTCGAAGTACTCAGTCGGTCTCAGGATGTAGTATTTCCTTCCTAGGATAACCTTAGAAAAGTAAGTAGTTGCAACTAGTTAGAAGAATTAGGAAATAAGTACAAAAGAGGTTTTTTCTCGTGCGCAAATTACCACAAAATATATCTAAAGCAAGATTGGTAAGAGTTAACATCTTCTTCTTCTTCAGCTTAGCGCATTCCCGGTTGCATCCTCAGCTGTGCTGCTTCCCGGTTAGCCCGGGGTACGCTTTCCTGCTTTTTAGTCTTTAAATATAATATGCATGTCAATACATATTATATGCATGACAATGGTCACCCAAGGATGCCCAAGACCTTGCAAAAATGGAGAAGAAATAGTCGGAACAGTTTAAACGATGAGCCTGACATCAATCCTCCTTGGGAATGCAGTTGTAGCACAAGATGTTTGTGCTTAGTCCTTTAGTCGCCTTTTACGACATCCACAGTAAGAGATGGAGTGGTCCTATTCTAGGCCGGGAACCACTCGGCACTGGTAGGAGTTAACATATCATAACACAATAAGTTAACATATAAACAGTTTCTTTAAGGCCATACCTGAATTTTCCGAGGTCCAGTGCTGCCCCCATTTAAAATAAATCATTTCAAAGAAAACGGAGACATTATTTAAAATTTTGCTACTATCAAGTGCTAGATAACCCTTCGAAGTATTTTATGAACTACTGTTTACATTTTAAAGTGAGAACGTTAAGCTTTACTACGCACATTTGCGAAAAACGGCCACTTTTGGCTAATGTGCGTAGTAAAGCTTAACGCTCTCATTATAAACTGTAAACAGTAGTTCATAAAATACTTTGAAGGGTTATGTAGGACTTGGTAGTAGCAAAATTTTAAATGATGTCTCCGTTTTCTTTGAAATGATTTATTTAAAATGGGGGCAGCACTGGACCCCGGAGAATTTAGGTACGGCCTTAACATTATATTATAGTTTTTCTTTCTTCCTGAAGGGAAAGTAGTAAAGAAAGAAAATCTTTATTCATATTACTTACTTCATACTAGACTTAATGAATGCCAAAAAAGCGGCCATCTTAGCTCCGTGCTGTGTTAGATGGCTTTCAAAACAAAGTCTTCAAAACAAGTCTTACAAAAGACAATAGTCGTTCTCTTCCAGTTTGAGAGAAAAGAACACCAAACACACAACACTTCTAAAATAGGCAAGGCATACGTGTGTGATTTAGTCATGCTCATGCTGTCAAGATAAGATACCTACAGGTGTGCGTTCCACATTCGCGTGTCACGGTTCGCGGCGGGGTGTCGCGTCAAGATATTATGGCCGGTAAGTTTGGTTACTGTTTACATTTTATCCATTCGATAGGATCGAAACTATCGACGATAGTTCTTAGAGAAAAAATTTAATCTACTATTGATTGCGTAACATTACGTAAGGCTGGTTTTGGACAACTGAAATACAATTCACAAAAATTATCTTAGGACATTTAATATGATATGCGTGAAAATCATCACCTTATTTCTTGTGTAGTTGAGCAATTATTTGCCAGATACAAGTTAAGTTATGATCAAACTGTAAATACACTTTACATCTTTTATTCCTATCTATTTCAGAGTCTTTTTTAGATTCAAGGTTTTGATTTTATTCCTATTCCTAAATACTTTTTCTTTTTTGTTATCTTAAGCCGTGTACGTAACAGAAGTATAACTTATCGTAGATTAAAAATAACACAAGTTGAAAATATTTACACAACAACAAATAAAAAAAAGTAATACGTACGATATATAGTATACCTATAGGGTGTTTTATACATAAAAATAATTCTTTAGTCGTACACTCTGATGATTATATATTTTCGTAATCTCAAAGCCTGAAACCATATATCTTTGAGTCACGTCAACCAATCTCCTATAGTTGTGTAAATTCCTCATCATCGTCCGAGCGTATTCCCGGTTGCAACCTAAGCGGTAACGCTTTAGGGCCCGGCGGGTCCGCTACCTAACCTAGGTGATTTGACGAGGTAACTGATTTTTACACAGAGCGACTGCCATCTGACTTCTGCAACCCGAAGGGTAGACCAGAACCAATCCAATATAGGTTTAAACAAACGCTAGATGGCGTTCGGGACCCATAGCTTTGCGTGCCTCCCGAAGATCAAAATAATCTTTATTTTCGGATAATCAGGTGATTCAAGCCTGCAATATCCTAACCTGACTGGTAACAACGTTTCACAAAGTAGCTTCCCAGTGGGATTTGAACCCATGACCTCCGGATCACAAAGCAAACGCCTTGATCACTGGACCACGGAGGCAGTTAACTTGTATTAATTTGACTTCCAGAAACTTGTCGTTGGGTGAAGGGCTGCCTCAGCCAGAACAGCATTCCCGCGGGAGCGCTCCTCGTGGGATGTGATGCCGACCACGAAGAGGTCTACGCGGGGCGCGCGGAGCACGAGGGTGATGTGATGCCAGCTGTGATTATACCTTCTAAGAATGCCTGTTTTATATCGCATGGTGGGGAGGAGGTTCCTACGGATCGTTTTGAGGTGAATAGTATTTGTAACTAGTGACCCGCCCCGGCTTCGCACAGTTATGTATTATAGTGTAGGTAAAGCCGTGTGGTTCCCGGCAGAGTAGAATAGAATCACTCCAAGTCATCCCGTGGATGTCGTAGAAGGCGACTTAGGAAATACAAGCTAAACAAAGCTTATACTCGTAAACATCAATGAGACCTCTCCAACCGGTCTGGCCAGCGTGGAGAGTGTAGGCCAAATCCTCTGACTGCTCTGGCTAATATATGGCTCTGTTAGTACAGAGAGAGTCGCGCTCCTGCAATGGAGACTAGAAAGACCTGATGATGATGATGATGACGATGATTATGATGGTGTGGTGGTATAGTTAAAATAGTTATCCCTACCTACGTGAAACCGGGGAAGTGAAGCGGATCTTATTGCGGTTTTCATGATGGGATGGATCAAAATGGCGGGAAGCTACTTTGTTTTATACGAAATCTATATCAAAAACTTTATGTTGCAGGTGTTAGTCCCAGCTAAACTGTGCTGGCAGGTCTCCTATGACGGAGCAGTGCCCCCTGCCGCTGTGGAGGTTGGGGAGACAGAGGACGGTGAGAAGCTGTATTACGGCAGGGTGACGGAGGAGGGAACAACTATACCCGGGAAGGTAAGGATACCAAGCTCTGCTGGCAGGTGTCTTACGACGGGACAGTGCGCCTCACCACTGAGGTAAGGATACCAAGCTCTGCTGTCAGGTGTCTTAAGACGCGACACGCTGTAGTGGCAGAAGACAATTAGAAGCTGTACTACGGCAGGGTCACGCAGGAGGGAGCCAGAATACCCGGGACGATGAGGTTTGCCAAATTCTACTGGCAGTTGTTCTCCGATGGCGTCTGTCACCTGCTGCTGTGGAGGCTGGGGTGACAGATAATGGCAAGAAGCTATACTACGGCAGAGAGGGAGCAACTATACCCGGGAAGGTTAGGTTTGCCAAGCTCTGCTGGCAAGCCCTCCTACGATTCAGAATTTAAGAAAATTATGAGTAATGGTTTAAATTTGGTATTCATCATTTCAGATTCAGCCCAGCCTCGGCGCCTGCGTCTACGCTGTGGACGGCGAGGAGAAGAGCTCCAACGAGTACGAATGTCTAGTGTTCGTCTAGTTTTATAAAATATATTGAAAATGTTACGTATTTAATGAGTAAGGTATTGTCTCGATATGTTTAACATAAGTAGGTAGTTAATATAGTCATTTTATTACCTACTGCCTAATTAAAATTATAATATATTCAATTTAAAAAATGATTTTTATTTAATTGCCAAAGCTGAATTTGACTCGTCTATAGGCGTCCATCGTCATCATGTTTCCAGCTAAACTCAAATAAGTGGGCGATATGAGACTCCTATTTGCACACTCCACGTGGACGCCAGAAATAACTGGACAAAAAGTCTAGATTCGTCACTGGGCCAGCTTTTCGTAGTAAGTATCCAGAATTTTGTAGACCCTCAGTTCTACGATTTGTTTGTATTCATCTCGTAGCGCTATGCAAAATCGGTCCTAATGCTACGATTTTATCTCGTAGCGCACACTCACAACGAACGGCGGGGTAGCACCGGCCATGCAGTGCTACGTAAACACTGGATTTCGGATTCTAAGGATGCCCGTTACCCTAGACTTTTCCATACACACATAATCTAGCTTTTTATATTAATGAAATGAAATGTCAGTTAGAGATAATGTATATCTAGTTTTACATAGTCTAAAATATAATTATTTATATTTTAGACTATGTTGGGTGTAGAAGTTTCCCATACTTAATTGACGGTCGAAAATTAACGATACACTATGGGAAAACCAGCTACTCGTATATGCCTAGATGCCTAGAAAAATAAAAAATTTTGCCGAAAACTGACAGGTTGTTTCAAAATAAAAGCCGCTAAAAGTAACGTAAAGAAATTGCAAATGTTTTTTTTGGGAATACAGATTATTTTTGTATTAGTATTTAGTATTAAGGCGACGTGGGTTCTGTAGAAAATCCTTAAGATTTTTATGTAATTTTTTTGAGGAATAAACTGTAGTAGTTTAATTACAGTGATTTTTTAAAAACAGTTACAGTTTTCTTGTTTCTGAACTGGCGGGGGCCTTAATAATCACGAAGTCGAGACGTCTATGCCTAATTGAACTTTTCCCATTATAAAGGTTCCCACGCCTGGTCTAGGGTTAGAGCGTCCTATAGAAAAACAAAGATACTGTAAGTGTTTTTGAAAATCACTGTAAATAAACTACTAGATTATTTCTCAAAAAAATTACATAGGAATTTTAAGGCTTTTTTCAGACATACACAATATCAAAAACACGATTGAGCAATTTTGGCTCGATAGAAAAAAAGCGGCCAAGTGCGAGTCGGATTCGCCCATGAAGGGTTCCGTAGCAGCAAGTAACATATCTTACGATTGATGACGTATTAAAAAAAACTACTTACTAGATCTCGTTCAAACCACTTTACTTGGAAGTTTGCATGGTAATGTCCATCATATATTTTTTTTAGTTTTATCATTTTCTTATTTAAGAAGTCACAGGGCAACATTTAACCACTTTGGAAGTGTCTCACGCGCAAACTATTCAGTTTAGAAAAAAATGATATTAGAAACCTCAATATCATTTTTGAAGACCTAACCATAGGACACGTATGGGTTTGATAAAAAAAAAAAGAATTTCAGTTCTAAGTATGGGGAACCCCCAAAATTTATGTTTTTTTTTTTCTATTTTTGTGTGAAAATGTTAATGCGGTTCACAGAATACATCTACTAACCAAGTTTCAACAGTATAGTTCTTATAGTTTCGGAAAAAAGTGGCTGTGACATACGGACAGACAGACAGACAGACATGACGAATCCATAAGGGTTCCGTTTTTTGCCATTTGGCTACGGAACCCTAAAAATCACAAACATACCTCTAAATTTGCCTAAATTTACCATTAAAAAAGATACTACTTTATACAATCACTATTTTATATAAAAAATATACCAAAAAATGTATGATCTAATTTACTAATTTCGCTACACAAAAATTTATAAATCTTCATCTTCCTCACCTTATCCCACTTTAAGTGGGGTCGGGACAGCATGTGAGTCTTTTCCATTTTCCTCTATCTTTTGTCAAGGCACTGGTTACATTATTTTTATCCATATCGTCCTTAACGCACTCCATCTACCTTTTCTTAGACAAAAATTTATAAATATTATACAAAAAAATAATAATACATGAAACACAGCGAAATATCTTTGAGCTCGGGTCCGGGCCTTTGTTCGCTCTCGACGAATATTTCACTGTGTTTTTTTTTTTGTCTTCTTCATAATCGTATCCGTTATAGTCAAGTCCGAGGGTCGTGACCATCTTGAGCAGCTCTCCTCGCTACGGTTTGCCACAATGCATGGTCTTGCGCCAGGTATATGGCCCGTTGAGTATTTTTGCGCGCCACCCTACGAACGATATCAGTCCATTTGTCGGCGGTTTCCCTTGACCTCTGCGCCCTGGGACATGGCCCAACAGTATAGTCTTTTCCAGACTGTCAGGTGCTCGTCGCGCTTTGTGGCCGAAGTGTATGTGTGTATTTTTTTTTGTATAATATTCATAATTTTTTGTGTAGTGAAATTAACTAGTAATTTAGATTATACATTTTTTGGTATAGTTTTAACATAAAAAGGTGATTGTATAAAGTGGTAATATCTTTTTTTTAAAGTAAATTTAGGCAAATTTAGAGGTATGTTTGTGATTTTTTTCTAGCGAGCCAAAAATGCCTATTTTTCATTTAGTAACCACTTACGACATCTACAGAAAGAGATGGAGTGGTCCTATTTTAACCAGGAACCACATGGGTGAGGAGTAGGTATATCATTCCCATAAAAAAAAACTCTAGGTCTGTCAGCATTCCGATGCAATCTGAAGGTAAATTCAAGAAAACAAGTACCTAGGAGCCAAAATTATAATTATAAACAGAAAACAAAATTACAGTCAGCAAATCGTATGTAGGTACGTATAAACATATATTATACACAATTATTATAATGAATGTAAATATTTCAAAGAAAAGACAAGTGTACATTCACACATTTTCATTGCAAAATCGTAACTAGATTCGAACAAAAATATGAATAATTATAGAAATGAATCATAAAATCCTCGATACTGACGAAAACAATGACTAAATACTCCCAATTAACCAGCACGCTATCATATCTGTTATCAGTAGATAACGGTACAAAACCGTGTGAGATCGCGCGGCCGGCTCAGTGCAGTGTCGAAGGTGCTTCAGAATCCACCATGAGAGGTGAGTGACTGATAGCGAAGGTTCTAGAGTCACGTGGTGATGTGGACTAGAGGATATATGATGAAAGTGACAGTAAAATTGATAAAGTGATATTTCGATCAATAATTGCAATTAATATATAAACAAATTACTTGAATTAAATAAAGTAGGTTAAGTAAATGCAAATAATAAGTAGGACGAACAGCAGTCAATATAAAACAAGTGGTTTTACTGGTATTAGTTGGTTACTTACTAAGGTAGAGAGGTGTCGTTTGCTGTAACTAGTGTAATTTTTATCTGATCACCTTATTAATTTAAGTACATATACGAGTCTTCTATAGGTATTTAATACGTATGACAAACAGCACTCAATTTTAGATATAAAACAAGTGGTTTTACTTAGGTATAGAGTTGTCATTTGCTGAAACTTGTAATATATGTATATCTGATCACCTAATTAATTTAAATGAAAAGAAAATGTACCTACATTATTACTATGCGCGCAGGCGGTCCCTCCGGGTGGTAAATTTAGTTATACGAATCGTTTGTCTAGAGTAATAAGAATGAAATTAGCTTGCAATGGATGTCTAGGTATCTATACGAATAGGTGCTCAGTTCTGACGTAAGCTAAATGAAACCATATCGCTAGCCACATTGAGTAGATATTTCTTTGAATTTCTTTGCTGAGTGAGACTTCTGTACGTTAGTATTATTTATTCTGTGGTAGGACCAACAACACTCAATTTGATATAAAACAAGTGGTTTTACTGATTTAAGTAGGTTATCTAGGTAAAGTGTTGTCATTTGCTGAAACTAGCTATACATATATATCTGATTACCATATTCATTGAAATACCTATAAGAGTTTTGTAGAGGTATTTAAATGAATTATTTGTGCAATAAGTGTGCATTAAACTTGCAATATTAAATCTTGAAGAATATTTTTGAAATAAAACTAAAAACGATTAAACGATAAAAGTATGGCAAACATAAATGGTCGTAAAAGTAATTTAGAGATATCAATGGTAATTACTTAATGTGTTTTCCATTGAGAGCTTAATTGTGATAAGACGTGTGACATGCTGCATGCACGAAACATAAAGTAATATATTTATTTTATTAAACCTTTACTGTCCCACTGCTGGGCAGAGGTCTTTCGATAGAAGTGGAAGAAAATGGGAAAATGTAACCTTATTATTTTAAATTTTCTTAAAAAAATACTTTTCACAAGTTATTTCGTATAAATAGAATGAAAAGTATTCATAATTGCAAGTAAGATCAAGCTCTTACTTCTTCCCATCATCGTCAACTCATCATAATCATTTCAGAAGGAAATCCATTCCTGAACATAGACCTCTCCCAACGATTTCATATCACCGATTAGATACTTCCAATTACCATAATGCTTTAAGGAAGCATATAATTATTCTATTTTATTAAATTATAAATTCTTGAAAACAAACATAAAACAGGTATCATTCTGAACCAGCAAAGTTTGCGTAGTTGCTCACTACTTGCGAGTTGTAGACAATGCAAATGAATATTAATTATTTCCAGACAGTATTGTTCTAGTCACGAGTACTTACTAAAAACTAGTCTAAAATAAAATTATTTAGACATTACTAATTAAGATAAGCGGGTCACACTCACGTAAAAAATCAGCTACAGGCCGACATGTTTCGACCTCGTCCGGAGGTCGTCATCAGGGCGAATGTGATGCGCGACGTCACACGAAGACGTCCCAAACCACAAGTACCTAGCTGATTTTTTACGTGAGTGACCCACTATGTATGTGCCAAAAAATTATTTAGATTTTGTATTTTATCTGATTATTAGGGTTCCGTACAAAAACGAAAAAACGGAACCGTTATAGGATCACTCGTGCGTCTGTCTGTCCGTCCGTCTGTCACAGCCAATTTGCTCCGAATCTACTGGACCGAATCAGGTGAAATTTGGTAGGATGGTGTAATATGACCCAAACACATGTAAAGTAAATAAATATTTTTTAAAATAAGGGTTATTTCGGGGGATAAATTAGGAAATTAAAAAAAAAAATTGCAAACCTTACTGTATCATATATCAAATGAAAAGGCTCGTTATGAGGATCTCAAATATATTTTTGTTATAATTATAAAATAAATAGTTTTTTATTTATGAAAGAAGACAAAATATAGTTCATTGCTTGTAGATTACAGGAAAACCTATAAGAATTAAATCCTCTCCACGGACCCCTCTACGGAACGGAACCCTCTCCACGCGAGTTTAACTCGCACTTGGCCGGTTTTATTTTATTACAAGCTTTTATTTAGTTTCACCTGCCCCGTTGTCTCTGTGTCCGTAATAAAATCTTGCAAGCTAAATTAGACCTTTACTTAGACCTTAATTTTGATTACTTATGTAAGTTAACTAAAAATAACAACATTAAACTTAAATTAATCTATAACTACATACGTATATAAAACGAAACTAAATAAAAATACTTAAATAACTTTAAATATTATAAAAAATGGAACCCAAATCAATGCGTTTGCAGGGTAGGGTACCCAAGAGGCTGGCGGCATTCCCACGTTGAATGGCCAGGCTTAGCCTTTGGCCAAAATGCGCGCCAGCCCTTGGATCCCCTGAGGCATTGATTAAGCGTGCGGAAATTTCCTTACATAATTTATTTCCTTATGTAAGTTGAAAATGCAATATAGTACCAAAGACCTGATCTCATGATGCTGGTAGCCACGGCTTTTCTGTGATAAAACAACATAACCCCAACCTAGTTTAGTCTGCTTGAGAGCTCTTTTTAACTGTTTATTTGGGTTAGATAAAAGCTGGTTTTTAAAAATATTTTTATATAATTATGAGTAGGTACTTGTTTTTATCTAAGAAATTTCAGATAAGTAACTACTAAATAGCTAGCTAAATACACCAGAATATCTGTGACTCTTTGACTCTCTTCTTTTCTGTCCACTATAAAAAAAGAGTTCATTGATATGGTAGATTTTTAGGGTTCCGTAGCCAAATGGTAAAAAACGGAACCCTTATAGATTCGTCATGTCTGTCTGTCTGTCCGTCCGTATGTCACAGCCACTTTTTTCCGAAACTATTAGAACTATACTGTTGAAACTTGGTAAGAAGATGTATTCTATGAACCGCATTAAGATTTTCACACAAAAAAGAAAAAAAATACAATAAATTTTGGGGGTTCCCCATACTCAGAACTGAAACTCAAAAATTTATTTTTTAACATACCCATACTTGTGGGGTATCTATGGATAGTTCTTCAAAAATGATATTTAGGTTTCTAATATTATTTGGTAAAATGTGTCCCCCCCCCCCCTTAACTTCCAAAATAAGAGAATGATAAAACTAAAAAAATATATGATGTACATTACCATGCAAACTTCCACCGAAAATTGGTTTGAACGAGATCTAGTAAGCAGTTTTTTTAATACGTCATAAATCGTAAACCGCAATTTACCTTTAGAACTTTTATATTATGTTACTTGCTGCTACGGAACCCTTCATGGGCGAGTCCGACTCGCACTTGGCCGCTTTTTTATGAGTCACAAAACAAAGATGATTCTTCGGTCAATCAGGATTATTCAGGACAATGCACACTTACAATTATCTTATCTTTTGTTAGAATGCAACAAACATACAAGCTTTGCTATCTCTTCTAATAACCTTAACTGTACCTTAATTTTATAAACGATGAGGATGATTAAGGTTTTCAAATGCAAAGGCCTAAAAACTGAATAAATATTCGATTAAATTTCTTCTGTCTACTAATAAACGCGACACTTATCATGACAACATGTGTTTCTATAGAAATATACGCACGACTTGCTATTTCATTTTCAGTCACTTTAGACATAAATAGTCTTAGTGAGAACTACTCGAACATCATTGGAATTACGAGTAGCGGCTTAGGCGGTTATCCCACTGCACCGCGCACCGTCGCGGAGCGCGGTTTCTACATACTGACGCTCCCGCGCGGTAACGCGTTGTCAGTGGGAGTAGGCGTGTTTTCTATACAAACTGAGCTACTTGCATACAATGTTAAAAATCTGCCGCGCCGCGCTCCGCGACGGTACGCGATGCAGTGGGATCACCGCCTTAATCACAGAGTTTGTCCGAAATTTCACTAAAAATAGGTAGTTACTCGTACTTAGTTAAGATGGTAGAGAGAAGACAGCAATAGAGGTACTCCACTTAACTCCACCGAAAAGATAGAGGTAGTTACTTATAAAGTTTATAAAAGGTTGATAGAGAAAATACTTAAATACTACTTACAAATTATAATAAATCTGTGAAGTTCTTCTAAAATGATTCAAAAAGACTGAGCAGTTTCCAGAAATAAATAATTACTTTTTTTACTACAAAATTTTACAAGATCGCTACTAAAACTCTACCATTTTGACTCTTTTGGACAACACATTCCTTTGTTCTAAGAAGTGTTTTATTAATGTATGAAGTAGGAACCTTATATAGCAATACCATATCTAGACTTAGTAATTCTAAAAACCAACACTCGACCGATTCGTGTGAAGACAAACAATTACTACAGTACATGTACGTACAGATACTGTGAAACAATACTTGAGGTGTTATTATCACAAGTGCAATTGAAATGTAAATACCGATGTCGAGTTAGGTATCTACATACCGTCTTAAAACGATCTTTATAACTCGGTAATATATCTAAGGAAAAATAATTATTACAAATAACTTGCTTGTATTCAACAAATGATGCGTAACTTTTTATAAATGGCCTACGAAATGTCTTTAGGAAATGTTGAACAATTATTCTTCAGGATTTTTAAAACTCCTCTAAAATTATATTTTGGAATGGTTTCTATGCCGCTTTTTCTTTATCATATACAAGAATTTATTGTTGAGATAAATTAGCAAATGACAAAAAAATCACAGGAAATATTTGGCTTATAAATAATTGTAGTACAATACAATACAATACCCTTTATAGCACAAAAGTAAAATACAGGACATAATTATCTTAAAAACTAGGAAATGCGCAAAAGGCGGCCTTATCGCTAAGCAGTTTCTTCCAGGCAACCTCGTTTAAATAGAAAAAATGATGGGAAATTAGGTAGTGCGGGGTGGTCAATACATAATAATAAATGATTTTTATTATTATTAGGAAACTGACACTGAAATTTAAAATATCTCATTTGGGAAATAATTATTAATTAGAAATTGGCTTAGCCAAACGGTACTAATAATAAGTTGTATGTATTTAAGTAAAAGGTGTATGTTTATTATAATTATTATATATACTTATATTTATATATATATTTATATATTATTTATTATATTATATTATTATTATATTATTATATATATTATATTATATATTATATATATATATATATATTTATAAAAGGTGTATGTTTATTATAATTATTATATATACTTATATATAATAATTATAATAAACATACACCTTTTACTTAAATACATACAACTTATTATTAGTACCGTTTGGCTAAGCCAATTTCTAATTAATAATTATTTCCCAAATGAGATATTTTAAATTTCAGTGTCAGTTTCCTAATAATAATAAAAATCATTTATTATTAGACAATAAAAGTCCTAACAATTACAAAAACAGCTTTATAAAAAATTATATTTATTAATATTATTTTTTTATTAATTATACTTATTAACAGTTCAAAAATTTGCAACATTCCATCGACAAAATGATGCAAATTTTTAACTTTCAATATAAAATTTGTGTGAATTGATGATTACTTTATAATGCGACTGAAATGAAATTATGATGATTTATCATCAAAGTATAATAAATAAATCTTGTTCAGGACGTCCATATTACGGGTACGGCGGGATGCCGCCGCCAGCCTACGGTTACCCTCCTCCCGGCCCCCATGGCCCTGGTCAACCTCACACATATCCCCCTCACCATTACCCCCCCGGTTATCCGGGAATTTTCATCCCTTACGACCCAGCCTACTTCTATCCCCCTGGGGAAGGAGGGGGTGTCAATGTGGTGGAAAGTGCCGAGCCAGAAGAGATTGTGCCCGAGTTGCCTGGAGAAACAGTTGAACTGCCCTGGAGTAAGTGCATCAGGGAGATAACACCTTCTTCATTATTGTTAAGCTGCAAACAGACCTGATTTTACAAGAAAAGGACTGTAAATGAATAAATATCATAATTGTGAATGTGATTTCATCAAATGCATTGATTGTTACCTTAAATACAGATACTATAACCCTTAAATTAGGATGGAGAGGTGGTGTAAGTGCAGGTGATTTATTGATTAAATTAAAAAAGTACCTACCCAGTTATTATGGTTATTATTAAATTTATTCCCAGTACCTCTGTACTCTCCTTTTAAGTTTTCAAGATGTCATTTATTTTGTTAAGTTTGTCATTCAACACTTACTTACTATAGATGTTAAACAAATTAAGTAAAAATGTATTTTCTCCAACGGCACTGCAAATTCATGTAAGACGTGTCCAACATTAATCATTATTATCTTATCCGTAATCCTCGATTCACCTGTTACTTCTGTCCAAAGTATCGAACACCTCGGTTATAAAAATAGGTGAATCCACGTTATCAAACTTATCATTTTCCTTGAATTCATAACTGTGGGTGTCATCATTTACTTTTGTATTGATAAAAATATGAACATATAGAATCATTTTGCGTGTCACCAACAGGAAATTCATTAGGATCTATTTCACCATCTATCATGTCATAGGCTTACTTGTAAAAGGTGTTATCTCTAAGCTTGCAATTAGTGGTTATAGTAGCTAATTGTCCACCGATTTGGGCCAATCCTCTTTATGGTTCTTCCATCCTTGTCCCATCACCGTTTTCCTTTTCATTCCTTATTTAGATTACTTAAGAGTTTTCTGCCTCCAAAACTGCACACTGAAGCGTTGTATCTTGTCAAGTAATTTGGATGAAGAAAACAAGTCGTGAAACCAATGTCTGTTTCTTAGTGCTGAGCGACTGTAAAAATTACCATACAGAGTTTTGGCCAAAATTTCATGTGTCGTCGCACGTCTTTCACTTCAGCACTCTTCTTGCATGCATTGGGGGACATTTTCGTTTATAGAATCTTATTGTTACCATTATTGAAGTGCTTTATTCGTTTCTGCTACCGAAATATTGTTTCAGTACATTTTATTAATCTATTGCCTTTACAGATTATAGTTTAGACCTCCTCAGAAGTAAGCTCAGCTTATTGGTCAATCAGTACATGTATTGCTCAAACTATTGTTAATTTAGCAACAGATGTATAGCTTAAAAGACTTTAATCTGCATAGTGTTATTGTTCTTTTATTGCATAATACCGTATTTTTATTTGCATACTCTCTACCATATTAAAACTATCTGAAACATGATTTTTCTCATATTCCAGGTACATACAAGTGGGTGCCAGCTTGTCTAAGTCAGAACAGCATTCCCCCGGGCGCGCTGCTGGTCGGCCGGGACGTCGATGATGCGGAGATCTACGCCGGGAGGGCGCGCCATGAGGGCGACATCCTCCCCGCCAAGGTCATCCCCTCCAAGAACGCCTGCTACGTCTGCTATGGAGGCGAGGAGATCTTGAAGGACCAGTTTGAGGTAATTTCAGAAGATATAAAGGAACACTAAAGACTTTCTCCCCTTCCTTTTCTAAAAAGACCGATTTGACGCGTGGTGCCCGGCAGAGTACAATAGGACTCCAAGTCTTCCCGTGGATGTCGTAGAAGGCGACTTAGGAAACACAAGTTAAACAAAGCTTAATCAATGAGACTTATCCAACCCGTCTGGCCAGCGTGGAGAGTGTAGGCCAAATCCTCTGGCTACTCTGGATTAATATGGCTCTGGTAGTACAGAGAGGGTCGTATGCATGCAGTGAAGACTTAAACAAAAGTCAAAAAAAAAAATTAATGTAGGATAAATTCTATTTTTAAATATCTTTAGTTTAGTTAGTTTTAATTTAGGTTATATTTTAGTTTGTTGTTTTGGGTGGGTTGTGTGGGCTGAAAGTAGTAGTAGTAGTAGTTTTAATTTAGTTACTTGTTAGTTTTACGTTGTATTTTTAGTTTGTCACTATTTTAATATGTTTTTACGAAATAAAGAAATAATTTCACATGTAGGATAAATATATCACAATTATTGAAGGTCATTATTTTTAATTATTTTTAGTGCAAAAGCTACCGATACTAGCAGACCTGCTAATGATAATGATGAAGGTACCTTACGTAAAAAGACAAGGGGGTTACTCCATAAAATAATACGATAGTCGTCCGATAGTGACGTCAAACAAAATTTACAAGAAAAGGACTGTAAATGAACAAAGACTTTATCATTATGTTTTAACGCTCAACGTTGTTTGACACTAAAACTACTACTTTTAGAGTAACCCTCCGACCTTACAATGCAACATCCATACGCCATAGACGTAGATATTATTCAGGTGTGTGAGTGTGATCTCGATTTTATGTAACGTAATTCACGTAGTAGTTTTAACGTAGATTGAATAAGGCATTGAAAGTATCTCTTTTTAATTTACACAGTTTAAATTGATGATTTTTTACCGTTTTGATTCCAGGTGCTAGTGCCTGCCATGTTTTCGTGGCAGTTCTCATCAGACGGGCAGGTTCCCCCTGGTGCCGTCGAGGCGGGAGTCACAGCCGACGGAGAGAAGCTCTACTTCGGCAGGGTCACACACGATGGAGTCACGACTCCTGGCAAGGTCAAAAGTCACAGTCTAGTGCAAAAGTCCATTCATAGCTATACAATTTTAATCGCTTCTTCTTGGCTTCCACATAATTCATTATCATCTGAGCGTGTTCCCGGTTGCATCGTCAGGTTACGCTTTAGAGCCCGGGGTTCGCTACCTACCCTAGGTGATTCGACGAGGTTTTTACACAGAGCGACTGCTGTCTGACCGCCGCAACCCAAAGGGTAGACCAGAAACAATCCTAGGATAGGTACAAACGCTAGATGGCGTTCGGGACCAACAGCTTCACGTGCCTTCCGAAGCACAGAATCATCTTTATTTTCGGATAATCAGGTGATTCTAGCCTGCAATATCCTAACCAGACTGGAAACAACTTCTCACAAAGTATGCTTCCCAGTGGAATTTAAACCCACGATCTCTGGATCACAAGACAAACGTCTTGACCACAAGACCACGGAGACAGTCATTAGGCGTCCACATAATTCACTCATACAA
This sequence comes from Acrobasis repandana, assembly GCA_963576875.1. NCBI lineage: Eukaryota > Metazoa > Arthropoda > Insecta > Lepidoptera > Pyralidae > Acrobasis > Acrobasis repandana. The sequence goes on from OY756225.1 coordinate 18,131,238, forward strand.
ATTAAATTGTGTGGCTTCCACATAATTCAGTCATACAAATTAAATTGTGTGGCTTCCACATAATTCAGTCATACAAATTAAATTGTGTAGCTTCCACATAATTCACTCATACAAATTAAATTGTGTGGCTTCCACATAATTCACTCATACAAATTAAATTGTGTGGCTTCCACATAATTCACTCATACAAATTAAATTGTGTGGCTTCCACATAATTCACTCATACAAATTAAATTGTGTGGCTTCCACATAATTCACTCATACAAATTAAATTGTGTGGCTTCCACATAATTCACTCATACAAATTAAATTGTGTGGCTTCCACATAATTCACTCATACAAATTAAATTGTGTGGCTTCCACATAATTCACTCATACAAATTAAATTGTGTAGCTTCCACATAATTCACTCATACAAATTAAATTGTGTGGCTTCCACATAATTCACTCATACAAATTAAATTGTGTGGCTTCCACATAATTCACTCATACAAATTAAATTGGGTGGCTTCCACATAATTCACTCATACAAATTAAATTGTGTGGCTTCCACATAATTCACTCATACAAATTAAATTGTGTGGCTTCCACATAATTCACTCATACAAATTAAATTGTGTGGCTTCAACATAATTCACTCATACAAATTAAATTGTGTGGCTTCCACATAATTCAGTCATACAAATTAAATTGTGTGGCTTCCACATAATTCACTCATACAAATTAAATTGTGTGGCTTCCACATAATTCACTCATACAAATTAAATTGTGTGGCTTCCACATAATTCACTCATACAAATTAAATTGTGTGGCTTCCACATAATTCACTCATACAAATTAAATTGTGTGGCTTCCACATAATTCACTCATACAAATTAAATTGTGTGGCTTCCACATAATTCACTCATACAAATTAAATTGTGTGGCTTCCACATAATTCACTCATACAAATTAAATTGTCTGGCTTCCACATAATTCACTCATACAAATTAAATTGTGTGGCTTCCACATAATTCACTCATACAAATTAAATTGTGTGGCTTCCACATAATTCACTCATACAAATTAAATTGTGTGGCTTCCACATAATTCACTCATACAAATTAAATTGTGTGGCTTCCACATAATTCACTCATACAAATTAAATTGTGTGGCTTCCACATAATTCACTCATACAAATTAAATTGTGTGGCTTCCACATAATTCACTCATACAAATTAAATTGTGTGGCTTCCACATAATTCACTCATACAAATTAAATTGTGTGGCTTCCACATAATTCACTCATACAAATTAAATTGTGTGGCTTCCACATAATTCACTCATACAAATTAAATTGTGTGGCTTCCACATAATTCACTCATACAAATTAAATTGTGTGGCTTCCACATAATTCACTCATACAAATTAAATTGTGTGGCTTCCACATAATTCACTCATACAAATTAAATTGTGTGGCTTCCACATAATTCACTCATACAAATTAAATTGTGTGGCTTCCACATAATTCACTCATACAAATTAAATTGTGTAGCTTCCACATAATTCACTCATACAAATTAAATTGTGTGGCTTCCACATAATTCACTCATACAAATTAAATTGTGTGGCTTCCACATAATTCACTCATACAAATTAAATTGGGTGGCTTCCACATAATTCACTCATACAAATTAAATTGTGTGGCTTCCACATAATTCACTCATACAAATTAAATTGTGTGGCTTCCACATAATTCACTCATACAAATTAAATTGTGTGGCTTCAACATAATTCACTCATACAAATTAAATTGTGTGGCTTCCACATAATTCAGTCATACAAATTAAATTGTGTGGCTTCCACATAATTCACTCATACAAATTAAATTGTGTGGCTTCCACATAATTCACTCATACAAATTAAATTGTGTGGCTTCCACATAATTCAGTCATACAAATTAAATTGTGTGGCTTCCACATAATTCACTCATACAAATTAAATTGTGTGGCTTCCACATAATTCACTCATACAAATTAAATTGTGTGGCTTCCACATAATTCACTCATACAAATTAAATTGTGTGGCTTCCACATAATTCACTCATACAAATTAAATTGGGTGGCTTCCACATAATTCACTCATACAAATTAAATTGTGTGGCTTCCACATAATTCACTCATACAAATTAAATTGTGTGGCTTCCACATAATTCACTCATACAAATTAAATTGTGTGGCTTCAACATAATTCACTCATACAAATTAAATTGTGTGGCTTCCACATAATTCAGTCATACAAATTAAATTGTGTGGCTTCCACATAATTCACTCATACAAATTAAATTGTGTGGCTTCCACATAATTCACTCATACAAATTAAATTGTGTGGCTTCCACATAATTCACTCATACAAATTAAATTGTGTGGCTTCTACATAATTCACTCATACAAATTAAATTGTGTGGCTTCCACATAATTCACTCATACAAATTAAATTGTGTGGCTTCCACATAATTCACTCATACAAATTAAATTGTGTGGCTTCCACATAATTCACTCATACAAATTAAATTGTGTGGCTTCAACATAATTCACTCATACAAATTAAATTGTGTGGCTTCCACATAATTCAGTCATACAAATTAAATTGTGTGGCTTCCACATAATTCACTCATACAAATTAAATTGTGTGGCTTCCACATAATTCACTCATACAAATTAAATTGTGTGGCTTCCACATAATTCACTCATACAAATTAAATTGTGTGGCTTCCACATAATTGACTCATACAAATTAAATTGTGTGGCTTCCACATAATTCACTCATACAAATTAAATTGTTTGGCTTCCACATAATTCACTCATACAAATTAAATTGTGTGGCTTCCACATAATTCACTCATACAAATTAAATTGTGTGGCTTCCACATAATTCACTCATAGGTACAATCATTTGTATGAGTGAGTTATGTGGAAGCCAAGAAGATGCGATTAAAACCTTATAGCTATGAATGGACTTTTGCACTTGACATATTCAAATTCATCGACATGGACCCTCCAAATGCAATATTAGGGATTTCCAAAACGCAACAACAGTTTTGATTATTACATACACACGTACCTCATATCACGTCTTTATCCCTAATAGGGCTGACAGACTATTTTGGACATTATAGCTCTAAGCAGACAGAGCCCAGGGCCACAGACCAGGTCACTTTTAGCGTAATGGGGGGCGAGAAGGTGGAAAAAGGAAACAAAATAGCGATGGGTTGCTAGCCGCATCGCCTATTAATATGATTCCCATTTTCGCCCATTCCCGTCGATCAGCTTCTACGACCCGGGAAGAGAAGCAGCTGATACATTATACATTTCTTCTTTCAGCATAGAAAAACACCTTTTTATGTTTTACATAATTGCTGAATAGAATATAGAAATGACCCAAAGCGTGTGGTTTTCGGCCTAATATGAAAACTCTATTTCTTCCTATGTAGATGTTGTAAGAGACGGCTAAAGAGCTAAGCATAGAAATCTCGTGTTCCAAGTAGGGTTGAAGTCAGGCAGGCGGCTGGTCTTAAAATTACTGCTAAATCGTTACGTCACCGGCTTTTTCTTCTCCATTTTAAACGATCTTCGACACCCCTGGGTGACCATTCATAAACACCCCCTGCACCGAAGCAGCAAAGTTAAAGATGCTACCGAAACCGCGCTAAGATGAGACTGCTGTACCATAAATAAACCGGCCAAGTGCGAGTTAAACTCGCGTGGAGAGGGTTCCGTTCAATTAATTGAATTCTTATAGGTTTTCCTGTAATCTACTCGTACAAGCAATGAACTATATTTTGTATTTCTTTAGAACTTTAGGCTCAGTAGTTTCGGAGATCAGGGTCAGGGTCCCAATGGTCAATTTTCGTCTTCTGTCATGAATAAAATTAAAACTATTTATTTTACAATAATAACAAATATATTTGAGGTCCTCATAACGAGCCCTTTCATTTGATATATAACACAGTAAGGTTTGCAAAACTTTTTTTAATTTCCTAATTTTGTCCCCGAAAATGACATTTCTTTTAAAAAAATATATTATTTACTTTGCACGTATGTGTTTGGGTCATATCATTACACCATCCTACCAAATTTCACCTGATTCGGTCTAGTAGATTCGGGGCAAATTGGCTGTGACAGACGGACGGCAGACAGACGCACGAGTGATCCTATAAGGGTTCAGTTTATTCATTTTTTGTACGGAACCCTAAAAACCAAATAGTCCGTGTTTTTATAAATCCAATTAACCCTAATATGGTTAAAATGTTTTATAATAAGATAGGTGTCTTATTATAACACATTTAATCCATAATCCGCCCAAAATAAGAAGACTTTCCAAAATGTCACCTTCTCTTTTGTTAATGCCGACTTTATTTGGGTGAATAATGGTTTAAACCAAAAAGCCCTAAAGCACAGGCCGGAAACTCCTAAGGTAAGCGCAATATGCGTCACCCAGGCGTCCCCGTTCCCCGTGCCCGCACCTCTCCCCCGTTTTCGCCTTGATTTCTCACTTTGGCCGTCAAGAACCGGGGGAGAGGTGCGGGTGCGGGGAACGGGGACGTATATTGCGCGTACCTTAGAAGAGTCCCTTCTGTTTACTCTTACTGTATTCTGTGCCTAAAGAGACTTCAACAGAGCACAGACTTTCTTTCCTTGTCTGTATTTTTATTTTATATGAAAAATATTTTGTTAAAAAATATCTATTTATCAATTTCAGATCCAGCCAAGCCACGAGACGTGCTACTACCCCTTCGACGGAGAAGAGAAGAGCTCCAACGAATACGAGGTCCTGGTACTGATATAAACATAGAGTAAATAGTTTGTACTACTGACATGTACTTGCATAAATATAAAATTTAGTCAAAATTTTATGCAAAAAATTTGACGAGAAAAATAAGATTCGTATCGGACAAACATACTTACTTATAACTTAAGTACATTTAAAATGTGTAATAGCTTGGATATTTAATTTTCTTTCCATAGAGAGGCAGTAAGTATCGAGTTTTTTATTTACTTCAGCCTAATGATAACGATTCATGTACAAGTACGAAACTTAGTAAGTAGTTATTTCCATGATATTAGGTTTTTTAAACACAATTAGTAAAAATTACATTTCCATGCCTTATTTATTAGAATTATTATGCTTTAGAATAAAATTAAGTTTAAGTCCTATGGAGTATTTTCCTATTTTGTAACCTGACTGAAAGCAATATTTTATAATTCTGAAGGAATTTTAATACATTTTATTATTTTAATAGAAATTTTGTGTTCATAAAAGTATTTTTTTTAAACGTAATCTTTTTATTTCACGATCTTACCACATATTTATACTAGTTTCATAAGGATTTTCATACCAAGTAATTAATTGGATGTTTATATATATGTATTTATCATAAAATATAGTATCGTTGAGTTAGTATCTCATAACACAAGTTTGAAAAACTTACTTTGGGGCTAGCTTAATCAGTGTGATTTGTCCCTATATAAAAAAAAATTAAGTATATTTGCAAAAAAAATATATTGCGGAATACGAAAAATCCTTTGTTCTGTTTAGTGATTTCGAGTTTCAAACAAAATAGCGATAAGGTAGATATAATACAATGGAGCACCCACATGACCACCATATCATACTCGTATGTATCACCATGATTGCGACATTTGTCCTTGAGTACGCTTTCCACAAACGTCGATTTTTATGTAATTGTTACTCAATGCGAGCTAATTTACTTAAAATAAATTGTAATATTTTTTACTATGTATAGTAACAAGATATAGTTTTAAAAACTCAAACCCGACTATAGAAAAATTCATGGGTACTGTAAAAGTACGTTTATCCAGTTACAAGCAAGCATAGCAGGGAGCAACAGCTATATATATGTAAATAACAGTCAAGAAACAAAAAAAAATTCGACATTCCCATACAAATCGCCCGGGCGGCTGCACACTTTTATATGGAAATGCCGATTTTTTTTATTTTTTGGCTTATTTTAATTTCATTATACTTTACTGATTACTAGATCTATGTACCTACTAAAAGATCGTGGTTCGATTTATTACGGGTATGCCCCTTCCACGTTGTATATTTTTGAAATGTGCTTTATAACCCCATTCGGTATGATTCGATTTATTTTATTTTTTAGTTCTTTACTTTATAGCCTATATAGGGCTCCACAATAGTTTTACTGTGACGTCACAGCCTAGTTATAGCCTAATTATAGCCAAGACGATTCCGACAATACCTCATTTGTCAAGGTATCATGGATGTCTTTAAAGATACAGATATACAGACATAGCGGCAAAACACATAACTCTCTGTTTGGCTTTGCCAAAGTCGGGTAATAAATAAAAACAAATGCATGCACGATATGTTGAATTAAATAGATGCGCCTGCTATAGTGATTCTCATACTTCATCAGACCTATAGGGAGCTTGAAAAATCTCATATAAACGGGCAAGTGCATGTCGGACTCGTACATCCATCATCGGTTCCGTGCCTTCGTACAATGTTTTAAAACGCTAAAAAACACGTTTTTTGTATAACTATCCCCTTTAATTTTTAACTTTTTTTATTTTTAGTATTTGTTGTTATAGCGGCCATAGTCATACATAATCTGTAGAAATTTCAAGTATCTAGTTAATGCCATTATAAAGATCTAGTTAAAAACGCTGAAAAAAACACGTTTCTTGTATGACGACCCCCTTTAATTTTTAACTATTTTTTATTTTTAGTATCCGCCACAGTAATACATAATCGGTGAAAATTTCAAGTGTCTAGCTATTACGGTTCAAGAGATAGAGCCCTGTGACTGACAGACAGACAGACAGACGGACAGACAGATGGACAGATAGACGGACAGACAGACGGACAGACAGACGGACAGACAGACGGACAGACAGACGGACAGACAGACGGACAGACAGCGGAGTCTCAGTAATAGGGTCCCGTTTGCATCCTTTGGGTACGGAACCCTAAAAATGACTGCACTGGCTGATAACTAAGTAATAAATTCAAAAGAAAAGAAAACGAAGTGTCTGAATCAAAATGATCTAGTTATGATCTGAATAAAGAAGACTTGCTTTGGGAGAGTAATGTCGTGCGTGGTGTTTGACTATAAAATTATGAAGTCATGTCGGAGTAGTCATGTTTTTCTGGATCACTGATTCAAATAGAATCTATCCACCAACATTTTAAGACGCCACACTCTATTTTGGCAAGCTTTTCATAGGACTTATCCGTCTTATTATAAAAACAGGACTTTGTTACTAGGTTAAAACCATTACCCGCCCAAATCAAGTTGACATCTAGTAATATCACACTATCTTACCTGTCAATGTCAACTTGATTTGGGCGAAGAATGGTTTAAACCTAGTAACAAAGTTACTCCTGTTTTTATAATAAGTCGGAAAAGTCTCTTTACAACAGAAAAACGGCCACTTTTGGCTAATGTGCGTAGTAAAGCTTAACTTTCTCATTATAAACTGTAAACAGTAGTTCATAAAATACTTTGAAGGGTTATCTAGGACTTGGTAGTAGCAAAATTTTAAATAATGTCTCCGTTTTCTTTGAAATGATTTATTTTAAATGGGGGCAGCACTGGTGCCCGGAAAATTCAGGTACGGCCTTAAGGGATACTACTTACTTTTTACTTCTCCAGAGGACTTCTTGTCCGCAATTTGGTCCATTATTCGTCATTTGTTATGGGATACTAACTCAACGATACTACATATATTTTATGATAAATTCATATATAGATAAACATCAAGACCCAGGATAATTTGTTTTGCTTTGCTGCAATAATTTAAGTAAGTATATTTATTTTATGCTTATATATTCATATTTATGTAAGTTTAAGTATGTAAATATGTATATGGATTAATGGAATATATATATGAATATATGTATAGTTTATATATCTTATGTAATTATACGAATTTTATATTTTTTATTATTTGTATATGACACTCTTCTTTCTTTTTTTTTAAGTAGTTAAACTTGCACCCCATTTACTACCTTTTCTGCTACGTCCCTAAGGTGAACTGGCAGACAATGCTTAGCATTACGTTTTACCTTTTGTATTATAATCGTTAGATAATTGTGCAATAAATATTAAATAAATAAATAAAAATTTGAAAAAGGCCCTATTTCCAACTTGCCCTGGCTGGGGATCGAACCGCGAACCTCCAGATTAATTATTAATTAATTAAAACAATTGAAGTTGTTTCAACTATTTCTCCTCCACTTCGCAAGGTCTTTGGCATCCTTGGTTAACTAACCATTGCAGGTTATATTTGGAGAAGAAAAAGCGGAAAAGCGCAACCCGGGCTCCGAAGCAGCACAGTTGAGGATGCAACGGGAAACGTTCTAAGATGAAGAAGAAGAATGATAAGACGATGATGAACTTTACGAAGATTTTCACACAGTTCTGTCTTAGTCATACCTACCTAAAATGACTAATAGAGAGTTAATTACGCAATGTAACAACAAATACAATACAATATTATCGCACGTTACGTTACGCGCTCGCTGGAACCGCCCACCCGGCTCAGCGACATTACCTTGCAGACTACAGACAGACCAACACGTCACTTTAGTACAACTATACTTATATCAGTGACTGGTGATTTAAATTATTAATTTCGTTTAGTACTTTTTTTGGGAGTGTTTGGAGTTTTCGAGCATGAAGGCGGTGGTTTGCTTTGTGATGTTGGGTAAGTGAAACATCCTTTTTTAAAATTTCTAAAAGTTGTAGAGCTAAATTCAAATGGAATTACAATAATAGAATACATCTAAATATTTTCAAATAAAGTTAAATTAATTATTTAGTTTGCTGAACTAAATGCCTAGTTTATTAGTATCCAATGTATCTTTACACACGTCTTAGACAGATAGTGAAGGGACAGGTAGTGCTGGTACTGAATATCACTGTACAGAGATAAATCTTAATTTTCTAATGTAAAAAAAGGAAAAATTACTCCATAACCATTAGGTGAGTAAATATTAAAAAGGTTCACCGTAAGTGTCGTATATTTTTTGTCGTGTGGTTCCCGGCAGAGTGGAATAGTCCTCCAAGTCTTCCCGTGGATGTCGTAACGTAGAAGGCGACTGAGGAAACACAAGCTAAACAATGCCTATAAACATCAATGAGACTCTCCAACCCGACTGACCAGCGTGGAGAGTTCAGGCCAAGTATTCTAACTGCTCTGGCTAATATTTGGCTCTGGTAGTAGGTACTACCAGAGCCAAATATTATTATAATAATAATAATTATTATTATCATAACAAATATTATTATAATAACAATTAATATTATATTAAATATAAATTACTGGATTCCGGCGTTGGATCAGCACTGTATCAATGTAAACATGTTTCAATCCAGTCCAGCATCCAGTAAAACATGTTTACATTGATACAGTGCTGATCCAGCGCCATAATCCAGTGATGCTGGCGCCACTTATTGTATCAATGTAAATCAGCCTTAAAAAAGATCTGATGATGATGATAGTTTCGTACAAACACTTAAGAGGTCTGATATCCAAGTCCGATTTACATGTATTCAAATGGATTTCGAGTTTTTTTTTGCCAACCAACTAATCCGAACGGATACAGCAAGGAGATCAACAGAATCGAAATATGATACTGTTATTTTGTGGAACACTCTATTATAGACGATAAGAAAGTCAATTTGGATAAAAAAGTATTTGTCTCCGATTGATGTTACTTATTTGGAAGATAAAATATTATCTCGCGTTCTCCTTATTTATCAAATCTTTGATCGAATGTCACAAAGTATAGTAAGAAATATAAATCCTAGGTAGTTAAGTACCTCATCTGATACTACTGTATCTTACTAGTAAGATATAAATAATCAAGAGTTTTCCGTAGAAATCAGAGCAGGTTAGCCTTCGAGAGAAACCGCAATATTTATCGCATTGGTAATCTATATTCTAGTGGCAGGTACTTAGAAGATAGATTACCAATGCGACAATTATGTTAAGTAAAAAAGTAAGTACTTACAACTCGGTAATTAGACATCTTAAATCCCTATCGTTTATTTACTTTTTTCTACTGTTATTTTAATATCATTATACTGTAGTGATCTAGTATAGCCCGTGGTTCAATTTATTAGGCATATGTCAATTAACTAAGTATATGTGTCAACCATGCCAACGTGTACCAAAATGGGAACTTTTAGTTAAAATCTTCATTGCATCAAGAAATTTATGGTACAGCATAAACACAGCATTACGTCGCGGGATAATTGTCATTTACATATCTTGGACTAGAATATAGTATAATTTGCCGCCCACAGACCACCCGCTACTGGGCTCATTTGGCACCAGTACCAATACATGCAATACATGATCTAAGAATACATCCCATTGCACCTTATTTACAGCGCACAAAATTCTTCCAAATTATTCTTATCTAATAAACTATTCGTCGGTTCAAAAGTGCGTTTCTGTATCCATAACTAATTGTTAGATGCGCTGCTTCGGAGACGCATTGCGGTGATAAAAATCGTATGTCACGAAAAATTCGCTTCTAGCAGCGCCATATAGAAAAACACCAACTTTGACCACTTCTCATCACTTCCTATCCTAGCGTTCGGGAGCGTGGTAACGGACATGGCCGGCGAATGCGACATGGCCGGCTTTTACTTCGAGCTGGGCTGCACAGCGCTGCCGAAGATCGACAACTCCACCATCTGCCCGGACGCCTTCGAGTGCCCGGACCTGCATCCTGACCCCACCATGTGTTATTACAAGTAAGCTGTCTGTTGTGTTTTAATATGGTCACACTAGCCCGTTTCGCGGTTGTGTTGTTACATCGGAGCCAAAACTGCTTTATAGTTTTCTTCTTTATAGTACAAATATAAATTTGTATGTTTATTATAATTATTGTATATTAGTATGTTTATAATATTGACCACCCCGCATTACCTTATTTCCCATCTCTTTTTCTATTTGAGCGAGGTTACCTGGAAGAAATTTCTTAGCGATAAGGTGTTCTTCGGGAAGGAATCAATTGAGCCCAAACTTGGTGGGGATATGTCGTTTTATCACGGAGATGCCATGGCCACCTTTCGGCTTCATGATGACAGGTCATTATTACCATAATATTACATTGTCACCCAAGTATAAGTATGTGAAGTTTCAGCTCAATCGAATAATGAGAAGTAGGTCTAATTTAGCTTGTTTTTATTACGGACGGACAAAATTAAATAAAAGCCTGTAAATAATAGAAATAATGAAATAGGAATAACCCACCTTATCATACTCATTATAGATGATCACGATCACGACATCATAGATCATAACATCGTAAATAATAACAATGATCGCATCGGCTGCAGCACACCTGGAATAATGATGTGATGACTTCCGGAAGCGGTCCTGGCTTGCATCCAAATATCTGATATAATAAGATGGAGACACGGAAGTTATGGTTTATGCTTAATAGGTTATTTTTGTTGATATACATATCTTGGTCTGTCTGTGACACAGTGCTGATCCAGCACTTCGCTTTGATCGCAGCTTCCAAAGGGTTTATCCCTTTGGAAGTTGCGATGATTTTATTTAGCCGTGATTTTATTTTATTCTGTTTAAAAGGTGACCTCATAGAGAGTGTTCTTTGTCTGTGATATACCTAAGATTTTTTAAGTCAGAGGCTTTTTTAAGTTCATCTCTGTTTTTTTAAGTGTCCCCTTCCATACAAACGTAGTCCAGCTTTTATTTTGTAATTTCTTAAAATCTGACGTCATTTCAAGATAGACTACTTACGTTTGTATTAAAAAGTCTAAGTTGGTCTAGGCTAAGGAGCCAATTTACGTAAGTACGTACCTATCAGGTTTTTACTGTGACACCCTGGTAATAGGTAACCTCTAACTTCTAAATTATGTAGTAGTTTAAATCAAGCAGAAATTCAAATTGAAACCAGGTCAGTAAACAGTAACCTCCTTCGAAAGATGAGTAAAATGTAATGTAGTACCTATAATATTATTACAGGAATTTTCCATTTTTGCTACATAGCATAGGCGCGTTTTAGTTTCCGGACTAACGAGGTTGTATTTCCTACGCGCTATTCCTAGAGGCATTCCGTCCAGGTAGACTTTCTTATAAAATTTAATATCTTACCTTTTGTGTACTTAGTTGGGTGCCCCAAGGAAGGTCATGGTCACCTGGCAAACAATACCAATACCAAGAATTTGCATAACCGATCAATACATGTCATGTTTGCACCAATTCTACGAATTCGACCTCGCGGGAGAAGTAGGTTTTTTGTTGACCGAGATCGAAATGTGGCACAAAAAGAACTGGAGGCTGCGACCTTTGGCACTCGGAAATCCCCGTTGCATTATCTGAGATAAATACCTAATCAATTATTTAGTGGACGCCGAGATTTTTCATCAGGAAACCTATTGAAGTGCACTCGTAGCTACACTAATTGGAAAGATTTCTACAAATTGATGTTTTTTTTATTGATTAGGAACTCGTTTTTGTATGTGTTACCGGAAATGTGTTAATGAATTGTAAATATAGATACAATAGGATACTATCCAGGGTCAAAAATAAATTATTTTGTAATGATTCGAGGATAAAACGTCTTATAATAATGTCACTTGTCATTCATCATATCCATTTTGAACGTGATTTTAGATTTATTAATGCCGAAAAACTGATATTAAGAGCGCTATTTGACTCCAAAAACTATGACGTCACATACATACATACATACTATCACGCCTGTTGCCCACAGGGGTAGGCAGAGACTATGGACCTCCACTTGCTACGATCTTGACAGACCTCTTTCGCTTCTTCTACACTCATCAACCTCTTCATACATGCCCTACGGTTACGTGTACTTCTTACCTCGCCCTTTTTCAGAACGTCTGCAATGTGATCGCAGAACGTTCGCCGAGGTCCTCTTCCTTTCACACTTGCCATATAAATATTTTTTGTTAATCTATTTTCATCCATCCTTTCTAAATGCCCAAACCATCTTAACATCCCTTGTTCTACTTTTGTCACTACGTCCTCTTTCACTCCACACCGTCATGACGTCACGCCGTGCGTTTTTCATAGAAATCCCATAAAAAATATTTGTTTTGACGTTTAGAAAAAAATATCCATTTTGATTCGATGGCAACTAGCGGATTCTTAAAAAAAATTTTGATCTGTGGTTTTAGTTAATTCTGAATTTTAAATCTATTGATCTCCTTCTACATACATACTAAGCGTGTTCCTGGTCGCTTCCTTAGCTACGGCGTTTTGGAGCTAAGGGTCCGCTTTCAAGTTTATTTTCTCCTGTTCACACACCTCCGACATAAATAGTTCAGGCACACTTTGATATACATATGTGTCAATGGTGTGTGTGACAATATCAAGCCAGCATTTTTTGGATTCATTCTTTCTACAGTAACGCGAGGGCATGCCTGTGAGGCATATGGCCTGACGTTTGTTTATATGTAACTAGCTGGCTTTAAGTTAAACTACCATCTCTCTATTTCATGAACATAAATTAGCTACTTAAGTATCTCGATAAACAGTTTATTCTCGCAAAATAACTCAATTTTTTTGGTGCTAATATCTCTTCGTAATATTAGATAACAATTCACGTTTGACGGAATCATTACATTATAAACAGGAAGATGTGATTTCCTCTCAACCTCGTCAGAGAACGGCTGGGTTTAAAAACTTAAAAACGTCCTAAAAAAAATAGAAGAGAAAAGGTGCATTCTCCATATAATAGAGAATAGGCGAGGACATGTTAGGTCATCTGCTACGACACGATTCATAAAGACTATCATTGAACGAAAGATTGAAGGGAAAAGAGGACCTGGAAGACCGAGGCATAGTTTCATGAAACAGATAAAGGAGAAGGTGAACGTCGTGACGTACAGCGAAGTAAAACAGCTGCCGGATGAGAGAGACGAATGGAAGAGAATTCATACTCCACCGACAAGAGCATACCTCTTAAATATAGATATATAGATTATAAAACCTACTTATTTCAAAGGAAAAATGTCTTTAAACGCCCTACAAAATGTAGGTATAGTACAGGATCAGGTATTTCTTATCTATTGTGCTTTTTACAGCTGGTTCGGCCCACGATATGACGGAATGCATTCCGCAAGAAACATGTGGGTAAAAAGGGTACAATCCTAATTTATTCCCATATTTGGATGGATCTCCATTGGGACTCTAATAGGTATAGATCTATCGATCTAGGCCCTAGATTGATTTCCACGATCATAATTGAGGGAAATCAGCCAGTAAATTCCAAATTTTTTGCTCGCAAAATATCATAAAAGGTATTTATTTAATTTTAACCAATGTTGTTTTTCAGAGGTGTATCATACAAAGACCGGCAGAGCATCCCTCAGGCGCTGATCAACAACCCATGCTCGCAAGCGTGCAGCTGCCAGGTGTCGGGTGGGCCAAGGTTCGAGTGTGCCGCCGTTGACTGCGTGGAGACCTTTGACCTGGATCTCAAGCAGCAGTGCATAAGCACGTATGATCTGGAGTCGTGTTGCAGCACAGGCTCCGTTTGTGGTAATGCCCTATCTATTCACTGTTGAACTTAAGGCTCACCCAAGAAAGACAGGATTTGCCCATAATCACCACGCTGGGCACGCGGGTGAGCCATGTGGTTCCCGGCAGAGTAGAATAGACCACTCCAAGTCTTCCCGTGGATGTCGTAGAAGGTGACTAGGAAACACAAGCTAAACAAAGCTTATAAACATCAGTGAGACCTCTCCAACCCGTCTGGCCAGCTTGGAGAGTGTAGGCCAAATCCTCTGACTACTCTGTCTAATATATGGCTCTGGCAGTACAGAGAGGGTCATGTTCCTGCAGTGGAGACTAAAAAAGACCTGATGATGATGGGCACACGGGTTGGTGATCGCAGTAAATGGTATGATTGTCTTTGCACAGAGCACGCTGCTACTTGTTCTCTGGTACCTGTACCTCCTTTAATCGCTTCTTACGACAACCGTGATAGAGGAAAAAGGGGGTTACAATTCGTATTCTATAGTACTTCACCATCATCACACGGCTACATGCTGCCAATAAGATTTTTTTATGTGCGTGAATTGCTCTTCAAAATGAAGTGAAGTAGACTCGGAGAGCAGGCGGTAAATGAGATATGCGGTTATTTCATTGAGGTTAAGATTTAGACCAAATTGGATATTTATAGATGGAGGTTAATCGCCCATTAGTGATCTACTAAAAAGGTGACTGACTATTTATATTTCTACACAAGAATGACTCATTCACAAACTTCTCAATATTATTAAAACTTTTGAAATTAAAGTTTGTTTAGTGATTCCTTTATTTGCTCTATAAATGTTCTTTGTAGCCTTCTTTACTTTTTCTATCTATACGATACCTACTAAATGAGAAATGGCTCTCTTTTTTCAGGTACAGACGCAGTCGCTGCCTTGAAAATCTGCGAGGTCGACGGCAAAAAGTACAGAGAAGGAGAGTCATTCCAGCCCAAGAACACCAGGAAGACGTGCATCTGTACCGGCGAGTGGAACGGGTCTACGGAAGGCGCCTACTGTAGGGACATCAACTGTGGCATTGAGATTCACTACCAGGATATGCTAGCGGATAACTGTTCACCTGTTTTCGTGGGGAATATGCGCAGTTGCCCCATTGCCTTCCAATGCCGTAAGTTATTCACTCTCGCTTTCCTAAACAAACTACATATTTCTTATTAGATCATTATCTCCAAAGAGATTTTCTGATGTTGGATCATAAGAAAATCGAGCGCTCGATGTCTGCTACTGCAGCAGCAACCCAACAATTTTGATTCCTTTTTCCACCTTCTGTGTGCGATGTTGGGCTCTATTTGCTTAAAGCCGCAAGACCCAAAATGCTCTGTCTGCCCCATCAGGGATAAAGACTTGATAGTATAGTGTATGTATTCTAATTAAGTTTGAGTGTTTTTCGTGTGTGTAACCTTTTTATCAAAGATTTAAAGATACCTTCAGGCTTCTGACATAGCTTGACGACTGCCATACAAGATGACAGATAGGACCAACAGCTTCATGTGCCACTTGTGGTCACCCATCGAAGTGCGCACTAAACCGTGTGTCACTTAACTTGCGAAAACGCTAGTAATGCGTACTCCCACCCAGACACTGCGAAAAAAATTAAGTTATTTGTGTACTTTCTCCTTCCAGCGTCACCTTCATCGAAGATCGTCCGCGGCCTAAACCGGCGCGGGGTCAACTCGCAGTGTACGTTTGGCAACATGACCCTGACCGTCGGGGACGAGGTCACGGTGGAAGAGACCTGCATGCGTTGCGCCTGCGAGGTGCCGCCCTTCGTCGCCTGCACTAAGCAGAACGTCTGTGATAATTAGGACTTTAGAATAAGTATTTACATTTGCGTTCGTGTTGTTGAAGGTTCGAAGTGAAGGTATAAGTAGGAATGTCGTGTGCCTATATAACGTCTTCCCCCTCCGTAGAGTCACCTACTCAACGCCGACACAAAATACACATTAGCTAGATTACGAATCCAACTCGCCAGCGAGTGCAGCAATTCACAACTCTCCGAGATATACTTCGAGAATCGCACTTTTTTATTTAAATTCGCACTGAAATGAGAAATCGGAGCAACACATACAACGAAAAGACATTTCCAAAAGCTAGCTAGTCTCCCGTTCCCGTTCCCCAGATTTCCGGGAACGTTCCCGGTAATGTTCCTAAATATGAAAATGTCCGGGAAAGTTGTAATTTTATTTATCAGACATATTTTTTATCACTGTAAATATATTTTACTAACGTAAATGCATCTGTTGAGATGGTTATAATACAAAAAACTATATCCAATGTTCCGTTAAGTTTTAATTTAGTTTTTTAATTTAGATTTTAGTTTAGTTTTAGTTAAATAAATTGTACAAAAAAGTAAAAATAAAATTCCGTAAAATTCCCTAGAAATACGGGAACGTTCCCCGGGAACGTTCCTAAATTCCCAAATTCCCCGGAAACATTCCCAAATTCCCGGGAATTTAGGCACGTTCTCGGGGAATTTGAGAACGTTTCCGAGAACGGCACGTCACTACTTGTGAGTAATGGTGCGCACCTGCTGTTAAAAATGTTTACAAACATTATTAAACATTTACAAAATTCATATATAATAACTTCTTGTTGTAATATTTGTTATTATACATTATTATAAGTACTATTATTTATAATTATATATATAATGAATATTAATAACAGTCATCATCATCATCATCATCATCCAGGTCTATTTTAGTCTCCACTATAGGAGCACTACCTGTGAGCACGAACCTCTCTGAACCATATATAAGCCAGAGCAGTCAGAGAATAACAGTAAGTAATTTATTTTTATGTTAGGTATTACTTATGCATTTATTGTAAATATTTTTTAACAGCAGTGTGGCACACTATGGTTTTTGGAAAGTCCTAACACTCATGTTATACTATTTTCACTACCCAGTTACTACTTAACTTACATACCGAATACAGCTTGACTTACCAAGATAGACTAGAATGTAATATCTCACCGAATGAAATCCGTTGGTTTTATTAAATTCCATACTCGTAAATATAATACGTACAATTTAAGTTTATAAAATAAAACTGTTGAAATGAATGCATTATATTTTATTGCTTTGTGTATTATCGTTCATATACTACAATATGGTTACAAAAATATAAGGAACACTTATTTTCGACTTAATCTTTGGTACTAAATACTTATACGACTATTATTAAAAACTTATTATTGCAAGATAATATTAATAACTTAATATTATTGCACAATGTTTACTTACAAAAATAAAAGTTATCTAATTAAGTTTTTCTTATAAATAAGGATATATTTACATTATGTACACAGTACACAGCCTTGGACCTTTGTCAACTTAAATAAAAACGTTGTGACGATTATTTTAAAATTAAGTACTTACTTAACGATATGTTTTTCCTAAACACTACTTACATATAACAACATTCATAGGATATGGTTATTTAAAGTGCTAATTTACGCTTAAAATATTAATTCGTTGAAAATATCTTCATTTAGGTTCTAAATTCTAGCTACAAGTTAAACTTTAAGTATTAAATGCCAATTATTTAAATGCACTCTTTGTGAGTAAATCTATTAATAAAATTGCAATCATGGTAACTGTGAGTAACATTAATTCTAATTGTTAATAATATGAAAATAAGTTTGTAATGTTAAATGTAAGTATGGGAGATTCCTCAATGACTGATCGATTACCAAATTAGTAATTTGAGCTTCAACTCTATCCATATAAGTCGAAACGACTATCCTACCGATAGCTAGGCGAGAAGCTCATAGAATATTCACCATTGCCATAACCATTATCGTTACCATAACCAGAGGCGTCACGTAGGCAAACAAGTTCCAATAAAAATACAAATCTAAAAGGTGCAATTTCCGATAATGTAGTTATATAGTAATACGCTACCCTAAGTAACCTCTTAAAGCACCTTCACAGTTATTACATGCCTGCTCGCTTTTTCATATTATTATAAATTACATACAAAAGTAGTGCATAACCTCTTACTTTTGCTATCGGATAAGTTTACGAACAGTGTCTTTGTACGTTCGCCAAAAAGGTTGGTTCCGTACTGTTTCATAATATATTAATCTCATACAAAAGTGTATGTAGCGATCTTTTAAAATTACTACATACGTACAAAATGTATGCAAATATTCATATGCTTAACATCCATACAGTTTTGTACAAGATGTATCATTGTTTCAATTATGTATTGATTCTTGGGTTCGATTGTGTCCCTGCGACGTGCTGTAAACGAGTTTTTGCACGAGAGTCGCGAATCATTCAGTTATATTTTATTTTACTTTTCATCAATTATCTTTGTTATCACACAATGTAAAATTATGAATCCACTACAGATTGTAGACATGAAACCTAGTTTATCCATATATGTTATTTTCACTACAATCTGTACGTATTTTAGTCATTAGAATTCCTCATCTTATATTAATTATCAGTGTCATAGCAGTGTCTTTTTGAAACGGTTCGTATTTCCTGAAACAGCAATACTTCCGGTGCGCTCCTCTTACCCTCTTTATAAACCAACTGGCCGCCGTAGCTAGCAGTTCAGTTTATTCAAATACTGCGCCGCGTTAAGGTGACTCCCTCACCCACAAGTCCGGAAAGTATCGCTGTCCATCCACAGGCCTCCCTATGTTGTTAAAGTATTTATGTGAAAGTGCAAAAGTGGTGTTGTAACTCACGACCTAAATAAATAAAGCTTGTGTGAACCTTAGAGAGTTATAATATTCAAATAATCCTCATAGGGCTCCCCGCAAGTAATATAGCCTCCGCTATAGCTGGCCGAACAACATAGCATGTGGCTATAGTTATCTAAAAACTTTTTTTTTACTTACTATGAGAAAAAACACTTTCAGCATATTAGTAGTTAGCTAAATTTACAGGCATTTACAGACTTTTGCTATTTTTTGTATTCTTTTTTGTAAATCTAAATTTAAAAAAAAACATGTACCTAGCCTACGTTACCGCTTGGTAGATCTGATGTATAAGATACATCATGGTTCCTCTCTTTTTTGCACTATACGAAGCAAGCGAGACCGAGCTCAACCCTGAACATCTGGTTGGGTTTGCCTACGTCTCGGACCCCGATGTCCAACAGTGGGAGTCTGTTAGGCTTGTCTGTGTCGAACTGCACTATTGTCTGAGCCCATTCGTCTTTCTTGTACTGTTAAAAAAAATATTTAAATATGAGAAGAAGCAAGATGAAAACATGAAGGCCATTTTTGAAACGCTGAGTCAATAAACGAATGGTTTTTTCCATACTAAAAACCCGTTGGTTTAATGACTTAGTGTTTCAAAAATGACACCAAAGATTAACTTCATAAAGAGAAAAAAAAACGATAGGATGACAATGGGATACATTGTTAGCGGTATCTATGACTGAAATGCTTTCAGAAATGGAAGCTCGATGGTATCAGGGTAAATTTCCACTTAGATGTCCTGGCAGGATCCCTTAGGAACTAAAAAGAACATATTCTGTTCATTGCTGACTGATGATAGTTTTGTGATAGATACTCATCCAGCATGGCCTAGATTTCAGTATTATAAGGCGGGAGCTGGATACCTATACAGTAGTTGCTGATTTGAGAGTCCAAGTAGCCCACGGTCTTGTACCTAGAGAATGTGATTTTACGTAGAAACTAGCTCAAGCAAAAACATACCTGACACTCATCCAGCAGAGCTCTGTATCTCATCCTGTTGTTCGCCTTGGGCAAGATCTCAGCATCATTGTACGCTAGCAGCTTGATGCCTCTCCTGTAGTTGTTGGTCTGAGGGTCGAAGTAGCCCACGGTCTTGCGGCAGTGGAAGGTGATGTTCTGGCTTGCATGGGTTGACATCAGTTGTAAGTAGGTGAGTTGGGTGTGGTCGGCTTTGTATGTAATCTGTATGAGAGTGTGATAAAATGTTAACGAAAATATATTGAATGAAGTTAATCTGAATGTTCTCTCAAGGACCATACGTTAGTAATATGCGACAAACGGGTAACTCACGTAAAAAGTGAGCTACTTTCACATTCGCCCTGAGGAAGGCCTTTGGATGAGGTCGAAACATACAGCCAGCAGCTGACTTTTCGCATATTAGTAGATAGCGTTTGTCTCACGTTAGTTTTAACCAAAAAAACATAATATTTATTATGACTATTTGCTTTACGGGCAACACCAGCAATAAACCATTTCTTCCTTATCGAGACAATGATAAATATTCAATTTTGACTGCGATAGTCTTAACTGTACTGGTTCGTAGACTCGTTTCCGTCAGAGCTTTGAATTAATGTCACCAAAGAAAGTTTGTAAAGAAGTTTTATATACTTGGTTCAAAGAAGAAATCATGTTTTCTAGGATAATAATTGGGAGCTAAAATAACGTCACATTGACAATGTCGCAAGCAAAATATAATATTCCCAATTGAAACATATTCTAATCACATAAGTCTAATCAAATGTTAGCAATATCATTGATGAGTGGAAGGATGATACTAACGGTAAATCCTTCTTCCATCTCACTCAGCCACGGCTCCTTTTCTCTTCCTCTATACGAAATGTCCTTGGACATCATGGGCTTGGGGTAGATGCAGCTGCCGCCGGTCTCCATGTCACAGTGGACCAAGATAGCGTCGTTAATGTCACCACCGTTGGGATCGATCCAGTATTGACCTGAGGGCAAGTATTCTTATTCATTATTTGGTAGTCACAAAAAAGTTCCAGTCAGGATCAGGAACATATGAATACTTATTTAACTTTATAAACGTGCCTTGTGGTTCCCAGCAGAGTAGACTATTCACAAGCTAAACAAAGCTTATAAACATCAATAAGACCTCTCCAACTCGTCTGGCCAGCGTGGAGAGTGTAGGCTTAATCCTCTGATTGCTCTGGCTAATATATGGCTCTGATAGTATTAAATAGGGTCATGCTCCAATCCACCTGGGTGATATTGGGTATCTTATACGCATTTACCTACTCCTGGGAACTTTAGATAGGCGTTTTCTGCCGTTAAATACGAAACGAAAAAGACCGATGTCGTTTGTGACCCCAAATTACAGGTTAGGTTAAAGGGACAAGCTACAAATCCATCATTAGACCTGTCCTTTTATATGGCAGTAAAGCATGGTCAGTGCTTGAGCGGCACAAGCAGGAACTGCGTGTCTGCGTGTTGCGCTGGATATGCGGAGTATCACGGAGAGACTGCGTAAGTTCTGTCAATCCCAATTCGCAGCAGCCTTGGGTTTTAAGAACTTGCCTAACGAGACTTCTTTAACTTTAGTCATTCTTGAGGAATTTATAGTAAGCCTATAAACTTACCGCTTTCAAAGGTCGGATGATGATACTTGATATCGCCACAGGTCTTGCCTGGAGCATCTTTAGACCCGTCAGGTTTCAGGAACTTGTTCAGCGAGACCTTAAGCCTTTCATAAGCCTTCATGACGACATCCTTCTTCTCAGCAGCTGTCATGTCGTCCCTGAAGAAGCGCGCCGGCATCAGGTTGGGGTCGTCGCCTAGTGGGTCTGGGCCTTTGATGGAACCTGTAGGATTGGGTACGGTAATATATAAAACAAAACAACGCACAAAATAAAACTTTGTGTTAGATATTTAAGGCCTTCAGTCGCATAAAGTCCACTATATCAAAATGTCCTCTGTATAAAAACATCCACAGAATCGAAATGTCCTCAGTCCACCTTTATGTCCATAAAACAATAACCTTCCTATAGGACAGAAGTGGAAAGCAAAGCAGTCCACCGTCAAGAGCGTGGCTCTTAAACATTAAAGGAGAAGACGACGACAAAAGTACTATGTCTATAAGTACCTGATATTAGCGAAGTGATAAATTAAGGGTTATTAATATTTTTTTTGTTTGTGTTAACTTTGCGCCTCACCTGTTTTCGGCAAACATCCCCAAGTACCTAAGTTGCCTGGAAGAGATTGCAGTAGCGATAAGGCCGCCTTTTGACATGTTTTATGTTTTATATTTTCTTCTCTATCATAATGTTTTGGTGCAATAAAGATTACTTAACTAAGGTGATTCCAGAACTTACCTATGCGCTATGTAGAAGATATTTTGAAGTTGACTACGTATTTTGACCGTAAAATAGAACCAACTGTTTACTGCTTATTGCAACTATTACTGACCTTGCTGGAGCATAGCAGCCAACGCAGCAGCATCGTAAGCAAGGCCTTCTCCAGCTGGGCCAGGCGGGCCAGGAGGCCCAGCTGGTCCAGGTGGTCCGTGCCGGCC
Source organism: Acrobasis repandana (assembly GCA_963576875.1). Lineage (NCBI taxonomy): Eukaryota > Metazoa > Arthropoda > Insecta > Lepidoptera > Pyralidae > Acrobasis > Acrobasis repandana. The sequence goes on from OY756225.1 coordinate 18,154,077, forward strand.
TGAGTCCCCGGATGGCCCGCGAGGCCCGGCTGGTCCGGATGGACCTTGTGGGCCAGGGCTGCCATCACGACCGGGAGGACCTTTATTACGCAAAGATATAAGACAAAGATTTGAGGAAAAATAACAAATTAAGTACAAGAGAAAGGGGATAATAGAAATGAAAAACATAAAATGGCATTTTTTTCTTTTATATGGAGAATAGAGATTACCCTAAATGGTCTTCAATGCTGGTCTGAAAGAAAAGAAAAAACTTACAATACACCAGCTGCCTCTCTTTCCGCGCAGATCGTAAAAGTCGATTGAGGGAATGGGTGAGAATGCGAATCATGTGAATAGGCGATGCGGCTAGCAACCCCATCACGTGAAGGGCCATAGTCTCTGTCTGCCCCTGCAGGAAACAGGAGTGGCAGTTGTATCTACTTTCAAATATAAGTGGCTTTAAAAATGATTAGCTTACCCCTAGATCCGGGTTCCCCATCTTTTCCAGGCGGACCTGGAGTACCAGGCAAACCTCTCTCTCCCTGCCTGCCCGCAGCGCCCAACATCCCCGGTAACCCAGGCAGACCCGCGTGACCCTTGGCACCGTCTGCTCCCGCTTCACCCCTGTCCCCTTTGAACCCATCCAAACCAGGAGGTCCTTGCTTGCCCGCAGGTCCTTGTGGTCCGTCAACACCAGGTGAGCCTGTCTCACCCCTGGGGCCTCTTTCTCCAGCTGGACCTGGAGGGCCGGCTGGTCCGGATGGACCCTAAAATTTTACGAATAGAATTTTAATTTTGTTAAAGAACTCGAATCTTTCAGTGTGAAGTAATGTAAGGTATCTCTGGGATGAATAAATGGGAGCTCGATGGCACGATGCGAAAACGCTTTCGCAAGTTAAGGCCATACCTGATTTTTCCGGAGTACTGGACTCCGGAACGCTGCCCCCATTTAAAATAAATCATTTCAAAGAAAACGGAGACATCATTTTAAAATTGTGCTACTACCAAGCTCTAGATAACCTTTCAAAGTATTTTTATGAACTAAGTACTGTTTACAGTTTAAAGTGAGAACGTTAAGCTTTACTACGCAGATTTGCTAAAAACGGCCACGTTTGGTAAATGTGCGTAGTAAAGCTTAACGTTCTCATTCACGTTCACGACCCCGGAAAATTCAGGTACGGCCTTAAGTGACATTGGGCGTGGTCCGCAATTGAATGAAAAAGAAGTGGCATTAAAATTTTCCTCCGTGCTTCGAAAGGCACGTTGGGCCGTTGGTCACGGCTGTCATAATTTTTTGGCAGTCGTCAATCTAGTATCTGGCAACATCTGACATAGCTTGACGACTAGTTATAGTAATGCGACACCAGTTCTGGGCACTTACTCACACGAAAAACGAACAAACAAACATCGCAACGATTGGGCATGACCTAGCATGCCTATTAAGATGATGACAATTGGCCATTAATCGCTCAAAAAAGATAATAATGCATTGTTTGTTTAATACAAATGCGTAATTTGTGCGTCGTAAGTCATGCAAACCTTAATAATGAAACTTTTCTTTGAACCCAAGTACAATAAAATTAGTTCAGCCTTCATAAAAAAAATGCACTTCTTAAATAGTACGTAGAACAATTCTACTGATTTAGGGAGCGTTGATTTACTGCTAAATTCATTAAAAAGTCTACACTTCTTAAATTGGTAGCATACACACTACATAATTACACTACACTACACATACACAATAGGTTCGACAGATTTTTTAAAATATTGAAGCTAGGTTGTATTGAACATCATCATCATCTTACTCGCCTTCTCATATTTGAGGTTAGATGATATTCTTATGTAAAAAATGTATAATTTTACGTAGTTTACCTGTAACCCTGGCGATCCAGGGGATCCTGCTTGTCCAGGTTGTCCCATAGGCCCCTTATCTCCCGGCCTGCCCGAAATGCCAGGCGGGCCTTGCTTGCCGGGCCTGCCTTCGGGTCCTTGTTCGCCCATTGGTCCCTGTGGTCCTTGCAGTCCCGGTGTCCCAGCTGGACCAGGAGCACCATCTGAGCCAGGTTTGCCAGGTGCACCAGTTTCACCCTGTTAAATAATGCCTTCATATAAAACAATATAGATAAATTTTATTTGTAAATTTTCATTTTATATTACGAGTACAATTTCAAATAAAATAAAAATTTACAGATGAAAAAGAGACTCGCCGCGAGGTTAAATCCTCTTAACGGCTGTTCTACAACCTTCAGGTGGTACAGAAGCCATATAAGCAACTTAAATGTTTGTAGGACCAATTTCGATAGAAATTATGAGACTAAACCAAATTTTTAATATTAACTTTTTGTAAGAAACGATTAGTATAAGATTTACCTGAGTACCAGGAAGTCCTTGGGGTCCAGGGGGCCCGACCATTCCAGGTAATCCACCAGGGCCTCGTTCACCAGGTGGTCCAGCCGGTCCCATCAACCCTTGCGGACCCGTTTCTCCCTCGCTTCCTCGCTCGCCTTTCGTACCTTCCGGACCAGAGGGTCCAGTGAGACCCATAGGACCCACAGGCCCAGGCCGGCCAGAGTCACCGGTTGCGCCCTTAGCTCCTGGGATACCTGGTGCGCCGGCCTGTCCTGGACTACCTTGTGGACCCTAAAAATTAAACAGAAAGACAGGTTTATAAGTGAGTATCTACTAAAATAATCTTTTATTTCAATTCTTTTATTTAATCAGGTTCTGGGTTCGATCCCCAGCTAGAGCAAGTTGGAAAATGGCCTTTTTCAAATTTTCCTGGGTCTTGGGTGTTTATCTACATAGGTAAGGTTGATTTTGAAACACATATTGAAATCTTGGAATCAGAATCACTAATAGAACACAAAATAGCAAGAAAAGAATACTTCTTTTACTATTTTCAATCAGTGTGATACATCAAAAGGAAAAAAAAAACTTTACTCGTATTATGTACATTTAGCTATGTTTGTACGAGTATAGGGTGCATATACATACAGTTAACACAATTGGAGAGCAGACTAAGCCCGTTAATATGAACAGCTATTCCTATGGGATCAATACTGGGTTCTAGAAAAAAATGTGACTATTATAATATTACAATAACTGACCGGAAAATTTGTACCAAACTGTAAAAAAATTCTATATTCTTTTTTTTTATTAGAGATTTGAGTGCGTTTGGCCTCTATCTACCCTGTGATGCAAAATTTCCTCATAATTTAAGGTCCATTATAACTCACTGCTGGTCCGATATCTCCAGGTCTCCCGGGCAGTCCCGCACGCCCACCTTCTCCTTTGTGCCCTTGTTCCCCACGCGCACCCTTTGCTCCAGTTTGTCCAGGAAGACCCCGCGCCCCCTGTTCTCCAGGCAATCCTACGAGAAAAGGCATGACATAATTGGGTAATAGGAATCACGCAAAACATTGACTGTCTCCGTGGTCCATTGGTCAAGGCGTTTGTCATGTGATCCGGAGGTCGTGAGTTCAAATCCCACTGGAAAACATACTTTGTAAAAGTTGTTTGTTAGGATATTTCAGGCTCGAATCAGCTGATTATCCGTAAATAAAGATGATTCCGTTCTTCGGAAGGCACGTAAAGTTGTGGGTCTCAACTGCCATCTAGCGTTTGTTTAAACTAAGACAGCAGTCGTTCTGTGTGAAAACTGGTAATCTCGTCAAATCACCTAGGGTGAGTGAATCACGAAGAGAATCTGGGGGATGAGGTGCGGGGCGATCCGCAAAGCACCCCGCATGCTTTTACATATTTCGTTTGACTGTGAAGCGGGAGGCGGGGAATAAACGCGGAATGACGCGGAATGTAGATTTTATCGGTTTTCATGAGTTATTTTAATAACAAATTGTTTGTATCAAAAATTAAGAAGTACCTTAAGAATCACAATACTAATATTTTTGAGTAAAAAAATTTTTTCCTCAATTTATATTCTTAGAGTTTTGGAAGAAAAATAATTTTTAGATATCATTTCTTAACATTTTTAGGGTTCCGTACAAAAAATTAAAAAACGGAACCCTTATAGGATCACTCGTGCGTCTGTCTGTCCGTCCGTCTGTCACAGCCAATTTTCTCCGAATCTACTGAACCGAATCAGGTGAAATTTGGTAGGCTACACACACATACATATGTGCAAAGTAAATAAATATTTTTTTTAAATAAGGGTCATTTTCGGGGGATAAATTAGGAAATGGAAAAAAAACGTTTTGCGATCCTTACTGTGTCATATATCAAATGAAAAGGCTCGTTATGAGGATCTCAAATATATTTTTGTTATAATTATAAAATAAATAGTTTTGATTTTATTCATGAAAAAAGACGAAAATTGACCTTTCCCCTCCCTGATCTCCGAAACTACTGAGCCTAAAATTTTGAAAAAAATACGAAATAGTTCATAGTTCATTACAGGAAAACTATAAGAATTCAATCAATTGTAAGGAACCCTCTCCACGCGAGTTTACTCGCACTTAGCTGGTTTTTTTAAATGGCATATTGATTTTTTTTTAAATTTTAAGAAGGCTTGTGAAGTATCCGAACAAACCTACAAAAAAGGTTTTAACGCTGAGAATTACTTCAGGTCAAAATTCTAGTGAACAGAAGTACATGAAGTTTCGACAGTTCTCTTCGTGTTCCGCCTTAAGGCCGTACCTGAATTTTCCGGGGTCCAGTGCTGCCCCCATTTAAAATAAATCATTTCAAAGAAAACGGAGACACCATTAAAAATTTTGCTACTACCAATTCCTTGATAACCCTTCAAAGTATTTTATGAACTACTGTTTACAGTTTAGAATGAGAACGTTAAGCTTTACTACGCACATTTGCCAAAAGTGGCCGTTTTTCGCAAATGTGCGTAGTAAAGCTTAACGTTCTCTCTTTACGGCCTTAAGCCCTATTCTTACAACTATATTAATATCATAGCTAGTAACATGTAGTTTATTGGAAAAAATAATAGAATTAGCAAGTTTATACCTGGGCTGCCCGGTGATCCCTGTTGTCCTTTAGCGCCAGCGTATCCTCTATCTCCTTTCAATCCTGGCATGCCAGTCAAGCCTGGTGCGCCTGGTAGACCAGAGGATCCTTGTGAGCCGGGCTGTCCGCGCTCTCCTGGTGATCCAGGTGCGCCGGCCTCGCCAGGCACTCCAGGGGTTCCAGGTTCTCCTCGCTCAGCGGGTTCTCCTGGTGGTCCAGCTGGCCCGATAGGACCTTGAGGTCCTTGTTCACCTTGACGACCTGTTAACAATTTAAATTTATCACAATTAAGCAAAATTATCATCAAAGTCCGTACTTTCGTGATAAGTTTGCTTTAATTGTAAAAATATATATTTTTCGGTTTAATAATGGCGCCACCGAATATTTATAAATCTGCATTATTAATGTCTATGCTATATATTAATATAAGCACAGGTTGATTTTGCACTCACTAGCTATATTAAAATCTTGTAATCACAATTATTAATAGAATCAAAAAACCGAAAGAAAGAAGACCACTGTTTAACAGTGGTGAGATAAGAGAATGCTTTGATTCTGTTATCTTACCTGGTTGTCCATCGTTCCCTGGAGGCCCAGCTGATCCTCTTTCACCCTTTTCTCCTGCTGGACCAGTTAATCCACGTTGTCCGGGCATGCCCATAGCTCCCATTGGACCAGGGTGTCCTTTGCTGCCTCTTTGTCCTTCTGGACCCTGAATAATAAACATTGATTTCGAGTTTTTTATTGATAATCACAGAACAAAAATGTTTTTAAACAAATCAACTGTAATTTTATAGTACAAGTAACTCAATAGGCTATCCAGGTTTGCCCGATTCACCCCTCGATCCTTGGCGTCCAAAGGTCAAGCTTGACCTTTGGGCCCCACAAGACCCTGCTCTCTTTTCAGGGTATACAGGGATCCATGAGCTCCCTTGGGCTAAGTTTTACCTATAATATTATTTTTGGTTGTTTTATATAACTTACAGGAGGTCCATCAGGTCCTTGTGCTCCCGCCTCTCCTTTCTCACCGGTGGCACCAGGCTGACCGGGTAGGCCTCTCTCGCCAGTGAATCCTCTTTCGCCGCGGGGTCCAGAGGGCCCTGGTGGTCCAACAGGTCCAGCTACACCAGGTTCACCTTCCTTGCCGGGAGATCCTGGCAAACCAGCAGCACCGGGCATTCCCTGTAAAACAAACTTAGTGTTTAACCAAGTGATGGCATACCAAAAATGTTGGTTCTAGTACATATTAACAGCTTCTAGGTACTATAGCAACCTCCTGTGCTCAGATGCTTGAGTTGGGCCCCTTTCGACTTTGGGTCCCATAGCCCGTTCTTAAGCTTGGCAGCATGACCTTTGGGACTTTAAAGTCTGGCTTGGTCAAGTTTCAAGCGTATTTATTTACCAGGTAACCAACGGTCAAGGATCCTGAGGTAGAGACTTAAGGATTTTTGGATCTCTGCCAACATCACCTTCGAGTCTTTGGATCCTAGAGGTCTTGCTTAATTTTAAACATATTTACTTACTGGGAAGCCAGTAGGTCCAGATGGACCAGTAGGACCCCTCTCGCCAGCCGCGCCTATCGGACCTTGAGGTCCCTGCATGCCAGGACTGCCATCTCTGCCTGCGTCGCCTTTGGGTCCATGAGGTCCTGCTTGACCTGGCTCTCCGTCTTTGCCGGCTTCTCCCTGAACAAATATTAAATTATGAGTTTGTATATAATGAAAACACATGTTAATAAAACAATGCTAAAAAATAAGTTGTTGAAATAAAATCATACCTGTAGTCCTCGTTCTCCTGGGCTTCCCATAATTCCAGGTGGTCCTTGCAATCCTTGTGACCCCTGTTCACCAGGCCTGCCGTCCGCTCCAGAGATCCCTCTTTCACCTTGAGGCCCAGTCTTGCCAGGGACACCTGGCCTACCAATAGCACCTCTTGGTCCGGGCACTCCTTTATAACAAAAGCATAATATTCTTGGATTCCAACCTCATGTGCATTTTTATTTTTTGATAGATGCGGAATGGAAAGAGTGGCCTCACTTATTGTCTGAAGGGCATGTTCAAGCACTTACTATTATCTAAGAGCTCGTGGCCCGCTTCACTGGCTAGCGCTTTCGCATATTAAGCAACAAATAATATATGTCGGTCTCCTCCTTGTTTCAGAAGGCACATTAGGCCGTTGGTCTCGACTGTCATTAAACTAAGTCTAAGTGTGAGTAAGTGTATGATTTTAGACAGCTTGAAAAACTTACATACAAGGTAAAAGAAATTATTTTAATTTTAAGATTACAAAGACAAAAGTAACGAAGTGAAGAATTACCTTGCGGCCCAGCTCTACCAGGGTCTCCAGAGCTTCCTTTAGATCCAGGCAAGCCTACGCCTCCCCTTTCTCCAGGCTGACCTTTAGCGCCCATTGGTCCATCTCCACCAGGCAAGCCTCTCATACCCTGCAAGCCCCTTTCACCCTGTGGCCCAACGTTGCCAGCAGGCCCCCTGAGTCCCCGTTTGCCGCGTTTTCCTTCTGGGCCAACAGTTCCAGGTAACCCTCTTGGACCTGGACCACCAGGTTCACCTCTTGTACCTGAATCGCCCTTTAATCCTCTTTCACCAGGTTGGCCCTGTAGAAAGAATACGTCGTATAATTAGGTAACGCAAGTTTTCAATAAAGTACGATTTTATTAATTTCTTCTTTTCTTCCAATAAAATACATAGTTATACCGCGCGGGCGCCGCCCGCAACCCTGTCGTTCCCCTTTATCGTCATACCCCCGCGCCCCTGTATTCCGCGGGCGAGGACTCTTTTAAGCGGTTTTCCCCTAGTACCTATGATTTTAGTATTGATTTGTATTAATTTAAATTAATTGAAAAAAAACCAAAAATATTAATTGATAAAAAAACCAAAAAGATTAATTGATAAAAAAACCTAATGTTTTATAAGAAATAACAAAATATTCACCGGCATTCCTTTCTGGCCAGGTGTTCCAGGGTCTCCAGCGACGCCGGGAGTGCCTCTAGGCCCAGGGAATCCTTGTGGTCCAGCGGGGCCTTGCGAACCCTGCACTCCTTTTTCTCCATTGACCCCGTCCCGACCAGGTAAACCCGGAGCTCCCACTTCGCCAGGCTGCCCGGGCCTGCCCGATTCACCCCTCGGTCCTTGGACACCTTGACTGCCTTTGGGCCCCACAAGACCCTGCTCTCCTTTCATGCCAGGGGTTCCAGGAAATCCAGGGGCACCTGTTTTTCCAACGTTGCCCTTAAAAATATTATGGCAATCAGTGTAAGAATGTAATAGTGAGTTAGAAAGTCTAAACCTTGACGGTAAAATGTTTGTTTTATGTGAATTATGGATATAGTCTACTCACCATCAATCCGGGAGGTCCTTGAGGTCCATCAGCTCCCCGCATACCTGGAGGCCCTGATGGTCCTTCACGACCACGTTCACCGCGCGCGCCAACTGGACCCTATTAATCAGACCTTGGTTAGTTTCAATATTATCTACATTTCATCTTTTATTTTCTATTTGCTTTTTGCATAATTGTAGATAATAATATACGAAATACGAAAAAATATTTGTTCTTCCATATGAATTGGCGCTCAGCTGAGCGGGTTTCCTAAGGATGATGTTTTTCTAGTTTATCATTAATTTTATGGAAAATATGCACTATAGTGGTTAAAAAGTCACCCTGTATGTACTTACAACTGGTCCAGTAGGTCCCATAAGTCCCGGTTGACCAGTGGGTCCCTTTTCGCCCGGCAGTCCCTGTTCGCCCTTAGCTCCGTCTTTGCCGTCAAACCCTCGGTGACCTTTCAGCCCCTGAATGCCAGGCACTCCGGGGGCACCTCTCGAACCTGGTTGACCGGCTGCTCCTGCTGGACCGGGTTCTCCGTCTTCTCCAGGTGAACCCTGAAGTAATTTGGATAAAGTTAACTTTTTCTAGTCATTACATTACACATTAGTCCGTCGTCTCCTGTATTGTCCTGTCCATAGTATGTCTCCCACATTTCGGGCGTTCATCATATCACGTTAACTTGAATGTTTATACGAGTACCATAGATTTAGAACGCAGTAAAAAAAATCTATTATACTTATAAGTACATCAAAAAATATTATAAAACGGAACTCTTCAAATACAAATACAAATTGTACAGAACAATAGGCGAACTTAACGCTAAAAGCGTTGTCTACCAGTCAACCTTTGGCACAGAATTCAGTAAGAGTAAACAGAACGGAATCTCCTAAGGTACGCGCAATATGCGTCCCCGTTTCCCGCACCCGCACCTCTCCCCCGATTCATGACGGCCAATGTGAGTCATCGAGGCGAAAACGGGGGAGAGGTGCGGGGACGGGGAACGGGGACGCATATTGCGCGTACCTTAGGAGATTCCGATCTGTGCCTTTGGGTTATACAGAAAGTCTAAATGTGGGTTGCAAGATAAACTCTTTTTAACTGTTTACTTACATCTTTTCCTGGTTGACCGGGTGGTCCCCTCTCGCCTTGTGGGCCTTGTAGACCAGGGAGTCCAGGCTCACCAGGCTCTCCACGAGGGCCCTGAAAGCCTTGCGGGCCGGGCGGGCCTTGAGGTCCTACGAAAAAATAATTGGTTATGTAGGTCTCATGGCAGGTAGAGCAACACGCGCTTTTCAAACCTCGAAAGCAAGCAAGCTTTATTTCCCATCCCTTTTCTACACAGTTATCACATAACGAAACGATAAAGTTTGCTTCAAAAATTAGGATGTTCCTGGTAAAAAAATGTTTAAATAGCTATTGAATATTTAGCAGCCGTCAATGTCATATAGGTAATAATATTTTGATTAGAAGAATAGCGATTTGGATTTGATCCTTGTTATATTTAGTTTTTCATTTTTAAGCTTGAAGAAGTAGTCTAGGTATAGATGCCACAGCATTTGACCGAGCAAGCGAAGCGACGGATTTTAATCATAGAGAGGCACACTAAAGACTTCATTCTACACAAGATCTTGAAAAAAAATTGGGGTGGAGGGGGGTAAAGGGGAGAAGTTTGCAGTAGCGTTATACATGAACAGACTTCACTGCAAAGGCTTTGCCAAGCCAGGGGAAAGGGGAAAGGGGAAAGTGTCAGTTATTGCATAGTTATAACTTTATAAGAGCTCTCGATGTCTACTCCCAGAACACTGTTGGTAGTAACATCACGACAACAGTAGCTATTACACTGCCCTACTTATCGTGTCCTATTTGATGTACATTGTGTGTTTTGAACGATTACATTTTAATTGTTCATTACAAGACGGGCAATGTACATCAAATCGGACACGATAAGTAGGGCGGTGTGATAGGTACTTTACCTGGAATGCCTCGAACGCCCGGTGCTCCGACGGACGCCTGCATGTACGCGTAGGGATCGATGGTAGGTCCTTTGTCGCCACCGCCCGACACTGCCAGTTGGTTCCAAATAGCCGTCATCTGTTATGAATAAACTTGTTCGTATTAGGAGCTTAATGGCACAATAGTACGTGCGCTTTGTTTCTTTAACGCATGTAAATAACTGGTCCATCTGCACCACGCAAGTCATGCCTATATTGCCCAGTTAACCCCTTTCACTCTGAACGCATCACGGAATACAGAAACTAGGAACGCATCAAGCAAAATGGGCGTGCCGTACGCCCTAAAAATTGGTCTCTGCGCGGAGACTTAATGCTTTAATCTAAGCGTACCTACCTTGCCCTCATAATCTTGCATTTTTTTCAGAAGGCACGTTAAAATGTTACTTGCAGTTTGTCAATAAATACCAGTTATAGTCTATTCGTTCAATTGGTTGGTTGCTGTCGGCACGCTTCAAAGGTGGTATCGGCTTTTACCATTGACTTATATATTACCATCGACATAAAAATTAGTACATAGATCTCGCTGTATATTACTAGCGTAAGGACTAGGCCAACCACGCGAAGAAATGGCACCAACTCGTTGACCCGATAAAGTTGGTTTGCGGACTAACGCGACTTAGTCACAGACTAGTCGTCTTCGGTCCGCGGATGAGTTCATTCGTTTTTGTTTCATACTTATAAATGCCATAAAAATATAGGTTAAAAAGTACATGGAATATCGTATCATCGGTAAATAACATAACTGTTTGTTATAATTAAAATACTAAGGAAGTTTACCGCGCTAATTTTACAACCAACTGGCGGGCATGATCGCGGCGTCGCGCCCGGAGTGACAACAGCGCATGCGCAGTGGTCGCTCCGGGCGCGACGTTGAAGGTATGAAGATATTTTATGCAAAATGTTCCGATGCGCTCATCCTTAAATGAAATCATTGGCTTTTACAAAGACGCTGGCGCGCTGACGGCATGCTCATCAATTCATTTGCATTTATAGTTGGAAGTAATTTATGGAGGAAGCTTGAAGAACTTACTATTAGCCAAAGTGATCATAATCGCACCTAAAATTACGAAACACTCACGTCAGGCGTGGGACCAGCTAGTCCGGGCATACCCGGGGCACCCGGGATGCCGTTCACTCCAGGGGCCCCGGGTGGCCCTAGAGGCCCGTCATCTCCCGGCCGGCCGGGTACACCTCGCACTGGGATCGACGTGGCTGGGTTAACGCTGTACGGTGGCCGTTCTGGTCGATGAGCTGAAATAGGTTGTGAGTATTTAAAGGTCAAACGAGATATGCTTTCAATGAAAGGTATGTTCCAGTATGTTCAGTACCTAAATATAGTTCTACATGTTGTTTTCCCTCAATTCATGCCACTAAGACCTACAAAGAGGTTTTAGTATTTTTACCCGACTACGTCACCGTAGTCGGTAAAAATAGGCTTTGTACTCACGAGTAAGGCACTCCTTGGCCATGGAGCAGTTAACGCGACCCTGGTAGCACTGGCAGAGCGTGCAGTTGTCCCTGTTCCACTGCTGGCCTTCCGACCACACGCGCCCGACGTCGATGCATCTTGGTGGAGGCCGTTGTGGTATTGGCGCTGGAACAGAAGAACTTGACTTGTAGAAAAGGCCTTGGTCCATATTACCGCCTAGGCTGTTACATTTTTTGTATTTCTTTTAATATATTTTTTTTTAGTTTACATTTTAATAAATAAACCGAATCACTGTTAGAACAAGTGGTAAACCCTTGGGACATACCCGTAATAAATCGAGCCATGGGTTTTACTAGATCACTAAAGTATAATGAAATTAAACAGTCAAAAAAACAAAAAAATCGACATTCCCATACAAATCGCCCGGGCGGCTGCACAGTTTTTTATGGAAATGCCGAAATTTTTTTTTTGTTCTTTGGCTGTTATTTTAATTTTATTAGACTATAATGATCTAGTATAGGCCGTGGTTTATTACGGGTATATCCCTTCCACGTTGTATATGCAGATAAAATGAGAGAGAAAGTGATCGAGGACTTAAAATGGTGAAATAAAGAATGGCGGAAAACGCTGGCTGGATGCAGGCACAATTTTTATCTAGTTTAGTGCGTCAATCAGAGAGGAATAAAGGATTGTATGTACCAGGCATCTACGCAACGGTAAAAAAAATTATCGTTAGATACATTTTCAAAATTAAACTGAGAACATGCACGAACAAACTTTGAAGCGTAATTCGATTTTTAGATGGAGTTACAGAATCGAAAGATGGTAGTTTCGTAGTGATGCCACATAATTTCAGAAAGATGGTGGTATAAGTATTCAATTTCTCCGAACAAACAATCATCCTCCTTCATTGTGCGAACCGCTAAGGTGTGGAATTCCTTCCCTGCGTCGATGTTTCCCCATACTTATGATTTAGGGATTTTCAAGGCAAGAGTGAATAGGCATTTTTTGAGTCTGCGTGTTACACCTTAGACCTCATCTTAGCTTCCCATCAGGCTAGATAGAGGCCTCTCTCTCAAATCTCCAGTAAAAAAAAAAAACAAGTGCCATCTATGATTTTTCGTAGATACCGTCAGTCTAAGTATGCAGTCCTGTAATTACCGACTTGTACTTATTTACCCCTGCACCGTTACATGACCCTCTACGAGTACTTCCAAAGGGTATCCCTTAAATATGAAATGACCCATTTTAGACCGAGTTCCCCGTCTATGTATTAATAATAGGTGAGCGGTTAGTTATTACATACCTCGGGTGGAAGGTATTGGCGGCGGCCTCCGGGTTACAACTGGAAATTAAAGGTATTTAATTTTTAGCAATGGTAAATTTATTCACTCGATACCTACGCTAAAAGTATCACTTTTGCAAATACAATTGGTGGTGCTACATTTCATTACAATTTTTTTAAATATTTTTTTGTTACTTAAAGAAGACAACGATAAACCACTTCATTATCTGTACCAAAAATAGTTAGGGTTAGCGTCTCTTTCCATACAATGATACTGACAAGATAAATGCCTTAAAACTCCTTTTGTTAAGAAATATTTCCAAGTATGTACCTGGCGGTACTTGTGGTCCTGGTTGTGAAGCAGTGAAGTCTATCAGAGCTGTAAAAAAACAAAGTTAATATGAAGCGAAAGAGGTCAGTCAGGATCGTAGCAAGTGGAGGTCCATAGTTTCTGCCTACGCCTACGTGGGAAACAAGCGTGATAGTATGTATGTATGCCCCTTCCTCTGAATACAACTATTATTGATATTTTACATGCTTTTCCTCATTTCTCAGTTAAAATAATAACAAATTGTAAATAGCACCTATAAAGGTATAGGAAAACCCAGCTAACGCCTTGGAAGCCGCTGGAGTTAACATCACAATGCATACATACTTGTTTACATAGAATGTACCATTTTCATCATCGTCCTCTATAGGGTTGTTATCATCGTAATTGAGATCTGGGTCCTGTGCCTGCGGTAGTTCTTCGTTGATGTCCACGCTGGCTCTCTCGGCCAGTTATTTGGCAACTATTTCAAATATACCTACTTGTTCAAGTGTATACGTACCATTTTCATCCTCGTCCTCTATAGGGTTGTAATCATCGTAATTGAGATCTGGGTCCTGTGCCTGCGGTAGTTCGTCGTTGTCGTCCACCCTGGCTCCCTCAGCCAGCTCTTTGGAGGCCGCTGGGAGCACCAGCAGCGCTAGGCACGCTGCCTTTGCGTACCACCACATACCACCTGTGATGGAAAAATCTTAATGTATTCTAGCATGGCATGGTTCCTTATGAGGTAACAAAGTAAATAATCGGTAAATTCAAAAGCCACGACATATGGTTGTACGAGTATGTTAGTAATAAGATGATGATGGGTGTAGGTTTCATAAGAAATCAGCGTTAGATAGAAATAGGTTGCTAGAACATTGCCTATTTCTTTAGAAGGAATCCATTAGGTTTACGTCCATTTCCTTGATTGACTTTTAATTACAGTTAATTTATGCTACTAAGGTTCGATTTGACCAATAACTTTATTGATACCCGTATAACTGTACCAGGAATGTTTTTCCTACGTAGGTGTCCCTAAGAATGGCCGTGGTAGTTTATTCTCGATATAAAACTTACACCATTTTGGTCGTATCCAGCCTAAGTAGACATAGGCATAACAAGCTAAGGTTGATTAATGATTAATCCTGATGGTAACACTGTTTGTCACATTTTCGTTGCCGACCCTGGAGCTCGCTAAGAAGTGTCAGCGGCAGCAGTAAAAAATATTTAAAGCATTTTAGTAGGTACTGACCTAATAATAACTTTCATTTTAAAAGTTTTCTCATATGATAAGTAGAGCAAGTACAATTTCGACAATAGGCTCAAATATGATTTATAATGATTGTCAATATACGACATACAAATGAGTCCAGCTATCTAGGCGACAACTAATGGGGACGGCAAGCCATATAAAGCATAATTTCTCAATAGCCTAAACATGTCAGGAGCAATGCTCTGCGGCCCAGTAACCTTAACGGGTGGTACAGTGTAGTGATACACATATAATACATGCACAGTATTGCAAAGACTGCACATATTTTGTAGAGTTAAATAAGGTAGACATACCTATTCAAACAAGACTGGGGAAGGCTGTAGTATTTGAGGAGATGGTGGATTTCTAAGCTTCTGTTGTAAATGAATTTAAAGTAATACTAACCAAAATATAAAAATATAAACGTTAAAAATACTTTGAAATTTATTACATCAAATCCAACAAAGTACTAATCAAAACTTTTTACCAAAAATAGAAACTGAATGGTTGCGGTCGTGCGGTCAAACTAAGACTTTTGTAACTCTGACAAAAATAATCTTAAATGAAAAAATCTGCTTTTGAAGATGTTTTTTAATTAATCAAACAAAATCTAATTTACAAAGTGTTTTAAATTATTGAGATAAAAGTGTTATTATACTTGGAAAAGATGCCTGAAATTTATTCTAATTTTTTTATTGCAAATTCCCGAAAATAAACATGAATTGAATTGCGGCAAAGTCCAAAAGGAGTATATCTGTATGTATTTAAATAATATTTTCCAAAAAATGTTTTTAATTGAGCCAAATTAAATAAATCTTTCTTGCACCTTATAAATTCATCCTTGAATTGCTTAAGGTGAATACCAAGCAAAAGTGGCGCCCTCATTTGTAATAAATTGTTAACTCGTAAATATGGTGAAAATTTCCATATTTCTCAATGTTAGGCACTAGATAGCCCTTTAAATTATTTTATGAACTGCCGTCAAAACTTTTATTGGTATAGGTTAGGCAATTCATTAAATAACTTAAAGGGCTATCTAGTGCCTCACATTGAGAAATATGGAAATTTACACCATATTTACGAGTTAACTATTTATTTCTAATGAGGGTGCCACTTCAAGGTCATTTGCTTCTAACTTCACCTTAAAAGCCTATAAATCAATGACGTTAATACACACATCAAAATATAGAAGTCAATAAATCGAAATCAGCGCCTCTGCGAGAGACATCTGTCTAAATAGAGCTGACAGGATCAATTGGCCACTGTAATAATTATTTTAGCAACGATGCATCGCGTGTGAATGAACCAATTTGTTTATTAGACAATATTGGACATTGCTACATATTACATACAGGGTGTTGCGACGGCATCTTTTTCTTTCTTTTTTTTTCTTTTTTATAAATAAGAAAAAAAAGAAAGAAAAAGATCTCCCAATCCAATTACTTTTTTAGAAAAAATAGTGAATATTTTTTTTACACTTATTCTTTTAACACTTTACTTGCGCACTGCTCTAGCTACGCAGGGGTGTGTATTGTTGGTAACCTTCATATAGAAATGCTTCACCTACGTGTTAATGAAAATTCCATCAAAATCGGCCCAGTAATTTCAGAGTTTATAAGTAGGGATTTTCTCACTTATTACTTTTACATCTTTAGTTTATTAATCACAAAAATAGGATAGTTTGGTATCTGAATGCGGAGTCCGCAGGGTTTTAATCATGCATTTCCCCAATTTCTGCAAAAAAAATTACATATTTTGTTTATTGGTCAAGTAACTGAATAAGGAACCGTGTATTTCACTGATTGGCCTCGTGCGCCTATGAGGCCATTGTCCACTTTCGCTCGTCAAGATTTCGGCAATGGTGTTGACCTGCGGGATTGGTATGCGTTACGCGTTTTATTGTTATTAATAGGTGGGCATGCCAACCTTTAGTCTGCTGAGTTGTTTTTAACGCGTCTTCATTTAGTGAAAGACAACAATAATAATGATAAATATAGAAAAACGCTGCTCTTGATTTGTGATGAGCGTATTTTAAGGCTATCTAATAATGTAAAGGGGTTTTAGTAGATATGAGCAAAGATTGGAATAGGGACCATTTGTTACCTTTTTGTCGGCAGAAACGAATCTTATATGAAGTTGTTTTGGAGATATAGGTTTTGTTTTTATTTAGGTAAATTTCCATAATTCTTTTTTCATTAGGTATATACTAATTAATTAAGTATCTATGTACATATCTACTAAAAAATTACATGGAAAACGTCGAAATATTTAATATTCAATTGAATTAAAAATAAATATGAATTTTTTTTAGCTTTAGAAAAGATTTTATTTAGCTTGCCCTGTTGGTTGTTGTTTTTTTGGTCAAATCTTGCAACTTCTCTGTTTCTGATCGAGATTAAATCTTGTATGCTAATGTAAATCAGATGACAATGCAATAAGTACTATTATGACAAGAAGCTGATCTTATGACGGAGCTGGAAGGTGGCTATAGGCTGTATGAAACGACGCAACCCCATCGAGTTTGGGCTTGTTACATTTTTCTGGTAAACTCTTAGCCTAACAATAAAAGCTTGTGCGAAAAAATTATTGTTTTCAAAAAACTTATTCTCCTCCAATAAACCAATAAATGCTGAAGGCTGTAAAAGTGGAGAAGAAATATTTAAGTGAAATGATAATGGGTGGAAAAACAGAGCCGAAATGCGTGACAGAGGATACGGGTAAAAACTGAGGGTAAAAATTATGTATTCAATGAAATATTATATATTCAATGGAAAGGACAAACGGGAATGGAAAAAAATCGCATGCTGCTCCGCCCAAACGCCCATTTAAAGTGAGATAAGATGACGTTTAAGAAATTAAGTCCTTACATTTGATATCCACTCGTAGGTATATCGCATAATAATTTGATGAAAATACCTACAACGTAATTAGTTAATTTCCACTTTGTACGCGTACAGGATTTAATGTAATTTTTTTATTTTTTTATTTTTAACATACATACATCCAATCACATTATTTTATATGATAATGAATGCAGCACTTTAAACACAGAATTTAATACACATACCTACATACAGGACAAAAATGATGATAATCACGTAACACCGCTGATGAACTTTCCTGAATGCTTTGAATGAGAATTCGAAACCGCCAATGCTGCAAAAATGCAGCACGCATTACTTCATTGAACCGTCTTCGACACCAAAACACACCGCACATACTTGTATCTGATTTTCATGACGTAGCAGCAGATACTCCGGATTCAACGAAACACATACTTGATCCTATTATACAAATCGTTAGAACCAAAGGTTGCAAGCCGATTGAACCATTGTTAATCCTTGGGAAGCATACAAGTAAGTCGATCTGTGAACTTCTTGCAACTGATATAAATTGAAGTAAGTAGATATTATTCGAAATCTGGAGAATTCAGGGTGCAAAATTTCACAAGTTCGTTCGTTGTTTCGTCATGATGATGAGAACAGCAATGATAATGATGGTGATGTTACACCTCTGATGAACTAACCTGCCTGTGGGAGTCTGGGGGTGCGCGGCCCGCCCGTGCCGCGACGAATGCGTAGCCTGCCGTCGGGATACCAATAAATATGCGTGTGCGATGACCCGAGAGATCTAGCGGGCAGGGCCTACCAACCTAGCCTAGTTTATTTTTTCTATGTTACTTAGGAAAAACAAGTATATGGCCCACCTGATGGTAATGACTTACCCTACTTTGCATATTATCCATTTAATGGGAGATGACTTTAGTCCAGCAGTGGACAAATATATAGGCAGGTAAAGAAAAGAAAGATACTTAAGTAAATATTCTTTCATACTCGTATGTACCATCATTTTTAGGGTTCCGTACCCGAAGGGTGCAAACGCTATTGCTAATTGTCTGGACTATTTACTTCATATTTATTATTTTGTACCTACTTATTTATATTTTAGTTTTCGTTAAATAATAATTTAACATTTGAACGCGTACCTTCTTTTGTTTACAATAGAGAATTTAATAAAGGAGCAAGTCTGGTTTGAGATTACATAACAAACATTCCTCTTTGCGAGGGTTTCGGCGACGGGTATATACGAGTAGGAGGCGCGATTGTCAAGGCTTTGTCTAGTAATTAACTTTCTATTTGTCAAAGGGATTCAGAAAATACGTTAAATGTGCAATATTTCCACAATTTTATGTAAGCGCTGTCGTTTTCTTATTTTATTTTTAATATAAGTAAATACTTGGTTTTTTTTTAATTTACGATCCTATAGACGAGCATATTATGACACGAGAAAATAAGTGACGCATTCACTCATGGACCGAAGTGTTACTAATGCAACCGTCTTAGTGATATTTTTGAACTCAAATTCATTAAACAGGTAGAAAGATCAGATAAATGATATATGTGATACATCTGACATATGTCTATTTAATTTCATGAAAAGAAATACTAATTACAATGAAAAAGAAGTTAATTAAAGCGTTGACTCGAAACCAAATCGTCCAACTTTTGACACTTAGGCGTTACCTGCACGGGCAATAGAATTGCGACGAGGGGACATAACTCATCAGTCAATACATCAACTCGTCACGATTATATCACCGTGTGGAGATTGGTTTTTAAAGCAAGTATAGAATTAGATGGAATGACGGAAATATCGTCACGATGCTCTATAGCAAAATGTTTACTTACTTTGTAAAGCTTACGGGCCGTAGCTTTCAAACGTTCAGCAGCCCATTTTTCAGTCAATATCTAGGCCGCGATCTAATGTGGTATAGCAATCGGCATCATAACGCACCAATTCTTAAAGTAAACGACCACTTTTTAATTGTGCGGGTCAACCGGCGCACGCGCGGTCGTTGGCGCAATAATGGCGTTGGCGACAGATCAACATTTTTTTTCTAATATTTCTTTAAGTGGCCAGTGTTAGGTACCTATGCTAAATTTAGCAATGAGTTTTATTCTAGGCATTTGTTTGTTGACTATTTTCATTTTCGATGGTGCTTGAATTTGCATAGCATGAAATAAGCCTTTATAGTTACTGAGGTTTACATATAAAACAACATTGGCTTAACATGGGAACATTGTCAGACAAGCTACGCATATTCTAATGAAAAGAAAATAAATGTAAAAAAAGGTTTATAGGACGTTAGCGGGGGAAAACATTATATTGTAATGTTTGGCATATAAACCCATGTTTTGTACACATGCACAAAATTAAGTGAACCAGAGAATGGTTACTAAGTAAGTCGGATCTGTGATTTGTTCCAAAATTCTAAAATGAAATGTTTGTGGTTTAATCATTCTTTATCAGAAGTACAGTGTAGACGTGGTTTTACTAATACAATAGTACTTATTAAGTTTGATTTTCAGCTTAAGATTGTTTTGTATAAGTTTTACTGTGACTATTACTAGGTACTGTCAATAAGATCCAGCCTCTACATTCCGACTCTATCGTCAGATCAGTACGACGTAATCATAATATTAGCTCAATCGGATACCTACATACCAGCAAAAGAGTGAAAAATGCTTTGCAAATTTTGAAACCGTCAACTTAGTTACTTATTTGGTCGGATGTTAGGTTTTTCGAAACAATTTATAATGTAAGATGAGTACGAATGTGTTACTGGTAAGCAAGAAAAAAATAAGAAGTAATTTGAATGTAGAATGTGTGGTTTTGTTTTTATGAAAGAATATAAGATAGCTTGCTACATAATCCCAACTAATATTATAAATGCGAAAGTGAGTTTGTATATACAGGCTGACTTTTAAACCACCAGCCAAATTTTTGGAGCAAGTTCAGTCCATCATACTTTCTATAAAAAAAGTTATTAAAAATCGATGAAAATTTTTCGTCCTCCCATAGAAAATCCGTTTGACTGACCGCTGATTTGTATGAAAAGGCGAATTTTTATTTTAGTTTTTATGAAAAGTAGTTCAGTATCATGGACTGAACTTGCCCCAAAAATTTGGCTGGTGGTTTGAAAGTCAGCCTGTATATAAAAACTAGCTTTTGCCCGCGGTTTCGCTCGCGTATCCCAATTCCCACGGGAACATTACTTTTTTCCGGGATAAAAGGTACCTTATGTCCTTTTCAGTAGTCCTAACTATGTGTATGCGAATTTTTAAGAAGATTGGTTCAGTAGATAAAGCGTGAAGAGGTAACAAACAAACAAACAAACAAATATACAAACTCACTTTCGCATTTATAATATTAGTTAGGATTAGGATTAATCTGTGAATAAGACCAAGATATGACGACTATGTAGGCAGACGTTTTATTGAAGTGAAGAAGAATACCACATAGGTATATAACGTCTAAAAAAATATACTGAAACTATTTTATGGGTAAATTCAGTCCATCATACTGAACAACTTTCTTTATCGAAATATTTTTTTGATTTCCATAAAAACTCGGGTCAGCTGATCAACTTGCATGGGAGGCAAAAAAATATTTTTTATATTTCTATAAAAATTGAAAGGGACATACCCGTAATAAATCGAACCACAGGCTGTACTAGATGACTAAAGTATAATGAAATTAAAATAACAGTAAAAAAACAAAAAAAATTCGACGTTCCCATAAAAATCGCCCGGGCGGCCGCGTAGGGTAGGGCGGGGCTAGTTTAGCATAGGGGCAAGTTGGGCAATCGAAATATCTCGAAAACTATTCACCGCACGCGATGGCATCAAACAGCGAAAAGAAGGGGTCGCGGGAGGGGAACTCATAGCGCGACTGCCAGTGGCGACTCTTCGATCGAGTGAAGTACTCGCGCGCATTGTTTATTTTGTGACCAAAAAGTTATATAATTGTAAACCGGAATATTTCGTCTGTACTAGTCAAATATTATCCGTTTTCAATCAGGTAAGTGTTAAACTTCCATAAATTTATTGTACTTTTGATAAATATAAAGATTCTGCGTATAATTGTAACTGTGTTTTCATAATCTAGCTTTTGTTTTAAAATTTCGGGTTGGGGTTAGTTGAGCTAAAGTTGCTCAACTAGCCCCACGACTCAATACAAAAGTAATACCTATATTTTTATTTTTTATTTTTTTAGGATGTGGACTTATAAAAGAAAGACTAGAAACATGGATCCAGTGTCAAGTTTGCAAGGAATGGGCACAAACAAAATGTGCAACAGGTGCTGGTCTTACTTTTGTTTGTGTCGATTGCAACAGTGACAATAACGATTAAGTTTCCAAGATATTATTAATATTTTATTTTATGTTATATATTGATAGCTACATAAATATTCAAGTCTGATTTTTAACAGAATTACTGAATCTGATCCTAAATGTAAGCTTAAGATACGTTATTTTTTTATTTTCAGTTTATTATTCAAAGAAAATTATTTTTAGTTTTGTTGTTTTGTCACAAAAAGACTAAATAAAAAGTTTATTGTCAAACAGCACTTTTATTCCATGTCTAGTTAACATTGAACCCATAGTTGGGCTAAAATTTCTAAGTGCTCAATTTGCCCCATACCCTTGCTCAACTTACCTCACCTATGGGGTACGTTGAGCGTAGTTGACTTTCTGCATTTAAACAGCTGTAACTTTTACATTGGACTTGTTGAAATAAATTACTATGGACACTTTTGCAAAGGGATAAATTAGTAACCCATCAGTGTACATAACAATGCAATTTTTCACTTCAGCGGTTATAGCAAATAACCGCTCAAGTGAAAAATTGCTCAACTACCCTACTTTTGTATGGAAATGTCGAAAATTATT
Source organism: Acrobasis repandana (assembly GCA_963576875.1). Classification (NCBI taxonomy): domain Eukaryota; kingdom Metazoa; phylum Arthropoda; class Insecta; order Lepidoptera; family Pyralidae; genus Acrobasis; species Acrobasis repandana. The sequence continues at coordinate 18,176,392 of OY756225.1, forward strand.
TTTGTTTTTTGGCTGTTATTTTAATTTTATTATACTATAATGGTCTAGTACAGCCTGTAGTTCGATTTATTACGGGTATGTCCCTTCCACGTTGTATAAGTTTCTTAGGGAAAGTTGTTCAGTATCATGGACTTAATTCACACTCTTAAAATAGTTTCAGTATATTTTGTTAGATCCTGTATACATACAGACATTGCAAGTTAAATAAAAACAAACTTGTAAAACTAATTAAAGAAAGAAATACCTAGCTATCAATATCAATGAGTATTAAGGTACTTTTAACGAGAGTGGAAAAGCAAGCGATATCGTAATTAATTACTTAGAAAGCACTTGTATAACAATGGCGACGGGCGGCCACCCTCTATCACTCAATTGCTGGTGCAGGATACAACTAAATACCCTGTACACTCGCCCAAAACTGCCAATAATACAAGTCCAATTATTTTTCTGCAAGTCCCTTTATGCCGGAGGTTCTGGGTTCGATCCACGGGAAGTTGGAAAATGGCCTTTTTCAAATTGTCTTTTGTGTTTATCTTTATAATTTGTCCCCCTATAATTTATATATTTATTGGAAGAGGTCGGTCTGTAAATAGTAGCAGTGGACTGCGATGTAGGCTGGTACAAAAAAAACGTACCTACCTACAGTAAGATTTTACTTAGTGAGCAAATTTTCAGTAATTTTTCAAAAAATTTTATGTAGATCTGGAACAAAAGTAAAAAAACGTATAATAAACCAGCTTCTTCTCTTCCCGCGCTTTGATTCCTTTTTTTACCTTCTCGCCTACCATCGCGCTAAAAGTGGCCTTTGAGTCTTGCGGCCTCTGTCTGCCCCATTATGATAAAGACGTGATAGTTATTTAATCTTGGGTGGACTTAAATACTTAAAGTATTAAGTCCACCCAAGACTCAGGACAATTTGAAAAAGGCTTTTTCCCAACTTGCCCTGGCCGGGGATTGAACCCAGAACCTCCGACTTTCGGACTGGCGTGGATACGTCATGGAGGTCGTCAAAATAATTAAATAACATGTAAAGTCATGACGCCAGGAAACAAGGTTCGTGGTGCAAAGCATTGGTAGAGTGGAGACCGTGAAAAGAAAAACACCCACAAGGAAGACCGCAGATGCGTTGGTATGATGATATCAAAAGGACAACTGGATCGAAGTGGAAAGAAGTTGCTCAAGATCAAGATCGATGGCATTGTCTGGAGGAGGCCTACACCCTAGCGGTCTAAAAAGGCTGAAAAAGAAAGAAAAAGAAGAAAATAGTACATTACGATATAAGTGCGTTATGGTGGTTATAACACGCGAAGCGGAATTTCAGTCCGAGCCGAAGGCGAGGGCGTAAGGAGCTGAGTGTGTTTAACCAATATATGCACGTATATCGTACGACGTTTTTCAACATACTTGCGAGAAAAATACCTAGTAAACTGATATTTTTGATTTTAAATAAACTCAACCATAGTGATGCACACAGTTGCTTTCCCGCCGCTTTATTTTCCAAAATCAGCACTGCGCGGCCTCCTGGCTGGCGGCGCCGCGCAGAATACGAGATCGAAATTTGAAAAAAGAAACTATTTGAAGCATATGTAAGTTGAAAATATAAATAGTGAAACAACGATGACGTTCGATGTCTGATCTAATCTTTTTCTTTGTCTAACCTTCACGTTATGTTATCTAACTATCTCGCTCTGACACAACTGTCAAACTTTCTTACTCTCTCATTCATACTGGATTTACCATTAATTCTGTCCCTTTCTTTCGCAAATAAATAGCAAATCGTAAGTTATAGAAATATTACTTCACTATTTAAGTTTCTAACACACGCGTGTTTTATGGGCTGCTTTATATATCTAAAACCGGTGAAATTAGATTCATTTTACGAGCAAGGGTGTTGAAAAATAAATTACAGAAAGAGCGTATATTTACTTATTTACAATAGAGGCTTCGATTTCAGAGGTTAAGGTTAATTTGCTCCCAAATTGTCACAACTTGAAACCGCATTGGAATATAAATCTTGCAAATAAACTGACCTCGTTCGCATAACCTGTTATTATAAACGTAATTAAGGAAAAAACCGAATTCGTCCCGAAGGGTTGCTTCAGGACAGATCCTTAGAGTGGGCAGCTTTTGTGACTTTCATTTATGATATAGAGATATAATGTACTTGTACAGGACATAGCCTGTTAGATAACAGTCATCATCATCATCATCAGGTCTTTTTAATCTCCACTGCAGGAGCACAACCCTCTCTGTACTACCACTGCCATATATTAGCCAGAGCAGTCAGAGGAATTGGCCTACACTCTCCACGCTGGCCAGACATTGAGTTGGAGAGGTCTTATTGATGTTTATAAGCTCTACTAAGCTAGTATTTCCTAAGTCACCTTCTACGACATCCACGAGAAAACTTGGAGTGGTCCTATATACCGGAGACCACACTACTAAAAAATCATAACAGATAACAGAAATATCAGAAAAACTCGGTAAAACCTATTTTAAAGCATTATTTTCAGTTTTTAAGTTTTATTGCGATATTATTTGCCTTTTAAATAGTTACAGGAAGTACATATAATATTTTTTAAGTTCTCAAACAAGTAGATAAATAAGCATTAGAAACATTACTATCTATTAAATTTTACTACAAATGAAAAAATTCCACGTGTTTGGCAAGTTGAGGATATTATAAAATATTCGTCGTGATAAAATACGTGTTATATAAAATCACATAACTTTTCGATAAACAGGTACTTACGCAAATTTAAAAAAAAACCTAAAACCACTAAGTACCTATACAACGTGTAATTAACATAAATGCGTAATAAAATTAAAACACAAAACAAGAAAAAAAATCTGCATTTCCGTAAAATAAGCGTGCAGCTGTTTGGGGAATTTGTATGGGAATGTTGATTTTATTTGGTTTTTTGAATTTTATTTTAATACAATTATACTATAGATAAAGATCTAATATAGCCCGTGGTTCGATTTACGCATATGTCAATTAACTACACGTTTTATTATGGAAACAAATATAAAATAAAGGAAATAAAAAAATCCCAAAACGTTTTAAATGTCAAAATTTTTTGTTTAACTAGTGTAAAATAGTCTTAACAGAAGAAAGGCGCGTCTTATTAGGCGGTAGAGGCCGCCCTTTGGAAGGACGACGTACGCAGTTTCGGCTGGTAAGTCGGCATGTACGGAATCCTGTTACAGTGTGTCCAGTTGTCCATCACGGTAAGTAAATACCTTTTTTACTGGCCTATTTTATTTTTATATTGGGCTAAGTACTCCCTTTATTCAGCCACAAGACACTGTGTACTGTGACAAATACAAATCGTTTATGCAGTTCTGCATATTCAGGTTCAGTTACTGAACTACAACGCTAACTACATTCAGCTACAAAACCGAGCTGTATTGCCAAAATGCTAGCGGTTTTGACAAACAGCGTACTATACAATACAACTGCGACATAAATATGACATAGACCCTAGATAATCCATTATTCTATGACAGAAGCAGATGCCTATTTATAAATAACAAATAAAATCTTTATTTGTAGTCTCTCTCTATATCTCCATAGTTACAATTAGTGACAAAGAATGAAATTAAGAATATACCCCTACTACCCTACCCCTACTATATTGCAATAAAGATTGAACAAAAATTCTTAAAACTTTAGAAAGAATGCGTTTGAAATAAATACCTCTACAACTATTTTAATCAAAAACTACAAGACCACTTGAAACGGACCCCGACAGACTCGTAGAATGTAGTGTACTTACCTATATACTATGTTTTGTTCTAATTAGAAGACCTCCGTGGCGAGGTTCTGGGTTCGATCCCCGGCCAGGGCAAGATGGAAAATGGTCTCTTTCAAACAGTCTTGGGTCTTTATATATATATATATATGTGTGTATTTATTATAAAATACTATTTGTTATTAAAATCTTTCAGTTAGTATCCTATAAAACAAGTTTAAACTTACTTTGGGACAGCTCAAACAGTGTGATTTGTCCTTGATTTGATATTTTTTTTCATATTTCTCCACCTTTTTTTTGGGTAATATAATCAGTATCATGGACTGTGTGGTTTCGGGTTAGAATAGGACCACTCCATCTCTTCCTGTGGATGTCATAAGAGGCGACTAAAGGATTAGGCACAAACATCTTGTGCTACAATTGCATTCCCAAAGAGGGTTGCCGTCAGGCAGGAGGCCGGTCGTAAAACTATAGCCAAATCTTTAAACTCTTTGGCATCCTTGGGTGACCATTGACATGTAATATTTGGAGAAGAGAAAGCGGGAAAGCCACCCCGTACTCCAAAGCAGCACAGCTGAGGATGCAACTGGGAACCCGCTTGGATGAAGAAGTAATCAGTATCATGGACTGAACTTGCAGTAAAAATTCACACTAAATAAAATCTTCCTGTATAAAACAAAGTTTGTAAGCTTGAAAGTATTATCAATGTAAATATTAGATCAAACCAACACAATGCCATTCCAAATTAACGAAAATGTCAAATTGCTCCTTTGAATTATGATTGTTGATGACACTAACCCAAATACTAGATGCAAATGGCCCAAGCAACGGCGGCGGCGCGTGCGCAGCGTCCTTGGAAGGGCGCACTAACGCAATTGCCCCCAATGCGATTCACTGAACCAATTCTACTCACTGTATCATGTTGATTGATTAATCATACGCTTGCAATGACATCAGTCAGTACCTCGTCACTATGCACTGTATTAGATGTGTAGACGTCCTTTGATAGACGTCCTTCTATACAAGTTATTTAAGACTAAGTGCCTATCTCCTTTTTGAATCATGTGTGTTTTCACCCCGGTCCTTTGAGTGGGTTGCGTGGTGATAAAGATCTAACATATAGATATCCTTTGGAGAAGTTGATGTTATGTGGCACTCGCGCCAAAATCCTTTCTTGGATATCCCAATGAAAGATACCCATAAACATTTCCATCTTCTTGCAACGACGAACGAAACGAGAGACGTCGTAAAGACGTCGTCGTAAAGTTTGTGAGCTGAGCTGATGGCCACGGCCCAAATAAGTTAATTTTTAAAGATCCTAATGGGCTTCAGAAGATGACCGTACCTATATCCTACATGACGTCACAATAATAATATTCTTTTCATTTTACGCTTATGGTACAGACAGGGTCGGAAACGTCTGCACATTTCTCATTTCCTTTTATCGCGAGAGGCGGTTTGTCATCCAATGACCTTCATCCGGAGGCAAGCTACTAAACATATGTTAGTCTTTATAACTTTATTTTTTTTATTTTTTAGTCGAGTAACAAAGTAATCCAGCAATGACAGTTCATCAAATTGATACGCAACAAAGAAGAAAATAAATGCTCTACAATAATGTACAAACAATAAACTTACGTACAATTGAATTAAAAGCCATTAAAATCTTATTTTCAAAAAGCCCTACGGCCTTGTTTTAGGAGTATTAGGTTTCAATCCACATCTCTGATCTATTCTTGCATAAATTATTTGCGTAGAGATAAAGGAACAATTAGCACAAGTTACATACGAGTACAAAGTAGAAAATACATTAGTTTAATAAATGATAGCACAGGGTATAACTAGACCACTACAATAATATAAAATTATAGAAAAGTAAAGTTTAAAAAACGATTTTCGTAAGTAAGTACCTATCAGGCAGCTGCCATTTTAAAATTGATTTTCTCGAAAACTACTGGGTGGATAATGTGGATTTTAATGATTCTTTGTATACCGTCATTAAATATTAGTACAAGTATGTGCTTACATTTTTTACGCTAATTTATTCTCCTCTTAGTGTAATGTTGCTTAAATTGTTTCGTCTACCACGTATTTTGAAGCCAATTGAGAAATCTTTTTAATTTGAAAAATATTCTTAGACTGGGCCACAGGTGCAGTGTTTCTTTATCATCATGTCGTATGGCATGTTACTGCATGAAATGGCAGGTTTTTATAAGGCCAAGTCCACCAACACGCGGCGCGTTGTAAATTTCTATAGTTTGTTTTTGCGGCGGCAGCAGGGGCGGCGGCCGCCGCGTGTCCGTGGACGTGGCCTTAAACATCAACTTGAGATTGGTACTTTTTATCCAAATGCGCTGGAAGGAGGGTTACGTCTTTTATAATCACAAAGAAACACAGATACGATAAAGCAACAAGACATCTCTTATGTCATCGACGGTTGAAAATAATTTAATTAACAGAAAATGGCCGTACCTGTTATCGGTTTCCTTATCACGTTTCATCCTATTTATAGACAACTTGATGAGTTTTAATGTTGCTTTATTTACTTCCGCATCTTTTGATGCGGTGTTATTTTACGTACTGATTAAATTCTACTTATTTAGGAAAGTAATCAAAAATATCCTTGAACTGTCTACTGAAATGAATGAACCTTTAAATCTCTTTTTTTTAAATTTAACTTCCCTGTTTGCTTTGTACGAGTAGCTTGAGAATATTGGGCAACCCCTTTATCGACTGGCTCATGTTAGAATTAAAACTTTAAAAAAATCCGGTCAAGGATATTGGGACACACAAAAATACGTGTCTCTTCTTCATCTTAGCGCGTTCCCGGTTGCATCCTCAGCTGTGCTGCTTCGGAGCCCGGGGTGCGCTTTCCCGCTTTTCTTCTCCAAATATAACATGCACGTCAATGGTCACCCAAGGATGCCAAATACCTTGCGAAGTGGAGAAGAAATTGCCGGAACAGTTAAAATGATTCGGCTGTAATTTAACGACCGACCGCCTGCCTGACGTCAACCCTCTTTGGGAATGTATTTGTGCGAAATGTTTTACAACCGGCCGCCGCCCGACGGCCCTCCTTGGGAATGCAATTGTATTTATTTACACTTTATTGTACACACATACAAATGTTATAGTACAACAGGCCGACTTAATGCTAAAAGCATTATCTTACAGTCAAACCTTAGCACTATTATTTGTAGCACGAGATGTTTATGCTTAAGTCCTTTAGTCGCCTCTTACGACACAAAAATACGTAAGTTCTCATTTAAAAGGAGTTCAAGTAAACACGAAGAATTCTGCTTGCTCGTAGTGTAGTTAGTATCCAGTCATTAAATATTTTTCCTCTTTCGATACATTTTCCTTAGGGAAAGTGGTTCAGTATCGTGGACTGTATACACCCTTAAAATTATTTCAGTATAATGTGTTAGGGTTTAATACATTAGGTAAATTTTTCTCTTAAATTAAATAAACTCGGCCAATATCCTGGACACTTTGAAGAAATCACATGGGGCATGCATGACAATTGATTTCGCCACATATTGCCCCTGATTTAATTAGGTCTCATCTCGAATTACAGGCCAATTGGCATACGTACTTATTGAATGGTAAATAAATACTTACTTATACCCGACTGCTAAGTGAAAGTATTTCTTTAGCAGGTTCTAAAGCCTTGACTGATTTTAACATACAAGTGTTTTTCAATGCGCATTTTTGTAGAGTTTAAACAGACGCATAGAAAATGATGACTAAAAGTAGGCATTTATATCTGGAAAAAAATATAAAATATATAATAAAATAATATAAATATTTTATAAATAAAATGTACCTACCCTAAGTTTAGTTAGTGAGTATAGTATGATTGTAAAACCCTAATTAACTTGGACTGGACCAGAAAACGCAATTAGACTTACTAATATAAACATAGAGTTTATTGCCAAAAATGTCCCAGCTCACACTGTTAGCCACCACGCTGATTTTATTTGTCAGATTTGTTTTATGACAAATATTCAGATTTAACGAAAATACTCAAACTACTATAAAGGTAAATTCAGTCCATAAAACTGAAAAACTTTTTAGAAAAAAAAAATAGAACATAGTGTAGGGAAAATACGAAAAAAAAATTCCCCGACCCCCTGCCCCCTTTCATTACAGATTGACCAATTATTTGGTCAGGGTTTGCTATAGCAGCATTTTTGATATATGTTCCTTAGGGAAAGTGGTTCAGTTTCATGAATCGAGAGCTATCTGAAAAAATACAGTCGTGCTCATATAATTTTTTAATAACATATCTGTGTCTATGGCAATTTTATTTACGAATGTACGTAAGTATGTACTAGGTGTTTAAAAGTCATAAAAATAAGTCCTGCCCAAATTTTGCTTGTGCCGCCTAGCGCTTAACCCGGTAAATCCTAAACAAATCCAATAAACAATTCCCAAGAAACACTGGCATAAGGATTCTAAAAGCCAAACAAGGTTATCTCTGTGTTCCTCTGAGAATAAAATAAAATTTCATATGGCAGGTAATTCCATCGGACATCTGGATTCTGTACGTTTGTTTGCACTTCTTTTTTTGTAGATCATCACCATCCAGCCACTGTCTCTCCCTTTTGTAGATCATCACCATCCAGCCACTGTCTCTCCCTTTTGTCTGTACTATTGTATATCCTTTGTTTCCTATTTAACTTGTAATAGATACCAAATATAAGTTGAAAAGAAAAATACAGAACCATGAAAACGTTTTGGTTACATTGTTCTACGACCAACACCCGTATGAAGTGCCTGACGTCAGCCTTCTTTAGAAACATTTGTGCGAAAAATTTTACAATGCAACGCCTATGCCCAATCAGCTGGTTGTAAAATTTTTTGTCAACACAATTTTAGACTGAAGTTGTAGCATGAAAGTGTACAGTCGTTATATGTAGAGTAAATGAACAATGCTCGATCTTTTACACTTTTGGCGACCTCCGTGGCGTATTGGTTACCATGCTAGATCGCCTCTCCGAGGTTCAGGATTCGTTTTTTTTCCAATAGTCCTGAATCTGGGTATTGTAGTTAGTATACCTTAATACAAGTTTTAACTTAGGGCTAGCTCAATCAATGTAATTTATCCGTATATATTTACATGATGCAGTAAAATGAAAAGATGCAAAACACCCTGGCTTCTTCTCTTGTGCAAGCCTTGAAATTCGATGAGGGGCGTTTCGTATTAGTTATTTTTTTAGAAAAGTACTTAATTATGTCTGTTTGTCTGTTTATTAAGCTTTATTATTTACCCCAAGTTTCAAAGGCGTGTTAATGTACATATATACCTAATTTTCTGCAGAAACTATAAGGATGGTTGCTAACTTATCAACTGCCTATTTAGAACAATCTCTGGAGCACTGTGTGATTTGCGATCCAATTAACAAGAACTTAAGAAAAAGCAGCTGATGTTAATTCTACTCTAATCTATTTACTTATTTTTAATAATGTTACTTCTAAACAGTATGTGGGCTTCTCCCACTTGTATATACATAAATTTATAAGTTTTACTTATCTGTATTCATACTTTTTTATTTATACTTCTTTATTGAAAGCGATGGTCTTTACCAGTCGACCACGGACTTTGCGTTGCGCGCGCATGTTGCCTCGCGGCGTCATGTTGCGCGCGCATACTTTTAGTACTGAGTTTTGGTCGACTGTCAATGACCATCCTTCATAGCTCTCATGTCTTGTCATTTGTGGTAACAGCATTTTTCATTGTTAAAAATTTAAATTAATTTAATATTTACTTTGTGTTCAGTTCTTTTGTCTTGACTATTCTACTTCTACATTTTTCTACCTTATTTTCCACTGATTTTATCGCTCGTGCACCTTCTGTTTTGCTTATTTCTTTTTACTCTTGTGTGTATATAAAAAACTATTTACATCTTCCATTTGTTTGTTTCTCCTACTTCCCTATACACACAATCTATCTGGGACGCTCTGCCCAGGAGCTCCCACACTTCGGGGCTACCCTTGCCCCCCATAAACAACAAAACTAGTACTTACCTAATTAAAATTATGTATTTGTAACCTGAACAACCTGAACTAGGTTGCAGAAAGAAATGCAGGCCGCTTCCGATTGGTCGTTTAAATTTGGAAATTCTTGGAGGAGGCCTATGTCCAGCAGAGGACTTCTTGTGGCTACTAACTCAAAATACCTAAATAGAGTTCTGGTGTACCATAATCAGCTACAGTACAGTACAATATAAATTATTATGCTTAGTTAACTCGGATATAAAAAAAACCTGAATACTGAAACCACAATTATGTACAACAAAGGTCTCTAATAACAATTAAATCACAGTCCACGTTTGAACAATTGAAAAGTTATGAAATTCGCAACACCCCTATTCGGAAAGCGATATACATTGCATATTAAACAGTATGTATCACGTCCCTTAGCCACTCAGTAGTGGCGCGAAAGCCTTCCTAAGCAAACGTCGAGTAACGGAATAAAGCGGAAAATTCTGGGAAATCTCGATTTTGGGAGGAAAATTTAATGCAGTGATCTTTATCCAGTTTTATCGGGAATTATTTAACGCGGTTGCAGAGTTCCAAAGTCATTAAGTCCAGCTGGGTATTTGTGGAAAATAATTTGGGAAAGTTTTCATCATGTATGGGTGGCTACTGGAAAGCGTACAGCACTTTATTATTGTAAGTAAAAAAATAAATATAGTATCATGCCATTCATAAAATAGTTTGAAGGGTTATCTAGGGTTTACTAATACGAAATTTTAAATGATACCTCCGGTTCCTATCAAATATTTTTTTTTCTAATGGGGGCAGCACTGGGCCTCATGTATCACCTTAAATGATAGTCTAACATTGATACTTTTTCTGAACAAGAATAAATATTATATAAGATATTAGTTTTACAAACTAAAACTCGACTACAGGAAAATTTTTGCTGAAAAGTACGTTTATACAGTTAGTATAAAACAAGCACGGCAGGGACAAACAGGTAATGATATATACATTTTTTAAATTTGCTAATAAAGCCCTTTAATTTGATACCCTACACGGTATGATTCTATTCATTTTATTTTTTAGTTCATTACTTATGGCACTGAATTAAAGAGGCAGTTGTAAATAGCAGTTTTGGTAAGAAAAAAATTATAAATGGCATGTTTAATAACTGTTCAGCAGTTAAAACTAAGCAGTAAAGTAAACAAAAATGAGTAATAAAAAATAATGAACTGGATCAGTGAATATATAATTGAGCAGGAAAATAATTAAATAAGCGGTAAAAAAAATTAAACGAGCGGTTCCTAACCTAGTAAAATGGATAAAACCGACCTAGCACTCGCCGGCCGCTACCACGGCACGCTCGCTACGCTCGCTCGGCTCGTGCGTGTGTTGGTCGCAGTTCTATCCTAACCTAACCTAAAAATAACCGATTAATTGATTTTTTATTACTGTTCATGTTTTACTGTCGCAATAATTAATCAACCGCCATTAAATTAAAAATAACTGCTCAATATGTTTTCCAACTAATCATAATAACATCTCGAATATTTAAATAACAGCTCAAAAAATTAGTTCCCATTACTTAATAACTTATAGAGGACGCCATATTGAATGTACTGTGACGTCATATAGCCCATAACCAGTGGACAGCCAAGACGCTTCCAACGCTACCTCATTTGTCAAGGTATCATGGATATCATTGAAGATATGAGGGAACAGATCAACATACACTCATTCATAGCGGTGAAACACATAACCCTCCTTTTGGATTCGCCGTATAGTCGGGTAAAAATTTAACTAAAACTACATAATTATATCAGTTGTTTAATTCTGAAGTAGCAGCCCTCCCTGACTTCACATACTCGAAGTATTATTTTACACCTACATGTAAACCTTACTGAAGAAATATTGCGGTTATTACACTATCGAATTTGTAGGAACTAGGAACAGTTAGGTTCCTAAATCGTTAGCTAGTGATAAAACTATACTAAATTGCATCCTAAATCGAGGCGTGTGACCGATGCGACAGCGTCGTATACAAAAACTACTTTTATTGCTTTTATTATAAGCTTTTTCCTGTTTAACATGTTGCTTGTGAGTTGTGACCTATTGCGTTTTGGAATTAATTTGCAAATTATAAGGAAGTAGCTCTACTTCATTATAATCTGCAAATTAATTTAGAGTAAAAAAAAACTTTTTACTCTAAATCGGATCCAATCAGTCATCCGATTTCCTAATTAGGATTCTTTCAAATAAGATAGTGTAGTAAGCGGTTACATCAGGCGCCCTCTTAAGCGGTTAAGAAGGCGCCTGATGATCTAATCTAAATTTTTCTCCCGCTTCCACGCACACAAATTTACTCTAGCCGAAGCGAGACAGCGAGCCATGTGGGGCGTCGGGAATCGCGGTGGGTCAATGAGGCTGGTTCTGGTTTTGAGGTTTTTTTCCTTTTACAAAGAATATTTAAGAGTTATTTAAAAAGTAAGTCATATGATGACTGCGTTATGTTTAATACAATTATAATCCAAAGTTACAAGTGCTACATTATTGTATTTCTTGAATACTTTCTGTTTCAATATAATTTTGAGGTGATTTGGAGGCAACTTCGCAATGTTTTTCTATCGAGAAATTTTTAAGCAATCATGTTTTCGAAACTTATTATGTTTAGAGTTAGTCCTGAACTTTGCTGTGTTTTATTTCAAAGTGAGTATTTCGTTAATATTGATAAATATTCAAGATCGCTCTAAGAACTTTAGGGAGTATAGGCTCTTTAGTAAAAATCGCCCCAGTAGTTTTCGACTATCCGTACATACATAAGTGCCGGAGGACTTCCATTTAACAATTTATTGAAATATATTGCCTTTTATCATGTGTAGACGTCCTCTAAACATGGGAACCACGAGGGTGATTACAATGGCTCTATCAATAACCTCCCTAAATAAGCCGGGGTAGACCGATATTACGTCAACTGTACGCTAATAAGCTGAAATCAATTAATTTGAGCTGGTAAAAGTACAGTCAGCAGGGTAAGTTACCATTTATTATTTTTAATAGCATTACAATGCTCGGATTCCCACTCGTGGCGGATTTTTTCATCACATACAGGGTGACTTTTTATCCACCTGCAAAATTTTTGGAGCAAGTTCAGTCCATGAAACTGAACAACTTTCTATAAAAAAATTATTAAAAACCGATAAAAAAAATCAATAACTTTTTTTATTGAAAGTTGTTCAGTATCATGGACTGAACTTGCTCCAAAAATTTGGCAGGTGGATAATAAGTCAGCCTGTATTATCAATTATCAAGTTACCCTTCACACGCACCTTTATCCAATGGCAATAGTGGTGAATTCGCAATGAATTTGGGTACCATGAAGTACTATCGAGTGTTCAATATCGCTCTACCTAATTTTATTTATTCAGAAATCGAATAAATAACGTCTAACAAAATATACTGAAACTATTTTAAGGGTGAATTCAGTCCATGATACTGAACAACTTTCCCCAAGGAACATATATTGAAATATGAAAAATAATTTTTGACTTTCAGCTTTGAGCAATACACTGATTTGCGATCAGCTGTGGCCTGAAGAGATGTGTGGTGCGGATTCAATAATACTAATGTGAAAATAAATAATGAAAGATAAATAAATAAAGTGTGAAAAATAAAGTGGTAGCGATAGGGCTTTATTCGATTACGTTATGTATCATAGTAGTCTTAGTACTTATTGTTCAAACTATCTCTAAGTATGTATTTTTTGCACGAAAAGACATTGCCGAGAATTTGAATTATGAGAATTTAAAGTAACTTTTTATACCCTAGGACACTACCACTTCATTATTGATACATATTGACAAATATATATCAATAATGAAGAGTTGTTGCTCTGCTCTTGACTAAGATAAATGATTTAAACCATATTGGCGTGGAGTTTCACACTGAAATAATTAATCTCTTCCAAGAAACTTACCGCTGTAGACGTTAACCCATTGTTATTTTTATTGCCTGGTTTAAAATACCCCAAACAGCAGATTAAATATAAAGGGCCATTTGGTATCAAAGTAACGAATCTTCTGTGGATAAGTAGACATTTTTAGCCTGCCTACCCTACCCTTACGAAATTTTGGTATTGAAGACCTTCGCGGCGTATAAATTAACACGCTAGTCCGTCAATCGAAGGTTCTGGGTTTCGATCCCCAGCCCGGGCAAGTTGGAAAAGGCCTTTTTCAAATTGTCCTGGGTCTTGGGTGTTTTTTCTATACATGTACCTATTTATTATATAATATATCTAGTACCGTTGATTTAGTATCCCCTAATTTGTGTTTAAACTTACTTTGGGGCTAGTTCAATCAGTGTGATTTGCCCTATTCAGGTGTGCACACTCTCGAGTATTACATTACCATATAATTCCTCGAGGCACACATAAAGTACGCGCTTAAGTGCTATTCCAGCTTTACTACATAAACATTCAGATTTTATAAGCTAGCAACAGCGATTCTAACGATTCTATTCTGTAAGTATATTTATATTATGTATAAGATGTGGGATTGGGCGGCTCACGTCGACCGTATACATCCGGAAAGATGGGCCATATTGCCACAAACTGGGTTCCAACAGACGGATACAAGAAAAGAGGTAGACTCAGGACGAGATGGGAGACATTCGACAAAGACTAAAAAGTGAAGACAAAGGATAGAGAATTGTGGAAGGAAAGAGGGGAGGCCTTTGCCCAGCAGTGGGAAATAGATGGCTAGAAAAAATATCTAGTAGACATATATACATGAAAAAAGTGTATTATTTTCTTTTTGAATCCTTCAACAATTAGGAGAATTCATCGTTTCTTTCTGATCTTCAAATATATTTATATATATATATATATATATGTATAAGTATAGTATTTATTTTATACGATATTTATGTATGATCATTTAAAAGTACTTATTATTTCTGGATTGTATCTATCTATTTTAGACGCCAACTATTCTATCTGTTTCTCTTCTCCTAAAGGTTGACAGGGAGAGAATGCTTTAGCATTAAGTCTACCTATTGTAGCTTTTGGCTCAATAAAGTTTAAGTAAATAAATAAATAAAAAAAAGATTTTATTTAACTAAAAGTATTATATTATTACTATCAATGTTATAAGAATCCTCTTACCCTGGACTCTTCTATACAAACGTAGTCTAGCTTGTATTTCGAAATGACATGTCAGATTTCGACAGTATTTTGTGATTTCAAAGAAATTGCATATATCTAGGCATATAACTAGTTTTCGACGCTCAAAAGAACTTGAAAAAAATTGATTGTCTGTAAAGTCGGTTTACGGCTCAGAACAATTTTACGGACGGTAGTTTGACGTGACAACGTCAAACATTCCGAACTGAGCCGATCGCTCGAGCCGTTCGTGCCGCGCTCTCGCTTGCGGAACGCGACAATGAGCGTAACGGGACAATGATGTCATCATTTTCGTGCATGCAGCCCAGCCCGTATTATCGAGGTATTAGACGTTGTCACAGATACTATTAAATCCATAGAAAATGATAAAACATTTTTTAAACACATTAAAGAAGTGCTGGCTAAAAAATGCTATTATTCTATAAATGAATAAATAGATGACAAAGAAAAATTTTAGTAAAAATTGTATTATCTGTGATAAAAATAATAATAATAATATAAAATAAAATTAAAAAATATATTAAATCTATAAGTAGGTACCAATACAAAATACAATAATTACAATTGAATAATAATAATAATTGAATAAATATAATTAATTAAATTGAATTGAATAATTAAATTAATAAATACGATTAACATATATATTATTATTTTTTTCTAATAATATTAAAAAAATATAAAAGAGAAAACCTACCAAATAGATATTATATTTTTAGTAGCTTGTAAATAAATATTAACGGTGCATGAAAATACATGAATTAAACCATGTCTTTTATACAAGCCCTTCTCCCATTGCAGCACCCGTCAGGTTCCTTAATTGAAACTGTTTAATAATTAAAGACCTGTATGTAATACATTAAGGAAGCAATAAATGATTGAGTATTGAGTCACGTCAAAAATTTATGGATGTAGAAGTTTACCATACTGATAGTCAAATATGATATGATGTACTCTCTATTTTGACTGTGAAAACCAGTTACATGTCTAGATATTTTCACAATAAAACATGTAAAGCTTGCGAACGAGTGCCAAATCCAATTCATACAGAAATAAGTATCACTGAGTAGTCTTAAAAAAAGTGGCTGTGACATACGGACGGACAGACAGACATGACGAATCCATAAGGGTTTCGTTTTTCGCCATTTGGCTACGGAACCCTAAAAAGGAGCCAAGCTGACCAGTCCCTACTGGCGGCACCTGTTCACGAGTTGACGCATGAATCAGCCCAGGCAAGGGTTCTATATGATACGGGTGATTTTTTTTTCTATTACGCCAAAACTGCTTAATCGTCTTATGAATATTGTGTGTGTCTCTGTAGAAAAGCCTTAAGATTACTATGTAATTTTTTTGAAAAATAAATTGTAATAATTTAATTACAGCAATTTTTTAAAAACACTCACAATGCTGTGAGCTGTGAACCTAAAGCGCCTTAAAGAAGAAGTCCGTCCTATTCAGAGTGTGTTGTGAGAGTGATTATAGTTTCAGTCTGAGCTTTCAGTAATAAGTATAATCTTTATTGATAGGTACCTATACAAGTCCCGAGCCTTTCAAGTTTGGCCTGCAATCTTGAACGTGACTGGCCAGCAAACAATGAAACAATGGCGAACTTCGCGCGGCCGCAGGCCGCAGCACGTGTCGGCTTGATATTAATCGCCTGATATCCAAGTTGAATTCAATATTGGCTGCGATATTCGGAGAGGGTTCTGACTTCTGCCATCCAACGAAGAAATAGCACCAGCCTTATGAGAAGCAGCGGTATATTCTAATTTTTCTTTCCACACAGATCAGCGTGGAAGAAATTAATTAACTTTACATTATATCTTTGTTTTGTTTCTTCTACTCATCTGTAAATGTGATTGTATTTAATCTGAAGATCTAAATAAAATTGGAGATTTTTTTTTTTTTTTTATTAGAAATTTGAGTGCGTTTGATCTCTATCTAGCCTGATGGGAAGCTAAGATGAGGTCTAAGGTGTATCACGCAGACTCAAAAAATGCCTGTTCACTCTTGCCTTGAAAATCCCTAAATTATATGTATGGGGAAACATCGACGCAGGGAGGGAATTCCACACCTTAGCGGTTCGCACAATGAAGGAGGAGGCGAATCGAGAGGTACGATGAGGAGGAATATCGACCACAAATGGGTGGAATCCCTGTCCACGTCGTGTTGTCCGATGGTGGAATGGTGCAGGGGGAATTAAATTATTCCTAAAAAATATTCCTAAAAAATAAAGTATGAAGTAATTAATGATAGTAGATGAAGCGAGAGATGTCTGTCAGGATCGTAGTAAGCTTAGTTGGTATCTCTGCCCCTGTGGAAAACAGGTGTGGTTATCCTAAAATGTGATGCGAGTATCTACCTATATGTCACACGGTGTGACAGTGCTGAATTATATAAATAATTCGGCCAAGTGCGAGTTAAACTCGCGTGGAAAGGGTTCCGTACAATTGATTGAATTCTTATAGGTTTTCCTGTTATCCACAAGCAATTAACTATATTATGTATTTTTTTCAAAATTTTAGGCTTAGTAGTTTCGGAGATCAGGTAGGGGGAATGGTAAATTTTCGTCTTCTTTCATGAATAAAATCAAAACTATTCATTTTACAATAATAACAAAAATATATTTGAGATCCTCATAACAAGCCCTTTTATTTGATATATGACACAGTAAGGTATGCAAAACTTTTTTTTTTATATTTCTTAATTCGTCATGTACCGAGTGAAAACATAATATCACAGCTTCTACGATATCCTTGTAACGCATTGTGTGAACTTCAGATTCGTCCAACGCGAGCGGTTTCTGTCGTCAATAAACTTTCAAAATAGATTAAAACTTTGCGTTCGGATATTATTGGCTTAACTTTTGTGATATCAGAATAGGAAACGGATGGGCGAATACGCTATTTTGCAGCAAGTCAAATCTGATACTTTTTTCTTAACGTCAAAAACAAACATTTTCTATAGGATTTGTATGAAATATCGATTTATGACGTCATAGTGCCTTGAAGTCAAATAGCGCTCTTAAATCCGTTTTTCTGCATTAACAAATCTAAAATACGTTCAACGTTAATGTTATCAATGACAAGTGGCATTATTTTGTGACGTTTTATTCTATTAACAGAACCAAATAATTTAATTTTGACCTAAATTAATGAAAAAGAGAATTATCCATAAAACAAAGACGGTCAAAATCATTCCTGCTTTCTTCACAATCTAAAGCCTCTCACTTCCTCCCCCGTTTGCACTGCCTGAAGCACAAATTGCTTTCTATCCGTGATACTTTTGTACATAGCTGTACATGTCTCCGTTAAGGGCAGTGATGATAACATCTAGGTGTATCAAGATCATTTATTGTACAAGTACATACCTATTCTTAGTCATAATAAACATATTTATTGCATTGACAAATACATAATTATATTAATTTTCTTTGTAGCAAGAATGCGGCGAGGAGATATGGGAGACCATACTCAGAGCGGTCGAAGCAAGAGGCACGGTCTTCAGTGCGACACAGGTAATTAAACTTCCATAACTCAATTAGCAAATACTTACTTTCTATCAAAATCTCATGGCTACAACAACACTTGTTTACAGCAATATCCTGACGCGCTGATGCGTCGGCTTGCGACCGCTTTAGCTGATCTGGTATCAAATAATCCTAACTGCCCCGTTAATTCAAAGCCATCGAGTCCAGCTCCCAGGAAACAGTCCCTCAGATCCAAACCCACGTGGCGCAGTGCATCAGTCCACGCCGACAATAGAACACAACACTACAAATGCCCATTCACAGCTACCAATGCACTTACAGCAGCTACCAAGAAGGAGATTGACGCATACAACTCATCCGAAGAAATACGACACAACGTAGCCAAAACCTCAGAAAAAATCAACGAAGGAAAAGAACTGGAAATCAGTAGCCCTGAACCTTGTAGTAATAGAAGAAGCCTAGCTATCAAATTCGAAGACCAAAGGGAGACAAAAGACATTGCTAGTCCAGTGAGTTCAGATAAACCAAGTACGAGCGCAAAGGCAGATGAAAGCAAAAGCCCAGTCGAATCAAAACAGATTCCTGAATGTGATTTTGGTAGGAGAAACAGTGCATTGCCACCAGTTCAAAGGAAAAAGAGTATCACCTTGGCTTTAGATATCTATCGGAGGAGGGGCTCGGGGGCTCCGATGAGGGCTCGGCTGAACAGCATCAGTGAAGACCAACTCCGTGGCATGAAGGAGAGGTTTGGCACCCCTGAGGAAGTGATGCTTTTCTTCGGAAGGTGTTTCGTCAAGTTCTTCAGTAATTACGGGTACGTAGGTTGGCTAAAATTTTAATAACAGGAATATCGTGAAAGTATATATATGAAAGAGAAAAATCTATATCCGGTAAGTACGAGTATGTTTGTAGAGGGACGCCTGGTCAAACATCCGCGACTGATTTAATATTTTGTAATCCGTAGTCACAGCAACAGGGCACGCACGATTAGAGATTTTCAGATGAAATCCCAGGCCCGGGATCCACTTATTCAGAATTAAGACTTATTGAACCACATTCGAAAATAATTATTGTTAACTCTTTGCCAGATGACATTGTTTCCCAATCCCATTACCTGAAATATTTTACAAGCTTTTATTTACGTAGTTGTTGTAGTTTTTGTTTTGGGTCAAATTTTGCAAGTTAAATTTAAGCCACTTCCCGATTGTGATGAAATTTTGTATGTTAATCAGATGACAATGCAATATTATTATAACAATAAGCTGATCTGATGATGGTACCGAAAGGTGGCTGTAGGAACACTGTGATAATACGACGTAACCCCATCAAGTTTGGGCTTATAACATTTGTTCAGCTCGGAATAAAATGGGTACTTCGTACTTCCCCCATCTTTTTCGTAAGCCCCCGTTTTCTACTGATCTAGAGTTTTTATAAAACGTTCCTTCCAGGTACGACACCATGATCCGCGCTACGGGCCGTTACTTCTGCACGTTCCTGCAGTCAGTGGACAGCATCCACCAACGGATGCGCTTCACCTTTCCAAAAATGCAATCCCCGAGTATGCAGTTGACGAGAGCTCATAGACATGGAGCCGAGTTGGTTTATAGCAGCCGACGGACTGGCTACACTCACTATCTTATGGGTGAGTTATTAATATAGTTATAGTGTCTAATAAAATATACTAAAACTATTTTAGGGGTGCTCAAATTAAATAATAATAATAATTGATATAATTTACATAGGTACATCTTGAATGCCTAAAAACGTATGCCTGCCTAGTATCAGGGACTGAATTAATCCTTAAAGTAGCTTTAGTATATTTTATTAGTCGTTAAATATCACCTATTACTTTAAACGAGCAATTCTTGTAAGTGCATTTAATGAGGATCACGGAAATCGCTCCAACCATAAAGTCGATCTAGTTAGAATTTATTTTTCGAGAACCTCCTTTTCTTGGTGGTGGCAGGGCCATGCAGCCTGGCCTGCCATGGTGGGAGGTATGAAGATACTATGGCTCGCACTATTCGCGCTACACTCAATTGGTAGCGACCCAACGAGCAGTTTAATAACAAGACATTATAAACTTTATGTACATGTCATAAGTTTATAATATCAAGTACATAAAGTTTATAGTCTCGCTTCGCTTTTATTTAGTACCTACTTACATTGTTGATTTTCATCAAGGTAAGTATTAAATTAAATAACAAGTGGCGAATATTTTATAGACAAATACCTTTAGCGTTACGTACCTACGCTTGTGCCCCTTTCCTTAGATCCTCAGAACGTGGACAGAAATAAATTATAATATCATGTTTCCTTGAGCTCAGCTTAGTATTAAGTTACGAACAGATTTATCTTAGCCTTTTTTAAATGACTTCTTTGTCTGTGATAAAAGAACCGGATAACTGGTCTGGACCGTTGTCTTTATAGTCAATCAGTTGTTATCTTAAAGATGAAAATTAATTGAAATTCTGCTTTATGAAAAACAATAATATTAAAAAGTCTTAATTTTGACTCCTGCTTACAAAATTGTGATCTTATGTTCTATATGTATAAATAGATATGGATAGGTCACACTCTCGAGAGAAAGCCCTCAGCAAGTCCTGGAATAGACTCCCTAGGAAAAGTAAAAAGTTTTGACCGTCCCAAGCAGACCTGGCGACGCAAAGTTGCGGCGGAGATAAGGACAAAGACCTATGGCGATGGAGAAACACTGTTGAAGCTCTCTATCTTACCTAGGGGCCTTAGGACCTTAAGAGCGCGTATGACCCTAATAATACCGATCTTAAATATTATCAATATTAACCAAATACTCACTTTGAAATAAAAACACAGCAAAGTTCAGGACTAACTCTAGTCATTATATATGTTTCAAAAACACGATTGCTTAAATTTTTTTCGATAGAAAAAAATTGCGAATTTGCCTCCAAATCACCTCCGAATGTTACTAAAACGGCTAGTATTCAAGAAATACAATAAATTAGCCCTTGTTGCTTTGGATTATAATTGTATTAAACATAAGGCTGTCATCATATGTCTTATTTTTTAACTTTGTAAAACGAAAAAACCTCAAAAACCAGGAACGCGTAAACCAGCCTCATTGTCCCGCCGCGTATCTTCCGCCCCCGCATAGCTCGCTGTCTCGCTTCGGCTAGAGTAAATTTGTATGAATGGAAGCGGAAGCAAAATTTAGATTATCAGCATCAGGCGCCTGCCCTCTTATGTCAAATGTGTCAGAAAGTAAAAAAATGGGTATTCTCCTCTAGGTCAGCTGTACGAGATAGCGGAGTACTACTTCTCGCTGAAGCTGAAGGTGACCGTCATGAAAGAGAGCGTAGAGGGCAATTACAATGTGGCAGTTCTCAGGCTGGAGTTTGACAACAGCGACTATGTGAGTACATGCATTATTTTTTTTCACATATCTATCTTGGACTTTTAATCAGTCTAAATAAACGGGCAAGTGCGAGTCGGACTCGTACATGAAGGGTTCCGTACCACCGTACAATGTTTTAAAACGCTGAAGAAACACGTTTCTTGTATGACGACCCCCTTTAAATTTATAAAAGTTTGAGTATAACGCGTAAGTTAATGTTAAATTTGTCAAGTTATTACTATTCAATTATTAATTTTAAAAGCATTACAATGCTCGGAAATTTATCCAAATTGAAAATATGTGATGAAAAAATCCCACTTGTGGCGGATTTTTTCAGCACATATTTTCAATTTATTACTATTCAGTTGCACCACTGTCTTTGTCTTTCTCAAATTCCTCTTCATCCACTGGTAGTCTGGAAGATCGCGATAAGACCACAGAATAATAATCAGATAAGACTGCCCATTTGTACTCATGTAAATGTATTCTTCTTTGTGTTATATTTATTTAGAGTAACATCTGTCTATTTTATATGTATTACTTTGCAGCGACCTGCACGGGGTTCACTTATAAGTTTTTCTTCTCCGAAGATCATATACAACGTGGAAGGGACATACCCGTATTAAATCAAACCACGGTCTATATTACTAGACCATTATAGTATAATAAAACAAAAATAATTTTTGGCATTTCCATACAAAAGTGTGCAGCTGCCTGGGCGATTTGTATAAGAATGTCGAATTTTTTTTTTGTTTTTTGTCTTTTATTTTAAATTTCATTATACGTTAGTCATCTAGTATATAGTAGCCCATGGTTTGATTTATTACGGGTATGTCCCTTCTACTTTGTATGCAAGTCAATGCTCACCCAAGTACGAAGATCGTGAGAAGTAAAGAAAAAAGCTAGAACTTTTAGAATTATTTTCTGTGGTTTGATAATCCAAATCCTACTTTCGGTTGAAAAAAATTACAAAATGTTCAGACACACAAAGTTGTAAGTATGTACATACATATGTGCTAGTTAATACTGATAACAAAGAAGCTTGTAAAAGCTTATAAGCCCATTCTTGCAGAAACAACATCGGAAAGCAATATTTTCAGGGTTCGTTGAGTTTTTCACTCGCCGGCTATTCGCGAAATGAGTTTCCAAGTGTGATGGGATTAGCTTGCAATGTATTGTGATTTTATTTCTCTTTGCTGGACTGAGATTATTTTTACTAGGTATTTTCCTTGTAGAGATCGCGCGTTCAAGAATGTTATAGTAAAATTGTAATCAATATAATATATTTACAGTCCGAGCGTAACTATCTCTATAAATAACTATAGATACGAGTATTGTTTTCTCTGGTTGCTGATATAATTGTACTTATGTAAATTGAATTATTGCACCCGCAGAAGATCAACGTCATGGTAACCCCATGAAAAAATGCTGAGTGGAAACCAATTTGGTACTGTTCGCCAAGTTGTAATTGTAAATTGTATTTCTCATTTGTGTACCACATAAACAATTTTTCTTTCCTTCTTTTTTTCAAGTACGTTTACAACTTTTGACGAAGCATGTTGTGGATACTTATTCACTAGGCCTACTGGTGAGACTAACATGTTAGGTACCTTTAAGAGACCAGATCAAAAATGTAGGCTCTGGAAAAAAACAAAACAACTGTAGATAATGACATCAGGCAGGGAGGGAGACCTTTACTGAACTGGGTTTCCTTCGGCGTATCTTCACAGAAATGATCGTTCCGAAAGGCTAGTAGTTTGTAGCTTTTGCACTAAAAATTATATATCATTATCAGGTCTTTTTAGTCTTCACTGCAGGAGCACGATCCTCTGTACTACCAGAGCCATGTATTAGCCAGAGCATTCAGAGGATTTGGCCTACACTCTCCACGCTGGCCAGACGGGTTGGAGAGGTATCACTGTTGTTATAAGCTTTGTTTAGCTTGTATTTCCTAAGTCGCCTTCTACGACATCCACGGGAAGACTTGGAGTGGTCCTATTCTAATATAGAATTTATTGCCGTAATAAGTACGGCAAAAAATAATATAACAAGTAATAAAATTAAATATTTTAAGTAACCCCAAAACAACTGTAGCTTAGAACCATCTCGATAACGTCAGCTTTCAAACAAACAAAAAAACGCATCATATTCAGTCCATTTGTTCGCACAGACACAAAACAACCCTCTTTTGTATCGGGGATCAAATGACCTTTAATATTGAATAAAATTTATATTGAATAAAAAATTGACTTTGACAAGCATACAGATTGAGTACATAAAAACTTACGTATTATCAACGATACTACTCGTAGATATTTTGTTTTATATAATTTTACAAAACTAAAAACCTTCAATACCAAACTACGCAACCGATTTTGATAAATTTTCAATGGGGCCACCTGACAAGTACCTTTTCAAACAAAAAAAAAATTCCCAATCGGTTCAGGCATCTTCAAGTAATAGGGGAACATTCTTACATAAAAGATACCGACGAATTGAGAACCTCCTCCTTTTTTGGAGTCAGTTAAAAATAATATGAATTCACACGTGCAAGTTATGGCCACCATGCCCTATTTCGGTAATAATTCTGGTTGTCACAACTCCTTCTAACTTAGTTGCCAATAATTTTATTCACCAACCCATAACCTTGCTTGCACCCCATTTATCGCCTTCTCTTATAGGTCTCAAAGGTATTCTCTGGTAGATAACGCTTAGCGTTAAGATTATACCTATTGTACATTAATTTTATAGTGCAATAAATTAACACATTTCTGGACACACTACATCTATAGACGTAAATCAATAGTTCTTTCTATTGTGTCTGGCTGAGTGTCCAGCAATGTGTTAAATAAATAAATAACCTTCAAAATTCCGTCCAAATTGAATCAATTGAGGCAGATGGATCTTGGGCCCTAATTTCAGCAGAAATGGTAGGTAATTTATTAATATAAAAAAAAATTGGTTGCCTGTAAAGTCGGTATACGGGCGAAAGTTTTACGTGACAACGACTTCACTCCACTTCACTCCAAACTTGACTTCCACTCGGGCATGGTTAGCCCGCCTAAGAGCGAGAGAGACAGACATAAAAAGTGAAAGGCACGCGTGCCTCTCACTCGCTCTCATTGTGAGCGCATAACGTGAGCGGAGCGTAACGCAGTTTCTTGAAGTGTCACCCGGCTAACCAATTTATAAGACGTTGTCACGTCAAAATAAAACAGAAAAAAAGGAAGCTTGCTGCCTAGTTAGAATAGTGACGACCTTGGTGGTGTAATGGTCAACATGCTAGTCCGCCAATCCGGACTTTCTAGGTTCGATCCCCACCCAGGGCAAGTTGGAAAATGACCTATTTCAAATTGTCCTGGGTCTCGGCAGTATATTGACTGAGCGAGCGATGCGTCTCAGTTTAGGGATCAAGCAAAATGCTTTTGTCCGTCAGTTTGTCAGTTTGTCCGGTTGTCAGTTTGTCTGTCGGGTTGGAGGGCGGAGATATGGGGGTTTAAAACTTTAAGATATTTCAGCTATTTTGTAAAATTTTCAAATATGTCAGTTTGTCTAAAGTGTTTGTTTGTAAAACTTTTTTATTACTCTTATTAAGACGTAACTTTTTTGTCTGAACAACTTTTTTATCCGATAAACTGCAACGGGTTGGGGGTGAGTCGCGAGGTTTACAGCTCACATATCTATCTAGATCACAGTCTATATTTGTTATAAAATATAGTATCGTTGAGTTAGTATCCCATAATAAGTACTAGTTTCAACTTGTACTTATTGTACAGCACAATGCAGTGTAATTGACCTTATAAAAAAAATTGTAAAAAAAACCATAATGATAAAAATGTCTCTTCAAATTGAATCAAGTCCTCAGTAAGTTTAAGCAGGTGTTTCATTGATATTCAGCCGCTTTAAATTTAAAAGGCCTATTTTCAGCATAGCTCTGGCTGGTAATTTATTCGCTGTAAGAGATCGTTGCGAGAATTGGGCGCACTTAATTACCGGTCACTATAAAATAAATTGACTGTTGGCGCGTCTGTCTATGAAGATGTTTGCAAATGAAAGCTGTAAAATACAATGTAACCCTATTGGAAACTATTGTAAAGCTATTAAAATTAGACCAAACTATTATACCCGATTGATTTTGAGAAGACAGTAACTCTCTTACAATCCCGTCTCTTACATCTCCGTACAATGTTTTAAAACGCTGAAGAAACACGTTTCTCGTATGACGCCCCCTTTAATTTTTAACATTATCTTATTTTTAGTATTTGTTGTTATAGCAGCCATAGTAAGTAATACATAATCGGTAAAATTTTCAAGTATCTAGCTATTACGTTTCAAGAGATAGAGCCCTGTTACAGATGGACAGACAGCGAAGTCTCAGTAATAGGGTCCCATTTGCACCCTTTGGGTACGGAACCCTAATAAAATAGAGAGATGTCTGTATTTAAATTTATAAAATAGTTCTAAAAACAGCTGACATTATTATTATTCTATAGATAAATACACTGTTTACACACTAAGTATATACAGGATGATTTTTGAAACACCAGGCAAATTTTTGGAGCAAGTAAGTCCATGATACTGAACTACTTTCTATAAAAAAGTTATTGAAAATCGATAAAATTTTTTAGTTTTCCCATACAAAAACTGCTGACCGCTGATTTGTATGGGAAGGCAAATTTTTATTTTAGTTTTTCGTTAATTCTTTTTATGAAAAATAGTTCAGGATTATGGACTGAACTTGCTCCAAAAATTTGGCTGGTTGTTAAAAAGTCAGCCTGTATGAATATAAAAACAATGAAATTAGTTATAAACAAAATAGAGTACTTTATTAAATAGGCTGCGATTTTACAATTTTTGAAAACATAATAAATGTCTTTTCATTTTAACTTTGAATGTTCCAACAGTATTTACTTGTTACAAATAAGTATCCGCAACGTGCTTCGTCAAATCGTTTTAAAATAAAATTCTTAACCAAATGTAAAGGTTAGAAACACGTTATCTATCGGCCATTAAATCCCAAGGCCCCGCTTCACAATGGCCACTAAATGTGGAGTGTATCCGACACAATTGCCGGAGGACGCTCGCCCTGCCGTAATCGGTTTACTGCCTAAACGGGACAGTTTTATCTACACTTTATTGTTTAGATGTCTGGTATTTAAACGATACAGATACATTATCACGTCACGTTTAGCGTGATGGCTGTGGTGATGGTGGGCGAGTGTACCTATTTTGTGGTTTCTGGCCTAAAATAGGATCATTCCATCTCTTCATTTGTAGACAAGCGACAAAACTCCCCGGCTTCCTGTTACACAATTTCGTCGCATTTTACAAAATCACTCCCACAGATTGCAGGAAAGCAAAAGGCTGTTACCTACACTTTAAAAAAAAAACATAAGTAAACACATACGTTTTAAAACGTTATTATTTATTATAAAACAATTTCTAGCATTCAAGATGATTTAACTGATTTGTGAAACTTTCTTCTAAGACTAAAGTGCTTTTCAAGACAAATAAAATATTTATCTATGCCCATCAAACTGGATGGGGCTGTGTCGTTCCGTTTCCGAATACCCATGCATGGATAGCCATGGCTACCTACTCTACCTACCAGACCAACTCTATATACGTGTGATTACAAAATTTCAACCTAATTGTTTGAAAAATTGCTTGATTTACGATTAAGTACTACGTAGTTCTATTAGGTATATTCTGTGTTAATACGCCATCCAAATGTAATACGCACTCATATTCGCTATTTAATTAAAATCTTGATAAAGAAATTCCGCGATGTATTATTTTCTTTTGACCCCTAACACCTTTCCAAGGGCATCTTTTAAAGATAATATTCTAAAACAAACGTGCCCTGCATTTTTGAAATAAAAAGTATTTTAAAAATATTGCTCAGCCATTTTTATTTTAACCAGTTTCGACGTCAAAGAACTCATTTATCATAAGCTTCGAGTACTTTTGACATCGAGGACGATGGTCACTTAAATCTGCAGACGTAGGGATTAGATATCTACCTAATATTTATTGAACGAAGGGCAACGGCTTTATAATAGCGAGTTTTTACAACCCTCGATGCAAAAGAAGGGTACTTTAAGGTGAAGTTAGAAGCAAATGACCTTGAAGTGGCGCCCTTATTTAAAATAAATTGTTAACTCGTAAATGTCGTGAAAATTTTCCGTATTTCTCAATGTACTTGATAACCCTTTAAATTATTTTATGAACCACTGTTGAAAGTATTTACATTAGTCAGTCTAGTTTTAAAACTTGCCTCCGCCAAAAGTGGCCACTTTTGGCTATCACTATCACCAATAATAGTTTCAACGGCAGTTCATGAAATAATTTAAAGGGCTGTCTAGTGCCTAACATTGAGAAATATGAAAATTTTCACCATATTTACGAGTTAACAATTTATTGCAAATGAGGGCGCCACTTCTGTTTTATAGCCGTTAAGGCACGTCCATGTACACAATTTTTTTTAATGTTGACTTTTTTATTTATATATTATTATAAACCTATTTCAGTGTCCCACTGCTGGGCAAAGTTGACTTGATCGCGAACATTCTAAGCTATATTTTCTTGCTATTTCTTAGTCAGTTAAAGTCTTTGGTTCAGGTCTTAGAGTGACACCCAACTTCTTGACGAAGCATAACATCAAATATACTAAAATAAAATGAATAATAAAAACTAAAAGCAAATATTCTACATTTAGCTATATCTAAAATATTTGCGGCTTTAAGTATATAGGTGTAAACTTAGGTAAAATACAAATGTAATACACTTCTAGAAGATGCATCTCTCCAATATTTTTTATTTAGTATGATAGTATCTAATCATATAAGTAGGTCTTTACACAACAGTGCAAAAAAAACCCCACTTATACATTGAAGTCGTCAGACATAATCAAAATAAGTATTTGCAGGTCCAGTCTCTGATGCTAAAAAAGTCGCTGTCATGCCCGCTGCCTCCCGTGCCGGCCTCTCTGCTGCTGCAGCTATTCCCGTTCGGGGTGCTGTTGGATCGGAAGATGAAGATACTCATGGCTGGAGACAAAGTAGGTAGCATATTCAAACTTCAAGGTAAATTAAAGTTTTTGCTAGAAAATCACTAGATTGAGAATCTAAAAGACCTACGTTGAAAATGACTAGACGTTTAAATAAATAATTCAGTCAGCTACCTACGAGCATCATTGTAGGTACACACACATAGGCATCAAATAAAAATAAACCCTAAAAAAATCTGCACAAAAGACAAAGGAACACCTAGAGACTATTAGAGACAGTTTTATAAAACAAATAAAAGACCAAGTCCATGTTTCAACCTACAAAGTACTTAAAGGAGTTGGCTTTGGAAAGCGAAAGATGGAAGACATTGGTTGCTTTACAGACAAGAGCTAAACTCTTAAGGCCGTACCTATATTTTCCGTGGTCCAGTGCTGTCCCTATTTAAAATAAATCATTTCAAAGGTAACGGAGTCATTATTTAAAATTTTGTTTCTAACAAGCCCTAGATAACCAGTAGTTCATAAAATAGTTTGAAGTTATTTAGGACTTGTTGGAAACAAAATTTTAAATTATGTCTTCGTTTCCTTTGAAATGATTTATTTTAAATGGGGGGCAGCACTGGACCCCGGAAAATTCAGGTACGGCCTCAATAAGATCTAGACTTAGAATTTTAAATTGATATGATTTTATGGTTGTTATTGTAACTAATTACCTACCCGAAAAAATTCTATTTATTATATTTACTTACTATCTTATACACATCACTACAACACACACATATAACATCACTGTTGTTTTCCAGTTAGTGGAGGTATGGGGTGGACCTAGTAATCGTATCATGAAATCGTTGATTACTGAGATTCTGCGGCTGAGAAAACCAAAAATAGCTTTCACTTGGGACAAGGTATCGTATTGTTACATTTTTATTATAATTAAGATAATTTAGAGATAATTTATTAGATCCATACTAATATTACAAATGAGACAGTTAATGTCTGTCTGTTACTTCTTCATGCTTCAACCACCGAATCGATGTAGTTGTAATTTGGTATAGATATAGTTTGAGACCTAAAAATATTAGATAGTTTTTATTTCATAAATCATCCCTCAAGGGAATGAAAAGGGGGTGGAACTTTATGGGCAACCCTGTTTTGCCATACAAAAGTAGACTTTAATACAAAAAAAGACTAAGTCTTTTTAAGATAATTATGTCCTGTATTTTTATTTTGTGCAAAAAAGGGTATTGTATTGTATTGTAAGTCTAAAAAGAAGTAATTAAGCTAGTTAATATCTAATTAGTACTGTAGTTTTACGACGTTGCGGTCGCCTACCATTCACTCTCCTTGGAAATGCATTTATGTGAAAAGTTTTACATGCACTGCCGCGTGCCTACTACGCCACCGTTTTTCGGTATGCAGTAGTTGCACAAGATATTTCTGCTTAGCTTAGTAAGGTGCCTTTTTAAGGTGAATATATAAGCAAATGGCCTTGAAGTGGCGCCCTCATTTGAAATAAATTGTTAACTCGTAAATATGGTGACAATTTCTATATTGCTCTTCGTCATGCACTAGATAGCCCTTTAAATTATTTTATGAATCACCGTTGAAAGTATTTACATTGGTCCGTCTAGCTTTAAAACTTGCCTCCGCCAAAAGTGGCCACGGCAAGTTTTAAAGCTAGACGGATCACCAATAATAGTTTCAACGGCAGTTCATAAAATAATTTAAAGGGCTATCTAGTGCATGACGAAGTGCAATATGGAAATTATCACCATATTTACGAGTTAACAATTTATTTCACACTTCAAGGCCATTTGTTTATATATTCACCTTAAACATCCACAGGAAAGAGGTCTGCTCCTCAGGTATTTGTCCTCATCACTGAACTGAACTGGGTTTCTTTTTGCGTAGTCTTCCCAGCAGTGGTCATTTCAAAACGCTAGTATTGTAGCTTTTGCACTAAAATAATTAAAAAATAATAACCTTCAATAAGTGATTTATTTATTCTGTATTTAATGAAAAATTGTCTTTGACTTTGCCTTTGCCTTTGACTTTCGCCTTGGCTTCGACTTCGACTTTGACTTCACAATCATACCGTTAATTAGCAGCTGCCTCTGGGGCACCTGATGTATGCTGAAGCCAGTTAATGTAAAATTTCTAAATGTTTTCAGGTGGTTTGTATGCAGACGATGATGTTCGAGCTAGAGCTGGTGCGCTACAGGGCGCGGATAAATGGCGACGCACGCCGCGGCTCGCAGGGCGCTCGCTCCATACTACTCAGAGGACCCATTTACTTACTAGAGGAGATCGACGCCCTCGTCTTTTTATGCAGCCCTATGTAAGTTTGACTTCCAAGCTGGTCTGGGAGAAAAGAAAAAACTTGACCAGCTGCTTCTCTTCCCGCGCGTATCGTAAAAGCCGATCGAGGGAATGGGCGAAATGCAAATCATGTTATTAGGCGATGCGGCCAGCAACCCATCACTATTCGGATTCCCTTTTCCGACTTTTAGCATGATGTTGGGCGAAAAGTTGGAAAAGGGAATCATAATAGTGATGGATTGCTAGCCGCATCGCCTATTAACATGATTCGTAGTTTCGCTCAGTCCCTCGATCGGCTTTTACAATCTACACGGGAAGATAAGCAGCTGGTACATTCTAAGTTTTTTTCTTTTCTCACAGACCAGCATGGAAGATATATTAAATTTACTTTTGATTATTGTTGATTATACTCAGTTGGTGCAATAAAGAAGTTTGTCTTGGCTTGTACAGTTTTAATAACCTTGACGAGCTCCGGCCAGCGGGTCTTTACGTCGCCGACATGAACAACCACGGTCTGTCCAAACTGATGCTCCTGGAAGGTTGGCAACACCTGTCCCGGCTGGAACTGCTCTTTGAGAATGCGGAGTCCAGGTCTATGTCTCTGGAGAAGTCCTTAAAGTTGCTGGACAAGTGGAAGAAGAGGAGTGACCAACTGCTCTACTCGATGATACCGAAGGATATTGCTGATCATTTGAGATCTGGGAAAGATCCTAGGACTGCTTGTCAGGTAAGCAAGTTCTGTGTTTTTAAATAAGAATATAGTATCACGTCTTTCAATCAAACGACGAACGAGCCTTCAATATGTGTGTACTGCCCATGATGTAGTATGGCGCAGAAACATGGACTTTCACCAAAAAGATAGTCCTCGACCTTCGGGTGGTCCAACCCAACGCAAAACGCTGGACGTGTTTCGTCTTAAGTCTCCAGAAACGTCGATCAGATACATAACTTTCCGTTTTCATGTGTCATCCGTGTTCACTGTTCCTTTCTTTTGCAGGCGTTTGACAGCGTGACGATAATATTCTGCGGCGTGCAGCTGGCGGCAGCAGACACGAGGGCTGACGTCATGCACACCGTCACCTACATGAACGACATCTACTCCAAGATCGACCGGCTCCTGGACTCGCACAAAGTTTACAAGGTTTCACAAAATTTCAGTAATCGTCATCACCCGAGCGAATTCTCGTAGGTCTTATCTTACATAGGTGATTTGACGAGGTTACTGGATTTTTTTTACACAGAGCGACTGCCGCAACCCAAAGGGTAGACCATATTCGACTACCTCATATTCGACTTGTACTTTCGTTTGACAGTCTAGCAATAACCAAAGGAAATAAACGGGCAAGTGCGAGTCGGACTCGTACATGAAGGGTTCCGTACCACCGTACAATGTTTTAAAACGCTGAAGAAACACGTTTCTTGTATGACGACCCCCTTTAAATATTATCTTTATCTTATTTTTAGTATTTGTTGTTATAGCGGCCACAGTAATACATAATCGGTGAAAATTTCAGGTGTCTAGCTATTACGGTTCAAGATATAGAAGCCCTGTGACAGATCGAGTTAAAAACGCTGAAAAAAACACGTTTTTTGTATAACGACCCCCTTTTAATTTTCAACTTTTATTTATTTTTAGTATTTTTTATTATAGCGGCCACAGTAATACATAATCGGTGAAAATTTCAGGTGTCTAGCTATTACGTTTCAAGAGATAGAGCCCTGTGACAGACGGACAGACAGACGGACAAACGGATAGACAGCGGAGTCTCAGTAATAGGGTCCCATTTGCACCCTTCGGGTACGGAACCCTAAATATCATAAAAATCATAAAATAAATTAAGATAAGTACTGTTATAATTCAAGTAACACGGCACGTGTTAAGAAATAACTTTCCATCGGCAATGATATTATCTTTGCCATCGGTAAGTATAAAATCTAATTAAATCTTTATTTAGGTACCTACTAAGAAGAGTTTTACAATGAGGTCTTATATTTATAATTACAGTCCATCTTATTAACCCTTTCAGTACTGTTTTAGTGCTGCATTGATTGGGGGAGAAAATTTGTTATTGGCAGCGAATAGGGATGATGACTGGGTCAGAAAAGTATTATTCTAATTAGTCCGTTAGTTAGAATATCCAAAAATAATCTATTTTTCAGTTTATCAAAAAAGTAAAAATTCACAAAGACCACCCGTATGGTTCCGGGTTAGAATAGGACCACTCCATCTCTCCCTGTGGATGTCGTAAGAGGCGACTAAAGGACTAAGCACAAACATCTCGTGCTACAATTGCACCGTGCACAAGTGAACCGTAATAGCTAGACACCTGAAATTTTCATCGATTATGTATTACTATGACCACTATAACAACAAATAAGTACTGAAAATAAGATAAAGTTATTAATTAAAGGGGGTCGTCATACAAGAAACGTGTTTGTTTCTTCAGCGTTTTAAAACATTGTACAGTGGTACGGAACCCTTCATGTACAAGTCCGACTCGCACTCGCCCGTTTATGTATGTTACAGGACGGTATACGAACAAGCGGTTCACCTGATGGTAAGTGATCACCGCTGCTGCCCATGGACAACTGCAACACCAGGGGTGTAACAAGAGCGTTACCGACCTTTCAGGAAGATATAGACTCGTTTTTTGAAGGTTTCAATGTCAGCATTGTTTTAACGTAATGATTACAGGTGGAGACAGTAGGCACCGTGTACATGTTAGTGTCGGGTGCTCCAGAGCCACGTAGCGACCACGCCGCCTCCGCTGCCAGCGCCGTCCTGGCCATCGCTAGCGCTCTACCAATGCTTACCATAGGTACACAAAGTATTTCCACCTACATACGAGTACAAAACAATAGGTGCCCTTTATTGCACAAAAGAAAAATATAGGATATAATAAGGAATATGCATGTAATACCAATCCGGGTCATATTTTTATTTTACAATTTCTATTAATACGTTACCACGCCTAGTTAATTATTTTTCTTATTGACTCTTATTTGGATAAGATATAAATTATTGAAAATATGCAAATATTGCGCGGGAACTTTTGACAAACAAAAGGAAAATGACGACAAAGTTCACAAAAGGGAAATGACAAGTTCGGGTGCGTTCGGTAGGACTGTCCGTCCATGTAGTTAGACTATCGATGACATTCGAAATGTATGTACTTTTATATAGGGGTTAACAAACATCACCGGCTGATAATATCGAAAGTACCCAAAAAAGAAAAACATGCGCTGACAGCTTCTGTCTCTAGCGGATATTGCAGACTTTGACGTCATATTTTAAAGTGGCGTGTTTTAGTTGTTATAATCTACTTGCTATTTTTAATATTTATTTTCTACACCATATACATGTTTTTCGGCACTGATTTATTTTTTGCGGCTATTTCTCGACGAGGACTATCGATTAAAAATATAAAAAAAATGCATGCATACTCTCTATTATCTTAAAAACGAGTACATTCGCAAAAGGCGGCCTTATCGCCAAGCAATTTCTTCCAGGAAACCTCGCTCAAATAGAGAAAGTGATGGGAAATTAGGTAGTGGGGGTGGTCAATATAATAAACATACTTAAATACATACAACTTACATAGAAAATATAACAGGACAAGATAAAGAAACTACCTAAGTGGAAACAGGTGAAGGAGGGATAGAAAGTTACATACATTTTTAATAAGTTTAGCTATGACTGCGTTTTTTAAATATGGTTCTGGGCTAATCCAAGAGAGCTAATAGTGGTCTTTTTCTCAAACTTTTACGTGGTTCGGAGGGACGTGCAGCTTGTATGCGTTCCCCTGGCAGAAAAGTATCGAATTTAATAGTCTTGACTATATTAAATATTTTGCACATAACTTCCTGTAAATGTAGTCAGACTATTAAATTTGATACTTTTCTGTCAGAGGAACGCATACCGCAAGACGCAAAATGCTCGTGATATTGTATTTACAGGTGACTTTTTATCGACCAGCCAAATTTATGGAGCAAGTACAGTCCATGATACTGAACTACCTTCCATAAAAACAAAGGAAAACTACTTAAAATAAAAATTACCTTCCCATACAAATCAGCACTCACCCAAACGGATTTTGTATGGGAGGACGAAAATTTTTTATCGATTTTTAATACCTTACTTTTATTACAGACAGTAGTAGTTCAGTATCATGGACTGAACTTGCTCCAAAAATTTGGCTGGTGTTTAAAAAGTCACCCTGTATAGATGATAACAATCTTTTTTTAGGAATCCACTCCGGGCCGTGCCGAGCGGGCGTCCTAGGGCTCCGGCTGCCCCGCTACTGCCTAGTCGGCGACACTGTCAACACCGCCAGTAGGATGCAGACCACTTCAGAAGTACTTAACCTACATTTCTTTGCGCACTCAATTCAATGCGCCTGACAAAGTGAATTTTCCGGGTTAGAATAGGACTACTCCATCTTTTCCTGTGGATGTCGAGGCGACTAAAGGATTAAGCACAAACATCTCGTGCAACAATTGCATTCCCAAGGAGTTAACGTCGGACGGCGGCCGGTTGTAAAACTTTTCGCCCAAATACATTCTCAATGAGGGTTGACGTCAGGCAGGCGGCCGGTCGTAAAACTATAGCCAAATCATTAAAACTCTTCTGACTATTTCTACTCCAACTCAAGGTCTTTGGCATCCTTGGGTGACCATTTATATGCATTGCATGTAATATTTGGAGAAGAAAAAGCGGGAAAGCGCACCCCGGGCTCCGAAGCAGCACAGCTGGAGGGAACGCACTTGGATGAAGACGATATTTCTTCAATCTTTTTGCTTTGGAAGCTAGTAGGTCTGTGGTACTACCAGCGAGTAATCTTAGAGAA
This sequence comes from Acrobasis repandana, assembly GCA_963576875.1. NCBI lineage: Eukaryota > Metazoa > Arthropoda > Insecta > Lepidoptera > Pyralidae > Acrobasis > Acrobasis repandana. The sequence goes on from OY756225.1 coordinate 18,212,349, forward strand.
CGGTCGAGTCGGGTAGGAATTAGGATTCGAACCTGTCCTTTCGACTATGAGCTACAAGCCTATATCTACACCGCTCCTGAATTCTTAACAAATAGCATTAAGATGAATTTACAAGCAAATAACCGTGAAGTGGCGCCCTCATTTGAAATAAATTGTTAACTCCTAAATATGGTGATAATGTCCATATTGCTAATCGACATGCACTAGATAGCCCTTTAAATTTTTTTATGAACCACCGTTGAAAATATTTACATAGTCCGTCTAGCTTTAAAACTTGCCTCCGCCAAAAGTGGCTACTTTTGGCGGAGGCAAGTTTTAAAGCTAGACCCCGCCAAAAGTGGCCACTTTTGGCGGGGGCAAGTTTTAAAGCTAGACGGATCACCAATAATAGTTTCAACGGCAGTTCATTAAAAAATTTAAAGGGCTATCTAGTGCATGTCGATTAGCAATATAGAAATTATCACCATATTTACAAGTTAACAATTTATTTCAAATGAGGGCGCCACTTCAAGGCCATTTGCTTCTATATTCACCTTAATCATCATCATCAGGTCTTTTTTAGTCTCCACTGAGCATGACCCTCTCAGTACTACCAGAGCCATATATTAGCCAGAGCAGTCAGAGGATTTAGCCTACACTCACTACGATGAAGCCAAAAGTAGGGTTAATTTTGTGTTCGCCGCATGTACTTATGTTCATCTGTTCCCTTGTATCTTCAATGATATATTATGATACCTTTTTTTTATTTTTTTTTGTACCTTGACAAATGAGGTAGGTATCATTCGAAGCGTCTTGGCTGTCCGCTAAATGACGTAACAGTAAATTCAATATGGCGCCCTCTATAGGTCATTAATGAAATAAAAAATAAATAGAATCATACCGTGTAGGGTATCAAATAAAAGGGCTTAATTAGCACATTATATTTATAGCTGTGCTTGCAGTAACTGTATAAACATACATGTTTGTTTGTTTGTTGAACTTTATTGTACTTTTCAGTAAGAATCTTCCCTTAGTCCGGTTTTCGTTTTTAAAGCTATATCTTGTTAAAGAAATATAGATATATTTCTTTTATGCATTACTTTTATTAGTAATTTATGTCTTGCCTTTAATGTTACATCTTTTCAAACTTAAATTTTCTTTGCTAAATGTATGGACTCACAATGACTAAAAAATAAATTATTTTTATTTTATTATTTATTATTATTTAATTACTCCAATTTTTTTTCACAGCCTGGTCGAATACAAATATCTACGCAGACAGCGAATGAGCTCCCAGCAGGGAAGTTCAGGCTACGACGCAGGGGGCTTATAGAAGTCAAGGTACGTTACGATTCGAACCTCGTGAAATTTAATCAGTAAGAATGGCGACGTGCTGCCTAAAAACTAATTTGTCATTGCTTATGTTGGAATATCAAGACCAAAACTTTCACTTGTCTCCCGAAACACAAAGGAGCTAAAGATTAAATGGTCTAGCAGCTCTTTTTTGCCGGGTGTTAAAAATAGCAAAGGGTCGCGAGCTGCCGTGGGCATTGGCACGCTTACGCTTGTCTGTAGATCTAAGAGAATCCTGTAAAATAAACCTTAAACCTGGAGCCTTATTTTCAATTAATTTTAACATAACATTATGTTCAGGGCAAGGGCAACATGGAAACATTCTGGCTGGAAGGGGAGGTAGAAGGCGAGGTAGAACAGGACAACCAAGAAGAAGCCCTACAGCTGTTCTCCGCTATCTGTGGAGATAACTAGATAAATATTATACTTATTCCAATAATATGCATTATCGAACATTGGGGGCTTGGCCAACCTGGACAGGATGGCCACTTAAAAAGGCATACGTTCAGCAATGAGAGCAAACGCTTAAGGCCATACATGAATTTTCCGGGGTCCAGTGCTACCCCCATTTAAATAAATTTTGTCTTTGTGAAGCCCTAGATAACCCTTCAAGCTATTATTTGAACTACTGTTTACAGTTTAAAGTGAGAACGTGAAGTTTTTCTTCGCACAGGTGCGAAAAATGGCCACTTTTGGCAAATGTGCGAAGAAAAGTTTTACGTACTGTCACCAAAAGTTCATAAAATAGTTTGAAGAGTTATCTAGGGCTTGGTAGAGACAAAATTTTAAATGATTTCTCCGTTTCCTTTTAAATAATTTATTTCAAATTGGTGCAGCACTGGACCCCGGAAAATTCAAGTATAGCCTCAAATTATAATTTATTGAAGCGTAAATGTTAGCTACTGGGGTAATTAAGAACCCAACATTCTTCGATCATATATTCTATGATCGAAGTCTACATTGCATAAAAATATTTTTAATATAGAGATCCGACTATAAGTGTGTACCTAATTGTACATATAAGTATTTGAAAGCAGCTATTTTAACTAACCTCAAAAAAGGAGGAGGTTCGACCCGTATGATTTTGATGATTCTTTCTATTTGAAAGCCTTTAGGTACCTACTACCAAGTTGATCTAGTGAAGACATGATGAAGAACTTTGGAGATATGAAAGAAACTACTCAAAGAAAATAAAGACTTGCTTTTTTGTTAAAAAAAAATTACTAATAAGATAAGCAGGTCACTCACGTAAAAAATCAGCTACTGCCCGACATGTTTCGACCTCATCAGGTTGTCATCAGGGCGAATGTGATGCGCGACGTCACACGAAGACGTCCCGAACCACACTGATGCTAGCGGCGCGTCGCGTGGGCTTATCTTTATTAGTAATGTCTGTCTCACGTTAGTTTTAACAAAAAAAAGAAAATTATGTGTCTACATATATAATGATGATGACTTTATTTACTGCTATGACTGCGGTGCTTACCTAACACCAGCGAAATAATTAACGAAAGACGATAAAAAAATGTCCGCCCATAGAAATGCAATGCCTAGCTTAACGAATTTTTTGAGGAAGAATGTTTTTTTTTAAATGGCAGTAACATGGACTGTACGTGCTCCAAAACTTTAACCAGTTTATAAATCATCCTGAATAATCTACGCAATTAATTATGAAAAAAAAATGTTATGACAATCATGGAAAGACTACCTAATAATTATGAGTACTTTATATTGTACTCCATCTGGGAAATTTCCTTTCGTGACCAAGGGTATTACATTATCATTGTAAAATATAATTCATGCCAGATTTATTTTATCTTATCTCAGTATGTAGCTGCATCTACGATTCTATATATTAACAAGTAATGTAATACCCCTATAACACGGTTGTAGGCTGTAACAGAATGGCGAGGAAGAGCATGTAGTTACAGTCACAAGCAACTTAGCATACTTATTTCTGCGATTTAATGTTGCTAGATTGCTTCAATTTCCCTAATATCTCTCGGAAAAATTCCTGTTTCGTCGGGATGGCTGCTTGGAAGTATATAGAGTTGCTATCACCTACTCTTTTCACTGATTAAGTACAATTTAAAATTTTAAGGATGTTTCAAAGTTATTGTTCGTGACTGTATAGTCTGTAATAAAGAGCTCACACAGGAAATAAAGATGAGGAAAAACCTTTTTCATTAAAATTAAATTGGCTGCAATAACGAAATCAATTCGTATCTCGAAAATCATTTTCTGGGCAAATACTACAGACTGAGCATGCTCTTAAAGCATTGCAACTCGCATCGCCTTTCTGTAACATCCTGTATACAATTTAATACGGGATTAAAAAATGGAACACATTGGTACTAAATATTATAGTATTTTATTCAACAAACGAATTAAATTCGTATTTTTTTGTTAATTATTTGTATGCTTAGGTACATAGTGTATTTGGATACACTAAAAATAGTAAGTAAATACAATAACATTATTATGCCTCTTATTTTGAAAATTTACGATTATATGTTATCACTACTAGTAAGTCTTGAATTAGTTCAAGACCCATAACATTACAATTGTAGATTATACACGCCGTCTTATTATAAAACACGGACTAACTTTAGTATTAACCATTATCCGCCCAAATCTAGAAGACCACCATGTCCTTCGCAAGACACGGAGAGCTTTAGGATTCTGGGATTCAAGAGGTTAAAACTAGTCCTAAAGTAAGTCTGCGTTTTCTAACAAGACGAAAGAATGTCTCTGATTGCATTAGCCACAGGGTGCCATTTTTGAAACGATGAGTCACTAAACGAACTGTTTTTTCCATACTTCTGTATGGTTCGTTTCGTGACTCCGCGTTTAACCAGTAACTTGGGGCCTGAGAGACGTAAGTGTAATTATTAACTTTTACTACTAAGTATATTGAATCCTAGACAATAATTGTATTCAAGAAGTTATTCTTTTTCAAACACAATTTTATACCTTATACAACGAGTAAGGGACATATGTATGCGTAATAAATAATATAAAATAATAAATCGAACCATGGGCTACCTATACTAGAATGAAATTAAAATAATAAGTCAATAACAAAAAAAAACTCGAAATTGCCATACGTGTGCCCAGGCATTTTGTATAATGTGTCGCAGTTGGATTGTCAACATCATCATCTTCCTCGCCTTCTATTTGGATTGTATGATCCGCTAATTGACAAAACCTCTAGCTGTTTGGCAATATGAATGCTGTTTTTTTTATTTTACTGATTTAATTTTAATATACTAATAGTGATCTGTTATAGCCCGTGGTTAGATTTATTACGCGTATGTCCCTTACACGTTGCATTCTCATCGATATTATAAATTTTTTTAGACAAAAATTATTAATATTAGACAAATAATATTTATAATCAAAACTATATTCTGTGTAACGCATATAATAAATTTAATTCTAGTGATGCAGTTTTATTTGAGCATGCCTAATTATATTATGTTACTTTATCAACTTTGAAAATATGGAAAGCTCATTGATGAATCCAAGAAGTCAAGATGGTCAATATGTGGCCAATATCACAGACCATGGATCATTACTTGCTATCGATCCGAACAACTTTTAATTATGGTGTTTATTCTGGAAATATGTACTTCTTTTTAAACTATTTCATACCCTATTTATTGCAGTTTTTTGCGTCTTTAACGTTAAATCCAAAGAGTGATCCATTGTCTACAGGGCATCATTTTTGGAGCAAGTTCGGTCCATTGTTTTTTGTTTTTTTGTGTGTGTAAGTGGCCAACACTGGTGTCAGATAATTTTGAATGAGAGGACGAATTTTTTATCGATTTTCAATAATTGTTTTTATGGAAAGTAGTTTAGTATCACGGACTGAACTTACTCCAAAAACGTTGCTGGTGTTTATAACTTTCTTTCGAATGTGTTAGTTACCAACACTTTCTTCCATGATCTTCCATAATAATCGAGATCAACAGCTTTAGGCTTTAGGTGCCTTTCGAAGCACGGATTCAACATAAAAAAGTATTGACGGGCAACGCGCACTGAGTTAATTTCTAACCCTTATGGTTGCATGTAACTATATACTAACTGCACTAGACTAAAATTGTCTAGGTTTGGATGATAACTAGCTCGGTATGGATTTTAAATTGATAGTAATTATACATTTATGTTCGAGTAAATATATACCTAAGTTACTTATAGTTTTCTCAATCAACTGTAGTCTAAATCGATACTAGAAATGCTTATTGGCACTAGAAAATACTTTTGGGACGGTGGCATTACAACTTTGGACCTAAAAGAAACAAATTCAAAAGAATATATACTGTATAAAAAATAAATATTCAACTGTAGTAACACAATATATTATTGCATATTTCATAATATTAACAATATTTATAAATTAATAGAGTTGTTTATAAAAATCTAAAAACGATTGCTCAAACAAAGCAATATAAAAATGTGCAGTCATTTGAGAGTTGTCGAGATATATTTTGACATATAGCTGCTCTTTTTTATGTCTGTCCCTTCATGTAAACCAAGCAGAAGTGGCCCTCATTTGAAATAATTGTAAACCATTCAAAGTATTACATTAGTCCGTCTAGCTGTAAAACCCGCCTCCGCCAAAAGTGGCCACTTTTGGTGGAATCTAGTTTTGAAGCTAGACGGTTCACCAATAATAGCTTCAACGGCAGTTCATAAAATAATTTAAAGGGCTATCTAGTGCCTAACGTGAAATATGTAAATTTTCACCATATTTACGAGTTAACAATTTATTTCAAATGAGGGCGCCACTTCTGCTTGGTATTCATCATAAGGGCAGTGGTGGATTTGCAGACCTGGTTGCCCTCTTTGTGCCATCATTAAACAAGTCGTCATCAGTAAAATCTTTTTCAACTCATCTATTCAAAATACGAAATTTTTATCCCAAAATATTTGGGACTTATAGTCACTGGTATTTCCGAGTTTTGAAAACTGAACACGAATGTAATCTGTATGTATAGCTTTCAAAATAATGTTGGCAGTCCAGCACAAAAAAGAAGAATTTAGTTTTAAAACAATAAAATATAGCACTTTATGGTTTCTTCTTTTGTTTAATATATAAAGATATTCAGAATCACGCACAAAGAAAACGTTATGAAACGAATCAAATGACTGGAAAATTTATAAAAAGTTGTGGTCATCGAAAAATGTTTTCTTAGTATTTCTTTCAACTGAAAATGACACCAAATAAAGGTTACTGCCTGGTGAACTCTGATTAGGTAAGGTATATGTATGTAGGTGTTCTACTTTTTTTTATAGGTAAGCCTTAGTACAATTTTTTTGCTACGAGTACCGGACCTAGGCCTACCCGGCCTACACCGGCCTTAAGGGGAATCCACCACTGTATAAGGGATAACGTTGAGATAGTAGGTATCTATACACGTATTAACAATACTGACCTGACAGACAACTAAAGATAGATTAAGGCACTAGATTTTTTTGTACACAACAAAATAAAACCTGATACTTAAACAATACATATTAAACGATTTTATAAAAGACATTGTAAAGGTCACTTTTCAACTTATATTTTCTGAGCAAATACTTGTTGTAATTTTCAAGAATTTAAAGAGTTACTACTCTATGCGACAGAGACACTGAAATACGTACCTACGTAGATTTATATTTCTGCCGTGTGCAATTTATCCTAAATGTGACGTTTTAAAATAAGTACGCACATAATGAGGCATTATCAACTAGGTACCGCATAAGAAGTTAACTAATTAACAAAATGGTCAAGATAAAAAAAACACATTGAAATACTGGGGTCATTTCTTATCGAGTGTGTTAATAGCTATCAGATTTTTCAAACTGCCTAAAGGCATCTAACGTAGCTAAATACTGGGGTGATGGGCCCATACTAAAATTCACTCAGTGTCCTTATAAAACTCTTTTCTAAGGTGAGTACCAAGCAGAAGTAGCGCCCTCATTTAAAATATTTTTTTTGCTTTTAAATATGGTGAAAATATCCATATTTCTAAATATAAGGCACTAGATAGCCCTTTAAATTGTTTTATGAACCATCGTTAAAAGTATTACATTAGTCCGTCTTGCTGTAATCGCTGCCTAAAGTGGCCACTTTTGACGGAAGCGGGTTTAAAAGCTAGACGGATCAGCAATAATAGTTTCAACGGCAGTTCATAAAATAATTTGAAGGGCTATCTAGTGCGTTAGGCACTAGATAGCCCTTCAAAATATTTTATGAAAAAAAAATCCATATTTAGATGGAATTTTTCACCATTCCACTTCCACCACTTCTGTTTGGTTTTCACCTTGGTATTCACCTCAAGTCCCTGTCAAGTTTTATACAGGGCTCCAACAATTTTATTTCGTATCTTTGAAGTTATTGTTATTATAACTAATCTTATTTACATAAAACAATATTGCATAAGTGACAATAAATTTCTTACTTTGTTTCAAATTGTCTATAAATATCATGCAACTTGAATATTAAAAGATTTACTCCATAGTAAGTACATCATTTAGAAATATCAAGTAGGTTTGTAAAACATTATATAAGTGAGGTGTTCAGTCTTCTAATTTTATGCGAAACCTACAGCCAGAATTCATTTATATACAAGATTTTAATTATATTTTACTAGGATATAACTTTTAATACTTAAACTTTCTGGCGTATGCTAAGTAATAATTTCAAACGAACCAGTTGAAATAAGTAATTATCACAATTCATAGTGTAGACTTATTGCATATACACTTAAATTTAAGGAATGTGGCTTAAGTCTATAGGGTCGAGACGAGGTTATTTCTTAAAGAGAGCTGTCACTTCCTCAATCGTCCTATTCTTAGTTTCAGGCAGTTTGAAGTACGTGAATACGTAGAATAGGATTAGTAGGACTGTGAAAGGCAAGAACACGTAATTGCCCAAAGCCTCGGACATCGGGATAAAGGTCAAACCGACGATGAAGTTGGCGAACCAGTTGACAAGTGCCCCCACGCTGACAGCCGCGCTCCTGGCGCCCTGGCCGAACAGCTCCGACAGAATCATCCAAGGAATCGAGCTGGGACCTACTCCGAAGAACGCTACGTACAGGAACGTAAAGATCACGGCGAATATGCTCATAGTGGTGTTGTTTTCATACGTGAAGAAAGCGACGGTCATTAGAACAGAGAACACCGTCATACCACCCAATCCGCACAACTGCAACGTCCGCCTGCCCAGGCGGTCCATCAGAGGAATCGAAACAAGCGCCATTATGAACAGCATGCTGCCAACACCGATCGATGCTAGCCGAGCTTGCTCCTCCTCAATACCTGCTCTTTGGAAAATGGTTGTCGAGTAATACAATACAGCATTGATACCACCTAGCTGCTGTGACAGGTGCATGACAATACCGATGATTAGTGGCGTGCGGAGGGCCTTGATACTAAACAAATCTGCGATTGAGAACTGAGCTTCTTGTTTTGCAGCCTGATCTTCCACATGCATGTCATTAATTTCATCATTGATTTCTTCGGTTCCTCTTATTTTTGTGAGTGCTATCCTAGCTTTCTCTTCGTCGTGGACAGAGAGCAGTAAATATCTGGGCGATTCAGGAGCGAATGGCAACATCAAGACCTGCAGCGCTGACGGTATAACCGCCAATCCGAGCAGCCATGGCCAACCTTCGTCACTCCCAAGGATTGCGCCTATCCCCAAGATTTGCGCGCCAACCATTCCAAAAGCAACGGCTAGCTGATTTACAGTACCGAACGCTCCCCGTAACCTCAGAGGCGCAACTTCTGAGACATAAGTCGGCGAAACAGTCGTCGCGAATCCACAGTTGACGCCGATGACGAATCTGCCAATGATGAGCATTTCGACGGAAGATGCCGTCTTGCTGAAACCCATGAGGAGTGCTCCGACGACGCCTACAAGCGCGTTGATAAGGAGAGCTCCTTTTCGACCATATGTTTCAGAAAGCCAGCTAGCGAGCGGACAGCCGATCATTCCGCCGACGGCGAATATACTGACAATGACACTGAAGATGAGGCTAGGCGAGGCTTCATAATGCTCTCGGATGAAGTTCTCGATGAAGGTTCTAGGGGAATTGATGACGCCGGTGTTGAAGCCGAACTGCAGCATGCCGAGTACGGCTGCGCTGACGGCGTACAGCAGCGCGCCGGTGGTCCCGCCCGCCATCTTGCTGCGACAAGTGGCCTCTGGAATGAGAAAATTGTAATGTTAAGTAATTTATCAATCAGAGATTAGATTGGTAGCTGCTACATCAACCAGCCTGGATAAATAGGTACTTGAGAAGAACTGATAATGCTATGATATAACTGACCGAATTTTTTTGAAGACGAGATGTAAAATTCGTATTATTACATAATATTTTTAAGGTTTTAGTGCGAATGTTGACGTGAGAGGTGCTGAATCAAGAATCGAGAACCTAATATCCTGTATAATTTTTAATGATATAATTATAATCTCGGGATTTTCGAAAAAAATCATGTTAAGAGTAAAGCGGATCTATATTTTATACATTATCAGTAAGAATACGTTAATAAAATGATTAAATAATTTAATAGGTCGATAAAAATCTACATAATCAGTTAAGGTCGGCATAGTAATTTATTTACTGTATTATGAAATCAAATAGCGTTAACCATCTTTATTGATCTAATCATTAATAATCCATATTGATAAAAAATATACCTACGTGCAAGTAATGAGAAAACAACACGTTAGGTTTTTAAACGTTAAAGTACCTACTAATAAATTAAGGAAGGAGGTAAAGGCGAAGAAAGGAAGAGAAGGCGAAGCAATTCTTTGCTTCGCCTTCCATGATCACTGATAATCTGCGAGACATTTGATTCAAATACACCAAGGAACAATGAACGCTAACAATTTGGTAATTCGGTCTGCTTAGTCAAATTTAAATTATGCAACCTTGAAAATTAACTTTACAAGTTTTAAATAAACTTCTGAAGCTGAACAATGTGACTGTTGGAATATTATCTTTATGGCAAAAATTTTTCACGGTGATGAATTGACTGTAGCCAGAACTAACATTTAACGTGTGTGTGTGCACATACGTATTGTATGGAAAATCCCAAGACTAAGAATATTAATGAAAGATTTACAATATTAGAGATTTAATAGAATTAACAATTTCCATTTTCTTTAATTGATATCATTAAAGTTTGATTCTAATTAAATTTAAATTATGACCAGTGGTCGGATAATCGGATGCATATTTATCTAAACTTCCGCTAGTACCTAACACAGCGTTGATACAACCACCAACATATAATAAAAATAATTGTATTTCACAGATTCATTTTGCGATTTATGGTTTACATATACTATAATTGCATTGCCACGTATTAGCCTTGCACAGTATTTTAGAGAACGTTATAAATTACCTAAAATTCTAATATTTGGAAATATTATTATTCATTTATTTATCGAAAATAATACTCAAGATTTTTCATTTTGTTATCTGGTTGAAATATTAAAATCACCCAGACCCTGCCTAGCCGGTGTAAAAGAAGTTAAAGAACCATTCCTATATGTCATTTAGTTATAATTTTCAATGATGCTTAGGTAAATTCTTAACCCTCTCACCGCGAGACTTTATATCAGTGCTCCCAGCGCGAGGAATTGTAAATATCCATAGTTTTTGGTCGGATAAATCCAACGCTCGCGAAATGGACACGAAAATGATTGTCGGATTAATACGACGTTCGCGATTAAAGGGTTAAAAATTTGATTTCTTTCTCATGTACAAGGTTATATGTTTTTTACAAATCAAAATACTCACTCTGATGAAAAAAACACGTCTGCCACTAATCAAATGTTTAAGTATATTGAGAAGAGATAACTACGACAACTTTACGATACCTTTATCATAATGCAGATAGATACCAAACTCAGATCTTTGGTAGATAAACAAACAAACATTGCCGCATTTCATATATAAAAAAAATCGCTAAGAATCTTACATAACAGAAAACATTAGCACGAAGTTTTAAGAGCAACAGTTTAGGTCTTCCGTTTATCGGTCTAGCATAGCAAATGGCACCCATTACAATAAATTAAAAATAATGTTTTCTGATTACATATACTACAATCTAAGTTTATTTCAAGTCCCCACGAAGAAATAAAAAGATTCAACTACAAAAAACTTTAAGATTTGTCGCTACCCGGTGTATAAACTATAGAAACTGTCCACATATCATGTCAAGGAGCTATAACATTTGACAAGTGGCATGACAATGTGTACTAAGCTGTAGTTTATTTGTTTTTTCTATATTTATAACCCAAGCTATAAATTTACATACACGAGCCTATTGTTTCCGTATTAGCAAACGTGCAAAAATAAAAATTCTTATACAAATCTACCTATACAAATCGAAACGATGCGCTTCTCGGTTTTTTCTTATCCAGCAAAGACATTATAAGATACATATACAGCATATGAGTTTTATGAGAAAGCCTTAGGAGAAAAAAGATATTTTAAGTAAAATACATTTTAGGAAAACTGAAACTACAAATCAGAGGCGATTGGTCAATGCAGTAATTGCACGAGATGTTCACGCTTAGCGCTTTGCTCGCTGTTACCACATCCCTTGGTAAGAGGCGTCCAAAGATGGAGTGATCCTATTCTAGGCCGGAAATCACACGGCAATCACACATGGATGCCACGTAACTGAACAGTTTCAATACTTTCAATGGCCTGAGGCACTGCAAAACAACTTTTGTATAAAACCTTATTCAGCATGATGTAAAAATTGTTGTTTTATCTATGTATTGCAAACCAAGCGAATAAAACATGAATAACAAACACAACTAAGAGAATAACAAAAAAGATTTTAATTCTACTTCAATGTCTTCAATACATAGAACAGATACTAAAAATAATGCTAGAATTAGAACATTTTAAACGCGAAGTTTAGTGAAATAGTTTTCTAATTTCAGTTGCAATAGCAACGCAACAAAAATTGCGAGTGAAGCAACAGGTCGCTACAACACAGTTTGGCTGTCATGATAAGTACTTGCTGTGTCTGTCATTAAAGTATTTAGTTGTTTATATTAATATACAGTACACTGCAGGATGTGCAGGTTTGCAACTAAGCTAAAAAGGTTTTACAAATATCTCGGATTATCTTTCTGCAGCTGTAATTAATCATACAAGAGAACTTTGATAGGAATGTTACTCTGGGGACAACTCAAGTTTACACCCAAGTTAATCCATATTTGTATCTTTCCAGTAAGCAGCGCAGTTTAGCTTATCAAAAAACATAGTTTACAAAAACAATACTTAAAAGGAGACAGTCTGACATGTATGTATCTAAATCATCCCGCCATCTCCGCCTAGGTCTGCCTCGCTTTCGACGACCATCTAGTACCCACGATTTGGTCAGTTTGGCCCACGACAGGTGGAGCCTCATGCGGCAGACGTGCCCCGCCCAGACCCATTTCAGCTAAGCTGATTTTACACCTACGTCCTTTATTTGTGTTTTGGAGGCTTTGGAGCGCACCGTTGCGCAGATTGGCGGGCTGGTAGCTCTGAATAGAGGGGAAGAGAATGGGACACCAATATAGCCTAATAAAAAAAGATAAAAAAGGAGACAAGTTGGTATACAATAATATAATATTTTGAAATAATACGAATAGACACTAAACTGGACGAGCAGCATTCATTGTGAACAATATCAATCCTAAAACCGGTTTGATAAACATTCCAGGGCGTATCAATATCCCAACTAGCGTTACTACTATCCTCGGGCGTTGATAGCCATTTCTGGAGCTGATTATGAACTGGTTTTTATATAATTTTTACAAACAATAAAACCAACTTAAGACGATACACGGTGTCCACGGTGTCCGGTGGTGGACTCCGTGTATCGTCTTAAATTCCAATGACCGTAAAAATCATCGAAAAGTCACACGAAAGCAAATTACGCAACATCACCAAACTACTGAACCGGTTTTGATAAAATTTTATGGGAAGTATTCTATTAAACAAAAAAGTACTCGTATTATTCACATCGGTTTATAAATGACAGAGTACTTATTATATTTGGATATTGTTTCTATCTATTTTAGACGCCAACTATCTTATCTGTTTCTCTTGTCCTAAAGGTTGACAGGGAGAGAATGCTTTAGTATTAATTTTTTTTTTAATTTATTTAATATTTATTGCACAATAATAAAACTTAATGCGAAGCATTGTCTACCAGTTCACCTTAGGGACGTAGCAGAAAAGGTAGTAAATAGGTAAGAATTAAGTCTACCTATTGTAGTTTTTGGCTCAATAAAGTTTAAATAAATAAATAAAAGGATGGACAGCCTTTTTAAAATTTCATTATTTTCCCATAACGTCATCAATAACATTGTTTTGATTCCATTGCCACGCATCAGTCTACAGTGGATTTGTTAGTGTTTATTTACATTTCTGGCTGTCTCAAAGTTAGCAAAGTAAAAAGAGACAGAATCAAGAAGTGTGAACGCGCGGTGAAAACTGCATCATCTTTGGAATTCGAGGCACTCACCACACCGCCGGCGCCGCTCGAGACATTCCACTCCATTATTTCAAAACTTTCGCTATCGGAGCTATTCAACTTCGTAATTATGGATAAGTATTGATTTTTAATTATCTACCGGACCGGTAATATCATTATTTTTACCCGACTGTGCCAAAAGGAGGGTTATGTTTTTGTAGTGTATGTTTGTATGTATGTAAATTTCTTTGGCACGCTCTGCAACCTAAACGGCTTGAGAGATGTCGTTAGATTCGTCTTAATTGTGAGAGTAACACTTGGTAAATACACAAAAAAATTAAAAAAACAAAATGGCCCATTTTTGGCTTGTGTCTTGTTACGTAGTACTATTAGGTAGGTATTCTGTGATCTTGTCTTCAATTTCTTTTTTTTTCAAAATCTATCGAGAAGAGTATCATAGGGAAAGGATATTAGGATTACAAATATATATAATAAGTTATACACTTATGTTATGTGTAAATGTAATTTGGAATGAGAAATGCTAAAAAAACAATATATTATAATACCGCTCATGTTATCTCAGGCAGTCGGGTATTTCTTTTTTTCATAATGACTTGTTTGTTTATTTTTGTTTCCAAACATCAGTACCTGTAAACTGATGTTTGAAAACAAAAATAAATAAACAAGTATAATTTTGTAGTCTGCTTATTTACTATGCCGTCACCTCTTTAAACGATAATTTAGGTATCAACATGATAATGTTCAAATGAACAATAACATAAACAACAGCGTCATTAGAATAAAAATATCGATTCATAATTTAAAAAAATATAAATTATATATATATAATAGGTAGCATTTTACTTACTGCGTAAATCTTTATCACCAAAGAGTTTACTTCTTTTACGTCAACACGCAATGGAATGCAAAACGAAATGACGCTTTAATTAATAAATATTGTTGTTCAGCTAACTCGCTCATGCCTTGTTAGAACTTTGCCTGTATTTAAATCAAGTGGTTTAGTAATTATTTAAATCCTAGTAACGTCAATATATAATCCTCTAGATACCTAACGCTCCTACATTCACCGCTTCGATTCTGATTCCATTTACGCAAACAAAAGAACAGTAATTACAACGAAACACTCGAACGCACACATAGACAAAGATGCATGCGATTGGTCGCGACAAGGTCACGTACGCGTCATGTCGGTCAAGCAGCTAGCTCCCCGAAGCCGACACGGCCGCGGTCAACGCCACGAGCGGTGAGGTACAATATTA
The DNA here is from genome assembly GCA_963576875.1 of Acrobasis repandana. Taxonomy (NCBI): domain Eukaryota; kingdom Metazoa; phylum Arthropoda; class Insecta; order Lepidoptera; family Pyralidae; genus Acrobasis; species Acrobasis repandana. The sequence goes on from OY756225.1 coordinate 18,227,447, forward strand.
AAATGTTTATTTTCTTACATACGAAAGGTGAGTCCTGTGTTTTTTATGTCTGTATAGCTTTTACACCACTTCACGGCACATGACGGCATTTTTAATGAATCGATTATCGCAAACACATAGCAATATTCTCAAAGGAAACTTCTTGCGACGCAACCGCACGACTCGAGTGTCACGGCGAACTGTCGCGCCGCGCTGTACATATCGCGTGGAATGATTTTTCGGGATTATTTACGATTCTCGAGAATAATTGTTCGTAGCCTAGTAAGTAGTCTTTTCGTATAAAAAAAAAACAGTAAAAAAGGTTTGCCGCGAAACGTCCTCGCCACTCGAATGAATAACTGGCATAATCTGAACTTTAATAAGCCAAGTGTAGTAAACCCAGTGGCGTAGCAAGGGACAGGGGCCGGGAAGGCCATGGCCCCGGACGGCATAGAAAAGTAAGTAGTCTTCTTGTATAAAAAAAAAAAACAGTAAAAAAGGTTTGCCGTGAAACGTCTTCGCCACTCGAATGAATAACTGGCATAATCTGAACCTTAATAAGCCAAGTGTAGTAAACCCAGTGGCGTAGCAAGGGACAGGGGCCGGGAAGGCCATGGCCCCGGACGGCATAGAAAAGGGGGGCGGCGGCAAGGCTAAAATGGGGCGGCTGGTTAAAGGCAATGACGGCAAAATTTTAAGACTCCTATTAGCACCCCACCCCCACTCCGCCGCCAGAAATTAGGCGACAAAATTTGGGCGACGAATTATGATGATTAAAATAATAGGGCGGCAAAATTTCCAACTAAATTAAAGGTCACAGGGCTGCTGGTTAAAGGGGGTAGAAGTACAGGCGCCAAATGAGCCCAGTAGCGGTGTGTGGGCGGCAAATTTCCGTAAACCAGTCAGATTTTGAAATCTAATTGGCATTTTTGTAGTAGAAATACTATACAGGCTGACTTTTTATCCACCAGCCAAATTATTGGAGCAAGTTCAGCCCTTGATATTGAACTATTTGCCATAAAAACAATTAACATAAAGTAAAAATAAAAATTCACCTTTCCATACAAATTAGCGCTCACCCAAACGGATTTTGTATGGGAGGACAAAAAATATTTATCGACTTTTAATAATTTTTTTTTTAGAAAGAAGTTCTGTATCATGGACTGTATTTATTAGGTTTTATGCAATTATATTCTTATTATTCATTTTCGGCGTTTCTCCCGGGGATGGCTAACATCTGTTTCATATCAGAACGCCACGTCAATAAGCCGGTGGAAACCACCATACCTAACTTTGGCTTCGTACAACATACAGATAACTTAATTATAGACAAACAACAGAGTGTACGTACCTAAGTATGTACTTGTAAACTTTGCAAGGGAATTATAACTGAACACACTACCTAATTACTAAAATTTCTGATTGATGTAACTTTAAATAACGTAAGTCTCGATATTGTTGAAGGACTGGCTGATTGATAAGACACAAGAAGCAATGTTTTATAAACATTTAAACAGGTGCATGCCCCATATCAACATAAACTATACAAATATAAAGAATATAATGAAGGTTAATTACTCTAAGGCATATTTTGCGTTGTTTTGTTAGTTTACATTCCGGATTTAGCTTGTGTACAGTCAACAACACATCAAGCTCACTATTTATTTAAATTTCGTCATTGTCAACGCTGCATAGGTGCTCGCTGAAGGGTGAACTGACCTTATGAAATCAGAATCATGTATTTGCTCAAATTAAATAGCAAACCACGCAATTATTACTGCCAATAAGGATGGTATCACATAATTATCATTATCCGACCCTCACCAATGAGGAAAACCACAAACACTCTGTTTCAAAGACAAAACAATGTCTCAAAACAACAATTTGGCACCAATTTTTCTAGCAAGTATTGCAAAATCACGCTGACAAAACTGGTTAATGGTAGTTTAAAAACGTAACAAGTATTTAATTGAAACAGTCAACGTAAAACGGAATGTCATTGCTTAGAATCAACTTAGAATACATGTTTATGATATGATAATAGGCGCCATCTTAAATCTGTTCAAGCATATTACTTACGTAGAAATGAAAGTTTACGACCACTAAACAAGTAAACACTACACAAGCACTGCGTCACTTCGATCGCAGGCGACCAGTGGAAGCGGCCGACCGTAACATACTGCCAGAAGGCTGTTTACTTGTTTAAGGCTGTGTGTACACTGTGTTGTTGTAGGAACATTTTTTATTGTCTATTTTTTTTTTATTTTTTATTTAAATCCTTTTTGGAAAAGGTTATAGGGAAGCTTAGATCGATTCGATCTTAGAGCGATAGAAAAGAAGAATAAAACCTAAGGACATGAGCATGATCGCAAAAGTATATGCACTATTATGCAAAAGTAACAGGTATTTACAAAGGTTCTGGTAATACGAGTACCGCAGTTACTATAAGACTAGTTGATCCAGTACATTTCAATAAAATTACGACCAAAACAGGATAACGAAAAAATATCATTGGCTCAATTGGGTTTATTGTAATATTCTACATAATTACAAAACTTCTGCTCAGATACCAGATTAAACTGAATATTTGGTCCATTAATATACAACGTGGAAGCTCATGAGCGTGGAAGGGACATACCCGTAATAAATCGAACCACAGTCTATACTAGATCATTATAGTATAGGTAATAAAATTAAAATAACAGCCAAAAAACAAAAATAAATCTCAGCATTTCCATCAAAAAGTGTGCGGCCGCCCTTTGGTTTTTTGATTGTTATTCTAATTTCATAATACTTTAGTGATCTAGTATAGCCCGGGGTTCGATTTATTACGGGTATGTCCCTTCCATTTTGTATAAGAAAAATAAAAAATCTATGGAATCTAAGCCTAACGTGGCCTAATGTAGCCATAACTCCACGATCGCCTGTAATTAAAGCATTTGTACCTTTATCGCGATAGATTCTTGTGATTCTTAATCAACAATCTTAATTAGAATTAATTTAAGGTTCTTTTTTCATTTGCTCATTACACTTTACTTATCTCAAATATGATGAAAAAGAGACTGCCTTTTCTTCTTACATTGAAGCAGGAATAAAAAACTATACGAGTACATACATATTTTGATGTTGTATGAAATGTATCACCTGTCAATACATATAAAACAAAGTCGATTCCTGGCGTCTGTCCCTCTGTAGATTATGATTTTAATGCGGTTTTCATAAATAGAGTGATTCAAGAGGAAGGTAACATGTGTAATAAATACATACTCTTGCAAAGCCGGGTCGGACCGCTAGAAAATTTAATGAAAAAGATCTTGGTAAAAGCATATATACAGGATTTTTTAAACAGGAAAAGAAAAATACCACTTGGCTTAAGAATGGCTGACAATAAACCTGTCTTGGGAAATACATACCAATCCATAAAACTCCTAGGTAGACCAAGGATACAGAAATGAAGCGAATAAAGGAGTATCAAGGTAGATCTACGAAAGCATGAAAACATCTTACCGACCGAGTGACGCCGAAGCCCGACCTGACTCAAGCAAGGGGAAATAGATCGTTTTGAAGTAAAACAGAAAACAAAAAACCCGACTGCGTTAAAGTTTATCCAAGATATCCGCCATTTTGTTTTATATTAATATATTTGAAATAAACCCAGTGTCTGCAAGTGTCTCCTTTCTAACGACACCTCTCAAGCTAAAATCTGCTGCAGAGTGTGCCAAAGAAATATACATAGGTACATTCCAAAAACATAATCCTCCTTCTGGCGCAGTCGGGTAAAAGTGTAATAAAGAGAGTCATTCCAGCAAGTAGTGTGAGCTAAGCTAGGATACGGCGGCTCATCGCGTCAGATGAGCCGCTTCGGCCTGATGGATTGTTTAACGAAAGCAGACCCCGGGCTTCGCACCATTACAGCTGAGGATGCAACTGGGAATACGCTAAGATGAAAGAGATAATTCGTTCTTTATTGTTTACGAATAAAATAACACGAAAAGTTGCAACGAGTGGACTGAATAAGAACTGTATTATATAATTAAATTACAACACATATACAAGAAACTGTTTGTGCAGTGCACTGTCTTTATAAATGCAAGACTGGTCTTTATGTAAATGTATTTGCATACACATGGCCGACTTTAGTCTTTGTCGAGGACGTAAACATAAAATAACAATTGTTGTACGGGTAATAAATAACACTAGTTTACAAAATTTCAAATTTTTTGTGTTGATCATATGAAACTTGTTGTTTCTTTTAGATTTTTGTATGCTAAATACGGATCTGATTATTATTATTATTTCTAGGACGTCAGAATTGAACGTGTGGTTACAACAAATTTCCAAATTTTACCAATTACACCTTTATAATTTTTTTTAGAAAATAAACTACTATGCTTATAAATTACTTTTATATTTTGTAAAATAAAAAATCACTCTTCTTAATCAAAATAAAATTTGATTTATCCTTCTATCATTCTTATTTATTTATTTTATTTATTTAAAAACTTTATTTTACATCAGCTATAGTTTCACATAATAAAATAACAAAGGTAATTTTACAAATGGTGCACTTATCCCAGAAGGGATCTCTTCCAGTCGACCAGTAGGGCAGAGGACAGTTACATATTTAGTAGGAAGCCAGAAGTACGTACAGACCAATGAAAAAAACAAGTATAATATTAAAATCGTAATAAACTACAAAAAGAGTTGCGTAAGGGCCCGCACAAAAGCATTAAAAATATTACTTATATAAGGTATAGAAACTTCTGCAATAATCTTATCAAGAAAATAAAGCGTAATTATGATAGCGTATTATTATATTAGCTTATTATTAGCACAATAAATTACTTTGAAAAAACATTAAATCACTTACATATATCAGTAAAAATAAAAGTCCTAACTACAATCAATAGTTTTGATTTTATTCATGAAAGAAGACGAAAATTGACCATCCCCCCCCCCCCCTCCCCCCGCCTGATCTCCGAAACTACTGAGAAAAATTTTGAAAAAAATAAAAAATATAATTCATTGCTTGTAGATTACAGGAAAACCTATAAGAATTCAAATTCAATATTAGAAAATAAATTGTATGGAACCCTCTCCACGCGAGTTTAACTCGCACTTGGCCGGTTTTTTTTTCTTCATTTCTTTCTCGACCTGTCTAAGCCTTTTGACCTGGTCAGGTATAACAAACTATGGGACAAAATAAAGGGCATTAACTCACCACAGGAACTTATTATGATGTTCAAGTTCTGGTATGCACACCAATCCAATAGTGTCCGATGGGCGGGGGCAATGTCGGATTCGTATAAACTTATCCGAAATAAATGTTTTTTATTTTTTATTTATTTATTTCAAATTCCCTTTCATTCCATTTTCAAATCATTTACCTTTCACTCATTCCACCATCATCTCTTAAGCTGACCACTTACTTCTCTCTATCTGTTGTACCTTATTAAATATTATTCTTTTATACTCGTATGTAACAGTCAGTATCAGATAATATATTTCATATAATCCATCGTCATCGAGTCTCTATTCTCTACCTCTCCTACTATCTTCTATGTGGGAACTCGCCTATAGCGCCAGGACAGGTCGAGGTCCCACACCTTAAAACCTACAATATACTCTCTACCTCGCAATTTGGTTTTAGAAGAGGAATTTCTACTGAAGACGCGGTGACTTCCCTGACCTCAGTCATAATTGATAACATAGATAAAGGCGTAAAGTGTTTATCTTGTTTCATTGATCTCAAGAAGGCATTTAATACCGTCTTTATTTCCATCCTGTTAGCAAAATTAGAAAAAATCGGCATTAGGGGCCGACAATTGGCTATTTTCCAAGACTATCTATCAAATCGAATTCAAAAAGTAAAGCTAAATGACTGTATAAGTGAAGGACAGACAGACAGTCAAAAGCATATTTTGACCAATCACGAAACCGAGACGCTTCGCTCGCTCGATCCATGAGATGTACACATTCGTTGCCTTATTAGTTGTACAATTCGTTAACACAGTTATGCTTTTTTGCTTCTAATATGCTCTTATCAGTTCGTATGTACAGGATTATGTTTGGTTAAACTAATTATCTTAAACAAATAGTTATTCATTTGATCTATTTTTCTTCATATCACACATGGATTCACGCAAAACAAAACCTTTTTTTTTGACACAGCCTCGCGTGACCTCCGCTCGTATATATTTCGTCTGGTAACTGATAGAAAGCAGGGTTAGGTAACTCAATAAAATTCGGAAGACTATACGAAAAATAAAGTAAAGCAAAGAAACTTAACTCTATTATTTTTTTATTTATAAAGTATGAAAAAGAGATAAAGATAACACCAAGAGCAGGGTCGTAGTAATAGCTACTTGACAAGAAAATACCAAATTTGATAGAATAGCGTTTCACTTTTGAGTCACTACAGCCACCTTTCGGCTCCATCATCAGACAAACCTATGACATAATTATGAGGAGGAGAGCATTGTCATCCGATTTACATGTCGATGCAAAATTTCAACTCATTCGAACACCTGAAAGGTCAAATTTAACCCGCATGATTCGACCTAAACAAACATACATACTTACGTAAACTAAAAAAACAAACGCACAAACTAACAATCATTGCAATTCAAATAAAAGCTTGTAAAAAGACTTCCGTGCATATTTTTGTTAGATTTCTTAGACTTAGACGATTCCTAACAACGCATTTTGATCAATAGATACTACTACCAAGTAATAAGACGCTCCACAATTACAATACAAGACGAAGTGGCCAGTAATAACATGTGATTACTGATTACCTATTCAATGATACACGGAAAATACTTCAACAAAAAATTCAGCGCAAACGAGCATCAGAAAATGGGAGACTAACGCGCTCTACAATTACTTGACCAAGATGAAGTGGCTGTTGACCATTGAATAAGTAATCATATAACATGTGATTACTTATTCAATGAAACTCGGAAAACTTCAGCAAACTAGTAGATCGGTTACACAACAGTTCATTTGAGCAAGGATTCGTATAATAAAGGATTACATAAAGCCACTTGTTAGAACAACAATGGTTATTCATCCATCACTAACAAGTTAATGAGTAATTAGCTAAAAGCTGAGGCATATATTGTCAAATGTGACTAATAATTGCACTAGATATTGTTCTTCTTCGTCTAAGCGCCTTCCCGGTTGCATCCTCAGCTGAGCTGCTTCGGAGCTCGGTGTGCGCTTCCCGCTTTTTCATCTCCAAATATAACATGCATGTCAATGGTCACCCAAGGATGCCAAAGACCTTGCAAAATGGAGAAGAAATAGCCGGAACAGTTTGAATGAATTGGCTATAGTTTTACGACCGGCCGCCTGCCTGACGTTCAACCCTCTTTTGGAATGTATATTTGCGAAAAGTTTTACAACCGGCCGCAGCCCGACGTGAACCCTCCTTGGGAATGCAATTGTAGCACGAGATGTTTGTGCTAAGTCCTTAGTCTTTAGTCGCCTCTTACGACATCCACAGGAAGAGACGGAGTGGTCCTATTCTAACCCGGAACCACACGGGTACACTAGATATTGTTATATTCATTATATTGTAACGCTCGGAATAATATTAAAATTTAAAATATGTCATGAGAAAATTCATTACGGGTGGGATTCGGACTGAAGTAAACTTGTAACAGCAATGTGGGAGTACCATAAAGATTTTAAATTTATAACGACACCGCATATATCCAAATCTGTCCAGTCCAGGCACTTCGAAATTATTGTGGAATAAAGAAATAGTGTATGATTTATCGTTGATTTTTTTATACACTATATAATTTTTATAGACAAAAATTGTTAAACTATAAATAGAAATGAACCTATTTAAAGTTTTATTATACCGCATCATACCACGCAAACCACATTCGTCTGTCATAAACCAACATTTTAAACGACTGTACTTAAATATGCAGCATAAAAAATCAATTCTTTTTAATATGTACCCTGCTAACACACGTTATGTCATGTGGTTTTTCCGGAAAATACTGTCTGGTGTCACACAAAACCCCAAACACAACAAAAATACGAGTATAATGCCTACTTTAGGTTTTAATCCATTGTTTGTTTTGCGTTCTTTTTTTACGATCTCCGTAGCGTACTGGTAAAAACGCCAGTCCGCCACTCCGGAAGTCCGGAGGTTCTAGATTCGATCCCCAGCCCAGGCAAGTTGGAAAATGGCCTTTTCAAATTGGGTATTTTACTTGGTCAAAAATAAATTATTTAGTACTGTTAATAGAATACAACGATCACAAAATAATGCCACTTGTCATTGATCACACCCACTTTGAACGTGATTTTAGATTTATAAATGGCACTGATTTAAAGAGGCAGTTGTAAATAGCAGTTTTGGTAAGTTAAAAATTATAAATGGCATGTTTAATAACTAGTTCAGCAGTTAAGACTAAGCAGTAAAATAAACAAAAATGAGTTATAAAAAATAATGAACTGGAACAGTGAATATATAATTGAGCAGGAAAATAATTAAATGGGCGGTAAATAAATAAAATAAAATGGGTGGTAAGCCCGCCAATTGTAAGACAATTTCATTGTTAAACAATACAGTTTAAAAATAAATAAATAAATAAAAAAAATTGAACGAGCAGTTCTATAGGTTTTCCCTAACCTAGTAAAATGGATAAAACCGACCTAGCAGTGCGCAATTTAGCTCACGTCAGAACTTAGCACCTTTTCGCATAGGTACCTAGACATCCACTGCAAGCCAATTTCATTCTTATTACTCATGACAAACGATTCGTATAACTGAATTTACCACCTGCGCGGGCCGCCTGCGCGCATAGTAATAATGTAGGTACATTTTCGATACCTAAACGGGGAGTGACACAGGCGTAATACTATGGTAAATGATAGAAAACGATGGAGGGAGTTGACATACAGTGCCGACCCCAAATAGGGAGAAAGCGGAGAAGACGATGATATAGTTCAGCTTTTAACATTTTCAAAGTCTAAGACGAGGAAACTTCAAATTTTTAGGATAAATAGATAATAGTCGGTCATTTCCCAACGCCTTGTTTCGACACAAAGCCTCTAACCATCCCGAGAATGTATTGGAATTCTTCCCTCCTTTCGATTTCTCATTATTTATTTATGAGGGCTCTGTAATCTTATTTAAGAATTCTTGGATTTAATAATGAAAATCAATGTGCATCGTGTCGAAAGGCTGCGCTGTTTAGCTCTACGGGTTTATGCTCAAGTTCTATAAATTCCGGTCCGGTGCACAGCAGATCCAAAAATTAATTAATAAAACAATGTTTTTGGTTTTTGAACAAACGTCTGTGTGTTGTGTGTAAGTGACTGATGTAAGCCTCTTTAACATTTTGCAGTGTACTTAGTAGTACTTTTCTTCTTTCTTCGGATTTCACTTCTCAGCTAAAACTGCCCTTGGCCGCGCCTTGTACTGCTTATATGACCCCTGAATGAATACCCCTGAAATGATGTACCCCTGAATTCGAACAAAGTCGCATCAATGTTCCATATTCAAATCACTAATTTTCTATCGCCTTCTCTCTCACTCATCTTCTGTCCCATATTTTCTTTTCCATTTGGTCTAGAGTTATCTAGAAACTTCTTTCAGTACTTCAAAAACGTTCAAATCACAGTCAGGTATGTGATTTGAACCGGGGTCTTTCGATTTACAGCCTAATGCATAGACCGCTAGGCCAACATCGCTCTGACGAGATTGATGAAATTTTCCTTTAGGTGAATTCTTTTTTTTTGTTTGAATTCGTGACGTTAACATTGTCATTCATCGTCCTACGCGACAATATTGATCCAATTTTTAGACTCTGAATGTCTAGGAGGCGTGTGGCGACTGGCGAGGCCTTAGCTCGAGGCTTCACTGGATCTGGCGCGGGCAACAACAACACGCAAGAAGAACGCGTCGGCTTTCAGATGGTCAACTGGGCTTGATCAAATGAAGTAAATTTTCCAATCCACAAAAGAGGAGACACAGCACAATGTCGCTGCCTCCTTCACGTGCAAGGGCACAGAATAAATAATAGTAACGTACAGAAGTCTCACTCAGCAAAGAAATTCAAAGAAATATCTACTCAATGTGGCTAGCGATATGGTTTAATTTAGCTCACGTCAGAAATCAGCACCTTTTCGCATAGATACCTAGACATCCATTGAAAGCCAATTTCATTCTTATTACCTTGGACAAACGATTCGTATAACTGAATTTACCACCCGGAGGGGCCGCCTGCGCGCATAGTAATAATGTAGGTACATTTTCGGTACCTAAACGGGGAGTGACACAGGCCTGGCAAGGGGCTTAAAATAAGAGCCTAGGAGTGGAAAAAAGCCCACGGAACCAGGTGAATCGGGCAGGTCGAGTGACCGCGTCAATTCGACGATAGAGGATCCTTCACAATAAACCCTGCCAAGGCAACACACTACTTTGGCCCTCGATTGACATAACACGGGAGGTCTGTGACCTAGCTACTCCGGATCAATCGGCTGCGATGCCCAGTCTGATGGCCGTCAAACGAGTGCCCTGGGTTTGTTCGGCCAACCATCATCGGTAGTGCTCGGTGCTATGGTTTTTGTTTCTGGATCATAGTTACTTAGTGCTTACTAGATGCGTTCGACTGGCTTATCCGGGGTGCTATATCCTAAAGGTATCTCTGGTGTCAACACTAGGTTGCACCCCCAGATGTGGGCTCCATGGAGGGTGGACGAACCTGAAGGATGAAAAATTTACAAAACATCGCATGGACACTTACGAACAGAAAACCCATGTTAAATCAAAATACACCTCTGGACGCGAGGAATCGCGGAAAGAGATAAAACAACCCCAAGAAGGGGCACACAACTCACGTGAGGGTACCCCGTCCTCAGAAAGAGGATCGGAGCCCTCCTGGACCCCTGGCAGGAGGTGACTGCAAGGCGGAGCAAGGGCAAGGGCAAACGCTCGGGCCCGTTTCTACCTACAGGGGTCCAGCACACGGATAGAAATCGTGGAAACAGGAATCAATCATCAGAAATTTTCCTTTAGGTGAATTCTTTTTATGTTCGAATTCGTGACGTTAACATTGTCATTCATCGTCCTACGCGACAATATTGATCCAATTTTTAGACTCTGAATGTTTAGGAGGCGTGTGGCGACTGGCGAGGCCTTAGCTCGAGGCTTCACTGGATCTGGCGCGGGCAACAACAACACGCAAGAAGAACGCGTCGGCTTTCAGATGGTCAACTGGGCTTGATCAAATGAAGTAAATTTTCCAATCCACAAAAGAGGAGACACAGCACAATGTCGCTGCCTCCTTCACGTGCAAGGGCACAGAATAAATAATAGTAACGTACAGAAGTCTCACTCAGCAAAGAAATTCAAAGAAATATCTACTCAATGTGGCTAGCGATATGGTTTAATTTAGCTCACGTCAGAAATCAGCACCTTTTCGCATAGATACCTAGACATCCATTGAAAGCCAATTTCATTCTTATTACCTTGGACAAACGATTCGTATAACTGAATTTACCACCCGGAGGGGCCGCCTGCGCGCATAGTAATAATGTAGGTACATTTTCGGTACCTAAACGGGGAGTGACACAGGCCTGGCAAGGGGCTTAAAATAAGAGCCTAGGAGTGGAAAAAAGCCCACGGAACCAGGTGAATCGGGCAGGTCGAGTAACCGCGTCAATTCGACGATAGAGGATCCTTCACAATAAACCCTGCCAAGGCAACACACTACTTTGGCCCTCGATTGACATAACACGGGAGGTCTGTGACCTAGCTAGTCCGGATCAATCGGCTGCGATGCCCAGTCTGATGGCCGTCAAACGAGTGCCCTGGGTTTGTTCGGCCAACCATCATCGGTAGTGCTCGGTGCTATGTTTCTACCTACAGGGGTCCAGCACACGGATAGAAATCGTGGAAACAGGAATCAAAATAGTGACTCCAAAAAAACATCCCAAATACACCGCGCACAGTCGGTACACCCGCGACACCGGGCCGTACAGGCCCCGCGAACGTGAACGCGAATACCGACGTCACGACGAACAACAGTCGCGAGCCACCAAATCCCAACCAAGGACCACCTCGGACCGAGGCAGTCCAAGGCCAGGAATAGGTGCCTCCGACAAATACCTACAATACCCAGACTCCTCCAAACCAGGACCGAGTAGAGCCGAGGACCCGAGGATCACACAGGAACCCGAAAGGGAACCAGCGAGACTAAGGGAATTCGAGGCGAACCGGACCAGGGGCGGTAGGACGTCAACCTACACCCAACGGGAAAGGAGCCCATCCGGGGATCCGGACAGCCGACCAACCCAGGGCCAACAACAACGGCGACAGCCGTACAAACAAAGGCAACAGCCTACAAACAAAGCACAAACACAAACCAGCGGGTAACGCTCCAAGAGGACCCGTCTGGACGACACCATCTCACCGAGGGGAGACAGCAAGAAGGTCAAGCTGGAGACCGCAAAACGCAGGAGTGGCACCACGTACGCAGGAGTAATCCTCTCCAGCCTGCATGTGGCCATCACCACGGCAAACAAGACTGACCTGCTGCAAACAGAGTTGCAAAACATTGAAGCAACGGTGGAGGAGCAACAGATGGCCCACGTACTCGATCCTAGCAACGAGATCATCCCTGCATTTGCGGGCAAACCCTTACATAGTGACGGATTTTTGAAACTGTTATGCAGGGACGATACTACGAAGCGATGGCTCGAGGATGTGGTGGCTAGTCTACCACCTACTTCAAACAACCAACCCCTCTGCGTGGTACTGCAAGGGGACCTACCGAAAAGGACAAAGTGCGGCATCTTCCTACCATCAAGGTGCACCGAGATACCGATGCAGCACATAAAAACGATGCTGGACAGGCTCAACCCATGGGCGGGAGTCAACCGCTGGAGCCTCTACAGTATCAGCAAACAAAACATCTCACGGTAGGAGAGCAGAACAGATGTCTCTTCTTCGGCCTCGGGTCTTTATACCTACAGGTTAAACTGGACGAGCCGGAAGAGGACATAAACGACGAAACAAAGGTGTGTAACGACACCTGTACACCTATGCCCGAGCCACCTCTGTCAACGGATGAGGGCGGAAACAAGGAAAGGTCACCGGAGCCGACAACAGCTGCAACGGCACAAACAGGGTCAGACCTGGAAGCGGCCCCCCCACCGTGGACAGACGTGTTCAATTACAAACTGCCGTCTACCGTCGAGGAAAAACCTTCGGGGAAACCTGTAGAGCGGCAGGAAGCAACAAAGGATGAGGAGGAAAGGGATAGCAGCAAAAATTACCCGATCACCCTCGTCCTGGAAGATGACTAAGGTCATCCAAATAAACCTCTAGCATAGCCAAACCGCCACGGCTAACCTGCGGGGCGAGCTGGAGAAGAATAAAAACACAATCGCACTGATCCAGGAGCCGTGGATCAGGCACAACAACATCTGCGGTCTTAAGAATACCGGAGGTAAGTTAATATATGACCAAACAACAGATCATCCTAGATCATGTATCTACCTTCCTAAAAACTTTAGGGCTATGCCTATAACCCATTTATGTTCCAGAGACCTGACAGCCGTCCAAATCTCTCCGAATCATGAAAACAATAAAATAATAACAAATACAGTCATCGCCTCCGTGTACTTACACTACGATATGGAGGTACCAACTAAAGAATTCACGGAACTGATAAGTTACTGTGAAAAAGAAAAACTTGAACTCATCATCTCGGTCGACTCTAATGCCCACCATCCTCTGTGGGGCATCGAAGAATCAAATGACCGAGGAGATGACCTTGTAAACTACCTCATCCAAACAGACCTTAACGTCATTAACATAGGTAATAAACCAACTTTTATCACCAGGCGCTGCCGCACAATCAGCTGCTGAGAAAATCTCGAACTGGCTTGTATCAGATGAGTCCTCCTGCTCTGATCACAGGTGATTAAGGTATGATATTGAATACTCACAAACCACACCAACACCTCGCAGGAACCCAAGGAGAACTGACAAGACTCTTTATAGAGTCAAACTCAATGCTATCCTAGGACCTGCGGTAGACCCACACAAACTTGACAACCACGAGGCAGTGGAAGAATACGCAGAGGAGATAACAAAGGCTATTACACATAGCTACAAACAATCATGCCCGTTAGGCATCCCAACATGTGGGAAAAACAAGGACAACGTCTTTGGCCCAGAGCTACAACGTAGGAAAAAACAAGTAGGGAGGCTTTTTAACAGAGCAATGAACACCAGCAGTGACTATGACTGGGACAACTACTCCAGGGCGAGAGCGAAATATAAAAGCAGGATCAGATCCTTCAATCGCAAAGCCTGGTGCAAATATTGTACAAACATCCAGACAACCGCAGAGGCTTCCAGAGTCAGGAAAGTACTAAGTGGTAACAGTAAAAACAAAACAATAGGAACGCTAAAAAAACCGGACGGATCATATACAAAATCTGAGTCCGAAATCAGTGAAGTCCTACTCAACACACACTTTCCCGGCTGTAAAATAACAGAACTAACAGCAACGGGGGTGACGCAACAAGTACCCTCAGAAGAGGACTGGAAACTAGCGAAATCGGTGGTGACAACCGATAGAGTCAACTGGGCAATAAATAGCTTCCAACCATTCAAGGCACCAGGACCAGATGGAATATTCCCAGGTCTGCTAAGATGGGGGAAGAGGTGATAGTACAACATCTAACATCACTACTCACTGCGAGCCTAGCACCTAATATATACCAACATCCTGGAGAGAGGTAACTGTAGTCTTCATACCAAAACCAGGGAAAACAGACTACACAAACGCTAAATCATTCAGACCTATTAGTCTTTCATCTTTCATCCTTAAGACACAAGAAAGACTATGTGATAGATACATACGAGATAACGTTTTGGAAGAAAATCCTGTACACTCAAAACATACACTGCAGGAAAATTAACGGAGTCAGCCCTACACGAAGTGGTTGACATCGCTGAGAAAGCTATAAAAAACAAAGATCTCTGCCTCGGTACCTTTATAGATATCGAAGGAGCTTTTGACAAAACAAACTTCGACAGCATCTGTGAGGCCCTCAGACACCATGGGGTCCCAGAAACCATTTTAGGCTGGATAAACAACATGCTAAGGCTCAGAAAAATACAAATGTCGGTAAGCGGCACAGTGAGAGCACTAGCTACTAGAGGATGCCCGCAGGGCGGAGTTCTCTCACCACTCTTATGGAGCCTAGTCGTAAACGATCTTATAACAAACCTAAACGATAACAACTACTACACAGTAGGGTATGCGGATGACCTTGCGATTATGATACCAGGGAAGACTGCAGACACAGCCTGCAACCGCACCAATGGTGCCCTGAAAATTGTAGAAAAATGGTGCGTCAAACATGAACTAAATGTCAACGCCAATAAAACAGAAACTGTGATGTTCACTAACAAACGGCAACTATGGCGCTACAACATGCCAAAACTGTTCGGCACCAAGCTAACCTTATCAAGTCAAGTGAAGTATCTTGGAATCACTATAGACAGCAAGCTTAACTGGGCCAAACACCTAGATGAAAAGCTGAAAAAGGCTGGACTATCAATTTGGCACTGCCGCAGAACGGTGGGGAAAACTTGGGGGCTTAGTCCAAATATCATGAAATGGCTATACACAGCCGTAATAAGGCCCACCATCACCTACGGGGCCGTAATATGGTGGATGCGCACAACACTAACAACAGCACAAGAAAAACTCCGGAGCTTCCAAAGAATGGCATGTCTGGCCATAAGCGGCGGGATGAGAACATGCCCAACGGCTGCTATGGAAGTAATACTGGACATCACCCCACTGTACCTTCATCTAAAACAAGAGGCACAAATTGCAGCCATGATACTTTGGACCTTAGGCCTTTGGAAAAAGAACTCAGGCTCTCCTCACACAACAATACTATCAAAAGCTATGTGCTCATCAAATCTAATGGGAGCAATAAACGACAGAATCAAAAAACAATTTTGGTTCGACAAGAAATATAAGATACAATTACATGAAGACAATAATGATAACTCAAATACCAATGAGGTAAGAGTATACTCGTACACCGATGGCTAGAAGACGAGCACAGGAGTAGGAGCCGGTGTCTTCTCGCACGACCTCAATATCTACTACGCCACGGCCTTGGGTAAGGAAAACTTCATTTACCAGGCTGAATGTGTAGCCATATCCCATGCCGCGGCGGAGATCAACAGGTTATAGGTAACGGACATGTCTATTCGTATCCTAACCGACAGCGCAGCAGTCCTTCATGCTCTGAGGAACCCGATGATCGACTCTGCACTAACTCTAGAATGCCACAAGGCACTGAAACAAATCTGTAAGTATAACAACAAGGTCACAATCCAATGGATCAAAGGCCACAGCGGCTCACTGGGCAATGCTGCAGCGGACGAATTGGCAAGGAGGGGCTCGGGCATGGTACCTATAGGACCATCACCGCGTGCCCCTATCCCCTTCAACCAAATTCGCTCCTGGATCAAAACTTACACTAACAATGAAAAACAACAAGGCTGGAACACCCTAGGAACATGTCGGCAAGCAAGGGAAGCCATCCCAGAGTGGAATCCACGTTAATCACGCCGACTACTCACACTTCCAAGGGTAAAGCTCAAAAAAATGATAGTTACTAACAGGGCATTGTACTCTAAACAAACATCTATTTATTATAGGCATAACCGAAAGCCCCCTATGCAGAGGCTGCATGGAGGCAGAAGAAACAGCAAAGCACGTGATACTGCAGTGTCCGTGCGTTGCATCAACAAGAGAGGAGTACCTGGGATCTCCAAGTACGCTGACGGACGCGTGCAGCTCACCCTCTGCATTGCTCCGCTTCCTCGACGAGTTGGGCTGGCTCGAATGACAACGCAAAACCAGCCCACAAAAGGGGAGACACAAAAAATGTCGATGCCTCCCTCACGTGCAAGGGACCTAAAAGAAGAAACTAGGCGCGGAAAAATGCCCACCGAACCAGGTGAACCAGGTGATCCTTCACAAAGACAGATGTTAAAATAAATTGTATTATAAGGCCTCTGTCAAAACTTCTCACTCTCCTCTCACGTTCTTTACTTACAGCATATAAGATGGCACATTTAACTGAAGGGCCGCATCATGATTCGCAATACGTCGACAATAGCAATTTAAACCGATGGTCCCCAGTGCACTCGGCGGGAGTTAATTGATCAATGAACGATCGACGCGAAGAAAACATTGCAGCGCTGATAAAGAGGAAATTGAACCTAAGGTGCAGGCCTCACTGGATCTGGCACGGGCAGATGTAGCGCGGACGTCTTTTCATTCCATTAAAATTTCATATTAAAAGCATGGAAATAAATTTGAATAGCGCTTGCGCCCTGGGTTCAATTACCTCTTTATCAGCGCTGCAATATTTTCTCCGCGTCGATCGTTTATCGGTCAATTAACTCCCGTAGGGTGCACAGGGGACCATCAGTTTAAACGGTCGACGTATTGAGAATTATTATATGCGGTAAGGAAAATGCAAGTGCGAAGTGGTGAGTTTTATTTTTATATTTTTCTTTGTGAAAGATACTCTATCGTCGAATTGAAGCGCTCACTGGACTTGTTAAAGTAAAAAGCCGACGTGTTCTTGCGTGTCCTATCCATGAATTCAAATATTGCACCGCCACTTATCAAGAGGCAAGAGGTGTTTGATTGACCAACCTCGCGGCTTCTCCGGATTGTAGCGAAAAAGAAACGCGAGTCGATAACATACTCATACTGTCTTCTGTCGATAATCTTCCAGCCGAAGTGTGTAAACGCAGCCTTATGTTCTCAGAGCTTTCTATACGATGCTCCGTCGCAGACATTTGTGTATGCATAGCGCATCATCTCGTCAGGATTTTTTTCCTCCCACATTAATAAACTGATTTCTATGAAATAGTAATCCATGAAAAATTAAATTAACTTTCAATCACGTTATTTGCGTGTTGCATATTACCCGGGAAACTATCATCAGCTTTTAGAAATTTGCCTTTATAATACATATTACTATTTTATACAATCACCTATGTATACGAAAATTATACCAAAAAATGTATTATCTAAATGTCTATCCGTTTTGGCTACAGAAAAAATATAAATGTAATAAACAAATAAAAATAAAATAAAACACTGCGAAATATCGAAGTCGATGATCAAATTTAGAGGTATGTTTGTGATTTTTTTCTATCGAGCCAAAAATGCTTAATAGTGATTTGGCTTTTGTGGGTGTCTGTAGAAAATCTTTAAGAATCTTATGTAATTATTTTGAGGAATAAACTGTAGTAGTTTAATAACAGTGATTTTTCAAAAACACGCACAGTATTGCAAATTGTGAACCCACGTCGCCTTAAAATCTCTGTGGTCAGCTAAAATCTGACTATTCGACTATATTTTATAACGATTTTTTTCTTTTTATAGCGATAGTGAAAATATTGATGATTTGAAGTTGAAGCTACATGTAACCATTTCGACTCGATAAGAAGTAAAAATATATACATCCACAAAGTACCAACAAAGATATTCCCATCTATGTTTGTCATATCATAAATTAAAATAGTGCAGCAGTCGCGAGAGACGCGGACTGTCTGCAGTGTGGCCGGAAGGGTCACAGCCTAACCCAATGTAGGGACTGGCAGCGGCTGCCTGTAGAACAAAGGCGTCGCGTGGCGAAGCGACATGAATTGTGTTTTTACTGCCTGGGTAGTCACTACGCGCGTGACTGCCATTCTGCCAAGCCATGCAGTGCGTGCCATGGGCGGCACCACTTGATGCTCTGCATGAACCGGAGCGAGGCTGGCTCCCAGGCAAGGAGGCAGGGGTCCCCCATGGGCGGGGGCGCTCCTGCGCGAAGCCCTCCTCCGTCGGACGGCGGACGTGGCTTCGCTCGTCGCACCCCCCCTCGGGATGGGGGTCGAGTGCCGGCGCGGGTCTCGGCGGTCCGGGATCCTGCGCCTACGGGACATGGCCAGTATGTGGCTGGTCAGCCTTTGGATGGGGCCCCCATGGGCGGGGGCCCTAGAGCGGAAGTGAGAGGTGGGACACCTCCCTCCGCACCGGCTCCTACTCGGAGGACGGAGCCACAGCGGTTTTCCCCGCCGCTTCATGGGTACCCTCGGCTGGAGTACCACCCGCCCTACGCTAGGTACGGCAGGGCAGCGGGTTATGCGCCCCCTCACATGGGGACGTGCACTCGCCCGATGTATTATCCGGGCCAGTGGCACCCCCCCGGTTTGGAGAGAGTGGGGAGCCCATAACTAGCTTGCTCCCTCAGTAGGACAGAACCGCGGACGGTTCTGCTCCCCACCGCGGTGGTCCGCGTATGGGGACATGGGGGGGAGGCGGTTACTATACGAGCCATGTTAGATTCGGGGGCTCAGAAAAGTTTGGTTACCACTCGAGTGGCACATACATTAGGCATAGCTGTGGAGGACTCGCCTGTGCCACTTCTTGGAGTTGGTGGTATAAAAGTGAAGTGTTTGACGGGACAGACACTTGTCACCTTTTCGTCGCTGAAATCCTCGACAGTGAGGATCACGACTTCAGCTCTGGTAATGGATACCATTGCGGGTTGGCAGCCCGCCACAGACATACCGCCAGACGCGTTGTCTATGGTGTCAGGCCTGGAATTGGCTGACCCATTTGTTCTTCGCCCCGCCCCAGTAGACTTGCTCCTGGGTTCGGACGTATTGGGTTGGATTTTATTGGGCACCCAGAAGGCTCTGGGTTCTTCTTCACTGGTGGCAGTGTCTACAATTTTTGGTTACGCCCTGATGGGCCCTGTCTTTGAACATGACTCCATGGAGGAGCCGACAGTTCTTGCGAATGCGTCTTTGGCCAAAACCATGCAAAGGTTTTGGGAGGTGGAGGAGCCACCTATGGTCTCAAGGATGGATCCGGACCACGCAGAATGTGAGGCCTTTTATCAGGCCAATACGGAAAGATTGTCTTCCGGTCGGTTGGTAACTAGGTTACCCTTTGTTGCTTCTCGTCCTAGCCTAGGGCATAGTAGGATGTTTGCGGAGAAACGACTGCTGTCCATGGAACGGCGCATGCAGCGTGATCCCGTACTTCGTGATAAATATATAGAATTTATGCGCGAGTACGAGGACTTGGGTCACATGTCTCCAGCACGAGTTGATTGGAGCTCAACTGAGCATTACTTTCTGCCACACCATGCTGTTGTGAAGGCATCGACAGGCAAATTGAGAACTGTCTTTGATGGGTCAGCACCCACTTCGAACGGGGTTTCGATAAATCAATGTTTACATTCCGGTCCCAAATTACACAGAGATATAATTGACATCATCCTGAACTTTAGAAGACATCAGGTGGTTTTTAGAGCGGACATCCGGATGATGTTTCGCCAGACAGTCATACATCCTGAGGACAGGCGATTCCAGTTGATACTCTGGCGTGAGCGCCCTGAGGATCCTGTGACGGTGTATGAACTGAATACAAATACGTACGGTTTGAAATCTAGCCCCTACATCGCCATCAGGTCATTGCTTGAATTGGCCGAGCGGGAACGGACCCGCTTTCCCCGTGGAGCTTCCGTGCTGTCACGTGACCTGTACGTTGACGACGTCTGCACCGGAGCCCAAAGTGTTGAGGAGGCCCTCTTACTGCGGGACGAATTGATTGCAATTCTTAAGTCAGGTGGCTATGAGTTGCGTAAATGGTTGTCCAATGAGCCTAGAGTTCTAGAAGGGATCCCAGAGGATCACCAACAGAACCCTCACTTGTTTGCGGATGTGGATGATCCCAACATGATAGCAGTGCTGGGCATGCAGTACCAGCCACTAACGGATATTTTTACCTTCCAAGTGGATTTGGAGGTACCAAAGGCCTGGACTAAGCGAACGGTGCTCTCTATGATAGCTCGCATGTTTGATCCAAACGGTTGGATAAGCCCAGTGATATTTTCTGCGAAGTGTCTTCTGCAGCGACTTTGGACTTTGGGCGTCTCGTGGGACGAGCCGCTGACCGGGTCCACACTGGATGATTGGCTCGAATGGTTTTCGTCGATTGAGGAAGTCAATCGGATTGCCTTGCCTCGTCGAATATTGCCACCTGGGAAGTTTCAAGCCAGCCTTCATGGCTTTTGCGACGCGTCGGAGCGAGGCTACGCCGCGTCCGTCTATATGCGGACAGTTGACGCCGATGGCCGGGTCAATGTCTCGCTTTTGTTGGGTAGGAGCAAGGTTGCTCCCATCAGGACTAGGTTGACTATCCCGAAATTAGAATTGAGCGGGGCTCATCTTCTTTCCAAATTGTGAGTCACGTTGCACGTGAGTTTGCGGCCACGGTCGAAATACGGAATATCTTCGCTTGGTCAGATAGTCAGGTCGCCCTCGCATGGCTGCGCGCGGTCCCACATACTTTAGAGGTTTTTGTGGGAAACCGGGTTTCCCAAATACAGAATATCGGAATAGATATAATCTGGAGACACGTGCCGGGAGAGCTTAACCCAGCGGACTGTGCTTCCCGTGGGTGCACGGCTCCCGAGTTGACATCACACCCGCTCTGGTGGGGCCCAGAGTGGTTGTCGGGACCAGAAACTTCTTGGCCTGTCTGTAAGACAGATGTAACAGCACAAATTTTGCCTGGGCTACGTGTACATACTGCAGTCGCTGGGACGACTTCAGAACCGGATTGGCTGCTTGCGCGGTATAGTAGTTTGGAGAAGCTTCTGGGTGTTACCAGTTGGATTAAACGCTTCATTCATAATTGTCGGAATCCCCAGGCAAAACGATTGGAATCGATAGCAAGTGCTGAAGAGCGCCGGAGCGCATTGTTGCATTGGGTTCGTGTCGTGCAGACCGAACGTTTTAAGTCGGAATTTCGTATTTTGCGCGAGGGACGCCCTAAGTTGAAGGGCGCGGTCGCTCGTTTGAACCCTTTCATCGACTCAGATGGGCTTCTTCGGGTTGGTGGCCGGCTCCGGAAGGCGGACCTTCCGTTTGGGAGTCGCCATCCTTTGTTATTGCCCAAGGGCGGACCCTTGGTGCAACTTTTGGTGTCTGATCGACACATTCGGAACGCTCATGCAGGGTGCAGTGCGTTGCTGGCTATTTGCAGCGAGAATTTCGGATTTTGTCAGCCCGAAGAGCAGTGAAAAGTGTTTTGTTTCGATGCATCTCTTGTTATAGAGTGAGAGCATCTACGATGCAGCCGCAGATGGGTGATCTGCCTGCTGATCGTATCCGGCCTACGAGGCCGTTTGACGGTGTGGCCACCGATTTTGCAGGACCCTATTCGGTCAAAACGACCACCCTTCGTAATGCCCGGATCGTGAAGGGCTATTTATGTGTATTTGTTTGTTTGGCTACCAAGGCTGTCCACTTGGAGGTGGTGTCAGCTTTGACTACGGAAGCCTTTGTCGCTGCGTTAGATCGTTTCGTGTCGCGTAGAGGTCTACCTTCACTCATTCGCTCCGACAATGGCACAAATTACAAGGGCACTGTAAATGATATTAAGGATGTTTGTGAATTTATTGATAAGAATTGTAATAGTTTAAGTCAAATTGCTGCCCAAAGGGGGATAACATGGAGGTTCAGCACCCCAAATTGCCTCATTGGGGAGGGATTTTTGAAGCCGCTGTGAAATCGGCAAAGACCCACCTCCGCCGCATTTTAGGGGAAACAGCTCTAACGTTTGAAGAGCTGGCCACAGTATTTTGTAAAGTTGAGGCGGTCCTCAACTCTCGTCCTCTCTGTCCATTATCTCAGGACCCAAATGACTTGGAAGTCCTCACTCCTGGTCATTTTTTGGTGGGAGGGCCTTTGAATGCCTTACCCGAATACCCGTGGAGGGATGAACGTACATCACGGTTGTCACGTTTTCAAATTATTTGGTACTGTTAATAGAATAAAACGTCACAAAATAATGTCACTTGTCATTGATCATATCCACTTTGAACGTGATTTTAGATTTATTAATGCAAAGAAACTAATATTGAGAGCGCTATTTTACTCCAAGAAAATATGACGATTAGTGAAATTAACTTGGCTAAGTATAATAAATAATCCCACATAAGAGAGAATATTTGCTGGTTATATTGAAGACGTGCGTCACAGTCTGCTTGAATGCCAAACAATCAGCGGCGGATCACATTTCCAGGCGCCGCCACGCCACTACGTTTGCTTACCATCTCTACCGAATAAGGTCATCCATCATAATATAAGGAATATAAAAATGCGGGGATAAAATTATTATTCTTTTTAAATCTTTATTGACTACAATGGTATGTACAAAAGGTAGAATTAATTGCATTCTCTACCAGCCTTCAGGAAAAACAGAAATAAATTTACGTTACATTATACGTATTTAAAATTTCCGTATTCCTGCTGTAGATGTAATATGAGATTTACTCTCTAACTAAGCAAGTGGCCAAAGACAGTTGATGTTTGCTTACATACTGTATAATAAGTATGAAAACTCCTGAATAATTCGCTCACATAGAAACGTATGCCTATAAACTATAGTCTTACATAATCCTACGGTTCTTTGTCCCGAATATTTATTACTGCCTCAGAATTCGAAGATAACTTTCACATTATCTATGGTCTTCTTTGTTCAGCTGTGGTTATGTGAGGTCAATAATTTTACCCAAAGGTATAGGGAGGACCCAGGAGAGTTTTAACAATTTTTTCATTTTTTGTCATATCGCAGTTAAACAAAGTATTATCGTAAAGAACTATATAAAATTAATAATAGAGTGATGTGTAATTATTTTTGGACTAGGAAAGGAGTATTATTTAAATTGATTTAGATTATTAGCACTGATATGTAAGAAATTGTTAGTATGGCCACAGAATACATAAGAGTACAAACAGAATGAAATCTCACAGCGTTTCCCGCAAATTGGCATCCCCGCACCTTTACCCCGTACTTTGTTCGCCTTATTGCGCTCTAAACCAGGGTTTAGTTACTAGCCGCACGCAATTCGCGACGTGGCTTGTATTGAGAACTGTCAACCAATCCATCATGATGAAATTGATGACTTTAATATTGATCCATATTACAAGCTTTTATTGAACTTATGTATGTCACTTCCCGGCTTCTGATCGCAGTGAAATTTTGTATGAGAATGTAAGTTAGATGACAATGCAATATGATTATGACAAGCTGCTTATCTGATGATGAAGCCGACAGGTGGCTATCAAACCTGTAAAGCGAGGCAACCCCATCGAGTTTGGGCTTATTTAACTTATCTTGATAAGTACTTTGGCCTCACAATAAGTTTTCAAAAGCTTATTAAATGTAGAGAGGTGTAGGAGAACTTACAGATGAGACGATTATCAGAAACGTCTGGACATTCCAGGTAAAGAATGTTGAAGACGCAAAGAATTTCAATATGTTCGCACTATGCCTCTAAACACATAGATCGACCCCGGTAGGAGTGCGGCTTTGTGTATAAGAATGAAAAGAGGGAGTAAAATGGAATGGACGACACTCAATGTACCTACGAGTATGAAAAGCATCATTTAGAAGTAAGTGACGACAATGTTAGGAAAAGTAGGAACCTTCCAAGATTATATTTCGAACACCTAATAGTTACATTGCGTGCTACCTGATCAAAAAATTTACATGATTACCTACACGGTAGACTAACAAATTGACGGAGGAAAAACAATACATTCTTTAGCTTTGTAAAACAAACCTGAGAACGCTCTACCGCATTTTTCGAATGAGATAGTGTCCAACATAAAAATAGTGACGTGGCTCTATAGTTGATTTTTTTATTGTCTAATCCACGGTCAAATTACTGATTCAGCAAACTAGGCGTAAGCCATAGAGGTAAGGGCTGGGCCTGATGTGGATAATCTAAGTTTTGCTCCTGCTTCCTCGCACACAAATTTACTCTAGCCGAAGCGAGACAGCGAGACCATGCGGGGTTAAAAGATAATGGTAGATCAATGAGGCTGGTTTTCGTTTTGAGGTTTTTTTCGTTTTACAAAGAATATTTAAGAGTTATTTAAAAAATTATGATCCCTGCCTTATGTTTAATACAATAGGGTAGTTTCCCAGGTCAAAAATAAATTATTTGGTACTGTTAATAGAATAAAACGTCACAAAATAATGTCACTTGTCATTGATCATATCCACTTTGAACGTGATTTTAGATTTATTAATGCAAAGAAACTAATATTGAGAGCGCTATTTTACTCCAAGAAAATATGACGTCACAGTCCTATATTTTATAGAAATCTCATAGACAATGTTTGTTTTGACGTTTAAAAACAAGTATCTGATTCGACTTGTTGAAAACTAGCGGATTATAATTCAAAGTTACAAGGGCTAATTTATTGTATTTCTTGAATACTTTTCGTTTAAGTATAATTCTGATGTGATTTAGAGGCAACTTCGCAATTTTTTTCTATCCAGTAAGTGTTAAGCAATCGTGTTTTCGAAACGTATAATGTATATAGTTAGTCCTGCACTTTGCTGTGTTTTTAGGGTTCTGTACCCGAAGGGTGCAAACGGGACCCTATTACTGAGACTCCGCTGTCTGTCCGTCTGTCTGTCTGTCTGTCTGTCCGTCAGTCACAGGGCTCTCTCTCTTAAACCGTAATAGCTAGACACTTGAAATTTTTACCGATTATGTATTACTGTGGCGGATATAACAACAAATACTAAAAATAAAAAATAGTTAAAAATTAAAAGGGGTCGTCATACAAGAAATGTGTTTTTTTCAGCGTTTTTAACTTGATCTTCATAATGGCATTAACTAGATACTTGAAATTTTCACCAATTATGTATTACTATGACCACAATAACAACAAATACTAAAAAAAAATAAAGTCAAAAATTAAAGGGGGTCGTCATGCAAGAAACGTGTTTCTTCAGCGTTTTAAAACATTGTACGGTGGTATGGAACCCTTCATGTACGAGTCCGACTCGCACTTGCCCGTTTATTATTTCAAAGTGAGTACTTCGTTAATATTGATAATATTTAAGATCGCTTTAAGAACTTTAGGGTAGTACCACAGGTAGTACGGGCTCTTAACAACCAGTTAGGCTGTAAATTTCTACAATTACCAATACTGATTTTGCACGACTCAGTTGGTTATATTGATATTAAAATTTGTGAGTCAGTAGTATCGAATGAACGTTATTGTTTGCCACACTTACGACATGCACGTGAAATCTGTTCCGAAATAAGTCACGTTGTCATTTTTGCTCAATCTACATATTGACGCGTTGTGCCTTCGAAGCCTAAATCGAATCAGGCTGGGGAGGAAACGTGGTGGAAAATATCTTAGTTGAATTAGGAACTAGGATATTTTCCATCGCGTTTCCTCCCGCGCGTGATTTGATATGCTTCATACTTTTATAATTTAGTTTCAACATATATAAATTTTGGTGGCCCGACAGGAGTACGCAATACTAGCGCTTTTGCATGTTAATCAACCCTGGATGTAGTCGCTAATTGGATGTAAACAAGTTCTATATTTCTTCAACAGTGCGCGCCACGTCGTCGCGTTGCGTCTCGGTTTGAACTGACCCTTAGTCGCATTTGTAACGCGCTACAGCATCGCGACTATAGCGATGCACTTACTTACTTCTTACTTCTCCCGAGGACTTCTTTTCCGCAATTTGGTCCATTGCGCTGAACCTGTTTTGCGTGTGGAGCCGGCGTAGTTATCAGTTTTCAAACCAGCCCAGCTCCTGCAGGAATCCGAGAACGCTCCCCGGCGCGCTCACGGCTTCCTTCACGGTTCCTTGATGTTCCAGGAACCCTCTTCTTATGTATGCGACGCCACCGCACTCGATGAGGAGATGACTCGCAGTTTCATCAGCCTCCGTGCAAGCTTTGCACAGAGGACTGTCTGTAATTCCTAAGGTGTAAAGGTGTTTGTTTAGTGCAATATGACCAGTAATAATGTCAACCATACGGCGTAGATTCCTCCGGGGTAGTGCTAACAGGCGTCGGGATAGGCGACTATCCCATTGGGGTAGTGCCTCCCTAGCCTGCCGACATGTCCGGAGGGATTGCCATGATTGATTTTGTTCTTCGCTAATGCGATTTCTGATCCAGGTGCGAACCTGCGTGAAGGGGATCGGAGCCATAGGAAGAGGTCCCAACGGTGTCATACTCGATCCTCGACGCGCGAGCTCGTCAGCTGCATCGTTACCCAGTGAGTTGCTGTGTCCTTTGACCCATTGGAGAGTGACTGTGTTATACTTACAGAGTTTTTCCAGGGATCTGTGGCATTCTTGTATTAAGGCAGAGTCCACATGTGTCCTTCTGAGGGCAAGTAGGACCGCTGCGCTGTCAGTTAGGATACGGATGGACATACCTGATACCTTCCTCCTAATAATTTCTGTAGCCGCGTGGGTTATAGCTGCGCATTCGGCTTGGAAGATGGAGTTTTCCTTACCCAGGGCATATGCAGAGTGAATGTTGAGATCATGAGAGAATACGCCAGCACCTACACCATTTTGTGTCTTTGAGCCGTCTGTGTATACCCTCATTTCTTCAGTACCGGAGCTGTCTGAAGATTCCTCATGTAATTGTATTTTGTATTTTTTGTCGAAGACAAATTGCTTGTGGATCCTGTCGTTTATCGCGCCTATGAGGTGTGATGCTTTGAGGGCTAGTGGCAGGATTCGCGTATGAGGGGCCTTGTCTTTGTGTTTCCACAGGCCTAGTGTTTTAAGTCTTGCAGCTGCGACTTGTGCTTCTTGTTTGATGTGTAGGTGTAGCGATTTGATATCAAGAATTGCCTCGAGTGCAGCTGTTGGGCAAGTTTTCATGCCTCCACTTATTGCCAGACATGCAGTTCTTTGGAAACGCTGTAGCTTGTCTTGCACTGTTGTCAGTGTGGTCCTATGCCACCATACTAGTGCTGCGTACGTAAGTCCTGGTCTTATGATTGTTGTGTATAGCCATTTCATGATTTTAGGGGAGATGCCCCAGTTTTTGCCTACTAATCTTCGGCAGTTCCAAAGATTTATGTTTGCTTTATTTATCTTTTCCTCTAGATGTGTGCTCCAATTAAGCTTTGAGTCTAGTTTTACACCTAGGTATTTGACTTCATTCGATAGAGTGAGAGTCGTTCCAAAGAGCTTTGGTGGTTCGTACTTTCCTAAGACTCTTTTGTTGGTGAACATGACCAGTTCTGTTTTGTTTGCGTTCACTGAGAGCTCGTGTGTGGTACACCATGTCTCCACTATGCGTAATGCACTTCTGGTCAAGCTGCACACGATACTTGCCGAATTCCCTTGTATGAGTATTGCCAAGTCATCAGCGTAGCCGACTGTGTGATAGTGTTTGTCGTTTAGCGATGTAATTAGATCGTTTACCACTAAGCTCCAGAGAAGGGGAGATAATACCCCTCCTTGTGGGCAACCTCTGGTTGCCATTACCCTTGTGGTGTCACATATGTCTAGTTGTATATTACGTAGTTTTAGCATGTTGAATATCCAGCCAGTTACGGTGCTTGGTACTTTATGCCTATTTAGTGCTTCTTGTATACAATTGAAGTTTGTCTTGTCAAAGGCACCTTCGATGTCAATGAAAGTTCCTAAGCATAGGTTTTTGCTGTGTATTGCGTTCTCCAGTATTGTTACCACTTCGTGTAACGCTGATTCAGTAGATTTACCCGTGCAGTATGCGTGTTGTTTTGGATTTAATGGGTAATTCATTAATGCCGTATCTCTGATGTGCCTATCACATAGTCTTTCCAACACTTTGAGGAGGAAGGACGATAGACTTATAGGTCTAAATGATTTGGCATTAGTGTAATCCGTTTTATAGCGATGCAAACGCGGAACCGTGTCGGACGACATCGGGGAAAGAACGGAGGGAGTAGGGTGGCGCGTGAGGAGAACGGAGTTACTGAATCGCGTTTGCATCGCGACAGTATCGCGTTTGCATCGCAATTGAATCGTGTTTACGTGGGCGAGGTTACAGCTTGCGACCGCATCGCGACTATCGATGCGAACGCGCGACAGAATCGCTACAAAAAGTCGCCGTGGCCGAGGGGCCTAAGCAAGATGAGCATTATGAAACGATGTTATATGTATACAAGATAATTTCTTTTAGGACTTTTTTTAGATTTTACAAGCTTTTTGTTGTTTATTTTGTTTAGGTTAAATATTGCAAATTAAATTTGAGTAACTTCCCGGTTTTGTAACTATCAGATTTTGTATCCTAATGTAAATCAGATGACAATTAATATTACAAGAAACTGATCTGATGATGGAGCCTGAGGGTGGCTATAGGAACCCTGTAATAAAACGGCGCTACCCCATCGAGTTTGGGCTTATTACATTTGTCTTGATAATACTTAAGGCCGTACCTAAATTTTCCGGGGTCTAGTGCTGCCCCCATTTAAAATAAATCATTTCAAAGAAAACGGAGACATTATTTCAAAGTATTTTATGAACTACTGTTTACAGTTTAAAGTGAGAATGTTAAGCTTTACCACTGGTATGACTCTCCATTGATTCAGAGTAACATATATACCTACTACTACTACAAACGAAACAATTTATCTGTACACACGTCGATGTGTGAGTTTTATACTTAGGGTCGCACCGCAGAATTATTTTAATACTCACCTACTAACGAGTTCGACATATTTACGATTATATTTTTCCATACCGGAAGATTTGCGAACACTATGACGTAAAAAATATTCTGTTTTATATGTATTAAATGTTACAGGAAAGTCGGAAACAGCTACATAATACCACTTCACAAATATTTTTCATTATGTCCATTGTCCATTTCACCATTAGTTCACTTTACTGATTATTATTGAGTCGTTTATAATGTAACGCACTTATTTCACTAATTCACTATTGTAATATAGTAATTTGCATATTCGGCGCAAAACTATACGGTAATTATATGAATAAATTCAATAAAAATGTTTATCACGCTTATACGAACAGCATGTCTAATTGGCATCTGCGTGTACCTATGTGATTACCTGTGAGCGAGGCCTTCTCGCTCTTGTGTATCTCCCGCCAATGCGAGAGAGCGAGAAGGGTATATATATCAAGATGGTTGCTGGGTAATAACGTGAAATTATATTGTTGCTTTGCTTACCTGTTTTCGTCATTTGGAAATGTATGAAATATACGTTCTTTAGAGTATTGGGTGGATAAACAATTATTATACGCGCACCTTCTCACCATGATGGTTACTATTGGTTGACAGTTCTCAAGACAACACACGTAATACGCGACGTGTGTTGTCTTGAGAACTGTCAACCAATAGTAGCGTACCTGCGTGCGGCTAGTAATTAAACCCTGGTTTGGAGCCGTCAAAGCTCACAAAGTGCGGGGGAGAGGTGCGGGGACGCCAATTTGCGGGAGACGCTGTGAGAGACCATTCTGTTTGACTCTTATGTATTCTGTGGCTTTACTACGCACATTTGCGAAAATCGGCCACTTTTGGAAAAATTTTAAATAATGTCTCCATTTTCTTTGAAATGATTTATTTTAAATGGGGGCAGCACTGGACCCCGGAAAATTTAGGTATGGCCTTAAGCCTCACAATAAAAGCTTGTAGGTACGAAGAAATTCTTTTGAAAAACTTATTAAAAATATTTTCCTGGACGAATGTAAAATCAGTATTTTACAGTATCATGTAAGTACTGAACTTGCGAAAAATCTATGCACATGAAAAATAATATTCCCGTATGCACCTCCGTTAATGACATAACCAGTCAATCAAGAGACCTTGGAGCAACAATTATAGTTGCAGACAATTGTCATACGGACTTATTCACTCATCATTATTCCATTTCCATGATGCGCTGTAGGTAACCCTATTGTTACTAAATAAGTATTTTAATATGTACAGATTTAATATCTTTAATATTAAAATGGAAAGAAATATCTTAATTTTGAGTTAACACTTCGCCTGCTGTAAAATTAACCGTATGCGTTTTGCTAAGAATAAAAACAAATACGGAGCGATTTCAGCAGGCGAAGTGGTGATAAATTTCGCAAAAAATAATATAAGTATTTTAAATTTTATTCAGCCTAAAAGCTAAAATACTTAGTACTTAGTAACTTGGTAGACTTGATGCTAAAGCATTCTCTCCCTGTCGACCTTTAGGAAACTTAAACATGTAACACAGTTGGCGTCTAAATATCAGATTAAAGATAGTATCTAAACATAATTACTTAAATTTTTGCTGTGGAACAACAAATGCAAGAGATTACAAAGCTTAACACTTCACTAGTAGTAAGAAAACCTAGGAGAATAAATGCAAACCAATCCATTAAGATTGCAATAGGATCTTTAGCTTTAATACGGGTAAATACCTATTGAGACTACATAGGTACTTTGATTCTTTTACTATTTTTAATTGTCTTATTCCACCTTCACGCTAAGTGGCCTTTGGGTCTTGCGGCCCTAGGCTCTGTCTACCTTGTATAGGATAGACGTGATAGTAAAATTGTAAAAATATATTAAGAAATAGGTATAACATTCATAGAAAAATATGTAATACCTATAAAAAAAACTAATTGACTAATTCACATCAATTTTTATGAGGTATCAAAAAATTTCAAAAAACATTAATTAATGATAATAAATCAAAAAACAAACCATGCTCACGAAGGGGTATAGAAGCACTATCAGTACTATCACTCTGCATTTTAATAAAATATCTGCGGTTCCCCGAGACTTCGCCACACGCGTTAATACACTATGCAAATAATAAACACCACCCACACACCACCACCGTAGAAATCAATTTCGCTATCTAAACATAAACTTATTAAAACTGCTCTTTAAGACCGGATCGGATTGACGACCAAACGAACGTCGCACTGGTCGCACTACGAAAGTGTTAGGCCGAAATAACTAATAAATTAATCGGTCGATAAATACGCAAACCACGGAAATAGAATGTTTAAAAATTTATAGTCACCCTATACCTAAGTTCACACATGTATTCATACGCTTTGAAAGCTTTTCCGAGCATGCGATACGTGGAAGGAAATTATTAAGAAATTGACCTAAAAGTATTTTGTAAACATACCTTTTATTGCGAGCCTGTGGTGAGCAGCATAAAAAATGCTACAAATAGTACGCAGCACAAACTACATTTTTCTTTTCAGTTCACTTCCACCAGATTACTCGAATTCAATTAATGATTTCTGATTAATTTGCGGTCGTAATTTGCAAAATTCACCGCACGGACTCACCTCCCGCCTCCGCGCTCTCTACCGGAAATTGCCGGAAATGCAAATGTCAAATTATTATTGTCAATTTGACATCCTACGTTCCGTTGCATTAAGCACTCTCTTCTTTTCGTATGTAGAGTGAAAGCAAGAAATATAAATCTTTATTAAAAAAAACTGTTATATAATTTATATTCTTATATTTATAAAATTACGCATATATCAATAAAAAGCTGCGAGATGAAGTGTTCTGCGTTTTGCATTTTTATAAAATTCGTAAGGAAGGAAGGACCGATATAAAAATATTCTTTTGCCAAATCAATACACACGAACTAAAAAAAAATTACATTTGACAGCTGTTTTGCGTCTTCTAGATTTTTGTTTGTTGCGCAATAAAACCAGACTTTTCCATCTCTTTTGAACACAACACAAAAGCCGCATCCATTTTAAAGTGTCAATAATAAATCCTCAAGTTCAGCTGACCATGACGCATAACTCAATTATGGACAAAATACGATCTTTTTTTGGATTGGGTATGGAGCCTCCAAAAAATGACTTTCGGAATCCTATCTGGGGATCGGACGACGATGACGATGGCGACGAACTCTACACAAGAGACCAAATAACCGCTTTTCACCACCACGACTTCCACCAAGAAATAGCCAGGCAAATGAACGACATGTTCAAGACATTCGGCACATTACTGGGAGACGTAAAATCGTTCTTCCACGAGGACCATTTCGAAAACTTCGAACATTTCGCCGGTTTCGGTGACATTCCGTCGGAGCCCGACATCTTCAATAGCAACAGCATAAGAGATTATTACTTGAAGCCTGGATACCACAACCAGAAAGTTGAACAACCAAAGGAAGATATAGATTTGGATGGAAAGATATCGTCAAACGAAATTTCTGGATTGTTGAAAGGAAGGAAAGAGGATAAAAATGTTGGAACTCTAATTCCTTTTAATGGAGACATGGTGCCTGGGAGATCATTTTGCAAGACTGTCATAACGACTAGCATCACCAAGCCTGATGGTACCATCGAGACCAGGAGGATTGTAAAAAACGGCAACGAAGTTGTGGAGGAGACTATAACATCAACGGAACCAACTTCAAGAGGGCCATACAACACTGGCTTCGAAGGCATCAGGAACCACGGCACCATTTACAGTAATGTCATGTCAGAACTATCATCACTATTTAGAAACTTTTACTAAAACTTAATGTATGTGTAATTTGTAATTTATATTTAGTTTGTAATGAATATTGATAAGACTCTAAATTGATAAACACATTGCATGTATACTTTATAATTTAGATTAAAAGTTAATTCAAGTTTGTAATAATCATTGTGATAATTGAGAAATTAGCTAAACTTAATTTTGCAGACTTGTAAGTGTTAGCTATATCTAGATTTCTTTATTAATTTATTATTGGTAAAATTAGTACTTGGTAGTATGATAACCATTTTCAATAAATAATAAAGTCATTGTAATTAGGATTACATTTTCCAAATAAATATTCACTGTATCTTTGAATTTTACTGAAATTTTATTTAGAATACCTTTTTATGTTAGAATTGACTATAGAAAGTACTTAAGACTCCCCTTACCCTAGACTCAGCTATTTTATGACATGTCAGTTTTCGGCAAAATTTTGTAATTTTAAAGAAAGTGCATGAAAATAGTTCTTCACAGTCAAAATATGAACCTGAAAGAAAATCTAAGGGTGTAGAAGTTTTCCATACTAATGTTCAAAAAGATATGATACACTATATTCCTCTTTCAAGTTCATATTTTGACTGTAAAAAGCAATTTCTTTATATGTGCAATTTCGTTTAAATAATTTTGCCCAAATTGACATGTTGTTTCGAAATAAAAGCTAGCCCTTCTTTAATCTGAGAGCTAGACTATGAAAAGATATTGGAGGTACATTCCAAGCTCTTTGAGACTGTTTGTATGGAAAAGTCTAGGGTAATGGGACTCTATGCCAATTTTTTTACATTTGATAACTGTTGATTGCTGTGATTGAGTGTCTTGTAATTATTAGAAATAGTAATATCATTCATTTCGAGTTGGGTACCTATGTCACCAGTGGTTCCAACAATCATTCCTTTCCACTGCCCCACTGGTATAAATTAAAAGTTGAGTCCAGGGCTAAGACGGCTTCTAAAAAACTGGGCATCCTCTCCAAGGTCCAACGGTATTTTACCCCTGACCAACTGTTGAGCCTTTACACAGCTCAAGTCCGCTCATGTATGGAGTATTGCTCCCACCTATGGGATGGATCTGCCCGCTATCAGCTCGAAGCCCTGGAAGCTATCGACAGACGTGCCAGAAGACTCGTTGGTGATGAGTTGCTTACGGCAGGACGGCTCCAGAGCCTCGAACATCGCCGACTTGTAGCAAGTCTGTGTGTCTTCTACAGGCTGCACTTCGGGGAGTGTGCGCAGGAATTACATAATTTAATTCCCCCTGCACCATTCCACCATCGGACAACACGACGTGGACAGGGATTCCACCCATTTGTGGTCGATATTCCTCCTCATCGTACCTCTCGATTCGCCTCCTCCTTCATTGTGCGAACCGCTAAGGTGTGGAATTCCCTCCCTGCGTCGATGTTTCCCCATACATATAATTTAGGGATTTTCAAGGCAAGAGTGAACAGGCATTTTTTTTGAATCTGCGTGATACACCTTAGACCTCATCTTAGCTTCCCATCAGGCTAGATAGAGGTCAAACGCACTCAAATTTCTAATAAAAAAATAATAATAATAATTTTCAAGTTTCCAATGGGAAACAGTTAATTCCTATTTTCTCCCAGTGCCTATAAACGGCATGTGCAGTGGGAGGGATACAAACAATTTCGTCAAGAAGTGCACCAGACGGACAACATCGATAACTTCAAGAAAGAATACTATAGATAATGATTAATGGAAATAGTAATTTGAAGCCTTTGCCCAGCTGTATAGAACACGTCAACAGGCTCTTCAAGCAATCTCCATCTTGATATGCCACGTTGCCGGACTGAGTTCTATTAATATAATAATTCATTTGTTGTTCAAGCTGTATGGCTTTGGAACTCCTTACCAGTCAGTATCCGGCAAGCTCAATCACATAATATCAATAAATGTCGTCCATCGTCCAAAATTTGCTTTTATCCGCACCACCTGTAGGTTGACTGGTAGAAAAGGCCCTGGGCCTTAAGTCCGCCTGTTACATTTTTGTAATAAAGTTAAATAAATATTAATAATATTTTTACTTGTTCAGTATGGTTGCCGCCTCAAGCTCCAGACCCGGGACAGCCCGCGCCGCTACCAGGCCATTGTGGTATGAATATAGACAAAAACCGAGCCAATTCTCGAAAACAAACATCTTTGTATTTGTAAGGAATTATCAAATACATTTTAGTAATAGTTCTTTATTATTAAGATATGGTTACCTACCTACTCATAGTAGGTATATAGTTTTTTCAACGACATTGTACCTACCTTCTGTATATTTTTTCTTTTGTTATCATAGGTACCAAAATAAAACATCTTAAACAGTTAGCCAAGTATATTCCATAACAGTATATCGTAGAATAATTTAAATAAATAGGTTTATACAGGCTGACTTTTTAACCACCAACCAAATTTTTGGAGCAAGTCCAGTCCATGATACTGAACTACTTTCCATAAAAACAATTAGCGAAAAACTAAAATTAAAATTCGCCTTGACATACTAATCAGCGCTCAGCCAAACGGATTTTTTATGGAAGGACGAAAACTTTTTATCGTTTTTTAATAACTTTTTTATAGAAAGTAGTTCAGTATTATGGACTGAACTTGGTCAAAAAATTCTACTGGTGTTAAAAAGTCACCTTGTATAGAGTTTATTGGCAATAGCAGGCGTCTCGGGTGTTGCTCTTGATCCAAGTCATATAGCGATTCACCCTGGTGTAGACACCCGGGCGGTCTGGGCGAGCGCATCCTTCACCCCACGATACCACACCTGCAAATTGAGAATCATTATTATAATTCGATTCTAAATTACTTTTAATAAACTTCTTCTAAATTCTTCCATGCTGGTATAGGAGAAAAGAAAAAACATAGAATGTACCAATTGCGTCTCTTCGCGCAGATCATAAAAGCCGGTGGAGGGAATGAGCGAGAATCTGAATGGCGATGTGACTTGCATCACTATTTTGATTCCGTTTTTCCATCTTTAAGGCCGTACCTGAATTTTCCGGTGTCCAGTGCTGCCCACATTTAAAATATATAATTTTAAAGAAAACGGAGACACCATTAAAAATTTTGCTATTACCAATTCCTAGAATTTTCAAAGTATTTTATGAACTACTGTTTACAGTTTATAATGAGAACGTTAAGCTTTACTACGCACATTTGCGAAAAACGGCCACTTTTGGCAAATGTGCGTAGTAAAGCTTAACGTTCTCACTTTAAACTGTAAACAGTACTGCACAAAATACTTTGAAGGGTTATCTAGGAATTGGTAGTAGCAAAATTTTTAATGGTGCCTCCGTTTTCTTTGAAATGATTTATTTTAAATGGGGGCAGCACTGGACCCCGGAAAATTCAGGTACGGCCTTAACGCCCAACATCACGCTAAAATTGGCCTTTCGGTCTGACAGCCCTGGGCTCTCTCTACCCAATGGGGATAAAGACGTGATAATGTATCTGTATCTTTATAATTAAATTATTAACAAAAAAATAACCGTATTAATTTTTTTTAGGAGTTTCTTCCATATCTCTAAAGTTCTTCATCATATCTTCACCAAATTAAAATGGGACCAACTTGGTAGTAAAGGCTTTTAAATAATAAAGGGGCAAGTGCGAGTCGGACTCGTACATGAAGGGTTCCGTACAATGTTTTAAAACGCTGAAGAAACAAACACTTTTCTTGTATGACGACCCCCTTTAATTATTAACTTTATCTTATTTTTAGTATTTGTTGTTATAGTGGTCATAGTAATATATAATCGGTGAAAATTTCAGGTGGTTAGCTATTACGGTTCAAGAGATAGAGCCCTGTGACAGATCGAGTTAAAAACGCTAAAAAAACACGTTTCTTGTATGACGACCCCCTTTAATTTTCAACTTTTTTTTATTTTTAGTATTTGCTATTATAGCGGCTACAATAATACATAATCGGTGAAAATTTCAGGTGTCTAGCTATTACGGTTCAAGAGATAGAGCCCTGTGACAGACGGGCACACAGCGGAGTCTCAGTAATAGGGTCCCGTTTACACCCTTCGGGTACGGAACCCTAATAAAAGAATATATTTAAATCGGTCCACAATTGTTGAAGATATCGCGTAACTAACATACATAAAAAAAACATACAGTCGAATTGATAACCTCCTCTTTTTTTTGAAGTAGGTTCTTCTTCTTTTTCTATCGTGTCAATTGCAATGGATCTAAAGTAGGTTAAAAATAACTAACGTGAGATGAAAACATTACAAATATTTAAAACCAGTCGCCACGTCCAGTGCTCTGCATACGCTCTGAAGATGATCTCCATTAACGACCTCCGAATAAGGATGACGACCTCCGTGGTGCATTGGTAACCACACTAGTCCGCCACTCAGAGGCTCTGGGTTCGTTCTCCAGCCAGGGCAAGTTGGTAATGGCCTTTTTCATTTCCTCGGTAAAAACCGAGATATAAACATCTAATGTCATAAAACAAGCTTTACCTACCGTTTTTCGTGCACCTGTTGAAATTTACTGAAATCCATTTGAAAAAGAAACGTACAATGGCAAATCTTAGAAGAACGGTTGCGGAATCGTGAATTATAGAACTTACCAACTTCCTGGTACTGAGCTGTTGCGTTGTTCAACACATGCAGGGGGCCGCCACTGTCGCCCTGGCAGGCGTCACGGCCGCCCTCGGGCTCTCCTGCACACAGCATGTTGTCCGTAATACGGTTCTTGTAGCCAGTTTTACGACACTCTGCGTTGGAGATGATTGGCACGTATACCTGGAAATGAGGATACCAAATGGTTATATACAAGAAAGAACATAACCATTTGTACCTATTGGTGTGGCTAGAGTTTGTAATACTGCCTGGCTTCTGGAATATTTTTAAGAATGCAGATTTGTCTAAATCAGAACTAAGCTCTGAATGGACTACGTCAGTAGGTATCATAGTATAATGGAAAATATTTGAATATATAACTGAAAATGTCTGATAATGAATAGAGAAATACTTAAGTATAGTTTCATAAGTAAAATATTCGCCACTCGACTAAATTGAGAATTGCTATTGACTCCGAGGACATACCAGGAAAAGTCACTAATAACAGCTCCGGAGGAAAATTGTTGACAGATATCTGTGCATGCCTCAAACTACCAGGTAACTAGAGCTTGAGCCACCTTAAAATAAGTAACTGGATTAAATCAACAAAATAAGAGAAAAAGTGAACACACCTCTTGCAAGGTACTGGATACCGAACCCCCTTCCTCCGTGGTGCCCCACCCAGCAACAACGCCCTGGTAGTTGCTATACGCGAGCCCAGCCGTGGGCATGCACACTGGACGAAGTCCCACTTCGTCGTTCTGCGCTGCACCTTCTGTTGTACTGCTCTCAGTCGTGGACTCATCGCTTCGGACCCGCTTCAACGCACTTCGGAGATCCACCTTATATAGAGGAAAGAAAGAAAACATACTTATTTAGTAGCTGGTAGTTTTAAATTACGCAATGTACTCGTACAACCCGCAGAAGTTAACTAGGCACCTTTCTCTAATACGAGTATGTAGAAGATGAATTTGAGTTCTGCGGCTGGTAATTTTACTAAAATGTACATTGAATATTATTTTTAACCCTAAAAAAAGGGGCGTTATAAGTTTGACGCTAATGTTTGTCGGTCTGTCTGTCTGTGTCATTGTAGCGCTCGAACGGATGGTCCGATTACGATGCGGTTTTTTACGTGAAAGCAAGTTCCCTTGCGGTGTTCTTAGCATCAAACATATGATGAAAATCGGTTCAGCCGTTAAAAGTTATTGAGAGTTAACGCTTGAAAGTCAGGGCTTTTTCTAGCAGTCGTTTCGATAGTTCCGCTACTCATCACAAGATGGCGATCTTGACAGTCGGGGGGGATTTTTAATTTGCCTAGCAAATAAACTTGTCACTATAATTAAAAAAATTACGAGTATCCCCAGGCCTGTGTCACTCCCCGTTTAGGTATCGAAAGCGTACCTACATTATTACCACAGAATAAATAATACTAACGTACAGAAGTATCACTCAGCAAAGAAATATCTACTCAATTTGGCTAGCGATATGGTTTAATTTAGCTCACGTCAGAACTCAGTACCTTATCGAATAGATACCTAGACATCCATTGCAAGCCAATTTAATTCTTATTACTCTGGACAAACGATTCGTATAACTGAATTTAACACCCGGAGGGGCCGCCTGCGCGCATAGTAATAATGTAGGTACATTTTCGATACCTAAACGGGGAGTGACACAGGCCTGTTATTACTATGCGCGCAGGCGGCCCCTCCGGGTGGTAAATTCAGATAAACGAATCGTATGTCCAGAGTAATAAGAATGAAATTGGCTTGCAATGGATGTCAAGGTATCTATGCGAAAAGGTGCTGAGTTCTGACGTGAGCTAAATTAAACCATATCGCTAGCCACATTGAGTACATACATATTTCTTTGAATTTCTTTGCTGAGTGAGACTTCGGTACGTTAGTATTATTTATTATGTGGTTTAGGCCAAATCCTCTGGCTGCTTTGGCTAATATATGACTCTGGTAGTACAGAGAGGGTCGTGCTGCAGTGGAGACTAAAAAAGACCTGATGATGATGACGCGAAACGAGATAGTCGTAGTTAATCGCAGCTACTGATCATTTATTGAACTTTGCAGAAAATGCCTAGGAATCCATTTGCTGAAATTCAGATGCTGATTTTTTATACATTGCTGGTTTTGTAATGATAGTCGACGTCTAAATAAAATTATCTTACCCTTTGATCCAACTTTAGCAAAGCGATATCGTTGTCATACGTCCCGGGGTTGTACCGGGCATGGCGGATGACTT
Organism: Acrobasis repandana; assembly: GCA_963576875.1. Classification (NCBI taxonomy): domain Eukaryota; kingdom Metazoa; phylum Arthropoda; class Insecta; order Lepidoptera; family Pyralidae; genus Acrobasis; species Acrobasis repandana. The sequence continues at coordinate 18,267,684 of OY756225.1, forward strand.
CAGCTACCTTCCTGTCGATGGTCTTGGTCTCGTTATTGTCAGACCGGTCGTGCTCTAAGAAGCGGACCGACATCTTTTCTTTGCGGAACCTGATAATTAAAACAAATCAACATCAATTTACAGACATTAACAGATTACTTACTTTGTGTGGAGGTATAGTCAGCGACAACAGTAAATTATAAGATCATTATTTTAATAAATTTATAGTAATTTACAGGAAAACTAGCACCATTTGTGTTTTCTGGTGATACAAACGTTTTATAAAAAATCTAATTTTAAATTCAGTACCTTTTGTGAATGATACAGATAAAGATAAAATATCACGTCTTTATCCCTAACGGGGCAGACAGAGCCTAGGTAAGGCCCAGCCAGACCAGTTTTAGCGTGATGGTGGGCATGAAGGTGGAAAAGGGAAATAAATCATAATAGTGATGGGTTGGTAACCGTATCGCCTATTCATATAATTCAGATTCTCGCCCATTCCCTCGATAGGCTTTTACGATCTGCACAGGAAGAGAAGAAACTGGTACATTCTATTATTTTCCCCCACACCAGCAAAGAAGAAACTTTTTATGATTAATTATGATATATAACATCTTACAAAATATACCGAAACTATTTTAAGGGTACGGAACCATTTTCTCCAAGAAACATAACTGATATCGCCTCAGCTAATCGGAAAACCAAAATGTTTTTTTTTTCGTATTTCGATATAAATATGTTCCTTGGGGAAAGATGTTTAGTGTCATTGTACACCATTAAAATAGAAAATCTGAATCTGGAAATAGATTCAGTATACCTACTCGTATTTCGTTAGACCCTGTATACCACCAGTACCAGCTCAAACTCTGTAAACATATGACGATATCTCGCAAAAATTATTTGTATAAACAAAAATGAATTATGCGTAGAACTTTCCTCATTACACAAGGTCATCAGTATTCATGATTCAAAAGGAAATCTTTACTATTTTACTGCGCGTTTTTAATGAATACAAACGGAATGGTTTGGGCTACGTGCCCAAACCATTTAAAGGATACCTGAAAAGATATTAACAAAAAATATTGAAAGGAAGAGCGGGACAGGGTCGACCTCGGCGAACATTGTGCAACTAGATTGCAGACGTTCTAAAAAGGAGAGGTAAGATGTACCCGTAACCGAAGGGCATGTATGAAGAGGGTGATGAGTGTAGATGAAGCGAAAGAGGTCTGTCAGGATCGTAGCAAGTGGAGGTCCATAGTCTCTGCCTACCCCACAGGGGTAGCTAAGATACTATGACCTAAGAAACAGGCGTGATAGTTATGTGTATCTAATGTATGTACAAACGAGAAGTTAGGTAAGTTACTGACTACCACATCGTGCCAAGCTTCAAAACTGCAACGGGAATTGCAACCTGTGGCCCTATCCCTACACGCAGAGGCGGATTATCTACCTATATTAGGCACATGCCTAGAGGTGCGAGGTAACAAAGGGGCGCGCGGAATTTTTAAACGGTAGTTTAAAACTACCAGCCATGCAAAGTGACAAATAAAAACCTCTACCACATATGCAGTAACGCTAACTATAGTCATCAATGTTTACTATTACCATTACGAGTTAGTTAAAATTTATAACATAACGTGCTTGCCTAGGGCGCTCTCGAGTTCTCGACATTTAATCCACCTCTGCCTACACGGGAATCCGCTAACGAGTAGAGTACATATACATACCCAGAAGTGCAATGTCCTGCAGTGAGGACATACAAGTCGTTGAGCAAGGAGCCTCCGCAGTAGAACCTGCCGTTGTACATGAGAACTGCCATCCACGGGAACTCCAATGTCTTGGTCTCGTAGCCGCCGACGATGCGGCGGCGGGTGCGAGCGATGCCACATTCTGAAAAGATTCAATGTTTCCTTTACCAGCCTAGGATGATTAACCAATAATCATCATCATCATCAGGTCTTTTATTCTCCACTGCAGGAGCACGGTCCTCTCTGAACTGCCAGAGCCATAATCATAATCATCTTTATTCTTAAAAAAGTTTACACGTCATCTTGTATGTATGTATAGAAATAAAAATCAAATAACAAGTCAAAAATTAAGTTAGAAGTTGCAAAATATTTTTATAATAACAATTAGTCAATATAGTTAATCAAAATAATTAAACTTCAATAACATTAACTTAATCAAATTTAATTACATATATTAGCCAGAGCAGTCAGAGGATTTGGCCTACGCTCTCGACGCTGGCCGACGGGTTGGAGAGGTCTCATTGATGTTTATAAGCCTTTTTTAGCTTGTGTTTCCTAAGTCGCCTTTAACGACAACCAGTAATCACACTTTTTTTATTGAATTTATCAAAGAAATCACCAGGCTTGCTAATCGCAGTAGATGGTATACAAGTTAATTGGCCAGTCAAATTAAAAAAACCCCGAAGCATTCACCTCCAATAACTTTTAAACCACTGAACCGATTGTTATCAAACATAGTTAAGGACCATCTCGACAGGCAAGCCTTTCGACTAAAAAAACCGCATCGAAATAATTCTGCTTCTCTTTTGTGTACAATATAGCTTGGAGGGTGGTTTAACTTGCCTCAAATATCTGCTTACTTAATACTCGAACATTCCTTTTAATTTTCCTTTGGGTTTCTTAAACCATTTATGTCCCCTTCGTGCTAATAAGTAAGTTAAAAGAGAACAATAAGATAAATTGGATATTGTAATACAAAAGACATCAACGAGCTTGCTCAGTTTTTTTAAAGGAAATTGCTAACGACGTCTTTTAAAAAAATACCTATGAGAATAAATACATACATACATATTGTGTCATCCCATCCTCGTCGCCACTGTTAAATATGCGGGCAAAGGGGAGCGAGTGAAACACACGACTGCTATTAGCACACTGATTTATTGGTCGTTCAAAAGGAGTGACGCAGCACTCACATACATACGTAACACATACTATCACGCCTATTCCACAGGTGTAGGTAGAGACTATGGAACTCCACTTGCTACGATCCTGACAGACCTCTCTCGCTCCATCTACACTCATCAGTCATCATAAATGCAGAAGTAATATATTTAACTATAAAAGCTTGTAGCGGGAGCGAGGTAATATGCTTGACCGCCACAAAGTAAAGATCTTTCCGCCAGTCATTTTGTAGCTTTTGTTGTTGTGGTTGTAGTTCCTCGAAGTGGTGTAGAGGTCGCCACAAGCTTTATTGAAGGAAGTTTGTCTTAAAAACACTTACGAACTTACTGCTTGGTACTTCTCATCCCTTTGCAATGCCTGCCAAGGTGCATGTGATGTTTATTAATCATCATCATCATGGTTTTTTTAGTCTCCACTGCAGGAACACGACCCCTTTGTAATACCATAGCCATACTTAGCCAGAGTAGCCAGAGGATTTGCCGTGGGGGTGGTTCCCGGCAGAGTAGAATAGGACCACTTCAAGTCTTCCCGTGGATTTCGTAGAAGGCGGCTTAGGAAACGCTTAATAAATGAGATCTCTCCAACCGTCTAGCCAGCGTGGAGAGTGTACTCGTATGTTTATAAATATGTAACTAAATTTTTTAATTAATCATGTGCAATGCAATGTAATTATTAAATAAATAAATACTTCACAAAAAACTTACGACATTGAGGACAGTCTTCAGGTGGGTCTTGCGCCGGCCTGCTCGTGGTGGTGGTAGTGCCACCACCCAGCAGCTGGGCGATCCATTCAGCGATGCCCTTCTGCTGAGGCTTTGGAGAGTTCTCCGTGCTCTCGGTGGCTGCAGGAAAGTTCACTGCGTCTGAGCCGAGGCAGCATGACACGCACGCGAGACATAGCAGTAGAGACAACTTCATCTTATGCTGGAAAGAAGTTTTATTTTATAATAAGTACGTCTAACAAAATATACTGAAACTATTTTAAGGGTGAATTCAGTGCACTATACTAAACTACTTTCCCCAAGAAACATACTCGTACATCAAAATATAAAAAAAAATATCTGCTGATCCGACTTTCTATGAAAAGAAGAAAAAAAATCATATTTCGTTATATGTTCCTTTGGGAAAGTAGTTCAATATCATGGACGGATTCTATTCGTAAATAGTTTCAGTATATTTTGTTACGTTACCTATATGTTTCTTGGGGAAAGTAGCGTTCAGTATCATTTACTGAATTCACCCTTAAGGCGTGGTGGGTTCACAATTTGCAATACTGTGCGTGTTTTTGAAAAATCACTGTTAATAGCAGTGATTTTTTAAAAACACTTTACTAAACTACTACAGTTTATTCCTCCAAAAATTTACATAAAAATCTTAGGGATATTCTACAGAGACCCACTATGCCAAAACACGATTGAGCATTTTTGGCTTGATAGAAAAAAATCACAAACATACCTCTAAATTTGCCTAAATTTGCTTTTATAATACATACAATAAATTTTCTTTTTCTCGGCATCACCAGTGGGTTGACTGGTAGATAAAGCCTATGGCTTTAAGGTAGCCTATTACGTTTGTAATAAAGTTAAATAAATAAATACTCGTATTACTATTTTATACAATCACCTTTTTATATGAAAATTATACCAAAAAATGTATTATCTAAATATCTATCCGCTTTGGCTACAAAAAAAAATAAAAAATAAAACACAGTGAAATATTCGTCGAGAGCGAAGAAAGGCCCGGAGCCGTGCTCGACGATATTCCGCAGTTTTTTTTTTTTTAAAACAGTTTTGCAAATTGTGAATCCATCTCGCCTTAAAATATGTTTTCGCATATTTCAAAATTTGTATTTTTAGAAGTAGTCAAATTATTAATGAAGTCCAAGTTGAAGAAAAACGTTATCGCAAAATTATAAAATCAAACATGGCGTATCGGTATTCCGCACATGGAATCAAGGACATAGGAAGCGGGTCAAAAAAACTGGCTCTAACCGCGTTACCGCTACCTCATCAACTGATCCCATTTGCATACTCAATACCACAGGCTGCATCTTTGCTCAAAACTCATTTGTTTTAATGATTTCTGCTCACGAAAATAACTTCTCGCTTATGCGTCATGCGTCACAGATTTTTTTTTATATTTTTACTTAAGTATGTTTTGCTTCGGAATCGAGTTCAAAATTACAATACGCAAAATTCTCAAAACAATTCTTACGAAAGTAATTTCCATCATTGTATGTAAATTTCTTTGAGTAAATTTTGGGCAAAATATTGTTCCGCGCGTGCTAGGAAAATTGTTATGCGAGCGCTGGCTGGGCGTTCTCATGATAGAATTTCCCCTTTCAGTTAGAAAATTCACTTTCAATTATTCTGGCTTGAATGAACTGCCTACTCACGAATACAATTTACTTTATATCACCTTGTTGACACAATAAAACATATTTGATATGCACACAGCGTAGCTATCGGTCCCTGCGACTGGTTCTTCGAGAGAGCTGCCGTTTGCCTGTTCCTAACCATTTCAAATGGAAAAGAAAGTCGGTAGTAACACGCGAGATCCATCACCCAATAATTATAGTACGCACTTAACTAGTAGCCATATGATTGATCCATTATTTTGCTCGCGAAACCGAGAAATTATCCCACTGTACAACATTTTATTCGCGGTTACCCGTTATATAAGCAGGATCTACCGTTACTTTCTAAGTTCACAGTAGCTTGCTACATAAGTAATATGTATATTAATCTGTGATTCACTGTTATTAGGGTTCCATACAAAAAATGAAAAAACGGAACCCTTATAGGATCACTTGTGCGTCTGTCTGTCCGTCCGTCTGTCACAGCCAATTTTCTCCGAATCTACTGGACCAAATCATGTTAAAATTTGGTAGGTTGGTCTAATCCTATGACCCAAATACATATGTGCAAAGGAAATAAATATTATTTTAAAATAAGGGTCATTTTCGGGGAAAAAATAAGAAAATAAAAAAAAAAGTTTTGGAAAACTTACTATGTTATACATCAAATGAAAGGGCTTGTTATAAGGAATTTAAAATATATTTTTGTTATTATTGTAAAATAAATAGTTTTGATTTTATTCAAGAAAGAAGACGAAAATTGACTATTCCCCCCCCCCCCCCCCCTATCTTCGAAAGTACTGAGCCTAAAATTTTAAAAAAAAATACAAATTATAGTTCATTGCTTGTAGATTACAGGAAAACTTATAAGAATTCAATTAATTGTACGGAACCCTCTCCACGCGAGTTTAACTCGCACTTGGCTGGTTTATTTTATCCCAGATGTGTTAAAAAACATTATGTTCACGTCAATTTTTATTTTTATTTACTTTTTACTTAAGTTTATTGAACACAATCTTATATTTGATAGACAATAGGTCACATGTAACACTATTGCATTATCTGCCTTTAGGACATGTCGAGAAGTTTTTTAATAGATAAATACAAATTACACTGATTAAGCTAGCCCCAAAGTTTAAACTTGTGTTGTGGGATACTAACTCAACGGCACTATATTTTATTATAAATACATATACAGATAAACACCCAAGATCCAAGATAATTTTAAAAAGACAATGTCCCAACTTTTTAAAGTTTCCAAGAGACCACATGGTCATGGACATTCGCGGTCTTTCCCAAACTTTAACACATTTAAAAGCTACTTAAGTGTGCTCGTAATTTTTTTTTGTTCTTTCTTACTGATTTTATATAACTGCACTTGTTTCAAAGAAACTTCATACTTACTTAAGTAGTTACTTTGAAATTCTCAAAATATATGCGTCAAAATATAGACTTTGAAATACTAGTTATGTAAATTATCGTAGATTACTTAACAAATTTGAATTATACATATATACTTATACACACACTATCACGTATTTATCCCTAATAGGGCAGTATATAATAGCTTAATAATACAAATTTGAAGTATTATGTTATTTTCGGTCCCATTAAGTAAAGTAAAAAAAAATATTTTTATTTAAATTCGCAATAAAATGCTCACTCAAACCACTGCTTGCGTTCACACTCACAACTCGCGAAAATTTTCAATTATACAAAAATTTTACAAATAATAAAAAAGTCCAACTCACTGACTAACTATAGTAGATAGACGCTTTGATAAAGGAACACGAGTGGCCACTGATGCCTCGCGAAGACGCGAATCCACAGCAAGGATAGAAAGAGACAGCCGATCTCCACTTTCACTCAGCTGGTCCACTCACTTCGCCTGCGCAGGAGCACCAGCAAAATGCATCCTTCGGGCCCGCACTCCAAGTTATATGCACCAGATAGCATAAATTCCATTACCTAATCTTTCTATCAGATAATTCTGCAATTATGGCCATTATGGCAAACGATGTGGGATGTATTAGGCTTTGTCGGCATGCGATGAGCAATTTACCTAATGATGGATGAACAGCTAACGTGATAATGTTATGCAAGTCGAGCAATCTGTTACTTGCCCGGAGCCCATGTGCAGTAGCGGCGTTAGGGTAGGGCGCGGTTGGGCGACCGCCCAGGGCGCCAGATACAAAGGGGCGACAGGGGGCGTTTTTAGGCAAGGGGGGTCACATATAAATAGTGGCTGGTTAATGGCGGCAACTCCTAGACTCTTATTTGTATGCATATTGTAAACAAAGGGAGGAAGGGGGTGGGCCCTTCCTCCCTTCGTTTACAATGGGGTGGCAAATTTTAAGAATTCTATATTGTACTTGCACCCCTCCCCCCCGTCGGCAGAAATAAATCCTTTAAGATTGAAGCCTAACTCAGAGTCTAAATTGCAGTTGGGGGGGGGGGAACTCGCCCGCTGCTGGTAGAGCTAAAACCGGCACTGCCAATGTGACAACGATTTTGGTTGAATTCATTAAGTATCTCTGGCCTATACTCAGTTGTGAACTTCCTAAACTTAAAAAAGGACTTTTTTTTATAGCACGGGTGATAGTGTATATGTTACCGGCAATCTGTATAATCCGGCATTCTATGCAACACCTAGGCAATGTATAGAATGCCTAAAACGTGTAGGCAACGTATGAAATATTATTTATTGTATAGTTTGCCTAGGTATTCTATACAATACCGAATGCGCAGCTTTTGTCACTAAGTCACCTAGTCTTCGCTCGCTCGCTCCTGTCATGGTCACTGCACAGCCATAACCTAACCTACCTTCCGTGACTAATTGGGGGTTGATAATTAATAGATTACACACATTGCCGGTGGAACAGCAGACATTCTATACAATACCGAGGCATTATGCACAATTCCTAGGCAAATCGTATAATAGATATTAATATTCATAATATTTCATCAGTTGGGAGTGTTACCTCTGTGTGTAATTGCATTTTTTAACATAACAAACCAATTGTGAATAAATAATTCATTCTTCTTCTTTTGTCTTATTCTTATCCCACTCTTTATGTGGGGTCGGCCCAGCATGACAGGTTTTTCCATCTCGCTCTATCTCCAGTCAATTTGTCTGTCACTCCTTCCTACCCATATCCTCCTCACATTCCACCCAACGTTTCTTTGATCTTCCTCTGTTTCTATGTCCCTTTACTTGCATTTTCAAAACCTGCCTGGTTTTGCTAATTAATTAATTATACATATATAAATTTATTAAAAACTAAATAGATGACTTACATAATTCACACGAGATACTAAATAGTTAGTTAGTATTTTATTTTATATTCTTTAACTAATTGAGAAAGTAATTTTTCCCACAGAATAAATAATACTAACGTACAGAAGTCTCACTCAGCAAAGAAATTCAAAAAATATCTACTCAATGTGACTAGCGATATGGTTTAATTTAGCTCACGTCAGAACTCAGCACTTTTTCGTATAGATACCTCGACATTCATAGCAAGCCAATTTCATTCTTATTACTCTGGACAAACGATTCGTATAACTGAATTTACCACCCGGAGAGGCTGCCTGCGCGCATAGTAATAATGTAGGTACATTTTTGATACCTAAACGGGGAGTGACACAGGCCTGTTTTTACTGAAAAGAACAATCAGTGGTAATACATTTATCATGGGATTCGTGACGTAGGTAGTCTTGGGCCAAGGAGAAGAGAATATAGAGAATTTAGAGAAAATACCCTATATTATTGTTCCATGTTTACGCGTTAAAGCGTATTCCCGGAAGTCACCTCTTTTTTCTTCAAGACAAACTGCAGAAAGAACCACTGGAGTTTTTCAAATGATTAGGCTGTAAAAAAAATTAAAATAAAGCAGCCAAGTGCGAGTCGGATTCGCCCATGAAGGGTTCCGTAGCAGCAAGTAACATTTTACGATCTCGTTCAAACTAATTTTCGGTGGAAGTTTGCATGGAAATGTACATCATATATTTTTTTTAGTTTTATCATTCTCTTATTTTAGAAGTTACAGGAGGGGGACCAACATTTTACCACTTTGGAAGTGTCTTTCGCGCAAACTATCCAGTTTAGAAAAAAATTATATTAGAAACCTCAATATAAATTTTGAAGGCCTATCCATAGATATCTCACACATATGGGTTTGATGAAAAAAAAATTTCAGTTGTAAGTATAGGGAACCCCCAAAATTTATTGTTTTTTTTCTATTTTTGTGTGAAAATCATAATGCGGTTCATAGAATACATCTACTTATCAAGTTTCAACAGTATAGTTCTTATAGTTTTGGAAAAAAGTGGCTGTGACATACGGACGAACAGACAGACGGACAGACAGACATGACGAATCTATAAGGGTTCCGTTTTTTGCCACTTGACTACGGAACCCTAAAAACCCTACAGGTTGGATACGATCCCTGAGGTATAAAGGAAGACATACCTTGTATGACGTTGAAGAAATAATTTATTATTCTTTTGGGTCATGGATTGCTGAGTGAAGAATAGGAGTTGATTTTGCTCATTATAACAAAACATACTAAAACTGTTTTAAGGGTGAATTCCATAATACTGAACAACTTTCTTCGAGAAACATATATTGACGACCTCCGTGGCGTAATGGTTAACACGGTAGACCGCTAATCCGGAGGTTCTGGGTTCGATCCCCAGCCAGGGCAAGTTGGAAAATGGCCTTTTTCAAATTGTCCTGGGTCTTGGGTGTTTATCTATATATGTATTTATCATAAAATATAGTATCGTTAAGTTAGTATCCCATAACACAAGTTTAGAACTTACTTTGGGGCTAGCTTAACCAGTGTGATTTGTCCCTATATATTTATTTATTTATTATTTATTTATTTATTATTGAAATATGAAAAATATTTTTTTGCTTTCCATAAAAATTCGGTACAGCTGATCGCTCAACTTATTTGGGAGGTCAAAAATTATTTTTCAATGTTTCTTGGGAAAAATTGTTTAGTATCATGGACTGCATTCACCGTTATTATAGTTTAAGTATATTTTGTTACACCCTGTATACAAAATTTTTAATTCCAGTAATTTAATCCTACTCGTAAAAATATCGATTGGGTTTTCCCAAACATCGTTTTCCTAATTCATCATTGTTTTTATCAACTAGACTCAAACAGCATCGGTGCCAATAGTTACGTTTTTATTTGGGAAATTCCTATTAGGTGGTACCGAGTAGGGAAATACATATGCACCTCGTCATTTGGAATCGAGCTTCGAGCCCCTATATTAGCAAAAGGAGACGTGAGTGCGTAATGTGTTTTTGCTTGGTTTTTGCAAATGAATCTCTACCTACTCATACTGATTAGCAAACTCTACGTCGCTATATTTTCATAAACGGACTAAGTGCCGATATGAAACATTGATCAGGGTAAAGTGAATATGTCTTTATTATTTTTAAACGACTTCAAAAAATGAGGAGATTTTCACCAATTGTGGACGGATTTTGATGATTCTTTTTTTATATAAAAGCCTTTACTAACAAGTTGGTTTCATTTTAATTTCGTGAAGATATAATGAAGAACTATGAAAAATAGAAGAAACTCCTAAAAAAAGTTAAGTCGGTTGTTTTTTTTTCTATTTAAATATTTAAGCTTGCAGATTACTGTGTTTTCGCTCGTCTTTCAAAATGTGCAGAAGAACAAGATAAGGGTTCAAGGCTTCCAAATTTAGGAAAGGAAAAATTTAAGAAAAAGGATTTTTGGCGCGCCTTGCTCTATGGCGCCTAGAGTAAATAAATAAATAAAATTTATTATACTTATAAGGAAAAATCATGCTGCTTGAGCTAGCTTCAAAACTAAGTTGAAACTTGTACTATGGGACACTAACCCAACGATACTATATTTTATATTAAATACATAAGGATACTCGTATAGATAGATAAAAAGTAACCGCTCTATTCGCTCTAACCTAGAGCCAAACTAAAAACAAACCCTAGATTTTTGCCAGCCCTTACTACCGTTTAGGCTATTTTCTTACATGTTTTATTATTTATATGTAAGTATGCACATAGATCTACATATAATGGTATGATATGTAGGTTTTATAATGTAAACAATAACATTATGGAACTAACATTTTTACTCTGAGGAATTTGATTTAATATGAGTCACATCGCAGATATTGCTGCGAGGTGAAGCTAGGCGTTTGAAATGGATACCTAACAAAAAACATAAACCATTTATTCAATAAAAATCACACATATTACAAATTACATACCTACATTAAATTATATATGAAAAATCTTCCGACGCGTCACATCGAGTCAGTGTGCCCAGAATACTGGCAGTGTTCCCTCGCTGAATTGCGAGACTTATTCGTTGAGCAAAATAACTGCCAGCTCTGGGGTCTTCCGTTGCCTCAATAAGACGAGTTGTGATGTCTTTTAAAAAAAATTTAGCTTCCGGGCCCAAAGGACCCATCGTACAAAATACATACATTCAGATAAAAGTTCTAATCTACATTCAGTAAGTTTTTTTTTTTTCATACAAGCTTTTACTGTGAGGCCTATGTCAAGACAAATGTAATAAGCCCAAACAAACAAACAAGGCAAGAGTGAATAGGCATTTTTTGAGTCTGCGTGATACACCTTAGACCTCATCTTAGCTTCCCATCAGGCTAGATGAGGTCAAACGCACTCAAATCTCTAATAATAAAAATAAAAAAAACTCGACGGGGTTACGTCGTTTTATTACAGGGTTCCTATAGACACCTTCTAGCTCTATTATCAGATCAGCTTCTTGTTATAATAATATCGCATTGTCATCTGATTTACGTAAGCATACATAATTTTATCTCAATTGTAAACCGGGAAGTGGCTCAAACAAATAACTAAACAACAAATATGGTAAAAAACTTGGTAAAAATATGTAGAGAACTACGTTGTCTCTACTGTGACCACCACACGCATATTGCCGATCCTGAAGAGATCTTTTCATGCCACTTTTAAAGAACCTCATGCTTAGTCTATCGCAATGTTATTATTTATTATAACTTGCGTATTAATTATATTGCGTAATATTATAACTTAATAACATTAGATTTTTATATGTACTCGCAGTTGGATGGTATAAACCGCTAATTCACTAAACCTCTAGTTGTATGGCATTACAGCTCGGTTTTGTTAAACAGCTGAATATCGCTCAGCTGGATTGTCAATGTGTCACGTTTGACAAACCAGCTAACCACGTTTAGACCGCAGAATAGATTATTTGCACGTTATTATATTTTTATCAAACAAATTTATGACGAGGCAATTCATTGTTATTTTTTTATCACGCGTGACATTAAAATAAAACCTCAATTCAATTTCTTACTATGTAATCTAGTCTCCAACATGGAATGATACAAAGTTTGATGCAACTGGATACAGAAGAGTTTGTTAACGCAACATATTCTCAATGGCATAGCGGTTTCTCTCAGCCTTCATTTGATTAACGTAAACTCTCCATCTTGCCGGAAGGCGGGCGTCAAAATAACTATATGGGAACCAAGCTGAAGATCTACTTTATTCTTCTTAACCATTTGCAGTCCAAAATCATAAACGATGTTTCCGATATCTCTCGATGAAAACAGCTTACTCTCGGAACGCTGTGAAGAATTCCGAACTAAAATCTACAATGTTACGTCTTGCGCCGCGGTATTGATGAATATAAATCGTTCATGCTATTCTGCGTATGAGGTTTCAGTTATTTGACGCTGTTATACAAAACCGAGCTGTAATGCCAAACAGCTAGAGGTTTAGTGAATTAGCGGATTATACCATTCAACTGCAATATATAAAAGGACTTAGCACGAATCTCTTAGATTAAGAAAAGCGAATGTTAACATCCCAATCCCATCCTAACTAATATTATAAATGCGAAAGTGAGTTTGTATATTTGTTTGTTTGTTTGTTACCTCTTCACGCTTTATCTACTGAACCAATCTTCTTGAAAATTCGCATACACATAGTTAGGAGTACTGAGAAGGACATAGGGTACCTTTCATCCCGGAAAAAAGTAACGTTCCCGTGGGATTTGGGATACGCGAGCGAAGCCGCGGGCAAAAGCTAGTGATAACATAAGATTTAGATTGTAGAATGCAGTGGCATATAGCTTGCAATTACTTACGCTTGATTTCCACAGAGGCAGAGACTATATGGACCTCCACTTACTACGATCCTGACAGACCTCTGTCACTTCATTTACACTCATCACTCTTTTCATACATGCCCTCCAGTTACGGATGCTTCTAACCTTTTTCTAGAACGTCTGCAATCTGGTCGTTGAACGTTCGCCAAAGCTGACCCTGTCCTGCTCTTCCATTCACATTTGCCATATAAATATTTTTACTCTTACTGTGGAAATGGGCTACAAGTCAAGTGTCTGACATGACTGGTTTAATCAGATAAGTACATTTTATGCTCTTTGGGCGTACCCTGAACAATCTGCAAGACTTTTCTATCGACCATAACTGCTGTTATAATTAGCTCTAAAGCTAACAGAATACGAAAAAAATAATTAAACTTTGGATTCTTGTTTGTTTGTTGGAAGGGATCTGTTCCACTCAACCAAAATTTAATTTATTTATTATATCTTTATTGACAACAATGGTACAAAATAAAATTTTAAAGGGAGATACTTTTGAATGGTGGAGACTCAAAATGTTCTCTTTATCACGAGGTTAATTGTTCAAAATGTAAATAAAATTATCAATAAAAGCACCACGCCCCCTTATTTCCAAGTTACATTAATGAGGCATCGATGTGATAAGTCGATAACTAGGACGATTGCATGGCCACTGGCATGCAGGCGCAATCGGGGCGCGCCATATGACATGCATTCTGGCACATTTGCTGAGACACAACAATAAATAAGATCGAATGGGTGGCGCAGTTCACTGGCGCTACTACTGGTTTCATCATACATACGATACTCACTTTTGACTCACTACCTAGTCAATACTAAGCGATAAGGCCGCCTTTTGCGCATTTCCTAGTTTTTAGGGTTCCGTAGCCAAATGGAAAAAAACGGAACCCTTATGGATTCGTCATTTATTTATTGTAAAAACTAAATACAACGGTTTTCACCAATTACAGTATATAGAAAGAACTAGTCATGTTTGTCTGTCTGTCTGTTCGCCCGTATGTCACAGCTACTTTTTTCCAAAACTATACTCGTAACTGCGTTATAAACACGCTCGGATGAACGAGGTAATATGTTGTTTTTTAGCATTTCTCATTCCAAGTTACATTTGAACATATAACTAAGTTGTATAACATTTGGTAATCCTTATATAAAAATCTTTATTTTGATACATTACACTTGATAGGTTTTGAATAAAAAAAATATTTAACTACCAAAAAAACCCTCATTTTGTCTATTTTTTTTTAATTTTTTTAATTTCAGTGTCACTTTCAGTATTAAGTCGAATCTAACGACACCTCTCGAGTTCAAATACATCAAGCATCAAAGTAATATATGTACATACATACACTCGTAAAACTTATCCTTCTTTAAGCGCAGTCAGGTGAAAACATAACTCTCCTCCTGGGGCAGTCAAGTAAAAACGCCACGCCCCCTCATTTTTAACTAAAAACCTCGAAGTCAACATCGAAAGCGAAGGGAACCAATGGTAATCCATAAATAATACGACGCATCGAGAGGAAGGCTGCGTCCTTATCGACATACGGGTGGCATCACTGTCATCGCCTTGGCCTGATTCCGGCAATTCTTCCACTGGCTCTTTCCATCGCCAAAACAACAAGGCCACTTCTGTTTGTCTAGACTGGACCACTATCTATACAGGAAATCGATATACAGATCGTTGGTGGCCTAGCAGTTTAATTGCACTAGCTGTGTGTCGGTGAGGTATGAGTTCGATCCTCACTACACTCAACTTTTGTTTGGTGCAATAACACTTGCTTTCGGGGAATAAAAAATATAGTGAAAAGCTGTTAAAGTTTACCTTGTGTGTGTAATAGAGAAGGCAGTAAACCAATCTATTATATCTGCCAAAAATCGACATTGAGTACGTCTTTTTCAAATAAGATATGCTTTTAATTTTTTCAAACTAACGTCAACTATGTTAGGCGGTGAATTTAAGCCATTTTTTTTTGTTAGTGATTTTCTTCGCCACTTATTTATACTTTGAGGAAAATGCAATCAGGTTCGTGGACCCATTTAAATCCTTGCGAAACGAAATATGACTCATAGGGAAATTATTAAATCAAAGGGCCATGAATTTCTTAAATGTAAATTAAAACTGTTATTATTAAACCCCGGACCCCGGGCTCTCCAAAACTGTACAGAGGATAAAATTCCATTGGACCTTTTCTAAACTAATAAAAAATATAAACACATGACAAGGATATTATTAAATATTTGTCTGACAGAAATTTAAAACAGCATTAGTACAGAAAGTACTTCTTTTTAAGGTATCTCTTTAACTTGTGAAGGTCTTCTTTGCTCTTAGCTCGGTGGAATATTATAGTTCAGCAACACTCGCTATCCCGGTCTACTCTCGGATGTTTCGTAGCCAGGATTTCTTTCTACTAAACCTTTGTTTTTCTTGCCACTTTGCCCATCATTATAAGCTGAAAGAGATATTATCGATGATATTTTAGAACATGACCCAAGTATAAAATGGAAGTACAGCTAACTGAAACAGGAAGTACACTAGGTTTCGTGGGACTATTTTCAATATCTAAACACAAAACAAGCGGAAAACTAATTAAGGAATAATTGTATTTGTCTGATAATAAGATAATAAACAGTATAGGAAGTACGCTATATAACAATTCATGGGGCTATTCCATCATCTAAACACAAAACAAGGGCACTACTATTTGTCTAACGCAAATTCAAAACACAGGAAGTACGATACGAGTATAGCGGATCTTACAAAATATATACCAAAACTATTTTGAGGGTAGATACGTTTATTTATTTATTTAACTTTATTACAAATTTAATAGGCGGACTTAAAGCCGTAGGCTTTTTCTACCAGGCAACCCACTGGTGAAGCCGAGAAAATAAGACTTTAATAATTCAATTTTTTAAACATTAGTAATAATAAATTAGACCAAATACTAATATAATGATAGAATAGAAAGATATGAATACAATAAATAATTAAATTAATGATAACTTAATTGACATTTGCATGCCTAGACAGGTGAGAAGTGTGATCTAAAAATTGTAATTAACAACTATTGTAACCACTTTTACAGCAAATAAATATATTATTATTATTAATAGGAGGTATAAATTATGCTACTTTCATGAAGAAAAAAAATTACAATATTTTTTTTAAAATACAACGTGGCAGGGAAATACGCGTAATAAATTAAACCACGGTCTATACTAGATCATTATAGTATAATTAAATTAAAATAAAAACCAAAAAACAAAAATAATTTTCAGCATTTCCATACAGGCGCAGCGTAGGACACCCACCTGCTGGGTGGTCAGACGACCTGAGCAAGGTTGCAGGAAAACGCTGGATGCAGGCCGCTTCCGATCGGTCGTTTTGGAAATCCTTGGGGGAGGCCTATGTCCAGCAGTGGACTTCCTGTGGCTGATATGATTTCCATACAAAAGTGTGAGGCCGCCCGAGCGATTTGTATAGGAATGTCGATTTTTTTTTTGTTTTTTGACTGTTATTTTAATTTCATTATACTTTAGTTATCTAGTATAGCCCGTGGGTTGATTTGTTACGGGTATGGTATGTCCCTTCCACTTTGTATACACAAATAGGTAAGCTATATATCTTCTGCTTACCTATTTGTGTATACAAAGTTAGTCTGTATATATACAGACTGACTTTTATACCACCAGCCAAAACAGCAGCGCTCAGTCAAACGGATTTTTATGGGAAGACGAAAAATTTTCATCGATTTTTAATAACTTTTTTATAGAAAGTAGTTCAGTATCATGGACTGAACTTGCTCCAAAAATTTGGCTGATGGTTTAAAAGTTAACCTGTATACTGTACATATGCTACATATATTCCCACATACTTTCTGTCCATGATGCTGAACAACTTTCCCCAAGATACATAATACGAGTATATATCAAAATATGAAAAGCTTCTCACATAAACTCGTTTCAGCTGATCGTTCAACTTGTATGGAAGGTCAAAAAAATATCATATTTCGCTATATGTTTCTTGGGGAACGTTATTCGGTTTATGGACTGAATGTTCCATCAAATATCCAGTATATACGAGTATATATAGACCAAGAAGAGCATTTATAGATCAATTAAAGGAGAAAGTTGACGCCGTGTCGTATAGGGAGGTCAAAAGGATGGCTCAAGAGAGGGAGACATGGAAACTACTCCACCGACAAGAACGTAGTTCTTAAATTATAAATTATAGATAGACATATTTTATAAGATGTTACGTAGTAGACCTTCCATAATCTAAACACGAAACAAGGGCAACATATTTGTCTGACGAAAATTCTTATGGATTTTCGTCATCATCAATAGGAAATGTGTAGGAAGTCGCAATCTGGCTCTTATAGTGTTTTTTTTCACTTTCTGACTTCCACTGCTTATCAGAAAGATAAACAGAATAACCGACAACATCAACAACAAATCGTACAGAGATAGTAATGTAATGATAGAGTCATTGACAAAATAATTTCATTACAGTTTGTGTGCCAGGCAAATTAAAAAAACCCTGACTTTTAAGCGTTCACCCCCAATAACTTTTAAATGGCTAACCGAATTTTATCAAACATAGCTAAGAACCATCTCGACAGACGAGGCCCTCGATTAAAAAAATCGGCATCAAAATCGGTCTATTCGTTTAGGAGCTACGATCACAGACATATACACAGACACGTCAAACTTATAATACCCCTCTTTTTCGTTGGGGGTTAAAAATAGTCTCGTGCAGTGAGTGGCTTTTTCGACCATCAGTATGGATAACCCTTAATATTTTCTTTCAAATTCATATTTTGATCGTTAGAAACTAATTACGTCCAAATGTATGCAATTTCTTTGAAATTTAAAAATAAACGGGCAAGTGCGAGTCAGACTCGTACATGAAGGGTTCCGTACCTCCGTACAATGTTTTAAAACGCTGAAGAAACATGTTTCTTGTATGACAATCCCCTTTAATTTTTAACTTGTTTATTTTTAGTATTTGTTGTTATAGCGGACATAATAATACATAATCTGTGAAAATTTCAAGTATCTAGTTAATGCCATTATAAAGATCTAGTTAAAAAGGCTGAAAAAACACGGTTTTTGTATGACTACCCACTTTAACACGGCCACAGTAATACATAATCGGTAAAAATTTCAAGTGTCCAGCTATTACGGTTCAAGAGATAAAGCCCTGTGACAGACGGACAGACAGCGGAGTCTCAGTAATAGGGTCCCGTTTGCACCTTTTGGGTACGGAACCCTAAAAAATGCTGAAATCTGACGTCATTTCAAAATAAAAGCTAGACTATGGTTGTATGGAAAAGTCTAGGGCAAGAAGCTCAAGAGAAACATTTTACTCCTTGTATCTTTAATGCCGGGTGCCCATGTAAATCAATATGCCCGTTATCACCAATGGCGACGTTATAATTATAAAATAAGAAAGTAGAATGGCGCCTGTAGTTATTGTGGCGGCTGCTATTCTCGGGTCAGCTCAACTGCATTCGTATTTGTGCGAAATATCAAAAATTGCAAAACATGGCATCAGTTGCTGCAAATCCTGCCGTTACGCAACGCGTTGGGCAACAAAGTCCAAATATAAACGAATTAACAAACCTCTGGCCATCCGGCATCAGTGAAATTATTTTTTGTTGCATAAGAAAGCTTGACTTTCTGCAAGCAAGGATATACGCTGAAGGCGGTACGCTATCTTTTTTATATATTGAAAAAAGTTTAGTAGTTTTGATTTTCGTGTGTGTAAGTGGCCAACACAGATGTCAGATTTTTCAAGCAGACTAAAGTCTTGGGGAATAAAGCTAATGGAAATTAAAATAACTACTTACAGGTTCCAGAATATCATATCATACAACGATTACAGCCGTGACCAACGGCTTAAAGTGCCTTCCGAAGCTCGGAGGTTTGTTTGTACTCGTAATAGAGTTTGTAAAGAACTTTATTGTACCAAAAACATTTAAGTATAAAATGACAACATAATACGAAAGAGCAAATAAACAAAGGTGGACTTATTCTATGTATCTCTTCCAGTCAACCTGCGATAGATATTTTTGCGCCACTTGTGGTCACGCATCCAATTGCGGACCACGCCAAATATGACGAAATTGGCATTCGGACAATAATCAAACAACATCAACCACGCAATAACACATTACTTGAACGATGAACTAGGCTTTCAGGTAGAGTTATGATGTTTTAAACTTTTAAATAGCCACTGCTGGCCAAAGATCTCCCACATCTCCTACTCGATCCTGTTTAGTGCGAGTTGCAAAAATGCTTGATGTCTTAACACTAACGATTCAGGAATTTAGGGTCATAACAGCCTACTTTTTATTGTTCTTGTTTACATTCTACGGATTCAAATACATAACGAGTAGGGCGTGTCACTATAATTAATGCAAACGATCGTATGAAGAAAACGAAATCGGTGACAAAAGCTATGAATGGATTACAAAAATTCGGTCAATCTCGTGACGCAAAAAATCTGATGATGATGATGAATTACGAAGAGAAAGAACGCAACATATTCCTCACCTACATGATGTTTTTCTTCTTTTACATCAAGGCTCTTGTCGGTGTCATTGTATGAAAATAGACGCACACAATGCCGATTTGTGACAAAGATAGTGGAGTGGGTAAAGAAATATCTACTCAATGTGGTTAGCGATATGGTTTAATTTAGATCACGTCAGAACTCAGCACCTTTTCGTTTAGATACCTAGACGACCATTGCAGGCCAATTTCATTCTTATTACTCTGGATATACGATCGTATAACTGAATTTACCACTCCGAGGGGCCGATGCGCGCTTGGTAGGTATATTTCCGATACCTAAACGGGGAGTGACACAGGCCTGATCAAACTCGTACCTCACAGACGCACAGCCAGTCCCTTAAACGCTTGGCCACCGTCGCTTCCTACATACTCACAAAGATCAAAATCAGATGATGGACACCGATTGATTGAACGATGTTGAATTAATTAACCGTTAAAATACACCGTATCGGACCTGCAAAATTGGTGTAATTTTTTTTTTGCATATTATATAATGGTATAATATGCAAAGAAAAATTACACCAAGAATTCAAAGCAGGATGCTATAGAATTATGTACTTACCATCTTTGGATACGCAACCTGTCTTACTTAATTATAATTTATAAATTATTAAACAGACTAGGAATCGGTGTTTTTGGATGAGATCCCTTTGTAAGAAAATCATGCGTTCTGCGGTACAACTTTTACCGACATACTCGTACATGTACACACTACTATAAAAATATTTAAAAAAAAACCCAATAGATTACTTCGTCAGCAGCTAACTTTCATTCAGAAGCTTATAGCTACGAAATCTAATCATCAAGTCCAAGAGCAATCAATCGCTCAAGGTCACTGCTAATCCCTCCCTTGTAACCCCAATCCGCGGCGGGGTGTCACCGCGGTTGCCTTCACTCGCTCGCCGGCCGCGTCGCCGTGATCTTGGCCCGAGCACTGTCACCCTGGCCCCGAGGCCTTATCGGAGGCGCCGCCCGCGGCCTATAATAGCTGGGCCGGCGTCTCCTGCTGCCTCCACAGTGGATCGTGCCTCCGTCAGATATGTTCCGCGCCCTGTGCATCATCGCTCTTGTCGCCGCCGCCCGCGCTTGCAAACCCTGCAGTGAGTGACTGTTCCTTACTCTGGAAGTCTGGACTATAAGGATCTGTGTTGTGATGTGTTTCGACATTATTTCTAAGTGCTTGACGTGGTACGCAGTGGTAAGTCAACGTTTTCCGGCAACGGAAAAGTAAGTTGATGATTTATCACTAGTTTGTCTCCATATTACCTAACGTCAATAAACATTAGAAAAATGTCTTGAATATTCAATTTTGTTCAAGTTTAATTTCTACTGGAGTGCTGTTCAAATTCGGTTATGTCATGGAGTGCTAATAGAAGTGGTTTTAGAGAGCGCTGCAAGCTTGGTGCAGACATCAATAAAGCGATGTTCATTACTGTGGCAAGTGCTAAGTGCCTCCTAAGTACAAATAGAAATTCCGATGTTATTTTTATCATCTTCTACCAATAATCTTCCGGAAATAATGCATCCGCATCGTATTTAGTCGCTCTATTTGAAATTGTATTTAGGTAAATTTCAATAATCTTAAATTAAGCCTGAAAATATAGCTGTCCTTTTTCAGTATCGTTTTTGTGTGATGCAATGCAGACAAGCGTTGCAATATAGCCATTCTAGTTTACTATTATGTGAATACTTACCTACATAGTTATCGTTATCAAACAAATCCCAACTTAACCCGGTTTCGTGACATTAAAATTATGACATTCTATGCTCTTCGTCCATTCTGCAATATGTGCACGCCACGCCGGTAACAACTACTTAACGCCTTTGTTTATTTTACATAACCCAATATATGAAATTAATTTCTTATGTAGTTTTCGTCTGAATCTGCAGTTAACATAGATTTTTCAAAAGTTAAATGAAATCGGTAATGCCCATAATATGATAGTGCTTGTCTTTTTATCCGGCTATGGCGAATCCAAAAGGAGGGTTATGTGTTTTACCGCTATGTATGTATGTTCATCTGTTCCCTCGTATCTTTAATGATATGACGCCTTGACGACCTCCGTGGCGTAATGGTTAACACGCTAGACCGCTAATCCGGAGGTTCTGGGTTCGATCCCCAGCCAGGGCAAGTTGGAAAATGGCCTTTTTCAAATTGTCCTGGATCTTGGGTGTTTATCTATATATGTATTTATCATAAAATATGGTATAATATAGTAACGTTGAGTTAGTATCCCCTAACACAAGTTTAAAAACTTACTTTGGGGCTAGCAATCAGTGTGATTTGTCCCTATATATTTATTTATTTATTAATTATTTCTGTTACTTTCAGCATGCGGGGTGGCCCGGGGTGGACGTGTGGTGGGCGGCCAGGCGGTGTCTCCCGGGGAGTTCCCCTGGCTGGCGGCGCTCAAGAGGGACGGGAAGGTCATCTGCGGAGCCACAGTCGTTGCCAAGGACCACCTCATCACCGCTACCCACTGCGTTCATGGGTAAGCTTGTCAAAAAATCTCATATTCTTAAAGTTCTTTACAGTTCTCTTCAGTACACAGCACAGCCAGACTTCGTATGATCTTCAGTAATATTTTCTTTTCTACAAAAAAAATTACCAGCTTCATTTTCTTTGAAGAGTTTCTTCCATATCTCCAAAATTCTTCATCATGTCTTCACCAAATGAATATGGAAACAAATTGGTAATGAAAGCGACCAAATTGGTAATACTCGTAAAAACTATCAAATAATAAAAACAAATATCGCGACATACATTAAAAAAATTAAAAAAATACAGGTCCAATTGACAACCTCTTTTTTTTACCTAACTTTTTTGAAGTTAGTTAAAACTTCTGAGGCACCTACCCATTTTGAATCTCGCTTACGCTTTCACATTTCATTTAATGCAAAATATATTTTTAGATTTCCTATTTCCTATATTTTATATCGAAATATAAAAAGATATTTTTTTGTTTCCCATACAAGTTGACAGCTGATCCGATTTTGTATGGAATGCAAAAAAATATTATTCATATTTCGATACATGTTCCTTGGAAAAGTTGTTCAGTATTATGGACTGAATTCACCCTTAAAATAGTTTCAGAAAACCTAGAAAACATAGTTAATGCTGAAATCATCAAAACCCAAAGTGCTGAAGGCTTAAGGCCGTGCTATTGAATAATATCCTAGAACCGTTAGTAGAGATAAGAATTTCATGAATCATAGTAACCTCGTTTATTCCACGTGTTCAAACAAATACGGCTATCTGAGTAAGGTCAAAGTCATAGGAAACGCAGCGGAGGTCGCTGTTATCAGCCCTTAGGATAGAGGTTGCAGGATTCGATTCTTCAAGGTGCTTAGATTTGCTTAGAGACTTATACCTTTGACTTACAGGTGCTCAGAGGATTTTTTTATGTCATACTTACATGTAAAATATATAAATAAAGTCGGGCTAATGTTGAGGTAGGTCCGTGTAACAATAACGACTTTATATCATCTACTGCGGGCACCAATAGCTGTGCCAATAGGTAGGGATGAGGACTGGGTCCAAAAAATTGTATTTTATTTAGTCTGTCAGTTAGATTATCTAAAAACAATTGACCCACATTTTTCGGTTTAACAAAGTAGTGAAAATTCACAAAGCTATAGCGCGTCGAAGTTTTGGAGTAGGGGTGATTGACGTCACCGTCAAGTGAAAATCGTATTAGATCGTGAAGTCATGCGGAAATTAAATGCGCTGAACGAATTATATAAAAAAAGAAAAAAATACGTTAGTATACAATATTTATTAATAATCTACTAGATGAGTAAGCTAAACATTTTTTTTTAGCCCAAATCCGTATTTTTGCTAAATAGGCTTTTAGCCCAGAAGTACTTAGACGAATAAATAAGCTGGTAAAGAAAATAATATTGACGGAGAAGCACCGGATAATCTACAAGGGGATTTTTGCCAACGGCCAACCTTACATAATTACGGTCTTCTGTAAAACATTGGTTTTTTTATGTTATAGGGCGGCAAACGAACAAGTGGGTCACCTCATGGTAAGTGATCACCACTGCCTATGGACAACTGCAACACCAGGGGTGTTATGTTGGACAAAAAAAAATTGGTATGCACCAAAAAAATGGGATTCTGTTAGAACTAAAATCTGAAGCTATGAGTATAATCGTGTGTAAAGACAAGAAAAAAATCTATTTGTATTAGGCATGCTGTCGAATTTCTACAAAGATCTAGTTAACTTCTGTTTGTATCACACCAAACAATCTCCGACACCTCGCTTTAAATATTTGATTTCCTATTGAATATTTGAATATTGTAGTAGGTACTATATCCACTAATTAGACACACATACGTCATCTGCAAACAATGACTATTTGGAGAACAATGTGGGTGAGCAGAGCGATTGGAGAAATTCCATAATTACTGAAAAGTGCCTGTGGTCTTATGTCAACATAGCATTAAGAGCGTACAAAGCTCCTTATAAAGAGGATAGAGCTTAGAAAGCAATAAAACTAGATATTTTTTAAAACTAAAGTGATTCTAATAGTTACATTTTCGTCTAAGGGACAGTTTAAACTATTGATCCCATTTCTGATAAAAAAATTAACCATCAAAAACTTTTTTAAACTAATATTTATGACGCTCAAACTTATTCTATTATTATTCTTTATTTGTTTATTTATTATGGCATACACAACAGGTAACAATCAATTCCATGCTTAAGTCTAGAAAAAAAGTTACAGACACTGCTCTAGACTGAGACCCAAAAGCGTGTACACACAGCATGACAGGCAATGTAAACATTGTTAAGCTCGAGATAAATATTTAAATTGGCAGCAAAAAATTTAAATAAAAAGGTTACATAAATTTTTCTTTAAACTAAGTTACAAAATATTTTAAAGGACAATATTATATACTTAGTACATATACTTAAGTATATCTAAACAAGAATAGTAAACCCATAAAATAAGCAGATATTACAGGATTTCAAAACTTCAAAAATATCGAACATCCTAGAATCAAGAGTCTATAAATAAAACCCACGCCAAAATTCTACGCAACGGAAAAGGACAAGGACAGGTCTACGCAGCAATTTTTTCTTAGTAATGTCGATAATTACTAAGAAAAAATTGCTGCGTAGACCTGTCCTTTTCTCAAGTTGACCACCAACACCGATTGCATTTTCCTCCTTAACCAAATAAGCTATGCAAATCAAATTACACAACCGCTAAAACATCTCCTCACAATCACAACAATGCAAACTGCATCCAACACATCAATCACTCAGGCACATAACATAACGGGTGCATTCGTTGAATTTCAGTGGCGTATTTACACTATGGCCCATGTTGATATTAAAAGGGCAGCCAAAGTAAACGCACAATTTGTAGTACGCGTCTCAAGCTATATCACTCAGCGTCTTTTGAATTCAACTTGAATAAAACAGACTGTCAAGTACGAGTCGGAGTCGTACATAAAGGGTTCCGTACCTCCGTACAACGTTAAACGCTTAAAAAAACATGTTTCTTGTATGACGACCCCTTTTAATTTTTAACTTTATCTTATTTATAGTATTTGTTGTTATAGCCACAGTAATACCTACATAATCGGTGAAAATTTCAAGTATCTAGTTTATGCCATTATAAAGATCGAGTTAAAAACGCTGAAAAACACATTTCTTGTATGACGACCTCTTTCATTTTTTACTTTATCTTATTTTTAGTTATAGCGGCTACAGTAATAAATAATAATCGGTGTAATTTTTAAAGTGTCTCGCTATTGCGGTTTAAACCTTTCAAGAGGTAGAGCCATGTGACAGACTCCGTCTAGACGGACGGACAGACAAACAGACAGCTAAGTCTCAGTAAGTGGTCCCATTATTGGCACCCTGGGTAAGGATCCCTAAAATAAAAATGAAACCAAGAGCTTCTACCAAGAACCCCAAGATTTGATTTCTTCTTTTCATCAAAAAATGACAAAACGCTTTTTTTTTGGCTTTTTGCCTATATAGGTACGAGTATATTGTGCAAGTCGTTAGATTTGAACTCAGACCTCACAAGCACAAAAGAAACCTAAGCCACCGCTATAAATTGTAGGCCCAGTGCGTTAAATCTGAAAATACGCGGTGCATTTCTCTTACATAAAGTTGTAAGGTTGTGTTGTTGTGACAGACAGACAGGTCGCTCAGGTTTCGTGGATTGTCGCTAATTAGTGCTGGGCGCCGGTAACGGACCTCGCTTTTTGCATAATTCGCGGACGCCATCGGATTTCGCAGAAATTGGATCAAGGGTCAAAAGTAAGAAACGGTACAATTACCAATGAACTAATGAAGGATACTAAGATTCGCCTCCTTTTTCATTGTGCGAACCGCTAAGGTGTGGAATTCCCTCCCTGCGTCGATGTTTCCCCATACATATGATTTAGGGATTTTCAAGGCGAGAGTGAATAGGCATTTTTTGAGTCTGCGTGTTACACCTTAGACCTCATCTTAGCTTCCCATCAGGCTAGATAGAGGTCAAACGCACTCAAATCTCTAATAATAAAATAAAAACTAAGTACAAATGGGGTCTAGTGACACGAAGGACCAGTTTATTCGATATGGTAGAGTAGGGACCTAATTTTAAGCGAAGATAAATTATTTTGACAAATGTTCAGTTATGTACGTCGTCGTACGTACCTACATGCTATTATGGTGTTCAGTTCAAGTAAAATAATCTTTAAAGAGATTTAAAGATACTCAACTGTAATCGAGATTTAATTCATAATAAATTAAAAGTACCTTCCTATATATTACAATAATTAATGTATCAGGAATGAGAATACACTTTCAAATATTCACTGAGGTTTACTTTACGGACAGTGTCAGCCGGACGTGGTGTGACTTTTGATTCTTAATTTTTCATAAAATTAGTAGACAGACAGACAAGCATTTTAAGGCCGTACCTGAATTTTCCCGGGTCCAGTGCTGCCCCCATTTAAAATAAATCATTTAAAAGAAAACGGAGACATTATTTAAAGTTTTGCTACTACCAAGTCCTAGATAACCCTTCAAAGTATTTTATGAACTACTGTTTACAGTTTAAAGTGAGAACGTTAAGCTTTACTACGCACATTTGCCAAAAGTGGCCGTTTTTCGCACGGCCTTAAACTATCATAAGGCTTTTCTACATCTATGTTATGTAATACTATATCAATTCAATGGCCCAGATTAACTATACAGGAGCGTTGCTGCAGTCCGGCCGGTCTTCCGTTACCTATCTTAGAAAAGTTTAATCAGAATAATTTTAAACAAAAAGAGCTACTTCAATTTCAGGTTTTCATAAGTTCCACTTCACCAAAACTCACTTTCTGAATGCAAATGCTTGATTTATTGACAAAATCATTAAAATTTCTTTATGTGTGCATAGAATTGGTATTTGAGGAGATCCCTCGATTTTTCAAAGATTTTCACTTGGTGACAATGGCACTAACTTGCATGTCTATAGGTACCCCCTTTAAACAAAAAAAATAATTTTCTAAGTCGGTTAAAATAAGTAATTAGTAATAAAAACAAAAACAGCGTGTTAATGAACTAACGCAAAACCTCTCAGATGGTACTTCAGCCCATGAAAGCAAACCCAAAAAAAAATTTGAATTTTCATACAAACTGACCAGCTAATCGAGTCAATTTGTA
The DNA here is from genome assembly GCA_963576875.1 of Acrobasis repandana. NCBI lineage: Eukaryota > Metazoa > Arthropoda > Insecta > Lepidoptera > Pyralidae > Acrobasis > Acrobasis repandana. Next base: position 18,295,378 of record OY756225.1, read on the forward strand.
TGAAAATCCGATTTTTTTTTGGGTTTCCTGAAAGTTGTAGAACGAAAGTTGTTCAGTTTCATGGGCTGAGGTACCATCTAAGAGGATTTGCGTTAGTTCATTTACACTTTGTATACATTCGCTCCTCCCTTTTTTGAAGTCGTTTAAAAATATTTTATTTTCAGACATAAAAATAACATAGTGGAAGTAACGATCAACAAATCCCAAAGTATCTAAAAAGTATTACTTCAGTAGACCTTTAAAACCCTTTTATTTACGGTAACAAGTGATAAGTGGATAACCTTCGCCGCTTTTCAAAAAGCACATTTTCTCTTTCATTACAAATTATGCAAATATTCGCACTTTAGGGTCGCGACACACAAATATTTGTTATCTGATGATCTTCACTTTCTAGATGCGCAAACTCCACCTGTTTGCACAGAATGCAAGTTATTGCAAGTATTTGCAAGTGCAACGGAAGATTGAGTAATAATGACAATAGACCTCGAATAGTACTAGATGTTTAGCATTATAATAGTAGCCATTGGTTACCTATTTAGACAAATGGAGTCAAGTTTGCTTGTTACAAATAGTGTGTTATTAGAGTTATTTGAGCAGAGGTATTGTGTAACTATTGACAAAGAATAGTTTAGTTCCTTGTCAGGACTTCGTAATGATAGAATCATGGACTATCAATGGACAATCAATGGACTCAGTCAATGGCTCTGAAACAAAATATAAACGTCCATCCACCGACAGCATCACTGTTTTTTTTTTTAGTTAGTAGTATCCTATTGCAGGAAAAGGCATAACCTTCTTCCTTCCATATTGCATTATCGCTTTCAAGCTATGAGTGAATGGATGCCAGCAAGCTGCCTTGGATCATGAATCGTGGCAGCAAGAATCGGGGAGGCTTTTACTTAAATATCCAGTAAAAAAAACTAGTGTAAATATCCATCAATCCAAAGACCTAGAAATTAAAAGTTGATCCATCCACTTGACTTAAAGTCTTGTAAATTTTTACTTAAGTGTGAGATCCGGTTTCTTTACCTTATAACTGATCAATGTACTTAGTAACGTGGATAGAGGGCATCCAACGGACAAAATTAATGGATCTTTCCTATCAACACTGACGTTTCCATTCTCCCATTCCCATTATACTTCAAACCGCAATCTTTTTTATTTAATTACTATAAATACACACGACACGATAGGAACCGTTAGTCTATAATCTCCAAAGATTCCATAAGTGTATAGGACGTGAACTTTGACCTTCCTTTTTGAGTTGGAAGTGTGTCAGAAGCATAATTAAGGCAGATGTACACGTGTCCAGTCGCTGGTACCAGACTCGCTTAGGTATATGTTAACCTTGGATACCGTATGAAACCTTTGCAGTAAGCTTATAGGTACTTAGTGAAGGTACCCATTTAAGAGCCCGTATGATAGTACTTAGAGCGATCTTAAATATTATGAATTTTAACGAAATACTCACTTTGAAATAAAAACAGCAAAGTTCAGGACTAACTCTATACATAATATGTTTCGACAACACGATTGCTTAAAATTTTCTCGATAGAAAAAAATTGCGATGTTGGCAATGAGCACATACACGGTTGGTGCCAGCGATGGATTGCTATTGATAATGGCAGCTGCTGGATTCGTGTAAACCAGCGGTCACGTATCAATTTCTGTTTCATTTAATTACAGCTAATGCAACAAAAATGTGTGTTACTGACCAAGATATTATTAGGATGAAATTAAGAGAATTGGTTATCTTTTTGGATTTTTTTAAGCTTCTGACGACATAGAATTTTGGAGAATGTAAGAAAGTTGGTAAAAATTGTAAGGATGTATAAAAAGCACCGTTTAGGAACCGACTCATAAAAAAAAAATAGTTGTATGGGCCGCAGGTAGAGTCAAACCGCCGTATTCACAATACGGCGGAAAGAAATTATACGTGACATACTTGTACAGAAATAAAGCGTTGAAGTGATGATATTGGTAATATGCGTGTCTTTTGCTTTGCTTGCCCCTTAAAGAATAAAGATATGATAGTTTCTGTTTATCTCTAGTTCCTTGACTTACGAATATCGATTTCAAATTCACACCATGTCCAAGTGGAACAATCGGTTCGCATAACAATCGCTAACAAAAGGACCACAAGCGCATCCAACGCATATGATCTTGACTCCTTTTCTCTGACCTTGGAGCTGCATAGAGGTGTTACGTTAACTGACCGGGTTTCTGCTTGTGTTGAGTACTAATTATAATGTCAAAGTGGTGGTAATGGCATACTTTACTGCAATTTGAATTGATAAATTTTATTATTGTCGTTCTCACTAGCTCTATGTTTATGTACGTGTACCGCAAGGGCGTGTATTTGATCCTCAACAGGTTGTCTTTATTGTAATCCAAACTCATATTGGGTCAAATTTTTTGGAAGAAGTATAGTTTTTGACACGCAAATAAATTCTAGGAGAGGGAAATTGCTAGGGCACCTTATTAGGCATGATGAGTTTTTTAAAAGTAATATTGAAGAGAAAAATACAAGCAAAGAGGCAAATGAAGATCTAGAGACAGATTTATGAAACAATAGAAAGATGAAGTCCATGTTTTCAATCTACAAAGATGTAAAGGAGTTGGCTTTGGACAGAGAGCAATGGAAGGCATTGGTTGCTATAGTATATATTTATTTCTCAGCTTTTGCAAATTTAAGTTTGTAACAGCAAAAATGAATTGCTTGTCATCCATTGAACAAATTAGTACTTGATGTCTTCTTTCCTATGAACAAGTTTCTACAAACAACAGGCCAGGACAGGACCCTGTTTAAAATTTATATTTAGCACGCAAACAGCCAATGTGAGAAAAGTAGTAAATAAAAAACGACGGGTTGCACTCCGGGAGTGCCGGCAGAAGTGAAAACTTGAATATTAACGTTGTGCATTTTTGATATTTTGGAATGGTTAGGGAATAATTTTGCACGAATTGCTTTAATTATCAGTATAAAAGTACTATCATTTATGTGGTAAAATACAATATTTATTTATTGCGCTATCGTACACAAACATGACAATTTATATTACATTAAAATGTCCTGACGCAAGTTTAAAATTTTTTACCCATTACAAAAAAAGTGCACAACGCCGCTAAAGAAGTTTTCACTTCAAAAAGGATTTGAACCCGGGACCTCTCGCACCTTTAGCGAAAATCATACCCTTAGACCAACAAGCCGGCTAACAGCTTAGTCGAAATTATAGTATAAATACTTCCTCTCTTACGCCGCGCCGGCTGTCATCCCCGTCTTACGAATTTTCGATCAGGACACGTGTCCTGACGCGAGTTTAACATTTTTTCCCATTACAAATAAAGTGCACAACGCCGCTAAAGAAATTTTTACTTCAATAAAATTAAAACTCTCATTTCAGAGTCGAAGCAGATCGGCTGTCCGTTCTGGTAGGCGAGTACGACGTCAACAACTCTCGTACTGAGGGCTTCGAAGTGGCCCACGTAGTCCAGCACCCTGACTTCAACCGCTATACGTATGACAACGATATCGCGGTGCTAAGACTGGCCGAGCCGCTTCCGGATAATCTGTACAGGCCTGCCTGCTTACCCGGTAAGTTACTTCATCTAAATAAAGGAATAGGTTACACCTTTGAAATTAAAACAAAATTTAGAATTAGTGTAAAAAATTACAGGGAGAAGAGAGGAATGCAAGCTCCTCCACTTAACTCCACTGACAAGAGAACCTCCACCGAAAATCTACAACCTGCAACACATTTTTAGAATATAATTTATATTCAGTGATTGATATCTATTACTGTAGCCCATAGACAACTTATAGGGCAGTGTCCATCGAATAATGTGACTATAGAGTATATCTGTATCCATATTCTTGTAGATGATGAAGATACTTTGGAAGGAGTTGACGCAGTCGTTTCTGGATGGGGCAGTACCATAGAAAAAGGACCATCGTCGGGTATACCGATGAAAGTGAGTTTGTAATTTTCTTTATGAATTATAATAGGTATCTCTATAAATTACCCAACTGTAAAAAGCACTTGGAAATAAGATATCTAGTATTGGCGTCATATCAATGTGCTGAGGTCAAAAAAATTGGAAAACGCAGAATATGTAAAGTACTTCTACTGCGCAGTTTGTAAAAACTGTTCGAGTACCTATGTCAAATGGCCGTACCTTATGTATTAGTAAGTGTCTAGAACTCTAGATTTATTCTCTTTTGTCATAATATCTATCTTCTTATATCTCACAGGCTGATGTTCAAATCTGGGCACAAGACGACTGCACCGGCGCAGGCTACGGTCGCAGAAAGGTCACTCCTCGGATGCTGTGCGCCAATGCTCCCGAAAGAGATGCCTGTTCAGGCGACTCTGGGGGCCCTCTGCTTCTGCCACAACCACACTTCACTATAGTTGGTAAGTATGGTAAAATATTATGTAAGATATTTGCTTATCCGTCAAATCCGGAAAAAACCAAATATACAATAGTTGAACAATGGACGCCCGGTCGGATTCGACCGATAGGTGGTTGACGGGTTAATTACTAAAGAGATGTTTCTTTATAGTGAGTAATATACTATATGGCTAGAGGAAAGGAGGCTAAAAGAATCTAAAAGTAAGCCAACGAGTGTCATGTGAACATATACAACCACATTCAGTGTAAGTAGTAATGGTAGACGTATATACAAATCCAAATAGTGACGGGTAAATGACTGACATGATTCCTTTGGGTCTTGCGGCCCTGGGCGCTATGTGCTTGCTTAAAGCTACAAGACCCCTAATGCTCTGTCTGCCCCATTGGATCATTCTCACTAGTTCCATGGAACTATTTGCCGATGGAACTAGTGAGAAGGATAGGGATAAAGATGTGATAGTGTATTATGGTCCGAGAGCTGGCACGAATTTTTGGGTAGGTATTTGAAGTTGAAAACTTGTCACATACCTCTCCTATTGTACCCCAACACGGAACTGCTGACCTGGCTGGTGAGTAGCGGGGCTAAAGCAAACTATAAATTTTTAAAAGTTTTTTTTTTTTCTAAAAATGTATTAGTTGCAATATGCATTTTTTATTGTAGTAGTTGTAGTTTAATGTTTAGAGAATAAAAAAATCAATAAGCCAAATGATTTAGTCGGGGCTTTGATATTGCCAGGCGCGTGCAAAAGTATTTTTCAAAAAAATATAAAAAAGGTACAACTTGAAATTTTAATAGGGTATTACTTATAACTAAAAAATAAGATTCTCGAAGAGACAGGTCATTTTGATGGGACTTTGTACCTGCCAGGTCAATCTAAATAAATCAAAATGGTTTAGCCCCGCTACTCACCAGCCAGGTCTGCAGTTCCGTTTTGGGGTATAATAGGAGAGGTATGTGACAAGTTTTCAACTTGCCTCAAATACCTACCCAAAAATTCGTGCCAGCTCTCGATCTACGAGATTCGCCCCCCAATTGTCGTTTGGCTTTTACTATCTGCGCGCTACTTAGATCATTAATGATCTAAGGCGCGCTAACAATAGCAGCAAGTACATTCTGCGCATCTTTTCTCCCACACCGTTTTTTTTTCTCTTATGACCGATATTTACATAGACAGTACTTGAAATATTGTGAATTTGATTTCAGGTATCGTATCATGGGGTCGTGGGTGTGCCAGACAAGGCTACCCAGGAGTGTACGCTCGTGTGGACCAGTTCCTGCCCTGGCTGCGAGTGGCACTACGACACGCCTGCACATGCGCGCCTCCATCTTTATATTAAGTAGAATAAGACCTGTTTTATTTTGTTAATTAGTACAGCATCAGAAACTGAAGAAACATTATAAGCTCCCTACCCAGTGCTGTGGACTCCTGCAGGATAGTGCGGGTGATAGGAATTGAATCGTCCATGATAACAAGGCTAATGGGTATCTTTCACAGGCACTCGTTTGCAGGATATCTTCCACCACACTGGTAAGGGCGTCAAAGGGACCTCCTTGCCTTTGGGTGAATGCTGCCCTCCTCCAGCATTCACCTCCACTCCCTCTAGAGATTAAAAAAAGACGTTGAGGTAGGAGAACTAAAAGTGCTAATGTGCTATTGACGTACCTGCTTTAAATTCATACGTTCCACTTCTTTAAAATTTTCTATAATTCAAATACAGAAGCTCTTGCACTTTGGTGTGTGAAATAGGGGCTAATCACTATTTTCTATCGATTTTTTGCAAATTTTGAGACTCATTTACAAGGTAGATCCTTCTTCTGAAAATAACGTATTATGTAGCTGTGAATTACATGTTTACATAGCTAAACAGTACACAATTACAAATAGATAACTACTAGACAACATAGTTACTTGTCTACTTCACGTAGCCTATATTCAATCAGTATTACAATTAATTTTAATTAGATGATAATGTGAGTACTTAGGTTTGTAATATATAAGACCATCTTGTAATATTATGTGGTACATAGTGTTACCTGAGTACTAACGGCCTACTTACCTAATATAAATGTTTCTATTATTTATTATTTAAGTAAAATATGGCTGTGATTTTAAAACATAAGTTCTTAGGTAAGTACTTAATTAGGTAAGATTGATTTACGTAAGATAAATTTTATAAACTTTATCAATGTATCAATAAATCAATCGATATCTTGTAATCTAAAATAAATAAATGTTAAACGAATACATAATGTCTTTGTTCTTGATTGTCATATTTACCTACTTACTATCTTTTATCCCATTGTTGGGCAAACTCTCCCATCTTCTTCCAATAAGCCAAAAGCGCTGGCGAGACGATCTCACCATTGACTTATATATTAGGTACTTACTAGATCTCGACGCATTCCAAAAGGATATGATCATGACTTGTGTAAGTTTAAGTACTATCTTAGATAAGTATCTATGTAAGAAAAAACAAAACGAAAAAGATTCAATAGGAAGACATAAAAAAGTTAAAAGAAGACGTTCTGGTTCACACTTTTCTCTCAATCATCTTCCACTTTATTTATCGGTGAACTGGTAGAAGGCTTATGCTGCCTACATACACACGAATGACACAACATGGCACACAACCTTTTTTTTTCGGAAGAAAGATCCCTGTTACGGATACCCGTCAGCCTGCAGGGGAGGCTGTCGGGTTATGTGGGACTCCACGCCAGAGTGACGTGCCTACCCACTAAAAAACCTCCGGAGTTCCATCTCAACCGCTTTTGCTGGGGACACGGGAAGGGGATACGACCGCAAACCCCGGCGCGGTTCAGCGGCGTCCCCTCCTCGGGGACGTCTGAGCGCCCCCCCCCCCCCCCCCACTCACCAAGTCGGCACGTCCGAAACTCACGGACGCGCCGTACCTCCTTGGGCCAATTGAGAGGCCAGGTAAACTGGCTCCCAGCGGCGGAGAAGATGATAGGCTCCGCCGCTTGCCTCTCACCGCAAGCACGGTGCGGCACCGCTCGGCCGCGGAGGACAGGGAGAGCGGCAAATTAGCACCGAAACTCCCTCTCCTCCGCGACCGATCACCAACCACAGCCACGGATGTGTGGCCCCGCCTGAAGCGCCGGGAGATCAATAAAACATTCCCCTCCCGGCGGCTCCACCTCGGGTAGGGGGAGAACTTCCCACTCCCCCGCCGCCCCAATGGGTGCATCCCTGCGGGAGCACCCCTCCCCGGGTGGGGGGAGAACTTCCCACTCCCCTGCCGCCCCATGGGGCGCATCCCTGCGGGCTCAAGGCCGAAGCCGAGCCCGCGGGAGCGCCCCTCCCCGGGTGGGGGGAGAACTTCCCACTCCCTTCCGCCCCAATGTGGGCGCTCGCTGCTGGTGGCTCAAACAGCAGGAGCGCCGCCTCGCGGGTTCCTCTTAGCTTCCCCGTGGCTTGCGGCTACCACGGGTACTGAGCCCCCCCGGTACGACAAACCGGGAACCACCTCGGGGGGGAACATGGCACACAACCTGCAGTAACAATTTGGTGCTGTATTGCAGATTGTAATGTGTTCAAGCTTCAAGTCCGTCGTTTACATTTTTTTAAATTGGTAAAAGTGTTGCCTCATAGATGCGCAGCCAGTGCCTAAACTGCCTGACCACCACCACTTTAAACAGTGTTCTTCGCTTTTTTTGTAATAAAGTTAATAGGTACCTATACAAAGTATCACCAGCACCACAAAATGATCACAGAAGGCTCACCCAGCCTAGTCATACGTACCCTGGCCTCTGGGCAACGCATGGCGTAGCTATAATAATAGAATATATAAGAAATAGAAATGTTCAATTATTGTAATTTGTCCCTATTTATTTATTTACAGTTTTTTTACATTATACTCGTAATCATACCTATTTGTACAACCAGTTTGTGTATAGGTACCTACTTACTCGCTCGCTAGCATTAAAAATATTTCCTGCTTGCGCGCTTTGGCTTGCAGTAAGTGTAATATATGTCTTAAGCATATAATTTTATCAGATCAAACTGCGGCATCACATATATGTTTACGCTAAAAGTTATTAATTTACTTTATCGTAGTGACATTTTTGCTTGAAATATCTAATTAAATTCACCGTAAAGTTAGTTAACCGGCTAGTCCCTTCTGATATCGTTAAAAAAAATATATACTTCCGGTGTTATTTACTTCAACTACTTGATAAAAGATGGCATTAATGTTACATGTCGAGTGCCCAGAAGGCAGAAAAATAGGGTATGCAATGCAGTAGAATAATAGTACCAATAAAAAAAATACATGAACTCGTCTCGTCCCGCGAAAATTTGACATTTGACGTTTAAGACGCCGTTGTCAGTCAGCTGATAGGTTATTAGGTTAAGTTTTAATCGGAAATGTTTAATTTGTTTAATTTATTTGTATGAAACGATAACTACAATTCAGTGCACATTGTAACGATTACAATACAAAGTGAAAATATGAACTTTTCTGATAAAGAAGACGTAAGTAATCCACTTTTAGATAACATAACCAATCCCTTTTGTTTCCCCAAACAAAATTTTAAATTAAACAGTAGTTAATATTTATATGATGTTTTCTTGTTTTATATAATGATGCTTATACGAAATGCTTAAAATAATGACTTTTATTCCGGAGGAAACCTTTAGTTTATTTGTCAATACTTGGTAATAAATTCTACCTTGAATGCCCTTTAGGATGACACATCAAGCGTTGATAGTACCTCGAATACAGACAACACGTCTCGAAGCGAGACTCCAACAAATTCACGCGTGAAAAAACGCAGGCGTGGAAAGAAAAAGGCCACAAAACAAGTAAAACCACCTTATAAATTCAAGTAAGTGGAAATTCGTTACCTTCTTGTTTTAAAATCTACAGATAACCTATATGATACCTTCATGGAATGTCTGCTAATCGAAAACATAAGCTCCATAGATTATGTCAGTCTACTACTGGTTTAGTCACATAAGCGGGTCGCTTATAAATACCAAATTCACTTTCTTACTTTCGGCCAGGCCATGATGTGGACTCCTAGGCAAAGTACGGCTCTAGATCCATTATATCATGGATAAGGAATGTATGATTGATCAATTAAATTAAATTGCCAGACCTTTTCCTCTTTGATTGCTACAGCAACTCATTTTGCTCGCAGTAAGTATATGGATCAAAGTATGTACAGAGGAATGAAAAGATACCTGTGCAACCTCACGTAGTGCGCGACGCGCGCGGTGGCAGAGGTATCTGATTAACCATCTGTACTATACTACACACTATCATGTCATTATCCCTAATGGGTCTGACAGTATTTTGGTTCGTGCAGCTCTAAGAAGACAGAGCCCAGAGCTGCAAGACCCAAACAACACTTTTAGTGTGATGTTGAGCATGAAGGAAGAAAAAAGACTTAAAATAGTGATAGGTTGCTAGCTGCACCGCCTATTAACATGATTCACATTTTCGCCCATAGTAAAAAAATATGGCAGAGCAAAATATGTATGGCATTAAATTGACACATTATGTACAAATTGCTACCACTTACCAAAGTTATTACTATATTATACCCCTACATACTATGGGACACCCAATATCTAGAACCAAAATTTTAAAAGTGAAAGAAAATCTTTCTGTCAACACTCAACAGTTGCAGTGCCAAAGAGGATCATGGCTTACCACTTTTTGGCTGTCAGTTCAATCACCACATGGGGGAAGGAGAGCCCCAAATCTTTGCTGTTGTGGGCAGTAACAGGGTCTCCATATACGAGTGCCCGGAATCAGGAGGGTTCAAGTTCTTGCAGTGCTATGCTGATCCAGATGTAAGTAACATTCATGAATTAAAAGCAATTTGTTAAAGTCATTCAAACAATTTAAATCTGATTTTTCAACCCTCCTAGAGAATGCTGTTGTTGCACGAGATGTGGCTTGGACCTTTATTTACCTCTTACAATATTTACAGGGAGAAAAGAAGCTGTTCTATTCTAGGCCAGAAACCACATGTCTGATTTTCTGTACCAATTTAAGTCATTAAATCCATAAAGGTCATTAAGTTGCATCTGTTATAGGTAGACGAATGCTTCTACACATGTGCGTGGTCTTACGAAGAAGAGACCTTCCTACCCCTGCTGGCCGTCGCCGGCTCCCGCGGCATCGTCCGTATCTTCCACCCAGCAACGCAAACCTGCATCAAGCACTACATTGGCCACGGACACGCCATCAACGAAGTCAAATTCCATCCAAGAGACCCAAACTTATTACTCTCAGCCAGCAAGGACCACGCTCTACGCCTTTGGAACATCATGACTGATGTTTGCATAGCTATCTTCGGAGGAGTGGAAGGTCATAGAGATGAAGTTTTAAGTGCAGACTTTGACTTGAAAGGAGAAAGGATTATGTCTTGCGGCATGGACCATTCCCTAAAGCTGTGGAGGTTGGACAAGCCATCTATGAACGAGGCTATCAAACAGAGTTATAATTTCAATCCACATAGAGCTCTTAGGCCTTTCAATTCTCTGAAAGAACACTTCCCAGATTTCTCGACGAGGGATATTCACAGGAATTATGTGGATTGCGTGCGGTGGATGGGAGATCTTATTTTATCAAAGGTAAGCTTATTTTACATTGAAAATTCCTCAAAAACATTAATTCATTCAAGCTAGAAGAGAAGTCAACAATCAGTGGTGTTTATGTCGCAACGGTAATGGTATCTCAATGACAATATCTATAAAATCCAGGTACTGAAAGATCAACATGGAAGACAATATTTTAGGATTTTTAATTTCCATAATCCCCTAGATGACTACAATGATATTTTGTGTCTGATTTGACATCAGACACAAAATATCAAAACAAACATTTTCAATGGGATTTTATTAGGCGGCGATTTGGCTCCAATACCTATCAGCGCTCAGGCATTAGATTTTCACTGTTTATTTTAGTGGAAAGTTGTTCAGTATCATGGTCTGAACCTGCTCCAAAAATTTGACTGTTGGTCAAAAGTCACCTGTTTTCAATTATTTTAAAGTCTTCTTTTCTCGGCATCACCAATGAGTTGACTGGTAGATAAAGCCTATGGCCACAGAATACAGTAAGAGTAAGCAGAACGGAATCTCCTAAGGTACGCGCAATATGCGTCCCCGTTCCCCGCACCCGCACCTCTCCCCCGGTTCTTGACGGCCAACGTGTCATCGAGGCGAAAACGGGGGAGAGGTGCGGGGACGGGGAACGGTGACGCCTGGGTGACGCATATTGCGCGTACCTTAGGAGATTCCGGCCTGTGCTATGGCTTTAAGTTCGCCTATTACATTTGTAATAAAGTTAAATAAAAAGAAACACATTTGAATTTGTGTACCAGAACTGTATGGAAGTAATACACACTGTTCTGCCGCCACAGGTATGAAACTTCATAGAAGCGGAGTATCATTTTGTCTACACTACTACAAACGAAACTATACTCGTACATCTGTGCACACATCAATGCGTGTGTTCGCCCGTTCTCGCCCCTCGACAAGGCGGGGACGGGGAACAGGAACGCACATTGCGCGGGACCTTAGGAGATTCCGTTCTGTATGAAAGACTCTTATTAATTTCTGTTCTGCTGCTTCCAGTCGTGTGAGAACGCCATCATCTGCTGGAAGCCGGGCCGGCTGGAGGACGCGGAGCCGCGCCCCGGGGACAGCTCCGTTACCATCGTGCACCGGTTCGACTACAAGGAGTGCGAAATCTGGTTCATCAGGTTTGCGGTCGATTATAGTCAGAGGGTAAGGATTTTGAATGTTAAAAATAATCGTTAAATTCTTTCCGAGACACTTAGGGCTCAGACAGACGAGTGACATAGTGCCAGCGAGAGCTAGTAAGAGTCGGAAGAGCCCATGGAAATCAATTTTTATTTCGATCCCCAACATGTAAAACAAGACATGCAGTTTTGCGAAATATTGCGTCAAAGATAAATAAAATTACAATGTTTTTTATATTTGAATACGCCCTGTATGGCATCTTCTCCGATGATCTTATTCTTCTTCGTCTAAGCGCGTTCCCGGTTGCATCCTCAGCTGTGCTGCTTCGGAGCCCGGGGTGCGCTTTTCCGCTTCCAACATGACATGCATGCCAATGGTCACCCAAGGATGCCAAAGACCTTGCAAAATGGAGAAGAAATAGCCGGAACAGTTTAAATGATTTGGCTATAGTTTTACGACCAGCCGCCTGCCTGACGTCATCCCTTTTTGGGAATGTCTTCTTCTTCATCTAAGCGCGTACCCGGTTGCATCCTCAGCTGTGCTGCTTCGGAGCCCGGGGTGCGCTTTCCCGCTTTTTCTACTCCAAATATAACATGCATGTCAATGGTCACCCGAGGATGCCAAAGACCTTGTAAAATGGAGAATAAATAGCCGGAACAGTTCAAATGATTAGGCTATACTTTTATGACCGGCCGCCTGCCTGACGTCATCCCTCTTTGGGAATGTATTGATGCGAAAAGTTTTACAACCGGCCGCCGCCCGATGTTAACCTCCTTGGGAATGCAATTGTAGCACGAGATGTTTGTGCTAAGTCCTTAGTCTTTAGTCGCCTCTTACGACATCCACAGGAAGAGATGGAGTGGTCCTATTCTAACCCGAAACCACACAGGTACACTTCTCCGATGTTGTCACACCAAAGTAAACATAGTGTGGAGGACTTTCTGTATGCGTGTATTACCTGTGTGTAACGTATCTTACAAATAACCGCCGCCACGACAGAAATAGCATTTTTGACGCATTTGTGAAAGTGAAAAGAATTATTTTAACGAATATTCAAAATTTATCCAATACCGTATCCCCAGGTGATAGCGCTGGGCAACCAATGCGGCAAAACGATGGTGTGGGAGCTGGGCAGCGTGGCGGGCGGCTCGCGCGCCTCGCAGCTCGTGCACCCGCGCTGCCAGGCCGCCGTGCGACAGGTACACGGTCTATTCACTCCGTTCGAACCTTCTATTCCTAGCCACTATGGCACAGAATACAGTAAGAGTATACTCTTACTGTATTCTGTGATAATGGACACGATGATCATACGGCATGGGGGACTTGACATGTCTAACGAGACATGGGTAATCTCGACTCCGAGAAGTGTTTCGGCTCACTGTATCTTACTCCGCATCCGGTACCGACTCATCTTAATGATTCCTACTCCCTTATCGGCTCTAGCTCCGAGGTCCGCTAAGTTTCGCTATTGAATCTACAGAATACAGATGTCCTTTCTGGTACCGGTTTCAATACAGAATAATATTGACTCCCGACTCCTCCCGAGACGCGGTGAAGCCGAAACGCGGCTCGCGACCCGACAGGCGCCGCCGGTTCCTGACGGGACCAAGATCGGTGTGGACTCGCGGGAGCCGATAACGATTACCGGGATTCAGTACAGGTATCGGCTCCTGTTGATGAATCGGCTCATTTAAATAATCGAATCCGGAGTTACCCATGTCTACTTGACGTCATACTTTCACGGTCTATTGAATTCGATGCAAAATGAATGCACGAAATGAATAATTTATGAACAATAAGAGTAGCTCAGGACCGTGGTAAATGGCATTAATTTATTATTTGCAAATGGTTTTTAAAATGTGCAGCAAAGTTAGAGGGTGAATGGCATTCATTGAGAGAGGCCTATTCCCAGCAGTGGGAGGTTTAAGGCTGTGAATTATGATGATGAAGAGTACGAAAGGCAGCAAATAGGAATCTTAACCACAACCGTTTTTTAAGGCTCGATCCGCGCCTGGGAGTTCGAGTGTGAGGATACCATAAAAAGGCCCTATAACATAAAAAGAAAAAAAAAACTTCTCCCTTTCATATGCGTGTGATGGGTATGATGCTAATGCTAGTGGCTAGTAGCTGACTCTCTTCGTGAATAACTCGTTTATCGCATATTAATATTGATCAAGTTTTAAAAGGCCTTATTTTGCACCCAGGTGACAATTTCGCGGAATGGCAAGGTGCTTCTGGCATGCTGCGACGATGGCACCATCTGGCGGTGGGACAGAGTCGCGAACGGAAAAGACTGCTAACCCAAATGGATAGTCAAACGTGAGATAGGTACGGTTATTTATGCGTAAGATAAATTGACATAAGAATGTAAATGGAATGAAGTTGTGTCCGATTCGTATTATTATTTTATCCGTTCAGAGTTATTTTTCATCTGTCAGCTGTTGCATTGCCTTCAAGTCACAATATATTTACAATGGGAGATCGTAGTAAAGTAATTACTGATCTAATGCTATTGCAATAAAGTCCGTTTTAAGATAATTTGTTAGAGATATTTATCTGCATGGATAGAATCTTGTTCATTTTTGTACTTAGATTTGGTAAAAAATGCATTTATTTAGAAATTATGTTTAGAATGCCATTTTTGATTTAATTCAAACAATTTGAAATTGAATTGATTGGCGAACTATAAGGCCAATGCGTTCATTAAATTTATAGTTTTGAACGATGAATCTAGTGTAATCTCTCCTAATAGGACAGAATGTGTACTAAATAAAGACTGGCTTTAGTAAAATTTTACCTTATTGTTTTATTTCAGATTTGCATGTTGACATGCAATATTCCACAGTAATAATAGGCATGATGACTGAAAAATTATTATTGGCCCATCGGTTAGATTATTAAAAATGTGGTACACATATTTTTTCATGTCTCTAAGAAACAATAAATGACGAACATACAGCGCATTTAAATTTCGCCTGACGTCACGCTTTCGTACGATTTTTACACATTGATGACGTCACAAGCCCCCACTCTGGAACTTTTATGCTCTGTATCTTTGTGAATTTTTACCTTTTTGATAAACTGAAAAATATGGGTACACTATTTTTGGATAATCTAACTAACGGACTAATTAGAATAATACTTTTTTGACCCAGTCATCACCCTATTACTATGGTGTGAGGATTACGACTTTTATTAACACAAGCGTTGTTCGGTTTTTATTGACCGTATTCCTGTCAAGCAAGTGGGAATACAGCACTCCGTTTTCCCTTTGAGTAACAGTAACGTTATAAAATACTTAAAGGTTAAATGAATGTATAGTATATTTTTTTATTGATACTGCAAGAACCATAAAAGAACATCTAACTGATACGGTCATCTAGCCTGTCGGTGTTATATCCCACTGCTGGGCAAAAGCTTCCCTCTTCCACTCGTCTCTGCCTTCTCTGCAGTCATTTTTCAAAGCCTTGGTTGTTGACTGCGAATCGATCCCGCCCAATGATTCTTACCACTTGCTCCACCGCCACCGGGCACTAGAGGCCAGACATTTCGGTTCGTTGTCATAAGGGGGGTGTCCAACTCTCCTCATCCCACCGTGCTGGTCCACCGTGTTGGTAGGTTTTTATTTTGACCAAAGAGGTAGGATTGTGTACCTATAGATACATAGAGGGAAGGAAACTTCTATTGAAACAAGCAAAAAAATTAAACCAATTTGAAAGTAATGTTTTTCGTAGACTACGTGTACACATGGTGTAGACAACACGTTGTCTATGGAAAACTACTCAATCCCCTGTGCGGCGGACAACACATGCATACTCACGCACACTAGTGCAGAAGATTTGTAGTTACAAGGTCTTTGATTTTGACAGAGCCTCAGCCGTTTGTCAGCAGAGCGCACCACGAGCAGGTAAGGATGGTTTGGATTTCGTAAGATGGCGGAGTCCCTTGCAGCTCCCATTATTAAATAAAACACATGTTTTATTAAAAATTTTATTCTAACCACGGCTACGTTTAACAAATGAATCACAGGGGCCAAGGTGTTATCTCGTGTTCACTACGCGTACCTACATACCGTTGCTTCTACCTTGTGTTCTAGTACAAAACACTGCACCGGCAATTTTTAATCAGTATTGTATAAGCAAATGCTTGTAAATTAAAATAGAATTTTCATTGTTAAGAAGTTATACAATGATGAATTTTAGAAATGAATAGGCGGTAACGTTTTTCTACTGTTTTTTTTTTTCAGTGGGAAAATATTTATAGCAGTTTTCCATATTAATGGTTACGTGAATAATGAATATGTATGTATTTTCCTAAAAGATATGACTAAGTACAAAAAAAACGACTTCCCTATTAAAAAATCTGTCAAGTGCGTATTGGTATGGGAAGTCGATTTTTGTTATAATTCGCCGTATCCTTCTTGAGCAACGTATTCAATCAGTATCACGGACTGAACAGCTGTGAAATTTTCAAAATACGGATGTGACTAAAAAAATATTTAAGCTCATCAGGTAGATTATTAAAAAATACGTATTTTTTGGGTTCCGTACCCAAAGGGTGATAACGGGACCCTATGACTGAGACTCCGCTGTCTGTCCGTCTGTCACAGAGCTCTATCTCTTGAACTGTAATAGCTAGACACCTGAAATTTTCACCGATTATGTATTACAGTGGCCTCTATAACAACAAATACTAAAAATAAAAAAAAAGTTGAAAATTAAAGGGGGTCGTCATACAAAAAACGTGTCTTTTTCAGCGTTTTTAACTCGATCTATCACAGGGCTCTATCTCTTGAACCGTAATAGCTAGACACCTGAAATTTTCACCGATTATGTATTACTATGACCACTATAACAACAAATACTAAAAATAAGATAAAGTTAATAATTAAAGGGGGTCGTCATACAAGAAACGTAACGTGGTTCTTCAGCGTTTTAAAACGGTGGTACGGAACCCTTCATGTACGAGTCCGAATCGCACTTGCCCGTTTATTCTCTTTTTTCTGATTAGCAATAATTACAAAGATACAGCGCATTTTAATTCCGCATGACGTCACGATCAAGTGTACGATTTTCACTTGACGTTAACGGTGACGTTAATCACAATCGACGCGCTGTATTTTTGTGAATTTTCACTACTTCGATAAACCGAAAAATATGGGTCCATTAGTTTTGGATAATCAACTGACGGACTAAATAAAATAGGTACAATATTTCGGACCCAAACCATCCCTATTAAAAATATTTATACAACGTGGAAGGGACATACCCGTAATAAATAGAACCACGGTCTATAGTAGATTATTATAGTATAACGAGGCGGCCAGTTCCTCAGGTACAAAGACGTTCAGAAAAGATAAGAAATATGAAAAGATGCCAGATCGACCATACACGTTGGGAAAGATTGGCTGCACAAAGGGCCGAGTGGAGACGCTTAGTGCAACATAATGTAGATGTATTTGAAGACCACAGGAGGCTTGAACAAGACTTAAAGCGAGATGCGATTAAAACCAAACTACCCTCCTCAATACACTACCACTATGTCGGTCGTACATTGACGTGTTCGCACTGTGCACTTACATTCACCTCAAAAATAGGGTATGTCAGCCACATCAGGGCACACGAACGACGTCAACAATGAATTTTTGTTTGTTATTAAACGAAGTCAGTCACCAAAAACGGCCAGGGAAGATATATATAGTATAACGAAATTAAAATAATAGCCAAAAAACAAAAAGAAAATCCATACTAAAGTGTGCAGCCACCCGGGCGATTTGTATGGAAATGTCATTTTTTTTTTGTTATTTGACTGTTTTTTAATTTCATTATACTTTAGTGATCTAGAATAGCCCGTGGTTGGATTTATTACGGGTATGTCCCTTCCACGTTGTATACATGTGTGAGTGAAAAGTAACTCTTTGACGATGAATGTTCAATATGCAATCCTAAATATATCCGTCAGTTAGAAATAAATATATATATATATTTCATCACAACATGAATAGAACACTTTTCTGGCTGTATTCCAAGCCTTTAAAAATTGCCAGTGCCACTTACATTGTTCTTAAATCTAACACCGATATAAACGACCCTATTATTCACTACCGCGCAAATATAATTTCAATTATACTATGACTAAACACCAATGACAGCGTAATTGAATTTTAATCAATATCATTTAAATTCAGTCTTTAAAATTTTACAATTAAAAACGAGCAATAAAGACTGTACGACAACCAATGTACAAAATTTTAACATTTGAGATCATTTAAATTCATATTTATTGTTGTTTTATTTTATATTTCGCATTGAGATCAATACAAAGTGTAAGGAACATATGCGTAATAAATCAAACCACGGGGAATACTAGATCAGAATAGTGAAATAAAAAATAAAAAAGTGTGCAGCCCGCCCAGGCAATCTGTATGGCAATTTCGTTTTTTTTTTTTTTGTTTTTGACTGTTATTTTAATTTCATTATACTATAATGATCTAGTATAGCCCGCGGTTCCATTTATAACGCATGGGTCCCTTACACATTGTATATTCAATAATATTAATTATTATAGAAATTAATTGAAAAATTTATAAACCTCATACAAAATCAATTTACACAGTGTAGTCTTACTAAATCCTCGATCACAACAAATACATTGAGCTAAATTCTAAGATAGTAAACTATTACATACAATATTAAATTATATTGTTACATAATTTACAAGGAATGTGTAAAATTAAAATTTACATTACCTTCGACAAAGATAATGTAATTTCTAACAGATACATACATCATACAAAGTTTTGGAGAGCACGTACACAGCAGAAACTTGTTGACACATTTATAGTACCAGCTGCTTACATAGATGGCAGCACACAAATTACTAGTAAACCTGCGAAAGGCAGGTAATATAGGTTCCAATACTAGGTCATCCGAGCGCATTTCCGGTTGCATCCTCAGCGGCAAAGCTTCAGAGCCCCCGTCCGCTACCTAACCTAGGTTATTTGACGAGGTTACTGGTTTTTACACAGAGCGACTGCCGCCTGACCTCCGCAACCTTATACTAGGTATTATTAAGTATTCAAATTAGATTTTTGCTAAAACTTTGTATGACGTCGGCACCCACTGCCGATTAGTCGGACGGTGATGATGTTCCGTCTTATTATAAAACACGAACTAACATTGTAACTAGGTTTAATTTAAACCATTACCCACCCTAAACAAGTTGACATCTAGTAAGATTTGGGCGGATAATGGTTTAAACCTAGTTTAAAATAGTCCGTGTTTTAATAAACGGATTTTTGTTTAATAAACTAACTCTCACAGATTAACCTGACATAATGATAGCTTCGATTTTATAGGTCGCTATCATAGGCGAGTTGACGTAAGTATCAAATTAGAAACATTTAAAAACAAAAAAAACGCGTTTGCATTTCATCTAAACATAGAATTGTCAGGCTGCTGGACAAATATTTATGATTAGGTACATTAGCGGGCGGGTATGAAATCACACTTTAAAATTTACGTCAGTGGGAGGCCTACCTATCTTTACCGTAGGCCTGATCGTCTTCTTTTTTACAGTCAGTCTTAGGTTGGTACCTAAGATGACCAGGTAGACGGTCTACCTAAGATGACTATTTTCCACCGCCATCTTTGACTGTAAAAGTAATAGTAGATGGCCATTTTACAGTGCTCTTAGTTGAAACGTTTTGATAAATATCAGGATATCAGTATATTTTGGCATGTCGATCAGTACCTAGTTAATAAATATAAATAATGAAATACCGTCCAACTGATCTCAGGTTTCACATATACAACGAGGAAGGGTACCCGTAATAAATCAAACCACAGTCTACTAGATAATTATAGTGTAATGAAATTAAAACAACAGCCAAAGAACAAAAAAAAATTTGGCATTTCCATACAAAAATTTGCAGCAAATTCGACATTTCCATACAAAAGATTAGTATGGGAATGTCGAATTTTTATTATATTTTTTGACTGTTATATTAATATCATACTTTAGTGATCTAGTGTAGCCCGTGGTTCGATTTATTACGGGTATGTCCCTTCCGCGTTGTTTTCGATGATGTTTGAAAGCTATACACGTCAACGAATCTTAACGGGTAACAATAAATGTCTTAACTTCGTAAAGGCACGTAACAATAAAGGAACCATCCAAAACAATGGTTAACATGTAATAATGTATTTATATTTATTTAATTTAGCATTCGCACTTCAGTCATTAGATTTTAAAGGTACAGTTGGCTTTAAAAGTAAAACCATCGCAGTATCTAAGTTCCGTACTAATATACATAATTGTGATTAATTCACTGGTTCCCTTAAAAATCAACAGCAAAGACGGATATTTAAAACCAAATAATTTAAAAAGGTCAGTTTACTTTTTGATTTATTTTCTTTTCAGAGTCACAACAGCTTATTCAGTCGAGCAGATTCAGGAATCTAAAAATCACAGATTTCTGAATCTGCTCAAATAAAAAAACAATTAAGAACGAAACTAAGTATATCAAATTTTACTTTTTCCGTCAACTGTACAATTTGTTTAGGACGAAAGACAGTGTGATTAGGTAGAAATAGTGATATCTTACGTTATTCGATATGCAAGCATAAAAGCTAAGAGCCTAGATTCAGAAAGATTTATCGCTATATATAAGATCGCATTTTACGCGCGTCTTGTGAACTAAGATGCTTTTTAGATGTGGGATAATTAATTCTTTTGATTTGTGAAATGATTCAATTTATTGTCTATTCATAATGATATAAAGACAAACTTGCCCAACAATGGGTTCTAAGCTGGACCTATACTCTAAAAGTTACACGACATACGTACGTAGCTACGTGCCCGGGTTGCAGTGTTAAGCAACATTGAGCGCTAAAACATGATGATAAAGTCTAATTTGGTGTTACATTGAAATATGACGACACTATCGGACGACTGTCATGTCAGTTTATGGAGTAATGTTCCTGGCTCTAAGGTGGCAACTGCTTAAAACGGGTATTACCTATTCGCCCCCACTGGGGACTTGGGTCAATTTTTTGTTTTTTGTGTTGCGATTGTCACCACTGCGTTGTCCTCATTGGGGACGAATGGGACAGACTTTGAAAATTCCCATTTGTCTCAAGTGGTGACGAATGTCTCTCGTTTTTTTGATTCACATTTGTCCCCAGGAGTGCCCCCAGTGCGAATAGGATATACCCCTTAAAACACGTGCGATTTGTTTGTATTCGGGAAAGTAAATACCGCCAAGTTACGCGGACTGCAGAGAAACAGAAGTGGTCAAATCCAAAACTGGATTAACCTACAAAAAGGCCAATGAAGAAACGGGTGGCACGGGTCCCATTCGACGCAGCATTGGCCTTAGAAAATTGCCTTAAGTCGGTTCGAAACAAGTTTGATACAGACGACGTTATTTTCTGCACTTGCTTTAAAGAAAACAAGTTTTCGAACCTTAGGCGTCTAAATAATCTCTAGCGGCCTACTAGCAGCACAGCATGAGATGGAGAGGAACTTAATTCTGCACGACCATCACAGAAATGCCATTAACTTACTCTAAGAAAGTGAAGTATGTTAGGTCTAGTTTAACGAGCACAAGACACATCTACGAAACGCCGAGATAAGATTGCCAATATCTAAAGTGCACTAATTCACGTTCAAGATCCATACCCTGTATGGACATACAGGACCGTTACTCCAAAAGCAGCACATCATACGTTACTTAGCTACGTGTCCGCGTTGCAGTGTGAACACTTTGACTGCGGAAAAACGCACCGTGTGTGTTTCGCGAAAATGAAAACATACAGTGCGTTTTTCCACAGTCAAAGAGCTAAGCAACAATGAAATCATGCTAAATACTAATTTGATTTGACATTCAAATAGGACAGTTTCGGACGACAGTCGTGTTTTACCTTATGGAGTAAAGGTCCAGGGTAGGTATAGATATATTAATTATCCATATAATATTCTCGCGATTGAATTCGACGCTTCAACCGTGAAGCAAATATTCAAACATTACATGTTTGATCTCACCTTTTGCATAGAAGTTTACCTCTTGCAATGCGTATAGCGAAAATACATAGTGTGAATGAAAGAACGCAAAACCTCTCAGATGGTACCTCAGCCCATGTAACCGAACAACTTTTGTTCAACAACTTTCAGGAAATCCAAAAAATAATTCGGAATTTATACAAATTGACTCGATCAGCTGATCAGTTTGTATGAAAATTCAATTTTTTTTTTAGTTTTGTGAAAGTTGTTGAAAAAAGTTGTTCAGTTAAGTACATGGGCTGAGGTATAATCTAAGAGGTTTTGTGTTCTTTCATTAACACGATGTATAGGTAAACCGTATAGCTAATCCTGCAATCCCATAGATCAAAGCGGCGAGTGCGTTACTCGCGTTAACAGGTTACTACTCCTTACTACCGACTTCCTATCTCCGCTTTTCCTAAGGTTCTTAGTTAAACCTTTTACTTATAGCAACCGTAACTTTTTCCATTTTTAAAGTAGAAACATTTTATCAAGGTACTTATCTAAACTAAGACACAAACACGAAGACCTAAGTCGTACAAAACTAAATTCCGTTTTACAACATGAATCTACGCAGTCATTAAGTACATTTGGGGCGGTTAATGCTTACAAGGTAATCCTAAATGCTACATAAAGTGACTTAAATGTAGATAAGTTAAATAAAAGACATACATACATAGAAAACAAATAACAATTATAAATTGATGTTATATTTGACAAAGTGTATTCATCATCAGCAAATATTAATTAAAAGAAACCACTCCATAACATGATCCATTAATTTCATTATAAGGCGTTGATCCATAATAAGATTTGGTTCTGGGGCCCTATTTTAGAAACAGATTAGTAAAACTAAAAACGTGCATTAGAAATGTACGTCATTAAATTTGCCAACCTATTAAAACTAGCTAAAATAATGTAGGTTTATGCAGAACGGATAGTAAAACTGTAATTGGTTTTTCTCAAAGTTCAACTTCAAAAAAATATAACATCGAGAAAGGATTTCTATGACAACAACAATATGCGGCACTTTGGAAATGCACGACAAAATCATTCGATATATTACTCCGCGTTTAAAAATATAGCCCCATGCGGGTTCGCGCCTCATGCCTATTCTAGATCTGACTGCATATCTTGCGTGCGTGACGTCACGCAATCGCGTGCACACGCTGGAGAGTTCGCGTGGAATACGGGAAAGCCCGTTTTTACAAGTCCCGGCAGCCGCACAGCCTTTATGTTATTTTTATTTAGGCTCACTATTGTGATACTAAATAGCGTGATAACCTACACTACATTAATATATGATGTGACCTTACTTTAGTGATGTAAACTTACTTTCAAGCCAATACACATACGTATCAATCCATTACGGAGTATACTAGACACGGCCTAGGGCTTTAAGAGGCTATAAGACTCAAAAGCCACTTTCAGCGGTAAACGTATTCGAATATCTTCCGTTTGTCCGACCTCCGCTTTATTGATATAAATTTTGATTTCCGGTTACCGCAACTTATTATAGGGCTAATTTATATTATCAACATAAACTTTAACAAATAGAAATAATAAATATTAAAAGGAAACATAACTTTTATGAATACATAGTGTATTTTATACTACTTATACCCTGACTATAGAATTTGACTAGAATTTGAGTTCACGTTTCATTGAAACTTGCATCCTACGAATCTTCTACTCGTAGTAATCCATTATCATCCAACAACCAAGTTGCAGTAGAAATAATGATCTCTTGATTATTATTTCTGTTAAAGATAACAGATCCAACATTTCTATCAGTGGACGTGTACATACCATACCAATACAGATATGAAACTTAGTACAATCTGACAAATATTATAATCGACTGGTACTGATGGCAGTTATAAAACAATCTAAAATCGACTCTATCGATTTACAATAAAACTCAAATCACGTTCATAGTGTAGTGTACGCAATAAAGTCAAGTAAACAGTCTTGAAATTAAAAAATATTTTAGCGTCAGAATGTACTAAACTACACACCTATAAATTGTTCGTACGTAACCTACTCTAATTCTTCTACAGTGGGAATCACAACATTAATTTTGTATCTAATAATATAAGGTGCAATGGTGACGTTAATCTTGAAAGTGAATTTATTCACTGAACTTATGATTTTAAAAAATATGAATTACAAATATTACAACAGATTTCATTATTATCCGTTTTCTCTTCCAATTCAAAGTCTTGCGGTAGAGAGACAAATAACATTTTGACAAACTTTATTAAAACGTTAAATAAATACATTATTATGTATAATAGTCGATTTTCATGTAAAAAATTCACCATTTATTGGAATGAGCAAAGATAAGTTTACTTTTCAGTACAGATGAAGGGTTTGCCAATGCATGGAAACATAGAAGTATACTTTTTGAGCTGTACGTTTTTTTAATTACCACAAGAACCAATTGATACATTTTGATATGGCTTAATTTCAAATTATCAAATATCTGATGTATATGTTGCCATAAATTTGAAAATGGCGTTTAATGAATTAAATAAACAATGAAAATGTCACATAACTCTTAACGTTATTTATTGTGATCCTATCACAAAAAATTGCAGACTTTTTTTTTCAATTTGATTTTATATCTTTTCTATAAAATAGATGGGTGGGATAATAAGTAAAAAGATAATAATTTGGTGGGATACATACCAAAAGTAAAGTTGACGAATGAGTTTTACGGTTGTTTTCATGCTTTATCCGTTTGATACAATTTACGTAAACAGAAATATGACTAAAATAGGTATACTGAAGAAATTCAGTATTTCACTGAAATGACATTTTCGAGCCATAGTCATTCACAAGATGCTAGGATTCCCATTAGACAACCCTATAACGTAGGTACAGGAATTTTTTTTCAGAGCATTTTTTTTTTACAGTAAGGTCAATCTATGGTATACAAAATGGGCCTCGAATTTGTATGTGATGTCGGCATTTTTATTAATATTACGCAGTTTTCTAGAGAATATCAGTATCATGGAATGACCTTGCCGTCAAAATTTACACTCTGGAAAATCTTCCAGTATAGCTCACATGACTCCTTCTTGTAGGTCGTCCGGCTCGGGCGGTCACCGGACGCGGCCGGACGGCGACCGCAAGTGCGAGCGGATGTAGCCGGTCCGGTAGTCCATGGCATCCCGGTTACGGCCCGATCCGTTGATGCCGCGCTGCCGGCTCCGGCTCCATCTGGACAAAATCATTAGACATTAAGTAACGTTTTATTACATTAATGAATTTAAACCGGTTCTTCTTCTTCTTTCGAGTCGATTGGCTATACTATTACTATTATATTAACTTTTTATTATATTTTTTAACCGGTTGACTTACGTGATATAGTCGCAAAAGGTTTCGATCGATTTAGACGATCATCTTTAGGGTGAGTGTCAACGGCGACCCGACGATGTCGCTGTCATCCGTGTACACGTCAATGCGTGTGTGCTCGCCCGCTCTCGCCCGTCGACAAGGCGAGAACGGGAGAGAGGTACGGGGAACGGGAACGCATATTGCGTGGGACCTTAGGAGATTCTGTTCTGTATGTAATACTCTTATTAATTATGTGCCTTAGGTTCAGTTTTATTAAAATTGGTTCAGTTTTATGAAAATCAATGGCTTTACTCCAAAATCACACGTCACATTGTCACTTTGATCGCTATCTCTATTGCTTTTATGAGTGTGACAGTTATCGTATTATTTATTATCACTCAGCCATCGTGGTCTTTTTACACAGTAAAAAAAATAAGGTTTATGGTCTTATGAGACCGGTATCTCCAATCGACTTTTAAGTGCTCATCCCCACAAAATAGAGTCTACTTTTGTTTGGCAAAATACGACCCAAGGTACCGGTGAGATTAACAAGACATACCTCAAAAGCCTCATGATGTAGTCGGGCCAGTTGTCCGGGAACATGACGAGAAAGAATCCAATCGTTATCAATATCACGCCCGCAAGCTTCATCCCCTCGAACTGAGCGTCGTACAGCACCACATCTAGTGCTGTCAAATTAATATTCATTTATTTATGTGTAGCCATGTGGTTCCCGGCAGAGTAGAATAGGACCACTCCAAGTCTTCCCGTGGATGTCGTAGAAGGCGACTTAGGAAACACAAGCTGAACAAAGCTTAAAATATCAATGAGACCTATCTGGCCAGCGTGGAGAGTGTAGGCCAAATCCTCTGACTGCTCTGGCTAATTTATGGCTGGTAATACAGAGAGGGTCGTGCTCCTGCAGTGGAGACAAGAAGACGTAAAAAAGACCTAATGACAATGAAGTGTAACATCTTTCCTCTCGCTTTCCTGCAATTTGTGGGATTGATTTCACGAAATGCGACGGAAGTGTGTAACAGAAAGCCGGGGAAGCGCTATTTGATTTGACCAATAAGCGCGTGCGGTGGTAGAGTTGAGATGTCAGATATTCCACAAGGCTCGCTTGTTTTTTATTATTCCAACTTATAAATTTCTATTACAGTATTCACTCATCTTTTTTTATTTATCCTAACTTGTCTAACATAACAATATGGCGAAGACCTTTACCCAGGGAGTGGGATAAGTTAAGTAAAATACTCCTAAATAAAGTATAATAATCAAATACATATCTTATTGACTACAGAGAATACATACGTATCCAAACATTTTTATTGTAAAATTACTAACCTGCAGAAACAGGTACAGCGGTTATAAGTCCAAGCGATACAAATATATTGTAAGTTATTATGTTTCCGAACTGGAATACTAGATGAAACACTGAAAAAAAACATTAATAAGTATAATTTAACTACATACTTAATTACTTACTATTATAGTAAGTAATTAAGGTTTCGATCGATTTAGACGATCATCTTTAGGGTGAGTGTCAACGGCGACCCGACGATGTCGCTGTCATCCGTGTACACGTCACACTATTATAGTAAGTAATTAATTACTAGTAATTACTTTTTTAATATATAATAAAAATAAAAAAAGTACTTCAGTTAACTATCAATGTTATCAAGTCCTTTCTCCACTTATCTCAGTTTCTTTACATTTCTCTGCTTGTTTCCTCCTTCAGTAATCTCACTCATCGCTGAGCTTTTTGAAGTGCCCAACCCAACTTCTTTACAATCCCTCTCTATTTATGACGATCTTTCGCCTGTTCCAGTGGCTGCGATATCTAGATGTTCCCATGTTTTATTACTAGACCTAACTAATACGGATGTGGACTAAATAAAATATTTTTAGCTCATCAGGTACATTATTAAAAAATATTGTACGTATACGTATCTTCTATTGCCTGCTTGCCTCCGACTGCCTCCGCGGTCCAGTGGTCAAGGCGTTTGCCTTGTGATTCGGAGGTCATGGGTTCAAATCCCACTGGGAAGCATACTTTGCGAAAAAGTTGTTTCCAGTCTGGTTAGGATATTACAGACTTGAATCACCTGATTATCCGAAAAGAAATATGATTCCGTGCTTCGGAAGGCACGTAAAGCTGTTGGTCCCGAACGCCATCTAGCGTTTGTACCTATCCTAGGATTGGTTCTGGTCTACCCTTTGGGTTGCAGAGGTCAGACGGCAGTCGCTCTATGTAAAAATCCCGAACCTCGTCAAATCACCTAGGTAAGGTCGCTACCTAACCTAGGTGATTTGACGAGTTTCTGGTTTTTTGGAACGCTTCAGAGCCTGAAGCGTAACCGCTGACGATGTAGACGGGAATACGCTTGGATGATGATGTATCTTCTATTCTTTCTGATTAGTAAATAATTACAAAAAAAAACGACGGGTTGCACTCCGGGAGTGCCGGCAGAAGTGAAAACTTGAATATTAACGTTGCGCATTTTTGATATTTTGGAATGGTTAGGGAATAATTTTGCACGAATTGCTTTATTTATCAGTATAAAAGTATTATCATTTATGTGGTAGAATACAATATTTATTTATTGCGCTATCGTACACAAACATGACATTATATTACATTAAAAAGTGTCCTGACGCGAGTTTAACATTTTTTACCCATTACAAAAAAAGTGCACAACGCCGATAAAGAAGTTTTCACTTCAAAAAGATTTGGGCTTGTCCGGGATTTGAACCCGGGACCTCTCGCACCCTAAGCGGAAATCATACCCCTAGACCAACGAGCCGGCTGACAGCTTAGTCGAAATTATAGTATAAATACTTCCTCTCCTACGCCGCGCCGGCTGTCATTCCGTCTTACGAATTTTCGATCAGGACACGTGTCCTGACGCAAGTTAACCATTTTTTACCCATTACAAAAAAAGTGCACAACGCCGCTAAAGAAGTTTTCACTTCAAAAAACAGCGCATTTAATTTCCGCATGACGACACGACCAAGTACGATTTTCACTTGACGGTGACGTTAATTAACCTCACTCAGAAACTTCGACGCGCTGTATCTTTGTGAATTTTCAGTACTTTAATTAACCGAAAAATATGTGTCCATTATTGATGGATAATCTAACTTTCGGACCCAGTCCACATCGCTATTTAAGTTGTTGTTGTTTATCGTGTGTGTAAGTGGCCAAAACTGGTGTCAGATTTTTCAAGCTGCCTAAAGGCATCTGACATAGCTTGACGACTGCCATACAATGATGACAGCCGGGACCAACGGCTTATACGTGCCTTCCGAAGCACGGACAAGTAAGTATAAGACACGTCAAGGACATTTTCCTTCTATCTTACCAGAAACCAGGTATAATTAGGTATACCTATGCTGTAGTATAGGCAGGTAGTATCTACAGGTACTTAATCAGGACACTGAGCGACAGAAAAAGATAGCAGCATAGGAAAGTGCTGTTCCGTGCTGATAGATGAGATCCAACCCTTACTCCAAAAGCGGTCCGAGTCCAACACTTACGTAGCTACGTGACGGCATTTCAATGTCAGCCAACATTGTGCGTTACAAAACGATGATAAAGTCTAATTTGGTTTGACACAGAAATAAGATGTCACTATCGAAACGATTGTTGTAATTTGATTGTTTTTTGTTCTACAAAATCTCTTACCAAGTAACGAAACGCTGGCGACCAGTAAATGCACCCATGGCATGCGGTGTGAAGGAATCATCTCAGACCCCGTCAGGTAGAGCGCCAGGCACACGGGCCACAATAGAGACGCGCTCACCACGCCCAAAATTGAGAAGAACAGTGCTTTTTGACCAGAGTTCATTTCTCCCATTACTTTTCTGAACAGCACCTGGATACATTAAATAGGTTGATGACTCTCGATCAGTTATAGCTGGTAAAAGTAAAAAAAAAAAGCCATTTTTAGGTACACATAAAACATACAGGTATGATAATTGAATCTAAACCTTAAGTATAAGTGGAATAAGAGTGGTTCATTACAAATGAATGCCTCAGCTTGTGTTGCCTCGGTCCAGAGACGGACTTAATAATTAATAAAATGCTGTTTTGAAAGCAACATTATAATGGTTTTAGGGGGTCTATTTTCGACCTTATATGTCATTTATCAGAAATTCTTAAATGTGATTTATTGATTGCACTGAAATACATCATAATTAAGAGATAAGTTTTGTAATAATTGTAAAAAATAACTTTTAAGTAAGTATTAATGAATAAATATTATGGCTACAGGAGTAAAATAGCGAATTACGAAATGTCAATAAGGGTGAAAATTACTACACGACACGAAAGGCGTTCAAAGAGACTAACCTTGAAGATAGCAAAGCCAGCCGCGGCACAAGCAGCTAAAACTACTCCGCCCAGTGTTGAGCTGCCAGTGATCCCGTCCATGTATGCTAGCAGGGCTATGCCTGTGTCGCACAAGATTGCCGCCACGATCTAGACAAAGAGATCTTAATAAACTGCCGCTGCTAGGGATTAACTACAGTACAAAATTACACCCAACTCATCCACCCATAGTCGAGGACTGATTGCAGATCTAAATAAGAACAACAAAACGGATACACTACACATTACATGGATGGTTAAAGATATAAATAAGTTTATATGCAGATGCAAATCTCATTCAAAGGGACCAATATTGGATTATATGCGATTGCACGTGCATTTGCATCTTCTTATTCGTCTAAGCGCGATCCCGGTTGCATCCTCAACTGAGCTGCTTAGGAGCCCAGGGTGCGCTTTCCCGCTTTTTCTTTTCCAAATATAACATGCATGTCAATGGTCACCCAAGGATGCCCTGCAAAATGGAGAAGAAATAGCCGGAACAGTTTAAATGATTTGGCTATAGTTTAACGACCGGCCGCCTGCCTGACGTCAACCCTCTTTGGGAATGTATTTGTGCGAAAAGTTTTACAACCGGCCGCCGTCCGACGTTAACTCGTCCTTGGGAATGCAAATGTAGCACGAGATGTTTGTGCCTAGTCCTTTAGTCGCCTCCTACGACATCCACAGGAAGAGATGGAGTGGTCCTATTCTAGCCCGGCACCACACGGGCACAGAATACAGTAAGAGTAAACAGAACGGAATCTCCTAAGGTACGCGCAATATGCGTCCCCGTTCCCCGCACCCGCACCTCTCCCCCGGTTTTTGACGGCCAACGTGAGTCATCGAGGCGAAAACGGGGGAGAGGTGCGGGGACGGGGAACGGGGACGCATATTGCGCGTACCTTAGGAGATTCCGGCCTGTGACGTGGGTGCACATGCATCTGCATAATTAGC
This sequence comes from Acrobasis repandana, assembly GCA_963576875.1. Taxonomy (NCBI): domain Eukaryota; kingdom Metazoa; phylum Arthropoda; class Insecta; order Lepidoptera; family Pyralidae; genus Acrobasis; species Acrobasis repandana. The sequence goes on from OY756225.1 coordinate 18,326,236, forward strand.
TCATTTTCATTTGTTTTTGCAGATTTTAACTAGAATCTTGAATGGCTGTAATAGCCTCTCTTAGTTGACGCCACCCACATCTTTACAGAAATACAAAATATTAAATGTTCAGTGTTCTTGCCACAATGCCCCGCATGGGCGAGGTTTATTTCAGTTTTTTTATTTATTATTTTTGTAGTTTGTGTTGCATATTTAAAAACTTTTCATCATTTATCTATCATGTATATTTCAAGCATTTTTCATGCAAATTTGCATGCATATTTCAAGCTTTTTATGTTGCAGATATCTAGTCTCTACCTATCACAATGCGATATTTATTTCAACTGCCAGTAAATAAATTACCGTCAAAACGCGCGTAAATGTGACACAAGATGTTAAAACGAATCTTATAGCAAATAAATAAAGAAGTCGCCATTGCGGCAAATTGTGTGAAATATTTGATAGCAGTCAGCACTCTCTTTTATAAGAAATATTTAAACATATGCTTAAGATATGTGGACTTACCCTGACTCCCACAAACTGCTCATGAAGTATAACCCACGACAACAAGTACACACAATAGACGTTAGTCGCAAACAATGTGACTACGTCAGTTGAGAGCAAGATCTTGAGCGAGTATGTGTACATGTAGATGGTCACCACCCATAGGAGACAGAATAGCCCGCAGCGGCTTATAAAGCGAGCTACAAAAAAAATCGATTATATTTGTGCTTTTTTGTGTCTTCGTACTCATACATTGTCATTGACACTAATAATAATACGGTAGCAATGAATTGCAAATGTGGGGATTTTTCCTAATGAAAAATAGTAAAAATAAACGGGCAACTGCAAGTCGGACTCGTACATGAAGGGTTCCGTACCACCGTACAATGATTTAAAACTCTGAAGAAACACGTTTCTTGTATGACGACCCCCTTTAATTTTTAACTTTATTTTATTTTTAGTATTTGTTGTTATTGTGGTCATAGTAATCCATAATTGGTGAAAATTTCAAGTATCTAGTTAATGCCATTATAAAGATCAAGTTAAAAACGCTAAAAAAACACGTTTCTTGTATGACGACCCCCTTTAATTTTTAACTATTTTTTATTTTTAGTATTTCTTGTTATAGCGGCCACAGTAATACATAATCGGTGAAAATTTCAAGTGTCTAGCTATTACTGTTCAAGAGATAGAGCCCTGTGACAGACAGACAGACGGACAGACTGACGGAAAGACAGCTGAGTCACAGTAATAGGGTCCCGTTTGCACCCATCGGGTACGGAACCCTAAAAAAGTATTCTTTTTCTTGCTATTTTGTGTTCTATTAGTGATTCTGATTCCAAGATTTCAATAAAGCTCAGTGTTTCAAAATCAACCTGTATATTATATTATAGACAATAAAATTAACATACCAAATGTAAATCCCTTCTCCCTAAAGTCACTGAAGGCATCAAACACAATGTCATTGGCTGATTTGCACTTGTTGTGTACTAGCATCACTATGAGATACAGTGGATAGAAGAATATCAGCCAGTTGGTGCAGAACCAGGCAGTGAAGAAAGGAGCATTGTAATGATTCTGAAAATTAAATTATGGTATTTTTTTTTATTGACGTATGAGAAATGGTCATTTGTTTTATAAGGAAATCTCAATGAAAATAAATAAATAAAAAAATTACTTACGTGGCTTGGAACTTTTGTAGTGAAGTTGTTGAAAACAACAGAAGGTGGTTCAGTGCTTGGTACAATTGCATAGCCATTGAGTGGATAGGTTTGGAGGTACATGTGCTTGATACAGTGCGTAGCTGTTACCCATGTCACGGTTAAGATGACTGTGACACAAATACCATAGTAAATCTGAAAAAAAACAAATTGTTAAGATATTCAAGTATATCATACCCACCATGGTTTATCAGAACTGCAGAGGTCCATGAATATCTAAATATGCCTACAGCGAAGAAAGAAATAGCTAGTCATGGAAAACTACAAATCAAGATTGGAAAAGCATCTGAACCCGTTGGCGGTCCAACTCACAATCCCAGAAACCATGAAACGGCTCAAACAGTGTCGGGACATTTTAGACTTGGACATAGAAGGATGAAAAAAGGAAAACATAATAGGCTTGCTCTGCAGGGAGCACCACCCAAAATGCCAAGAAACACACACCTCATCCGCTTATAGTCAGAATTGACTGATTGCAAATATAGTTAAAAAAAAAAAGATATTTAAGTCAGCAATTTCACGGGACTCGCAAGATAAGCAAATAGAATTAAAAACATTATTATTTCTTATTTTATTAAAAAAATATTTTGTTTGGGCATAATTGCTAATAGACTGGTCTCTATGGCACATTTCTTGTGTTCAATTATTATGAAAAACTAACCTTTTTAGCAAATCTTGAGCAGCAAGACCTGGGACATTGCTTATCCCGCAACTGCCTCTCTTCATCCTGACTGCTGGTCGCAGATTCGCTGTACGCTTGCTGTAGCGACGGTTGCGTGGTCAACGGAGGTGCAGAACATACAGAAGCTTGAGGCGTAAGCGGAGCCCTAGGGCTGAGCGGCGTCGGCGGTCCATTAGGGCGATCTCTATCACCGTCGCCGCCGCCGCGCTCACTCTCCACGGCCTCTTCGCTCGTTATTATCACAGATGGAGCGCGAACCCGCTTTGGATGAAATATTGTTGGCAAGTCACCGTCTCTTGCCATAATTTATAATAAATCTATGTACTCATAGTAAAAACTTACACCCTAATGACTATTTACGACCAAAACATTGCCCAGCTGATTTTTATTTCTAATCATGTTTGAGTTCCCACAAAAACTGAACATTATTAAAAACACCATTCGTTATTTTGCTTTCACACAATAAACGCTTCGCTAAGTTATCATTAGTTTACGAGATAAGTAAAAAAATAATATCAATCAACCAACATCAATCGCCTTCGACCATTTTTCAGATTTTCTTTCATTCAATTTTTCATTTTTGACATTTTCTTACATTTGGCAAGACTTTCTTGTCCTCAATAATTTTTCACATGATTTTCATGAGTATGGCAATATCTAATTTTGTCTATGGCAAAAAAGAAAAAAAAATAAACAATGATTGGTCATCGCCAATGCCTCGTCCTCTGTTCTCATTGGTTGATATGAACAGGAATTTCGTTGATTGGTTCAAATTAAGATTATTGCCATATTGCTGTCAAACCATTGCCGTACAATTTTGCCATGCTTTGTCAAGAAATGTCTTTATCAAATAGCACAGAATTTAGTAAATAATAATGACTGAATTAATAATAATATAACCTTGTTTTATGCATGTTTTCGCGTCTTTAGTATCTTTAATTTATCTTCAAAATATGTTCGATTGGTAACAATATGTGTGTTTTTGCCTAAAAGAAGCATTAAAAAGTAAAAAAACGACTCTATTCTCGCAAATTTTGCATTTTTGGAAGTAGATGGCAGCACAAAAAGTTCCTAGTTTCCTCGCCAGAGGGAGATAATTGGTTAGCCTACTTGAAGCATCCGGGAACTCGCCATAGTAGTAGACATGGCGGGTATCAACCTGGCTAAATGACGAAATAAATTTTGTTTGCTAATATAAGAACGTGTTAATTTCGTAGAAAAAGTGTTGATACTAAAAGACTAATTAAGGTTCATTGGATTAGGACAAAAATGCAGAATGTTGGACAGTCTGAAAACCGAAATATCGATAAGGTGAATGTGCAACTTGATGTGGTAAAATCGTCCACTCCTCAGAGTTCGGCTTCAAGTCCAGCCAAATCTGAAACCGAAACGTATTCAGGAGCGCCTGCCAAATACATGTCCGATTCTTCGGAAAGTGAGGATGACTCTGTATCCGAGGTAAAACGTGTTTTGTTTTCGACAAGGCGGTGGCAGTGAGGGAATATGATTATCTGTACCGCTCTAAATACTGCAAGGGACATCTTGTACATGTCTGGTCTGACGATAAAATTCTTTTCTTTTCCATGACATGTCTACAGTAGTATTTATTTTATCTAGCACATTGCAGCGAGCTAATCTATTATATACATTCATTATAGTGCGTTGCTTGCCAAATATTCCGTAAAACGTCAGAAAGTCATAAGTACATACGTACTACTGAGTAATGCATGAAATGATTTATGCCAGCCGCTCCTAGACAGTATTCAATTGATTCCTTCTTATTCTGCATTACTTTGGGTCTAATCTGCCGTAAGATTCCTTGCATTGTGTATTTGTGTTTTGGATGAGATTCGAACTACGGTGGCCATGTTCCTTGGATCACATGCATTATTGGGAGTAAATCAGTGATTTTTGGTCTTTGGTTGCAATGTTTTGGTGTAAATACGGAAATAGTGTGATTGTGGCGTTTATTCATTGTGACATGGGCAGAATTGTCGCGATGTCAGTCCACGCGCGTGCAGATTATGCAAAACGCCTACTGTAAATTCGCGCAAAAATTATGGTTACTGGTGAATTGCAAGGACCATTGACAGTAAATAAAGTCGTTCGCTCGTCCTAACGCACCACATTGTCAGTACTTCTCATATATTTCTCATTGGTGTTATAGATCTTGCTGGCTTGTTTGTGCCTAAGCAGGCCAGACCTGTTGGTAAGTCGAAGACCACCATACTGATTGCCAGGGGCTTCTCCGAAACCAATAGCTGTTGCAGTTTGAGTGACTTACAGTTAACCTGCATAATGTGTGTGCTACGGACAGATATCACTGTTTTGGTTTTCTTGATGTTGAATGGTCCTTGTGATTCTAACAAACTGTTGTCTCGCTAGTCTTAACATTACTAATAAATAACAATGAGTTTACTTAACTTGCTTTGTGAAGGCTGTCTGTCTGCATTGAATAAATATCTTATCTAATTTGAAATTTTTGGAACATGCCTTATTAAAAATGTTAACACTGTATCTGTTGTATGATGTAGTAATAGTGTGCTATTGGTATATTTATGAATAATATAGCCAGTAATTGATTGCTAGTTAGTTTTTTCAGCAAATCGGTGATATTATTTAATGATAGCCTGTTTTTAATTCCGTTGCTAACCTTACAATATGAAATGTGTAGTTTTATTAGGTTATATGACATTTTATTAAAAGTGTGATTATAAAATACTATTGGAATGGGTAAATAAGTTTGAAACATAAAACTGACATCTGACAAAAGTGATTACACTCTCTCTCTCCCTCATGTAAGCGTATTCCCAGTTGCATCCTCAGCTGTAATACTGTGAAGCCCGGGATCTGCTTTCTGGCTTTTTCTTCTCCAATTCGCATGGTCTTAAGCATCCTTAATTGTAAGACTTAAAGTGACAAAAGAGATTACACTGTTGTTGTTAGTTAAAAATGTTTTTGTTCAATGAAAAATGTAAGAACAAGTAATACAAATGTAAAAACAACATTTATTGTTTTACCTGTCCCGTACATGTTTTAGATTTTACTAATTGTTTCTGCTTATGATACTGATGTATGTCATGTTTTGACAGGCGGAAATGGAGGAAGAAGGTGGTGGTGCAGAGTCATCCAAGTTCCTACTATCACATGACGACCCTGAGAGGGCCGTTGACCCCGAAATGCAGGCAAGACTGGAAGCACTATTGGAAGCTGCCGGTAAGTTATTTTTTTTTACTGATCATTCTATTTTGGCTGAAATACTTTGTTGAAAAAATAAATCCTCTGTTTTAGTTTCTATTTTAAGCATAAATGAGACTTTAGTAAGTATTTTTTCTGATAGAAAATTATGCCAACATTTTATTTAATTATGAAGCCAGCTGACTTCAAACAAATAATGGAGTTCACTCTCATTGTACTCATACTCACTTACAATTTCTTAGCTAAGAACAATAAATATTTAGACATCATCATCAGGTCTTTTTTAGTCTCCACTGCAAGAGCACGACCATCTCTGTTCTACCAGAGCCATATATAATACTCTTTCTTACTGTCTTCTGTGACCCAGCACAATTTAAATAAAAAGGTCATTTTCCAAGTAGCCTTGACTGGACATTGAACCCAAACTAAGTTTTAGATATTAAGCAATTAGAAAAATATTTTACAATATGCCAAGGAAACTCTTTAGCTTATTGCTTTTATTTTTTAGAAACTCTAACAAAAAAAAATCTTTATAATATTAGAGTTATTGTAAAAATGTTTACAAATCGTAGTCACGATTTTACTACACTTATTTTATGCCTAACTATATATTCAAGTAATTTCTTAGCCATCCTTTTGACCTCCATATACAACACAACTTTAACGAAAAGCAAAAATAATGCCTGTATTTTTTAAAATTTTAGTGTGTTAGTATACAGGATGATTATAAACCTTTTAGCTACAAATATTCAAGGAAAGTACTACTCTTTAAGTAAAACAAAAAATACAATTCTGAGATAAGAACCTTGTTGCGTAATAAAAACCAAAGGTCAAAATTCTCCCATTTTAATGGCACTGCCCTCTACCAGGCGACTAGCGGGCGGCGGCCGGCGAGTGGGGAGGGCAACGGCCGCACGTATAGTAAAGTGAAACTAGGTTAGGAATTATTGTAGGTGAAATTGGGAAGAAAAAAAATTTACAAAGATTTAATAAGTCTTTATTTTCTTACAGTTTTGTGTTCTATTAGTGATTGTGATTCCAAGATTTCAATATTAGCAAAGGGTGCAAAATTAAACTGTATTTAATGTTTTGCTAAAGAAAAATTTAGGTTTGTGAATTTCACTCAATGATTTGCTTCCATGTTACTTCATTCAAAAGTTTCTGACTACTGATAACTATTCAAGCATGAAATATAAAACTGAAAATCGAAGCAAGACTGTTTTGTATCAAAGTTTATATATCAGCTGATAGCTGTTTGGTATACAAAATTTCCTCTACTATGTTGTTTGCAAATGATGATGAATCAACATATGTTTACCTAAAACACCGAAAGGTGACTAGTTTATTAGTAAAGATATGACCGAGAGTGACTGAATTAAAGTTTAACAAAATATACTCGAACTGAGGTCAGATTAAATCCAGGATACCTACTAACTAAACAACTATCCCACAGGCACAAAAGACAGTAAGAGTATTACATACAGAACGGAATCTCCTAATCGGGGACGGGGAACGGAGACGCATATTGCGCGGGACCTTAGATTCCGTTCTGTGTGTATAATACTCTTACTGTCTTCGGTGCCACTGGAACATATAGAGAAAAAGAAAAAAAAGAATCAGCTGATCAGTCAACTGTCAGCTTGTATGAACTGCATCTGCCCGTAGTTTTAATACTTATATTTTTTGTTTACATGTAACGTCATCGTTTGACGTTACATGCAAAACAAAAAATATATGTATTGCGTTGCGTCAAAACAAAATATCTTCGACTGCTGGGAAACGCACCGTGTGTGTTTCGCGAAAACAAAAACACATATGACACGTTTTTTAGCATTTTTAGTGTTGAAAATAATCACGATTTTTTTTATTACATCTAAGTTCATAAAATGGTGGGTAGATTGTTTTGAGACTGATAGGGGAATCTCTTTTCTCTTTGAGTGCAGCAATATCCAAAATTTACCAATTAGTTGAGTATTTTTATACAGTAACTGGCGGATATAGGTAGTTATAAAGAATAGAGGGAAACAGTCAGAAAAAGTAATTGGAACCAAAAAGGGGAGGCTTTTGCCCTACTATGAGAACTAAATGGCATTAAAAAAAAACGGGCGACGCGCCTCGAAGTCGGTCCAATTGTGAAATTCGAAATTGGCCCAATCGGCAAATTGAGTTTAAAGAGTACAGACATATAGATAAACAGGTAGTCGGTTGCCCGGAAGAGATTGCAGTTGCGATAAGGCCGCCTTTTGTCATCTGTTTTCTATAATCTACTCTCAGCCTTAGAGTTCACCGAGATTTCTGTCGTAATCCAGTGGTAGAATCCTAATAATCTGTATAACTATGTTTTGGTGCAATCAAGATTTTATGATTTTAACTAACCCCGCGTCGAGGACTTTAATGTTTAAAAAAAAAACAGTGGCACTCCGGGAGTGCCGACAAAAGTACAAGGTGGTGTCGGTTACGGTAACAGTGTCGCGAGTTCAATGGTCTTTTCCCATCTCAAAAAATGCCCAACGCGCCTAAAGAAGTTTTCACTTCAATTAGGTAGTATAGATAGATTCCATAAGAATGGTTTATGTAATTGTATTATCTAATTGACATAATTTTGTTTTGTTGATTTAATATATTATCCATATTCAACTTTTTTTATAGGAACTGCAGTTTCTTTTCAACTAGCTTTTACCCGCGACTTCGCTCGCGTATCCCAAATCCCACGGGAACAGTACTTTTTTTCGGGATGAAAGGTGCCCTATATCCTTCTCAGTACCTAGCTATGTGTATGCGAATTTTTAAGATTGGTTCAGTAGATAAATCGTGAAGAGGTAACAAACAAACAAATATACAAACTCACTTTCGCATTTAGTTAGGATATTGACATAATATTAGTTAGGATTATAGTTGGGATTATGGACTGATGCTTGTCTCTAAGGCATTCTGTACGTGGATCAGCTAGGATACTCGAGTTTTACCGTGCTTCCTTAGGCACATTAAGCCTTCCTGGCGGCTTTATATTCAATGCAGTCTCAAGGAATGTCAGATAGGTACTTTTATATTCAGCTTAAAATCTTCCAAGGTCTGGAAGAAAATAAAAAACTTAAAATGTACCAGCTGCTTCTTTTCCTGCGCAGATCGTAAAAGCCGATCGAGGGACTAGGCAAAACTACGAATCATGTTGATAGGGGATGCGGCCAGCAACCCATCACTATTTTGATTGCTTTTTCCACCTCGCCCATCATCACGCTAAAAGTGGCCTTTGGATCTTGCAGTCCTGGGCTCAGTCTGCTTAGAGCCACAAGACCAAAAATGCTCTGTCTGCGCCATTTGGGATAAAGACGTGATAGTATGTATGTATGTAAAATCTGACGCCAGTATTCGCTACACGAAAAACACAAGTGTACTGGTCTTCGGGCCATTTTGTAACAAATTCACTTGACCCTTTTCCGCCGAGTGCATTCCAAAGCATTGTCTGTTAAAATCGATAAGTTTCGTGAGCGGGGAGCGAAGGCAACGTCTCGTGGTGCCGTGGTGTCGTGGTGCTATCAAATGCAGATCTTTATTGAAACACTGCGACCGAACCGGTGGACTATGTCGACTCGACTAGATTGTTTGAACTTTTAAAGTGACTTTTTACCCGACTAAGGCGAAGTCTTTACTGGTGTGGGATAAAAGAAAATACATAGAATGTACCAGCTGCTTCTCTTCCCGTGCAGATCGTAAAAGCCGATCGAGGGAATGGGCGAGAATCTGAATCATATGAATAGGCGATGCGGTTCTTCTTCGTCTAAGCGCATTCCCGGTTGCATACTCAGCTGTGCTGCTTTGGAGCCCGGGGTGCGCTTTCCCGCTTTTTCTTCTCTAAATTAACATGTCAATTGTCACCCAAGGATGCCAAAGACCTTGCAAAATGGAGAAGAAATAGCCGGAACACTTTAATTGATTTGGCTATAGTTTTACAACCAGCCGCCTGCCTGATGTCAACCCTCTGGGTATGTATTTGTGCAAAAGTTTTACAACCGGCCGCCGCCCGACGCTAACCCTCATTGGGAATGCAATTATAGCGCGAGATGTTAGTGCTTAGTCCTTTAGTCGCCTCTTACGACATCCACAGGAAGAGATGGAGTGGTCCTATTCTAACCCGGAACCACACGGGGAATAGGCGATGCGATTAGCAACCTATTACTATTATGATTTCCCTTTTCCACCTTTATGCCCACCTTGGTGGCCTGGGCCTTACCACCCTAGGCTCTTTCTGCCCCGTTAGGGATAAAGACGTGATAGTGTAGTGGTACGGCGAAGCCAAAACGAGGTTTATGTGTTTCGCCGCTACGTATGTATGTTGATCTGTTCCCTCGTACCTTCTATGATATGAATGATACCTTGACAAATGAGGTGTCGTTGGAAGCGTCTTGGTCGTTGTATTCCTGGCTATCCGCTGGTAATATGTATACTTTGTGACGTCACAGAAAATTCAATATTCGCAAAACCTCTCAGATGGTACCTCAGCCCATGTAACTGAACAACTTTTGTTCAACAACTTTCACGAAACTAAAAAAATAAACGGGCAAGTGCGAGTCGGACTCGTACATTAAGGGTTCCGTACCACCGTACAATGTTTTAAAACGCTGAGGAAACACGTTTCTTGTATGACGACCCCCTTTAATTTTTAACTTTTTCTTATTTTTAGTATTTGTTGTTATAGCGGCCATAGTAATACATAATCTGTGAAAATTTCAAGTACCTAGTTAATGCCATTATAAAGATCTAGTTATAAACGCTGAAAAAACACATTTTTTGTAAGACGACCCCCTTTAATTTTTAACTTTTTTTTATTTTTAGTATTAGTTGTTGTAAATAAAAATTTGAATTTTCATAGAAACTGATCAGCTGATCGAGTCAATTTGTATGAAAATCCGATTTTTTTTTTGGATTTCGTGAAAATTTGTTGAACAAAAGTTGTTCAGTTACATGGGCTGAGGTACCATCTGAAAGGTTTTGTGTTCTTTCATCACACGATGTATAGGCCAAAAAGTAATAAACTATAAAATTAAACTAAATACATATATTTATACCACATTACTTTTCAGCACGGACGAACAATACAATAGGCCTAACAACCTTTATACTTTGAAGCATAGTTTTTTTCAGCGTTTTTAACTTGATTTTCATAATGGCATTAACTAGATACTTGAAATTTTCACTAATTATGTATTACTATGACCACAATAACAAAAAATACAAAAAATAAAATAAAGTTAAAATTAAAGGGGGTCGTCATACAAGAAACGTGTTTTTTCAGCGTTTTAAATCATTGTACGGTGGTACGGAACCCTTCATGTACGAGTCCGACTCGCACTTGCCCGTTTATTACTTGCCTGTTTGCCACCTTAGTGGTATAAAAAAAAGAAAATGCAAACCCTTTCCACCCCCCTTGACATCTCTCTATGCCCCCCTTGGGAGGCGTGCCCCCCAGGTTGGGAACTCCTGCTCTTAAAGATATCGATTTCCGAAACCTTAAAACCCAAATGCATTTAAAAAGTATCCGACCAAAACTAGCCATAATATCAAAACTAATCTATACTAATATTATAAAGCGGAAGAGTTTGTTTGTTTGTTTGTTTAAACGCGCTAATCTCAGGAACTAATGGTGCGATTTGAAAAATTCTTTTTTTGTTGGGTAGTCCATTTAAAGAGGAAGGCTTTAGGCTATATACCATTCCGACAACCACGCGAACGAAGTCGCGGGCACAGCTAGTTCTAGTATAATGCGGTCGAGGTGAGGTCTGATCGATACTTCTAGGGCATCTGAGTTTTTGGTTTAGTAAGTCTGAAATCCCACGCTAATGCTATAGTGCCATTAATTATACTGAACACTTACGAGTATGATGATTTCTGATCGCTAATTGAAATCTCAACAACAGCGATTCAAGTTTGGTGCTCATTATATTTTATTTAATATTATTTTAGTATCCAGGATCAAAAATAAATTATTTTATAATGATAAGAGAATAAAACGTCACAAAATTATTTCACTTGTCATCGATCATATCCATTTTGAACGTGATTTTAGCAAAGAGCTATAATGTACCTTATGTACCTTCTTTAGATATTTGACTCAAAGATACTATGACGTCACGACACGACTGCGTTATTCATACGCACTTAGAAAAAAATATCTGTTTTGATGTGTTGGTAACTTTTAGAAATAATAAACGGGCAAGTGCGAGTCGGACTCGTACATGAAGGGTTCCGTACCTCCGTACAATGTTTTAAAACGCTAAAAAACACGTTTTTTGTATGACGACCCCCTATAATTTTTAACTTTTTTTATTTTTAGTATTTGTTGTCATAGTAGCCATAGTAATACATAATCTGTGAAAATTTCAAGTATCTAGTTAATGCCATTATAAAGATCTAGTTAAAAACGCTGAAATAACACGTTTCTGTATGGCAACCCCCTTTAATTTTAAACTTTTTTCTATTTTGAGTATTTTTTGTTATAGCGGCTACAGTAATACATAATCGGTGAAAATTTCAAGTGTCTAGCTATTACGGTTCAAGATATTTTTTACTATGGCCGCTATAACAACAAATAAAAAAAGTTAAAAATTAAAGGGGGTCGTCATACAAGAAACGTGTTTCTTCAGCGTTTTAAAACATTGTACGGTGGTACGGAACACTTCATATACGAGTCCGACTCGCACTTGCCCGTTTATTTTTATTTTCAGTATTTTTTGTTATAGTGGCCACAGTAATACAGACTGTGACAGACGGACAGAAAGCGGAGTCTCAGTAATAGGGTCCCGTTTGCATCCTTTGGGTACGGAACCCTAAAAAGTATCTGTTTTCTGTCGGATTTTTATTTTTTTATTAGAGATTTGAGTGCGTTTGACCTCTATCTAGCCTGATGGGAAGCTAAGATGAGGTCTAAGGTGTAACACGCAGACTCAAACAATGCCTATTCACTCTTGCCTTGAAAATCCCTAAATCATATGTATGGGGAAACAACGACGCAGGGAGGAAATTCCACTCCTTAGCGGTTAGCACAATGAAGGAGGAGGCGAATTGAGAGGTACGGTGAGGAGGAATATAAACCATAAATGGGTGGAATCCCTGTCCACGTCGTGTTGTCCGATGGTGGAATTAAGTTATGTAATTCCTGCGCACACTCCCTGAAGTGCAGCCTGTAGAAGACACACAAACTTGCTACTAGTCGGCGATGTTCGAGGCTCTGGAGCCGTCCTGCCGTAAGCATCTCATCACCAACGAGTCTTGTCGATAGCTTCCAGGGCTTCGAGCTAATAGCAGGCAGATCCATCCATTTTGATTATCGAAAAAGGAATCAATTTATAGGTAACAGTTATGTAAAATAACCGAAACGGTTATGATAGAAAAAATAAATAGAAAAAACAGTACTAATAGGTATATAAAAACACCACTAATATAACACAATCTATCGATTTTGCCAATGTCAAGGTTGAGGATGCTTGGCGCGAATCGTAAATGAGTAGAAATATTTTTCTATTATATAAATCTTTTTTTTTTTACTAGCCATCTATGTCCCACTGCTAGGCAAAGGCCTCCCCTCTTTCCTTCCACAATTCTCTATCTTTGGTCTTCACTTTCCAGTCTTTGTCGAGTGCACGCAAATCGTCAAATCAAATTTAGCACTAATTAAAAATATTGGGTGACGCAGCAAAAAATTATACACCCTTAACAACTAGATTTTGAAATAAAAGTCTTAAATTTGTAAAAATAAACAATGCGTTTTTGTAGCGGAATACTAATATTTTGTGTTTTAATTACTTGGTTTATTATATCTTAAGTGTTATTTAATTTTTTTTTAACTTTGATTACTCATGCCGTAAAATAATTATTGCCTTCATTCAATACTCTTATATTAAAATGTCATATCTTTATCCCTATTCCTTTAGAAGGTCATTCATGTTTTTTTTTTACCTGAATGTAAGATTTATTAAATTATAAATTATTGCAGTTATCATAGGCTCAATACATATGTACGTATTACAGGCAAATGATTTTAATTTTTTAAGGCAGGTACCATGACCTCATGGTATATCTTTATCCCTATTCCTTTAGAAGGTCATTCATGTTTTTTTTTTACCTGAATGTAAGATTTATTAAATTATAAATTATTGCAGTTATCATAGGCTCAATACATATGTACGTATTACAGGCAAATGATTTTAATTTTTTAAGGCAGGTACCATGACCTCATGGTACCTGCACATAGTGCTTATTCTAAAAACTCGGCTAGCGAGCCGCAACAATTGAAAACCAACATATTATACACGTATAAACCAAAACGATAAAAAGATTGCATAAGAATCTTTTTATTGGAATAGGACTTAGTTGTCTATATGGCACATTCTGTCACTAAGGATGTTTACAGCTTGCGGTTACGTTGAACGGACGCTGCTGAGTCCAGTCATCTGACTTTCGCTATAAGCTCTACCTCGCCTTGGAATTGTCGTTGGTGTGCGCCAGTAATGATTTATTATGATGTCTGTAATGAATACTAGACGACAGACGAATCCGTTCATATAGTCTTGATGCAAGGATCAAGGAATTACTCGCGAGTTACTATGTTGGACAAATTGGACCACTGATCTCCAATAAAATTTCCAGCATAGCACTAGCATATTTTTGCATCAAAATAGTCGCTACTATTACGCTGAACGCGTGTGAAAAGGCTGTCCAATATTAGCCGCGTGGTTTCCGGCAGAGTAGAATAGGACCACTCCGGCGTCATAGGAAACACAAGCTATACAAAGCTTATAAACATCAATGAGGGCTCTCTAACCCGTCTGACCAGCGCGGAGAGCGTAGACCAAACCCTCTGGCTGCTCTGGCCAAGTACGGTTCTGGTAGTACAGAGAGGGTCGTGCTCGTACGATGGAGACTAAAAAAAGACCTGATGCAAACCATGGCTTTAAGGACACTATAAAAAAGCCCACGTTATTCGGACTTGTTCGACAATGTTGTTTTAATCCGTAATTCGCTACTTGACAGTTTTTCGGAAAGTATTTTAAAATTTACGTAGGATTATTTTCTACCACTCACAATATTTTTTTTCAAAATTACCTTATTTTATTACGAAAATTAATATTTTTATCAATTTATTTAAAATTCGCGCAAAAAACGTCGGTTACGTCAAATGACGTCACATTACGAAAAACAAAGCAAAATTAGCGTTCTTAACTCATACGCGTATTTTAAGTGGAAAGTTTAGAGATTTTTAACTAAAATTGTGAAAAAAGCAAACTACAAGACGTGTGCCGTGCCCATGTGTAGAAGTATGACGATTAAATGTCCAAATAAACGGTTTATACACGTTCCTAAATGTGGCTGCAGGAGACACGCCGAGATCCGCAGTATAAATCTGTTAAATCTGCGATATTCTTTTGTGAAGACCATTTCGATAAGTATTCATAAGAAATCAAGCATAATCTTCCAGAAATAAATGAAACCTAACCTAACATTTTGTACCTAACCTAAATAGTTGACAGCTTGTTTATTGAAATGTTACGTCACTTGTTAATTTTCCAAAAATATATTTTTTTTTCACTTTACCTTATCGCAAAAAACTAAATTTAGAATTATTTTTACCTATAAGCTAGCATATACTGGGTGGCGCAAAAGTAAAGACCCTATTTGGTTCAGCTATAACATTTTTTCTAAATTAGAAAACTAGATTTAGGTTTTTTTAAATGTATATTTGTGCCATTAAATTTCGTACCATTAGGATTTAAAGATGATGTCTTTTAAATGGTGACCTCCAGAGTTGATACACATTTGAGCCCTATTTATGACATTTTGCATAACTTGCCGTAACACTTCCTGCGATATGTTCGTTATTTCTTGACGAATGTTTTCTTTTAGAGCTGCGAGAGTCTGTGGCTTGTTCACATACACCCGAGATTTCAAAAAACCCCAAAGAAAGAAGTCTGGACTGGTCAGATCGGGTGATCTTGCAGGCCAAGGCAAATCGCCAAAACGAGAGATAACTCGGCCTGGAAAAGCGTCCCTCCGTCCCTCACTCACAATTATTCCACGTTCTTGGGGAGTAAAACGGTCCATGTTTATTTTCAGTGTATTTTACAGTTGTTCACTACACAATTTTCAACAACAGAATGACAGAAAATATCATATAAAAAAAATAAAAGTATTTTCTTTAGTGCCAGTACTTTTGCGCCACCCAGTACAACATATTTCATACTATAATGTTACATCTTTCAAGTACCAAATTGCAATACTGTAATGACGCAAACTTATACATATACCTATTATAAATATTTTACACATATCTTATTTATTACCATAGAATGATGTAACATAGCAGGGGTGGCCCCGGTCGAACGCGGCTATTAGTACGGTCGATCGCGGCAAACGTCAAGGCTCATACAAAAACATACTACCTACAAATTAATTTCCCTGACAAGTATACGGCAGAAATTAAGGCAGTGGTATCTTCGCTTTAGTGATTTTAAGAAAATTGAAAATATGTGAGAATTTCAATTCAATTGTAATTCCCTTGATGATAGTACTATTTATGAAATGTCTAAAATAATGCATATGCATTTCAAATGGACCACATGATATTGCAAAACAAAATTATTACTCTGTGCTGCGACTTATAGCGAAGTCATCCTTAGGTCTAAATTTGCGCATCATCATCATCAACAGCCTTCAAGTACCCACTGCTGGGCATAAGCCTCCTTTTGTCTGCGCCATCCTGCTCTATCACTGGCCATCGCAATTTGCGCATTGCCCATTGGTTTTTTTTTACTACTATTTTATTTAAAATATCAAGAAGTATTTAATTTAAATTTTAAAACGCTTGATTCTTTGATATTATTTAAAAAAAAATTTTTTTTTACCTTGAATTGACTGAACAGAAAAATGTGATATTTTATGGTAAAGAAGGATGTTATTCCTAAAAGCAAAAAAATATTGAATCGTTTTTAAAAATTTTCGTCTTTTCCCTATTGGTAGATCGCACAAGATCTATTGTTTACTGACGAAGTAAACAATAGATCTTGAGTCTAATCAAGTCGGCTACCCCTGTAATACCTCTATAGTACTCATTTGCGTAGACCGATCATTGAACCCGATCCACACAGCGCCGCCGATTTTCCCACGCACCGGTTAGGCAACGCAATGATGCCTGCCTACCTAAAAATGGGCAAGAAAGTGACATAAAGATTAAAGCTATCTGATCCATTGTCATAAGCCACTATTATTTTTCCACTTTGATAAATAAAATTATTAATGACTAGCAGTCCACCCCGGCTTCACCCGTGGTACACACATAGCCTATGTCACTCGGGGATAGTGTAGCTTTCCAACGGTGAAAGAATTTTTTAAATCGGCCCAGTACTTTTTGAGCCTATTCATTACAAACATACAAAAATAGGTACAAATCTTTCCTCTTTATAATATTAGTGTAGATAGTGTAGATGTAGATTGATAATCCTTTGCTGCAGACGGAGTAAGTTTTGCCGATGGGATAAAGATAAACTAATTACATACAAAACTTAGTCTTTATTACTTCAGTCAAATATATTACATTTAATTTATTCACTTCAGTGGCTTGCGATTTCGTGTATAATTGTCCACTGCGACTCGCATTAACTCTTCGATAGCTTAAAATTAAGCTAATTTAATTAAGAGCCCGTATGACCCTAATAGTACTTAGAGCGATCTTAAATATTATCAATAATAACGAAATACTCACTTTGAAATGTTATTATACATTATATGTTTCGAAAACAAGATTGCTAAAAATTTTCTCGATAGAAAAACATTGCGAAGTTTCCTCCAAATCACCTCATAATTATACTAAAACGGAAAGTATTCAAGAAATACAATAAATTAGCACTAGTTACTTTGGATTATAATTGTATTAAACTTATGGCAGTCGTATTAAGTCTTACTTTTTAAATAACTCTTAAATAATCTTTTTAAAACGAAAAAAACCTTAAATTCAAAACCAGCCTCATTGACCTACCGCGATCTTTTCACCGCGTAAGGCTCACTGTCTCGCTTCGGCTAGAGTAAATTTGTGTGCGTGGAAGCGGGAGCAAAACATAGATTATCCACATCAGGCCCCCCCTCTTAAGTATCGCGTAAAATCAATTTCCACATTGGCTGAAAAATATGATTATGTTAGTAAAGGTAAGAAAAGTCAGAAAATATCGTCTAGCCGCCGCGCCGTATTCATTCACCCTGGGAGTGCCGACAGAAGTGAAAACTTAAACGAGGTGGTTGTTTTCCCATCTCAAAAATGCCCAACTCGCCTACAAAAGTTTTCACTTCAAAAAAATACAATGCTACCAATTTTGCTGGGTGCTGATTTATCTGGCTTTATAAAAGTCGGAATTGGTATAGATTACTCACTCTATGACTAATTTAAAAGGGTAGTTTTTTTGTGAATACTGTTGTAGTTTTAAAAAAATACAACCTTAAATCGTTCTACTTTCTAAACGGCAAGTTCTCCCAGTTGAATCATTCCCGTCAGGCGTCGGCAACTCGATGACATTCACGGACAACTAAATGCAGTCTGACACCGTAACCCATTTTTAGGATGACTGTAACTGGGGCTGTTGCAGAGCTAACTTGTGACTGTGACGTATAGCACAACATACCGAGTGTATGGAAATATTTTTTCCACATATTTTTATAATGCGACTTATGCACATATACCTATAAAATTTATGAATCAGCTAAGTGGGGGGTTACTCTATAAAATTATACGACAGTCGTGCGATTGTGATGCCTATTTATATGTCAAACCAAATTAGACTTTATCATCATGTATTATTGCTCAATGTTGCTTGACACTGAAACGTGGATACGCAGTAACGTAAGTCTTGCGTACCGCTTTTGGAGTAACCCTACTAAGTAGCGACGGATGAGTGGCTAGAAATAAAAGTGGTTCTTACTTTACTTGCATTCATACTCCACCGACAAGGCCATAGCTCTTAAATATAGATAGATAGTTGTGCTTACTAACACGTTTAAATTGGAATAAAAATGGTCTAAATTCAAAAATAGCAGACACCCAAAAGGGGCCGAAAAGAATACCCTCACGACAACTACAAAAGTAGGTCTCGCTCGTCTAAATCGTTTTGGGTCGCACAGATATACATCGTGGTTGTAAAAGTAATAATATAATAGTACAGTACAAAATTTAGAAATTTTTTTAAAGTTGCGTTGGTATTCTTCTGGAGATTAGTTTTTGCGCAGCAGCTGTAGTACTCAAGTGTTCGTTGTATTGTTTTCATTCTGACGAATTCGTCTGTGTCAATGAGTATATACATATGTACAACACGCTTTGTATATCTGCCGATTTAAACGCATACTTGTTTTAAACTAGGTAAATATGTACCTAACCTAACTATATACGTACTTTCCTTTTATAAAATATAGTATCGTTGAGTTAGTGTCTCATAATAGTCATAATACAAGTTTGAGGTTAGCTCAATCAGTGTAATTTGCACTTATCTATTTTTTTTCCTCGGGAAAACAGGAAGACGAAACAAAAGATAAATATTTGTATTTTATAAATTCTTGTTATTGTCAATATAAAACCTAATAGAAGCTGACTACGTATTAACCGACCAGCTGTTTCGACGAATTAACGACTACATTGTTGTATCAATTACTTGGACATATAAGGGATGCCGTTGCCAACTTTGTTCCGACAGATACCGAAACAAAGCAACCGGTGCATCCTTCAAATTGTGATTTTCGCGTCTGATTACACTATCATGTGGCTGCCACCCGGGAGCGGTGACGTAACTTATCCATGTGTATTATAAATTTATAACATTATTACACATCAAGTACAATGCTACGACCCGACTTCATTATCCTTTCTTTGAAAAACAAACCGCTGCTATATTCAATTAAAGACTTAAAAATATTTTCGCTGTCACTTTTTATATCTATATCTCAAACTTTTTTTTTTTTAATTTTATTTTAGTTTATTGCATATAATCTTATATTTGATTGATTACAATAGTTCAAAGTTAACGCTAATGCATTATCTACCATTTTCCCTTTGGGACATGTCGAGAAGTTTGTAGAAGGGGTGCAAGTGTAGCATACTAAAACAAACTTTCTTTAAAATATTCCATTATAACTTACTAAAGAAAAAAAGTTAAATAAAATTATTGACCTGGCTTCTGTTTAGCAGTTCAGTTCCATCTATTAGTGCTTGGAGAATTACCGTTGAAAACGTTTATTGTTATTAAAAATTCTTATTTAGATCATTTCCATGGCGTATTTAAAAACAAAAAAAATTAACGAAAATCTGAGTCATCATAAAAAGTAATAATTGTATTGAAAATTATCATTTTCCCCCTTCCTTTTTGAAATCCTAAAAAAACAGGGTTTTCACAATAAAAGCGATGCATTGATTGAAATACAACTGCTTACCTGCGGCCAGTTGTACAAACTCCACTCAACTTGAACATGTCGTCAAAAGCAAATCCAGTAATCTTATTTTGATTTAATTTGGGATTAACTTCACGTGAAAGTTTGACAAAGCAGTTTCGCTCTCCTGAAACAGCTACACAGTAGTTGAATAAAGTTTTTAATGAATTGTAGTAAGTTCTAACACTAGTTAGTATTTGAAAAAAATATCTAAATATATAATAGGAAAAAAAAATACGCTAAAATGTTTTTAGTTAATTTTGAAATAAAATATCTGAATATATACTAGAAAAAATTTAAACGCTGAAATGTTTTTTAGTATCAAGATATTGTAAAATAACCCAAGAATGGGCAAAATGTTACGGGATTATAACTGCGCTCGGCTTGGCGAAGTCGGTACCATTTTATCACCACTTTTTCATGGATCGCTCCTCAGATAAACGCATAGCCTCCAAAATCGTAGAGCTTTCTACGGTCAGTGTACAATGATAAGTTAAAAGATAGTGATAATATTGCTTACTAAAGAAAGGCACGGATAGTGAGTAGGATCCTATTCCCATAATATTTATGTTGTTAGATCATTTTCTATGTTTCAATAACAATATTCACCCCCTCGTTAACATGTTTATAACAAGTACTTGCCACAGGCGAGTTTAGTAGTGCTTTACATAGGCGTAACAGTCAAGTAAAGCTATACGTTACTTTTCTACTTGTCCTATGTTTGACTCTTTTAAAAGGGTAAGCCTTCGCCACAGAATACAGTAAGAGTAAGCAGAACGGAATCTCCTAAGGTACGCGCAATATGCGTCCCCGTTCCCCGCACCCGCACCTCCCCCGGTTCTTGACGGCCAACGTGAGTCATCGAGGCGAAAACGGGGGAGAGGTGCGGGGACGGGGAACGGGGACGCATATTGCGCGTACCTTAGGAGATTCCGGCCTGTGCCTTCGCACTGAAAACTAGTCACATCAAGGTGTTTAAATTTTTACAAAGGGTTCAATAGTTTATATTGCTCAAGCAAAATATTCTATTTACTAACAGACAAAGAACTATTATCTATTATTATATTAATTTAAGATTGTGTTCACGCTAGTATTACACTGTACTGTACCTACCCCAGGGACTTAATTGCTAACCTTACACTTCAGGGACATCGCTGTTTCACCAATGTAATGTATTAACTGATCAACCCATACTTAATTACGCCTGGCTCGAAGCGTTGAGAATAATATTGTGTAGAAATTTTTGTGTTATTTTTGACAATTTCTTTTTTTTTTAACTTGAAATGGCAAACGAGCAATATGTATATGTCGTGGCCTGATCGTAGAATTGATAATTTCATGATATGGCCAACCATTTCATGGTATAAATATGCTAATCATGAAAATACCCCGCTGATCACATGATGATGTGGTCTGCCCAGATCAATGAATAAATAATCAGCGTTTAACGGTATAAAAGGTAAACGCATGGCTACTTACTCATGATGTGGTCAAACATTAGTGATCATATCGTAAAATAGTTACATGATCCACCGTTAGAGGCGCTGCTATTATTTTACTTTTGTGATGCATCATGACTGCGAATATTATTAGTAGAGTAGACAGAAGTATTTATTGCTGACGCTGCGACAGTCAAGACGGTTGCTCGGACGAAGTTCTGACATAAAGGCTTTTTTCTCTTACCATTTAGGGTACGGAACCCTAAAAACAAAGATGTGGATATTCGATAAATCCAGGATGCGCCGGACATAAGCTTTTACGACACGTCACATGTCGTAGGCGATCTGAGTGCACCCTTTAAGTTAATGGCTGTGATGTAGGAGATTATCTCAAAAAAGAATGTTATTCAAATTACTAATGGCGCTTGTTCTATTTATCAGAAAACTTGTGCTAATTTTGAAACGGAATAAACTAAAAAATATTATTTTCGAAGAAAAAGTTTTTTTTGCGTTGTGTTGTGCAAGTAATAAATTGAAAACAGCAGTAGGTATGTTTATTTTTGAAGTGAAAACTTCTTTAGCGGCGTTGTGCACTTTTTTTGTAATGGGTAAAAAATGTTAAACTCGCGTCAGGACACGTGTCCTGATCGAAAATTCGTAAGACGGATGGAGAGTAGACAGCCGGCGCGGCGAAGGAGAGGAAGTATCCCCCTCTCTTTCTACGGCGCGGCAAAAATGTATGCCTGCGCCTGCTGTTTCGTTTAGCTGAGAGATAAACTTTTTAATGTCATATAAATTGTCATTTTTGATGTACGATAGCGCAATAAATAAATATTGTATTCTACCACATAAATGATAGTACTTTTATACTGATTATTAAAGCAACTCGTGCAAAATTATTCCCTAACCATTCCAAAATATCAAAAATGCACAACGTTAATATTTAAGTTTTCACTTCTGCCAGCACTCTCGGAGTGCAACCCATCGTTTTTTTGCAATGTTAACATAACAACTATAAAAATCTTAAAATACGAATTTTAAATCCAGAAACAATCGATACTTCCCCTTTCATATCACTAAACGTTTTATAATGGTTAAAAAAGACGCGGTAGTTAAAGGACCCGCATTCGTAACTACGAATGACTTCCTTTGGAGCCAGTTTCACCGCCTGCCCCACCGATCCGCATATTGATGATTAATTCCATAACCACTGAATGATCAGTTCCGCCGCATAAAATGTTGACCTTAGGCACTTTCGCCGTGGGGTCGATGCGTACGAGACTTATTATATTATTCGAGATGAGAAATAGAAAAATTTTATTTCGGTACCAGGAAAATACATAGATGTGCACAATTTTCCCGTATCTATTACATGTTAGGTAATAAAAACAGGAATAGGTAGAAGTGTGTACAATAAAAAATTTCTACCGATGTGAGATATTTGATTTTAACATTTAAAATGTGTATAGGGAAAAAAAACAGAGACAGTAAGTTGTGTATGAAATATTAGTGTTAGTATCACCGATAGGAAGCTTCATAGTAAACTCTATAGTGAACGTTTGTCACACATGGGTACATATAAAGTCTGCGTTGTCAAGATCCCAGCCAGCCTTATGCAAACCAAAAATGGTATCCATACAAGATGTTTCAGAGGTGAAATATAATCCTTGAAGAGCCTCAGTTCGTGATCCTGACATGAAATGACTTACCCAAGCAAAAATATTTTATACAAAATGAGCATTCAGCCGATCTAGTAGAATCTATGTACAAAGGTTGTATCTGTACTTTCGCATGTACGTACGTTATGTTGTAATTCTTCGGATCGCAGTTCAATAGATCAGTATTTAAATATTTGACTATTACATCACAAGTTCACAAAATGTCATACATTTCCCATGTAGTACTACTATTGTTGTATAGGTGGGAGTGTGACACGTCTATCGCAGTGACTTTCGTAAAACTTTGACGGCACTTACAATATTTTCGAAAACACATATTTATGACATGCTCTGAGGTTTTGAAAATTCACTTTGACACGTGACTTGTCTTCTGTTCATCTTTGAGCTTCATGCTTTTTCCTGCTTTTTTTTGTACAATCGTAACTGAAAATACATACATATACAATTACATACTAATCACGTCTTTATCTCTTAAGGCCGTACCTGAATTTTCCGGGGTCCAGTGCTGCCCCCATTTAAAATAAATCATTTCAAAGAAAACGGAGACACCATTAAAAAATTTCCAATCCAGCATTGGACCCCGAAAAATTCAGGTATGGCCTTAAGGGGTTGGCAAGCCTTGGGTCATCAGACGCAAGGCTACAAGATAAACCATACCAAGTCCTAGATAACCCTTCAAAATATTTTATGAACTACTGTTTACAGTTTATAATGAGAACGTTAAGCTTTACTACGCACATTAGCCAAAAGTGGCCGTTTTTCGCAAATGTGCGTAGTAAAGCTTAACGTTCTCACTTTAAACTGAAAACAGTAGTTCATAAAATATTTTGAAGGGTTATCTAGGACTTGGTAGATGCAAAATTTTAAATGATGTCTCCGTTTTCTTTAAAATGATTTATTTTAAATGGGGGCAGCACTGGACCACGGAAAATTCAGGTATGGCCTTAAGGGGTTGGCAAGCCTTGGGTCATCAGACGCAAGGCTACAAGATAAACGTTAACTGAAACCATAAACTTAACAATGTAGCTCTTTGTCAAACTTAAAATTGTAAGTGACATATTCTCGCGTTGAATATGGGCCCCGATGGCAGGAACAATGAGAGCGAATCAGTTGGTTATTAAAGCTGTATTATGTATCGTGGCTGCAGTGACCTGCGGGCAAGGATTCGCCCGCGTCGTCTGTGACAATACCGAATCATTTACATAAAACTTGCTTAATTAATTATTGTATCGTCGTTTGTTAACAATTAAAAGCAATTTTTTTGCTTTTTTACTCTTCAGTTTTCCGTTAGTAGGTATTCCGATCACATGAATCTTTTTATAATATTTATAAGGATGCCTTGTAGGTGGTCTAATAATGAAGTCTATATACTGTAACTTGGATGTTAGCCATTGCTAAATAAAGGAAACGACACAAATTTAATAATTTTAAAAACTACGATTGGTTTGTGTCGTCCAGGGAGTGATGACGAGGTTTGGTCTTTTGAAATTACAATAAAAGCTTTTTGAACAACAAAAAAAAACCTACAGGAAAAAATGCACAATATGCAGTTAAACATTTATTATCAGTTAATTTCAGAGGGAAAGCCACTATAAAAAAATGCTGTTTATAACACTCAAACTCGCGTAGCAATTATTTTGGAATGTAATACAGTAGAGGAATATATTTAAAGCGATGCGGGCTGATTTACAATGACAAGTACATGCTATCATTTATGACTATTTCAATAAGCACTAGCACTAGTGAAACTACGGCATCATACCATTCACATCGCAATAAAACATACTAATTTTGTCATTCGCCTATGCGTGCGTGTCGCCAGTGGCGTAGCGTGAGCTTTTGCCGCCTGGGGCTGACCGGAAATTTGTCGCTCTATTATTTTAATTGTCATGTAAGAAAAATTAAATTGCACAAAAACAGCTTTTAATTAATAAAAAGTGCACTCTCTAGAGGGTACAAATCAACCTGTAAGATTCCTCCCCTGGTTTTCAATCATTACATATCTTAATTACCTACTTGTCTTATTTGATCTTTGTGAGAAGTATCCGGGTGCTGTCAAAACTAATGGGATAATATTTAGCCTTGCCGCCGCCCCTTCGTATGCCGCCCGGAGCCATGGCCCCCTCTGCACCCCCAACGCTACGCCACTGCGTGTCGCGGTCGCCTTTCCCCGCGAGATAGATCTTTATACGCAACATTAGCTACTTAGTTCACTTAGCACCGTGTAAGTTATGCAGAGTTATGGTCGAGACCAGGGTTGTTGCTGATGCGGAATTTTACTGTATTAGCGTATGCTGATGCTCATTTTGTTAGATCAATATCAGCGAATGCTGATAGTAATAATTACTTATATAAAACATTATCATTATTAAGTTTTTTTTAATAAGGTCTTTTTAGGGTTCCGTAGCCAAATAGCAAAAAACGGAACCCGGATTCGTCATGTCTGTCTGTCTGTCTGTCCGTCCGTCCGTATGTTAAAGCCACTTTTTCTGAAACTATAATAACTATTCTGTTGAAACTTGATAAGTGATGTATTCTGTGAACTGCATTAAGATTTTCACACAAAAATAGAAAAAAAAATCAAAAAAATTTTGGAGGTTCCCCATACTTAGAACTGAAACTCAATTTTTTTTTCATCAATCCCATATGGGTATCTATAGATAGGTCTTCAAAAATGATATTGAGGTTTCTAATTTTTTTTTCTAAACGGAATAGTTTTCGCGAAGGACACTTCCAAAGTGCTAAAATGTGTCCCCCCCCCTGTAACTTCTAAAATAAGAGAATGATAAAACTAAAAAAAAATATAAGATGTACGTTACCATGCAAACTTCCACCGAAAATTGGTTTGAATGAGATCTAGTAAGTAGTTTTTTTAATATGTCATAAATCGTAAACCGCAATAGAACTTTTAAATTATGTTACTTGTTGCTACGGAACCCTTCATGTACGAGTTTGACTCGCACTTGGCCGCTTTTGTACATTTTTGTCCTGTGCGGTATCCTTTTCCATTAACATAAAATAGGTATTTCCATATTGTATTTTTAATTAATAATAAGAGGAGGCATTATTCATTTGAATATATATATAGTTTATTGATTAAGTACTTATTTGGTATTTTTATGGATTTTCCATGCTGGTCTTGGAAAAAGAAAAAAGACAAAGAATATACTAGCTGCTTCTCAACCCGCGCAGATCGTAAAAGCCAAGTGCTATAAACAGCTTCCAAATTAGAAATATTTCATTTCTGTTTCAAAAGTAAAAAGTGACATCATTTTATGTTTTCGAAAATACCTATGTGGGTGCAACTAGTGACAAAATTGGCCCTTTGACGCATTTTATATGGAACAGTTGTTACACAAGACGCTACTGGTGGCATATATGTGATAACCATAAAAGTAGCAACTATGTGTGTCTGACCTATGTAAAAGGCTCTTAAAATCACACCAAATGCAAAAGAAAGTAACTGTTCTTCTCTTTTTGCTTAAGTGGCTAAAAGTACTGTCAGATTTTTACAAGCTGCATAAAGGCACCTATCATGGTTTTACAACTGCCATATACAAAGTCGGGGCCAACAGCATATAGTGCCTTCTGAAGTTGAATAGTTAGAGATATGCCGTTTGTGACTTTAATTGAAACATCAAAAGCAAAAATTAAAGAAACATTTAATTTAAAAGAAACGTGCACTATTGTTAAATCACGCATAACATGTCATATTGTTGAATCTGCATTCATACGAATATTAAGTTGGAATCTCGAAAGCAACATTTAAGGGCGTCCGCTACGTTAAGCGGGCGCACGCGACGGTTTTGAGTCTTAACTATGTCATAAACTCTATAGATCGAGAACTGGCACGAATTCTTGGGTAGGTATTTGAGGCAAGTTGAAAACTTGTCACATACCTCTCCTATTATACCCCAACACGGAACTGCAGACGGCTGGTGAGTAGGGGGCTAAACCATTTTATTTAGATTGACCTGGCAGGTAGAAAGTCCCATCAAAATTACCTGTCTTTTTGAGAATCTTACCTTTATGTAATAAATACCCTATTAAAATTTCAAGTTGCCTCCAATACCTTTTATATATTTTTTTGAAAAATACTTTTGCACGCGCCTGGCAATATCAAAGCCCCGACTAAATCGTCTGGCTTATTGATTTTTTTATTCTTTAAACATTAAACTACAACATATAAAAAATGCATATTGCCTCAAATACTTTTTTAAAAACTTAAAAATTTATTGATTGCTTTAGCCCCGCTACTCACCAGCCAGGTCTGCAGTTCCGTGCTGGTATAATAGGATAGGTATGTGACAAGTTTTCAACTTGCCTCAAATACCTACCCAAAAATTCGTTACAGCTCTCGGACACCACTACGTGCGACAGAGACACGGCATCACGCGACGGATTCTGCTATCTCTTTCACAGTAGAGTAGACTGAACCTGTCGCGTGCGCCCGCTTATTGTAGCGGACGCCCTAAAGACCAGTTCATTTTTATCACCAGGTATCGGCAAGCTCTCCGGTGAGGGTAAACACCTGGCAGACCCCGAGGTGCTGCGGCGTCTGACCTCCTCCGTGTCAAACGCACTGGACGAGGCCGCCGCGGCGCTGACACGCATGCGCAGTGAACAGCCGCCCGCGCACCACCGCCACCACCATCAGGACAAGCCGTGAGTATACTGCTTACTGGTCTCATCATCATCAGGTTTTTTTAGTCTCCACTGCAGGAGCACAACCCTCTCTGTACCTACTACCAGAGCCATATATTAGCCAGAGTAGTCAGAGGATTTGGCCTCTCCAGGCTGGCCAGACAGGTTGGAGAGGTCTCATTGATGTTTATACATACATACTATCACGCCTGTTTCCCACAGGGGTAAGCAGAGACTATGGACCTCCACTTGCTACGATCCTGACAGATATAAAATACATACATATTCATATGAGTTGTACACAATTGCATGTTATACATATGATAAATATTTTCGATTCGAGTCGATTCAGGGAATGGGTACCAACCAAATAGACGATGGGCTAGCAACCTGTCATATTTATTCGACGCATCATGACAAGTGTTAAGTTTAGCACAAGCTAACCTGCGTATAATTATATCACAATGAATAACCATCATCCGAGCGTATTCCCAGTTGCATCCTCAGCGGTAACGCTTCAGAGCCCAGGGTCCTACATACCCTAGGTGATTTGACGAGGTTACTACGTATAGATTATATTACAATGACTAATAACTACCGTTTAAATTATATTACAAACTTTTCTGATGGTAAATAAAAAGATGATTAATACTCCAACAAAATAGGTAGGTACTATAATTTTGCAAGAATTGTACATACATATTGTTTTGCTTACAGTTAAAATACATACACACACATTCAATAATATTATTTCCGTTTGCTCTACCGTTAAACATAAGAATCGGTGAATTTCAATGTTTTTATGACGCACGATGTGGTCTATAAATTCAGATTCTTACGTACGCATATGAAAATGCATTCCACATTATGTTAAGTGTGATATTGATTTTTTATGCGTCAACATCTCGTTTATGTACATTTATTGAAGTATGTGTATCCAAAAATAACACACAAAAAGAAAGCTCTTATTTTTTCAATTCGATTATTTTGAATATGATGACAATCCGAGATTGAGTCCTAAATACCGAGAGTCTCTCGATTACCGCGGTTGAGTTAAACTCCCAGGTAGTCGGTCGAGACACGGTAGACCGTGATTCGTGAAGCTTTGATCTTATCTGACCAGTCATTTATTTTCAAAACGAAACATTGTCGTTCTTGAAGGTTCTAATTAGAGTTTTGTATTTAGAACACAATGCGGCTCAACGGCGACAGGTACAACGCCGACGGTAGCGTCGTCAGTGGCGGAGGGTGCTCCTTCTTTGGCAGAGGCATGTTCAGACGGCGACGTCGGGACTGTCCGCAAGCTGTTGACGGAAGGGCGGTCTGTGCACGAGACCACGGAGGAGGGCGAATCGTTGCTATCGCTCGCCTGTTCCGCCGGGTACTATGAACTCGCACAAGTGTTGCTAGCCATGCATGCCAGTGTCGAGGACCGTGGTATCAAGGTGCGTACATTGTTCAATGATAAGAAATACGTACGTAATGTTTATTTCAATTTTCGTATTACGCTACTGCCTTGCATCTTGGAGGAAATGGAATGTTATTTTACGCAATGCATATGACGATATTGATGAAGTTAACAAGTTTAATAAATCAACTGGAGAGAAGATGCGTACTTCTTGTGCAATATGATTACGTTGACAAACCATTTAATTTTTTTTCTAAATAAACAACAGTACTACGAATCATCATCCAACAGATCCTTTTTAGTCTCCACTGCAGGAGCATGACCCTCTGTACTACCAGAGCCACGCTTGGTCAGAGCAGTAGGGATTCTCTCCTACTCTCTCCATGCTGGCCAGGCGGGTTTTAGAGGTCTCATTCATTAAGCTTTGCTTAGCTTGTATTACCTAAGCCGCCTTCTACGACATACACGGGAAGACTTGGAGTGGTCCTATTTTACTTTTCCGGCAACCACACAGCAAATATTTTTACTATGATGATTGTGGTATATTTTTTAGTTTATTATGTACTTACCCCAACAGATTACTCTCTCAACATCACCTGTTGGATGACAGGTAGAAAAGGCTTCTGGCCTTAAGTCCGCCATTTACATTTATTGTAATGAAGTTAAATAAATAAAAATATATTTATCCACAGGGCGACTGCACACCCCTCATGGAGGCAGCTTCTGCCGGTCACGTGGACATCGTTCGGCTGCTGCTGGCGCATGGCGCGGACGTGAACGCCGTGTCCGGCTCCGGCAACACCCCCCTGATGTACGCGTGCGCGGGCGGCCACGA
The DNA here is from genome assembly GCA_963576875.1 of Acrobasis repandana. Lineage (NCBI taxonomy): Eukaryota > Metazoa > Arthropoda > Insecta > Lepidoptera > Pyralidae > Acrobasis > Acrobasis repandana. Next base: position 18,356,278 of record OY756225.1, read on the forward strand.
GGAGTGCGTGCGCGCGCTGCTCGAGAACGGGGCCAACGTGGAGGACCACAACGAGAACGGACACACGCCGCTCATGGAGGTAAAATTTAGTAAAAACCATTGACGTAAAATATATAGACCAGCTGTCTGGTACATTCGCCATGTTCTATTTTTTGGTAATTTTAACCTAACGCGCCGCAGCGCTGTCATTTTTAAGCCCTTCAAAATTGCAGCGCTGGATTTGCTAAGAGAATTGACGAATCATCATATATGGCGGCGGGAATTTTGTCATCCGTATTTAATATCCAAACAATGAAATTTGGATACCTACCAATGGAAAGTTATGTTTTACACTTTACCGTGTTCCTTGAATATTCGTATAGTGGAAGACCTAGATAAAGGTCTGAAGTATGGTATGTATTTTTTTACTATGAATACTTCTACTTGACTTTGAAATTAATGTTTCGGGCGCATTTTTCGAATAAGAGCGCCTTAGGCTTGAAACTACTTCAAGCGGACGCCCGCGACGGGTTCAGTCCGTCTCTGTCACAAACTCTACGTGTGACAGACACGTGACCCGCAACTAGGGTTGCCAACTCTCGAAAGGACCAACCCGGGAGGTTTGTATGTTTAAGAAATTTATCGGGGGGCGGATTGAACAAAATCATTAATTATTGTTTTCGAGCAGCATCTAATATTTGTCGGATTTTCACCACAAAATCATAAAAGTTTAAAACGTCGACGGCGAGACGAACAGGTTTAAACCGGCAGCGGAGCGGCGGCGGCGCGCGGTGTCGTGGCCGCAAAGCGAGTTAATAGCGACGAGCGAGCGACGGATGCATTTAATGTTTAGAAAAACCGGAGAAATTATTTCTCTCCTGGAGGTCTCGAGGTTAACCTATATTACCGGAGTCTCCCGGGCAATCCGGACGGACCTCTATCGCACGTAGGGTTTGTGATAGAGACGGACTGAACCCGTCGCGGGTCTCCGCTTAACGCAGTTTCAAGTCTTACATTCAAACTTTGTCTTCAGGCGGCGTCAGCCGGTCACGTGGGCGTCGCGAAGATCCTCCTCGAGCACGGCGCCGGCATCAACACCCACTCGAACGAGTTCAAAGAGTCCGCCCTCACGCTCGCCTGCTACAAGGGCCACCTGGACATGGTCCGCTTCCTGCTGGCGGCGGGCGCGGACCGCGAGCACAAGACCGACGAGATGCACACGGCGCTCATGGAGGCCAGCATGGACGGACACGTCGAAGTCGCCAGGCTGCTGTTGGACTCCGGCGCGCAGGTAAGAACCAATGCTCTTAAACGAGTCACTTTTCTACGGGTAAGCGGTACGGTAGCCTTTAGCCTTAGCCATCTTTTCCTAGGCCTTCCCCTACGTTAAATAATAAGAGGTCGTCGCGCCAACGTTTGCTGGGTCTACTTCTGCGGTGCCCCCTTATAGTATCAATTGAGTAACTTGGTTGACCCATCTATCTGGGGGCATTCTATTTGGCAGTTTTGTGCCCCTCTTAAAATGATAATTTTCTCAAATGATACGCGCGATTTCAGGTTAACATGCCGACGGACAGTTTCGAGTCGCCCCTCACGTTGGCAGCGTGCGGCGGTCACGTGGAGCTGGCCATGCTGCTGCTGGAGCGGGGCGCCAACATCGAGGAGGTCAACGACGAGGGCTACACGCCGCTCATGGAGGCCGCGAGGGAGGGTGAGTGCTGACGCATGACACCCTTGATAAACCCAGAAAAACTTTATATCTTGATGACCTCGGAGGTCTTGGGATCGATCCCCAGCTAGGGCGAGTTGGAAAATGGCCTTTTTCAAATTGTCCTGGGTCTTGTACTTATCTATGCAACGAGTTAATGAAATAACACAAAACCTGTCAGGTTGAGTCCATGAAACTGAACAACTTTTGTTCTTCAATATTCCTAAAATGTCAAAAATAAAATTCGGGTTTTCATACAAATTGACTCGATCAGCTGATCAGTTTGTATGAAAATTCAAATTTTTTTTTTTGGTTTCGTGAAAGTTGTAGAACAAAAGTGGTTCAGTTTCATGGGCTGAGGCCATCTGAGAGGTTCTGCGTTATTTCATTAACACGTTGTATAATATGTATTTATAGTTAGTATCCCATAACACAAGTTTAAAAAAAGTTGCTTTGGATTAGCTTAATCTGTGTAATTTGTCTTTATCTATCTATATCGCGCGACGGACTAGTGCCAACCCGCTTGTTGTTATTCGCTCGAGCAAGGTTGCAGGAAGACGTAGGTTGCAGGCCGCTTCCGATCGGTTGTTTTGAAAATCCTTGGAGGAGTCCTATGTCCAGCAGGGGACTTTTTGTGGCTGATATGATGATGGTAATGACCTCAGTACGAGCCTAGCCTGTATCAAGTTCACTTGCAATACCCAGATGCAGTACCATGACTTATTTCATTGTTTTTCTCTCCAGGTCACGAAGAAATGGTGGCACTGCTCCTAGGACAAGGAGCATCGATCAACGCGCAAACCGACGAAACGCAAGAGACTGCGCTCACCCTCGCCTGCTGCGGCGGTTTCCTGGAAGTGGCCGCGTTCCTCATCAAGGCCGGCGCCGACGCAGAGCTCGGCGCATCCACTCCGCTCATGGAGGCCTCGCAGGAGGGACATCTGGAACTCGTGCGGTGAGTACTCACTGGACACACATGACAAGAGACCAGTTGCTTAGGTAGGGGGGATTGTAAATCACATCTGGCCCTAAATATAACCTATATTGCGACAAAACGCAAGAGACTGCGCTAAGCTTTTCCAGGTGGTCCATGGGTGCTCATGACCCGGTGGGAGTTCCTCCAATGGTTGAATGAGTGCGGTGACTGCTTACCGGACACACTTGACAAGAAACCAGTTGCGTAGGCAGGGAGGCGGAGAGAGGTTATATTTAGGGCCGGATGTAATCCTCAAGCATATCAATCTATACAGAAGTATTTTTCTGTACCCGCTGTATTAAATACACATTTTATATTCATTCACTTATTTTATTCAATTGACAAATTACAATACCAGCAAACAGTATCCGAGGCGACGCCCAACGTCAGTCGGTTATAAGAAGTAGTTTGTAGCGCTTATTTACCTAAACTTCATAAGGGTACAACATTATCAGGTCTTTTTTTTAGTCTCTACTGGAGGAACACGACCCTCTGTACTACCAGAGCCATATATTAGTCAGAGGATTTGGCCTTCACTTTCCACGCAGACCAGCTTTGTTTAGCTTGCCTAAGTCGCCTTATATTTTAGACATGAGGCGACTTAATGAAACGAGTGGTAACTTGTAACTTTTATAATTTATTTGTTCTGTCCGTGGCCTACATGACAATGATGCGCGACATGCGGCCGCGCCGGCGCAGGGCTGCGCCGACTGGCAGGGTCGCCTTGTAGAGATGAGGCGACTTAATGAAACGAGTGTTGACTTGATACTCCTCATTTATTAAATATGTTTATCAGTTATTAAATAAAAATAAAAGTTATATAGGTTATTACAGACACACACACTTACAACTATGCTACACCACTACAATATGACATCCACGGGAAGACTTGGAATGCCCTATTCTACTCTGCCGGGAACCACACGGTACTAATATAGAGTTAGTAAGAAGTAATATAGAGTTAATAATTATTTTTAATCAGATTGGTGGTTGTATCAACTCTATGATATGTACCCTCATGAAGTTTAGATAACACACTAGTCATAAGTAAGCGGTGTTTGGACAAGGAAGTCATCCTCGATATGTAACCCTTAGGTACCTACTGAGCGCTGGTGCGGATGTGCACGCGCAGACGCAGACGGGCGACACGGCGCTGACGTACGCGTGCGAGAACGGGCACACGGACGTGGCGGACCTGCTGCTGCGGGCCGGCGCGCAGCTGGAGCACGAGAGCGAGGGCGGCCGCACGCCGCTCATGAAGGCCGCGCGCGCCGGCCACGTGTGCACCGTGCAGTTCCTCAGGGGGAAGGTACATACCTCAACTTCTATTATTTATTACTGTTGAAATAAAAAGTATTATGGTGGACCTACTGGCTACCATTGCTCATCATGGAAGTAGTATCATAGACACACTAATAATAATAAAAAAAACAGCACAACAAAACTTTACTTTGACAGAGCTATTCTTACCGACCGCACAATTCACTACAACAGGCCAGATATCACACTAGTTAATAAATCTAACAAAACTGCACTCCTAATAGATATTGCCGTCCCGAACACTCACAACCTCGAAAGTACAATAGCCGAAAAACTAACTAAATATACAGAACTAAAAGACGAAATCACTAGAATCTGGCATCTACAAAAGGTAACCATAGTTCCTATAGTCCACTCTACAACTGGCGTCATTCCTAAAAAACTGCATCAATCTCTTCAAACGTTAAATCTACATCCTCAAAGAATAAAAAATATACATAAAAATAAGTTTATGGACAAATCATACAGATTGAGCTAGCCCCAAAGTAAGTTCGAGAGGATAACGTAACGATACTATATTTTATAATAAATACATATATAGATAAATAAATAAATAATAAATAAATATATAAGGACAAATCACACTGATTGAGCTAGCCCCAAAGTAAGTTTTAAACTTGTGTTATGGGATACCAACTCAACGATACTATATTTTATAATAAATACATATATAAATAAACACACAAGACCCAGGAAAATTTGAAAAAGGCCATTTTCCAAATTAACCTGGCTGGGGATCGAACCCAGAACCTCCGGATTGGCGGACTAGCGTGTTGACCATTACACCACGGAGGTCGTCATTACCTTAGATAAACATCCACTATATTATACATAGTAATTAATACCCCCTTTCAGCACTATCTTAGCTCAGTAACATCGAACATGTTTTATATTTAAATGTTTGTTAACACTTTCTACCTTTGCCCCGTCAGCGTGGCAGAGTTGATAAACCCAGATAAAGTTTATATCACGTGCCAGACTAGTGCCATCCCGCTCGTTATCACGACGTAGCGTAAGTGAGCGAGATAGATGATAGCGCTAGATAAACGCTGTCGCCGGTGCCATGCTAAGAGGGCTGGCCTTTTGCTATTTTTATCCACCAATTATCTCATTTTATTAGGGTTCCGTAGCCAAATGGCAAAAAACGGAACCCTTATGGATTCGTCATGTCTGTCTGCCTTATGTCACAGCTACTTTTTTCCGAAACTATAAGAATTATACTGTTGAAACTTGGTAAGTAGATGTATTCTGTGAACAGCTTTAAGACGATACACGGTGTCCAGTGCTGCCCCCATTTGAAATAAATTATTTGTAAGAAAACGGAGATATAATTTAAAATTTTAAGCTTTAGTAGCTTAAAATTTTAAATTATATCTCCGTTTGCGTTTTTGCCAAAAGTGGCCGTTTTTCGCAAAAATGCAAACTAAAGCTTAACGTTCACACTTAAAACTGTAAACAGTAGTTCATAAAATAGTTTGAAGGGTTATCTAGGTTATAGTAGCTTAAAATTTTAAATGTTATCTTCGCTTTCTTACAAATAATTTATTTGTAAGAAATCTTATTTTCACACAAAAATAGAAAAAAAAACAATAAATTTTGGGGGTCTCCATACTTAGAACTGAAACTCAAAAAAAATTTTTTCATTAAACCCATACGTGTGGGATATCTATGGATAGGTCTTCAAAAACATATCGAGGTTTCTAATATCATTTTTTTCTAAACAAAATAGTTTGCGCGAGACGACGCTTCCAAAGTGGTAAAATGTGTCGGGGTAGTAACAGTAACTTATAAAATAAGAGAATGATAAAATTAAAAAAAATATATGGGGTACATTACTATGCAAACTTCCACCGAAAATTGGTTTGAACGAGATATAATAAGTAGTTTTTTTTAATACATCATAAATCGTAAACCGCAATTTACCTTTAGAACTATTATATTATGTTACTTGCTGCTACGGAATCCTTCATGGGCGAGTCCGACTCGCACTTGGCCGCTTTTTTATTTCTACTGTATATTCAACCATATTTATTTTCCAGGGCGCCGACGTGAACCGTATGACGGCAAACGGCGACCACACCCCCTTGTCGTTGGCATGCGCGGGCGGCCACGTGGACGTGGTCAAGTTCCTGCTGGCCTGCGACGCCGACCCCTTCAGGAAGCTCAAGGACAACTCTACCACCCTCATCGAGGCGGCCAAGGGAGGTCACACCGCTGTAGTGCAGCTGTTGTTGGACTATCCACACTCCGTCATGATGCCTAGAGGTTTGTAACTATAAAGTACGAAACATATAGTCAAATTCCTGCTGGCTGCGACACTGATCCCTTCAGGGAGTTCAAGGACAATTTTACCACTCACAGCTGTTGTTGGACTATCCACACTACGTCACAATGCCTAGAGGTGAGTACTTATAAAATATGATGAATATAAACAAGTTATACAGGCTTAAGATGCTGACCCGAACTCGACCACCCTCATCGAAAAGGCCAAGGGACGTCACACCGCTGTTATGATGCCTAGATGTTAGGAGTTGTTGGATAATGTGAATGAGATTTTAACGATATCAGTAAGCACAATGACAACTTTATCATATTCATTGCGAAGGCTTAATAAAGCTGGCCTCTGTGCAATTTGTTGAACTAACCACACTTCATAATTTTGTCTTGAGATGTAGGAACTGCAATAAATTTATTTTTCAATATTTTTTTTTTATTAAAAAATTACAGGGTTTACAAAAAAATAACATCTGTTAGTTTTGACACTACGTGTTGCGGTTTTGAGCGTAACATTGATAGAACTTGATGTATAAAGTTATAGTAATTGAACCAGGTAACGGCGGCACTGAAGAGACGGGCGGTCTCAGCTCGGCGCAGGCGGCGGCGCTAGGGCTGTCGCACGCGCCCGCCCCGGGCAGCACGGCCGCCAGGGCGCTACTCCCCGCCCACGCCCCTCCCCCGCACCCCGCGCAACCCCCTGCGATGCCCGCCAAGGCGCCGCTGGAACTACCACCCAACTTCAACAAGGTGTACCATGACGGTGAGTCATAATTATTTATTGTCTTATTTCCAGATCGTTAGAGAGTGACCCCCTTATTCATAAAAAATATCAGTCGTTTGCTAAACATATTTTAGTTAGTATGTTTTGTCCCAATCTCCCTTTTCAATATTTGACATAGCAAGAATGAGACAAAACATATGTTTACTAAAAAAGGTTTAGCAAACGTTTGATATTTTTTATGAATAAAGGGTTTAATTTTTAACACCGGCTGTACACATTCGCCGAGAGAGAGCGAGAGCGAGGGTGTACTTGGTGCTCACGCCTCGGTCTTTTTCGCCTCGCCTCCGTCGGTATCAGTCGCTTGTCGATGTATGCGCTCGAGTCAATGGGTCTCGTTGTACAATGGTACATGGATGCTCTCGTCTAGAACTTTTTCGGCCAAGAATCTCGGCGAGTGTGTTTTTTAAGACTACTCAGTGTAACTTATTTCTGTAAATTGGACTTGGCATTATTTCGCAAGATTTACATATTATGTTGTGATAACATTGTATTAGGCATAATATCTTTGTAAACTGACAAAGCCCTTCTGGCGCGTAGGCGACCAATACTGTGTGAATGAGTTTCATTCGGCGTTTCTTCTCAGCAGTGGTCGTTGCGAAACGCTAGTATCGGTAGCTTTTGAACAAAAAGAATGATAATTTAAATATAAATAAACATTACACGTAAATACGTAATGTACACTATAATTGTTGACGTGTTAAAGTGCCTGCAAAGGCCTAATTACTGAATAAATATTTGATTTTGATTTGGACTTTGTAAAGCCGGCATAACATGTAGACGAACTAAGATATGATTTCAAATGATTTGTCGGTTGCTTGCACGAGGTTGACCTTCATATGTCGCCTCTTACGACATCTACAGGAAGGGATGGTATAATCCTGTTTGAGACCGGAAACCACGAGGCAAGTGTCGTCTTCATCTTTCTGAAAGAAGTAATTCGTACTAGGATTTTCTTTTAACATACTATAGGACACAATTCGACAGATTGTATTGGGCAGAGAGATGCGTCTTCTTTTATGTTTGTAAATGGAGCTTTTTACTTTATACTTGTCAGATTAAACGGAAAGCTATAGCTTAACGAATATCATGAATATCATGATGTACAAAACTAAATTCGTAGGTCGCAAAAAACAACCCCCCTCGGCAGCGGCAGCTGCAGCGCCCGCCGCTCCCCCTGGTCCCCCGGTGGCAGTGCCCATCCCTACGCCCGCCCCTGCGCCGACGCCGACGCCAACCCCGACGCCGACGGAGCCGGGCGGGGTGTCTGACTTCATCTTCGGCGTGGTGGCCGGCATGGCCGCCGTGGCCAGGCACCCGCCCACCACCGCGCCTGCAACGGGTTAGTACATATTATGATGAGAGATTATGTATTGCTCCCTCTTTGTCAGAGTCGTACACGTCGGTTTTAATTGGTATATCTGCATAAATAAATTTGAATAAGATGTTATGACTGAATAAACACACTACAACACGACGCCTCATCTGCGTTCAATACATGAGGAATCATATATGTATCTGCCTTAGCATACCGAAATGAAAAAGTATCCAACATACGATTGAATTTAATGATTTGGGACTTCTGGTGCAAATAGTCTCTGTCATCATAGCTCCCATGCGGGGGGTTAGACTTTGACTATTATATATTTTGTTTGAAAAATTCATCATCATCAGGTCTTTTTTAGTCTCTACTGCAGGAGCTCGACCCTCTCTGTACTACCAGAGCCATACTTGGCTCGAGCAGCCAGAGGATTTGGCCTACACTCATGTTTGAAAAATTACTTCATACAAAATATATAATATCGAGAATCGAGAGATCGAAAATGTTCTTGACTACGAATCAAGAAAGATTTTTGTCCTCGGGTGTTCATTACATTTTAAGATGTATATTGTTTTGCTTTGATAAGAACCTAGTTCTTAAATTTATTGATGATGATAATTAAGAAATTAAGTGATGATTTTGCTTTTGACAAGAATCTAGTTCTTAAATTGATTGATGATGCTGATTGTTGTGCTTCCCCAGGCGCGGCGTGCCCCGGGCCGCTGGCGCCGGGCGCGGCGCCGCCGGCGGTGCAGCAGCCGCTGGGCAGCGCGCAGCCGCAGGCCGTGAAGCACAAGTGTCCGCGCAAGCAGCGCGTCGCCGCGCACGCCGACCACCACCTGCCGCCCCCGCCCGACATACTGCCCGACCAGGTATATACTGTCTTTCTACTATGCCCGACACATTAGGCCCGGTTGCTTCCTTAGTTGTATAAAAAAACGAGCTAACCTTACAGTAGTCGCATATGATGTGTAACATCTTATATCTCGGTAATGGCCAAGTCTAACACCGCGCGCGCTTATTGGTCAAATCAAATAGCGCGCACTCATTGGTCCAATCAAATAGCGCGCGCTTGACCTTCGTATTACACACTTCCGTCGCATTTCACTAAATTACTACTACAGATTGCAAAAAAGCGAAAGGAAGGATGTTACACATTAAAAACTTGTCAGTATTTCTGCAGAGTGTAAGTGTATGTATGGTCGACACGTAGATATTTGAAGAAGCGACTCGATCCAATCAATTTGAATAACTTTTATTTGAATTGGATTCAAGGCTGAAAACGAAAATTTAAATGGATGCCATTGTTTACTACCGCCTAGTTAGAAATGCTGAAAAGTCAGGATTATGCTGAATGCTTGGGTATTTCAAATTTGGGCATTTGCGAGCATAATGGCTAGATTTTGATTAAAACGAATTAATATGACATTACATGAATAAATACAGACATTATTAATATGCGATACACGGGTATTTATAAGGCAAGTGTGAAAGGAAGAGCGGGACAGGGTCGACCTCGGCGAACGTTCTGCGATCAGATTGCAGACGTTCTGAAAAAGGGAGAGGTAAGAAGTACACGTAACCGAAGGGCATGTATGAAGAGGGTGATGAGTGTAGATGAAGCGAAAGAGGTCTGTCAGGATCGTAGCAAGTGGAGGTCCATAGTCTCTGCCTACCCCTGTGGGAAACAGGCGTGATAGTATGTATGTATACATATACCTATACCGGCAACACCGCGTGGTTCCCGGCAGAGTAGAATAGGACCACTCCAAGTCTTCCCGTGGATGTCGTAGAAGGGGACTTAGGAAACACAAGCTACTCGTACATATACACGGGTATGTAAAAAGTCAGCTATTGGCTGATTGTTTCGACCACACCGGAGGTCTTCCTCAGGGCGAATGTGACTCGCGAAGCGCCACGAAGACGTCCTGAGCCGCACTGATGTTATGAGTGATGTGATGACTATTTACATGAGTTACCCGTATATCGCATATTAATAATGGCTAGATTTTGCCTTTGAAAGAATTTTCTCAATAGCGAAATCTAATACATTTTTAAAATTGAAATTGAAATAATACCCCTCATTTTCATAATATTTTGATACAAATTTAATAGGAATTGTGTTGGATGTTTGAAAAAAAAGGAATTTAACTTATTGGTTCTATTTTGTCACGTCACAATTTATGACGCCACGTTTCACTGTCTAGCCACTGTACTCGTTATTATCAATGCTGTGCAAAAGGAGGCCAGCCCTGTTTTATTTTCATTTTTACATCATCATTAATGAGTAAGGATTTGTCTATGTGGATGTGCCAATAGGAGATATTACTGCAATGTTCTGCCGCCAGAGCGCAGCATTAGCGCAGACCGTAAACAAATGTTTGACAATGACAAGTACATCAAAGCTGCAAGAAATTTGTAAAATTACATAGGTATTTAAATGGCCGTAATAGGAAATAATACCACAGCACAGGTTTTGAATATGTGAATAATAATAAAATTATAATAAACGGGCAAGTGCGAGTCGGACTCGTACATGAAGGGTTCCGTACCTCCGTACAATGTTTTAAAACGCTGAAAAAACACGTTTCTTGTATGACGACCCCTTTAATTTTTAACTTTATCTTATTTTTAGTATTTTTTGTTATAGCGGCCTTAGTAATACATAATCTGTGAAAATTTCATGTATCTAGTTAATGCTATAATAAAGATCTAGTTAAAAACGCTGAAAAACAGGTTTTTTGTATGACGACCCCCTTTAATTTTTAACGTTTTCTTATTTTTAGTATTTGTTATAGCGGCCGCAGTAAAACGTAATCTGTGAAAACTTCAAGTATTCGGTAGGTTCGGTTTTATTACGGTTCAAGAGATAAGAGCCCTGTGACAGACGGACAGACAGATAGACAGCGGTGTCTCAGTAATAGGGTCTCGTTTGCACCCTTTGGGTACGAAACCCTAAAAATAAAATACTTTTGTAATAATTGTCTGTTGTGGAAAAATATGTCATGTAAAATGACAGCGGATTGTTTACTGTATGTGCCAGTGCCGCCATCTGCGCAGAGTTTTGCGTCATATGTCCTATTTTTTTGTTGTCATATACGGTATATGATTCAAGTCCCATAAACAAGTTCTTGAAACTTTTCCTTTTGTTCATCACCATTTCATGTTACAAAGAAAGTATAAAATGCTACTAATGCTATTCAATGCTGCGAGTGCAACGTCTAAAATAAGGATATTCGCCTCCTTTATACAACGAGTTAATGAAATAACGCAAAACCTTTCGGGTTGTAACTCAGTCCATGAAACTGAAAAACATTTGTTTTACAAAATTTCCAAAATGCCAAAAATAAAATCCGGATTTTCATACAAATTGACTCGATTAGCTGATCAGTTTGTGGGAAAATTCAAATTTGTTTTTGGTTTCGTAAAAGTTGTTCAGTTTCATGGGCTTACCTCAGCCCATGAAACTGAACCATCTGAGAGGCTTTGCGTTATTTCATTAACACGTTGTAGATCACTATCGGCGGCTTCAGTATTTTGGTTTCATTCATGTTAAAATATGTGCAAATTTATGAAAAAAGTGTTTCCTTTTCATGAAAAGGGAACACATCAATCTTGTTTATTTTAAATGTAAAATAAACCCTTGTTGTAATGTAAACTCTTGATGTAAATATATACACTACATATCGTTTTACTAGAGCCGCTGTTTAATTTGACACATTGACTGCGGAAAATCTACACTAGAAAAAACTATTAGTGCAGGTTTGCTGTACCTAAATAATTAGGCAGAAAAAAAGCCTAATCCACAGTGTTCGACGTTGATTCTATATTTATCTAAACCTATTTAATTAAATTTAAGTGTTATTGGTTCACGTACGTAAATACTCTTGAAAATTTTCCAAAAATACATTTTAAAAAATGTACTTATGTGCTACTTATTTCTAAAGACGTTTCAATATGTCATCTGCACCCTGCGCTGTAATCTCCTATTCTTCTTCTTCTTCTTAGCGAGTCGGAATGGCTGAAATTATTATATGAGTGTGGACCAATGTGTGGCCATACTTACTCCCCCTGTCATTAGTCGAATTTAGGTCGTCTATTTAAATTAACTTACGACTTGATAATTTTTGAGTTATACAGGAATTGCATTGAGCATTTTATTGTGTTTTTGTCCAGCTCGAAACGCTGCACTCAATGTGTCAAGTTTTAAGATCACTCCTCCTAACATGCTGCCAATGTCACAATACTATCATGTTCATTGTATGCTTGCTTCCCATGGTAGATATGCCACGGAGCCATGGCTAAGTTAACTCTCCCGCCGGGGTTCACGTGGAAGGACATTAACAAGAAAGCAAAGAAAAATAAAATAAAATACAACATTGAACATGACTTCAATGTGAGTCAACATAATTATCATGAAATCATTAGTTTATGTATTTCGTTGAGTTATGTTTGTGTTTGTAGAAGTATCTTTTGTGTGTTGTCATAATAGAACACGGTTATAAGGCTTGAAACTGCGTTGAGCGGAGACCCGCGACGGTTTAAGATATCTCTATTGCACGTAGGGTTTGTGACAGAGACGGACTGACGAACCCGTCGCGGGGTTCGCTTGACGTAGTTTCAAGCCTAGGAGTCACCAAGCCATCTGTATCGGTCTCCGATCAACAATACAACTAGATAACGGGTTACCTACAAAATCAAAGCAAAATTCTGTCTGCTTGAATATCAAATAACATTCACTGTGAAATCAACCTTATTATACTACGTATAAAGTGTTTTTCTCCTTGATTGAACTAAACAAAATAAGAGCTCGCCGCTGGGAGTGCGCTCCTAATTTGGCGAGCCGTTTTTTTTTTTCGCGGACCCGACATCTAGTTGTATTGTTGATCGAAGGTACCAATAGTAAAAATCAAAACATTTTTCCATAAGCTTGACACCTCTATAAAAACAGAAGCGACATTTTTATATCTTCATTGATATATAAATCTTGGTGGTTCTTTACAATTACGGTAACAGAAAATAGCACAATGTGCGCTTGAAAAATATATAACTACTACACAGCTTCCGCGTTGAACAAGCCGTTGATACAGTTTATATCGCGTTATAGATAAGCGCCAACTCGCTCATTCTTGCTACGTAAAGCGAGAAAGTGATAGTCGATAACGCTTTAAGGTACCGCATTACAATATTGTAGACTTTTTTACTCTAAGGCTCAATTCACATTGCCGCAGAATGGAAGCGCATTTTCATAACTCTACAATGCATATTGAATCCTATGTCAACGTGGTAATGTTTAAAATTGTTTCAACAAAAATCAGCGGTGTTTCTTTCTACATGTTAATTTATACTATGTTCTCCTAGATAAGTTATTATCCTCTGTAAATTTCTTAAAATTAGCCTCGATTCCGCGGCAATGTTAATTGAGCCTTATTTTATTTAGCCAATACTCTACAAAACGTGTTTTATTCTGACAACGCTTTAGGGGTAGTTATGAATGACATTTTTTCGATGGTTGCGGTCTACTATCCACTAATCATTCGAGTAGCTTTCGTTTGTTTTTAAAATTTTAATCAGTGTATCTTCCAAACTGAACATTTGTCTTGAAATGTATCTTGGTATACACCAATCGACGCTGTCAGGAAAGTAATCTATTGTAGCAACTTTTTCTATTGATTTTTGCACGGCGTTTGGGCATTTCTCAATGTGTTTCTTGATTCGTCACGTTTTTTTTTACACTTCAGTTGATTTTACGATAAATACAGATTGTGAGGCGTAAGCTTAGCTTTAGATTTGTGTGAATGAGGCATTTTTTATGATGTAGTGTTAGGCTGCCTTTACAGTAGCATTTTTTTTTACTTCTACATATAATTATGTACTTTTTGACACAGATACATTAATCTTACAAATCACGATCTTATTGCAAATACTTCATCGTAAGCTTTTTACTGGGCATGAGCCTTGTTTGTCACCTCATATTTCAATACAAATGTTCCCCGGGACGATACGTACCGTAGATATTAGTGATGTATCGATTGGATGTGAAATCTGCTTGTATGTGTTTGGAACTAAACATGAGTAACACATTTCAGAGGGTGGAGGCTTTGGCCGCGACGCAGAGAAGCGATGCGCTACCCGAGGCGGACAGGAACCTTCTCGAGCTTGCTGACGCCTCAGGTAATTTCATTTTCTAATATAATATAGATATATATAAATATTAGTTACTTTATAGTTACAGCAGTTCTATATACAAAAATACTATGTATACTGCATTTTTAATTTATAACATAAGAATTAATGATTAGAAGTGAAGAGATGGAATAAGTCGAGTAAAGAGAGTGTAACTTCAATAAGAAGTAATTATAAATCGCAGGACAACACAGAAGGACGAATAAAAATACTAAGATGACTTATTGAAAAACTTTATTGAAGATACTTGATATGCCGTGCAAGCTGTAAAGAATAAAAATATCTTTATATTAAATTTAGTTCTTTGTTAAATTCTGCATAAAAAAGTAGGTAGAGCATAAGCTAAGGGTAGTGGTCTAAGCAGCGCTATTGTTGTGTGAAGGTCCACCGACGCTGGCGTCGTCTGCACTCCACGCCCTGGACCTACAGTTCTGCGCGCAAGGCAAGTTATCGCCTGTGGTTACCCTAATATCACCACCTAACATAGTCGTTTGATTCGCTTCATGATTTTACTAGACAGTGATGCTCTACTCGAAAAACTTTACCGTCAAATAACAAAGCCACGGTATGTCGCTACGTTGTCAACATTTCCGACGACAGTAAATGTCGCGTGATATGGTTTAATTTGATTGACTGTAATTTATTGTCGAACAGTTTATTGAATGATGTAAGCTACATCATCTGCTGATGAAACTTGATGATTGCAGCTTATTAAATTTGAATTGATAACATTTTAACAGTTTTAATGGTTTGAAACAGTATGAACTAACTGCTGCACATAAAAACTTAAGCCATGTAAGGCTTGAAACTACGTTAAGCGGACGCCCCCGACGGGTTCAGTCCGTCTCTGTCACAAACTCTACGTGTGAAAGAGACACGTGACCCGTGACAATAGAGTGACCCGTGATAGTCCTCGTCGATAAATAGCTGCAAAAAATAAATCAGTGCCGAAAAACATGTATATGGTGTAAAAAATAAATATTAAAAATAGCAAGTAGATTATAACAACTAAAACGCGCCATTTTAAAATATGACGTCAAAATCTGCAATATCCGCTAGAGACAGAAGCTGTCAACGCATGTTTTTCTTTTTTGGGTACTTTCGATATTATCAGCCAGTGATGTTTGTTAAACCTCTATATAAAAGTACATACATTTCGAATGTCATCGATAGTCAAACAATATGGACGGACAGTCCTACCGAACGCACCCGAACTTGTCATTTCCCTTTTGTTTGTCAAAAGTTCCCGCGCAATATTTGCATGTTTTCAATAATTTATTTCTAATCCAAATAAGAGTCAGTAAGAAAAATAATTAACTAGGCGTGGTAACGTATTAATAGAAATTGTAAAATAAAAATATGAGCCGGATTGGTATTACATTCATATTCCTTATTTCAGCTATCTTTATCGCACGTAAAGTTTGTGACAGAGACGGAACGAAACCCTCCGGGACGTCTTGACGTAATTTCAAGCCTTAAAAGTAATTTTTTTCTGGCATTTTATGATGGAGTTTTGTGAAGCGAGCCTTGCGACTACGTTCTAGTATCATCCATCTTGTGTTAGTAAACATTTATCCGCCTGATAACAAGTGTAATCAATTTTCGTTTTTAATTTTATCCATTAAGCAGACTAGTTAAATCTATTATTGTTTTGATGCACTAATATAGTTTAGTTTTGTCACTATTTGACATTGACATGACATTTTCTTTGTTAATTTTATTTGACCATTTGCATACTCACCTTGCCTCTCATCATAACAAAAAAAAAACACTGAACCTCGCTTTGGTGATATGTTTGTTTATGTACCTATAATTAAGATTTTGTAACACATAATGCGTTTCGTAATAGTTATTTGTACAACAAGTCAGTACCTCTTCTGAGTTTGAAACTCAGAAGGCCAAACACCAATAACTGAAATTCTTTTGAAAGTAACCTTTAGTCAGTTCTTTGAAGTAAGGGCCCTCTAATAGCGTACAATGGATTGAGAATATGTTAACGTTTGACAGAATAAACTCTTTATAACTGTGAGACCTCTGTCCAGCTGTGTGTAACATCGGCAGAGGAATAAATAACGCTTAGATGAAGAAAAAACCGCTACGGTTATTATAACACAGTTGATATTGCCAACTAGTTTCGACTTAAGAAGTTTTATGCATCCCATTTGTTTAATCTTCGCTATCAGCAGTTTCCAATCTGCTAATAAAATCGTTCAGTCACATCATTTGAACCTTCCCGTCAAATATACAGACTTTATACAAATAGATAACATGTTATTTTCTCATACAGGAGTGACGACCATCCACCCGCCGACGACCCCTCCCTACCCGCCGCCCCAGCAGCTGTTCCCCGTCAACCAACTCGCCACCAACCTTAACCAGGTAAGCCATACTATATATTATTAGGTGTAGGAAACCAAGGCATGTACTCAACGATCCGGACGACCCCATTAGTTTTGCGATTCCCCTTCCCCCCCCCCCCCCTCCCCCCACAGTAGTCACCTGCGCAACGCGGACAGAAGCTCGATTACGAATCCCACTCGCCGATGAGTGCGAATCAGGAATAGGAATACAACTGGCCCGTTCACGAGGTACCGAACGGTACCTGGACGCTTTTTGCCAGTTGGCCGTTGACACTCAGTCAAAGCCGACTTCAGTGACGCCCAAAGCCGAGGTTCGTTCCTACCCGGTGAACAAAGGGCTCCCCCCTTTGCGCTGTCACTTTACAGTGTGGACAACAACATCTTGCCATTTTGGCAAATGTTGGTCCCGACTAAAACCCGTCGCGTCCGGTGAACTGTAAAATGCCTTCAGCATATAGCGTAAGTAAGCCGGGTGGTTTCCGGCAGAGTAGAATAGGGCCACTCCAAGTCCTCCCCTGGATGTCGTGGAAAGCGACTAAGGAAATACAAGCTAAACAAAGCTTATAAACATCAACAAGACCTCTCCAATCCGTCTAACCAGCGTGGAGAGCGTAGGCTAAATCCTCTGGCTGCTCTGGCCTAGTATGGCTTTGGTAGTACAGAGGGTCGTGCTCCTGCAGTGGGGACAAAAAAAGACCTAATGATGATGATAGAGCGTAATTCCTCGTGCGAAAATAATACTTGTCCTTCTGTTGCCTGTACACATTGTATCTGATATGACTAGAGTCCCACGGCGCGCAAGGCTCGTAAGTGCAGTAAGGTCGGCTGCAAGATATTGTTGATGGAAGCGCTGCAGAGACTCGACCAGCATCTAAGACAAGTGGGCGTGGACGCGGCCGTCGCCACTTCTAGGGTGAATTTGACAGTTACAGTTGTAGAATAAAGTGGGAAGAGGGATTTGATGTGGGAGACTCAGTAGTGGCCTAATGACAGAGTATAAATTAGTTAACGTACACAGTTAGAAGTTTGTGTGTGATTAATGTTCAGGTCCATACATTTACATACTCGTATAGCTTTAGTTAGGAAAATTCATTAGGTATCTTAGTATTTGATTTTGTTAGTATATGTACAGTGTACACTTTTGAGTAACAGTAAGTGTACAGTTTAGTTGTAAGTTTATATTGATATTGGTATTGTGGTCCAAACGTCTAAGCGTCCGCGTAAGGCGTTTTCGTATGGCATTAGAACTTCTCAACTGACTAGTTTTTATGTAGCAAGCTTGAGTGAGAATACCATGCAAAAATACTACAATGATCGCACTTTTCAATATATAAATAACGACTTAACAAAGTATACTGAAACTATTTTAAGGGTCTGAGGGACTGACCCATGATACTGAAAAACTTCCTTATGAAACTTAAATCGCAATATGACAAATATTTTTTTGCTTTCCATAGAAACTCGGATCAGATGATCGGTCAACTTGTATGGAAGGCTAATAATTATATGTTACTTTGGGAAAGTTGTTCAGTATAATGGACTGAATTTGGCCTTAAAATTGTTTTAGTATATTTTGTTACACCATATAATACATGCAGGGATAAATACGCGAATAAGATATCATTAAGGATCAGTTCACAACAAGACGCCAGGTGGCGCGCACTTTTGAATAAATATAGAACTTGTTTTCTATACAAAAAGGTACTAATTTCAGTGAGAGCACGCGGCGCAACGCGGCAAACTGAGCGGCAACTATATTTCTTAAAAAGACCGCGCCACGTCATGTCGCATCGCGTCTCTGTGTGACCCTAATTAAAATAACATCCCGTCGTCATGAACACTGGTGTGTTGATCCCCAGCACCTGCTTCAGGAGTTGGAGCAGCAGCAGCTGCTGGCCGCGCAGCAGCATCACAAGAAGTACGACGCGCAGAGACCCGCCGCTTACATGACGCAGGTCAGCTCGATGCCACGCCATGACAAATTTCTCAACAGCTTTATACACGACAACACCGCTCAATAAAACTCTTACTTGACCCTAATGCGAGTCTTTATATAACAAAAAGAGTAACACTTGTTGACACACGTGTTTAATTACACTAGTAGATGCACGTGTTTAACAACACTAGTTGACACACGTGTTTAACAACACTAGTTGACGCACGTGTTTAACAAAGTTTTGTTGATTAATGTGTAGTGTACATGTATGCAGGTGTGCGAGGAAGGTGCAAGCGCGGGCGGCGTAGAGGCTCGGGAGCTGAGTGCGGTGCTGGCGTACCTACAACGTGAAGTGCCGTCGCTAGTAGCCTTGCCGCCCAACGAACTACGCTCCCTCGTGCTGCAGGTTCGTATACTTGTTCGTTTTTCGTGTGTGTCTAATGCCCTATCAGGGTTTATGTTGTATTGTACCTACTAACTAATGAATTGACTATGTAGTGCATTGTAATATGTGTACAATATGAAAAGCAATAAATAAATTGAAATTAATACTGGTGTCAAATTTTTTAACAGGAAAGGCACCGATCGGCATTTGCCGTAGCTTGACGACTGCCATACAATGATGAGAATCGAGAGTTTGAGATTTTTTTATTACACTTGTGGACACCCATCAAGTACAGACCACGCCCGGGGTTGCTTTACTTGCGAAAGCGCTAGCAATGCATACTCCCACCGGGCTAACGAGATCACTGCGAGATATATCTTATCTAGCCTTCCTTTAACCCCTTATAAGAAGTCTTATTTCCTGTGATTAGAGACTTCATTCACCGCCTATGGCGTATAATCAACTTTTTTAAATATGTACCTTAATGGTTGATTCTCATCACTTTTTAAGTGGTAATTAAATACAAACCTTATTCTATTCAAACAATGCTTAAAATAGGATGCAACATTAAAATGGATAAGATTTTAGAACAGAATAAGTAATATTTAATTGCCACTTGAAAATTTTTCCGCCTGATGTGAATTGTCCCTATTTGTCTGAATGATACTTTCACGTTGGCAGGTAATGCAACAGAAGTCTCACGAGATCCTATCGGCCAAGTGCGGGGAGGAGGCGGAAGGGGAGGGCGAGGAGGGGGAGGAACGGCAGGCGCGAAGACTGCTGGCCGCCGCCGAGGAGGCGCTCACCGGCGACTGGCAGAGGCAGGACCACCACCACCACCACCATCATCACCACCATGTCGACCTCGCGGTGAGTACTAATAACTGCAAGAAATGTTACTAAGGCTTGAAACTACGTCAAACGGACGCCCGTGACTGGTTCAGTCCGTCTCTGTCACAAGCCTTACGTGCGATAGAGATAGCTGAAACCGTCGCGGGTCGCGTGTCTCTGTCGCACGTATAGTTTGTGATAGAGACGGACTGAACCCGTCGCGGGTCTCCGCTTAACGCAGTTTCAAGTCTAAATGTTTGCATGTAGAGATTCTTCTTCTTCCTCACCTACCCACTTATCTCACTCTACGAAGGGTCGGGATAGCATGTGAGTCTTTTCATTCCGCTAGTTTTCAACAACTCAAATTAGATGCTTTTTTAAGGTTCCGTACCTAAAGGGTGCAAACGGGACCCTATTAGTAAGACTCCGCTGCCTGTCCATCTGTCACAGGGCTCTATCTCATGAACCGTAATAGCGAGACACTCAAAATTTTCACCGATTATGTATTTATTTGTTGTATTTTTGTGTTTACAAGTACTAAAAATAAGATAAAGTAAATTAAAGGGGGTCGTCATACAAGACACGTGTTTTTTTTGCGTTTTAAAACATTGGACTGTGTTACGGAACCCTTTATGTACGAGTCTGACTCGCACTTGACCGTTTTTTTCTAAACGTAAAACTAACAATGTTTTGACCTTTAGCAAAAAGTATCTAATTGACTTGTTGTAAACTAACGGATTACTTATGTGTGTTGTGTTTTGCAGCAGGCGGTGGGCACCAACTGCCAGTACCGCGCGCGCGCGGCGTCGCTGAGCGTGCAGACGGAGGCCGCGCCGGAGCCCGAGCAGCCCGCGCCGCCGCACCTCGCGCTGCCGCCGCCCACCTTACCCTACGAAGACTACAGGTACCATTACCATTTCATTCTAATCCATTAAAACATTATAAACCTCCTTCAAGTAACTACTAAATTACTGACTGTGTAAGGCCAGCATTATAATTGTAAAACTTAAAATTAGCTTTATAGTTGTTGTAAAACTAAAATTAGCTACTGATAAAATGTGGTTATTAACGGTTAATTATCTGACAACGGCGAAGCCGAAAGGAGGGTTATGTATGTGTATTGCCGTTATGAATGTATATTCATCTGTTCCCTCAAGACATGGCATGGGTAACTCCGGATTCGAATATTTCAATGAGCCGATTCATCAACAGGAGCCGATACCCTTACTGAATCCCGATAATCGTTATCGGCTCCCGGGAGTTATTGAGTCCGCACCGATCTTGGTCCCGCCGGGAACCAGTGGCGTCTGTCGGGTCGCGAGCCGCGTTTTGGCTCCACCACGTCTCGGGAGGAATCGGGAGTCGAGAGTCAATATTATTCTGTATTGAAACCGGTACCAGAAAGGACGTCTGTATTCTGTAGATTCAATACCGAAACTTAGCGGACCTCGGACCTGCAGCCGATAAGGGAGTAGGAATCATTAAGATGTGTGGGTACCGGATGCGGAGTAAGATTCAGTGAGGCGAAACACTCCTCGATGTCGAGATTACCCGTGTCTAGTTCCCTCGGTATCTTCCATGATATCCATGGTATATTGACAAATGAGTTATCGTTAAAAGCGTCTTGGCTATCAGTTGGTTATAAGCTGTGGCGTCACAATTAATTCAATGTGGCGCCCTCTATGGGCTAAAAAGTAATGAACTCAAAAATATAAAGCTGAAATTATCTCACAACTCGCGATTCGAATTTAAAGCCATCCATGTGTGTTAATAGCTGACACTGGTGTCAGATTTTTGGAGCTGCTTAGACATTTGACATAGCTGCGTTAGCAGCGTTGCGTCGTTAAAATATTAGTGACTAATATAAGAGTCCTCGTGCGATCGTTTAGTGTAGCCTATATAATGCGAATGCTTGCTTTGGCCACAAAATACAGTAAGAGTAAACAGAACGGAATCTCCTAAGGTACGCGCAATATCCCCGTTCCCCGCACCCGCACCTCAACTCCCCCGGTTTTTGTGGGCCAACTTGCGCCATGCAGTGTGTGTTCGTCCGCTCTAGCCCGTCATCAAGACGAAAACGAGGGAGAGGTACGGGGAATGGGGACGCATATTCAATTCAATTCAAAATATCTTTATTATCATAGGATATTTATAATATCTCTTAATAATAGTCACTTTGTTTTGTTTTGCACAAATGTTGACGTCAAATCGTTACTTAAAGCTAAGTTTACGCCGCTTCCTAGGCGCAAGTGCAGAAGAAGCGGCAACAAACTGCACTGCACGTTTTCTCCAAAGACGTCAACTAACAAACTAAAAACTTAAAATTAGTTATATAGATGGACAGTGATTACATTGTTTATTATGTCATAATTAAATTGAATTATAAGAATTACGAAATTTAAAATAATGTCAATTTGTAAATTTAGTATGTACCAATGTACCTAAATTATGACATGTCTAAGTATACAAACCTTTAAGAGGGACCCGCGCCAAGCTCAAGCCAGACCTTTTTGTCTTTAAGATAGTCATCGGTCCTATAATAAGCCTTCTCACAAAGTACTTTCTTTACATAAGCTTTGAATTTTCTGTCTGGCATATCAAGGACCGATTCTGACAATTTATTATAAAAAAGTATACACTTCCCCATAAAAGACTTACTGACTGTATTCAGCCTGTAATACAGGCTAACTAAGTCATTCTTATTACGTAAATTTCTATCTGTAAAATCACTTACTTTATTGAACATGGAAATATTTTTCCTTACATACATTATATTTTCAAATATGAATTGTGATGCAAAAGTAAGTATACCTATTTCCTTGAATAATTCCCTCAGTGAGTCTCTCGATCCTAAACCGTAAATAGCACGAATTGCTCTTTTTTGTAAAAGAAAAATAGTCTGAATGTCGGCTGCACTCCCCCATAGAAGTATCCCGTAAGACATTAGACTGTGAAAGTAACTAAAGTACACTTGTCTAGCAGTTGCTACATCTGTCAATTGTCTTATTCTCCTAACAGCGTAAGCCGCAGAGCTAAGCCTATTAGAAAGTTTAGTTATATGAGCGCCCCATTGAAGTTTCGAATCAATTGTGATTCCTAAAAAGGTAGTACTTTCAACCAGATCGAGTTTCTGACCATTAATTAGTATGTCAACGCAGGCTTGATTCACATTAGGAAGAGAGAATCGAATGCATTGGGTCTTGTTCGCATTTAACATGAGGTTATTGGCCGAAAACCAATCAGAAATTAAAGATAAGGTGCTGTTCACCGCGCTAGCATCACTGTTATGTCGATCTATTTTAAATATTAGCGAGGTGTCATCAGCAAACAGCACCATGTCAGCCTCTTTCTCAACCATGTAAGGCAAGTCATTGACATAAACTAAGAAAAGGAACGGTCCTAGAATTGAACCTTGGGGTACGCCCATTTTCACATTAGACCCGTGTGATTTTACGCCGTTTATATCAACAGTTTGAAGCCTATCTGTTAAGTAAGATTCTATTAATTTAATTGACTTATCATCAAAACCGTATTGACGAAATTTGAGCAAAAGTGTTGGATGATCAACGCAATCAAATGCTTTAGAAAGATCGCAAAATGATCCAATTGCATCATTTCTGTTTTCCCACGCGTCGTAGATATTAGTAATAAGTGCTACTCCTGCATCGGTGGTCGATTTTCCAGCAGTAAAGCCGTATTGTTGGCTATGGAAAAGATTATTGGTCTTAAAGTGAAGTAGCATTTGATTGAGCATTATCTTTTCGAACACCTTATGTACGGGTCCCTGCTTAGGCTCCGTACATTTAATTGATTGTCAAGATGGGATGTCAATGTTGTCAGACAAACCCGGTCGCTAAGGCTATGTAAGAAATCAAAAACGATCGAATCTGCCGAGTGCCTTTATTACACTAAAAATTAAACGCTATTTGGATTGTCACAATGTCATTGTACAAAAAGTAGGTCGCAGCTAGGTGCTGCGTTTGTACAATTTATTAACTATGAAAATGTTCGGCTTTGCCTGAACACCTTACTCAAAACTGGCAGAATAGAGATAGGTCTGTAGTTGCCAGGGTCTGTTTTTTCTCCTTTTTTGAATAAGGGGATTCGTTTACTACATTTCATTAAGTTAGGGAATATGCGCGTACCTTAGGAGATTCCGTTCTGTTTACTCTTACTGTATTCTGTGCTTTGGCGTAAGATCAATGCTGATTTAATATGTGCTCTGTTTAATAGTTGTATTTAGTATATGGCTATCCGTGGGAACCTTTTATTGGCTCTCCGATATCCATTAAAATTTTTGTTCTGTTTTGTAAAGCTGTTGGCTCCCCTTAAAAATCAATAAATAAAAAAAAATAAAAAAATAACAGTCATTATTACACATTAATGAACTAGTGTGCAGGTTTCCTCACGATGCTTTCCGTCTCCGGAAGCAAGTGGTGGTAGTTAAAAATGACCGTACAAACACAGAGGTACAAGTCACGCCTAGTAAGGCTCGAATAAGTGCCTCACACACGCACAGCCAGTGCCTTAACCGTTTGGCTACCACCGCTTCTTGATGGTTGTACCAGCTTATTACGCAATACGCAACACACTTAATTCACTCCTACATATAATTTATATGAGTGAGTTATATGGAAGCCAAGAACAAGTGATTGAAATTTTTAGCTATGAGTGGACTTTTGCACTTGACCATAACCACAGAAAACAGTAAGAGTATACAGAACGGAATCTCCTAAGGTGCCGCCCAATATGCGTCCCCGTTCCCCGTCCCCGCACCCCCGTTTTCGCCTTCGCCGTTGGCGAGTGCAGGCGAACACACACTGCATGGCGCACGCGCACAAGCGCGGAGGAGAGGTGCGGAGGCGGGGAACGGGGACGCATATTGCACGTACCTTAGGAGATTCCGTTCTGTATTGTACTCTTAGTGTATTCTGTGTCCTAACTACTATTTTTCCCACAGATCGGGTACGTTTGCGCCCGCGCCCGCGTTACCGGCGGCGGGTGCGCCGGCCCCCGCCCCCGCGCCCGCGCCGCACTACAAGCGCGAGCAGCGCGAGCCCCCGCAGCACCACCACAACAACACCGCCTCCGCCGCCAAGAAGAAGGTTCGTAATGTACGTGTGACAAACCGGTATTTATACTTTTTTTTAAATTACATTTGTCATGTTTTCCCAACTAATATTATAAATGCGACAGTGCGTTTGTATATTTTTGTTTGTTACCTCTTCACGCTTTATCTACTGAACCAATCTTCTTGAAAATTCACATATACATAGTTAGGAGTACTGAGAAGGACATAGGGTACCTTTCATCCCGGAAAAAGTAATGTTCCCGTGGGATACGCAAGCGAAGCCGCGGGCAAAAGCTAGTATTTTGTATTGCATTTAGCAACGTCAGATTTGAGTGAGCCTTGATCTGGACGAGTAAATCTGTCCATCTGATTGTAGCTCTGGTTTTTTCTAGCCGACTCCTTCAAAACATTCTATGCCGAAGTTGCGCGACCGAACTTCGGTGAAATTATGCCTGCAATGCTATTTGAATTCTAGCAACACACTGTACCGAATTTACGTCGCGTTTTTCACGAATAAATAAATAAGCCAGGGAACTTCGGCACAGTGTGTTTAATGGTCGCTATAAGACACCTAGGTACTTTTTAATCTCGTTGCGCTATCCAGCCTCTAAGTTTTTTAACTTAACCGACCCTAAAAAATCTTTTCTGGGCCCTTTTGTAACTAACCTGATGTTGTAGAATCTGTGGAAGCTAATATTGTTGTTGATTCCACAGCGGTTCCTGGAGCGTGGCGCGCTGGGCGCAGCGGCGGGTGGGGCGGCGGCGGGGGAGTTCGCGCCGGCCCCCCCGCACCCCGCGCCCGCCGCCTACTCCGCCATGGACGTGGACGGCGAGACGGACTCCAACCACGACACGGCGCTGACGCTGGCCTGCGCCGGCGGACACGAGGACCTGGTGGAGCTGCTGCTGTCGCGCGGCGCCGATATCGAGCACCGCGACAAAAAGGTCGGTGCATCGAAGACGAGACGAGATGGTGACGTTTACGAACGGTGTCACTCGGGACGTCTTTACCATCTCAGGTTTCATCATCATCCTCATCAGGGCTGTTTTAGTCTCTACTGCAGGAGCACGACCCTCTGTACTACCAGAGCTATCCAGAGCAGCCAGAGGATTTGGCCCTACACTCTCTCTCATAGACGGGTTGAAGAGGTCGCACTGATGTTTATAAGCTTTGTTTAGCTTGTGTTTCCTGAGTCGGTCTTCTACGACATCCACGGGAAGACTTGGAGTGGTCCTATTCTACTCTGCCGGGAACTACACGGCAATCTCAGGTTTCACTTTGGCACTATTAAAAAAGTTATGTCTTTAAACAAGCACTCCGATCGATCGTTTTGGTTATCCTTGGGGGAGGGCTATGTTCAGCTGTGGATTTTCTGTGGCTGATATGATGAAACAAGCACTCTTCGAAGAAGCACCAATTTTTCCTTCTGTGTTTTTTTTTACTCAATTTTGAAGGTTCCGTACCTAAAAAAGGTAAAAACGGAACTCTTGTAGGTTCACTCACTTATCTGTCTGTCCGTCTTGCTACGAAACTACTGGACCGATGAAATTTGGTACACATATGTAAGTAAGTGACACAAAGACGAATATATATGGTAAATTAATTAATTTCAAATATGGTAACCACTTATGGGTACACTATATATGAAGTAAAAGGGCTTTTATAAGAATTTCAGTCTCTCAAAAAAAATTACGCAAATCGCGATGATAAAACGTCTCCCTCCCCACTCCCCCGTCCAACGACCATAGATAAATTTAAAAACGAAAACAGTTCTTTACCTATACATACATACATACTATCACGCCTGTTTCCCACAGGGGTAGGCAGAGACTATGGACCTCCACTTGCTACGATCCCGACAGACCTCCTTCGCTTCATCTACACTCATCAACCTCCTCATACATGCCCTTCGGTTACGTGTACTTCTTACCTCTCCCTTTTTCAGAACGTCTGCAATCTGATCGCAGAACGTTCGCCGAGGTCGACCCTGTCCCGCTCTTCCTTTCACACTTACCTTATAAATATTTTTTATTAATCTATTTTCATCCATCCTTTCTAAATGCCCAAACCATCTTAACATCCCTTGTTCTACTTTTGTCACTACGTCCTCTTTCACTCCACACCGATCTCTTATAACATCATTTCTAATTCGGTCTTTCAAAGTAACACCACACATACTCCTCAGCGCTCGCATTTCAACTGCATTTATTCTGCTTTCATGCTTTCTCTGCCATACCCAACTCTCACTACCGTACATTAAAGTAGGTATTAGTACTCCTTTATGAACAGCAAGACGTGCCTTATATGATACCTTCCTGCTGGTCATAAAGGAATGCAACGCTCCATTCACTTGGTTACCCGCATTCACTCTTCTTTCCACCACCTTTACCTATACATTTCACCAAAACCTATTAGAAGTACGGAACATACTTCACGAGAGTTCAACTCGCACTTGACCCGTTTATTTATCTTAACCGATGGATTTTAACATTTTTTTTTCTTTAAACAGGGTTTCACGCCTCTAATCCTGGCGGCGACGGCGGGCCACGAGAAGATCGTGGAGATATTACTAAACCACGGCGCGGACATCGAGGCGCAGTCGGAGCGCACCAAAGACACGCCGCTGTCGCTGGCGTGCAGCGGCGGCCGCTACGAGGTGGTGGAGCTCATCCTCAGCCGCGGCGCCAACAAGGAGCACCGCAACGTATCCGACTACACGCCGCTGTCGCTGGCGGCGTCGGGCGGATACGTCAACATCATCAGGCTGCTGTTACACCATCAGGTCAATGTTTATTGAGTTTTTCACCCGACTGCGCCAAAAGGAGTTATGTTTTTCGAGTGTATGTATATTACTATGGCACGCTCTACAGCCAACGGCTTGATGGATTTAAGGTTGAGGAGATTGGAGGTTTCGTTAGATTCGCCTTAATTGTAAGAGTCACTGGGTATAAAAAAGTTTTTAAAAAATGGCGGATTTTTGGCGCCAAAACATGGTTACAATTTTTTTTTTATTCAAACTTACCGATTGGTCTATGAAAATAAGGAGTATTTGAGGATTAAAATATAAATATAAATTATACGTTTAAATGTAAATTGGAATGAGAAATGCTCATCATCCGAGCATGTTCCTGATTGTATCCCGGGCATACGTTGTTGTATCATGCAGTCGGGGCTTTTATAATAATTATATTTGACGAATTATATTTGAACTGAAACTTAACTACAATTTTATGTTTAGCAAACGTTTGAATAGTTTTTATGAATAAGAAAGAGGTTTTGGTTGTTGACCTATATTTAATTTACTTTACACATTGTTGACTTTGTTTGCAGGCCGAAATCAACTCCCGCACCGGGTCGAAGCTGGGCATCTCCCCGCTCATGCTGGCCGCCATGAACGGGCACACGGCGGCCGTGCGGCTCCTCCTGGACTGCGGCTCCGACATCAACGCGCAGATCGAGACCAACCGCAACACCGCGCTCACGCTGGCCTGCTTCCAAGGTAACCCACATACATATCTATCTATATTGAAGAGCTATGCTCTTGTCGGTCGAGTGTGAATTCTCTTCCATTTGTCTCTCTCATCTGCCAGTTGTTTTACTTTGCTGTGCGACACGACGTTCACCTTCCCGTTTATCTGTTTCATGTAGCTATGCCTCGGTCATCTTGGTCCTCTTTTCCCTTCTATTTATCTTTCAATGATAGTCTTTATGAAATCGTCAGTATCGTAGCAGATGACTTAACATCTTTCCTCGTATCATCTTTCCTCACATGAATAATAATAAATAAATAAAATCAAGCTCTCAAACACGAAAAATTTAGTTAAAATGGAGCTGGGCGGGACATGTCAGCGAATGCGACCAGAAAGATGGGCAAAATTAGCAACATTTTTGGTTACCAGAAGACCGGTGGGGTAGAGGTAGACCCAGAACCAGGTAGCGAGGCGAGATGATGACAAAGTTTTCGTTTGGACAGGAAAAGCTTGCAGCGGATATAAATGAGTGGGGAAACAATTTTATTGGTCCCACTGCTGGGCAAAGGCCTCCTCTTTGCCCAGCAGTGGGACCAATAAAATCGGTGAAAAATCGGTCTAGCTAGGTTTAATTTTTGTAGAACCTCTTTTTCTCCCTATTTTTCATCGAGCTAAGCGTGGTCGCCTAGGTACTTGTAATAACACTATGTGAGTTTCCAGGTCGCCACGAGGTGGTGAGCCTCCTGCTCGACCGCAAGGCGAACGTTGAGCACCGAGCGAAGACCGGCCTCACGCCGCTCATGGAGGCGGCCAGCGGCGGCTACGTGGAGGTGGGGCGCGTGCTGCTGGACAAGGGCGCGGACGTCAACGCTCCCCCTGTGCCCTCCTCGAGAGACACCGCCTTGACCATCGCTGCCGATAAAGGACACACGAAGTTCGTGGAGCTACTGCTTAGCAGGTAATATAAAAGTGCTGAACATTGTAGAATATTAGATAAAGACTGGCCTCAGGGAGGCGGCCAGGGGCTACTTCGAAACTGTCGTGTGTTGTTGGACAAGGGGGCCGACGTGAACACACCTCCGATACCCTAGTTGAGAGATACTGCCTTGAATATAGCGATCGATAAAGGACATACGAAGTTCTTGAAGCTTCTGCTTAGGAGGCCTACTTGGACTGTATGATTTTTTTGTCTTGTTATGTCTACTCTACGCGCGTACTAAATTATCTGCCGATTGTTTCGTAAGCGTATTTCTCTTCTATTCAATTCAGAATACATATATGTGGAGATTCATACTGCAAGATTCCATAGAATCTTGACAGCTTTGCAAACCATCCGCCGATCAACACCTTAGTCATGAATCATGTTGTTAATAGTATCTAATTTGTAATTGGCGTTGGCGTGTTGCCTACAGGCGGGCGGCGGTAGAAGTGAAGAACAAGAAAGGCAACTCCCCCTTATGGCTGGCGGCCAACGGCGGACACCTCGCTGTGGTGGAGATGTTGTACGCCGCCGGCGCCGACATCGACTCGCAGGACAATAGAAAGGTAAATGTTACAGCTTCTCACCTATGTATTTCATATTGTCCAAATCCGAAAAATAAGAAAAAGATCACTATCACGATACGATAACTTTATTCACGAATACTGTATTCACATACGCAGTAGCACAGCTGAGGATGCAACTAGGAACGCGCTTAGACGAATAAGAAGAAGACTGTATTCACATACGCATTCACGAAGTATTTACGAAAATAGAACAATAACTTACATGCAACAATTTACAATAGACATCGACAATAGTTATGTATGTGCTGCAGTAATGCAAAATAGGTAAGAAAACCCAGCTTGGTTCGACTAAAAGACGGCGTACTGGTTTTTACGTAGTTCTTCAAAAAGCGCCTGACATAATGCGAGTTACTCTGGTGTCAAATATTCGTGCCAAGACCGTGTGTTTACTTTCAGTAGTTTAGTAGCAATATGACGATGTCACGTTTAAGGATATAAAAGTTGCCGTTAACAAAATTGACCGGATTTCACCTCTACATGTCCGTCCATACCATACCACATAGGTTTTCATATAAATGTTGAATTTTTTAGGTTACCACATAGGTTTTCATATAAATGTTGAATTTTTTAGGTTACCACATAGGTTTTCATATAAATGTTGTATTTTTTTAGGTTTCATGCCTGATGGCCGCCTTCCGAAAAGGCCACACTAAAGTGGTCAAATGGATGGTCGGAGTCGTCACGCAGTTCCCCTCAGACCAAGAAATGACTAGGTTTGTTCGTTTGTTTAAAATCTGTCATCATGTTTAGTTTGAATGTAAACAAGAGCATTTGCTTCTTGTCTTGAAACCAAGCCTCACTCATCTTTAATTCACAGAGCCGTATTTCGTAGCAGCTGAAGGTTAAAGACCGTGGATGATGTTAAAGTAAAAAAAAAAGAGGGTGTCTTATAGTAGTCACATATAATGTGTAACATCTGACATCTCACCGTAGTAATAAGCAACTGTGCTCACTGCGGTCAAATCAAATAGCGCGCGCTTCCGCCGCTTCCAGTTACACACTTTCGTTGCATTTCATGAAATAACTCCCACAGATTGTGGAAAAAGCGAGAGTAAAGGTGCCATCAAAAAAGGTATCAAAAAAGCAAAAAATAAAAAAAAAATGGTTGTCTGTAAAGTCTGTTTACGGACGGAAGTTTGACGTGACAACGTCAAACATTCCGAACTGAGCCGATCGCTCGAGCCGATCATGCCTCTCTCTCGTTCGTGCCGGGCTCTCGCTTGCGGAACGCGACAATGACGTCATCTTTTTCGTGCATGCAGCACGAAAAAGATGACGTCATTACAAACGACGACGACCGTAGTATCGAGTTATCAGACGTTGTCACGTCAATAACAAATGATGAAATCAAGGCTTAGTGACTTGAACGTACGATGACTTTATTTTTATCGTGACAGGTACATCTGCACGATCTCTGACAAGGAGCTCCTCGAGAAATGTCAAGAGTGCGTGCACGTGATCCGCGCCGCCAAGGAGACGCAGGCCGCGAGAGCCAACCAGAACGCGACCATCCTGCTGGAGGAGCTCGACGCCGAGCGCTGCCGGGAGGAGAGCCGGCGGCAGGCCGCCGCCAGGCGGCGCGAGCGGAAGAAGAAGAAGAAGATGGAGAAGAAGGTAGGAGCGGTACTAACTTTTTTTTTATTATAAATTCTGGAGAGCACTTCTCTATTTCAATTTATTAATTGTACGTATATTACACTACACTACATAGTAAGTTCTTAATTTGGTAGGTACAACATAAACCCTGATAGGGTATTGCAACAGAAAACAATGGAACGGCATGCGATTTTAATTTAGTATTTATCAATGCTAAAATTATTATGTAATTATCCAAATAAAGATCAATTTGTCGGGTAGTTTTTAGATAATGTCAAATAGTTGTTATACAAAGCCAGTGTTTTATTAACTTATTTAAATAAGTGCTGCACTGCTAAGCAAAGCGTAGGCCACCAACACATAAAGTGGGACCAAGTTTGCTGGAAAACGCTGGATGCGGATCGCCCTAGATCAGTCGTTTAGGAAATCCTTGAGAGAAGCCTATGTCCAGCAGTGGACGTTATACGGCTAAAATGATGATGGTGAAGAAGGTAGGATGAGTACTAGTTGTTTATGGATGTAAATTCATGTGATTCTAGACTGAAATGTCGCATACAGAATGCTACTTTATTACTGGAAGTACAGGATGGGAAGAAATTACGTGGAGTAAAGGAATTTGCAAGCTTGAAAAAAAGAGAAGACGCTAGTGACTTTTCTCTCAGTCAGCTAAAGAGCATTTCAGGTAAAGACATGTCGGATTACCGTTGTATTCTGTTCTAACAAAGAAGTGAATAAAGCAATCACATTTGTGTCACTCCCGAGGGGTCCATCTCTTTCAGAGCACATTCAGCCTAAAGTACGAGTATTACGGAATAATATCAAAGTTTTAATGCTTATTTGTGTGTAAATATTTGTAAACCTTATCAACAGGAGGAAAGGCGCAAGCTACAAGCTGAAAACGACAAGAACTCGTTATACTGTGAGAAAGCCCTAGAATCTGAAACGGGCGAACCCGATGACGAGCCCCAGGCCAAGGAAGAGGGCGACTCCGGCATTGACGCCAACTCGCAGGTACGGCATTCCAGAGACTATTGTTTGTATTAATGCTTCATCGGCATCTCTATTTCGGTTTAAAAAGCTTCCTAAGCAAATCTATATCCTATACTAGGATTGGTTCTGGTCTACTCTTAGGGTTGCGTAGGTCAGACAGCAGTCGCTCTGTGTAAAAACCAGTAACCTCGTCACCTAGGTTACGTAGCGGACCTCAGGCTCTGAAGCGCTACAGCTGAGGATGCAACCGGGAATACGCTCGTATGATAAGCCTCAAGCAAATCCTTTGTTTAAAGTGTATACGTGGCAACCTGCATTAAAGTAACTACATCCTAAGGGGTTCTAATTGTCTCAAAGATTATTTCCATCTCTTTCAGATACTAATGTTCTCTCGCATTTGTTAGGTCCTGGAAGAGAATATATAGCATTACGTCTGTTAATGACATTTTTAAATTTTTCATTGGGTAAAACTTCAAATGTGTTTTTTTTAGGGTTCCTGTTCCTCCTCTGACGTGAAAGCGCCCCCCGCCCCAAGTGTGAAGAATAAGAAGAAAAAGAAAGAAGAGAAGACACCTCCCCCGCAGCCCGCGCTGCCCGCCAAGAAACAACCAGATAAGGTTTGTAATATGATTGCTTTTTTAATTTATTTTTCATTTCAGATAAGTAATTTTCTATGTACGGCCCAAGCTGAGTTGTATAACTAAGGCCCGGGAGCTCAAGAATTTATAAGACATAAAATACATTCCAATGTTCAGTTCGTTCAATTAGTATAAAATGGGACCTGGTCTGTTTTTTTTACCTATTTGTTACTGTTCTTGCTCTATTATGCATTCCGGAGATAAGGTTACAGTTTACGAGGTTATGTCTAACTTCAGATCAATGTTATCCACACAGTCTTGAAGTATGGGACAGGGTTGCATGTTTTATGTCTCTTGGACAATGCGCTCGAACTCATTTATTCTCTATTTCATACTGAATGTAACCTACAATTGTTTAGAATAAACAGAAAACGGAGTCGAAACCTGAGAAAGAGACGAAACCCGATAAGAAACAAGAAAAAGAGAACGTAGCCCCTGTTTCTCCTCCCGCGACGCCCGCCAAGCCCGTGTCACACGCGCCTGCGCAAGCCGCGCCCGCCGCAGACCGCACCCGACAGGACAAGAAGCACGACAAGTAAGTGTAATGTTGCTAGGTGGAGGTTGGTTTGCTTGCGGCGCTTAAAGTTCTTACAGGCGGGCGACAGTATGCCAGCGACAGATTGAGACACTAGTCGTCAACCATTGAAGCAAACTGTCGCGCGACCCTGGTCAGCAATCGTCGTGCGACAATTCGCAACAGCAGTGACCGTCGCGATACTGGTTGCTAAACTAAGAAATTTTGTAAATGATTATCTAAAAGATTCAACATAAATAAAAAAAGCAGCGTGAGTCGAAACGGATTCTCCATGAATGGAAATACGAATACGAGTGGTCAAAACGACTTGTGCAAATCCTTCGTATACGACCAATTCAAAAATGCGCCTATTTGGAAACGCTCCAGCAAATCATTCGTTGTGTGATAAAAATGCGTCTTCAGGATCGCGAGCTATCGCTGGCACGCTGTCGCTCGTGGTTTCAACCCCAGATGTGTAAATGTAGAAGTACTAGTTTGCTAAGTATTGACTGGACGTATAGACAACCCATTTGCTTGGTATTACCGCGATGGAGTCGGTTTGTCTTCCTCAAATCAAGGAAATTTTACGCCCGATAAGTGCTTTAATAAAAGTCATATCATGGCCAAAGGAAGACGTCACATTTGGATAATTTTTGATGACTTTTGTTGAGTAGAGTACTCTACTGAAAGACATGACTTCTCTTGTTAATCTTAATCAGCTTCTAACAGTCCACTGCTGGACTACTCTCCGAATAAAGGGTGATCGCAGTAGATGGCATAAAGTCGTTGCACAGAGGACGCTGCCCGTTCCCTGTTATCTTTATCTACCTAGTCGCCTCTTACGACACTAATGGGAAAGGAAAGGGGTTCCTTGAAAATATTTTAATTAAAAATCGTGTAAATATTCTAATCAAGTTGAACTTGATGATCCCTCAGTGTTTTCAAACTTTTAAACTGCATGCGTGTAATGATTAGTTGTGCTTGCTTTTATTTTATTTATTTAAACTAAGTAGTATTAGTAAGCCTGTGGTGAAAGTGCAGAATGGCGTCAATATTTTTTTTTATTATTACTTAGGTATGTTAAACTTGATTACATTTTTTTTGAGCGTGTTAAGAACTATATGTTATAAATATTACTATTATAGGCTCAAAAGCCGCCTTTTCATGGCGATATGCGGAGACTCGACATACTTTTAGAGTTCCGTACCCGAAGGGTGCAAACGGGACCCTTTTACTGAGACTCCGCTGTCTGTCCGTCTGTCACAGGGCTCTATCTCTTGAACCGTAACAGCTAGACACTTGAAATTTTTAACGTATTACTGTATTTATTACACACCGATTATGGATTACTGTGGCCGCTATAACAACAAAACTGAAAAAAAAAGTTGAAAATTAAAGAGGGTTGTCATACAAAAAATGTGTTTTTTCAGTGTTTTTAACTAGATCTTTATAATGGCATTAACTAGGTACTTGAAATTTTCACAGATTATGTATTACTATAGCCGCTATAACAACAAATACTAAAAATAAGAAAAAGTCAAAAATTAAAGGGGTCGTCATACAAGAAACGTGTTTCTTCAGCGTTTTAAAACATTGTACGGTGTTACTGAACCCTTTATGTTCGAATCCGACTCGCACTTGCCCGTTTATTTCTATTTGAACGAGGTAACGTGGAAGTAATTGCTTAGCGATAAGACCGCCTTTTGCGCATTTCCTAATTTTTAAGATAACGTGTCCTGTATTTTTCTTTTATCTTATAAAGAGTATTATATTGTACTGTTTATAATGATAGTACAGTCCTTTCTGCGCTTTCACTTACTGTCAATGCTTAGTGTTAAGGGGTAAAGGAGTAATTATTATCATTGCAGAAAACCCGAAGAGGATAGTCCTAAGACCATAACAGTACAGTTGTACAAATACGGGAATAACTCTAGAAAGAGCCAAGTGTTCGAATCCACTCGATACAATGTGGAAAAAGACGAAGTTGACTCGAGCGACAAAAGTAAAAAACACAGCTATGCGTAAGTGCCGATTACTAGATCACTCGATAAACTCAAAACATGAATCAGTGTCAAACGTTTTGTCCTCACGCGTCAACCGTCTTTCATCTCATCTTCTTGTTACAAAACGAGCTTGGTTCCAAAATTAATTCTTTAATAGTTTCAAGACTTTAAACAGTCTTTGAAATACAGTTCACATACGATTTTTTTTAAACTGAATAATGCGTGATTGCTGCTTAGTTTAGAGTTGGTGAAATATTTGGTTTGTAGTGTAAAAGTGCCTGCAAAGGGCTTGTTTCTAAATAAATATTTGATTTGGTCAGAAATGTTTCGCTCGTATTATAATGAGGGGATCGCTTTGCCTCATATCTTGAAATACATAAGTAACTCTCACTATTGATCCTGTACACGTTTGCAAGTAAATTGCTTAGCGCGTTTTACGAAATAGTAGGTAAACGTTTTTGCATTAGTCCAGCATTTGAGTTTTATAGGCGTACTCCAAAACTTTGGCACACAACATATATGGAGAAGATTTAATCGATTAAATAGGGGAATTGTCACGAACATTGGTTATCGATGCGTTAGCTCAACGCGTCGCCAAACTTTTAAATCAGTCATAATGTCCAAGATATGGGGCGAGGCATTAGTAGTTAGTATATCTATTCATGGTTTGCATGTTGGATTCTTACGGTTTAACTCATTAGTTATTGCATGATTTTAGTTGACATTGATTTTTTGTTTTCCTTTTATCATAATATAATGTTTGAATACATATTTAGTGAAGAATATGGACAGAAATCAGTCAATATTTTTGCCACTTTCATAGGTGTAACATTTAAATGTCAACTCGAGCCATATACTTATCTCTTTTGATAAGTAGTGGATGCCATGTTTTATATGTACCATACAATCAAAGTGTTCAATGAATATCAGCTGAAATCTTTTTTATTTTAATAGTTGAGCATGACGGTGACGGTATTCTAAATTTACAACGAATTTTACTTATTTTAGGGCTTCCGCTACGTTAAGCGGATGCATGCGACGTGTTCAGTCTATCTCTGTCTCAAACTACGTGCGAAAGAGATGGCTGAATCCATCGCGTGATGCCGTGTTTCTGTCGCTCGTAGAGTTTGCGTGACTGAACATGTCGCATAAGCCCGCTTAACGTAACGGACGCCCTTACAGATCAGTTGTCAAAGTTCTGTAAATTGTAATCACCACTTAATTTCACAACTGTGCGCAAAAAATAGTCGTTTTCAAATTAATTATTTATATGAAATTACATTGAATAAGTATCGGAAAAGTTACTAACTTCTTGTGAATGAAAACAGATGGGAGATCGAAGGCAAAAGCACGTCACCCAAAGGAGGCTGTATCGGGGGGAGACGAGAAGAAGGCTGGAAGGAAGTCGTGCGCAAGTCTAGCGTACAGACCGTTTCCACCGTTGAACCTGGGTAAGTGTATACTTTTTTTATTTTTGACGTTTATTTCCTCTCAGCGCGTTTCCGAAGGTTGTGTCGTTATGAAATATCGGACTGTGACGTCATAGTTTCTTGGAGTCAAATAGCATCCTCAATATCAGTTTTTTTTGCATTAATAAATCTAAAATCATGTTCAATATGGAAGCGTTCTTATCAGTACAAAATAATTAATTTTAACCCAGGCCACATCGTTATGTATTCAGAATGTGTTCAGAACACATTACGCGAGCTAGTCATATTTTTAAAAGAAAACATTTCTCCCATTAACAGATGCAAGAAAGTGTCAGTGGCGTCGCACGCCATCTCGCGGGTAATCGGGCGCGCGGGCAGCAACATCAACGCCATCAGGGCCGCGACCGGCGCCCACATCGAAGTGGACAAGCAGAGCAAGGGACAGGGCGAGCGCATCATCACCATCAAGTGAGTATGAAACTTTTGACATTGGAAATGTCTTTTCGTTCGCTCCAATGTAGGCTCCGATTTCACGAAAAAGTGCGATCCCCTTATAACCATCTCAGAGAGTTGTGAATATATGATATTCAAAAAATTGCAAAAAGCCTAAAACAAGACGCGTCTTTGTTTGAGCTCAAATTTTGATTGACTTTTAATTGACTTTTAGGGCCCACCCGCTGCACTATGGGACGGACGGTGTGTTCCATCTCAAAAATCTATAACTTTTTTACTTTTTGAAATTCACACTTGAAATTTTTTATACGTTTTCTAGAATACATATGCTACGAAATATTGAAAACAGCATCACTGCAAGAATCATATTTATTTGGAAAAAAATTAACATGAAGTAAAAAATCAACAAAAAATTATTCATGTATTACATTTTAAACATACCAACGAAAAGTTTAACTAGAAAAATTACATTTTAAGTTATATTTTATATTAAAAAAAAATAAAAGACAGACAAACAATCTAAAAAAACTTATTCTACTCATCAATCCCATTCGTTAATCCCAAAAGCTCTTTAGCTTCTTCTAGTAATTCTTTTTTTATCACGATACTTGGTCTGTTCACGCTAGATATATAGGGATCAGAAGTATAAAGCAAAACATGCAGAATGTCTTCCATTGTGGATGACCTGGAACACTTTCGAGCGTGATGCTGCCTATAATTTCTATAGTCTTTATTACGAGCTTCTTGAGCATCTTCGGATAATTGACCTATTGGCAAAACTGCAAAATGCTCGATTATTTTGGCACCATGTATAAGAATTTTGTGGATTGATGATGGCATATAGTACCAGTTATATTTAGTCACATATAACTGTGCAGTCCCCAGTGTATATTCCCCAAAATTAGCTGCGTTTACAGAAAATCCCGATAACATTGTTTGTAATATTACGTATAACCTCTTGATCAACTCTTCATCGACACCCGTGATCTCTGCAGAACATTGATAATTTTGGAAAAATCTTCTGTTATTACAATAGGTAGATAAGGAATTTTCAAGACAAATGTAAGAATTTTTTTTTCTGCCTTGGTCGACATTTTTGTTTCTTGCTCGAAATGGCGCAATAATGACGCAGGTTTTTTTAGTTTTTGCTGTATTACTAAAGAGTTAACGAATCTAAATATGATATTAACTCAACATCGGCAACCATCGGTAACAAGGAAACCTCCACTTGAAAATAAAAAAGGCTTAAATTTTCCTTAAGAACTTAAAATTAATAAAAATAAAATTAAATAACATTAAAAAAAAAACTATAAAATATTTAAAAACTAGAGATCCCGAGCAATCCAAAAATGTATAATACTCATATCCCTGAAAAATTAAGAAAATAACTTAAGTTGAACTTTAGCAATGAATGGATTAGTTAGAACAAAATCATCTATGTCCAAAGTTTAAGTGCAAGTTTTTGTACCTGTAACGAATTATTTCTATTTTTTGATATCACATTGGATTACTATATCCTCTGAAAATATAAAACCGTTAAAACGGTTTCAGTAACACAACTTTTGTCCAAACCATTTTTAGATGAATCGCACCGTTCTGTTCCATAGTGCGCCGTCCCGTTTTATTCGTACTGATTGATGCTGATGGTCTTGTAGCGGGAGCGTGGTGATATGTTTGACCGCCATAAAGGGAAGATCTTCCTTTCAGGCATGGTGTTGTGCCTGGGGACCTGCGGCTCCCACGATGTATCGCTGGAATTCGTATATATACTCGTATATATGCCAAGTTGCTACAGCAGAACTCTAATATCGAGATGTAGGATGCTGTCAGCGCCATCTTGTAGGCTTCTTGTGAACTATTTACGTTTCTGCATTCCTTGACTCATTAGATTTTCGTAGAGGTGTAAATCGCGCAGTGTAAAATGCATTTCAGATTACACTACGTGAGTAAAATCGATACATCAGGTACTTAAATGCGCTATTTATTTGTGCAGGGGTTCAGCGGAAGCGACGAAGCAGGCGGGCGCGTTGATCGCGGCCATGATCCGCGACCCGGAGGCGGACATCGCCGCGCTGCTGCCGCGCGCGCCGCCCGCCAAGCCGCCGCCGCTGCCGCAGCCGCTGCAGCCCAAACCGCCCAAGCAGCAGCCCGCTAAGGTAACGTGTGTTATTTTGCGAGCAAATGAGTACAGACCATTGATTATATACTATAAGTTAAAATTGTATATACCTATAGATATTAGTAATATATACTGTAGTTTGTGACAAACCGATGTATTTAGTTTAACAATAAATAATGTTTTATGTTTTCTACACCCGATTGTTATGTCGGGCTGAATAATTAATTTTCTATTCTGTTTTATAAAGAAATATACATACATTAAAAACTCAAAAGACGTAACCCTACTTCTGGTGCAGTCGGGTAAAAAGGATCTTAGGATTGGTCACACAGATCGCGAATAATCGACATTTGTTTTTATTGACGAGCAGAACTTCATTGTTGATGTCAAGCCCCTGTTTCTATCTTTTACCACATTATTGGATAGCCTTTATGAAATTGCCGTGTCAGACGGCCTAACAT
Organism: Acrobasis repandana; assembly: GCA_963576875.1. Classification (NCBI taxonomy): domain Eukaryota; kingdom Metazoa; phylum Arthropoda; class Insecta; order Lepidoptera; family Pyralidae; genus Acrobasis; species Acrobasis repandana. Next base: position 18,396,647 of record OY756225.1, read on the forward strand.
CAAGTTGTTGTTCCCCGCAGACCCCCGCAGCGACGCCGGCGCCAGCCGGTGCGCGCGCGACGCCCACGCACCGGCTGCCGGCCGTCGCCAAGCCGCACACGCCCGCCACCAGGCACGCAGCTAGACCGCAGGCGCACGGTAATTAGCTCATTATTAACTACTGTGATTTTTTTAAATATTATTTTACGGCCCTGGATACGAGTCAGCCGTCAGATCTTTAGTTTTTGTGCTAAATAAATTAAAGCTAACTCCAAATGAACCAGACATCTGTGATTTATTTATTTCACATCATCACGTCAATAGAACCGCCTTGGCCTAGAGACGGTGAATTGGAAAGGAGGCTGATAGAAGTGGAAAAAATATAAGAGCTTAAAAAAAACCACATGAAAGCCGTATTGAAGTGACAAGCTAACAGTTTTCTCCTTATTTTCAGTGACGTCAGCGGAGAAACGCACGCCTACCTCCCAGCCGGCCGCGTCGGGCGTGACCGGCGCCACCCCAGTGAAGACGGCCCTCTCGTATACGGGCGCAGTCGGCGGCCGCTCGCATACGTTTGCCGCTAAGCTGGGAGCCGCGCCCGCGTCGCTGACTGTTGCCGACAAACCGAGGGTTGCTCTACCCGTTATGGTAAGAACAAAAATACCACACAACGGTACGAATATGCCTATACCATATTCTCTACCTGCGTAACTTTACGTCCTTCCAAGTCAGGTGCACTCCGCAGTTTAGGTATGAAACTTATTCACAAATATAGGTTGAAATTGTTGAAAAATTTAAATCTTCAATCCCGCTACAGATAAAGGGAGACGGACCGTCGCTTCGCAGACGTAAGGTACATTTTGGTTCGTTGCTAGCGCACCGGCGCTTAGTAGACTGATGTCTCTTGTGTGGCGTGCAAACTAGATAGAACTTTAGTACGCTGTAACTGGCTTTAATTTTGCAATTTTCATATCTAAGATTGATCCTATTGTACCTTGATACTATAACGTATTCTGTGGTCCTTCATTACTTTAGAGTTATCGTCACACTTTCCTTTCGGACAATTCTTTAGGCTTTTCTGCAGCGATATAAAAGCAGCCGTGCTCTCGTAAAAAAGCTATAGTAAAGATGTATTATCGTTTGAATAAATTTCATCTTACCAGCCCCCGTAACATGGCACCGGCGACAGCGTTTGTCGAGCGCTATCATCTATCACTGTCTCGCTCTACGCAATACTAACGAGCGGGATGGTACTAGTCCGTCGCGCGATATAAGCTTTATCCGGATTTATCAACGGATGCCATGCTAGGAGTGCTGGATGTCCATTATATAAAATGAAAATGTGTTGTAGCTAAGCGGCAGTAGCCCCGCGAGTAGCGCGAGCAGCATCAGCAGCGCGCCCGCCGCGAGCACGTGCAGCGTGTCTCCGATGAAAGCGCGCGACGCCAGTCCGCCGCCGCAAGCCAAGCAGGACGATGACAGACCGCCGCAGGTTAGACGCCACACTAATTTAGTTATACTGCTTACTTTGAGGAAATGATTGGACGCCTACAAGCGATTATGGCCTTATCAGGCCAGGCGCACTCCGCTGTTTAGGTATGAAGCTACGATTACATGGCGCGCCGCCCAAACGCGATTTATTCACAAACAAGGTAGAAATTGTTGAAAAATTTAAATCGAAAACCTTGCTAAAGGGATGCGGACCGTCGGTCGTTGTTGGCGTACGGTACATTTTGGCACGTTGCGAGCGCACCGGCCTATTGGTAGGCTAATAAGTTTAAAGTCGCTTGCTCATCGTGTAAACTAAATGGGACTTTAGTTCGCTGTAATTGGGTTTAATTAAGCAGGTTTTTTTATCCAAGAGTGATTTTTTTTAGCACTAAAAAATTTCACTGCGTACTCGTAAACCTGCTAAAGTTTCAAAGTTAATTTTGTGAAGACAGAAGATGAATGTTATTTTTGTTTTCAGCTAAGCCCCGACAATACGAATACCTGGAATGCAAACGAGGAGTGCGCAGCTAATCCTTCCTCCGCACTGCACATCAACACCACGCCACAGGTTTGTTTCAGATAAACTTTCATTTTTTTACCAAGATGTCTATTGATTTCATGTGAAAAGAAATAATATGGGATGGCAACTTGTAAAAAAATAAATAAGCGCCGGTGATAAATTCATGGTGAGAACATCAGTGTTGTATAGTCATTAATCATTATCGATTCCGCTGACTTACTCTATGGTCTCACAATGAAAATGCTGAAGACATTTCATAATTTTAGCCGCATACCGTCTGCTGGACATAGACCTCTGCCAAGGATTTATAAAATGACCGATCTAAAGTGTCATGTTATTAGATTAGTTTGCGTTCTACCGCCACCAGTTCATGCAAACTATTGCCTTGCGGCGCCCACTCACTGCTGTTGGTCCGAGCGCACCCGCCACCAATAGTTCAAGCCCGCCCCCGCCTATCATGTTGATGACGCAACATCGGCTGTCGTACTCGCGATACGTGTTTCACCTCTACACGAGGCATGCATCCTGTTTTCCAGCGATATTGGTCGCTTGCCAGTGCGTGGTCGCCATTCGAGAACCTTTCTACCCCAGCGGCCATCGGTTCGTCGCGCTTTCAAACTTGCTTGACCAAAAAATGCTGGCAATTTAACATATTTTTCTGTACGCCAAGTGTAATTGAGTTTATATTTATGTGCAGACGTCAGTGGGCAGCACGAACACCGGCAGCAGCGGCAGCGGCACGCAGCAGTACTCGCTGTTTAAAGACCTGTCCTCGGCCGGCGTGGGCATGTGGGGCGCCGCGGGGCCCGCGCCCGACCACCACAGCGTGGAGCCGCAGCCGCAGGTACCTACATCGACGTTGTCCAAGGTACACTTCTTAAGGAACCTACCCATACTACGTGACGCATTTTTTTCAATTTTTTATCCCCCCTTTGGTGACCATCCGTAGTATATACCAAGAGACCAGTGGCGTAGCGTAAGGAGGGCAAGATGTCACCCGCTTGGGGGTGACACTCGAGTCATATCTTTTCCCTCCTAAAAAAGTCTACATATGTTGTATATTGTATCACCGCACCGGGAGCCACCCATGCTAGCTACGCCATTGGCCATGAGGGGGGTGGGCCCCCTCTAGTACAGCAATATGGTAATTATCACTATATTTACGATCAAACAATTTATCTTTCTTGCTGGTCCGGGAAAACGTGGGTTCGAGGGTTCGTGGGTTCAAATCCCACTAGGAAGCACACTTTGTGAAAAGTTGTTTTCAGTCTGGTTAGGATATTGCAGGCTTGCATCACCTAATTATCCGAAAAGAAAGATGATTCCGTGCTTTGGAAGGCACGTAAAGCTGTTGGTCCCGAACGCCATCTAGCGTTTGTACCTATCCTAGGATTGGTTCTGGTCTACCCTTTGGGTTGCGGAGGTCAGACGGCAGTCGCTCTGTGTAAAAAACCAGTAACCTCGTCGAATCACCTAGGTTAGGTAGCGGACCCCGGGCTCTGAAGCGTTACCGCTGACGATACAACCGGGAATACGCTCGGATGATGATGAATGTATTTGTATAAACAATTTATTTCAAATGGGGGCGCCACTTTGCATGGGTTTCGCTACATAAAAGTACCCAGACAAGTTTTGATTTGTCGCAAGACAAGTTTTTGATTTGTGTGTGACCTAAAGCAAGTTGTAAAAAAGTGTTTGTACTCGGCAGGTGGACGCCAGCAAGGCGCCGGGCTACCGCGGCGCGGGCGGGAACCCGCTGGCGGGCGGCGGCTGCTCGCCGTGCTCGCGGACGTCATCGCACGGCTCCACGCCGCCGCCGCTGCCCATCATGCAGCAGGCCTACCACCAGCCCATGCAGCCCGGTCAGTAATCCTATTATACTCATTCTTCTTCCTTTAAAGCGCGTTCTCCTCCCGTTCTCTTCCCGATTGCATCCTCAGCTGTGCTGCTTCGGAGCCCGGGGTGCGCTTTCACGCTTATTCTTCTCCAAATATTACAAGCATGTCAACGGTCACCCAAGGATGCCAAAGACCTTGCGTTGAAGAAGAAATAGCTGGAAGAGTAAAGATTTGGCTATAGTTTTACAACCGGCCGCCTGCCTGTCGTCAACCCTCTTTGGGAATATATTTGGGCGAAAAGTTCGGCCGCCGCCCGACGTTAACGCTCCTTGGGAATGCAACTGTAAAAAAAAAGGCTCCTAAAGGTTGACAGGGAGAGAATGCTTTAGCATTAAGTCTACCTATTGTAGCTTTTGGCTCAATGAAATTAAATAAATAAAAATAAATAAACTGTAGCACGAGATGATTGTGTTTAATCCTTTGGTCGCGTCTTACGACATCCACAGTAAGAGATGGAGTGGTCCTATTCTAACCTGAAACCACACGGGTGTATCCTTCACTACTCATATTATAGATTAAAGCGTCCACGTGTTGTGCTTTTTGCTGTTTGGTTCCTGACAGAGTGAAAAAGGACCTCAGAAGTCTTCCCATAGATCTCGTAGAAGGCAACTTAGGAAACACAAGCTAAACAAAGCCTTTTAATATCAATTAAACCTCTCCAACCCGTCTGAACAACGTGGAGAGTGTAGTCCTTTTGCTAAGTTTGGCTCTGGTAGGACATAGAGGGTCGTGCTCCTGCAGTGAAGACAAAAAAAACATGATTATGATGACGTGTTGTGGCTGTGTGCTAGAGGTGAATTTAGGGCATACATAGAGCTTTTTTTTCTTGTAGCACTGTCCCCTCGGCAGTGCTACAAGAAGAAAAGCTCTTTGTTATGTACGTATCACTAGAAAGAAAGTGCGATTCTTATAATTTCGTAATACGATATTACTCTGTAGTTGATATGGGTTATGAAGATATTTATTTTCTATTGTAGGCAACAACGTTAACACGATGGACATGAGTGGACTATCCCGGAATGGACCCATCTACCAAGACAATTCTAGAAATGGACACAATATGATGGTGAGTAATACTGTAATATTTTTATTTTCTTTGCCAGCATATATTAGTCCACTGCTGGACTACAGGCCTCTCCCAATTAAGGGAGGATTTGTACACAATCACCACTTTGGGCAGACGAATTGGTGATCGCAGTAGATGGTATAAAGTTGTTGCACAGAGGATGCTGCTGCCCGTTTTATTACCTATATCCCTATACCACACCTGTGGGAGAGGAATGGTGACTCTGCCGTCACCATGCGACTATGGCTCATGCATACTTTACCGGCCGCTGTTCAAAACTTGTTAATTCGTCTATGTTACTTGTCATACAGCTAATTGCTACCACGTTATATAAAATGCACGCGTCGAGCATATATATGAATATGACAACTATTTTATTAAAATGTTGGTATAAAATCACACGAAAATATGCAAATCTGCGTTGCGAGACAGAAAAAAAAACAATCTACGCTTTTCGAATGATCAAAGTCAACGCTATTACATTTTTTGCCTTAAATATGACTGGGCTGTATGGGCTTTGTTTACCTTGCTCTAATTAACATTTGAAAATTAATAATACTCCATATTATAAGTACTCATTTATTTCCAGTATTACGTCTTTCATTATTTCCTCACATTTTTTTATTGAGAAAAGCACTATACATACCCCGGCGGGAGTGGGATTGTGGACCGCGTGTTTGTTAGGCCATGTATAGTTAGTACAGTGTGTTGTTATGTTGCAGGTATCAATGTCAAGCGGCGTGAACATGAGCGGCGCCACGCTCGGGCTGGGCTACGTGGGCGTGGAGGCTGTCTCCCGGCTCAACCCGCGCGCGCCCGACTTTAGCCAGCGCCACCCGCTGCTGCACAAGCACGCCGCGCAGTCCCAGCAGCTGTTCCCGGGCGCCAGCAACGCCGCCAACCTCAGCACGCTGCTGATGTCGTCCTCGTACCAGCAGCCGACGCCCAAGCAGATGCAGCATGCGCCGCAACCGCACCTACCTTACCAGGTGAGAACGTTTGAATATTAATGCGAATCATTCTTGTTGTGGAGTTGCATATGCCATTAGACGCAGTTACTTGCCGTGTGGTTTTCGGCAGAGTAGAATAGAATCACTCCCAAGTCATCCCGTAGATGTTGTGGAAGGCGACTTAGGAAACACAGGCTAAACAAAACTTGGACATCAATGAGACCTCTCCAACCCGTCTGGCCAGCGTGGAGAGTGTATGCCAAGTCCTCTGGCTGCTCTGGCCAAGTATGGCTCTGGCAGTACAGAGGGTCGTGCTCCTGCAGTCAAGACTAGAAAGACTAATGATGATGATGATATGCCATTTGAACCTATGTTTGTCGATCCCCTAATTGGGCAGTAGTAGAATAGTTACCACATTAAATTGAACCTAATGCCTTTGACAAAAAGTTCACAACCAATGAAAAAAATATACCTACTATGTTAAGAGTTAAAAGATTGGAAGTCGTAAGCTGAAAGAGCAGGCTATGTTCAGGAACCTCATCACCATCAGGGTCTTATCATCATTTTCAGCCCACTTTTCCCTCCTTCCCTTTTTTCGCGCCATTTTTTACAGTCTTATGCCAGTCTCATTCACCGCTTTCCTGTCAACCTAAGTAATAAAAATAATGGTGTTATTTAGTCGATGAATCATCTTATATCGTGTCCGAACTGCCCTATGTCATGTGCCATAGAGGACAATGAATCCAACGACAGAGGGAACGCCGTGGTTACATATTAGTCAATTGAAATTGAAACTACGATAAAACCATTTCGACTCGACAAGAAGAATAAATAATAAAAGTAAAACAGTCCTATACAAATAACTTTTGTCTCTGCCCGCGTAAAACGCGATATTATCTATTGTTAAGTCAGTACGAATCCATTGTGTGCGTCTCCCGCTTAGCCGGTTTAGTTTAGAATATTTTTATCCCGCAGTCACTGCTCGAGCGCGGCGTGGGCATGAACGTGGGCGTGGGGTCGAACGTGGGCGGCTGGGGCGAGGAGGAGGAGCGCAAGCCGCGGCCCATCGGCACGGAGCGCGCCTGGAAGCTCACCGCCGGCGACGACTGGGCGCACGCGCACATGCCCGCCAACGCGCTGCTCGCGCAGATACCGGACCATGACAGATACCAGGTAAATGACACTAATATTATAAATGACCAAGTTTGTATGGGTGTCTGTTACGTTTACGATCAATAGGGATGATGACTGGGTCAGAAAAGTATTATTCTAAAAGTCCATTAGTTAGAATATCCAAAAATAAAGTACCCATATTTTTCAGTTTAATAAAAAAAGTAGAAATTCACAAAGATACAGAGTACCTATCTAAGTTCAGAGTGGCGTGTGGCGTTATCGCTGTGTAAATATCGTACGAATCCGTGACGTCATGACAGATGTATTTGCGCTTTATCTTCGTCATTTAAAAAGTCACCCTGTATAGTATAGTAGTTGGTTGGTGGTTGTGTGACATGGTCGTGTGTGCAGGGTGTGAGCGGAGGCCACGCGGCGCACGCGGGCGCAGGCGGCTCGCTGGAGCCGTACGGCGCGGGCTCGGGCGCGGGCGGGCTGTCGCTGCTGCACGCGCTGCCGCTGCAGTACGTGTCGTGCGTGCCCGCCGCCGCGCCCGCGCCCGCGCCCGACCACCACCACTGGGACCAGCACCAACACCACCACCCCGACAAACAGGTATCCTTTTTTTTTGAGAATAATTTTACGCCTCTTGATCTTCGATCATACAGTTTCCGCCTAAAAAATCACTGGAAAAACAAGGCATAAAACAGTATTATGCCTTGTTTTGCTGTCATTCGCACGCGTGACGTTACGTCAAAGATGACCAATCTAATCAGAAGATAATGTGTAACGAACTTAATACGGATTTATTTCCTTATTAGATTAAACTGTTTTCGCAATACTTGAAATGGTATGCATCTACCTAGGTATGTACGTATTGACACGGGGACAATATTTTGTTTGATTTTGCAAGGAACTGTGCATCTTTAGAATATATAATCGAAGCTCTTGATACAAGTATTTTTGAGCCCACCTTTAGTTTTGTTGCTTCTTTATTCCTAACAAGTTACAATCAAGGGGTGGTGTAAGCCTTTGATTGCTTCAAGGGAGCTTTTGGCGACAAATCTACACGGGTCCACTGGGTTTCATAGCCGATTGAGTGGCGGACGACACTTGAAGACACACAGTCCGCAAAACAAATATCACTACAGCCGTCCTATGAGTCCAGTTTACCTATTCCATATAATTTTCACTTTGTTCGAAATTCGAGTGGAATGGAAAGACGTCCGGGCAATGTTGGTTGTTGGCTTTGCCTGCGCTAGATTATAATTGTTTTACAGATTATACTATTGCATAATCTGCAGTATTCTGCATTATTCCATACTGGTCTGGAAAAAAAGAAAAATGGGCAACAGTGCGAATCATCATAATAGGCGATGCGGCTACCAACCCATCACTATTTTGATTCCTTTTTCCACTTTCCCGCCCGCCCACAATCACGCTAAAAGTACCTTGGGGTCTTGCGTTGCTGGACTCTCGTCAGCTTAGAGCTGCAAACCCCAAAATGCTCTGTCTGCCCCATTACGGATAAAGACGTGATAGTGTGTGTGATATGCTATGACAGTGTATGTGTACATATTAGCCGTGTGGTTCCCGACAGAGTAGAATAGGACCTCCAAGTCTTCCCGTGGATGTCGTAGAAGGCGAATTAGAGAACACAAGCTTATAAACATCAATGAGACCTCTCCAACCCGTCTGGCCAGCGTGGAGTGTAGGCCAAATCCTCTGACTGCTCTGGCTAAAATATGGCTCTGGTAGTAAAGAGAGGGTGGTGCTCACAGACCATGGATCAAGATAGACACAGCCTCTTTATGAACTTGTGTATCGATCTAACGTCAAATTGACTTCATTTAGGATCGTCACTTTTAGTCCGTGTATGTCAATTAATTAGATCGGACATTGAGCTCTCTACTGTAAAATACTTAAATCTGCCATTTTGAGCCGTAGAAACTCGTGGAAAAACGTTGGAGGAAGTAATAAAAAAAAGATTCCTCCCGTTTGTAAGTGAATTTCTTTTTAAATATTGTATTGAAAATGGACACGCCAGATTTTTATACAAATTATCAAAGGACTTTATCTAGTAGTATATACAGATCTGTGGTCGTGCTCCTGCAGTGGAGACTAAAAAAGACCTGATGCTGATATGAATGGATATGTGTGTGTGTTTATCATGAGTGAAGTCACAGAATAAATAATACTAACGTACAGAAGTCTCACTCAGCAAAGAAATATCTACTCAATGTGGCTAGCGATATAGTTTAATTTAGCTCACGTCAGAACTCAGCACCTTTTCGCATAGATACTTAGACATCCATTGCAAGCCAATTTCATTCTTATTGCTCTGGACAAACGATTCGTATAACTGAATTTACCACCCGGAGGGGCCGCCTGCGCGCATAGCTATAATGAAGGTACATTTTCTATACCTAAATGGGGAGTGACACAGGCCTGGTGAAGTGTGTTAATGCGGTTGTTGTTGTTGCAGACATGGAGCAAATGGAGTCACTAGAGCCGCCCGGAGCACTGCCTTAGTCCGCCGCGGCCGCGCGCTATCCGGCGAGGATTATATATAATTGTAACCCTTGGAAACGGTGTAGATATTAGTGAGAAAGATTATATTATACAGATTATCTATATACATATTAGAGAAAATGTCCTATCGAGAACAGAACTACTTATACTGTACGATCGACTGAAGTGCGCATTAAACGATTCATTATAATGAAACTCGTAAGGGAAGTCGGTGTAGTTTTATTTGTTACTGCCGCTCGCTGCCGCCGCAGTTAGACGAATTATAATTGTGTTAGTCGGCGCCGTTTTCATGTAGATATACGATGTACGAGTAATGTAGGACGCTTGGAATGTGATTCCTCGAGCGCGAGTGTTTTGCGTTGCCTTGAGCGGCCCCGCCGCCCTTATTATACATATTTTACACTCTATATTATGGCATAATACGATATTATTTCATGATTGATATGCTCGCAAATGAGCCGGAATTATAAAATGTGTATTAATAAATTTGCTTGTACATGAAGATTAAATATCATATATTGATGCACTGTATCCACTGGTGTTTTTAATAATACCACCTGTTTTTCAAATAATTCTTTTTTATAGGTTTATTTGGGTATTGTATATTTATAAGTAAATTATTATTGAGGACGTTGTCTCGAATATTGAAGCAGAATAAGCGGTAAGTTCTACGCAAATAAACCGCTGTCAAGTACCTTGCGTGTGTTCTTGAATAGGGCGTATTCAATTGTTCGCGTTCATCACATGCCACGAAATAAACGTTCTGTTTACATAAATACAAATCATTTATTAATAAACATTATCCCTACAAACAGATAAATTCATATTAACACGAGATTCATACTATAAAATATGTAGGTCAAATACTATAGATATTTACATTATTCAGATATGATCACAATATTAAGTAAGAAAATAGTAAAATTCATTTGGCTCATCTTAAGTAACAGTAATGACTACATAAATTCTACTGATTACTACAATTACCAATATCTTAGAGATGATGATGATAAAAGTTACAAATAAACATATTATTAAATGCATTAGAATCACTGACAACAGTTCAATTAGTACTTAACAAAAGGTATACAACAAAATTACGTAACATTTAGCTATCAAACTTCGCACAACATCCACTTAATTTAATCTGTTTGTATCCAACTCAAGATTACAGTTTAAGGCTTAGCCAAACGCACGAAATTTTTTTTTGTTGCGAGTCGCAGAAATGCCCCTCCTTCCAAGTTCAATTATTTTTGTCAAGGAACCAATATTTTAATGTCAATGTAATAAGGTTGAGATTCGTATGTGTTCGACCGGCCCCATGGGGCCGTTCGGGCAGTTCAAACTCATTTTCTGTCGTCATGTTGCACAAAAAGGACTTTTCTACGAAACCGAATGCAGCAGAAATTACGCACCTCATGTTCCGATTTAAAAAATTACACTCATTTGGCTGAGTCCCTTGACTAATTTGGATTATGAACTTCTTATAGCTACATATATACCGATATTATTTGAAGCAGAGAAACACCTTGAGGAATGTGCATGAAAAATGCAGAAAGCGAGTTGATACATTCTATTCAGTTATTTTGCCTTTGACAGAAAATCTACAATCTTAAAAACACTTATATTTTGTTAATCTCAAAACTTAGGTAAGAGATAAACTATGAATGGATTGACAGGTTCAGTTGTCACCCGCAACTTAACAAGTTAGGAGTCAGTTACCACAGGTTTTAAAGATGACATTTTAAGACTTGGACATTTTGATGATTAAACATTCTGAGAACTGAACATTTTGAGACTTGGACATTTTAATGATTAAACATTCTGAGAACTGGACATTTTAAAAATTAGATATAATTAATTATATTTATTATTTATTTATTTACTTAAATGGCCTCTCGGTGTGAACTGACCCTTAAACGATTTTTTTTATAAAATGGATGTCCGCGCGAGTTGTTTTGCGACATTAAATATGGAGCAAGAGCTCACAGCTCCGAGTGCTTGGCGAGGATCCTGCCCTCGAGGTCGGCGTGCATCTTCTCCACCTTCCGGGAGTGCTTCTTGATCATCTGCTGCTGTTCGTCGAAGTGGTCCATCTTGTCGCCGGTGGCTGCGATCTGCGATAAAAATATATATATGCATTTTACGACCTTCTTCATCTTAGCGCGTTCCCGGTTGCATTCTCAGCTGTGCTGCTTCGGAGCCCGGGGTGCGCTTTCCCGTTTTTTCTTTTCTGAATATAATATGCATGTCACCCAAGGATGCCAAAGACCTTGCAAAGTGGAAAAGAAATAGCCAACAGTTTAAACATTATTTGGCTTTAATTTTACGACCGGCCTACATATGCGATAATTGAGCTATATTATAGCAGTATGGCGATCTACCTATTAGGTAAAAATAACAATCTGCATGAACAAAGAAGTGATGAATAGTTCTACACGGGTGACACGACGGTAAATTTTATCGCCCTATTGCTGGCAAGTGAAACCTGTGTGTAATTCCCAGCGAGGGTTCACTATAAAGGTCGACAACTAAGTTAAACATCTAGAATGATTGCGCCACCGACAATTTTTTATTATCTGTAATGGGCGATGACGTAATGAACTATAAGATTAAGAAAAAGTTGTACAGCGAAGTAAATCAGCTGGCGGACGAGACAGACAAATCGAAGAAAATTCAGACTTTACCGACAAGATAAAATGATGCAAAAATATTTAAAATAAAACTTTAAATAAATTATAGAATACTTGGAAATGCTGAGTAGGGTAGGTAAAAAATAAAACAGATGATAACCTTGGAGTCGTATTTCTCTACTTTTCTTACATGGTCGGCGTGCAGCGCGCGCAGCTTCAGCAGGCGGGACTCATAATGCTGCAGTTCCACCTGAACAAGATAACATATGTATTTGGTAGAGAACTTTCCCTGAGACTGCACCGTACCACGTCGCTGCTCCTGGGCGACAGTGTTGATGGCTAGGGCCACCACGACCTCTCCCGTTGTAAAAGCGCTGGGCGTTTAGGGCGCCATGCTGCGTAAACAATATGATCCACCGGGCTTTTGCTAGCATCCACATGCCAGCCGTTTTAGAGCCAAGCGGCTTGGTTGGGAATGTCGCAAGAGACCAGATGGGACGCTACCTGTGTCGACACTCTGGCGCCGTCTCATCTCTTAGTCACAGGGTCTAAAGCAGGGACAGCCGCAGCTACTGCAGAAAACCTCAAACGGCGCAAATATATAGTGGCCTCGGCAATAATTACTTATTTGAGCCGTTTGTGGTTGAAACTTTGGTGCCGTGTGGACCATCAGTACACAAAATATTAGGTCCTTACATATGAAATTGCCGTTTAGTATTAAAAACAAGTTTTTTTTAATGAAATTATTATTTAATCAATCGAAGTATGCGCCGTTGTTATCGATACACTTCCGCCATTTTATAGGCAGATCATTGATACCCTTGGGAAAAAAGTCCTGGGAGCGAGAGTCTATGAACTGTTTGAAGGCGGTTTTGACTGCCTCATCAGATTTAAAATTTTTTCCTTGTAAAAAGTTATCCAAATTTTGAAAAAAGTGGTAATCGGTTGGGGCAAGATCTGGAGAGTATGGTGGGTGACGCAGAGGTTCCAGTCGCAGCTCCTCTAACTTGGCGATCGTTTGATGTGCAGTGTGTGGTCTAGCGTTATCCTGAAGGAGCAGTGGGCTAGAGCAATTCATCAGTCTCGGTTGTTTAATGGCGAGCTTTTCCATCATTGTTTGCAATTGTTGGCAATACAAGTCTGCAGTAATCGTCTGGCCTATGAACTGTTTGAAGGCGGTTTTGACTGCCTCATCAGATTTAAATTTTTTTCCTTGTAAAAAGTTATCCAAATTTTGAAAAAAGTGGTAATCGGTTGGGGCAAGATCTGGAGAGTATGGTGGGTGACGCAGAGGTTCCAGTCGCAGCTCCTCTAACTTGGCGATCGTTTGATGTGCAGTGTGTGGTCTAGCGTTATCCTGAAGGAGCAGTGGGCTAGAGCAATTCATCAGTCTCGGTTGTTTAATGGCGAGCTTTTCCATCATTGTTTGCAATTGTTGGCAATACAAGTCTGCAGTAATCGTCTGGCCTGATCTCAAGAAGCTGTAGTGGATAACACCAGCACTGGTCCACCCAAACACTAACCAGAATCTTCTTTTTGGTCAGTTTTCGCTTAGGGCAAGGTTTTGCCGGTTCTCCAGGGTCAAGCCATTGTGATGATCGCTTCCGATTGTCGTACAGGATCCATTTCTCATCACAAGTCACGATACGGTTCAAAATCCCCTCATTATTGTGGCGATGAAGCAAAGAAACGCAGCAAGCAACGCGTGTTTGTTGGTTTGCTTCAGTCAATTCGTGCGGTACCCACTTTTCGAGTTTTTTAATTTTTCCGATTTGGCGCAAGTGGATAAGTATCGTTTTGTCACTTACGCCGAAGGCTGCTGCTAATTCAGAAGTGGTTTGAGATGGATCCGCTTCCACTATCGCCTTCAATTCTTCGTTATTCACTTGAGTATCAGGTCGTCCACGAGGCTCATTGTGTAAATCGAAATTTCCAGAACGGAAACGTTGAAACCAAAAACGCACCGTTCGTTCGTTAGCGGTGCCTGGTCCATACACGTCGTTAATTATTCGAGTCGTTTCTGCAGCACTGGTGCCACGGTGGAACTCGTATTCATAAATACCGCGAATTTTCAATTTGTCAATAGTTGTTGTTATAGCATTGTTGAAACTCAAACAAATGATGTTAAAACAAATGAAATACGAATTTTAAAACAATATTTTTCTGGCTTTATTTCGAAATAAATTTTAATTTGGAATTCCTAAAGAAACGCAAGATATTTGATTTTAAAGTTGCCAGTATTGAAAATCGGCAATTTCATATGTAAGGACCTAATATTGTCGCCCGAAAATTGACTGAAGTCACGCATGACCAAAGGGCTGGCCTTTATCTGGGTCAAAAGATTAGCATTGCCATACAACGTGGCAATGCTGCCAGCCTTCTGGCATCCACGGGGCAGCGATTTGCCAGGCCTTTCTTATTTACTCATATAAGTATAAAGTAAATAGTTTGTTAGTTTTTTTTTAAATTAGTTTGTTAATAGGTATCTTCGTATTCAAAAAATATTTTAATTAAAAATCTACAGTACAATGCTGCAGTACAAGTGTTTTTAGAAGCGCACTGTTTTTTTTTTTTGTCAAATTGGTTTTAACCACTTTAAAATGGCAGAACTCACAAGTAATTATGATCCTATTAGTGAGAATACTTTTATACATAACAACAACTATCACTTTTATACAATACAGTAGCTTTATAATAATATAATTTTGAAATGTACCTTGAGCGATTCCAGTTCATCGACAGTGAAGTTAGCAGCCGTCGCCATTCGCCACAGTCCTTGCACTTTGGGCTCGATGAATTCTTTGTTGTTCGGCCCTGCAACCATTATCAGATGTAGTTTATGTTTCCATATTTTTTTAAAGTATTTTAATGAAACTGCACATTAAATAAATATATAGTTATAAATATAATGTTACAGGCGCGGACTGAAGGCCTTTTTATACCAGTCAACCTACATTACAATGCTGATAAAACCAAATTTTGGACGATATGGCACATTCTTATAAAATATTTTAACCAAAATCATGGCAAGTTACCTCTAGCAGTGATCCTATGCAGCCTGTCGAACCCGTCGCGCAGCCCCCTGTGCTTGTCTCTGATCATGTTGGTCTTGTCAGTAAAGTCCTTCTTTATCTCATTTGTGTCCAAGTTTCCATTTATCTCATTGTACCTCTCCATTTCTTCCTCATTAATTGCGTCTTAAAATTAATTTTAAAAATATAGTTAATGTTATCTGTTACCTTGGCCTATATCAGTCCACTGTTGGACTAAAGGCTTCTCCCAATAAAGGGGGGATTTGCCCATTATCACCACGCTCTGGGCAGGTAATGGCATTACCTGCCCAGACCATGGTGATTATGGGCATAAGGTTAAGAATGTATGGAAACTAAAAAAACTTGATATAAGAAGAAAAAGTGGTTTAAAAATATCCATTGGGTTTTATAGCTTACTAGCGGCCCGTGGCTCCGTGTTCGCACGGATACTTAGTACGTATTCAGGCGCGGTCCGAAGGGGTCACAGGGGGCATAACTCCCCCAAAATCGTACATGTCAAATTGAAAAATGTAATATTCTAAAAATTAAGCAAAGCGTGGCACAAGTGGCAAAGCACAAAAAGTGGAAAGCAAACATGTTACAAGAGAGGCTGACAGTTTTGGCTCTTCTAAATATTGTTACGAAACTGGGGTTCGAATTTGGAGAAAAACGCCAAAATTCTTTTTGAGGGATTTATTCACTACGGAACCCAAAGATGACACGTGAAGATTGTCTTCCAAATGTTCAAGGTCCATTCTACATAGCTGATGAATGTGTTTCGAAGCATCCAGGCGCCAGGTATGTGTGAGTGTAACATGGCCAAGCAACTCTAGACTTTATGACACAAGACATATGGGCCAATTTGGCTTGCACCCTACGAACAATAATTCTCTAGAATCGTAAATAATCCCGAAAAATCATTCCATGCGTTATGTACCGCGGCGGGCGGGGCTTAAAATATGAACAGCGCGGCGCGACAGTTCGCCGTGACACTCGAGTCGTGCGGTTGCGTCGCAAGAAGTTTCTTTTGAGAATATTGCTGTGTGTTTGCAATAATCGATTCATTAAAAATGCCGTCATGTGCCGTGAAGTGGTGTAAAAGCTATACAGACATGAAAAACACAGGACTCACCTTTCATATGTAAGTAAATAAACATTTTAATATTGTACCTCACCGCTCGTGGCGTTGACCGCGGCCGTGTCGTTTGAGCAGCCGACTTCGGGGAGCTAGCTGCTTGACCGACATGACGCGTACGTGACCTTGTCGCGACCAATCGCACGCATCTTTGTCTAATGTGTGCGTTCGAGTGTTTCGTTGTAATTACTGTTCGTTTGTTTGCGTAAATGGAATCAGAATCGAAGCGATGAATGTAGGAGCTTTAGGTATCTAGAGAATTATATGTCGATGCTTATACCATTCTTTCGTATTACGTAATTCGCGAATATTGTTCGGGATGATTATATCTTGTTCGCGACAATATTCACCCAGAGATGACCCACACGTCTCAAATATTATTACCCGATTTTTGAATAAAAATAGAAGACTCATTCATTAGATTTATAAAGTTATGAATTGTGCAATAAAGTCTAATTTACTCAACATATTTTATTATTAGTGACCCCCTCCAAAATTTCAGGCTACGACCGCGCCTGTGCGTATTATACATACATATGCTGAAATCTGCATTAATAGCCGTTGTGTAGATAGACAATCTGCGTGAAGCTACTTTTGTTTTATACTATGTTTTTATTAATTTACAAGAAGCAAGGAGTGTACCAAAATACTGGCATCAACTTTCTATCTACGAAAAGCAAACAAAATGTATACTCTTCAACAAAGTCTCAGCAACATATAACATTGTCTTCCTGACTAGGACCAATCTTATCAATTGATGAATGAGTGAAAGTTATAAAAACTGGCTGACTATATAACAATATCCGTTCGTTTCTCCACTCTGATTTGTAAGTAAATTTTATAGAAGTCGAACAAAGGAATGGGTGTTTTGAATAATCAATGCTTTGGATGCTTTGAATAATCAATGATCTAGCAATTGCCACTGTATCCATCATCACGCTAAACGTGGCCTTTGGGTACCTTACGGCCCTGGGCTTTGTCTAACCTGTTAAGGATAAAGATGTGATAATTTATCGAATATATATCATAGTGAGTACTCATGTGGTAAACATTTGCCATCAAATCAACATAATCCTATTAGTATTGTAGTAACGAAAGATACATTGCATGAATGTTAATGTAATCAGCAGTCTAGGCATGTGACTTTAAACTTGTGGGACCTCGAGCTGTCCCGGCGCTCTAGGCGAGTTCCCACATATAAGGGAAGATAGGTGAAGATAGGAGTGGGGAATATAGACTCACAAAAACAGATTATTATTAAAATTATTTGTTACACAACTTTTTTATAGGCTTTGAATAATATTTATTTATATTGGTGTACAGCTGATATATCAAGTACTTAGTCAGGGTAAGAGATGATGATGGAATGCGTCAAAAAATGGGGAGGGGTGAGTAAATGATTTGAAAATGGAATGAAAGGAAATTTGTAATGAAAAACGGACAGGATGAGATAAAGAAATGAGGTTCGAAAAGATGCAGCATGCAGGTAGCATGCAGCATCGTTACAAACTATTTGAACATACTGTCGAAGGTGTCTTGCTTGCCATCCTTTACATCAGTCAGTAAGTCGTAGTACTGGTCAATCTTGTCCTGGTGGTGAAGGAACTCCTCTTTGAGAGCCACCAGCTCCTCGCTGGTAAACCCAGACGTCTCTGCCTTGGCCCAGAGCTGATTTAGCTTTTTATCTTTGAAAATGCTCTTATTGATGTGATCGTCGATAGCAGAATTGTGGGCCTGGAGAGAAGAAAAGAAAGAAAACAAGTATGAGGAAACTAAAAGTATGAAATGGAACAATTATTAATGGCAACCCATCAGAATAAATATATAGTTAAGGACAAATCACACTGATTGAACTAGCCCCAAAGTTAAAAATTTTATTAGAGAATACTAACTCAACTATACTATATTTTATATTAAATACATTACATACAATACATATTGAAAAAGGCAATTTTACTGGCTGGGCCAGTGCAAGTTGGTAAAATTTTTGATTTTGAAGATTGAACTCAAAACCTTCAGAGTGGAAGAACGTGTTAACCACTACGCCACGGAGGTTGTCATCACCATAGAATATCTACTTCTTCATCTTAGCGCGTTCCCAGATGTATTGGAGGCGATTGAGGAGGATCGAGGAGCTGTGCTGCTTCAGAGCCTGGCATGGGCTTCCGAGCTTTTCTTTTCCAAATATAAATATAATCATGCATGTCAAATTTTCAATGGTCACCCAAGGATGCCAAAAACTATGCGAAATCAAGAAGAAATAGCAGGAACACTTTAAACCACTTGACTACAATTTTATGACCGGCAGCTGACATCATTCCTCCCTGGGTATGCAATACAAATGTCAGAGATACAATGTATCAGATGACTGATAATTATTGTACCCCAAGAAGTTTGTGCTTAGTCCTTTAGTCACCTCTAATGACATCCACAGGAAGAGATGGAGTGCACCTATTCTAGGCCGGAAGCGGGAAGCCACAAGGCCAATCCATCAGAATATCTACAGCTGACAAACCACTCCATCAACAAAAGAAGAAAGTCATATGGTATCTATTTCTCAGAAATCTTAGCAGTTACAGTGACGCCGCGGCTGGTAAGCCCGGCCCGAAGGTCATACAAAAAAAATAAAAATTCTGCGGTTCACTATGTAACTAAGACGCGTACCAACCGCGCTGGCGAACGCGTCGCTATAAAACCAGCCTGACACTTGACGGTCGCCGGCAGCTATAGATTTCGACGGCTGAAGTAAGTTGGTTAACGTTAATCTACTTTTGAAACTGGTAGGACAAAATTGGTGGGACTATAAGTCAAAGTTCACATAATGCATAGGTACTTATCAGTTTCATTGGGAAAAAATATGTCATAAAAAGTATATTGTTATTGTTGATAATTTTTTTATCACAATATAATAATAACTGACACAAAACAGACCCTCTTATCTGTGAACATTTGGTTTTTTCGTAACTGCAGACTGCAGGCTGTTAGTGATGGTTATACACGATTGATTTTGTACTCCCTTATCTATACTGAAGTCTTGAAATCAGAATCACTAGTAGAACACAAAACCGTTGGAAAAAATACTTATTCTTTGTACTTTTTTTTTCTCCCAAATTTCTAATCAATGGCTAACCTACTCACTTTACGAGGCCATTGCCTGTGCCATTGCTCTCTCTTCTTACCCGACACCCGCCACAAGCTCAGTAGCGGGTGGTGACATTTAAATGGAAGATTTTTAGTATACATTTGTCAACTAATATTTTTGGTTTTTATTACAACATTCATTATCAAGTACATATGACAGAATATGTATTTTTTCACATACATCTTACTTTTTGCACGGAAACAATAAATGCTTAACTCCTAATGTTTAAAATAGGGAAACCACTACAATACCATAATAAAAACAAACTTATTGTGTCCGACAAAATAAATAGCTTTTCAAACTACATAATAATATAAAGAATTGGAATGAAAACGCATGAAATATTTTTTTTTGGCTTATTTATAATACTTATTGACTAGTATTAAAAAACTAAAAATGTTACAAAACTCTTCAAATACTCACTGGATGGTCTTTCTGCCTGCCCGCTCCAGCTTCAAAATGTTCCCGTAACCCATAGTTGTTCATGATGGCAGTCAACTTTCGTCTCAATTCAGCTTCTTTCAAGCCCTCTTTGTCTCTACCTTCACTCTTGACTCTTTTATACAGAATTTCTTCCTTATCTTGAATCATTAGATCACTATAAAGCGATTTCAGTTTTGGTTCAGTTAGTCGCTGAAATTTTAATACATCATTATTATTTCTATATAAAATTTACAATTGGTGCTTAGCTTTCTTTAAAATATATAAGAACCTATAATTTACTTTAATAACAAAATTTCATTTTAAATTAACAATTTCCTAGAGACAGCCAAAAGCTGTCACTTACATATAGAGCAAGGAAGGTGTTTATTTATAATACATATACATATGTATATGTATTATAAATAAACAAGCGAAGCGAGGGTCGCTTGTATGACGCCCCCAAATATGTACCTACAAAACACCGATGAACGCCCCTGTATTTATAACTCGTATTACTTACTAGTTGAGCTTTAGACCACAAAAGATTCAACTTATGCATTCTGAAAGGTTTCTCCAGGGTCCTGAAGTTGACATCGTTTTTATTTTTATTGCTTTTTTTCTCATTCGCCGATTTGGAATATTTGTTTTCACACGAAACATGAGCAATTAGTAATATTAGTACACATATCAAATTTCTATGGAAAATCAACATTCTGACTGTTATATCACTATGAGTAACGTGCACAGAATTCACGAAATTACTTTTAGTTTAGGATACTAATAGAAATAAATTATTTTCTTCTGAATAGATCCATTTAATAAATAAAAATGACGCAATTTGACATTGACAGCTGACTGCTAGACAGCTGACCACCTTAAACTTTTTTTTTTTGCATGTATGTATATTTTTGTAAAGCCTTGTCAAATAAAATATCATAGATTCGATACGTACTTTTTTTAGACTATACAGTATTGCTAGTTTAAGTTTGTTGCCAATTGGGCTACTAATACAGCAGCACACACACCACACTTCTTCAAAGCAGGCGCCACGCCACAGAAAGCAGGCAATGCAGCTGAAGGCACACGCGGCACACACCTACCCACGGCACAGTCCGCGCAGTGCAGCGCATTCCCACGCACGGGCGGCACCGGCGGCGGCGGCGCGACTCGGTCATCAGCTAGTAATGCTAGTGTAGCTTATGTATGCTAACGATGGTGTGTGTAGTAGGGTACGTGTACCTAGCTGGAGGTAAATAATAATGCGTGTTCTATGCTCCTGAGTCGATAGTCGAATGAATAATTTATTTACAAAATTCGGGTTTATATACAGTGTTTAGGGACAAACAGATAGCCAAATAAGGTAATGTTCTCGTTCCTGTGTTTTGATTGGCTGGCGCGGTGCGACACTGCTCCCGTGTCCCGATATGTTTCCTAATTTGGAGTTGTAGACGAATAGCGCGTGCGATGTAAGTTGATGACCAAATATGGTGATGAATTTTCAGCGCGACGTATTCTGTAGTGGCTACAGTACTCCCTCCTTAGCGAAAGCGTACCGGTAACTTGATGTTCCTTCCGGAGCGAGTTTGTCTTGTGGCGGGAAGAAGCGCTGTATCAGGCGCGGCCGGGATGCGTAAACTGGATCGCGCGGGCGGTGTGTGCGATGCGGGCGGCTCGCTGCTGGCACGCGGCGGCGGGTCATTGACGTTATTTAACGCGCGGGCGATTGCGGTTGGAATGGGATTGCAGTGCTGTGTGATGATGATTTGTGATGACGAATCCGGGAGTAAAGTGTCTTGATGTGAACTATCTTGAAAATCTTCTATAATGTAGGCGGGCTTCAGTCGGTCGATCGAAATAGTAGATTGTCGGTTCGTTAATTGAAGTTTGAATAGCTTGTCGGTTCGTGAAAGTATTTTGTATGGGCCTTCATATGGAGTTTGGAGTGGTTTTCGAACTGCATCAGTCCTGATGAAGGCGTGACTACATGTTTTCAAATCCTTGTGAACGAAAATACGCCTGCTGTTTCGATGTGACGTCGTTGCGTTTCGTGGCTTGTTGTCGTCAATTATTTTTCGTAGTTTTTCGACGAAGTTGTAGTCCAGGGTGTTTTCTGGTGATGGCGAGGTGATGAAGAAGTCTCCAGGAAGTCGTAGGTTGCAGCCATAGGTCAGTTGCGCGGGCGTAACTCCATTTTCGCGTAGGGCGGTTCTAAGTCCCAGTAGTACTGTTCCGAGTTCGTTGACCCAATTGGTACTTGCGCTGGTGAGCTTGGCACGGAGTGCAGCTTTCAGACAACGGTGGAAACGTTCCAGGATCCCGTTCGATTGAGCATGATAGGACGAAGTTCGATTCCGTTGACAGCCCATGAGGTTCATAAGTTTGGTGAAAAGTTCACTTTCGAACTGGCGGCCTTGATCGGTAGTTACGGTGATCGGACATCCAAATCTTGTGATCCAGTGGTCGTACACTGCTTTTGCGACGTTTTCGGCTGTTATATGTCTGTTGGTACACATTCTATCCATTTAGTAGTTCGGTCGATCATGGTGATGAGATAGCGATGTCCTTGAGCGGTGGTTTCGAGAGGTCCGACTATGTCGACGTGCAAATGCTCGAATCTGTCCGTAGGCGGGAATTCGGCTAGTTTGCTTTGAGTATGTCGATGTATCTTGCTTTTCTGGCAGGGAATACAAGTTTTCGCCCATAATCCAATGTCCGTGTTCATTGACGGCCAAAAGTACTTCTGTGCTATTATTTTTCTCGTACTGCGAATTCCGGGATGGCTTACGTTGTGAATTGCGTCGAAGACTTTTCGGCGAAAGTTCGCTGGTACATAAGGGCGAACTTGCGATGTCGACGTTTCGCAGTAGGTAGCGATGTTTGTACCGGGAATCGTGAGTTTCTTGATCGCGAGATTTGGCTGTTGTAGTAATGATGGAATAGTGCTATCTTGATCTTGTGCGCGTGACAGTTCTTCAAAGTTGATGGTAGACGGATAGGTAATTGTTTCAATTCGGCTAAGTGCGTCGGCAACGGTATTTTCTTCTCCATGGATGTGTCGTATGTCTGAAGTGAATTCGCTAATGAAGGCTAATTGTCGCGTTCGCCGTGGTGTCTCGGTCGCGGATTGTACCTTGCTCATT
Source organism: Acrobasis repandana (assembly GCA_963576875.1). NCBI lineage: Eukaryota > Metazoa > Arthropoda > Insecta > Lepidoptera > Pyralidae > Acrobasis > Acrobasis repandana. The sequence continues at coordinate 18,419,698 of OY756225.1, forward strand.
GCGTATGTCAGTGGCTTGTGATCAGTGAAAATAATAAGTTGTCGTCCTTCGAATGTTTTTCGAAAATGTTTCATAGACATGTAGATTGCGAGTAGTTCTCGGTCGTACGTCGAATATTTCTTCTGTGCGTCGCTGAATTTTTTCGAAAAGTAGCCAAGTGGTTGTCATGTGTTGTTTATGTTTTGTTGAAGTACTGCGCCGGCGGCGGTGTCCGACGCGTCGGTGAAAATAGCGAGAGTGGCTTCGTGCGATGGGTGGGCGAGCAGAGCAGCGTTGGTGATGCTTGCTTTGCATGCCTCGAATGCTTTCGTAGCTTCGTCGTTCCAAGTGATTGGTGTTTTGTCACGTTTCTTCGAATTGTGTAGAAATGAATTAAGCGGTGCTTGTATGACGGCGGCGTTCGGTATGTGCTCACGGTAGAAGTTGACCATACCGAGAAATCTTCTAAGTTCTTCTATTGTTTTTGGACGTGGATATTCTGTGATGACCTTGACCTTTTCTTCGGGTGGTTTGATGCCGTTTTGTGAAACTGTGTAGCCAAGGAATTTAACTTCTGTCTTGCCGAGGTTGCATTTGGCGGGATTTATAGTGAGGCCATTTTCTTCAAGTCGTCGGAGAACTTGTCGTAGATGGTCGCGATGTTGAGTTTCTGACGAGGAAGCTACCAGTAGGTCGTCGAGGAATGGGAAGACGAAATCGAGTCCTCTGAGTACTTCGTGGATGTACCGTTGAAAAGTTTGACCGGCATTCTTCAAACCTGGAACCATTTTTGGGAATTCCCATAATCCCATCGGTGTTATTATCGCAGTTTTCTGAACATCTTCTTCACGAACTGATAGTTGGTGGTAGGCACGATTTAGGTCGATGGTAGAGAATATTTTCTTGCCGGAGAGTTGGTATGTGAAATCTTTAACACGTGGTACGGGATATCGGTCTGGTTTCGTGATGGCGTTTAGTCGTCGGTAGTCGCCACAGATACGGATGTCGCCATTCTTCTTAGGTACGATGTGGAGTGGTGATGACCAAGGGCTTTTGCTTGGGCGGCATATTCCTTGTTGCATCATATCTTCGAATAGTTTTCGTACTTGTTCATAGCGATGAGGCGGGATCGGGCGAGCGCGGCAGAAGACTGGTGGGCCTTGAGTTTCGATGTAGTGTTCAACAGCTGTTTTCGGGTTAACTTTTGTCGGTGTTAGGCGAGTGATGCCGGGAAATTCAGCTAATATGTCGTGGTATGACTGTTCAACGTCGATACTTCGTATAGTCGGAGTGCTTGAGGTGCAGACTGGAGCGTGAATTTGGAGATTCGTGATTCCATCAACAAGTCTTCGATTTGTGAGGTCTACGACGAGCTGGTGGTGTTTGAGGAAGTCGGCTCCGATGATAGGCTTCGAGACGTCGGCGACTATGAATTTCCATTTGTATGGACGGCGTAGGCTGAGGTCGAGTTCGAGCGTTTTTTCTCCGTAGGTATTTATCGTAGTGTTGTTCGCGGCGTACAGCTTGAAAGGTAGAGGCGTCGATTGCTGGCCTGCTCTGCGTGGTAGGACGGAAATATTTGCACCGGTATCGACGAGGAATGATAAGCCTGTCTTCTTATCAGTGACGAATAGGCGGTATGTTCCGGCGGCGTCGCTGTTGTCTGTCGATGCGAGAGTTCTAGCTTCCTTGTGGCAGGTCGTCGTAGAACGGGCAGGTGACGTGGGACGCGGTAGTGGGATTCGTGAGCGGTGATGAAAATGTGCCGGACGGTGATGACTCGACTGATGATGTTGATGGCTGTACCCGGTGTTTGACAAAGTGGCGGATCTGACTTTCTTGAGGTGCGCGATTTCTTGTGATAGTTTTCGAAGACTCTGGACGAGCTCTTGATATTCTTGAACGGTCGTGGACATCGTAGTGCTTGGTACATACAGTGCCAGTGAAATGAAGTGCACGATAAAAGTAACGCTGGTTGCGTAGAGATGAGCTGGAGTTCCTGGTGCACGGCGCGCAGCCGGGCAGAATTTACTTCCGGTGGCAGCTGGACGTGGGTGCGGAGGATGTGGGCTCGGTGAGTGTTTCTACATCACTTGCTTTCCTAAGCTTTTCGCGTTGGTTGACGCTGGAGCTGGTGGTCCACGTGTCGCGTGACACGTGGAGTCGTCGGCGGTCACCACTGTATCACGTCGGGGTCACCACTGTAGCTTATGTATGCTAACGATGGTGTGTGTAGTAGGGTACGTGTACCTAGCTGGAGTTAAATAATAATGCGTGTTCTATGCTCCTGAGTCGATAGTCGAATGAATAATTTATTTACAAAATTCGGGTTTATATACAGTGGTTAGGGACAAAAAGATAGCCAAATAAGGTAATGTTCTCGTTCCTGTGTTTTGATTGGCTGGCGCGGTGCGACACTGCTCCCGTGTCCCGATATGTTTCCTAATTTGGAGTTGTAGACGAATAGCGCGTGCGATGTAAGTTGATGACCAAATATGGTGATGAATTTTCAGCGCGACGTATTCTGTAGTGGCTACACTAGTATGGAAAAACGAAACGAACCTAATTTTCATGATCGGGTTTCACTTCAGCCCATAACAGAGAGAGATCAGGAGCGCTATTTTTCATTTAGGGACTCAGCGAAACACAAAACGTGTAGTTTTCCAAGTCACCACTCGCGTTCCGTTTGAAACCGTCGTGTCAGCGATAAGTAATATTGCACTACGCAGAAAAAATCATAAATTTGTCAATGGTTTTCTAAACATTTCAACAAAAATAAAAGAAAGCAGCGTGAATCGGAACTGAATCTCCATGGAACGTTTCTTTGACATTTCATCATCATCATCCGAGCGTATTCCCGGTTGCATCGTCAGCAGTTACGCTTCAGAGCCCGGGGTCCGCTACCTCACCTAGGCGATTATTGGTTTTTACACAGAGCGACTGCCGTCTGACCTCCGCAGCCCAAAGGGTAGACCAGAACCAATCCTAGGATAGGTACAAACGCTAAATGGCGTTCGGGACCAACGGCTTTACGGGCCTTCCGAAGCACGGAATCATCTTTCTTTTCGGATAATTTAATCAGGTGATTCAAGCATGCAATATCCTAAACAGACTGGAAACAACTTTTTCACAAAGTATGCTTCCCAGTGGGATTTGAACCCATGACCTCCGGATCACAAGGCAAACGCCTTGAACACTGGACCGCAGAGGCAGTCTTCTCTCTTCATCTTTCTTTGACATTTACACGCTACAAATGTCAAAATTACGAGTGGTTCAACCACTCGTTTCAAATCCTTCTTATACGATCAATTCAAAAATGCGCCCGTTTGGAAACACTTGCGCAAATCATTCGTAATGTGAGTCCCTGAATGAAAAATAGCACTCCTGCCTGGTCATCGCGGGCTCTTTGGCTATTCATTTGCTTGCTTGACTCTTTATTGTTGTGTTGTGTGCATACTATAACTTCATGGTTGTGTGCACTTGTGCAGTATGCTACTAAAGTTGAGAAAAACGGTGGCTACAATAAGAGTGGTGGACCTGGCAACATTGTTTTGGTTTGACAGTTGTAATTTGTGATTTTATTTGTGCCGTCGTCGATAAAGTTTTGTGAATTGTGTATTTAATTTCTTGAGTTAAAATTATAAACATTAGTTTCTCGTTGTTAAATAAGATTGTTAACATTACTATAGACCTTTTGGGCTATAATTTCGATAGTTTTCTGTACATTCTTGACCGTCCGGCTCAAGTTATCTCGATTGTAATGGGAGTTCGTTAGCAGCTTTTCTTCCCCACCTGAGACTGCATCTGCGGGAACGCGGCCGCGGGCACGTACAATTCGTCTGACCATCGGCACTTTCTCTCGCTGATGCGTCGGTCCTCGGTTACTCAATACGTTGTGCAAAGACTTGTGAGTTGTGAGGTACTCGATGTTTCCTAACGGTAGTCTTTAGGCCGCGAGAGCAAATGTCGGTCGTGTGATCGCGGTAAGCGCGAGCTTGTTGACTGTGTTCCGAGTGTGATGTGTTTCTTGTTGTGATGGTGGAACGGGATGGAATGCGGCGCGGCAGCGGTGGCGGCTGCGGCTGGGGCGGCGGGCTACTAGGGCGCTGGAACATTAGGCGACTCCTGTTGGATAGCCCTCTGGTCGGCAGGAGATTCGCCCACTCAGGTACTGTCCGTTTTTGTAACACAGATTTTGTTGTTGGAATAGTTTTCCATAGATTGATGGAATATTTAGTGTTGGGTATGGGTACCTACCTACAGCTATCATTGTAAAGTAATTTTGCTAAAGATACATATTTATTATCAATAACTGATAATATTTATCGAAACATATCATTTATAAATTAATGATGATGATATCATTAGCATAAAAAATAAATTATGGAGTGTTGAAATTTAGAAGTCCGTGAACTATTAACTAAGATGATGAGAGTCAATGATACATTTATTACCATTGCAAATTGTGAGACTTCAAGGCAATATAAGTACCTACTTATATTTTTAACATTAGGGTGATACAATCACAATTTAGTATCTTTGCATACATACATACTATCACGCCTGTTTCCCACAGGGGCAGGCAGAGACTATGGACCTCCACTTGCTACAATCCTTTAGTATCTTTATATTAGGTATAATATAAATATTAGATAGCTTTTATAATACTGTCACTTCATGAAAAAAATTACAAGATTACAGTTGTTTGGGTTGTTCCATATTTATCCTACATCATCTTACCACATGTATCCTTTTGTGCTCATTTTGCTTACAAAATCCATGTGCATCCACTATGTTTTTAACCGATTTCAAAAAAGGAGGAGGTTATCAATTTGACTGTATGTTTTCTTTTTTTTATGTATGTTTGTTATGCAATATCTTCGCCAATTGTTAACCGATTTTGATGATTCTTTTTTTATATGAAAGCCTTTACTACCAAGTTGGTCCCATTTTAATTTGGTGAAGATATGATGAAGAACTTTAGAGATATGAAAGAAACTCCTTATAAAAAATTGAAGTCGGTTGTTTTTTTTTGTTAAAAATTTAATTATTAATCTTAGCAAATTTGACCACATTGTAATCTCACATCTTCTCTTTCCTTTAAACGTCTTGTTCCATCCCTCCTCTCCTAAATATGTACCTACCTAAATATGAAGGACAAACCTTATTTGCCCTTCATATTTTGTGAATATTCCCACATTAGTGAACATTTTATATAAAAAAATATTTTTGTTACCTACTTAACACTTCGCCTGCTGGAAATTGCACCGTGTGTGTTTTGCAAAAATGAAAACACATACGATGCGTTTTCAGCAGGCGAAGTGTTAATGGTACAACTATTACCATTGTTATATTATGAAACTAGCTTTTGCCCGCGGCTTCGCTCACGTATCCTACGGGAACATTACATTTTTCCGGGATGGTATGGTACAAAGGTACCCTATGTCCTTCTCAGTACTCCTAACTATGTGTATGCGAATTTTCAAGAAGATTGCTTCAGTACATAAAGCGTGAAGAGGTAACAAACAAACAAATATACAAACTCACTTTCGCATTTATAATATTAGTTAGGATATACCAAATTAAACTGTTCTATCTATTTAAATCTACATAGTTACTGACTTACTGTAAACACGGGAAAGGGACAGGCTAGGGGAGAGACAATTTTCATGTTTGAGATGCAATTGTGACAAAAGTTAAAAAATTAAAAAAATTAAATTGATTGCCCATCACACAAGATGCAATGTATTATGAGATACATAATTTATCTTACATTTTCAAGAAAAGTGTATATGTGTAGAAATGTCATGGCTATTGATACTACCTCTCAACATGGAATGACCCCCATATACGTAGATACATTTTTTTAAATTAGTTTTTAATTTAAATAAAATAAAAAATAATTTTAAATAGTTTTTAGTGTAGTGAGTAGATAAGTGTAATTGAATGTTGTTTTTTTTTATGTTATAGGGCGTATTGTACCCACCCACTCTCTACCCTGTGTTATTTCCATTCAATTCTAGGTTGACTGGAAGAGATCCCAATCTGGGATAAGTCTGTCTTTGTACCTATTGTTGTCTTTGTGTAACATATTTTTTTTGTACAATAAAGTCACAAAATATAATGCTCAATTTAAAATTTTGAAAGTATCCTCATTTATAATTAGGAATCACAACATACAGTTCATGCTACCCAAATAAGATATAATGGGGAAAATATTCAAATGAAAGGCAATTGCAAGATTTCCTCCTTAGTAAGTGCAAGTATGACTCAAATTATTGGAAATCCCTTATGCAAGCAGGAAAAAGAGAGTGGGGCACCACTTTAAATTTTTCTTTATAATATCAAGTAAGTCAAGAATCAAGAATCATTTATTTGCATTATACAATACATTAAAGATGTTAGTTAATGTTAGTATGTACATTGTATAAACCTGCAGATAGGTATGCAAACATTTTTCCGTTTAAAGTGAATTTGAACTCGTAGTAGTTAGTAGGGGTTGCAGAAGTCATAATCACCATCTTTTTTTTAATAAATAAAGAGACTAGACTTACACAATTTGAATGAGTTAAATGATATACATACTAAGTCTACCACTACTAAGTACCTCAGTATACTACTTAGTTTCATAACCGTTTCTTGTTGGTGGAGTATTTTCTACGTCTTTCTATTCTAGGCTAAATGCTTGACAATGAATATGAAAAAATATATTAGATCCTTACAACAAATGAAAAAAATAACAATTTCTATGTACAATGATTTAATAATAATGGGTCTGGAAATACCTCAATGTTAAGATACAGGTTGCGCCAAACTTCTAGATAGCTCTGAAGTTGCCTCACTCAGGTTACAAACAGGGACAGAATATTAACCACAATTTTTTTTTTTTAGAATGATTGCAAGAATGTAGATATGATATATATACACAATAAACAAAAATAAAGCAAAGTCTATCTGCTATGGGTATCTGTATTTTACTACTGCGACGCGAATCGCCTCAACTTCAGAGCGATCTAGAAATTTGGCGCGATCTGTACCTTGTCAAAAAAAATGTGACGCAAATGTACTTGTGTAATTGAATAATCTTTATTTCTCAAAGAAAATATTACATTTCACTTACAACAGAGAAAACTTAAAACTATTAGGTACATATGTACCTACTATGTACTTCACAAACAAATTTGAAATAAAAAAAGATTATTATGGTCATGAGCAATCAAAGTTATAAAAAATCAACACAACATCTGTAACTGTGGCAGTATGTATACAATGACATCTTTAATGGCTTATCATTATCATTGCAAACCTGCATGAGAAAACTGATGCTGATTTACGAGTAAACGATAATTATTGTCTTAGATTACAGACGATATCAGCATTAGGTAAATGTCTCCTATTTAAATCAAACTGTATAATTGAATAATACGTACTTATGTAGTAAGATGAGAAGACTTCAGTGTCGGTCTGGAAGCTGAGGAAAAATGAAAAATACAATACATCATGCTCTATCTCTCTATATATATAAAAATGAATGTTTGGCTGTATGTCTTTTATAAAATCGTAAACGGCTTGACCGATTTCGATAATTTTTCGTTATAGTTCAGGGATGGTCAGCAACGCGCGCAGGGTACACCTAGTTAGGCATATAGATGTGTAGTGTATAATATATACAAAAGGGATAATAATAAGGCATTTGTCTCATAATAACAGCATCAATAGGGATGTGGACTGAGTCCGAGAAACGTTATTTTATTTAGTTCGTCTGTTACATTATCTCAAAATAATGGACCCATTCTTTTAGATTTATCAAAGTAGCGAAAATTCACAAATATACAGGCCATCAAAGTTTTGGGGTGGGGGCGATTAACGTCACCGTCTAGGCGTGGACTAGGTCGTGACGTCATGCGAAATTTAAATGCGCTGTATCTTCGTCGCCATTTGAGAAAAATTATCACATACGCCGCCCGTTGCCACTTCAATAATCCGCTGGGCTTTATATCTTTGATTATTTCTTTTATTTTTTATTTTAACACTCTTTATTGTTCTAAAGTAAAACATACTTTTAACAAATGGCGGACTTAATGCTAAGAGCATTTTCTCCCAGTCAACCATAAGGACAAACAGAAAAGTAATTTGTTCGGCGCAAAAAGCAAAATTAATCAATTATGACTACAGATTTAATAAATACTTCATATAAAATATTAAGAACATATACATAAAACATTACATTACTACAAACTATAAAATATATATCAGAATAAATATCTACTTATACAATACGTACCATTTTATTATACCTACATATATAATTACAAATATAATCAATTTTGAGAACTTAATGATGATGACTTTACGGAGAAAGGGAGTTCAAAAGATGTGCGTGAACTTTCCTTTTAAAAGAGAATTTGGAAGAAATTTCTCTGATGTCAACGGGTAAAGCATTCCAGAGCCGTGAAGCTTGGAGAGAAAAGGAGTTAGACATAAAATTTGTCCGGAAAAGAGGGATAAAGAGTTGACGTGTCTCATTGGAACGTAGTTGTCGATCATGAGTGTCTGAAAGATAATTGAATTTACATTTTAAATATTCAGGAAAGACAGAATTAGTAAGAATAGAGAAAAGGGTACACAGTAACCGAAGTTCCCTGCGTTGACGGATAGGAAGCCAATTAAGCTCTGAACGATAAGAGGAAACATGATCATATTTACGAAGACAGAAGATATAACGAATACAATTATTAAGAATTCGATCAAGTTTATTAACAAGATCAACATTTAGGTCAGGATAACACACATCAGCATAGTCAAAGAGAGGAAAAATTAAGGACTGAACAAGCAAGATCTTTGTTTTGACAGGAAGAAAATTTCTAAGACGGTTTAGTTGTTGGAGGCTTACGGTGATGGATCGACTAATTGCAGCTATGTGAGTGGTCCAGCTAAGAGTTGAGTCGATATGTAATCCAAGATTTTTTACTGAATTACAATAAGGGATAATATTATTGTTAAAAGTAACTGGTTGGATTAATTTAGTATCAATTTGAGCAACTTGCTTCGAACTACTCACTATTATAGCCTGACACTTAGATGAATTGACATTAATTCCAAAATCTTTAGACCAGGACATAATCGAAGATAAGGCGGAATTAATGGTGGCAATACCCGTATTGATGTCTTCTGCTGGTGACTGAATATAAATTTGGAGATCGTCGGCATAAAAATGGAAAGAGCAGCCAATCGTAGAAGAAAGAAGATTAATAAAAAGATAGAAAAGCAAAGGAGATAAAATGCCACCTTGAGGTACACCTAGAGATAGAGTTTTCCAGTCCGACAGGTCACGGTCCAATCGAACCGATTGCTGCCGATCACGTAAATATGCTGAAAACCAATCCACCACTGGGGATGAGAACTGAAGATAATTAAATATAGCAAGAAGAATATCGTGATCAACCATGTTGAAAGCGTTAGAGAAATCAATGAGGACAAGGATGGTGACCAACTTATTCTCCATGCCCAATCTTATGTCCTCAGTGACTTTAAGAAGAGCAGTAGCAGTACTGTGGCCAGGGCGAAAACCAGACTGTAGAGGTGTAAGGAGAGAATTAGAAAAGACGAAGGAAGAAACTTGTGCATGCACTACAGCTTCAAGGATTTTGGAAAGGAAGGGGAGTATAGAAATTGGCCTGAAATTATTTAAGGATTGGGGAGAAGTAACTTTAGGAAGTGGAATAACGAAAGCTTTACGCCAAAGATAAGGAAAGGTCCCAGTAACTAAGGAGAAATTGATGATGTGAGACAGAATAGGAAGAATTATAGGCAAAATGTTTATAATCATTTGCCTGCTCACGTCATCACATCCTACCGCTTTCGACTTAATAGACATTATAATTTTCCGTATGTCATCCTCAGTGGAAGGAGAAAAAGAAAAGGGGTCTATTTGAGGCTTGGCCATGGAAGTTATTCTAGAAATAGTAGCAGCTTTTATACTTATCATCTTACTCACAGAACACGTAATAGATTATGTATTATATGATCTTAATAGTTAACCAATTTCTTGATTTAGGATAAAAAACATACCATATCTCTGGGCGCTAAACGTGACCTAAGGTAGTTTATCAACCGATGCCAATTTCCCTTGTTAATTAAATCACGAAACGCCAATAAAGAGTTCGCGTACGTAACACTAAACCTGCCAAGCAATTAACTAATACCTTAACAAAATAGCATATGTGAGGCAAAGCGAATCGTTCGTGATGCGCGTAATACCCGCAGCGTAACGTAACTGACGTTCTGGAGATCTATTTTTGAACTCCATCGGATTGATATCGCGGACGAAACTCTCATTTACGCACTTTTAGTTTTTTTGATCCATGCGGCATTATGGATATTATATTTTCATACTGGATACATATGGGTGCAGAGTATAGCTGGAAAAGCTCTAGTTCGTTACCTCGAGCGGACGTACAGAATACCTACGGATTTTTCGTAATAAGGTAAAAAAATGCGTACCAAGCGTTCGTCTCCGCCTGGGGGACATAGTATTGGAGACGGAAAGCCGTATATAAAATTGAGAATTCGTATGCGAATTTGATATTTTTGTGCACGATTTCAAATCGATAGAGTTCAAAAATAGGTTTCCTAGCGTTTTATTTAACACCTTAACCCAGTTTCAAAGGCTCAGGCTTACGTACGTACGACCAATTAAACGATTATTGTATTTCATTTTAATACTATGTTTCTTCGCGTTAAGGCTGCCGGTCCACCGGAGCCGAGCGAGGCTGCGGAACGGAGAAGCGAAGAAATATTAACCAATAGGATTGCACAAAATCTCCGCTCCGCTTCAGTGCACGAGGAGTTTACGAAATAGTTTAAAAATTCATACAAAACCGGGAAGCGGACGTACGTCGTACGTGTACAGGTGGACAGATACAGTATACGCAACTCCGCTCCGCTCTTCTCCCTCGCTCCGTTTCGGTGGACAGGCAATCTAATAAAAGTCACGGTTTTCTATTTTTTAATAATTAACTAACTAAGTCACTACTTTGTTAGGTTATGCGTTTAGTTACTTTTTAGTTTGCAACTCGCCTGATTTCGCACTGTTCGACATATTTTACGTTTTGGTCTAAAGCACTAATTTTGAAAGTAGCTCAGCAACAATTTGTGACATTTCTTTCTATAAATAGCTCTCCATATCCTGATTGTGCTAGAATCTGTAGCTAAAATAAGTCTTGTTAAACATATGTATATGTAGGTATCTATAATAAAATTCAGATATAGCTGTTTGATTTACTAATTAACATCCTACGTCGACATATTATATAAAACCATACTAGTATCCTATTGTGTGATTTAACTTAGATATATTTTAGGTATATACGAGTGTAATAATAAAATCTCAACAGGACAGCAGATGCAGGGAATGCAACATGTAATACTGGATGTCATCAAGTAGATTTTGATTACCGTTGACAAGAATGCACGTTTTGTTACGTAATAGTATATTATACTCTTAGGGTTGGATCTCATCTATCATCATATATCATTTTCTTATGCTGCTATCCTTTTCTGTCGCTCAGAAGCGTCATTTGCTAGAGCGAGAGAAAGAGCTCTAGCAAATTACTGTTACTGCATAGGAAAGTGCTGTTCCGTGCTGATAGATGAGATCCAACCCTTACTGTCTTCTGTGGTAATAGTGCAATAACTGACGCTGCACTTTATCACCTTGTTCCAAACGATACGTACCTACCTACTGTGATGAATTCTTTTGCGTAAGTTATTTTATTGATCATCTGTCAATCTGTGATGCTACAGACCTACAATCTACATAAATAAATAAATAAATATATAAGGACAAATCACACTGATTAAGCTAGCCCCAAAGTAAGTTTTTAACTTGTGTTATGGGATACTAACTCAACGATACTATATTTTATGATAAATACATATCTAGATAAACATCCAAGACCCAGGACATTTTGAAAAACGCCATTTTCCGACTTGCCCTGGCTGGGAATCGAACCCAGAACCTCCGGATTAGCGGTTTAGCGTGTTAACTATTACGTCACGGTGGTCGTCCGACATGTTATGTATATGTAAAACTAAGTAAATCTTTTAAGTAGGTATACAATGTAGATGCAAGAAATGCATCGTATAAGATATTAGATGTCATCATGTTGATTTTGTTAACGTGGACGAGAATGCACTTGTTTTTGTTTCACAATAGTGCAATCACTGACGGTGCACAGTATTGTTCCAAACGACACGTAACTACTGTGTTGAAATCCAATCTCCCAAGTTATTTTATTGAGCATTCGTCAATGTGATGCTATAGACACCTATAAGACCTACCTGTTAAAATGAACGGCCACTACGCAACGTTTTTCTTTGCTTTATATGTATATTTAGTTCGCCCCAAACTGAATACAAATATCTTAGACGTTGTTTGTTCGAAAAGAACGTAAATACGCGATCATCGAAGTTGGCGCAAATTTTACTCGTACAAACGTGCGATCAAACAAATTTTTGATCTCTAATATTAAGTGTCCTATTGGCAATCGCGCGATGGCAAAATTTTTACTAGGGGCACATGATTGTCGCATCGCTTATTCGCGCGATGACACGTAGTTGCGTTGTATTAGGAGTAGGACAATACGTTACCTTTCGTGAAGTTCTGTTAAAACTAGTTTCTAAATATTCGCTCCCTATCAGAAGGATAATCCAACAAACATTTTCAAAGGTATTCTAAGAACATGCAAACGCTGGATAGCGCAAATCATTTTCTCACATAAATGATAGCAACGCCCAAAAAGCGGAAATGCTATCAGTGTGCGGTCTTTTCGAAATTCTACATTTGGGTGACATTGTCAAAGCCTTCAATGCAATCTGAATTTTAGCTATAAATTAACATAATACCGCATATATTTACAAAGTTTAATTCATCTAGTAAGTAGTTTCTTAGTACTCATAAACGTCAATTGCTTTTCTTGTTTGTACACAAAGGTCATTTTTTAAATGACAATTTGTCTTGTTACGTGTTACCACATTGACTTTGATCTATGATCTTGTTAATCCTTAGTGCCATTGTGTCATGGTTTCAGGATTTAACGTTTTTAGAAGGTTTTTAGACTTAATAATTGTCACTCTTTGACTTGTTGAGTTTTAATGAAACGAGCGAGAGAATAAGAAATAATATTTCTACACACTACCACAGGCCGGACACTCCTAAGGTACGCGCAATATGCGTCACCCAGGCGTCCCCGTTCCCTGTCCCCGCACCTCTCCCCCGTTTTCGCCTCGATTTCTCACGTTGGCCGTCAAGAACCAGGGGAGAGGTGCGGGTGCGGGAAACGGGGACGTATATTGCGCGTACCTTAGAAGAGTCCCTTCTGTTTACTCTTACTGTATTCTGTGACACTACTTTACTGTGTACGTTACTATACATTCGCAATGTCGTTATCGATTGACCACTCGACACATTTGCTCGGCAGATGGCATACATACGCAGAGCGGTCGTCGACTTATTCTTAAATTATAAATTACCACGCCGCTGCCAATGATTAATGTTAAGCTAGATTGTGTACTGCCGACCGACTGCCGCTAATATACCCGCTTATTTAGAAATAACATATGATAAGGCTACTCATACTACACTTAACCCTCAGTACCCGAAATTTTTCACGCAGTCGGTTATTTTTTGTTTTTTTTTTTATAATTAATTATTTTTTTAAGGCTGCGCGTCTGATGCTGATAATCGAAAATTTTGCTCCCGCTTCCACCCACACAAATTTACTCTAACCGATGCGAGACAGGAAGCCATGCGGGGAGGTAAGAATCGCGGCGGGTCAATGAGGCTGGTTTACGCTTTTCTGGTTTTTGAGGATTTTTTTCCGTTCTAAAAAGAATATTTAAGAGTTATTTAAAGAATAAGACATATGATGGCTGCTTAATACAATTATAATCCAAAGTTACAAGGGCTAATTTATTTTATTTCTTGAATACTTTCCGTTATAGCACAGGTTCTAGTATAATTCTGAGGTGATTTGTAGGCAACTTCACATTTTTTTCCTATCGAGAAAATTTTAAGTAATCGTGTTTTTGAAACATATAATGTATAGAGTTAGTCCTGAACTTTGCTGTGTTTTTATTTCAAAGTGAGTATTTCGTTATTATTGATAATATTTAACATTGCTCTGAGAACTTTAGGGTAGTAAGGGCAAGGTAAGGGTAATAGGATGACTAAATAAGAATAAACGTTTAACTGTGATTGCCTGGTCAGTTACTTGTGTTTATCGCGAATATCTTCTGTTAGACCCCATATTAAAGACATAATGTAACAATTCGATTCACCTCTATATCTTTATCTACTTATCAATTTGGACTCGGCGAGTAGTTGCCATCTCCAAAATTAAAAAAGTTCAAAGTTCTGGTGATACGGGTAGCTAAAAATAAACGGGCAAGTGCGAGTACATGAAGAGTTCCGTACCACCGTACAATGTTTTAAACTAAGGTTTTAAAACGCTGAAGAAACACGTTTCTTGTATGACGACCCCCTTTAATTTTCAACTTTTTTTTTATTTTTGGTATTTGTTATAGCGGCCACAGTAATACATAATCGGTGAAAATTTCAGGTGTCTAGCTATTACGGTTCAAGAGATAGAGCCCTGTGACAGACGGACAGACAGCGGAGTCTCAGTAATAGGGTCCCGTTTGCACCCTTCAGGTACGGAACCCTAAAAGGCGCATCCGCTTTGCCAAAAAGCCTAACAAAAGCTGGACAGGCTGCATGGTAGTTAGTTCTGGCAAGGCCTAAAAAATAGGTCATCCGCTTTGCCAAAAAGCCTACCAAAAGACCGGACACACAAATATTTGCCTGGAGGCAACCCGAAATAGCCAAACGCACTCAAATCTTTAATAAAAAATAAAAAACATGTCCAGCTAAAAGTACTAGTACCTATTCTGTGCTAAAGTCGGACAGACAGCAACCCTACTCGGGACATGGAGGCAAGAAAAGTCGTGAACCAAAGTACGAATAAAGTAAATAAGTGTACTCTTAATCCTCGCAGGTGCAAGCAAAGATAACATTTACAAAACTAATAAGTAACTTTTGACAGAGTTGCAAACATCTTTGACGTGCCCTTCGAATATCCAAAGGACAACGCGACTTTAAAAAACATCGACTTTGTTTTCCTAACACGCGCGTCTTTAAGCGCTTGCACGTTATGCGGATCCCAAAGTCAAAGAGGTTGTATATTTCAAAATAAATAAATCGGCCAAGTGTGTTTCGGGTCAGATCACGCTCAGAGTAGAGTTCCTAAGTTACATATTACAACATGAAAACTTTATTTTCCATAATTTTATGTTGTTATAACATGTTTACTATCCATTAAAACAATTTAAGTACCTACCTACATTGTTTTTTAAAAATTATGTACATATTTCGTAAGATTTTTTTCAAATACCGGTCATACCGGAACTATAGAAGTTCCGTCTAGGTCTAGGGACTTCAGAACTTTAAAACGGAAACGTTAATTTGGGAAAAGTACTTACTACTTTATTTAAGTATAATTGTTTTCTAAGAATTATGTACCTACCTGTTTTGTGCGACTTTTTTCAAATAGGTAGGACAGGTGGACATACCGGAACTATAAGAGTTCCATCTAGTCCCTAGACGGAACTCTAAAACGGAAACGTTAATTTGGGAAACCTTCAGGTGCCCGAGGATATGAGCAAGGCTCTTCGCCCGCATCCTTGTGGCGGGAAGTGAATCGATTATACCGCTATTCAACTTCGATGTTGGGTGTAATCAATTATGTAAGCGGATTACTAGTCGCTTGAAGGAACTGTCGATTAGTTTTTATTCTTGTTGTTTTGCTCGATTGCGTTGTTGGAATTGACAGATAAGAAATTTGCTATGCAGATTTGGTCTCTGTTTGAATTGTTTTCATCATGAATATGCCTTTTTGAGGGGATTATCAGCGTCATGCCTGTGCCAGTGCCTTGTAGGTTTTTATTAAAGTGAAAACTTATTTAGGTGCGTTCGGCGTTTTTGTGATGAGAAATAAACCGGGCAAGTGCGAGTCGGACTCACACATTAAGGGTTCCGTACCTCCGTAAAATGTTTTAAAACGTTGAAAAAACACGTTTCTTGTATCACGACACCATTTAATTTTTAACTTTTTCTTATTTTTAGTACCTATTTGTTGTTATAGTACGAGGGCCACACCGAAAAGATCGGGAATAGAAAAAAGTACAAAGATAATATAATAATGTTTACTTTTATTGTTTTTCGAAGTATTCTCCGTGACAGTCAATGCACTTTTGCATTCGATTAAACCAATTATTGAAACAGTAATTCCAGTCTGAAGTGGATACAGTCAAAACAGCTGATTTGTAAGCTTCGACCGCCTCTTCTGGGCCGTGAAACCGTTGACCACGTAGCATATCTTTAATTCTTGGGAATGTAAAATAATCATTGGGGCTCAGGTCAGGGCTTTCCGGAGGATGGTCCATCAACTCCACGTTTTCCAGATTTAAAAACGCGCTTGTTTTGCGTGCGGTATATGAGTTCGCATTATCGTGGTGAAGGATTATACGACGATTCGGATTAATTTTACGAAGTTCTCTTATGACTTCCGGCAAACAAACTGTTGTGTACCAATCAGCAGTAACCGTCCTTCGTTCTTGTAAAGGAATTCCATTAAGGCGACGTGGGTTCACAATTTGCAATACTGTGCGTGTTTTTGAAAAATCACTGTTATTAAACTACTACAGTTTATTCCTCAAAAAATTTACATAACAATCTTAAGGATTTTTTACAGACACCCACAATAGCCAAAATACGATTGAGCATTTTTGGCTCGATAGAAAAAAACTTTTTTATATGAAAATTATACCAAAAAATGTATTATCGAAATATTATTTTTTAATAGCCAAAACGGATATACCGTTTTGGTCGGTTTGACCTATAAAAAATAACGAATAAATATTTAGATAATACATTTTTTGGTATAATTTTCATACAAAAAGGTGATTGTATAAAATAGCAATACGTATTATAAAGGCAAATTTATGCAAATTTAGAGGTATGTTCGTGATTTTTTTCTATCGAGCCAAAAATGTTCAATCGTGTTTTGGCTATTGTGGGTGTCTGTAGAAAATCCTTAAAATTTGTATGTAAACTTTTTGAGGAATAAGCTGTAGTAGTTTAATTACAGTGATTTTTCAAAAACACGCACAGTATTGCAAATTGTGAACCCACGTCACCTTAAGTACCGAATCCTCTTACAAAAATAAACGTGAGAGTTATTGTGGCAAAGTACTAAATTGTTGACATACATAATAGAGCTAATGACTGTCACGGTACTCACAGTCCATATGACAAAACAGTCAAACAAAACCATGAGTTGGTCGTTTCTCTATCATTTGGTCGCATGTGGGCGTCGCTGACTCTGACAATGGCCTCGTCCAATATCAGTGACGTTAAACGATTGATACAAATACGGATTATGATTGTTGTTATAATAGTCCAAGATCCCAGAGCGAGCAGACACAAGTTATTTTCACACGGATGAAACCCAAGGTCCTCAGTAGAGTCTCGTGTGCTTTGTAATACCTGCGTGGTTGTGAAGCTCGCCTTGTGACACCTGGGCAGGTACCAGGTGAGAAAGGTAACTAAAAATAAGGGTAACTTAAATTTGTATGGCTGATTTTTATATATATATTGTAAAATATTATTCTGAAGTAGTATGTGTAACTGGCAGACACTTTTCATGGGCCAGAACTTTTGGCAGACGCTTCAAAGCTGCACAAAAAATAAATGAACTTAGCTTATTTTTACATGTCTGTCTTTTAAATATGTTATTAAAGTAACTATCACAAAGTTATATTTTATCAGGCAGACAAATTGGAGTGACCAAACATCGCCTAAACACAAAAAATATTCTATAATATGCATGCAAAACCTACACTTAGTGACATCTAGTGTGGGATGGACAAACTAAACTACGTAATAATATTATTACGTCGTTTATCTATCCCACACTAGATGTCACTAAATGTAGGTTTTATTTTATAATTTTAAGTTATATTTTATCAGGCAGACAAATTGGAGTGACAGGGTTTAATTAAGGTACGACTTGCAATTTTTTTTTTAAAGTACCAGAATGACAACGTGACTTCAAAATAATACGGAAATGCAGCAATTTATATGCTGCTTTTCTGGGTATCAAATTTCTTGGTAGGTTGCTTAATTTCAGCTTATCGGGGTCGTACTCAGGATTTTTCACGAAGCAAATATTTTCGTATCAAAGAGATTTTTTTATCATTGATAATGTTTGTGTAGATTGAATTGAAATAAATTGTGAGTTTAAGAAGGGGAACCGTGTCATTATGGATGTCTCACTCGCTTTGAGAAAACGCATCTAGTGACATCTAGTGTGGGATAGATAAACTACTAAAAATATTACGTAGTTTAGTTTAATTATCCCACACTAGATGTCAGTAAATGTAGGTTTTGCATGCATATTATAGAATATTTTTTTGTGTTTAGGGGATGTTTGGTCACTCCAATTTGTCTGCCTGATAAAATATAACTTTGTGGTAGTTAGTTTAATAACATATTTAAAATGCAGACATGTAAAAATAAGTTAAGTTCATTTATATCTTGTGCAGCTTTAAAGCGTCTGCCAAAAGTTCTGGCCCATGAAAAGTGTCTGCCACTTACACATACTACTTCAGAATAATATTTTACAATATATATATATAAAAATCAGCCATGAAAATTTAAGTTAAGTTACCCTTATTTTTAGTTACCTTTCTCACCTAGTACCTGCCCAGGTGTCACAAGGCGAGCTTTACAACCACGCAGGTATTACAAAGCACACGAGACTCTACTGAGAACCTGAGGTTTCATCCGTGTGAAAATAACTTGTGTCTGCTCGCTCTGGGATCTTGGACTATAACTATAGAGTGCAAACGACCCTTTGAATGTATTTTTTATTGTTTTATGAACCCATTAGGCCTTGTATGTGTGGCGCTCTTATCTAGACTATCTAGCTAGACTAATATTATAAAGAGTAGTGATGTGCCGCTGTAAGTATTCCAAATTTACGGGATCCTTTCCCATTGTAAATTTACGGGAATATTCGCAATATTTGCGAAAATTTCTTCTACATTTCCATTTTTAGGAATATTTCCGAGAATTTTTACGGAAATATTCCCAAATTTTCCAGGGACCGCACATCACTACAGGGCCTAACAAAATATACTAAAACTATGGTGAATTCGCATTTCTGAGGTTTGATATGAGTATATTAAACGACATTTGGCGTATGTTTTACAAAAATTTACAAAGCCGTCACCTACTTGGAAGAGCCCAAACTTGGTATGTTTCGAAAATATTTCTTGGATTTGTAGAAAACAGGTGGCAGAAAGGTCATGGTGTAGTAAATTTTTAGAATCGGCTCATGAAGCCCTTTCATTTGATACCACACAAGATAGGCTTCTAAAAAAATGATTTTTTGCAATTTCCATACATAAAATTGATGACGTCATTAGTGCCCTCCTTATGGGAATATTTTTAAGAACTACCGCTCAAAATAATTGTTTTAACCTAAAGTACCCGTGTTGCAAATGGCTATCCTGTCCTGTACATCGACTTGCGGTTTTTTGTTAATTTTTGCTTTGTACACCGTCCACTAATACGTAAAGTAAGTTACGTATTTACTCAATTCATTATATAAAATTCACAATATAACATTAAAAAATTTAAATAACCTTTGCCCACGCGAACAACGCCGCGGATCGAAAATATAACTTACTTTGCCCAAAAATGGGGCATGATAGGTTAACTTTTTTTAAAAAAGATGAAGCTATTATAGTCCACTCTTTAACCGGAACTAAGTACGGTAACGGCATGATAAAAATATAATTTTACTTTACGAGGGCTGTTTGATAAGTACCCGTTTATGAAAAAAAAAAACATTTTTTTTGTATATATGCATTTATTTTTCTACGTAGTCACCTTTTAACTCTATACATTTGTTCCACCTATACTCAAGCTTCAATAAACCATCCAAAAAGTATGATTTTGGAAAGTCATTAAAATAGGCCTCTGTGGCGGCAATGTCTTCGTCATTTGATCCAAATCGCTTGCCACCGAGCCATTTTTATAGGTTGGGAAACAAAAAGAAATCGCATGGGGCCAAATCTGGAGAATACGGGGGGGGGGGGGGGGGTGAGACAATAGTTCGTAGCGTAACTGTGCTAATTTAGCCGTCACAACTCTGGACGAATGAGCTGGGGCGTTGTCGTGATGAAACAGTACTTTTTTCTTTTTTAAATGGGGTCGTTTGTCCTTCAACACGGCGTCAAATTCATCCAATAAATTGGCATAGTACTGCCCTGTTATTGTTTTTCCCTTTTCTAAATAGTCAATATGTATAATACCCTGCGAATCCCAAAAAACAGTCGCCCTGACCTTCCAGCCGATGGGACGGTTTTTGCTTTCTTTGGAGCAGGTTCACCCGGTAAAATCCACTGCTTCGACTGCTCTTTCATTTCCGGGGTGTAGTGGTGGACCCAGGTTTCATCCACGGTCACGAAACGACGCAGAAACTCCTTCGGGTTACGTTTGAACACGGCCAAACACTGCTCCGAAGTAGTCAGTCGGTTCCGCTTTTGCTCCTCCGTGAGTAAACGCGGCACCCACCTCGCCGATACTTTCTTCATACCCAATTTTTCTTCTAATATGTGTTGTACCCTCTCGATTGAAACATTTACAGCATCAACGATTTCTCGAAGTTTAATTCGGCGGTCGGCTAAAACGATATTTTCAATTTTCTTAACCATATCGTCTGTAGTCACCTCAACTGGCCGGCCTGGGCGATCCTCATCAAAGACGGTTGTTCTCCCCCGCTTAAACTCGTTATACCAATATCTGACGGTTGTCATAGAAGGAGCACATTCATGGTAAACCGCTTGCATTCTTACTTTTATTTCATCACATGTTTTTCCTTCCGAAAATAAGAATCTAATTACAGACCGATACTGTTTTCTCCATTTTAACAATTTTAAGTTCACTGAATCGTTGTCAAATGAGAAAAAAAACAAAAGAATGCCATTTTTTTTAATTTTCCTGCCTCTGAAAAATGGCTTAAAAAGGTGGTATACTTATTTGCGGCCAATGATATTAATATATTTAGAAAACGGGTACTTATCAAACAGCCCTCGTATCTGTATCCTGAATTAAGTTTCCTTTGATATAGTTTGTTTATATTCTATACTTCGTACTTGACAATTTTTTAATTATTTGATTTCTTTAATAATACTATTAAGGTACACTATCACGCGCTTTTTTTATCCCTAACGGGGTAGACAGAGAAGCAACTTTTCTCCCAGACCAGCATAGAATGAGTAGGTATTCAATAAATGATTAGTAATTAATATAATTTAAGATTATAATTTATTAAGAACTAGTAAAAAGTATACTTTTACTACATAATTTTGCATTTGAAAACGTAAATATGCATCCAATTCCGCTGTTTATAAGTCCGGGAAAAAAAAAATATTATGGACTTAGAAATAAAGTCATCCGCATACTGAGTCCGCATAATATTAAAAAGCAATGTGAGCGAACGTCTTCCTCTTGCAGACTGCAGTAGACGCGCGTCATGAATCCTTATTGCAGATTAGCTGAGCCGGTCTTGTATTCCAAATCCTTGTAAAGTAATTTCCCTTAGAAAACGCAAATAAATATCAAAGCCATCTCATAGAGAGGTCCCGATTCGAAGTGAAAATATCGTAAAGTATTATGGTAGGATTTAAATAAATGGACAACACTCAACGGCCTACAGCAAGCACTAAGCTTGTATTGTATCACATACTTTTTTTCCGGACTAGAAATAAAGGCATCCGCATACTGAGTCCGCATAATCTCAAAGGGTAATGTGAGCAAACGTTTTCCTCTTGAGTCTGCAGTAGACGCGTGTCATGAATACTTATTGTAGATTAACCGACTCGTATTTCAAAGCCTTGTAAAGTAATATTCCTTAGAAAACGCAAATAAATCCCATCAGGCTAGATCAAACGCACTCAAATCTCTAATAAAAAAAAATACAAAGCTATCTCATAGAGAGGTCCCGATTCGAAAAATTGAAATTATATGCGTAAAGTATTATGAATAGTAGGATTTTAAATAAATGGACAACACTCAACGGCCTACAGAAGGCACTAAGCTTATATCACATATACGAACTAACTTGCACAACACATACATAATGACAGATTTAAGAACACAAGTACAAGTCCTTGAAAAACTTTAAGGCCGTCATTATCATTATAAATTACCATTTGATATGGAGGTGAGGTGCGCTATGCGCATATTAATTGACGTAACGATTAATTTATGAAATAAGTTTTTAATAAAAAAAATCGTACATGCTTTTGCTGCCTAAGAATTTATCAAGACAATGTAATAAACCCAATGACTGCCTCCGCGGTCCAGTGGTCAAGGCGTTTGCCTTGTGATCCGGAGGTCATGGGTTCAAATCCCACTGGGAAGCATACCTTGTGAAAAGTTGTTTTCAGTCTGTTTAGGATATTGCAGGCTTGAATCACCTGATTATCCGAAAAGAAAGATGATTCCGTGCTTCGGAAGGCACGTAAAGCCGTTGGTCCCGAACGCCATCTAGCGTTTGTACCTATCCTAGGATTGGTTCTGGTCTACCCTTTTTTTGTTGCGGAGGTCAGACGGCAGTCGCTCTGTGTAAAAACCAGTAACCTCGTCAAATCACCTAGGTTAGGTAGCGGACCCCGGGCTCTGAAGCGTAACCGCTGACGATGCAACCGGGAATACGCTCGGATGATGATGAATGTAATAAGCCCAAACTCGATGGGGTTCCGTCGTTTTATTACAGAGTTCCTATAGTCACCTTCATCCTGCGCCATCATCAGGTCAGCTCCTTGTCATAATAACATTGCATTGTCATCTGACTTACGCTAGCATACAAAATTTAATCTCAATCAGAAACCGGGAAATGGCTCTTTAACTTGTAAGATTTAACCCAAATAACAAAAAACAACAACAAACAGGGCTAAATAAAAGTTTGTAAAACCACGGAAGAACTTAAACTAAAAGGACTAAAGTCCACGTTTTAATCTTTAGGGCCTATCTATAAACGCCAATGTTTGTTCACACCTTTTGAATAAAAAACAAGGCCATTTTTTACTAACGAATGACATATTTTCTCGTGTTCGTTCCAAATGTCTGAGGATGGCAATAACGGAATGTTTTACTTGTCACCCGCCCCGACAGACAATAATATTGGCCCTTTTTCCTTCCTTTCAGTAAAATAATTTGAGATGTCCAATTAAATAACAGAAGATGCCAATTGGATAAATACATAATCACATCAGAAGAATGAAATACATTATCGAACTTCGTCTCCAGAAGTTTATTTTATCATATATTCATTGATAAGGTATTGTTGATGTGATCTGTAGAGTGATAGCAGATACCTTAATTGAGTGATCGTGACTATGAAGATGTTATTGTATTGGAATCCCCCTTGAGCAGAATTTTCGAGAGTGATAGCAGATACCTTAATTGAGTGATCTCGACTATGAAGATGTTATTGTATTGGAATCCCCCTTAAGCAGAATTTTCGAGAGTGATAGCAGATACCTTAATTGAGTGATCGTGACTATGAAGATGTTATTGTATTCGAATCCCCCTTAAGCAGAATTTTCGCGAGTGATAGCAGATACCTTAATTGAGTGATCGTGACTATGAAGATGTTATTGTATTGGAATCCCCCTTAAGCAGAATTTTCGAGAGTGATAGCAGATACCTTAATTGAGTGATCGTGACTATAAAGATGTTATTGTATTGGAATCCCCCTTAAGCAGAATTTTCGCGAGTGATAGCAGATACCTTAATTGAGTGTTCGTGACTATGAAGATGTTATTGTATTGGAATCCCCCTTAAGCAGAATTTTCGAGAGTGATAGCAGATACCTTAATTAAGTGATCGTGACTATGAAGATGTTATTGTATTGGAATCCCCCTTGAGCAGAATTTTCGAGTAAGTATTCATGCAAGAGTCTCTTTATTCGGCATACATTTGTACAAGTGGCATAAGGTGAAAGCGTCGCGTTTATAATTATGTTTCTTGACTTGTACGGACTGAGCAAAAAGTTTCGTTTATCTTTATTGAGACTGGCGACGCTACTAACATACCTATAATATGTCAATGCTGGCGACCGTTTAGCGATGTCGTCGCTCGCTCTATGTTAAAATTGCTGAAAATGTCAGATTTAATTCCTGTCAAATTGACGGGCGCAGGGCGAACCTTGTCGTTATGAAATTCTCGGCTTTAGACAATGAAAATGGAATTAATATTTTTTGGGTTAAAACTTAAGTGAGACATGGAAACTATTTAATCTGTGACACGGGCATTATTAATATTCGATAAATGGGTAACTTACGTAAAAAGTCAGCTCCTGGCCGACATGTTTCGATCTCGTGTGTGCGGCTCGGGTCGTCTTCATGTACGCGTCGCGAGTCACATTCGCCCTGAGGAAGGCCTCTGGATGAGGTCGAAACATGTCGGCGTAGCTGACGTTTTACGTAAATTCCCCGTTTATCGTTAATTAATAATTGAATGAACTAAACTGTTGATAGAATAAAGTAAACCTTGACTTTCATAATGCAATTACGTTGTATTTATAGTTGGGTCATTACTGCATGCTGTTAATTAGTTATGGTCATTTAAGTTTCATTAGAAAAATATTATTTATATTTTCTAAGAAATGTTATGCGTGCTACGGAACACATTCTGGATACGCGGGGTAATTTCGGACGCGAATTACCCTCGACCTACATCCGCCAGAAACTTCAACGCGAGAATTCAAGAGAAGCCTCATATTTCCGTATTATTACTTGGAAACTTGAGCAATAGATAATAAAGCGACCTCTTTTCTTAATATTCGAGTACCTAGTACAGTAATAGGGTTGTCAAGTCATAATCATCTGGAAAGTCGGATTTCGACAACAGACATAGCGAACAATGCTTATTCAAACCATTAATTGTTTGGTTCTCGTGTCAAGAAATGAATCAATAGTATAAAACAGATGCTTAAGAGCCCGTACTACCCTAAAGTTCTTAGAGCGATCTTAAATATTATCAATATTAACGAAATACTCACTTTGAAATAAAAACACAGCAAAGTTCAGGACTAACTCTATACATAATATGTTTCGAAAACACGATTGCTTAAATTTTTCTCTATAGAAAAAATTGCGAAGTTGCCTCTAAATCACCTCAGAATTATACTAAAACGGAAAGTATTCGAGAAATACAATAAATTAGCCTTTGTTACTTTGTATTATAATTGTATTAAACACAAGGCAGTCACAATATTATCCGAGGACATCAGACAAATATCTAGTAGACATTTATACAAGAAAAAAGTGCATGATTTACTTTTTGAATCTTTCAACAATTAGGAGAATTCATCGTTTCTTTCTGATCTTCAAATATATATATATATATATAAATATGTATGTGTATGTATATAATATGTTGTATGTATAAATATAGTATTTATTTTATACGATATTTATGTATGATCATTTAAAAGTACTTATTATTTCTGGATTGTTTCTATCTATTTTAGACGCCAACTATTCTATCTGTTTCTCTTCTCCTAAAGGTTGACAGGGAGAGAATGCTTTAGCATTAAGTCGACCTATTGTAGCTTTTGGCTTAATAAAGTTTAAATAAATAAATATGTCTTATTTTTTTAATAACCCTTACATATTATTTGTAAAATAAAAAAAACCTCAAAACCAAAACCAGCCTCATTGACCTACCATGGTCTTTCCACCCCGCATGGTCTCGCTGTCTCGCTTCGGCTAGAGTAAATTTGTGTGCGTGGAAGCGGGAGCAAAACATAGACTATCCACATCAGGCGCCCTCTTAATCTACCGCCGCCGTCTGTCCCTCTTTATGTATGTACACGCCTACGCCCTATCTTTTAAATTACGCAACAGGTTTTAATGCGGTTTTTAGCAATAGATAGTGTGATTCAAGAGGAAAAATTATATGTGAGTTAGGATATAATAGGAGTTTAAGACACGTTTTCAGCTTGCCTCAAATACCTACCCAAAATTGTCTACCATCTCTCGGAAGAATACTAGTTTCACTACATACCACATACGAAGGTATGTTAGCATGTAGGCGGTTTATTGTTGGAATCCGTCAAACCCTTAGGTAAAACCTGTTCCTTATTATCAATTGAGATTATAGCTACCTTGGCACGCTGACCGATAGTGCCTTAGTTATATTGAGTGAGACAAATAGATTTTATTACATTGCATTGTATTTTATTATGTATTATTATACCATACAGAATTTCTTGGCGCGACTGTGACGGAATGCGCTGATTTCCTTGGGCGTGAATAATTTTGCAGTCAATGCACTCCGATCCTACGAAGTTGTGGGAAGTACTAAAGTTGAAGCTGACTATAGCTCTAATGGATATGTGGAAAGAAAACTGGGGACATTGTGGGACACCGAAAGAGGCTAATCACATCTAAACAAAGCTTATATAAACACCAGTGAGACCTCTCCAATCCGTCTGGCCAGCGCGGAGAGTGTAGGCCAAATCCTCTAACTGCTCTGGCTAATATATGGCTCTGGTAGTACAGAAAGGGTCGTTCCTTGTGCTCCTGCAGTGGAGACTAAAAATAATAGGGCTCAGGTATTGATGTCATAGGTAGTCTGTAGATGACCGAATATTATGTAAATTTATTTAGGAAGAACAATGAGAAATAAACTATAGAATTCTGCCTGTTTGGCACTGATTATTAGTTTAAGTATGATTGAAATCTTAGATAGATAAATTGATTTACTAAGATTTATTTCTTAAAGAGAACACCGCTCTATACAAAATGTACAAAGTCAATAGCGAAGCGACATGGAATTTTGGAAATCCACTACACCTCGTTTTCGTGTGTTTACTTACACTCGTAGCATCTTACGATTTCAGTGTTTGCTACGGCAAATTAACTCTGAGCTATAATGTAACGCAAGAAATTAACGAGCGGCCGCCGGCCACCGATCTGCTTTCAGACGGTGCTAAACTGTGTGACTATGAGAAAAAAGTCAAAACGTAGAATTTACCAGGTGCTTTTTTTCCCGAGCACGTTGTAAAAGCCGATCTAGGGGATTGGTTAAAAAGGCGATGTGGCTAGCAACCCATCACTATTTTGATACCCCTTTACGCATCTTTACGCATGCTAACACGCTAAATGTGGCCTATGGGTTTTACGGTTGTAGGCTCGGTTTACCACGTTTGATATAAAGTTGGAAGTTATAATAATGTGTGTGGTACTAGTATTACCCATAGTGTTTTATTTTGTTTTCCTTTTTCTGCGGTTTGCCGGCCCGCCCCGCCCTTTGAGGTTTTAAATTACCTTTTTGGAGTCGCTGAGTGAACACAAAACCTATCTGACGTTGAATTCGTGTAAGCTGACGCTTTTCGGCTTTGTGTGGGCTTTAGGATTACAAGTCATTAATACACCTTAATGAAAACAGCCGAGTTGGAATTTTTTCGGGGATTAGACGAATTTTGCAAACAAAAAGTTGACCAAAGATTAATAAACGGGCAAGTGCGAGTCGGACTCGTACATGAAGGGTTCCGTACCACCGTACAAAGTTTTAAAACGCTGAAGAAACACGTTTCTTGCATGACGACCCCCTTTAATTTTTAACTTTATTTTATTTTTAGTATTTGTTGTTATTGTGGTCATAGTAATACATAATTGGTAAAAATTTCAAGTATCTAGTTAATGCCATAATAAAGATCAAGTTAAAAACGCTGAAAAAAACACGTTTATTGTATGACGACCCTCTTTAATTTTTAACTATTTTTTATTTTTAGTATTTTTTGTTATAGCCGCTACAGTAATACATAATCGGTGAAAATTTTAAGTGTCTAGCTATTACGGTTCAAGATATAGAGCCTTGTGACTGACGGACAGACAGACAGACGGACGACAGCGGAGTCACTGTAATAGGGTCCCGTTGGCACCCTTTGGGTACGGAACCCTAAAAATAAATTACATGTAAATTTATCATTATTTTGTCTATTGTTTGACGGTTAAAAAGGTTTGACTACTTAACAGAATCTACATACACTACAGATATACTATCACGTCTTTATTCATAACGGGCAGACAGAGTCTAGGGCGACAACAGTATACTACATCTTTGTGTTTAATTAGGTCAAAAATACATTATTTGGTACTATTAATAGAATAAAACGTCACAAAATAACGACACTTGTTATTGATGATCACATCCACTTTGAACGTGATTTTAGATTTATTAATGCAGAAAAACGGATATTAGAGCGCTATTTGACTCCAAACGTCATAAATCGATATTTCATACAAATCCCATAGAAAATGTTTGTTTTTGTCGTTAAGGTGAAGGTATAGGCAAATGGCCTTGAACTGGCGCCCTCATTTGTAATAAATTGTTAATTCGTAAATATGGAGATAATTTCCATATTGCTCTTCGTCATGCACTAGATAGCCCTTTAAATTATTTTATGAACCACCGTTGAAAGTATTTACATTAGTCCGCCTAGCTTTAAAATTTGCCTCCGCCAAAAGTGGCCACGGCAAGTTTTGAAGCTAGACGGATCACCAATAATAGTTTCAACGGCAGTTCATAAAATAATTTAAAGGGCTATCTAGTGCATGACGAAGAGCAATATGGAAATTATCACCATATTTACGAGTTAACAATTTATTTCACACTTCAAAGCCATTTGCCTATATCTTCACCTTAAGAAAAAAGTATCTGATTTGACTTGTTACAAAATAGCGTATTGTTTGTTCGAGGCACATCTTATACACTTTTGAGGACGCTACCGGTGCCATACCTTGACAACCGAAATTAACACTTGACATTGGGTACACCTACAATGAACATCGGAAGGCTGTAAGTATTTGTATACCATAAATAACCTCATAACATATTTGATTATCCACGTAAGGAGATGATTGAAATTGTACTTATTCATGACTATAGTGATCGCCTTGAAAATATTTTAAATGTTTATTTGAAGTCGTTTCTTTAATGAAACTCATCATAGAACATATGAATTAAAAACCAACCATGGAACTTTTTCCACCATTCAGAAGAGGTATTTCTATTCCGATTTGTTTGACTAGTGTCTGTCAGAGAAATATGTTGACAAGCAATTTTAAAGAAAAATTAAATATATATATGTGTAGTGATAATTTAAGTACTTGTCTGTAGCCTTTAAGGCCGTACCTAAATTTTCCGGTGTCCAGTGCTGCCCCCATTTAAAATAAATCATTTCAAAGAACACGGAGACATTATTTAAAATTTTGCTACTACCAAATCCTAGATAACCCTTCAAAGTATTTTATGAACTACTTTTTACAGTTTATAATGAGAACGACGCACATTTGCCAAAAGTGGCAGTTTTTCGCAAATGTGCGTAGTAAAGCGTGTTGCGCGTTCGTTCTCACAGTGTGCGTTCTCATTTTAAACTGTAAACATGTTCATAAAATACTTTGAAGGGTTATCTAGGACTTGGTAGTAGCAAAATTTTAAATGATGTCTCCGTTTTCTTTGAAATGTTTTATTTTGCACTGGACCCCGGAAAATTCAGGTACGGCCTTAAAGGAAGAGTTCAAGAATAAATACCTATATGAACTCATCTTTCTGGCCTTTTCATTATTTGGAGTCGGCTCCCACTGACTATGTTAAAATAAAACACGACTACGTTACGAATAATAGGTAATAGGAATATAAGTACCACAGACCATGGTAAGTACCCACTTGCAAAATAATATTCTCAGGGCCTGTGTCCACGAGCACGGCCTCTACCTACACAGCCCGGCCGGTGGTATGGAGCTCAAGATGTGTACTTACATGAAGCGGAGCGAGTTGAGCCGGCGCGCTAGTGCCGGCTTCATGTGCTGATTTGTATAGAGCTCCATCCATAACTGGCACCGGGCCGGCGCCGTGTATAAACTGTGCTCGTTAGTGGACACAGACCCTGAGAATATTATTTTGCAAGTGTTATTCAGTTGCGAATGAAAAAACAGGGGGGGTTATGACTTCAGAATCGTTTCAATACTATAACTCAAGAAAAATCATCGTCTACGTAGGTATATATGTCTGGGGACGAAGTCGTTGACCTGATACGACGACGTCGCGAATAATAAGTACCTGCTTATATACTCTCACTCAATTTCAAAATCAGGGGGATATAACTTTAGTAGTAAGAATGTATATATTTTCATCATTTACATATTTTGATCTCGTCTATACTTCTCTTAGATTTACAAGATTTGTAGATGGAACTTTACATACATAACAGCAGTGTTTATGTTTTAAACTATTTTGTAGCATTATTTGGGCACAATCGAATTTATTACATAAAAGTTTGTATGTACGTATATATACTTACATGGTAAAACCTGCAGTTTCAAGACAGGTTTCGTTTTCATATAAATACCAACATTAACTATCAGATAATATTTTTTATTTGCTTTTCGTGGTTACTTTTTAGCTAAATTATTCTTTGTTTCCATACAAAAGTTGAAGTTAGTTAGTTTAAGTTTCCATAAAAAAGTAGCTCGGATATTTCAGATTGATCTCCAGTTATGTACTAGACATACCTACCTACTTACTGGGAAACAGCTCCCCTGTGATAAGTAGTGCCTTGATACAATTTTTTATTGTGCTCATGTGTCTTCCGTAAAGTTACATAAAGTTATAAATAATAAACAGTCTTATCAGATCCATAAAGGCTTATAATCACATCAGCCTTGTTGGTATAGTGAACGTGCTTACGATGTGAAATAGTAAATAATCTCGACACATTCACACGAGCCCTCTCGTGATACGGTCGATTGCACCTGATGCAATTGGGATTGTTCATATTTTTAACCCCTAATTTTTATTTTTTATATTAAAATATAGCGTATTTCAAGAAACTAATTTGAATATTTCGTCATATTACGGCTTATTAATTTTTTTATAAATTATTAAAAATCATATCAAAGACAAAGTCGTGTCTTAACAAAACAAACGGCCAAGCCCAATACATATTTTAAAAAAACACGCTAGTGTCATACATAATAGTCTTTGTCAGTGTCAGTGTCATTCAGTGAATTCAGTGCTCATGATTGGCGGAAAATTCTTTTCTTAGTTATGATTGGCTGAAACTGTGACATTTGACGTTATTGTCAGTGACGGATAAATACCATAAAGGCGACTCGTATTTGTTAATGAAAGGACTCAGAGCATAAACGATACAGCCGCGGAGTAAGGTCAAACAAAGGTCATACGTTTGTTTGTAGAAATATCCAAAACCGTTGATTATTTTGGCAAAATAATTACCCACAGATGTTTATTAACACTGTATCTCGAAACGGATTCAAAAATAACGTTTTAAAAAAAAAATAACAATGCCCATTACGGGACTGGCAGCTGGCAGTAGGACACCGATAACGCCGATTACCGTGATAAAATACACTGACTGATTAGACACACACCTCCTTTGCTGCCACGCAAGCGCTTCCACGAATGATTTTATTTATTGGCTTTTAAACCCACTTAGATCATGCTAAAGAGGTCTAAAAGCCTCCTTTTTATTCTCAGGAATGATTTAACGGAGATTTTCTATTTGGTTTTTCGATCTTATCATTTTTACATGTCCACCTACTTGCTAGAGATCTTACTGTTTTAAATGTCTTAGTCCTTCGGCTCTGTCTTCCGCGAAATTGATAAAGATTATTGTGTGTACAAATGTCACTGTTTTTAAGTACAAAAGTAATTACCATCTTATCATTCTTTTTATTTTTGTTTTGTTCTCTGCATCGTTTTCATAAAAAATGCTCCTGTAAGTAACGTACTTAAGGCGAAGATATAGGCAAATGGCCTTGAAGTGGCGCCGTCATTTGAAATAAATTGTTAACTCGTAAATATGGAGATAATTTTCATATTGCTCTTCGTCATACACTAGATAGCCCTTTAAATTATTTTATGAACCACTGTTGAAATTATTTACATTAGTACGTCTAGTTTTAAAACTTGCCTCCGCCAAAAGTGGCCACGGCAAGTTTTAAAGCTAGACGGATCACCAATAATAGTTTCAACGGCAGTTCATAAAATAATTTAAAGGGCTATCTAGTGCATGACGAAGAGCAATATGGAAATTATCACCATATTTAAGAGTTAACAATTTATTTCACACTTCAAGGCCATTTGCCTATATCTTCACCTTAATTACAGTGACAAGAAGTGACAAATGACAAGAGAGATCTTAATTGTAAATATGTGATGACAAAATCGCCACGGGTGGGATTTTCTAATTAAATATTTTTAATATAAGTAGATATTATTCCTAAAACTGTAATATACAACGTGTAATTGACATAATATGCGTAATATATCGAACCACGGGCTATACTAGATCACTATATTCTAATGATACTAAAACAAATGTCAAAAACAAAAAGTAATTCATACTTTTAAACTATCGCGTTGCATTATTATTAAATTAATGCATACGGGAATTAACGCGAAACGTACCTTTTTTTATTTATTTCTCTCTCGTCAAGCTGGGACCACGTTCGGTAAAACCCGAACGAAACCTCAGCAAAATAAATAAAAAAGGTACGTTTATTTATTTCTCTCTCGTCAAGCTGGGACCACGTTCGGTAAAACCCGAACGAAACCTCAGCAAAATAAATAAAAAAGGTACGTTTCGCGTTAATTCCCGTATGCATTAATTTAATAAAAAGTAATTCGGCATTCCCATCCCATACAAATTGCTCGGGCCGGCTGCACACTTTTGTATGGAGATGGCGAAATGTTTTTCGATGTTTGACTGTTATTTTAATTTCATTATACTATAGTAATCTAGTATAGCCGGATATATATATATATATACTGGGTGGCGCAAAAGTAAAGACCCTATTTGGTTCAGCTATAACATTTTTTCTAAATTAGAAAACTAGATTTAGGTTTTTTTAAATGTATATTTGTGCCATTAAATTTCGTACCATTAGGATTTAAAGATGATGTCTTTTAAATGGTGACCTCCAGAGTTGATACACATTTGAGCCCTATTTATGACATTTTGCATAACTTGCCGTAACACTTCCTGCGATATGTTCGTTATTTCTTGACGAATGTTTTCTTTTAGAGCTGCGAGAGTCTGTGGCTTGTTCACATACACCCGAGATTTCAAAAAACCCCAAAGAAAGAAGTCTGGACTGGTCAGATCGGGTGATCTTGCAGGCCAAGGCAAATCGCCAAAACGAGAGATAACTCGGCCTGGAAAAGCGTCCCTCACTAAGTCCATAGTGTCGCGCGCTGTGTGTGCCGTAGCGCCGTCTTGTTGAAACCAGATGTGCTCCAGCCCCAATTCGTCCAAACTGGGTATCAAAAACTCTCGTAACATGGTTCTGTAGCGTTCTCCAGTGACAGTTATCGCATTGCCTCCAGCGTCTTCGAAAAAATAGGGTCCGATCACTCTGTCAACACAGATGCCACACCATACAGTAACTTTTAGTGGGTGTAGAGGTGTTTCTTGAATAATGCGCGGATTATCAGTGCCCCAGAACCGAGTATTCTGCTTATTGACATGCCCTGAGAGATGGAAATGCGCTTCGTCACTCATAACCAATTTTGAAGGAAAATCATCCTCTTCAAGGTTGAGGTTTATGACGCGCTGGCAGTAATCTAGACGAGCTCGGTGGTCAGCAGGCAGCAGCTGATGAGTCATTTGAGTTTTATACGGGAACATCTTTAAGTCTTTCACCAAAATACGCTGCAGGGTCCGTCTGGAAATGCCCAATTGCGTGGCACGTCGCCTCGTTGATGTTTCTGGACACTCTTCCACATCTTCGCGCACAGCATCGATATTTTCAGCTGAACGGCCTGTTCTTGGTCTCCCAGACTTAGGTCTATCCAATGTTGAGCCAGTTGCTTCAAGGCGTGTGGCAAAGCGTCGAATTGTGCGACCAATCGGTGCCGGACGGTGGTGAAATCGTCGACGAAATTCACGTTGTGTTCTTATCACTGATGAATTATTCCGTAAGAACATTGACACAATTATTCCACGTTCTTGGGGAGTAAAACGGTCCATGTTTATTTTCAGTGTATTTTACATTTGTTCACTACACAATTTTCAACAACAGAATGACAGAAAATGTCATATAAAAAAAATAAAAGTATTTTCTTTAGTGCCAGTACTTTTGCGCCACCCAGTATATATAATATCGGATTTTATATTTGTGTTCTTTTTGTGTTTGTAATCTGTCAAGTGTGCTAATAAATAAATAAATAAATAAATAGCCAGTGGTTCAATTTATTACGCATATGTCAATTACACGTTGAATGTAATACTTTAACAATAAATAAGTAAGTACTATTTAGTATAATTATTTAGAAAGTCCTCATAAGCAACGGGAAAAAGGTAAAATAATTAAATAAAAGCCGCCTTTATGATAGCATAACATAAAATTAGGTACAAATTATATTTATTTTTAACCTTTATGATAGCAGTAAGTACATAAAATTAGGTACCTATTATAAATAAATCAGGTCTTCAACTCTCGATCTTTGACCTGTTGACTTTACCATAAAATGTGAAAACAATACCTCATTCGTATAAAACTTTTGACGGAAGTAATTTGTACAGGGTTGCCAAAAACAACTTTTTAACTACCAAGTTTTTTCCCTAATCGACGGAAATGCTCGAAGTTTTTATTCCTCGACAAACTTAAATTTGTTATTTAACTAGCCATCGCACCGGTTTTACATGGTTATAGACGTAAGATAAATCAATTGGGTATTTTACTGGGTCAAAAATAATTTATTTGGTACTGTTAATAGAATAAATCGTCACAAAATAATGCCACTTGTCATTGATCACATCCACTTTGAACGTGATTTTAGATTTATTAATGCAGAATAAACGGGCAAGTGCGAGCCGGACTCGTACATGAAGGCTTCCGTACCACCATACAATGTTTTAAAACGCTGAAGAAACACATTTCTTGTATGACGACCCCCTTTAATTTTTAACTTTATTTTATTTTTAGTATTTGTTGTTATTGTGGTCATAGTAATACATAATTGGTGAAAATTCCAAGTATCTAGTTAATGCCACTATGAAGATCAAGTTAAAAACGCTGAAAAAAACACGTTTCTTGTATGACGACCCCCTTTAATTTTTAACTATTTTTTATTTTAAATATTTGTTGTTATATCCGCCACAGTAATACATAATCGGTGAAAATTTCAAGTGTCTAGCTATTACGGTTCAAGAGATAGAGCCCTGTGACTGACAGACAGACACCGGAGTCTCAGTAATAGGGTCCCGTTTGCACCCTTCGGGTACGGAACCCTAAAAACGGATATTTAAGAGCGCTATTTGACTCCAAGGAACTATGACGTCATAGTTCGATATTTCATACAAATCCCATAGAAAAGGTTTGTTTTTGATTTTAAGAAAAAAGTATCTGATTTGACTTGTTGTAAACTAGCGTATTGTTATTTTTAGTGTGGCCGGGCGAGTGTCCCAGCCAGCAAGGTGTTAAACATGAAAACATTTCGCATAAAATGCTCTATACGACAAAATAGCGAATCAGCATCAAAATCTGTTGGTGGAGTCTGAGGTTAGTTCAATTTTTTTTCACCATGTTTAAAGATTCTTTAAGTACGTTAGGTAGTTGCGGTGGGCAATATGATCAAAATTTATAATGTGTTATGTATGGACCATGTAATAAATTAAGTCATTTTTGTGAATTATGACAAGCTACTTCGGGCGAAGCAATTAATTATAATTCGAACTTCCTTAAATAACACATTGCCTAAATATTAAAACTTTGTCATGTGGTTTTCGGGAAATCTGGTAATACACAGGCACATTGCACGGGGTGCGAGGATGAAAACAAAAGTTCTACCTTCTACACCAATCGACGTAATGGACGATTTTCCTCTGTAGGTAAATCGTCCATTACGACATAAAATAAATTATTAATAATTATTAATTACGATTAAATAGACATATTTATCAGCTGCGGAAAGTCGAAACAAAAAATTAACGACAGCCCTGTCTAATTCGAAGGAATATCACGTCCTACGTAAACGGACGATGGCCTTTCACTGGGCGAAAACACATGATGTTTATTCAATGAATTTGTGTTTTTCTTTGGTATTTTCACATATCAATATCAAAAATCCCATTGTAGGATTGCTGGAAATTATGACACCATTACTGATCTTGTTTTCTATTTTTCAGGTATGTTCCAGTACGACTACCCATTTCAAGTATTGAATTTTCTTCAAAAACCCGTGGATAAGTATTAGTTAATATTAGGTCGATTAATTTTTTGCTATTGAAGCGAAATTTGGATACGTTGGCTATGTGAGTACTAACTATCGCATATCAAAATGTACCTATGTTTAGTTGGTTATCAAAGGATTGTGTACACGCTTTTGGGTCTCAGTCTAGAGCAGTGTCTGTAACTTTTTTTTATTTAGACTTAAGCATGGAAATGATTGTTACCTGTTGTGTATGCCATAAACAAATAGATTGAAAACAAAGTGAATCGTGGCCGCTTGTGGACTCCTGTGAACCCTTTTGTTTTTCACAAGCCAGCATTTCGTGGATTTAAATTAATTTTTATTTTATTTTAGTAGGAAGACCAACAGCAACCAATTTTAACAATTAAGATGAATATGGTTTGCAGTAAAAGGGCGTTGTCGGCCGCTACAGCGTGTGTGTCTATTCAGATACATCACGTCTTTATCCCTAACGGGGCAGACAGACGGGCATGAGGGTGGAAAAAGGTGATATGATTAAGATTCTCACCCATTCCCTCGATAGGCTTTTACGATCTGCGGGGGAAGAGAAGCAGCTAGTACGTTCTGTGTTTTTTTTCCTTCCAGACCAGCTAGGAAGAAAGACAAGTGTGTGTCTATATTTGTGCAAAGCCAAGTATTTGCAAATCTCAAGTCGATCAGCGACAACGACAACAGCCATTTGAATGTTTCACAACAACGTGCAAGCGTAAGGTTGCCCATTGATTTGCGCATCTTTTGCCAGGTTTTGCACAACGTATCGCAAGGTATGTCCCGTTTTCGAAACAAGTCCGATGACTGAGCTCGTACACAAGGCCCTAGATGACCAAGTAACGACGTACTTTTCAATGATTTGCGCATCTTTGCTGGCAGCATTTTGCACAATATGCGGAATGTCAAATGTTCTGTTTTCGAAACGGTCGTTGACGTGAGCGGTGCAGATGGCCCTTAGTTACGACGTGATCGTCTGGTTTCACATTTGGCACAGTTCAGATTATAAACAAAATGGTGGTAGAATCTTAGTACCTAAGAAACGATAACGGGACAATGTTGTTGTTGTGTTACGTAGTTTCAAGTAGTTTTTAAAATTTTATAATAATTGAAACTAACTGCATAAGTATAATAAAGTCTGTTCGCTTTAATTTACAGCCTAGGAAGAAATAAATAGTATACAAACGAAGAAATAAATAGTATATATACAAATGACCTATATTTGATTACGTAAGTATACACGAAAAGTAACTACTCGTAGGTATGTACATGGAAAATTCCTTTGAAAATAAAAAGTACATAAAACCAACACTTTAATAATTCTGAGTATTCGTACGTAGTTAATAGTCATTCTAAGACATGATAACGTAAAAAGTGGAATTTTTTTGACACTGCGTCTCTTGCACGTTTCTTTATACCAAGGGAGGCTAGAATTCTATAATTATTTTTACAGACGCTTTAAAAGTTTACAAATAGTTTTACTTTTCTTAAAATGAATTGTAAATCTTAAATATCATTTAAACATTGATCCCGGGCTGTCCGCAGCTCAGGTCTGTCTGAGGTCAGGCTTTGTGGTATTTAGTATTTTATGAATGTCCCCGTCAGCAAGTCGGACATTTGAAACATTGCAATCCGCGCGGACCAGACCTCGTCCGTTTGTCTTTGATCTCTACTGCGGTTACTCGGTTAAGTGGTTTTATGTGTATGACTTGAAAACACTTTACTACGCGTGTATATTTTATACTAGAGCACATTCAGTGGCTGATTCTAGGCACGTGCCTAGTTTGCCTTTAGGATAATCCGCCTCTGGCGCGCCCCCCGATCCTCGCGCCCTTGGCTGCAGCCTAATTAGCCTTTAAAGTATTTTAGAGCCCAGATGACTATGTTTGCAAATAAATTGAAAGGAGTAAGATACGCAGCGTTACTGTGTAAGTGGTGTAAGTCCCGTCATTTATCCAGCCGTTTCGGAGATTAGACAAACCAAACAAACACACAGACAGACTAAAAAATATAAATTGTTTTTGGTTATCAGTACCGTGCAGACTTTAATATTCATTTTGAAAAAAAACCTGTTATTTTTATTACTTATGAAGTTATAACAAAATTTTAATGTTTTGGTAGGAATGGCAGAGAGAGAGGAATGGAGGCATCTCCATCTTACTCCAACGACAAGAAAAGAACGACAAAATTTTATTTATTTGTATTGATTCTTCCGCATAAGCACACCAACCCAGTAAATGTAATCGTAATCACGCTCCGTCTATTCGTCACTTTCGTCAGCAAACCCGTCGCCGTTCTCGTTTTCGCAACAATGAAACATATGCATTTTTACGTTTGGCGTTTATCGACGAGCACTTTCTATTTTGAGGCTTTTGGTGTGAATGCAGCCGATTGGCTTGCATTCTGCGACCCGATTTCGGTCCAATTGCGATTGGTAATAATTCTTGAGTTGAGTCATTTAGATAATTAGCCCTAAATAATTTTAAGTGGATGTTTCAATGAAAAATGCTAGTAAAAACTCAAAATTATATTTTAGTTATTCTGATAGTCTGGGAGGTAGACTCAAGATTCAAGAATGATCTTAAAAATAATTCGATCTGAATTTGGAATCAGATAGGTTTTGCCAAAGAAAAAACGAATGATAAAACATTTCATAATTGCATACTTAGCATGTTTAACCATAATTCGTGATATTTATTGTGGTCTTTACAAATGAGATAATATATATTTTTATAATTAAGTAGATATTTTATTTTAAGACAAGGTTTATTTCACTTATTTATAGAGCGTTATTTTTGTTAATATATCTTTCTTTTGTGTTCGTCCTCTCTCCTATTGCAGCCCCTAACAGGGTCCTTAAGTGATTGTGGAATCATCTATGTATTAACTTGCTATCTAGTTTGCATGTATTCATTTGTTATTTTAGGAAGCAATAAATTATTGAGTATTGAGTATTCTTAAATTTAATATTATAATCTAGAACTTCAATTGATCGATCGTAAAAAGGTTAATCGTATTTTTACGATTTTGAATCTTTCCTTGATCCCACGCGGACGATCCAGACAGATGAACCCAATCCTAACTGAA
The DNA here is from genome assembly GCA_963576875.1 of Acrobasis repandana. Classification (NCBI taxonomy): domain Eukaryota; kingdom Metazoa; phylum Arthropoda; class Insecta; order Lepidoptera; family Pyralidae; genus Acrobasis; species Acrobasis repandana. The sequence continues at coordinate 18,459,173 of OY756225.1, forward strand.
TTCTAAACACTAAAACATCATAAAAATTTCTGGCGAAACATTTGAAGGAAAAAGTCGATCTAATCTAGTCAGACTATTACTACAGACTATACTAGTCGTCACACGATCAGGGCAAAAGAAAATGACGACGACACCCGTAAAGAGATTTTACATGATTTAAATGAACTATTTTTTATATTTAATTGACAGAACAGAAAATTTTTTTGACCCCCTTTAATTTTTAACCTTATTTAATCTCATTTTTAGTATTTATTGTTAAAGCGGCACAGTAATACGAGGGCCACACCGAAAAGATCGGGAATAGAATACTTAGGAATAAATTAGAGTAAAACCTTTTTGGTGTTTGAAATGTAGTATTATTTCGAACACAATTCCATTTTTGAATTTTAAATAAAGTAAAAAAGAAAAGAGTATTGACCATTTAAATTTGACAAGTCTGTGAGAAAAATAGAGCTTACGCGGGAACATTTTCGTGCAATAATTTTTCATAACTTTCGTCGAGTTTTATCTCAAGAACAATGTCTCGCCGAGCTTGTTTCTATTTATGAACTTGAAGCACCTAGTAAAACGACTATATATCGTTGGTATTCTGAGTTACGTCGTGGACGTTCCTCTCTTACCACAGTCCCAACTACTGGTCGGCCAAAAACAGCGGTAACACAAGATAACATCGATGCTGTACGCCAATTAATAAAAGCAGATAGATATGTGACATACGAGCAGATTCGGGTTTCTCTCAGCATTGGTATGACAGCCATTCAGACCATTTTACATGATGAACTGGGTGTCAAGAAGTTAATTTCACGCTGGGTGCCCCACCGTTTGACCGAGAAACAAAAGTCGGCTCGTGTTAATTGGTGTCGGTCTGCTCTGCAACGGTGCAATAGAGGGAGCTCAAATGCAGTTTACAATATCGTCTCTGGGGATGAATCGTGGATTTATTCATATAAGCCCAAAAGAAAACACCAATCGGCAGTTTGGGTCTTCGAGGGTGAGGTCAAGCCAACAAAAGTTATTCGCTCACGCAGCGTGTCGAAAAAAATGGTCGCTTCGTTTGTATCGAAAACTGGTCATGTGGCTACGATTTCTTTAAAAGAACGAAGGACGGTTACTGCTGATTGGTACACAACAGTTTATTTGCCGGAAGTCATAAGAGAACTTTGTAAAATTAATCCGAATCGTCGTATAATCCTTCACCACGATAATGCGAACTCATATACCGCACGCAAAACAAGCGCGTTTTTAAATCTGGAAAACGTGGAGTTGATGGACCATCCTCCGTATAGCCCTGACCTGAGCCCCAATGATTATTTTACATTCCTAAGAATTAAAGATACGCTACGTGGTCAACGGTTTCACGGCCCAGAAGAGAGGGTCGAAGCTTACAAATCAGCTGTTTTGACTGTATCCACTTCAGACTGGAATTGCTGTTTCAATAATTGGTTTGATCGAATGCAAAAGTGCATTGACTGCCACGGAGAATACTTCGAAAAACAATAAAAGTAAACATTACTATATTATCTTTGTACTTTTTTCTATTCCCGATCTTTTCGGTGTGGCCCTCGTACATAATCACGGTTGAGCCTTGAGGTAGAGCCCTGTAACAGACGGACAGACCGCGGAGTCTCAGTAATAGGGTCCCGTTAGCACCCTTTCAGTACGGAACCCTAAAACATATATAATAATATATAAACCTACTAATAATATAACCTATATAATAATATAACCTACTTCATCATCAGGTCTTTTTAGTCTCCACTCCACTGCACACTCTCTGTACTACCAGATCCATATATTGCCAGAGCAGTCAGAGGATTTGGCCTACACTCTCCGCGCTGACCAGACGGGTTGGATTGGAGAGGTTATACCTAATGGGAATTTGAAGTAAAATTGCAAAAATGTCACTATTAAAATAAATTAATAAATTTAATAAATGTCTTTCAATATTTATGTAATGAATTAGGAAACTATCTAGCCCAGAGTAGTTTATCGGACTCGGACGGAATTAAGCGACACTCAGCGTTATTCGGGTCAGTTCTAATAAACTATTTACGTTGCTATGGATTCAGCCAATGTCTCAAGAGATCCGGATATCGTTCGCTCGAAGTGGCATTAAAGTTATAAAGCGAATTGGAAGTATAAATGTTCGATTAAGAACATAAAACAAATATTTTTAGTTAAATTATTTATTGGACGACTCAATTTTACAAGAATGATTGCGGAAGAGAATACAGATTACAGACCAAAGAGTACACAACTATCTTTTTTTGTCATAGACAAATACAAAGTTATTACATTACCATAGACAAAAATGTTACTTTTTAATTAATTTGTTTTTACAAACAATAAATATCTACTTTAATTTGCTATTCCCCATGTCTTCATTTTAATTTCAATAAATCTTGACGCGAAGGGACGCGCATACTACGGACCAGGGCTTGTTAACGATACCAAATTCACACTAAAAGTAACGTTAAATAACGTTATTTTCATACAGGTATTACTGGTAACGTTATAAGGGGTATCGATAATACAGTTATAAAATGTTATAATAACGTTATCAATTAACAATAATATTCTTAATATGCAGCAGAACGAGCAATCTTGGACCCAAGCATCCCTACGCATCCGTTATGGTGGTTTAGGGATTCGCAAAATTTCCAGTGTCGCTTTACCAGCCTTTCTATCTTCTGTCTATAGTTCAGAAAATCTCATAAGTAAAATTTTAAGGGCATCCACTTCAAACTTTGAGATTGCTGGCTTGGAAGTAGCTAGAAACGCTTTCTTAATTGCATGCCCAGGTCAAAATTTTCCAGTTTCTCAAAATTCACAGAGGAGCTGGGACGACATAAAATGCAAATTGACTTTTGACAATCTTTTGAGCTGTAGTACGGGTTCGGCGCGTGCTAGCCTTTTGGCCTTGGGAGCGCATGAGGCCGGCTACTGGCTTCAAGCGTACCCTTCGTCAAATACAGGAACATTTCTTGAGCCTGACACGCTCCGAATCGCAACCTGTCTACGGCTTGAGGTTTATGTCTGCGCTCCTCATAAATGCCCTGTGGCAGTGATGTCGACAAGCTAGGACATCACGGACTGTCATGCCAAAAAAGTGCAAGCCGCTTTTTAAGACATGTCGCTCTGAACGATATCATACACCGGTCCCTTGCCACCGTCAACGTGCTAAGTCTACTTGAGCCGACTAGTATTGCTGGAGATGATGGCAAGAGACCGGACGGTATGAGTTTGATTCCATGGCAGATGGGCCGGGTGCTGGTATGTGATGCAACCTGTCCAGACACGCCCCTTCCCATCTACATGGAACCAACAACAGAGCTGGTGCGGCTTGTGAAGCGGCTGAAAAAGCTAAAGCATGGAAATACAGGGGTCTAGGCTCTGAATATGATTTTGTCCCATTCGGTGTCGAGACCCTTGGTCCGTGGGGTCCTAGCGCTATAAGGCTTTTGAAAGAAATAACAAAAAGGTTAGTGGATATCACAGGAGACTAAAGAGCTGGCAGCTACCTCGGACAAAGAATCAGTCTAACTATTCAAAGGGGGAACGCTGCCAGTATCTTCGGAACCTTGCCTAAAGGTACTCCTTTTAATAATATATTTTGACAGATTGACATTTTAACGTTTTGTTTCTTGTATTAGTTAATGTTTTAGTTAATAAATAATTACTGGGATTTAAATATAAGCATTATACTCGTAAAATGATTAACGATATAAGTAACGATACTTTTACTTGTAAAATATTATAAAAATATTATACAAGTGTATTAATTACATCGCGCTGGGAATCGAACCCGAGGTAGCACAGGCTATCACGGGTGACGGGATCCGTGCAGCTCTAGTAGCCTATTAGACAAACTCTCATCAATTTATTCTGTCAAATATCGATCGAAAAGAAATACAGTCTTAACAATACCTTTTACCGTTAGTATCATTGGTAACGTTATCTGAGTTTATCGGTAAATGGTTGGAGAAAAACTTTACCTAGCATACGTTATCTTTGCTGATAACGTTAACGCCGTTTGACAGAATTAACGTTAACCAGATTTTGACGTGACAACGTCTTAAATTAGGTTGCGGCTGGGAGTCACTTATGAAAAAGTGTAACGCTCGGTAACGTTACGATGAGTCACCGAACGAGAGAGAGGCCCGCCGAATGCCTTGCGTCTCTCTCCCACTCAACTATGATCGGTCTGCCGCGCGCGTTGTCACGTAAAATCTTCGCCCGTAAAACCGACTTTACAGGCAACCATTTTTTTAACGGTATTCTAAGCCCTGCTACGGACAGGCAAACTTAGCGCGAACAGGTACTACCTATATTAAATTAAAATGAAGACATGTAGAATAGCAAATTAAAGTACCTAGATAACTAATTTTATAGATGAACATTGCGTGTTTTGAGATTCAGCTGAACATATCATGCAGACTGTTAATAACAAGATTAAATGGAATACTGGAAGAAGACATGTACGAGCATAATAGCGGCTTTGTTGTTGTAAATATATATATTTTTTACATTTTTATTGATAACACAACGCTTGTTTTGGTATTGTGAGTCTGATATACACAAACATATATATTAGCACAACACACCCAGATTCGTGTAATGAGTACTCGTACAAGCACTTTTTTTGCGCTTGGAATCGAACCCAGGTTACCCAGGCCCAGGACACCAATACGGCGGGCGAGTGTGCTAGCCAATATGCTGTGGAGGCCTTTATAAAGTACTTACATTATTTTTTTTTACAAAAAAAAACCAGCTTCATTATCTTTGAGGAGTCTCTTCCAAATTCATGATCATCATGTCTTCATCAAATTAATGTGGCACCAACTTGGTAGTGAACGCTTTCAAATAAAAAAGGGAATCATCAAAATCGGTTCACAGTTGGCGAGGATATCGCGTAACATACATACATAAAAAAAAACATACGGGTCGAATTGACAACGTCCTTTTTTGAACTCGGTAAAAAATACAGATACAGATACACTATCACGTCTTTATCCCTAACGGGGTAGACAGAGCCAAGGGCGGTAAAGCCCAGGCCACTTTTAGCGTAATGGTGGGCATGAAGGTGGAAAAGGGAAATCAGAATAGTGATGGGTTGCTAACCGCATCGCCTATTCATATGATTCGGATTCTCGCCCATTCACTCGATCGGCTTTCACGATCTGCACGGGAAGAGAAGCAGCTGGTACATTCTATGTTTTTTCTTTTCAACCAGACCAGCAAAGAAGATAAAAAATAGTCTTAATTATTCTCTTCTTTTTACGACGACGTATCGTATCCTATCGTTACCATATTGTATATGGTATATACCAAAGTCTGCCTTACCTGCTCTGCCGAAACTCTCATCAATACCTGGAGCCCTCTTCATTACCGTCATCATCTTCAGGTCTTTTTTATTCTCCAGTGCAGGAGCACGACCCTCTATAATACCAGAGCCATATATTAACCAGAGCAATCAGAGGATTGGGCCTATACTCTCCACGCTGGCCAGACGGGTTGGAGAGGTCTCATTGATGTTTATAAACTTTGTTCAGCTTGTGTTTCGTCGCCTTCTACGATATCCACGGGAAGACTTGGAGTGGTCCACAGGAGTGGTCCTATTCTACTCTGCCGGGAACCACACTGCTTAACACCGCAGACCGCTTTATTCATGCTTATCTCTTCCTACATGCCCTCCAGATTTTAATTTAGATGCTGTGGATATGAATAGATCACAGATTAGAAGTTGTAGCGACCTACAGACCTACTTGCTCACTTACGTAATGCCGTGGTTCCTCCGATGCATATGATTTTTACACAGTTTTTCTTGGTTGCGTCGTCGTTAATCTTGATTTTATCGTCAGTGTACTTGATTTCTTGTAAGTAAATATAAAGTTCGAAGTTCCGTTGAAGTCTGTAGCTTTTATTAATTTGGTTTCAAAATCAGTTTCTAACATTTTCTCTCAGCATTTTCTACGATCATTCCTTGTCTCATCGACTTACTGGTATGGGATGTTAAGGTGAATATAGAAGCAAATGGCCTTGAAGTGGCGCCCTCATTTGAAATAAATTGTTAACTCGTAAATATGGAGATAATTTCCATATTGCTAATCGTCAGGCACTAGATAGCCCTTTAAATTATTTTATGAACCACCGTTGAAAGTATTTACATTAGTCCGTCTAGCTTTAAAACTTGCCTCCGCCAAAAGTCGCCACGGCAAGTTTTAAAGCTAGCCAGATCACCAATAATAGTTTCAACGGCAGTTCATAAAATAATTTAAAGGGCTATATAGTGCCTGACGATTAGCAATATGGAAATTATCACCATATTTACGAGTTAACAATTTATTGCACGCCTCATAAGCGGAGCGTTGAGGTAGTGCTCTACTCTCGCCTTACAAAAATCAAGTGATTTTTCGAATTAAAAATGTCGGTATTTATTTCTTATCGTACTTGTAGAATAATATTTACACACAAATGTCAAGAAAAAACACTAGTTTCAACAGTCATGATATTTTTAAAGGACATTTTGTTCTTTAAAATAATAAAACAAGTGTTTAAGAAAATTATTTCGTGGACGTCGTCCGTGTGTCGGTATGTATGGAAACTGGCGTGGTCACGATAACGCCCGAAAAACTTAACAAATCGAACCCTTATTTTTTTCATACGCTTAAGTATTATCTAAAACTAAGTCCTTTCGAAAATCACGGTCTAATTAAAAGTAGTTTAATTATAATTAGCAATAAACTGAAATCCACCTATCGTTGGTATATCTAAATCTATGTAAATAAGGTTCGTTGACATTGACAATACATGCGCAGTACCTTTCTTTTCTGTGTGGGCAATGGCGCGAAGATTTAAAAGTATTTTTTTTATTTTGTTCATAATACACCGATAAATATGCAATATTCAAGTTCTGTTTTTTTTAGTGAATATTGAGTGACCGCTATGAGGCGTACACTTTTGGATTTTCCAAACTATTTTACACTTCAAGGCCATTTGCTTCTATATTCATTCACCTTTAACAAATAATCGTGAATATTTTTCTATAACATAGTATCATCTATAATGCCACACAGGGCGATTCGGTCTGTCGATATGAAAAATTTCTCTGTAATGCTAATGCCACAGAATAAATGGGATTCCTAAAAAAAAACTGCCCATGTGTCTGCGCGCACTGTTTTTCCCCGTTCAATTGTAGCTGTCTCCATAAACTTCACTTAGTCGCTTGTTAGCTCTTTCGACAGTTTATGAGCGAAAATCATACGAAAACATAGTAATTGGTGTCTGTTTAAATACTATGAAAATAATTCAAGAAACTCGGAAAAGTGTAAAGAAATAACATTCCATTGGTAGGTAACCAGATTTCATTGTTTGAAATTCAAATACCGTATGATAAAATTCACGCCGCCATATACATATTAAAAAATAGATCAGGGGCCTATATTTGAAATAGATGGTCTATATATTCTAAGTCAATATAGAAAGTAGAGCTTTTTTGCGAGATAGGTATTTAGCATTGGTCCAATAGGATTAACTTGTTCAATGTTCATGTTGATAGATAGGCTGAGTAGCCTATTCAAGTATGAGTCACCGTACGTACATATACATACTTACTTTGTAAATGCTATTTTATTTTCTAACCTTGGTTTTTATCGTGAATATGTACGATACAGTTACTAACACGTTCTCCACTGGATTTACGATCGCGAAGAGTAACGTTCCATAACCTCATCATCATCATCAGGTCTTCTTTAGTCTCCACTGCAGGAGCACGACCCTCTCTGTACTACAGAGCCATACATAGCCAGAGTAGCTAGAGGATTTGGCCTACACTCTCCACGCTGGCCAGACGGGTTGGAGAGGTCTAAGTCTAATTGATGTTTATAAGCTTACTTAACCATAACATAACCACACGTAACAATAATGCGGTTACCTGTTCCAATGCCTACACCATTCTCACGGTTTTCTCCAACGTTACCTCACTTCTTTTCATCTGTAAAGTGTCCCCTCATTTGAGGATATTCAAAAGTAAACATACGCCGGCTACTGGCCTGGCTTTGTTCAGATAACGGGTAGACATCGTGAAACTAGGCGCTGGAATACATAAATAATTTGCTCCTTGTCACGGCTACTTTTACTGTTACTACTAATATAAGCAAAGTGCTATTACGTAAAACTAGAGGACACATCTCATATCACTGTTATGTTTTGTTCTCTCATAAACGTCAGTCAGTCGCTTGCTAGCGACTATACGCCTAGTACTTTCGACAGTTTATAAGCGGAAACTATACGAAAACATGGTAAATGTAATTAAAAATGCCTTCGTATGTGTTAAAATACTGTAGTGTTGTCGCCACAGTTACAATTTCGGGTGTTTTGTCAACATGACGCTAGGCGGCGAGCAAAAATGATGTATTCCATCCAAGGAGGTGCAATAACGCATTCATAAATGCAATAAAAAAGATCTGATTATTTGACTATATAGTCTGTGGGTACGTTTTAGCTGTGCTGTCAGTACTGTCATCGATGACAGATGAATTCAATCTGTGATAATTTTGTATCAATGACGTTTTATTGGAAATAATAATAATTTATATTAATTAATAAAACGAAAAAAAAGATTAAAACGTGTCTATAATGTATGTATGTTTATTATTCTTTCACTAATATTAGTGACTTATCAGTAGTAATAATTCAAGGAACACGGCAAAATGTAAAGAAATAGCTTTCCATATGTAAGTAACCAGTTTGAAAATTAAATACACATGATAAAATTCACGTCGCCATATATTCAAAACTGTTCTATTTTTGAATATATGGCGACGTGAAAAGGGGCTATTGTTTGAGATAGCTGCTCTATTATATTCTATGTCAATGATTTTAAGTAATGAAGTCCTTAAATGTCATTTTCCCTATTGTCATGAACCCATGCCATGTTCCGGTATATTTTAGTTAGACAGGGGGCGGGCAACGTAAGATTAAAGGATTTAGTAGAGTACCTTCTAAGTAAATACAGGGTGTAAATGTAAAGTTCTCACATACTCCTTCTAGCGTAATAACCATTACGACCTCCGTCTTTCCCAATAAAAACGAGTAAAACGCTAGTCCGCCACTCTGCAGATTTAGGGTTCGATTCCCAGCCAGGGCAAGATGGAAAATCTATACAGTTATGTATTTATTTTAAAAAAAAATATATCGTTGAGTTAGTATTCCATAATACAAGTTTAAACTTACTTTGGGGCTAGCTCGAATCAGTGTGACTTGCCCTTATATTTTTAGAATATAATACTGGATAGGCGAAGGGCGACTGAACATCAACAACTTTTATATTTGACGAATATCGAAACGACGTCAAAAAATAATTAATCTACTTTTGTATGGGAATTTCGAATGCTTTTCCGGGATTTCAGTGTTGGTCGCAGAGGTAAATTTGTTCATTTATTACACCACGTATGCTAAAGTATGACAAAGAAAATTAATATTTCACCTGGTTATCAGCACACTTGTAATCAATAAATCCACAAGGCTAAGTAGACCTTGCTAAGCGAGAAGCGAGGCAGCCATGCAAATTCATTCCTAATTAATTTCAATGTACGAGTATTATGAACACAGTATTGCTATAAATGTTTGTAGCTTAGTGCCTTGTGCCTTTTCCAACCGACTTAAAAAATTGGTGGTTATCGATTCGGAAGTATTTTTCATTTAAAAATCGATTTAAAAAAGCTTTTAAAATTAAAAGTTTATATTGGTCCCGTATATTTATTTTTCAAAATAGATTGCGTAGTTTGGTTTTTAAGCCAAAATATCTGGAAAAAATGTGTTCTGAATTTTTTAATTTTTGAGAGTAAAGGATCAAATTTGCAGTATATTCCTCGGATTATTATTAAGATTTTATAGCTAAGGTTTAATTAATTGGACCTACGATACATAATATAACTAATATAATATAAATAAATGTTTAATGTATAACTTTAAAAAAAAAAAAAAAAAACTGCAATAAATATAACTAATATAAGACACATCATCCCTATTTTTTAAATGACTTCAAAAAAAGGAGGTTATCAATTCGTCGGAATCTTTTTTTTTATGTATGTTCCCCGATTTCTAGAAGACACCTAGACCGATTTATAAATATTTTTTTTTTGTTTGAAAGGGTATACTTTCCAGGTGGTCCTTTTTTATCAAAATCGATTAAGTAGTTTGGCTTTTAAACGAAAATAACTGAAAAATATATCGTCTAAGTATACAATTTTATTGTTGCGTATTTAGCTTTTCTGTGACTGTCACATTACTGGTATGGAAGTCGGTTTTTTGTTTTGAAAAAATATCATTAATGATTGACGTTGATTATGTCGATACATGAGGTGTGTTCTTTAGTTTACTGTGTTTATATTAATTACATTTTGATTCTACGTTAACAAAATATTTTCAAACTAAGCTTTATTAAAATTATTCTACTTTGAATGTATCAAATAAATCGCCAGTATGCAAAACAGCTGCAATGAATAAGTAGGTATTGCGAAAAATATTTGCATAATTCGGGTCACGCGCGTCGTCACTAACATGTATAAAAATATGTTAATAAATGTCAAACTTTTCAATGACGGGTCATATTTATCAGCCATGATTTTTGTTTCATGGTAAACATGTCTTTAGAAAAAAATACAATTGAAATTAAACTACAAACTAAACCTTAAAGTAAAACCTAGTCTAAATTATTAATTTAAAAACCTAAAAGATTTTGACGACAGGAAACGTTTTTATACAGTTTTTCAGTTTATAATAATAACGAAACAATATATTCACATATCATAAGTCACAATATACTGGCTGAAGAGCAAAAGGGCTGCCGCAGAAATAGTCGAGGCTGCAAAGAACAGCTCGTTATTGATGCGGTAGTATCCAAACTAGCATACAACAAAAAACGAAATATCCACACAATGTATATAGACTACAAAAAAGCATATGATTCGATACCCCACACCTGGTTAATTTACATCCTAGAACATTACAAAATCCATCCTACACTTATAAGTTTCCTGAAGAATTTAATGCTTAACTGGAATACTAAACTTATCTTAAATAATAAAAATACTTACATAGAATCTGATATCATTAACATACGTAGAGGCATATTCCAAGGCGATGCATTAAGCCCGCTATGGTTTTGTTTGGCACTCAATCCTCTCTCTAATTTACTAAAAAATAGTGGAAAAGGTTTTAAAATTAAGTCAGAAAACACAAATCATATTTTGTCCCATTTGATGTACATGGACGATATTAAACTATTTGGCCAGACATTAGAGGAACTACATACCTTAGCAGATATCACAGAGAAATTTTCAGCAGATATTCATATGAATTTCGGTATAGACAAATGTAAGATCCAATCTGTTCATAGAGGGAAAATAGAACCTAATACTTATACACTCCAGAATGAAGATCAGATAGAACCACTAGACCAGATCATAGGATATAAATACTTAGGATACTACCAAAGTCAACAAATACACCAGAAAGAAAGTAAACTAAAATTGAAGAATGAATTTAGAACTAGATTACATAGAATTCTCAATAGTCATCTTAATGCCCGAAACACTATTAAAGCTATTAATTCGTTTGCTATACCGGTTCTTACATATTCCTTTGGAATCATTAACTGGTCCCAAAGTGATCTTAAAAATCTTCAGCGTAATATTAACACACTAATGACTAAATATCAAAAACATCATCCTCGTTCATGTATTCAAAGACTAACCTTACCAAAACACGAAGGAGGCAGAGGATTGATTGACATACAAAACTTACATAACAAACAAATCACAGCCCTACGATCATTTTTCTACCACTGCTCCCAACAATCACCACTACACACATCCATCACACAAGCAGATAAAAAGTACACACCACTCAACTTAAAGGACAGTAATAAACAGAAAAACGAAATGATAGTCACACCACAAGAGAAAATAGACACATGGACCCAAAAATCGCTTCATGGAAGACACCGCCTCGACTTGATAAATCCTAACGTTGACAAAGTTGCGTCAAACGCATGGCTCAAGGGAGGAGAGTTGTTCCCTGAAACAGAAGGGTTCATGTTAGCCATACAAGACCAGGTTGTCGATACAAAAAATTATCGAAAATACATTATCCGTGATCTTACACAAAACGACTGCCGCCACTGCCACAGTAGTCCTGAAACAATACAGCATATAACCGGCGCTTGTAGATCCATAACGCAAACAGATTATAAACACCGACATGACCAAGTTGCCTCCATTGTACATCAATATCTAGCTATTAAATACAAATTAATCACTGACAAAACTGCATACTATAAATATACACCTGAAGTTATTCTGGACTCTCCTGAGTATAGGCTGTATTGGGACAGGACTATACTAACCGACAAGACTGCACACCACAACCGACCCGACATTACACTATATGATAAGAAAAAAAAAGCCGTATATCTAATTGACATTGCAATCCCTAACACCCACAACATTACTTCTACTTTCACCGAAAAAATAACTAAATATACAGACCTGGCTATTGAACTCAAAACACAGTGGCGCGTAGATACCGTTAAAACAGTCCCAGTTATAATTTTTTCTACAGGAATCATACCTAGATCACTACACTCTAGTCTAAAAATGTTAGAAATTCACCCACTTACCTTTATTCTTATGCAAAAAGCTGTTATATTAAATACTTGCCGTACTGTCCGTAAATTTCTCTCTTCTACTTCTACTGACTCTTGAAAATCTTTCCTCTTCTTACTGTTTGCGTTTGGCCACAAGCCCGCGTAATCAGGAAAACCCCAAAATCATATTTGGGAGAACAATTAAAACAAAAAAATAAATAATAATAATAATAAAATGTTTTATTAATTTTCTCCACAAAAACATCTTAGTTACTCTAACATAAAAGGTAATTAGTATATACATATTTGTAGTCAATAAAACAAAAGATTTGGAGAACTGGTGCCCGTGCTAGGTTTCCGAAGAACCTGTATTACGGGTCACCAGGACTCGTCACCAACATAGTAAATAATTGAAAGCAACATTATCATAACAGAGAAATACAAAAAAGAAAAAAATATGTAATAAAAAAAAACCGTATAAATAAAGAATGTAAAGAAAAAATAAATAAATAAAATTTAACCTAGTTAAATGCTTAGTACAAGTAAAACCATCACGATAACATTTCATTGTAACTAGAAAAACACAATTTTAAATGCATTCATAATCAATAGAATTGATTAATCTTTCTTCGGCCATAATTTTTGCAGGGCAATCAGGGTCACCAGTTTTGTGTTTGCACGGTTTTTTGTAGTGCATGCATGTTGCACATTTCGGCGGCTCGACAGTTTTCGTGCATTCTTTTAATGTGTGACCTAGTGCCCCGCAATGGCCGCAAGTGACGGAGTCAGCTCTGCATGTCTTGGCCGCATGTCCATACTGCTGACATTTGTAACATCTAGTTACTAGGGTAAAATCTCGGACAGGGCAGGACGACCAATTCACAAACACTCTGTCTCTGGTTATTATGGCTTTTCGTATATTTGGCGTAACTTCAATAATATAATTGCAAGTTTCGGAGTCCCTCTTACCCGACTTATGGCTTAGTTTTATAGAAGCCAAAAATGTCTCAAGAGAAATGCCTTGTAGATCGTCTGCTAAGTTTTGATGGTACATACAATTATAGACCTCTATTTCCTGCATAGTTGAGGGCACTCCAATTACGACTATTCTTGGTTTACGCTTATGTGGCTCATCCACGGTGAGGCCAGAAGTTGTGAGTTGCGGCGACTGCTTCAGCTTTTCTATGTCAGCCTTGGTGTCGGTGCTGATAATAACTCCACCGTTCTTCGTTTTGCGCAAACCTCTTACATGCAACTTTATTTCTTCTGGTCTAATAATTGATTGCACGAGAGTTTTTGTTTCTTCGCTCGACCTCATTTTGTCACGAGGGTATATAGCCACAGAGCTTGTATTAGCAGGCTGAATAAATTTCTGGTCAGTTTTTTTTACCATATCGGCGAAGGACACACCTCCCGAGGTAGGTTTTATGGACTCCTTGACGGTTTGTTGAAGGTCCCGAAGTTGTTGCGTTAGGTCTTGTTTTTCCTTCAAAGCGTGCATAGTAGAATGAGCTTGAATTGCTTTTTGCTTTAGAGATTGATATTGGACGACCATTTGCGATGTTCCATGGCCCACTTTTCGGCACAAATTATGAATTTTCAATTTTTGATCTGAATTCAAATTGCCTTCCGTTGAAATTGCACAAACCTCATTCAAGCACTGCTCAATTGATGTCAAACCAGTTCTGTATTTCGGGAGTAGATATGACTTGTAAAGTCTCATCCTGCAGATGTCTCCTGAGCTCAGGTTGTGGGGTCGAGTGCGTGGGTGTGGGTGGCGGACTACGTCGCGTCAACGCACTTCTGTTGAAGGGACTTCCACTATCCATGTCTCTTTTATTTTACTTTGACACACTTAAAAACCATAGTCTTAAAAACACCGTAATTCACTGTTACCGTGGAGCTATAATTTGCTTAGGTAGTATTAGGTCACGGAATTACAAATTATTGTATATTTTAATATTGTACGCGTTAGATCGCATCGCCTAATCGATGACGAGTTAGTTTAAACTTTAGTAGAATAGAAATAACTTAGAATTTACCAGCTGCTTCTCTTCCCATGCAGATCTAAGAAGCCGATCGAGGGATAGGGCCAAAATGCGTACCTATCTTATTAAGGCCATACCTGAATTTTCCGGGGTCCAGTGCTGCCTCCATTTAAAATAAATCATTTCAAAGAAAACGGAGACATCATTTAAAATTTTGCTACTATCAATTCCTAGGTTAAGCTTTACTACGCACATTTGCGAAAAACGGCCACTTTTGGCTAATGTGCGTAGTAAAGCTTAACGTTCTCATTATAAACTGTAAACAGTAGTTCATAAAATACTTTGAAGGGTTATCTAGGACTTGGTAGTAGCAAACTTTTAAATAATGTCTCCGTTTTCTTTGAAATGATTTATTTTAAATGGGGGCAGTACTGGTCCCCGGAAAATTCAGGTACCTTAATAGTTGACGCGGCTAGCAAACTATCACTATTTAGATTCCTTTTCCACCTTTTCGCCCACCATCATGCTAAATGTGGCCTATGGGTGTTGTGGCCCTGGGCTCTGTCTGCTTAGAGCCGCAACACCCAAAATGCTCTGTCTACCCAATTACGGATAAAGACGTGATAGTGTATGTACTTGTGTAAATTTCCATTGCATCTTGTAAGTAATTTTGGCGATATTCGCAAAATCATGTACCTATGATATTAATTTCATACATGGAAAAACGATGATCACATTTACATAATGCGTATTCGTCACTCGTCAGCCCACGCAATAAGCAAACAGATATTTGTCGGAAGTTAATTGCGAAAAGCCTACGCGGGCGTGGCTCAGCTCATTGACGTAATCTCATTAACTGTAATTTGTATGGAGATGCACCCGACGCGACTCGTGGAAAACAGTTTTAGCGCAGTTCTTTTCAAGACATATTCACTTTTTATTTCTTTCGACGAAATGCATACGAGTAGATAGCTTGAGAAAAACAAGTCGCGCGGCCAAGCAGCCAAATTTTTCTCGGGCGAATATGGTTCGATATTAAAAGCGCTCAGTTTCAGCTTAAATCAAAGCTAGTAGTAGTAGTAGTATATATGTACAAAAAAAAAACTGGTCAAGTGCGAGTTAAACTCGCATGAAGAGGTTCCGTACTTCTCATAGGTTTTCCTGTAATCTACAAGCAATGAACAATATTTTGTATTTTTTTAAATTTTAGTTTTGGAGATCAGGGAGTGGGGATTGGTTAATTTTCGTCTTTTTAGGGTTCCGTACCCGAAGGGTGCAATCGGGACCCTATTACTGAGACTCCGCTGTCTGTCCGTCTGTCCGTCTGTCACAGGGCTCTATCTCTTGAACCGTAATAGCTAGACACTTGAAATTTTCACCGATTATGTATTACTATGGCCGCTATAACAACAAATACAAAAAATAAAAAAAAGTTAAAAATTAAAGGGGTCGTAGTTAAAAACGGTGAAAAAACACGTTTTTTGTAAAACGTGTTTTTTCACCGTTTTTTCCTAGATCTTTATAATGGCATTAACTAGATACTTGAAATTTTCACAGATTATGTATTACTATGGCCGCATAACAACACATACTCAAAATAAAAAAGGTAAAAATTAAAGGGGGTCGTCATACAAAAAACGTGTTTTTTTAGCGATTTAAAACATTGTACGGAGGTACGGAACCCTTCATGTACGAGTCCAACTCGCACTTGCCTGTTTATTTATAAACTAGCTGGTGCCCGCGACTTCGTCCGCGTGATATTCAGTTTTATTGTGCAAATTGAAAAAATTAGTGTGTAATTTACAGTCCGAGTTTTTTTATTTTAATTCGGCACATACAATCATCATCCTAGGAGCACGACCCTCTCGGTATTGCCAGAGCCAAACTTGGCCAAAGCAGTCAAAGGATTTGGCCTACACTCTCCACGCTGGCCAAACGGGTTGGAGAGGTCTCATGATGTTTATAAGCTTTGTTTAGCTTCTGTTTTCTAAGTCGCTTTTTACGACATCCACGGGTAGACTTGGAGTGGTTCTATTCTACTCTGCCTGGAACCACACGGCATCATACATTACTCGTATGTTATACCTATCTTTATACACGACAGCAAAAATAACATGACATTAATAGTTTTATTGTTGCTTGGTCTCATACCTACCCCTATATAGATTACCTACAGGGTAACCCTAGGGTTTTGGAAAAATCGTTTTGATGTCTTTCCAAATGCCATGTGGGACATCCAGGATGATCAGTTTTCAATCATTACGTATATTATGCACACCTCGCTGAACGTTTTCTTTTTTTATTTTAAAGTAAAATTTGATTTTATTTCCTAAATCGAAAATCGGAATCGACTCATCTACTTACTTTGACAAACAGAATTTCGTAATAAACTCAATTTCACGCGAAAAAAGTCGCAGGCTACAAATATCTTGATAAAATAGTATTTTTGTTAATTTTGTAGGGCAGTTAAGCTTTCGAATCGGCCCTTCTAATGATATTTTTACATAGGTCACTAGATAAGTTCTGCAATACGGCTTTATTTATTACAATCTTTCAAAATAATTCCTATCACAGTTAATACAATTATTTATTCGTAGAAACCAATCATCAAAAATTTGCTTCCATTTTTCTTTTGGAGATCGGAGCAAGCCTGGTCCCAAACTGCTAGTAACTCCGAGTCGCTGGCAAATCTTCTACCCTTAAGCTGATCCTTAATGACTGGAAATAGACCGAAGTCACAGGGCGCAGGATCAAGACTGTACGGAGGATGTTCAAGCAGTTTTACTCCAACATCTTGTAAAAAACTTACAGTTTCACGCGACCGGAGCATTATCGTGACGAAAATGCCAATTATCGAATCTTGAATTTGGACGAAGTTCTTTGAGTTTTTGAATAACCTTAGGCAAACATTCTTTTGTGTATCAAGAGGCTGTAACTGTACGCTGACTTTCCAAAACTATTCGATCTAAAATTCCTCGCCTTGTGAAAAATACAAGCAATCATCTTTTTTTTTACTGACCGAGATTTTCGCACTTGAATCGCCGTAGGTTCATTTTCAAACAACCAAATCTTGTTCTTACTTTTGGAGGGCACATCAAAATAATATAGCCAAGTTTCATCACCCGTGACGATATTATTTACGTAATTATAAGTTCCATTTTCGTACTCTTTTAACATTTTCTTACACCAATTCACTCGGCATATCTTTTGTTTTTCTTTTAAGTCATTGGGCAACCAGAGTGTACAAAGTTTTTTCACTCCAATAATATCGTGCAGAATTTTATGAATGCTTGGTGCACTAATCTGCAGGATCTCTTCTATCTGCCTATAAGTTATTCGACGGTCTTCCATTATCAATTTTTAACTTTTTCCACATTTTCTTAGTGCAAACCTCCGTAGGACGTCCTGACCTTGGAGCGTCTTCTACACTAAAATTACCACGACTAAATTCCCGATACCACCGATAAATCGTTGTACGATGAGGGCAGTTCTCTTTGAGCACAGAACTCATTTCTTCCACACACCCATCAATTGAGAGACCACGCGCGAAGGTGTACCGCATAATAACACGCAATTCGCCCTTTGACCACTCAGTCATTTTAATAAAATCAATATTAATTGCAATAGTAATTGCTAATGAGTGACTATTGAAAAATTATGTATGTACCGTCGCATAATAAGTGTCATTTTGTAATAAAACTATTCTCTTCTACCCACAATTCAAAATATTGTTGTATGTATATGCATTTTTTAACAGGCGAGCGGCGTAATAAAAATAACCTTAAAATGATGATAACTTTTCCCCCTGATCTCCGATTTTGATGAAACAAAGCCTATATGTTGCTTCGAGATAAGCCTAATGTATTATTGAAAACCGCGTGAAAATCCGTTAATAATAAAAATTTCGAAGATTAGCGAGAACATACAGACTGACAGACAAAAATTATTATTATTTTTTTTTTTTATTCAGTTACTCTTTTCTAATCGCCTTATTAAATCTACACTAATATTATAAAGAGGAAAGATTTGTACCTATTTTTGTATGTTTGTATGTTTGTAATGAATAGGCTCAAAAAGTACTGGGCCGATTTAAAAAATTCTTTCACCGTTGGAAAGCTACACTATCCCCGAGTGACATAGGCTATGTGTGTACCACGGGCGAAGCCGGGGTGGACTGCTAGTTATATATATATATATATATATATATATATATATATATATTATATAGCATTTTAAATGTACAGACACGCGATTTTTACTGTTTTATTATATGTATTTATGAATAAAATCTAAACTATTTATTTGACAATAATAACAAAAAAATATTTGAGATCTTCATAATGAGCCCTTTCAATTAATATATGACACAGTAATGTTTGCAAAACTTTTTTTTTAATTTCCAAAACCCTTCCTTATTATATATTACACACCAAGTATAGTATCTATTACCTCATGTTTACTTGTTGCTGGAATACGGTAGACTCTAATCTCCCTCTACTTTTCCATTTCCCAGACTGCAATCTCCCACACACTCCATATCCGATATACGTGCTCACCTGGTTTCTCGAGCCTGGTACAGGTTTAACGAGGTCTGACGTGGCTGCACTGGAAAAACGGAGGCGATAGGCACCTATATCGGCCCGTGGCTGTAAGTGCAGTCACGTCCATTCCAAGGTGGACTTAGTTCCTACGCTCTTGCTGCGAAACGCTGGCTGGGTGGGCACAGAACTGAACTGAAAACTGAACTTTGTCCCCTGAAAATTACCCATATTTAATCACTTTGCACGTCTGTATTTGGGTCAAAGGATAACACCATCCTACCAAACATCTGATTTGGTCTAGTAGATTCGGAGCAAATTGGCTGTGACAGACGGGACGGATAGACGCACGAGTGATCATATAACGGTTACGTTTAAAAAAAAATTGTACGGAACTCTAAAAAGAACGGAGAGTATACTTCTAAATTAATATTTATGAATTATGAATATTCATTGACGCGCCATTCAAACAAAGAGATGTTTGCAAAAAGTCGAGATGTCAAAGTGTATTTTAATGTGACATTTGAATGAGCTGCGAATGCCGTGACATCTCCCACGCGGAAGACGGAACTCGTAATAAAATAGTACTCGTATATCACCGTAATTATTGTAATCTCACGCGCAGACGAGGTTGTGGTCTGTGTTGTGGAGGCTGCATTTAAAAAATTCTTTGTTACTGTTGCCAATAAAATCCTTTGTTTTGTTGAAGTAGCAGTAACCGCGTTTTGAATGTGTAGTTCATCCTTGCGTAGTTACTATGAGCTTATTAAATAAAGCCTCCGTGATACGTGTACACGTACAGTTCGTTTGTTCAATTGTTTGGGAACCGTGTGCTTAGCAGTTAGCCTCCTGTGGTCTAGGCATGTCGGCACTAATAATCTTAAGCGCACGGGCAACAATTTCTTTTTTTTAACACATGAATTGGACTAGCGGCTAGCCCTAAAGTTAGTTTAAACTTGAATTATGAAATACTAACTTAACGATAGTATATTTTATAATATATACATATATAGATAATAGGATCGAACCCAGAACCTCCGGATGTAAGCAGCACCTCTGGTTGCGGCGTGACCCTAGGCGCTCAGGATTCATGAAGGGCTG
The DNA here is from genome assembly GCA_963576875.1 of Acrobasis repandana. Taxonomy (NCBI): domain Eukaryota; kingdom Metazoa; phylum Arthropoda; class Insecta; order Lepidoptera; family Pyralidae; genus Acrobasis; species Acrobasis repandana. Next base: position 18,479,449 of record OY756225.1, read on the forward strand.
ACATTGAGCCTACGATATGGTAAACTCTACTGTAAGTTGTAACCCACATACAGTAAATCGTGTGCTTAGCTCGTGAGCCTAGGCACTAATAATCCTCGGCGCGCGCGCATCAGTATGCAAGCAGCACCTCTGGCTGCAGATAGGCCCTGGGCACTCAGAATATATCTGGAGCCCACATTGAGCCTACTGACCGACGATATGCTAAACACTACTGCACGTACATACACTAAACCGTGTGCTTAGCTCTTGAGCCTAGGCACTAATCATCCTCGGCGCGCGCGCATCAGTATGCAAGCAGCACCTCTGGCTGTAGCGCGGCCCTGGGCGTTCAGGAATCATGTGAAGCCGACATTGAGCCTACTGACCGATGATATGTTAAACACTGCTGCACAAAGTCACATACCTTGCTCATTTATACTTCAAATTGTCTGCTGAAAGAGCACTATAACTCCCCTTGTTGTTTCCAGCTACTTCCATCTTCAGCTACTTCTTTCCAATCCTTGTGAAAAGCAGACAGGTCGTCCCTCGATCTCATCTTAGGCTTTCCCCTTGGACGATTCCCGTCTCCTGGAGTCCATATAGTAGTTATGTGAGCCCATCTTTCTGGCACCATTCGGCAAACGTGACCCGTCCAGTCCTGAGTCGTAAAGAGTGCCACACTGAAATGGGACTGGGCGGATCACATTTAAATAAATCTGAAAAGATAAAACTGCAGAATATCAGCGCTACAGTGCTATGCGGTGCAGCATCATTCAAGTAAAAAAATAATGTCATTATAACAATAAATTGACTAATGAGAAAATTAATGCCCTTGTAAAAAAACGTGTGAGGTGCTTTCTACGACATTATTTTTTTATCCCAAGCGTGTTTTTTTTTTATTATAATTTATTTTAAGTATCCTTTGACCTTCTCGAACAAGTTGTTGCGAGGATGTCATGCATATTGTGACAAAAGATTCCTTTGAAAGCGCCGGAATTCCTGTACGAACAATTGTCAAAGGCTCGCATCTCCGGGAGACCGGGAAGATTGGATTCTAGAGCTATTTCCGCTTCCGGGAACATCCCATCCAGTGAATGCTTGTAGCTTTAACCTCAATAAAGACATATTGAGCTCAACCACAATTGATCTTGTACAATGGATTTCTTAGATTTATGTTTATATTAAATCTTTTCGATTACGCATGCTGCTGATATTTTTGAAACTGAAACTGACCAACTTATGTTTAACAACTTTCACGAAATCCAAAAAAAATATTTGGATTTTCATACAAATTTACTCGATCAGCTGATCAGTTTGTATGAAAATTCAATTTTTTAGTTTCGTGAAAGTTGATGACCAAAAGTTGTTCACTTACATAGGGAGAGAGGTATTGCGTTCTTTCATTAACACGATGTATATGTAGTAATGAAATATTTTTGCTTATTACATTTTTACTACATTTTATTTACTTGCATCTAAATTATTAAAATAATTTAATAAACCGTCACTCATGAACCACCGTAACGAACATAACAGACCGTGATTGCAAACGTATAAGTACTCGTATATGCTTGAACTAGTGTAACCACTTAATTTTATATGCTTACATGCAATAGTTACATAATTTATTAATGATGTTTTAGTTACCGGAGTCACTATTCTGCCACAATACATATATTAAACAGTAGCGTGACTCGGCCGTATCCTTGAAATTTATGCCTACGGCTGGTCGAGCGCCCAGGGTTGGCGCTCTCATAAACTAGGTAAGCAGACGTGTGTACATTTTTATTGGAAGTTTTATGTTTAGGAATAAAACATATTTAATTTAATGATTATTTATTTATTAATTACTGTTGTAAATTGTAAATATTAAGGTTGGTAATATACAACGTGGAAAGGACCTGGTTCACCTGGTTCCGTGGGCAATTTTCCGCGCCTAGGCTCTTCTTTTAGGCCCCTTGCACGTGAGGGAGGCATCGACATTTTTCTGTGTCTCCCCTTTTGCGGGCTGTTTTTCGTTGTCACTCGAGCCAGCCCAACTCGTCGAGGAAGCGGAGCAATGCAGAGGGTGAGCTGCACGCGTCCGTCAGCGTACTTGGAAATCCCAGGTACTCCTCTCTTGTTGATGCAACGCACGGACACTGCAGTATCACGTGCTTTGCTGTTTCTTCTGCCTCCATGCAGCCTCTGCATAGGGGGCTGTCGGTTATGCCTATAATAAATAGATGTTTGTTTAGAGTACAATGCCCTGTTAGTAAGCCTATCATTTTTTTGAGCTTTACCCTTGCAAGTGTGAGTAGTCGGCGTGAGTACCGTGGATTCCACTCTGGGATGGCTTCCCTTGCTTGCCGACATTTTCCTAGGGTGTTCCAGGCTTGTTGTTTTTCATTGTTAGTGTTAGTTTTGATCCAGGAGCGAATTTGGTTGAAGGGGATGGGGGCACGCGGTGATGGTCCTATAGGTACCATGCCCGAGCCCCTCCTGGCCAGTTCGTCTGCTGCATCATTGCCCAGTGAGCCGCTGTGGCCTTTGATCCATTGGATTGTGACCTTGTTGTTATACTTACAGATTTGTTCCAGTGCCTTGTGGCATTCTAGAGTTAGTGCAGAGTCGATCATCGGGTTCCTCAGAGCATGAAGGACTGCTGCGCTGTCGGTTAAGATACGAATAGACATGTCCGTTACCTTTAACCTGTTGATCTTCGCCGCGGCATGGGATATGGCTACACATTCAGCCTGGTAAATGGAGTTTTCCTTACCCAAGGCCGTGGCGTAGTAAATATTGAGGTCGTGTGAGAAGACACCAGCTCCTACTCCTGTGCTCGTCTTCGAGCCATCGGTGTATACTCTTACCTCATTGGTATTTGAGTTATCATTATTGTCTTCATGTAATTGTATCTCATATTTCTTGTCGAACCAAAATTGTTTTTTGATTCTGTCGTTAATTGCTCCCATTAGATTTGATGAGCACATAGCTGTTGATAGTATTGTTGTGTGAGGAGAGCCTGAGTTCTTTTTCCAAAGGCCTAGGGTCCAAAGTATCATGGCTGCAATTTGTGCCTCTTGTTTTATATGAAGGTGCAGTGGGGTGATGTCCAGTATTACTTCCATAGCAGCCGTTGGGCATGTTCTCATCCCGCCGCTTATGCTTATGGAAAGGACATACCCGTATAAATCGAACCACGGGCTATACTAGATCACTATAGTATAATGAAACTAAAATAACAGCCAAAATAAAAAATAAAAATCGGCTTTTCTATACAAGAGTGCAGCCGCCCGGGTGATTTGTATAGGAATATCGATTTTTAGGGTTCCGTACTCAAAGGGTAAAAACGGGACCCTCCGCTGTCCGTCTGTCTATCTGTCTGTATGTCTGTGTCATTCACCAGGCTGTATCTCATGAACCGTGATAGCTAGACAGCTGAAATTGATGTATTTCTGTTGCCGCTATAACAACAAATACTAAAAAACAAAATTAAATTTTAAGGGGTCCTGTCAAGTTCAACTCGCATTTGGCCGGTTTGTCTCGTTGTATACCCGGCGGTCGCTTTTTCGTGGTAACAGTGCGTTACCCTGGTAGAAACATACCGAATTTGATAGTTTGGCTTGGTATATTCGATATATTGTCGGTAACGTCTTGTAAATGTACGTCAAAGTGTAAAATTTAAGCCGGCTTGCGACGTGGCAGTGCGTAATTTTGTAACCCGAAGATAGCTTAGCGGCCGTGTAAACGACGCTTGACTGTGTGCGTGCGTCGATTCGGGCGTTAGTATGGAGTGCTTCTACTGTTTAATATATGTATTGTGATTCTGCTGTCAAGAGTTCAAGACATCCGGCATAGTTTGTTTGTCATTACTTTCGACCTTATAGGTATAAGACCTGCACTCGAGGTAATGATAGGATGCACGCATTATTAGCAAAAAACGCAAGCCTCTACGGCAGGAGCACGGGGCCCTCTGTACTACCTCATCTGCCAGGCCAGAGGAATTAGCCTATGCTCTGCATGCTGGCCAAGAAGGGTTAGATCAATCTTTATTGGCGTTATAAGCCTAGTCTAGCTTGTATTTTCTAAGTCGCCTTCTACGACATCCACGAGAAGACTTGGAGTGGTCCTATTCTACTTTGCCGAAGCTGTTCTTAATTGATGAAAATAAAATAAATTTGAAAATTATGCAAGCTTTTCACTAGAGTGGCAAGTCGCAACTGAAATCTCCAGTCTGCAATTCCATGCTCTTTTGTTGCAAAACAGAGTGGCATTCTCACACGTCTCGGCCGTCAGTGATGTCATGTGTTGACTTTAATGATGACTTGACGAGGTTAAGCAATCCGGAAAACGAAGCAGATTTTCTGTCATTCTGTTTAAAAGTAGGTCGTCGTTTGAAATTATTAAATACAGATACGTGTGTGCCGTTGTCTTCCGGCCATGAATAGGACCTCTCCATCTCTTCCTGTGGATGTCGTAAAAGGCGACTAAAGGACTAAGCACGAACATTTCGTGCTACAACTGCATTCCCAAGGAGAGTTGACGTTGGGCGGCGGCCGGTTTTAAAACTTTTTGGTGCCCCCACACTGCTGTTAAAATGTTTACAAACATTAGTAAACATTTTCTAAATTCAAATATTATAACTTATATAATAATTGTAATGTTTGTTATTTTAAGTATTATTGTTTACAATTACAATAATTAATATTAATAACAGTATTTAATTTTTATGTTATTTTTATTTTGTAAACATTTTTTAACAGCAGTGTGGGCCCGCACCATTTCACAAATGCATCCCCAAAGAGCACTTATAATTTAATTGTAATTAAATAGACTTTTAATTTAAATATTATAGAGGGTTGAAAATAAGTAAAACTTTTGTAATTATCAAGACAAATGTAATAAGCCCAAACTCAATGGGGATGCGTCGTTTTATTACAGGGTTCCTAAAGCCACCTTCCGGCCCATCATCAGATCAGCTTGTCATAATAATAAAGCATTGTCATCTGATTTTTCTATTCTTTTATTCTATTGCAATAGAAAGATGTATCTCAGCCTACAAACAAAATAATCATAATATAATTTTACAAGAAATAACACTTACAACACCGTTTACACGTATAACAACATCGCTGTGCTAAATAAAATATGGAATGTAGGGCAAAGCAACGCAAACTGGTATTATTTCTGGAGGCTCGGCATATTTCCGTTCCCTCGAACTCGTTATTATTCTAGTATCTCGCATGTGGCTCCAGGGCTTTAGGACCTTATACACCCGTTCATATTACATTTATAGCGCCGACCGCACAAAATGCCAATAGCACAGAAGGATACTTTTATAGTCCATTCGTTCAATGCCGTCGGCGTGCCTTCAAAGCAGCGTTGGCTTTTTCAAATTCGCTCGCCTCGTGTATATGCTCTCTATTTCGCATGTATTTCGGCGGGTGCGACGCAAACTTACCATTCGCAACTCGTCCAAATCGCAACTTGTCCCATTCGCAACTTGCCCCATTCTCAACTCGTCCCATTCGCAGTTCGTCCCATTTGCAGCTCGTCCCATTCGCATCTCGTCCCGTCCGCAACTCCTATTCTTTATATTTTTCGCAACTTGTGGGTTTTTCTTGCGACACGAATGGCTTGTGTGTAGTAAGGGCTGGCTGCTAAACCACATAACACACTTTAATCGCAAATTAAAGCCAATACATTAAAAATAATCTGAAAATATATAGAATTATTTTTGTTTAACTTGTGTATTCGTATTTTATTTCATAAAATCTTACTACTTACTTAATCTAACTGTAAGTGTCGCATCTCTTACGTCTTTATATTTTCCCGCCTAACTAGTAACATTAAGGCGAAGATATAGGCAAATGGCCTTGAAGTGTGAAATAAATTGTTAACTCGTAAATATGGTGATAATTTTCATATTTCTCTACGTCATGCACTAGATAGCCCTTTAAATTATTTTATGAACTGCCGTTAAAACTATTATTGGTGATCCGTCTAGCTTTAAAACTTGCCGTGGCCACTTTTAGCGGAGGCAAGTTTTAAAGCTAGATGGACTAATGTAAATACTTTCAACGGTGGTTTATAAAATAATTTAAAGGGCGATCTAGTGCATGACGAAGAGTAATATGGAAATTATCTCCATATTTACGAGTTAACAATTTATTTCAAATGAGGGCGCCACTTCAAGGTCATTTGCCTATATCTTCACCTTAACAATGCGATTTTGACCTTTATGAGTTGAAAACACAAGAACGGTCACGGCTCAACTTAGGTTTACCTACGTGCTATAAAACAATTAAAGTGCATTGTATTCATCCTTCTTTATTTTAATAATAAACGCTAGTAGATATGTACGTACAGGTGCTGCAGTAGGTATAAGCCAGATAAAATATAGTTTTAAAACACATGTTATACCTCGGTATATTATTGTAGACATGTCAAAAACTCAAAAACAGACGAGTAAATTGTTAATCAATATTAAGTAATGATACTTAATTAATTAATTTAAAATGGCTGACTCATGTAAAATAGTCGAAAAAAAGAGGGTGAAGCCGCGGGCAACAACTAGTTTTACGTCTTGCGACTGGCTGAACAGTTCCTTTTTTTAATTTTTCCAGTACAAAAATCTTGAAATGATTTACAAAAAAAACATTTACGCATGTGGAATTAGTACCTACATGTAGGGTGGGTACATACTTTACAGGCAGTATGATGCATGTTGTTTATAGTCATAAAATTGCGAGAAATCATCCAATGCTTTCTCGAAATTTCCCTTCTTACTCAAATCAAGACAATCTTATTATGAATCATTTATTTACAATTACAAATCAGCTACATTCATCGTCTTTTCTTCAGGTCATTTTCCTTGATCCTTTCAGTCAATCGTATCGAGTTCATTAGTCGGGGATGCCTGCGGTCTTAGCACGGGAATTTAAACCAAATATCTATACATATCTTTCCTCTGTAGAAATTTATATGACAAGATAAAATTAATAAATGGAAACATAGTAAAATGTCTCTCTAGCGCCGACGGCCCTTCACTGGAATATTTGTTGGATTCATCAAAAGATGGCTCCAACTCTAAAGTTTCGTAATTACATTTTTTTTTTGCGTTATTTTTAAACTTGAATAGGTTATTTATTGTCTAAAGATGCCTTTCTCCATGTGTAAATGAAAACATAAATTTAATTTTAATTTAATGAAACATTTGTTTAAAATAAGATTGAAAATTGTTTAACTGCGTCTTATGTGGGTCTAGCAAATCGCCAACCGTCGAAATGTCTACTTTGACCTTTCAAATGTCGCACGGGAGTTAGGCATGGGATAAAAAACGTTTAATGAATTAAAGATCTATCAATTTTGTCTATGTTGAGTCATATACATTACGCGAAATGCGACAAACTACAATATATGTCGCCGTAGCCATACTACCCCTGCTGGACCAGATAACTTTTTCTGAGTTTCTAAGACACGTGTAAACCTTTATGTCTCTTGTAGGTATTAGTTATCTTAAGTCTTATAAAGGCCCTTTACAGAATATAAAATATTTTACGCCGGCTAAAGTCAAAACCGTAAAAGAAACACATGGATTTAAAAAAGGAAAAATATATCCTTTCACTTCGATCAATTAATTTGAATATTGATGGTCAAGTGAATATGTACTCGTATACCTAGTTTAAACTTTTAGGTCAGTAGGCTCAAATCAACAGCACAACACAATTCGTGCAAACATTGTGTGTGCTTTAAAGCCATTCCCATTATGTCCTGCGGTCGATTCCAATCACAGAAAATCTTAGGAGACAATCGATCGGAATTGGAGCCGGTTTCTTGCGCCTTTATTGTTTATCCAACTGTACAAGGACGTGTCTGCAGACACATGTCGATTATACGCCAGGTATGTCTTAATGGACAATAATTTTATCACGCACGGTGGGTATGTTAGGCAAGTGCGTCATCTGGAATTTAAATGGAAATTAAAAACAATTAATTTTTCTAGCCATATATGTAAGTATTAGCGTATGTGCTTAGAAGAGCAAATATAATTCAGGCAATAAGTCAATACTCATTAAAAGCTTCAAGCAAAGATTATGCTTCTAATCTTTGCTTGTCTCTGGATGCAGATTTTTATGCTGGGCTATTATTACTATTTCATATTTCCAGCGATCTTAGGCGACTAACTGGTTTTGATGTTCGTTGACTTTTCATAAAATGTTTGATGGGTTTTTTAATGCTATTAGATGACCCCACCTCGTTTGAGACCGACCATGTCAACTCTTGCCTTCTATCTATTGTACCCTGAATCACTAAACGATCTATAATTTAATTCTGTATACTTGACTCAACCAGCAAAACCGGATTGCATTCATTGGACCATTGGGTCTTCTTCTAACACATTCGTCAGGTCATGTCCCCTTTTGCGCTCCCAAGTCAAAGGACAACGTAATCATCAAAGTTTTACACGGTAATACCTTGATATATGAACATCCACCGCAGTTCTTCATTCTGCTAGAGACCATGATGGCTGAACTTTTGTCGAAATATCTGGCTCAAACTAAAATTAATCGCGGTAAGTACCGTAATGTTAATAAATAACACCTTTTCTGTTTAGTTTACCAAAATCAATTTTGGAATGTATTTATTTTTCGAACTAATATATCCATCTTCCGACATCGTCATCGCCAATTGTCTACGGACTATTTTAACATACTTCCTGATTGATATCATAGTCATAGGACAATACGGTGATACAATAACAGTGAAGGTAGATCATGCGCCGAGTGATGTATTGTCGACATACAAATTATCGTACGATGTGAAAAACTATTCATAGTCCATCCATCACATAGTGATGACAGGCAATGTTGTAATTTACCATTTTATTAACACATCAGAATATGATGAAAACGTAAAACGTAAATGTGAAACTTGCGGCACCTAATTTAATGCATCTGCTAATTGTAAAGTTGAAAAATTTTAAGGTATCTTCAATGAAACATATCTTGGGGAGATATATGAAAAGTGTAGGAAAAATGCAAATATTTTTTTACTTAAATCGACGAGCATTAATTAATTTGATTAACACCTAGTAATTTGTTTAATTAATTTACTGCCCGGGGGAAATTGCTGTAAATATTTGTTATTTGATGAGAATATACCGGTTTATCTTGTTTGCGTCAAAATTAGACAACTCAAACAACGTAGAATAATTTAAGCGTGTTTTATTTTCGTAATGTGTTCCGCTTCTGTTGGTATTTTTAGCTCCTGTTTACGCAAAATAAGCCATGTTTGGCGACCTCTTAAAGGTGATGCGAAGCTTCTGTATTGATCGTTTTGTGTGTGTCAGAGTTCTAATTATTATGTGACCTCTTTAGGGCCTTACCGAAATTTTCCGGGTTCCAGTGCTGCCCCCATTTAAAATAAATAATTTCAAAGAAAACGTAGACATAATTTAAAATTTTGCTACTACCAAGTCCTAGATAACCTTTCAAAGTATTTTATGAACTACTGTTTACAGTTTATAATGAGAACGTTAAGCTTTACTACGCACATTTGCCAAAAGTGGCCGTTTTTCGCAAATGTGCGTAGTAAAGCGTAACGTTCTCATTATAAACTGTAAAGAGTAGTTCACAAAATAGTTTAAAGGGTTATCTAGGATTTGGTAGTAGCAAAATTTTAAATGATGTCTCCGTTTTTTTTTTAAATGATTTATTTTAAATGGGGGCAACAGCATTTTCCGGGGTCCAGACCCCGGAAAATTCAGGTACGGCCTTAAATAGTTATTTTTAGAAAAACTGTTTTCCTGTGTTTTCTTTGTAATCATTGACAGTATTAATTTGTAAAATATAGATGGATGACACAATATTATATATATTAATTAATTTAAAACGAGTATTTATGTGTTCTTAATATATTCTTTACATTCGTGTCATTATTTTGTATCATTTGATTTATTTCATGTCAATCACATATACGGGAGTGGTCGTTCAGAAGACAGTGAGATCATAATAAATAGGTCCCTTGACACGATCGCTCAAATTTTTACACGTTATTTGTTTTTCAAGTATATGCCTCGCTAAGTCTTTAAATTCGTGTGGGTTTATAACGTATGCTATGCTATGATTTCCTGTATTTAATGTGAATTTCCAATTCAAACAGTGTCCAATTGTCTGTGTATACGTACTTCGTCAGGTGTCCCAAATCGATTGGATCAGTTTATCGGATCCGCTATTCGCTGGAATTGAATATTGGTCATTCACACGGTGACACGAGGGAAGCGAAGCTTAAACAAAAATCTACAGTATAATCGTTTTACCAATATATAACACAATTTTTCTAGATTCTATTAGTTTAATGTTCAAGGCTAATATTTTTGTGCCAAGATCGCAGACTTAAAAAATAAAAGTTCAAGACGTTTATTTACGGTCCAAGTACAAAGCAAGCGTTTTTATTTCTTGAAAACTAGTCTTTGTTTATAGCCTTTGTAGTACTGAAATCTTTTCATGTTTTTGCTGAAATTGCACAAACATTAATAGGCAACAACCCTAAATGGAGAATGGAACGTGATTGTCATTCTACTCACGAGCAAGCCTTATCACCAGGTATAAGTAAATCCAGTCCGTGTTCTTTTCTAAATCTCGATTTTGTTTGCACGGTACAAAGAACATTTTAGATTGTTTTATAAGATACGGTGCATTGCATGCGACCGAAGCGGCGAGACGCTCCGGCGCGATGTCTGCCTTCGATTTTTATTGTCGTCTCAGCTGATATGCTTTTGTTTCCAGTTCTATACATAGTATTAAAATGACCAGCACATTAACTCTATTTCAACGTAATAAGGACGGTCAGAAGATAAAACATTGCATTTTCTGACTGTGCCTTGTTCATTCGAGGTTTACTATGTTTTGTAATGGATACCGCATGCGCTGTTTCGTTTTCCGTTTTTAAGTTGTCCAGGCGTTCGTCATAATTATATTCCAATTACCGATTAATGAAATGACCGAATGATTCATTAATAGTTAAACGGAGGTTCTTATGAATGTTGTTAGTTCACCCCACGTTTGTTATGTTTTCATTTAAAAGGTCATCGGTATTTGTCACGTTTGTTGCATATCCGTGGATTGTTACAATAACAATAGTTATGCTTAGTATTCGTGGTATGTTATTTACATTTGTTTTAATTCTAAGATTACATTCACGTGCAAGCTCTTTGTTCTTTGAGTGTTTATTATGTTTATGTCAACATTATTATACGAATTTAATCTTTATCTTCATTATAAATCGTAGCAACTCAAGTTAATGCTGAAAATGTAACTATATCATCTCGGTCGTACAAGATATTACGATTCCGGGTCAACGAAACAACGAGAGGCTTTCGAGAGGTAATAATACGTTACGATTTTATTGCCAGAGAAAACAAAGGAAAGCCATAAGTTCAACGCGCAATTTCGTCATTTCATATAAGTACTTTTACAAATACTTTGCTGGTTATTGTCTATAGACAATAACCAGCAAAGTATTAAATAAATACTTTGCTGGTTATAATAATGTAGGTATACCTACATTATTTATGATATGACATACTTATATCCTCTTTGTTCATGTAAGTATCCAAAAGTTTTCTCTTTTTACACGATTTTCCCATAAAAAGGAATGTTTTGAGGGTTCATGTATTTATGTAAGTTTCTTTATTTTGCCATAACTTTGAAATGCCTGAACTGGATGTATGAGTGACAAAGGCTGTAATTTTTTTATTGGAATTGGTAATAAAGCTGCCGCATTTTTTTTAAATAAAATTGACTTGTTTTTCCTGTGATTAAGAAGTTGTACTAAAATGTTAAATAATGCACAGAAGTTTCCTGGTATTATCTTTGTCATGTTCAGCTTTAGACCTTCATTTGCAAGACTAGAGATTCTTAATAAAGGTGAGCCTGGGTTGACCAAACCGGTTAGTGCGTCGTCAACAATTGATCAACAATGTCCATTCTTAAACCTGTAGCCAACATCGTTTAGGATTGATTAGTGTAGCCTTGAGCAGTAGTAGGTAGTCTATCCAGGGAGAGCCGTACTTGCCCAATGTTGAACCCAGTGTCGAGTTTTGTCTGTGAGTTTTCGAAAAACACCAGGTGTTCTACCTGTTGCCTAAACGTTATCCCAACTAATATAATAAATGCGAAAGTGAGTTTGTATATTTGTTTGTTTGTTTGTTACCTCTTCACGCTTTATCTACTGAACCAATCTTCTTGAAAATTCACATACTCATAGTTAGGAGTACTGAGAAGGACATGGGTACCTTTCATCCCAGAAAAAAGTAACGTTCCCGTGGGATACGCGCGCGAAGCCGCGGGCAAAAGCTAGTTTCCAATAATTGTTGCGTAGGTAGGACAATAACTTTGACAGTTCTCGCTGTCAATATCATCAAATTTTTAGCAAGTTATGGTACCTGACCTTTCAATGCTGGCACACTTTGAAATCACCATCATTACTCGTGTCGTCACTGCTTCTTCTTCTTGGTGTTCATCAAAAAGACTTGTGTTCTCGATAGTGAAAGTGCAGTACTTTGCCAGTTGCAATAGGGATGTGGACTGGGTTCGAAAAAAATTGTTTTATTTAGTCCGTCAGTTAGATTATCAGAAAAATAATGTTTTTCGGTTTATCAAAGTAGTAAAAATTCACAAAGATACAGCGCTTCGAAGTTTTCGAGTAGGGGGTGATTAACATCAATGTCAAGTGAAAAGTACTTGATTGTGACGTCATGCGGAATTGAAAATTTCAAAAATGTCTTTGTAAATTTTTGCTAATCTGAAAAAAGAAAAGCACGTACAAGCTGACTTTTGATCCACCTGCAAAATTTTTGGAGCAAGTTCAGTCCATGATACTGAACAACTTTCTATAAAAAATGTTATCAAAAATCGATAAAAATTTTTCGTCCTCCCATACAAATTTGCGCTCATTAAACGGATTTTGTATGGGAGGTCGAAAAATTTAGCAGGTGAATAAAAAGTCAGTCTGTATACAATTTTTTTAAATAATTTAAATGATGAGCTAAAAATATTTCTTTTACCCATCTCCGTATTGTAGACCTCTTCTTATCTCGGCGTCCCCTTCGCTCCTGAAACTGATGGAAATGGAACAAATAACGACCCTGACCAAATGCTCAGGAGCTACCCTTTTGTAAGTGGCATCGTGAAACGAAGGGGTTTTGTTGTTTTTCCGCAAACTACAAAGGGAACATTGGGCAGCAGCGATAATAAACTTGTTTGTTTCCTGCTCGATAAAAGCCAGATCAAGTTTTGAGGGAAATTGTTATGAAATTTTACCAGGAAAATATAAATAACATGAAGCTTAATGTAAATAATGATATTAAACTTTTTAATGGTAAAGTTAAATTTAGAAAAAAAGTGTGACGGCTAGATTTACGTTTGGTTTTTAATGTAAGACACAGATCAAGTCTTAATATCTTACGTGGTAAACAGAGTAAAGGGTCCCAAATAACCGTGCTTAGCAATAGCAAGTGCATTACGAGTACAGGTAGATTAAAAACGAGTAAGTTGCTAATTTATTAAAAACATTTGGAGTATAGCTTTAGGATGTGAAACGTGGACAATGAGGAAGAAGGACAGAGAAATAATTGAAGCATTCGCGATGTGGTGCTGAAGGAGAATAGATAAAAGAAGCTGGATGGATAGAGTAAGCAATGAGGAGGTATGTACCTACTCTAGTACATACTTTCTAAAGTGTAGGAGACTCCTACACTTTACTACACACTCCTACTAGGACTGAGAAGAAATATTTTAAAAACTCATGAATAGGAAGATTATTGGATATCTAATAATAAGACAGGACATATTTCTTCAGAATAATAGTAGGTAGAAGGAAAAATAAAAGATAGACGAGGAAAAGAAAGACCGAGGATCTAGTATTTCCAATAAATTAATGAAAAGTTAGCACTAAGGACCTATTAGGCAGGACATTAAAAGATGGCAGAGACAAGAGAGGATTTGAGTCATCTCCACTTAACTCCACCGACAAGAGCAAGCTCTTAAATTACAAGAAGAAGATGCCTATTTGTAACCGATCCGAACCAGATAAAAATTGTCAGCACTTAGTCAAAAACCTTATGAATCCATATAAGCTAACGCTATTTGTTTTGAAACTGGTCACGTAGTCATTTGCCTTCTTAAAATTTTCACTTCACAGTCGTCTTCGCGTTTCTATGTTGAAGAAACCACAGCCGCTCGAACTGATGAGTACGCAAGGTGTTTGGACACGTGTAAGTTTTGTATTCGAACAACATTTATTTATACTTCTCTCTTCCAGTTGTACAGAGGACAGTTATAATACATTAACATTTTTATGTAACTACGTAGGTTACTTCATGCTGAATTTATAGAGCTTATCATAATTTCCTTGATATTCCCATAGATATATAAATAAAAAAATTCTAAGTTTATGGATTTGCGCAAAAGAGTTTTAATACAGATTTACTTGTAGACTTATTTTTGTTTAATACTGTGTTGAAGATTATAATATTTAAATAGGTGTATTGTTCTGAAATACACAACAGAATATAAATAAAAACATAAAAAAATTCAACATAAATCCGTCATTGCTTCAATTATTTCTGTGGTTCTTTAACATTTCTTTCGGTCATGGAAAATAAAAAAAGCGGCCAAGTGCGAGTCGGACTCGCCAGTAAGGGTTCTGTAGCAGCAAGTAACAAAATATAAAAGTTCTAAAGGTAAATTGCGGTATACAATTTATGACGTACTAGCTTATGGCCGCGGCTTCGCTCGCGTATCCCACGGGAACATTACATTTTTCCGGGATGAAAGGTACCCTATGTCCTTCTCAGAACTCCTAACTATGTGTATGCGAATTTTCAAGAAGATTGGTTCAGTAGATAAAGCGTGAAGAGGTAACAAACAAACAAACAAATATACAAACTCACTTTCGCTTTTATAATATTAGTTAGGATTAAAAAAAAACTACTTACTAGATCTCGTTCAAACCAACCATGGTAATGTACGTCATATATATTTTTTTACTTTTATCATTCTCTTATTTTAGAAGATACAGGGGGGGACATTTTACCACTTTGGAAGTGTCTCTCGCGCAAATTATTCAGTTTAGAAAATAATGATATGAGAAACCTCAATATCATTTTTGAAGACCTATCCATAGATACCCCACACATTTTGGTTTGATGAAAAAATTTTTAAAGTTCCAGTTAAGTTAACTAAGTATGGGGGGTCCCCTAAAATTTATTGTTTTTTTTTCAATTTTTGTGTGAAAATCTTAATGCGGTTCACAGAATACATCTACGTACCAAGTTTCAACAGTTTAGTTCTTATAGTTTCGGAAAAAAGTGGCTGTGACATACGGACGGACAGACATGACGAATCTATAAGGGTTCCGTTTTTTGCCATTTGGCTACGGAACCCTAAAAAATAAGGCCAACGACAATCTAACAGACGCTAATCGATTATTCGACGACCGAAAATTAAAACAAAACAATTTTTTAACTCTGCCATTTTTCACAAAACCCGTACTACTGCATATCGTTGTAGACTCCAAGACGTGTTATCCAGTCACGTTGCAGGCAATATGCAGCCGTGACTCACTTAACAGTGCATTGTACATATTTTACGGATACGTATGTACGAACGTGTACGGGTAGATATCGTTTAAATAATCGTATCGATCCGGTTTTTGCATCTGTTTGGAGTTGAGTGTGTTTGCTGTTACGCACCGGTACTTTAGTTGTTAAGATAATGTATGATAATAATCATACGGGTAGGTAATGTAAGTAAAGCATATTGAGGAAATCCTGCATTTCTCCGTTGGACACAACGGTAGTCTTGTCATTATCTCCAACAATATTGTTAGCTTCCAAAATTTTAATAGCATTTTAACGTTTATTAAAAACTTTAATGTTTTTGGTTACTTCTACAGAGCTTTTTTCTTGCAATTTGCTGTCAAATATTTTAGAACAGTCTTATTTGGTTTCTATCACGTGTGGATTTTATCGAGGGTAATTTTTCGCAAATTTTATATCTCAATTTCATAACATCAAATTTAATTTATATTCTGTTATGCAGACGTTTTGGTGTCTCACTATTAATACCTGTGTAACTAAAATTATTAAATGGCAAACATTAACAACACTTAAGTTTAACTGAAAAGCGGCTATTTTCTCAAGAGAAGCACGCCCCGTAGCGGCAGCGGCAATGCTTATGACAAATTGACAAACGACAGGCAATCAGGCGGCCAAAATGGCCTTTTCTGTTGTTTAATTAAGGTGATAAATGGATTGTCTTGTCGCCCTTTTCAGGCGCTCTCGGATTTTGCGGTAAATGTGCGTAACTTGCAATTTATTTGTAGTAAAATCTTATTTGTTCAAAGTAGTGAATAAAAATTTAACCGTGATAGATTTTCTTAAAAGTTTCAAGATTTGATGCAAATAGTTATATTGATTGATCATCCGTGTGGTTCCGGGTTAGAAGAGGACCACTCCATCTCTTCCTGTGGATGTCGTAAGAGGCGACTAAATGAAGAAATGCTTCTGTATTTAAAAAACGTACATTGAACAATTATTGCTATATAATGAGTGGAACATCGAAGACAATGACAATCGGCTCCCAATTTGAATCGGCAGCGCGTCGGCCTGATTACGCGCGATTGAGCGGGTCAAGTTCAAGGCGCTCAATTGACACAATAAGGCTTCCTCGCATACTTTTTGGCCAGTAAACAATTGCTATAAACTTTTGTCTTGACCTCGAGAAGATTTTTGGTTTTTCCTTATCTGGGCTTTCTTGCTGACTTTGCAGATTTCGTCATCACTACATCTTCTAGTAAATCTGGAGTTCTTAAGTTAGTAGTTTGGGTTATACGACCATCTAAACTGATAAGCTTTTAGTTTTGTTTTGATCTGCTGAGTTACACCACTGACAGCTACAAAAACTTATTAACCAACAGAGGAAGCTTATAAGCTTGTTCTCTTTCTATCGTTTCTTTTGCCATCTGCTTTACTTTTCAGATATCTAAGATTTTGTCTGTCTGAATTGCATTCAGAGTTTTATTAGGTCTGCTATGTATCATTACTAAGTTTCCTAAATAACAACTATGTACTTGTACTACGGTAAACTCATAAACGTACACGCGATTTGTTCATATGTGGCATGATCGTTACAACTTACTGTTACTTTTCTACTTTATCGTTTCCTTCTCTTGTATTCATAATTAAATCATGCTCAGTTTATCGTCAACCAAAAATCTATATCAGTTCAATTAAGTTTGTTATTATAAGTAAAATTTTCATTGTTCTAGTTCTCGACCAAGGACAAGAAAGTAGGCAGGTGAAGCTGAGCGCCGTCGAGCAGGCTCAGGCCAGGCAGCAGACCACAGTCGAGTTTATAAACGAGGACGAAGAGGTGAGTTAGATAAACCGTCATGTATATACTCTAAAAACTAAGTAAAAAGTAGAATTTTAAGAAACAATTCTGTCGCTTTTCTGTTACCATTTTCTATTTGGCTCAAGTGGCAATTCCACAAACCAATAACCGCAGGAGGCGCCCAGAAAGTTTCTATTCGACCAATGACAAGTATTCGATTGCAATAAGCAAGTTCTCGTGTAACGGAAACGTAAAATTGATTGTGGCAAACATTTTCGCTAATCCGATCTCGACCTTCAGGTGTTGCCAACAGTTGGCTAACTATTGTGTAAGCAAGGTTAGGCCGGTGACAGCGTGGTCTAGTCACGTTTTAGACATCGTTTAACTTTGTGCGCGTATCCGAACACTTTCTATGGAAGGTGTGGATGAATGTAAATAGCTCTTGCGACAGTAACGCCATTCTAATAAGACGTTATGCATGAACTTTTTATTTTGGCTCGCAACCGGTAATTTTAATTGAAAGTTATATCATGCTCACCACATACGTGGCGACAGCTCTTTCATTAAATGTGTAATCTTAAATATTGTTGAACCATGTTTTACCAACAAATAAATATGTAACCAAATGGAAATATGTAACCTTTTGAAGAATGGGTTGACTGGAAGAGATCCCTTCTTGGGATAAGTCCGCCTTTGTACAAGTTATTTATTTTTCTCTTTGTATTAACTTGAATGTGAATTATAGAAAATATAATAAAAGTTATTTTAAAGTTTCTCTGATTAATTAATTTTTTAAAGATAATATAAGGGATAGTGTGAGGGCGAGAGAAAGAAACTAAAATAAAATAAAGTTATTAAAAGAGTGACAAATCAGGATGATATAAACTTGTAATGTAAAAAGAATGTAGAAATAAATGATTAGTTTTGAGAAAAATGTGAAAAGTCCTAGATGAGTTTTATACGGTGTTTATAAAATGTACCTATCATGTAAAAAAAAGGCGACTCGTAATAAAGGGTTCTTTATCTCCGTATAATGTTTTATAAATCTAAAAATAAAACAAGTTTCTTGTATGACGACAATGACGACCCCTTTTAATTTTTAGCTAGTTTGTTATAGTGACAGTAATACATAATCGGTAAAAATTTGAAGTATCTAGCTATTACAGTTCAAGAGATAGAACCCTGTGACAGGCTGACGGACAGACAGCGGAGTCTTAGTAATAGTGTGCCGTTGGCACACTTTGGGTACGGAACCCTAAAAATGTGACAAACGAAGATTAGTTTATGAGCTCATCACGTATAGACAGAAAATAATTGAGAAAGTAATCAAATTGGACTCGGACTGAATAAACCTGAGTAATAAAATGTAAGGCTAGATTTTGCCGGATCAGTATCATTAGTTTTTTGTCTTGAAAGTAAACATTTCTTGTAAATTACAATTTTCTCTTTAATATTCCATGACATAGCACAAATGGGGGTCTGAAAGCTGAATGCCACTCGAACTAATCTGAGATCTCGTTCTCAACAAGCGATGACTTTCACTGCTCAATTATATCGATAAGAATAATCGATATCATTAAATTTATCTTAAGCAGCAGAATAACATGAATATAAAAATTTTATACTATTAATTATTTTATTGGAACCATTAAATGGCTACAAAATTTGACTTGGAAGCATAAACAATAGAAATGATACAAGGTTTATTCAGAATATTAGTAGTTTCGTATTTCGTAGTTAACACGTTAGTCCGTCACTTGGAGGTTCTGGGTTCGAACCCCAGCCAGGGCATTTGGAAAATGCCCTTTTTCAAATTGTCTTGGGTCTTAATTAGGACTCTTAGGTATTTAGGTATTATCTATGTATGTATTTTTTTATAAAATATAGTATCGTTGAGTTAGAATCACATAATACAAGTTTAAATTTTGGAGCTAGCTCAATCAGTGTAATATGACCTTATCAATTAAAAAAAAATGTTATTAAAGTTTCCACTTACAACTTATTTTGCATAGAACCCCAACAATAATAGTAAGCAGAGATGCATCCAGACATCCAGCGTGTTACTGAGATCATGCTTAGATCGTCTTAATTGTCCTCACAAATTCTATGCATCCTTTAAATTAATTTAAGCCACAGGAAATGAAGGTAATGGAGAACGAACTAAGAACAATGGATTTGAAAAGAAGGGGAATAACCCAAAAGCAAAAAAACTGGTCAGATTTATGCTAAATGCAGAATACTACATAAAATTGTTTATTTACAGCCCCTAGATTATTATATCATCGCTACACTTCAACGTATAAACTTGAGCTATATTACCACATCTATTGATAGGAAATGCATTTGTAGCGGCTGATAAGGCTTACGCAATTCTCCGATTAGATTATTACCAGTATGTGGCACAGTGGACACATTTATATGCGAACCAGAGCGCGCGTAGGTGTCCACGCCAGACCAGTTTACAGATACGGCTCTACGACTTCCATCTACATGCCTGGTGAAAATAACCGACTTGGTGATGGACAACGCAACGTATAGTCTAGCCTAAAAAGTGTTGCGTTTTTTCATCATGTTTCCACCGATTGTGTCACACCAATAATAAATGTAGGTACTTGGTAACAAATTTGATTGTCAGACAAATTAAAATACTTTACCCGCAATAATTTTTTCATCAAACATACTCGTAGCTAAAAACGATTTCGAATGACAAGGCTTTCGATTAACAGACACAGAAAACCGCGAAATCGGTCTATTTGTTTGAGAACTACGATGACACAGACAGACAGACACATCAAACTATAATACTCCTCTTTTTCGTCGGGGATTAAAAATAACAGTCACCGCAAAGTAAAGAGCCTAAAGTCTACTGTGTTTCATTTCAGCACCGGTATAGTAGATGAAAAAGAAAACTTCTTTCTAATTTACGAGTACTGCCTTTAGCTAATAAACCGTTGTATGGAAATCTTTGCACTATTTGAGACGGTATTGTTTCATCGAATCCACTCCTGCCTTGATGTCTAATATTCTGAATTCTCAGAATACCTTCAAATTCTTAGAGACGTGTAATAAATAAATATTTGTTACGCGTGTAGGGGCTTCATCTCGTAATAAGAAATTATTAGAACTACCGTAAGATATAATACTCAATCATTTATTGCTTCCTTAATCTATACTAATATTATAAAGCGGAAGAGTTTGTTTGTTTGTTTGTTTGTTTGTTTGTTTAAACGCGCTAATCTCAGGAACTAATGGTCCGATTTGAAAAATTCTTTTTTTGTTGGGTATTCCATTTATAGAGGAAGGCTTTAGGCTATATAACGTTCCGACAACCACGCGAACGAAGTCGCGGGCACAGCTAGTGTACAATACAGGTGTTTTAACAATTTTTTTTTATTTTTTATTTATTCATCACAGTATCAACAGCACTTTACAATTCAAATTCAAAAATTCAAAAATATCTTTATTATCATAGGATATTTATAATATCTCTTAATAATAGTCACTTTGTTGTGTTTTGCACAAATGTTGACGTCAAATCGTTACTTAAAGCTAAGTTTACGACGCTTCCTAGGCGCAAGTGCAGAAGAAGCGGCAACAAACTGCACTGCACGTTTTCTCCAAAGACGTCAACTAACAAACTAAAAACTTAAAATTAGTTATATAGGTGGACAGAGATTACATTGTTTATTATGTCATAATTAAATTGAATTATAAGAATTACGAAATTTAAAATAATGTCAATTTGTAAATTTAGTATGTACCAATGTACCTAAATTATGACATGTCTAAGTATACAAACCTTTAAGAGGGACCCGCGCCAAGCTCAAGCCACACCTTTTTGTCTTTAAGATAGTCATCGGTCCTATAATAAGCCTTCTCACAAAGTACTTTCTTTACATAAGCTTTGAATTTTCTGTCTGGCATATCAAGGACCGATTCTGACAATTTATTATAAAAAAGTATACACTTCCCCATAAAAGACTTACTGACTGTATTCAGCCTGTAATACTGGCTAACTAAGTCATTCTTATTACGTAAATTTCTATCTGTAAAATCACTTACTTTATTGAACATGGAAATATTTTTCCTTACATACATTAATATTATTATTTTATCCTATGAACCATAACTTACTGCCAATTACAGATTCTCATTTTGTAATTGTTAATATTCAAAAAAAAGATGTTTAGGTACAGCTGTTTTGCCAATAAAAAATAGGAAACAGTTATTATCAGTTAGAATATTTTTTAACAAAATAACATATTAAAAATAACATATTTGGACCTATAGCCACAGTTATGATAGGAAATTAAAAACAACTTCTAGTTCTAACAACAATTCTAATTTATGTACGCATCACGGATCAATTAAGGGCCCTGTTCGTCCGTATTAATGTTCCACATAATAAAAAGTGAAATTTCAAAGCCCTGTGTTATTTATTATTGTTGATTGATATTAATACCCAAACATATTTACGATCGTCGAATCATGCTCCCTGAAGCCAAACATTTCGTGAAGGTGGAATTTGTTATGTCTGTCTCAAATTGATGTGTTATTGTTGTGATTGTAAGTATGTATGTGTAATTGTATATGTTACACAAACCAAACCAAATATGTTTTGATACCCTTATTTCAAATTAGGAAAGAAATATGAAATTGAAATGTCTCCAATCGGATCGCGAATCGTTTCTTTTTGCTGACCAGAAAACATTCAGAGGAAGAATAATCCTTCATGCTTATTGAAATTCAATCTGTCCCCAGTAAGGATCTCGACATACTTTCTGCCCCCTAGCTGAATTTATTGCAGACGTATACATTATTTACACGGTTATGAGTATCCCAGTTTTCGACGCAGAATGTTGAGATCCTTAGAGGTTTTATGACAACTTTATTTGTTCTTTTCGCATACAAGAATATTCTTGATGTTTAATTGTGCAGTGTGGCTTCCAGCCTAGAATAGGACCACTCCATCTCTTCCTTTCTTCTCTAGTCCTTTAGTCGCCTATAGTCCTTAAGTCTGGATGTCATAAGACATCCAGACTTAAGAAGACTAAAGGACTGAGCACTAACATCTAGTGATACCACTGCATTACCACCATAATTATATATATTATAATCTGACACCAGTGTTGGCCACTTACACACACGAAAAACAAACAAACAACTGCATTCCCGATTGCGGGGGGTGGCGGAGGGATGCGGGGGTGGTAGGGGTGAAGCTAGACAGACTAAGGTAAACACTAGAGAAGAAAAAGCTGGAAAGCGCACCCCGGACTACGAAGCAGCACAGCTGAGGATGCAACCGGGAACACGCTAAGCTGAAGAGGAAGAATATTCTTAATATTTAATATACAGCGATGTTTTAAGATATCTTCTTAATAATTAATTTAATTTCTAATTTAGTTAGCCATTCATTCTTTTATATACATACACACACGTAGCTATAGAGGTAACATTGCCGGTGACAGTGAGGTCACAGTCAATATGTCAATATCACGGATGGCGACCATGCGTTGATGTCACAGCTACTTATA
Organism: Acrobasis repandana; assembly: GCA_963576875.1. NCBI lineage: Eukaryota > Metazoa > Arthropoda > Insecta > Lepidoptera > Pyralidae > Acrobasis > Acrobasis repandana. Next base: position 18,502,343 of record OY756225.1, read on the forward strand.
GCTATACTGGCTGATAATGACCAGTGCAGCGCAATGATTGGTCATCTCAGGACTAATCTGTAGAGTGGATATTTCAAATAGAAGATTGACTGTCTATATGTGCAATCGCTATGCAGGGGGATAATTTGAATTACCTTCAAGATATGGACTAAGATTCAGTGGAATAACTATTTTATTTTAGTACTCATGTAAAAATGGGAAATTGCGGCGCCTGAGCTGACGTTACGTTCGGCAATAGTGTGCGAAAATATTTAATTTAAATACTCGTGCATATAAATGTAAAAAATTTGGTTGATCGTTAATTTTAATACTCGTATATTAAATATTACCACAACGCGTTGTGGTTGTTCTGTGATTGCCACGATACGAATTTCGGGTCGTGGTCGCTTTACTTTAGCCACAACACTTTGTGGCCTTTTTTTTTGCTCAGTGAGCAAATTCGGTCGAGAGTTTATAAACTACCGCGTGAGATTATTAACTGTTTATAAATTGTGAACCTATTTACGATAGTTTATAATCTACACAACGTCAAACCGTCAAATTGTGTACCGTTTTATAGTCTCGCGATAGTTTATAAATTCTCGGAGTTCACAATCATACGGTCACATACATAATAACCGATTTAAGGATGGCTTTTTATGAATGAAAGGCCTTTTTGACCACCTTAGTGATGTGGAGAATCGAAGAGGTAGTTCAAAAACTCGAATAGTGATAAAGATAAAATTGAACCTATTGATAATTTTCTTCAGTAACGTATTTGTGAAGATTAATTAGTTGTTCTGTTTTGAGCAAGGCTGGAATTGGCGCATGTACTCAACCGGCTCGCCTTTGCGGCGTGTCGTAACAACTAGACAAAACCACCTTTCTCTCGATGGACCTAGCCTAACAGCAGCCGCTACACCGCATGCCGGCCCCTTAATTAACAGCTGTTTGTGAGTGTCATTGTATTAATGTCAAACTTATACCTTTAACGACTAGTGACCTTCCAAGGTGTAAAAGGTGCTAGTGACTCTAGTGACGCTAGTAACGCTAGTGACGCTAGTGACGCTAGTAATGCTAGACTCACTTCCCGGTTTCCGATTGAGATGAAATTTTGTATACTAATACAAATCGGATGACAATGCAAAATTATTAGAACAGAAGCTGATCTGATGATGGAGCTGGAAGGTCGCTATAGGAACCCTGTAATAAAACGACGCAACCCCGTCGCGCTTATTATCGCGCCGTGGGCTTATTACAACTATTCTATCTGTTTCTCTTCTCCTAAAGGTTGACAGGGAGAGAATGCTTTAGCATTAAGTCTACCTATTGTAGCTTTTTTCTCAATAAAGTTTAAATAAATAAAATGTCTTGATAAGTACTTAGGCCTAAAGCTTGTATGAAAAAATGTTTTTTTTTTCTTTGAAAAACTTATTTAAAATGTTTATGCAAGTATTATTTTTATACAAGTCTTTTGGAATTTAGCTAGGAAAAAACCTACATCAATTGTATTTCCCTATACAGTCCCATGCTGGGCAAAGGCAAAGGTCACTTCTTCTCCTTCCATTCATTCATTCGTGTCTAGTGCGACTTCATCAATTTCTTTTTAATCTGACACCGAACCCATTTTAAAGAACGTTATCGGTGAACAACCACCGAGGTGGACTAGCTGTAATTATTCAGCACAGATAGAAAAAAACAGGATAATGATCGTTGGTCAACCAGGTTTATGACACTATTGCACCATTAGGAAAAACCCATTACATAACCTATTCAGTTCATTAGCCAATAATTGTTTCGATAAAAAAATAATTTTGTCTATAGATTTTTCAACTTATTTCCTACGGTTTTAGTCCCATCTGTTTTAGTTTTAATTTTTGAATAAGATATTTTGAATAACATTTATTAGTATGAAATTATGAATCTATACAAATATCTAGATCACGTGTTTATCCCTTAGGGAGTAGAAAAAGGCAAGGGTCACAATACTCTCGGACCATGCACAAGACAAAAGTCAAAACCCTTCTGCCGAGTGGGCGACCAATACTGAGTTTCTTCCGTGTTTCTTCGCAACAGCTCGTTCAGGTATCGGCAGTTTTTCTGTAAAATAACGATACATTAATAATTTAAATATCTACACATAAACATTACACGTAATGTATGTATACACAAACTTATTGACGAGCAAAAGTGCCTGCAAAGTCCTAATTACCGGATAAACATCAGATTCTTTGATTGACTCGATGACTGTTTAACAAGATAATTAATATGGTTATTTATTTATAACCATATAATTATAACATATCGGTTGACTGGTAGAGAAAGCCTAAGGCTTTAAGTCCGCCGTTTACAATTTATGTAATAAAGTTGAATAAATAAAAATAAATAATAAAAAAAAACATAAACAAATTCCGTGTGGCTTCCGGCAGAGTTCAGAGACCACTCCAAGTCTTCGTAAAACGCGACTCAGGGAATACAAGCTAAACAAAGCTCATAAACGTCAATGAGACCTCTCCAACCCGTCTGGCCAGCGTGGAGAGTGTAAGCCAAATCCTCTGACTGCTCTGGCTAATATATGGCTCTGGTAGTAGCTCTGGAGACTTAAACAGACCTGATGATGATGATAATATAAAAATAAAATAATACTGAAGGAAAGAAAATCAATAACCTTGTCTTGACTCTGTCTCCACTCCATTGCAGTCCGTTTAATCATCGGCGTTATAAATGCGATTAGATTCTCAAGTCTGGCCTCTTTCAACTAGTTAGATAGACTATCTAATCTAATACATTGTGTTCAATTGCTGTGTGCACTAGGGTTACAGTATGTCCACTCCAGCTAATTATTTCAAAGGTCAAGAGCATTATTGAAGTTGTCAAGTTCGTTGGCGGACAACGACTTTAGGTTTTAAAAGTAAACAGACAAACAAGAATGCACTCATCCATCACATGTAAGATTTTTTGTTATCATCAACGTCATCATTTTATTTTGGGCTATTTGTAAGCCACAAATTGACTAGAGAACCACCTTCAGATAGAAATGTGCCATACTTCGTCTTTGAACCGTAGTAAAAATGTAAAATGACTCGATTTTCCTTTTTTTTTTTTGTAAATTCGACAGGTATCAGTAGGCTGTCACTACAGCCACAGAATAAATAATAATGACGTACAGAAGTCTCACTCAGCAAAGAAATTCAAAGAAATATCTACTCAATGCGGCTAGCGATATGGTTTAATTTAGCTCACGTCAGAACTCAGCACCTTTTCGTATAGATACCTAGACATCCATTGCAAACCAATTTCATTCTTATTACTTTGGACAAACGATTCGTATAACTGAATTTACCACCCGGAGGGGCTGCCTGCGCGCATAGTAATAATGTAGGTACATTTTCAATACCTAAACGAGGAGTAACACAGGCCTGCTACAGCTAACTGAAGACCTAACAGCCATAACACAAATTGATTTTCTTTATTTTTACTAAACAAATAACCAATGATAATATATGTGGAAACAGTTATTTAACAAGAATGACAACGTTTTTTGTTATTTAAAATGGCAACACAATGCTAGCTGTCAAAAACTATAATCGCTACGGTTAAAAACGGATGTTATTTACGTTGTTATTTCTCGCCGTGATGGCAGCTTTGTCCTTTTTGAGACACGATGTAACCTTGGGCTGATGTACAACTAAAGGCGAAACACCTCAGGCGATTTCGTCATTTTGCAAAATAGAATTTTTATAGAGATCTTATTTCATTTGGGGTCCGCCCTCGTAATTTTTTGCCATGTCTCTCGGTTCTGGGTCGACATGCTATAGCAAGTATACTTAGGCTACCTTTTCTATTATCTTACTCGTATTGTTGAGAAATTATTGATTTAAAAGTTGTCTTTTTCAAATTCCCTCGCAAATTTCCGAAACGCAACGCTATTGGCGGAACGAAACGTGACGACACCAAACACTGTCAAACTTAATTTTCTAAATAGTCTGTACTGTCAACCACAAATTAGAAAGAAGGAAAATCTGTCACTGTCAATAAGTTGTTCGTAATTTGTATGATTGTTGGAGGTTATTTTCATTGTTTTGCTAAATTATTAGTGTTCTTTGAGAATTATTAGCTGAAAGTCTGACTCTTGGTGAAAAAAGACTTGCTACAATGTTTGAAAGCGGTTTTGTTGTGGCAGATACAGTCAGATAATCTGCCTAAAATTAATGTGTTTATGATGACTACGTACTTCGCAAGTAATTCCAATTTTACATCCTTTGAACTCAGAGGAGTGAAAGCCGCGAGATAAATAATTTATAGATATTTGATAAATTTCCATTTTTCTCAGTTTTGTACTTATGAGACAAGTCAATCAATTAATTATAACCTAAAATATGGTACGAATATTTTTTGTTATTTTTTTCCATTGACACTGACATTGAAAGTGTGCGGCGACGTCACAGAATAAAAGCGCAAAATGGCACCGCGTTTAAGTCGTCCGAAAATGATAGTAGTTTTAATTTTTTTTTTTTAAGCTTATTTAATAATATTCTGTGAGTGTGATATTTTTTCCGTTTATATAATAACTTATAGAATTATTTTAAAAAACAAAAAAAAGACATGAATATACCCTATTACGGGAAGCTCTCCTAATGGCTGCATCTAAATTACCTTAAACAGTGTTAATTGGATTAGTCAGCTAAGTTCTGCAACTGTCCCCCGGGCTAAAGGAGTAAGGCGAGCAAACTTAGCCTTGTCGTTTTTCTAATTATCTTAGTTTAGTTGGACTTGGCAGTTGACTCGGGCACTCCCTGCGATCTAAGATTACTGTACTGTACAGAGATAACATTTTAAAGGATCTAGTAGATTTCCTTCTATTTATATCATTAATAGTGATGAAGAATAGTGTAAATAAATAAATACATATATATATATATATTGGGACATACCGTCCCAATATATGTATATGTATTTATTTATTTATCATATTTTCTCGCGTCATCTCATGATTTAAACGATTATTTTGTCTTATATCAGTATTATATTATAATATTGTATAAAAAATATATTAAATGCTTTAAAAGTCTTAAATGCCCCAAATACATAGAATATTTAATGCACAATCAATTGTGATGGTAATGATTAATTTGATGGTAATGACATTTTAATTAATTTCATTAGTTTAGTCATTACAAGATGAAAACATTTGACAACAAAAAAATTGTCGACGACTCACTTATAGTACAAATGATTACATTATTGACGGTCAATTACAATACAATTCACGCGAGGTTGAGTAAGGTCTATGTTTTTTATTGTTTTGCCATAAAATGCTTATGTATGTCGGCGGTGATTTGCCGCGGCCGTGCCGATAAATATTTATGTATGGTTTGATATAAAGTTATGCACTTTATGCAACATCTTCGCACTTAATTGCAAATAAATAAATGGTGATACGCGAGGTCATGTGCCATGTTTTGTTGTAGTTTATTGCTTGTTTTTGTGTCTATTTTAAACTGTAATTTGTAGTGTTATTTTGTTGTATATGTTACGCTAAAGATTGGTGTGAACATAAACCTAGGATTAGCCGCTATAGTGTAAACATAAACTTAAGAAGCCGGCTAAACTTAGGTACAACCTAACCTAACCTAAGTTTAGTCGACTAATCCATGAATCAAAATAGTAATGGGTGCTAGCGGCATCGCTTATTAAGACGGTTTGCATTTTCATCCATTCCCTTGATCGGCTTCTACGACCTGCACGGGAAGAGAAGCAGCTGGTGCATTCTAATTTTTTTCTTTTCTTCTAGCATGAAGGTAATTTATCAGCCAAAAGCGCATAAATCAAGTATTTCCATTTGCGTAATAATTTGCTCGTGTCCATTAGTTAAGCGGAACAGGTCGCTATTTGTTTTGACATTTAATTTGTGTTCACTCGTAACAAGGCAACCTTATTTTAGAAACAACTTATTTGTTTAATGCCGGTAATGCGTTAATTTTGATTTGAATATATGCTATTTTGGGTGTTTCTATGTTTACATCCTAGTAGCAGTGACGTACTAAATCTAATTTGCATGTTATTTACGAATTTTATTATGATTCACCGTAACCGTAACAAGTAAGTGCGCAGAGTGGTCACCTCATAAATATCCTGATAATATAATAGATATGCGTATGCTAATGTAAATCAGATGATGCAATATTATTAGAGCAAGAAGCTGATCTGATGATGGAGCCGAAATAAAACGACGCAACCTCATCGAGTTTAGATTAGATATGCGTCGTGGCGATGACCTCCACCATCCCTCCCTCCTCCCTCTGACGACTTGGTTTGGTACCATTTCCAAAGACATGAAGACGATGGACTTGAATCCAGATATGACACAACATCATCGCCTCGAATGCAGGAATAGGACTAGGAGGGCCGACCCCAAAAGATATGGGAAATAGGCTCGGGAGAAGAAGATGCGTCGTGGCGATAAATGAATATGGCTGGATACTCTTACGATATTACAAAAATTACGATGCTTCTTACATGGAACTGTCAAGCCCGCTTTCACACTCTTATGAACTAACAGTGTGTGTATAAATAATAAAGGTAAAAAACCGGTCAAGTGCGAGTCGGACTCGTACATAAAAGGTTCCGTACCTCCGTACAATATTTTAATTGAAACGCTGAAATAAACATGTTGCTTACAATTTTACGAGTATTTGTTGTTAAAGCGGCCACAGTAATACATAATCGGTGAAAATTTCAAGTGTCTAGTTAATACTATTATTAAGATCGAGTTAATATAGTAAGGAACCCTAAAAAGAACAATAATTCTAGCCCTCCTTTGTTTAGGTAGGGTCTTTCTTTACGCGCGGTTCCGTTGTCCGTCCGTCCGTCCGTCACAGGGCTCTATCTTTTGAACCGTAGTAGCTAGATACTTAAAATTTTCACCAAATATGTATTACTATGGCTAAAAATAAGATAAAGTTAAAAATTAAAAGGGGGTCGAATTACAAGAAACGTGTTTCTTCAGCGTTTTAAAACATTGTACGGAGGTAAGGAACCCTTCATGTACGAGTCCGACTTGCACTTACCTGTTTATTTTAAATTGAAATTAATTGTATTTTCTTTAATTTCAGGGTGAAGTCCTAGAATGTCCACTATGTCTGACCATGATGAGCACAAGTGGGATGGTGCGGCTGGCGTGGTGTTCCCACCGCTGCTGCGAGCCCTGCCTGCGGCAGTACCTCGCCATCGAGATCTACGAGGCCAGGGTGCCCGTCAATTGTCCCGTCTGCCACGAGAACATGCACCCGCTAGGTAAATTTTTATTTTCTGGTGATGGCCAATGGTACTGGGTGGCGCAAAAGTAAAGACCCTATTTGGTTCAGCTATAACATTTTTTCTAAATTAGAAAACTAGATTTAGGTTTTTTTAAATGTATATTTGTGCCATTAAATTTCGTACCATTAGGATTTAAAGATGATGTCTTTTAAATGGTGACCTCCAGAGTTGATACACATTTGAGCCCTATTTATGACATTTTGCATAACTTGCCGTAACACTTCCTGCGATATGTTCGTTATTTCTTGACGAATGTTTTCTTTTAGAGCTGCGAGAGTCTGTGGCTTGTTCACATACACCCGAGATTTCAAAAAACCCCAAAGAAAGAAGTCTGGACTGGTCAGATCGGGTGATCTTGCAGGCCAAGGCAAATCGCCAAAACGAGAGATAACTCGGCCTGGAAAAGCGTCCCTCACTAAGTCCATAGTGTCGCGCGCTGTGTGTGCCGTAGCGCCGTCTTGTTGAAACCAGATGTGCTCCAGCCCCAATTCGTCCAAACTGGGTATCAAAAACTCTCGTAACATGGTTCTGTAGCGTTCTCCAGTGACAGTTATCGCATTGCCTCCAGCGTCTTCGAAAAAATAGGGTCCGATCACTCTGTCAACACAGATGCCACACCATACAGTAACTTTTAGTGGGTGTAGAGGTGTTTCTTGAATAATGCGCGGATTATCAGTGCCCCAGAACCGAGTATTCTGCTTATTGACATGCCCTGAGAGATGGAAATGCGCTTCGTCACTCATAACCAATTTTGAAGGAAAATCATCCTCTTCAAGGTTGAGGTTTATGACGCGCTGGCAGTAATCTAGACGAGCTCGGTGGTCAGCAGGCAGCAGCTGATGAGTCATTTGAGTTTTATACGGGAACATCTTTAAGTCTTTCACCAAAATACGCTGCAGGGTCCGTCTGGAAATGCCCAATTGCGTGGCACGTCGCCTCGTTGATGTTTCTGGACACTCTTCCACATCTTCGCGCACAGCATCGATATTTTCAGCTGAACGGCCTGTTCTTGGTCTCCCAGACTTAGGTCTATCCAATGTTGAGCCAGTTGCTTCAAGGCGTGTGGCAAAGCGTCGAATTGTGCGACCAATCGGTGCCGGACGGTGGTGAAATCGTCGACGAAATTCACGTTGTGTTCTTATCACTGATGAATTATTCCGTAAGAACATTGACACAATTATTCCACGTTCTTGGGGAGTAAAACGGTCCATGTTTATTTTCAGTGTATTTTACATTTGTTCACTACACAATTTTCAACAACAGAATGACAGAAAATGTCATATAAAAAAAATAAAAGTATTTTCTTTAGTGCCAGTACTTTTGCGCCACCCAGTATAATAAAATATGGTATTCTCTTTCCGCGATAGCTCAAGAACGATGTCACAAAAAGTGGTACGACTGATTGTTGTTTTCAGCAAATAAGGACTTTCTCAATTAGTTAATGAATGTAAAATAAAATACTAATAAACTTAACTATTTCGTCTATCGTGTGACTCATTTGTTAAATTTTTTTTTAAATATATATTGACAAGAACGTAGTTCTTAAATTCTAGATAGATAGATATTGATTTATTAGTTCATAATTGGTTTGTTAAGTTAACAAATGCACTTTGCTCGGGTAGTTAAATCACACACAGTGGCAACTTTTCAAGTGATGACGTATTCTTGGGCTAATCACGTGACCAGCTGTCACGGGAAGCGAATACCATATTTATTAAACTATGGCGATGACATAACGTCATCAAAAAACATGAATTGTCAGTCTTAATTGTTTTCCTGGTGACGTCGTCTTTTCCTCATCAAACTTTAGTAGGCAGTTAAGGCCGTACCTGAATTTTCCGGGGTCCAGTGCTGCCCCCATTTAAAATAAATCATTTCAAAGAAAACGGAGACATTATTTAAAATTTTGCTACTACCAAGCCCTAGATAACTCTTCAAAGTATTTTATGAACTACTGTTTACAGTTTATAATGAGAACAAAAGTGGCAGTTTTTCGCAAATGTGCGTAGTAAAGCTTAACGTTCTCACTTTAAACTAAAAGCCTAAGTTAACCAAAAATCGGTCCAGCCGATTTTTTCCCCTTGCCCCTTTGCTTTTTTCCCCTGAAAAAACCTAGGTGCTGAACAAATTTAATGGCCTAAGGCTGACCACGCTTTCACAACTGTTTATTTTATAAAACAAAAACAGTCCACGGTCAGTGGCAAAAACAACCTTTGCCGAATCCCCTTTGTTTGTAACTTCCAGAATGTTTTGCTATGTCGTGATTATATTCCGGTCTACGGTTTTCCCCGGCAGCAAATCTGGTCTGAGATTTGACGACTTCCCATTGTTTATTCATGACGTCCACTTGGTTCACTATGACGAATAACATTTTCGCCTTTGCCACAGAATAGATACTAATACTCCGTACAGAAGTCTCACTCAGCAAAGAAATTCAAAGAAATATCTACTTAATAAATAATAATAAAATAAAAATAAAATTCTTTTATTTCAAGCTACAGTGGCCCATATCTTATTTTAAGTTACATCTGTCTCCTCGCACTATACTAGCGTACTCAACATGTAGTTCATTGTGTTTAATATACACTTCGGCATCCATTCTTCCATCTATCACTTTCAAGATTCCATTGGTGCTCCCACGCATTCTTCGCATCATGGAAGCAGACTTTTTGCGCATGATGGCATAAAAATCATCTATGCCAGCATCCGCAAACATGCCTGATGCACTACAAAATCGTGGGAGCCCCAACAGAGCCCTGAATGTGTTATTATATTGAATCCTCAGAGCACTGTAGGCTTTGGCAGTATAGTTGGTCCATAGTGCACACGTGTAAAAGCTTTGGCAATATGCTTGAAACAATGTTTTTTTAACTTCTGCGTTGCAACGAATAAATCTATGAGCCAACATATTTCCCTTTACCGACAGCGCTCTGCGTTCTCTTTCAACGTCCAAATTATCCTTCATATTTTCTGATAAGATATGCCCTAAATACTTAAACTGTGCAACACGTTTCAAAGGTACTCCATTCAGCATCAGTGGTGGAATATTAGATGGTTCTTTAATATTGCCTTTAAACAACATGAACTCACTTTTGCACTCATTATATTTTAAACCATGCTGCACAGCGTAAGTCTCACAAACTTGAAGTAGCTTTCTCAATCCACCCGGTGAAGGAGAAAGCAAAATCATATCATCGGCATAATTTATGTTGTTTACTGAAACACCATCGATCCTGCAACCAACATCCATATTGCTCAGTTCACAAATAAGTTCATTTATATATAAATTAAATAGCCTAGGTGAAGACAAACCACCTTGCCTTACACCACAATTCAGAGAATACTCATCCGAATGAGCGTTTGCCCATTTAACTACATTTTTTTGATTCTGATACCAATATGAGAAAAGACCAATAACTTCCGGGGATACGCCTGCCTTCATTAATTTATCCCATAGCAAATAATAGACCACAAGGTCAAATGCTTTAGACAAATCCAGGAAACAGGCATAAATTGGAGTCTTCCTTTTGACATAATAATTTGTCACATATTTCACTGTAATGACTGCACTTTCTGTGGAAAGATTTTCACGGAAACCAAACTGAGAGTCATGAAGTTTGATTTTATCTGCCAAAGTGACATCTAGTATTTTATCCAATATCTTTGCTAATATTGTCGCCAAAGATATTGGCCTGTAATTGTTTTTATCAGACATGTCCCCAGAAGCATTCTTTACAAGTGGTATTACAATAGTTCTCATTAAGCCAGGTGGTAAATATGAATGTCTAATACAGAATGTAAATAGCATAGACAGAACTCTGCATATGTGAGGCCCTGCATGCTGCAAATGCTCAATGCTGAGTCCGTCATGCCCTGGAGACTTTCCTCTTTTCATATTTTTTATTGCATTACGCACATCACTACTGGTTATTCTCAAAGGATTATCAATGGGAACAGACTCAGCATTGAACCCTTTAGATGGTTCAAGATTAGACTTCACCATAAAATGATCCCTGAAAATATTTGCAATACTTTGTGGATTGTCATTCCCATCCACATTTACAGGTAACTTAGTCTTACCATTAAGATCCCTAGTACTCTTCCAGAATTTACTGAAGTGCTTGGCTGAGTGTTGAGTGGCTAAAACATCCATTTTTATTTGCTCTTGGTTTTGCTGGCAATACTTTAATCTGGACTTAAATATCTTACGGCTTACATACATTTTGTCATGCACAGGACCTTGTGATGGTTTACCACTCATGCAATAAGCTTCGTAGTCTAAACGAGCCTGTTTATGGGCCCTTGCCACATGTTTATTCCAACCCATCAAGCACTTCCCCTTAAAAGATTTTTTATGAACTCTACTATGACTCTCCAGTGATGCTTGACTTAATGAGCTAACAATGCTATCATATAGTAAATCTATGACAGCTCTATGGGCCACATCCTTACACATATTGTCTGCACAACTATGTAACTCACTTGGGAAATCAATTAATTTTAGTTTTTCATTACATATTTTAAGATATTTTTCTTTTTCCTGTTGGGTTTTATTTCCCCATACTACCTTATTGACAGATTCACAAATTATAGAATATTTTTTATTATTTACATTAAGATTGCAATCAATAACAATAGGATAATGGTCTGACCAATATACACCATATAAAATTTCAACATTACTTACAGTGTCCCATGCCCGCTGGGTTGTTAAACAATGGTCCAACCAACGCTTACTTCCGGTTGCTGCACACACAAAAGTGTGTATGTCAGGCGACTGACCAAGTTTCTCCTTATCGGCACATAACCATTGCCTCTCCTTACAGAATTCTGTTAATTCTTTATCAAATGGTGTTAAAGGATGAGCATTGTAGTCGCCTAGCATATACACTGTCTCACAGTTACAATCCTCTACTACTGCATTAATAATAGCCAAACATTCTGTAAACATTGGTATACTCTCAGAGTTAGAATAGAAGGGCATGTATACATTAACAATTACTATTTCACGAGAGTCTGCCGTCACCGCCTTAATAGCTACGATTCGATCACTGTTACAATTAATAACTGACACTTGTTGAAAAGCGCTTTTCCGCCACAGTAACGCAATACCGCCATACAGACGCCCCCGTATGATATCCTTGGATGTGTCCATACCTGATTTAGCCGTAAAAGTAAAATCATCGTCCATTTCCCCAAGGAATGGCAGGTCTCCCGGCAGCAACCACGTCTCCTGCAGCGCCAGCACATCAGCTATCTTGCACAGATCCCGAACGTCTTGTATACTTCTTTTGACATTTTTACAATTAAAGCTAATAAATTTACTGATCTTCTGTTGTACTGGTACCATCTAACTTAGTTAATTTGTTCTTTACATGCTTGGTCTTGTCAAACGTTGATCGTTTCCTAAAATGTACAAACTGCCTGAACTTTACACCAACAGGCCAAAATTCGTCAGAGAGGAATAATTCCATTTTGTGTTTTGGCACCATGACTTTGAAAGCGTTGTACGGTCGATCCTCCTTCATACTGATTTTCTCCAATTCAACTTTCAACTTTGTTTTTGTTGCTATGTATTCAATAATATCCTTGTCAGTTACTTCTTTATTTACGTTAGAAATGAACACCGGCATTTTCACATCCGCTGCCTTGAAATTTGATGTGTCATCGGTCAAAGCTGTACCGGTTCGCCCAATGAAACGGTTTCTCAGTCTTCGGCGTTGCACTGTTATCCAGTCCTCGCTTGGTTCATTAGCTTTCCATTCGCCTTTTTTCAGTAAATCCGCCATTTCGAGTTGCGGCTGCGGCTGCATCGGTTTAGGACTCGGACACGGAGTTTCTTCAATGTTTATTTGTTGTATTTTTTTCTCAGTGACACTGACATTGACAATGGGTTAATGTTATTAGTGATACGGTTTAATTTAGCTCACGTCAGAACTCAGCACCTCTTCGTTTAGATACCTAGACATCCATTGCAAGCCAATTTCATCCTTATGACTCTGGAAAAACGATTCGTATAACTGAATTTACCACCCCGAGAGGGGCCGCCTGCGCGCATAGTAATAATGTAGGTACATTTTCGATACCTGAACGGGGAGTGGAGTGACACAGGCCTGCCTTTACATACTTACGTGCTGTCTTATTTATTACAAAATGAAAATAAACTTTACTCGTAATAAGTACCTATCTATAAATATTTGGCAAGCAAACACAATGCAAGTGTACTTGTTTATTTTTTTCTAAATGAACTGCCTTCTTTTACAAGCTTTTATACATATTTAGCTTCCCCTGTGTGTTGTTGTTTATTAGTTTGTTTGGGCCAAATCTCGCAAGTAAAATTTGAGCCACTTCTCGGTTTCCGATTGAGATGAAATATTGTATGCTAATGTAAATCAGATGACGACGCAATATTATCATAACATGAAGCTGACCTGATGATGAAGCCGGAACCCCATCGAGTTTGGGTTAGTTACATTTCTCTTGCGTCCATTAAGAGGAAACCTCAAGGGCTAGAGAAATGAAAAACCGGTATTTATAAAATCTATTGCTGTCGCGCTGTGCCCGAACCACAACCGAGCAAGTGCGATAGAGACATACTGCAGCTTGGACTGAAAATACCTATTAAGGTGAAGATATAGGCAAATGGCCTTGAAGTCTGAAATAAATTGTGAACTCGTAAATATGGTGATAATTTCCATATTGCTCTTCGTCATGCACTAGATAGCCCTTTAAATTATTTTATAAACTGCCGTTGCAACTATTATTGGTGATCCGTCTAGCTTTAAAACTTGCCATGGCCACTTTTGGCGGAGGCAAGTTTTAAAACTAGACGGATTAATGTAAATACTTTCAACGGTGGTTCATAAAATAATTTAAAGGGCTATCTAGTGCATGACGAAGAGCAATATGGAAATTATCTCCATATTTTCGAGTTATCAATTTATTTCAAATGAGGGCGCCACTTCAAGGCCATTTGCCTATATCTTCACCTTAAAAGAACAGAAAATCAACGATTCGTAGTCCCCTGATTTCTTCCTCAAAACTTAACCAATATAAGTACTTTTTTCATTACGAATTAACAAAGATTTGATCGGTGTTCCTGTTTTAATTTTTTCTCAAATTTGTTTTCTGGATCTTTGAACACAGCGGAAAATTTAGCTATTTTTTTAGGTTTTTTGACATTTATATCTCTTTTAATAAATAATTTATGAAAAAAAAGAAAACATAGGGACATGCTAACAATATAGTGGGTATAACATATAGTGGCTATAGATATTCAGGAAAAAAAATATAACTCTACCGGCATTATCCAGGCAGGAAACAGGGGACTACGTTTGTATGGAAAAACGGCCCCTCTATTTCGTCTTAATTACTTGAGACGTTGAAGAGGGGTGGGGGTCGACCCGAAAATGTCTAAAAACGCCTCACGTTATGGACCTTAGTACCTAGGCCTCACATTAAAAACTTGTAGGTATGTAAAAATGTTTTTTTTTCCACAAACTTAGGTATTAAAGTATTCTGTTCCTATCTATATAGGCTCACCATATTGCTATTCGTACGGTAGACCCAAATCTTGCGACGTCAGCACACAAAACGTTATAAATAACCGTTAGATGTTAAATAAAAGTAGATATGTATATCGTTATTAATGTTGGCGTCTCTATTTCTCCGAAGCCGTCAAGAGAGCCGAGGGAGAAAACGGATTTATTGGACTGTAATGCTTAATCGAGCCTGACCTAAAAGGAGTAAGAAGGAATTATTTTATAACACGGTATTATAATCGAATCAAGTTTACGTGGTACAAAGAGCACGGGCTTTTGGAAAGACTTGTGTCGGAAAATCTATAAATATATTGTATTACTGTATTGTATATGTAAGGCAGCTAAGGGGAGTTTAAAAGAATATTAAGAATAGATTAGGGTACGTATTTATAGTTTATCATTATAATGATTAAGCCGTGTGGTTCCCGGCAGAGTAGAATAGGACCACTCCAAGTCTTCCTGTGGAGACGTAGAAGGCGACTAAGGAAACACAAGCTAAACAAAGCTTATAAACATAAATGAGACCTCTCCAACCCGTCTGGCCAGCGTGGAGAGTGTAGGCCGAATTCTCTGGCTGCTCTGGCTAAATATTGCTCTAGTAGTACAAAGAGGGTCGTGCTCCTGCAGTAGAGACTAAAACAGACCTGGATGATGATTATAATGATTCTTATTTTATTATAGACTAGCAGTCCACCCCGGCTTCGCCCGTGGTACACACATAGCCTATGTCACTCGGGGATAGTGTAGCTTTCAAATGGTGAAAGAATTTTTTAAATCGGCCCAGTACTTTTTGAGCCTATTCATTACAAACATACAAACATACAAAAATAGGTACAAATCTTTCCTCTTTATAATATTAGTATAGATATAGATAGTATAGATGCAACTAACATCGAACATTGTAATACTTTAAACTTTCCCCTCTATAGTATGTAGTAAGTAGTTTATTTGAAATTGTGTAACATGACAATAAACAAATATTGTTCTAGGCTGTTATTATTTTCCTGGGCTGGGTTTTCAAAGAGTGCTTTGAGCTTGAAAGGCTCCGTAATATAAATTGTGTTGTTAAAAATAAATTGTTTTCCAAGCTCGTTGAGAGTCTTTGTTTTCAACTCTTATTTAAATTTCAGACGACATTGTTTTAAGGAATAAAAAGCAATGACCAACAACTCTTCGTCTAAATATTTTATACTTGCAAAATCAACTAAGCTAAATAAAAAAACTACTCACTTACGAATTTTTTCTTTGTAATTACCTATAAGAGCGTTGTTTTACCACGCCCTGTCTACCCCGCAAGGGATAAATACTTGTTTTTGTGCGTTTGTTTGTTTTAAAACTGTTTCGGATTGAGCTAAAATATTGCACACAAATATGTATGTCAACAGGATGACATGCAACGTTATGATATTATAGAGCTGGTCTGATATGTGTTTTAAAACTGTTTTGGTTGTTTTTTTTTTGTTTTGTATTGTTTATTTATTTTTATTTATTTAACTTTATTACAAAAATTGTAAACGGCGGACTTAAAGCCTTAGGCTTTATCTACCAGTCAACCAACAAGTGGTGTAAAGTAATTTATCATTACTTTCTAAACAGTTAGTATTTGAACTTTAAACTTACATATATATTGCATGGCTATGAATAAATTACATAAACTACAAAATATAATACTTAAATATAGTATATTAATTTAAATTACCTACTACCTAATAAATATATATACATATATATATATATATATATATATATATATATATATATATATATATATATATATATATATATATATATATATATATGTATTAATATATATATATATATATTAATACATAAATATCCATAATTTATTTATTATCTGACAGTCCATGAAGAAAGTAAGTAAGTATTGAATTGAAATATTGCACATACTTATATGTATGTCAACAGGATGACAATGCAACATTATGATATTATGGAGCTGGTCTGATGATGAAACCAGAATGTAACCATAGGAATTCAGCAACGAAACGATAAAATCTATCAAATTTGGGCTTATTTTATTTATTTTGATAGGTTCGTGTCAAAAAGCTTGTAAAAAATTAACTTTTGTATTCATCATCAGGGCTTTTTTAGTCTCTACTGCATTAGCACGACCCTATCTGTACTACTAGAGCCATATATTAGCCAGAGCAGTCAGAGGATTTGTCCTACACTCTCTACGCTGGCCAGACGGGTTGGAGGGGTTTCATTGATGTTTATAAGCTTTGTTCAGCTCAGATTTTATTTCATAAGTCGCCTTATACGACATCCACGGGAAGACTTGGAGTGGTCCTATTCTACTATGCCGGGACAGACACGGTTATCTTTAAACTTTTTTTTGCAGATGTACGTCGCATCGTAGACAACCCAGTCCTGTATGACAAATACGAAGAGTTCTCAGTGAGACGAGCGCTGGCAGCTGACCCGGACACCAGGTGGTGTCCTGCGCCAGATTGTAGGTGAGTAGCCCCATGAAATCACTTCATATTCCTATCTATCTACACAGGCTGATTTTGCACCAACTAGCTAGGTATATTGAAGTATCTTGTAATCAGAATCATTTATAGAACACAAAACCGTTACAATTTTTTTTTCTTCTAATTTTCTTATAACCTACTGACTTTACTACACGCGTGTCAGTTGCCCTCCCCGCTCCCCGGCCGCCGCCGCACGCCGCGCCGCCCGCCGCTAGCCCGGTAGTAGGTTCAAATGGGAGATTATTTGTATGCATTTGTCGGTTGATATCTTTGGTTTTTATTATGAAACAATTTACATATGGCAGAATATGTATTTTTTATTTCGCTTAAAGAGTGCTTTCCTTGAATAAAGCTACTAGGTTTAAAAACATCCTGTATAAGTAAAAGTAGTACATCAATAGTGTTATGATGATGATTGACATACACTATGTTATGCAACATATTTAGAAAATATAACATCACTGCTTCATAATATTTAATGTAACGAGATGATTTATTATTAAATAATAAAATGTTTCCTGAGCAGAACAATAAAAAGTGTATCTAATTGCAACGAATTGGGACGAGTCGAGATTACTCGAGATGGCAATGGCGGTTGTGATTATTGTGAACGAGCACCATTTGGCTGTTGCAAGGTCATTATATTGACGAAAGTCGAAAATTTATTAGGACTAGGTATTTGTTATTTATTTTGTTGCCGACCTCCGTGACGTAGTAAGTACTTTATTGTTGTTTTGTTTTAGATTTCCGTGTGAACTTTATGGAGCTGTAAAACTATTTGCCTTTTTAGGGTTCCGTACCCAAAGGGTGCAAACGGGACCCTATTACTGAGACTCCGCCGTCTGTCCGTCTGTCTGTCACAGGGCTCTATCTCTTGAACCGTAATAGCTAGACACTTGAAATTTTCACCGATTATGTATTACTGTGGCCACTATAACAACAAATACTAAAAATAAGATAAAGTTAAAAATGAAAGGGGGTCGTCATACAAGAAACGTGTTTCTTCAGCATTTTAAAACGTTGTATGGAGGTACGGAACCCTTCATGTCCGACTCGCATTTGCCCGTTTATTATAGTAACATTTACTCATTTTCAATTTATAGAATACACACATAAATTAAGAAAAATATAATATTAATATGTATCCCGTTATATTTTTAATTTAGTCTTTCTTCATCTGATGTAGCTGTGTCAGTATGTTTAGTAGCGATGGAATTATCACTTTTGTCATTGCTCAAACAGGTAGGTATTTATTATAAATTTTTCAAAATTACACTGAAAATTATCTGCCGTGCCTGCAAATTAACGGCTTTCCTCTCATTTTTCAAATAAATTACATAATAATAAGTAAAAGGAGTAATAACTATAAACTTCCAAGCGGCCATTCCGACGAAACACGAAGTTTTCCGAGAGACATTATGAAAATAGAAGCACTGACTTATAGATAGATAGATAAGGACAGAACACACTAATTGAGCTAGCCCCAGGACCATTTGAAAAAGGCAATTTTCAAACTTGCTGGCTGGGGTTTGAACCCAGAACCTCCGGATTGGCGGACTAGCGTGTTGACCATTCGTCGTCGAACGTCGTCAAAAACTTGATTCAGTGAATTTAACAGATTTTTTTTAATCAGTTTCGCAGTGGTTGCTACCGGGTGCGCGTCATGTCCAAAACTAACCTGCCTAGCGCCGGGCTGCGGGGCCTCATTCTGCTACCACTGCAAGGCGGCGTGGCACCCCACACAGACCTGCGACGCGGCGCGCCGCAGCCGGCAGCCGCCGCCCAGGGCGCCGCAACCGTCACATTCTGACATCGACCATGGTAAGTTTCCATCGACCATGGCATGTATGCTTAATTTTAACTTTAATTAAACTTTAAATTATTTTTTGAAACGGTTATAAAAGATACTCGATTGTCGTCAAAACTTTATTTTTGAAGCTACATTTAGTCATGTTCAGCCACGCTGTGACCATGAGAATTAGGCATAATGGCCGTGCTTTCCCATGACTGATGGGATTAAGAAACAATGATATCGCACGATCTCGTGCAATGTTGCGACTAGTCACAGCGCACCGAGTTTGCAAAACAACCATCGCCTAACTATGTTGTTAGGCCGTTGTTTTACCATGACGGTCACTAAAATTCAGGGTTCTCGAACCAAAACGCCTTGACTGGAATTCATATTGTTTTAGATCTAACTTAAGTCTTTTTAAAATCGGCTTCTATCCAAATTAGAATTTATTTGCCAAATCTTAATAAGAAATATATGTACTTTGTTCGTTTCGCTCACTTTCGGACATCACTAATAAAAATATATAAACCTATGTACTCTATTTTCTTACTTTGTTTGTATTTTGTGTACATGAATTTTATAAATAAAAATATGTGCGTCTTGTATTCCCTTCTAAACAGAAAATAAACTTGTAAAAGAATAGAAAGTAGATGCTGGACATGATTTTTCTATAGGAATGTTGTACACATAAGAGCTGCAGGGCCTATCTATATTAGTCATGCCATGCACATGTGTAATTATGGAGCTAATGGAAATAAATTATTATTTGCAGAAAGTATTCTGAGGCAGAAAATTTGTTTGCAGAAAAAAA
The DNA here is from genome assembly GCA_963576875.1 of Acrobasis repandana. Classification (NCBI taxonomy): domain Eukaryota; kingdom Metazoa; phylum Arthropoda; class Insecta; order Lepidoptera; family Pyralidae; genus Acrobasis; species Acrobasis repandana. Next base: position 18,522,281 of record OY756225.1, read on the forward strand.
CCTACTTTAAAAAAATTACACTTATCTGATCATTATAAAAAAGGATTTATATTGTATTGCCAGGTGATGTGAAGCCGTGCCCTCGCTGCTCAGTGCTCATAGTGAAGGTGGAAGATGGCTCGTGCAACCACATGGTCTGTTGTGTGTGCGGCGCGGAGTTCTGCTGGCTTTGCATGAAGGAAGTGTCTGATCTCCACTACCTCAGGTTGGTACATTTGATCTTACAAATATATGGATTTATGTAGCTTCCTTCATTTTCTTCTTGATCTAAGTGCATAATTTGGTGATGTTTTAATTGACACCCCCCCCTCCCCCAGGCTAGATAACGTGTATTTTATATACTACATATTTATGTGTCCCAACCTTAGCCGGTATGTGTAACGTTTAATAAACCCTATGCTTTAAACGTTTCCAGTCCAAGCGGGTGCACATTCTGGGGCAAGAAGCCGTGGTCGCGCAAGAAGAAGCTGCTGTGGCAGCTGGGCACGCTGGCGGGCGCGCCGCTGGGGATCGCGGTGGTGGCGGGCGTGGCGCTGCCCGCGCTGCTGGTGGGGCTGCCGCTGTGGGCGGGCCGGCGCGCGCACCGCCGCCTGCGCCGCGCGCGCCCCGCCAAGCGGCGCGCGGCCGTCGCCGCCGCCACGGCCGCAGCGGTCAGTACACTCTTTATTACGGCAGAGAGAGCCACGAGTCGTCAGACCCATACATTGGCGTACTGAGGGGGAGTGGGGTATCTGGGGTTCAACCGTTTTTCGTTATACAACGTGGAAGGGACATATACCCCTAATAAATTGAACCACGGTCTATGTATACTAGTATTTTAGTATAATGAAATTAAAATAACAGCCAAAATACAAAAAAAGTAATCGGGATTTCCATACAAGTGTGCAGCCGCCCGGGCGATTTGTATGGGAATGACATTTTTTTTTAATTTCAGAAAACTTATGTGATCTAGTATAGCCCGTGGTTCGATTTATTACGGGTATGTCCCTTCCACGTTGTATATGTTCCCTAGGGAAAGATGTTTATTGTAGTATCATCATGGAATTACAATATTAGAAGACTGACAATCTACAGACTTTGAAGCGTAATCCGATTTTAAGTTTAAATGTTGGCGCAGATAGCTAAGATTACGTTCTGCTACCATGTTGTTAGATGTTACTAACTACGCTCTTGGTACGAGTCCGGCAATCCCACCGGCAACAAACAAACACACAAACAAACCTACGCAGTCTGCTACCACCCTAGATAAGGTCCAGGGAACCTCCTAACCTAATTATAAAAATAAACTTAAATCTAATTAAAAGTAATTAAACTAATTACAAATGGGAAACAATTAAAGATAAAACTTACCGCATCCATGCCGTCTTCAGGCAGCCTTGCCTGGCCTTCGCGTCGAGCCCGAAGTCCTCCTCAGGGCTGGCGACGGCCTTAGGTCCCAACACGGGTCCCAAGTCAGTGGTGAAGAAAATGGGGTCCCTAAGCGAACCTACCCATGAGCTCATGTATGTCGCCCCAAACGAATACGTCGTATTTATAACACCACTTCACCACAGCACCACAAATTTCTTCTTGACAGTTCAATATTATGCACATAACCTAACAGCGGAACGTAACATGGGATGTCCCTCGCTCCGATTCAAACATTTATCACTGTTTATATATTTATGGGCATTCACGCCACCTAAATTAGTTCCTTGTATAGTCAATTTACAAATACTTCCGTTCCACACGGACAATAGGCAAAAACCAACAATTTACAATGACGTAATGGCACGCGTTTTACACCCGACACAAATCACTGTTCTTATCCGTACTACGAACTGTTCCCGGCTCCACGCCGTTTCAAACAAATTGGGCACACAAACAAACAACAATTAGCGACAATTCTTCACGAAATATTCGCAATATATCAAGTACAAAAAAATGCCGGCATGGCTTTATCGCGACGGGACAGCGCAACCAGTCATTACTGGCGTCGGTCGAGACTTTGACTCGACCCATAGACAAAGATTATTTCCTGGCCGGGCAAAGACAATCCGCGCTCCACAGCCGGAATATCGCTAAATCGATAATCTTGCCCGTGTTTGTGGAGATCACACGCAGATGGCGCTAGTCTCCTAACAATAAGTACTTTTATCCAAAACAGAGCTGCTAGTTCAAAGAAGGTAGTTTCGTAGTAGTGCCGCTTAAATTCGGAAAGATGGCGGTATAAGCGTTCATTTCCTATAAACGAGAGCCATCACTGATTTTTCGTGGATATCGTTAGCCACATACAAAAAGCATACCTACAATACTCGGCACTTAAGTTCACTCAAAATGGCGGCTCTGCGCAGGTATAATTAGAGGAAAAAGCGTGCGCAGTGACCGCAATTTTGAGTCAACTTATGTGCTGAGTATTTATGTTGAATGAAAAAAATAATTAAAATCATTGTCTTGCTCCAGCTGATCGTGTCCCCACTGGTGGCGGGGCTGGCCGTGGGCATCGGCGTGCCCATCCTGCTGTTCTACGTGTACGGCGTGGTGCCGGTGTCGCTGTGCCGCGCGGGCGGCTGCGGCGCCGCGCCCGACCCCGCGCCGCACTTCGACATGGACCGACACTACGCGGCCGAAACCGACGCCGCCTCCAGAAGACTAGAGCCTAGCATAGGTGGGTACAGTTACGCTACTTTTCGTTCATTATATTTTGTTGTACGTGTCATTTCACCTGGTCAAGGGAACACATAAAATTGTCTACTATCGCTGCGACAGGGACGGGTGCTTAAACATCCGTCCAAATTCATAACTCCATAGATTAAGAGGTTGTGACACAATTCGTCACTTTCTCAAATAGTCATCGCTCGAAAATTGGTCACTTTCGCAATTGGTCATCAATAACTTTTCTACCACATTTCTAACTCAACACGCCTGTTTTCGCGTGTGTATCCATCTGTGTCAACCTTATAAACAGATGAACCTATTTTTATCCGACTGCTAAGAAAGGGTTATGTTTTTCACGCTTATCTTGTATGACATACTATAAAAAAATTTACAAACATACATTGTATGTTTGTAATTTTTTTTATTACCTCGTATCATCGAAACGAATGTGATTCTGATTTCTGTACTTAATAAGTATAATTTTAGGGTTCCTTACCCAAAGGGTGATAACAGCACCCTTTTGCTGAGACTCCTTTGTCTGGTAAAAAAAATGGTTGATGGATAACCAGTTGCGATAGTGACATGTCGCGAAAATGACACATGTCAAAGACCGAAAGTGATGAGTTGCAAAAGTGACCTTTTGAGAAGTGACATTCTCAGAAAGTGACCAATATTCAAGCGATGACAATTTGCGGAAGTGACGAATTGCGTCACAACTATTAGATCGAAGTTTTCTATATTCTAATTGTACGGTGGAGTGTGCGTCAACTTGTGAAAGGGTGTCGCCAGTAGGGCCTGATCAGCTCGGCTCCGTTTTTTAAAAACTTACAAAGTATTCTTTATTTCTAGTTAATAGGATTTGGCACTAGTTCTCAAGCTCTACATGGTTAACTGGAGGGACGAAATCCCATACAAACGTACTTTCGTTTTAATTTCGAAACCATAAAACTCATCGTATTCAAATTTTTTACAAGCATTAAGATGATAAATATCTAGATCTGTAATTAGTTTTGGTTCGAAAATAATAAACAAAAAAAAAGTTATAGCAACTTAAAATTTGCCTTTTTTATCGACGAAATCGAGTAATATTTAGACGCCTATTACACTTATAATTATATTTTCGATCCTTATGGAAACTAATTATACGACTAGAGTGAAGACTCTAAATTCCAAATAATTTAGTTTTATTTGGGTATGTATCGTATTTATCGAAATAAACGAAAACTACGATTCATGGCCTATAACGGCCCGTTTCGCTGGCGTTCAGTGCACTCTCTTTGTCGTACGCGGGGGTGTAGCTCTCACATGCGGGGGTCGGGACGGAGCTACATTTTTTAGCGCCCTTTCTCTTTCTCGACGAAATAGCAACACGACGAAGCGCGTCGGTAGGCAACTCGCTGTGGAGTTCGCCCGCGCCTCCAGTACCACCTTAAATTGTGATAACATTGTATAAAGCCATAATATCTTTGTACACTGAAGCCCTTCTGGCGCGTAGGCGACCAATTCTGTGTAAATGAGTTTCTTTCGGCATTTCGTATCAGCAGTGGCCGTTGAAACACTAGTATCGGTAGCTGTTCTTTGAAATAATTTAAATAAACATTACGTGTCATATACTAAATTTACTGACGTGTAAAAGTGCCTGCGAAGGCCTAATTACTGAATAAATATTTGATTCTTCTTGATGTGTGCAGGTGACGCGTCTCTGTCGGCGGGCTCGCAGCACGCGGAGGCGCGCGCGCCGTCGCTGGCCGCGCTGGCGGGCTCGCTGGGCGGGCACGACTCGCAGTCGCCGGCCGCCACGCGCCTCGAGGTAACGGCCGACGTGGCCGCCTCCGACAACACCAGCGCCGCCAGCTGGCCCGACGAAGCCCCCTCTACCTCCTCCCGCAGCGCCAGACTACGAAGCCTCTTCCTCTACGGCTCCGCTGCACCTCCTGACTTAGAAGCCGGCGCGTCCGCTCCGGTCGCGTGCAGCGCGCGGACTGAAGTCTCCGCGACTTGTGAAACGAGCCCCGCCCGCGACGGGTCGTAACGAACGTGCCGAGACCGATGTCGGATTGCCCATGCGCACGTTCGGCGACGTGTAAACGCGCGAATTAGCGACGAATCGATTGATTCGTTGATGACAATTGGACTCGAGCGTCGATAACAATGAGCCACACGTGCGACTGACTCGTGGGAGACGCGATGAGTCCTGCGGCCCGGCCGCCCGTGCCAACCTGTCGCCTCGAGTCACGCCCGACGGCAGCTCTAGATAGATGCTTCTCGCTTACCGAGCATTACTCTATCCGATATTTGTGATACTTTGAATAATAAATACTATTAATGATCTAAATTATTTAATTTTTCACGTTTGTAGGCAAAAGTAATCATAAGCGATAATTAATGTTACGTGAATCATATAAAGTGTAAACTATGATTAAAATGTGATTAAATATATATTTTGTTTTATTCTGTACTAGCGGCCCGCATAGGTATGTATTACCTATACATATACACCTTCGTCTTGAATCATTATCTATTGATGAAAATCGCACTAAAATCCGTTGCGTAGTTTAAAAGATATACATATATACATTCAGAGGGACAGACAGACTTTCTTTTATTTCCTTCTTTATGAGGATATTACTGTTATATAACCTTGTCTAGAATCTCTACGATTTGCTAGATATGGTGACACAATACTTATATCACATCTTACCTTTACGATTGATGCTTCACGCTCCACAGATAAATAAAACCTGAGATAAGGGATAATAAAACATTGCCGTAATATAAAATATAAAAAATTACCTATGTATTATTTTAATGACAGAAGGCAGAATAAAAAAAGAACTCCAGATAGACTTTTAACACTTCACTAAGTTTATTAGGTATTGACCTCCATATAATAAATTCAGTAGGCCCAACATCTTGTTTATAATCTAGACAAAAACAGGAGGGGAATAATTCTAGTACACTGAATAGAATAATCATATTTCTTGCACATTCTTAACTTAATAAATTCTGTTAAATTATGTTCTTTTAAAATTATTTTGCTCATAAAGTTAACTGATTTCTCAAAAATATTCGCTTACATTCATTTACAGCGGAGAAACTGTAAACATTAGCGTTCTAAAACAACTTCTAAAAGCGGGAAGAAACTTCATCAATAACTGGAATGTGTACAAATAAATAATGACCTGTATTTTTACAAGAACATGTACCAAGATATCTAACCAGGTGCTCAACCTTACAAATAGCTTAATTTCTCCTAAACCTGGCATTATATTGAACAGACCGCCTAAATGTAACATTTAGCGTGATAAAAAAAGGAAATCAAAATAGTGATGGGTTGCTAGCCGCATCGCTTATTAACATGATTCAGATGTTCACCCATTCCTTCGATTGGCTTTTACGATCTGTGCGGGAAGAAAAGCAGCTGGTTTACATTCAAGTTTTTTCTTTACTCCCAAACCAGCATTCAAGATATTATAAAATTATATTGAAATAAACAATATTAGAAAAGGTGATTAAAAAGTAATCAATTTGCATTTTAAAATAATAAATTAGATACAATTGAATAGAAACAGGTATAATTAGTGATGTACAGGATTCGAGTCCTCTTAGTTGGGGCTTGCAGTCGTTTACAGGGCTCAACTCTTTTTAGTAGATTACGAGCTTAAGTGATCCTTGCGTGCGTGACATTAGAGCTTGAGTTTTTCTGCGCTCAAAAAAACATGTTTAAGTTCTTCCAAGGTATTTTTTTTTGTCAAGAAAGCAATATTTTTGTCAATGTAATAAGGTTAATTGTGTACGGTTCATAAGGATTGTTTATTTTTAGTAACAAGATGGCGCTGTACCGATTTTAAAACGATGTGGTTTTATGTAAATAAGGATAAGATCTCATAGTAGGCGGTTCAAATTGAGACTCGTCTGTGTTCGAACGGCCAAATCAGGCAGCTTCGGAGGTAAGAGGTTAAATTGTTAACGAGAAATAAAACATGATTAATTGCAATAGTAGATAAAATAATGTTTGCTTGCATACCTCGGATACATAGCCACAGAAGACAGTAAGAGTATTACATAACATAGCTGAAATTAATCTGAAATCTTGCATTGGGTCCCTGTAGAGCATCGAGCTTCCAGTATTTTTCTTAAAATCGAGCTTTCATTGAAGGCTCACTTTCAATTTAAAGACAAGAGCTCTTTTGAAGCCTCGAGTCTTTGCTCAGAAATCTCGCGCTTGACCGATTGAGCTCATAGAGCCCTGCAAATCCGACTCAGTCTCCAAAATAGAACTCTAGGACTCGAGTCCTGTACATCACCCGGTATTATAGACTTAATAGTAAAATCTTAATTGTATACAATATAACAATTATTTACATTTACCCCCATTTACACGAAAACAATATTGTCATTTCGCTTGCACTATAAGGAGCAAACTGATCTGCAAAACATTTTAGTTTGAAATTGAAAAATCAACTATATTTACAAATGACAGAGTAAAAAATAAAATGCGTGCTTTACTTGCTGTCAGTTGCCTGTTGCAATTTAAAAACAACCATCCTGTTTTGAACTTTATGTCATTGTAAATATGATTAATTTTCAAATATATAAACTGTTCTTGCATTTGGCAGCTAATACGCTGGCCCAAGTAGGTATGCAAGTACTTTGGTTACTATCGCCAAATGAATGTCGAAATAAATTATACAGTTGCTAAGCTCTTAGACTTTTTTACCGAATGGTAACTAAGAATTAGCAATCTGGCTAGACATTTATCACATTTTTTCATACCCAAACATCTTGCCCATAACAAGGAGCAAGCACACATGTTTTATGTAATAACAAACAACCACTTTTTATACGATTTTTTAATATCGCCACCTCCTTGCCTACGACATAATTTTAGTTTATTTACAATAAGAATTATCTAAATAAATATTTTTATTTTATATTTGGCTTAGTTTACATTTAACATTATCTCATTTTAAAATTTAAACGTATGGACATATCGCATAATTATAAGCATTACATTGGTTATTTTGTTAGTTTCTAGGTCAAAATAATTGTTTATTTCTTTGAGCTCAAAATAATTGTTTATTTCTTTGAGCTTAGACTATTGCCTTATCTTAACAATTATAACAAACAGCTATTAAACAATAAAAGCCTTATACTACTAATATTATAAATGCGAAAGTTTGTATGGATGTATGTATGTATGTTCAGCTTTCACGCCAAAACGGCTAAACGGATTGGAATGGAATTTAGCATGTAGATTAGATAGTTTATTACCTAGATTAACACGGATATTTTTATCCTGGGAAAATGTGAGGGTTGTGACGCAATTCGTTACTTTCGCAAATGGTCATCGCTCGAAAATTTGTAACTTTCTCGGAATGTCACTTACGCAAAAAGTCACTTTTGCAAATTATTACGTTCGCACTTTATCATTTTTGCAATATGTCACTTTCGCAAACGGTCATCAACAACTACCACATTTCCGACGACAAAAGGCTCAACACGCCTGTTTTTGCGAAATTTACAAACATACATACAAGATACGCGTGCATAACTATTCCTTAGCAGCCGGGTAGAAAATAGGTTGATCTGTTTGTAAGGTACGGTGACACAGATAGATACACAGGCGTGTTGAGCCTTTCGGCCGCCGGAAATGTGGTAGAAAAGTTGTTGATGACTGTTTGCGAAAATAACAAAGTGCGAAAGTGACCTTTTGCGAAAGTGAATTTTCGAGCCATGAACATTTGCGAAAGTGACGATTGCCAAAATTTTACACACGGGCAACGTTCGCTCATAATAAATCTGCCAAATCTTACTTTTATCAGTAGTTTAGGAGCGCTAATTTTTCTATCAAATTCATTAAAAGTCTGCACTCCTTAAATTGGTTAAATTCTCGATTGATTTAAGAAAACGTCACACGGATCTACGTTACGATGCGCCCAGCCATATCTCGATTTGGCGAGGTGACTGTTGGGCATATCGAGAAATACGTTGCGGTCATCGATAAGCCCAATTTAACGATCGGCCCAAGACATATTTAACGTATGCTACGTACTGGGTGGCGCAAAAGTACTGGCACTAAAGAAAATACTTTTATTTTTTTTATATGATATTTTCTGTCATTCTGTTGTTGAAAATTGTGTAGTGAACAAATGTAAAATACACTGAAAATAAACATGGACCGTTTTACTCCCCAAGAACGTGGAATAATTGTATTGACTTAGTGAGGGACGCTTTTCCAGGCCGAGTTATCTCTCGTTTTGGCGATTTGCCTTGGCCTGCAAGATCACCCGATCTGACCAGTCCAGACTTCTTTCTTTGGGGTTTTTTGAAATCTCGGGTGTATGTGAACAAGCCACAGACTCTCGCAGCTCTAAAAGAAAACATTCGTCAAGAAATAACGAACATATCGCAGGAAGTGTTACGGCAAGTTATGCAAAATGTCATAAATAGGGCTCAAATGTGTATCAACTCTGGAGGTCACCATTTAAAAGACATCATCTTTAAATCCTAATGGTACGAAATTTAATGGCACAAATATACATTTAAAAAAACCTAAATCTAGTTTTCTAATTTAGAAAAAATGTTATAGCTGAACCAAATAGGGTCTTTACTTTTGCGCCACCCAGTACATGAAGGTTGACATTACAATTTATTATAAGGAACCAGATTTATTTGACGTTAATATACGAGTAGGTATTTGTTATTATAAAAAAGATCTAGTGCCTTGTATTGAACAAATAGGCTACGATTCCACCGGAGTGGCACCATTTTGCGAGGTTGATATCAACCAATAAGAAAATTGACTGCATACGTATGTAAATTCTTAAAGTGGTGCTATTTGGTTGATTTTTCTACGCACATCGATAAAATCTTGCACAACGACAGTCGAAATGCAGCCTTATTTTATGTGACAAATATATACAAACGATTGATAAATAAAACTTAATCAAAAACATATACATATCTATCAGCACTTAATCATCCAATACAAAAGATTCACATGCATCAGCTGCCGGCTGTGATGTGTGTGAAGGCTAAGATACGTTATACAAACTATTGGAAGGCACGTGAATAGCAAACTTGTACACTAAATACATATTAGTACCAACTTGATCACATTATCATCCGAGCGTATTCCTGGTTGCATCCTTAGCGGTTATGCTTCAGAGCCCGGGGTCCGCTACCTAACCTAGGTGATTTGACGAGGTTACTGGTTTTACACAGAGCGACTGCCGTCTGACCTCCGCAACCCAAAGGGTAGACCAGAACCAATCCTAGGAAAGGTTTACAAACGCTAGATGGCGTTCGGGACCCACAGCTTTTCGTCCCTTCCGAAGCACGGAATCATCGTTCTTTTCGGACAATCAGGTGATTCAAGCCTGTAATATCCTAACCAGTCTAGTAACAACTTTTCACAAAGTATGCTTCCCCGTGGGATTTGAACCCACGGCCTCCGGATCACAAGGCGAACGCCTTAACCACTGGACTACGCAGGCAGTCGATCATATAGATGGCAGCATGTGAGCAGTTGGTACTAATATGTATTAACATAGAGTAATAATACTACTTAGTACTACTAAGTATTCAGTTTTGTTTGTTTGTTAAAACTTTATTGTACACAAAGAACAAATACAGAATTACACGAGACATCAAGACATCAATAGGTACAAAGGCGGACTTATCCCAGATTGGGATCTCTTCCAGTCAACCTTGAATTGAACGGAACATTTATAACACAGTTTTACAATAACAATAATTAATAAAAAAAAGGTATAATTTAGTTTACAAGTTTGCTATTTACGTGCGCTTCATTGTTTGTATGCCGTTGGCATCCAGGTGAAGGTTACCTAGTTTACCTTACAACGAAAGCGCGTTGCGAAATACGTTGATCATACAGGGTGACTTTTTAACCACCAGCCAAAGTTTTGGAGCAAGTTCAGTCCATGATACTGAACTACTTTCCATAAAAACAATTAACAAAAAACGATACAAAAATTTTGCCTTCCCATACAGATTGGCGCTCAGGCCAACTGATTTTGTATGGGAGGACGAAAATTTTTTATCTATTTTCAATACATTTTTTTATAGAAAGTAGTTTAGTATTATGGACTGAACTTGCTCCAAAAATTTGGTTGGTGGATAAAGTCACCCTGTATTTTTATTTTACGATGCCTTGCTACAAGTACAGATTTTCTTTTAGGCTCGAACCACACGCAGCGCAAGAGGCGCGACGCTGCTTGCGTCGCGTTACGCGCCTACATAGCGTTTCTTAGAATTTCTACCCACCGTTCACACCACGCGCAAGTTGAGCGGGTACATTTTGTATGAACGACGGTATGACTAGTTGCGGTGCGCATCTTGCGCCGCGTGATAGATAGACAAAAATACGCTTAGCGTATTTTTTAAATCAGTAATATATTTGGAAATATCCCGCTTACTATCGGCGGCTGACATAATTTGGTGTGATGTGAACGAAACAACATTGCTCTGGCGCAAGTTACAATCCAAATCTTCTGACCTTACCTTATCTTATTAACCACAGCCAATTACTTGTGACGATCAACTTTAATTAGATTTTTACATACATTTCAATTACGCGCCTCTTATTTCTTTATATTTGGAAATAATATTTTACTTATCCATGTCTACTGGCATGTAAAGCACCTAATAAAATCTATATGAAAGTGATTAGTAAGCTTTAAGAATGTGAGAATTGATGACAGTTATCTTAAATCCTAATGATTTACAAATAAAACATTAGTACTGTTAAGTCTGTGTGGAATTATAGTTGTAATATTGTACATAAATATGTACATATAACTTATGGCAACTTCACGGAAGCAGTGTGGATGTGCGGACTTTAAACAATAGGATTAGGATACGTTATTGACTCATGGAAAGAGATAAAGATACAAATCTTAATCTGACTGCCTCCGTGGTCCAGTGGTTTGAGTTTGCCTTGTGATCCGGAGGTCATGGATTCAAATCCCACTAGGAATCATAGTTTGTAAAAAGTTGTTTTCAGTCTGGTTAGGATATTGCAGGCTTGATTCACCTGATTATCCGAAAAGAAAGATAACTCCGTGCTTCGGAAGTCTACGTGTGTTCCCAATCGAGTTAGACGGAGATGCAACACATACTTATTTTCATTTACAAATCATAATAATAAGACGGAAGGATAGGCTAAGCCACTTGGAAATATCAATACAACTAGAAATCATACGTCGTGGAACCATCCCTCTAGATAGGTTCGTCGGCGATTTTAGCTCTACACAGTGGGCAGTACGTGTGTTCTGGGTCAAGCCAGGTGACGATGCAAGTTCGAAAAATAATGTCATGTATATCTAGACAATCTACATTCCAACAAATATTAAGAGGGACGGTTAGGCTCACTCAGCCCTAAACTAAGAAATATCAATACAGCTGCAAATCATACGTCGTGGATCAATACCTCCATCTCTCTGAGTTCGTCGGCAACTTTAGCTTTATATAAAGGGCTAAAAGGGACGTGTGTTTCAGCCGAGCCAGGCGGAGACGCAACAGATACTTATTTCTATTTACAAAACATAATAAGAAGACGGAAGGATAGGCTAAGCCACTTGGAAATATCAATACAGCTGCAAATCATACGTCGTGGATCCATCCCTCCGGGTAGATTCGTCGGCGACTTTAGCTCTACACAATGGGCACGTATGTTGCCCTATCGAGCCAGGAGGAGATGCGACACATACTTATTTCCATTTACAAATCATAATAATAAGACGGACAGTTAGGCTAAGCATTAAACCTGGAAATATCAATACAGTTGAAAATCATACGTCGTGGATCCATCCCTCCAGGTAGGTTCGTCGGCGACTTTAGCTCTACATAGTGGGCAGGTGTGCTCGCGGTCCAGCCAGGCGGAGATGCACAGCTCGCAGAAGATGTGGCTGCAGCCGAGCCGCACGGGCGTGGTGTAGTCGTCGTGGCAGATGGGGCACGAGTCGCCCGCCGACAGCAGCTGCTCGCCCGTCGGCTTAGTGCCCAGGTTCTGTAAGGAAACATTTTTTTTTATGTTTTATTTTTTACAAAAAATAATTATAAATAAAACACCGCGAAATTTCGTCAAGCATGACTCCGGGCCTTTCTTCGCTCTCGACGAATATTTCACTGTGTTTTATTTTTTTTTTTTTTTTGTATTATATTTCTAATTTTTTAGTAGCCAAAACAACTAGATATTTAGATAATACATTTTTTGGTATAATTTTCATATAAAAAGGTGATTGTATAAAATAGTAATATGTTTTATAAAGGTAAATTTAGTGGTATGTTTGTGATTTTTTTCGATCAAGCCAAAAATGCTCAATCGTGTTTTGGCTATTGTGGGTGTCTGTAGAAAATCCTTAAGATTCTTATGTAAATTTTTGAAATAAACTGTAGTAGTTTAATAACAGTGATTTTTCAAAAACACGCACAGTATGGCAAATTGTGAACCCACCTTAAATTGTTAACCTCGCCTTAAACGCTTAGCGACTAGACTTCGAAAACGATGAGAAGAAACATCTACATATTGATAAAAGTTGCAAGCAATTATTGTGCAAGACAATGCATAATGCACTATTAAAATTATTTATGCTCTTTTTATTACTATCAGTCGATATCAGTTACTGGCGTAGCTGGATAATAATTGTACACAACGCAACTTGTAGTGCTTTAACAACGAGTTTATTTTGAGAAGGACCGAAAGTCCGCGAACTTTTATTTATACTAATAAGTACTTAAATCATAAAAAAACCGTGCAAATACAATAAAAAGCCGTGTGGTTCCCGGCAGAGTAGAATAGTATCACTCCAAGTCTTTCTGTGGATGTCATAGAAGGCGACTTAGGAAATAAAAACTAAACAAAGCTTCTATATAATATAAAATTATAGTGGACATTGGAGATTTTGTGTATGTGTAAAGGCTATTAAACGAATTCTAACAATGCCTGAAATAGACACATCAGCTATAAGCTACTCGTCTATAATTTAAACAAATAAAATAAATATCAATGAGTCCTCATCAACCCGTCTGGCCAGCGTGGTGAGTATAGGCCAAATCCTCTGACTGCTCTGGCTAATATATGGTTTTGGTAGTACAGAGAGGATCGTGCTCCTGCAGTGGAGACTAATAAAGACCTGATGGTGAAATAAATTAAAAAATATAAAAACTTGTTTAATGTCAGCTTACCACACTTTGCAGCAGTGTCCAAGTGGCATTCTTGAAGAGCCTCAGCCTCATCAGCACCTCGATGATCTTGGCAATCACGTAGACGGACGTCAGGAACATGCCCACCATCTTCTCCGAACCCTCGTACGATTGCATGAGGAAAAAGATCCACGGCTGGATGGTCAGCAGCGAGCGGTACAGCTGTGATATAGCCTCCACAAATAGGTACACTTTGCCCTGAAGAAAAGAGTATTCAGGTTGAGGATGGTAGTAATTTCGTTGGGTATTCAGCTGATATTGAATTTAAAATATTAAGTGTTTAAACGTCAAAATAATCAAGTAAAAAATAATTTTTTTTTTTGGATATTCAAGAAACAAAGAAAGCTGAGACAACGTAAGTTCCACAGGCCGGAAACTCCTAAGGTACGCGCAATATGCGTCACCCAGGCGTCCCCGTTCCCCGTCCCCGCACCTCTCCCCCGTATTCGCCTCGATTTCTCACGTTGGCCGTCAAGAACCGGGGGAGAGGTGCGGGTGCGGGGAACGGGGACGTATATTGCGCGTACCTTAGAAGAGTCCCTTCTGTTTACTCTTACTGTATTCTGTGGTAAGACGTAATTTTAAAGATTTTCGGTAATTGTTTTTTCGCTTTCTAGCAAAACAACTGCTGCATGTGTAAACTCAACCATCAAATTTGAATTCTAATAGCGTAGTAACCTGAGTCAAGAAAAAATAAATTATGACTTCAAGGTTTGGTCCATTCATCATCCGAGCGTATTCCCGGTTGCAACGTCAGCGGTTACGCTTCAGAGACCGGGGTCCGCTACCTAACCTAGGCGATTTGACGAGGTTACTGGTTTTTTACACAGAGCGACTGCAGTCTGACCTCCGCAACCAATCCTAAGATAGGTTTAATTAAACAAACGCTAGATGGCGTTCGGGACCAACGGCTTTACGGGCCTTCCGAAGCACGGAATCATCTTTCTTATCGGATAATCAGGTGATTGAAGCCTGCAATATCCTAAACAGACTGGAAACAACTTTTCACAAAGGTTTGGTATTTCATACAAATCCTATAGTAAATGTTTGTTTTGACGTTAAGAAAAAAAGTATCTGGTCTTGTTGAAAACTAGCGGACTACACTGAAACTTTAAATGTAATACTTACCCTTTTCTGAAAAGGCAGCAGGATAGCGGGCATCATTGTAACAACAATCTTGATGTCAACCGTAATGATTTTAACAATTAAGTCGGTCAGCACCACGAGCCAAAGCAGCTCCCACACATTGATGGATTCCCGGTAGCCGGGAAACATCACCACATTGGGAAGAAGCTTGTCATGGCCGAACAGGAAGTGGACGACTATTATACAGCTGCCGGTGAAGACTAACTCGCTGAATAACGCTAGTATACTGCGGTTCATCTGCTTACCATGCTCTCTGGAAAACAACATATTGCACTGTGATTTTTTTGAAGTTGAGTTACAAGGCTGGAATATTTCTTGGAAAGAATACTGTACAGGCAACATGAGTATTAAGTATACATTACATTTGTATGGTAGGTAGGTATAAACGATTATTATGATTAGTATGTATAAACCATTAACATTGAATAATAGACCAGCCCGCATAGCATGGCATCGTGGATAAACCCAAATAAAGTTTATATTGCACGATGTACTAGTTCCTTCTCGTTCGTTGTTATTACGTCGTGCCGTGCGAGATAGTAAGATGTCATGCTAAGGGGGATGCCATCTCAAACATTAAACTTAGATCTACTTTTGAATATAATAGTGGCGTTTTTAACATACGTGTTTTATTTTCAAGCAATGAAAACTGTTTACTTACCCATGGAAAGTTCTTTCTTTATACTTTGCCGTGTTCCATAATTTATTCTTACAGAATTTTAACACACACCAATATATTTTTAATTATGTTTAACTTGTTTGTTTTCGTATGGTTTTCTCTGTCTGTCGAAAGTACTAGGCGTATAGGAGCTAGCAAGCGACCCAGTAACGTTTTTGGAGAAAGCTACAGCTTAAACGGGACAAAACCGTGATATGTGATGTCTTCTCCAGTTTTAGTATAAACAAAATATCTTACCTTCTAACAAGACTGTTAGCGTGTGTGAATGTGCAGAACAGTACGATGAATGTGAAGAGTCCCTCTCTGCTGTCGTACATGAATTTTATGAACAGTATGAAGTAGAAGGGAGCGTATCGGATCAGCAGGTGTAGTGTCGCCCTCACATCCACTACCTAAAACATTTTTTTGGGTACATTAGTTAATACCTAAAAAAATGGGTATTCCAAATTATAGTTCTTCGCTTAAATGGTTTGTAGATTGTCGACGCTAGAAAGGCGTCTTTAAAGGAGCCGATGCCGCCTTTGTCGGCGCACCGACTGTATGTCAACCATTTTTACCAACTGAACATGTACCTATATTTGTTATTAATCAGTAACATATGCTGCTGAGTCATAAACTTGGTCAAGCGTACGGACCAGTTCAAATACTTGGGATCTGTACTTCACGCGACCGGAGACATCGATGCCGACGTCAAGGCCCGTATATCTGCCGCATGGGCAAAGTGGCGGGAGGTGACTGGTGTCATTTGTGACCCCAAAATGCCGGTTAGGTTAAAGGGACAGGTCTACAAATCCATCATTAGATCTGTCCTTTTATATGGCAGTGAAGCGTGGCCATTGCTTGAGCGACACAAGCAGGGACTGCGTGTCATGGAGATGCAAATGTTGCGCTGGATATGTGGAGTATAACGGAGAGATCGCATGTGAAACACCCACATCCGTGGAAGCCTTCATGTCCGTGACATAGCACACAAACTGCAAGAAGGCCGCCTATGCTGGTATGGTCATGTCTTGCGGAAACCGGCAAGTTACATGTATAGCCATGCCGCCTCCGCCGGGGCCCGGCAGACGTGGAAGACCAAAGATATGCTGGCTTGACGTCGTCAGGGATGATATGCGTGCCAATGGTGCGAAGTGGAGAAGGAAAAGCCGGAAAGCGGAGCCCGGGCTTCACAGCAGTACAGCTGTGGATGCAACTGGGAACACGCTGAGATATGAGAGAGAGAGAGAGAGATATGCCACTGAGTCATCACTATACTATTATTAGCTGTTAATATTACCATAACTATAAAAAAAAGCTGTTCTTATCATGTCAGTCAAGAAGTCCTTTGTATGCAAATTGTAAATGAATTACTTTGTTTACAACACTGTTTTACATTTTACCACCAATGTTGGTGCATATCTATGAAAAAAAAGTTTAGTTTCATTGAGATAAGATACACCATAAACCTATATACATCTTTATCCTAAATGGGGTAGACTTAAGATCCAAAGGCCACGAGTAAGGCATATTGCACACATCACCTATTGAAATTATTCCTTTAAATTTGAGCCTTTTTCTGCTATTACTTTTGATGATCTGGATGGATCTCAGAGTGGAAGGAATAATAGATACTTACCATAGACAAACAATTACAAGAGACTACCTTTATACTTTGAAGCGTAATTCGATTTTTAGTTTAAATGTTGGGGATATTATTAATTAAATAATACCACCACAAATATAAATTGCAGTTTGTTTAGTAATATTTTCAGGTAAGTATTTTGCTGTGCAATCAGTAATTTTGATTTGCGTTTAAATACTACCCTTATTCGTTAAGTAAAACAGTTCTGCAAATACCATTAAACAGTATACTAAAGATTTATTTAGTGTGCAATTCAGTATTTTTTGTGAAACTAAATATTTTATTCGATAAAGGGGATTATACAGATATTGATTTAAATACATGCCTAAATGTTGTAGCTAGATGGAGCTACTAGATGGAAAGAAGGTAAGTTTCATAGTGGTGCCACTTCACTTTTGGAAAGATAGCAGTGTACGCATAAATTTTGTATGAAAAAACAATCACCATCACTAATTATTCATGGATACCATTAGCCTAAGTACCCAGCATCTATTGTATGACTAGCAGGCGAGATAGTAGCGACATCTAGAAATAACACAGGTTTTTGGCTTTCTAGCAGAGTACTTTCTTTGTATGGGCTTGTCAGTCCTCTAGTATTTGTTCGTCCATGATACTTAACACATTGCTGGACACTCAGCCAAACACAATAGAAAGAACAATTGATCTATGTCTATAGACATAGTGTACCAGCAATGTGTTAAGAAAGGGTATATTATCCTCACCTGCTGTGTGCCATCATCACTCTGACTCTCATTGTCAGCATTGTCATGGATATTGTTATTATTAGCCGGGTTCACTGACACATTGATCTCTGGGTGCTCCTGATCCTGGTCTGAAAGATTCGAGTCATTTGATGCACTGTTGTTTACTCCGTGAGGCAAAGATGGAGTCCTTTGTGTAGGGGGAGTCCCTCGGTCCGTAACTACATATGTTTGGGATGTAGGACCTAAATTTACATGGGCAATTGAACTCTGTGGTCTCTGTACACTGCTTTCTCCAAGCTGATGTGTCCCGGGCGCGTTTCTAGGCAGCCATGTAGGGAGTGATAGCCGTGCATTGTTGCCCTAAAACCATTACAATTTTGTTTACATGAAGTAGCCTAATGTTAATTATGAAAGCTATTGCCCATCGATAGATATGATAGTTTAAAGCATGATTCAATTAATTAATATATATTTTCGTCATTATCAGTGTTTGTCAGACAAATAGATTGCATCATAGAAAGAAATATTAAAAATTTAAATTAGAAATTCTTACCATACGCGCATGTTCGACGAAGGGTCTGATCTCCCTGAAAACACTATTCAATCGATCACCAAGACCTAAATTGTTTCTATTTGGAGGTATTGTCCTGGAAGTGGAGTCCAATCTGTGCAAAGGATTGGAACGAGGGGTACCCTCGGCTGGCGCCTCGTCTTCGATCTCTAAGTTTACTTGGTTCTGTTGAGACATCACTGTACACTTAAAACAAAACAAAAAAGAGAACACAACTACAATATTAATGTTGGAAATCCATTATTTTCCAAATATTTATGAACGCACGGCACGAAGGTCAAAATAATTTTTGACAACTTTGACAAGTAAGTAAGTGCAGTAGTGCAGTGACATAGATAGATGACATTCGCGAAATGTCAAGTAGGTACCTACTTCGTTTAGAAAAGCGAATGACAGTTACAATTACATTTAGGAATCAGAAGGTAAAAAAAAACATTGATTTTCCCGACTGCCTCACTCAGGTAGGGTTATGCTTCCATATGTAGGTTCTGAACAAAGTTAACTACTTTAGTACTTAGACGCTATGGTTCATAGTGGCATGTAGGTTAATATATAATAATATCCCTTACCTGAGGGTTAGCGAGTCTAGTGACGTAGTGACTAGTGAGTGACTGAATACAAAGATAAACTAAAAAAATATACTTACATACATGTTGTTATCCATCCATCTCTTATATTTAAAAATCATCATACTTACAACCATTCCCTTGATCAGTTTCTACAATCTGTGCGAAAAGGTGAGCAACTGGCTGGTACTTTAGTCCCAATGCCACAATTATTTTACTTATTTGCCATGCATGCTATATGGCAAAAAATAATGTGAACAGAAGTTATTAGTATTTTTTTCTCTTCATGGTCTAATGTTGCTCGTAGCAAGCGAAACAAAAAATAAAAAACAGCGAAATATTCGTAGAGAGCGAACAAAGGCCCGGACCCGTGCTCCACGATATTTCGCTATTATATTTATTATTATTTTTTGTATTATATTTATATTTTTTTGTGTAGCGAACTTAACTAGTAATTTAGATTATACATGTTTGGTATAATTTTCATATAAAAAGGTGATTGTATAAAATAGTAATATCTTTTTTATTTTTAAATGCAAATTTAGAGGTATGTTTGTGATTTTTTTCTATCGAGCCAAAAATGCTCAATCGTGTTTTGGATGTTGTGAGTGTGTATATGTAAAAATTTTGATAAATAGTCTGTAGTAGTTTATTTACAGTGATTTTTCAAAAACACTAAAGTATTCTTGGCTCTGAACTGACGGGGCTTAAATAAGTACCCCCGGTAGCTAGTGGCCTATATAGTGGCGTATTGAAATAAATGGCGCCCAGGGCCCAGGGCCTAAGTATATATTTGTTTATAGAATTAT
Organism: Acrobasis repandana; assembly: GCA_963576875.1. NCBI lineage: Eukaryota > Metazoa > Arthropoda > Insecta > Lepidoptera > Pyralidae > Acrobasis > Acrobasis repandana. The sequence continues at coordinate 18,542,246 of OY756225.1, forward strand.
TTTTTTGATCAAGATATGAAAATCTTTGGTAATTAAAACTACAATATATAATTACTGTTCATAATTTAATTTTCAATTTAAATAATAGTCAATAGACCGCAATGAATTTCTAGCCTTTAATACGATGAGCAAATATTACCTACTGTAGGTACAATACAACACGTATATAGACGTAAATTCAGTCTTTGGTTAGGCCTGACCACCGCCCAGGGCGACCGGCCGACCGTGTCGAACTCGAAGCCAATCGTTGCCAAAAATGATAAATATTATTTAACAAACACATCACTATAAGTATATAATTTGTGCTTAAAATATTCACAAATAAATAAAACTACGAATGCAACTGGACTGCTTCTTCGTTAATGACGTTAAAAATCGTCATGAGAACGGTTGATTTGATTTGACGCCTTGGCACATGAAGAATTTGCGCCGTATGGATCGCGCGGACCTCACGCCTCCGTGTCTGGCCGCAAAGCGAGCACCCCTTGCCGGTGAAGGTCTCGCACTGCTTCTAGCAGGCGTCTCTCAGCTCTGGGTTCTCCCAAGGCCACGTCGACGCTCCCGGCACACAGAAGTAGCGCTCTCAAGGCTGCTCTGGGCCAATCAGGTCTCAATCCTCGCCTAACAGCCGCGCCAGCTGCCGACGCGCCTAATCTAGCACATTCAGCTTCCAAACGATCTCCGTATTCTTCTATCAAAGAATCACCAACGGATCGCCTCATCTCGGGCGTGAGAGACGAAAGCAACAAAAGGGCTACGTCATCCATCGGCCTCCCAAGTGAAACCATTTGCCAATCCAAAGCTATACATTCACTGATTCCATCTCTCTCGCGGAATAATAAGTTGCCGCTCCAAAAGTCAGCATGTGCAAGCGGGGCTGGCTCGGCGGGTCGTAACAGCGTTCCAAGCAAGGACGGTGCTCGATTTACTAAGTCTGACACAGCGGCTGCTTCCTCGCAACAGTCTGTGCGGCCACGCAGGAATGACTCCAATTGCGGGAGGCCTCGTCGCACAAGGCGGAGATAGCCAGCTGCCGCCCTCTCGCAAGGGAACAGAAAGTCGAATCTCTGGTCTAATGGACCTTCTCTTTCTCGGAGGGCCAAAGAGAGGGCGTGAAGTCTCGCCGCTGCATGGAGTGCAGATCTTGCACGCTGTTCCGTAAGACCTTCAGCAAAGTCTGCAGACTCGAAGCCAACGGCTGTCACATCTTCCAGGACTAATTCGCTATCTCCTCCAATTTCTTCTGTAAAAGAATACAAAACCAGTGTGTTATTATTTTGTTGGGAATAGGCAGTGGCGGCTTTAGGGGGTGGCGAACAGGGCAGTCGCCCGGGGCATCGCTCTTGCAGGGGCTTCGCGAAACAACCCGACCCGTTTTATTTTATTTAAGAGTTCCGTTACCCTAGACAAAATCAGACTGCCCTACAAACGTAGTCAAGCTTTTATTTTGAAACGACATGTCAGATTTCGGCAAATTTTGTAATTTTAAAGAAATTGCAGCTATGCAAATAACTTGTTTTTGCCATCAAAATATGAAGTGGACTTTTGATTATTTTTAATTTTGGTCCTTAGTTGTAACAAAACAATAAATACAATAAAGTTGGTTAATTCCATCGACACAAAAAGTACATACTTAGATCTCGCTGGTTAATTCACTACATAAGAAATTATTTAGGTAAGAATCTCGCTCTTCGGAAACTTGAAGTGCGGTTGTTTTCGTCGTGTAGCGTTCGGGGATTCCCGTGTTTCATTTATTTCTTATAAAACATTAAAAAATGCCTACATTCGAATCACATACTTTGCACAAAGGACAAGAGCCTCGCAAAAATCAGCCGCCCGGGGCATCGCAAATTTAAGGTGAAGTGATAAGCAAATGGCCTTGAAGTGTGAAATAAATTGTCAACTCGTAAATATGGTGATAATTTATTCCGCTGGAATAGAATTCTTTTTTGAGAATCTTTGAAAACATTCTCTCCTAAACCACAAGCCGGCCGTCGCGCGATATAAGTACCTATCTTATCTCGTTTTCATCATTTCTGCCTAGCATATCTACCGTTATAGAGAATTAATTCCAGCCGGTCGGAAATCGATTCATAATTTCCTGTTCGATATTACCTATTCGACGTCAGACGAAAAGCGTAATCTTCGCGTTAGATATATACCTAATACCTAGATGTACCTACCTACACCTAGTGTAGATAAGTAAGTACTGAGTCTTTAGTGAGTGTATATTACATATTATGTAAAACCTGTTTATTTTTAAACGTAGACGCTTACCTACGTTACGTTACAATATGGATATAAAATTTAAAAACGAAACGAAGAGCTGTAAAAAGAACTGTCGCAACTTTTTCAGTTTTTGCCAACGAGATCTATGTACTTACGTACTGTCAGTGGTTTTTGCTATGTAGGTACGTGTGTCATGTGCATGCACATTGGAAGTATTTCTTCCAGACCTACATAAAATCTTTTAGGCCTATTTACCCGAGTCAAAAAAAGCAGGTTATGCAAGGCGGGAAAGTAGGCCAACGAACGACCACGAGTGACGACTCTGCGATGCGAACTCGCTAAAGTGAAAAGTCAAGTACCCAACTAAGTACATAATTAAGTAGGTAGGCACATTGTATACCCATATCGTGGTAACTAAGATCAATTAAATTAGTGGACGGTGTACAAAGCATAAAATGACAAAAAACCGCAAATCGATTTACAGGATAGCCTTTTGGTACACGGGTACTTTAGGTTTAAACAATCATTTTGAGCGGTCGTTCTTAAAAATGTTCCAATAGGGAGGGCAGTAATGACGTCATCAATTTTATGTATGGGAATTAAAAGAAAAATTCTTTAGAAGTCTATCTTGTTTGATCAAATGAAAGGGCTTTATGAGGCGATTCTAAAAATATACTACACCATGACTTTTATGCCACCTGTTTTCTACAAATCCAAGAAATATTTTCGAAACATACCAAGTTTGGGCTCCTCCAGGTAGGAGACGGCTTTATAATTTTTTTTTAAAAAATACGCCAATTGCCTATCTTGCCTAATTAATAGAATACCTAAGTCATTACCGTCGGTCTCTTTTTAGGGTTCCGTACCCGAAGGGTGCAAACGGGACCCTATTACTGAGACTCCGCTGTCTGTCCGTCTGTCCGTCTGTTAGTCTGTCACAGGGCTCTATCTCTTGAACCGATTACGGTTCGGTGACATTGGTGACTCACCGATTATGTATTACTATGGCCGCAACAACTAATACTAAAAATAAAAAAAAGTTAAAAATTAAAGGGGGTCGTCATACAAAAAATGTGTTTTTTCAGCGTTTTTAACTAGATCTTTATAATGGCATTAACTAGGTACTTGAAATTTTTAACAGATTATGTATTACTATGGCCGCTATAACAACAAATACTAAAAATAAGAAAAAGTTAAAAATTAAAGGGGGTCGTCATACAAGAAACGTGTTTCCTCAGCGTTTTAAAACATTATACGGTGGTACGGAACCCTTCATGTACGAGTCCGGCTCGCACTTGCCCGTTTGTTTATATAAAGGCATAGGTAATTAAAAAAGGTAAATAAATTCAGTCCATATATTCCTATAAAATTAGCAATTTATTTTTCTCCTCGTATAAGTATAGTTATAATCATATTATTACCTATGTATTTAATGTAATTTTTTTATGTAATTTTTTTTTGACAAGGAAACTATATTTTATTTACCTATACATTTCAACAAGCGGGTCTGGGACAAATGAAAAAACTTAGAATGTAGGTACCAGCACCAGCTGCTTCTCTTACTACATTCTAACTTGCGAGAAACAAAAACAATTTTTCATTATTGAAATATTCAAAAGGACAACTTCCAATGTTCCAATATTAAAAGTTGAAATAAATTACCAAAATATGCTATGGTAAATGCGAATAATAAATCTGTTTTACTCGTACCTACCTTCTACAAAGAAAATTTCAAATTACGGATAATGTTTGTTTTGTTTTTCGTATGTGTAAGTGGCCAACACTGGTGTCAGATTTTTCAAGCTGCCTAAAGGCATCTGACACAGATTGACGACTGCCATACCACGATGACAGCCGGGACCAACGGCTGCCTTCCGAAGCACGAAGGAATTCGAAAAACTTTTATGCCACTTTTGACACTAGCAATAGGTAAGTAACTCCACGTTATAAAGAAATCAAAACAAACCTGGTAATCTCGCCTTTACACAACGAGGTATCGGCAGGCCGGCACCAGGCCCCAGGGCTTCATCCGCTAACTGGTTGAGCACCGGAGCCAGTTCTGTATAAAACAGAATCTCCCTTGTGTCAAACTGGGCTTCCGCCACGAACAGCCTTCCGAATGGGTCTCTGGGGGGCAGTTTGACGACGAGGGGCAGAGCCCGGCGTTCTCCGTTGCTCTCGTAGCGGACTGTCACGGCAAGGACTCTGCTTAGGGCTCCGGCGACGCCCGCGCGGGATTCTACGCGGACCTGTAACAAAATTTGAGCTAAGTGGCTACCGTAGGTTCTTCGGTAATCATAATTATAAAAACAAAACAAAAACAGACTTCATTATTACATAGAGGGACCGCTCGACCGTAAACACACTGAAAAGTCGGAAAAGCAAAATAGGTACGCAGCATGTTTACTTAGTTTAGTTTATATTTACTGAACCTTTTGAGCTTACATTGTAAAAAAGTTAAAGCTAACATTAAACTAAACTATAAGTGAACAAAATAGAGAACTAAACTAAATTAAAAAAAAATAAAACAAAACAGAAGAAGAAATAATAATTAAAATATTAAATATAAGGCTAATCGAAGAGCCTCCCTCGGAGCATACCGTGCTCAAAAGTACCCATAACGCCACTGAACCTTTTTATGATAAAATTTCTATTGGAAGTAACTAGGTATATTCTGAGAACAACAAAAAAAAAACGATTTTTAGAATAGGTATTCAGGACTGAGTTATTAAACAAAACAAAAAAAACCAGCTGAATTGATAATCTTTCATTCAGAAAAATAGAGACGAATTTAGAACGAAGAAGATCTGTGATTTCGTTTACATACATTATTTTTTTCCACGTCTAAAAAAACAAAGCTAAAAATTAGCGTTACGTAGGTAGTTTGATTTGCGCTCCCAGTTTTCATCACTCGGGGCAATTAACTTGTTAATTGACGAGAGATGACAATAGCTATTGTCATCTCCCGTCACTCCGAAGCTATCCATTCCATGTCCAGACCATGTCGTAATAGAAAAATAATACTTTTCAGTTTAACAAAGTTGGAAGAAAAATTGTGCTGACGTGTAGGTACCCTAATCTAGGAGATGAGAGGTAATCTAGGAGAGGAGGAGCTCTTCTAATCCTAGCCTCGTATAAAACAGTGTCGATAATTTGAAGTTTAACCACCAGTGATATTTTGTCGATAATTTGAAGTTTAAACACCAGCCTCATATAACAGTGTCGATAATTTGAAGTTTAACCACCAGCCTCGTATAACTTCTACTAAACAATTTGGTTTTTCTTGGGGTTTTCACCACTTATGTCTACTCACAGACTTATGTCTGCTTAATAAAAGTAAGGAAAGTAAATCACTATGTTTTAAACCTACCAATTCACATACATAATGATAATACCTCTACACTTATACAATAGTTATGTTACGTGCTACTTATTCAAGTGGAATTAGTTTTATAGTTACGGATTACGTTACCGCGGCGCAACAATGACTGCCTGCGTATCAATATCATGACTAAATTCATAAAAATTTATGTATGTAATTATGTTCATACATAAATTACGTATTACGAAGTACATATTAATTTATCAATGTGCATTATGTAGTTCGCCTATTGTTCTGTACAATTTGTATTTGATGGACAATAAAGATTATATAAAAAAGCACCTCATAGCGATGAATAAATGATATGAAAAAGCACCTCATTAGCAGCAGCCACACCCGCGCCCGCTAGCAGCTCGCGCGCCCATTCTTCAGTGAGCGCCGCATCCGCGTCGGCCTCCGGTTCTGCCTCGCAATCGGACTCGCTACCGCTGCTGGGTGCTTCTGAAACCGCCGCACTGTCCGCTTCTTCTGCCTGCATGATCACTACTGATCACTCCACACACATTCTCATTAGATAAAATAGTTTTAATGAATCACTGTTGCCGTCATCTTTATTGCACGAATGCAAGCGATCGCTGGCCGGTCCCCCACGGAGCCCGCGCATGCGTGTCGCTATCTTAATTATTCATCGGGAGTCGGGACTCCCGTGACGTGTTGTCCCCGCGCTCTGACACTATTTGCCTAGTTTTTTTAGGGTATCTAGTTGTAAATCATGCTAAGTACGTATGGTAAGCGCACATTTTCATGTGCTGCTACGGTGTTCTAGGTATTGGACATGCCTCCTACACTTCGTTCTGCTGCTATGCAAACGTAAATTGAGGGGTAAATGCTCATTATATTAAAAAAGCGATAATTATTTCATGGCATTTGTGATGAGATGAGATCGTGTGTTGTTGTTGTTTTTTGTATGTCACATTTTTCAAGCTGCCTAAACGTATCTGACAAAGCTTGACCAGCGTCTTTACGTGCCTTCCGAAGCACGGAGAAGTTTGAGAAATTTTGTAGGTACCACTTGTACCTATCCAAGTACGGACCACGCCTGGGGTTCTTAACATGTGAAAGCACTAGCAATGCGTATTCCCACCGGACCACAGAGCTCCTTGTCCTTATCCCACGAGATCGTTATGAAGGTGGCGGCAAATGTAGGTCAGTGTTCATAAAGGTACAGTACAGTACAATACAACCATCACGCCTTTTTCTCCACAGAGTATTCTTATTATATAGGTATTAATCATTGACTTATATATTATTAATCTACTGATAGGCTATGAAGTCGAGCGCGCATTATAAGTCGATAGCTAAGTACTAGGTATTTACAAATTTTACAATCACATATTAAAATCAGAAGAATGGGAGCGGTATTTTTTCTTGGACAGTTGCGTGTGCGAAATAAAAAGCAAGTTATTGTCGTCAACTTGTCAATGTCGTCATCGCTAGATAAACAGCTTGAAGATTTTATAAGCACGAAGTACGACTATGAAAAATTGCAGCATGAGCTGTATGCTGTATAACATTAGTTTCGTGCAACCTTTATATAAAGTTTTTAGAACCGTACATATACTCCTGCTACCCTGCTACGCTACCAGGCTACTACGCCTAACTGTTCGGCTCGGAGCAGCTCACTTAAAATCTTGGCTCCCTAATTTATTCATCTTAAGGCATCTGGTCAAAAATAACCGGCGAAAACAGATAGCAAAGGAGCTTAAGATAAATGCCGCGAATCGTATCGTTTGTATGCCGTAGTATTGTACTTATCATAATGAATCGTGTCCGTGCGTTCAGCTGAACGGGATTTCTTACTTGAATGCAAAGCTTCATTGGCGATTTATTAGTACATTGCTGGGACATCATACAAACATCTATCTTTCTGTTTGAATCGGGGCGGCCAGCCACGCCCCGCTACTATTTTTTTCTTTGCCGAAACAAGAATAAAAAGTTGGATAGTCTATGTTCAAAATTTGACGTTTGACATTTTATTGGTTTCTCTATGGTTTCTGTTTAAACCAGTTAAACTTTGCTTTGACATTGACAGTTGACAGATTTATTTTATGCGGCACGATTAGATGCGGTCGCTGCGCTGTAAATTAATTATTTTTAAATTTAATGTCAAGATTAGTACTGCTCAGATAAAACTATAATGAATAAAACCAGCAATGGGTAAAGAAAAGTCTAAAAAACGGCACCGTTCAAGTTCTAGCGACGACGATTCTAGTTCCAGCAGCTCTGATTCCTCTCGGGAAAAGAAGAAACTGCGCAAGTTGAAGAAGAAATTAAAAAAAGAGCAGCGGAAAACTGAGAAAGCGCTAAAGAAGAAGCTAAAAGAAGAAAGGAAGAAGTTGAAGAAGAAGCGTAGAAGTAAGAGTTCCAGTCAAAGCAGAGACGAACGCATAAATGAAGAAACGCCGGCGGATATACCGATAGGTTTGTTTTGTTATTTGTCGGGCTAGATTTAGTTATGTGAATTGAAGGGCGGTGAAGGCCCCAGATATACTTTTTCGCCCTACTCCTTTGATCAAAAACTTACCTGTTACAATACGTAGAGAAGGAAGGCCATTTCTCCGAAGAGAATGAGGACCATTTCACCGAATAGGATGGTTTGTCGAATTTAAGGCGCCCTTTATATATATTTTTACCAATTTGTTTTCTACAGCTAATTTAAGACACTCACATATTTATAGTTAACCAGATCAATTATCCTCTGTATAGATTTTGTTCAACAGAAAAACAAAAAAAGTGATTGTACTGCATGCATTAAATGATGAAATTTATAATTTTAGAACTCATGGAAAAGTCGAAAGCCATGGCACCAATGACCAAAGAAGAGTGGGAGCAAAGGCAGAGTGTAGTCCGAAGGGTGCTTGATGAAGATACAGGACGATACAGGTTATCCTATCAGTCTTACATATTTATCATTAACACTATAGTTTTTTTTTCACTTTTATACAACTAGTTAGGCATATTTATCATTAACACTATAGTTTATTTTCACTTTTATACAACTAGTTAGGCATATTTATCATTAACACTATAGTTTTTTTTCACTTTTATGCAACTAGTTAGGCATATTTATCATTAACACTATAGTTTTTTTTTCACTTTTATACAACTAGTTAGGCATATTTATCATTAACACTATAGTTTATTTTCACTTTTATACAACTAGTTAGGCATATTTATCATTAACACTATAGTTTTTTTTCACTTTTATGCAACTAGTTAGGCATATTTATCATTAACACTATAGTTTTTTTTCACTTTTATGCAACTAGTTAGGCATATTTATCATTAACACTATAGTTTTTTTTTCACTTTTATACAACTAGTTAGGCATTGGGCCAGCTCCAACGCCATCCTGCACATGATTGTCAATAGACTTAACTATATTTACCTGCAGCATTGCTGTAACAGACATGTTACAGTAGCTATGCTGCAGAGAAGGTTAAATTATGATGTTAATATTTGATACTTAAATTATGTTTCTTATTATTTATGACATATTTTTAAATTGTAATTCTATGGATCTTAGAAGTGAAATTTTTATTTCAAGAATTGTATTTATTTATAAATAGGATGATATGCATGCCAATGGTCTTACAACCAGGGATGCTCAAGATCGTGCAAAGTGGAGAAGGAAAAGCGGGACAGCGGACCCTGGGCTTCACAGCATTACAGCTGAGGATGCAACTGGGAATACGCTGAGATGAGAAAAGGAGAGAAGCATATAAGTCATAAGGTTAACTAGCTGTGCAGTTCTTGGCAGAGTAAAATAGGATCACTCCAAGTCTTCCCATGGATGTCGTAGTAGGGGACTTAGGAAACATAAGCTAAACAAAGCTTATAATCATCAATGAGACCTCTCCAACCCGTCTGGCCAGCGTGGAGAGTGTAGGCAAATCCTCTGACTGCTCTGACTAACTGACTGGTCTGGTAGTACAGAGAGGGTCGTGCTCCTGCAGTGAAGACTAAAATAGACCTGATGATGATGAAACAGGCATATGGCCCGCCTGATGTTAATGGTTTATATTATATTCTATGGACTCCTTTAACACATTGCTAATACTGGAGAAATCTTTTCATGTCCTTTTTAAGAATTTCATTTTGTAGTGTCTGGGGAAAATGAGGGATTCCACAATATAAGTGTATGTAAAAGAACATTGTGTATAGAAGCGGGCACTGTTTAGTGCTGCAACAACTACCTTTATTCCACAGAAAAAAAACTATTGTAGACGGCAAATAGACCTGATTTACCTTCAAAGAAACATTTTCATTGGCTGTCTCTCAGTTGTCTCTGGCTTTCAGGTTAATTAAAGGAGATGGCGAGGTTATAGAAGAGATTGTGTCGCGAGACCGCCACAAGCAGATCAACAGACAAGCCACGCAGGCTGACGGGGAGTTCTTTCAATCCAACACTACTCTTAAGAGAGTTTTATAGCATGTTAATCTGGAAACAAAGATTTTTTCTTTTTATATTTTATAGATAGTCAAATTTGGTGATTCTTATACTCACTTATCACCACTAGTGACAAGTCGCTAATATTGATTCACATATCGAGTCAGGAATCAATATTTTAATTCCTGTCTGCCATTTGAAATTATAGGTGGCACTGAAATGAGCACCATAATATTACTATTGCTTAAAGTACAATATTCTGGTCTGAGAGGAAGGAAAAAACTTGATCGTAATAGCTGATTGAGGGAATGGGCGAAAATGCGAATCATGTTAATAACCGATGTGGCTAGCAACCCTTCACTATTTTAATTCCTTTTCCCACCTTTTCGCCCACCATCATGCTAAAAGTGGCGTTTGGGTCTTGCGGCCCTGGCCTGTCTGCTTAGAACCGCAAGACCCAAAATGCTCTGTTTGCCCCATTAGGGATAAAAACGTGATCTTGCATCAATATTCACAAAATATTGTACACACACTGTATAATATTTTGTGAATATTGATGCAAGATAACAAGCATCAGATGTTCATAGAATTTTGTAATTTAGGCAAAGGTGATATGGTTCTAATTGTAATGTATCCTTTGCTACACACATAAGCCCGCCTGCATTGTCGGTTCGGCAGTATTTGTCGAACAACAAAGCCGACCTGAAGCAATTGACGACCTCCGTGGCGTAATGGTTAACACGCTCGATCGATAATCCGGAGGTTCTGGGTTCGATCCCCAGCCAGGGCAAGTTGGAAGATGGCCTTTTTCAAATTGTCCTGGGTCTTGGGTGTTTATCTATATATGTATTTATTATATAATATAGTATCGTTAAGTTATTATCCCATAACACAAGTTTAAAACTTACTTTGGGGCTAGCTTAATCAGTGTGATTTGTCCCTATATATTTATTTATAATTATATCGGTATTTTCCCCAAACATTCATCTAATATTTTCGATTTTACCTTTTGGTTTTGCTGATTAAGGCCGTACCTATACCGTATCAATGGGGGCAGCACTGGACCCCGGAAAATTCAGGTACGGCCTTAAATACCGGCCCGCTTATGTGTATAGCAACCCTAATTTGCGCGAAGGTTTTTCTGTGCTGTGAGCATATAGGAAGAACCAGTGGGAATCTTTGAGAATACCCAGTTATCAGTGTCAGATTCCCACGGGTGATAGTAAAATTTAAATTTAACTCTATTGCCTATAGGTGGTGGAAGCTTGCTATTTTAAAATGTTGTTTCTAAAAGTTAAAGTGACCAACTACAAAGTATATTGATGTAATGTAGGATGACAATTGTGTAGGTGATAAAACGTGTGCATTTTTATTTTACATCTCATGGTTCTTTGTTCTATTATACTAATGTCCATGTTATATTTTCTACAAAATGACATCAATATACAATATATGTATTTGAATTTTTAGACTCATGTCAGGCGAGATGGGTTCACAGTTCACAGCCCGCAATACTGTGTTTTTGAAAATCACTGTAAATAAACTACTACAGTTTATTTCTCAAAAAAATTGCTTAGGAATCTTAAGGCTTTTCTACAGACACCCACAATATCCAAAACACGATTAAGCATTTTGGCTCGATAGAAAAAAATCACAAAACATACCTCTAAATTTGCAAAAATTTTTCTTTAAAAAAGATATTACCATACTTACTTTATACAATCACTTTTTTATATAAAAATTATAATATAAAATGTATAATCTAAATTACTAGTTAATTTCGCTACACAATTTTTTTGAAATATTATACATTAAAAAAATACAGTGAAATGTTGGTCGAGAGCGAAAAAAGGCCCGGACGGGAGCTCGACGATATTTCACTGGTTTTATTTATTATTATTTTTAAAAATATTTAATAAAATTGTGTAGCGAAATTAACTAAAAAGTAATTGTTTAAAGTAGTAATCTTTTTAGGGTTCCGTAGTCCACAAGGAACCCTTATAGTTTCGTCATGTCCGTCCGTCTGTCCGTCCGGGCTCGTACTCCGCCGCTACTCCACTGATTGTCACGAAAATTGGTGGAGAGATAGATATTGAAGTTCCAAAAGTTGGTTTTAAAAATTATTAAAAAAAATATTTTTTTCAGCCCCCGGTGTCCCATACAAAGAAAACTGAAATTAAAAAATTAAATTGGACTAACCCCAACGTGTGGGGTATCGTTGAAAAGGTCTTTTAAAATGCAACAAAAACTGCGTTGGAACTATGTAGATCAAACCCCCCAGTCTTGAGATAATCTAATACAAAGTTAAAATTTGAGGTGTCCCCCCACCGTAACTTGAAATATGTATTACTAAAATAATTCTGAAAAAATGTGGTATATACCTCAAAGTAGGTACTTTCAATTAAAACTATAGCGGTCTCGGTATCAAAGATAGTTTTTAAATATGTCATAAATCGTAAACCGCAATTTATCTTTAGAACTTTTATATTATGTTACTTGCTGCTTGAGTCCGACTCGCACTTCGCCGCTTTTTTAAAGGTAAATTTTGGCAAATTTAGATTTATGTTTTTGATTTCTTTCTATCGAACCAAAAATGCTTAAGGCCGTACCTAATTTTTACAGGGTCCAGTGCTGCCCCCATTTTAAATAAATCATTTTAAAGAAAACGGAGACATTTAAAATAAGGCCGTACCTAAATTTTCTGGGTGGACCCCAGAAAATTTAGGTACGGCCTTAATCGTGTTTTGTGGGTGTCTGTAGAAAAGCCTTAAGATTCCTATCAAATTTTTTTGAGAAATAAACTAGTAATTTATTTACAGTGATTTTTCAAAAACAAGTATTCTTGGCTCTGAACTGACAGGGCCTTAAAATAGATAAGTACATTACCAAGTTAAGCTTACCAAAATATGCCTTAACTCTCAGATATTTGCTGAAATAAATGCTGCAGGCCTACTAATATTGTTTTATTTTATTATACCTCCGGACATCTAGCTTATTCTAGTGGTGATATGAGAAATCCAGGTTTTCCCAGATATGGGCCACTGGAAAGGGTCAACTAATAAAACTTGGGAAAAAAATAAATGAAAGAAAAACAAATTGATGCCAAGTAAATAAGTTTGACACTCAAAAATAACCCTTCCAGGAAACCTGCTTATGGTGATAAATGGAATCCTGTGCTGCCCTCATTTTAAATAAATTATTTGAAAGGAAACGGATATATCATTTGAAATTTTTTTCTAGTAAAACCTAGATAATCCTTTAAACTATTTTATGAACTACTGTTTACATTTTAAGGTAAGAATGTAATGCTTTAGTTTGCATTTTTGCCAAAAGTGGCCGCTTTTCGCAAAAATGCAAACTAAAGCTTACCGTTCTCACTTATCGAATAAGAGTTATCTAGGTTTTACTAGAATTTTTTTTTAAATGATATCTCCGTTACCTTTCAAATAATTTACTTTAAATGGGGCCAGCACCAGCACAGGACTCCATGTATCATCTTATCAAATAATGAAAGCAATGCATGGTAAAAACTCAAATAATACAAAAGAAATATATTTACATATAATTTGTTTATTTTTCTACCTATAAATAAATATTACGTATGCATGTCGTTTATAATTCATCTTTGGTTGACGTCGTTTGCTCTTCAGAAACCACCTCCGTTTCGGGCACAGCGCCGGCAACCGCGGTGTCGGCCAGTTGCTCGTTGACGAGTGTGATGAGGCTGTCCAGGGGCCGGCCGCCGTGCTCCACTTGGACGATTTTCTTGTTTTTATATAAGATTAACGTCGGAAGACTATTTATCTGAAAAGAACATTCAGAATTCAGAACATAGAATGCCACAAAATAATAAGATGTAAATACATCGAAATAGTTTATTTATATATTTAAAAAACTTTATTGTATCAACGATAGTTACACATAATAAAGTAACAGGTAATAATTTTACAAATGGTGGACTTATCCCAAAAGGGATATATATGAATAGTTACTATGCATTAAAGTACAGAGCAGACGCCACACATTACCTTCGTCAAGTATTTTCTACAGTTGATAAGCGATACCTCGGTAGATATAATTAAAAATTCCTTGATGTGTGTAAGATTCTGTACGAAGAATTCAACACGGCAAAGTGTAAAGGAATACAACTTTCCATCGGTAAGTAACCAGATTTGATTGTTTAAATATTAAATACGGATACCAAAATTCCCGCCGCCATATTAAGGGGGCATTCATGAATTTTCGGGGTCCAGTGCAATATCATGAACCTATTTTATGAACTACTGTTTACAGTTTAAAGTAAGAACGTTATGTCTTAACATTTTTGCAAAAGTGGCCGTTTTCCGCAAAAATGCTAAGAAATGCTTATATCAGTTCAAACTAAGTCATTTTATCTCTGAGGTGCAAAATAGCACTACATTCTCTAATAATGAAAAAACTATTTGCAGTAGGGTTGATTTTAGATTGTTTCATAACTATTCGGTAGTAAAATAAAGTAGACAGCAACAGATTCTAGTCAGATACATCTTATTAATCCATCTGTTATTTCATTTCAGAAGTGTAACTATGAAAATGAGTTTTAATCTAAATGCAGGGTTGATTTTAGATTGTTTCATAACTATTCGATAGTAAAATAAAATGGCCAGTAATAATTTAAATCAGCAACGCACCTTTTCCGTCTCACAAACAGGTTTGGAGCGCACGCAGTCGACGTCGGCGATGAGGACGCGCGTCTCGTTCTGGAACCTCTCGCCGAGCTTCAGCCAGAGCGGGCTGAGCTGCATGCAATGTGCGCACCTGGAAACAGGAGCGATATAACTAGTGGTCGGATAATCGGGCGCTTATTTGCTTAAACCAGGTCTTGTTAACGATACCAAATTCACACTAAAAGTAACGTTAAATAACGTTATTTTCGTGGTAACGTTATAAAGGGTATCGATAATACAGTTTATAACGTTATCAATTAACGATACTTTTTTTCAATACTTGTAAAATATATAAATAGCTGTAGTAGCCTACTAGACAAACTCTCATCAATTTATTCTGTCAAATATCGAAAAAAAAATACAGTGTTAACAATACCTTTTACAGTTAATATCATTGGTAACGTTATCTGATTAACGGTAAATAGTGGGAAAAATACCGTTACCCAGCATAACGTTATCTTTCCTGATAACGTTAACGCCGTTTGACAGAATTAACGTTACCAGATTTTTAACGGTATTCCAAGCTCTGGCTGAAACTTCACGCGGGTACATAACACAGCGTTGATACAACCACCAACCTGATAAAAATAAATATCTATCTCCCTTAATTCAAGTTTACTATTATGGTTATCTAGATGCTAGGTAATCTGGCTATAGAAGAGAGAGAGAGAGAGAGATTTTTTTAGTCAATAGTACGAGCACAGAATACATAAGAGTCAAACAGAATGGTCTCTCACAGCGTCTCCCGCAAATTGGCGTCCCCGCACCTCTCCCCCGCACTTTGTGAGCTTTGACGGCTCCAAACCAGGGTTTAATTACTAGCCGCACGCAATACGCGACGTGTGTTGTCTTGAGAACTGTCAACCAATAGTAACCATCATGGTGAGAAGGTGCGCGTGTAATAATTGTTTATCCACCCAATAATTTAAAGAACGTATATTTCATACATTTCCAAATGATGAAAACAGGTAAGCAAAGCAACAATATAATTTCATGTTATTACCCAGCAACCATCTTGATATATATACCCTTCTCGCTCTCTCGTGTAGCCACTACAGCATACGTCGCGCTGAAAATTCATTACATATTTGGTCATCAACTTGCATCGCACGCGCTATTCGTCGACAACTCCAAATTAGGAAACATATCGGGACACGGGAGCAGTGTCGCACCGCGCCAGCCAATCAAAACACAGGAACGAGAACATTACCTTATTTGGCTATCTGTTTGTCCCTAACCACTGTATATAAACCCGAATTTTGTAAATAAAATATTCATTCGACTATCGACTCAGGAGCATAGAACACGCATTATTATTTACCTCCAGCTAGGTACACGTACCCTACTACACACACCATCGTTAGCATACATAAGCTACAGTGGTGACCCCGACGTGATACAGTGGTGACCGCCGACGACTCCGCGTGTCACGCGACACGCGGACCACCAGCTCCAGCGTCAACCAACGCGACGTCCTAAGCAAGTGATGTAGAAACACTCATCGAGCCCACATCCTCCGCACCCACGTCCAGCTGCCACCGGAAGAAAATTCTGCCCAGCTGCGCGCCGTGCACCAGGAACTCCAGCTCATCTCTACGCAACCAGCGTTACTTTTATCGTGCACTTCATTTCACTGGCACTGTATGTACCAAGCACTACGATGTCCACGACCGTTCAAGAATATCAAGAGGTCGTCCAGAGTCTTCGAAAACTATCACAAGAAATCGCGCACCTCAAGAAAGTCAGATCCGCCACTTTGTCAAACACCGGGTACAGCCATCAACATCGTCAGTCGAGTCATCACCGTCCGGCACATTTTCATCACCGCTCACGAATCCCACTACCGCGTCCCACGTCACCTGCCCGTTCTACGACGACCTGCCACAAGGAAGCTAGAACTCTCGCATCGACAGACAACAGCGACGCCGCCGGAACATACCGCCTATTCGTCACTGATAAGAAAACCGGCTTATCATTTCTTGTCGATACCGGAGCCAACATCTCTGTCATACCGAGAAGAAAAGGCCAATTATCGACGCCTCTACCTTTCAAGCTGTACGCCGCGAACAACACTACGATAAATACCTACGGAGAAAAAACGCTCGAACTCGACCTCAGCCTACGCCGTCCATACAAATGGAAATTCATAGTCGCCGACGTCTCGAAGCCTATCATCGGAGCCGACTTCCTCAAACACCACCAGCTTGTCGTAGACCTCACAAATCGAAGACTTGTTGATGGAATCACGAATCTCCAAATTCACGCTCCAGTCTGCGCCTCAAGCACTCCGACTATACGAAGTATCGACGTTCACCAGTCATACCACGACATACTAGCTGAATTTCCCGGCATCACTCGCCTAACACCGACAAAAGTTAACCCGAAAACAGCTGTTGAACACTACATCGAAACTCAAGGCCCACCCCACCAGTCTTCTGCCGCGCTCGCCCGATCCCGCCTCATCGCTATGAACAAGTACGAAAACTATTCGAAGATATGATGCAACAAGGAATATGCCGCCCAAGCAAAAGCCCTTGGTCATTACCACTCCACATCGTACCTATGCCAGCAGCGAGCCGCCCGCATCGCACACGCCGCCCGCGCGATCCAGTTTACGCATCCCGGCCGCGCCTGATACAGCGCTACTTCCCGCCACAAGACAAACTCGCTCCGGAAGGAACATCAAGTTACTGGTACGCTTTCGCTAAGGAGGGAGTCCTGTAGCCACTACAGCATACGTCGCGCTGAAAATTCATTACATATTTGGTCATCAACTTGCATCGCACGCGCTATTCGTCGACAACTCCAAATTAGGAAACATATCGGGACACGGGAGCAGTGTCGCACCGCGCCAGCCAATCAAAACACAGGAACGAGAACATTACCTTATTTGGCTATCTGTTTGTCCCTAACCACTGTATATAAACCCGAATTTTGTAAATAAAATATTCATTCGACTATCGACTCAGGAGCATAGAACACGCATTATTATTTACCTCCAGCTAGGTACACGTACCCTACTACACACACCATCGTTAGCATCCATAAGCTACACTCGCATTGGCGGGAGATACACAAGAGCGAGATTGTAACATTACCGGATTGCTAATAAGCAATCCGGTAATGTTACATAGGCTCCTCGCTCACAGGTAATCACATACACGCAGATGCCAACTGGATTTCCGCGGGTTATATTGCTAAATGCCATTGTTGACAATGACAACTTGACATGCTGTGTGTAAGCGTGAATCGTTATTAACATTTGTTTATTTTTATTGAATTTATTCATATAATTACCGTATAGTTTTGCGCCGAATATGCAAATAACTATATTACAATAGTGAATTTGTGAAATTATATAAATGACTCAATAATAATCAGTAAAGTGAACTATAGGTGAAATGGACAATGGACATAATGAAAAATATTTGTGAAGTGATATTACGTAGCTGTTTCCGACTTTTCTGTAACATTTAATACATATAAAACAGAATATTTTTTACGTGATAGTGTTCGCAAATCTTCCGGTATGGAAAAATATAATCGTAAATATGTCGAACTCGTTAGTAGGTAAGTATTAAAATAATTCTGCGGTGCGACCCCAAGTATAAAACTCACACATCGACGTGTGTACAGATAAATTGTTTCGTTTGTAGTAGTAGTAGGTATATATGTTACTCTGAATCAATGGAGAGTCATACCAGTGGTACGAGTACAAACCATACCGTTACCCGTGTGGTTCCGGGTTAGAATAGGACCATCTCTTTCTGTGGATGTCGTAAGAGGCGACTAAAGGACTAAGCACAAACATCTCGTGCTACAATTGCATTTCCAAGGAGGGTTAACGTCGGGCGGCGGCCGGTTGTAAAACTTTTCGCACGAATACATTTCCAAAGAGGGTTTACGTCAGGCAGGCGGCCGGTTTGAAAACTATATCCAAATCATTTAAACTGTTCCGGCTATTTCTTCTCCATTTTACAAGGTCTTTGGCATCCTTGGGTGACCATTGACATGCATATTATATTTGAAGAAAAAGCGGGGATGCGCACCCCGGGCTCTGAAGCAGCACAGCTGAGGATGCAACCGGGAATGCGCTTAGATGAAGAAGAAGAAGAGAGAGAGAATAGAAAATGAAAACAACTACTCAAAAAAGGAGACAGAGGAATGTTGCTGCGTCCCTCACGTGCAAGGAGTTCGAAAGAAGAGCGTAGGCGGAAACCGGTGAACTAGGTGCCCCGTTACTGGTAGTAGATAGATATAGCTTAAGACTGCAGTCTTCGACCGTGGGAATTTTTGATTGAACGCCCGAATCTATATTCTATCTACACAAACGCATTGCGCTGTATTGTACCTACATGCACTATGACGAAGAAAAATTCAGAAGCGCAGCGAGCGGTCTGCCTTATCAGCGTTTTCGTCCCAATATTTATTTGAGAATTTTGGAGAACTTAAAATTTTTCTATCTTTTTACAAAAGACAAATTATTTTTATTTATTTATTGTACGTGTTTAAGCATGAATCAATCTTCATATATGTGTATTTTTTATTTTTGAACTCAGTCGTATGCGCAAGAAATCCGACGACGTATTCGCTTATATTTTCTTCAAAGTTTAACCTTTTTAACTAAGTTTTTGAATGAATAAATTTTTTTTTTATTAAAATCTCGTTTAGTTTTAAGGATTTTCCTATGTCTTTATTTCTCTGTAATTTATACACAACTTCATGTTTTAAATTTTGTGTAAACAACAATGACATGAACGTCGCACACCGCAAAAAATCGTAACACGTCTCAGGTTATTTGGAATTAAACAAACTATTACAATGACAAACAATAAATTGTCTCATTCACTTTTTTAATACTTAAATAAACTTCAATTTAACATATCTTAACATATTGTTACTAAAATAGTTTGGCTCCAATCAGCTCCGAAAAAGCAGTCAAAATCATTAAAAATAAGGACTGGGCCCTTAACGATTTGCAATAGGAGATATGTCACGCCAGAGTGCAGCATTAGCGCAGACCATTAAGGTGAATACCAAATAGAAGTGGCGCCCTCATTTGAAATAAATTGTTAACTCGTGAATATGGTGAAAATTTCCAAATTTATTAATGTTAGGCTTTAGATAGCCCTTTAAATTATTTCATGAACTGCCGTTGAAACTATTATTGGTGATCATCCGTCTAGCTTTAAAACCCTAATGTTATTCTTAAAAATTCTTTAGACAGACTATTAAATTTAAATACTTTTATAATATTTGTTGCGAAAAAATATGTCGTGTAGAATGACAGCGGATTGTGTACTGTATGTGCTAGTGCCACCATCTGCGCAGAGTTTTGCGTCATATGTCCTATAGGGACCATGGAGTTCAAAATAAATTGCCAATCCACTGTACCAACAGACATACCACTTGGTTATTATTAAATTGGCAACACTAATGACAACTGTCAGTACTGTTTACAAATCGTGATTCTAGTTTGTTGTAACAGATCCAAAGAGATTTAAATACAAGTAAATGCATTACATTAAAAGTGTCTACATGATAATACCTAATAATATGCATTCTAAAAAGCTACATATGTTGCTTGTCACGCGTGAACATTTTCAAACGTTCACGCATAACAAGATATTATGTATATCTTCTATCCAGCCTTTTTATATACATACATGTAGAGTGATTGAGAAATTGATAACAGTAATTTACTTCATCATTTCAGCCGCATAGCGTCCACTGCTGGACATAGGCCTCTTCCAAGGATTTCCAAAATGACTGATCTAGAGCGGCCTGCGTCCAGCGCTTTCCAGCGACTTTCCAGTCAGATCGTCTGACCATCTTGTGGGTGGGTGTCCAACGCTTCGCTTGCCAGTGCGTGGTCGCTCGTCGCGCTATGTGTCCCGCCGACTGCCACTTCAACGAGCTAATCAGCTGGGCTATATCAGTGACTTTTGTTCTCCTACGAATTTCCCCATCCCTGATCCGATCACGTAGAGAAACAAAGAGCATAGCCCCCTACATAGCGCGTTGAGCGATCTTGAGCCTTCTTATGAGACCCATAGTAAGGGACCCCGTTTCAGAGACATAAGTCATCACTAATTACCTACAGTAATCTACTTACCATGGTGCAAAGTAGTTGATAAACACCAAGTCTTTTTCAAGGAATGTTTCAAACGTCTCCTCTGATATCCTAGCCACAGGTAACGCCTTCTTTTTCTTCATAAACTTCTCTGGATCGTGATTCTCAGCTAGCAACATTATCTCTATGTACGCCTTCAAATCTTCTAAATTATCAGCATCGGCAACACCCATCTGTAGATGAAATAATATAAAAAAAAATAGTGTGAAACTTGAACAAGGTGGTGTCGGTAACAGTGTCGCCAGTTCAATGGTTTTTTTTTCACAGACCATGGATCAAGATAGACACAGCCTCTGTATGAGTTTGAGTGTCGATCTGACGTCAAATGGACTTCATTTAGGATCGTCACTTTAAGTCTGTGTATGTCCAATTATTAGATCAGACCAACGACCATTGGATCGGACATTGAGCTCTCTACTGTAAAATACCTAAATCTGCCGTTTTGAGCCGTAGAAACTCGTCTCAAAAGGTTGGAGGAAGTAATAAAAAAGATTCCTTCCGTTCGTAAGTGAATTTCTCATTAAATATTGTATTGAAAATTGGCACGCCAGGTTTTCATACAAATTGAAGGACATTCTTTATCTAGTAGTATATACAGATCTGTGGCTTTGTTCCCATCTTAAAAATGCCCAACGCGCCTAAAGAAGTTTTCACTTCAAAAATCATCAATTCTATGTATCAGTCAGAAGAAATCCAAGGGATCTTTTAAGTATTACGTAAGCAGGTTTAGAGCCACTTTTAACCTTCCCGACCCCTTGTCAGCAAAGTAGGCAAACCGACTTTTATTCTTTTTGAAATCTACTTAAGAGTCCCCTTACCCTAGAAAATCAGAGTTTCCCATACAAACGTAGTCTACGTTTTATTTTGAAAAGGCATGTCAGATTTCGGTAAAAATTTTTAACTTTAAAGAAATTGCACATATCTAGGGTTATAATTGGTTTTCACAGTCAAAATATGACCATGAAAGAGAATATAGTGCATTATATCATTTTTGACCATTAGTATGGAAAACTTTTAAACCCTTATATTTTCTTTCAAGTTCATATTTTGACTGTGAAAACCAATATTATAACCCTAGATATTTGCAGTTTCTTTAAAGTTACAATTTTTTACCGAAATCTGACATGTCGTTTCGAAATAAAACGTAGACTACGTTTGCATGGGAAAGTCTAGGGTAAGGAGATTCTTAAGGTTTTTAATGTTTTCTTTTTGTATTTTTGAGGTATTATATATACAGGCTGACTTTTAAACCACCAGCCAAATTTTTAGAGCAAGTTCAGTCTATGATATTGAACTACTTTCTATAAAAAAAGTTATTAAAAATCGATGAAAATTTTTCGTCCTCCCATAGAAAATCCGTTTGACTGACCGTTTGATTTGTATGAAAAGGCGAATTTTTATTTTAGTTTTTCGTTAATTGTTTTTATGGAAAGTAGTTCAGTATCATGGACTGAACTTGCTCCAGAAATTTGGCTGGTGGTTTAAAAGTCAGCCTGTATAAATATAAACGTATATTTACAGTATACATTTTGAACTAAATAAAATGCACTTACAATTCTCCCATTGACTATCCACAGTAAATATGGGTACTGCTTGATGTCAAAGGTCTCGCATGTCATGACGTTCTCCATACAGTTCACCTTGCCAACCTGGATATATTCATTGTGAGCGAACTGCACCGCTAACTCTGCCCAAATTGGCGCCAAATTCTGAAATGCATTAGAAAAAAAAAAGATTACGACACATTGAGAACCTCTTTTTTTAAGTTGGTTAAAGATTTATACGTTATGCAGTTGGAAAAGCTGAGAAACGAACTTCTACCGCTGATCCACGTTCGAATTAGGGATTGGGGCCGCAGGGGGCCATACGGTACGGGACGTAGCGTGACGCACACTCTTAAAGAAATATAGGACTTGTTTACTAAACAATAAGATACTAATTTCAGTGAGAGCACGCGGCGAACTGAGCGGCAACTGAAATTAGTATATTTTTGTGTAGAAAACAAGTTCTATATTTCTTCAGAAATGATAAATAAATAAATAAATATAATATATAAGGACAAATCACACTGATTAAGCTAGCCCCAAAGTAAGTTTTAAACTTGTGTTATGGGATACTAACTCAACGATACTATATTTTATGATAAATACATATATAGATAAACACCCAAGACCCAGGACAATTTGAAAAAGGCCATTTTCCAACTTGCCCTGGCTGGGGATCGAACCCAGAACCTCCGGATTACTGGTCTAGCGTGTTAACCATTACGCCACGGAGGTCGTCAAGAAGGTATTAAGAAGTAGATAGATAGATAGATAGATAAAATGTTTATTTGAAAGATCAACACACAGTTTACAGACAGTAGATAAAAGTATGTAGTGTAAACTCCTTTTAGTTAGGTATAAATGTAAACAATCTTGATATATCTTTTTATTAAAATATACACTTTATAAATCAATACATTTGCAAATTACAAATTAATTATTTTATAAATTATAAATTAAGTAATTAATTTGTAATGAGTAAAGATATTAATTAGTAAGGTGTATCTATACTAATATTATAAAGAGGAAAGATTTGTACCTATTTTTGTATGTTTGTAATGAATAGGCTCAAAAAGTACTGGGCCGATTTAAAAAATTCTTTCACCGTTGGAAAGCTACACTATTCCCGAGGGACATAGGCTATGTGTGTACCACGGGCGAAGCCGGGGTGGACTGCTAGTATTTCTATAAAGAGACATGTCAAGATTGTTTATATTTTATTTAAATACTTAACCAAATGGAGTATGGTACTATCAGTCTCTGAGATAGGCCGCGAACGGAGAGATGGACACTCCAAAACTATAAGAGTTCCGTCTAGGGACTTCAGAACTTTAAAAATGGCAAATAATAATGAAAAAGGCCGATTTTCATCATCGTCTAGCTCGCCGTTTCCCTATTTGGTGTTGGCCCTGTATAAAAATATAAAAGTAAAATAGAGGAAAGAACAAAATGTTGTAGCATTTACCTGAGACGCCTTGCACCAAGGATCATAGAACATGATAAAATGTTGCCCCTTTGACACAAACTTCTCTATGTTCTGATCAGTCAGGTACGCCATGCCACTGTAGACCTTAACTTCATTAGATTGTTTCTTCTTCAATTCCTGAAATCATAATGAATAAATTTAGTTTGTATGTTTTATTATTAAAAACTAGCTGTTGCCTGTGTGGTCTCAGGGTAGTTTGTTATTTGACAATCCAATAGGAAACCCCAATTTTTTTTTGGGACAAGAAGTAGAGTTGCAACGGATATCCGGTCACTATCCGGTATCCGGCCCTCTTTTTGCTATTCGGCCGGATGCCGGATATGTGCGCGCTATCCGTCCGGATACCGGATAGTTTTTCATACTATTTCATTAAGAAAAAATGACGTCAAAATATTGCCATACCGCAGAACGGTTGGTTCCCATGTTATTTTAGTAAACAAATAATACAAAACAGATGTTAGCACACAACGATTTCATCATCATCATCAGCTCTTTTGAGTCTCCACTGCAGGAGCACGAGCCTCTCTGTACTACCAGAGCCATATATTAGTCAGAGCAGTTAGAGGATTTGGCCTACACTCTCCACACTGGCCAGACGGGTTGGAGAGGTCTCATTGATGTTTATAAGCTTTGTTTAGCTTGTATTCACTAAGTCGACCTTCTACGACATCCACAGGAAGACTTGGAGTGGTCCTATTCTTCTCAGCCGGGAACCACATGACTACGATTTGGTTACAGCAAAAAAAAAATACTCAATAGTGTTTTTACATCAGCGTAAAGTAAATCTAGTTTATACGAAATCGTTCCGTACTGACTCAAAAAATACCGTTCGCATCCTTACCTACAAAACTTAATACGCTGAAACTTAAACAGCGCTTTACGTGAAAATGCTAAATTTCGACATTATTTAGAGTCTCTAGTTTAGATCTACTATTGCCGATATACGGCTATCCGGCTGATGGCCAGCCGAACATTCGGTATCCGGTATTCGGCGAACCACTATCCGTTGCAACTCTATATTAAGAAGTATACACGGTAAAGGAAAACATTGTGAGGAAACCTGCACACTAGTCACTGTTAAGGTTTACTAGTGAAATGGAG
This sequence comes from Acrobasis repandana, assembly GCA_963576875.1. Taxonomy (NCBI): domain Eukaryota; kingdom Metazoa; phylum Arthropoda; class Insecta; order Lepidoptera; family Pyralidae; genus Acrobasis; species Acrobasis repandana. The sequence continues at coordinate 18,567,217 of OY756225.1, forward strand.
AAGTCAATGGCATGCCACTCCATCATCTCTGCCTAAAATAGTCATTGTATGTGTCTCTTTCCACACAATGACAAGAGCCTGGCTCTTGAATGTAGACTAGAAGTATCCTATGCAATGAGGTAATATGTTATCTAAGCTATCTATCTAGGTGTTATTCTATTACAATCAGCTGTTTTGGCTTCAAATCAAAACAAACATCCTTAAAATACAAACTTCGTATTCATAAAATTAGTAGGATAGCTCAAATTGGGTAGATAAATTATTTGGTACTGATAAGAGAATAAAACGTGACAAAATAGTGTCACTTGTCATTGATCATGTCCATTTTCAACACAATTTTAGACTTATTAATGCAGAAAAACTGATATTAAGAGCGCTATTTGATTCGAAAAATCTATGACGTCACGGTTTTGTATTTCATACAAACCCTATAGAAAACCCTAGTTTCGACGTTTAGAAAAAGGTCTCTGATTTGATTTGTTGTCATCTAGCGGATTGTTGGACTTGATTTTACATAAGACACAATATATATATATATATATATATCAAGTTGATAATTTTTATATGATTGTGATTGATAGATTGAATTCATGGTGATTAAAATTACCTCCAACTTTAAAGTGAAGACATCACTCAGGAACAGGGTGAGTGATGGCAGATCTCGTGTCCCCTGGTACTCCACAGGACTGAAGGTGTTTTTGTGGAAGTACAGAAGTGTTGGATATCCTAGACATATCAAAAATTTATTAACTCATAAAAACAAATTAGAACTAAAGTACGAGTATATTAAGTTCATTCAAACCACAGAAAATGTATAGGGCTAGAAGCCATTTCACATATCATAACAAAATCTCCAAACATTAAGACGCACACGCATCAGCATAATAAGCTGCTAGTGTGTTTAATAATAAATAATAATTAATGACTTATTTTACTGTACAATGGATTGGGCAGAGGGCTGCTACAGTTCCCTCATCAGTATTATTGTCTTTTACAAACTCAGAGTGCCACTTTATTTCCATGAAAAATGATAAGCAATTAGGAATTTTACAAGTATTCATACAACATAGTAAACAAAATTGCATCATCCACACTTAAAAAATTAAAAATAAGTAGGTAGCTACGAACAATAGTGTCTAGAATTATAACGCTCCTACATTCACCGCTTCGATTCTGATTCCATTTACGCAAACAAACAAACAGGAATTACAACGAAACACGTAGACAAAAATGCATGCGATTGGTCGCGACAAGGTCACGCACGTGTCATCGTCGCAGCGAGCCGGCTACTCGACCGACGCAATGAGCGGTGAGGTGTAAACAGATGTCAAGTATGGATTATTGAAATGTTTATTTACTTATATATGAAAGGCGAGTCCTGTGTTTTTCATGTCTGTATGGCTTCTACACCACTTCACGACACATGACGGCATTTTTAATGAATCGATTATCGCAAAAACACAGCAATAACCGCACGACTCAAGTGTCACGGCGAACTGTCGCACCGCGCTGTTCATATTTTAAGCCCCGCCCGCCGCTGTACATATCGCGTGGAATGATTTTTTGGGATTAGTTAGGCTTCTAGAGAATTATATTTCGTGGTAGGTAGTAAGGTCGTTCACTTTAGGAATATGCTTGGGTGGTCATAAGAATATTCTAGCAGTATACATTTCTATGATTCAAACTGATAGCTGATGTACTTAAGTTAATAATTTTAAAACAGCCTTACTCAAGTATCAAAGTTTTCATGTATGTTAAAAGCAATGTTACTCACATTGCTTTTAACATACATGAAAACTTTCATACAAGACAAGACAAAGAGATTTTTATAGAACTGGCCTGTATGCAGCCCGGGTGGGTTTCTAGAAATGTTTTATTTATATAACTACATACAGCATCAAGTGGAAAACCACCACCGACACATAGTGGCCAAGCACAAAGTAAGCCGGCAAATCAGGATAATTTAACATTAACTTTTGGCTTTTGGCCAGATCCTGCCTACCGTTGTGTCTGAGGGGTTGAAAATGCTATATTAGAACCATTACAACTTGGAAAGAAGAAGAATAACTTCATAACATTGCGTGGAATTGGCAAACTTAGGCCAGGAACCTTTTCTACCAGACAACCAACAGAATAGGTATGCAAATGAGGAAAACCTATTAATAAATGTTGTACCTACTAAACAGCCAATTGGTAAAATTAGGTTTACCGTGTTTCATAATATAATTTGGAATTGTAACAAACCTGTAATATCATTTTCATTGCATAGTTTTGGATGTACTGTACAATCTACTTGAGCTATTGCAAATTTTGACCCTTTTGAGTTCACAAGTTCAGCCAATTCCTGCCATATCGGGTAGAACCGAGTACAATGACTACACCTGAAAAAATTGCATTAAAATCTATAATAATTACATATAATGCACGTAGCACAAATCGATTTTTCAATTATCATGTCTGCCGGTGGACATGCGTATTCTTACCATGGGGCGTAGAATAAGATAAAATTGCCATCCATTTCCTCAATTCGTTGTTTAAAGTTACTCGAGTCATATTCGAGAACTTTATTTTCCTCCGGTGCCACAAAACACGGTAAAAATAGAAGACAAATCGTTGCCAACTTGTTACGCATTGTGGATATTATCAGTACTTTCTATATTAATTATTCACTTTTACTTTGTAGAACTTATGAAATGAATGAGTCATTTAAACCTTGTACTAAATCTATTTATGTAAAATTGAAGTTTTCATTTTATTTTAGGTAATTCACATATATATCTATCACGCACTTGCTACGACAACCAAAGAACGACAACATAAAAACAAAATGTAGGTACATAAAATTTGTTTGACTTGACATTGAAATGATTGAAATTATTTTGACACTGACATTATTTGATGTATAGACAATTTTTTTATTTATTTTGTGATACAAGCTAGGACCACTTTTTACCCGACTACACTAGAAAGAGGGAACTATGTTACCTGTACCACCTGAACTGTGATGTCTTTCAAGTGTTTGTATTTAGTCTGAGTTTGTATGTATTTCTTTGACACGCTCTAAAGCAGGGGTTCCCAACCTTTTTTTGTCTATTGCCCACTTTAAGAATTAATTATTTATTATTTTTTAACGCCCCCCTTTTTAAACATACTTAAAAACCGCTAAGTACTTATAACTGATTATTGAAACGCAACTTTATAGTATTCGGACAGTTTGTGGGATTTTCAATAAATCCGAATTTAATATATTCCGCAGAGTATTGCCGTCTCTTCTTTTTTACTTCCGACATTGTTTTGTTTTGAGAAATACGTAAGTGTTGAAATCAAGTACTGCTTATCTATTATGCGCGAAACCGCAAATGAAAATAAAATAAATTTACGTCGTTTATATAGGATTGCATAAGCAACACGCACCAACAGGAATAAGACAAACGTGCATAAACTCGTTTATCTCATTCGACGCCCAATCGTACTCGACAAGCAAGAACAAGTATTATAGAACCAGCCGATTGATACAGGAATGTACAAATCGGATTATTTAACAAAAACTTGTTAAAACATGATTGCCCGCGGTCTATTATATCGAACCGAGTTTGAACTATATCTTAATTAATATTAGTTGATATTCACAAGATGTAGTCGAGAGCTCAGTCGGTGTCTAAGAGTCTTCCTAGCTAAAAAAAAAAATTATAAATCGCGGATTTTTGCCCCCAAGTTATGTCTTAAAAATTTTATTTTTTGTAGGTAGGTACTTCACTGGCTGTTACATACTTTTTTACATGCCTTTATTTTGTTGAAAGGAAGTCTACAATTTTGTCTATGGTTACCAGATTCTTCTCGTTCAGAAACTAAAAAAAAGAATGTTTGACGAGATTTTATATTTTGATAACATTATTTTAATTTTATTACTAATCATATTTTATGGAGTAATACCTAACTGACACCACACGTAATTTATACAATATGATACGCGATAATATATCTCAGATAAATACCCAATTTAAAAATATTTTGTTTTCTTACAAAACATTTTACTTTTAGTTTTCGTCCATTTCTGAACTTAAAAAAAATGGTAATTCTTCAAAATGGTCGCTTTGTATGGTTTGCCAACTTGCATGTCTGTGTTTCAGAGTTCTTTGTTTTCGTGACTGATTTTATATTGTAATATTTGGACCAATGTTTATTTGATTTCTTTACCGTATGATACATTACATGGACACTAATTCTTCAATCATAATTTGTGGTATGCAAGAAAGATGTCATCGGTAATGTGAGAGCTCCAGACTCGTTTTTATTTTACGGGATTATGACGTCTGTAATTCTCATTCGGAATTACAGAAAGTAAAATTTACCAGGTAACTTTATTTTTCTAATAGTAAACGTTGTAAAGAGCCGCAAAGAGAGCACGTATACGAAACAAAGCAGTTTCTAATTTTGGCATTCCACAGTTCTATGTCATGATAGATTCGTGTTGTACATTCTTTTCGTTTGTTTAGATTGTCTGTCGAACCTAGAATTATACGTTGAGAAAATACGATTTCGTGATGCTGCATTACCGATATATTACTGAGTTTGGTTAACTTTAGTTCTATGGGTTATTTTGTAGTGGATAATGTGTGGATGCATTTGTTTCTGTAATAACTACCTTCACTGTATGGCTTTCAAATTCTGAATTTGTTTATAATTTTTTGGTTTTTTTCAGTGCTACCCAATAATTCTACTGTGTAACAAGTGCCTGAAGCAAGAAAATAACTGTTCTTTCAAAAATCTCAAGTTAACCAGACTGAAATCTGAATAGTGTGTGACAGTGAATAAATGCAAACAATGTCAGCTGTTGTGTGTAGACGGTGGGGTGTTCTCATGTGATGGGAGGGGTGGGGTAAGAGGTGAGGCGCTCGGGCGCGGGCGCCATGAACCCGCCGGCGCCCGGCAAGACGGGTACCACGCGCTCAGGGTACCACCAGAAAGCGCTCGCCGAGATCCGTAACTCTCTCCTCCCATTTGCTAATATCGGGAACTCTGAGCCTCCGGGTTCGTCTGCAGCCAGCACCGTCAGTTCCGGAGTTAGCTCAGGGTTCAGTTCATCATCAGGCAATGGCCTGGATAAAGATTTGAATGTGCTACCACAGTCCCTAAACCAACTTATTGCTCTAGGAATTGATGAGGTATGCATTTATGTTCAATTAATTGTTACATCTTTAGGAATCCATTAAGTGAAATCATTATCTCTGCTTATTATAGTAAATAAATCAAAAAAGAAATTACTAGTATGTGGTTGAGCTTTAGGCTGGATTTCAATTTTTTTTATTACCCCCTTTAAAACTCCGCATGAGACCATTTATGCATATAAATTTTGTAAATAAAATAGTCTGAAAGTGCGCCCTGAAGCCTCAGCTTCGAAGCAGCAAAGCTAAAGATGCAACCGGGAATTTGATAAGATGTGGATTGTGCTATATACAAAGAATTTTTTTATCACAACGACTGGGGAGGAACGCACCATGTGCGTTTCGCAATAATGAAACACATGGTGCTTTTTTCTGCAGTCAGTAAAGATTAAACAAGTAAGATATGGGGATTGTTCTAATATAATACTCGTAGGTCAGTAACCTGTGCCTATTTCTGATTTTTTATTTCTATCCATGAGCCCATAACCTTTGGTATAGTGACCCTTGACTCTTTTTGTCTACTCTGTAAGTGTTAATAATGTGATCAGTAATTTATTGTTGAATTTGGCTTAATTGATTAAAAAGTAAATCTTTATTTAGTTTAAAGGCTTTTGCTAACAAATACAATCTTATTGTAACCTAAGCTGAATTTTATTGTTGCATCCAGTTGCATCAACAAACACATGATAATGCAAATTTTGTCACTCCTCTATAGAAAACTTTATGATTGGAATGTTTACCTGAATAACAAAATAATATTTACCTGAATAATAAACAAATCATCTGCTGCATGTGTATGTGTCCTAGAAAAATGAACAAGGATATTCATATCATATTGTTTTAATTTCCTAGAAGACTGCCACAAAGAAGAAAACTAATCAATGTGATTTAAATGACATTCCTTTTTGTTATTGGCAGGATTTAGCACTAAAAGCACTGAAATCAACGGGAGGTCGCTTCGATGCAGCACTAGATTACCTGAAACAGCAAGACACTATAAATGGAGGTCTCAAAACTAGTAATCTTAGCGGGCTCAGCACCAAACTTATAAGAAAGCCAAGCCTAGAGCGGGAGATCAATCTACACAGAGGCAGTCCGGCCCTCGACTCCGGCGCGGGCAGCTCGAGATCCGACAGCCCCCGGCAACCGGACGCTCCCCCTTTACCTCACGAAAAGTTGAGTCGGCAGTACTCGCCGTCGGGATTCTCAGAGCCGCCGCCGCCGCCGCCGCCGCGATGCCCGTCTACCCCGCCCGTGCCGCCGTCCGTGCAGCAGCTCATGAAGCGCATGTCGCCCGCGCCGCCGCTGCCGCCCGCGCGCGGCACCAGCCCCGTGGCGGCCGCACCCGCGCCTCCGCAACGGCAACCCATGATCGTGCAGAACGGGCCGCAGGTGCAACAGCAGCTCACGCAGCAGATACAGGCTCTGAGCATTTACCCTTCCGGGGCGGGAGGTGCCGAGCTCCCGCCCCCGTATCCCCTCTCTGGCGTCCCGCCGCCGCCGCCGTACTCCGTCTCGATGCAGAACCGGCAGAGCCCGACCCAGTCGCAGGACTACAGGAAGAGTCCGTCGTCTGGCATCTACTCGGGAGGCACCTCCGCCGGATCTCCGAGCCCGATTACAGTGACGCAATCGACCGGCTCGGCGTCGGGCATGACTCGCCCCACGCCTATTCAGGCGTGGACAGCGAGACAAGCTGTCCAACCTCCTATTATCATGCAGTCGGTGAAGAGTACTCAAGTGCAGAAACCGGTTCTTCAAACCGCCATCGCTCCCGTTGCGCCGCCGGCGGTGGCGAGCTCGGCGTCGCAGCCGCCGCCGCCGTCGTACGCGAGCTCCATCCAGCAGAAGCAGCAGCAGACCCCGCCGAGCTACCCGCTGGCCCCCAAGCCGGCGTCCCCGGGCGCGCCCCCTGCGCTGCCCCCGTCCCCCGCCGTGCCCACCACGGAGCCCCCCAGCTACGCCATCACGATGCAGGCGTTGGCCGTGCAGCGCGGCAAGCACCCGATGCCGCCGCCGCCGTACGGCAACCAAGCCGATACCACGACGACGGTTAACTCCCACCATTCGCCTTTACATAAAAAGTTTTCGAATAACGGTGAATCCTCACAGGGTCTAGAAATGAAGTGTCCCAACAACTGCACGAACAATCTGCTGAAGGACAGCGCGGCCGCGTCGAGTTCCGATAAGAGTTCGAACGGTTCGTCGGAGCGTAGGCCTAAAGTAGTAGAGAAGATTAGACATCAGTCGCCTATACCGGAGCGTAGAAATATTAGCAAAGAGAAAGAAGACGAGAGGAGAGATTGTAAAGTCAGAAATTACTCTCCTCAAGCTTTCAAATTCTTCATGGAGCAACATGTCGAAAACATACTGAAGTCGTACAAACAGCGGACTTTCCGACGAATGCAGCTAGAAAAGGAGATGACGAAGATAGGTCTCAGTGAGGAGGCGCAGTGCCAAATGAGGAAGATGCTTTCTCAAAAAGAATCTAATTATATTAGGCTGAAAAGAGCGAAAATGGACAAGTCGATGTTTACAAAAATTAAACACATCGGTATAGGTGCGTTTGGGGAAGTGACGTTGGTGAAGAAGATTGATACTAGTCATCTATATGCCATGAAGACTCTTAGGAAAGCAGACGTGTTAAAACGGAATCAGGTGGCGCACGTGAAGGCCGAGCGAGATATCCTAGCGGAGGCCGACAACGAGTGGGTAGTGAAGTTGTATTACAGTTTCCAGGATAAGGACAATTTGTATTTCGTGATGGATTATATTCCGGGGGGCGACCTGATGTCGCTGTTGATAAAACTAGGGATCTTTGAGGAGAACCTGGCGCGGTTTTATATCGCGGAGCTGACGTGTGCGGTGGAAAGTGTGCATAAGATGGGCTTCATCCACCGGGACATCAAGCCGGACAACATCCTCATTGACCGTGACGGCCACATCAAGCTGACAGACTTCGGCCTGTGCACTGGCTTCCGGTGGACGCACAATTCCAAATATTATCAGAGAAATGGTAAGTTGTGTTACATTTCTATTTAGGATTGACGTTATAAATAAATAAATAAATAGTATGGGTATTAGGTACTAGTTAAATTAACAACAAAGTCATTTAGAGGAATGCTTGTCTGAATCAGATTTTCATAGAAATATGGTTCATCCATTTATCATTTCATTGTAATAAAGTTGTTTAATATATGGTTAATAAATATGAATTGACGACACTCGTAAATACAAATAGGACGGACACAGGATGAATACCTGTGTGGCGGTGCATCCTTCTTAGTTGACCGCGAAGCGACGACGACGTCTGTCTGTCGTAATAACATAAAAAGTTCGATTGGGAATATTCTTTCTGTAGAAATAAACTTTTATAATTCGGAATCAGCTGTTTTCATGTAAGGATTGGCACTTAATTGGTGACCCGCTAAGAATAAAATCGCACAAGGAGAATAACAGAATACCTACCGTAAAATGACAAAATATTTTACGATGTCTGAAACAAAAGAAAAAGATGGGGACAAGTCTGACCTATTTTATGTGTTTTTAGATTTATTCATGCAGAAAAATTTATATTAAGATTTGACTCCAAGAAACTATGACGTCACAATCCGACATTTCATACAATTCCATAGAAAATGATTGCTTTGACCTCAGGTTTAGGTTTCAGGTTTCAAGAAAAAGTATCTGATTTGACTAGATTAAAAAAAAAAGAAGACTTAACAATACTCCAATATGTTTTCAGACCACGGCCGACAAGACTCCATGGATCCGGTAGACGGCGAATGGTCCAACCTCAGCGAGTGCCGCTGCCACCAGCTGAAGCCGCTGGAGAGGCGACGCAAGCGCGAGCACCAGCGCTGCCAGGCGCACTCGCTGGTGGGCACGCCCAACTACATCGCGCCGGAGGTGCTGCAGCGCACCGGCTACACGCAGCTGTGCGACTGGTGGTCCGTGGGCGTCATCCTGTACGAGATGCTGGTCGGGTCGCCGCCCTTCTTAGCGCCCACGCCGGCCGAGACGCAGCTCAAGGTGTGTAATCCATTTAGAACTAAACTACATAAATATTAAGGTCTGTCTAACATTTAAGAGCCAGGCTCTTGTCGGTGTCATCGTATGGAAAGAGACGCACACAATGACGTTTTTGGAAGGGATAATAGAGTGGTTTGCCATTGCCTTCTCCATTTCACACACTAGTGAACTTCCTAGTGTGCAGGTTTCCACACGATGTTTTCCTTCACCAGATATAAATGTACAAGAAACATATCTTCTTCCTGATCTTACCCCACTTTATGTGGGGTCGGTACAGCTTGTGAGTCTGTTATTACTCTTAAATCTTCATGCTGAATAAAGATTGGCTAAAAATGTTTATGCATTAGTGCAAAAAATCAGCCGCCGCCGAACGACAACCTTAATTTTTTTTTTCATTAATTTACTTTTATTCACATTCCAGGTGATCAACTGGGAGAACACCCTGCATATCCCAGACGCAGCGAACCTGTCTCGGGAGAGCAAGGATCTCATCCTCAAACTGTGCTCCGGCCAGGACAAGAGACTGGGCAACCACGCCAGCGAAGTCAAGAACCACCTCTTCCTCAAAAGCATCGACTTCGAAAAAGGCCTGCGAAGGCAACCAGCCCCTTACATTCCTAGGATAGAATACCCAACAGACACATCCAACTTCGACCCAATCGATCCAGATAAGTTACGGAACTCTGGAAGCACGGATTCCAACAAATCGGACAGTGAACTCCTCGATAATAAAACTTTCCACGGCTTCTTCGAATTCACGTTTCGAAGGTTCTTTGATGATGGATACTCGAACACGAATAGAATCAATCTCGACGACAATGATAATCCGGGAGCCGTTTACGTATAGTCCCAGAGGGGAGAGGCAAAATGGTCTCTGAAAATATAAGCCTTTTTTTAGCTAGTTGTGATTATGAACAAGGGAATAATTGCAGCAGGAATGTGGCTCAAGGATATTAGAAAAACTAATATTTATATATGAAGAATAACAACTTTTTGAAAAAAAAAAGTTTTTTGTAGTAAAAACTATATACAGTTAGTAGGTGCTAGGCAGAAGGTACTGTCACCACTGCCACAGTACTGACATATCTCTGAAATGAGTTATCAAATCTCAAGTTAATACATTGATAACTAGTGGTTGGATAATTGGGCGCTTATTTGCCTAAACTTCACGCTGGTACATACATAATACAGCGTTGATACAACCACCAACCTGATAAAAATTAATTTTAAAATCTCACTCAATTAAACTTTGTTATGGTTTATCTAGACGCTAGATATTGTCAGTTGTAAAAAATATTACCTACTTATACAGGGTCTAACAAAATATACTGAAACTATATTTTAAGAGTGAACTCAGATCATGATACTGAAAAACTTTCCCCAAGAAACATATATCGAAATATGAAAAATAATTTTTGATCTCCCATACAAGTTGACCGATCAGCTGATCTGAGTTTGTATGGAAAGTCAAAAATTATTTTTTATATTTTTTTGATATATGTTCCTTGGGGAAAGTTGTTCAGTATCATGGACTGAATTCACCCTTGAAATAGTTTCACAGTATATTTTGTTAGACGTTATATGTAGAAGTCATTGCAACAAAATAATAATATTTAATTGAATACTACTAAGTACTGACATACTTCAACGGGGCTATTTCCGAATTTATAACCATAATAGCAAAGTTGAATTAAGGAAGATCAATATTTATTTTTATCAAGTTGGTGGTTGTGTTAATGCTATGTTATGTACCCGCCAGAAGTTTAGGGAAATATATTATTAAAAGTAAGGCTTATACTTTGAGAGACAAATTTGCCTCCTGCCTCCTTATAATGTGAAGCTTCGCCGTGTCGTCTTAAAGTGAAAATGGACGCTACTAACTCATAGGACTTTACAAAGTGTGTGTGCCTAAACTCTCTCTCTCTATTAAAACATTAGATTTTGTAAACGTAACATATTTAAAATTAATTAAAACCTTATTGTTAATAATCCCGGTGATAATGCTGTAATATTGTATCGTTATGTATTTGTAAGAGTATTCTTATTCGATTGTAAAATAATATTTAACGGATGACAGGCGCTGTTTGAAAGCGCTATGGTGCTTGGCGCGGCTTAGCGCGACATAATGTTACACAGACTCGAATTTGACCGATACAACTGTTCACAGAAATCACGTTTCGCCGAAGCTCTTTATAAATAAACTAGCATATTCTAGCTAATTTATAAAGACTGAAATCTGATACTTTAGAATGTAAAAAATCTATTTCTGTAAGATTTGTATGAATAGTAAGCTGTAAAGTTTTTTGGGAGTTATTTCTTAGCATAGGTTAGTCCTTAACCCATCGTAGGTACATCTTTTCATTGGTTATGAACCGTATGTCAAAGGTTCAACTATATTAAGGGTTAAATTACGCAAAAATGAGAAGCGAAAAGCGACATTACTTGGTGACTTTTTAATTCACTTGGTACTATTTTCATCATGGACATTATGCCCAACTTTAGTGTTTCGGTGAAACGATTTTTCTGTGAATTGAATTGATCGAAAATTCTGTGTAACGTCATGTCGCCCCATGCTGATGTCCGTTCAATGTATACTATTTTTGTAATTAGAGAAATTATTTATAAAATAAGAACAAGCTTACTGAATTAGCGAATGATTTGATATTGTCATTATATTTTCTTATGTATTTATCGAGATAGTTCGCAAAATGTGTGTTTGTTATACTTATAAACAGTAATTTATGAAGTCAGTAAGGCGGTGGTCGCCGGCTCAACGCGTGTGCCTTATATTCAACGTAAACGTAGTAATACCCGAACTGTAGATCAGGTTTGACAACTCAACGGAGTGCAATAAATATTTATTAACACGAATCAAACTCACATTTACTCGTTGAAGCATATTTAGGACTGAATCTATTTAAACATGTCACATAGCGTTCATCGTCAGTCATTTTTAATGTTATTTATAAACATGCAACTTAGTAATTTGTTTTCACTAACAATATCCATAATGATGTAGTTGGGGAATAATTTAACAAAGAACAACATGGGGTGATACAGCAATACAGTAAGCGGGCTCTCAGCTCGCGAGCGCAGTATGACCAGTCACTTCAACATTGATTGTGTTACTGAATGTAAATTGTTTTATTTTGAAATAAGACATGCTTATAAGGAGTAAATGAAAATAAAATATGGGAATTTCGTTACATTTCTTCGTTTCCCTACACTATTTATTAATAAACGATTGCAGTAAGAAGTCTTGCACTCTCTTGTTGAAGTCCTCTGCGTATTTTAAGTGGATATTGTGCTTGCCCTCGGGATATAGGTGAAGTCTGAAAATTAAACGCATGTATGAACAAACGACAAATATTTACGTATAGCCAGCTAATTAGTGTTGCAAGCTATAATATAAAATATCGATTGTCTATCGATAAGACCATCAATAGTATCGATTGTCAATAGTTCTCAATACTATTGATGAAAGCTAAAACTCGATAGTATCGATACTATTGAATTTAGATATAGTATTATAATATCGATATTCTAAGTTCTATCTAAGAAAATACTATGGCTTCTTAGCCGAATATCGTTTTAATACTATCAATAGTAATTTATCTAGTATCGCTAGGTTTTCATACAAATAGTAATATAGTATCGATACTATCGATAGTCCTATCGATATTGTGACTGTTTTTCGAGGTCAATTATCAATAGTTATGCAACGCTACCGCAAATATCCCGGAATATCTCTCTCATCTCAGCGTATTCCCAGTTGCATTCTCAGATGTAACGTTGCGAAGCCCGGGGTCCGCTGTCCGGCTTTTCCTTCTCCACTTCGCATGGTGTTGAGCATCCTTGGTTGTAAAGCCATTGGCACGAATATCATCCTTAACGACGTCAAGCTAACATTTCTTGGGTCTATCACGAATGTGTAAATGATAAATTACCTGGAGCCTTCAATATGAGTGTGCAAATGCGAGGCGTGGACAGTGTCAACCATGGGGTCTTTCTCGCCATACAGGATGAAAGTCGGGCATTTGATGTCCTTGAGCCTTTCCGAGCAGATGTTCCCGTCTTTGGCTTTGAATATCGCCATCATGCCGTCTATCCAGCTTGCCCAATACTGAGCAAAGTGGTCCCCGTACACTGCTTCCATTGGTTCTCTCATCCTTTTTGACCATTTGCTTACGTCTTTGACATCTGAAAAATTATTTTAGGGTAAAAAAAATGGTGGCTGTAGGTTTTGAATCGTTTGTTTTTTGTGAGGGGTGATTTATAGAAAACTGATTCGTCAGTCGCATTCTGTACATGTTCATACACTGACTGAGTTAGTAAGTTTTAACTTGGGTTACCACCGGCCGTGTTGCAGCGTTCCGTCGCCCTCTCTCGCTCGAGCAAATGACGCTTCTCAGCGACAGAAAAGGATAGCAGCATAGGAAAGTGCTGTTCCGTGCTGATAGATGAGATCCAACCCTTATGGGATACTAACCCAATGATACCATATTTTAATACATACACATAAAACACCCCATACCCAGGAACTTGCCCTGGCTAGGGATCGAACCCAGAACCTCCAAGTAGCGGTCTATCGTGATAACCATTACGCCACGGAGGTCGTAAGCTGAATAAAAAGCATAATAGATGGAAAGTTTTATCGGGAGAAGTTGCAGGAACTCCTCAATCAGGATCATATAATCTTCCATGTGTCTGGGAGAAAAAGCTTAGAATGTACTGCTATCTCTTTCCGTGCAGATCATAAAAGCCGGTGGAGCGAATGGGCGAAAATACGAATCATGTTAGGCGATGGGGCTAGCAACCCATCACTATTTTTCTACCTTCTCGCTTACCATCATCGCTATTTAAAGGCCTTTGAGTCTTGCGGCAAATAGAAGCAAGAAGAGGAAAGGGAAGACCAAGAGGAGCATTTATAGATCAAGTAAAGGAGAAAGTTGACGCCGTGTCGTATAGGGAAGTCAAAAGGATGTCTCAAGAGAGGGAGACATGGAAACTACTCCACCGACAAGAACGTACATTAAAGATAGTCTTGCGGCCGTGCGCTCTGTCTGCTTACAGCCGCAAGAATCAAAATACTCTGTCTACCCTATTAGGGATAAAGACGTTATATTGTATATAACATAAAGGTCAGAAAATGTTTATGGTGAAAGGTGTAGCCTCAAATGTCTCTGTGCCAAGAAAATAAAAAGGTTCTTACTATTATACAATTCGATTTCGTGTGGCAGTATGAAGGAGTTGCTGCCCCAGATGACCAGCTTGCGGACAGCCGCCGGGTACTTGGCCGCGTTGATCATGCTGGTGATGCCGCCGTCGCTCCAGCCTAGCAGGGAGTACTTCGGAAGGTTCAGCGCCTAGAAGAAATATCGTTTTATTTCCATGTATTATTTAGTGTATCATAGCTGCAAGTTTGTTTAGGATTGGATCTCATCTATGTTGCTATCCTTTTCTGTCGCTCAGAGCGTCATTTGCTAGAGCGAGAGCGACGGAACGCTTCAGCACCGGCCGTGCTGCAGCGTTCCGTCGCTCCCTCTCGCTCTAGCAAATTACTGTTCTGAGCGACAGAAAAGGATAGCAGCATAGGAAAGTGCTGTTCCGTGCTGATAGATGAGATCCAACCCTTATTCGTGCATTTTTGTGCGAAGTTTTACAATCGGTTGCCAGAGATGTCAACGTTCCTGGAAAAGTGTTGCTTAGAGATAAGTTTTTGTATTTAGCCCTTCTTACGAGATCTACAGGAAGAGATGCGAGTGTTCGAATTCAAGGCCCTTAGGGTTGGGGCGTTGGGGCACGTGTTCTTACGCCCAATCACTCTGTATTCCGTGCGCCCAACCCTCCAGATGTACATCTGTCAGCACGGAACATTTTTCTATGCTGCTATCCTTTTCTATCGCTCAGAACCGTCATTTGCTAGAGCGAGAGAGAGCGACGGAATGCGGTTGCATCGCCGATTCCGCGGCGTTCCCAGCAATCCCGACCCAATAAGACCGTGTAGGTACATATTTTTTCAATTCTATGTTTTTGTTAATTTTTGTATAGGTGCAGAGTCACGCATGTGCATCGCGACATTGAGCGCGACGCATGAAGATTGCTTGTACAAAATATATAAAAAAGAAAACCATAATGTCACCTTCATTAGTTCATAAGCATAGTCAGCATCAGTCTCGTAAAACTTTTCATCAAACTTCTTGTCTGGGGGTCTACTTTTCCCGTAGCCGGGCGGGTCCCACGCCACTAGCGTGAACTTCTCCCGGTTGAACCCCTCCACTTGCGGCTTGAAGTCCGTCCAGATGGTCCCCAGAGCTCCCGGCATGCATAAGACATTGTGAGGACCATTTCCAACTTTGAGGTAGTTTATATTGTAATCCCCTACTTTGATCTTTTCCTCCTGAAAAAAATAATATTTGGCGTCAAAAAGGTATGTATTGGTACCTAATACCTATCACACACAGATCTGTATATACCTACTACTAGATAAAGAAAGTCCTTCAATTTGTATGAAAACCTGGCGTGCCAATTCAATACCTACCTACAATATTTAATAAGAAAATCACTTACAAACGGAAATAAACTTTTTTATTACTTCCTCCAACGTTTTTCGTCGAGTTTCTACGGCTCAAAACGGCAGATTTAGGTATTTTGAGAGGTGTTTTACAGTAGAGAGCCTGCTCATGTATGATCTAATGAAATGACATATACGGACTAAAAGTGACGATCCTAATGAAGTCAATTTGCCGTCAGATCGATACGCAAATTTATACAGAGGCTGTGTCTATCTTGATCCATGGTCTGTGGTACCTGCGTCGTGTAAGTAATTTTTACCCTTTTTATACCTTGCCTTTATTATAAATTGTGACGTAAACCATGCTGGTCTGGGACAAAGGAAAAACTTAAAATGTATCAGCTGCTTCTCTTCCCGCGCAAATCGTAAATGCCGATCGAGGAAATGTCAATGCTGCTAGCAACCCATCACTATTGTTAATCCTTTTTCTTCTCGCCCACCATAACGCTAAAAGTCTTGCGGCTCTGGGCTCTGTCTGCTTAGAGCCACTAGAACCAAAATGCTCTGTCTACCCTATTAGAGATAAGGACGTGATAGTTTATGTATGTATGTATAAAAATAAATAAAACTTTATTTAATTTCTACATACGAAAAGAGCTGGCAAACTATCGCCACTGATAGAAGCTGTGGAAAACTAAAAGGAGGCTTTTGC
Organism: Acrobasis repandana; assembly: GCA_963576875.1. Classification (NCBI taxonomy): domain Eukaryota; kingdom Metazoa; phylum Arthropoda; class Insecta; order Lepidoptera; family Pyralidae; genus Acrobasis; species Acrobasis repandana. The sequence goes on from OY756225.1 coordinate 18,583,640, forward strand.
CCAACTATGGGATCCTACGGACTTATACAGGGTCTAACAATATATACTAAAAATATTTTAAGGCTTAATTCAGTCTATGATACTAAACAACTTTCTCCAAGAAACATATATCGAAATATGAAAAATATTTTTTTGCCTCCCATACAATTGACCGATCATCTGATCTGAGTTTGTATAGAAAGGATTAAATTTCAAATTTCGATATATGTTCCTTGGGGATAGTTGTTCTGTATCATGGACTGAGCCTTAAAATAGTTTCAGTATATTTTGTTAGACGTAATACAAAGTGGAAGGGACGCCGTAATAAATCGTACCATATCAGGCTATACTAGATCACTAAAGTATAATGAAATTAAAATAACAGTCAAAAAACCAAAATAAATTTCGACATTTCCATACAAATCGCCCGGGAGGCCGCACACTTGTAAGGAAATGCCGAAATTGTTTTTTGGCTGTTATTTTAATTTCATTATAGGTACTATTACGATCTAGTATAGAACGTAGTTCGATTTATTACGGGTATGTCCCTTCCACGTTGTATAAACAAAAAATTACTTTCAGTATCCCGGTTCAGATGTCAAGAATCTATACTAATATTATAAAGCGGAAGAGTTTGTTTGTTTAAACGCGCTAATCTCATGAACTAATGGTCCAATTTGAAAAATTCTTTTTTTGTTGGGTAGTCCAATTATAGAGGAAGGCTTTAGGCTATATAACATCTCGACAACCACGCGAACGAAGTCGCGGGCACAGCTAGTATATAATAAGTCAATGAGTTTTATATAATATGTTCAAATAACAGGAACAATCCCAATATAACCTAAAACCACTTTAATAAATATGAAACTGTTTAAAAATAATGAATCTTTTCTAAAAAAAAAAAATCTATAACAACTAAGGATGTAGTGCCTGCGTAATTAATGCATTCAAAATACCCACCTTTGGCGCAGCTGATGTTGACAGACCGCGGCACCTCACGGCCCCATTTCCTTTATTTATTTTGGTTATTACAGCTGATACACGTCTAAATAACATTCTTCGAAATTACAGTTGAGATTAACCTTCTTACAAATAACAAAAGATAACTCTTATCATACCATTTCTGTCGCCATGTCGAATTGTTGGAATGACCCGAATGACTGACAAGAAAGTATGATCAAATTCCTATGGCGCGCTATTTGAAATCATATGCTGCCTACATCGAGAGCTCCATTGGTAAATACTGATTATTATTCGTTCTCATGACTGCTGTGATGAAACTTAGTTTTGGAGTACGGATTTGGAGTACCTACTTACACTTTTGAGTATAAAAAATAGTTTCGAGCGAGCTTTCCAAATCTTTTCTTACTGATGGTAATGTTTGTTTTAGTTTCGTCTTAAAAACAAAATAAAAACTACCAGCTTTTTGGAACTACACTACCCAAAGAGCATTCCCCATATCTCTGAAACTACCACTGCTGCGAAGATACGCTGAAAGAAACTCCGTTCAAAATAATATATCTAAGCATAGGTGCAATTAATTTTATACTAACTAGTAAGTAAATGGATGTGTGAAATTTCGAACAGATAAGTATTGATTCCAAATTGAAAACTAGACAGAATTTAGACTACATAGTACTACATACTGTAACAGATTTCACATACGCGCACTGAATTTGAATGGGAAGAAACAACTCTCGAGTATTTATCAGATCTTACAATAACGAACCAATAACAAATAACAAAAAAAAAAATCGAACAACCGTCTTCATTTCCTTTGAGGGGTTTCTTCCAATCTCATTCTTGATGATATTTTCACCAAAATAATATGGGACCAACTAGATAAAGGCTATTAAGGGCTTACAAATAAAATAAAAAAGTCATACATAAAAAAAGGACCTTTTTTTTTAAATTAGCCGGTAAAAATTATGAAGGAACTTCGAAATAAAACATAAATCCGTAGTATTCAAATTATTTTATTTTGTAAGTTGTCCTGCACGCTCCAGTAACATATCTGCGTTAAAATTATGCTAAAGCAAAGAATTAGATAAATACGTAAGTAAATATCCTAAACTAATAAGAGTATTTCCTTATACAAATGTGTAAACGATCTATTTTTGCGACTTCTCGTACACATTTGAAGCACGTATTTTCGTCAAACAAAACATGTTATTTTCATTTACCACAACATGTTGTCTGTCTCACTCATCAGTGTTAAAATCTCATAGGCGAGAGTAAGAAAAGATGTACAAAACTAATCATATCACCTACAACACAAATGCATTACTGGTGCAAATTTTATTTACATCGAAACTACTTCAGAGATAAACAAAATTTTACATATTAACCATCATAGTACAATATTGCAATTGTATTACGAAGAAAGAGATATGTTTTATTGGATACCGAATTTAAAATACATATTCAAAAGCACTTTTAGCTCTAGCGATCAATGTTTATAGAAAATTGCACCGTATCGAAAAAAAAAGCGTTGCTAACAATGAACAAGACATACTTATTAACCATCTGTATTATATTAAGGCAATAGTTACATTTATAATAATTATAAAATATTCTCTAGCGCTTTACGACGTCTTCAATGCTCAACATTCAGGCAGAAAAGCATTCAAATGTTTTTATCCTCCGTCTATACAAATTACGTAGAAGCGATTTTGTTTAGAAACTAATCACTTTTCGATAACATAAGTTTATTTTAATTTGTGACGCGCATTTCTGTTGTCTTTTATGAGAAATTACAAAATGAATCTTATGTGTTAAACGTAAGGATTATTTTTCTATACAATACAAAATACGCTTCCAGCATATTCGTATGATCGTACATGTTAGGGTTGATGAGGAACTGGTTATGAGGAAGAGGATGCGGAAGCGGAAGTGTCGAGCAGATAGTGTAGGCGGATTAGGATGCGGATAAGGAAGGGGTAGAATGGGAAAGTCCGTTTTTTTCTACTCCAGCATGTTATAATCGTTAATCAGATAGTTACATACTTTATTCCTACAAATAAATACGTACATAGGCACTGCAATTTTTTTTGCGGAACCGGCATCCTTATCAACCCTAGTATATAATATAACCATGAAAAATGATAGATGACGGAGTAACACATATAAAATCTAACATAGTCTAGCTAGGCCCTAAAGAACGCGGTAACAATAACCTACCTCTCGTAACGCGAGAATAAACAATTTGCGACGATAGAAACGACGCCCGTAACAACACGGCATAGGGTTCAATTTACAATGCCGCAAATTTTTAAAACTTCAAAGCATATTGAAGCCTGTCAATGTGGTAAGGTATAAAATTGTGTCAACAAAAAGAAACAACCACGGAATAAGCGGAAATTCCCACGAAGTTTCATTCTTCATGCTAATTTGCACTGCATTCTCCTAGATTCAATAACCTCTGTGAATTTCTTAAAATTCGCCTCGATTCTGCGTAACTATTTATTAATCTGTGATTCTGCTGCAATATAAATTGAGTCTTACTCAAAGGGCGTCGAATAAAGAAATCTTTTTTCATTTGATACGAATACAGAATAGACAAAATCATAAAATTTAAAGCTTTATTGTTAACTAAAACCATTTACATGGACAAAAACTTAAGATAGGTTATTGAGACCGCCAGTCGAATACTGTTTAGAGCTCGCCGGCATTGCAGGCGTCTTCGTAGCTCTTCCCCTTCTGCTCGGGGTCCAGTTTGATCATGTCGTCGATGCGGAGGATGGTGATGGCGGCCTCGGTGGCGAACTTGAGGGACTTGATCTTGGAGATGGCGGGCTCCAGCACGCCGGCCGCCAGGTTGTCGCGGAGCGTGCCCTCTGTGAGGTCCAGACCGACCCACTTGAGGTTTGCATGCTCGATCTACGAACAGATTCATTCGTTGTAAGCATATACAAAGTGAAAGGGACATACCCGTAATAAATCGAACCACGGGCTATACTAGATCACTAAAGTATAATGAAATTAAAATAACAGTCAAAACACAAAAGAAATTCGACATTCCCATACAAATCGCCCGGGCGGCCGCACACTTGTATGAAAATGCCAAGTTTTTTTTTGTTATTTGGCTGTTTATTTAATTTCATTATACTTTAGTGATCGATCGAACCGAATCGAACCACGGTGTATACTAGACCGTGGTTCGATTTAGACATGGGTAACTCCGGATTCGAATATTTAATTGAGCCGATTCATCAACAGGAGCCGATACCTGTACTGAATCCCGGTAATCGTTATCGGCTCCCGCGAGTTATTGAGTCCGCACCGATCTTAGTCCCGCAGCGAATTGGCGCCTATCGGGTCGCGAGACGCGAGCCGCGTTTCAGCTCCACCGCGTCTCGGGAGGAATCGATTAGTTATTCTGTATTGAAACCAGTACCAGAAAGGACGTCTGTATTCTGTAGATTCAATAGCGAAACTTAGCGGACCTCGGAGCTGGAGCCGATAGGGGAGTAGGAATCATTAAAATGAGTCGGTACCGGATGCGGAGTAAGATTCAGTGAGCCGAAACACTCCTCGGAGTCAAGATTACCCGTGTCTAGTTCGATTTATTACGGGTATGTTTTCCCTTCCACGTTGTAGGACGTCTATCAAATTATACTGAAACTATTAACACTATGATTGCGGAATAACGCAGCGGTGTGTGTTTCGCGAAAATAAAAACACATGCGTTTGAAAGATGATGATGATGGTGTATCAATCAAATGAGTGACTAACCTTGGTCTGTGAAGAGTTGTGGTATGCGCGCAGCTTGGCCACGAGGTCGGTGGCATCTCGCGCCGCGTTCACGGCGAGCGTCTTGGGGATCACCAGCAGAGACTGCGCGAACGCTGCGATCGCTAGCTGTTCGCGGGAGCTCTGCAAATATCAATTGACATAGAATGATTGGTCGTAGTTTTCATATCTATAGGCTCGTTTTAGTCGTACGGATCTGCAGTGGTACGGGAGATCCGTTCAGTTGGGCCGTGGCACGGGCGACCCGTTTGTCTGCAAATATCAATGACATAACATGATTATCATCAGGTCTTATTTAGTCTCCAATGCAGGAGCACGACCCTCTGTACTACTGTGGTTGTAGGTTTGACTCGATGAGGAGAATAATTAATAACAACTCACTTTGTTTAATTCGATATATTCCTAAAGTTCAACATGAAACATTTACATAGAAGGCACGGAAGAAAGTCACAGAAGGCACAGTTTATGAACACAAGCATAGGTAGGAAAAAGTCTAGAGTTCACAGATTGGAAGACACAATACGTAAAGCGGCAGTAGGTACGTAAGCAAGCGAAGTTAGGCAGTAGGCGCGCGCGATACAAGATAGGAGCGACATGCGCGTGCGTCGGCTGTTAGCGGCGGACTGGTTTGCCTGCGTAGCAACACGGGGGGCAGTGGCAGGCGCGCGACGTCACCCATTGTTCTTTCGGCCGGCCGGGATTTATGCCGTACGATTCGACCGTCTTCCGATTTGTGTTGATGTACCAATACATTTTGTGATTAAATGTTTTAGGTTGATGCGTAGTGTGTATATAAGTATGTAGGTGATGCCACACTACCAAAGCAGAGGATTTGGCCTACACTCTCCACGCTGGCCAGACGGGTTGGAGGTCTCACTGATGTTTATAACCTTTGCTTAGCTTGAGTTGTCCACCGTATATTTTAAAAGGAACTTTCTGCCACGTACGACCGAACTGTGGAATCAACTTCCTGCAGCGGTGTTCCCAAACCGAAACGACATTGAAACCTTCAAAAAACGAGTCTATATCTTCCTGAAAGGCCGGTAACGCTCTTGTTACACCCCTGGTATTGCAGTTGTCCATGGACAGCGGTGATCGCTTACCATCAGGTGACCCGCTTGTTCGTTTGCCGTCCTATGACATAAAAAAAGCAGTGGCCTCACCAGCGTGGTGGCGAAGTTCTCCAGGTAGATGGACAGCGCGGCCTCCACGGCGCCGCCGCCGGGCACGAGCCGGCCGGACTCCAGCACGCGGCGCACGGCGCACAGCGCGTCGTGCGCCGAGCGCTCCATCTCGTCGCAGTACGCGTCCGTGGGGCCGCGCAGGATCATGGACGCCGCGGTGCGCGCTACCGGACTGGAATTTCAAAAATAATCCAATTGTTTATTAATTAGGCCTTTGCAGGCACAGGCGTTATGCCAGTCGGTTGATAGGTCCAATGATATTTATTTTTTCGCAAACTTAAATTTATAAAAACTTGATGCACAATAAAACTGAATTTCACGCGGACGAAGTCGCGGGCACCAGCTAGTATAATATAATACAATAGATACTATATAAATGAATGAAATATACCTCTTATAATATACCTACAACATCCCAAAATACATATATACAAACATACAATATACATAAATAATGAATGATAATAGGAGAAAATAAAGGAAACTACTGACATTGATTTAAAAGATGTACACTTTTATCAAAAGAAAATTTAGTAGAAATATCTTTGATGCCAATAATCTTAAAATGAATTCTCATCAAAATAACTACAAGGTGTTACGAAATATATGACTTGATGCTTACCCCTTGATCAAGATAAGTTGGTCATCACAGATTTGTTCCTGGACTACTTCGGCAGCCTCGCCAATCATGCTGGGCTCGAATACTTCTTCTCCTGCAAAATTAAATTAAATTTTCACATTACAAATTTATGCCGCGTGGTTTCCGGCAGAGTAGGATAGAATCACTCCAAGTCTTCCCGTGGATGTCGTAGAAGGCGACTTAGGAAACACAAGCCAAACAAAGCTATAAACATCAATGAGACCTCTCCAACCCGTCTGGCCAGCGTGGAGAGATTAGGCCAAATCCTTTGACTGCTCTGGCCAAGTATTGCTCTGATAGTACAGAGAGGGTCGTGCTCCTGCAGTGGAGACTTAAAAAGACCTGATGATTATAAATTTCACCACAACTGTAGCCGCTTTTGTTTTACACAGTCAAAGCAGTTAAATAACAGTCTGCTATCATAGAAAGTAAGGCACGTTTAAAAGATGCGCCGAGGGGCTTTCTTTGTTGTGGAAACACTATTAGGTTTAAAGAACTTTACTTACTTTACTTTACTTGTAATTTACATTTCACTTAAAATGAGATACTACATTACATTACATACTACAGTGAGTAATATTTACAAAACAAACATTAAGTGCTGGTCGTATGATTTTAGCTTCTTTTTAAATATATTTATGCTCTTACATGTATAGTTATACAGCTGTGCTCCCTCAAAAAGAATTGTATTTTACCCGTAATTAGTCCGTGGTGTAATTAGGTCAAGTTTATTTGTGGTTCGAAAATTGTATTTGGTTTGTCTTGTATTTAGCTGTATGTTGGATTTTGTAGTATTTGTAGTAATTTTTTAAATCAAAACACATGTATTGTATCTGTAAAGTTGTGTTAAATTAAATATTTTAGTTTTATCATATAGTTGTTTTGTTGGTGTACGGAAACTATAATGGAACAGCGCTTTGATAATTTTGTTTTAACACCTCTTACATCTTAAGTATCTTAATGAGTTACCTACTGCCTGAGAGAAGAGAAGAGAACAAAGAAAGTTACCATCCGTATTGAAAGCAATTTCAAGGCCTTCTTGCATCTCCTGCCTGACGTACTTCAGATGATCTTTAACGAAAGTTACTTTCGCAGAATATCTGTGAAAGCGACCAATTTTCGTTGCGAAAATTACGAATTGCGCCACAATAATGCAGAGAACCTCTAACACACACGTATGTCATCGAAAAACACGTGCCTGCAGAGCACAGGATGAGCGACCGGGGAGCACCTCATTCAAACAGTTTGACACACTTCAGTTCTATCACATTTACAATAATAATAGGTTCAGAATTTCAGTACCCGAGTTCACTATCTGTCAGGATATAAATCTTACCATCCATGTTTGTGAGCGATGTCAGGAATGTAGCGCCGGTAGCCTTCGCGATTCTCTTCAGATCGGCCTTCTTACATCTCCTCACGCCCATGGCCCCGGCTTCGATGAAGTACTTTAGGCACAGGTCATCGATCCCTCCGGAACAGAGGACGACGTTCACTCCCGTGCCGAGGATCTTCTGTAGACGCTCCTTAGTGATGTCGAGCTCGCGGGCGCGGATAGCTTCCAGTTTCTCTGGGTCGGTGACCAGCACCTGGAAAGTTAAAGATGTTATAGTATTTTTTTTATTTATTTACACAATACAGTTAATACATTAATCCAGTTAATACATGCCTGGCGGGAAGATCTTCTCGCCAGGCATGGTGTTGCGCCTGAGGAACCGCAGCTCCGCAGATCTATACCCTTATTTTAATTTAGTACTAAGGGGTGATCCAGTACATCATTTTGAACAACTGTTCTCAATAAATGTATATCGAAATAAGAAAAATAATATTTAAATTTCCATACAAATCGAAGACGTCACGTGATCTAGTTTCTATGGGAAGTGATTTGTTTTTTTTCTTCTGAAAATTTGTCTACTAAATTAAAAATAAGGGATGGTCATTGGTCAGTTGCAATCAGAACTTCAAGATCGAGATGTAGGTAGGATACTGCTGGCGCCATTTCGTATTCTTGTGAATTATGTTGTCGCTTCGTTATTCTGGTTGTAGTTCTCGTAGTGGGGTAGAAGTAGCCACACCGATTTTGGCGAACACACGAGAGGGACGGGGAACGGGGATGCATACCGCAAGGGACCTTAGGAGATTCCGTTCTGTATACTCTTACTGTCTTCTGTGATGTTGGTTCTATTTACGATGCCATCATAATCTCTTTTGAGATTTACCGTGCATCGGAAATTGCCAAATATGACAAAATGTCGTAAAGTACATATAAAACTGTTCTGGCTTTGATAGTTTTGAAAAATTGTGCTTTACAGAAAGAAATATTTAAATAACCTAATTACCTGAACACCCATCTTCATCTTAGTCTTCTGAAGTGAGAAATCTAAACAAGCGATCTTAGCGTTGACAATCTTCTTGGGCATAGCCTGGGAAGCGACCGTGCAGTTTAGAGCATAGCCCTTAATTAGCACGCTCTCCCGGGCACTCCTGCCGTGGGCCTTGAGAATGTTCACTGCCTTGATAGGGTACTGAGCAGTGCCCTTCGAGTCTGTGACCTTGATGGCCTGCGCTGCGTCTACTACCATCTCGGAGAAGAAATCGGCATCACTGTAGTGAAGTTAAGGCTAAATATTGAGAATTTATACTTAGATCTGCTGATTCAGTTCGTTAGACTAAGTGAACTTTCGATATTTCATCGTTCGAAACTCGATCTACATCAGAGTTCATATTGTTCACTCAAACACACACATAGACAAAGATGCATGCGATTGGTCGCGACAAGGTCACGCACGCGTGATCGCCCCGTCGGTCAAGCAGCCGCCTCCAATTATTAAAATGTTTATTTACTTACATATGAAAGGCGAGTCCTGTGTTTTTCATGTATGTTTGGCTTCTACACCACTTCACGGCACATGACGGCATTTTTAATGAATCGATTATCGCAAAAATAGCACAGCAATATTCCCAAAGGAAACTTTTTACGACGCAACCGCACGACTCGAGTATCATGGCGAAATGTCGCGTCGCGCCGCGATGTTCATATTTTAAGCCCCGCCCGCCGCGGTACATATCGCGTGGAATGATTTTTCGGGATTATTTACGCTTCTAGGGATTATTATTGTAGCCTCCGACGAAAAAAAGGGGTGTAAGGGTAGGGACATATCTGTCAGCACGGAACAGCACTTTCCTATGCTGTTATCCTTTTGTTGCTCAGAAAAGTCATTTGCTAGAGCGAGAGAGCGACGGAATGCTTCAGCATGGCTGGTGCTGTCTGCCTGTTGCTTCGTAGCTCCTAAACGAATAGACCAATTACGACTTTTAAATCGAAAGTCATGTCTGTAGAGATGGTTCTTAGCAATGTTTCATGAAAATCGGTTCAATGGTTTAAAAGTTATTGGGGGTGAACGCTTGAAAGTCAGGGAATTTTAAATTTGCCTGGATAATAAACTTGTTTATAACTAACACAATGTTATCTAAAAAGGATACGCTCCAATAAGTTTGGACGACATGGTGGTTTTGGCTGCATTGATGAGGGACGGGCGGCCGAGTGACTCCACAGTGACGGTTAGGTTGTCTTGCACATATTTGACGGCTTCTTTGCATGCAAGACGGTAGCCGGAGATGATGCTGGTCGGGTGGATCTTGTTCTTCACCAGTTCATCTGCACTCTGGGAAGTTATAAACAATTAAGTAAAAATTTGAAATGTTCTCTTTTGGAATGGCGAGATTTAGTGGTATTTTTAATTGGTGTGATATTTGCCGAGACCTCCCCTCTCCCTAAAGTGAGATTAGATGAGGTTCATCCCGACCCTTGAACGTCTTACGTAATTAATGGACGCCCCTTAATTGGTAAGATTAGCTTACGTAATTAGTATCAAGCAAGACTAAAGTGTCTTTATTGAAGGCTTCTTATATTTCATCATCAGGTCTTTTTTAGTCTCCACTGTGGGAGCACGACCCTCTCTGTACTACCAGAGCCATATATTACCCAGAGCAGTCAAGAGGACTTGGCCTACACTCTCCACACTGGCCAGACCGGTTGGAGAGGTTTCATTGATGTTTATAAGCTTTGTTTAGCTTGTGTTTCCTAAATCGCCATCTACGACATCCACGGGAAGACTTGGAGTGGTCCTATTCTACTCTGCCGGGAACCACAGGCGTTGTCATATTTAAGTATACCTAAATAAATTATTTTTATATGTATCTATTTTTTTACCTACCTTTAATAATTCAGCAGCAATGATAACAACAGATGTGGTGCCGTCGCCAACTTCTTCATCTTGAAGCTGTGCCAACTCTACCAGAACTTTGGCTGCTGGGTGTTCAACCTCTAACATTCTGTAATTTTTTTTTATAATCATTCAAAACATGGAATGATTAAGCATCATATTGTTGCACAGATACTAGAAACTATTTAATTGAAATCCCCCTTAAGGCTGGCATAGTCACACCAAGAGAACTGAAGCCGCAGAAAATAAAATTGATAAAAAAAGTGATAGGGTATTTTAACTAGGTTTACCAAACTTTTGTAATTTTTTTACGAATAAGGAGTTTGAACTCTACATGACTCTACTACTACCTATATAACTATTCTCAAAAATACAAAATAAGATTTGGTTGATGACAAATTGTTTAGAAATTTTACATGAAATACCCAGACAAAATAAACATAACATTGATTTTATGCATTATTGTATGTAAACCAAAAAGTATTGATACTACTCCATAAAAAAAAAACAATTAGGAGTTTTAGGCGAGAAGTCAAGTAGTTCGGTTGGGGTTTGCTTTAAATTATTTTACAAATTGATTTTAGTGGACTTTATAATATGAAATTGGTGTTGTTTGGTGTTATAAATGCTCATTACATGAACAATGTGTGAAATACAGTGTAAACTCTATGTAACGTCACTCGATTTAACGGCCAATTCCTTATAACGTCGAAATTCCTTGGCTCTGGTTGGTTTGCTTTGTTTTTTATACAATGATACACTCTATGTAGCATCGCACCCACTCCAAATAACGTCGAAAATACCCACCTGGCTAAGTCATAATCAAGCAATAAAGAGCACTTTCTTTGCAGATGCGGACCGTTTTTTGTTCAATATTTTTGTTTGTTCCTTTATTGACTAGCATGGATTTACCACGACTGACCCCATCATACATACCAGAGATTCTAAGAATTTTGTTTGTTGTGATTACTTGCACGTGTTTACTTCGGCCGTTAGACTGTCGTTAGGTTGTTTTGGTAGGCAATAAAAACGTCATGAAGATAACGAGACTTGAACATGGATATAGGAAAAATGTTTTTTTATACGTCGATGGACTACAGCAATATGTTTTGTTATTAATAGTGATATTAATGTTTGCAGCTTCTTTACTTTATACTTTATTAGTAAAAACATATTATAATACTAAAATTATATAGATTTTTTTATTCACTCTATATGTATTACGACAACTCTCTATAAAGTCGTAAAATGTGCAGTCCCTTCAGTGACATTATATAGAGTTTACACTATAGTTAAAGTGGACAGTCATAGTACGGCTGTAGTGATATTTATTTTGCAGACTGTGTGGGCGTCTTCGGGCGTCGTCCGCCACTCAATTGTCTATGTAAACCAGTGGACTCGTATAGATTTGTCGCCAGAAGCTCCCTTGCAGCAGTCAAAGGCCTACACCACCCTTTGATTGTCTTGTTAGGATTCGGTTACGTTAGGATTAGGAATAAACAACAAAATTAAAGATAGGCTCTAAAGGACTTGTATCCAGAGCCGTAAAATTATTTAATAAAAAAAAAATAAAAAAATTATTAATCAAAAATCTGAATTGTACCCGGCTCAAAGTACCCATTACATGTTTAATAACTCAAACCTTTTAGATCGACTTACTTCAATATAGTGGCTCCGTCGTTAGTGATTGTGACTTCTCCAATATCATCCACCAGCATTTTATCGAGACCCACAGGGCCCAGAGAACTTTTGACAATATTTGATATCGCTGCAGCGGCCATTACTGAAAAAATTATGTTCTATGAGTATTTTTTTACACCGTATAAATTTATTCTTCATGGCAAGCCATTCTTCACATAAATAATAAAAAATAAGGTGTTGCTTTGTTGCTACATGTTACAGTACAGTTAGAACAGGGAAAGGTTATTTTCTTTGTAAGCAAAGCAAATCTTTGACCCTTATTTATTAAATTTATTGAAAACATGATATTTACATAGGCAATAGGTAATTTACGGCTCAAAAGAGCCTCTACCTTAGATATTTGGTAAATTAAATACGAAATAAAAACCATAAGCATGATGCATGTGATCTACCGGGGTAAGTACATTGCGTGGGTTTTCACATAAAATTCTTACCATTTTGGGTTCTGACTGGCTGTCCAGAGGATCTGGTGCCTGCGACGGACAATGGTGCTGCTAATGTCGACATCTTTTGATATAAATTCAACACAAAAATCACAAAATATCGTCCGTCACACTTTTGATTCTCGAATTTAAAGAAGTGTTGCCAAGGTAAAAATATTGATGACACATGGGTTTAATGATGCTACCACATAAAAATAAAAATCTACCATTTACTTTTTTTTTTGCTGAGCCGCATGTTGCATTGCATATAATGTAATATTGATTTATTAGCCGACTTCTAAAAATATAACATATTCCATTGCAATTTAATATATATTTTTTGTTTATTATGACGACCTCCGTGGCGTAATGATTAACACGCTAGACCGCTAATCCGGAGGTTCTGGGTTCGATCCCCAGCCAGGGCAAGTTGGAAGATGGCCTTTTTCAAATTGTCCTGGGTCTTGGGTGTTTATCTATATATGTATTTATCATAAAATATAGTATCGTTTAGTTAGTATCCCTTATCACAAGTTTAGAACTTACTTTGGGGCTAGCTTAATTAGTATGATTTGTCCCTATATATTTATTTATTATTTAATTACCTACTTCATTTATTTGATTGATATCTTGTCGAACTGTAAATGTGGTACTGGTGCCTTACAGCTGTTATCATATCTATTGCATATTTTCACATGGATTCTACCTACACGTCCCATGGAGGCTGGGCTGGGAGGTCTTGTTTGGGATGCCACAATATATATGGATATCTAGCACCTTCACATTTGCCTGCAACGTCTAACCTTGGTGGAGCGGCGGCTTATACTGCAGAGGCTGCCAAACAGCGGAAATACACGTGTCTAGGAGACAGTTTTATCTTTCTACCATACGCAGTGGAGACGATGGGACCTTGGGGCCTGAAGCAAAGATATTTTTAAAGGACGTCACAATGCGCCTCATCGTGGCAACTGGTGAAGTGACCCTAAAGCTGGTAGCTTTTTCGCTCAGAGAATAAGTCTCGCTATACTGCGAGGAAATGCTGCCAGCATATTGGGTACGTTTATTGTTATACTCAGTTGGTGCAAGAAAGAATAAAACTTATTTATTACACCAACTGAGTATAACAATAATCAAAAGTAAATTGTATATACAACAGTCTTCTTTGCTGGTCTGGGAGAAAAGAAAAAACATGGAATGTACCAGCTGCTTCTCTTCCCGTGCAGATCGTAAAAGCCGATCGAGGGAATGGGCGAGAATCTGAATCATATGAATAGGCGATGCGGTTAGCAACCCATCACTATTATGATTTCCCTTTTCCACCTTCATGCCCACTCTGGCTCTGTCTACCCCGTTAGGGATAAAGACGTGATAGTGTATCTGTATCTGTACAAAGGCGGGCTCATCACTAAAGCGATTTCTTCCAGCCAACCTTTGGGTAAATGCAGACTATTATAAGCTATTATTAAATAAATAAATTTTTAAATAAATAAAATAAGATATGGGGGAGTTGGTGCAGTTGAGTACTATTACAATATAAAGTAATATAAAGTAGACTTGTTCACAGTTAAATATTTTATGACAAGTATGTTTTATATTTTGCCGTATAACTATAATAGTTTTTACGTGCGTGCCCCCTATCCCTATCCGGCACGTACTCACAAGACGTGGGCGGATACGTGACCAGACCCGGCAGCCTTTAACTTTAGTTTTTACATCGTTACACCGTCACGCTCACCTTCCATCTGTAGAAATATGGCAGCTGTTGTAACTTTGACGAACTTTTTGCCAGAGTTCTACTTTGTTAGTTCTATATATAGTACTAGCTGTGCCCGCGACTTCGTTCGCGTGGTTGTCGAAACGTAATGTTATATAGCCTAAAGCCTTCCTCTATAAATGGACTACCCAACAAAAAAATAATTTTTCAAATCGGACCATTAGTTCCTGATATTAGCGCGTTTAAACAAACAAACAAACTCTTCCGCTTTATAATATTAGTATAGATGGGTCTGGAACGCGGTCCCTTATTACTATTTGTCTTGAATAGCGACCACGCACTGGCAAGCGAAGAGTAGGACACCCACCCACAACGTGGTTAGACGACCTGACCAAGGTCGCTCTAGAGAGTTCTCAGTTATTTTGGAAATTCTTGGGAGAGTTTCATGTCCAGCAGCGGACGCTATGCGGATGAAATGGTGATGATGTTTTTAAAAAACTCGAACATACGAGTAGTTATATTTATTTGTATTTATTCAGAATAATTTAGCTTTTTGCGCCGAACAGTTTTTTTATGTTTTTCTAATGGCTGAAAATACTTCTTCGTCTTCGTCTAAGCGCATTCCCGGTTGCATCCTTAGCTGTGCTGCTTCGGAGCCCGGGGTGCGCTTTCCCGCTTTTTCTTCTCCAAATATAATATGCATGTCAATGGTCACCCAAGGATGCCAAAGACCTTGTAAAATGGAGAAGAAATAGCCGGAACACTTTCAATGATATGGCTATAGTTTTAACCGGCCGCCTGCCTGCCTGACGTCCACCCTCTTTGGGAATGTATTTGTGCGTAAAGTTTTACAACCGGCCGTCGCCCGACGTTAACCCTCCTTGGGAATGCAATTGTAGCACGAGATGTTTGTGCTTAGTCCTTTAGTCGCCTCTTACGACATCCTTGGCTTGGCCAACATCAATGGCTGAAAATACTGACTGGGTGAAAATACTTTGTTAAAAGTATGTTTTTTTTACTTTGGAACAATAAAGTGTAATAAATAAAATATTTTTCCAGTAGCCTTAGTTTCGTAGTGTTAGAGCCCTACAAAGGTAGGCTACGCCTACGAATGGCCATGGGGCCCCGCTACGTGAATGAGAGCTACAAACTAAGGCTATATGACTGGGAAGGAACGACCATGAACATTCTACGATGTTGATTCGTCGTCGCTACGTTGATGAGAGCTACGAACTAAGGCTACGACTGGGAACAACTATGACCATTCTACGATGTTAATTCGTAGTCGCTCGCTACGAAAATGAGAGCTACGAACTAAGGCTACGACTGGGAACGAAAATGATGACCATTCTACGATGTAGATTCGTAGTCGCTACGTAGATGAGAGCTACGTACTTAGGCTACGAATGACTACGACAGTCTACGAATCGTGAAAAACTACGATTATTCAAATCTGTTTCACATTAGGTAGGTATTATACTATTTTAATCATCGATATTGTTCGACAGGACTACTAGAGTAGAAAAGTCATACAAAAAGTAAAAAGTACACGTTAATCTAACAATCTTCACAAATAATAGCACAGCTTAAGGTTGTATCTGAAAATCAGCGCATTGTTCCTTGAGCAATATTTTTGCTGAGCCTACGACCTTTTTGTGCTGCTGACATACACACATCGCATCGCTAAAAACCTGAATGTAAATAACATAATATCATTCATGTGCTTTTTGTGTGAGTGCGTATGTGCAGTTTTATCTACCTATCTATCTAGTTATATGGTTTAATAAATAAAATCGAATTGTTTTTAATAAGCACAAAATATGACTCTTGCTACAATAGTATTCCCACAGAGGGCTGACGTTTCACCAAAAAAACATCTTAGAAAGAAAGAGCTGGGAGCCTCCTTCACCTGAGGCACCCTGAGGGCACAATCGGGCCCAAGCAGCACAAGTAACTTATAAGTTAGAACGTCTTCTTAAGGTGAAATGGTAGCATAAGTGGCGCCCTCATTTGAAATAAATTGTTTAAACATAATATGGTGAATTTAAAAATTTTATTTGGATCAATGTCTAAACAGACCTTCAAACTATTTTATGAATAACCTTTTAAATTATTACTAATAGTCCGTCTAGTTTTAAAACGGTTTTTCGCCAAAAGTGGCCACTTTTGGCGAAAACCCGTTTTAAAACTAGACGGACTACCAATATTACTTTCTTTCTGTCAGCTATACAATATCCTCAATAATCCCCAGGCCCCTGAGAATCTCAAATCATGTTTTCAACTTTTAAGTTCTACTATGAGAGGTCCCTGCGTTCTTCAAATACTCTTACCCTAGTTTTTCCTTCTCACCGTACAGGTCTTTTCGATAACTCTTTCTCTGTGACTGCTGTACGACTCTGGAATGCTCTCCCTGACTCTATTAGAAGGGCTCCTAGCCACGACTCCTTTAAAATTAGAATTTTCAGACAACTCAATTTTCAATGAAATATGAGACAAACTTGATTGTATAAGTAATATGTATTTATAGATATGTATATATTTATTACTCGTTTGTATGTATTTAATATGTAGATATATGTATTATTATAATATTGTTAGCGGTCAGTGGCTTGACTGGAGGGGACAGCGACGACCGCCATATATAAAGGCGCTACCACTCGGCGCGCGTTCTTTTTCGTTTGGGTCGTCGTATCGTTCGGACGTGTCGTAGCTTACGTACTCGTGTGCCAAACAATTTATTTACGCCATTTTGTAATTAATTGATTTGATTATTAAAATTATTTCTTTGTAGTTAACGTCAGTTCTTTTTTTTTTAAATAAACCCGCTTCTGGTCGCTAAAATCAGAAGTGGGATAGTCTCACTCCCACTATTTAAATTTGTTTTGCTTATTTTTGGTTTAAATTGTTTGGCATTTTAATTACCACGTGGTATCCTTATTACGTTATTTTTCTTTCGTAATGGAAAGAGAGGGTAGAGCGCAAATTCCTAAACACGGGCGTGTTTTGCGTGAAAGGCGTTCGCGCTCGCGTAGTTGTGATTCTCATGAACGTAATTTGCGAAATGCGTTGCGAAGATCGGTGGATTCAAGGCGCAGGCGTAGTGAACGTAGTCGCTCGCGTCAACACTCGTTTGATAAAAATGCGGATCGCTCGCGAAGTCGTAGTCGTGTTCAGTCGCGGTGGCGTTCTCCCGAACGACATTCTGGTGATCGCGGTAAACATTCGCGTAGGCGCGGTCGATCTCGAGGTCGCGCCCGCGAGTCTCGTAGTGTGCGTACCCCGTCTCTCCCAAGGAGTCACTTCGAATCGTTGAGTACTATCGCGGCTCGACTAGACGCGCTGGAGGACCGGTCGCGTGTCGCTGAGCCGTCTGTGCAGTCCGCGGGTCGAGCCACGGAGCAAATCGTTGAGGCAATACATTCGTTAAGGTCGGTAAGTGCTCATAATTATTTTATCTCTAATTTTGATCCCAACCTTCACGACGTGGAGGCATGGTTTAATGAAGTTGATAGGGCTAAAATTGCCAACAGATGGGATGATTATGAGTGCATGTCTCGCATCGGAAACTGTCTGAAAGGAGATGCCAAAGTGTGGCTTAACGAGTGGGTCTCGAATGACCGCTCATGGACTAATTTTAAAAGTGATTTCAGGCCGTTATGTGCTAAGAAAATTGATGTGGCTAATATTTTATATGAAGTTATGTCTACCGATTCGGACAGTTTCCGTACCTACGCTGAATATGCGCGTAGATCATTGCTGCGTTTACGAATTGTAAGGGGCCTCAGCGACGAGCTCATATCGGCAATCATTGTTCGGGGAATTAGGGACCCGCATGTGAAAGCATCCGCAACTAACGCCAACTTAGGACCTAACGATGTTGTTGGTTTTCTGTCTACTTTTGTGAAACCTACTAAGGATTTAGTGACGGATGCGCGTACGCAGCGAAACACTACGTTTCGTAACGATGGACCAAAAGCGCCGGGTTTTAAACGCCCTAGTGTTCCTAGTAAGTGTTATTTGTGCGGCAAAATGGGACACAGACAGGCGGGTTGTCCTAATAAACCGAAACCTATCGATACCTCACAGAAGTCAAAGCCAGAACATTCGAATAAATCCGAGGGTACTTTGACTTGTGTGTACTGTAAAAAGCCGGGTCATGACGTTAGTAAATGTTTTGCGAAACAGCGTTCACAACAGCGCGGTCAGATTAACGTTAGTTTTTGTTCCTCTCTTTCCGCTAAACGCAGTGATATCGTTGTAGGCGTGATTCAAGGGATTCCTGTAGACATTTTGATAGATAGTGGTGCTATTGGCGTTTCACTTATTTCCTCATCAGTTGCAAATCATCTTTCTTGCCAGCGTAAGCCCATTAACTGTCAAATAAAAGGGGTAGGCGCATCTTTAACAAATATAAATGCTTACGTTACTCTCACTATAGAACTGGAAGGTATTTCTTTACAAGTAGACTTACTTGTAGTGCCTGACGAATGCATGAACGCGCCTGTCATAATAGGGACAGACGTATTGGACAGGGATGGCGTGACCTATATACGTACAAAAGATTCGCAGCGTATCATTCGAGGACCGGTTTCTAGAAGTGTGTTATCTGTGGAGTCTGATAGGGAGTTTCTGCTTAAAACTACGCTAACAGGTAATGACCTGGAGCAGTTGAAAACTATCGTTAGTGAATATTCAGCATTTATGATTTCTGGTACCGCCACCACTACCGTCACTACCGGTAGCATGCATATCAGACTGAATAGTAACACCCCTGTTTACTACCGGCCGTACAAGATGTCCCACGATGAAAAATTAAAGGTGCGTGCGATTATTGACGATCTGTTGGCTAAGGGCATCATACGCGAGTCGGAGTCCCCCTACTCCAGCCCAATTTTGTTGGTAAAGAAGAAGGATGGCTCCGACCGCATGTGCGTGGATTTTCGCGCGTTAAATAGAATTACGGTGAAAGATAGATTTCCGTTACCCCTCATCGATGACCACATCGATCGTTTGGGTAAGAGTAAGTACTTTACGACATTAGATATGGCTACTGGCTTCCACCAGATCCGTTTGGATGATGAATCTATCCCTCTCACTGGATTCGTTACGTGCGAGGGGCACTATGAGTATAAAAAAATGCCTTATGGTTTGGCCAACGCACCTATCGTTTTTCAGCGCATAATAAGTCAAACGTTGCGTGAATTCATAAATGTAGGAAAGGTTTTGGTGTATATTGATGACTGTTTGATCCTTCACTCATCAGTAGAAGAAGGTTTACAGACTTTGAAAGAGGTGTTGACCACCCTTACGCAAGCAGGCTTCTCAATCAATTTACGGAAATGCTCATTTCTATGCACTGAGATTGAGTACTTAGGTCGTGTCGTGTCTAATGGGGAGGTACGCCCATCTATGAGCAAAATACAGGCTCTCTCTAACTCTCCCGTTCCGCAGAATGTTAAGCAGGTTAGGCAGTTTTTAGGCTTGGCGGGATATTTCAGGAAGTACATAGCCGGATATTCCACGAAAACTGCATGTATCGCGAGATTGACCCGTAAGGACGTAGATTTTTGTTGGGGAGTCGAACAGGAGAAAGTAAGGCAAGAAATTATTTTGTGTCTTACTAATGAGCCTGTGCTCGCTATATTTGACCCAGATTTACCGACCGAGGTCCACGCCGATGCGAGCAGCCTCGGTTATGGTGCCATTTTGCAGCAAATTCATGCGGATGGTTCCCGTCGTGTAGTGGCGTATTACAGTCAACTTACAAAGGGGGCTGAAGGGAAATACCATTCGTATGAACTAGAGACGCTCGCGGTGGTGAGGGCCTTGCGTCATTTTAGACATTATTTGATCGGGATACAATTCACCGTGTTTACGGACTGTAACGCCCTTAAGGCAACACAAAATAAGAGAGATTTACTGCCGCGAGTGGCGCGATGGTGGATCTATTTACAGGATTTTAATTTTACCATTTGTTACCGTAAAGGGGTCATGATGCCACACGCAGACTATCTTAGTCGAAATCCCGTCAGTAACATTGAAAAACCACGAAATTGGGCTCAGATTGCTCAGTCAGGCGATGAGGAGACTCAAACGTTGATACAGTCATTGGAACAAGGGCACTTAGATTCCACTCGTTACGTTAAACGTAATGACATTTTGTACTATCGATACTTTCCCCTAGGAGAAGAGCCCCGACTGCTTTGTTTTATACCAAAGGGTCATCGTTTAAGCCTCCTCAGAATATTCCATGATGAGCATAGCCATATCAATATAGAGAAAACTCTCGACTTAATCTTGAGACATTTCTGGTTTCCAGGCCTTAGGGCCTTTGTCAAAAAGTATATTGCCCACTGTCTCACGTGCATTGCTCATAAGAGAGTTCCTCGAGCTCCTTTACAGCCTATATCTTCTTGGGATAAGCCAAATGTCCCATTTGATACAATACATGCCGATGTGTTGGGGCCATTGCCGGTGTCCAACGGTTTTAAACATGTAATGTTGGTTGTTGATGCCTTCAGCAAATTTTGTTTACTTATACCAATTTATCGCCAAGATTTAGATGAATTAAAACGGGTTTTAAAAATTGTAATCTCATTGTTTGGCACACCAAAGCTAATAGTATGCGATAGGGGACGTATGTTTGAGGCATCAGGCTTCACTTCATGGATGCAAGTACTAGGGGTGCAGATCCATCACATCACTCCGGAGATGCACCATGCTAATGGCCAGGTGGAGCGCTATGTCCGAACAGTGCTCAACATGCTCCGGATAGAGGCGAACCACAGAAAAAGCGAGTGGGCTGATCAACTCTGGCAATTACAGCTCATCCTAAATGTGACGAAACAAAAAACGACCCAGACCTCTGCTTTAAACCTATTGGTGGGCCATGAAAATGCCACTCCAGCTATTCGTGTTCTTATAAGAGATGTTTCAGACGAGTCTTCAGTACCTAATCGAGAAGCACGGCGGGAATTGGCCCGGCAGAGGACGGCCGAACGGCTGTCGCAGAACCAAGCTCAGCAGGATGCTTCAGTGAATGAAGACAGGCAACTTCCCCCGGTCTTCCAAGAGAATGACATGGTGTTCGTCATCAAGTATGCGCAATCCAAGGGCAAGTTGGATCCTGGAATGCGGGGGCCATATCGAGTCATCAGGCCCATGCCGAATGATCGGTACGAGCTACGGTTGATGGCAGGAGCATACGGAAAGACTACGTATGCCGCCGCCCAATATCTGGTACCGTGGAAGGGCGAATGGACACCCGAGACATGCGCTGCCTTTTTTGGAGGTGAGTGTAAAAGTCTGTGCAGTATGCGAACTTAGTGCCTATGCTGACAGCCACCGGGAGGTATGCAAACTTAGTGCCTATGCCTACGGTGTGGAAATCTTGGGCGGTATGCAAACTTAGTGCCTATGCCGACGAGTCACTGGGTGGTATGCGAACTTGGTGCCTATGCCAACAGTGTTTTGTTTTGTACGTACAATGGGTTTTAGAGTCGACTTTATTCCATGTTGCATTTGATCAGTATTTTTGTTTGGGATTTTTTTAAATGAATAAATCTCAAATAACTTTTACTAGGTCATTAGTATTAGGTAAATAGTTTTTTTAACAATAAGTTTACAACATGTTGTTAACTTTTCAGGAAATGATGACGAACACGAGGACCAGTCGAGATCTAATGATGACGAAATTGAGCCTGGTCCATCCACGAGGTCAGACCAGCCTATTGAAAGTACGGAGGATGTTTCAGGACTCATCCAGGCTGACTCAGATCCTGACGAGGACGTCAGGGTGTCAGGAGAGGCCGTGTTAGCGGTCAGTGGCTTGACTGGAGGGGACAGCGACGACCGCCATATATAAAGGCGCTACCACTCGGCGCGCGTTCTTTTTCGTTTGGGTCGTCGTATCGTTCGGACGTGTCGTAGCTTACGTACTCGTGTGCCAAACAATTTATTTACGCCATTTTGTAATTAATTGATTTGATTATTAAAATTATTTCTTTGTAGTTAACGTCAGTTCTTTTTTTTTTAAATAAACCCGCTTCTGGTCGCTAAAAATATTTATACTTAGTATGTTTCTTTTTTTTAATTTATTTTTAAGTTTAAAATTTTATTTTTATTGTTTTATTTTATTATTTCATAAGCTTCACATTCATTCATTCATTTATTCATTCATACATACTTGCGTACTTCCACGATATACAAACAAACACACACACCCATACTTCACTATAGCATAAATATTTCACTCCATTCCCGCTCACCTCCAATATAGGTACATTACATAATACGTAAAATAGGCACCAGTAATAATTTTATTTTGTTTTTAAATTTATGTATGTATAGCTGCGACAAAACTCTAAATGTACACTTAGGCCCAATCACAGTTATGACTAGCTGGGCCTAAGTATAACCTCATTTTAATTTGAGTAGCCATGCGTCGATGGTGTAATGTGGGTATGCTCGATTCTTAAAAATGTACCGCGCTCTTTTCATCAACCGACCGGTTGTGCATTACCCGAGATACAGACCAACGTCTAGTTCGCGGATGGACTTCCGGACGGACGGGCATGGATTGGGCGCCTTTAGTACCTACCTACTAGGATTTATTTTTGTAACCTCTTTAAAAATATGTAAGTGTTAGTTACCTACATTGCAACACTGTAATACTTTTTGTTGTTAAACGTTTTTGGCAAATAAAGAAAGATTGTTTGTTTGTTTGTTTATTACTAGCTTTTGCCTAGGCTTCGCTCGCGTCCTTTCTTAGCGGATGCCTACGTCATAACATCTACCTGCATGGCAAATTTCAGCCCGATCCGTCCAGTGGTTTGAGCTGTGCGTTGATAGATCACTATGTCAGTCAGTCACCTTTGAGTTATATATATTTAGATATGTTACACCCACATAAACTCTCCCAATCAACCCAAAGGTTTGACTGTTAGAGAATGCTTTTAGCATTAAGTCCGCCTGTTGTACTATTGCATTTTTATGTGTGTACAATAAAGTGTAAATAAATAAAAAGTAACGATGGGACTGGAAACTTTAAATTAGAGGGATATAAATACATCACTGTGTACAGCACTGTAGTAGTAATGTTGAAGCGCCAGATCTGACATGGCATTTTATTTTCGTGGCACATATAGATAACTCAGACTGTCAGGGAGTACCTCCCTGACCCTGACTGAACCTACGGAATACTTAGCTCAAGCTTTTTTTTTTCTCGTATGGTTAAGGGGGTCAAGCCGACCCCCCCCCCCCCCCCCCCCCTCCAAAGCATCTGAGTTCCTCCATATGAAAAAAGCTCTATGATATGTATATGTAGGTATTACTCGGAAGAAAGTGCGATTCTCAACTCGTGTAGAAACTAAAAAATGTGTGTTCAATCCAATCCTGATTCACCACTGTATAGACAGGCAAAATACTCAGCATTTTTTTTTATAACTACAAGCAAAAGAACATTATCAAAATACCTAAAAGCCGATCGAGGGAATGGGCGAGAATCTGAATCATATGAATAGGCGATGCGGTTAGCAACCCATCACTATTATGATTTCCCTTTTCCACCTTCATGCCCACCATTACGCTAAAAGTGGCCTGGGCTTTACTGCCCTTGGCTCTGTCAACCCCGTTAGGGATAAAGACGTGATAGTGTATCTGTATAGTGTATCAAAATACTTGACGTCAAAATACCGGTTTTTATGAAAAATTTAGTAACGAAACCTTACTCGTTAGGTACCTACCAACTTCGCGACTATGATCGAGTGGATAAAATTTCACATCAATAACCACTCCGTATAGTACCACAGAATAAATACCAGTAGTACAGAAGTCTCACTCCGCAAACGTTTTCAAAGAAATATCTATTCACAGTGGTTAGCAATATGGTGTAATTTAGCTCGCGTCAAAACGCAGCACCGTTTCGTTTAGACACCTACAGAAATCCATTGCAAGCCAATTTTATCCTTATGACTTTGGACATACGAGTCATAACACACAAAAAACCGACTAAAATAGACTCAGCGAGCGACGCGCTAGGGTTGACTGCTATAAGAAGCTACTATCGCCATTTAGCGCACCGTATTATCGGTCTTCCATGCTGGTCTGGGAGACAAGAATAAAACTTGAATATAAATATAAATAAAAATAAATATGTAAGGACAAATCACACCGATTGAGCTAGCCCCAAGTAAGTTTAAACTTGTGTTATGGGATACTAATTCAACGATACTATATTTTATAATAAATACATATATAGATAAACATCCAAGACCCAGGACAATTTGAAAAAGGCCATTTTCGAACTTCCTCTGGCTGGGGATCGAACCCAGAACCTCCAGATTGGCGGACTAGCGTGTTGACCATTATACCACGGAGCTCATAGCTGCTTCTCTCCCCGCGAAAATCATAGAAGCCGATCGAAGGAATGGGCGAAAATGCAAATTATGTTAATAGGCGATGCGGCTAGCAACCCATCACTATTTTGATTCCTTTTTCCACCTTCTCGCGCTAAAACTTGCCTTTGAGTATTGCGGCCCTGGGCTCTGATTGCTTAGAGCCGCAACACTTAAAATGCTCTGTTTGCCCCATTAGGGATAAAGACGTGATAGTATGTATGTATGTATCATCGTTTGGTAGTAAACTATAATGAATGAAATATAATATAACATGAGCGAAATTAAAGATTTGGTTTTAGCTGGTTAGATACCAGCTAAAATAAAGTCTTTAAAGTAGATACCGAATTCTATAGGATGTACTTAGTAGGTGCATACCATTTCTGTAACTTTCATAATTATTTTGCTAGCGAACAGAAAAGATCCTAGGTGGAATAGGTACCTACTTATAACGAAACAGATTGACAATCTCAAACCAAACATCAGAAATTCGAGGGTTTTTGGCGGGAAGTCAAGGGGTTCGGTTGGGGTTTGCTTTAAATTAATTTACGCATTGATTTTAGTGGACTTTATAATATGAAATTGGTGTTGTTTGGTGTTATAAATGCTCATAACATGAACAATGTGCGAAATAGTTAAAGTGGACAGTCATAGTACGGCTGTAGTGATATTTATTTTGCGGACTGTGTGACTGGGTGTCTTCGGGCGTCGTCCGCCACTCAATCGTTTATGTAAACCAGTGGACTCGTATAGATTTGTCGCCAGAAGCTCCCTTGCAGCAGTCAAAGGCCTACACCACCCTTTGATTGTCTTGTTAGGTTAGGTTAGGATTAGGAATAAAGAACAAAATTAAAGATAGGCTCTTAAGGACTTAAATTTATACCAGAGCCGTAAATTTATTTAATAAAAAAAAAATCAGAAATTCGAAAGAATAATATGTATACTTATACCTACGTTACTACTTATTTTCGTTACCTAAGAAGGTGCCTAGGTCCTAGGTATTAAACCTACTTAGTGTACCTATCATGAATGACAACATAATAATAATAACTACTTTAAAGTAGATCTAACCTTTCAAGGTCCTTAGGAAGTCTAAAAAAAGTTAAATTTGGATCGCAATCCTTGTTTAAACAGTTAAAAACTGCGCAGTATTTTTTAGCCTTCTTTTTATGTTTTTCCATTTTTAAAACGCCGGATCGGTGAAGTACCTAGGCGGCTAACAAAGCTCGCGCGTGCGTCACTGCTCGCACGCGAGCCCCGACTGAATTAGCCACCCGAGAAGGCCGCCGCGCGTAGGTATATTTTTGATACCTACACGGGGAGTGACACAGGCCTGATAGTAATTATCTAATGTAGTTACGTACGGATATATTATATAGGCGACAATCTTAAACATTCCAAAAAAGTACACTTGGGAATCCAAGCGGAGTTAACAATCCCAGCGGTATCCATTGCAATTCATGTCAAGCGAGCTGAATAAGATCCGACAATATCTCTGGGAGCAACTTCAGCCGTTCATTGGAATGCTCCGCAGCATCCGTATCTATACAAGAGCATAATCTTGTTCTGCGGCTTTCGAAAGCCCGATACGACAGAGCAAAACAAATCGCGGGTAGTTTGCACATGCGCGAATGTTCGTGCACGCACGCGCTCGGGTTCGGAGCGGCAGTCGCGCGCCGTCAGTTGTCGTCGCCGCACCACCGCGCGTTTTTAATTAACCGCGCTGCCACCACGCGCCAAATGGCGCCCAAACCGGAACATCACTCTCGCGGGTAAGTACCTAACTCCTTGCATAATAAATATTACAAATACAACGTAAATGACCACCAAGATGTCGGGTGGTCCATGACGCAGCATCCGTGAGGAATCTCCGAGGGCGTGGTAGGGCATCGACTCGGGCACGGAGTCGGCGTGCTGGCGATAGCGCTGATAAGGCTGCATCCCACCCACTGTCAACAAACCTTTACGTTATATAAAGCGGGATGTTAAGAACTGAGAGTCATCTCGAAGATGCCTATTGATTTTCAAGTCACGCCGCAGATTGTCGCGATTGTTCGCCTGTGGGGCAATTAGATATCTTTTGCCGCAGTCTCTTTAACATTCAGCTGCGTCACGACGAATGTGATCGCTTTGCAAGATGATATTCGCACTTTAAGTACATACTTCTTCCTCAAAGGGAATTTTCGCATGACTATAATGCGCTTTTCAGTAATGTTTTGACGATTTGTCAGTGTAGGAATAATTATTGTTTGCATAGCGAAAGTAAATATTTTGTGGATCTTGTACCTATCATATTTGCGGTAATGTAGCCATTTTGCCATGTGCTTGGAACACTTCAGTTTCCCTTTTCAGTTATTCTTTAATTTTTTGGTTATAACTAACGTGAGACACAGACATTACTAATTAAGATAAGCGGGTCAAGTAAGATAGCATTTCAAACATATTGATGATACTTTATATGTCACTAAGTACTCATAATACAAGATTAATATAAGACCATGATGTGTAGATACCTACGAGTATAATATATATATATATATATATATATATATATATATATATATATACAATATACGGTTATATCATATTGCACTGGCCTGCGACGAGGCAATAGGTAAACACACATCCTTCTCAAAAGGCCAAAAGCACTATCATACTCGTACCACATCAGCGGAGTTTGTTGGTGGTACAAAATATCCCATTGGTATCATTATAAACAAAAAATAAACGGGCAAGTGCGAGTCAGACTCGTACATGAAGGGTTCCGTACCACTGTACAATGTTTAAAACGCTGAAGAAACAAACACGTTTCTTGTATGACGACTTCCTTTAATTTTTAACTTTATCTTATTTTTAGTATTTGTTGTTATAGCGGCCATAGTAATACATAATCTGTAAAATTTTCAAGTATCTAGTTTATGCCATTATAAAGATCTAGTTTAAAACGCTGAAAAAACACTTTTTTTGTATGGCGACCCCCTTTAATTTTTAACTTTTTTTATTTTCAGTATGTTGTTATAGCAGGCAAAGTAATCGGTAGAAATTTCAAGTGTCTAGCTATTACGGTTCAAGAGATAGAGCCCTGTGACAGACGGACAGACAGCGGAGTCTCAGTAATAGGGCCCCGTTTGCACCCTTTGGGTACGGAACCCTAAAAAAGTGACTTCAATTCTGGTCATTATCAGTTATACTGCACCAAAACACACTTTCTGAATGCAAATTAAAGCGAGGGCCATAGATGATCACGAGCAAGTGAAGGATCCTCGCACTCCCTACAGTCGTGATTCAAGTGTTAGAATTCTAAGCGACGCGAGTGATTTATGGCCCTCGATATAAATCCATTTTATTCTAGAGTTGCGTACTATACTACGAGGAAAAGAAAGATACTTAACTAAAAGACATTTGTATCGTCACAGACATTTTTTTTGCGCAAGGTGGTTGTATAGCATTGAGATGGAGGTGTTTTTGTAGGAAGTCTTAATGCAAAAACACCTCCATCTCTGTATTATTTATTTATTAAAAATCATATCCAAATAAGTTTGGACCTCAAGTTTGTTTTTCACCTTAGACCTCATCTTAGCTTCCCATCAGGATAGATAGAGGTCAAACGCACTTTTTAAAATAATATTTATTTACTTTGCACATATGTATTTAGGCCATAGGATTACACCATCCTACCAAATTTCACCTGATGCGGTCCAGTAGATTCGGAGAAAATTGGCTGTGACAGACGGACGGCCAGACAGACGCACGAGTGATCCTATAAGGGTTCGGTTTATTATTTTTTGTACGGAACCCTAATGACGTTTTTTTTTTGGTTTTGTGGCTGTTATTTTAATTTAATTTTTCTATAGTCATCTAGTATAGCCCGTGGTTCGATTTATTACGGGTATGTCCCTTCCACGTTGTATAGTTTTCTTAGTAGTTCCTTTAGTAGGTACCTTACTCTTAACAAACCACTAAAGGGACTACTGAGAACAAACGGTCTAAGTAATTCCTTGTACCTTTGAAGAAACTACAGAGACAAAAAAAACTCAGAGTTCCTCCAAAGGAACCACTAAAAGGTCTGGGAGAAAAGCAAAACTATACAATGTACTAGCTGCTTCTCTTCCCGCGCAGATCGTAAAAGCCGATCGAGGGACTGGGTGAGAATCTGAATCATATCTATAGGCGCGATGCGGTCAACAACCCATCACTATAAAATTTCCACCTTCATGCCCACCATCACGCTAAAAGTGGCCTGGGCTTTGCCACCTTCGGCTCTGTCTTCCCCGTTAGGGATTAATTGTAATTTTCTTTTGAGTCACGAAAATGGCCAATTGGTTCGCAATACGCTCGCATGATTCCGTCAGGCGCACTTGACGAAGGTCTAAAAGTGGGAACGAAGCGACCATTAATCACCGGCCACTGTAACGATCCCATCCCGCGATAGTTACTACAGTTTGCTTTGTAATCCCCTTCTTTCTGTCAACGTTGTCGTAATTTGTTGATAACGTCCATCTTGGAAGGAAATATATGTAGCGACCTTTAAGAGCGTAAGGACGGGTTCAGTCTATCTCTTTAGTCGCGCCACCTTACTCATTTTATATTCGGTTTCACTGAAAATCAGCTAGTCTTGATTTTTTAAATCAGACTGAAAAGCTGAGTGAAAACTTTTTTGGTTGCATAGCATTAAGGCCGTTCTTGAATTTTCCGGAGTCCAGTGCTGCCCCCATTTAAAAAAAATCATTTCAAAGAAAGCGGAGAACGTTAAGCTTTACTACGCACATTTGCAAAAAACGGCCACTTTTGGCAAATGTGCGTAGTAAAGCTTAACGTCCTCATTATAAACTGTAAACAGTAGTTCATAAAATACTTTGAAGGGTTATCTAGGACTTGGTTGTAGCAAAATTTTAAATGATGTCTTCGTTTTCTTTGAAATGATTTATTTAAAATGGGGGCAGCACTGGACCCCGGAAAATTCAGGTAGGGCCTTAAAGACTTAGATTTTTTAATTTGTAAATAGTTGTACGAGCCATACTCGCACATTTCGGCTACGCGCGGCTACACACAATGTAGGTCGCGTGTTAGCTGTTTTTAGGGTTCCGTACCCGAAGGGTGCAAACGGGACCCTATTACTGAGACCGCTGTCTGTCCGTCTGTCCATCTGCCTGTCTGTCCGTTTGTCCGTCTGTCACAGGGCTCTATCTCTTGAACCGTAATAGCTAGACACCAGAAATTTTCACCGATTATGTATTACTATGACCACTATAACAAAAAATACTAAAAATGAGATAAAGTTAAAAATTAAAGTGGGTCGTTATACAAGAAACGTGTTTATTCAGCGTTTTAAAACATTGTACGGTGGTACGGAACCCTTTATGTACGAGTTCGACTTGCACTTGCCCGTTTATTACTTTACATTTTAAATCTAATAATAGCAATCAAAGAGATACTATCGAGCAGCGATCGAGGAAGGACCCGTCACCCTACTCTACACCATGTAAATTATATCAACAATAAACGGATTCTACGTGACGTGGTCTTGTGTCTCCTACCCAGCATCATCAAGTAACATCAACATCATTATCTCTACGTGTATGGCGTAGGCCGAGGTGAAAACCGAAGCCTGTGCCGTACAATAGTTTTTATTTATTTATTTATATATTTTATTGAGCCAAAAGCTACAGTAGGTAGACTTAATGCTAAAGCATTCTCTTCCTGTCAACCTTTAGGAGAAGAAAAGTAGAAAGAATAGTTGGCGTCTTAAATAGATAGATACAATATCCAGATATATATATATATATATTGTGTACTTTTAAATAATTAAACATAAATATCGTATGAAATAAATACTATAATATACTTATACATACAACATATTACATACATATAAGTATACATATTTATACATATTTGAAAAGTAGTAAGAACCGATGAATTCTAGTTTTATGCACCAAATAAATCATTTTTCTTTCTTTCTTCTTTCTCTGTCACAAACTCTACGTGCGAAAGAGATAGCAGAATCCGTCGTGTGATGCCCTGTCTCTGTCGCACTTAGAGACTATAGGTACGGTACATTCTAAGTACAAAGAGTGGCGAGTGCTGAAAGAATATATTGATTTATATGTGGATTTGTTATCGGAAATGTGTTAAATCCAGGAATTGTATACAATTCCGAGATCGTTAAAGAAATGTATGAAATACTAGCTTTTGCTCGCGGCTTCGCTCGCGTATCCCACGAGAACATTACTTTTTTCCGGGATGAAAAGTACCCTATGTCCTTCTCAGTTCTCCTAACTATGTGTATGCGAATTTTCAAGAAGATTGGTTCAGTAGATAAAGCGTGAAGAGGTAACAAACAAACAAACAAATATACAAACTCACTTTCGCATTTATAATATTAGTTGGGATTGTTTACACAAAAGGTATATATTTATATAATAAAATGCCTCAGGCATCAAAAAAAGTATGAAATGTATGAAAAATAAACGATCACGTTGCAACGGTAACTTATTATTTATTTACTTCGAATTATACGAAACGTAAGTAAAGTACATAAGTACGTATCAATTCATTGTAAATCTAACACAAGAATAGATCTCCAAGATAATCTTTCAAGAGTCAATTCGATCTCCCACAAATAGGTTTTATATCGTTTACAAACGACAAACTACCGAATCGAATAGTAGTGATTTTGAACTTTATCCCGTACATAATATGGGTTACGAATGTCGTCAGTGTGAGGGTATCGTCCTCCAATTCTTTAGGGATTACCCAGGGCGGGTAGAGGAGATTGGGACTCTTTGTTTTACGTATGTTACTCTATATAGTTGGAGGGGATCGTGGTTATCTGATTTGAATTACGATTGTTTTATTATATTACATTTTTAAGGGCATACTTGAATTTTCCGGGTTCCAGTATTGCCCCCATTTAAAATATATCACTTCAAAGAAAACGGAAACATCATTTAAAATTTTGCTACTACCAAGTCCTAGATAACCCTTCAAAGTGTTTTATGAACTACTGTTTACAGTTTATAATGATAACGTTTAGATTTACTACGCATATTTTCCAAAAGTGGCTGTTTTACGCAAATGTGCGTAGTAAAGATTAACGTTCTCACTTTAAACTGTAAACAGTAGTTCATAAAATACTTTGAAGGGTTATCTAGGACTTGGTAGTGGCAAAATTTTAAATGATGTCTTCGTTTTCTTTGAAATGATTATTTTAAATGGGGGCAGCACTGGACCCCGGAAAATTCAGGTACGGCCTTATTTAAAGTGTGGCTTCTGGCCGAGATAGGACTACTCCATTTTTTCCTGTGGATGTCGTAAGAGGCGACTAAAGGACTAAGTACAAACATCTCGTGCTACAACTGCATTCTCAAGGAGGGTTAACACGTCGGGCGGCGGCCGGAACCGGAACCCAATTTTTCGCACAAATGCATTCCCAGAGAGGGTTGACGTCAGGCAGGCGGCAGGTCGTAAAACTATAGCCATTTAAACTGTTTCAGCTATTTCTTCTCCACTTATCAAGGTTTTTGGCATTCTTTGGTGACCATTGACATGCATGTTATATTTGGAGAAGAAAAAGCGGGAAAGCACAGCCCGGGCTCTAAAGCAGCACAGCTGAGGATGCAACCGGGTACGCGCTTGGATGAAGAAGAATTTTAACGTAAATATTTTATTAACATTGTCTATTTTCGCCGATTCCCTTGATTGAAACTTGAAAAACAGAGCAGCATGGAGGAAAAAGCATTTGCCAGCATTTCCTCAATTCAGTCGCGAATCCAAGAATGAGTTGCAAAAGTTTAAATTGGAATACTTCTTAATACTTAGTTGGCTTCTTTCATTCCACAAACCGCTTCCCGACTCCCTGACAAGTGCCAAGTGACCTCGCAACGATTCTCGCTTCTTGATTGAAAATTCTCTCCGGGGAAAAGGTAATTTTACCGTAAAATAGGAGGAAAACAATATTAAAAATTAAATGTGACTTATTTTGTTTCTTTGTTTGTAATAACTTTTTTGTACCAAAAATTTAAGTATAAAAGATAACATAATACGAAAGAGCAAATACACAAAGGCGGACTTATCCCATGTAGGGATCTCTTCTAGTCAACCTGCGATAGATTGATTATTTTCCTATGTCCCCTGGGTGGGGCAGAGGGCCGCTACAGTGCTTCTCCATCCCGCTCTGTCTTGAGCATCGCGCTTCACTTCGGGCCAAGACAGCCCGATTGTCTTCATGTTTGCCGCTACCGATCGCCGCCAGGTTTGCTTTGGTCGACTACGCTTCCTCTTTCCTTGAGGAGTCCATTACAGTGCCTGCCTTGGAACCTGAGTAGGCTCCCTCCTGAGCGAGTGGCCGATACATGTCTATTTACGACGCGCTATCTGGTGATCGATCGATGTCTCGCCGCAAAGCAGCCACAGTCGTTCATTGGATATTTTTTTAGGCCAAAAGATACCCAATATCTGTTGAAGGCAGCGATTGATGCAGACTTGCATTGCAGACTGCTGCGTGATGTTTTTGGTCACCTTCCACTTTTCGCACTTATGTAGCAGAACGGTTTTTACATTAGAGCAAAAGATTTTTAGGTTTACTCTGCGAGTAAGCTTCCTAGACCACCATATGAGGCGGAGTTGCGCGAAGGAAAATTAAATGTATGGTCTAGGTAGTTATTTCGTAAAATGTAAAACATGATTTTTCAGTGCAGATGGAGACTAGGCAAAGGACCTAAAGATATTTTAGTAAAGATACACATTTTTGTCTTATACGTTATATTACAATAAAAATTGTTACAATGTTACCCTCACCTCAATAGATATCAATAATTGGGATTGTTAATTTTTTTAACCCCTAATTTTTATATCAAAATATAGCGTATTTCAAGAAACTAATTTGAATATTTTGTCATATTACGGCTTTTAGTCAATTTTTTATAAATTATTATAAAAATCATGTCAAAGATAAGTCGTGTCTTAACAAAACAAACGGCCAAGCCCAATACATATTAAAATATACACGCCATTGTCATAATAGTCTTTGTCAGTGTCAGTGTCATTCAGTGAAATCAGTTGCTCATTATCAGAGCATAAACCGTAGCCGCGGAGTAAGGTCAAACAAAGGTCATACGTTTGTTTGTAGAAATATCCAAAACCATTGATTATTTATTTTTATTAAAAAAATGACCCACAACTGTTCATTAACTATGTATCTCGAAACGGATTTCAAAATAACGCTTTCCAAAAAAAAAAAAATAACATTGCCCATTAGTTACAAATATCGTGGATTTTCTCCAGACCTAGAACTTTTTATATTGTGCAAAAAGACCGCCATAGCCGAGTACGACAAATAATACAATAACGGTCACTCTGATAAGAGTAAACGAGATAACAATCAAAGTGACATGTGAGAAGTCTTGGTAAGAGACGTGTCTGCCTTTGCCGGCCGGGCAAGAAGTGTCACACGAAAATTGGATTTTTTAAATTGTAAAATTTTTTAGGTATTTGAGTCAAGCTAAAAACTTGTCTTATACCTCTCCCATTATACCCTAACTCAGAACTGCAGACCTGGCTGGGCAGTAGCGAGGCTAAATAAACCCTTAAATTTTCATCTGTTAGGTTAGGAAAAAGCATAACAGAAGTTTTCAACTTGCCTCAAATAACTACCTAAAAATGTCCAAGAAAACGTCCGTGCTAAGTCCCGTTACTATTTTAATTTTATTAGTTCTAGTTTACTTGAAAATTTAAAAACAATATATGTAAGAAAAAGGAAAACATAGGACTTAGGAGCTACTTACTTCTAAAGAAATTTCTTCCAGTAGACCCGCGAGAGGAAATGGAAAGAAATAGGTAATTGGCGTGTACTAACAATACAAAACTAAATAAATTATTAGAAAAGATACCTAAGTAATATATAAACATACCTACATAAACATACGTATATGTAAACTTTAAAATTAAACCAATAAATAAAAGCTTGTAATATAAAATTAAATACCGTATTTTCTGGTAGTGCTTTTAACTTTTTTTTTCTCGTTTAGTTCGTAGGTGTAACGAGTAAACAAAGTTATTTTCTATTGTGTTTCACATGTAAGCTACACGTACAGAACGCAGTGAAATATGCAGAATTTACATACAAACGCGATTGTTTGCGAACTGGTTGGGAGTGGTTTCTGTAAGTTGTTTATCAGTCTCGCTTGAATAGGGTACCGTACCGGCACAGCAGCGTTTTAAAATTTAAAAAGACGAGATTAGAAACCGCAGCGGTGGCTGCGCTTACATTAAATATAGTATGGAATAATAGACTCCCTGTTTCCGTGAGGTGCTATTATGTAGGATGCGTATTAAGAGATTTTTGTCGTGTATGGCTTCCGGCCTATATAGAATAGGATCCATTCCATCTCTTCCTGTCCTCTATCTGCACTGGCTAATATAAGTACTGGTATTTATTCTGTGCTAATATGTGGCTTTGGTGATATAGAGGGTCCGTGCTTCTGCAGTGGAGACTAAAAAAGATGGTGATCTCTTTCTGTAGCTGTCGTAAGAGGCGACTAAAGTAATAAGCACAAACCTCTAGTGCTTCAACTGCATTCCCAAGGAGGGTTGATGTCAGGCAGGCGGCCGGTCGTTAATTAAACTATAGCCAGATCATTTAAACTGTTTCGGCTATTTCTTTTCCACTTTGCAAGGACTTTACAAGTTTTAACCATAAAGTGTTTGGCATCCTTGGGTGACCATTGACATGCATATTATATTTGGAGAATAAAAAAGTAAAAGCGCAACCCGGGCTCCAAAGCAGTACCGATGAGGATACAACGGGGAACGCGCTAATATGACGAAGAAGAAATGTATGCGATTCGGGAAAATATGTTTCACCCATAGTTTATTTATACAATTAATTTTGTAAAGATGATTACGGCACGGATCTGGTCACTGGTGACATCTTCTATTCCCGCATTTTTTAAGAATTTCATGTAAGTATAGGTACATTTCCTTCCTACAATAGACCGTCATTCAAAAAATTAAGTGATAGTGATGAACCTTCGACGAGATAGTACACAACAGTGTCTTCGAACACATATACAAAGTGGAAGGGACATACCCGTAATAAATCGAACCACGGGCAATAATTTTAGATGACTAAAGTATAGTGAAATTAAAATAATAGTCAAAAAGCAAAAAAAAAAAATCGACATTCTTATACTAATCGCCCGGGCGGCCTCACACTTTTGTATGGAAATGCTGAAAATTATTTTTGGTTTGTGGCTGTTATTTTAATTTTATTATACTATAATGGTCTAGTATAGACCGTGGTCAGATTTATTACGGATATGTCCCTTCAAGAACTTCAGAACAAGGGTGTATTTAAAAGTTGTTGTTCATTCTCTCCTTGATGTGTGTTAGGGCAGTATTTAACCTGTACCTACATAGGTTTGTTTACAATTATATGAATATCGTACCACATGGCAGCGGTGGGTGAAACAGGAACAATAAAAGGTATCGCGTACTCTGTAAAGATATCGTTATTTTATATCGAGAAACATTCGGTTTGATGAGAAATCGATGCTATTTATTCGCTTAACGAGTTGAGTTGAGTCGAGTTTTTATGGGGATTTGAATATTTGCATGACTATATTTAGGTATTTACATTACTCATATGTATCAAAACATATAAAAACAAAATATTGATGATTTTTATTGATTATTATTAACCATCAGCCAAATTTTTGGAGCAAGTTCAGTCCATTATACTGAACTACTTTCTATAAAAACAATTAACGACAAACGAAAACAAAACATTTCGCCTTCGCATAAAAATGAGCGCTAAGCCTAATTTATCTTGTATAGGAGGACGAACATATTTTATCGATATTATTTTTTTTCATGGGAAAGTCAAAAAGTCACCTGTATACCAAAGAATTAATTTTTTTATGTCTTATGGACACTACTTGAACAAGTGCAAAAGAGAGCTAGAAACAAAGAATAGAAACGATCCCAAATCACATGGGTTTCTAAACTTCTTGACTTTCTATGTAAGTTTTATATGCTTTTAGGTAAAGAAAAAAAAAAAAATTACTAGCTTGCCTTACATAATAACGTCTAATAGAATATACTGAAACTATTTTAAGAGTGAATTCAGCCCATAATACTAAACAACTTTCCCTAAGGAACATATATCGAAATATGAAAATTATTTTTTTGCTTTACATACAAACTCGGATGAGCTGATCGCTCAACTTGTATGGGAGGATGATGGGAGGTCAAAAATTATTTTTCATATTTCGATATAGTACCTACCTGGGGAAAGTTGTTCAGTATCATGGACTGAATTCACCCGTATAATAGTTTCAGTATATCTTGTTAGACCCTGTATATAATATAATATTAACAAAATGTACTGAAACTATTTTAAGGGTGGATTCAGTCCGTGATACTGAACAACTTTCTCCAAGGAACATATATCTAAATATGTATAATAATTTGTAGCCTCCCGTACAAATTGACCGATCAGCTGATCTGGGTTTGTATGTAAAGCCAAAAATAATTTTTCATGTTTTGATATACAACTTCCTTGGGAAAAGTTGTTCAGAATCATGGACTGTTTCACCATTGTTCACCATTGAAATAAATTCATTATCTATTTTGTTAGAATTTACGTGCCACGCTACCAACATTGGCGCCAACGACTGGATAGAGAAGTAGTCCAAGATCCCAGAGCGAGCAGGCACAACTTATTTTCACACGGACGAAACCACAGGTCCTCAGTAGAGTCTCGTGTGCTTTGTAATACCTGCGTGGTTGTGAAGCTCGCCTTGTGACACCTGGGCAGGTACCAGGTGAGAAAGGTAACTAAAAATAAGGGTAACTTAACTTAAATTTGTATGGCTGATTTTTATATATATATTGTAAAATATTATTCTGAAGTAGTATGTTTAAGTGAAAGACACTTTTCATGGGCCAGAACCTTTGGCAGACGCTTTAAAGCTGCACAAAAAATAAATGAACTTAACTTATTTTTATATGTCTGCCTTTTAAATATGTTATTAAAGTTACTATCACAAAGTTATATTTTATCAGGCAGACAAATTGGAGTGACCAAACATCCCCTAAACACAAAAATTATCTATAATATGCATGCAAAACCTACATTTAGTGACATCTAGTGTGGGATAGATAAACTAAACTACGTAATAATTTTATTACGTAGTCTATCTATCTCACACTAGATGTCACTAATTGCGTTTTCTCAGAGCGAGTGAGACATCCATAAAAACACGGTTCCTCTTCTTAAACTCACAATTTATTTCAATTCAATTTACACAAACATTATCAATGATAAAAAAATCTCTTTGATACGAAACTATTTGCTTCGTAAAAAATCCTGAGTACGACCCCGATAAAACCTACATTTAGTGACATGTAGTGTGGGATAGATAAACTACGTAATAATATTATTACGTAGTTTAGTTTGTCTATCCCACACTAGATGTCACTAAATGTAGGTTTTATTTTATAATTTTATGTTATATTTTATCAGGCAGACAAATTGGAGTGACGGGGTACGTCGTGCAATTTTTTTTAAAAGTTCCGGCTGTACCAGAATTCCTTAACGTGCCTTCAAAATAATACAAAAATGCAGCAATTTATATGCTGCTTTTCTGGGTATCAAATTTCTTGGTAGGTTGCTTCCCGCTTCGGGGCGGCCGTACCCAGTGATGGGCTGGACCTAGCTTGGACTCTGTCCGCCACGTCGCGGCGAGAAATATATTTTAGAACTAAATTTACATTTTTATTGTAGGCGATTCCGCTTCAGCTTATGAAAAATATTAATGAAACTGCGTGTCTCTTTCCCTCGCGGGGCTTGAAGAGGGTGCCAGGGATGGCCCTAGGCCATAACTCCGGGCTCCGTCTGCCCCGGGATGGACGGGGACGCGCATTAGATCAAAAAACGCTAAAACCGAGGATCGTTTACCGATTTCTGGAATTAGGAGATCATCAAAGTATAAAAAATTTGTTTTTAAAAAATTATCGGTTTAAAAAACCAGTGACGCTCCGAAAATGCGTGTGACCCACCATGGATAAACCGAAACTATAATTTCGGTGGATCTTTGGTAGGTCAAAACGCATTTGACGACCTCCGTGGCGTAATGGTTAACACGCTAGACCGCTAATCCGGAGGTTCTGGGTTCGATCCCCAGCCAGGACAAGTTGGAAAATGGCCTTTTTTAAATTGTCCTGGGTCTTGGGTGTTTATCTATATATTTATTTATCATAAAATATAGTATTGTTGAGTTAGTATCCCATAACACAAGTTAAAAATATATAGATAATTTTTGTGTTTAGGGGATGTTTGGTCACTCCAATTTGTCTGCCTGATAAAATATAACTTTGTGATAGTAACTTTAATAACATATTTAAAAGGCAGACATGTAAAAATAAGTTAAGTTCATTTATTTTTTGTGCAGCTTTAAAGCGTCTGCCAAAAGTTCTGGCCCATGAAAAGTGTCTGCAACACATACTACTTCAGAATAATATTTTACAATATATATATATATATATATATATATAAATCAGCCATACAAATTTAAGTTAAATTATCCTTATTTTTAGTTACCTTTCTCACCTGGTACCTGCCCAGGTGTCACAAGGCGAGCTTCACAACCACGCAGGTATTACAAAGCACACGAGACTACTGAGGACCTGAGGTTTTGCCCGTGTGAAAATAAGTTGTGTCTGCTCGCTCTGGGATCTTGGACTAAAGGTACTTGGAATGGTCTACCTCAAGAAAGTTTTCAGTCAGTAGCCTCGCGACTGCGGTCAACTACAAGCCTAACTCAGCGTGTTACCGACGGAAAGCAATTTGTCTCAAATATTGTTTGTCAAGCTTTAATACAATTCCAATATTGGTTGTCAAAGCCCAACTGAAAAAGAATACTTACAAATGAATGAAAATTTGTAAATGTAAAAAAAATTGAGTACTTTAGTACTCAAATTTTTTTACCATTTCTTTTTTCATTTTTTAAGTATTTATTGTAGTTTTCAGCTTAATTTTATTAGACGTTGGATATCATTATAAAATAATAATGTATAAAATGAAATAAAAATTAATAATTTGGTTACTATTTAAATTACAATATTTTGTTGCTTAATCTATCATTCATTACTTAAGAAAAAGTACTTGACAAATCAAACGATCCTAAACTCGATAGGATTGCGTTGAAAAAGGAACACTTCACCTGCAACTAGGGTTGCCATTGCCAACTCTTCAAAGGACCAACCCGGGAGGTTTGTATGTTTAAGAAATTTATAGGGCGGATTGAAAGAAAATCATTAATTAATTTTTAAATTTATATTTAGTTTGTTTTCGAGCAGCATCTAATATTTGTCGGTTTTTCACCACAAAATCATAAAAGTTTCAAACGTCGACGGCGAGACGAACAGGTCACAGAATACAGTAAGAGTAAACAGAACCGAATCTTCTAAGGTACGCGCAATATGCGTCCCCGTTCGCCGCACCCGCACCTCTCCCCCGGTTCTTGTGAGCCAACGTGCGTCATCGAGGGGAAAACGGAGGAGAGGTGCGGGGACGGGGAACGGGGACGCATATTGCGCGTACCTTAGGAGATTCCGTTCTGTTTACTCTTACTCGTACTGTATTCTGTGAACAGGTTTAAACTGGCAGCGGAGCGGCAGCGGCGCGCGGTGTTGTGGCCGCAAAGCGAGTGAATTGAATAGCGACGAGCGAGCGAGCGACGGGCGACGACGGATGCCTTTAATTTTTAGAAAAACCGGAGCAATTATTGCTCTCCGGGAGGTCGGGAGGTTAACCATTATTACCGGAGTCTCCTGGGCAATCCGGGAGGGTTAGGAACCCTACTTCCAACTCATCTCCATTACTATTAGAAATTCACAATGGTACCTGTGAGAACAGTAGACCTCGCGAGCTCATATAACCATAACCATAATTGACTGGTAGAGAATGCAGTTCACCTTTTGTACCATTGTGGTCAATAAAGATTTTTATAAATAAATAAATAAATAACCATGCAATAACCGACATTTCTCCCTCCCTGGCTTAGCGAAGCCATTTCCGATTGATTTCCGCCAATGTGAAATCCGTCTACAGGCTGACTTTTTAATCCACCAGTTAAATTTTTGGAGCAACTTCAGTTCATGATACTGAACTACTTTCTATAAAAAAAGTTATTAAAAATCTATATAAAAAAAATTGTACTCCATACAAAATCCGTTTGGCTGAGCGCTGCTTAGTATGGGAGGACGAAAAAATTTTATCGATTTTTAATTTTATTTAATAGTTGAACTGAACTTGCTTCAAAAATTTTGCACGTGGATAAAAAGTCAGCCTGTATAACGCTACAGCAAACTTGCCATTTCCCTCCTCTACTCTATCCTTTTGGATTTTTTTTCAACATTTCGTGTAGAACAACGTCCTTAGTGTGCCTCTCAAATGTGATTAAAATCCATCAACAAATAACGTTACAGAAAAGTTCCCCCTATTTCACCTCCAATCAAAAAATATCAAGGAACTCGTGTGCCAATTTTCGTCAAAATCGGTTAAAAAATGCGACCTGTAGGCGAGAACAGACAACAAAAGTATTTTGGCTAATCTCGAAAGTGAGAACCTTTCGCTCGCTTTGGTCGCTCGGTCAATAAATGGCAGGTATCAAGTACAAACCAATAGGGACTGGACCCGACTCATGGTCTGTGGGAGACCCGAAGGATTTTATTTGACGCTCAGCGGTCGAAAACAAATGCAGGAAATGATTTCATTTATTGGACGGGTGTTTTGGGGAGACGGAAAACTTTTAGGGAGGCCCTAAATTAATTTATGGCTATGGGTATTTGAAACTCTTTGTAAGGTGTAACGGAAATTATAAGCATTGGAACCAAAGAACAATAACCATTAGAACCATTTTCAATAAAGTTTCGATTCGTGTCGTGACAATCGTGATACCAGAATACTACGAAACTTTGGAGATATGGGAGAAATTCTTCAAAGTAAATTAAGATTTTTTTTGTTAAAAAATTTAATTAGGTATTAGTACAGAACAAGAACCAGTACTCACGTACAGAAGTCTCACTCAGCAAAGAAATTCAAATAAATATCTACTCAATGTAGTTGGCAATATGGTTTAATTTAGCTCACGTCAGAACTCAGCACCTTTTCGTTTCGATACCTAGACATCCATTGCAGGCCAATTTCATTCTTATTACTCTGGACAAACGATTCGTATAACTGAATTTACCACTCCGAGGGGCCGCTGCGCGCATAGTAATAATGTAGGTATATTTTCGATACCTAAACGGGGAGTGACACAGGCCTGGTAGGTATTAGCAATAATTTGTATGAAGTTGTTGCTATAGCTGGAATTTGGTAGTTCACTGGTGAACACGGTCCAAGCATCTTATTATGTCGTTTGGTTTACTGCGGTACATTACATGCGAATAACTTTATGTTGTCCCAATAAGGGTCAAAATGTAAACCGGGGCTACAGGTCACAGCTGACCTATTTCAGAAGCCGCTTTTTCCTTTACTTTAGCGGCGAAATGGGTGCTTTTCGATTAGGTCGGACAGTTCGTGGTTTTGCCTCATTACTTATGGGTTTCATTGCGGTACTATCTTTTATGATGCCTATCTTATTACTCGACTACGGCAAGCCAAAAGGAAGGGTAATGATTTTTTAGTAGATGAGTTTATAGATAAACAAAGCTTATAAACATCAATGAGACCTGTCCAACCCGTCTGGCCAGCGTGGAGAGTGTAGGCCAAATCCTCTGACTGCTCTGGCTAATATATGGCTCTGGTAAAACATAGAGGGTCGTGCTCCTGCAGTCGAGACTAAAAAGATCTGATGATGATGATGAGTATATTACTTATTTGTTTGTTTCTCTAAAATAAGATGTAGTTTAAATAAGCGGGTAACAGATAATAAAACATACAATTATACCATGGATCAGACGATGCCACACCTCCTCTCCTGCCCATCGTGCACCACCAGCTGTTCTAAGCGTGACCTATGTGAGGCTACAGACAACGCTGTGAAAGTGGAAACCTTCTGGAGGGTAAAAAATCAATAACATTTTGAGTTTTCGACACGAGAAAAAGAAAAAGCCAATATAATGATTGAGACAGCTGGTTTATTTAATCTATGTTAAAGAAGGATTCATTTGGCAGAAAAATTGAACTGAAATATGTAACGCAACGAAAGCAATGTAAATACAGCAGAAAACGTGCGAACCGAACTCGATTGCGCCCCCCTCATACAAAATTAAGTCTTCGGCATGCTCCAATGCTTCGATATATAGAAACAAAGGTTACGCTTGAGTTGAGCAAATAGAACTTCAGCTATGGGAGAATACGAAGGTGAGAGTACGATGTTCACAGAATTAATATAAGTACTAACCGTGGAATTTCAAAAAAAATGCATATATGTGGCAGGCATGTAACCAGTTTCGACGGTCAAAATAAGAACTTGAAAAATAAACGGGTAATGTTTTAAAACGCTAAAAAACACGTTTTTTGTATGACGACCCCCTTTAATTTTTATCTTTTTTATTTTCAGTATTTGTTGTTATAGCGGCCACAAAAATTCATTTCAATTCAAAATATCTTTATTATCATAGGATATTTATAATATCTCTTAATAATAGTCACTTTGTTTTGTTTTGCACAAATGTTGACGTCAAATCGTTACTTAAAGCTAAGTTTACGCCGCTTCCTAGGCGCAAGTGCAGAAGAAGCGGCAACAAACTGCACTGCACGTTTTCTCCAAAGACGTCAACTAACAAACTAAAAACTTAAAATTAGTTATATAGATGGACAGAGATTACATTGTTTATTATGTCATAATTAAATTGAATTATAAGAATTACGAAATTTAAAATAATGTCAATTTGTAAATTTAGTATGTACCAATGTACCTAGATTATGACATGTCTAAGTATACAAACCTTTAAGAGGGACCCGCGCCAAGCTCAAGCCAGACCTTTTTGTCTTTAAGATAGTCAAATCGGTCCTATAATAAGCCTTCACACAAAGTACTTTCTTTACATAAGCTTTGAATTTTCTGTCTGGCATATCAAGGACCGATTCTGACAATTTATTATAAAAAAGTATACACTTCCCCATAAAAGACTTACTGACTGTATTCAGCCTGTAATACGGGCTAACTAAGTCATTCTTATTACGTAAATTTCTATCTGTAAAATCACTTACTTTATTGAACATGGAAATATTTTTCCTTACATACATTATATTTTCAAATATGAATTGTGATGCAAAAGTAAGTATACCTATTTCCTTGAATAATTCCCTTAGTGAGTCTCTCGATCCTAAACCGTAAATGGCACGAATTCCTCTTTTTTGTAAAAGAATAGTCTGAATGTCGGCTGCACTCCCCCATAGAAGTATCCCGTAAGACCTAATGTCTTACGGGATACTGTGAAAGTAACTAAAGTACACTTGTCTAGCAGTTGCTACATCTGTCAATTGTCTTATTCTCCTAACAGCGTAAGCCGCAGAGCTAAGCCTATTAGTAAGTTTAGTTATATGAGCGCCCCATTGAAGTTTCGAATCAATTGTGATTCCTAAAAAGGTAGTACTTTCAACCAGATCGAGTTTCTGACCATTAATTAGTATGTCAACGCAGGCTTGATTCACATTAGGAAGAGAGAATCGAATGCATTGGGTCTTGTTCGCATTTAACATGAGGTTATTGGC
This sequence comes from Acrobasis repandana, assembly GCA_963576875.1. Taxonomy (NCBI): domain Eukaryota; kingdom Metazoa; phylum Arthropoda; class Insecta; order Lepidoptera; family Pyralidae; genus Acrobasis; species Acrobasis repandana. The sequence continues at coordinate 18,628,381 of OY756225.1, forward strand.
CGAAAACCAATCAGAAATTAAAGATAAGGTGCTGTTCACCACGCTAGCATCACTGTTATGTCGATCTATTTTAAATATTAGCGAGGTGTCATCAGCAAACAGCACCATGTCAGCCTCTTTCTCAACCATGTAAGGCAAGTCATTGATATAAACTAAGAAAAGGAACGGTCCTAGAATTGAACCTTGGGGTACGCCCATTTTCACATTAGAGCCGTGTGATTTTACGCCGTTTATATCAACAGTTTGAAGCCTATCTGTTAAGTAAGATTATATTAATTTAATTGACTTATCATCAAAACCGTATTGATAATACATAATCGGTGAAAATTTCAAGTGTCTAGCTACTACGGTTCAAGAGATAGAGCCCTGTGACAGACGGACAGACGGACAGACAGCGGAGTCTCAGTAATAGGGTCCCGTTTGCACCCTTCGGGTACGGAACCCTAAAAATAAGGGTGTAGAAATTTTCCATACATGATGGTCAAATATGATACACTATATTCTCTTCCAAGTTTATATTTTGACTGTTAAAACCGGTTATGCCTTATACGTGTTAATAAAATAACGCAAAACCTCTCAGATGGTACCTCAGTCCATGAAACTGTACAACTTCTGTTCTACAAGTTTCACACAACTCAAAAAAAAAAATGAAGTTCCATACAAACTGATCAGCTGATCGAGTCAATATGTGTGAAAATTCGAATTTTATTTTTGGCATTTTGGGATATTGCATTATCACCCAACTTACATAAGTATGTGCTTGTGTAATTTCAGCTCAAAAATTAAGTCTAATTTAGCTTACAAGATTTGATTACGGACAGACAAATAACGGGACCGGTAAAACTAAATAAAAGCCTGTAAAAAATGGCTTTTATATTATGGAACCATCCATCATTCAACACATGCCAAATAAAAAAAAAAAACGGAACGAGAGAGCGAAATCCGCTAGTTTCCAACAAGTCAAATCAGACTTTTTTTTCTAAATGTTAAAACAAACATTTTCTATGACATTTGTATGAAATATCTAAGACTGTGACGTCATAGTTTTTTGGAGTCAAATAGCGCTCTTAATATCCGTTTTTCTTCATTAATAAATCTAAAATCACGTTCAAAAGACATCGTGACGACGACATCGTCAAAAGACGACAGTGATCAATGACAAGTGACATTATTTTGTGACATTTTCTTCTCTCTCAATTTGACAAAGAACATTTTCATCTGTTATGAATCTCTAGATTTCTCGTCTTAATAAGTACCAAATAATTTATTTTTGACTAGGAAACCCAATTATAGCCTACTTGGACAGGATCAGAACTTTGTACGCAACAAGATGAGAGAAATATAATTTTTACGTAAATCAGTTATGGAGTTGCAGAGAGGTAGGGCGAACTACTCGGTCTTAGCCTTACTCTTACGATCTCCTCTCAGAACAAATTGTTATCTCTTTTAATATTCCATTGGTCACATAAATAAAAATAAAAACCAATTTTGGTAAAGTTTACTAAAGCCGTTAGGAATTGTTAGCAATCTTCGCTACAGCTGCCTATTTCAGCTCCATACATTTGCTACTCTTCCCCTCTTTTCGGAAGTCGACGGGAATCCTGTTTCATTAAAATCGAGTTAAGTCCGTGACGTGCCCGATTTCATCTTATTTTTATCAGAACGCCACTCGGATCGCTTCACAACTTCCTAATGAAAAATTATGATGGAAAATCTGCGTAATATTAACATGCAATTTTTCATTTTCCACAGTTAATCGTATAATTGGTTGTTCAATTTGTATAAGTGTTTTTCGTTCTTAATATTTGTTAGGCAGGTTATTCAATGTCGTGGGCTACTCGATTTTGCCACTTGAGGATATTTCACAGTTCTGTAATTAGGATTTTACAGTACAGATTTTACTGTTCACACCATCGTATCTACTCATATAGGGAATTCTTCTACATATTTTACTGGTTTACTTATCTTCCATGCTCGTCTGGGAGAAATGAAGAAACTTTGAATGTACCACCTAGCTGCTTCTGTTTCTGCGCAGATCGTAAAAACCGATCGAGGGAATGGAAGATAGTGTGATGCGGTTAGAAACCTATTACTATTTTGATTTCGTTCTGCTCCATTAAATATAATATTGGGACAAATCACACTGATCGAGCTAGCCCCAAAGTTAGTTTTAAACTTGTGTTATGGGATACTAACTCAACGATACCGATACTATATTTTATGATAAATACATATATAGATAAACACCCAAGCCCCAGGACAATTTGGAAAAGGCAATTTTCCAACTTGCCCTGGCTGGGGATCGAACCCAGAACCTCCAGATTGGCGGACTAGCGTGTTGACCATCACGACACGGAGGTCGTCAAAATTATCATTAGAGATAAAGATGTGATAGTTTAGGTATGTATTTTACTGGTAGCTATAACAATAAAAAAAACCTTTCTAAGTCTATGTACGAGTAGAGTAAAAAAGCACACATTTATATAAAAACTAGCAGTCCACCCCGGCTTCGCCCGTGGTATACACATAGCCTATGTCACTCGGGAATAGTGTAGCTTTCCAACGGTGAAAGAATTTTTAAATCGGCCTAGTACTTTTTGAGCCTATTCATTACAAACATACAAAAATAGGTACAAATCTTTCCTCTTTATAATATTAGTGTAGATATTAGTGTAGATGTAGATATGCTGTGCACACAGTTGATTTGTCAGCAGGTCAACAGTGGAAAATAAAAGTCGAGTGGAAAAACATGCTCGAAAGAGTGTGAAATTCGACAGCCCTTGCAACGAAGGGTTGAATGCACTGTTGTTTAATTTTCACATAGGTGACCTTTTGTTTAATTTTTGTACGGGACCGGCCGCACATTTATTGTGCGCTGGTATTATCTTCTTCGTGTGTTTCCTTTCTCACACGTGGGGCACGCTATGCTGACCGACGCGGCTGAGGCTCTCGGAGCTGTGGTAGGGTACGATCTGGTAATTGTCTTAGAAACAGGATAGATTGACGGTCAAAGAAACAACAATAATTGACTTGACGACAGATTGTATCCCCAGCCACGGTGAGCCAAACGAATAAACGGACGGGCAGAGTAACGGGGCCAGAATTTCGAATCGTGCTGTGCTGTTCTTCTGTTGTGTCTCGTTGGTCCCGCGGTCGAGAACTGGTCTCGAGCGATCAATCAGTGGTTCATCTCACTCTCCCTTTCGGGAGACGAGGAAACTGTTCAGGGTTGTGGCCCTCTTCAGTAGCAATCAACGCTGCCCATTACGATGGGCAGGTCGTTGGGGTGGCCGTGGTGGCCGCGGTCATCGTTATGTTATTTGGGCGTCACTAATCCACCGGCGCGTCCGCGTGGGCGGCGGCGTCGGCAATGGCGTTGCGGGGCGAGGGCTTGAAGCGGCGTTCGGGTGGGCGCGCGTGAAGTGGCGCAATCCCTCTGAGGTGGGAGTGCGCCGATAGGTCCGCGCGCTTATATGTACAGGCGGCCAGGTGAGCGACGAAGGCGTCGAGTCCCTCCATTTTCAGGTCCCTGAAGATCGTCGCGTTCCTCACGTAGCGTGGGGCCCCGACGACTGCTCGGAGACTCTGATTTTCTTGTGTGCGGAGCCTTTTCTTGTTGGTCTCCGAGCAGTACGCGTGCCAGGCTGGGGTGGCATACGTGAGGCGGGATCTAACGTAGGTTTTGTAGATCCCGAGCTTCGTCTTCAGGGGCAGGCGGGATAACAGCACTCCGTGCAGCTTCGTCCTGGCCAGCTTCGCTTGCGCCGCAACATTGCCGACGTGCTTCGTCATGGTGAGACGCCGGTCGATGGTGACGCCCAAGTACTTGACGTGCGGCTGCCACGGCACGTCTTCGCCGAGTAGTTTGAGCGGCGGCGGTAGATGGCGGTTCCCAGTCAGTATGGCCTGCGTCTTGCCGACGTTCACCTGCATCCTCCACTTGGCGAGCCAGTCAGGTAGAGCGTCGAGGGTCGGCTGTAGCCTCTTGGCGGCATACAGCGGTTTTATGGACGACGCATAGTATGCTGCGTCGTCCGCGTACAGTGCTAGCTCCACCTGACCGACGACTGGAATATCGTTGGTGAACACGGCGTAGCAGGCCGGCGAAAGGCAACTGCCTTGGGGCACTTCAGCGCTGACTGGGTGATCCGTAGAGACCGCGTCTTCCACCGCCACGTGTACCCGGCGATCCTTTAGAAATGAGGCCACAACCCTGAGTAGCCTGCGGGGCATCGTGGTCTCCGACAGTTTGTAGGTGAGCCCCTCATGCCACACTCTGTCGAAGGCTTGTTTAAAGTCAAGGAGGCAGGCAGCCACGCTCTCCTTTTTGTTGGCGCTCTCTGACATCCGGTGTAGCACCCTTGCCACTTGGAGCGTCGTCGAATGGCCCGGTCTGAAGCCGAACTGTTCGTCCCGGGGCGTCAGGTGGGGTGACATGTGCCGTAGGGCGATCTTCTCAAACACCTGCGAGAGCTTGCTCAGCAGCGAGATGGGCCTCATATTTTCGGGCTTTCGGGCGTCCTTGCCCGGCTTGGGCAGCATGATGACCCGGGCGTTTTTCCAAATTGTCGGGAAATGGCCCGAGCGCAGTATCCCGTTGAACAGGCGTGTCACTGCCGCAATTGCTCGCGGCGGAAGGTGACGTAGCGCCTCGTTCGTGATGCGGTCCGCGCCCGGAGCCTTCCTGGGCTTCAGTTTGTGGATCACCTGCTGCACTTCGCCAGGCGAGACGACGATGGGGTCCTCATCTGCTGGGATAGGCGCCGCGAGGCGCTCCCGCACGAGTTCGGAGATCGTCCTGTCATGTTCGGCGTCGACGACCGGGTTTGGCGAAAAATGGCGCTCCAAGTGGTTGGTCTCGAGCGGGCTACCTGCGGTCTATTTTATGCTCGCACGGTCGGGCGCACGCTATCTCTAGTGCGTCCGATCGAACGGCCAATCCCGTGCGTGCATTTCTGTATGCCCCTCTCTGTCCGCACCCCCTTGACTCGTCTTGGCTAAGGGATATCTCTTTATTTATAATTTTCTATATCTATTTACAATTATTTAAATTCTCAAATATCTATTCTATAAACTATTAAAAAGCACTATCTATTACAGAGGAAACTATCTATTACAATTATCTATTTGCCTATATCTATCTATTCGAACTAACACGTGTACGTAACTATCCTTGCATGGTATTTTTAAACTATATGATTATTTAATTTATTCTATCTATCTATTTAATTGTCTAAAGGGAAAATGAAACAACCGGATTTCTATAATTTATTTATGTTAAACCTAACTAATAACAATTTTGTTCTATTGGTTACGTGCACGTTGATCGAAGCGTGCACGTGTTAATTTCACATAGGCTGTCCCGTACAATTTTCATTTAGATCCGGTTTTTTTTAAATTACGAACTCGGGAGATGCTTCACATATCTTAGGTACAATCATGGAATATTTGGTAAATAGTAAGGGGTTGTAAAAAGATTACTTTTAAATTTTTAGGAATTGCTCAGTGTCAGTGTAGGTAATCCATTGTTATTGATAAACCAACATTTTTTTTTTGTTAGCTGTATAGGTCCCATTGTTGGGCAAAAGCCTCCCCCTCCTTGTTTCCGTCTTTCGTGGTCCGTGATCTACTATTCCTTTTCAAACCGTGTAAGATCGTCCGCCCATCTCTTCCTTGGTCGTCTTCTCTTCGACAGTCCGAAGTCCAGTTGGTGGTAATATGTGCCCATCTTTCACGATGCATGCGACAGACATGACCCGCCCAATCCCATTTTAATTTAGCTGATTTTACTCTCACATCAGTTATCTTTTAACCAACATTTAACTAATGAATTTAATTTTTTTGCAGGTGATCTGTGGTGGGCTTTGACGGCCGCGGCGCAACCACATGTTGACGATATGGTGAGTGTGTGATTTACATACTATACAACGGGGAAGGGACATCATCATCAGGTCTTTTTTTGGCTCCACTGCAGGAGCACGACCCCCTCTTTACTACCAGAGCCATATATTAGCCAGAGCAGTCAGAGGATTTGGCCTTTTGCGTAGGCCAGAGTGTAGACTCTTCACGCTGGCCAGACGGGTTGCAGAGGTCTCACTGATGTTTATGAGCTTTGTTTAGCTTGTATTTCCTAAGTCGCCTTCGACGACATCCTCGGAAAGACTTGGAGTGGTCCTATTCTACTCTGCCGGGAAACACACGGCGGTGGAAGGGACATAAGTACCCGTAATAAATCAATCACGGTCTTTACTAGATCATAATATTATATGAATTGTTTTTAAGATTAAATAAGGATACATTATAGTCAATCAACAAAGTGCTTATTCCGAATGTGACCCCGGCGTCATATGATGAGATAACGAATGTTATAAAGTACTGTTGGGGGCCTGGCATCGGATAACAGATTAGTAACCATCAGACTGTGATTCAAACGGGTCAAAGCAATTTTAGAGTTAGTATAAAAAGTTTTAATCTATATTGTGATAAAAAAGTGGTTGCTCACCTATTTTAAAGATTTATTTATTTTTAACTTTGTTATGCAAAAATAGAACGATTTTACTAGAAAGTTATGTTTTCATAAAAAAGTGTGAATTTTTCTTCATACTTTTCCATTTTCTCGTACAGTAGCGCCATCTCTGAGAGGGTGCTAGTACTAAGTGGTTCATTCCGAAGAACGCTTAGTTTCTAATTTGTAGTTCACGCGCCACCTAATAGATGGCGTCGAGAAAAAGCGCCACCTTGTGTAGAACGTGAGAACTTCTGAATTAATATTTAAGTAGTTTTCAAGAAAAATGGTGATTTTCTATATATTTTTTTACATTTTTGTTTGTTTGTAGGATACAGCATGGCCGCGGCACATTGGCTCAACTCGCTCGGATGCCTGTCGCTGTCGCTGCTATGTCTCTTCGCTACTACTCTTCAAGTCACAAGCGGTAAGTGGAAATTAGTCTTGTCACTTTTCAGTTGTATTTATAATTCACTAGGTGGCAGCATCGTGACGACAATGGATATTCTCAACAGGAGTTCTCATTTAAACGCAAAAGATTGTACGTAAAGTTTAGACTACACATTGCGTTTATGTTTCATCCTATTTGGGAAAATCAGAGAATAAATTAGTAGGTATTACTTATACCTACCTACGTACTATAACTACTTTTATAACTACAAAATAACTATGGGTAAGCACAAAACATAAGCTTTTTCCAAAATCTTTTAAAATCAAAGCAGAAGAAAAACGTATTTACGACGTTTTTCTTCGTTATAGATAATATAAAATTACTGTGACTGTGAGTTTATTAAGAGCTGAATAAGTGGGAAATCGGGTCTTGGGCTCCAAACACAGACCATGGATCAAGATAGACACAGCCTATAAATGTACTTTGCGTGTCCAACTGAAGTAAAATTCACTTCATTCAAAATTGTCTTCTTTAGTCCGCGTATGACAGCTTACTGCACCTAACCTAGACCGCTCTGCAGAAAAACGTCAACAAATGTTGGAGGACGTAAAGAAAAAGTTTTCTTTCATCGGTAAGTAAATTTCTTACTAAATAGTATTTTTATATTTAGTATTTAAAATCAATTATTTCGTATTTTGTTTAACTTTTATACTGAAAACTGCTGACAGTGAAAATCGCATATTCAAAATCCATTGCTTACATTAATAACAAAATTTTGATGACCGAGTATTTATAACACGCAATGAAAATTAAACGATTAGATACTTTCACATTCATTCGTTGTCATACGAGTACACTTGTCAATCATCGTTCAAATGAAGCGTTATTTTAACGATAGTGTTTTACAGTGTTATGTTATGACTCTAAATCGATTAGGGAAACATGGTAACAGGTACCTAATGTTAGCTTTGAGATATTTTGTGGCATAAGTGTGTTTGTAATATATTTGTAGAAGCTAACATTTATTGACCGAGCGAGCGAAGCGTTTCAGTTTCGAGATTAGTCGAAAAATATTTTGTTCGTCTGTTCTCGTCTACAGATTGCATTTTTCAACCGATTTTGACGAAAATTGGCACGTATTTATTTAAATTATTAAGTCAATCGCGATTTTTGACTGGGGGGAAAATAAGGGGAAGAAGTGTGGGAAGTTTTATTTATCGACGGATTTCAGTCTTGAGAGGCATATATATATACTAACCACTCGGCCACGAATATACGCGACAGTGACGTCGCTGTCGCGTATATTCGTGGTCGAGCGGTAAGAACTTAATTTTATACAAAATGTTGCAAAAAAGGAGGAGTGGAGGAGGGAAAACTGAGAAAAGTTTGCTTTAGCGTTATACATGGACGGATTTCGATTCTTCAAAAATTTTTGGATAATTTATACTTAACCACAGAAGACAGTAAGAGTATGGAGTGGTCCTATTCTTTCTAAGCCGGAAGTCACGCGGCATGCCATCTATTTGATCGAATAGACTAAATATTCGGGGACTGGGGAGACTACAAGTATTTTTATGCGAATTATATGATATCTACCACACTACCTATTATTCATCCAAGCAAATCAATTAAGTACTTACTCACATCTATAAACAAGACATTTCAAACGCTTCATATTTACAAAAAATTGTCTTAAACGCAACTATATTTACACCACTAATCAAACGAATTACACATAAAACTAACTAATTATATACACTTTATAACAATATTTACCCACATAGTAATAGTCGTAAGTTTAGTTTAAACCAAATCAAATAAAATCTAGGACAAAACAAAAGAAATGCTGCTCATGAGTCGGGAGGCCAACTTCGACTGGTTTTGGTCAGTGACTCAATGAACGCCAGAGAGTACTTTATTTAAAGAAGTAATTCAAGTTATATATTGTTTCGCTCGCTCAATCACGTTTGTGCTGGGTACAGAAAGAGATAGAATGGTTCGTTCGGCTTCAATCGTGTCTGCCAAACAATGGCCGGTGCAGCGCTCGGACTCTAGATACGTATTCGTTAGGATAACTTAATAACGTATCGTATCTAGTAGGTAACGGATAACGTGGAGGATCGTCAGAATTCCATGTTTCGCGAGCACAGGCTCGGTTTGAAATACTTATCTGTTATTTGACGGTTACTCGGTATCATGTTACTCGGATATCAAATAACCTAATATATTGGTGACATGCAAAGAATTTATAATACAATCTAGAATAACTACGAGTAATAATCTCAAAGAAACAACATTGAAAATTAAACTTAATGCCACGCACATAAAGCTCATATTTTCATAATGCTTAATTTTAAATACCTAACGTTCCCAAAAAATGTACCTAAAGTTATAGGCGTCCCTTTCCCGCAAACTGTCAGTGCAATAAAGTAGAAGGGGAGAGCTATAACTTTAGGTGTAATTTTTGGGAACAGCTTTGCCACTTCGTAAGCATTCTAGATTTGTATACAATTTCTTTGGTAACATATTCTTCAGCGCTAATATTTTCATTTGGTATTAGTACGCTCGGTCCCTCTATCTATGAAAGAAAATCGTATTAAAACCCATTGCGTAGTTCTAAGTGCACATACATACATTCAGAGGGGCAAACGGCGAGAAGCTACTTGTAATCGTGATTCGAAATCGTGATAATCGACTGAAAATCGGATTTGCATTCATTTTCATTCACTTGGTCGGTGTCTTTTAATCGATTTAGCACTAACAGAATGTTCTCATCACTAAATGTCACCACTGACATTACATTTGACAGTTCAAAATAGGCACGGGCGGTTCTCATACAAATTTAAAAGGTTTTATTTATCTAGTATATACAGATCTGTGGCTCCAAAGCACTACACATCACATACCTACACAGCCAAGGCTGCGACCTTACCACTATAAAGGGATAGAGAACATATCTATACTAATATTATAAAGCGGAAGAGTTTGTTTGTTTGTTTGTTTGTTTAAACGCGCTAATCTCAGGTACTAATGGTCCGATTTGAAAAATTCTTTTTTTGTTGGGTAGTCCATTTATAGAGGAAGGCTTTAGGCGATATACGTTCCGACAACCACGCGAACGAAGTCGCGGGCACAGCTAGTAAGATTATAATGACTTTATTTTTATTATCTAAGCTCATACTCGGATAACACACTTCGTAAACACACATTTAATACAAAATGCAAAGAAAACTTTCGAGTAAGGGCCAGTGCCGGATTAAGTAAGCGCGGGGCCTTGAGCAAATTGTATCGAGGGGCCCCTGATCCGCTATGGGGAGCTCGGTAGTCCAGCGGGAAAATTACTTACACTTTTATATTCTATATAATGGAATTGATGACGATAATTGACATAAACTATAGCCAAATCTTTAAACTCTTGCGGCTATTTCTTCTCTAACGCAAGGACTTTAGCATTCTTGGGTGACCATTGACATGCGTGTAATATTTGAAGAAGGAAAAGCGGGAAAGCGCACCCCGGGCTCCAAAGCAGCACAGCTGAGGATGCAACCGGGAACGCGCTAAGATGAAAAAGAAGAAATAACATAAAATATTTCGAGCTTTCTCTATAATTCGGAAGGCACATAAAGCCGTTGGTCCGGCTGTTATCAAGCTAAGTTTAAACTGTCAACAGTTTAAACTGCCAAGCAAACAAAAAACAAACTCAAAAAGTATGCTCTGAGGTAGGAGGGTTTGGACATGCGGACCCCGCGGGTTTGGATACGCGGGGCCCCTTTTTACGCAGGGCCCGTAGCGGCCGTAGCAATTGCTTGGTTAATCCGGCACTGGTAAGGACACTTACCTAAATCCAGCGGCGGCCCAGCCTCACTTAGCGCTGCATTTCAGAATTAATAGCGACCGTTAGGCGGGCAATCATGGCCGTTTACCACCTTAAGTGAACATTATAAAATGTACAGAAGAAGCAATTTTGTGTGTTATACATTTAAGGGACACGTTTGTCAGCACGGAACAGCATTTTCTTATGCTACTATCCTTTTCTGTCGCCCAGAACCGTCATTTGCTAAAGCGAGAGAGAGCGTCTCGGAACGAACGCGGCGTTCCGTCGCACCGTCTCGCTCTAGCAAATGAAGGTTCTCAAAATCATCAATCGTGCTAACAATAAAATCAAATCAGTTATGTGCACGTTATTTTGTTTTGTCTATTTTACGTTCAAGTAACATTACTTATACAAAGTGGAAGGGACATACCCGTAATAAATCAAACCACGGGCTATACTAGAGCATTAAAGTATAATTAAATTAAAATAACAGTCAAAAAACCAAAAAAAAAATCGACATTCCCATACAAATCGCCCGGGCGACGGCACACTTTTGTATGGAAATGCCGAAAATCATTTTTGTTTTATGGCTGTTATTTTAATTTTATTATACTATAATGGTCTAGTATAGACCGTGGTTTGATTTATTACGGGTATGTCCCTTCCACGTTGTATAAGCTATCGTTGAAAAAATCATACTTGAGCTTAAATTTATGAGGTTAATTACGGATCTTTACATAAGCACGTCAAAGTCTCAATGTCTTGTAACTGTCTGGGTTTCATTTAAACCTACTTTTTATTTCACATACTAGTTTATATGAACATATTATGCGACTATGTTAATAAGACAAGGATCAGCAGACACTTTACAAACTTCAATTCCATTTAAATAAAAATTAAAAATTTAATAGAGAATCTCTTCTGCAAGTGTTTTATTTTAGTAAGCCTTAAGTTATGGAGCAGCTGTAGATGGTTAAGTTCTACCCTTTTACAGTAATTTGGAAGGCTGGAACTGTTTATATTGTATGGTAAGAGCTCACGAGGTCTACTGTTCTCACAGAACCTCTAGTAACAGCGTCATCATGGACTTGGACATGGACTTATTATAGGACCGATGACTATCTTAAAGACAAAAAGGTCTGGCTTGAGCTTGGCGCGGGTCCCTCTTAAAGGTTTGTATACTTAGACATGTCATAATTTAGGTACATTGGAACATACTAAATTTACAAATTGACATTATTTTAAATTTCGTAATTCTTATAATTCAATTTAATTATGACATAATAAACAATGTAATCTCTGCCCATCTATATAACTAATTTTAAGTTTTTAGTTTGTTAGTTGACGTCTTTGGAGAAAACGTGCAGTGCAGTTTGTTGCCGCTTCTTCTGCACTTGCGCCTAGGAAGCGGCGTAAACTTAGCTTTAAGTAACGATTTGACGTCAACATTTGTGCAAAACAAAACAAAGTGACTATTATTAAGAGATATTATAAATATCCTATGATAATAAAGAAATTTTGAATTTTTGAAATTTTTTTGAATCATCATCATCATCAGGTCTTTCTAGTCTCCACTGCAGGAGCACGACTCTCTCTGTACTACCAGAGCCATACTTAGCCAGAGCATCCGGAGGATTTGGCCTACACTACCCTCTCTACCCTGGCTAGAGGGGTTGTAGAGGTCGCGCTGATGTCCAAGCTTTGTTTAGCCTGTATTTCCTAAGTCGCCTTCATCGACAACCACGGAATGACTTGGATTGATTCTTTTCTACTCTGCTGGAAACCACACGGCAAAAATCGAATAATTATTCATATTTTTTTTTAAACAAAAAAACGACTACCAGGAAAGCTAAATATTCAAACAATTGTATACTTAGTCAACATATATTGTCTAGTTATTTTCGTTTAAAAAACGAACCACACGACCGATTTTAATAAAAATGTTCTGGAATCACCTGGAAAGTATTCCCTTTCAAACAAAACACAAGAATTTTCCAAATCGGTCCACGCGTCTTTGAGTAATCGGGGAACATAAGTAAAAAATAAAATAAAAGATTCCTCTTTTTAGGGTTCCGTACCGAGAGGGTCCAAACGGGACTCTATTACTGAGACTTCGCTGTCTGTCCGTCTGTCTGTCTGTCTGTCCGTCTGTTAAAATTTTCACCGATTATGTATTACTATGGCCGCTAAAACAACAAATACTAAAAATAAAAAAAAGTTAAAAAAGGGGGTCGCTATACAAGAAACGTGTTTTTTTCAGCGTTTAAAACATTGTACGGTCGGACTCGTACATGAAGGGTTCCCTTCATGTACGAGTCCGACTCGCACTTGCCCGTTTATTTTGTTGTCGGAAAGACTGCAATATAAAACACTTCTCCAAATTAGACATTTTTCTTAACAAAGCTTAAAAAGGCCAAAGAAATGCGTATACACGGTCGCCCATTTGCCCTTTTATGGACTGCGTATTACCGCCGAGACGCTCTTCTGGGTACATAACGACCAGATAAAGGTTCTATGTATACATTATTACTATATTGGGTGTACAGTTTCGTCGATTTGACACATATACAAGCTGACTTTTTATCCACCTGCTAAATTATTGGAGCAAGTCCATGATACTGAACTACTTTCTATAAAAAAAGTTATTAAAAATCGATAAAAATTTTTCGTCCTTTCATACAAATCAGCACTCAGCCAAACGGATTTTGTATGGAAAGACGAAAAATTTTTATCGATTTTTAATAACTTTTTTTAAAGAAAGTAGTTCAGTGTCATGGACTGAACTTGCTCCAAAAATTTTGCAGGTGGATAAAAACTCACCCTGTATATTTGACTCAGGTTCTTTAAATTGATCCACTTCTGCTTCAGCACTTATCCCGGGTTATCGACAAAAAATTCTCCCTACCCTACCATGCTGGTCTAGGAGAAAAAAAAAACGTAGAATGTACCAGCTGCTTGTGTTCCTGCGCAGATCGTAAAAGTCTATCGAGGGAATGGGCGAGAACCTGAATTGCACCTATCAACCTTGACTATTTTCCTGTTTTTCCATCTTAACGCCATGTTGGGTTTTACAGCCCTAGTCTCTGTCTACCCCGAATGCTTACTGCGCTGTGTGTATGCTAACCCTATTTTAGATAGTCTATATTGAAAACTGTATTGGGATTTATTTTGATGCTTGTTTTTGATTTAGGAGCATATATGGTCTTTGAGCGCATAGTTTTGAGCATAGACCTAGATATTTTATTAATGTAAGTGTTTACAAAGATTTTTAATGTGTTTACAATGATTTAAGTTTATTCAGTTCATATTCAAGTCTACTACCTATACTTTTATAGATCGCTCAAGTTACTTGCGTTATCGTCGTTATCTTTGTTGTTGAGATAAATTTCCTTAAAAATCTAAGACACAAAAAAACAAAATGCTAACCGGAGGATCCCAAATGCAGAAGATCAAACCTTTTTACATGCAACTTTTTTACCAAAATGGCTTTCCGTTTAAGGACTGTATGCACAAAGCCACGTGGTCGGATTTGGCTCTGAAATATGCAAAATTTTCCCGCTAGGGGGATAAAAATGTCAAGATGAAGTCACATAGAGTTAATAATGTGTAAACGGGACAATAGATGTAGGTAATCATAAATTGTAACGTAGAATTAGTATACAGCTTACTTTTTTCTTTTCGTCAAGACTTCCAGTCCGTGATACTTATTAAAATTTTCAAATCAATCAAATCAAAGAATTATTTTGTTTGAATTATTATTTCTGAATTAAGGCCTTGGCAGACGTCATTATAATGTACTTAACACTTTAGTAGACAGGCTATCAGTAGAAAAAGTAAAGTCGAAAATACAGTAGTGTGCGTGAATGCAAGACGTTTATTTAAAAAGCGAGTTTAAATATATGTGAAATTCATATAGCACTTTCTAAAAAATCCAAGTTATAGTTATTCGAATCTTGCGTAAAATTTATTACTTTTTCAATTTATTAGTCGACCTCCGTCGCGATTCCTTAACACGCTAGTCCGTATTTGGAGGTTCTGGGTTCGATTCCCAGCCAGGGCAAGTTGGTAAATGGCCTTTTTTAATTTATCCTGGTTCTTGGGTGTTTATTTTATCCCATCAAAAATATAAATGTAAAAATGCCAAGTTCAAATTCCGACAAAACATTGAAATCCGACAAGATTGAAATTTAAATAGCTGCCAAGTTATGTAGGTAGAGAAAACTGAAATTTATTCATAAGAATCTCAACATTTGACTTGGACAACATTAAAATTGAAAGCACGGTCACCCATCGTAACTGTGACCAAGCTAGAAGTTGCTTAACCTGTAAAAGCACGGTCATTCATCCATCAATTTTTGAATTTATCGTATGCGAAGTGGAGCGAAATATTTGCACAAGTGGTTTTGATTACTCGTATTTTGAAATTTGTTAAAGCGCAAATGACAAAGACCCCTTAGAATAGAGAATCTGTTTAGTTTCACGCAGCTTTTTAGGGTTCCGTAGTAAACAAGAAACCCTTATAGTTTCGTCATGTCTGTCTGTCTGTCTGTCCCCAGTTTTACTCATAGACTATTAGTACTAGAAAGCTGTAATTGGGCATGGGCATGGATATGTGGTAATAAAAACTTGAAAAAAAAAGTGTGGTGTGAGACGTCGTTGAATAGGTTTTACAAAAATATTGTAAGATTATGAACACCCTTTTTCGTTTTAGAATCCGTTTGTGAAATATTTGGTTTTTGATTGGAAATTTTTGTTAGAATAATGTGTCTCTCTGTCAGTTAAACGGTTGTATATGGACACTTAAAAAAATTCACGGCAGTAGTATATAACGTCTCCCTGACTAAAACTAATTTAAGGTGGATTCAGTTCATGATACTGAACAGCTTTTTCTAAGGAACACATAATTAAATATGAAAAGAAAATGTTTGCTTTCCATTCGACCTCCGTGGCGTAATTGTTAACACGCTAGACCGCTAATCCGGAGTTTCTGGGTTCAAGCCCCAGCCAGGGCAAGTTAGAAAATGGTCTTTTTAAAATTTTCCTGGGTCTTGGGTGTTTATCTATGTATGTATTTATCACAAAATATAGTATCATTGAGTTAGTATCCCATAATACAAGTTTAAAACTTACTTTGGGGCTAGCTTAATTAGTGTGATTTGTCCTTACGTATTCCATACATATATTACATAAATATTACATTTTGCCAAATCTTGTGTGTAAGAGATCAAAAATAATTTTTGTATTTCGTTTGTTCCTTGATGAAAGTTGTTCAGTATCATGGACTGAATTCAGACCTAAAGTTAGGCAGTTGTAAGTTACATAAAACAAGTAGGTACTGACTACGGAACCCTACACTGCACGTGGCCCGTCACGGCACGTGGCCGGTTTATTTTGGTTAAGTTTAAATTTTAGGGAACCATAGACAAATTTATGATATTTCTGCGTAAATCAATATTACTTATCGCTGACAGGACGTTCTCAAAAATACAATCAAATAGTATTTTACGCAAGCGGTGACTTGGAAAACTACACGTTTTGTGTTCCACTGACAGAAAAATATATTTAAAAATATATATTTAAAAATGTCATAAAAAGTTCTTTCATTTGATATGTCACACGATTTTGTTATTAAAACTTTTTTTAATGTCTAATTTACCCACCATAAGTGGCCCCCTTTTTTAAATTTAATTTATTTACGTTATACGTCTATCTTTGGGTCACTAAGTTACATAAGTGTAGGTACTAAATCTCAACTAAATCATTCTAATAGTTTCGTAGCAGATTGGCTGTGACTTACGGACAGACAGACAAGCGAAACCCTAAAAACAGTAAAAAAACCAAAAAAATCGGTTCCTATACAAATGTCCCGGGCGGCTGCACACTTTTGTATGAAAACGCAGATTTCTTTTTTGTTTTTTGACTGTTATTTTAATATCGTTATACTATACTAGCAGTCCACCCCGGCTTCGCCCTTGGTACACACAAAGCCTATGTCATTCGGGGATAGTGTACATTTCCAACGGTGAAAGTTTTTATTAAATCGGTCCAGTAGTTTCGGAGCCATGCAATGCAAACAAACAAACAACCAAATCTTTCCTCTTTATAATATTAGTATAGATAAATAGCCTACTATAGCCTGCCTGCCTAGCCAAGTATAGATCTAGTATAGCCTGTGGTTCGATATATTACGCATAATGTCAATTCGTATTTTGATATATATTCATGGGGAAAAGTTGTTCAAAATTTGAGACTGAATCACCCCTCAAAATAATTGTAAAACCCTAATTAAACAGCACCATTTATTACAAAAACCGTTAATATGATTCCGCGACCCGAGAAAGTTCCAATCCGATTTTCACCCTAATCGCCAATTAAAAGATATAGGAAATAAATCAAACCAAATTATTTTTTTCATTGACTTAATTTTCAATAAAATTTAAAAAAAAATGTGCGATGCCGTATCTGCGATAGCATTACATCTTTACTTGAACGTCAACAAAATGTCAAAACTTTACCATAGTGTAGCAAAAGTATGACATAATTTGGCAGTTTGTACATAGTTTTTTATTGAAATATTTTAGACTGTAATGCAATTTTACGTAATTTGAAAATGGATTTTTTTGAAAAATTCGGCACGGCCTCCTTCCTGAACGCCCGGCGGGCAACTGAATTTGTATGAAAGGAACATGGCCGCCATTTCAGAGAATTCTGTCAAAAACGTTGCAAAACATCCAATTTTTAATTATTTTTTTTTATTATTGCGTGATTGCATTGTAAGCAAATATTAAGAATAATGTTTCAAAATAGCCTTTATTTTTATAAAATATATGCAATCCCTTGTTAGAATATTTCTTTACGCAGAAAAACAAGCCAGTTTGTAGCAAGATTTCCTAAAATATTTCTTTCAGGTTTCTTTACAATTATCTTACTTTTTCTGAATGAAAATTAAAAAAATACGGTTTTCGTCTACTGGCTAGTCTATTCACCTATAACTAGGTATGTAATTTTCTTAGTGGTCTTTTCTACTTAAGCCATAACTAATGCCCGCGCAAAGTGCGTTTTGCATGTTTTTGGGTAAATTCAATGCTTGTTTTTAGGAAAACTACAAAATATTTTAAAAAATCCTTTTTTTCGTCTACTGTCCCAACTCTTCCTCTATCTATGTGTATACATTATTTGACTTAAATCAAACGCTTTCTGTACAAACTTGTTGCCCGCGCAAACCCAGTTTACATGGTGCCGACCCTTAAGTATTTAGGTAAACCCTTTAGCACAGCCCTGAGAATCTCCGAGCATATGCGTGATACTCTCTCAGGACACGCACATCCTGCGGAAAGTATATCCGTCCTTATCTAACGTATGAAAAGATAGCGTTTTGTCCCCCTCTGCGGTTGTCGTAAGACGATCAATAAGTATCCAGATTATAAATTCGAGCCGTCGTCGTCGTCGTAGGGTAAGGATGAAAATTCGCGTAATGATGTCTTATGGTCCGCTGCGCTTCGGATAATTTATTTTATAAGTAGGTTACGCAAAATGTAATTCGCCTAACTGAACATCGTCATCAGGTCTTTCTTAGTCCATTGCAGGAGCACGACCCTCTGTACTACCAAAGCCATACTTAGCCAGAGTAGCCAGAGGATTTGGCCTACACTCTCCACGCTAGCCAGACGGCTTGGAGAGGTCTCATTGATGTTTTTAAGCTTTGTTTATCTTGTGTTTCCTAAGACGCCTTCTACGACATCCACGGGAAGACTTGGAGAGGTCCTATTCTACATTGCCGGGAACCACACGGCAAACCGAACCTATCAAATACCAATTAGATTTAAAATTATCCATGATGTTGGGCAATAAAAGTCGACGATACCTACTAAAGATCCACATAGTGACGTACGTAATCGCCCAAGTTATTTCTCTCATCCATGTAGCGTATGTAGTTTGTATGCACAAACATCTTATGCTACAATTGCATTCCCAAGGAGGGTTGACGTCAGGCAGGCGGCCGGTCGTAAAACTATAGCCAAATCATTTAAACTCTTCCGGCTATTTCTTCTCCATTTTGCGAGGTCTTTGGCATCCTTGGGTGACCATTGACATGCATGTTATATTTGGAGAAGAAAAAGCGGAAAAGCGCACCCCGGGCTCAGAAGCAGCACAGCTTAGAAAAAGAAAAATAAATAAAAGAACTCTAATAATATTTAAACCTTACTTATTATGTAAATTGTTGTGAAATATTTCGAAGTTCTTTATCATATCTTCACCAAATTAATATGTTACCCACTACAAAAAGTTTTCAAATAAAAGGATATAAAAAATAGTCAAAATCAGTTTAAAAATAGACAAAAAAAATTTAATCGTTTAAAGTCGGTTAATAAGTGCGTAAAAAGTCTTGTTTCTGAATAAACATTTGCCTCTTTGACTCTCGAAATAAAATGTCCTTTGCTTTGTTTACTATTTTTTGAAGGAATCACAGAGCGAACCAGTCAGCAACTTGTCAGCTGAAGAAAGCATAATTCGGACAGCCAGCACCCCCGCTATTGTTTGCACATTCTTTGTTTGCCCCACTCTCATTACCATTAGTGTAATTATAATTTACATCCCCTCCCGCCGTCTCTGGGAAAAATCCATTTCATTTTCGGAATTTACGAAGTGAAACGCAAATGGGTTTGCAAAAGAACGCAATTTTATTTTTTTCGACGTAGTTATTTACAAGTGTACCGAGGTTTACTACTTGATTTCGAATGTCTTGTGTCCGATGTCTAATTCCCCAAAGTCATTATAGCTTGAGCGTCCAAATTGCCGATAATCCATATGATCGGGTGTTACAAAAATGTTTTGATTTCCCATATAAATCGGTTGATCGCTCAACCTATCGTGTTTTTACTAAAAGAAAATACTTTATATTTCCAAAGGACTTGTTGCAATAATGTATGGGGAGCCGGCTAGGTCACTGAACAGCTACCTGAAATTTGCATTTTTGGCTCGGTATCAATGCCTGATAAGTAAATCCGATAAATTCGTAGCCTTTCTATGGTACATTTGAATCAAAATATCGTAATTAAGGTTAGGTGAGTTCCGCCAAAATGGCCGACACTCATTATGTCAACTGACCTGACATTGACAGTAACTGCGAGTGACCTTCAAATCAGGTTGCGTACGTCTAGGGGCACCATGTCAGTATCGCCATTATACGATAATAACCATTTTTAGGGTTCCGTAGTCCACAAGGAACCCTTATAGTTTCGTCATGTCCGTCCGTCCGTCCGTCTGTTTGTCCGTCCGGGCTCGTACTCCGCCGCTACTGCACCGATTGTCACGAAAATTGGTGGAAAGATAGATATTGAAGTTCCAAAAGTTACTTTTTAAAATTATGAAAAAATGTTTTTTTTTCAGCACCCCTCCCATACAACGAAAAGTGAATTTAAAAAATTAAATTGGACTAACCGCACCGTGTGGGGTATCGTTGAAAAGGTCTTTTAAAATGCAACAAAAACTGCTTTGAAACTATGTAGATCAAACCCCCAGTCTTGAGATAATCTAATACAAAGTTAAAATTTGAGGTGTCCACCCACCGTAACTTTTGAAATATTACTAAAATGATTCTGAAAAAAATGTGGTATATACCTCAAAGTATGTACTTTCAATTAAAACTATAGCGGTCTTGGTATCATAGATAGTTATTTTTATACAACTCGACCAACTTATGTAGTTACAGTCGGCCAAACAAAATGTATGGAGTCAACCGCAAAATGAAATTTGTATATTCTAATGATGTAAAGATAATGCTACGGAACCCTTCGTGCGCGAGTCCGACTCGCACTTGGCCGGTTTTTCAATGTATTTTTGTACATTATCAAGATCACGAAACCACAAATATATGATGGTCTTATTCGGTTTTTGATATTTTTTATGATTTTTGGGAAAGTGTTCATGACCTAGCCTGTTGTGCAACATCCCCTTTATTTTTAAAATTTGCTTCTCAATATCATACTCTGTGTATGCTCTTAAAATATTAAGTATTTCGAAATTACGTAACTTCCTGTACGTGTGGGGTATACAAATTATTCATGTTCTAAAAATAGACGTACTGAAAGTAAGGAGATTACAACTTAAGAGAGTACTTAAAAAGCTTTGAGGTTTCATTTTCATTTAGAGATTTTTTAGAAGACAGTCCTCAGAAATATATAATATGTAGGTGATGTATTTAAGTAGTAATCGAAAGATTTGTCTATCGAGATGGTTCTTAGCTATGTTTGATGAAAATCAGTTCAGCCGTTCAAAAGTTATTGGGGGTGAACGCTTGGAAGATGGGGGTTTTTTAAATTTTCTGGCAAATAAACTTGTTTAACGATTCAAGATTTTTGTACTCGTTTTTCAACAAACAAAATAATCAAAAAAAATACCTTATACACAGTTAGTTTCTCTTTTAGAATAAAGGCCAAACTTTCTTGCTGTTGCATACAATTAAATTGAAACAATACATGATTTGCATGGTCTGAACAAAACGTCAACTATACTTGTTAATATATTATAGTATTTATTTTATACGATATTTATGTACGAATATTTAAAGGTACTTATTATATCTGGATATTGTTTCTATCTATATTAGACGCCAACTACTTATCTGTTTCTCTTGTCCTAAAGGTTGAGGAGAGAATGCTTTAGCATTAAGTCTATTGTAGCTTTTGGCTTAATAAAGTTTAAAATAAAATAAAATAAATAAATAATTTATTGCTTTAATCAAATTATATGTATTAAATGCTAGTTTCTTGCCTATTGCAACAGTCAAGAAACTTGCATTGTAATGGGATTTGTAACGTGATATTTACGTAGCAACCAATAAATATCCGATATTTCAAAGCTAGCAAACGTTAAATATTAGTTATTCTACTCGTGTTGGGTAAGATAAATCGTGGACGAATTCCCAACTGTTCCCACCTGCTTTCAGAGGCAAATGGAACCTTAATTCATAGGAAATAGAGCCATACGTTCCGGAGAGTTGCGACTTATAATTTCGTTTGTTTCACCCGTTGGTCCCCTGTGTCTGGTTCTTGTTACTTATTTTATTTGTCAGGTTACACAGCATTCACTTTACCAATCACAGGGCCGAGTTATAAAGCAAAATTAGGTTTATTAATTAATTTTAAAATTAAGTTTAAATTCGTTTAAACTTATTTTTTAGTTTTTTTTTTCAAATTACACATGTTTATAAGAAATAATAAAGAAATACAATTGTACTTAAATTACAAACTAAAACTTAAAATTTAGACTCTAAATTTAGATTTAAAATCTAAAAGATTTTGACCGTGCGGCATGGTGTCAAGAACGCTGGCTGCGTTTCCTCTCTGAATTTAAGAAAAGAAACAGCCAGCCCTCTTGTCACCAGGCGGTGATCAAGTATAAATAGAATTGAAGTTTGAGGCCCCTCAGTTTAGAGCCAAGAATACTGTAAGTGTTTTTAAAAAATCACTGTATATAAACTACTACAGTTTATTTCTCAAAAATTTTACATAGAAATCTTAAGGCTTTTCTACATGATGCACGGATCCAGGCCTTTGTTCACTCTCGACGAATATTTCACTGTGTTTTATTTATTATTATTTTTTTGCATAATATTTAAAAAATATTGTGTAGCGAAATTAACTAGTAATTTAGACTATACATTTTTTGGTATATTTTTCATATAAAAAGGTGATTGTATAAAGTAGTAATATCTTTTTTAAAGGTAAATTTAGGCAAATTTAGAGGTATGTTTGTTTTTTTTTCTATCAAGCCAAAAATGCTCAATCAAGTTTTGGATATTGTAGGTGACTGTAGAAAAGCCTTTTGGAAAGATTTCTATGTATTTTTTTGAGAAATAAACTGTTCTAGTTTAATTACAGTAATTTTTCAAAAACACGCAGAATATTGCGCGCTATGAACCCATTCGCCTTAAATTAAAGTATTGCGACGTGGCATTGCGTCGTTAGTTTTCTAAGTGTGAATGCCCATGTTTTTTAGGGGGATTGGTTTAGGGGCGAGATAAAAAGGGTGAATGGATGTTAGGCTCTTATGTAATAGTGTGGGTAGTGCACTCCGAAAAAGATTCAATTCAGTCTGTTGCATCCCCGGCGTAGGTCTGTTAAAATGCCTTGTTGATTTTCTGTAAAACTAGTATTATCGTTTAATACGCTATTTTGCAACAAGTCAAATCAGATACTTTTTACTTTACGTCAAAAACAAACATTTGTCAACAAAGTCCACCATTTGTAAAATTACCTTTGTTATTTTATTATGTGTCACTATCGTTGATGTACAATAAAGTTTTTTATATAAATAAATAAACATTTTCTTTGGGATTTGTATGAAATATCGATGTATGACGTCATAGTATTCGTTCCTTGGAGTCAAATAGCGCTCTTAATATCCGTTTTTCTGCATTAATAAACCTTAAATCACGTTCAAAGTGGATGTGATCAATGACAAGTGGCATTATTTTGTGACGTTTTATTCTATTAACAGTACCAAATAATTTATTTTTGACCCAGCAAAATACCCAATTGAGTAAGGAGAATGATATAAGAGGTGAAATATTAGGAGTAAACGTGTGCGACACCCTTCTGTGATACCTAGTGTGGGCGGGTGCACTCGGAAATAGATTCAGTTCAGACTGTTGTATCCGCGGCGTAGTGGAGGTCAAATATTTGAATTCCCTGTTGATTTGCTATGGAACGGAAATTACCATTTTAGTAACGGTTTTGGAATTTACAATTGCATTAACTACAGCTTGGTGGGGTGTAGTAAAACCTTTATGACGAGTATGCATATATTTATATTTCCTCTTTAGGGTTCCGTACCCAAAGGGTGCAAACGGGACCCTATTACTGAGACTCCGCTGTCTGTCTGTCTGTCCGTCTGTCTGTCTGTCCGTCTATCACAGGGCTCTATCTCTTGAACCGTAATAGCTAGACACTCGAAATTTTTACCAAATACGAGTATGTATTACTGTGGCCGCTATAACAAAAAATACGAAAAATAAAAAAAGTTTAAAATTAAAGGGGGTCGTCATACAAGAAACGTGTTTTTTTCAGCGTTTTTAACTCGATCTTCATAATGGCATTAACTAGATACTTGAAATTTTCACCGATTATATATTACAATGTCCACTATAATAAAAAATACTAAAAATAAGATAAATTTAAAAATTAAAGGGGGTCGTGATACAAGAAACGTGTTTCTTCAGCGTTTTAAAACATTGTACGGTGGTACGGAACCCTTCATTTACTAGTCCAACTCGCCCTTGCCCGTTTATTTATATTGTTTTGATTCCTTTTTCCATGTTCTCGTCCACCATGACGCTAAGAGTGGCGTTAGAGACGTGATAGTACCTATATAACGTCTAACTAAATATACTGAAAAAAATTTAAGGTTCGATTCAGCCCATGATACTGAACAACTTTCCCCAAGGAACATATATCGAAACATGAAAAATAATTTTTGGCTTTCCATATACAAACTCGGATCAGCTGATCGGTCAACTTGTCGAGGTCGAATTTCTTTTCCATATTTCTAAAAATGTTCCTTAGGGAAGGTTGTTCAGTATCATGGACTAAATCCACCCTTAAAATAGTTTCAGAATATTATGTTAGACTGTATAATCATAAAGCAGTACCTATTAGGTAATAATTTTAAGAACTTATAAGATAGAAGGACAATGTCGCTTTTTCGGCAAGCAGAGAGCAAGGAGGAGCAAGGGAAATGAGAGGAGATTAGTCTTACTTTTTGAGTGAAATGCATCGCCGCTTGATATAATCTTATGCTTATGCTTGCAAATAGAGCGGAACAGAATGTATTAGCAGTCGGAATTTACGCCATCTCTGGGAAACGTGACGCGCCTTACTAGTGTATGCATAATTATATCATAAAATAGTAGTGAGTATAGTACGACCAACGAGATATATGAATTATGGCCTTGCTAGTTTTATTATTGACCTAGCGCGGGCCTGTGTCACTCCCCGTTTAGGTATCGAAAATGCTCCTAATAAAATTAAAGAAACATGGAGTGTCATAAATAAGGAAACAGGTAAAAATAAAACCAAAGAAAATATTTGCCGAATCAAATGTAGTGGTAAAAATACTTCAAAAACTGAAGAAATAGTAAATATATTTGATGATTATTTTACTAACATTCCTTTGGAACTCACTTCTAATGTGAGTTCTAGCGCCCAGCGTGCTGAGGCTTTGCTTAAGAGTAATGTTAGCCCTTGTGATTCTAAATTTAATTTTCAGCATGTTAGCCCTAGCGATATAATAGATGCTTTTAAACAGTTAAATTTAAAAAAATCAGAAGATCACTGGGGCATGTCAGTAGCCGTAGTAAGTCATATTATACACATAATTGCTGCCGATTTAGCTTTCATATTTAACGAATGTATTGATGAAGGCATATTTCCTAACTTAATGAAATGTAGTAAACTAATCCCCTTATTCAAAAAAGGAGAAAAAACAGACCCTGGCAACTACAGACCTATCTCTATTCTGCCAGTTTTGAGTAAGGTGTTCGAAAAGATAATGCTCAATCAAATGCTACTTCACTTTAAGACCAATAATCTTTTCCATAGCCAACAATACGGCTTTACTGCTGGAAAATCGACCACCGATGCAGGAGTAGCACTTATTACTAATATCTACGACGCGTGGGAAAACAGAAATGATGCAATTGGATCATTTTGCGATCTTTCTAAAGCATTTGATTGCGTTGATCATCCAACACTTTTGCTCAAATTTCGTCAATACGGTTTTGATGATAAGTCAATTAAATTAATAGAATCTTACTTAACAGATAGGCTTCAAACTGTTGATATAAACGGCGTAAAATCACACGGGTCTAATGTGAAAATGGGCGTTCCCCAAGGTTCAATTCTAGGACCGTTCCTTTTCTTAGTTTATGTCAATGACTTGCCTTACATGGTTGAGAAAGAGGCTGACATGGTGCTGTTTGCTGATGACACCTCGCTAATATTTAAAATAGATCGACATAACAGTGATGCTAGCGCGGTGAACAGCACCTTATCTTTAATTTCTGATTGGTTTTCGGCCAATAACCTCATGTTAAATGCGAACAAGACCCAATGCATTCGATTCTCTCTTCCTAATGTGAATCAAGCCTGCGTTGACATACTAATTAATGGTCAGAAACTCGATCTGGTTGAAAGTACTACCTTTTTAGGAATCACAATTGATTCGAAACTTCAATGGGGCGCTCATATAACTAAACTTTCTAATAGGCTTAGCTCTGCGGCTTACGCTGTTAGGAGAATAAGACAATTGACAGATGTAGCAACTGCTAGACAAGTGTACTTTAGTTACTTTCACAGTCTAATGTCTTACGGGATACTTCTATGGGGGAGTGCAGCCGACATTCAGACTATTTTTCTTTTACAAAAAAGAGCAATTCGTGCTATTTACGGTTTAGGATCGAGAGACTCACTGAGGGAATTATTCAAGGAAATAGGTATACTTACTTTTGCATTACAATTCATATTTGAAAATATAATGTATGTAAGGAAAAATATTTCCTTGTTCAATAAAGTAAGTGATTTTACAGATAGAAATTTACGTAATAAGAATGACTTAGTTAGCCCGTATTACAGGCTAAATACAGTCAGTAAGTCTTTTATGGGGAAGTGTATACTTTTTTATAATAAATTGTCAGAATCGGTCCTTGATATGCCAGACAGAAAATTCAAAGCTTATGTAAAGAAAGTACTTTGTGAGAAGGCTTATTATAGGACCGATGACTATCTTAAAGACAAAAAGGTCTGGTTTGAGCTTGGCGCGGGTCCCTCTTAAAGGTTTGTATACTTAGACATATCATAATTTAGGTACATTGGTACATACTAAATTTACAAATTGACATTATTTTAAATTTCGTAATTCTTATAATTCAATTTAATTATGACATAATAAACAATGTAATCTCTGTCCATCTATATAACTAATTTTAAGTTTTTAGTTTGTTAGTTGACGTCTTTGGAGAAAACGTGCAGTGCAGTTTGTTGCCGCTTCTTCTGCACTTGCGCCTAGGAAGCGGCGTAAACTTAGCTTTAAGTAACGATTTGACGTCAAGATTTGTGCAAAACAAAACAAAGTGACTATTATTAAGAGATATTATAAATATCCTATGATAATAAAGATATTTTGAATTTGAATTTGAATTTGTACCTATATTATTACTATGCGCGGAGGCGGCTCCTCCGGGTGGTTAATTCAGTTATACGAATCGTTTGTCCAGAGTAATAAAAATTAAATTGGCTTGCAATGGATGTCTAGGTATCTATACGAAAAGGTACTGAGTTCTGACGTGAGCTAAATTAAACCATATCGCTAGCCACATTGAGTAGTTAGATATTTCTTTGAATTTCTTTGCTGAGTGAGACTTCTGTACGTTAGTATTATTTATTCTGTGCCTAGCGAGCGAAGCGTCTGAGTTTGGAGATTGACCAAACATGCTTTTGTTCGTCTATCTGTTCAGCTTGCATTTTTAAACCGATTTTGACAAAAATTGGCACACAATTTCTTTGATTCATTAATTTTTTTTAGTCGATCGCGATTTTTAATCGACCGAAAGTGGCCGTTTTTCGCAAAAATGCACTTTAAACTGTAAACAGTGGTTCATATAATTGTTTGAAGGGTTTCCTAGGTTTTACTAGAACAACATTTTAAATGATATCTCCGTTTCCTTACAAATAATTTATTTCAAATGGGGGCAGCACTGGACTCCGTGTATCGTCGTGGTTCCGGGTTAGAATACGACCACTCCATCTCTTCCTGTGGATGTAGTAAGAGGCGACTCCCCCATTACATTTGTAATACAGTTACTTGAAGAACTAAATAAAAAAGTTGAGACATTATGTATGAAAAATAGCTGTAAATAATTCTAGATCGGTCAATTTCGAGTTTTTTGGGAGAGGCCTAAGTCCAGCAGAGGACGTTATGCGGCTGAAATGACGACGATAATGAATAAACTGTAAATACCTACATTGTAAAATTCACTTTTTAATTATTTGCTACAATAATTACAGTTTTAAACTGCTTACAGCCTGTAAAATCCCCTACATCCCACGGTACGCTTATGCCTACGTACAAACGTCGGATTGTTTTAGTACACTTGGCTCGCTCATTCAATTCGTAGGAGGCAAAGGTTTAAAAGACAGATGTAGTGTAATAAAAAACAAACTATCCTCTAATATTATATTGTAATTTAGAATTCAAATGCGTAATAAAGGTTTATTTAAAGGTCAAACCCAAAAGGTTATCAAAATTCTATTATCCCCAAGAGAGATAAAAACTGACCACTGGCCAATTCAAATATTTTTAAAACGAAATTACTTTTGATATTTTCTTAACATTCAACTCATAAGGCCGCTGCCCTCTCGCCCTCTACTACTATTATAATTTATTTAAAATATTAATAAAACTTTATCATTGTATGTGTCAGATTCACATATGCACTGAATCTGACACATACTATGATAAAGTTTTATTAATATTTTCTTAAAAATAAATTATAATAGTAGTAGAGGGCGAGACGGCAGTAACGTACGTAACGTAACGTAGGTAGATATAATTTTCCTATAAGAGCGTCAATATAATTTTTTACAAACAGAATTTGTGATATTTGTAACCCCCCTCGGCCCCCAATTGTCAGCAAAAGTACGCACCTATGCTTACGTGAGCATTGATACATTTTTATAAAAATAAATATTGTTTTCATGAGCAAAAAACAAAAAATATTGTTCGTAGCTATTATTTTACCGTCTGTTTAATTTCAAATCAAATAAACAAAAAAAAATGCAAAGAAATATAAAGAAACTAAAAGAGATAGCTCACGAAATGGAAGTCCAGACCCCTACCCCTTATGTCACCAAAAATAAGCAAATTAAAGACCCCCCTCCCCCTATGGCACTTACGTAATAGTTGAACGGCCCTAAATATTACCTACTTCTTATAACTACAGCTACGATCGTCACGTCAACTCAGGGGTGACACCGACATTCCATCTGCCAGTCTGTTACCATTGTCACTACACACAACAACAAATGACAACGCACAAACCAACCCTCAGAACAATAAAAACCAACCTTTTTTTACGTTGTCCAGAATTATTTACGTTGCTTAGAAGCCGGTTGTAAGGATGTTCATTAACTAACTTTGTTGAAATGTGCGAAGAATTTTAGATTTAGGATCTGAAATCGTAAATACTGCACTAATATCTTCTTGTCAACTCAGAGTGACACCAGCCGACATCCTTTCCACCACCTCTCAAGTGACACTGACGGGAACAAATGACAACACAGACAGCCTTTATTTACGCTGGAAGGGCGCCCTCCAAATTGCGTACACACCATGGTAAAGGTATTGGTTCATAAATTACGTTTGTCAAAACGTGTGTTGAATTTTAGGGTCCGGCCGTTATTGGATTTGGCTCAAATCTTGCAAATACAGCTTTCTTTTTTAATTATTTTACAGCCCTGGAAACGAGTCATTTAGCCTATCTTTAGTTTTTAGTTTCTCTATTCCTAACCCTTAACCTAACCAGTTTCAATCAAAGGTAGTCACATTGTTCATAAGTATTCTCAGATTATAAAGTCCACTAGAATTAATTTGCAAAATAAATTAAAGCATACATCAACTGAACCTCTTGACTCCCTCCAAAAATCAAAAACTCCTGTAAAAACAGCCTAATGATCGTGTTGTCAACTTGTGGGTGACACCAACCGGCATCCTTCCCACCACCACTCAAGTTACACTGACAGCAACAAATGGCGACAGAGCCTTTATTTACGCTGGAAGGGCGCCCTCCAAATTGCGTACAGCCGTTGGTAAAGGTATTGTTCCATAAATTAAGTTTGGTGTTAAGGCCCCGCCAGTTCAGAACCAAGAAAACTGTGAGTGTTTTTAAAAAATCACTGTTATTAAACTACTACAGTTTATTCCTCAAAAAATTTACTTAAAAATCTTAAGGATTTTCTACAGACACCCACAATAGCCAAAACACGATTAATGAAAAAATGTATTATTTAAATATCTATCCGTTTCGGCACCCTTACACTTGACCGTGGTAAATGGCATTCATTGAGAGAGGCCTATTCCCAACAGTGGGAGGTTCAAGGCGAATAATGAATGACGATGTGGAAGCTATTCTGAAACATCACTCTTGTAAAATTACCTTTTTTAGCATTTGTGACTTTTCGGCTTTGTTAACATTTGCTCCTTGATTTCTGGTTTGTTCCGCGTCAGGTCACGTGAATTGCTCCAGCATTCAGGATCCGACCCAAGTTCAGTGGACTGCTCGCTAATGCGAGATTGTTTCCGTAGGCCTGCGTAGATTGCCTTTATGTGTGACCCGCCTGTATTTCCATAATTACGAGCAGAAGGGTAGAGTTCCGCCAGTGGAGTCCATTAAAGCGTTAGTATTTTGACAATAATCCATTTATTTGTACAAGATTTTTACGATAGTATTGGAACTTAGGGCCTTGCCTCGTTGTCAGGTTAGGTTTTTATAATATGTCTATATTATGTATGTTTTATATTTTACCTTTATACATATTTTATAAAAACCTAACATAAGTATAAAGGCCCATTTACACAGTGCAAGTTTCTTGCCTGTTGCATACAATTTTATTAAAGCAATAAATGATTTGTATGGCTGACGTTCTGTTTAGACCATGGAAGTTTTCTATTGCTTCAATTTAATTGTATGCAACAGGCAAGAAACTTGCACCGTGTAAATGGGCCTTTAAAATAAATAAGGAGATAAATAATCACGTTAATAAAAGCTGAAAATCTGCCAACGAGGCAAGGAAATACGGGTCTAGTTTTTCAGCTTTTTATAACGTGATTATTTACAAATACTTTTAAACTATCGCGTTGCATTATTATTAAATTAATGCATACGGGAATTAACGCGAAACGTACCTTTTATTTATTTATTTTGCTGACGTTTCATTCGGGTTTCACCGAACGTCAAGTCAGTCAAGCTGGGACCACGTTCGGTGAAACCCGAATGAAACGTCAGCAAAATAAATAAATAAAAGGTACGTTTCGCGTTAATTCCCGTATGCATTAATTTAGTGATTATTTACCTCTTTATTTATTTTAATAAGTACTTGTTAGATTATTATAAAATCTGTATAAAAGTAAAATGTAAAACATAGTAACATTATTTATTTTAGCTACCGGTGGTTAAGGCCGTAGTCAGAGAAACCTCCCATGCGTGCCGAGTACTTGGTTAGTGTTGTAAGTATTTATATCTGGGTACCTAATAATTATCCTCCCTTAGGCCCTCAATTTATCAGTCAAGCGAAAAACATCCAATTCCGAAAACTAGATATCTGTTTTTGCTTGGGTTGGGTTTTGCTTAGCTATTGTTTCGCTAGGATCTTGTAATGTCGCTGTATCTAGTAATAAATAAACCCTTGTCGACTAGGTACTGGATACTTGCCTATTTTTCATAAATTTAGTAGGTATTTACTTTAAATCATTATCCGCTCAAACAAAAAGACCTTGCTCAATATGTGGCCTTCTCTTTTGTCACTATCGACTTCATATGGTTGAATAATGGTTTAAACCAAGTCCGCGTTAGTCTGCGTTTTATAATAAGAGAAAGAGAGATTGACGCGTCAACTTGTGAACGGGTCAGTCAGGATTTAGCACCCTGGGACCTGGTTTTGGGGATATTTTAAATCCTAAATATTATACCCATCTTAGTATCCTGGTTGAGCTAAAAACAATTTTCGTGATGCTATTGAAAATATCACGAAAATGCCGGCAAATTTTTATTCTCACATTGTATTGAGAAATACGGTGGCCACCTTGTTGTACTACGGCAAGATATTATTTTAAAAAAGCAATGTAAACCGCTATGTAACATATACTTAATTAAAATGATATTATGAATATTTATGCTTTATGATTATCTTAATATAGAAGTTCCTGCACTGCGGCTGCGAATAAGTAATATTGTGTTTATTTGTTTTTAAATATATAAAAAAAAAAATTTTGGGCGATGAAGCGACCTCGTCGTTTCTTCAATGAAATTTCCAATTAATATAATCATAAAAACTCGGATCAGCTGATCGGTTAAGCTGTATGGGAAGCCAAAAAAAATGTTTCATATTTCGATATATGTTTCTTGGGGAGGGTTGTTCAGTTTCATGGACTGAATTCGCCCTTAGAATGGTTTCAGTATATTTTGTTAGACCAATACGAATACAATAGATTTTATACGGCAAAAGCTAAAAGTAGAATATTTTTTACGTTCACTTGTGATTTCCTATTATCAATAGATATACATTATTAATCATAAACATACACCGCGTAAACTGACTTTAAAAAGTGTCTTCAAAGGCATAGTTTCTGATATAACGTTTGATTCTTTACGCGTACGAGTAAATATCCTAGCCTTCAATCCTGCGCTGGCAATTAATAAAACGCCATCGTTTCCTAATCCTGGATTAAACTTTATTGCTCTTGAGCTTGGAGCTTGTTGCCTTCTAGCAGCCTGAGAAACAGAGGCCTAAACAGGATTACTGGTAAGTCGCCCTACATCCTACGAGAGGATGTAAATTAAGGGGTGTTAGTTTTGACCAAAACAAACAGTTTTCATCCCCATTTGTCTTATCCAAAAGTTTATCGTTTTAAATAAAGATATTTCAGTTCATTTTAGAAAAAAAAAACCACTTCTGAAATACAGATTCTTCTTTCATGCTGGCCTGGGAAAAACGTAGAATGTACCAGTTGCTTCTCTTCCCACACAGATCGTAAAAACTGATCGAGGGAATGGGCGCGAAAATGAATCATGTTAATAGGCAATGCGGCTATAACTACTATTTTGATTCCGTTTATTTATCTGTACGCTAAGCGTGGCCTTTGGGTCTCACGGCCCTAGGCCCTGCCTACCCCGTTAGGAATAAAGACGTGATAATGTAGGTATCTGTATCAGATTATTTAATGTGGAACATAGGTGTCATACAGAAGCATTGTGTTACATTTTAGTCCTATGATTAGGATTTACAATTATCTATTAAATAAACTATTATTTGTTAATTCATATTACTTAAAAAGCAATTACGTAACTTTTTGGATAGTTTTTAGTAATTCAGCATTTTTTTAGCAATTCAGCTTAGTGTTTTAGACTAATGAGCCGTTTATCATTTACACACCTTATTGTACAAACCTTATAAATTAATAAATAAATATATAGGGACAAATCACACTGATTAAGCTAGCCCCAAAGTAAGTTAAACTTGTGTTATGGGATACTAACTCAACGATAGATAAACACCCAAGACCCAGGACAATTCGAAAAAGGCCATTTTCTATCTTGCCCTGTGTTGCGACTAGCAACACTTATTTAGGTAAATTTGTATGTTAGATAGGGCAATACATGTATCTCTCTCCTTTGGACCGCAATAAAAACGTGTCAACCCGCTCCCGGCATTTAATTGGATTTATCCCAGAAACCACTCGACCAGAGAAAAAATTACCAACAGTCCGCTAAACACCCTGGCTGGGAATCGAACCCAGAACCTCCGGATTAGCAGTCTAGCGTTGGCGGTATGTTTAACAAACCATTACGCCGTCTTCTTATTGTACTAAGTAGAAAAAAAGATCGCTGCAGAATAAATTTATTGCCGGATTTTCTCAACATACTTACATATAGACACCTCATCAATGATAAAATTGGTAGCGTTAGATAAAATTGATTGGGTGTTGTGTTACTTACCAATGTTAGGCGACCTCTGTGGCCTAGTGGTCACCATGCCAAGCTGTCACACCGGAGGTCCCGGGTTCGATCCCCGGTCAGGTCAAGATGGAAAATGATCTTTTTCAGATTGACCTGGGTCTTGGATGTTTATATATGTATCACTATCACTATCATACATAGTATATATATATATATATAAGTATAAAACAAAGTCGCTTCCCACTGTCTGTCCCTATGTATGCTTAGATCTTTAAACTACGCAACGGATTTTGATGCGGTTTTTTTTAATAGATAAAGTGATTCATGAGAAAGGTTTATATGTATAATACATACCCGTGCGAAGCCGGGGCGGGCCGCTAGTTTGTTATAAAATATAGTCTCGTTGAGTTAGTATCCCACAACACAAGTCACGAACTTACTTTGGGGCTAGCTCAATCTCTGTGTTTTGTCCGTATATATTTATTTATTTATTTAATGTTTTAATTATTATATTATACCGTGTTATTATAAAACCCGCACCCACTTTATTACAAGCTTTGAACTATTGTCCACCTAAATCAAGTTGACAGGCGTTTCTTCTCAGTATTGGTCGTTGCGAAACGGCAGTATCGGTAGCTTTTTTATTTTAATAATTTAAATATAAATAAACATTACCCGTGGCCTGTGTGGTTCCGGGTTAGAATAAGACCACTCCATCTCTTCATGTGGATGTCGTAAGAGGCGACTAAAGGACTAAGCACAAACATCTCGTGCTACATTTGCATTCCCAAGAAGGGTTAACGTCGGGCGGCGGCCCGTTGTAAAACTTTTCGCACAAACACATTCCCAAAGAGGATTGACGTCAGGCAGGCGGCCGGTCATAAAACTATAGCCGAAATAATTTAAACTGTTCCGGCTATTTCTTCTCCATTTCGCTAGGTCTTTGGCATCCTTGGGTGACCATAAACATGCATGTTATATTTGGAGAAGAAAAAGCGGGAAAGCGCACCCAGGGCTCCGAAGCAGCACATTAAAAAAATGTAAACAATCTTGATATGTCTTTGTAACCGACTTCAAAAAAGGAGGAGGTTATCAATTTGACTATGTTTTTTTTATATTTTTTTTTATGTATGTTTGTTACGCGATATCTTCGCTAATTGTGAACCGATTTTGATTATTCTTTTTTTATTTAAAAAAGCCTTTACTACCAAATTGGTCCCATTTTAATTTGGTGAAGATATAATGAAGAACTATGGAGATATGGAAAAAACTCAAAAAAAAATTTGAAGTCGGTTGTTTTTTTTTGTTAAATAAATAAATAAAATTAATTTATTTCAGGTTACCATATGACCCATATTTAAAATGTTTACATGTCAGTCGCTGTTACAGTCTACAATTACAATTTATATATTTATTTATATACATATCTAGTTAAAAATACAATTATAACATTTATTAAACAATATGTCTGTATGTAAAAATTTAATTATTATTGAAATGTTCACTTTATAAATCAATATCTTTGAAAATTACAAATTAATTATTTTATAAATTACATAATTAATTTTTAATGTGTAAAGATATCAATTTGTAAAGTGTTTATTTCAATAAAAAGACATGTAAAGATTGTTTACATTTTTTCAATCTAACCAAATGGAGTATAGTTAGTTTGAAAATTATTAATTTCAAATAAGAGGCAGCACATTCGTTCGTGCACAGCGTTAATAGGTTCCAAAACAAGTTTTATTTCATAACTCCCATTTCTCTGTATCTAATCATTATGCCCGAAATGGTAAGTACCGGCTAAGCACGTCCGATTGTGACCGAATCTCATCCGGATTACCGACAGTCAGCCGGCAAGCCAGGAAGCGTATTAGCAAAAGCACATATATGCACGTATTATGCTATTTATAGCCACCATTGAAGTTCCTTTAGATTAGATGATGGATCTTTTCCTAGTTAATATAAAAAGTTTTGTC
The DNA here is from genome assembly GCA_963576875.1 of Acrobasis repandana. NCBI lineage: Eukaryota > Metazoa > Arthropoda > Insecta > Lepidoptera > Pyralidae > Acrobasis > Acrobasis repandana. The sequence continues at coordinate 18,663,799 of OY756225.1, forward strand.
TTATTCATTATGTTAATATTCATTCTAGTCTGAAAGAAGCGTGCCTACAGTACATGCAAGTATCTAAGTACAATTCATAAGTTTTAACTTTTTTTTATTTTAAAAATAAGCTGAAAGAAACGCTGTCACCCGTATTTAAGAGCCCTTAAGAGTACCCTTACCCTAGACTTTCTCAATATAGCTTTTATTTAGAAACATTTCATTTCAAAATAAAAGAAAGTTTGATTCTGTCTTAAAAATTAAAGTCTTACTTATAAATTAAAGTCTAGGGTAAGGGGACTCTTAACTCGATTAACTCAAATCACCCAGGATTTAGAATAGGCACCTGTTTATTTTTTGAACATTTGTTGATGATGAATTTATCATGACTGAGTTATAAATCATTGAACTGCTAGTTCAAAAGCATGTACAAATGCTATTAACTCTGCTATTTGGCATTAAAAATATATCTATCTGAATTTAACTGATCTGAAATAGTATATTGTTTTATGGGTCCAAAATAGTACTTGTAGGTTTTGTTAATACGCAGCTGGGAAATCCAGACGAGATTGGACCGCTAACGGGCTTTATCCGACCGGACCGGGATTCACACTTGAACGTTACTTGGAAGAGAGATCACAGTACACACTGAGGAAAATCCTCCAGGAGTTTCACTTAAGCTTATTGGCTAGTAGGGTTATTTTTCTTCAATGTAATTTAAGCTTGTAACTTTATGTAGGCAAGCGGTTTTATTTACCTCTGGTTTCTACTTTTCCGGGTTCAGTCTAATAGAGATAGTAAGAAAAGTGCCGGTGGACACATTCTTATACTATAACTTAGAAAACTAGGTCAATGTTAAATTACTAATTAGTCTAAGTTTAGGCTAGATTGTAATAATATTAGCGTACTTATTCAATCGAATGATTTTTAGAAAAAAAAAATATGTTTGATAGAGGAGACGATAGAGCGGAATGATGGAGCTGGTATTTGGTAGAGATTTTTTTTTACAAACAAATGCGTAATGTTTAGTCATGCTTGAGTAATTAAGTGTAATTTCTTTTAGTCAATAGTACGAGTACCAACCATACCGTTACCCGTGTGATTTCGGGTTAGAATAGGACAACTCCATCTCTTCCTGTGGATGTCGTAAGAGGCGACTAAAGGATTAAGCACAAAGATCTCCTGCTACAATTGCGTTCCCAAGGAGGGTTAACGTCGGGTGGCGGCCAGTTGTAAAACTTTTCGCCCAAATACATTCTCAAAGAGGGTTGTCGTCAGGCAAGCGGCCGGTCGTAAAACTATAGCTCAATCTTTAAACTCTTCCGGCTATTTCTTCTCCAACGCAAGGTCTTTGGCATCCTTGGGTGACCATTGACATGCATGTAATATTTGGAGAAGAAAAAGCGGGAAAGCGCACCAAGGACTAAGCACAAACATCTCGTGCGATAATTGCATTCCCAAGGAGGAGGGTTGACGTCAGGCAGGCGGCTGGTCGTAAAACTACAGCCAAATCATTTAAACCGTTCCGGCTAATTCTTTTCCATATCGCAAGGTCTTTGGCATCCTTGGGTGACTATTGACGTGCATGTTATATTTGGAGAATAAAAAGCAGAAAAGCGCACCACAGGCTCCGAAGCAGCACAGCTGAGGATGCAACTGGAAAGACGCTTGGATAAAGAAGAAGAAGTACGAGTACCAACCATCACATTGTTTCAACTTGATTATTGTGACCATGTGACATCATTGCCATAAGCTAAGTGGTCCAATTTTGGTGTAAGTTTAATTTAAGTAATTTACTATTGTTAAACGTTGCACCAAAAATTTTTTTCCTTCTTTAAAATGTTTGTATTACCAAGGATAATATAATTACTAACAAAGTATTGTAAATATTTAATAAAAAAATAAATTATTCATAACTTAGTGACGTGTATGATGTCATCCTCTCCTTGGGAGTTATTTAATATTAAAATGCAAAGAACTGAGTTTAGATGCCATAGTGTAGAAATTATAGCGATCTCGGTCAGGAAATGTCGCCGGATGACGTCGGACCAGGCCGACATGCAAAGGAAATTAATGGTAGGAAAAGCTGAATTATGTAGTAGGTAGGCTTAAGCAATTACATTTAGTCCTTACGCAGCTATTAAAATACCCGTTACTTCTAAAGAAATCTGACTTCTTCTTCGTCTAGGCGCGTTCACGGTTGCATCCTCAGCTCTGCTGCTTCGGAGCCTGTGGTGCGCTTTTCTGCTTTTTATTCTCCAAATATAACATGCACGTCAATGGTCACCCAAGGATGCCAAAGACCTTGCGATATGGAAAAGAATTAGCCGGAACGGTTTAAATGATTTGGCTGTAGTTTTACGACCAGCCGCCTGCCTGACGTCAACCCTCCTCCTTGGGAATGCAATTATCGCACGAGATGTTTGTGCTTAGTCCTTTAATCGCCTCTTACGACATCCACAGGAAGAGATGGAGTGGTCCTATTCTAATCTAACCCAGAACCACACGGGGTGTCAAAATAAATCTTTGTCTCAAAACATTTTTTTCCGGCTCGGTTCATAACGAATCATCGTTAATTGATCATAATTAGTTGTGGGAATTCGTTGAAATAAAGATCCGTCGAATTAACAACAATTCTTTTATTTTCTTAGTACACAATACATTGTTAATTTTTTTTTTTACTTTGAAAAACGTTTATTTGCTAATAAGAGTTTTACAAGAGGTCTTATATTTATAATACAAATAAATAAAAAAAAAAAAAAAAATTAACAATGTATTGTGTACTAAGAAAATAAAAGAATTGATGTTAATTCGACGGATCTTTTTTTGTTTTTTTGTTAATTACAAACATGCCATAGACTACCTATCCACTTGGTGTTCCCATCATTAAATAAATAAATAAATAATAAATAAAATATATTTATTTGCCTCCAATAAATTACACTTTTGTACAATAAATAAGTACAATGAGAAAACTTATTGACTAAATATATATTACTTAGGTATTTATGTTTAGTGGAGGACTGGTGCCCATGCTAGGTTTCCGAAGAACCTGTAATTACGGGTCACCAGGACTCGCTATCTGATCAAAGTTAATTTTATTTCTAAACAAAATTACAAAACATACACATTTAAACGAAAAACAAGTACTTAAGTTATAAATTAAATTCTTAAACAAGGACATGATTAACGTATCTTAATAAAAGTGTAAATAGTAAAATTAATATAATAAATTACATAATTACTAGAAAAATAAATCTATTATTCTTAAATAAGGTCAAACCACCGTTTCCATAAATCGTTCAGTCTCCTCGTATGTTAATTTTTGTAACCACTCACTCACAACTCTTTTGCAATCATATCTATTCAGAGTAAATATAAGCACCTTGCTGATCATTTCCTTGTACAGAAAAGGGCCAAGAAAACAGAAGAATTTTTTAAAAAACTCAGTAACTCTTGCCATTGAAAAAAAGTAATAAAACAAATATTAAAACTAAACTTTTTCCCTCACGGCCTACTTTTATTGTAATTTGTAAGTTCTACAATATCCAACAAACACAGCATAATCAGCTTATTAGTTCCCATTAGGTATTAATGGCACTATATTTCGCGAAGTTATTACCAAAGTGCCAGCAGAAATGTAAAAGTCAGAGCCAAATAAGAAAGTTGGCAAGACACACGTTAATCCGCCCGATCCATTAAAGATTAGTCAGCAAATAGGTGTTCTTCGGGATCTATCTCGGCACAGATGTCCGACTATGATTGAAGCCCTCGGCCCTCCCCCTGCATCCCTCTGGTCCTCTGAAATCTCTTTCAGTGCGCCCCCGAACCCTGCGCGCGATACACGCGTGCCCAACCAAATTTCGACGCGCGAAATATATTTCAAATTTTATCCATTCGAAAAATTTTTGTGAATTGTGTTTTTAGAATTTTTTCCCGATTCATAATTATACATAGATGTTGTGGTTTACATGTTAGTGTTGTTATTAGTGTTAAAAATAACATTAACGTTCGGTCTATCCATTATTTTGGTAATAAATAGGTAAAAATCATAATTTACAAGTTTAATTTGGGTACAAAGTTTTTGTTTAGAAGATTAATGATTTAATGCTGAAACGTATTTAGAAAAGCAATTGATTAATTTGTTCTCCATTTAGGTTTTTAGTGTAAGTAAAAATAAATTGATAGATTGTTTGTAATAGGTTCAGAGGCGAAGCGAGTAAAAATACCGATAGCTCTGTGGTCCAGTGTTCAAGGCATTTGCTTTGTGATCCGGAGGTTGTGGGTTCAAATTTCACTGGGAAGCATACTTTGCTAAAAGTTGTTTTCAGTCTAGTTAGGATATTGCAGGCTTCAATCACCTGATTATCCGAAACGAAAGATGATACCGTGCTTGGGAAGGCACGCAAAGCTGTGGGTCCCGAATGCCATCTATAGCGTTTGTTTAAACCTAGGATTGGTTCTGGTCTACTCTTTGGGCTGCGGCAGTTGCTCTATGTTAAAATCATCAACCTCGTCAAATCACTCAGGTTAGGAGGCGGACCCTGGGTTTTGAAGCGTTACCGCTGAGGATACAACCGGGAATACGCTCGGATGATGATGATGATGATGACGAAGGGAGGAAAAATACATTGGCTTCGTTTGAAACTAAAACGAGCTTTGTTAGTCCATGATTTTGGAATAAACTCCTGAAGTTAGCGGCCGCTTTAACCATTCCGAGCAGAAATTAGATTTGCTCTTTATTTCTTTCCAATACGAAGTTTAAGGAATATTCTAACAGATACTTTCTTTAAATGTTTAACTTTGTACAATCAGAAAAGTGAATTTGAATTTTCCGGAACAATCCCTTATTTTCACAATGAAATTCACAATTTTTAGAATTTTTTTGGCCTCGAGGTCAAATAAGAGGAGAATATTACCTACTTAATTAAAAATGAAAATACCTACCTACGTATTAACAAACTGAAATTAGAATAGAAGAAAGTATTGAAATATTCTATAAAAATCTACAATTTTCTTTAGAGTTAAAATAAAATAGCTATTAAAAAGATACTTGAATAAATATTTTATTCATTTGTTTAACTTTGGGCATTATGAAAAGTATTTGAAAAAATCCGTTCTTTTCGCAAGAGTATTCTCGAATTTTGGGTCCATTTTGTGCCCGATCGGGTTTACGTACGTTTACACCCCCGGTGTTTATCAGGGTGTCGACCCTTGTCAACGTGTCCTAGGCACCCCGTTTTCGTTGTCTATCTTTAACCCGGTGCAAACGAGTTCCGCAGATACAAAGTTTTGACACTCATTGACGGCTATGTTGCCTTCGGAAAGTTATTATATCTTTGGAAAGTTTCGCTTACCTACTTATTATTAGAATTACGAGTATTATAGAAAATGTCACAAAGTATTATATGAGGTTAAGGTCCAAGTCCAAGCTTTGCTTTAATCGAACCTCATTAGAGTTGAAATAAAAAGTTATTAATTTATTTTTCTATTATTTAACTTGGGCAATAAGAAAATAAATAAATAAATATATGTATAGGGACAAATCACACTGATTAAGCTAGCCCCAAAGTAAGTTTTAAACTTGTGTTATGGGATACTAACTCAACGATACTATATTTTATGATAAATACATATATAGATAAACACCCAAGACCTAGGACAATTTGAAAAAGGCTAACTTCTCCAACTGGCCCTGGCTGGAGATCGAACCTAGAACCTCCGGATTAGCGGTCTAGCGTGTTAACCATTACGCCACGGAGGTCGTCAAAATAAATAAAATAAAAATAAATAAAAAACATGATGCTAGGACCTCCCAGTGAGTAATCGAATGATACTCGTGATGGGAATGACCCACTACTTTATTTAAAGGTATACATTAAGACTACATTTATTATGTAGTACCTATATTATACATATCAAAAGAAAACAAAAGTCAAAAGTATTTGAAATTCCCAAAAATCCGGTTCTTTACGCAATGTAGAGTATTCTCGAATTTTGAGGCAATTTTCTGCGTGCCCGGACATACAAGGGTATTTAATTCAGGGTGTCGACCCTTATCACCGTGTCCTGCACCCCATTGTTTAGCTTCCGTGCTTGCGTGGTACACTAGTTCAGACGAGTTCCGCCTATCACCGATACCAAAAGAGCTTGTTATATACCTTCTCCTTCTCCCGCCGATACACCCGAAGTTTTGCCAACTCATGCCGCTTAATTGACAGCTATGTTACCTTCGAAAAGTTTCCATAACTTCTTTGGAAAGTTATACTTCTGCTTGGCTTATTGATCCATAAAATTTATTGTGATAACGAATAGAGAATTTATTTTGTTAAAGATGTAGCCATGTGGTTCCCGGCAGAGTAGAATAGGACCACTCCAAGTCTTCCCGTGGATGTGGTAGAAGGCGACAGGAAACACAAGCTAGACAAAGCTTATAAACATCAATGAGACCTCACCAAACCGTCTGGCCAGCGTGAAGAGTGTAGGCCAACCAAATCCTCTGTCTGCTCTGGCTGAGTTTGGCTCGGAATTACAGAGAGGGTCATGCTCCTTGATCAATTATTATTTATGTAAATCAATATTTGCACACTCGGACAGGGTAAAATAAGAGTGCTTTAACTAAATTGTATCATCTTGTGTAACCTTATTTTTAGCAAATAAAATATCTTATCTTATCTTATCTCCTGCAGTGGAGACTAAAAAAGACCTGATGATGATGAAAGATGTAGATAAAATAGAGATGACGCATGTTAGTTTTAACCGCACGAGTTGTACTACAAAAGAGAAAATACAACCGTATCCTCATTGTTCCATCGCAATAGAAATTTCTTTGTAGATAATAAATTTCAAATGAAAGGCTAACGGGATTGTCCGCTCGAACTTGCCCGTGGGCGTAAAAGCAGAATAATTATGAAAGAAAAATACTTAGCAATCTCGACATTCATTAACAAACTCTTTTTATTTGTGCGGATTATTTGTCTGAAGCTTCAATGGTCTTTCATTTCCTTTTAAAGAAACATGAAAAAGTACACAGCGGTAAAAGTTGAGATAGAAAATTTCTCCTCAACAGCAAAGTTATTATGACTCATTAGTTCAGTTCTGTGCCCACCCAGCCAGCGTTTCGCAGCAAGAGCGTAGGAACTAAGTCCACCTTGGAGTGAACGTGACTGCACTTCACGCAACGGGCCGATATATGTACTTATCGTCTCCGTTTTACTAGCGCAGCCACGTCAGACCGCGTTAGACCTGTACCAGGCTCGAGAAACCAGGTGAGCACGTATATAGGATATGGAGTGTGTGGGGAATTGCAGTCTGGGAAATGGGAAAGAGGAGGGAAATTAGAGTCTACCGTATACCAGCAACAAGTAAACATATGGGAGATAAATTCTATACTTGGTGTGTAATATATAATGAGGAAGGGATAAAACTGCGTGTTCTGCTCTTCTTGATGTTCCTCTTTCGAAGGGCTGTGCTGGCTGCATCATGCTTCACGGAGTCATAGATAGGGTTTGGGATTCTGGTTTCTCTGACGCTTCCTTCTTAGTTTTCTTATATCTTTTATCGGTCCTGAGGTATCTTCTTTGCTTGTAGAGCTACTCGTACTGCCCTCGTTATGTACTCTAGTCAGCTGCGTTTTTTTTTTTTTTTTTTTATATATATATATATGTGTACTATACTCTTATTTTTGTGTACATGGTTAATTTGTTAAGTTGAGTCAAGATAATGGGTATGCCTTGTAGATGTACATACGGAACGTCGAAAGCGTCAAGTCGGCTGCGCGGATCAAACTATCCAGGCGTAGATCATATGAAGTATATACGTATGTTAAATAATTAAAGACATATGTCGGGATGGGTCCTTACGAGTATCTTATTTATGTGTTGATCTAGGGTACTTTCCATAGATAGGGCTGGGGGGTTCAGAGACACCTGTATCTGTGTATGGGGGAAGGTAGATGGTAAAAGGTGCGATTATTTAGTAACAAACAGTCGGTGGTGAGTTAATTTGTGATGTGGTCAAGGTATGTTCTTCTGGTTCCAGGTCGGTTTCTGAATCTGTCTCGGGAGCATCATAAATCTTTTCGGCTTCATTTTTCATTAATTTTCTGTTTTCCGCTATTTCTCTCCATTCCATCTTTGTTTTATTTGTGTAGTAATGGATGTCGTAATTAAGGGAGTCTTCCCATGTATAAATGGGGCGCCCCACTTTTCTTTTGATTTCTTTGTGTTTGTAAGCTGCTTGAAGTAAGTGCGGGGTTTGGTCGTCTTAGTATATGTCCATAGTAAGAAATTCTCCGTACCTTTATTACTTTTGTAATTGTTTTCCCATCTAAGATGGCGTTTGTTTTTCGTCTGGGCGTCGTTTTGGCGACGGATAACATATCGTGAAGGATTTGACGTTCGTATTTTCTAAGCCTGGATCGATTCGCTTTCGTTAATGCTGATACGTTTAGACCATACGTAATGCACGGTCTAATCACCATTTTATACATTAAAAGTGCAATTTTCCATTCTATTTTATTGTTTTTTATGAAGGGCAGTAGCATTTTGCTGTTTTTGATTGCCTTTAAGCAGCGTTTTCTGATGGTGGAACGTCGATTGTGTGAGGCTGTTATGTTTGTGCCAAGATACTTGATCTCTGGTACTGGCTGGATGGTAACTCCCCCAAGGACCACCCGGCTTTGTTGGTGTGAGGTCGTTGGCGAAAAAGGATCGCGTACTACGAGTTTAGATTTGTTTTCATTAATGGTGAGTCCGACTGAGTTGAGTAGTGTCTTCATTTTGGTTATTACGCGGTTTAGTACCTCAATATCTTCACCGATTAATAAAATGTCGTCTGCAAAGGAAAGGATTATGGGCAGGGATATTTTTGAGTCTTGATCTAGTCTTACTGCCTCATCTTCTTCCTCAAGCGTTCTGAGTACTTCGTCAATGATTATGGTAAATAATCTCGGAGATAGTGGGCAACCTTGTTTTACTCCCTTGCCCTTCTTGATGGTGTCAGAGTTTTGTCCACACCATGAGATGAAAGTCTCTTCATTCATGCACGCCTCGATTATTTTGTTCGTTAGTGAGGTTCCTACTCTGGTTAAAAGAATATCTTTAAGAGCTTCCAGATTGACATTATCGAAGGCCTTTTCCAGGTCAAGCCCCACCACGAACACGACTGCGCCCTCTCTCCATTTGATATCTAGGACTCTACGAAGTGTGAAAATGTGGTCATCCGTTGATCTATTATTAAGAAACGCTGCTTGATAATTTCCGAGTGCGTCGATGGTAGCGTCAAGTTTTTCTAGTATGTAGTTTGCGTAAATTCTGTAACCTACATTGCATATGGATATTTTCCTAAGGTCACTGATTTGTTTTGGGTGTGCTTGTTTTTGTATGGGCACTTGTGGATGTCCTCTCCTCCCCAGAAGCCATCCTCAAATTGTTTTTCTACATATTTGTCTATGCGTTCCTCTAATTTTATATTGCTAGTAGAGCTAAACAGGTGGTTGCAGTCTAGGATATTATTTTGCAGGGCCAGATTGATACTGGGTGTGTGTTTATTGTTTTTAACGTAAGAAGCTAAGTCATTTCGTATCATTTGATAGTTGAAGGTTAATCCAAAGATGTTGTTTATTTGATCCGCTAACGCTCTGAAGAGGCAGTTACCGTCTCCAGTAATTTGTCGAATTTCTTTGTTTAGGTTTTTTTTTTCCATTGTGTGCACGTGTGTACTGGGCTATGCGTTTCAGAAATTTATGGTCTATGGGTTACGTTGCTTTTGGTTATTTATTGTTATGGGTTTGCGTCAATTCTCTTTCAGTGTTGTTTTTTTTTTTTTTTTACCCGGATGATTTAACAGAGTGGTCTGCATCTGTGGGCTTTTGTTTTACTTATATATTTTTTGTTCCTTTATGATTCTTCGAGCGAGGCCTTTGGTTTGAATGCAATTCTGTGTTAGTAATTTTTCGTGGAATATTTTTAAATGCACTGGAGGCCGTAGGTATTGTTTTGCTTAATGGGTGGGAAGATTTATGTACTTGACTGTTTCCGGAGTGGTTACAATATATGTACGTCCTTGTTGCTATTTTCCCTTTTTAAACTGGTTACTAAAGGATGTAAAACTGACTGTGATATTTTATTAAGTATATTATTTACAACCTGACTATAAACTATGTTATATTACAACCGTTTTTGGCGAAATGTTTTATCACAGAAAAGTGTGGAAAAATTATTTTAGAAGTTTAATACATTAGGTACGCTATGTGGCAAGCTTCTTACCGGGATGATGTAGTTGTATATTTTCGTCTTCAAATTATGAACTTTATTTTCTAGATCTGGTTTTATTCAATAAGTAAAATTTCCTATGTTGAATGATGCTAATAACTTTACTTATTTTCAATAACAAAGCCAACCTCTTGCGGAGAAAGGGGAGCCATGAAAATCGGTCCGGGCTAGCCGAAAAATAGTCAGTTAAGATATCAACCTACTATTGTTCTTTGGCTGTCAACAAAGAGCGCGTTCCTTAGCCGGTATTTTGAGTAGGTAACTTGTGCTTCCGGGGGATAGCTTTTGTTTTTAACCTGTTTGAACATGCATGATTATCAAGAAAAAAGGAGTCACTCTGCTACTAAGGTGTTAGTTTTGATCTAATTTACTTTTTGTTTAGGGTATTTAGCATATATCTATTTTTATAAGTGAAGAAAAATTATTTTAGAAGATTAGTATATTAGGTACAATATGTGACATGCTTCTTACCGAGATCAAGCAGTTTTCATTTGTGATGCTAGTTCAAGATTCTTTTATGCGAGACATGGTTGTATTTTGTTGCTATATTTAAGTTTGTTTTCTTTATTTTGGTTTCCCTGCGGATTTTGTTGGATTTTTTTGTTTTACAGCTCGGCTGGTAATCTAGTGTCTTGACTTCGAAACCACAATTTGAAGCTCGTTCAAACAAAAGGGTATTTAGGATCATGGTTGATGACTCTTGTAGTATGCATCTCTCAGATGCTGAATTTAGGATGTTTACTTACTATTACGTCACTCTTGAATTTGATGTCTTAAGGCTAACCAAGTTTTAAAAAGGGTATTCGCAGTTTTTGATGACCTAAATAGGCAGCCTATACAAATAATCAAATTATAAATAGATAGATAAATAAATAATTGGAAAGACCTCACCAGATTTCTTCACGGCAGTAGGTTTTGTTCTAGGTTTTAGGGCGGCCTTGTTGAATGCACAATTTACGCAAACACACTACACCCACAAATTATCACAAATTGCACATTTTACTTGAACCGCGTCTGTCTCAGTAATCAACAGCAAAGTTATTATGACTCATTATGACTTAATTTTATTGCCCTGTCTTTTTATTTCATACTCGTTGCGGTATTTATATTGAATAGCTCCTGTTAAAAATAAGCTAGTGTTTTACCAGTTTTCTAACATACCGATGTGAAATTGCTTTTGAGTGTTTGGGAAAAAATGAAATAACCAATACTATATATAATAATTCGATACTATAATCTCCTGAAGCCGTAAAATATTATTTTTATAGTGTTTTCAAAGTGAAAAGTTAAAGTCGAAAATTTTTATTCAATTTAGGATAAATATATGTAAGAAGAAGTACAAAGGTAGCCCCAATAATGGAAAAGTTGAGAAGCAATAGACTAAGATGATATGGACATGTAATGAGGAGGGAGGAGAGCCACGTTACAAGAAAGGTGCTGAATTTGAAGGTTACAGGAAATAGCAACAGAGGAAGGCCTAAGAAAAGGTGGATGGAGTGCATTAAGGACGATATGGATAAAAATAATGTAACAAGTGCCTTGACAAAAGATAGAGGAGAATGGAAAAGACTCACATGCTGTCCCGACCCCACGTAAAGTGGGATAAGGTGAGGAAGACGATGATGATGTCACTTATTAAACGTCATTAATTTTAAATTATTTTTACTGTAAAAGCTACAAACTACGAGCGCTCCTAACAGTGGTCGTACTGCTGGGAAGATTACGCCGAAAGGAAACCAGTTCAGTTTTGTTACTAAATATAAAACCACACACCTGACATTATCAGCCGAAATAATTCGGCCCATCCTTGTGTTCACTTGACCTGTAATATTGACATTTCGCAGTGAAGCTTATTATTTCCGAAGTGTACGCCTGAAATGTGTATGGTAAACAAACAAATGGAAACGTCAATTTACTATTCCATCATGTCGACGATACAAATAGGAAAATTGTTTGATAAGCCATCTTATTGTACCAACATCAACCTGACATTGGTACACAGGGCCACCAATCTAACGTAACAACGGTATCGCGGCTTCTATTATGACGACCTATTTTTGCGTATAAAATAGGAAACATGTTGGGCGCTCGCACACGTATCATCATTACAGGTCTTTTTGAGGGTTCCGTACCCGAAGGGTGCAAACGGGACCCTATTACTGAGACTCCGCTGTCTGTTCGTCTGTCCGTCTGTCTGTCCGTCTGTCACAGGGCTCTATCTCTTCAACCGTAATAGCTAGACACTTGAAATTTTCACCGATTATGTATTACGGTGGCTGCTATAACAACAAATACTAAAAATATAAAAAAGTTAAAAATTAAAGGGGGTCGTCATACAAGAAACGTGTTTTATTCCGCTTTTTTAATAGATCTTTATAATGGCATTAACTAGATACTTGAAATTTTCACCGATTATGTATTACGGTGGCTGCCATAACAACAAATACTAAAAATAAGATAAAGTTAAAAATTAAGGGAGGTCGTCATACAAGAAACGTGTTTTTTTCAGCGCTTTATTGTACGGAGGTACGGAACCTATCATGTACGAGTCCGACTCGCACTTGCCCGTTTATCAGTCTCCACTGCAGGATCACGACTCTCTCTGTACTACCAGAGCCATACTTGACCGAAGTAGCCAGAGGATTTGGCTACACTCTCCACACTGCAGCACTGGTCAGACCGATTGGAGAGGTCTCATTGATGTTTATAAGCTTTGTTTAGCTTGTGTTTCCAGTTAGTCGCCTTTTACGACACGCGAAGACTTGTAGTGGTCCTTTTCTACTCCGCCGGGAACCACGCATACGTATAGTATCATAGTATTGACTATCGCTAGACGACTAATTTACTACTAATGCATACTAAATAGTAAGAAAGAAAATACAGTTTCTAAGGTTATGACGGCCAGCCGCATCTATCTATACTAGTTTTCTTAAATGCTTTTAGTAGCTTCGTGCCCTGTTTTTGTGTCACACGTAAGCCACCCCAATACGGATGTGGTAATATTTTTGGGTCGTTATAAAAAAATATTGTACTATATGTATTTTTTAGGGTTCCGTAGCCAAATAGCAAAAAACGGAACACTTATAGATTCGTCATGTCTGTCTGTCCGTCCGTATGTCACAGCCACTTTTTTCCGAAACTATAAGAACTATACTGATGAAACTTGGTAAGTAGATGTATTCTGTGAACCGCATTAAGATTTTCACACAAAAATAGAAAAAAAAAAACAATAAATTTTGGGGGTTCCCCATACTTAGAACTGAAACTCAAAAATTTTTTTTTCATCAAACCCTTACGTGTCGGGATGGATAGGTCTTTAAAAATAATATTGAGGTTTCTAATATTGTCTAAACTGAATAGTTTGCGCGAGAGATACTTCCAAAGTGGTAAAATGTGTGGGGACACACATATTAGCCCCTGTAACTTCTAAAATAAGAGAATGATAAAACTAAAAAAAATATATGATGTACATTACCATGCAAACTTCCACCGAAAAATGGTTTGAACGAGATCTAGTAAGTAGTTTTTTTTAATACGTCATAAATCATATTATGTTACTTGCTGCTACGGAACTCTTCATGGGCGAGTCCGACTCGCACCTGGCCGCTTTTTCTTTTCTCTGATTAGCAAATAATAACGAAGATACAGCGCATTTAAATGTCACATTACGTCACGATCAAGTACAATTTTCACTATATGGTGACTTAAATCGCCCCCTCCGAAACTTTGTGAATTTCTACTACTATGCTAAACGAAAAATATAGGTCCATTATTATTGGTTAATCTAATTGACGGACTAAATATTATAATATTGGCCCAGTCACTTCTGTTTTGCATTTTGTATAAATTCGCCAGGCACCTATCGATCTAATATTAGATCGAGAGTCGAAATGTAACGTTTGATATGGAGCCCAGTATACAAATTCGTAAATATTTGACGACTATTGACCGACAGCTGTTGACGAGAGGGACATTGAGCCCTCACCGTTTTTTATTGTGAATTTGCGAGCTATTCCGACATTTTTTAAAGAAACACGTTTTCCCTTTTAGGCTCGTATAATAGGGGAAAAAAATTATGATGTTGATGTTGGAATTATTCTTACAAGAAAAAATCATCATTACTGAGGTAGCCAAATAGCTAGAGATACATTATCGGGGTAGTAACCCCTAAAGCCGGGTAAGGCTGTTTTCTATTAGACCAAAAGAATTTTAAATATTTTTAATTTTTAACATAATCGGTGAAAATTCAAGTGAACCGCAATAGCTATCTATTACGGTTTAAGATATAGAGCCCTGTGACAGACAGACAGACAAGCAGACAGCGGAGTCTCAGTAATAGGGTCCCGTGGGCACCCTTTGGGTACGGAACCCTAAAAAAGAAAAAAAAACATGCTTTTTATTTATTATTTAGGAGAAAATATTTATGAAGGAATGCAGTGTAAGAAGGCATAAGGCAGCGGTGGCTAAGTGGGAAAAGTCGTTAGGTCTATTATTCCCAAATTTCCAAGTTACTCCCCAGGGACCGCGATTGACCTGAGTAGCGGGAACATGCCAATATACTTAGTGCCCTTATGGTTGATATACTTACTAAAATCAAATAAAATGCAAGTCCAAATTGTACACGTATCGTATATGGTTCCGTAGGTGTGATAACTAAAATATTTATTATGACCCTATTATTTTTTACATTATATCTATTATTATCATATATACAGACGGATAGAAATACCGAAGGACAGCGGAGGCTTAGTAATAGGGTCCTGTTGGTACTCTTTGGGTACGGTACTTTAAAAAGTAAGTACTTATGTAAGTTACCGTAGTGGATCAATTTCCAAGAACTGTTTCATTTAGGTTGAGGTTTTATACAACGTGGAAGGGACATACCCGTAATAAATCAAACCTCGGGCTATACTAGATCACTTAAGTATAATTAAATTAAAATAACAGTCAAGAAACCAAAAAATAAATTCGACATTCCCATACAGATCGCCCGGGCGGCTGCACACTTCTGTATGGAAATGCCGAAATTTTTTTTTGTTCTTTGGCTGTTATTTTAATTTCATTATACTATGATGATGTAGTATAGACCATGGTTTGATTTATTACGGGTATGTAATAAATAACCCTTCCACGTTGTATAACTTTTTCAACAAAATTTTATATTTTCGTACAAGCTTTTAGGGGCGTACTTATCAAGACAATGCAATAAGCCCAAACTCGATGGGGTTGCGTCGTTTTATTACAGAGTTCCTATTGCCACCTTCCGGCTCCATCATCAGATCAGCTTCTGGTTCTAATCATATTGCATTGTCATCTGAGTTACATTAGGATACACAATTTCATCTCAATCGGAAACCGGGAAATGGCTCCAATTCAACTTGCAAGATTTGCTCCAAACAAATAAACTACAACAAACAGGGCAAGCTAAATAAATAATAATAATGAAAGCTAATAAAAAACACAACCATGTCAAATTAGCGAGGAACTCTGTATAATAGTACCTACATAATATAGTCTTGATTCTTGATTTCTTTGATTGTGAAATAAAAATAATATTTATT
The DNA here is from genome assembly GCA_963576875.1 of Acrobasis repandana. NCBI lineage: Eukaryota > Metazoa > Arthropoda > Insecta > Lepidoptera > Pyralidae > Acrobasis > Acrobasis repandana. The sequence goes on from OY756225.1 coordinate 18,679,613, forward strand.
GTGTTGCTGCATTGACATGAATGTACGTAAGTACATATATCTCGTTGTGTTGCTGTCTTTCATTCGAACTATAGATTCCAATGTAGGTATTCGGCTTTGGTATCTACATTACAACAAGAATGTATGTTTTAAATTTCAAGCCACAAACTATGGTTCCCGAGAGACTGTGAGGAGCAGTTAGAAATGTTGGAATTCAACGTTTATGTTACGGACCTTTCCGACGAATCGCCAAACTTTTGATCGGTTACTAGTGTAATAAAATAGGCAAAGTTTTGTTTATAAAGGTTGATTTTGTACAAATTTCCCGCCTTTCGCTTTATTTTTTTAAATGTTATAGGGCGGCAAACGAACAAGCGGGTCACCTGATGGTAAGTGATCACCGCTGCTTATGGACAACTGCAACACCAGGGGTGTAATAAGAGCGTTACCGGCCTTTCAGGAAGATATAGATTCGTTTGTTGAAGGTTTCAATGTCGTATCGGTTTGGAAACACCGCTGCAGGAAGTTGATTCTTTAAAGAGTAAAAAGACTTTATATGTGTAATTTTTTGTTTCTCGCATATATTTAATAACTGGCAAACCTACTGAGTTTACTATTCACGCGGCTTTTGCCCACTCGACACCAGCCTGCCGCCACGAGCACAATAGCGGGCGGTGACATTAAAATCGGAGATTTTTGGTATGCATTTGTCGACTGATATCTTTGGTTTTTATTACGAAACAGGATACACATGATAAAATATGAATTTTTTATTTAGCTTGAAGAGTAGGTACCTGCTTTCTAGGAGGTTCAAATTAAGTCACCCTGTATTTTGAACAAATGCGTGAGTACCTAAATACCAGACACGGATCGACGCTCAGCCAAACGGATTCTGTATGGGAGGATGAAAAATTTTTATCGATTTTTAATAACTTTTTTTATAGAAAGTAGTTCAGTATCATGAACTAAACTTGCTCCAAAAATTTTGCAGGTGGATAAAAAGTCAGCCTGTATAATGGTATCAAAACAATGTGCTAGACCTATGTCACAGCTACTCGTATGTAGCATTTTAAACTTTCACGGTTGTCAACATTAAAAAAGTATGAAATATAACTCCAAAAATAATAATCACGGTAAATATCCAGTTTTATTTCGTACTAGTGCTAGACTTATTCTAAAATAAAACGGCTATCCATTTCAGTAGATAAGAATATTAAATATAGTTTATATTAAGTTTGATTTAGTTAATTATATACCTTCATTCCAGTTAAGTTATTTCGGCTCTTTACGACACTTCCGTATTTTTTACCTTAAGTAGGGAGGTAGATTCTCCTCTTGTACCTTATTTATTTATAAGTTCCGTAAACTTTGTAATTTTTTATTGTTTTTTATTTGGTGCAATAAAGATTTTTGTATTGTATTGTATTGTATAGATTTCCAAGCTCGTCGAGAAGAATTAAATCCTAATTTCTTAAATTTCATTTCACTTGGAATGTACCAGCTGTTTTTGTTCCCGCGCAGATCGTAAAAGCCGATCGAGGGAGTGGGCGAAAACGTGAATTTGTTAATTGTAATGCGGATGGTAGCTATTTTTCCACCATCACGCTAAAAGTGGCTTTCAGGTCTTGCGGTCCTGGGCTCTGTCTACTTGGAGCCGCAAGACCCAAAATGCTCTGTCTGTTTCAAAAAGACGTGAAAGTGTAAGTAGGTACCTACTTCTAGTAATTATTGAGACTTTGGCCATAGCACAGAATAAGAACCAGTACAGAAGTCTCATTCAGCAAAGAAATTCAAAGAAATGTCTACTCAATGTGGTTAGCGATATGATTTAATTTAGCTCACGTCAGAACTCAGCCCCTTTTCGTTTATATACCTAGACATCCATTGCAAGCCAATTTCATCCTTATGGCTCTGGACAAACGATTCGTATAACTGAATTTACCACCCTGAGGGGCCGGCTGCGCGCATAGTAATAATGTAGGTACACTTTCGATACCTAAACGGGGAGTGACACGGGCCTGGCCATAGAGACTAATCTGTATTTGTATTGCCCCAATCAGAAGTAGCTGCAACATTCTACATTTATTCAACATTGTATCGTATAACAGGCTCACACACAGGAAACATCTAGATGATTGTAGGGACCCTCTTTGTCTGCAAGTAATTTATTTTCTTCTATATGTTTTTTCCATCTTATAATGGCTTCCCAATAATTCTTCAGGCATTTTGAGGAACAGTAACGATACTATTCAACCTTTATTAAAAAATAAATAAAGTTTAAGTTTACTATATGTGTATGTTAACTATATGTATGTATTGACTTTTCGGTTAATAAATGATTTTGTATTTTGTATTTATAAATTGTTACTATTGTCATCATCATCATTTCAGCCGCATGACGTCCACTGCTGGACATAGGCGGCCTACGTCCAATCTGACCACCTTGTTTGTGGGTGTCTTACGCTTGTACGTGGTCGCCATTCTTCTTCTTCTTCTTCCTCACTTTATCCCACTTTACGTGGGGTCAGGACAGCATGTAAGTCTTTTTCATATTCCTCTATCTTTTGTCAAGGCACTTGTTACATTCTTTTTATCCATATCGTCCTTAACGCACTCCATCCACCTTTTCTTAGGCCTCTTCCTCTGTTCCTATTTCCTTTAACCTTCAAATTCAGTACCTTTCTGGTAACGTGGCTCTCCTCCCTCCTCATTACATGTCCATACTATCTTAGTCTATTGCTCAACTCAACTTTTCCGTTATTGGAGCTATCTTTGTACTTCCGCTTACGTACTCGTTTTTAATTCTATCCTTTCTTGTCACTCCACTTGTACGTGGTCGCCATTGGAGAACCTTTTTTGCCCCATCGGCAATCGGTTCGTCGCGCTATGTGTCCCGCCCACTGCCACTTAAACGAGCTAATCCGCTGGAGTTACTGTTGTATTATCTCTGTATCCCGAGTGCTATATAAAATTAATAATGTCTTTTTTCCCATCTTTTACTTCCTTATTGTTCCTTGGAGAATGGCTGCCTGATGCCATGTCGACACATATTACATGTTTCATTACTCTACGCGACTTAGCGACATTTATTTCTGCAAGCTAAGCCTGAGATGACTGATGAAAATATATAGAGAAATATAGAGCGTTTAGAGATTTTATTAATTAATGTATCTTTATTACAAATGTAAAAGCACATAATAAATAATACTAACGTACAGAAATCTCACTCAGCAAAGATAAAAGAAATCTCTACCTAGCGAGGTTTAATTTGGCTCACGTCAGAACTCAGCACCCTTTCGTATAGATACCTAGACATCCATTGCAAGCCAATTTCATTCGTATTACTCTGGACAAACGATTCGTATAACTGAATTTACCATCCGGAGGGGCCGCCTGCGCGCATAGTAATAATGTAGGTACATTTTTTATACCTAAACGGGGAGTGACACAGGCCTTGTAAGAGGCGGGAGTAAAGCCATAGACTTTATCTACCAGATAAGAATATATAGACCCGGGAAAGGACATAGATATTCTCACTATCTCAAAAAGTGGGATCGAACTTTGTATGGGAAATTCTATATTGCCATACAAAAGTAGACTTTTTTTAAAAGTACTAAATTTACGCAGACGTAGTCGCGAGTAAAAGCTAGTCTTAAGTATCACAGTAATATATTTCAATAATGTCACTAAAAATATTAATTTCATTACTCTACCCGAGCGACGTTCATTTCTGAAAGCTAAGCCTGGGGTGACTGATGAAAATAGATACGTTTAGAGATTTTATTAACTTATGTAACTTTATTACACATGTAAGAAGCGGAAGTAAAGCCATAGACTTTATTTACCAGATAACAATACATAATTTAAAACATATATTTTAAAAATTAAGAGACTAAGACAATTTAACGTATATCAGAATAATAAAACCGGCCAAGTGCGAGTTAAACTCACGTGGAGAGGGTTCCGTACAATTAATTGAATTCTTATAGGTTTTCCTGTAAACTACAAGCAATGAAATATATTTTGTATTTTTTTTTCAAAATTTTATGCTCAGTAGTTTCGGAGAACAGGAGGAATGGAAAATTGTTGTCTTCTTACATGAATAAAATCAAAACTATTAATTTTACAATAATAAAAAAAAAAATTGAAATCCTCATAACGAGCCCTTTCATTTATTATATGACACAGTAAGTTTTGCAAAACTTTTTTTTTCAATTTCCTAATTTGCCCTCGAAAATGACCCTTATTTAAAAATATTTATTTACTTTGCACATATGTGTTTGGGTCATAGGATTACAACATTCTACCAAATTTCACCTGATTCGTTCCAGTAGATTCGGAGCAAATTGGCTGTGACAGACGGATGGACAGACAGACGCACAAGTGATCCTGTAAGGGTTCCGTTTTTTTATTTTTTGTACGCAACGCTAAACATTACGTATACACAAATTACACATATTCAATTTGATGATTTTGTATCAAATTTGTTAATATAAATGTGAAAATTATGAAACATTGGACAGTGCGTGAGATATCATCATGATAAATGCTGTGGAGGGCATTTAAGCCACTGACACTCCATTTACATAATATGTTAATTACCACCCATTTGCATTAATTGACATACCGTATCTGATTATTGTTTTCATTCAGTGTTGTTAAATGTTGGATTTGAAAAGCTTTATCTATATTGCTTTTTTTTTTAAATACGAGTATGTACCAACTTGTGAAATAATTTATTTCGGTTTTTACGCAATAAAGGTTTCCGCTCTTAGATTGTTTATCACAAAATAGGCAATGTAGGTGTACATATAAATTTATATATTTTATCGGGACTTAGCACGAACCTTTTTGTTTGGGTCTAACGTTTATAAGGTGTTAACATCCATCGTGATCGTAATTTTATATACCTACTAGCTTTTCGGGCGCTGCGCGGGCTGCAAGCAGCCCGCGGTTTTTCGTGCAGCTGTTGGAGTTGGTTGAAATCTTATTTTCAGTTGGGAGAATAGGTAACGTGCTAAAGACAGTATAAAAAAATAAAAACGTATACGGGATACGTATCTTGGATCAAATTTTGTTTGCAGTTTTGAGTTCCGCGGGGTGCTTTACCCCAGCATACAAAATTTCAGACCCCTTTGATGTTCCAGGAGGACGTTATGCACAAATAAAGTTAAAAAATTTAAAATCCAGACGCCATCTTGGATTCCAAAAAAAATGTCAGATTTGGATTCCGCGATTCAAAAAACCCTTGCATACTGAATTTCACTCAAATCGGACGCAGTCGACTATTGGCGGCCATCTTGGAAAATTAAAAAAAAAACGCTTATCGCTTGGTGGGAGTGGCTCGGCCTACAGCCTCGCCACGCAGCTCGGCCTGCGGCCTCGCAGAACTCTCAGCCTTCGGCCTTCGGCCTCAGGCTTCACTTAGTGACTTGGGGGGGGGGGGGGGGGGGGTTCTGGGGGAGGGGGGAGGTCAGGAGGGGCTCGGGCTTCGCCCTCGCCACGCAGCTCGGCCTACGGCCTCGCGAAAGAGGTCTGTTTTTGGCCTTTGGCCTCTGACTTCGCAAAGACACTTGAGGGGGGGGGGGGTTCTGGGGGAAGGGGAGAGGTCAGGAGAGGCTCGGGCGTCACCCTCGGAACGCAGCTCGGCCTGCGGCCTCGCTTTCCGCACGACCTACGGTCTCGCGGTACACACTCGGAAATTGTCCTTGTATGGCGGCCATCTTGGATTTTGAAAAAAATCAAAAAACAAATGACAGTCGTCAAATTGCTTACAACCCACTACATTTTGAAAAAAAAATCACGCCCCTGACCCCAACTGTTTTTGCAGGCCGTACCCCTTCCACATCAAAATCTGATGATCTTCAAAATGTCAGATTTTTCTGGTACTCACTGGAGCACCGTCTACACGACCATACATCAATCATTACCCCACCCACCCGGGAACAGGTCAAACAACTATGTCAATCAGTCAGTCAGTCAGTGGTAATGTAGGTTTATATATTATAACTAGCTTTTCGGGCGGTGCGCGGGCTGCAAGCAGCCCGCGGTTTTTCGTGCAGCTGTTGAAGTTGGTTGGAATCTTATTTCCAGTTAAGAGAGTAGGTAAGGTGCTAAAGTCAGTATAAAAAAATAAAAACGTATACGGGCCGCCATCTTGGAATCAAATTTTGTTTGCAGTTTTGAGTTCCGCGGGGTGCTTTACCCCAGCATACAAAATTTCAGACCCCTTCGATGTTCCAGTAGGACGTTATAAACGAATAAATTTAAAAAATTTAAAATCCAGACGCCATCTTGTATTCCAAAAAAAATGTCAGATTTGGATTCCTCGGCGTAAAAGACCTTTAAATTTTGAATTTCAGTCAAATCGGAAGCAGTCGAGTATTGGCGGCCATCTTGGAAAATTAAAAAAAAAACGCTCAGAGCTTGGTGGGAGTGGCTCGGCCTACGGCCTCGCCAAGCAGCTCGGCCTGCGGCCTCGCGGTACAGCTCAGCCTTCGGCCTTCGGCCTCAGGCTTCGCTTAGTGACTTGGGGGGGGGGGGGGTTCTGGGGGAGGGGGGAGGTCGGGAGGGGCTCGGGCTTCGCCCTCGCTACGCAGCTCGGCCTTCGGCCTCGCGGGTAGCTTAGTTTTCGGCCTTTGGCCTCAGGCTTCGCAAAGACACTTGAGGGGGGGGTTCTGGGGGGAGGGGGGAGGTCAGGAGAGGCTCGGGCGTCACCCTTGCCACGCAGCTCGGCCAGCATACAAAATTCCAGACCCCTTCGATGTTCCAGTAGGACGTTTTGAACGAATAAAGTTAAATTTCTAAAATCCAGACGCCATCTTGGATTCCAAAAAAAATGTCAGATTTGGATTCCGCGATTCAAAAAACCCTTGCATACTGAATTTCACTCAAATCGGACGCAGTCGACTACTGGCGGCCATCTCGGAAAATTAAAAAAAAAACGCTTATCGCTTGGTGGGAGTGGCTCGGCCTACGGCCTCGCCACGCAGCTCGGCCTGCGACCTCGCAGAACATCTCAGCCTTCGGCCTTCGGCCTCAGGCTTCGCTTAGTGACTTGGGGGGGGTTCTGGGGGAGGGGGGAGGTCAGAAGGGGCTCGGGCTTCGCCCTCGCCACGCAGCTCGGCCTACGGCCTCGCGAAAGAGGTCTGTTTTTGGCCTTTGGCCTCTGACTTCGCAAAGACACTTGAGGGGGGGGGGGTTCTGGGGGAAGGGGGGAGGTCAGGAGAGGCTCGGGCGTCACCCTCGGAACGCAGCTCGGCCTGCGGCCTCGCTTTCCGCTCGACCTACGGTCTCGCGGTACACACTCGGAAATTGTCCTTGTATGGCGGCCATCTTGGTTTTTGAAAAAAATCAAAAAACAAATGACATTCGTCAAATTGCTTACAACCCCCTACATTTTGAAAAAAAAATCACGCCCCTAACCCCAACCGTTTTTGCAGGCCGTACCCCTTCCACATCAAAATCTGATGATCTTCAAAATGTCAGATTTTTCTGGTACTCACTGGAGCACCCTCTACACGACCATACATCAATCATTACCCCACCCACTCGGTAACAGGTCAAACAACTATGTCAATCAGTCAGTCAGTCAGTGGTAATGTAGGTTTATATATTATAATATGTATACAAGAACTGCTCCTGAAAACAGCTCTAATAAAAAATTTGATGAAATGATGTAGGTACGAATATATATTTATTTATATAGAAGATTTCAGAATCAAAAAATCGATCTAGCTAGGTTTAATTTTCAGAGAACTTTTTTTTTAATGATTATGAAGAAAGAGAGAGAGAGAGAACGAATATGTGAATTGTATCTATACTGTAATGCATTGCAAGTGCACACATGAAGTACGAATTCGCTTCTGTGCGCTTGATTGGAAGGCACAGGTGTTTAAGAGGTCGAAATCGCTTACTGATGTATTTGTCGCAGTTGAATGGATAATCCGCTAATTCACTAAACCTCTAGCTGTTTGGCATTACAGCTCGGGTAGCTAAACTAGAGGTTTAGTGAATAAGAGTTTGATACCATCCAACCGCGACATATTCATTATATGTGCCACAGCCACGGGTTACAAATATATTCGGTCTATAATTAGATGTAGCCAACGGTAGGCTCAAGTTAGGACCATTACGGAGTCTGAGTAAGTTTATGCTAATATTTAGCTTAAGTAACTATTAATTCAGAGCAAGATACTCGTATTAAACCATTTGAAATTTTGATGATGTAACATGCCTCAGTTATGTCACGTCGTCGCATAACTGTAATGGCAGCATATTGTGTTTTTCACAACGTTCTACATAGTCCCTAGATCTTACTTTTGCTTTATAATCTAGAAAGCCTAAAAACTTTTTTGTACGTTTTCTATGCACCTAATACGAGTACTACTGACAGTTCCATACTTGTGACGAAAATTAAAAATGACTTCTTACGTACGCTCAATACAAGTTTAAAGATCGCAAATTGACAGTGAAAGACGGACGGACAGACAAGTGAGTGATCCTATAAGGGTTCAATTTTTACCTTTAGAGGCGAAAACCGGGCACTTTTGGCAAATGTGCGTAGTAAAGCTTAACGTTCTCACTTTAAACTGTAAACAGTAGTTCATAAAATACTTTGAAGAGTTATCTAGGGCTTGGTAGTACCAAAATTTTAAATGATGTCTCCGTTTTGTCGAAATAATTTATTTTAAAATGGAGGCAGCACTGGACCCCGGAAAATTCAGGTACGGTACCTTAAGTAGGCATTTGGCTATTTTGATAAGCTAAGTGTTGGATCTATAACTTGGCCGACCTATCACATAAAGTACGCAGAATAAAATATAATAATTTGTATGTATATATTCATCATAGAACAACTCACTATTTTAATCTAAACTCCAACTACGGTTACCGCGATTCCCAAAACTTTACCAAACTAATGCTTAAAATCATAAGCGCCTAATATTTCGATCAGTATCGTGGCAGTTGGAGGCCATATTAGTTCGGCTATAGATAGGGTAAGTTAATCTCATTTAGCTAATAAACCGACCCCGAACTGCCGACCCGAATACATCGTGAGTCAATAAGGACGTATAGACTATGATTTAGACACTATAGGGCAGTTGCCTGCTGCTGCATTTAGGATAGATAAAATAATATACGATTACCTACTCATGGTATAATAATATACTCCGCCTGGTATTCTCTTCCCGTTCCGTGTACCTATATAAGTACACGGAACGGGAAGGGCGTATGACGACGGAATACCAGGCGGAGTATGTTATTTTATATTATAATTAAATTTTTGACAAAAAAAAACAACCGACTTTTTTTAGGAGTATCTTCCATATCTCCGTTCTTCATCATATCTTCACCAAATTAAAATGGGACCAACTTGGTAGTGAAGGCTTTCAAATAAATAAAGAATCATTAAAATCGGTTCACAATTGGCGAAGATATCGCGTTACAAACATACATAAAAAAAATATTTCCTTTTATGAAGTCGGTTAAAAATAGACTTTTTTTTAGATATATATCTAGAAAAAGTCTATTTTAATATAAACAATATATAATTTTGAAGAAACTCATAGTATGTATAATATTACACAGTTTTTTTGACAGTCATGTGCCAAACTCCACCGTGGCTGAGCGGGGTTTTGTGTGTAGTAGTTGTGTAGTCTTTGCACCTTTACATTAAAAAAGATGAGATAATATATTTACTAGTAGTTAGTTGTGGTAGAGCCACGCTACGGCAAAACTCAGTTTTGCTAGTAGTATGAATGGGCCGGCTCTTCCGGGGAAGTACCACACTCTCACAGAAAATCGACGTCTGAGTAGTAGCTTCACCGCTTCTATGCTTCCTTCGGTGAGTAAGAGAGCCGGAGCCCCCCCCTCCCCCTCCCCCCTCTGGGGAGGGCCCTGAAAGACCGGTAACGCTTTTGTTACACCCCTGGTGTTACAGTTGTCCATGGGCAGCGGTGATCACTTAACATCAGGTGACCCCCTTGTTCGTTTGTCGTCCTATGACATAAAAAAAATTGTCATAACGAAATCCTTTAGTTGTTAAAAGATTGTAAATCTCCGCTCAACATCGGTTGTGCCTAGCCCTTAAGGTTTTTATCTTGTGGCACACATAACTATAACAACTGAGAGATAAGGAAAGGCGAAATAATATGGAAGGAGCATGCAGCAGGGGCTCACAACATCAAACACAGGATTAAGTAATGAATAACCTTCTATGAAAAGTGATTTTTTAGGGTTTCGAAAGTATCAGGGACTGATCAAAGGTTACTTGTTTCTCCATACCACTCAGTATAACTTTATTTTGCTTTATGTTTTCTACATCTGATCTTGGCTTTATAATATATGGCCTTTAGTTGCCAACGTAGTCGGCGTATCTTGAGACACAAAGGCCTCCTCCAGCTCCTTTTAAGCTTCACTAAATTTTGCTGTTCTCTGCCATAGTGGGCCCCAATATTTTTTAAGTCGTCAGTTTTATATGGTCTGACGACATATATATCATTTAAGTAACATCAAAGGGGCCTGGATAAAACTCTGAGAAATGGACCACACTGCATAACATCAAAAGAGGAATTACCACCAGGACGCGATCTACCCTGGCCTGCTTGGAAGTTGCTCAATAGACTGCGAACTCCAGCAAGTTGCTGTGGAGATCTTTTGTCCAGGTGGAAAATAAATAATTACTCACAAAATTAATGTGAGTGTGGCTCCTCCGCACACAATATATCCCACCTACTTTCTTGTCCAGGGTGCCCATACCTGTAGTTTCGAGGATTTATTTGCGGCTACTGAGGACGCCGTCGAAATCCTAAGTAATTTGAATGACCGAAAATTGGAGAAATACTGTTTACCAAATGCAAGAACGGTAACCCCATACAAGTAATCCATTTTTTACGATTATTATAAATGTTGTAGATATTAGAATAAACTAGATCAGAACGGTTGGATTTTTTTTTAATTTTATAAACCTTGTATTTTATTTATATTTAAACATCATTTTTTAGATTAAATTGAACAAAATCATATAGGATCAAAACTTTAACTTACTTTCCCATTATCAATTAATACCAAAATTGGCTAATTTCGTCAAGTTTCAGGCATGAAAAACAGTTATCGCCAGAAACAATAATTTTACGAAACGCCTAAGTATGTCCGGGGGGCACAAACAAACAGTAACTATCTAACAACTATTTTCCCGGCGTAGTTTACGTACACAAGTCTTAAAACTACTATGTGAAAAATGGGGTTTTTGTCCTTTTAAAATATTAGTCTTATCTTTATTAATGGCAAGCATAAAAGTTAAATACTTATGCGACAGTTTCATGTTTTTACTAAGTCATGTAAAAACTACTGAATGAAGTCAGTATGTCATTTCATTTGTACTGAAATTGAGACAGGTAATTAACTAACTGACACGTAATAAGGAATAAATTATGATATACTTAATCCTTAAGTAATAAGTCATAATATGCTGTAATGAGCAAAAATATCTCACTATCAAAGTGTTTATATCAAATCTATTTATAAGTTTAATATCTTAATTTCACACTGCGTTTAGGAGACACTCGATCCTTCGCTCCAAGGAATTCCTATAATTACTCACTAAATAACTTAACATTCCGAAACCGATGGAACAGTCGAGTTAGTGTAATTGAATTTGGAGTAGGCTGTAGGTAACGCAAATTAGTTGACGTGTTCTACTCGTAATGGCGTTGTTGAGCGGTGTTCGCGGGAACTAATTAATGCTATGTGGCGATATGTTGATGTGTGTCTCAACTCTCACCAATCTAACCACACGAGGTGAAGTGATGGGTGGCTAAAGTTTGAGTACACTAGCAAAGTTGTGTTGTGTTCGATATGACGTCAAAGGCCACTCTCTTCCATCGCACGTCACGCCATTGACTGAGTGAGCATACCTCATTCATGATGATGAATGATGAATGATCATCATTAACCAAAAGTGCTCATCATCTCATGATGATGAGTTTCTTCACTCAGTCACTTTTGGTTCCAAGTTGTGATGACACTTTGGAACCAAAAGTGTTACAGTACGGTTTTATACAATATTTTTCTTACTAATTTCGTTGCGTGGTGTTCGTTTAAAACTAAATAATGTAGCGATGTGTTGATATGGGTCTAACTAGGTCTAACCACACGAGGTGACGTGATGGGTGTCTAAAGATTGTGTGCACTAGCACAGTTGTGCCCTTTGATACGTATATTTTTACAGATTAACTATAAGGCCTTTATCGCAAGAACCCAAAGGTAACTCAGCTAAGCTAAGGTAGCTCAGCAAAAAGGTGTAAAACTGTGCTACAGCACTGCCGTACCACATAACCATAAATTACAATTTATGGTTATGTGGTACGGCAGCACCTAGCAAATTCTTTACATAAGTTAGACGGATTATATAGCCGTGTAGTTTCCGGCCTAGTAGGTATAGGACCACTCCATCTCCATGGGTACATATACATACCCATGGTATTTACATTTTCACACAGATTATTTAACATAACAGCAGTATACATTGGACCCTTCCTTAGGATTGAAATCGTTTGAACTATTCATAGAGTAAGTAATTATAAAACAACTATTATAGTATGACCTACAATACTTTCCTTTGTCTTTGACTATTTGCTTCACTTCGTCGACTCATGGCAAGAAAAGCACAGTCAGTAAAACAGGGGTATTAACATAAAACCGACCGAGATTGGACCCCCTCAGCCGTGAACCGACGTTCTGATGGTTTCACGAAGCCTTTCATTTATCTGCCGACGGTACGTGGAACGGAACGTTACTGTAATCTTTCCCTTTGTGTAGTTTTATCACTGCAGAATATTTTTTCTCGTAAAAATTGGATTTTTGATTGCGAGGTGTTTTTGTTACCGTTTTGGATTCAACGTTGAAATTTAAACGTTGTGAGGAAAAGGGATTGAAAATGTAGTATATTATAGTGAAATCGTCGGAGGAAACTTTTCATGATATCTTTTAACATTTTTAATTTTTACTTTGGGCGATATAAAATAAGGATAACATTTGTCAAAATTGATGAATGTACAGACAGATTGTGTGCGATGCCGTGGCGATACCACAGCTTCGTTCAACACCTAAGTACTTGTAATTCCCTATATGTAGAGTCCCAATGTTTCTTAGTTTATTTGACAACTAGGATCGTGTAAAGTTATATTTAACTAGCAGTCCACCCCGGCTTCGCCCGTGGTACACACATAGCCTATGACACTCGGGAGTAGTGTAGCTTTCCAACGGTGAAAGAATTTATTAAATCGGCACAGTACTTTTTGAGCCTATTCATTACAAACATACATACATACAAAAATAGGTACAAATCTTTCCTCTTTATAATATTAGTGTAGATAGTGTAGATAAAACCTCCATACGATTACCTTTTTACTTAGAAAAAACATCCGTGTATGTTAGGCAAATTACCGGCTTTAGGGGGACTATATAAATTATCCGATAATAGTTACCTGAATTCTGAATACCTCCACGTGAGTATGTGAGGCACGCCGCGTGACGGCGTGTCTGAAGAGATATGCCGATATTTGGCAGCCATTATTCCTTGGCACGTACCGTGTGCGAAGTTCCGCTTTTACTCGATTTTTTACCTCTTTTTGGCTTTTAGGTGTGCTATGCAAATGACGGCTAGTCAAAAAAGATCGAGTAATTGCTCTTACAAAATGGATCATCTTTTGCATTTTGAGGCTTGCCTTTTTCAGCTGAAAGAGTAGAATAATATGTGGTGTAACATTCCTATTTAGAGTCAAAGAGCTATTAGGTATGTAAAACTAGAGGAGACACCACATCTGACTTTTTGTTCCGTTCAATCCACTAGATGACAAGAAGTCAACTCTCTCAAGAAACAACAAGACTCTTTATTTTCAAACGTCAAATAAACATTTTCTATGGGATTTGTAGGAAATACAAAACCGTGACGTCATAGATTTTTCGAGTCAAATAGCGCTCTTAATATCAGTTTTTTGCATTAATAAGTCTAAAATCATGTTGAAAATGGATATGATCAATGACAAGTGAAACTATTTTGTGACGTTTTATTCTCTTAACAGTAACAAATAATTTATTTTTGACCCAGTCATCTACCCAACTGTAGCTATCTCAAAAAACTTCTCTTATACGCCTAGTACTTTCGACAGTTTATAAGCGAAAATCCTACGAAAACATGGTAAACGTAATTTAAAATGCCTTAGTGTGTGTTACAATAAGTAAGAATAATTCAAGAAACACGGCAAAGTGTAAAGAAATAACTTTTCATCGGAAAGTAACCAGATTTAATTGTTTGAAAATTAAATACTTATGATAATATTCACGCGGTCATATTAAAAAATAGAACAGGGGTAAATGTTTGAGATAGCCAGTCTATATTTTCTATGTCCATGTTTAGAGTCGACGATTTTTGTGATAAAAGTCTTCCTTTGGTACCTACAAACTTTCGCCGGCACGTACCGTGTGCGAAACTCCGCTTTTAGCCGATTTTTACTTCTCTCTGGCTTTTAGGTGTGCTAATCGTACGTAGTTGTCAAAAGAGATCACAAAATGGATAATCCGGTTTTTATTCTGAGGCTTGCATATTGCAGGTGTAGGAGTAAATTCTGACATAAGTACTCAAACGTAGAGTAGTTTTTTCGGCGCTTCATCTTGGCATCGGTTGTTCCAAAACGCCAGTTATATTTATTTAAGTATTTATTAAAATCTTTATTGACCACAATGGTAAAAAAGGTGAACTTAACGCTAATGCAGTCTCATTAATTAATGCTAATGTTATAGTTGGTTGCTCGTTTTTTAAAAATAATATAATTAAATAATTATTGTCTATTTATACTGAGGTGGAAAAGTAACTGGGAAGGCCAAGTTTGTAAATAATTATTTGATATTTTGATTGATTTGACAACTCTTCATTCAAATTTCCATGCTGGTCATCATCATCATCTGAGCGTATTCCCGGTTACATCCTCAGCGGTAACGCTCCAGAGCCCGGGGTTCGCTACCTAACCTAGGTGATTTGACGAGGTTACTGGTTTTACGCGGAGCGACTGCCGTTTGACCTCCGCAAAAGACCTCCCAAAACCAAAATCAAACTTCCTTGTTGGTCTAATGGGGAGAAAGACACTGCAACTTTTCTCGCGCAGATCGTTAAAGTCGATTGAGGGAATGGGCAAAAATGTGAATCATGTTAGTAGGCGATGCGGCTAGCAACCCATCACTATTTTTTGACTCCTTTTTCTTCTCGCTCACCATCACACTAAAACGTGGCCTTTGGATCTTGCGGACCTGGGTTCTTTCTGCTTAGAGCCGCAAGACCTAAAATGCTCTGTCTGCCCCACTAGGGACAAAGACATGATATGTATATTGACGACTTTCTTCATGGTGTAAGTTTCTAAATAATTATTTGATATTTTGATAGTTTATTTCACAGTGTAAAAGTAAATAAGCTATTGTTATTAAAACAAGATAATTCAGAACATAAGTAACAATAACAACGAAATAATTATTTAATCTAAATTAAAACTAGATAAAAATAATTAAAACTAATTAAAAACTAGAGCTTAAAAACTAAATATATTATATAAAATACAAATTTAAAGATATATTTATATTTTGATTGATTTCTTTTTTTTGTAAATCTAGATAGGAAGGTTTGAAATTTTGTACACATACAAACATAGTGAGTTCGATGGCAACATTGAATAACGTGGTTCTCACTTATGTTCAACGGCTCTTCGACTTGACAATGGGCTATTTTTAGCAATAAGCGATTGAGTTAAGACCGACCTTGTTAAAAACTCTCTAGGGTTGTGACAGGCTCCGTCTAAAACCTCAGAAGCGAAATAAATGTTACTATGGTGTAAATTAAAGAAAGTAAGGAAATCACAATTTACTGATCAACCTGTGTGATTTGATATCTAAAGGTATACTTATTTGTTTTTACATGCCCCAAGCTGGACCTTCGCTCTGAATTATTTTCTATTACTATTACTAAAATATCATTTTTTTTATCCTCTCTATACAAGATTTGAACATGTGTAGCATAAAAACTTAATAAGGCTCTAGACGACTCGGTACCTATAATAAAAATGGCATTTACGAAATAACTCATTCTCATAAGTATAATTTTTCGATAGTTGTCTGAAAATCATAATAAGCAAATAAAATTTTATCTCTTAATTTTCGTTTGTAATTTATAAGTTTTATAATATTACCAGTATTGGTAAGTTTTATGTCATTTCACAGCGAAAACAGCAACGCTCATGTTATAAGTACCTTGGTAATAAAGATGTGACTTTAGACTTTACCTCGTTTTTTTCGGTTTACATGTAATAGAAACCAATTCAAATTGGGCATTTGACTGCGTTTGTTTTTTAACAATATTTTATATGAAACAATAAAAAGAAGTATTGTTCTAAAAACAACAAAAAAATGGTTGATAAATAAAGCAGCAATTAGCATTTCTTATATTGGTATGAAAAAATGTAGGGGTGTGGTGGGGCGACATCACTCTATCTCTTTCGTACGCGCAAAACCTAATGGAGTGAACTCACATACTAGTACGTGCAAATCTTTTTCTGTAGCTTGACAGTTTTTCTTTCTTTTCACAATTTGTTTCTGTTTTTAGTATGAATAATAATAAAAAAATGTCAAGAACCATGTTCTGTTATCTGTTATCTTTTTAATTTGTGAACGGTATTTTTCGGTGCTCGTTCTAATTGGAGTCGCATCACAAAACAGCCGGTGGGCACCGGAAATGGAGGAAATTGGAAGATGCCTCGCGCATTTTAATTTCAAGATGGCGATCACGTCGAGTCTAACAATCACTCGCTCCAAGAGCTTCACTCAAAGCTTGATACCCAAATTAAATATTTTTATTAAAATAAGTATTAATATAGGGACCAACAATAAAGGTTGATATTTAGATTTGCAAAATATTTTTAAAGTGAGTGCTCAAAATTGGATTAAAATTTGGAAAGACTGAGTTAGGCTTGATTAGTAAAAATTTGAAGAAACTGGCAGTCAATGATTCAAGAGCATAAACTGTAAAAAGTAAAATTAAAACTGGCAGTTAATAACGATATAAAGAGCAATCACTAAAAAGTAAAATTAAAACGAATGAGTTATAATACCTATCCAATTTTGAAATTGGAATTTGGAATATCAAAAGTTTTGTGTCTCGGGGGGCGTTTGGCGGCACAATAAGTGCGCGTGTGGTTGCGGCGACGCTTACCGCGGCGCGCTCGTGCGCCGCGCACGGCGCCGCCAAGCTGGGCGAGCACGCGGCTATGCTGGCGGTCGCCATATGCTGCATACTGGTGCTGCTGCTGGTCTTCATCATACTGATCATCGTGGTCGGCCAGGACATGGAGGCGAAGGGCGGATCCTAGCGGAGAAGAGGTAAGGTAGTTTTTATCATAAAATAAAACTTTCGTAGTATAGTAACTTTCGCGATTTATTGGCAATGGCTGAAAATCCATTTGGTGATTTTTTTTTCTCCTTAATTTCAAATGGACGACTTGCACAGAAGTTAATTCTGATATTTTCCAGCCCCAATCTAAATGAACATGAGAGGTATCATTTCAAGCTACTGACTTTATTCTTAATCAGTAGCACTGGCAGGTAACAATAAGTAACGTGGCCGTGGCCGGTGTCCTCCGGTAACGGGTGGTGACATTCAAATGGGAGATTTTGGGTATGCATTTGTCGACTGATATTTTTGGTTTTAGATATATGTAGTTATATGACAGAATATTGTATTTTTTATTTCGCTTATGTAACGTGGTAATAAACTAACGCAAAACCTCTCGATGGCTCGATGGCACCTCAGCCCATGATACTGAACAACTTTTGTTCTACAAAATTTCATACAAACTGATTAGCTGATCGAGTCAATTTGTATGAAAATCCGATTTTTTTTGGGTTTCGTGTTTGTAGAACAAAAGTTGTTCAGTTTCATGGGCTGAGCTACCATCTGAGAGGCTTTGCGTTAGTTCATTAACACATTGTAGAGTAATTCCCTTGAGTATTATTTACTAGGTTCAAATATATAAGGTCCGTATATATCGAGTAGGTATATGTGCAAGATGCAGATAGGTGGGCTTATTTGCCAACATCCCTACATTGATCCAATAGGAAAAGATTGAGGAGCTGGGTGGCTCGCTAGGGTATATAAAAAATAGAAAAACTTTATATTAACTAATTCAGTCCGTTTTAAGTAGGTTGACAGTATTTACACATGGTATAAAAGATTATATTAAATAAATTGACAACTAGTCAACATCGCTAACGACGTAGTCCTGAAGCGTTCATAATTGGACACCCTCGAAACAAACGAGCGTCACATTTCCAATTATTGATGTCTCTAATTGATGCCGGGAATCGATATCACGGTATGAACACGTATGATTTAGGTAGTTCACCTGCAAGTACATTAGGTTACTTTTGTAACTTCTTCTTCGTCTAAGCGCATTCCCGGTTGCATCCTCAGCTGTGCCGCTTCGGAGCCCGGAGTGCGCGTTCCCGCTTTTTCTTCTCCAAATGTAACATGCATGTCAATGGTCAACCAAGGATGCCAAATACCTTGCAAAAAGAAGAAATAGCCGTAACACTATAAATGATTTGGCTATAGTTTTACAACCGGCCGCCTGCCTGACGTCAACCCTCTTTGGGAATGTACTTGTGCGAAAAGTTTTACAACCGGCCGCCGCCCGACGTTAACCCTCTTTGGGAATGCAATTGTAGCACGAGATTTTGTGCTTAGTCCTTTAGTCGCCTCTTACGACATCCACAGGAAGTGATGGAGTGGTCCTATTCTAACCCGAAACCACACGGGTACCTAACAAAAGTAACATTAGGTTACTTTTGCAACACCGGCAACATTTTTGGAGCAAGTTCAGTGCGTAATACTAGAAGTTGCGAGTTTTCATAATTAAAAGTAAATAATTGTTAACTGCAAAATACGCAATTTACAATTGATTAATTGAGCAAGGTTGCTGAAAAACGTTGAATTGAGATCGAATCTGTCATTTTGGAAATCTATGGGGGGGGGGGGGGGCTGTGTCCAGCAAAAGAATTAATTCACCATCATTGCAAAAAAAAAAATCGGCAATGGAACACAATATAGGTACTTATCTGTTATTTAGACGCCACCTTTGTTATCTATTTACTTTTTCTAAGGGTGCTTTAGCATTCAGTCTACCTATAGTAACTTTTGGCTTAATAAAGTTTTTATCATCATCATCAGGTCTTTTTTAGTCTATACGACACGAGCATGACCCTCTCTGTACTTCCAGAGCCATTCTTAGCCAGAGTAGTTAGAGGATTTGGCCTAAAATATCCACGGGTTGTAAAATGGAGAGGTCACATTGATTTTTATAAGCTTTGTTTAGCTTGTATTTCCTATGTCACGTTCTATGACATCTACGGGAAGACTTGGAGTGGTCCTGTTCTACTCTGCCGGGAACTACACAGTAATGCCGGGACCCACACAGCAAAATAAAGTTTGAAATAAAATAAAAATAGCCTAACAAAAATATATTAAATTATATGCAAAGGCCATTACTGTGTAATTGGTGTCTATAATTAATGCACAGAATCGATATCACAGAATGATTGATGGTAGGTACTACATTGTGTTTTGGTAGTACACCTGAAAGTTGAAAGGTCAACGCTTGTTTACATTTGTGTGTTCTTCCTTATCACCGTTTGATCATGTCACTGTTTATTCATATCATAACTAAATAAAGCCTTAACATAGCAATATAAATAAACATAAAATATAATCAATAGCCATCTGGAACTTATTTAAATGCTTAACTTTTACCTCTTCTATTCTTTGTTGAAATTCACCACGGATCTAGGTGCTTTTATCTTAAATAAGATGTATAAAATCACAGATATATAAAACCAAAGACTGTCTTCTAAAGACATCCGTCGTGTTATAAAACGTTATATTGTTTTTAAACCACTATCCGCTCAAAACAAAAAGATATACAATAGTGGCTCTGTGAGCTGTAAACCCCCAACCCGTCTTAATAAGGGTAACACAAAAAGTTTTATGACATATTTAATTTTTTTTCAAAATGGCTGAATTATGATTTTCTTAAAGTTTTAAAGCCCAATATCTCCACCGTTTTTAAAAATTTCCAAAAACTGAATCGAAAAAATTCTATATAATTAACGACTCTGCTTATAAAATTTCACGAGAATCGGTTAATAAATGCGACCTGTAGGCGAGAACAAACCGACAGACCGACAGACTGACGGACAAAAGCGTTTTATAAATCTCTAAACTAAGACGCTCCGGTCGCTCGGTCAACTAATACACAATATAACACCTTTTTGTTATCGTCTACTTTATTTGGGTGAATAATGGTTTAGACCCTGTCCTAAAGTTTTTCTACGTTTTTTAACAAGACGGATATTGTTGACGGATGTTTTATTTGATGGTATAAACAATCAACCAAGTTGGCGGCGGGATTAAACAAGTTGTGTTATTTGCTAAGTTCCCGACCACAGTCCCTTGGGAGCATCTGCACCGAACGCGGCCACATTTTTTAATCCCGATCTATTCTTCTTATGAGATTAACTATAAACAGTTCTGGGATACCGTTATGCTCAAAAAAGTATAAAAATTTGGAAAAGATTTAACAAGAAAAATATATGTTTAATGGAAATTTATGGCACTAGACATCTAATCAGTGTGTCGTGAATTCTTTAGTTGTTAAGTTTATTGACTAAGCGTCCAAACGAACATCAGTGTGTCGTTTTAGAATTCTTTCGATGTTCAGTTCATCGATCGAGTGTATTTCGCTAACGGGTATCGGACTCCTCTAACTAACGATATAGTTTTCGTCAGTAATGTTTGTTTTTGTGTGCGTAAGTGATCAACACTGATAACAGCCGGGACCTACGATTTAACGTACCTGCCGAGGCAAGGAGGAGTTGAGAAATATTTATGCTACTTGTCATGAACCATGCGGAGTTGTTTTGTTTGCGAAAACGCTAGTACTGCGGGCCACAGGGCCACTGAACTCTTCAATGTCATGAATGAAGGCGGCCAACACAAACCCTGGAAAGCACGTGTTGCTCTTTGGTTTTTATTTCTTTCTATATATATATATATATATATCTATCTATATAAAAATAAATTTTATTGCTGTTCGTTTGTCTCGCTAAAACTTGAGAACGGCTGGGCTGATTTTGGTTTTGAAATGTTTGTCGTAGTCCAGGAAAGGCTTAAACGGTGAGAAAATATGGAAAAACCGGAATCCCGGAACGGGAACGGGCGAAACGAAGTTCGCCGGGTCAGCTAGTACAAAATAAAGATTTACTTAATATAGCTATAGATTTTACATGAACTAATAGCTATACATATACTTAGAGTTAATCGTAAGTCTAACGCAAAACACACGCAACTACCAACACGTTTGAAACTCCGGACACTTAATGAATTTCAGTTTACTAACTGGGTACGAAGACGGTCGTCTAACTATCAAACAAGCAAAGTTGTGCCCCCTGTCCTAGTATTGATTAGTCTGGATAGATTTCCCAGAGCGGTACATAGCACCCCAGGCCAGGGGCAAAATCTAAATATGACCCGCCATGTGTCATCTAAATATAGGTGACAGCTGAAAATCAGCGGTTGCTTCTTGCGGGGAACATTGTGCTGAGCTGTAGTGATAACCTGTTTGTGCTTCTGTGGCATACATACTACATGTTATTAGCCTAAGTATTGTTTTTTTGTTACTATTACTTGTATATTTTCTTATTTTATGTATTTTTTCTCATTCCTGTTTTGTATACGCTTGCACCCCATTTATCGCCTTCTCTTATACGTCCCAAAGGTATTCTCTGGTAGACAGCGCTTAGCGTTAAGATTATACCTATTGTACATTCATTTTATAGTGCAATAAATTAAATAAATAAAAAAAACAAGTATTGACTATGGGACCCTACACTGCGCGTAGCCCGAAATTTACTTGGCCGGTTATTATTTTTGCATAATTTAGATAGTTACCCAGTAGAGTTGTTGGATAAACTTTTATCACTTCTATATTGCATCTAACTGCAAAAAGGCGATTTGACAAAGGTATTTTCTGGTAGACAGCGCTTAGCGTTAAGATTATACCTATTGTACATTAATTTTATAGTGCAATAAATTAAATAAATAAATATATTGTATAATGTGTGTGATAGTTGTATATAAAATCTAATAATCTCCTTCCCTTGTTTCCACTTAGTTTCTTTATTTTGTCCTGTTTTCTTTGTGTAAGTTGTATGTATTTAAGTATTAGGTGTATGTATGTTTATTATAATTATTGTATATAGGTATGTTTATTATATTGACCACCCCGCACTACCTAATTTCCCGTATTTTTTTTCTATTTAAACGAGGTTGCCTGGAAGAAATTGCTTAGCGATAAGGCAGCCTTTTGCGCATTTCCTAGTTTTTAAGATAATTATGTCCTGTTTTTTACTTTTGTGCAATAAAGGGTATTGTATCGTATTGTATTAAATGATTTATCTATATGCCTATCTTTTCCTATTGAAACAAAATTGGGACTTTGAAAATAAATTAACATGAAAACTTTAGTCGGGGGGATTTTTTAATTTGCCTAGCTAAAAAACTTGTCTATGGATCAATCCTTCACCATCTGTTCGCCACACACATACCTCGTTTGAATTCCGGAAATGGAAGCTGTCCCGGATTGCTCGACATGCTTCACTTCCGGCGAACTTTTGACACGCCATTGTTGGATCGCAGAGTAACTTTATTTGTAGACAGTGGCCATTGTACCAGGCCTGTGTCACTCCCCGTTTAGGTATCGAAAATATACCTACATTATTACTATGCGCGCAGGGGGCGCCTCGGGATGGTAAATTTAGTTATACGAATCGTTTGTCCAGAGTAATAAGAATGAAATTGGCTTGCAATGGATGTCTAGGTAGGTATCTAAACGAAAAGGTGCTGAGTTCTAACGTGAGCTAAATTAAACCATGTCGCTAACCACATTGACTAGATATTTCTTTGCTGAGTGAGACTTCTGTACGTGAGTATGAGTACTGGTTCTTATTCTGTGATTGTACCCTTGAGATTGTACACAAAGATCCTAAAATGGCGGCCATTTACTGGCAAGCGCAGCGTAATATATGCACCGACTAGGTGCCACCTACCTAGCCCACCTACGGTAGGTGGTCGATCAACCTGACCAAGGGGAGAGAAGGAAAGACTAAGGAGAGCATTTAGGTATAGACCAAATACAAGATAAAAAAAGAATTATCAAAATCCGTTTACAATTGGCGAAGATATCGCGTAACAAACATACATAAAAAAAAAGTCATACAGTCGAATTGATAACCTCCTCCTTTTTTGAAGTCGGTTAAAAAAATTAAAGTGTTGTCATATAGTGAGGTCAAGTGGATGGGTGTAACAAAGTTTATTTTTAAAAGAATGAAGAATAAAAGTTCCTAAATTTTAATGATGGCGTTACACAACATTATACACGTGCAACCTGTGAAGCAATTATACCAAAAAAGCCTACAATGCTCTGCGTGTACAGTACAACAACAGCTTCAGGAGTCTGTTGGGACTGCACTGGCGCTGCAGTGCCTCAGGGATGTTTGCAGATCACAGCACAGACATCTTCCAGGCCGTGCTTCGCAAACGAGTTGCATCCTTGTGGTCACAGGTAAGGAGCAGTACCAACACACTCTTGAAGGTGGTGTCGGAAGGAGTGGACAGTCCAATATTGGAACATTGGACGTCCTTACATGTGTCAAATAACCCACATTTTAAGTTTTACTAACATAGTTATATAATTTTTCTACTAACACAATATGGACCTGTATCTATGTGCAGTCTGAAATAAACTATTTCATTCATTCATTTATTCATACACAAACGCGGGGCTTACGCGACGTGTTCGTTCAGTCTCTCTCTGTCACAAACTCGACGTGCGACAGTACACGTACACACATCACGGGACGGATTCTGTTATCTATTTTGCAAGTTTGTGACAGATATAGCCTGAACAGGTCGCGTTCGCCCGCTTAACGTAACTGACCCCCTAAGCAGTGGCGGATTTGCCCTAAGGCCTAGAAGGCCCGGGCCTACGGCGGCCAGATATGAAGGGCGGAAAATCGTGCCAAAAAAAAATTTTTTTTGGAAAGATTTGCATTGACACGAAGATTTAATAAATGATTTTGCTGTGCTTAAGTGAAGACGAGTTTTGTAACACATTGTAAAACATTTATTAATAAACACAACCTAAAACCGTTTTAAATGTTTTATTTAAATGTTCAATCATCCCTCAGGCGTCGGAAAATATTATAAACTAGCAGCTTTTAGTTAACGTTTACCAATTTTCTGAATCAATTAAAAGTGCCCCATTTTTGTGGCCACTTTAAACGGATCATAAAGTAAGTTCATTAATTGTGTATCTAGTCTATATGATGGGTGCTGAGGCCTAGAGCGGCTAGGACTGCAAATCCGCCACTGCCCCTAAGTAATCTGAAATCTTCGCTAGCTTGTTCAAAAATAAGCAACTACGAGAAACACATGTGAACTATATTAGCTAAAAATACTTTTAAACTATCGCGTTGCATTATTATTAAATTAATGCATACGGGAATTAACGCGAAACGTACCTTTTATTTATTTATTTTGCTGACGTTTCATTCGGGTTTCACCGAACGTGGTCAGTCAAGCTGGGACCACGTTCGGTGAAACCCGAATGAAACGTCAGCAAATTAAATAAATAAAAGGTACGTTTCGCGTTAATTCCCGTATGCATTAATTTAATTATATTAGCTAAAAAGCTAAAACTCCGCTATGTATGCTTTCCTATCCATGGCCTCAATAAATCACTTCCAAAAACGATTGGAAGCGCACCACGTTAATAAAAACCATTACACGTCATTAACTGGTCATAAATTTTAAAACCACCCTTTACGCACTCCCGAAATAACCGAGTAGTACAAAAGATAGGTACCTGAAATATTCATAAGTCGGATAAGCGGCTTTGCCCACAAAGAGGGGTCCATACATTGCCAGCGCAATACCACGCACACAAACTACTAAGGGCTATAGATGCGATCCTTTATGTGATTCTTCATCAAGCTTAGAGGTCAAAACTATAAAATAACTGTGCGAACGAATCCGATCACAGTTTTTTTAAGACTTGACTTAAATGTTTCTTGAATGACAATATCACTAGTGGTTCACCCTCCACTCCCCCTTCACCCCCTTTTAGATTTTTTTTACAACATCTTATGTACCTCCAGAATAAAGTTCTTAGTGTGCCTCTCAAATTTGATTTAAATCCGCCAATAAATACCGCTACAGCAAAGTTCCCCCCTCTTCCCCTATTACTCCCAAAAAAAAATCGTAATCGTCTAGAAAATTTAAATAAATACCGTGTGCCAATTTTCGTCAAAATCTTTTTGGCAAATCTCGAAATTGAGACGCTTATTTACTCGCTCGGTTAATAGATCTGGATTCAACTGTAACGCGTTTGTTGTAATACGGACTTATGGTTGGATTTCTATTTGCTTCATTGCCACCGCTGTTAGACAATTAAGCAGAAAATCGCCACAGACAAACATTTTGCATGACTCCAAAAAGTAAAGATTGTTTTACGTCTGTAACTTTTTTATTTTGTAGCATAGATTTGTGGTTGCGCCGCTTCATAAAACATTACCGATTTTCGAATCACTCGGCTCCGTTTTGTGTGAAAGTTTTGGTTTATTTGAAGAAAGGGTCGATAACAACTAGCATCTTGTTTGTATTAAAGATTTAATACTCTTATAATATAAGTATGATTTATTACAAAAGGGCCATAGAAATAGAAAGGGGTCTAGATGTACTTTAGATATAGGTTTTCATGATGAATTCAAAGAAACTGCGGGATGGAAAGTTACTAAGAGCACATTTTTCAATTAGAAAAAAAAAAAAAATAATTAAGTTTTAATCCAATAATTAAATGTTCCAAAGATGATGTTAAAATAACCGGAAGATAGAGTTATGAGCAGAGATTTGCTTTTAAAAAAGGAAGTAAAGCGAAACAAAGTTGGTCTCTGAATATTCGAGACCGAACCTCGACGTATTCAAAGCCTTCCATTATACATGAACTCTATAACAGCACAGAAGTATACAAGGTGCATATTTACTGCAACGGGCGCTGTATGCACAGCTGATGCACTACGTAGATATGTCGTGGCCAGATCGTAGAATTGATCGTTTCATGATATGGCCGACCAATTCATGAAATGGTAATTTTTCATGTTATGGAAAATTCCCGCTGATCACATCTGCCAGCTGATCTAGCCATGACTTTATCCCTAAACGGGTCTCAGCCTAAGGCCTAAATGATACACTTAGCGTGATATTGGGCAGGAGCACAGAAGACAGTAAGAGAAATATACAGAACGGAATTTCCTAAGGTCCCTTGCAATATGCGTTTCCGTTCCCCGTCCCCGCACCTTTCCCCCGTTCTCGCCTTGTCGACGGGTGAGAGCGGGCGAACACGCACTGCATAGCGCCACGTGGCGCAACAAGAACGGGGGAGAGTTGCGGGGACGGGGAACGGGGACGCATATTCGGTATGTTACTCTTACTGTTTTCTGTGGCAAAAGTAAAAAAAGAGAAAACATTGATGAATTACTAACTGCATCGTCAATAAACATAATTCGATTTTTTCCTAATTTCCTCGATCGGTGGTTTACTATCTGTGCGGATGAAGCAGCTGGTACATTCTAATTTTTCACTTTTCTCCCAGACCAGCACGGAAGTTTGTTCTCTGGATATTCTCGAATACCGAACCTCTCTGAATTTAAATCTTTCCATTATACAGAAGTTTACAAAGTAAAGCTTACATACACGGTGCATATTTCCCGCACCGGCCGCTGTATGCATAGCTGATGCACTGCGAGTACCCGGTGCTCGGAATACGAAGCAATCTGATCGGAATCTATGAGCAAACATAACACAGGCTGTTCATTTTCATTCATGAATGGGAAATTTATAGATCTTGCATGTAATACGAGAGAATAATTGTTTCTGATTTCTGGGTAGAAATTTCACAGAAAAATTAAAAACTGGACAAGTGTGTGTCGGGCCACGCGCAGTGTAGGGTTCCGTAATTGCGAATGCCAACTGGTTTAACGAATAAAAATGTCGGTTGGTCAACTTCAACTCTTTAGTTTGTAAACCCTACTCAGCTCTGGATGTTTGCCTTTTAACAGAATATATATTAGGGATACTACTGCCGTGAATGTTTTACTTGTTTATATGTATACAATCGTTTAGCTGAATGGGAGAGGGACTTGACTCTAATAACATTTTTCACACCCCACAACATAGGCTAATGATGTATGTATATATGTATGCACATGTACGAGGGGTTATCCAGAAAAAAATTTTTTTTTTCAAAATTTTTATTTTGCCCCTTTGTCGGTGTGATTAATATACTTACTAACTTACCCATGGCATTACAGCTTCCTAGTCTCTGAGTAAAAACGCGGACAGACAGACATGGCGAAAGTATAAGGGTTCCTTACGTTTACAACGGAACCCTAAAAAGACATAAAACAGATCTTCGTTTTAGATTTCTTTTAAAACTTTAACACAAAATTAACAGCGGTAGTTTTAAACACTCATAAAGATATCTCGCTGCTAGATTTTATAAAACCTACTTCGTTGATGACGTTTCATTTCTTTTTATTGCCCATTCAATTCCCAAAGTCCATTCAGAAAACCAATATGTAATTTCAATTTACATTGATTTTGCAGAACGCTTCGTTCACTTCTACTACGCGTCGTAGCTATAATCACAATGTCGGAGCCATCTCGTAGCTCGTAGCAAACCGTAGCAGGCTCGTAGCCGCAGGAGCGGTGATCCCACTGTACTACGCACCGTCGCGAAGCGCGGCGCGGCAGATTTTAACATTGTATGCAATGAAAGTATCTCAGTTTGTATAGAAAACATCCAACCTACTGACAACGCGTGAACGCGCGGGAGCGCGTCCCACGCGCTGATTCTGCCAGTCTGCGTGGTGTAACACATTGCTCCGCAGTACCGCGCGTATTTTTTTTGTATAAAGGACAAAGAAAAAAGAACTCTACGGCCTAGTACTCTTTATTATACTGTGCTACGGCACTCATTCAAGATGTTTTCTTGAATGAGTTCGGTATCCATTCTCTACGACGATCGACTGAAGTAAATACTTGGCGCGGGGCCGTAGAGGCAAATCTGCGCCACCGTCGCCGCGCACGGAATCTGCCGATCTGCGCACCGCGGCGGGGCGCCGATCGGCAGATTCCAGTGGGGGAATTGGCTAATTGAAATAATTTCCACATTTGCATAACAATTTCATTTTCACTGAGTAAATATAAGTGCAGAGCGAACAATCATCAACAATAGAAATTTAATTTCGAATATGTTTACTGAGCGGAATGCCACTTGTTCTGTGCCATAAAATTAAAGAGTGTAGAAGGATATTTCGATCATAGAGCGTTCCCGGTTGCCTCTTTAGCTATGTTGCTTCAGTTTTTGAACATTTAAACTTGAGGATTGGGGTTGCCGAAATATGCAATTTCATAGTTCGGGCGAGCTCTTACGTTCTTGGTAAATAAAGTCTATAAATGTTTTTTATACTTCAACATTTTAGTTTCAAATTAATTTTAAAATTCGATATTAAACTTACTATTGAATGTAAATACGAGCACTTTTTTCTATTTTATATTCAGTGATTGATGTTATGATGATTTTGTTATTGAAATATATCTATCAATAACTAAAGAGAGAAGTTGGAGTTTATTTTTACTGGATATAATAAGTTTATTGATTATAACAATATAACAATATTAATGAATTAATAAACTATTAATCTAAAGAAGTACTAAAAATAAGAAAAGATCAAATAAAAAATTGGTACTCGGAGGGTAAGGTACCCAAGAGGCTGGCGGCATCTTGTTCTCTTTGAATGGCTAAGCTCAGCCTCTACCCAAAATACGCGCAAGCTCTTGGATAAGTCAAATAAAGCTTCTTGTATCATGCTCTTTAATTTGTACCGGGGAATTGAACGCGATATTGTTTGTACTCATTGAATATGATTGTACTGTCTATTGTTTCAATTGTTTGTGTGTGTGTCCATGCATATGAAGAGCTACGTGCTTTGAATACGTGCATTCGTTGAAATTAATTATTATTACTGTCGATTTCTCACTTTGGGTTGATTACTATTTGGCCATTAAAAGCGTTTTTAACTTTGTCAGCAAGAATAAAACTGCAAAGATTTTATAAAATAATATACACATTGATAGAAAAAAAACGGGCAAGTGCGAGTCGGACTCGTACTGAAAATAAAACACGTTGTATGACTGCCCCCTTTAATTTTTAATTTTATCTTATTTTTAGTATTTGTTGGTATAAGGGCCATAGTATGAAATAATCGGAAAAATTTCAATTGTCAAGCTATTACGTTTCAAGAGATTAATTGATGAAGAATAGAATAGAATCATATATTTGCATGATTTAGTACATAACCTAAGAAGTTTCTGTGACAGACGAATGGACAGACGGACAGACAGCGAATTCTCAATGATAGGGTCCCGTTGGCACCCTTTGGGAACGAAACCCTAAAAAAAACTCTTCGAAAGTTAAAAAGAATGTGAAAGTTTTCTTGACAATTTTGATATATTCTATCCTCAAACTTTGCAATGATACCTAAACTGTTGAGATAATATCCATTTCTTCATTGGATTTGACTAACATTAAGTACATACAATACAATAATTATTATAAACAAATAATTATTTACAAAATAATTTCTAAAACAATGAACTAAAAAGTTTAAAGTGCTCCTCAAGTAGAATTAATTGAGCCTAAACTCGGTGGGGTTATGTTGTTTTATCACAGAGATGCCGTGGCCACCTTTTGGCTTCATCATGAGATCAGGTCATTAGTACCATAATATTGCATTGTCACTGAACTTACATTAGTATGTGAAGTTTCAACTCGATCGAATACTGGGAAGTGGGTCTAATTTAGCTTGCAAGATTTGATTACGGACACAGACAACCGGGACAGGTGGAACTAAAAAAAAGCTTAAAAAAAGTACTGTTACGTCTTATTTCACGTTATTTCCCGATTTATGAATGAATGAATTTACGAATGATGAAATAAAGATGAACTATTGATGAAATAAAGCGAAGAATAATGTCTTTATTGATAAAAGGAAAAGCTGATTGAGCGAAGGAAAAGGAGCCAAAAGGTTTACACTGATAAATAAAACTTGTTGACTTTGGTAAATTGACGCCGACTGCCAAAGAGTGAAACTGTGTTATTCTTCACCAGAGTAAATAAATAGTACATAGTCTAAATCCGCTCACTATAAGAATCACTGAAGAGCAAGTAATGTAAACAAATTAGTTAAATGTACATCAAACTCCACGTTCGGTAAAGAATTTTCCATAAAAGACGCCATATTTGTTGTTATAACACTGACAGCCACTTTGGATGGTATAAACCGCTAATACACGAAACCTCTAGTAGTTTGGCATTACAGCTCGGTTTTGTTAAACAGCCGAATATCGTTCAGCTGGATTGTCTAAGATTGCGCAACGTATTACGTTCATAATAACCGCTAACCATGTTTCCAAACGGCTAGTGGTTTTGAAAAACAGTAGCGGTAATCCGCTGTTTGACGAAACCGTTAAACAATCCAACTGCGACACATGCATGATAAGATTTTTTCGACATCGAATTTCATTTCCCAGAAAACTAGTCACGATTTTTATTGCTATAGGTTTGTCCTAACCTAGTAAAATGGATAGAACTTTTCTAGTGTTGTCGTTTTCTAGTGTTTCGTGTGTTGGTCGCAGTTCTAACCTAACCTAACCTATAGGTTTGCTCTAACCTAGTAAAATGAATAGAACATTCCTAGCACTCGCTGGCCGCTGCCACGGCATGCTCGCTTCGCTCGCTCGCCATTGCCACTTCGTAGGCATTCTAAATTGTATATAATTTCTTTAGATAGAATGTTCAACAACTTCTTTAGCTGCATGGATGAATACAAGTCGTTCATTCCATTCCGCGTATTAGGGTTCGCTGTTTTACAAAACCGAGCTGTAATGCCAAACAGCTAGAGGTTTAGTGAATTAGCGGATTATACCATTCAACTGCGACATATATATATCCTGGCATATTTATTAATTGTGTATGTTTTGATGTATATAGAACTAAAACTAGTAAAGGTCATACAAGTAAAGAATAAAAGAAGCATAAAAGAAAGAAATTAGGTATGAGATTCTTAAGAGTAACAAAAAATTAAAGTTTACGTAATTACTTTTTAAATAGAGGTTAAAATAAAAAGGGCAATCGAGTAGCACAAAATCGATTACTATAAATGTTGAAGGCGCCACGGAAAAGAAAATAAATATTAACAGCAAGTCGGAAATAAAAAGAAGTTCTTTTTAAGAAATATTTACTCACGAACAAATACTTGTTTACACTAACACCGTAGCGTTTCCGCGACAATTTCTATTTTTGTTTTTGTTTCCCGTTTACGTGACTTTGTTATGATTGCTGGGTAAATAATAATATTTTCTGCTGTCTTCGATAATATCCGTTTATAATTATTGGCGTGGGGAATTAACAGTAAATATTATATACGTAGTATGCTTGAAGTCTCAGCCAACCAATATGTCAAGTTTTCCGCTTACGGACAATTTGTATAGAAAAATTGTACCGAACAATTATAAGCTGTACATTGTAGCTTTTGGGTACAGATACATTATCACGTCTTTATCTCTAACGAGGTAAACAGAGCCCAAGGCCGTGAGACCCAAAGGCCACGTTTAGTGTGATATTGTTGGTAAAGATAGATAAAGGGAACCAAATCGCATCGCCTATTAACATGATAACTATAACATCGAGAACGTTTAGAGGCATTCGAAATATGGTGCTGGAGACGTATGGAAGGTATAAGTTGGATAGAGAAAAAGACAAATGAAGAAGTACTTAATTTAGTTAATCAGAAAAGGAATTTATTGAAAACAATTGATATTAGAAGAGGAAAGATGTTTGGTCATCTTATACGCCACGATCAATTTATTAAAAACATAATAAAAGTAAAAATAGAAGCAAGAGGAAAGGGAAGACCAAGAAGAGCATTTCTAGATCAAGTAAAGGAGAAAGTTGACACCGTGTCGTATAGGGAGGTCAAAAGGATGACTCAAGAGAGGGAGACATGGGAACTACTCCACCGCCAAGAACGTAGTTCTTAAATTATAGATATATTAACATGATTCAGATTATCACCCATTCCTTCATCGGCTCGATCGATAATTACACCTTATTCCTTATAATATTTACGGATATCAACAACACACAGTCTGCTATTTATTAGTACCTACAGTATTGGATGAAAAAAATATATGCGTAGTGTCGGAAACATTTACGAGAGCAATAACCATTAAATTACAGTCACAAAGTCGTAAATTTTTATGTTGAAGTCGCCACACAAAATATCGTTATTATTCCCTGATATATCTCGCACTGTCAAAGTGTCGCCGTGGAAATATTTGAAGCTGTTTTGTTCAAAAGCATAATTTTCGTTTCTCCGGACCGCAAGCGGTCGGTATGTTACGTCCGTTGCGCGCCCGAAAAATGTCTCTTGCTGCCCCCATAAGATAAAGTTAGAAGCAAATGACCTTGAAGTGGCGCCCTCATTTAAAATAAATTGTCAACTCGTAAATGTGGTGAAAATTTCCATATTTCTCAATGTTAGGCACTAGATAGCCCTTTAAATTATGCTTGCCTGCAGGCAAGTTTTAAAGCTCGTCGGACTAATGTAAATACTTTCAACGGTGGTTCATAAAATAATTTAAAGGGCTTTAATCTTTATTTAATTTTTTTGCACCGCAACATGATTCTCATCTGTTTATTCCTGTGGTTGATTGGGGTAGAGCGCTTTTAGCGTTAAGTCCGCTAATTTATTAACAATTTTTATTCTAGAACAATATTTTTAGGGTTTCGTACAAAAAATGAAAAAACGGAACCCTTATAGGATCACTCGTGCGTCTGTCTGTCCGTCCGTCTGTCACAGCCAATTTGCTCCGAATCTACTGGACCGAATCAGATTAAATTTGGTAGAATGTTGTAATCCTATGACCCAAACATATGTGCAAAGTAAATAATTTTTTTTTTAAAATAAGGGTAATTTTCGGGTAGAAAAAGGTAGAAGAAGTAGAAGAAGGTAGAAACGGAAGAGGTTAAAAAAAACAGTGTTGCAAACCTTACTGTGTCATATATCAAATGAAAGGGCTCGTTATGAGAATCTCATATATATTTTTGATATTATTTGAAAATGAATAGTTTTGATTTTATTCATGAAAGAAAACGAAAATTGACCATTCCCCCCCCCCCTGATCTCCGAAACTACTGAGCCTAACATTTAAAAAAAAATACAAAATATAGTTCATTGCTTGTAGATTACAGGAAAACCTATAAGAATTAAATCAATTGTACGGAACCCTCTCCACGCGAGTTTAACTCGCATTTGGCCGGTTTATTTTTATAAATAAATAAATAAGAAGATGTATGTTTGTTCCACGTATGATCCACAAACCATTGCCCGCCAGTTAGTCCATGATTTATTAAAGAACTTCCACCAGGTACAAAACTAAACGAGGAAAAAATCTCACAAAAATTTAGCAATCAGTTCATAGTTTCGAGATCCCCAGTAAAAGTTGGCCAATATGGGTGGACTGATCGTGGTTTATCATTTTTCAGCCTTTCCTTATCTAGAAGTTAAATTAATTTTTGCACTTATTTCCGAAATGATCTCATTTCAGCACCACCTGTAGGTTGACTGGTAGAAAATGCCAACGGCCTTACACGATCATTGCGTTATGCGGTCTAAAAACCATATGCGTGACTTTTCTCAGATGCGGCAGTCAAAATCGCGCTCTTTCAGTCTGTGCGGGGGGCGACTATGTTCACATTACTTTGAGTATGACAGAGATAAATATATATTATTGCTTCCCTTATGAAGTATATTCCAACGGCGCAATTAATAAGTAATGAGGTTGAATGGCCCGCATACGCACTGAATGTAAATGAATCACGTACAGTGCGAAGTGAGGCTTAAAGTGCCTCAGAAATTATAAGCGTCACACCCGCACGGAGCGGAGTGAGGGCGGCGTGAGCGCCGCGCGTGTTCGCAAAAAGAAACTAAAAAAATTTTACTTTTTGTGTCCAGTGTGACAAATCCTTCTGCCGTTTGCCCTGTTTTATTATTGAAAAACATTTTGATTGATCATTTATTAAAAATATGATATAGTGCTGCTAACTGCAACTTTATTTTATTCCCTAGCGAGTAGAGACACAAATCTAACTTTCTTTTAGTGCGATGTGAGACAGAACAGATGTCACATTATATTTTTACATTTATTCAATACTGAAATTTCATAAATGTGGGCGAAGCTAGATTGCACTTTAGCAACTAATTAAGTTTATAACGGTAAAATATCAAACAAATATCGTCATTGTTGAGCTATACAGAGTAACTTTTAATTAACTGGCAACATTTTAGAAGCAAGTTCAGTCCATGATACTGAAATACTTTCTATAAAATAAGTTATTAAAAATCGATAAAAAAATTTCGTCCTTCCATACAAAATCCGTTTGGCTGAGCGCTGACTTCTATAGGAGGATGAAAAATTTTTATCGATTTTTAATAACTTTTTTTATCGATTTTTAATAACTTTTTTTATAGAAAGTAGTTCAGTATCATGGACTGAACTTGCTCCAAAAAGGTTGCCAGTTAATTAAAAGTTACCCTGTATATAAGGGGTTTTTTAAAAACGTATTTTATGAGGCTGAGTAGGTCTCATACGCACTGGCTGAAAGTCCATCAAAAATGGCAACGCAGCTAGGGTTACCATATCTCAGGATTTGTCCTGAGATTTCAGGATTTTTGGACTCTTCTCAGGATTGCGGCCGGATTTTGCAAATCTCAGGAAATCTCAGGATTTTTAGAATTTTTTATAAAATACAGTACATAGTGATCTTTAAAAAAAATCTCTAATAAAAACATAAAAATACTAAAAATAATCTTCCTAATAGAAAAGATAATTTAAAAATACTTAGGTTATAACTCTGGTAATAATTGCACAATTAAAATCAACACTTATTTATCCAACCATATTGAAATAAAAGTAAAGCTCGAACTGAAGCACCGTTAATCGGTTTCTGGAGATCTGCAGTGTATAAAAACGATAATAATATGACTTTTTAGGGTTCCGTAGTCCACAAGGAACCCTAGTTCTAGTTTCGTCATGTCCGTCCGTCCGTCTGTCTGTCCGTCCGGGCTCGTACTCCGCCGCTACTGCACCGATTGTCACGAACATTGTTGGAGAGATAGATATTAAAGTTCCAAAAGTTGGTTTTTAAAATTATAAAAAATTGTTTTTTTTTTCAGCCCCCCTCCCTTACAACGAAAAGTGAATTTAAAAAATTAAATTGGACTAACCCCAACGTGTGGGGTATCGTTGAAAAGGTCTTTTAAAATGCAACAAAAACTGCTTTGAAACTATGTATATCAAACCTCCAGTCTTGAGATAATCTAATACAAAGTTAAAATTTAAGGTGTCCCCCCACCGTAACCTTTGAAATATTACTAAAATGATTCTAATAAAAAAAGGGGGTATATACCTCAAAGTATGTACTTTCAATTAAAACTACAGCGGTCTCGGTATCATAGATAGTTATTTTTATACAACTCGACCAACATTTATGTAGTTACAGTCGGCCGAACAAGAACTGTAATATCTGAATACATTCTAAAACTTTCGGACCATCGGGTAGCTACGGAACCCTTTCATGTGGGTGCCCGACACGCTCTTGGCCTTTTGGTTTTTTAAATTGGTAAGTACATCTGAAAGAAAATTCTCAAACAACAACAAATCTTAGGATTTTTCAATGGAAATCAGGCCTTTTACCCGGACTTTAGATTCATTCATCTGGTAACCCTAAACGCAGCTAACGTGTTAAGTCCGCCTGTTACAATTTTCTGTAATAAAGTTAAAATTATAAAAAATAAGCATGACAACGGCATAGAAATGATAACAGCAGTTAATTTCCATAACAAATTAACCAGTCTTTGTCTCGAGTTGTGTATAAACAGAGCTAACTCTCACGCTGGCCTGGTTTCTGCTTTATCGAGAATTATCGGTATTGAGAATATTGGCTTTTTTAATGAGTTGCTGGATGTGTATTCCAGACAAATAGTCAAAGATATAAATTTTTAGGTACACTCTTGTTTACCCAAACATGAGTGTACCTCATGTTTGGGTACACTCTTTGCTCGAGGCCTCATAGTTTTTGCCGAAGGTATAGCTCTTCTGCTCCTACTTTGCCTCTCAATTTCAAAAGCTTTGTACTTATTCACATTGTTGTACGTCCATGTTCACCTCCGACTGTGTACCGTTAGCTGGCATGTTCAACTTTAAATGTAGGTAGGTACAATTCGGATGTGGACCAAAAATATTTTTTTAGGCTCATCATTATTGAAAAATATTGTTTTCGGATTTTTTTCTCTGATTAGCAAATAATGACGAAGATCCAGCGCATTTTAATGTCGCATGACAATGTCGCATGTCGTCACGATCTAGTACGATTTTCATTAGACGGTAACGTAATCGCCCCTACCCCGAAACTTCGATGCCCTGTATCTTTGTGACTTTTTACTACTTTGATAAACCTAAAAATATGGGTCTGACAACAGAAATAGGCGTATTAAGTCCAAGGGCGGATCCAGGGGGGGGGGGGGGGGGTCATGGGGGTCAAGACCTGGGCTGGGTTTGCCACTGCCACTTCACCATCCACTGTTGTGGATGGTGTATGTATACACCTTATATAGGTATACCTAATATAGGTAGGTAGGTATTTTATGTACAGTACTAACGTTGATTAATAAAAAAAACCTTATTATCAAAATTAAATTAACTTCTTGTGACTTGACCACGACTTTGTGACCCCCCCTGGCGCCAAAGCTGGATCCGCCCTTGATTAAGTCGCCTGGGAGTTCAAACCCCCTCAAATCTGAGGAACACCATACTATACTAAAAACAAACTGATCTGAAGGGGGTGCGGGCAGGGGGGGGGGCTCCCCGAAAACCGTCCTGAGTAAAATTACTAAGTAAAATCCTAGTGTTTTTTTACATAGACCGACCAACGGTCACACCCCCCAAAAAAAAGCCTGGGTACGCCTATGCTGACCGACTAAATAAAATAACATTCTCGGACCCAATCCACATTCCTATAGATGTAAATACAATTTCATGATGCTTATACATTATAAATTTTCAATATTGGTGTTAAAATAAATTCGTCTTAGTAATCATATAGCATGAGATATAAAGGATGTCATTACTTGAAATTGCATCAAGTGAGAACTGGGGAAACGTTAAAAAGGATAAAATTCATCGTAGAAAGAGGTTTAAACTTTCAATGGCTGATAATTCCACAGCGTCCAAGGTCTACCCTCAAGACACTCTCAACACCGATACACAAGTTGACCTACTTCCTGAGTTGCTCTGCAGCAGATAATGTTCGAGATTTACGTGATGACACAGCAACACTAGTCTTCACTAGTTTATTACTTTTAAGTTGACGACCTTCGTGGCGTAATGGTTAACACGCTAGACCGCTAATCCGGAGGTTCTGGGTTCAATCCCCAGGCAGGGCAAGTTGGAAAATGGCCTTTTTAAATTGTCCTGGGTCTTGGGTGTTTATCTATATATGTATTTATCATAAAATATAGTATCGTTGAGTTAGTATCCCATAACACAAGTTTAAAACTTACTTTGGGACTAGCTTAATCAGTGTGATTTTTCCCTATATATATATATATATATATATAAGTGTTATGAAATATTCATCTTAAAAATCAGTTAACTAGGTCAAGTAACGTGCTATGGAGCGCAACATTCATCTTTCGCCTCATAGATAAAATACGAAATACTGAGCTGCGCTTCCGGACAAAGATTGCAGACGTGGCCGCTAAGACAGCAAAACTGAAGTGGGGCTGGGCGGGATATGTGTGTAGATTGCTAGCTGACAGATGGTCAAAAATGGCGACCTTCTGGGCACCAGTACGACGTCGCAATAGAGGCAGACCAAGAATCAGATGGCGAGATGACCTCGATAGGTTCTTACCAGAATGGCAGGAATTACCGACGGACAGAAACGAGTGGAAGAATAAGGGGGAGGCCTTTGCCCAGTTGATGGGACACAACAGCTATAGGCTAGTAAAAAAAAAGGTCAAGGTAGGCAGGTTTCTCTGTACGCAAAGGGTCAATTTCATTACACTGAATATATTTGATATTACTACATGTTACACGGGTCACTCACGTGAAAAATCAGCAACTGGCCGACATGTTTCGACCTCTTCCGGAGGTCGTCACAGGGCGAATATGACGCGCGACGCCGCACGATGACGTCCCGAACCACAGGACGTCGTGCGGCGTCGCGCGTAATGTCTGTGTCTCACGTTAGTTATATTTGATATGTTTGATATACTCACTCAGGGTTTTGTCATTACATAGTTTGGTTTCATCCCCAAGTTGTTTAACATATTTTATTTATTTTAAATTAGGCTGAAGATATAGATACGTTTTAAAATTTATACTATGTTTATTTATTCAAAGAATACTATCTATCATTAAAACATTCATTAAAAAAATATATAAAAAAATGGTTGCTTGTAAAGTCGGTTTACGGATGGTATTATAGTTTGACGTGACAACGTCAAACATTCCGAAATGAGCCGATCGCTCTAGCCGATCATGCCTCTCTCTCGTTCGTGCCGCGCTCTCGCTTGCGGAACGCGACAATGAGCGTAACGGGACAATGACGTCATCTTTTTCGTGCATGCAGCCGTAGTATCGAGTTATTAGACGTTGTCACGTCAAAAAACATAATAAAAACGTATTCCAACGCACCGTATTGAGGCAACGTACCCAGAATACTGGCAACGTTTCCTCGCTGTATCGTTAGCACGTTACCTCTAAGCTGAGAGAAATAGTTGCCAGCTCTACGATGATCAGTTGCGGTTTAATGAGGTGCGTTGTGATGTCCTTAATAAATAGTTTAGCATCAGGGCCCCAAGGACCTATGGCTCTACTGCGAAAGGAAAAATATATAACGAAAATAGTTGATTTTAACAACACATAAAATCTCATCTAGATCCTTCGTCTCTATAATGGCTTTGTGCAAGTTTGTGCGTTAGCAAGTACTACAGAATTTAAGGATTTCATTCATCCCCATCAGTCATTAGTTTTACTTACTAAGGATAACATACAATAGTGAGAGTCTCTTTAGAAATACCTTTTCCCATCCATTTTAATATTCCTAAATGCTAACGGAAATCGTTGGAACAGTGCAGAGCAATAAATCTCAGATTAATTTAAACGAAACACTTAATTTGGATTAAATCGCGAGTAACACCAATTAATTTTGGGATAACAGTTCAGGAACTGGGATTTTGATATCAAGTCACGAGCTTAATAGGCCCTGATTATGAATGAATGATGTAGTTCAGAAATAGACTGCCTGTTTGTGTAAGTAAGTATATTGA
This sequence comes from Acrobasis repandana, assembly GCA_963576875.1. NCBI lineage: Eukaryota > Metazoa > Arthropoda > Insecta > Lepidoptera > Pyralidae > Acrobasis > Acrobasis repandana. The sequence continues at coordinate 18,719,261 of OY756225.1, forward strand.
TTTTTTGATTGTCTGATTATTTCGTACAAACTCATATAGTAATAGTAGATGCTCTGCGTTTTATTATTATCATGCGGTAACGTTTAACTCTATATCTCTTCCTGTGGATGTCGTAAGAGGCGACTAAAGGACTAAGCACAAACATCTCGTGCTCGTACAATTGCATTTCCAAGGAGGGTTGACGTCAGGCAGGCGGCCGGTCGCAAAATTATAGCCAAATCTTTAAACTGTTCCGGCTATTTCTTCTCCATTTTACAAGGTCTTTGGCATCCTTGGGTGACCATGGACATGCATGTTATATTTGGAGAAGAAAAAGCGGGAAAGCGTACCCTGGGCTCCGAAGCAGCACAGCTGAAGATACAACCGGTAACGCGCTTAGACGAAGAAGAAGGTGACGTCAATAACCCTCACTCCGAAACTTCGACGCGCTGTATCTTTGTGAATATTTTTTTGGATAATCTAACTGACGGACTAAATAAAATAAAAATTTTCGTACCCAGTCCACATCTCTATTTTGGACAAAAATCTGCGAAAAGCAAATAACCATAGATTTTTGATTTCATCCGACTCGGCTGGGCAGCGTTCGGGAAGTTACGCAGTGTCTTCTCGTCCAAAATACCTCAGTGCTTCAAGACGAAAGTGCTTAATCAATGTGAGTTACCAGTGATGACTTATGGCTCTGAAACGTGGTCCCTTACTGTGGGTCTCATAAGAAGGCTCAAGGTCGCTTAACGGGCTATTGAGAGGGCTATGCTAGGTGTTTCTCTACGTGATCGAATCAGAAATGAGGAGGTTCGTAGAAGAACTAAGGTCACAGACATAGCACAGCGGATTAGCTCGTTGAAGTGGTAGTGGGCGGGGCACATAGCGCGAAGAACCGATGGCCGATGTGGCAGAAAGGGTCTCGAATGGCGGCCACGTTCCGGCAAGTGCAGCGTAGGACACCCACCTGCTAGGTGGTTAGACGACCTGAGCAAGGTTGCAGGAAAACGCTGGATGCAGGCCGCTTCCGATCAGTCGTTTTGGAAATCCTTGGAGGAGGCCTATGTTCAGCAGTGGACTACCTGTGGATGATACGGTGATAGATTTTTTAATGCTTTCTTTATAATGTACTTCTTTCTATACGTGTAGCCTGTGGGCTAACTATACTAAAAAATCTTATAATGCCCTTCGTGTGCAATACAACAATGCTTTTAGGGTGTTGTTGAGGTTGCCTCGCTTTTGTAGTGCATCAGGGATGTTCGCCGAGGCTCACGTAGACTGCTTTTACGCAACAATGCGTAAAAGGTGCGCATCCCTGGTGCGCAGGGTGCGGGAGAGCACCAATGGCATCCTAAGAATGTTCGTGAGCAGATTAGACAGCTCACACGTAAATCGTTGTCGTGCCATATCTAGTGGGGTGACACGGGTGTGACATTTCATTTTATTACTAACATAGTGTATAAGCATTTTACTAACATGAGTTTTAGTTACTTGAATAAATAATTTTATTATTATTATAATTAGGTACGTCAATTGCCGTAAAAAAGGTTTTCAAGCGGACAGCGATTGTTGACCTATAAACGTGTCACATAATCGCGCTTGTGTGGCCGACAAAAGGGAACAATAGATACGACCTTGTGTCAAACGAAGCGCCGGAAGGCAGCTGGTATACATGTGTATATCGCTTAATAAGGGCGGCTGTTTGCGTAGTTTTATAGTGGCTATTAAACTCATTGAATGCATGCAAACACTTTTTGACTAAGTAGAAACAGCTAAAAATATATAGTGAAAACTTTTCACGTTTTTACCCAGACTGAGTAGAAACAACTAGAAATATATACTGAATGAAAAGCTTTTCTTGTTTTGCTCATTTTCGTATCAAATCGATAACTCGTTTTGAAACAAAGCAGCAGCCCAAGAAAATTGAAGTAGGTAGGTATATACATCCCGTTAATGAAAGAACGCAAAACCTCTCAGATGGTACCTCAGCCCATGAAACTGAACAACTTTTGTTAAACAACTTTCACGAAATCCAAAAAAATAAATTCTAAATTGACTCGATCAGCTGATCAGTTTGTATGAAAATTAAAATATGTTTTTTAGTTTCGTGAATGTTGTTCAGTTACATGGGCTGATGTACCATCTGACAGGTTTTGCGTTCTTTCATTAACACGATGTAAATATTTTTTAATTAGATGTTTGTGTCCCACAGCTGGGCAAAAGCCTCCCCTCCCTGCTTTCACTATTCTCTATTCTGGATCTTTTCCCTCCAATCTCTGTCGTAACATTTGATTATGAATATTTAATATTTTTTTAAATCTTATATAAAAGCACAATAACTTTTTTCGCTTCCTTGCTGGTCTGGGAGAAAAGAAAAATCTTAACATTTACCAGCTGCTTCTCTTCCCGCGAAGATCGTAAAAGCCGATCAAGGGAATGCGCGAAAATGCGAAACGTGGTAATAGGCGATGCGGCTAGCAACCCATCACTATTTTTATTCCCTTTCCCACCTTCTCGCCCACCATCACGCCAATTAGGGTTTTGCGGCCCTGGGCTTGTCTGCTTAGAGCCGTAAGACCCAAAATGCTCTGTCTGTCTCATTAGGGATAAAGACGTGATAGTGTATAAGAATTTATACTCCACTGACTAGAGCATAGCTCTTAAATATAAAGTATCAATTATTTTTGATGGAAACACACTTTCAATTAAATTTGCTTCCCTTGTGGTTGATTAAATTATTCATTTATGATTCTGATGTTAATAAATAAATACAAATTTTCCATCGCATGAATATGTAAAAATACCACTTCATTGGATTCCGAGTGCAAATTGTGTTTAATTGCTTTTCCACGGATTCATCTGATAACAGGATTTCGAAATGCATTAATAACTATGGTATTAAGTATGTTTGTGAAAGGTTTTCAAGATCCGTAGTTTCCGACCAATACTGGTCTAAACCGTAGATAGTAGTTAGACCAGGGTTTAGACCAATCATCATCATCATCCGAGCGTATTCCCGGTTGCATCCTCAGCAGTAACGCTTCAGAGCCCGGGGTCCGCTACCTATCCCAGGTGATTTGACAAGGTTATTGGTTTTTACACAGAACCTCAGACAGAACGACTGCCGTCTGACCTTCGCAATCCAAAGGGTAGACTATAAATAATCTTAGGATAGGTTTACAAACGCTAGATGGCTTTCGGGACCCACAGCTTTACGTGCCATCCGAAGCACGGAATCATCTTTCTCTCATTCTCTTTCTCATCTTAGCGTATTCCCAGTTGCATTCTCAGCTGTAATGCTGTGAAGCCCAAGGTCCGCTCACTCACAGAATCATCTTTCTATTCTGGTAATAATCAGGTGGTTCAAACCTGTAATATCCTAACCAGACTGGAAACAACATTTAACAAGGGTCGTGGTTTCAAATCCCACACAAGGCAAACGCCATGACCACTGGACCACGGAGGCAGTTAATCGGGTTTAGACCAATATTGGTCGAAAATCCCACCCGGAACCCAGGTTGATAAACAATAAATGTAGATGCAGAAAGAACATTCTGAAAATCTACTTTGAACCGTCCTCGCGGTTTAGTTATTATCAGAATGCTCCTATACTTTGTTTAAAACAAAATAGCGGCTCTTATATATATTTTTCATAATAAATATTAGGATAATAATCCTGCTTAGTTTTTATTGTTTGAAATCAAGTGGACATTATTCTCAAAAGGTAAGTTACCACGAACTCTGCGTGTTTGTCAATTCTATATGTTAAATTGTTTTAAAAATATGTATTTCACGTAGGTATTTCGTTATTTTGCACTGTGTGACTCACCAAAATAAAACACTTTGTCGTTGAACGGATTGAGCTGAAAAAAAACAAAGCTGTTCCAATGGTGAATGAAATGGGAGCTGCCGACTCGAGTGGCATGCGTCGAGAGTACTGCAATCATTCAGTTGAGGGCTTTCGCATCAAGTGACGTATCGAGTTGTCGAGTATTCGATACCAACTCGAATGATCGTTATGGGTGAAATTGGTGGAAAACTCTGTTTGAAAAAAGAAAACTCAAAAAAGAAAACTGTTTTATGGAAAGCCGTTGGAAATCGTGATTTTGATTTGAGATACATTTTTAACACAAAATTTAATTACGTCTCAAATGATTTGGAAAAGGCATTACTGCTTTGCAGTTGCAGTTAGTAACATATTAATTTAAATCAGTGTAAGTTCCAGCCTTTGACACTAAAATGCCTGTACTTAGGTATGTTTTTATAATTAGTATCTATAGAATTAAAGCGCCAATAATGTAAAAATTCCTGCCTCGATTCTAAAAATATTAATACTTTTTTTTAATACATAGAATGTACCAGCTGCTTCTCTTCCCGTGCAGATCGTAAAAGCCGATCGAGGGAATGGGCGAAAATCTGAATCATATGAATAGGCGATGCGGTTAGCAACCCATTACTATTATGATTTCCCTTTTCCATTTTTATGCCCACCATCACGCTAAAAGTGGCCAAGGCCTTACCGCCCTAGGCTCTGTCTGCTCCGTAAGGGATAAAGACGTGACAGTGTATCTGTATCTGATAAACGACAAAGAAGAGAAAATATGCATATATTCAGTCCTTAGGCTCGAGCTCATATACTAAACCCCAGCCCTCTAGACAGCAGTCCTTGATTTACGACCGCAATTTTTATTCTGTGCCCTCATTACGGATCCTGAATCTCAAATTACCCCTCCAAAGCGGAGGTTCGAGAAATCTGGCTAAATCATATCCGTTTAAAGGTTTATAATCTTTTAAATATTACTTCAAAGCCAGTTCCATCCACTGTCTTTCGGACAATATAGGATAATTAAAAAAATATATAATTAACTTATAAACGAAACAAATAAAGATTCGTTACTTTATATGAAGCTTAAAATAACTATTGAACTTTTATATCAACTATTTTCACTCTACTTCAAGGATGATATTGTTGACACAACCAATGATGCTGACTATGCAAAATGTATAAAAAGAAGCCGAAAAATCCCAGGATCCGAAGCAGCCCAGCTAAGGAACAAGCGAAGTAGAAATAGAGAAAACTGTTTAATGATAAAATGTAAATACATACGTTATTTAAAATTAAAGAATTTTTATGATTGAAAACAAGTTTTAATGTTTTTTTTTCTTATATTTCAGGTAAGAATCAATAGACCAGTTATCAATCTATTGTAAGTATTTCGCTGATTCTGCCACCATTTCCTATATCTTACTCATTCTTCTTCTTCGTCTAAGCGCATTCCCGGTTGCATCCTCAGCTGTGCTGCTTTGGAGCCCGGGGTGCGCTTTCCCGCTTTTTCTTCTCCAAATATAATATGCATGTCAATGGTCACTTTATTAAAAACATAATAGAAGGAAAAATAGAAGCAAGAAGAGGAAAGGGAAGAACAAAAAGAGCATTTATATATCATATGAAGGAGAAAGTTGACGCCGTGTCGTATAGGGAGGTCAAAAGGATGTCTCAAGAGAGGGAGACATGGAATCTACTCCACCGACAAGAACGTAGTTCTTAAAAGATAGAGATAGAGTCAATGGTCACCCATGGATGCCAAAGACCTTGTAAAATGGTGAAGAAATAGCCGGAACACTTTCAATGATTTAACTATAGTTTTACAACCGGCCGCCTGCCTGACGTCAACCCTCTTTGGGAATGTATTTGTGCGAAAAGATACTACCTACATGAGTAAGATATTTCTATATCTTACTCATGTAGGTAGTAACTTTTCATTATCACTTACTAAGGCTGCCGGTCCACCGAAGCGGAGCGAGGTTGCGGAGTGGAAAAGCGGAGAAATATTAACCAATAGGATTGCACAAAATCTCCGCTCCACTTCAGTGGACAGGGAGTTTACGAACTAGTTTAAAATTCTTACAAAACCTGGAAGCTGAGTGAGGAAGCGGACGTATGTCGTACGTGTACGTCTCGCTCCGCTTCGGTGGACAGATACAGTACGCAACTCCGCTCCGCTCTTCTCCCTCGCTCCGCTCCAGTGGACAGGCAGCCTTAAACTCGGGAACAGAAATGGAGAAGGCAAGTGCAAACCACTACAATTATCGGCCAAAAATCAACATTGTGGTCGTAATTTCTATATAACCACACCGACAAGATCATAGATCGTAAAGATAAGTGAATTACTACATAAATTCTGTAACCTTTATTAGGTTACGTTAATTAATACCTACGTTAAAGCTCTTCGCATTAATTGCTTTCCTCTCATGCACACTCATTTAAGATCACAATATTCTTCCGTCCTATTTCCGTCAAACTCGGCAGAATATTTGTGAAACGAATACCTTTTTTCACTCCCTAGCTCCCTTGAGTGGCGTTGCAATTAGTGCAACGGCCTCACTAATGAGAATCGTGCCGCCATCTTAAATCACACCTCGCAAAACAAAATGGCGGACAGACGCTCTAACTTCGTTCGTGTATACACATTACGCATTCACTTGATTCTTTGAGGAGATACGACTCTGAATATTTGAATATTAATTTGGTTGCTAATTTCATTTTTAAAACGACCGTTCTGTCAATGGCTTGATTTGAAAATTCGAATTGTAAATGACAGCGTCTCGTGCATAATTAACGATGTAACCGATATTGGCTTATTGGTTTCAGTTATCTACTCTTTTTTTAATGTTTTATTTGTACTATTTAAGTTTGTTTGTAATAACTTTATTGAAGCAAAATTTAGGAATAAAACACAACATAATACGAAAGAGAAAATATACAAATATATAAGTTGTGGTACAATAATGTCGGGTTCCAGGGTTCTCCAATCTTTCGTATGACATACGAAAGATTCAACCTACATTGTACGTTGATTCAAATGAACATTTTATTTATAAGTACTTACGAGTACATAGATAATAGTTCAAAACAAATATGGCTTTTTTTTAATTCTTACGATAAGATTGCCTAGAAAGGCCGTTATTTTTGTATGTTATTTTAATTACAATAGAGTCAGTTCTTAAATATTGTTTTACTTACTGATGAAACTAATATAAGACATACTTACCCACTTGTTTCTGCTGGGTAAACCTACACAGGTAAAGTATGAGCGCTCTTCTATCGTTTGTTTTCCCAATTGCCTTCTCAAGTACGTACTTTACAAAGCTTTCCCTTTTTGGCCAAAAACTCTCCTAATTCAAGTCGCAGTCCAATAAACCTTTTATTACATCTTCGGTTTTCCACTGAATTGTAACTAAATCTAACTTCCACGGCAGCTCATTTTCCAACCGGATTAAGGTCGAAAAAGCCGTAAAAGGAAGCAAAAAAAGGGATTTTTCAAAGCAGGCTTCATTAAAAACCTATAATGAATGACGAGCGATCGAAAACAGCTGATTCCGCGATGTTGCCAACATAAAACAAAAGAACTTCTAAATTAAACTTTTCAAAAGCGATCCTTTGTTCAAATATTGGGGGTCGTAATGGGCGATCTTTGCTATGAACTGGAATTATCCCGGTCGGGTGCTTCCTTATAAAGATTAAGCCATTAGGGACCCACAACCTTCGTGCTTGAATGCTGCTCACCTGACTCCATTTGGATCACTCATTTGATAGATTATGGCAATGATAGAACACCCTGGCTCATATTTGCCGAGTTCAATGGGCGAGTGGTTGAGCAAGCAGATATTTTTTATGAAAAAACCAGACGGGCTGTGTGACGCAAATAAATTAAATCTTTAATATCTTTAATAAATACAGAAATAAAAGCAAAAAACGACAGATGGATGGAGTTTTGCCATCGTTATTTTAGTAAGTACCAAATATAAACCGGCCAAGTGCGAGTTGAACTCACGTGGAGAGGGTTCCGTACAATGTTGGTATTGTACGGAACCCTTTCTACGCGAGTCAAATATTATGTTTTACAATAGGTACTCTTTCTAAATGTAAATTTTGAATCTACTATTTCTTTGTGAAGAACTAAGTATCTCTTTTGTGCTTCGCTGCAGGAAAAAAAGGTGAGTACATCCTCTTAACAAATAAGATAAGAAATAGAAGACGACATTTAAAAGTGTTTTTGTATGATGTTCGTTTTTAAATATTAACAAAATTATAATTATAAGATTACTACATATTAAGGTTTCTGGAATCTAACCCAAATTTGTTTATGGTAACTATTTGTTTATGAACGGACTGTAAAGGGAAATACCGGGCGGCAAATGAACAAGCGGGTCACCTGATGAGTTATAAGTGATCACCGCTACCTATGGACAACTGCAACACCAGGAGTGTAACAAGAGCGTTACCGGCCTTTCAGAAAGATATAGACTCGTTTCAGTGTCGTATCGGTTCGGGAACACCGCTGCAGGAAGTTGATTCCACAGTTAGGTCGTAGGTGGCAGAAAGTTCCTTTTAAAACGTACGGTGGTTGATTGCTAACTATCCAAGTGGTGCGGATGAAATTGTAGTTTCAGTCGGGTGGTGTGGTCGTGAAATTTTGCAGCAGGTATTAGGTCGAACAATTCTTCAGAGCATTCTCCATGATAGATGCGATAAAAAATGCACAAGGATGCAACATCCCTACGTAGAGCCAGAGGATCGAGACGGCCGACGAGAGTCTCATCGTCGATTATACGAGTTGCGCGATTTTGAATACGGTCAAAAGGAAGAAGTTGGTATTTAGGTGCCCTGCCCCAGAGATGGGAACAATATTCCATATGTGGCCTAACTTGTGCCTTATACAGCTGAAGGCGATGTGCCGATGTGAAATATTGCCTTGCTCTGCGAGGATACCTAGTTTTGCGCCCTGTGAGGAGACTGGTAATCCATTGGCACAATTTCTCAGGCAACCCGAAAGAAGGAGGTTTCGATAAAAGAGCCTTGTTTCAGGCCCGATCGAAGGCTTTCGCCATGTCCAAGCCAGCCCCCAAGGCATCCCCCTTACTCTCAACCGATTCTGCCCATTTATGGGACAAATACACCAAAAAATCGCCAGCAGACCGTCCGCAACGAAAGCCATGCTGGCGATCGCTTATGAGCTGGTGCTCCTCGAGATACAGGAGGAGCTGGCGGTTAATAATAGACCCCATTATTTTGGAGAGTAAGGAGGTTTATTTTGGAGAGTAAGGAGGTAATGGCCATAGGCCTGTAATTGCCAGGATCTGAGCATTCCCCTTTTTTGGGCGTCGGGTGGACTAAGGCAGTCTTCCATGCTGACGGGACAACGCCTGTTGAATAACATCTTAGCGGGTTTTTTTTTTAAAATAATTATACACAAAATATAACATTTGAAATCCTTACAGTAAGACGCGAGTTAACTACTACTAGCGCTATCTAGTGATGTTTTAGTGAACTTTTTCCGTAAGTGAGTTTTATATTGGGTTTACTACTTTCTTTTCAATAGATAGACTTCTTAAAGGTTTTTTTTCAAAATTTGAGACTCAGTAGTTTCGGAGATTTGGGGGGAATGGTCAATTTTCGTCTTCTTTTTGGAATAAAATCAAAACTACTTATTTTACAATAATAAAAAAATATACTTGAGATCCTCATAACAAGCCCTTTCATTTGATATACGACACAGTAAGGATTGCAAAACTTTTTTTTTAATTTTCCTAATTTGACCAGGAAAATGACCCTTGTTTAAAAAAAAATATATTTTTTTTTGCACATCTGTGTTTGAGTCATAGGATTACACCATCCTACAAAATTTCACCCGATTTGGTCCAGTAAATTCGGAGCAAATTGGCTGTGACAGACGGACGGACAGACAGACGCACGAGTGATCCTATAAGGGTTCCGTTTTTTCATTTTTTGTACGGAACCCTAAAAAGTGACATGGGTGAAATACCGAAAAGACTTAACATGAAGAGTCAAAGTAACAGCTCAATTGAATAGTCAGCTAAATTCTTAAAAACTAGTAGACATGTCAAGAACAAGTTGGAACAGAGGGGAACAGTAGAATCACTGGCACGCTTCTCTTCCCTGTCAATTGGACCAATATAAACCTTGCCTCTTCGCTATCTATTCCCAGTATGTTGACAACATTATGAAAACATAATATTCCTTTGACGTTAACGTATTAGCCCATATTTATTTTGTATATGCATGAGACTGAAAGATGACAGAAATATCTGTTGAAAGATATACTTTTAAGTGCTTACTGAAATACACCTTTTCAAATATTTCAAGGATTTTTATTTTTTTGTTTAAAATTGTAAGATGTCAATTAATGGAAAACGAAACATTTCACATTTATAGAAATTATGTGAATATGTTAAAATATAAGTGAAGAAAGTTTTGACAGACATTCGGACAAATACGAAATTTTATACTGCTATTGTTTCCCTTTTCACGTTCGGAACCCTAATAAATAAAGGTAGGCACTAAGAGTATTACCGGTTGAAATTCACCGAGAACTACCATGTCAGTGTGGTTTACTGCAATCTGGCTCAATCGGTCTGCAGTCGTGTCTCACGTGCGATATAAATGGCGATGCTTATCGAGCTTTGTGGCGTTTTATTAGGCGGTGATCCCACTGCACCGCGCACCGTCGCGGAGCGCAGGGCGGCAGATTTGAACATTGTATGCAAGTATCTCAATGAGTATAGAAAACACGCCTAGTCCAACACACTGAAAACGCGTCAACGCGCGGGAGCGTCAGCGTGTTGAACTGTGCTCCGCGGCGGTGCGCAGTGCAGTGGGTGTACCGCCATAGGTATATTGACTCTTTGCCTCCAGTTTTATTGTATTGACTCTTTGTCCACCTTTAGTCACTTAGAGGTAACTTATTATACCTTAATCATAGAACTAGAAGAGTAGAAGTAGTATTTAAAAAACGTAACTAAGTACCTACTTTCGGTTTTAGTAGTATTAGTAAATTTAGTAATAATCATAAGACTATTTACAAAATAATACTCGAAGTTGCTAGACAGTACAATTTTCACCTCATATGCATATTATTAACTAAAAGGTTGGTAGCATTCGAGATGTGGTGCTGGATAAGGGTAGAAAGAATTGGAATTGCAAGAACAAAGTAAGGTCTTAAAGAGAAGGTGAAAAGAGACTCATACTCGAGGTCATCGGAAATAGGCGAGGCAATATGTTGGGACACTTGATACGGCATGTCAATGTTATGTGAATTATAATAGAAGGCAAAATAGAGGGAAGTGGAAAGCTCAGGCACAGCTATATAAAGCCTATTCAAAGAAAAGGATTACCTTTTCTTTACCTCTATTACCTCCTACCTACACCTCTATTAAGCAGTGTCGTATCAAGATATCAAGAGTTGGCGGGAAATAGAAAAGAATGGAATAAACTCCACCGACAAGAGCGTCGCTCTTAAATTTTGATGATGATAATGCATATTATTATGTCAAAATCCCCCAAACTGGTTAGGCGGCAGATCTTGGCAAAAAAACCTCGGGTTTACTTTATGGGCAGATCTTGGCAAAAAAACCTCGGGTTTGCTTTATGAAGGAACTATTTAATTTATGATGCATTAAAACTGCAAAAAAAGTAAGCATACAATTTATAAAGACATTTATTTGGAGTATAGCTTTATATGGATGTGAAACGTGGACAATGAGGAAGAAGGACAGAGAAAGCATAGAAGCATTCGAGATGTGGTGCTGGAGGAGAATGGAGAAATAAGCTGGATGGATAGAATAAGCAATAATAAGATGCTAGAAAGAGTGGGAGAGAGAAGAAATATTTTAAAAACTATTGAAAATAGAAGATGGAAGATGATTGGACATCTAATAAGACATGACAATCTATTCAGAATAATAGAAGGAAAAATAAAAGGGACACGAGGAAGGGAAAGACCAAGGATGAAGTTTTTCCAACAAATTAAGGAAGGGTTAGGAGTAAGGTCCTACCAAGACATTAAAAAGATGGCGGAGAGAAGAAAGGAATGGAGGCATCTCCACTTAACTCCACCGTCAAGAGCAAGCTCTCAAATTAAAGAAGAAGAAGAGAAAACTGAAAACCAACTGCACGCCAACTGCAATAAACGTGCAGTTCGATTGCAGTCGTGCTAACTGAAATCAAACTGCATCTCAACAGAACATTGGCAGTCAGAATGCAGTCGAAATGCGGTCCGTCTGTCTAGAGCCGTATGTCTAGAGCAAAACTAAAATCAATAGTTTTAGCAATGCTAAACAAATATGTTTTGAGCTTTAATTTTATTTTATAATATAAGCAAACCATACTTCTGCTCGCTTGTCTTTCCCTGCAAAGTACTCGTATAATAAATATAAAACTTACTACTATACGAGATAATTATTATTATCTCGTATAGTATACACTTTGATCTTATTATCTGACACGCCATAAATTACTTAACTTTCCGGCATCTCTATATAAAGTGCCAACAAAGCTTTTCTCCAACTTTCTCACTTTTATAAAATATTTCTTGCGAAGAAAACTTACGTGTTATCTTGAGATTACTTTCATATTGCATTTTTTATTAAAGTAAATACTTATAGAGAGAAGACACACTTTCTTTTAGAATTACTAATGTAATATAATTCTTTTGAATAAAAGTGCTTTGTTAGGAGACTAGCGCCATCTGCGTGTGATCTCCACAAACACGGGCAAGATTATCGATTCATCGATTTCCCGTGCGCGGATTGTCTTTGCCCGACCAGAAAAATAATCATTGTCTTTATGTCAAGTTGCGGGCGAGGCCATTATAATGGACTTGCCTTTGTAAAAAGATTCGGGTGTGGCATCCTCTCGTGCTTTGGCAGCATTAAGTTTGTAATTTTGATATATAAAATCGAAAGTTTCGTGGAGAATTGTCGGTAATTGTTTGGTGGCCAATTCATTTAGAACGGCGGGGAGCCGAAATTGTTTGTATTACGTAAAGAACATTGATTTGTGTGTCAAATATGAAACGCGTGCCATGCGGCTTTGAAAATTGTTAGTTTGTGATACTGTATGTGAATAATCGTGAGGTGTCGAAAGAAGAACAAGAAAATTATTGTGATATAGAAGTGGTGTAATAAATACGACGTATTCATCTTGGGGCAAGTACATGAGCTCATGGGGTTAGGTTATTGTAGGGACCCAATTCTCCGCATCACTGACTCGGGATCTATGAAGAGACCTGAGGCCGTCGCCACCCCTGAGGAGGACCTCATGATCGACGCGAAGGCCAGGCGAGGCTGCCTGAAGACTGCGTGGACGCGGTAAGTTTTATAATTAGTGTAATTACTTTTAATTAGAATTCAGTTCAACTCATAATTAGGTTAAGTTAGGTTAATAGGTACAGGTACAGGGTACAGGGGTACCTTATGCAGGGTGGTAGCAGACTGCGTAGGTTGTTTGGGTGTTTGTTTGTTGCCGGTGAGATTGCCGGACTCGTACCAAGAGCGTAGTCACAAAATCTCTTGGTACAAAAAACGTAATCTTAGCTATCTGCGCCCACAATAATAATACAAGTTTTGCAGAATTTTAAGAAGTCAAAATTTGGGTATAAGTTTATTTGACTGAATTGATTCTACCTAAGTGCACAGATAACCTAGCTAGTAAACATCATTCACTATTCACCTCAATCAGAATTATACATAACTATATCGTACATTATATCGATATGAAAATGTCTTCTATATCCGTGCCTCTCCCCAGATTTGGGGTCGGCCTGAATATGTTACCGCTTAGCTTTGTAAATGGCTGATATGTTCCAAGATATTTTTGAAGGTTTAGGAAATTGCATATATCATCATCCTAGCGTATTCCTGGTTGCATCGTCAGCGGTTACGCTTCAGAGCCCGGGGTCCGCTACCTTACTTAGGTGATTTGACGAGGTTACTGGTTTTACACAGAGCGACTGCCGTCTGACCTCCTCAACCCAAAGGGTAGACCAGAACCAATCCTAGGAATAGGTACAAACACTAGATGCCGGTCGGGACCAACAGCTTTACGTGCCTTCCGAAGCACGGAATCATCTTTCTTTTCGGATAATCAGGTAATTCAAGCCTGCAATATCCTAACCAGACTGGAAACAACTTTTCACAAAGTATGCTTCCCAGTAGGATTTGAATCCACAACCTCCGGATTACAAGGCAAACGCCTTGAACACTGGACCACGGAGGCAGTCAGGAAATTGCGTGTATCTAGGCATATAACTGGTTTTCATAGTCAAAATGTGAATTTGAAAGAGGATATAGTGTATCATAATGTTATTGAATTTAGAGGTATTGCACGCCTCATTAGCGAAGCGCATGAGGTAGTGCTCTACTCTCGCCTTACAAAAATCAAGTGATTTTTTTAACTAAATGTGTTTCTATTTTTTTTCTATCGCACTTGTACAATAATATTTACACATAAATGTCAAGGAAAAACACTAGTTTCAACACTTATGATATTTTTAAAAGACATTTTGCCTTTTAAATAAATAAAAACAATGTTTAATAAAATCATTTTGTGGACGTCCGTGTGTCTGTATGTATGGAAACTGGCGTGTCACGATAACTCCCGAAAAACTTATCTGATCAAGTCCATTTTTTTTATACGCTTCAGTATTATCCAAAACTAAGTCCTTTCGAAGATCACGGTCTAATTCAATGTAGTTTAATCATAATTATTATAAAAATACAGGTGACATATTAAAAATAATTCTGGATGTGAGGTTTGTTGAAAGAGTTAATACCAATGTATGATGAGTACGAATGTGTAACTGGCAAGTAAGAAAAGAAGTAAAAAGAAATTTGAATAAAGAATGTTGTGATTTTGTTTGTTTTATTAAATATGAAAGATGAATAAATGTAAAAGAAGCGATAAGTTAGTTAATATTTTATTTAATTTGCATTAACTAATTGAGAATGAAAAGAACAATCAGTGGTAACACTTTTCTTGACATTCGTGACGTAGTCTTGTGTCTTTTTCTTGTTTTTGGTTAGTTTTTTTGAGATTTCTCAAAATCTACCGGTCCGAATCGGTTTAAATTCACAGGAAATCTGAGTTGTATAGAACTCTTTGGAAAGCTACTTGTTTGGTTCCGATCGGTTTAGTTGTTCAAGAGTATAAGCGGGTCACATACACACCCACACACACATACGGATAGGGTGCATGACACTTGCTCGTGAGTGGTCAGGGAAGATTCCTGAGACCTTTAAACGTCGAGATCTGATGAAAACTCGACTTTTAAAAAACGGGGTGAAACTAATAAGGTCCCGAATTTTAAAAAATTTCAATTTTCTCAGCGGTAAGTTAAAAATAAAAGTTAAAAATAATCTCCAGTCTTGCGTTAAAGCCGACACATACTTTTCTTCGTTTTAAGTTAGCAATAAAACAATCAAAATCAATTTAATTAAGAAAAATGAGATTATGAGGCGTGCACTTTTGGATTTTCCAAACTATGTTTGTGATTTTTTTCTATCGAGCCAAAAATGCTCAATCGTCTTTTGGATATTGTGTGTCTGTAGAAAAGCCTTAAGTTTCCTTTGTAAATTAAAAAAAAATTGTAGTAGTTTAATTACAGCAATTTTTCAAAAATACTCACAATATTGTGAGCTGTGAACCTAGTACCTACAGCGCCTATTATTTATGAAAAATGGCGGTTATAGTCTTTTTAAAAAGGAAAAGAGGATTTTTAATGCACAAGTACAATGTCCGAAACAATAATTTGTACCTAAAATTATTCTAGTCAGGCTGAAAATTACTGATAAGCCCGAAGTCCGCGATGTTTCAGCCTACGGGAGATTAGGTAAATATAAATTTAACTAATCACATTCCACTGTAGTGTCACAGATTAATAAATAGTTACGTAGTGTGCCCTGTGTGCCATTGACTTAGATTGAGTATTTAGTATGCCCAAAACGTTTAGTTAATTATAGTTAGTAGTTTAACTTGCAGTAAACTTGTAGTTCATTTTCATGTCTTAGGCAATGATTAAATTATAACTGAGATGACGATGAACTAGAATGTATGGAGACGAATAGTAACCAAAACTATTGAGTAAATAAACAATAAAATAAGGGGTAGGCTGATTTAAGGGTCGTAAAACCCAAACGCCACGCTTAGCAATATCATTGGATAGGAAGCGGATATGAAAGGTCTTCTTATAATTTATTAAACAATATTTTACACTTAAGGGAAAACAGCCATTTTTGGCAAAAATGTTAAGAATAGGGTAACGTTCTCACTTTAAACTTTAAACACAAGACTTCACAAAGACAAAATTTTAAACGATATCTCCGTTTCCTTTGAAATAATTTATTTCAAATGGGGGCAGCACTGGACTATCCCCTTAAGAGTCCCCGTACTCCTAGACTTTTCCAAACACACTTAGTCTAGCTTCTACACTATACTCTCTTGCAAGTTCACATTTTGACTATCACAACAATTTATATGCCTAGATATATAACACTAGATGTGCCCGCGACTTCGTTCGCGTGGTTGTCGGAACGCAATGTTATGTAGCCTAAAGCCTTCCTCTATAAATGGACTACCCAACAAAAAAAAGAATTTTTCAAATCGGACCATTAGTTCCTGAGATTAGCGCGTTTAAACAAACAAACAAACAAACAAACAAACAAACAAACTCGTCCGCTTTATAATATTAGTATAGATATAGTATAGATATGCCTCTTGGTACTCGTACATAACGAAAGCAAATGTTCACATTTAAGTAATTCGTCATAGCAAACTTTCAAAGATCGAACATTGAAAAAAATGAGTTACCAAAATAGTTTGGGTAAATTAAATTCGGCTTTTATTTAGCTCTTAAACTTTAGTAATCAGTTCCTAAATCATTTCAGCTATAGCTAACAATGCAATTTAGTAAATAAGGCTTTAGCTAAATAAGATCAAGTTTTAGTAATTGCTTCCTAAAATCATTTAATAATCATAATCATTTATTCATCGCTAACATGTTGCATAATATAAGATGACAAATGTTGGTGCAGTACTACATGTACCCAGTTTGGGTGTGGCGATACAATTGTCAGAAGTAATTTACATCGATTTAATATCAATTTAAAAATGTATGTATGTATGTAATGTATGTATGAGTATATAAAGTATAATACGTAAATAAAAGAACCTATTTTGTTAATATGCATTCGAAAATAATTAATTACATATGCTAAGTCTTAATTTTAAGTTGTCCAAGGTAGTCAAACAATAATGTCATAATCTATAGCTATTTATTTTTTATTATTCGGTATCTATTAGCTAAACAAATGAACCATTTGGTCAAAACATCTGAAGTACTTCGGCAAACATGTTTGGTAATAACCGCTCAAGTTTATCAACCATTTAGCTTTTTATAACTGAACAGCTAGTTTGGGTAAAAGTTGTGGAATATTATGCAGAAGTTTGGTAAAAATACCCGAACTACGTATTTTCCATAATGGTTAGATATAATACAGAAAGTTCGGTTTTATTATTATAAACTTTAGTTAAATTTGACAAAGTTATGTTGCACTATAAAAACTCAGATAGGTACGCCCCGCCCCGTTTGCGCTTGCCGCGTCACGTGATCCGATCCGCGCCATGTTTTTCTTCTGTTGTGTTGTGCTGCAGTGCGGCGTATTCGCGCTCTGTAAGGACATATTTTGTATCTGTCATCATCATCATCATTCACAACCTTGAACCTCCCACTGCTGGGAATAGGCCTCTCTCAATGAATGCCATTTACCACGGTCCTGAACTACTCTCATCCACATTCGATCCGCGAATTTTCTGATGTCGTCTACCCATCTTGCCAACGGACTATCTATTTCTATCTATAATATAAGTATGGCGTCTGCGGTCAACTGTGTTGTGTGTGTACCTATGTAGTGCTAGCACTTAGACTTAATCAGTGATAGTGTCAAATGGCCGACAACACAGGCTACAGCAACTCCACCTAGCTTACAGCAAATTGTAACTGTTCTTTTTGGTTGAAAATTTGCTGTGAACCAATAGGAGAGTTCGCTAACTGTCGTCCGATTGCGACAGTGTTCAATTGAAATTAGCAGCAATCGAGGACTGATGGCATCCCATTATGTAATTTTTTATCTCTTCTAAAATATGTAAGGTAATAATTATGTAAAAAAATTAAGCATTTTACTACTTGAATAAATGCGTATGTTTAACTAAAACCTGTGTTCTCTTTACAGAAAATGTTGGTAGCTAAATACAATGTTTTGGGATATTATTTTACTTATTTGGTTTCGCCATTCAAAATAGTGAACCAGATATATCACTAATACATTCAAACCCCCCGAGTTAAAGGTAAGTTTTATGACATTGTGTTCAGCTACCACCACCAGAGAGCTGACTTCACTGCTAGCGTTGCTGACTAAGGTATACGTAACTTTTTAATACAAAGGTTCATATTTCTAAGGCTAGCAGACCAATAGGTAGCTAACGTTTGTATGAAAATATGTATTTAAAAGTTACTTATACAGATGTAACAAAAATTGATCATTAATTTTGTTACATCCACTATCAGTCTGCTCCCTAGCCGTGGGGGCCGCGCTTTGGCTACCAAACCTAACTTCAGCAAACTCTACTTAAACAAATCAGCTTTAATACCTGAAAAGTCTGCTAAAGTAACTTAACAATTGAGGTATAATATCACTATAGTAGTGCTACTCACACCAATTGGTTTAGGTACAAAATCTTAAAATTGGGAAAACAATTGAGGAAAAAGAATTAAACAGGCTGATGGAACACCCAAACTTATTAGCTAAAGTAGCTCAACTGTTTGGTTAAATTTACCTAGACTATTACCTAAGCTTTAGGAATAGGACCTAAATAGTTGAGGAAGAATGACTAAAAAGACCGATGGAACACCCAAACTTATTAGCTAAAGTAGCTCAACTGTTTGGTTAAATTTACCTAGACTATTACCTAAGCTTTAGGAATAGGACCTAAATAGTTGAGGAAGAATGACTAAAAAGACCGATGGAACACCCAAACTAATCAACTAAAGTAGCTTAATAGTTTGGTTTTACTTATTTGCTAACTTTTCGTTCACCTCACCTGATTAATTCAGTAAGTATAAACCGAAAAATTTTGGTAAATTTTGCTTAACGTTTCATTTACTTTAACCCAACAATTATGTAACTTTATCTATACTGTTAGGGTGGATTTACCAAACGCTTGTTTAGTAAAGAGTAACTAAACAGTTTGGTGGTCACCACAGCAACTAAACTGTTTGTTAAATATTTACTGAATATTCAGTAACTAGTTACTAAGCATTTTTTTCAGTGAAGTACATCGCGATGATGAACTTTCTTGATTCAATAATTCGTTATAGCAAACTTTCGAAGATCGAAGTACATTGCGATGATGAACTTTCTTGATTCAATAATTCGTTATAGCAAACTTTCGAAGATCGAAGTACATTGCGATGATGAACTTTCTTGATTCAATAATTCGTTATAGCAAACTTTCGAAGATCGAAGTACATTGCGATGATGAACTTTCTTGATTCAGTAATTCGTCATAGCAAACTTTCGAAGATCTAAGTATATCGCGATGATGAACTTTCTTGATTCAGTTATTCGTCATAGCAAACTTTCGAAGTCCATACATCGCGATGGTGAACTTTCGCGATTCAGTAATTCGTCATAGCAAACTTTCGAAGTTTTATACATCGCGATGGTGAACTTTCTCGATTCAGTAATTCATCATGCAAACTTTCGAAGTTCCATACATCGCGATGGTGAACTTTCGCGATTCAGTAATTCGTCAAAGCAAACTTTCGAAGTTCCATACATCGCGATGGTGAACTTTCGCGATTCAGTAATTCGTCATAGCAAACTTTCGAAGTTCTATACATCGCGATGGTGAACTTTTGCGATTCAGTAATTCGTCATAGCAAACTTTCGAAGTTCTATACATCGCGATGGAAAACTTTCTCGATTCAGTAATTCGTCATAGCAAACTTTCGAAGATCGAAGTACATCGCGATGATGAACTTTCTTGATTCAGTAATTCGTCATAGCAAACTTTCGAAGTTCCATACATTGCAATGGTGAACTTTCGCGATGCAGTAATTCGTCATAGCAAACTTTCGAAGTTCCGTACATCGCAAAGATGAACATTCTCATTAAAGTAATTCGCCTCGGCATACTTTCTAACTCATGTAAATCTACCTTCTTTACATTATGAATACAGTACATCGTTATTTTAAAAGTCGGAGTTCAGTATGACCAGAGATGTTTGGGGAAGGTACATCCTTTCTTGCTCTTAGAGTATGTCTCTCATATGCAATTTCTTAGAAATCTGACATGTCGTTTCAAAATAAAAGATTGCTTTGAATGGAAAAGTCTGATTCTGTCATAGGTAACCCCTTAGGTACCTATGACACTCTTAAATTTGTCGTTTTAAATGAATAGCAGATCTATTATTGTCTATCGTCGTATACATATAAGTATATTTACGGTCCTTAGAACCTTTAATTGTTTAAACCTAAAGCGCCTACTTAATTTTGCACAACACGAAAGCGAATTCATACTTCACCCGTTCGCGGAAGTCCTCCAGCGTACATTCACTGCAAACCTTCTTTATTAATGTGTGAATGAGTGCCGCTTTTAACGCTCGTTTTGTTGAGGACCACGTAGCCTCATTTGCATTGACGCCCGAGAGATACAAATTCACTTAGGTACCTATTTCCTTCTTCATCAACTAGGTTTCGCAACAAATTGCTTTGTGAGTATATAATAGTATAAAGCCTACGTAGATGACTTACTTAGGTATACGATAGAATAAGAAGGAACTTAAACTATCATGCTACGCCTATAACATAAATTTAAGTCAGTATAAGGCAGAAAAAGAAGTATAATATAACCATACCAACCATTTTATAGGGTTCCGTAGTCCCCAGTCCCCCTTATAGTTTCGTCATGTCCGTCCGTCCGTCCGTCTGTTTGTCCGTCCGGGCTCGTACTCCGCCGCTACTGCACCGATTGTCACGAAAATTGGTGAAGAGATAGATATTGAAGTTCCAAAAGTTGGTTTTTAAAATTATGAAAAAATGTTTCTTTGCTATATTTTTTTCAGCCTCCTATACATCTAAAAGTGAATTTAAAAAATTAAATTCGACTAACCCCGATGTGTGGGGTATCGTTGAAAAGGTCTTTTAAAATGCAACAAAAACTGACTTTTGACGGAGGTTTGATCTACATACTTGAAACTATGTAGATCAAACCCCCCAGTCTTAAGATAATCTAATACAAAGTTAAAATTTGAGGTAACCCCACCGTAACTTTGGAAATATTACTAAAATAATTCTGAAAAAAATGTGGTATATACGAGTACCTCAAAGTATTATACCTATTATATGTACTTTCAATTAAAACTATAGCGGTCTCGGTATCATAGATAGTTATTTTTTAATACGTCATAAATCGTAAACCGCAATTTACCTTTAGAACTTTTATATTATGTTACTTGCTTACAGATACAGGGGTAGACAGAGCCCAGGGCTGTAAGACACAATGGCCACTTTTAGCGTAATGATGGCCGTTAAGATGGAAAAACGAAAGTTAAATAATGATGGGTTTACTATAGCCGCATCGCCGGTTAACATTTCATATTCTCGCCCATTGCCTCGATCGGTCTTTACGATCTGCGTGGGAAGAGAAGCGCTAGCTTACATAGTTTTTTCTTTTCTACCAGACCAGTATGGAACATAGAATAGGGTATATGTCGTCATCAAGTTAGTCTGTCTCGAGGCAGCCATTACTGTGTCATGCTTACGATTACTAAAACCAGTTGCAATAATTAAGGAATATGCGTGGTTTCCTATGTTATTCATTAAGTTAATCCACGTTAGTCCGTCTGCTGTGATAAGATGGGTGTTTATGTCGTCGTCAAGTTAAAGTGAATATAGAAGCAAATGGCCTTGAAGTGGCGCCCTCATTTGAAATAAATTGTTAACTCGTAAATATGGAGATAATTTCCATATTGCTAATCGTCAGGCACTAGATAGCCCTTTAAATTATTTTATGAACCACCGTTGAAAGTATTTACATTTAGTCCGTCTAGCTCCGTCCGGCAAAAGTGGCCACGGCAACTTTTAAAGCTAGACGGATCACCAATAATAGTTTCAACGGCAGTTCATAAAATGATTTGAAGGGCTATCTAGTGCCTGACGATTAGCAATATGGAAATTATCACCATATTTACGAGTTAACAATTTATTTCACACTTCAAGGCTATTTGCTTCTATATTCACCTAAATCTGTCTCGAGGCAGCCATTACTGTGTCATGCTCACGGAGCGATGAGATTACTAACGCAGTTACGATGATTAAGGGGGATGCGCGGTTTCCGATCTCATTCGTTAAGTTTAGTCGCTGAGAGGGATTCAATTATGTGCCATGCCTCAATCTCGAACACATTAGTTATGGTATTCGAACAGTTGGGAATTAGTTGCGCCGTGTGGTTTGTGGTGAAACGCAGGATTTAGTGTCAATTTTCTCTCATGATTTATAGCCAAATACTCAAACGTATAGTATTCATTAGATGAAGATGAATTGGCGTCTTCTGCGGCCGCTGCCGCGCTCTAGGTCTTGAAACTGTAAGGCATTGTTCGCACCAAACGCATAGTCCGCCGCCGAGACTGAGCGCGCGTTACTCAGTTTGCTTTTCCATGTAATTTAACTTCTCATTCACACCGAACCGACAATAATACTGACAATACTGAGTAAGCTATACTTCTGGTGTGAACAACGCCTAAAATATGTAAAATACATGCTTCAGAAGTCTCAAAAGCCGTCGGAAATCATTAAGAGCGCATATGACCTTGATAGTACTTAGAGCGATCCTAAATATTATCTATATTAACGAAAAACACAGCAAAATTCAGGACTAACTCTAGTCATTATATGTTTCAAAAACACGATTAGGTACTTAAAATTTTCCCGAAAAATAAATAATTGAGAAATTGCCTACAAATCACCTCCGAATTATACTAAAAAGGCTAGTATACAAGAAATACAATAGGCAAATTAGCCCTTGTAACTTTGGATTATAATAGTATTAAACATAAAGCAGTCATCATATGACTTATTTATTTAATAACTCTATAATATTATTATATTTATTTATAAGTTCCGTAAACGTTGTAATTTTTTATTGTTTTTTATTTGGTGCAATAAAGATTTTTGTATTGTATTGTATTGTGATATTCTCTGTAAAACGAAAAAAAACAGAAACGCGTAAACCAGCCCCATCGACCCGCTGCGTATCTTCCGCCCCCGCATAGCTCGCTGTCTCGCTTCGGCTAGAGTAAATTTGTGTGCGTGGAAGCGGGAGCGAAATTTAGATTTTATCAGCATCAAGCGCCCTCTTAAAAATCACCATACTTAAACATCAACCCTATTTATCAAGTGCAGGAAATATATGACAAGTGTTAGAATCTAACTTATAATTCCAGTGATAATTCTAGACAATCTTTGGCAAATTTCAGGTGTGAGCTTTCAACGTACCGTACTCGTATTTATTATACATCGTATTAATAAAAGAACGCAAAACCTGGTACCTCAGGCCATGTAACTGAACAACTTTTGTTCAACAACTTTCACGAAATCCAAAAAAATAAATTCGGATTTTCATACAAATTGACTCGATCAGCTGATCAGTTTGTATGAAAATTCAATTTTTTTTTTAGTTTCGTGAAAGTTGTTGAACAAAAGTTGTTCAGTTACATGGGTTGAGGTACCATCTGAGAGGTTTTGTTTTCTTTCATTAATACGATGTATAATTGGTTTTCGACCATTTTTGACCATCAGTATGGATAACTTTTACACCCTTATTATTTTCTTTAAAGTTCATATTTTGACTGACAAAACCAATTAAAACCCTAGATACCTATATGCAATTGTCATTTTAAAATAAAACGTAGACTACGTTTGTATGCGAAAGTCTAGGGTAAGGGGATTCTTAATCTGTTCAAGTCATGACATTTACTTATCGCTAAAACTGAACTGCCATCATGCCCTGACAACTGAAGCGTGAACTCATGATAACTACATGACACATCGATAGACAACCTACAGGAGCTAACACGGTGCAAACAAGTAGAAGTAATATCTTGCCAATTACAGTAGCACCGCATCTCCAATATCCGAGAGCAAGATGGCGGTGCTTCCGGCAGCCATGTTGTGTGGTGCACCGCAAATTGTTTTATTGCGAGTATGTGGTGGAAATTAACAGATTTGCTTACCAGAATCGGGATTTTACTAGGTTATGAATGACAAACATACTTTTTGGTTGTTTTTTCAGTCTTCCATGCTGGTCTGGGAGAAAAAAAAACTTAGAATGTGCCAGTTGCTTCTCTTCCCGCGCAGATCGTAAAAACGGATAGAGAGAATGGGAAAATGCGAATCATGGCCAGTATTTAACAAAGTCTGTTAAAACTGTATAGCCTCATAAATCTTAGGTTTCGTACGTAGGTTCTCACGTAATCATAATTGCTAAACGGTTGAACAGATTTTTACTAATGTATCCATTATATTATTTTTCATATGCTCCTTTTCCTAGTTTATTTATTGCTTAAATGCCTAAATGAGAAAGAGAACTATAGAATGTGTGATCTATGCTCATACCCAATATCCTGTTGCAATCAAGATGGGGCAGCTTCCGGTAGCCATGTTGTGTTGCACTGAATCGTTTGTTGCGAGTAAATTATGAGCTTGTACTAGACATTTCGTAGCACTTTGTATGCTTTTATCTTCATTATCGTTACTTCAGCCGGATAACGTCCACTGCTGGACATATACCTCTCCCAAGGATTTCTAAAATAACCTAGAGCGGTCTGTATCCAGCCCTTTCCAGCGACCTTGCTCAGGTCGTCTGATCACCTTGTGAGTATCCTATGTTTCACTTTCCAGTGCGTGGTTGCCATTTAAGAATCTTTTTGCCCTATTGGCGATTGGTTCGTCGTGCTATATGTCCCGTCCACTGCGACTTTAACGAGTTAATCCGCTGGGCTATGCCTAGGAGTTTTGTTCTTTTACGAATTTCCTTATTTCTGATTCGATAACGTAGAGAACCTCGTTCTCTCAACATTTGGATTCTACGATAAATATATGATCGAAATCAGCTTTTAAAAATCTTTGTATATGATAATTATCTTGTACAAATAGGGAACCTTCGAGATACTACATAAGCGGGTTTATCCTAGGAAGATATCCCAGCTAACCAAGTATCTGAAAAGAGTTACGGCAAAGAAGGTGGAGTTGAAATGTGGTGTTAGAGGCGTATGGTACAGATAAGTTGGAAGGAGAAATAAACTTACACAGAAGTTCTGGGACGTCAAGGAGAAAATAACGTTAATGAAGACGATGTAAGAAGTGGAAAAATGTTTGGACACCTTATACGCCACGATAATTTAATCAAAAACATCATGGAAGGAAAGATCGAGGCAAGGAGAGGAAAAGGAAGGCCAAGAAGGGCGTTCATGGATGTAGTAAAGAAAAAGGCAGACATTGTGTCATGTAGGGAAGTCAAAGATCAGGAGACATGGAATATACTCCACCGACAAGAACATAATATTTCTTAAATGTATTGATTGATTGCTTAAAGTAACTACATAGTGGCCCGTTTTTTTTCTTGCTATATGAGTTCTGTGTAATGTGTAGCATGGACCGCACTTGCTTCAAAGTTGTTTTAAATATACCTAAAGTCGAAAAGGCATGTAGTGTAAACTAATGGTTTCTTTGACCAAAACTGGCGACTTTCCAACTTTTTGATACATTTCGGAGGCCGGTATTTTACATGCTGCAGATCAGGTCACGAGGTCAGGGGTAAGATTTATTCATTTTTAAGTGATAGTCACTATGACATTTCTACACCACCCGCTACCTGCCGACATATTGATACCTCGTCCCCGCCACCGTCTGTCACCCCGCAGGGTCGCGCACGAAGTGGTCGAACTATACCTACCTACTCCTACAAATGCTTGTGTTTTCGATGTGAACTAAATGCTCTGTTTGTTTGTTTGTTTAAACACTTTATTGCACATTTTAGCAAAAACAAGTTACATATATGCATCATTAAAATATATATATATATATATAAATGTACAACGGCGGGCTCATCCCAGTGAGGGATTTCTTCCAGCCAACCAAGCATCTGAGAGAAAGAAAAGAGCTCTATTTGCCTTATTAGGGATAAAGATTGGATAAAGATTTAATAATGTATTTTGTATTTGTATAACATGTCTAGACGAAATATTAAATTTTACGGATAACTCTACAATCAAATAAAATAGAAATAAACTGACCCTCATGCAATAATATTTTATAACCCATTCATAAATTAGTGCGGCCTCATCCTGAAATGTGAATTTATAATCCACATACAAAAAGGTTTGTCAAAACAACGCTGGGTAGCGCTGACGTCCGCAAACACTGTATTTATAGGCTTTTATCAGCAATTCGGGAGCAGATGTCCAGCGACAAACACGCGAGAATTTATCGTGTACCGAGTGCCTGGTATTAATGGACTGGGAACCATCGCGCTATTCACGAGGAAGAGAACATTTTACGTTTTTTAAAACGAAGTCATTTAAGGCCGTACCTGAATTTTCCGGGGTCCAGTGCTGCCCCCATTTGAAATAAATCAATTCAAAGAAAACGGAGACATAATTTAAAATTTTGCTACTACCAAAGTGAGAACGTTAAGCTTTACTACGCAAGTTTTGTAGTTTGTTCTTATGTTGTGTATTTTTTTTCTTCTTCTGTATGTGTGTGACTAAAGCTACAAATAAATGTCTTATATATATATATAAAGGTATGCAATGTAACAAAAGGGGTGCAAGCTTCGACTATACACCTACGGTCGGTCGGTTGTATAGTCGATGGGTGCAAGAAAGGAGCCTCCCCGAGTGACGAACTGCGCCCCCTGTACGTCCAGCGCACCCTGGGTAATCTGCGAGGACAGTCAGTCGGTAACGCAGATTGGCTGATTCTTTCGCTACAAAATGCTTAGAAATAATACACGGCATTATCTCGATAAGAAGAAGTAAAAAGCGTAACTCGATTTTACGGTTCGTGAAGAAAAAGCGGAACTTCGGAAGCATAGCGCTGAAATCCCTCCCGCGTGTCGCTTTCTATTGATTTGAGTAGAGGGAGAGGTTTTATTATGAATTCTTGAATACAACACCGGACACAACACAATACCCGAATCCAGATCGTTCGCAACTCTGATTAGGGCAACTTTCTGTGAAACCCTCCCGCAGCTCATAAGTACTGGGGTTCTGAGTACTGGAAGGGTTCCCATATACGCGATGTGGATCCTTAGACCTGCATACATGTTTTTCTTTCCTCGTAGACCCAGTCTTACATAGAAGATTTATATTCAAATTTATTAGAAAGTACTTAAACTACACACGACACAATGCGGTTTATTTGCATCAAAAGCACAAAGAGGCTTTGAACAATCGAGGGTCTGAAAAAAGTCTGAAACAGGGCTTGGAATAGCGTTAAAAATCTGGTAACGTTAATTCTGTCACACGGCATTAACGTTATCAGCAAAGATAACGTTATGCTGGGTAACGGTATTTTTCCAACCATTTACCGATAAATCAGATAACGTTACCAATGATATTAACGATAAAGGTTTTGTTAACACTGTATTTCTTTTCGATATTTAACAGAATAAATATATGAGAGTTTGTCTAATAGGCTACTAGAGTTACACGAATGTCGTAATAGTCTGTGCTGCCTTGGGTTCGATTCCCAGCGCAATGCAATACACTTGTATAATATTTATATAATATTCTACAAGTATTAAAAAAAGTATCGTTACTTATATCGTTAATTAATAACGTTATTATAACGTTTTATACTTAACTGTATTATCAATACTCCTTATAACGTTACCACTAATACCTGTATGAAAATAACGTTATTAACGTTACGAATTTGGTATCGTTAACAAGCCCTGGTCTGAAATGTGAAATCCCACAATAGTAAATCTGTTCATATCGTGTCGGGTGGCGAATCCGGAATTCGGAGCGAACATTACAGTAATGGCTGCTCTTTTGTTTTGCCCTGACCGTGACCACTCGAAGGTTTGATTTATCGAATGAGAGGATTTTTTGGCGGGTGGAATATAGGCAAGCTCATAAGTGTACAAGAAAGAAAAGGCGTGCGAAAGATTAATAATTTAAGTTAAACAATAATTTGTATGGTAAAGCTAGTTTTTTTTGTGATTTCGTTAGTCTCTACGTTGATATTTATGAAATGTTATGTCTTTATGTCTTGTTAGAAACAAGAGAAGATTTATAATATAGTTACGTCAATCTGATTGAGAGTCTGGTTACCGTAGTATATGGGCGCTTCAAAACCAGGAGTGCCGCACGCGCGTTGAAGTAATCTTTTCACGCAATTTTGGAATAATTTCATGTTGAAGACCATTATATAACCGTAGAAGAGAGTTCATTTCACATCTTCGCTCTTACCCTTTTTTCATTTTGTTACTTTTCCATATCAAATTTCGCCAAATTACAAAATTTTGCCGGAATACATGTCGTTTCAAAATAAAAGCAAGATATCATTTGTATAGAAAAGTCTTATACGTAATATTTAAAACTATTTCACCTACAAAGTCTACTCAAACATTACAAAAAAGTTACTTCTCGTGAGATTCAGAATGACCAGAATACAAATTGGCCTCAACGAAACCGAAACCGAATAGATTACTTTGGGAATCAAAATGAGAAAAGTATTCCACGATAAAGATCCTGAGGGAGCGGATACCATCTTTATTACTTCCCCGCGATTGTCCGTCGCTATTGTAGTTGAATGGAATCTCTACTTTATGCTCTATGTATCTTCAGTATATATTAATCAGTTTTCATATAACTTGAACGTAACCTATGTCATATTTTTACTTCTGAGTAGATTACGATACGATTTATCACTACCCCTTTCTCTTCCACGGGTATCGTAAGAGGTGACTAATAGACGACAAAGAACGGGTCCGCATACTGCAGCCTTTGTGCAAAAAGTTATATTTATACCACAGAAGTAATATTACTTCTGTGATTTATACCATCTACCTACTGCGTTCACCGCCTGGCCCAGCGTGGTGATTATTCAAATTCTTCCATTACTAGAAGAGGCCTTTAGTTCAGCTGTGGATTGTTATGCATTGTTATTAAACCCCTAAAGAGTAACAACAACAATATGTTCTTATTATTAAAATATAGTGCTTTCAGGTAAACGAAACCGTGAGTGGCCCTCCCACTCGGCCTGTTGATGTCGACTGAAAATCTGATTAAGTGTGCCTACTCTTTAATTTAAAGTTCTAATAAAATCTCTAAAGTTGCGCTTAATCTTTAGCTTTTTCGTGCTTTAAAAGCCGCGACTTAGTTACTTAAATACGTAGGTTCCGGTCGTTATATCTAGATGACAGTTGTAGCTATGTTGGATGCCCTTATGCGGCTTGAAAAATGTGAAACAATCGAAAGAAAAATAATGCTTTTGTTAAGAGCAAATAATAGGACATTAACGACCTTGTACACATTGTAACATCAACTGTTCAGATGTTCTTTTGTTGCATAAACTCCTAATAGACAATCTCATTAGTCTTATTTATTGAAATTTCCACTTTCATACGAGGCATTATAGTTCAACTTGGAGTGTCCTACTTCAGGTGGAGTTTCGACTGAAGGCATCCAACTTATGATGGACGACGTTATAAAATATTAAAGCCAAAGGAACTTCATTCTGATAATTAATTATCTCTGCCACAGGAACTTGGAAGTTCTTTCTTCTTTAAAGCGGAAATTCTACGGCCTCGTATTTTTTTTTAAGTTGCCAACTTAAGGTGTTTGGCGTAGAGACAACATTGTTAGGTCGTATATTATTTATGTTTCCTACTTTAATTAATAATAAACATCTTTTAACTTAACATAACATAGGTATATATTTAACATAGCCAGGGACAGAACAAGATGGCGTAGACGGAAGGAGGCTCATTGCCCAGCAGTAGGTTCCAGAAAGCTGACGATGATGATGATTGAATGAATTCGTAGATGTCCACTCGCAATTGACAGGCCGTGGCTGAAAATCAGTGAGCTGCTCTCTGAGCAGCACTAAGCGCTGAGCTATGACCTTTTTGGATTTCTGTAACACACAGATACAAAGATATTGATGTTACGTTCCTATGTTTTGTATTTTTCTTCTGTATGTGTGTGACTATAGCTACAAATAAACGTCTTATCTATCTAATTTTCTACATCTTTTTCTTTAATACGCAGATTACGGAGCATATTTAATTTTTGTCGTCAATAGTAGATAAACTATCACTTAAAAATATTTAAAACAATACATAAACAAATACATTAGAAAAAAATTAATTTTATTTTTGATATCTTACAAGCACTAATCATTACAGGTCTCATAATATACCTAATGCGATGGTGCTGACATTCAAAAATTTTATGAAAATACATAATAAAATTATTATAACTATGAACAGAAAAAATTACATGACACATTACATTTAGAAAATTATTAATTCATTTCAATTTAATTATACCAAATTATTTATGCATGGCATTATATGTCACCAACAACAACGTAACAAGAAAGTAATTTTGGACTATTACTATAATGGTAGTTAATAACCAACACTGAAAACGTTTCATGTACGTTGGTATTCGAGAATGCTCCAAAGCGTTTTGATTCAAAATAATTTTCAAATTTATTGGTCAAACATTTTCCTCTTATGTTCTAACAAGTTATTGTATCAATATAACGAGACACTTTGTTACAATAGTAGACCAGTTAACACGTAATATAGGTCCCATTCAATACCGACAGTTGCGACTTGGAAGGCGATCCGGAAGTGGCAACAAAGTTGTTGTTCGACCAACGAAGAGGAAGCTTCCGCACACTGAAACAATGCTTTTATTTTATTAAACCTTAGTGGATTTCTATCAAAAATATTTAAGGGATTTAATTGTAGTCTCTACTTGATTTTGAAGGAAGGTTGTATCTTACAAGGGAAAAGAGGATAAGGAAGACCGAGGCATAGCTACATGAAACAGATAAAGAAAAAGTTGAACGTCGTATCGCACAGCGAAATAAACAGCTGGCGGACGAGAGAGACAAATGGAAGAGACTTCATACTCCACCGACAAGAGCATAGCCTTTAAATATAGATAGATAGATGGAGTCTCTACTAGAAAGAGTAGGAGTGCGTAGAAATATTTTATAAACTATTATAAATAGAAGAGAGAAGATGATTGAATATCTAATAATAGCAAATCTCTCACAAGGCCTCTACATGTTAGACCTGTGCCCTCACCCATGCAAGCCTCAAAGGTCCGGGATACGTCCCGTGAAGGATAAACCTTAAGAGAAAATAATAATAATAAAAAATAAATAATATAATAACACATGGCAATCTCTTAAGAATAATAGTAGAAGAAAAAATAAAAGAGAGACGAGGAAACCAGAAGACTTGAGAATTAAGGTTTTTCAACAAATTATAGAAAAGTTAGGAGTAAGGTCCTACCAGGACATGAAAAAGATGGCAGAAACAAGAGAGCAATAGTGGCATCTCCACTTAACTCCACCGACAAGAGCAAGCGCCTCTACGTGTACGTACTACAAATAATATTAAAAATCTCGAGTTGCAATATAGTTTTTGAAGGATTTTTTTTATTTTTTTTTATTATTTATTGTATATAGGGTTAACAAACAGTGTAACTATACAGATTTCTTAAACTAATAGGAAACAAGTGTTACTAAAAGCTACACCAACAACATTAACCACAGTTTACATTAAATTAGGGTTTACAGAGTTGAGTTGAGGTGATCGACAACTAGTTATTTGGGAAAGTAACATATGTAAGTACTAAATTATATAAAAAAAAAACATATTATATATGAACTACATGCTTCAATGAAAGTATTCCAGATAGTATATAATAAATAAAGGAACTTTAAATAAGTACTAGTTATTTAGGCCAAGGTAAACAAACAAGGAACAAATACTGGCTAATGATTTTCATACATTAGTATCTTTAAATTACTAAATTACAATTGTTTACAACTGTACTCGTAGTTAAGGCTTACATAATAATTATTTACTTTACAATTATAATGTTTAAATATAATATACCGTTCTAAAGAAATAACAAATTGTAACTTATACACTCATAAAAAATCCGTACTACGTTAAAAATGAGCGCAGATTTCTCCGCCCAATTACCTACATAACAGAAAAAGATATCTCAGTCAGTAGCATTCTAGCATTAGCCTACCCAACCAATCCAAGAAGTGTACATCTTCTACGAATAGTGTGGTAATAGTGTATGGCATAAACATTATTTATCTACCCGCCATTTACCAGTGTCATCAAGATTATAAAGTCGGACATGAAAGAAATAAGCTAATGGGCCGTGGACTCAGACACAAACAAAGAACACAATACGAAAAAAAAAATGACGACGCTGATTCTACTACACAGTAGGTAGAATCAGTCACAGAGACAGTTTTTTTTTTTCCCCTATATGCAAATAAAAATAGGATAGGAAGGATATTTTAAATAGAATACAATGGCGGGCTGAAGACCAGGGGTCTTTCCTGGGAAAGTAGTGATTATGGACACACCTTAAGTCTTATTATTTTTTACTTTTTATTTTGTAAACCGGTGCAATTAACTAACCATCTAAAATAAAATGTTAGACTTAAAACCAGTAAAATAGATAGGTCAACTAAATTATTGTGTCAAGTTTGCAAAATTCATTAAAACAATTATAGTTATATGGGAATCACACTTATCTATTCAATGACAATCTACGGGCTAAGTTCATATGTTTTAACACTTAAAACAAGTTTAAAAGCATACTATCGGGCTTGAAATTGCGTTAATACATGCATTTTTCGGGGTCCAGTGCTGCTTTGAAATATGAAATAATTTATTTTAAATGTAAAATAAATGATTTCAAAGGAAACGGAGATGTCATTTAAAATTTTGTTTGTCAAGCATTTTTGCTAAACACGGCCACTTTTGGCAAAAATGTTAAGAAAAGCGTAACGTTCTCACTTTAAACTGTAAACAGTGTAACAGGCTTCACAAAGACAAAATTTTCAGCTCTATCGCTTCGTAGGGTCAGTGACAGAGACGGACTGAACCCGTCGCGGGCGTCCACTTGACGTAGTTTCAAGCATCATACATCCATTGTTACATCATAATACTTATTTATTTTCTTTCTTTTCCAAATACCTTTTCAGAAACCTGCAATAATTAAATTTTAATTTATTTTATTTTATTACAAAAATTGTAACAGATGTACTTAAGGCCCAGGGCCTTTTCTACCTTTTTGGAGTTCCGTACCCATAGGGTGCTAAGCCAACGGGACCCTATTACTGAGACTCCGCTGGCTGTCCGTCTGTCTGTCTGTCCATCTGTCACAGGACTCTATCTCTTGAACCCTAATAGCTAGACACTTGAAATTTTCACCGATTATGTATTACTGTGGCCGCTATAACACCAAATACTTAAAATAAGATAAAGTTAAAAATTAAAGGGGGTCGTCATACTAAAAACGTGTTTTTTCAGCGTTTAAAACATAGTACGGAGATACGGAACCCTTCATGTACGAGACCAAGTCGCACTTGCCCTGTTTATTTAATTATGAAAAACTCATTTTGCTGTGTATGCTAATGAATTACCTATAAAAAGCAAACTCGTACGTAGATAACGTAAACGTACTTTGAATATTTTTCCCAGCTCAATGCTGTCCAAGAAAAAATATTTGAATTTCTCTTTGATCAACACCACAGATCTTCAACACGCATATCAAACTTGCTAGAATTTTATTTTCTGTTACTCAAATGCCCAAACGTATTCTTTTTTGGTACCTAAGTAAAATTCGTTACCTAATAATTGTGTAGCTTAAGTATAAATTGGACATCCATATTTCGGAAGACAATAAGGAATATGCATCTAATACCAATCCGGCTCATATTTTTATTTTACAATTTCTTTTAATACGTTACCACGCCTAGTTAATTATTTTTCTTATTGACTCTTATTTGGATTAGAAATAAATTATTGAAAATATGCAAATATTGCGTGGGAACTTTTGACAAACAAAAGGGAAATGACGACAACGTTCATAAAAAGGAAATGACAAGTTTGGGTGCGTTCGGTAGAACTGTCCGTCCATGTAGTTTGACTATCGATGACATTCGAAATGTATGTACTTTTATATAGAAGTTTAACAAACATCACTGGCTGATAACATCGAAAGTACCCAAAAAAGAAAAACATGCGTTGACAGCTTCTGTCTCTAGCGGATATTGCAGACGTTGACGTCATATTTTAAAATGGCGTGTTTTAGTTGTTATAATCTACTTGCTATTTTTAATATTTATTTTCTACACCATATACATGTTTTTCGGTACTGATTTATTTTTTGCGGCTATTTCTCGACGAGGACTATCGATTAAAAATATAAAAAAAATTCATGCATACTCTCTATTGTCTTTAAAAAAAGTTTACCCATATATTTTTGCAGTAATTGGGTAGATGACTGGGTCAACATAACTAAAAATAAATAATTTGGTCTCTTGTCTTGTCCATGTCACTTGTCATTGATCATATCCATTCTCAACACGATTTAAGATATTTTTATGATTTAGGTACCACCTAATTTTTAGATTTATTAATGCAGAAAAACTGCTACTAAGAGCGCTATTTGACTCGAAATAATTATGACGTCACGGCTCTGATTTTCATACAAATCCCATAGAAAATGTTTGTTTTGACGTTTAGATAACAGTGTCTATTTTGATTTGACTTTTTGCCATCTAGCGGATTTCTGACTAAGTAGGTATTTAGGGAAGGTAACGTTTTTATCGAACAGCTGATATGTTGTTTGTTTTTAGTATGTCCCCTAGGTGGTCGGATGACCTGAACAAGGTTGCAGGAAAACGCTGGATGCAGGCCGCTTCCGATCGGTCGTTTTGGAAATCCTTGAGGGAGGCCTATGTCCAGCAATGGACTACCTGTGGCTGATATGATGATGATTATGTTCCCGCTGATCTACCCGATAGCCTAAAACTCTACTTAGTATTTTATTTGGAAAATTTCGGGCAAAAAAAAGTGAATTGAACATAAAACGGACAATATCCCTCATTACAAATTACGACAACAGACAAAATAAAGTTTGGTCTTATCCTGCCTGGCATTGTAAGGGCGGCTTCATATTTCGTTGTCGACCGGCCACGCTAACGAAGTTTGT
Organism: Acrobasis repandana; assembly: GCA_963576875.1. Classification (NCBI taxonomy): domain Eukaryota; kingdom Metazoa; phylum Arthropoda; class Insecta; order Lepidoptera; family Pyralidae; genus Acrobasis; species Acrobasis repandana. Next base: position 18,754,437 of record OY756225.1, read on the forward strand.
CCATGCTCGAGCCGGAAATAAAGCTTCCCAAGCCTCCCACACTGCCCCGCGCCTCTCCCTATATACTGCCGTCTAATAAATAAATCGGAGACTTCGATCCATAACTCAGGTTACTCTAGAGGAATGCTCGTTTTAAAATAGCGATGGGTCTATAAGTCTTCTTTCTAACCTGTAGCTGTAACACAAAAATACACTCTATGCAACTTGTTACGTGCCTTGTCTGTTGTTCATGTGCATTAACCTGGCTTGTTTGAAGACCTTTGTGTAATATTCGGAGGTTGTGGGTTCGATGCCGAGCCAGGGCAAGTTTTATAATGTTGGCCTTTTTCAAATTGGCTTAGTCAAGTCTTGCAAGTTCTTAGCTAGATTTATGGTAACGATGTCTATGTGATCACTCAAACAGGGATATCACTCGATCTTCAACACTGGCTTAGGGTCCAAATAGTTTTGATGTTATTAATCTTCTATCATATATTCTATAGATGCAGAGTTGCCGTCTAAAAATGGCACCGGAAAAACAAAGCATAAAACAGTATTATGCCTTGTTTTTGCTCTCATTCGCTCAGTGGCCGCGCGCGTGACGTTACGTCAAAGACGCCAAAGTGCGTGGTAAAAATACGGATTTAAATACGGATTTATTTAATTATTAAACTATATGACACTTTAGAATTTTTTTCACATTACTTGAAATGGTTTACATCTACCTATGTACGTATTGACACGGGGACAATATTTTGTTTGATTTTGCAAGGAACTGTGCATCTATAGAATATATGAAGTTATTAATCGATATGTATAGGCAAAGTATAGTGTTCAAAAATAACCAATGTAAGGAGTTTAATTAATTAATTAAAAAAATAAGTTCATGTATTAAAGTAAACATTTTGGAATATTTGAAATATGTAGAGTAGCAGATTCCATTCTTCAATAAATCAAATTCATAGCTACAGCACAGGCTACAGGCAAGCAAAGGTCAATCTATTATTTTCCTACTTCCAAATGCTACACACTCGTCCAATACATTTTAATTTACCCTTTAAGTTAAACTTTTCGCGCACCAGCCTTGTGAAGGTTACATCTAAATTTTCCCGCGACCTGCAAAGTATCTGGATCGAGGCAGCGTGTGAATAATTAACACGAGGCCTTCTACTTCGTGCTACTTCCTCAAGAATCCCGACTTGAGCGCCAAGTATTTACAAATAAGCGAATGAACTTGCGAGCTACAAGTTTCCTCGACTTGAGAAATTTTGGCGAACTTTCCATTAGTCTGGGATCGTGTAAACGAAGTAAGTGTAATTTGATCACTAAAAGGTTAATTTACTTACACTTTATAAAGATCAAGGTTCTTCTATTTAGATGAACGATTGGGACATTAGACGTTTTAGGCTTGAAACTGCGTGAAGCGGAGACCCGCGACATGTTTCTACCGTCTCTGTCACAAACTATACGTGCGACCAGGGCTTGGAATACCGTTAAAAATCTGGTAACACTAATTCTGTCAAACGGCGTTAACGTTATCAGCAAAGATAACGTTATGCTGGGTAACGGTATTTTTCCCACTATTTACTGTTAATCAGATAACGTTACCAATGATATTAACGGTAAAAGGTATTGTTAACACTGTATTTCTTTTCGATATTTGACAGAATAAATTGATGAGAGTTTGTCTAATAGGCTACTAGAGCTATTTATATAATATTTTACAAGTATTGAAAAAAGTATCGTTACTTACATCGTTAATTGATAACGTTATAAACTGTATTATCGATACCCTTTATAACGTTATCACGAAAATAACGTTATTTAACGTTACTTTTAGTGTGAATTTGGTATCGTTAACAAGCCCTGCGTGCGACAGAGACATGTCACCCGCGACGTTACAGCTATCTCTATCGCACATACGGTTTGTGACAGAGACGGACTGAACCCGTCGCGGGTGTCCGCTTGACGTGTTTCAAGCCTTAGGACTTGGTTTAAACCATTAATAAATAATTTATTATTATATATTATTATTATTCGTCCAAATAAAGTTAATAGTAAGAAAAGAGAAGGTGACTTCTTGCGGGAGGTCTTCTTGTTATGGATGGATAATGGTTTAAACCTAGTAAGTACTATAGTTAGTCCGCATTTTATAATAAGAGTTGTTTAAAAGGACAAACTTTCAGATTTTATTTATTTAACTTGCTAGTTAACTAGCTTGGTTTTTTTAAGTGTAATTTTGTTTGAAATATCTTCAAAATAACGTTTTTATACATCTACTAGTTACTACTAGTAGGAACAATCCAGTATCAAGCGCAGACTTACAAGTTTTTATGTCTGTGCAACGGCTTAGATGTACCTACCTAGTACATTTTGTCATAAAAATATAGGTATTTACTACCAAGGAAAGCGCGATAAAAATTCCTACCCTAAAAACGATCTGTAGTTATATTTTTTTTAAATTTATGCTTAATAAATATGAGAAATAAAAATTAGGTTAAAATACATAATGTGAAGCTATATTATGACAAATTATTTTATGAGAATAAATAGAGAACCGTTAGAGTTGGGATTAGGACACATCTGTCAGCACGGAACAGCACTTTCCTATGCTGCTATCCTTTTCTGTCGCTCAGAAGGGTCATTTGCTAGAGCGAGAGAGAGAGCGACGGAACGCTTCAGCATGACCGGTGCTGAAGAGTTCAGTATCTTATCCAGAAACCAATTTTAACTAGAGCCACACTGAAAAAACAATTCTGTACGTAGAGATGCAAAATATACTACTACTTACGTCTAAGATTCCCTTTTTTGCTCAACAAAAGATAAATTGGGTAAATCTTCGTTACCAGATCCCCTTGAGTTTATAAGGAAGGCATATCAAGTGCAGACTTTAACAAGTTGTTATTTCTGTGCAGCGGTGGCGCAGTCCGTGGAGCCCTCGAGTCGGGCCTCGCTCCCGGAAACCTCGCCTACTAAACTGCCAAGTACGTCTCTCAGATATTCATGCCACAGTAAGATCTCGCAATCTACCCTAAAAATAAAAACTACTCTGCATTCCTACGTCCATGTAAGTGAAATATTAAAACGCCAAATTATTTTTTCATTAGTGATTTTACTGATTTTGCTGGATTTAGCAACCTCATTAGAACTAATATTAAGCCACACATCGGCAGGATTAATCAGAGCTTACGGAAAATTTTGACAGCGGCTGACGAAGTTTCAGATATCGAAATTGGAGCGCGGACAGACCAACTTAGAATAAGTTTTTAATGAGTTATGTTCAAAACGATGCCATCTTCTAATTCGACTGCCCAATTAAGAAATTATCACCTTGTGAAACTTTGCTGAAGGTAGATTGACGGAGATCTTATTCTGGCGATATTTTATGCTTTTCCGTAACACTGCACTAAATATTGTGTATCCAGCACTCCCTGTCATTGTGCATCCACATACGTATACTTCGAATTTGCGTTTTAAAAATTAATTGACCACGCACACATGGTTATAAAAAATTATCACTTGGGGCTTACGCCGCATGTGGACGATCGGAAAATGAAAAACATAAAATTTTGCGTTTCCCCAATTTGCGCAACACCCTGGCACAATGTAGATCCTTATCACCGACACCCTATTTGCGACGAGAATACAATTTCACGTGTTTTAAAATCCTCGAATCTCGTTTTCCTGTGTTGAAATTTAAGTGTTGAAGAATTTGTTGGGATTTGTTGTCGTAGTTACGATAATGTGGCATGCTACGTATTTACTTCTAAGGTTAGAAGATACCAATTGAAAATTTTACTGACGGATTTGACGGACGGATTTAAGAAAAGTGGAATTACTTACTTATATTACATACGTGTTATGTTAAAAGCCGTTCTTATTGGCTTGGTGACAAAACAAAAGACACTACCCACAATCGCATGTAAAAGTGAGTTAAAATCACCTCTCGAGTGTTACGGCCATTTGCGACTTTATAAAAGATTTCTATCTAAAAACAGAAAATTACTAAATTAATCCTCTTAATAAAAGTTTGAATGACATTCCCGTAGGCTAAGCTACTCTCAAATTTACTAAAAGCGTTTTATCTAAAAACAAATATATCGCATAAATCAGCCATAATGAAGTTCTTAAGCGTGTCGTCGGCCGCTGGAAAGTTTTAATAGGGCGGTGTGAGCTCGGCTGAACAGACCAAGGACCTGCAAACCGTAACTCGACCTAGAGAATAGCCCTATTAAACCTGGAATAAATTCAGGTATTGTCCATTATCTTTACTTTAATTTTTAAGAAATTTAACACTCTTATATGTATATATTTATTTTTCGTTGCTGTAAATAAACAATTAGTCCAAACTGAGTTACTTAGGCCGATCTTAAATCAAAAACTTAATTGATACCTTAATTCTACTTTTGCATGAACTCGAAAGAACGATCCAAAGACTAGACGGTGTAGTAACTAGACCTGAATTCAGTATTTTTAACAGTTTGACTGCCTACACCGAAACAACTTTAATCTGCAACATGACCGTGATATACCGACTCATAGAACAGAGGCGTGATAGGCATGACATGCAACCCTGCTTCACGCCCTTGCGCGTATGGGCAGGCTTGTGTCACTTCCCGTTTAGGTATCGAAAATGTACCTACATTATTACTATGCGCGCAGGCGGCCCCTCCGGGTGGTAAATTCAGTTATACGAATCGTTTGTCCAGAGTAATAAGAATGAAATTGGCTTGCAATGGATATCTAGGTATCTATATGAAAAGGTGCTGAGTTCTGACGTGAGCTAAATTAAATATCGCTAGCCACATTGAGCAGATATTTCTTTGCTGAGTGAGTCTTCTGTACGTTAGTATTATTTATTCTGTGGTATGGGGCAGTCAAAATGTTGAACGGGAATGAATTATTTTACACAAAAAACTCCCCAATTAAAAACACAAGGCTACTAGAAGACCGAGTAACAATATCTGGAATATGAGAATCATTAATGGTAATTCTAGCTAGGGTTCAAACTGGGCTGGACCGGTCTTATAATCTAACATAAATAATACTCCTACACATGATACAAATTTAATGACCGTACCCAAAAAGGGCATTATGACCTCTAAATCAAAGCTCTTCTTGCTAAACTAATAGGTAATTCATACTTTTATAAAATAATTTCAATGGAGTGGTGTGAGTTTGGATAACGGGCCATAGATTAGACAGCCGCATTCAAGAGCCGACGCCTGATCAATATGTGATAATCATTAGTGATAATTCTAGTCGAAACAATGTCATGCAAATAGACCACTCAATTTAAAACAAAAAACAAATCAAATAAAATACATATAAAAATCAAACTTTTAAAATGGAGCATGCATTTCGTGACGAGTAGTTAACTAAGTTTGGACACAGAAGCACACAGAAGACAATAAGAGTATTGTTTGGACCTGACGTCGATGACGTCACTGCTACGCATCGGTACGGTGTGCAAAAAAAGCATTACCTATTAAGAATATTAATGAAACTTAAACAAATGTTTGTGATTTTAGTATTACTTGTCACATTCCAGCGAGGGCCAATCTTTTAGTAAACGGGTTATACTACAGACCATGGATCAAAATAGACAGCCCCTGTATGAATTTGCGTGTCGATCTGACGTCAAATTGACTTCATTTAGGATCGTCACTTATACTCTAAATATTTCTTCCGTTTGTAAGTGAAGTGCTAGATTTTATATAAATAAATTTCACACTTTTCTGATTCTATACATTCGTTCGAGATGTAGGTATTCTCGTACAACATCCCGACTTTTCAAATAAAATCTTAGTCCACTGCACATAATGATTTACGAGTATCTCTGGCCAAATATAGCTTCTTTGATATGCGATGCACCGAGCGTCGCAAAGAAGCTCCTTCCAAAGCATACACTGAGTTCTAAACTTCTAAAGCGACTGATGTTCACGGTCGGCTGGGCAAAGAAAGACTTCTTGAGCAGACACACGTGTCTGTCTTGTCGAGGTTAGTGAGACTCGAGTAGTTCTTAAGGTTAGGTATTCGAGTATATATTATACTTTCGAGTTCATGCAAAAGTAGAGTTCTTAGTTGGATTTTATTTTCACTTAATTTATCATAAGATACCTACTGAATTTTTTTTCACACAGTGTTTTGCCTCCTACTTTTAATAGAGATATAATGACGACCTTCGTGGCGTAATGGTTTACACGCTAGACCGCTGATCCGGAGGTTCTGGGTTCGAATACCCAGCCAGGGCAAGTTGGAAAATAGCCTTTTTCAAATTTTCCTAGGTCTTGGGTGTTTATCTATATATGTATTTATCATAAAATATAGTATCGTTGAGTTAGTATCCCATAACACAAGTTTAAAAAACCTTACTTTGGGGCTAGCTTAATCAGTGTGATTTGTGCTTATATATTAAAAAATATATATATCGTGTAACAAACATACAAGTAAAATCATACAGTCGAATGAGTTTTAAAGCAATTAAGGTGAAGATATAGGCAAATGGCCTTGAAGTGTGAAATAAATTGTTAACTCGTAAATATGGTGATAATTTCCATATTCTCTTCGTCATGCACTAGATAGCCATTTAAATTATTTTATGAACTGCCGTTGAAACTGCTATTGGTGATCCGTCTAGCTTTAAAACTTGCCGTGGCCACTTTTGGCGGAGGCAAGTTTTAAAGCTAGACGGACTAATGTAAATTCTTTCAACGGTGGTTCATAAAATAATTTAAAGGGCTATCTAGTGCATGACGAAGAGCAATATGGAAATTATCTCCATATTTACGAGTTATCAATTTATTTCAAATGAGGGCGCCACATCAAGGCCTTTTGCCTATATCTTCACCTTAATGTTCACGTTTGGGCAAAAAAAGCATAGGCATGTTTTAAGTCACTCTATTACTTTCGCATCTTGTTTAAAATTCTTACTTTCTTTCGTGTAAACAACCTTATTTATATATGTATGTATATAATTTATAAAGGTATGTATTATTTGTATATACATATGTAAGAATTTGCTCTATATTTCCCTTGAAATATTGCACCTCAACTGTGACATAACTAAATTTCTTTTGTGTTCATAACTACCATAAGGTTGTCTGGAAGAGATTGCTGTGCGATAAGGCCGCCTTTTATATACTAACATTTATCTCTATACATATGTAAAAATAAATAAATATGTTTGTCTAAGACTACGATGGTATGATGTTAGCGAGACTTGAGTTATTCAAACGGATTGTTTAGTCAATGTAAGAATCTATGTTTGATACCATCCAAACAAATATCCTAATATGTGTTTGGTTGGTATCAAATATAGATTCTTTGATTAACGATGCATCCAATATTATAAGAAGCTCCTTTCAAAGCAGATACAGAGTTCTAAAACAACCTATATTCACGGGCGGATAGGGCCAAGAACATTTCAATGTCTGTTTATATAGTGTTGCGAAACTCCAGTTGTTTACATGGATTACGAAATTAGCGAATGTGACGTATAAGTTATCTATTTGTTATGAATTCTTTGCAATTTATATTTGTAGTTGCTTCAAAGGAGGCAGTTTTAAAGCATCTATATTCACGGGCGACCAGGTTAAGTCTGCTCATGTCTAGTTATTACTTCTGTGTGTCACTATAAATGGTACTGTTATTTTTTTTCGTGTAAGTTGTTTATTTTTAAGTATGATTTATATTCTTGACTCATGTAATATAGTCGGAAAAGGCCAACCGGGTTTTGTTTGATTCAGACGATCATATTTATGGCGTGATCATATCGGGAACGGCAAAACTACGATGTCTTTTATTGTTTAAAAAAAGTTACAAAAGTTTAAAGTTTAAAAAACTTACTTTGGGGCTAGCTTAATCAATGTGATTTGTCCTTATATATTTATTTATTTAAATTCTTCCAATTTCAATCTGGTATTTTATTGTAAGGCCTATCTACTTATCGTTTTATTACAGGGTTCCTATAGCCACCTTCCGGCTCCATCATCAGATCAGCTTTTTGTTATGATAATATTGCGTTGTTATCTGATTTACATTAATTTAATCTCAATCAGAAATCGGGAAGTGGCCCAAATTCAACTTGCAAGATTTGACCCACAAAACAAATAAACAACAACAGGCAAGCTAATTAAAAGCTTGTAATGTAAGGTTAGAGTGTTTTTAGTGTAAGATATTAAGATTAATTATATTATATTTAATGTAATGTCCCCCTTGGTAATATTAAGATTAATTACTGAACCGCAGGGACTCAGCTGGTATTGTGACGTCAATGAATTTGATCCATCGATGGCGGGATGATGACGATCGTTTCAAAATACGGAAATATCGCCGCTCAAAATACGGAAATATAGAATTTAAAAATAGCACCGCAAATTTTAAAGCTAGTAATTTCTAAACTATGTATTTTTTCATATATACTCATAATACTCAAATAAACGATGAAAATTTACTGAAAGTATGAGTTAGAGCGTTTACACATTACGCCGCTGCCAAATTACTCTACAAATAAGTATATCATGTTAGGGAATTTTGATACACTTTGGCTAAAAATACTAATATTATTGGATAGCAACCATAAAGAAGTACTTCACTACTAAATTAACTTTACTATCATTCCATCAATATTTTTTACATTCAGAAAAACAACGCAAAATTACAATATAAAAAGCCTCCATAATATACTTTAATACCTAAGTATTATCATATTTATAAGAAAATCTTCTTATATATTGAGTGTGTTTGTCTGTAATAACTTTATTGTACATAGAAAACACATAATAAATGTAGTAACAATTTAAAGAGTACATTATTGACAGAAGATATCAACCCATCTTAAATGGGTTTTCACCTTTAATAAAGAAATTATTATTATATTCTCTCAAGGTTTATCCTTCACAGGACGTATCCCGGACCATTGAGGCTTGCATGGGGACACAGATCCAACATGTAGAGGCCTTGTGAGAGATTTGCTATAGTTTTTAATGGAGCACTCACTAGGGCATGACAGTAAGAACACTATGACAATATTCTCACTGACAATTCCCAGTAGGTGCAGGACTATTGAGGATTAATGGAAAAAACTACATTAGGACTTTTGGGATGAAATGCTAGTGGATTGGAACATGGGCTATGGGAAGGACTATGGCACCTGTCTGACCAATGTTTAGAAACACGGATAAAATAGGCAGGTGGTGACTCGCCGCCTCAGTCAATGGGCCCCTGAAAAAAGGCTGCACGATAATATGCAGCAAGGAGGGCAACACTAGTTGAGTGGCTCAAGGGTGGAGAGGTGTCACTGGGCTTTAAACAACCATCATTTGCTCCCTTAGGGTCCCATCAGGTACGCCCACTCACCACTGACGTTTCACATCCACCCTACGAGCTATACCACTCGCGACTCCATTATTATTATTAAATCGGTAACATTGCACTGTATAACCAATTTAAGAAGAGCAGAATTTTACATATCAGTGGTACCTAAATAGTGAACCACATTTATTCACTGTGTAAATAAAAGCTTTCGCCGTAGGTATAGGTACCGCCCACAATATAACATATATACTCAGGTAGAGCTAAGCGTAACGCGAACGTTTCAGCGGCATTCAGCCTCAACCTCTTTTGTTTTGAGGTTTAATTTCACTGAAAAATTGCGATAAAACCTCACCGGCTTGGAGTAATAATCTTTTTGTTTATTCTCCGACGTATTAAAATAAATCGCGAGTAGCGTGGTATGGGGAGATAAGCGAATCAAACGTCGGGGGTATGAGGGTGTAATCATGTAGGGTTTTCGTTTGAAAAAGGTTGATGTTCCAAAATAATTAAGATCTCAAATCAAACTTGATCCAGAGTAATATTATAATAATCCGGGTGTACCGCCCTACTGAACAAACACGATCGTCATGTATGTATAAATTCATAAACAGTAGACAAGTAAGTAAAACAAACGCTGAAATATTTTTTTAGGTACGATACGATCAATTTATTAAAAACATAATAGAAGGAAAAGTAGAAGCAAAAAGAGGGAAGGGAAGACCAAGAAGATCATTTATAGAATAAGTAAAGGAGAAAGTTGACACCATGTCGTATAGGAGAACTACGTACTCGTAGTTCTTAAATTATAGAGTTATATTGGTTTATAAGAAAGATTGAGCGAAGTACTCGTATTGAAATAATACATATAAATAGGTAAGTATTTAAAATAGATAAATTTCTGTATGTATTTTGACACAAATATATTGGTCATCTTTTCGTTGTCGATTTATTTCGTTCATAGGCGTCACAGTACCAGTTGAGTTATGGCGGTGCTGTTATTAATCTTCCAATAATAAGTAACAATGGTAATCTTGAACTAAAAATACTGTATTTAGTAAACATAATTTCAGGTATTGGTCCACACTCATTTAATAATTTTAGCCATTCCGACTCGCTAAGAAGAAGAAGAAGAAGTTATTTAATGTAAGCTCTTGAAAGCAGCTAGTTGTGCGTCTTGTTTCATCCAAAGCGTTGAGCGACATTTGCGTGATGAGTAGCGAACAGCGCCGCCAGTCACAACTTCAATATATTATTAAATGTAGTTCCATATCTATCTAGTTATCTATGCTCTTGTCGCTGGAGTATGAATTCTTTGCCATTTGTATACCATACGGCCTTCACCTTCCCCTTTATCTGTTTCATGTAGCTATGCTATGTCTCGGTCTTCCTGGTCCTTTTTTCCCTTTTATCTGTCATTTAGGATAGAGAAATAAAAAAATCTATTCGAAAGAACAAATTAACTTTTGTTTTTCATTTGCGTCTAGGTATTTTGATAAAATAACAAGAATAGACGCAAATATGAATCTCTGAGAATCCTTCTAATATTAAGCATACAAGATGAAAAATATAGTCAAAGAACGAACTAACTAGTTATTTGCAAGTCAAGCTTCGGAATAGAACTTGTAACGGCTTGTGAAACCCATCGCGCTACAGACTTTACTTCCTTTCCACCTTGTTTTGTAGGTTTTCTTGGGAAGTTCGCCTATTTGGTCGGAATTTATAGATCCTGGCCATTGCTTATACTTATTTCGTATACAAAAAATAACACAGCCCGACCCAGACGTAATTTAAGAAACAGAAAAAAGTTAAAAAGTACAGCGAAGTAAAACAGCTGGCGGATGAGAGACACAAATGGAAGAGAATTTATACTTTACGGACAAGAGCATATACAAGTGTAACAAAAAGGGGGTACCAACCCGAAAGGGTGTTAACGTACTAACCGATGTGAACAACTTTTACTATGGGATCATGCCTGAAATCGCGAAAAAAAATCTGCATCTCCATACAAAATTAAATACCTACGAGTACCAAGTGCCAAAATGTATGGAGCTGCGGATTGGTTTTTACACGTTGTAGAATAAAAAAATCTAAAATATATTTTACTAAAAAGAGGTAGGTTATTTATTTATTTATTTATTTATTTATTTATTTATTGTAAAAACTAAATACAACGGTTTTCACCAATTACAGCATATAGAAAGAACTTATAGCTAAATGTAATAAAAAAATTACACAGCTGGTACGACGGGCGCCACCACTAATAATGTACAGTAAAAACTTTTTTTTTTATTCTCGTCATTTCATTTTAAAAACATTTTTGTCATATCATAACCTGGGGTTTGGCAAACTTTTTCTTACTTTTCTACCCTACCTAATCTTATTATCTCTTTGCGGGCTTTATTTAAGCTCAAGCGAAAAATTATTAATAGGATTGTAATCGCGGAAAAATAAAGTTTTTGCAAAAAATCTACTAGCGCTCATTAGGTACTTTTACTATGCGGGACGACCTTAATTTTATGTAAGAATGGTAGAAGGGGGCTGAAGACAGGGAAGGAAAGATGGGGAGGAGGCCTTTGCCCAGCAGTGGGACTCTACACTTATAGGCTAGTAAAAAAAGAACGTACGGTCCAAGCTTAGATCATTAGTCATAAACAGGCGTAACGAATCAAGTTATTCCCTCAAAAATCTTTTAACAAATTACTACATACTCGTAATACTCGTAGTTGCGCTTAACGATGCTGAGAATTTTAAACTAAAACTTTGTATAAATTTCGTATGCTTTGTTACAAATGAAATTATTATTTACAGAGTGCGACCGCACGTTCGTGAGCCGCGGCGGCGCGAGCAACGGCACCTTCCACGCGCCGGAACTGGTGAACCCTGGCAACCACTCCCGCCAGTGCCTGTACACCTTCCTAGCGGCACCGGGGCAGCGCGTGCTGGTCGAGTTCCGCACCTTCGACCTGCGAGGCAAGCCACCAGAGTAAGTATCTGAAACCTCAGCTGGTAAACCCTGGCAATCACTCCTGCCAGTGCCTCTACACTTCCTATTGGCACTAGGATAGCGCGTGTTGGTCGAGCTCCGCACCCGCGATCAGCGAGGTAAGCCGCCAGAGTACGTATCTGATACATCAGCTGGTGAACCCTGGCAACCACTCCCGCCAGTGCCTGTACACCTTCCTAGCGGCACTAGGATTGCGCGTGCTGGTTGAGTTTCGAACCTTTGATCTGCGAGGCAAGCTGCTAGAGTACGTATCTGACACACCAGCTGGTAAACCTTGGGAACCACAGCCGCTAGTACACCTTACACCACAATTTACTGCTGGCTGGTTATTCAATTAACAAGTCCATAGCTTGTCCAATTAGTACCTACTCAACACTGTGAACTGTCTTACAATACCTTATTGGACAAACAAATGTAATAAATTGCATGTAATCGAGGAACACAACTCTTTTATCGTAAAACGGCAGATCACACCCTGCCAGTTCATTGCAGTGGGTGAATGCACGGGCCGTTAATTTTTCAAAGGATATTGGACATCGTTCGACGCGATGCAGTCATGCTAACTGCGATAGACTGATTGTGTAGGGCTTTCACAAATTTGCTCAAGCTTGTCCTGAACGAGCTATTTATTTGCTTTGATTGATTTACTGACAAAGTCGATAAATTTTATTAGAAAATAACTAGATTACTTACTTTTATTACCTTCCTTTTCATTCAAACTTTTAGCCTTAAATCTATCTTAAATAATTAGGTACCTAGATACCGAAATAGGTACCTAGGTACCTAATTGAGCTGTTTTACATAAAAACTTTTATCAGCACCATAATTTTAATAACAATAAAATCACGCAATGTCTTTTAAAAATACTTATAATCATCATCCTTTCAGCCGCATAACATAATGTCCACTGTTAGACAAGGATTTTCAAGATGATCGATTTAGAGTGACGTGCATCCAACGCTTTTTAGCGACTTTGGTCAGGGGGTCTGACCACCTTATGTGTGGATGTCCTACGCACGTGGTCGCCAATCGAGAACCTTTTTGCATCGGCCATAGGTTCGTCGCGCTATGTGCCCTGCCCACGGCTACTTCAATGAGCTAATTTTAAAAATACTGACTTTAAAAATCCACGCTGTAGTTGTTTTGCCAGATACATATATATACCTATATTTAATTTTATCGTTTCTCTAAATTGTGTTATTTTTTTTCAGTGGAGCCGCGGTGGGGGAACTGCCAGCGTAAGTTAATGTTTCCCTCCTCTCACCAACTCGCAACTTAGTGTAAATTATGCGACGCAAACATGTTTTCTTCCCGAAGCCTTATTTTTGTTTCGTATTGATGCGGGAATGAGGTCAAACTAACCGAAAGCCTTGACTCCGATAGCTGTTGATTTATTTTCTTCATATTTTATACAAATGACAAAAGAAGAGAAAGTAGACCCAATAAATTTTGTTAATCAAAGTAGGTTGTTAGGTAAATTATGACTTGGATAGAGGAAGTTACAATCAATAAATTTATTGGTAACTACATTCGAGTTGTAGTTACTCGTAGATAAGTACAATGTGTAACAATAAGTAGCATTTATTTTAGGCAACTAAGTCTACAAACTTAAGCTAGTAGTAATCTACACTAATAATATTATAAAGAGGAAAGATTTGTACCTATTTTTGTATGTTTGTAATGAATAGGCTCAAAAAGTACTAGGTCGATTTAAAAAATTCTTTCACCGTTGGAAAGCTACACTATCCCCGAGTGACATAGGCTATGTGTGTACCACGGGCGAAGCCGGGGTGGACTGCTAGTTTTAGATAATTTAGTTGAAAGGGTGAATGTCAAAAATGTTACGCTTGTTTTGTTTATTTTATTTGATATACTGCCTATATATCCGGTTGTCCATTTATTCTAGTCGTTTCTTGAATTTCTTAGACCTTGGAATATTTTTTTTATCATTAGTGCCATAATATTTGGCGACTAAGTACAGTTAGTAAACAGTAAGTATGCTTTTTCAATACACAAGACTTGGAGTTCAATTCTCTGGGATCGTTGTGGTGTGTGAAGAAAATCCTTTGAAAAAATTCCCGCTTCAGTCTAAGCCGGATTTCACACGCTTCCGCTCTGATAAACGCACAAAAGGATTTACATAATAGGGCATATTTATTCCTGTTAGAAAAATAAAGAAAACCAATAGAAAGAAAATATGTAGCCCCTGTACCTACTGTATCTAAGTAATTAATTTTCCATCTTGTTTTTCAATATCCCATTACGTGTCTACTGCATATTGATTGCTCTGACAAACTTAATTATTCTTTTGTGAATGTTACTTAGAAATCTCAAAAAATAATTCGAAATCTCAGCATTCTATCCATAGGAAAAATTGGCAGACTGAGTCATTGTCAAGTATTCCTTCATGTAAATAATAATGTTGATTTTCTGTGGCCAAACTTTTGGCCAAGTCTCACTTCCAAGTGCTTTTAATTTTAAATAAAAAATGCGACATCCATATACTCGTATGTTTCTCTGTAGAAACACTATCACGTCTCTATCTTTACGGAGTAAAGATTACTGTGAAGATGGATAACGAGTGATTAAAAATAGTAATTGGTTTATAGCTGCATCGCCCATCTGCATCTTTTTGAGTTTTTGCACTACCCTTGTCTTTCTCAACATCACCCGGTTGGTTGACTGGTAGATGAGGCCTTAGGCTTTAAGTCCGCCATTACACTTGTATTTGTGTATGAAGTTAAATAAAATAAAATAAAAAAATAAAACATCATTCTGATTTTCGCCTGTATGTTTCTACATTATATATTTGTTTCTACACTTAACAGATGTATGCACGAGTACATGGACATCTACTCCGAAATGGCGTCGCTGGAGACCGTCGAACTCGTCAACTCGGCGTTCGGCGGGCGGTACTGCGGGCCCATCCCGCCGCGGCGCCGTGTGTCGCTGAACCGCGCCGTCGCGCTCTCCTTCTACACCGACAAGATGTCCACGCCACCGACACTCTTCACAGGGACTTACCGCTTTATCAACGCCTGTGAGTATCACTGTATGTGTGTATACTGTCAACGTGTCAACTGTATGTTCGGCGGGCGGTACTGCGGGCCCATCCTGCCGCGATAAAAGATTCTACGATTTTTAACTTCAAAATTCTTTATTATCTATACTATTTAAAATATTAGGTACGAGTATAACAGCGTAGATCTATTGGTATCATACTCAAAGTATTCATTGAAATCATAAAATATATGTTTTAATAGGGAAAAACCGTATAATATTTTTTATTAAAGCCGCGGTAATCATTCAATTTCATTCAAGTTCAAGGAGTTGACAGTTATAAAATATAACGAAATGACTATCATATACTTACTGCCCATCAGGGCAGATATAATTGGACTTAAGAGATCTCTTAAACATTTGAAAATAAAACATTTGGAGAGACGTAGGCATCTTTCAAATAAATAAAAACAAAATTTAGTTTTTGATTTGTGCTTACCTATACTAACAACATTTACATAAAATAAAATTGATTTGTGCTTTTAGTAACCAACATTTGCCTATAATTAGTTTCTCAGTCAAAAGTCACCATAAAGTTAAATCTATCTCGCTATAAACCTGAGACTTCCAGCTAATTTCTTTTATAAATCTTTTCAGAAGCAAAATAATGACCGTCACCAGATAGTTTTCGTAATAGTGCTATAAATAACTTCCTAAAGGGTGCGATAAAACGCGATGCGTGTACATTATCCCCTTTGAATTTCGTGTAAAGGGCGAATATCATGAAAAGGTCTTTTATCTGTTTCAAAGGCGCTGTTAAAAAGGATTAGAAGACATTTTGTTATGAAAATTAAATTATGTATTATCTTGTTAGCGTAACTGCTGTGAAATATTTTCCTGACGTAATTCGGATGGACTTTTACGTGTTCTTTGTTGAATACTTGAGGCTGATTAACATTTTCAGAAAACGCAATTCGTCTTAGTTTGACAAACACGGTCGTTCCAAACTTTGTGGCGCGGAGAGGCGACCCACTCGACAATTTATTGTTCTGCGGGAATTGACTACCTACGAACAATAAGAACAGGAAAAACTCCAGAATAAACTAGCTGATTTGTACTCAATATTTATCACTTTGTTAATAACTGGTTAATTGGCACGTTCTAACTTCCACATCTCTGCAGAATTATTTTTGAAAGCGTATACCAATAAGCTTATCCGCTTCATCTACGCCCTGACCGGTTGCAATGCTCGTCATTTCTTGGACCAAATTTGATTAAGACCCAACTGCCTGAACCCATTTTACAAAGGCATCATCATCATCAGGTCTTTCTAGTCTCCACTGCAGTATCACGACCCTCTCTGTACTTCTAGAGCCATACTAGGCCAGAGTAGCCAGAGAACAAGACAAAGCGAGGCTGCAGTCTATTCAAATTCTGGGGTAAAGAAACTCAATAAAAATAATTAAAATTTGTCTTCCAGCGGAATTCGAGGTAGGGACTCCAGTGCCAAACACGTTATGTTCGTTCGTGATAGACGCCAGCAAGCGCAAGACGGGGCTGCTGCTGTCGCCCACCTACCCCGGCATCTACCCGAAGGACATGACCTGCAACTATATCTTCACCGGGCAGCCGGGCCAAAGGATACGCTTGGAGTTCCGCGACTTCGACTTGTTCTTCGGAGGGCCTCAGTAAGTAGATTTTTTAAGCAGATATTTGTCTTTTCCTATTTAAACTGTAATGTTTTAAAACAAAATTTTGTCTTGTTAATAGGTATATGAGGTAGATTTGCATAAAAATCAAATGATACAAAGCTACAGCAAAGGTTAAGCAAAGGTTTATCTTTCCTATTCTCTCGTCATAATGACCAGAGAATAGGAAAGATAAACCTATCCCTTGCAATATAACTTACCTATACTAATTATATTCGGTGAAACCTCTTCAGACAATTTATGTATAAAGTCATGAGTCAAAGTTACAAATCATCATCTGTAGGCGCAGATAGCTAAGATTACGTTCAGCTACCAAGAAATGTTACTAACTACGCTCTGCTACCAAAAATGTAGGCGCAGATAGCTAAGATTACGTTCAGCTACCAAGAAGTGTTACTAACTACGCTCTTGGTACGAGTCCGGCAATCCCACCGGCAACAAACAAACACACAAACAAACCTACGCAGTCTGCTACCATCCTGGATAAGGTCCAGGGAACCTCCTAACCTAATTATGAGTTTAACTTAATTCTAATTAAAAGTAATTAAACTTATTACAAAACTTACCGCGTCCACGCAGTCTTCAGGCAGCCTCGCCTGGCCTTCGCGTCGAGCCCTAAGTCCTACTCAGGGCTGGCGACGGCCTCAGGTCCCTCCATGGGTCCCGAGTCAGTGGTGCAGAAAATGTGGTCCCTACACTAACCTCCCCATGAGCTCATGTATGTCGCCCCAAACGAATACGTCGTATTTATAACACCACTTCAACACAGCACGACAAGTTTCTTTTATAGTCAAGTTTATTCGCATAACAAATACTTCCGTTCCACACGGGAAATAGATAACAACCAACAATTTATAGTGACGCCATGTCACGCGTTTTACATTTGACACAAATCACTGTTCTTTACGTAATACAAACGATTTCGGCTCCACGCCGTTCCAAACAAATTGGGCACACGCGTTCAAACAAAATTAGCGACAATTCTCCACGAAATATTCGCAATATATCAAAATACAAAATTAATTCCGCATGGCTTTCATCGCGACCGGAGAACGCAAGTCATTCACACTGACAGTCGAGACTTTAACGTAAAGACAATGATTATTTTTCTGGCCGGGCAAAGACAATCCGCGCAGGGCGGGGCACAGCCGGAATATCGATGAATCGATAATCTTGCCCGTGTTTGTGGAGATCACACGCAGATGGCGCTAGTCTCCTAACAAAGCACTTTTATTCAAAACATCATCTGCCTCGCCTTATCCCATCATCTGGAGTCAGCGCAGTATATCTTCTCCTTCTACATTCTTTTATTTCCCGTCATATTAAGAGGGCGCCTATTGTCAATAATCTAAATTTTGCTCCCGCTTCCTAGCACACAAATTTACTCTAGCCGAAACGAGACAGCGAGCCATGCGGGGCGTCGGGAATCATGGTGGGTCAATGAGGCTGGTTCTGGTTTTGAGGTTTTTTTCGTTTTACAAAGAACATTTAAGAGTTATTTAAAAAGTAAGACATATATATGATGACTGCCATATATTTAATACAATTATAATCCAAAGTTACAAGTGCAAATTTATTGTATTTCTTAAATACTTTCTGTTAGTATAATTCTGAGGTGATTTGGAGGCAACTTCCGCAAAGTTTTTCTATCGAGAAAATTTTAAGCAATCGTGTTTTCAAAACGTATTATGTTTAGAGTTAGTCCTGAACTTTGCTGTGTTTTTATTTCAAAGTGAGTATTTCGTTAATATTGATAATATTTAAGATCGCTCTAAGAACTTTAGGGTAGTACGGGCTCCCAACCTCTACACCTACTGTCTCTACTCTATCTCCTGCCTTACGCATTCCATCCACATCTTCTTTGGTCTTCCCCTTCCCCTATTTCCATTAACCGTCAAATTTAAAGTTCTTTTTGTTGCGTGTTGATATTCTCTTCTCATCACATGTCCTCACCATGACAACCGATTGTTTCTTACTTCTCGTTTATTGGCGCTACCTAGCTTTTGCTTAATTAAGAGCTTAGTTATGTGCCAAACTTCTCGGTCTATCACCTTATTCTTGATACGACTTGACCCCAGCTTTTTCTTTCAGTTGGTTTACATAGCTCTTTCTTGGTCTTCCTGGACCTCTTTTACCTTTTATCTTTCCTTCTAGTAAGTTTTTCAGTAAGGAGTCATGTCGTATTAAGTGACCAATCATTTTCCCTCTACTAATTCTATTTCGCCCAGCAGTCTTATTTCTACCTACCTTACAGAATAACCAAGTAACTTGTTTCTTCTCTAAGCTGCCCATTCGACTGGGTGCGCGTCTACGACGGGCCCGACAACACATCGGCTGTGATTGGAACGTACTGCGGCCAGCAGAGGAACCTGGTGCTGTACTCCAGCGACGAGCGGCTGCTGGTCACCTTCTACACGCTGCCTAGGGCGGCCAGCACGCAGAACCGCGGTTTTAAGGGTATCTTCGAGTTTTCCGAGAGTTTCGTTAAGTTAGGTGAGTTCTATATAACGTCTAACAATATATACTGAAACTATTTTAAGGGTGAATTCAGTCCATGATACTGAACAACTTTCCCCAAGGAACATAATTATATCGAAATATGAAAAAAACTTTTTTGCTTCCATACAAACTTGGATCAGCTGATCGTTTAACTTGTATGGGAGGTCGAAAATTATTTTTCATATTTCGATATATGTTCCTTGGGGAAAGTTGTTCAGTATCATGGACTGAATTCACCCTTAAAATAGTTTCAGTATATTTTGTTCGACCCTGTATACTTGGATGATGTAATAGCATAAGACCATACGATATGAGGATACCATGCGATAGGTGTGATACAATATAAGGCTTGAAACTACGTCAAGCGGACGCCCGCGACGGGTTCAGTCCGTCTCTGTCACAAACCGTACGTGCGATAGAGATAGCATAAACCGTCGCAGGTCACGTGTCTCTGTTGCACGTAGAGTATTTGACAGAGACGGACTGAACCCGTCGAGGTCTCTTAGGAAATACAAGCTAAACAAAGCTCACAAACGTCAGTGAGACCTCTCCAACCCGTCTGGCCAGCGTGGAGAGTGTAGGCCAAATCCTCTGGCTGCTCTGGCCAAGTTTGGTTCTAGTAGTACAGAGAGGGTTGTGCTCCTGCATAGGAGACTGAAAAAAAGAACTGATGATGATGACTAACTTAACTAAGCTAGTTTTTTAAACTTCTACAAATAGATATTTTTATTTATTTTTATTCTTACTGACCACCATCCAGCCAATTGAGCTTTGGCATGTTTCGATTTCTCCGCCTTTGACTAATCTTCTAGGTTTATTTATGGCATGTAAGTAGTTAATCGTAAATGAACTACAATACTTTTTTTACAGATTTTATAAGTAAACATGACGCCGAGCACATCAGAGGTTCGGAGTGCGATCAAAAGATCCTTAGTAAAAAGGAGTCCACGGGATTCGTGTACCATCCAAACTATCCATTCCCCTATATACAAAAAGTTGTTTGTAGGTAAGTACATTATCATCACGTACTTAATTAATTGCAGAAGCTATATTGTTCGGCAAAATATCTTAATGAAGTAAATTGAATTTTCTTTACTGTTTCCAGATATTTTATATATGGTATGCAAGATTCACAAAATTTGGAGAGGGTGCGATTAGAATTCCAAAACTTTTCTATACCAAAAGGATTAAAAGCGAAACCAGAGTAAGTGTTAATAAAAACCATAACATATTACCACAGAGTAATAATATACTACATACAAATATTACTATAATTTTCCCGCTTATGTCCACACACATTCTTCTTCGTTTAAGCGCGTTGCCGATTGCATCCTCAGCTGTGCTGCTTAGGAGCCCGGGGTGCGCATTCCCGCTTTTTCTTCTCCAAATATAACATGCATGTCCATGGTCACCCAAGAATGCCAAAGACCTTGCAAAATGGAGAAGAAATAGCCGGAACAGTATATCAATGATTTGGCTATAGTTTTACGACCATCCTGACGTCAACAACGTCATTGCTC
This sequence comes from Acrobasis repandana, assembly GCA_963576875.1. NCBI lineage: Eukaryota > Metazoa > Arthropoda > Insecta > Lepidoptera > Pyralidae > Acrobasis > Acrobasis repandana. The sequence goes on from OY756225.1 coordinate 18,775,466, forward strand.
TTAGCATTCAGTTCATCATTAATTTCACCCGCAGAAAGTTCACTTCCTGTCCAGTCACATTATTTGTCAAATCTGTTTCCTTTCACAAATACATTAATTAATTCAATTCAAATAGGTAACTATATCTTTATTATGGTAGTAGGATTTTTATAACGTTTCTTATTGATAGTGACTTTGATATTGATTTCACAACAACTGTAGAATTCAAATCGTTACTTATAGATAAGTTTAGTGCCGCTTCCTAGGCGCTCTAGTGCAGAAGAAGCGGCAACGAACTGCACTGCAGATTTTTTCCAAGGTCATATGTAGACTAAGAATGTAGGAACCGACTGCCTCCCTGGTCCAGTGGTCAAGGCGTTTGCTTTGTGATCCGGAGGTCTTGGGTTTAAATCCCACTGAGAAGGATAATTTGTGAAAAGTTGTTTCTAGTCTGGTAAGGATATTGCAGGCTTGATCATCTGAAGTTTCGGAAGGCACTTAAAGCCAAACGTCATCTAGCGTTCGTTTACACCTATTCTAGGATTGTTTCTGGTCTACCCTTTGGGTTGCGGAGGTAACCTCGCCAAATCACGTAGGTTAAGTAGCGAACCTCGGGCTCTGAAGCGTTACCGCTGAGGATGCAACCGGGAATACGGCTCGGATCATGATGAGAACTGAGAATACACTGTTGTCATAATTTAAATTGAATTTAGAATTCGAAAATTTTAAATACCAGACAGTTATCACTTCAGCAGATTTCAGATGAATACATTTTTTCAGTACATGTAACGAAGGCTACTTGAAGGTGTACCTCCGCGGGCAAGAAGCGACGGACTCGTACGACAAGCACGACGCCGAGCTGTGCGGCGAGGGCGCGGCGGGCCCGCCAGCCTTTCCGCCGCCGCTGCTGTCAGACGGGCCGCGCTTGGTCATGGTGTTCAGTTCCGGCGAACTACAGGGACGCGGCTTCAAAGCCAAATACACTTTCGAGACTGGTGCGTACTTCCTTCTCATAGGATTTTTTTTACTAGTCTTCTATTTCCCACTGCTGGACAATGGCCTCTTTCCTTAGGCATATGAAATATTTTTGAAGTGAAAACTTCTTTAGGCGCGTTGGGATTTTTTGAGATGGGAAAGAACCATTGAACTCGCGACACCGTTACCGTAACCGACACCACCTTGTTCAGGTTTTCACTTCTGTCGGCAATCCCGAAGTGCCACTGTTTTTTTGGCCCATTAGTTAGATAATTAAAAAATAGTTTACACGTATTTTTTCTTTTCCCTAACAAAAAAATACAAAGATAAAGCGAATTGAAATGCATCGTCACGCCTTTGCATAATTTATACAGGGCGGTGATGTCACAAGCCTCCACTTCCGAACTTAGATGCGCATATCTTTGTTAATTTTTACAATTTTGATAAACCGGTATTATGTGTCCATTTTTTATTTTTGGATAAATCTAAATGTAAATTTTATTTTTCTAACCCTGTCATCATGCAATTGCATGCATGCTCTTTCCTGCTTTTCATCACCAAATATGATATACATGTCAAGATCGAGTCATGATCACCGAAAGATGCTTAAAACCGTGGAAAACGGAGAAGAAAAAGCTGGAGCTATAAAAACTGGAGCGTTTACTCAACCTGTACCCGTGATTTTACGACCGGCCGCCTGCCTGACGTTAACTCTCCTGTTGGATACTTGATATTAACAATTTTCGGTTTTGCTCTCTAATGCCATACGGGATATAATCTCATCTTATGACCTTACGCATTATTTTATATTCATTCTCACAAATCGAGCACTAACTTTTCAGTAAAAAGTTGGACAAATCAACAGGATCAATTTCCAAAGCGAGGGAATAAAAAACAAACTCATGGGACATACTTTCCAGAATACCGCGTACCAGGCACCGCGGCGCCAGGCGGCGAATGCGCCTTTACCTACCGCTCCGAAGCCAAGAAGCGAGGAGAGTTCAACTCCCCCCGCTACCCCTCCAACTACCCGTCGCGTATGAACTGCACCTACACGTTGGACGCCACGCCGAATGAACAGGTCACCGTCGTATTTGACCACTTTAAAGTCAGAGCTGACACGTGGAACGCCACCGCTGGTCTTTACGGGTAAGTGGATTAAGTGACACTTGAAAGCTTTAAAGAATAATTGTATAAAAGCAGCATTTATTAGAAGTAGAAATATGAAATACTTTTTCAGTGATATGTACTATGTACAATCATTGTACATACATAATACATATCACTGAAAAAGTACACTGTACAGCCGGCATTATACTTTTTATCTGCTTGTCAAGAAAAATGACACAATGTTTTATGTAATGTAATGCCTCTCCTCCCTTGCAGAAGTCGATTAAAGTAATTGGGGTCAATAAGGCTATGGGCTAGCAATCTGTTACTATTTCTGATAGACCTCAGGCCCATCATCTTAACGGTGGTCTTTGGGTTGGCTCTGTCTACTCTTGTAACTCTTGTAAGAGATGATAACATAGTATCAAAAATACTATTGTATCTCATCTATTCGGAAAACGATGTTTTCATCATAGGAGCTAGTCACTGGTAATTCTCTAGACACTGAAAAGTAAAAAGTAAATTCCCCCTAGGCGTTAAAACACATTTGAAAACCGAACACGAATATAGAATCAAAAATAATATTGGCTGTCAGCAACAAAAAAAGAATTTAGTTAAAAAAAAATATAGGCAAAAGCGTCGTAATTTTTTAAAATTGGAATACAACACGTTTTACATGGATGACTGTACGTGAAATTTTTTTGGTTCTTTTGCTTGGAAAAATATAAATAAAAACCAACAAAAATGCGCAATTGTTGTCTCTGATTTAAATAAATGGTAATTTTAGGGAACTATTAGGTTATTTGTACATAAACTACGAGTATTTTAAATGTTATTATTTTCTTGATGAGGCCGATATACTAAGTATGAAGTTTACGTACATATACCTACACATATTTAAAGATATAAAGAATTACGCACGAGGAAAAAGTAATGAAACGATTCTAATGACTGGAAAATGTAATAGAAGATATTTTCAAAGTAATTTTAATGGAAATGACCAAATAAAGGTTAGTAACTGTCTGTTAAACTCTCATTAGTTATATGTACTTCTTAGGTATTCTTCTTCCGTTATATATCTATTTGCTTTTCCTCATAGATGGAGATGAAAAGAATAGTTTTATCTCGGGCGATGTACTTGAATCCCTCGCTTCACTCAGGAGTCCACCGTAGAATCCCTCGCTACGCGCGTGATTCTACTGTGGAATCCTTCGTTTTGCTCTGGATTCAAAGTAGCGCCCTCGCGTTAAAACTATTACCTTTACGCCTTGTAGCCCAATCTACTTGTGAGCGACAGTAGTGCTGGTTCATTTAAATAAAACTCCGAGTAAGGGCACACGCGGTTTATTGCGAATAAAAGCGGCAACGTGCGGACGCGCCGAGGATTTGATACAGACTGATTGGTGGAGGGGCGCGACTTAAAACATGTTAATTCTATTCTAATGGAGGCAAAGTGCCTGCAAATAAGAAAATAATCTAATTATTAAATAACATATGAGCCGTCGCCAACACTACTATTGTGTCGTTTCCAGCGGTGCGACCTGTAGCGAGGATTGGGTAGAGGCGTGGTGGACTGGTCGCGAGGGCTCCCGGGTGCCGCTCGGGCGCTGGTGTGGGCTGGCCACGCCTGGCCCTTTGCAGTCACCCAGGGGAGCCCTAGGGTTGCTCATAGCGCTGCACACTGACTACGAGAGCGTGGCTTCTGGCTTCAAAGCTAGATACGTTTTTGAGGTTAGTTGAAGATCTCATCATCATTATCAGGTCTTTTTAGTTTCCTTTCGGGAGCACGACCCTCTTTGTACTACCAGAGCCATATATTAGCTAGAGCAGTCAGACGATTTGGCCTACACTCTCCACGCTGGCCAGGCGGATTGGAGAGGTCTAATCGATATTTATAAGCTTTGTTTAGCTTGTGTTTCCTAAGTCCTCTTCTACGACATCCACGGGAAGACTTGGAGTGGTCCTATTTGACTCTACCGGGAACCACACAACTGGTTGAAGATTAGATAGATCTGATATCATGCAATCTTTTGACCTGGGCTTTTCTTGCTCCCGCTATAGCTCATTTTTCTTTTGCAGCCGGCTAAATCCATCTTCGGCGATTGCGGCGGCAACATGTCGGGCGCGGAGTGGGGGGTGATCACGTCCCCCCGCTACCCGCTGCCCTACGAGCAGCCCACCCGCGGGGCTGCTTCGCGCGTGTGCAACTGGTTTGTGACCGCGCGCCCTGGGAAGAGACTCTTGCTCAATTTTGAACACTTCGCCGTCGAGGGGCATCTCACTGGTAAGTTACTTGTTTTTCTTTACCCTATTCTATATCGCCCACTACTGGAATAAAGGCCTCTAACAATGAAAGCCTCTGCCAATAAAGCACGGATTTCAATTGATAGGCCTTCGAAAACCTAACACTGCACTACTACTAATCACAATTTACCCACCCCTACAAAATACAAGAATAAAATTATCTTACACGTTTACAAAATAGAATAATATCTAATCTGCCCGTTACGCCGTAGCACAGGCCGTAGCGTGTCCTTAAACTCGTAGACCGATATCCCCTAGTTACGGCCCTAGTCTACGACAACCTCGAACGAACAGTCTACGCTGTAGCATTTCGTAGACAAGATATCTACGAGAAGTTATTTGCGAAGTTTTGCAAAACTAAGTACTGCTTGTCATAAACTTCCATTTATTAACACACGATTGATTATTTTATTGGTTGAAAAAACTATTCACAGCTTAATTTTTGTTTTTAATTTTTTAAAACATTATAAATAAGCGATTTTATTTTTTTTACTAGAGAAACAATTGCGTGATTTTTTACGTTTTATATGAGATACATAAGAGATTTGTAGATGAAATCTATACCTTTGTAACTTGTAACTCATGTTTGTTAGAGCGTGGATGCCCGGCGGCGGTGCTACGGCTGTGGTACGAGAGCCCGGGGCCGCCGCTCGAGCTGTGCGGAGAGAAGGCCCCCAGCGACCGCTGGCAGTACCTTTCCTCCTCTAACTCGATCCGCCTCTCGTGAGTACACCTGTTTGCCTAGTTAGTTGTATAAAAGTACTCTGTAATATTGTATAAGAGGCAACCGTGGCAGGAAGTCTCTTTTTACAAGCCTCATCATGATGTCAAAACCCCCGAAATTTTGCCTGCTGACCTCCAAACAGTGTGAACTTGGCACAATGACGCTGAACATTGTAGTTTCCAGGCAGAGGCGTAGCTAGGCGTGGGTGACAGGGCCCCCGCCTACGGCCTCGCGGTCTATAGGGCCTCATGCGTTAAGCGGATGAGTTTTTTTTAGTAAATCTCGTGCATGATTTCATTACAAATATATTAAACCAGAGGGGCCTAGGGCCAACACTAGCCCTCCCTTATGAAATTTTGTTCTCACTCCACCACGAAAGTGGATGAGCATTTCGTTTTAAGGACGAAAAAGCGCTATTACTGAGATTCCGCTGTCTCTCTGTCGCCAACGGGACCCTATTATTGAGACTCCGCTGGCTGTCCGTCTGTCCGTCTGTCCGTCTGTCACGGTGCTCTATCTCTTGAACCGTAATAGAACTATAAATTTTTACCGATTATGTTTTACTGTGGCCGCTATAACAACAAATACTTAAAATAAAAAAAAGTTAAAAATTAAAGGGGGTCGTTTTTAACTATATCTTTATAATGACATTAACTAGATACTTGAAAATTTCACCGATTATGTATTACTATGGCCACTGTAACAACAAATACTATTACGTGTTTCCTTAGCGTTTTTAAAGCATTGTACGAAACCCTTAATGTACGAGTCCGACTCGGACTTGCCCGTTAATTCTACTAACCAAAGGCCGCGTAGCTGGCATGGGTGACACTCGGTGCGGTGATTACAATATCCACACCGGGTGGGTTGCAAATAGGAGGGCGGACTGCCCGCCTAGTTACGCCACTGGCCAACTCGCCAAAACTATCTCGCTCACATAGAACTTTGATCTTGCTACGCCTCTGTTTCCAGGTTTATAATAGCGGACAAGGCGGTGGGTGCGGCGGGCTGGCGCGCCGTGTGGACGGAGGTGACGAGTGAGCCGTGCGCTGCGCCCGACACCGAGTGCGCGGGCGCCTGCCTGCCCCCGCACGCGCTGTGCTCCGGGCTGCGGCACTGCGCGCTCATGCCGCCCACCCGGCCGCCGCACTGTTAGTATGAACACACCCTTTGATCCTCTCATCATTAAGTGCGTTGAGAAACCGGTACCTCATGCAGCAACCTGACTCCGTAAAAAGCAGACATATCGTTTTTTAATTTAAAGTTGTTTTACCTGGAAAGCACAACTACAAACTTACCATTTATTTGGCAGTAAGTATTATTAGGAGTTAAAATAAAACTGTAAAATTTTATCTGTAAAGAAATGCAAGGACTTAATATCGATACCGATGTAATCAACTATTTATTACTGTTGTGGTAGATCGGATTGCCTGAACCGGGAACCTGTTTCTTCAATGCTCACATCCTTATCTACTTAGTGGGGGTGCTCGCTGAAAATAGTGTGGTTTTAGGGAGGTTTGGACTTTAGACCTGTACGAATACTTATGTATAGCGATTGTATTGTAAACTTCAAAGAATTAGCTTTTGTTTCGGTATTTAGCTAAATAACAATTGCCTTAGGTAATACCTTTCGGAAGTTTATTATCTTAAAAACCTTATAAGACTTCAAGGTTTCTCTAAATACTTAATTAACACAGCTAAATAATATTAGCTAGATCTATCTAAAGCTTCCCATTAAAACCTACACAAAAAAATTCAAGGTGTATCACTTGCTCACGCATAGCTTACTACAAACGCACAGACTAAGTTTAATACAAGCTTACTGCTTTCAAGCACCATTGTACTGTACAAGTAGGATACACTGTCAAAGTCAATAAATGAGGACACAAAATGGTAGAGGCTCTCACCAATGGCTTACATGTACCTTTAGAACATGAAATTCAGCGACAAACTGCACTGACTCAGCACATAGGTACGCGAAAGACATAACATGAGCAATGATAAATCTTGAAATTTTCATGATTCAAGAAGACAAGTAAATAAATACCTATATAGGGGACAAATCACACTGATTGAGCTAGCCCCAAAGTAATTTTAAACTTGTGTTATGGGATACTAACTCAACGATACAATAAGAGAAGGTAAATATTCAGTACCTACAATGTCTCTAATTTCTTGATCAATCTGAATGTTATTATCTCATTAGGTACATTGCCGGCAATGTACTTATATGAATCTCCAGGCGCCATTGAGAGATAAAGCAGAACTTTCTTTTTAGATCATGGAATTTTATCGGCGAGCATTCGGCTAGGTACTATCTCATCACCCTAATTTACATCTACCATTGGACCTCCCTGCCACTGCCCTTGATATCATGTTTCATTCACCCAAAATATGATATGAAACTATATAATATTTGTCGGATATTCGACAAACCATTTTCAATTTTTACGTAATGAAATGTTGTACTTACTTAATAATGTTGAATTTACATATCGAAATGTGACATATTGGTGTTTTCTAGATGTTTCAAGATGTTATCCTTCTAAAGAGTCAGTTCGCTTGAAATGTCTGTTAATATCTTATCTTTACTACTGGAATCCGATGCGTTACTTAAGCGGCTTAGTATTAATGATTTTTCAAATTGAATAACACTGTATAATATACAATTGGCACCGCACTTTTCATTTCCACTTAATATGATTGTATTTACACTGTTGCATTTTGTCGTCGCATACTAGGAAGTTACTTAATGATATATATTAAATTTCAAGTATAAAATGTAGCTTGTTAATTATAAGTACGTAATGGAGTAAGCAGTATTTCACACCACTCGAAGAGTATTGCTTAGTCAAATAGTTCTAAGTTGACGCGGAGCTTTTATAGCCACTGCTGCTGCTTACTCCTGCTTTCTTCTATATTGTTGTAAAATATTGTATTTAAATACCGTAGCTCTAATAACTAATGGTTCTATAAAACATGAATAATGTTATGTCACAATACTAAATTTCTCGATTTACTATTTGATGGTTCAATGCAATCTTTGTCTCAACGACAGTTTTCTGTGTAAAGTTAGGGAGATAGATTAGAGAGTTTAAACGAAGATATATATTATTGTTGGTTGAATAGCAGAATATATTGACTATGTTGCAAGATTACTGATTTTTTTATTTACGGACTGCATCCTCTTTAACATTTTTAAAACTATCTTAATGTTTTCATGTAAATTCATTCTTACATCCATGAATTCCACTCGAATCGTTTCTATTTTCTTTATTCTTAGTCTTTCTAAATACTGTGATGACTCAGGAGAGATCAATCTAAAGTCTACCCAATCTAAATCTTTCTGACTTTCCGCTGTGTAGAAATGTTTGAGTAGTTTTGCTAGCGTCTGTTTATTTTTGAATTCCAATAGACGAAGCTTGCATTGAGTCATCGCACTATGCGGCCCGGGGCACTGCGTCCGTTGACCTGATTTTTTATGTGTACACTTTCTGACCTAATTTATTTTGGACTTCTTGAAATATACGAAATCATTATGTTGTTATTAAGCAAAACGCAGACGTGTCTTTAAATAGTAGATTATACACCAAGGGCGATGATACAGCGTCTCAGACAAGAAAAATATGATAAATATGCGATCAGAGACTTTCTTCATCACCGCCCCTGGTGCGTTCAGTTTTACGTCTTCCCCTGGCCAGGAACTGCTAGAGTACCTAGTGCCTAACTGTCCAGGTAAATTAAGACTAGTCAGTTCTGCTTGAACATAAAAGTTAGATCAGAAAGTGTGTGTGGGGGCGGCGGTAGCGAGTCGCCGTGGCCCGGGCTGACGTGGCGGTGTGCGCAGGCGGGGCGGCGCCGGGCCGCGTGGCTCCGCGCGCCGCACTCTTCGTCCTTTCGCTTGTGCTCGCCGCCCCGCACTGACCGGGCGCTGCACACGTGAGTCTACTTACACCCGCCTCATCCTCAACCCTGCTCCGCCTCGCACGCCCGTCATCCATCCTGCTCCGCTTTTCATGCTCACGCGCTTCTGCGGTTGGCTTTCGCAATGTTTTGCCATATTTTTAGTTTCGTTGGGTACGTAATGTAAGGTTAACCCTTGTTAATAGTCTCCCGAGACACGTACTTTGATTTTTTTAAGTTTCTGTAGGAAGAGGCGGATATCTTAGATCTTAGACACGTGCCTAGGGGCGCGAGGTAACAAAGGGGCGCACGGAAAAAAAGTGTGGGTGGTAGGGGGGCGGCGAAATATGATTAGACTACTGGCGCCAAATGTGTTAATCCGCCACTGTCTGTAGGTACTATTTTGTGGTATCAATGTGCAAATATGTTGCGAATGCTAAATTCGTATCTCATCTCAGAACACACTATTAAAGACCTAGAAGTAGAGTTAAAATGAGAAGGTGAACGACATTTTAGATCTCTCTCGAAGGACCATAAGTAAGCTGGAAAGATCGCTTGCAAGTGCTTTCGATGTATTGCGCCAACATTATGCTACCCACATTGTAAAATTTTCCGAACTCTTTTAATACTTTTACAAAATATTATTGAGAGTGTTAAAGAATTCGGATATCTAATCCATCGCTTAACCAGACATCACGTAACGCTTCTATAAATCAATCTTAAAAAATATGTGTCGCATGTTGTAAAAAGAAATATTTTAAATGAAACCTTTAAACAGAGACTTAAACAAGCTTTACAACATTCAAAATGGTTGGTAAATCGTATTACTTTTTCGTGTTTTTATACCCATAACTTTCTAGGTATATACCTTTTACATACCTACCTACTTATTACATCGTTCTTGTGTATGTTTTTATAAATGACGTCTTCTTATAAAATCATTACATTTAGGTACTACTTACCAATTGATAAAGTCATATGATTTGCCAAAACACGATAAATTGAATAAACAATTTGAGTAAGTCATGTCTAAAAATTTGTTTCAAACCGTTGGCTCCTTCTCCTGGGTCACAACTTTATATTCATCCAGCAGGACAGGGTTTTTGCAGGGTGCCAATAGATGTACAGATCACTTTTTAATTTCAACCTACCTAACGACCTAAATTGGAAATTAATCCGGTTGGAATTGGTTGAACCCTCCTGGATCGGATTTCTATTAGATATTTTTTTAATTAAAAAATAATAAACACTTCGATCGCATATGATCGAAGAGTACCTACCTACGGCAAAATTACAGTGCAACTCACTGGGCCATTTTCAGGAGAAATGAATTCTTTACTCTTTGAATTTTGTAAAGCCTTTTATAAAATCGTGTGTCAATTTAGAGTTCTTTCAAACAATGCAAAGTACAACTACGGATATTTTGACTTGCCAACGGTGCAGGCAGATTACATAGGCAAAAAATGCCCCTAGACCGTCCAGTCAAACTTCTATTGGAACACGGTCAATTAACGAAAGATCAGGTAGATTATCTATCTATCTATATTTAAGAGCTATGCTCTTGTCGGTGGAGTATGAATTCTTATCCATTTGTCTCTCTTATCTGCCAGTTGTTTTACTTCGTTGTACGACACGACGTTTAGTTCAGGTAAATTAGATCAGAGTCAGGATCAGGGTAATCAAAAAAAGTACCTAAAGAACTCTGAATTGACGCTCGAAGCATCTAGATAGATGCAATAGGCAGGAGTTACAATGGTGGCAGGCGGCGGTGGAGGCGCAGCGGCCGTAGGAGGCGGCGGCTGGGGCGCGGCGTGGTGGCTGGCGGCGGCAGGCGGCGCAGGCGGCTGCGCGGCGCTAGGCGCGTGGTGCCGGCGGCGGCGCCGCGCGCGGCCCCGCGCGCCACCGCCGCCGCCGCGCCCGCCGCCGCGCGCCGTGGCCGCGCGCCTTGCCGCGCCGCAGGACACCGTATGACGACACGCCGGCGCCGGCACGCGCCGTGAGCACAGACACATAGTTAAATACACCACTTTAACGTAACGTGCATTTTATTCCAATATTCCCTAGAGAAGATTGCATGGTGGTCTATTTTAAGATTTATTGTACAAGTATGAGAAGAACTTGTCAAAGGGGATCTCACGTGATCACACATTTTAACTTTTATTTTATTTTTAGTATTTGCTGTTATAGCGGCCACAGTAATACATAATCGGTGAAAATTTCAAGTGTCTAGCTATTACGGTTCAAGAGATAGAGCCCTGTGACAGACAGACAGACAGCGGAGTCTCAGTAATAGGGTCCCGTTTGCACCCTTTGGGTACGAAATGCTAAAAATGAACTAAGACCTGTCAATTCATATGTCCCCGACGACGGGTAAATTAGGGTAAATATTATGCCAGAGCATTACCTACCTATTTTTGGAAAACAAGTTGATAGGGAATCGAAGAACTCGTCAAAACGAATATATGTTGTTCCGTTGATATAATAGCGGTTTTATTCGGTTTTATCTCTCCATCAGTCTAAATGATGCTTGTAGAGTCAAAATCTGTCTGTGTTAAGTCCATACGAAATCTAAAATGTTTGAGACTGTCAACAAAATTTACTACATATATCGAGGGTGCTCATTTGTTGATATCGCATTTGATGTCCGTTTGCTTATTTATACATATAATTACGTCTTTTCACACCTCCCAGCAAAGAAAAAGATAATAATTCAACGAAGCCTACTTTCAATGTATAATAAGTAGGTATGTGTGCAACGTTAAAGTTTATGAAAATATTATTGTTTTCATAATCTTTAACGTTTCACTTGTCGTATACCTGCATTCTAAGCATATCATAGCGTTTGCACACACTTTGTGACAAGTAATACCAAGTCATTATTCATATAATTTACGCAATATGTCGCACCACCTAAATTTATTTCTCTATGTACATAGATAACATCATCATCATCATCCAAGCGTAGATATTCCTGGTTGCATTCTCAGTGGTAACGCTTCAAAGCCCAGGCTTCCGTCCGCTACCTACCTAGGTGATTTGACGAGGTTACATCATTCTTTTCGAATAATCAGGTGATACAAGCCTGCAAAATCCTAACCAGACTAGAAACAACTTTTAACAAAGTACCTAGGTATGCTTATTTTTTTTGCCAAACAAACACCAAACTTTATTGTTCCACAATAAAAAATTGGTACAATTGGTGGACTTAACGCTAAAAGCGTCCTCTCTCAGTCAACCATAAGGATAAACAGATACGAATCATGTTGCGGCGCAAAAAACTAGATACAAAATAAAGTATTAAAATATGTGCTTAATATATATGCCTACTTAACACTATATAATATTATACAATATACAATTGAATAAAATATACCTCATAGAATATACCTACATACGTACATAAGACTATTTTTAATACCCTAAATACATATAACAAATAAATATATACAAACATGCAACATATATAAATAATGAATGATGATGGTGAAAAATAAAGAATATAATAACATCAATCAAAAAGATAAGAGTGCACTTTCTCTTAAAAGAAAAAAATGTAGAAAGAGCCCTATAGCTTGTAAGGTAAAAGAGCTTGTCATAAAATTTGTGCGATGAGGAGGAACAGAAAAGAGGAGATTATCAGTAGAACGAAGTTGCATGAGTGTCAGAAAGAAATTAAAATTTACATTTAGATAGTCAAAAGAATTAAGAAGACAGAAGAAAGAATTCGCATTTGTCTGCGTTCACGGATAGGTGCCATTTAAGCTCAGAACGAAAAGATGATATATGATCATATTTGCGACCTCTGGATTACAAGGCAAACGCCTTTGAACTACTAAGGCAGTTAATTCTCTATATGTAAGATAACCTTTCTATAAATTGTTTAATAAGGAGAAAGTAAATAAATACAATTGAAATTAAACTACATTACTACAAACTAAATCTAATCTGATCTAGTGCGGCATGGTGTCAAGATCGTTTCTACTATATTTTAAATCATAGATGCCCTTTAGAATACTAAAAAACGCCTTTTAGCTTTTATTTTTTTTCTGCCCTGTGATTAGGCATTTATTTGGGAATTTATGGATTTATGCCCAAAATGCCAGGAATATTCCCAATATGCCCGTTTGAGCATAAACACTTTGCCCATCTCTATTCACGACACGACATCGCAACGTGCTACGACGCACGGCACGACGTCCTATCATAAAAACTCACGGTGCACTACCGAGCAGATACTAGGTACCAAGAGCTAGTAATGTACCTTCCTATATCAGACGACCTGTCAATATTAAAGAAATGAACAGCAATGTCCGATATTTTAAAATGTATGACAGTCGGTCCTCTGATACATCATTGTCTGTAGGGTAGGGTACCCGTGAGCAGAGTCCAATTTCTTTGACCGTGAGTTTGAGTGAGTGCCGTGCGTCGTTGCACGTTGCAATGACGTGTTGTGAATTTATACGTTGCTCGTCATAGATTTCCACGATACCTACGACGTCGTATCGTCAAACGTTGCCGCCTTCAAGTACGACGCGACGTCGTATCGTGTTTATGTGTTAGCCCTTACTAAAGTACCAATACGCATCTCGCCATGAGAAACTTTCGTTTCTCACCATGACAGTTACAGCGTTTTCATTACGGGAGTCTTAAGAATTTTACGAAATAGAAAATTATTTATTCAGTGATAAGTACCTACACCTAGTTTCTTGTAAAAAAAACAATAGTTTCTTGTGAGATACACCAGTTTCTTGTAAGAAGCACTAGTATCTTGCAAGAAACACTAGTTACTTGTGAGAAACACTAGTCTTCTTTGTGAGAAACACTAGTTCCTTGTGAGAAACACTGTGTAGGTACTACCTATCTTAACAGTTTCACAGTCCCGAAGCAAGTTGCGATCTTCTTTGTACACGTCCTCGTAGTAAAAATGACACTGGCCATGAGGCACATATGCCTCATGGACGTACCAGTGAAGTCACCCATGAGGCACATGTGTCTAATCCTCAGAACAATAAAACCAATCCCACATATCTCTGGTCTAATCGGACTGCGAACCTGTTAACCATGTAAAACACTCGCTGTTTCTTCGTGGTCATACTAAATTGTCATACCAGTATGGCTACGAGGATGGTGTTACATGTCCTCTGCATCTCCTTAATAAAAGCGTAGTACCTATCTTACCATGAAAAACTGAGAATTTCACTGAGAAATTGCTAACCTATCTTATTAATTTCATTAAGACACACATTGTGTAGGTAGGTATTATCTTTTTGCTTAAATACGAAGTGTTTCAGTTCGTCTCAAACACTGCATCTCTGTGAAACTAACATTATTATGCGTATCTTACTACAAGAAGAGCGTATCCTAACTGAGAATCACAGCGTTATTTTCATTTGTTCCGGGGTATAGGACATATTCTATAATTGGATAGATTAGCCCTAGCCTGTTAGGAAAACCTAAAAGGTTGGTAGTGACAACAAAGAAAACAATTTAGTATAATAAGGCAAACACAGTTTTGCAAATTTATTCCACATATTAAACTGATACAAGATTGATACAAGTCAAGAGTTCTAACAGTATGGACATGCGCTATGTGGTCGAATTACAAAAAAGTTTAGTAGAGTAATAATAAACATTACAGAAATCCTGACTTTACAATACTACTTCTTCACACTAATGCATTTTAATGGAAAATATGTATGTAATAAAAATAAAGCAAAAAAACTAAAGCAGGAACAAAGTCGGAAATGTTATCGATACAGACATGGGTGGTTTTATTTTAGCCGTAATTGCTAGAGTCGTCGAGTTCATTTCATTCCATTATTTCATCCTCATGTAACCTAAGTTGTAAGTATGTCAAAAAACAACAGTCAAACTCCTTATAATATAATAATTACTGCTAAAATACACATCACATCGCAAAATGCGTTCGCGGGAATAAAATATATTGAATAACATGTATTAAAAAAACAGACAGTCGATGGGTCGTCGACCCGAGCGCGCGGCCGCAAACAGGCAACCGCAACCGCGCCTCACGTAATATAAAGTATATATTAAATAATATATACGGCTAATACGACTGAAAAACATAAGCATAACGGGAAACTTACATTCGAAACATTTCATAACGTCCTACTTTAAGATTTTTACGGAATCGATGCGTTACAAAATCGAACATTGAAAATCAAATAAAAAACACATATATAGAAAAAGAGCGATCCCCTCGGTGGCGGGCGGGGACCGGACGTAACGTCGGCGTGAAGCGCGAGCGCGTCGGTCGGACGAGGGCTCCCCTGCGCAGCTTGTCGTGTCTCCGGGGCAGGGGTCGTCGTGTGGCGCGCGCGCCGGGCGGCGGCGGCGGGCCAGCGCGGGCCGGCACTAGCTCGCCGGGAGCTCCCAGCCCGCCAGCGCCGCCGCCGCCGCGCCTAGCCGCCGCTTCGTCTCGCCCCCTTGGTTCTGGTGACCCCCGTCGTATTTACGTTTGCCTGCAACGCCCACAACAGCTGCTTTAGCGAATGTTAATACAGCCCAACTCTTGAGGAGAAGGCTTACTTTTGAATTTACGTACCATATGAACCCTGATTTACCTACTTCTACAGTGTTATCAAGATATAGTAATTTACAGAATCAGAAATACTGGGAGAGCTAACCTTACAATGTTAGAAAGGAAAGGTACAAGCTCAGGCCAAAAAGGAGTGAAAGAAAAACTCATCTACATAAAGATTTTAAGAACTGAATACTTTTATTTCCTTTTGGTTCTATTTGTTGCATAGCAAGAGGAAATAAAAGATAATTTGTTTAATTACAAACGTCCAGGATAAAGGTCTCCCACAAACTTTATAAACAAGAGCTAAGAAAACATGGGACTCTTCGCTCGATCGAGAAACCTTTTCTTCAAAGTTTGTGGTAGCCCCTGCTTGGAGGGAGAACTAGGTAGGAAAAGAGGATAGGATTGAGGATATTTACCGATATACAAAAGTATCATAATCCAGATTACACGCAAACCATCAAACACGCTGAAATAGAAAGTTCCAGAATAGTTATCACTTATCAAGGCTTTGTGCCACTCGACCGAGAAAGAGTCCAATGTATTCATGGTACAATTTAGAATTTTGATTTAGGCATTGAGTAATCTAAGGAAGGAAGTAAGTAGGTACCTGCCTAATCAAGTACAGATTAGAAAGGCTTTTCACAAAGCACAATTTTTAACAAATTCAGTCCCATACACTGAAAAATCGTTTTGGCCATTAGTTTTTCGGAGATTTGATCAGTATCAGGGCCTTAATTTACTTTAAAAAACTGTGATAATAGAAATAAGACAATTTTCTTTAATTTTGAAGCAATATTAATTAGTTCAGAAAAAAATTACATTATCATTTACAAGTTTTATGTGGCAAACAGCATGTTAGTAGATTAAGAGAATAAAACAACGTAAGTAAATATTCATGCTAGGTACTAATAATAAAATATGCACAAGTTCATTGCCATAGGTATTAGTAAAAGTTAAAACGTTTCAATTTCATAGGAAAATTATAGTCTACATAAAATTATTTGTACAAAACTTGAGAAACTATACATTTATTTCACGGCACTGTCTGAACTGAGATACTCGAGAAACTATACATATATTTCACGGCACTTAGTCTTAATTGAGATACTCGAGAAACTTGAGAAACTATACATATATTTCACGGCACTTAGTCTTAACTGAGATACTCGAGAAACTATACATATATTTCACGGCACTTAGTCTTAACTGAGATACTCGAGAAACTATACATATATTTCACGGCACTTAGTCTTAACTGAGATACTCGAGAAACTATACATATATTTCACGGCACTCAGTCTTAACTGAGATACTCGAGAAACTTGAGAAACTATACATATATTTCACGGCACTTAGTCTTAACTGAGATACTCGAGAAACTATACATATATTTCACGGCACTCAGTTTTAACTGAGATACTCGAGAAACTTGAGAAACTATACATATATTTCACGGCGCTCAGTCTTAACTGAGATACTTGAAAAACTATACATATATTTCACGGCACTCAGTCTTAACTGAGATACTCGAGAAACTTGAGAAACTATACATATATTTCACGGCGCTCAGTCTTAACTGAGATACTCGAGAAACTTGAGAAACTATACATATATTTCACGGCACTCAGTCTTAACTGAGATACTCGAGAAACTTGAGAAACTATACATATATTTCACGGCGCTCAGTCTTAACTGAGATACTTGAAAAACTATACATATATTTCACGGCACTCAGTCTTAACTGAGATACTCGAGAAACTTGAGAAACTATACATATATTTCACGGCGCTCAGTCTTAACTGAGATACTTGAAAAACTATACATATATTTCACGGCACTCAGTCTTAACTGAGATACTCGAGAAACTTGAGAAACTATACATATATTTCACGGCACTCAGTCTTAACTGAGATACTCGAGAAACTTGAGGAACTATACATATATTTCACGGCACTCAGTCTTTTTATAACTTTGGAGATACTTGATTTACGTAAGTTGTTCTGTTCAACTTAAAGGCCAAAATTTATAAGCGTGTGGTCCGATCGTAAAATGTAAATAATTTATCCCACCGTTCCCACCATAGACCGTCAACCACTGCTGCACGATGAGATTAAATACCCGAGGCAACGTCCAGTCAAACCGGATTTATTTATCGTTACAACAATTGGTGAAGTTCTGGTGGAATCAGTGGCGTAGCTAGTAGGGGCGGCGGACTGTTTGGGGGTGCCAACTGGGACTCATATTTGCACCCCCGTCGCCAGATATAACTGGGCATGGGGTGGCATATTTAGATTTTGCCCTTCTTAAAAATAACTCTACATTCGGTACTGTTGGGGTGACAACCTATACGGTGATACAATACCCGCACCGGGTGTCACCCCAACAGTACTGGATGTAGATTTTTTTAGGTGCCAACCATGCTAGCTACGCTACTGGGTGGGATTCAGTTGTACTGTCGGCACAGAAGACATACAGAACGGAATCGCCTAAGGTACGCGCAATATGCGACCTCGTTCCCCGTCCCCGCACCTCACGCCGTTATCGCCTTGTCGAGGGGCAAGAGGTGGCGAACACACACCCATTGACGTATGCACGGCGGCAAACGGCGGCACAAGAACGGGGAGAGGTGCGGGGACGGGGGACGGGGACGCATATTGCGCGTACCTTAGGAGATTCCGTTCTGTATGTAATATTCTTACTTCTTCTGTGCTGTCGGCTCTTCTATCCACCTTTATGTTGTAAAGATGCACTCACCTGGTAAACTTGGCTTGGCGCGCGGGTTGCCACGAATGGCGCTGGGCGTGCGGCGTCCACGCGCGGCGCGCCGCGCACCACAGCGGGGCCCAGCCGCGCCCGCCGCCGCCCCCCCGCGCCGCGCCCATCGCCCGCCCGTCCCACACGACCCAGCTCCCTGAGCACAACCACCAGTCAGCCGGTGCCGGGTGCAATACTCTCAACACGATTGCCATAGCCTGCTCTGGACTAAGCGACTGCCACAAGTAGGGTTTATAGAAAATCGACGTAAGACATCTAAGCCGCAAACGTTACCATCCTATACATCTTTGGGCACGAAAGTAGGTCAAATTCACGTGACCCAAAACGGATAAAACGTCTTCTAGTGGATCTGTGTTCTCCCCATGTTGCCCTTCAGAAGGATAGAGCCAAACATTTGCAATAAAGTGTCAAACTGATTGATACCTACCGCTACTGACTTGATGAGTAACGCCGATTTCTTATAGAACCTATAATATTTGGGTAGAGCCAATTTATGCGCGGTGGCACACTTAGTCTGGATCAGACGAATAGTCCACAACTACAGACAGTAGGCACGCAAAATGATACTTAAGTAAGTTTCCTATACGCAAGTCTGATAAATTGGCATTCTAATTAGTTTTCCTCATTGGACGCTCTTCTACAATTCTAACAAAAAAATGCAATTAGATTATTTAATCCCATTAGATAATAATCTTACTGTTATTTTTTATAATTGAGAACCTATAATTACCGAGTTAAAATATAATATTATTTTATAATAGTGCCTATACCTACGGTCTGCCGCTGCTTCGAAAGGCAGCAATCGTGTTTAGAATTGCATCTACTCACAAATAGCCTAACGCGGTCAAGTGAATGAAATTAATCCAAAAAATACAATGCATCAAACAAATGCATAGAGGCTTGGTAATATTCGGTGAAACTAATCTTTCTTACAAGAAAATCTGACTACGCGATTTCGAAAATCTAGGCGTATAGGGATGTCTTTCTTTCTTTTTGATAAATGTATGGTAGCGGAATACAATCAATACACACCACACAATACAAAATAAGTAGTCCAAAGTTGGCTTCCTACTTCCTACAGTAAACCCGCCTCCTAGATAATCAAAACCAATGAACTAGAAGAGAATTAGGTCGCGGCGATAGTGCCCCCCTTGTCACCATGGAAATAGCGTAAGATAGATTTGTCCCGCCCTCATGGATGCGAGAATGCAATTGGTGCAACGGTGAAATAGTGCAGTGGACCTATGACACCCCGCTTTACTATTAGGAACTTTGTCAAATTAAGATTACTACGCTATATCACCGATTAAATATACTTACTTGCTATAAATCTTTTTTACTATTTATTTTATTTTCTATCAGTACAAAAATTGCGAAATTGGACGAAAATTAGAAACTTTTACTTATAGAACTAAATAAATTGAACATCATTCAAAAAATACCCACTCGAGTAAAACTATATTAGTAAATATTCGTCTTTGAAAATTTGTGATTTTTTTCCTACGAGTCTTAAAAATTACTACTTTTTACTTATTATACTAGCTAGTATAAGAAGTAAGATTAGTTCTCATTTATTTTTATTATCTCCTAACAATAATCTTTCCTTATACTTTCTGCGGGAGTTAGAACAACTTCAATGGGAATATGACATGGTACCATCAGGGCCTTTGTCGACGGACGGGAAACGCCAGATGCGTTGCAGCTGCGCTAACATCAGTCACGCACACGCACGCAACCAATAAGAAAGGGACCCAACTATCGCCCCGCCTCTTGGAATGCACTGGTGCAATAGTGATGCATTGTTTTTTTTTCTTTTTAACCAAACAGCCATTGGTGTTAATATTTATGACGAGACCGTGAGTAGGCGTTTGTGACGACTATACATACAGAGTTACGGAATAAAAAAATATAAATAATGCAACAGTTATAGCATTTTACGCCTTCTGTTCCTATAATAGTTTCTTCTGAAGATTATTATAGGGACATAGAAGAATGTAACTAACAATAGATACGCTGCAAAGATCTGATCAATGTCTGTTGTGATCAAAATATTTTTTGCTAAAGCTGTACCTAAGCTTCTTTAGTCGAAGTGTAAGAAGAATAGATTTACAATTTGTGATTTATTTGTTGTGTATGTGACATTGATACATGCTACTATAAACTAGGCACACACACAAATGACCAGGAGTGCACAGATATTGATCAAAACTTTAGTATAATGACTTTTTATAATTCAGAAAGACAGTAAATCATATTCATAGCTTGTAAAAGTTAGATAATGTGTCTAGGTAGTTGTTAATTTTCCAAAAGGGAAGTGTTACATTGTCTTGCTAAATTATTAGTAGAAAATGTTCATGCAAATAAAACAGTTGCATTGCGTTTCAATACCACTGATAAAGTAGACATACGTTTACTGGAAGTACTAGACTAGTTCAATACGTTCGCTATCTCATGGCAATGACGCTTCCAAATGTCTACATCTAGGTTCTACACAGTAACCTAAGCCTCGTTGCCACGACTAAACTAAAATACTAAGAATAGTTGTTGTACGTAGTATAAGTATATAAATCAGTTCATAAACAAGTCTGCGAAACAATCAGGTACCTAATGAAGCGACTATCATTATTCAGTCAAGAACATTCTAGAGCCAAATGCCAACAACGTAGATACAATCTCAAGTTAGAAAGCTACTCAACTAATAGTAACAACGTGTAATGTGAAATGTTCTACGTTCTAAACACCGAACATACACTATAGTATACTTAATTTGGAAGATTCAACGGTACCTGAATGCCTCCGGTTAGATCGTAGTAAAGCGAGTTGGGCCCGATTCCGAGCTCATCGTCCTGAGTGAGGCATTTATCAAGCGGGTCAGTAAGTCTTCTTAACATATTCTCTACCTCGTTGCAGCAACGAGAAATTAAACATTACTCGAGCGTCCCAAGCGGCGGAAACATCGGGGGTGCGGGGGCGAGCTCCAAGCGTGTTATCGGGTTAGTACAAAGCAAAGCGAAGCGCTACGAGATGGGGGCGCGGTGACCTCAAGCGGTACAAACGTGAAATGGCAACTGAAAACAATACACGGGCGCCACTGCAAATACTAACGCCGACGCACGCGCAAACGGATTATTTGCTCATGATCACTAACTAACAAACTGCTGCCTACAAACACCACGCTGTAACGTTTCAATCAAATATACACTCCACTTGATGAATGAGACGAAAGCGGAGTGTAAAAAATTGTGTTGAATTGGTACTTGACTGTGTTTGATTTTGAACAATATTTCTTACGAAACAACTATTAACACTTAAAACGAATCTCACTGAAAACTTATGTTACTAAATGAAACAGTAAATACAAAGAAAGTGGGAGCGAGGTGGGGATATTTCGCTTATATATTTCACAAGCGCGAAACCTAATAGCAGTGATGGCACATTTCTATACGTGCATCCCTTTTCTGTTACTTGTGAGTTTCCCATATCCACCAGATTTTAAACTTCATTTTTAAGCGGATTAAACAAAATCTGTTTTCGGTTTTAGGTTATGTTACTTTTTGAAAAGAATAAAAACCAATGAGTCAAGTACGGAATAACTCCAAAGTAGTGTTTGGCAGGCAGCAGGCAGAGAGAAGCGGAGTTGGGTCTAGTGAGTGCAGTGGCGGGTGTTCAGGCTGTTAGTGGGCCGGCGCAGGTAGACCTGATGGTGCGATCGCGGCCCTCCCGCGCCCGCCTGCCCGCCCGCCGCTTCACATCACCACCGTCAGGCCTACACACTACCGTCTTTACCGAGTCACTAACTCCATTCGTGGATGGGATTAAACAAAAACAACATGAACAAAATTTGGCAACTCAAAAAAAATCGAAAGAATGATGAGTACAGCGACTAGTGACTAGTAAATAAGAGTGATAATTAGTGAGTGTGTGTGGGACCCACCGGTTGCGCTCTGTTGGGAGGCTGGCGGACGGCGGACGGTTGCGGTGGCCCCGCGTAATCAAAATAGAACTCATCGTACCGGTAAAATGGCTCATTGTAGCCACCTCGGTAATCACCGTACCCGTAATAGTCGTAATCATAATCTATAAACACACAACACAGGCCTTTTAGAGGCTAAGCTAAACTAACGCTAACTTACAACTACCTTGGCGGCTGCATTGCGAGCCTCCACGACACTCGTACCGGGGAACATAACAGTTAACACATGCTGATGTCACTTAACTTGGATGTACACACGGGTCAACTCCGACACCTTCCTTCCTTAGCTCACACACTCGGTACGGGCTCCGTACGTCGTCAAACCACATGCACGTGGGCCGAGGCCGCGCTCTCAAACATGCTGTCAGTTAAGGACATCTCTGTACTCCGGGTTCGCACATGGACTTCTCATCCCACCACCGAGATCTACTACTAAACGGTGTCGACTCCAGACGTCGGAAGACATCTGTCATCAAAATGTAATGATCTGATGTAAAATGTCGCATGCATTAAGTTATTCTTGTTACAACACAATGATGGAAATGTTCGTCTGTTCATGAAGCCTCTTTGTTTTGTCCTACCTCTCAAATTTCAAACTGTCTACGTCTTTGGTTGAAACCATGCATATTCCTAATCCTAGCTCTCATTAATATCTAGCTAGCCTAGGAGATAGCGTTAATGAAACATGTTGTGTGGCCTTAACGATACACTAAGTCAGATTGTTTTTTTTTGTAATGGCAATACTAGGGATATTAATGGCAACACTGATAGGTGGAACCCCCGAGTGTATAGTAGCGGCCATCTTGTTAGTAGGGAAAGTAGCGGATGTGCGAGTGTGCGCGTGGAGACCACACCGTGTACACATTATCCTGTGTAAGTCTGTGGGGTTATACACTGCAGGTAGACCGAGGGACTACTCCATAAGTTTATACATGACACAAAGTTAAAACAAAATGTAGTAACACTTCCTTCGATCTATCTTCAGTAAAGTAACGTAAGTGCTTAATTTGTATCTAATCAAGGTAAACGACGTGGGATACGTCTACGAGACCCATTATGACAATTGATTAACAAGTGGACTGCTAAAAACGCACCTTATGTGTTTTCTCTTTTGCAAAACCAAACGGTGCGTTTTCCATCAATCAAAGTGTTAAAATAAAAATATTACAAGCGCATTTTAATCTCCGAACTGTTCCCAAAAAGCTATCTTCTACCACCTGTCAAAATGGTATCCCACATCGCCACCTTGGTTTCCGTATCCTCGTGTGTGTGTGTGTGTGTGCGCATACTGACCGTAGTCGGGGCGGGGCTGCGGCGGGCGCGGCTGCGGCGTGCGGCCGCGCATCGCGTGCACGGGCGAGCAGCTGCACCAATCAAATCTGACGGTTAATAGCCACACGTTAGCGTTGCTCCTAGCTCGACCTTGCCGTACCCGCAACGCTAGCGCAACGCTCGTGTGGTATGACACCCCGACACCTGGCCACGACATCTCGACGCGGCCGCGACCAGCCTTGGAGTTTTTGGAGTCAAGGGGGTCGGTTGGGATTTGCATTAATTTATTTTGCAAATTCATTTTAGTGAGCTACACGTTAGACTACAGGTGAGTACAAAAAAAAATAAAAAAAATTATGGCGCCACTACGCCAAAGCTGATGTTTTAAGGCAGATTTTGGCGAAAAGTCAAAGGATTCATTTGGGGTTTGGTTTAATTAATTTTGCAAATTGATTTTAGTGGATTTTCTAATATGAAATTGGTGTAGTTTGGTGTTATAAATGCTTATGGACTCTTATAGATTTGTCATCAAGCCTTCTTGAAGCAATCAAGGCGTACCTTTGTTTGATACCTTTGATTTTAACTTGTAAAGAATAAAGAAGCAACAAAACTGAAGATTGGCTCTTAAGGACAAGTCCTTAAGACGTACGTAAGAAGGACAGCCCTAAATACAAGTATTTAGGGCCGTAAAATAATGTAAAAAAAAAAGCGACCAGCCTTTTAATTCTCTTCATTTATTTTACTAAAAGTTGACTGGAAGATAAAGCTTTTAGCATATGTCTACCTATTGATTATAAGGACTAACAAATGTGTATCAGTAGCAAAGGAGATAAAACGCTGGTCGCTGCCGCTAAATGTGCGTGTCGTGGCCTCCTGGAAATTCTGCTAGGCCACGAAAACGGCTAGCTTAGTTCATTACTGGAATTACTCTTTCAAGGATTTTTCAAACAACAGATTCTTTAAAATATTAGCACTACGTCCATAAGTTGTCCTTGTCCCTTTTTTACATTTATTCCGTGTGTTACCAGCAAAATGATGCAAAATGTACCAGTTTCAAGGCAAAGAAATCATAGTTTTTCGCTTTAGACCGTTTTCGTGGCCAAGCCCATGACGTTGCACGGCGTTTCGCCCGCGGAATATTTCGGGCTTCACTCCGCAAGGACGAAAGATAAAAATAAATATATAAGTAAAAACAGAAAAAAGACAAAATATCAGTAAAAGAAAACTAGAAGTAAGTAAAAGAAAGAAAAAGTAAAAGTGAAGGGTAAGTGATATGATAACAGATAAAATAAAAGGTTAGTAAGTGGAACTAATAAGAAATCATCCCCTTTTTAGGTCTTTTCCAATCCCCTCATCCTTTTCAGTACATATATCGAAAATAAAATTAGGGTTTTGACATTAGCACTTAAGTTGTGTTATATTGTATGTAACTGGGAATTTTTGCTCTGCCAGGAAACTGGGAATTTTTATTACCAATAATAATAAATTAGGATTTTTTAATGCCAACAATAATAAAGTAGGTAGATCATAGGAATTTTTTTATTTTAACTTTTAGTACAAAAGAATATTTAGATTTGGAACAATTTAGTACAAGTAATTCAAATTTTTGTACGGCTAATAAGAAAACTGAAAACTCTGAAAAATATTGGTCATATTTTCAAACTTTCACTGTCACAGATTTAGGTGACACTGTAGGTACCTAAACAATGCTAATGTCATAACTCCCACCCTTTAAAGGGAGATTACGATACCTTTTCCTGTAATGGTGACACTTCGAGCAATGTAGACTTATATACTTATACTTTTCCTGATTAGTAAAAATTTTCGGTTAAAAACAATTAAAAAATAAATCTTTTAATTGAAACAATTGACAAGAAAAGTTGACAGTGACAAAAGAGTAGGTGACATATTTGCGGAAGGTCTTATTTTGGGCGCTTAATGGTTTAACCATGTACTTACGTTTTACTAGTTAATCCGCATTCATAATTTAATTTTTTTAAACGTGTATCTTGTATAATATAAGACGGAACAGTTCTACATGTCTCGATGCGCCACCAAGCAAGGTGTCGCCATCCCCCCCCCCCCCCCCCCCCTCAGCCCGCACTCACCCGCCGCGCACGTGTAACGTCTGCATCATCCTGCGCTCGCGAGCGCGCAAGATCTCTTCCTTCTTCTTCTTGTCGGAGGGCGGCTTGGCCAGCGACACCTCCAGCCGCGCGCCGCCCATCTCCTTGCCGTCCAGCTCTTGCATTGCCTGCAAACAATGCGGATTATACACAACAATTACCGAACTATACGTCGACATCAGAAGTGGGATTTGCGGAACCATACGTCGACATCAGAAGTGGGATTTGCGGAACTATACGTCGACGTCAAAGTGGGATTTGCGGAACCATACTTCGACATTAGAAGTGGGATTTGCTGAGCCATACGTCGACGTCAGAAGTGGGATTTGCGGAACCAAACGTCGACATCAGAAGTGGGATTTGCAGAACTATCCGTCGACATCAGAAGTGGGATTTGCGGAACCATACGTCGACATCAGAAGTGGGATTTGCGGAACTATACGTCGACGTCAAAGTGGGATTTGCGGAACCATACTTCGACATTAGAAGTGGGATTTGCTGAGCCATACGTCGACGTCAGAAGTGGGATTTGCGGAACCAAACGTCGACATCAGAAGTGGGATTTGCAGAACTATCCGTCGACATCAGAAGTGGGATTTGCGGAACCATACGTCGACATCAGAAGTGGGATATGCGGAACCATACGTCGACATCAAAAGTGGGATTTGCGGAACCATACGTCGACGTCAGAAGTGGAATTTGAGGAACCATACGTCGACATCAGAAGTGGGATTTGCGGAACCATACGTCGACATCAGAAGTGGGATTTGCGGAATCAAACTTCGACATCAGAAGTGGGATTTGCGGAACCATACGTCGACATCAAAAGTGGGATTTGCGGAACCATACGTCGACATCAGAAGTGGGATTTGCGGAACCATACGTCGACGTCAGAAGTGGCATTTGCGGAACCATACGTCGACATCAGAAGTGGTATTTGCGGAACCATACGTCGACATCAGAAGTGGGATTTGCGGAACGATACGTCGACATCAGAAGTAGGATTTGCGGAACCATACGTCAACATCAGAAGTAAAATTTCCGGAGCTGTTGCGACTGTGTAAATTAAATTTTCAAAATTGTTGTAGAATCTGAAAATTTCAGAGTTCTTAATATTAGATGCTAAACTTGCACAGCATATTGTCGAACATTATTAACTTTGGTGTAGATTTCTAAAACATTGTTAACAGAAAATGTGTGTGTGTATGTCGCAGTTGAATGGTATAATCCGCTAATTCACAAAACCTCTAGCTGTTTGGCATTACAGCTCGGTTTCGTAAAACAGCGTTAAATAACTGACACCTCATACGCAGAATGGCATAAACGATTTGTATTTATCAATACCGCGCCGCAAGACGTAAGATTGTAGATTTAGTTCGGAATTCTTCACAGCGTCCCGAGAGTAAGCTGTTTTCATCTAGAGATATCAAAGACATCGTTTATGATTTTGGACTGCAAATGGTTAGGATAAATAAAGCAGATCTTCAGCTTGGTTCCCATATAGTTATTTCGACGCCCGCCTTCCGGCAAGATCTAGAATTTCCGTGAATCAAATGAAGGCCGAGAGAAACCGCTACGCCGCCATTGAGATTATGACGCGTTAACAAACTTTTCTGTATCCACTTGCATCATACTTTGTATCATTCTTTATTGGTATTCTATGATGTTGGAAACTAGATTACATAGTAAGAAGTTGAATTGAGGTTTTATTTGAATGCCCCGTCATAAATTTGTTTGTTTATAACATGCCTGCAAATAACTTATTCTGTGGTCTAAACGTGGTTAGCTATAAATACTTAGCTTTGGTTAGCTAGTTTGTTAAACGTGACACATTGACAATCCAGCTGAACGATATTCAGCTGTTTAACAAAACCGAGCTGTAATGCCAAACACCTAGAGGTTTAGTGAATTAGCGGTTTAAACTATCCAACTGCGACGTGTATACTGTGTCTGTCATATCTATGCAAACGGCAGGCTCAAAAAATATGTACTAGCATTTAACCAGTGTTATCAAGTAAGAGATATTTTGTCTTTTTTTGAGAATACATTTCTTTAAACCTAACTACATTTAATGCTCGTATCGCTCAAGTGTTTGGTCTTTATCGCTTCACGGTGCCATAGCAATCGAACATTATATTTTTTTTTGATCCCAGTTTTTATTCTGTAAGTACTCAAAGCATAGAACACGCCGGGCAAATTGATTTACAAAACTATGTCATAGCGCTCAAATTCTTTGGTATCCACTTCTAAGTCGACATCAGAAGTGGGATGTATTACTAATGCTGCTGATAATGTACCTTTACTGCGCAGTCCCGGTCGTCGAAGTGAACAAATGCGTAATCCTTGATCTTCTTAACTCGTTCCACGGTGCCGTAGCGCTCGAACTCTTCTTTGAGCGCCTCTTCTGATATCTCTTGTGTTAGATTCCTCACGTATAGTACCTTCACCTGTGTAAGATTTACAACTTAAGCAAGTTATTTACAAAAATCGGCAATGATAAATTATCGCATAGACTGAATGTGAAATTGTGAAGAAAAGCCCATCATTCATCATTTTCAGCCAACATCAACCAACCGTTGGGCTTATTGCGCCATTTTCTACGGTCCTGTGCTAGAACAAAAGCTAGGAATTATTGGTACGGTATTTTAAGTAAGTAAAAGGCAATATTTGATGCCTAACAGCTGACGGATGAAGAGAATTCATACTGCACCGACAAGAGCATAGCTCTTTAATGTAGATAAGATGCCCAGCAAAATCTATTAAAATAGCTCGTGGATTGCCATTTAATTTTATGAGAGAGTGTTGTTCAGCGGTGGACGTCATGCGGCTGAAATGATGGAGTGGCGGCAATAACTACTACTCGTAAAATGCTAACAATGTCACATAACCTGATGCGTAAGACATCATCAGTACAATATAATTTTTGAGAATATTTATTTATAACAATGCATAGTGAATAGATAAGTTTTTAAATTGAAAAATATACGATTGTCGGTAGTTTATCTCACCTTACTCATAGTTTGCTCGTCGGGTTCCTCTTGAGGGTCGGCCCAATCCACTATAATATCACAGCCCCAAACCTGCACCCAAAAATATACATTAGGCACCCGTACTACAAAACATTCTAGATGACAGAATTCTGAAACCACTCGGTTACTGTCTTATTACAAAACAGAGGGCGTATAACGACATCTTATGCTAAGCCAATGTTTGTGTTTATAGCCAATAATAAGGCTAAAAAAGACTGTCAATAATTTACCGATTAATGAAGATTGTTCGGTCAGCAATTAAGGTTGCTACACACTTATTCGGGCCGGCATTGTCAGTTTTGCAGTTATTTGTCGAACAACAAAGCCGACCAGAATCAATTATATCGCCTTTTTTCCCAAACATCCTCTACATATTCGATTTTATTTATTTATTTATTTAAACTTTATTGCACATAAAAAAAAGTATACAAATGGCGGACTAAACGCCTTATGGCGTTCTCTGCCAGTCAACCATTGGACCAAGTAGCATTTACCGCCCGGCTGTGCCGATTAATGCCGAATAAGTGTGCAGCAACCCTTACTCATACCTAATATGACCACTTATCTAGGCCCCTCAGACTTGCTGACGACTCGGACACGATATTATTCAGACACACTGTCCGAATTGACATTTTAATTTTAATATTTTTTTACTGACAATTCGGACCACCAATAAAGAAAAATTGTTTTGTACAGTCAGAAAGAAATTTCCGACGATACTTTAAAAGACAAAATCTGTAAAAAACAGTTTTTCGCCGGATATTTTCATGAGTTTTATGTTATGTTAGTTATGTTGATTTTTGTACAAAATATATGTTTTAAGTGATTTTAGTTGTTTTTTTTTTTCACCATTCAAGTACATGTCCAAGTATGTCCACAAAGCAATTAATTAAAGCCACTTTAAAATATTTTTTCATCTAGTAACGCTTTTTTCACATAATAAATTTTTTTTCTATCTGACTGTACTAAATTTGATGGTGTCCGAATTGTCAGTGAAAAAATATTAAAATTAAAAAAGTGTCAATTCGGACAGAGTGTCCGAATAATATCGTGTCAGAGTCGTCAGCAAGTGTCACCCCTCAAGCTAAGCGTGTAATGCTATTTAACATAACAGTCCGTGTACCACATGTGGGTTCACTAACAATTGCTTTTCTATTGTCTCTGGTACCTAACTTTGTTAGATTTCTTCGATTTGAGGAGGACAAAACGTCCCTTGGGATTTAACCAAAATTTAGCTCTCGAAAATGTGTACATATTAAATGTTACTCAAGTAAAAAATAAAAAAAATACTTAGAAAATGTTCCTCAAGAAATAAATATAACGTCTAACAGAACATACTTAAACTATTTTAAGGGTGAATTCAGTCCATGATACTGAACAATTTGCCCTAAGGAACATATATCGAAATATGAAAATAATTTTTTGCTTTCCATACAAACTCTGATACCTCAACTTGTATAGGAAGTCAAAAAATATTTTTCATATTTCGATATATCTTCCTAGGGGAAAGTTGTTCAGTATCGTGGACTGAATTCACCCTTATAATAGTTTCATTATATTTTGTTATACCCTGTATACATTTTAAGAAAGCAACTAAAGACACTTGCATGCGTTCTAAAGCTAACGATGACAACATTCCATGCAACATCGATCATTCTTAGTAATGAATATCACTTAATTCTTTTAAACTAGCCAGCTGCTATCCGTATGGTGATGGTGAAATAAAAAAATGGTATTGGTATTAATTTATTTGCAATAGTGGCTGTCACTAATCTAGATCAAACTGTGGTCGCGAAATACAAAGAATTTCTTACAGTAAATTGTGCGAGCGAGACATACGGATGACAGGCGCTCGATAACCCAAACTGTGTTTGTGGGAGCGAGACAGAAATACGTTTGTAGAGGGAGTTCAGTAACCCAGGTGCGTGCGCGCATGTCGATTTTCTGATACAATACGACTAACGTTGAAATAAAAAGTGTGGGTTGTTTTCGTACGAAAATAACGTCAGACGCTACTAGATTAGGTACATAGTTTTAGTAGGTACATAGTCGTAGTAAGTAACTTATTCCTGGATTAATTTATGGGCCCAGGACTAACTTTAAAAGGGTAGTAAGAAATTCTTTCTGATCCACGACCGAGCTACATAAAAGATATAAAAAATAAAATACCTTTATTCTACCGGTGCCCAGCCTGCGCTTAGCTAACGACGCCGCTTTGTGAGACTCGTATTCCAAAAAACAAAATCCTCTATTTTTCTTCTTATCATCGGGCGAACTATATATTATAACTTCCACGAGTCCCGCTGCAAACACATAACATATATAAAATCGATAGTGACGTGCAAAAACTAACATAATACAAGCTTCCCTCTGCCCCTCGCGCATTCATTCTTTAGGCTACTAAAATATTAAGCAAATCAAACGATATTCCAGGAGAACACATACGGCACTGAAGAAGTCTAGTCTAGAGAACAACAGCAAGATTCTCCAGTCATTACCACGAGCATTCTCGAGCGCCAATGTCAGTTGATATTCAAACTTACTGTACGCGAGGCGCGGCGGCCGATGTATGCCAGCTCAGGGTGCACCGGCCCATTCACAATATCATCATTATGTTCCAATTCCAAACGTCTCTTTCATTAATAAATAAGTGAATTGTCTATGTGCCGTTTTTACTTTAGACAAAATCCTTGCTTCGAATTGTGAACAGAATTCCACAATGGTAAACGTTTTTAATGGATTTTAGAGTAGCAAGTGCCCAATTTTGTAAACAGGGCGGGCAAGAGGCAGACCAGGATTACAAACGGTAGGCAGCACTGTTCCTGTGAGCCCTATCCCCGGGCCCCCTTGGCCGGCCCGCGCCGGCGCGACCACCGCGCCTCGCCGCTACGAACCGATAGCACATTATTATGAATTCGACAAGGACTTACGTGCGTGCCTAGTAAACTCCTCAAACAAATCGTCCCGATCTCGATTCTTAGGGATATTCCCCACGAATAACCGGTGATTGTTAAAGGAAACGGTAACGCCAATCTTTTTCCCCTTTCGAATTTCATAATCATTCAGCTGCAAGAACAATCGAGGGAGAATAGCCAACGGCCAGGGCCAAGTCGCTCTGCGGCGGCCTCGTCCGGGCCCAATGACTGGAGACGCGGGCGGGGAGCGGGGAGCGGGGAGCGGGGAGCTGGGAGCCGGGAGCGGGGAGCGGGCAACAAGCGGGACGCAAGCGGGGCACCCTCAGCGGTCCACACCAAGCCCCACGCACTCAACCCACCAACTCTATAACTCTTATTCATTCGAGTGACACTTTACCTGTTAATTTACCAAACTCTTCCAGTATCTCCTCTTTGCCTTTAGACTTGGGAATGTTGCCGACGAAAAGTCGCAGATTCGGTACGCTAATCTTAATTCTCAGAGTCTTGCCAGGTTTTATTTCGTGATTATCGAGCTGTGGGAAAAATAACAAGGGAACAATTTTGAAAAGTGGTCGGTTTGCGTCCGGGCGGCCGAGTCCACGCCGGTCGAGGAGCACCATTTTGCAGAGATTGATGAATTTTGAGGTTACGATGAGCGCGCGCGCTTGCTCGGCGAGCCAGTGACGGTTAGAGCCAATCGGATGAGTTAACTGTCCAAGATGATAAGCCAAAGTGTTGACGGAGCAAAGAGGAGAGCCTGAGATATATTACATTCTCAGCTGGAGAACTTTTTGAAGCCAATTCAAAGTTAACCCTGTAAGTGGACCGTTTGATGAAGTGAAAATAAAAAGAAGCAGTAAAAGTGTGATGGTAACAAAAAATAAAATTAAAGCAACTTAAAATTGAACGAGGTGCAACAGTAAGACGGGATGATATCTCAGGACAAGCGAGGCTAGAACATTATAGGTGTTATGTTTGCACAATTACACAATTCAGTGAATATACAACAGTACGGCGGCCAGATGCACCGCTCTCTCTCTTAATTTAAATCTTTAATTTTGAAATGGTGCCTAAAGATGGCCATGCAGATGGCCGCCGTTTTGGTGGTGGGATATTAATATCATGCTTTAAATGATAGAAGCTTAAATCTATCGTCTCCCAATGTGACTGTGCCTAAATCGACTGGCAAATGATCGGGCCTTGCAAAAATACTGGCGGATGATACGAGTAGTCTTGCAAGTGGCGCCTTGGCTTGGTGACTTCAGATTGTTAGTTCTTTTGTACATGGCGCACTCGAAAACAACTTGTTTCAATTAAAAATACGATTATAAAACATTTTCATTGTCATCCTTGTCACACTCATTATAGATAACAAGGATGGTAATACAAAATGGCCGTTTGACATTCGTGCTTTTGGATCGCTAAGTTGAGACAAAAATACTTCTCAAATCGAGACCATTTGCCCGTGAAGGTGAACGGCCTGGATTCTAAAGTATCTTGCTATCACTGACGTAAAATTACAGTAGGTACTCAGAATACGGTCATTATTCAGTGCAAAACAAGTCGTATGTCATTCGAACAGAGTGCAAATTAGAAGTCGCCAAACCGTCGGCAGCATGTGCTGTGATTCGTTAATCTTTGGGATTGTACTTAAACATTCGGCGATTCACCTGGAAAGTAGATGTCAAATTAGAATAAATTTTGTTTCAAATTAATACACCAATTAAACATTTAACAACAGTATATCAAGAAAAAGCTAAGTTTTGACGCAATTTGGTGTTACCAATTGTAATTGACTGATAACGAATGCATATTCTTGCGATAAGTGTGCTGGATATGTCGCTTAGGTCCAGATGTGCTCGATACATCCATGTAGCATTTAAAATTGGTGCCAGATATCTCGTTTTTGATCGCGCTGTAGCCGCTCAACGTTGCAAATGAGCGATTCGCCGTGCGATGACCTTTGGCACCAATTTTTGAATTAACTCTTTCAAAGTCTACCGACGCAGACTGCTTGCAGGCCGACAAATATTCCGTCAAACATTTTGTGTAAGTATTTTTATCTTTGACTATCTGTTACGTCAGTTAGTGATGACCTCAAACCAAAATGATGATTAATCGTCACATTTAATGAATTCTTACCTCATATCAATAAAACTGAATCTCTCCAAGTACACTCATCCTTAGAATGTAAGTAAAGATACTGTTTAATAAAAGGACTCTATCAAATATCTTCAGATTGTCTCAATCGTCAGTTGAATCAAGATAAAAGTAGATCAATTTAGGCGTTCCAAATTGTCGACCTACAAGCAAGCTGTGCGCAGTACGAGATATATTCAGTATGTCTCCGATGCCGCAGACTCCATAGAAACAGTTCATCGAC
This sequence comes from Acrobasis repandana, assembly GCA_963576875.1. Classification (NCBI taxonomy): domain Eukaryota; kingdom Metazoa; phylum Arthropoda; class Insecta; order Lepidoptera; family Pyralidae; genus Acrobasis; species Acrobasis repandana. The sequence continues at coordinate 18,809,481 of OY756225.1, forward strand.
TAATGAATTTTGGATCCCACACAGAAAACGACATCAAAAACAAATCCCAAATATTTACAGCACTATTAGCCACGAACATATAACTTCTTTTGACGCGAAAGTTGGATCCACACTCTGATTTCAGGATATGAAAACTTCTTCAAAGTAACAACTAAAGCTTTATTTAGCTATGACTTTTTTCAATATATGATTAGATGATGATGAAATAATATCATCTTTTTGATTAGATTATTAGATGATGAAACAATGTAATTAATGAATTTAAGAAAATAGTGTTGGACGTGTATGAGAATTTTAGCTAGTGTGACATATGAGTATGTGGGATGTGATGACATGACCAATAAGTTAGGTTACTTTAGGTTCATATTAAAAATTGTTAATAAACCAAACAAGGGTCAATCAATAATTTTCTCTAAGAACAAAATTAAAAAAAAATTGGTACACGCGCGAACAATATGAAAAGCAGCAAGCGCGCGAACATTACGAAAATAAAAAACAAAACGCGCGCGAATCAGCCGAGACCAAACAAAAAGTTTCCAAATCCCGAATTCAGAAGTGGGATCATCGGCGCGAGCATCAGAACCGGGATATTGCGCGAATTGTGACCACACTTATAGCACTCACCTCTTGCACGGCGCGCTGGGTGGCCTCGCGCGTGGTGAACGTCACGAAGGCGTAGCCGCGGTTGGTGCCCGTCATGGGGTCCATCATGAGGCGCAGGTCCCAGATGGTGCCGCAGCGCTCGAACAGCGGAATTAACTCGTCCTCGAAACACCAACCAAAAAATTATCATTTACTGTCCCCGTATACCAGTAAGCGAAGCGTAGGACATCTACCTGCTAGGTGGTCGGCGTGGTCGGACGACCTGAGCAAGGTTGCAGGAAAACGGTCGGTCGTTTTGTAAATCCTTAGGGGAGGGCTATGTCCAGCTGTGGACTTCCTGTGGCTGATATGATGATGATGATCTGCATGGGTACTTTTAGGTCTCACATATTTTCACTTAATATTTTTTGGATTGGAAGGTGAGAAGGTTAAACCTACTTGAAAATGTGACACCTCTTGTTTGTTGATGTCCGTGGACTAGGACTTCCAACCAAAAAAAAAATGCATTTATTGTTGGCTTGTTTACAAAAAAAAGAAAAAAATACATACAACTTATTCAGAATCATAACATATTTTCAGTAAAATAGTTTAAGCAAAAATTTTTACTTTTTATGAATAAAGTGGGTCAACTCAAAGGCAAGTTCAGCGTGACATGATGAAAAGAAGAAAAGGTAACTTTTTATAACAATATGGGCGTCACCAATGAGTTCAAAAACAAAAAGAAACCTTTAGAAGCTTTTAACATTGGCCAGTGCAGGTAGTTCTTTTTTTTTTAAATATGGGCGGCATGAAAATTATTTTTGTCTAGAACGAGAGAGCAAGAGAAAGAGACGAAGCGACTATCGCACCATTCATCTTCGTTCTTGGAATTGAGGTTAGAATGTTTAGATAGAATTCCGAAAAAAGGAATTGTATGTCGCGTTTAAAAATGCCAATAGGTATTGTATACTAACTACCTACTCTAAGGTTTTCGAAATCCACATTAAAATTTCTAAGAAGTTGCCTATGGGGAATCCCATTAGTATATGCACAATACACATTTGGCTACTAAGAAATGCAGAGGTGTTTTAAGTACTATTTATATGACTAAGTAGGCAAACATGCATACGGCCCACGCGATAGTGGTTGCCTAGGCTTATTGACACCTCTGCAGTACATATATCTCAATGCCTCTGCAGCATCTGGTGTTATAAGAACATCAGAAATGCGGTGAGCGCGTTTGTAACCCTGAAAAATCATTAGTCTTTTTGAAGAACCATAGGACTACTCCATCACATGGACATCGTACGTAATAGAGTAAGAACTCTTTCGTGACACTTCGCACAAATGCTTTCTTACATCAGGCAGAAGTAGGAATCGTAAAAGCACCGCCAAATCATTCTGACGTTTCCGGTTTTCTTCAATTCACATGGTCTTTATCATACTGGTCAAAGATGCTTTGTAATTGAAGCCACAGTGTAACCATTTAAGAAGAAGAAGGTCTTTATCATCCTTGGATGACCATTGATTGGAGATATCATCTTAGAAGAAGCCGGGTCGCGCACTCAATGCGAATGAATAGACTAGAAAAAGACAACGTGCTAAATGAGAAGTAGTAGTAATGTACCTATTTAGTTGTTACCTCATACATGTCCTTGGGTATCTTCCCGCAGAACACCTCGCAGCCGGCGCCGGGCGTGCCGCCCTCCCAGCCCGGCGGCGGCCCGCCGTACTTACGCTGACCTGCAACGTACAGTCAAACTCTTAACCTACAGTCAAACTCTGAACCTACAGTCAATCAAAACTCTGAATGTAAAGTCAAACTCTGACCGTACAGTCAAACTCTGAACGAACAGTCAAACTCTGAACGAACAGTCAAACTCTGAACGTCAGTCAAACTCTGAACGTCAGTCAAACTCTGAACGTACAGTCAAAACTCTCAACCTGCACTCAAACTGTCAACCTCTAACAATATCAGCTCATTATAAAATAGAATTGAATTCATGTAGAATTATCAACGGACAGTCAAACTGTCAACGTACAGTCAAACTCTCAACGCACAGTCACTCTTAACCTACAGTCAAACTCTCAACCTACAGTCAAACTCTCAACCTACAGTCAAACTCTCAACCTACAGTCAAACTCTCAACCTACAGTCAAACTCTCAACCTACAGTCAAACTCTCAACCTACAGTCAAACTCTCAACCTACAGTCAAACTCTCAACCTACAGTCAAACTCTCAACCTACAGTCAAACTCTCAACCTACAGTCAAACTCTCAAACTACAGTCAAACTCTCAACCTACATTCAAACTCTCAATCTACAGTCAAATTCTCAACCTACAGACAAACTCTAAACCTACAGTCAAACTCAACCTACAGTCAAACTCTCAACCTACAGTAAACTCTCAACTAGACATGGGTAACTCAGGATTCGAACATTTAAATGAGCCGATTCATCAACAGGAGCCGATACCCGTACTCAATCCCGGTAATCGTTATCGGCTCCCGCGAGTTATTAAGTCCGCACCGATCTTAGTCCCGCAGGGAATTGGCGCCTATCGGGTCGCGAGCCGCGAGACGCGTTTCGGCTCCACCGCGTCTCGGGAGGAATCGAGAGTCGGGAGTTAATATTATTCTGTATTGAAACCGGTACCAGAAAGGATGTCTTTATTCTGTAGATTCAATAGCGAAACTTAGCGGACCTCGGAGCTGGAGCCGATAAGGGAGTAGGAATCATTAAGATGAGTCGGTACCGGATGCGGAGTAAGATTCAGTGAGCCGAAACATTCCTCGGAGTCGAGATTACCCATGTCTACTCTCAACCTACAGTCAAACTCTTAACCGTGAAATGAACCCATTGACTTCCCGCCAAAAAGCTTTGGCGTAGTGGCGCTGGCGCCACAATTTTTTATTCATTTCGTACGCACCTGTAGTTACATCTAACGTGTAGCCCGTCCTGGCGAGGATCTGCTTGATCTTGTCCTCGTCGGGCCCTTTGACCTGAACAGCTGCCGACAGCGCGGGCGCGCCCTGCACTCCCGCTCTGCTTTTCTGTCTGGAACACACCGCGCAACCACATCATATACAGATCAACAATCGGGCTTCAAGTTTTAGTAGTGTCAAAGGCGGTATAACCCTTGAATGGGTTGAGATAATGAAAAGCCTTATTAGTTTCAAACATCTAGAGTTACTTATATTGAGGGAATGGGCCACCAAAACAAACAAAATCCACCTTCTCGCCAAAAGTCAAAAATAGTTTCTTTACGCTAAGTGGCATTTGGGTCTTCCGGCCCTGGGCTATGTCTGCTAAGAGCCGTAAGACCTAAAATGCTCTGTCTGCCCCATTAAGGATAAAGACGTGATAATGCAAATCTAGCGTACAGATAATCTTGTTCAGTCAGTGATATTGAACCATTTCTTTCTGATCTTGTATTACTTCTTTGTAGTCGGTTTAAAGGTTTTTTCTTTTTTGTACAGTCTCCTTTAATACTCCTTTTCTGTACAAGCTTATTTTTAATGAAGTACAAATATTTTAAGGGGTGATTAACTCCATTCTAAACAACTTTCTACTTCCCATAGTTACTAGATCACGTGACTACTTCGATTTGAGTGATTTTTTTTCGTATTTCGATAGGTATACCTTTATTTTGGAAAAGTTGTTCAACATGATATGGTGAATGACACCTTACAATATTTTTCTAAATTTAAAATAAGCTTGTATGTATAATAAATAATTATACTCTCACATAACATAACACAGTTCATCTCTTCTAAGGGTGTTCCTCCCTATTATTTAACGACGTAATCTACAAAAAATTTTGTTTGTTTATTTATTATTAGGAACAACAAATTAGCATATATTTTTTTATAGAAGGTTTGACCAGTGCTTGGCTACAGTGACCGCCCGTTTATTTGCCTCGTTGAGGTCCTGCATTGAGCAGGGTGTAGGGCATTTGGGGCAGGACAATAGATGGGTCATTGTGACTGGACAGCACCGCAGTCGCACTGGTAATTTTTTGAGAAACGCCACCTAACTCGGTTTTCTCGACATCTTCCGACACCAGTCCGGAGTCTAAAGACTTCCAGACTGCCCAGGGGAGGTCAGCACCTGGTGGAAGTTTCTCAGAGGGCAGAAGTTGAGAGGCAGAGGCGGGAAATTTAATACCCCATTGCTCCAGTCTAGTCTTTTCAGATTCCTTAGGATCGACGGCAGGCTGCCTGAGGAAGCTATTCCGGCTTTTTAGTCGTGTGGATGGTGGGACTTGTCCGCAGACTGGATGTCTGATGTATGTTTGTTTATATCTCTCCACAGCAAAAGCAACATTTCGGCGCACGCTAGGAGGGGCTATTCCAGACAGGGTGTAAAGGTAGGGCAATCTTGTTGGCTCCAAGGTTCCGGTCAGTGTGCGGCAGGAGACATTAAGCGCCACATCCACCTCCTTTGCGTGTGTAGAACGTGCCTAAACTGGGCATGCGTACTCACCGGCCGAGAAACATAGAGCTAGGCTAGCTAGGTCGTGCGTAGCGTATGGGGAGATGCCCCCCACGACGCTGTAGTGAGACGGCGTAGGATGCTGTTGCGTGTGTTTACTTTGGAATTTACAGTTTGACAATGATCCTTGAACGTTAAGAATCGGTTCAAAGTTACCCCAAGATATTTGGGTGTGTAGTTATGTTTAAAGTCTACGCCGTCCCACGTGACCTTTCCTCTTGACCCGCTTATTGAACGGGTGAAAAGCGCACGCCTCCGTTTTGGTTAGATTAGGACGCAACGAGTTGGTTTTATAATAGTTTGTGAGCAGGTTCAAGTGCTGTGTAAGGCCGGCTTCCACCGCTTCAAGGCTTTTTCCTTGAGATGTTAAAGCCAGATCATCGACATATATAAAGCGGTTAGTGGCTGGATGGTATGGCTGATCATTGGTGTATATGAAACAGGGTAGGTGCAAGGACACTACCCTGTGCAAGACCATTTTTTAATTCTCTTATTACGTAGGTACTAAGGTGCGTGTTAAGAGAATTATTCTTCATGTGTTCATATTTTTGAGCGTTTATTTTAAAACGTGCTAGTGTTAATGACTTTTTGACCGTCGGCCATTCAAAAGGCCAAACGGCAGACTCGCTAACGAGTCATTGCGAATCTTGCAAATGTAATTACGCCGGGCTAACGACATTATCAATCTAACATATCGAGGCGCGTCTGCGGTCAGCTTTCCACTCTCTCTTATAACTTATCACCACACCGCAGAAAACATAAGTTCCTCGCGTATAGGTACACTTGCATAGAAGGTTATAGGTTTATATAGATTAACTCTCAAGGATATTTATAAAATAATATTGTTTAGAACCATTTCAACTGAACAAAAATAACCCTCGTATTCATAAAACTTAAACATTTGCTAAACCTATTTTAGTTCAAATATTTTTTCCCTGTCGCTCTTATTAGGATAATATTTGTCATTTTTAGGGTTCCGTACCCAAAGGGTGCAAACGGAACCCTATTACTGGTTAACTACCTACAGTAGGTTAACAAATCTTTGTTAATTTTTTTGTTAAAAATGAATTGAATTGATCTTAACCGACTTCAAACAAGGATGTGGTTATCAATTCGTCGAAATCTTTTTTTAATGTATGTTCTTCTTTTTCTGTTTGAAAGGGTATACTTTTCAAGCGGTCCCCTAGAAATTTTATTAAAATCGGTTGTGTGGTTTGGCTTTTAAACAAAATAACAAAAAAAAATTTTTCGTCTAAGTATACAATTGTTTGAATATTTAGCTTTTTGGTACTGAAGTCGGTTTTTTGTTTTGAAAAAATCTTAATAATTATTACACTTCTTGCAGCACCATACGTTCCTTGTTTTATTCCAATTGAAAATCGATTAGGTATAAAACATTTTATTGCATCGCTATTATTAGTTGTAGGTACACCTTGATTTCCTTCGGTGTATTGAACCAATAATTTTTACGAGTCCGATACGTGACGTAGTAATATCAATTTCGTGCAAGCAGTTTGCTTCCTTAATTCAATACAACAGGGTGCATAATTCCTGTCGGCGTTAGTGCAGTTTTTTAGCAAGTAGTGTCTAATTAGACGCATATTAGTAACCATCTTGTAAAGAGCAAATATCGCTTTTGAAACATTCGAGTCATTGTGGCCTGAACAGAATCCAAGAGACGGCAAAAAATTCTATCAATACAGTCTGGCGTCCAACCGGTGGTCCATATAATTCCGTTCGAAATTAAATTCCAACGGTCGACAACGATAATAGTGTGTCAAATCAATTTTTCGAGATTGCGACCCAAATACAGAGCCTGCAGTCTGGCTTCGCGCCAATGTTTTGATTGGGTTGCCAAGCGAAAAAATCCACTCACCTATAGGTCTTCATGACTCCACATAAATAAGCACTCTTATTAGATACATGCTCGAGATTTGAATCTAAAAACTGTCCAAGTACACTTAAAGCACCGTCGGATGGAAATTCTTTTAAGGCATCTAACGCACGCTCATCCAGTTCTGCGTGCGCTAGCTTTCCAGTCTTATAAATGTCGTCCAGCTTCGCAGCCACCTGGAAACGTGAGAACAACGCGTTAGACACAGCTAAATTATAACTAGACTTTTTCTTTTTATTGTCAATGGTCATGAGGTCACGCAGAATAGGGACCACGATTCACGAGACGTGTCGAGTAGCTACCTAAATGATGGAAGCCGTGTGGTTCCCGGCAAAGTAGAATAGGACCACTCCAAGTCTACCCGTGAATGTCGTAGAAGGCAAGAAAACACAAGCTAAACAAAACTTAAATATCAATGGGACCTTTTCAACCCGTCTGGCCAACGTGGAGATTGTAGGCCAAATCCTCTGGCTGATCTGGCTAATATATGGCTCTGGTAGTACAGAGACGGTCGTGCTCCTGCAGTGGAGACTAAAAAAAACCTGATCATGATGGAATGATTAATCTAAATCAGGAAAGCGTTGGAGGCAAGCTACTTCCTATGCCGGTTATTTTTGTCAGGAAAATCATTGGAGATTTAGCAGTGCGGACTCCTTGAGTCTGACATGATGATGAATGATGGTAAATTAATGGCGTAAGATGGCGGACATTTTTTATATAACCACCTACATTCAGTGGCGCCGCTAGACTAAGGCGGTGGCGGTGGCACCGCGCACCGTCGCGGAGCGCGGCGTGGCAGATTTTTAACATTGTATGTAAATAGATCAGTTTGTATAGAAGACACGCCTACTCCCACCTACTGAAAATGCGTCACCGCGCGGGAGCGACGCGACGGTGCGCGGTGCAGTGAGATATCCGCCTAATGTGGATGTCGGCGAGTGGTGCAGCAAAGAAATAAAGGTAGGTAATCCGCTTCACGTGCGAGGCCTTGTTCTTCCGCTTCGACAATATGCGAGAGGCCATCGGCGGTCGCCGACATCGCCGCCGCATAGCGCCGCCACTGCCTACGTTGCCCCATGAGACTATAAATTATAAATAATTCGAGGCGAAAAGAAGTAATTAAATTATGTAAATGGCTACATTATTTATTTCTTTCTGCGAGGCTTCACCTTCCCTTGCAGAATAAATACAAAAAAGATCTAACAAAAGAAGTGTGGGTGTTACTGCCTTTGCTCTTTTTCAGTTATGACTTATGGCAGTTAGGACAGGTACTGGGATTTGTAAGGATACATTAGGAGGAATATGATATTTATTTATTTATTTACTTTTAATTCTCAGTAGGCACCTACTACTGAGAATTAAAAGGTTACTTAGATTAGAAGAAATATGTACATTGTCCAGTGATGGTGCGCCTTTTAGAGACGTTAATGAATCAAGTTCGCCTAGGTATACTTTGAGCCCTACAGATTAAGTTACCCAGTTTAAGAAAATTATTTCTAGGCGATTCCTTAAAGATTTCTTTAAAATAATATTTAAAAAATACTCCTATGGTAGTTTTTTTACACACAGGACTTAGTAAAGATCTCTTCGCCCACGACTTTTTGACACGAAATCGATTTCAATGGAAATGGTCAAAATTTATTGGAGAGAAGGTACCTACTTATATAAAAAAATATTTTGATTTTTTTTTTGTTAGCTTCATACCATACATATGTTTAAATTGTCATTGCGCTATTTTCTGAGAAAAATATAATAAGTACCTACATATTGGTCAGCAAATAAAGGCACCGATTATGTACTCAGTGCTTAGGCCTAAAGACAACACAGTAGAGTTCAAAGTAGGCAATCGATTGGGAACCATCTTCTGATAAGATAAGGCGTTTAATGCACTTTACCGAGCAAGTACATGACTCGACTTCATAGTGAATCATAGTCAACACCTTATCACTAAAAAGCGAGGTCTCCTTGCGGGCGTGCATTGCTTTCATTGCACAATAGAGGTTTGGTATTTAAACCGAACTATCAGACAAACAGGTCTGGTTGGAAATACCCAGGCAGTGTCACAAGCGTCTGTGATAGGTCGTGTAACTTCGCTTTTCTAGGCTTCTAGCATAGCGACGCCGCTAGTTTCAGAAATTTTCCGCCAGCCGGCGCCTTTTACCACGTGGTGAGACCCGCGCGCAGGCCCAAAGGCCGGTGACGAGGAAAATCACTCGACCTGTCTGCCCCTCTGTTCACCAACCTTCAGAACTCCATTCTTGTCTTAAAACGTGTGCAGCCAGTTTTATTCACATAGCAATTTGCATAGCACTCTCCTTTTTACTAACCTTATTCAAGTAGCCAATAAGATCTAGTTAGTTTTAAAGTACATAAAACCAATTACTCGAAATCATACAAGACTCTATAAGATAAGAATCTAAAAGTCGACTCCACCGACACTTAATGCCTATCATAAACGAATACTTATTTATAAAAACATTCAAGGTAAAATTGCACTTAGCAACAGTATATTTTTCATTTTACCAACATGTGTGGCTGTTTTGCAGGTATCAACTCAGATAAGCATGGCAGAGGTCATTCAGTATCACAGTGAAAGTGCATTGCACATGGCACATACCTAGGTGTTATTGTTGGTTATAAACAGACTGATATAGGAAAACGTGAGGTGTGGCTACCACTTCTGACTCAAATGGACATCTTTTGTTCTTTTAGTTTGACAGCAATCTAAGGAATTTGTGTCTTATGTTCAAGAGAATAAATGCGAAATTTTATTGCATGTCCTCTATTCTCTTACATTGGCACAATAATATTGATTTCTAAATATAAAATTATTTAGATTCTTGAATATATTTCATGGTATTAGGAATGTTGATTATGTACTAGTATTACATAAATTTTAGGGGCAAATGGCCCAAAAGCAATTAGGCTAGCTAAAAGTAGTACCAGAATATAGTGTTGGTCATGTTGGTACTAGGTACCTATATAGGCACCTACCAACTTCTCGTCAACTAACACATCTAAGCAATGTGCAAACATATAGGTACATATTTAACCAGAATGGATTAATCAACCGGACCATCAAACAAAAAATGTTTAGTAGGACCCACCTACCTACATTTATATTGACTTAACCAGGAAAATTATTATAGGGACATGATGATAGCCATCATGGAAAGCACTTCACCGACAAGAGCTGGGGTCTTGACCTAAATATAAGAAGAAGAAGATAGCCATAATAAATTAAAATGGCTACGGGGTAAGAGGAATAATGTAGGGAATAAATTTCGTATAAGAGTCCTACAAGAAAATAAAATAAATATAAGTCAATTGATTCAAGTAGGATTCCAATAAGTTTTAAAGTTTTATGAGCACTGATGATAACTGATAACTGATGTTAACACTAGCTGGCCTTATTCATCTCCTGATATCTTTAAACAAAGCTTTGTCTTTATCTTCAAGGCACAACAACACATTGTGCCATATTTTTTAAAGTGGCCGACCAGACATCGGGATATTCATGACTAAAAAAATATTTTCTTTGGTTTTATATAATTTGTCATACACAGTTTTATGTTGGAATGTCACATTGATAAGCTGTAAAGGTGCCATCAGAACAAAAAGTTAACAAAAATTGAAAAAGAAACTTTTGAGCTCGGGCTCGCTATAAACTGAAATTTCTTACTTTTTTTTGTCTGCTTTGTCAAATTTTGATCTGACAATTATGTACAGTCTTGCATTAGGTACTTTAATTATTTACAAGCAAATAAACATATAAAACACCAACCTTAGGATCCAAGCCATAGTCAATGAGTTTGCGGTAATCTGGTGTACGGCCAACATCGGAGTCCTTTCCAGGTACCTCTTCAATGGATATTTCTCCATTACCCTCCGCCATTCTGCACAAATTTTTTTATTCTTATGAAGGTTTACACACACTGCACTGTCCTGCTGCAACTTTAGCAGTATCACAAAACTTATGTTTTAACTTTGGTGGGGCTATTCCTGCACTAAATGTTGGGGCTCCACATGACTCGCATACAGATGATGTCATCAAAAATCAAGAAGGCCACACGTTTATACTTTTATAGGTACTTCATAAACTTAAGTTTTATTATTTGCAAAATTACATAAATAAATATTTACCTTTAAATTGTAATTTTTGTAATTTTGGAAGAAAATGATTGCTCTCTAATCGTCCGAAAAACAAAAAAACAAATGATGTTCAAACATATGAAACTGTGAAACAATGGGATTGTGCACTCCTCATTCCATCGGTGAATGATAAATTTCAAAAACCGAATGCAGGGGTCATTGCATTCTTCTAGTGAAGGGACACTATCTTTTTGATTTAAGCCAAAAAATCGAAAATCGGAAAATTACTTTAAAAAAATTTACACGACACTAACATAAAGAAGATGCGAATTCCGGCGGTCAATGACCGAAATAACACAGCAGAGTAAACTGTGACAGCTTCCTATAAACTATTACACTAAACACTTTTAACAAATAATCACTTTAAATCACTTTTACAGTCCTTTTGTAACCAAATACAAACACTAGAAACTTTCCGCGCATGAATCTTTACTGAGTGCAAAACTGCAATAAGTTGAGACTGCAACTGCATTGCACCCGATAAGAACCGGCCGGCGCGAGCCTCGATTTCCAAAAAGAATCCAATTGGAATGAACGCAAAGGATTCCAGAAGTTAGAAAACACTATAATGCACGATCACCAGATGAAAAAAAATATTAGGAGCACTGTACACTAAAATAATTACCTATTAATTTTGCTAGTTGGTGGCCGAGACAGATATGGCGGCACCGCGCGACGTCAACGTGACCGCCAGTACGGGGTTCTCATAACGACGCGCGCGGGACATGCAACGAGGAGTGCATTCAAAGTTTTAAAGGCACTTCAATTTGTTTGTAAAAATTTTAACAACCTCTCTGAAATACTAATCGCGACCGCATCAAATAACAAAATTATATTTTTATTGCACAGAGAGTTTTTGCAATGGTTGCGAATAATTTTGAATGTAAAAGAGCGCGGCGCGTCGCGCAAGGCTGCCGGCCGCGAGGTGAGACAGGCTAGCGGCAAGACGGCGGCGAGTGAGAAGCCGAGAGCGAAGGGGGGAGGGTGTTGCAACCGGCGGTGCAGGCGTGCAGCAGCGACGACGCCGTCCGTACCGAGCTCGCTGCATACTTGCATGCACACGCACACTTGCAAACCTTTTGACCTTCGTTACTCGTAATCGATTCACTGTCAGAGTTGCGTCTTTGTAATGGCATTTTTTAAACTTTTTGAACCTTTCACTAATAAAATCTTACAGACCTTTATCTAACAAAAACGAATATACCAACATGTACACACCTAATATCTGACATGAACATGACCCAATAATAATAAAATAAAGACATACAAAAATCATTGAAATACAGCACCAAAAATATTTTTTTATACCTAAAATACATTTTTTATATTATTTATTTATTTTAACACTTTATTGTTGTAAATTAAAAATAAACTTTTAACAAATAGCGGACTTAATGCTAAGAGCATTTTCTCCCAGTCAACAATAAGTCATTATCTAAGTCCATCACTAACACCTAAAATCATTTATTATAAATAGAAGTAATTACATTTTTGATGTCTATTCATATCCTATTAGACAAATTGCAAGTTAGAACATAGGTACTGTTCTATTTAACAATAATACCTATTCGTATAAGAAAAATCTTTTATCAAATTCACATATTTTAATTTAAAAAAGTACGTCAGTACTATTAACTAACCTAATATTAAAACTTAAATCACGTTATGATCATTGTATCAAACGTTTATTCACTGCAAAAGATCACACGGTTACTAATCGACATGGTCCAATAGTAGAACAAGGTTCATTACTCTTTGATATGGAAACGAAGGGATAAAAGAGTTAATCGCAGTAACCCCTTACTTTAGTTCGCTTACACCTGCTGATCATCGAAGCCGTATGTATTCGCGACACATACACATATTTAAAACTGGCCTTCGTTTTGTTTGTACTTCATGTGTGCATGTGTAAGAAACTCGGATCTGTATCCGTCGCATTATGTGGGTAGGTAGGGCGGCTACTGCGGGTGCCTCGTTTTAAGTTGACAAGGTTCCAACTTGGTCCTTTCAACGCCAATGTGAATCTTACAGAAGAACTTAGTCGTGTCGAAAATTGTTTAACTGACTGCACAGACTCTTCCTTTCTTTTAAAGAACACGGGTGTCTGTAACAGCATGACACGACAGACACACTTCCTTTCTCACATTTTCTTATATCAATAGCATTAAAGTACTGCAGTAAAATGAACTCTCACCGAGTATCCGGCGTTGGATTGTTCCTGAGAAAGATTTTACCCGCCATTAATTTCTTACAATACATTCACATTATTATTTAGATGGAAAATACTCTACCAGCAAGAACCCAGTAGTTAAATTTACTGATAATTAACTTGAATTAAACCTAATTAAACATTAAAATGTACCTACTTGCTTTGTTATTGTAGGTACTAGTAGATCGGTCATTTTGGAAATCCTTGGGAAATGATGATCAATGATGTGCTTGTAGATCGAAAAATCGAAAAAATATCCGACTGTCACTTTTAGTGATCTAGTTATTTTTCGGAATATCGTCGAATAGAACATCACTATTTGTTATGAATGAGTTGCCATAGACTCCAGATTTTTTGAATGTGCCATTCATTAAAAACTTCCCAATGAAACTGTCAATTCAAATTTGTTCTAAAAATAACTTTTGTTTATTTATTTTCAGCTAGCTTGAATACCATTCTTCCTCCTTTACTTGTAAATATAGTTTTTTTACTGAAGACGAACATAGATAGGTAAATCAAGTCATATCATGATTGTGGAAAAAGGTTACTTACCTACCCAACCTACCTTATCCGGTAAGTGTATCTATGACCTATCTTTTTACTTATTTAAAATTAGTTATTCAAGGATAACTATTATCCCTATATAGTTTGTGCTATAACAATACCTATCAACCTTTTTACTACAGTACCGTATATAGGTACGTCAATCGTGTTATCAAGGGCAAATTAATGAACTTACCCCTTCTCAGATCTCATTTGACCATAGAAAACAACACGAATCATTCGTCGCGGACACTCACGTCTAAAAATAACATTGTTGTCGATAAATAACCATTTTGCAAACATATAGCAAGCACTTTTGCCCGCCACAACGTGTACTACATTCGCGATAAGGTACTTTGTGCGTATTTTAAATACGTCAAAAGTTCAACGACCCGCGCAGATTCGCACCGTACGGTACCAACCAATACCTACGTTCGTTGGTGAATTTATTGTGTCTGTAGATTTGTGGGTCACCGTACTCACCGTACAAGCTGACGTCAAATTGGGGACCCAGACGACGATGACGTCACGTTATCAAATTAAACTAGCCTGCGATTCTAGTTCTAGTTTATTAACGTATTCACAAAACGCGTACTGTGCATTATAATATTGCCCTAATCTGACCTGCTTGTGTAATAATAGTAATCGTCTATCACGCTCATGTGTGTACCGAGGTCATTGGTATTTGTTTATTTTTTTCGACATTAGAATTTCAAGGGCATCAATATTGTTTTTTTTTTGCACAGAACTTAAAATTTAACAGCCAGTGCTGTGTGATTTGTGACTTTAGTGTGATATTGGGATTTTATAACATTCTGCGATGGGATGGGATCTCGCTCGTCTATTGTCGTCGAGCGAGGTGTTCGACCTTAGTCAAAGTGTGGCGGGGCGGGGCGGCGGCGGCGTCGCATATTCAGTCAGTAGGCAGTAAGTAAGTAGGCACTAATTCAATACAAATTAAAATACTATTTGAGGCAATGTCAGTCTAGGGTTTTAACTTATTAAATGTTTCATAGTGAATGTGAAAGTCTCGAGGCCCTAGACGTTATTCTTATAGTAGTTTCAGTATAGATAGGTACCTATACTGAAACTATATATAAGTATATGTAGGTACTTACACACGGACGGGCATAATATGTTATGCCCGTGTCTGTCCGTCAGCGGCAGCTCAGAGAGCTGACGACTGTAAGTAGGTACCTACGTATGTATAGTACTAACAGTCTCTAAGCTAGCTGTGATTTGCATACAAAATACGAGTACCTATGCATGGGTAGGTTAGGTTACGTTAGGTATTATTTTACTACGTGTGCTGACAAAGTAGTAAAATTAAATGTTGAAAAAAAATTATGGAAGCCTATACATATAAAGTGCTTTATAAAATGTACCTACATTTAGAATACCGCGAGATGCACTGTAAAAAAAATTATCACATCTTTAAGATTTCATCGACATTTCGACATCTTTTCCCTAACGAGTTTAACAGAATCTAGACCCAAAGGACTCGTTTAGCGTGATGGTGGGCATGAACATGGAAAAAGGGCATCAAAATAGTGACAGGTTGCTAGCCGCATCGCCTTTTTACTTCGGATTATCGCCCATTTCCTCGATCGACTTCTACGATTTGCGCGGAGATAGAAGCATCTGGTACATTGTAAGTTTTTTTCCACATCCCTATTATTCCTCCACATGAGATGACTGGTCATCTCATGTGGAGGATCAATCCATTGACTTATTGAACTTTTCACTCGAACGTTTCGTCGGTAGCACAGTCGGTAGATAGGTCAAACATAAATAAATTGGTACCGTTAAGAGAAGAAAACAAGCGATTCCCTTTCCAATTGAGATTATTAGTTTTTTTAACCCCTAATTTTTATATCAAAATATAGCGTATTTCAAGAAACTTATTTGAATATTTTGTCATATTACGGCTTAGTTAATTTTTTATAAATTATTATAAAAATCGTGTATATGATGTACCTATGTAAGGAAAAGTATTTCCATGTTCAATAAAGTAAGTGATTTTACAGATAGTAATAATTAATAAATAATTTACGTAATAAGAATGACTTAGTTAGCCCTATTACAGGCTGAATACAGTCAGTAAGTCTTTTATGGGGAAGTTTATACTTTTTTATAATAAATTGCCAGAATCGGTCCTTGATACCTATGCCAGACAGAAAATTCAAAGCTTATGTAAAGAAAGTACTTTGTGAGAAGGCTTATTACAGGACCGATGACTATCTTAAAGACAAAAAGGTCTGGCTTGAGCTTGGCGCGGGTCCCTCTTAAAGGTTTGTATACTTAGACATGGCATAATTTAGGTACATTGGTACATACTAAATTTACAAATTGACATTATTTTAAATTTCGTAATTCATATAATTCAATTTAATTATGACATAACAAACAATGTAATCTCAGTCCATCCATATAACTAATTTTAAGTTTTAAGTTTGTTAGTTGACGTCTTTGGAGAAAACGTGCAGTGTAGTTTGTTGCCGCTTCTTCTGCACTTGCGCCTAGGAAGCGGCGTAAACTTAGCTGTAAGTAACGATTTGACGTCAACATTTGTGCAAAACAAAACAAAGTGACTATTATTAAGATAATTATAAATATCCTATGATAATAAAGATATTTTGAATTGATAGTCTTTGTCAGTGTCAGTGTCAGTGAACAATAAAACCAAATTCAGTTGCTCATGATTGGTGGAAAATTAATTTCTTAGCTGATTGGCTAAAACGGTGACATTTGCCTGAGCATTTGACGTTATTGTCAGTGACGGCTAAATACCATAAAGGGTACGTACTTTTTTATGAAAGGACTCAGAGCCTGTGTCAGAGCATAAACCGATACAGCCGCGGAATAAGGTCAAACAAAGGTCATACGTTTGTTTGTAAAAATATCCAAAACCGTTGATTATTTTGGCAAAAAAATGACCCACAACTGTTCATTAACTCTGTATCTCAAAACGAATTTCAAAATAACGCTTTCCAAAAAAAAATAACAATGCCCATTGAAAGGAAAGATATATAAGAGCATCGTGAGACCTGCCTCGTTATATGGAACAGAGTACTGGGCAACGAAAAAGAAAGAAGAGCATAAGATGCATGTGGCTGAGATGCGTATGCTAAGATGGATGTCGGGGGTTACTAAAATGGATAAGATCCGGAATTATATTAGAGGGGGAGTCTAAAATTGGCGCCAATAGTCGACAAATTAAAAAGCCATCGCCTGACATGGTATGGCCATGTAATCAGAAGGGACGCCGAACATCTGGTAAAAACGATGGTCGACTTGAAAGTAGACGGGTATAGAGGAGATCTGCGTGAGAATGCGTGAGATCAGATATGGGAGAACGGGGTGTTATACGGAGATGGTGAAGGACAGAAAAATATGGAGGGAGTTGTATGGGAGGGGGGCTGAAAAAACATAATTTTTTCATAATTTTAAAAACCAACTTTTGGAACTTCAATATCTATCTCTCCACCAATTTTCGTGACAATTGGTGCATAGCGGCGGAGTACGAGCTCGGACGGACAGACGGACGGACGGACATGACGAAACTATAAGGGTTCCTTGTGGACTACGGAACCCTAAAAAGTACCTGATTTGAATTGTTGTCATCTAGCGGATTGAACGTTCCACAAAAGTATGAACGTTCCTATTGAACTCTGAGCTGCAAACCGAGGTATTTCCATTGCAATACAACTGCAATGCCGCATTGCACCACACCATTGCAGTTGCTTGCAGATGCGCCTCCGGGAAACAAAACCAAGTGTGGCTTTTTAACTGATTTCAAAAAGGACGAAGTTCTCAATTCGTCGGAATCTTTTGTTTTTTTTTAATGTACCTATGCTCCCCGATTACTCGAAGACGTCTGGACCGATTTGGAAAATTATTTTTTGTTTAAAATACTTGTCAAGTAGTCCCATAGAAATTTTATCAAAATCTTGAGTAGTTTGGTGTGGAAGTCGGTTTATATTCTAAGCCGGCTTAAAATATTTTTTGTATGTATGTAACGCAATATCATCGCCAATTGTGAACCGATTTTGATGATTCTTTCTTTATTCGAAAACCTTTACTACCAAGTTGGTCCCATATTAATTTGGTGAATACATGATGATGAACTTTGGAGATATGGAAGAAAACGTATTTACGATTTTACGATATATTACGATTTTGACAACCTTTGCTGTGGCCTAGTAGGCGCATCGCCTATTGACATGATTCTCATTTTCGCCCATTCCCTCGATATGCTTCTACGAACTGCGCGGGAAGAGAAGCAGCTGGTCTCCCAGACCAGCATGGAAGGTTATCACGTTTTTATTCTTTATGAGGTAGATATACAAAGTACCTACAAACCAAAGGGTCGCAAATTCGCAATACGTAAAGATCAAAAGCCTTGATTAGTAAATCAATAGGTAAGTAGATCATTTATTTAGGATTTCGTTAAAACGTAAATGAAGTTGAAGACATTATGTTTATGCAAAGATGCATTACCCATTGACATGATTAAGATTCTCGCTCATTCCCTCGATCGGATTCTACGATCTGTGTGGGAAGAGAAGCAGCCGGTACATTTTATTTTTTTTCTTTCTGTCAGACCATCATGGAAGTCTTGGCTCACGATTAAAAGAAAAGTCCCTACTTCAGAATATGCCGAATATGTCTATTAGATGTTCTTACCGAAGTAGGTCACGCACGAAATATGTATTGCGTGTGACTGCGTCACCGTACTGACCGTACTACGAACGTCGTCGTATCGTAACGTAATTCGTAATATAGTAACATAGTAACGTTCATTCATAGACACAGATCTGTTTCATAGAACTACGAAAAGGAGCCGCCAATCGTCTACTCGTGTGTTAACAAACTAAAGGCAGAATCAGAAATAGAAAATTCATTATTCAGTGATAAATAGAGTACACTTACACATATTTTATGAGTAAACCTTTTTATTATTTCTTCTTGTTTTCGTTATTTTTAAATTTATCTAGGTACAATTTAGTTTAGATCAGCGGTGCCCAAAGTTGACTGGAATACATAATTGTCACGACCCTGCTATTCGTGACCCAACTCTGGGTTTCCATGAAGAAAAGGCGGCAGACGTACCTATACAATAATAGGTTAAAAAAGTTGACAGTGTTATTGGGTAATTGGAAAAAGGTACGCATAAAAACAAAAAAATATTTGAAATTGTATGAGCTAAACCACGTTGGTATAAAGCCTCACAAAAAAAATAACATATTGCACGATAGTGGTGCTCACGTAATTAAAAGTATTGGGGCCGAAGACCCTCCAAATGTTATTGTTTTACAAATTTTCGTTTGTTTTGTAACTTTTTTTTACAATATCGAGGATTAGGGAGCAGTGAAGCCAAAGAGCAAATATGTCTTATATGGATCTACTTCGGTTGACACTAAACGGGTCGGCAGTAATTGTCGAACAACAAAGTCGATCCGAAGCAATGTATCTGCTTTTTCCCCGAACTTTTATACATACTCGTGTATTCGATTTTACTGCCCGGCTGTGCCGATTAATGCTGACCCGCTTATGTGTATAGCAACCCGTTAATTTTTTTTCCCTCAAACATGATCAATCGAGTCGACCCGAAGGACAATACAGACTGGCTGTGCTGTGTGTATTAGTGAGTGGGACGGCTAATACATTATCACGTCTATATCCATATAACGAGGCAGACAGAGCATTTTAGATTTTGTGCCTCTAAGGCAATTCACCCACTGGCAATGCGCCCCGCCGCGGTGCGCGGACCGGCAGATTCCGCACGCGGCGACGGAGTCGCAGATCTCAGTCAGCAGATCACTTCAGTCGATCGTCGTGGAGAATGGATACCGAACCCATTCAAAAAAACATCTTAAATGAGTGCCGTAGAGTTCTTTTTTCTTTGTCCTTTATACATAAAAACACGCGCAGTCGCTACTGCGGAGCAATGTGTTTAGAACCGCGCCCCCGTGCGGACTGGCGGAATCAACGCGAGGGACGTCGACGTCGCGGTCGGCGCGGTTTCCGTGGGTTGGACCAGGCGTGTTTTCTATACAAATTGAGATACAATGTTAAAATCTGCCGCACCGCGCTCCGCGACGGTGCGCGGATCAGTGGGATCACTGCCTAACCAGACCGAGCCCAGAGACGCAAGATCCAAAGGCCACTTTTAGCGTTATGGTGGGCGAGAAGCTGGAAAAGAATCAAAATAGGTTGCAAGCCGCATCGCCAATTATCATGATTAGCATTGACACCCAATCCCTCGATCGGCTTTTACGATCTACGCGAGAAGAGAAGCAGCTGGTACATTCTAAGTTATTTCTTTTCACTCAGACCAGCATGGATGCTTAATAAAAAGTGTTAATCTTTTTAAATTAACTTTAAAAAGAGCAAGTGATCAAATAAAATTACAAAGCCATAATTTACAATTCAAAATCGAAGCTGGCACCCTTAACCTCAACAGAATCGCAAGAAAAAGGATCCCAATTGTCACCGAACACTCTCACCTATCACAATTTCTTCTCATTGTGTGAACGCACATTAAATATTTTCTTTGTCCATTGCCAACGGGTTTATCTGCCCTCCAAACAAAGGCAGAATAGAAGAAACGGCACGGTTAAATTATACATACATTTATACATTCAATTGGGAGACGGGTCAGGTCGCTTGTTGCGAGGGTTTGGTGATAGGTCAGTCAGAAGTGACCCGAAGGTGAAATTATTGAGCTTTGAACTTTGTAGCAAAAGGAGGTATTTTTGTATCTGTTTTAGCTTCTTGTTTTTAGGGTTCCGTGCCCAAAGGGTGCAAACGGGACCCTATTACTGAGACTCCGCTGTCTGTCCGTCGGTCACAGGGCTTTATCTCTTGAACCGTAATAACTAGACACTTGAATTTTTCACCGATTATCTATTACTGTGGCCGCTATAACAACAAATACTAAAAATATAAAAGTTAAAAAATTAAGGGGGTCGTCATACAAAAAACGTGTTTTTTCAGCGTTTTTAACTAGATCTTTATAATGGCATTAACTAGATACTTGAAATTTTCACCAATTATGTATTACCATGACCACTATAACACAACAAATAATAAAAATAAGATAAATTTAAAAATTAAAGGGAATCGTCATACAAAAAACGTGTTTCTTCAGCGTTTTAAAACATTGTACGGTGGTACGGAACCCTTCATGTACGAGTCCGACTCGCACTTGCCCGTTTATTTGAAACAACGCAACAGTGGTTTGGTTTAAAGACTCCTCTTGAAAAGACATTGATAGTTTTGTAAGTATGCAGGTCGGCCAAGTACTTTCCAAGCTAACCTAAATTAGCTAACTTTAACATTCAGATTATGCACAGTGAATCCCAGGATTTCTAACAGAAAAAATAGCTTTTCCGTATAAGTCTTTATGCACGCACGCACGAACGTTTCAATGTCGGTAACAGTACACAGTACCTAATCTGTGGTTTCAGCTCAATGTAATATATTAATGTACGTTTAATTTTTATTAGCCCAGTGGTATAGCTCATCGCTAGGAATCACTTCCTTGTCCAGGCAATCTTATTTCATATTGGCAATCAATAGAATAAGATATCAAATCTTATTCTATTGATTGCCAATATGAAATAAGGTAGTGCACATCACAAAGCTAGAAATCATCAGGATCAGGCATGAAATGCGTCCCATTTGTAATTGTGTTGCAATAAGTTCTGTTATCAATTTATTTCACAGTTAAAAAGCGACTAAGCCGATTTTTTCTGACGTTTGAGTGCACTTCAACAAAAGACCTAGGTATATACCCCAGAAATATAAGCACACTGATGTACGCAGACGAATCCACGACTAAAGGCTAGCTTAAAAATAAAAGTAAAATCAAAATGCACATACCGGTTTCATAAAAACAGCAATAAGTGCGCCTCCTTTTCTTGAAACAAAAACTGGACTCGACAAAAACTTAAACGGCGTAAACTCCATGTAATCTCGCGATTGAGTAGAGAGATGAGACAGTCATCCATCAAACTGCATCCCACAGCTCCCATGAAAGCTAGTCTTAGAAATAAAAGCTAATAAGTTCAAACACACGTTTCAAAGGCCTATTCAGCATCGTAGTACCCTACCATTAAGAAAAATCCAGTTGGTCGGCACGTTGGCCTGGGAATGGTCGGGGGGTCAACGCCATTCGTTTCGCGTACTTGTCCCGCGTCTCAGCGAGTGCGTATTATTATTTGGATAGATGTTTTTATTTTAGGGTCTCGATCCGGTCTGGGCTCAGCGCCCCCTCGCGCCTTGTGGCCGGTGAGCCGGCTGGCGGATGAGATCGGGTCCAAGACGTTTCGGTACGCTCAGATCTATTGCAGTTTCTTTATGCAATATTTTTTTTATAGTCACCGAGCTAATTTACTTTTCCAACTCATTCGTAATAGGCCCAAATAGAATTGTTAAGAATTATATATTTCGCTATTGTGTCAGTCAATTGTGAAATATTGGTTCAGCTGAAACCAAAATGATACATTACATCTCGAACGTACTTAAAGAGAAGTTTTAAAAGTCTTGCTTCGTAAACCGATACTACACCCTTTGCGCGACGTTTATAAGAAGGCGAAAGTTCTGACCGAAATCGCATCTAAAATTCCAAATCAATAAGCCCTTTTGAGTAGGCGTTTATACAACTTCCCAGTACCGTTTGTCAAAACTGAGTTTGCCAAAAGACTTCCATACGTTCTCCTCCCTCGCCTATAGGTATACACGTAACACTAATACCTACACAGAATAAATACCACCTACTAGTCTTGGACAAAGCTTAATATACAAAACCAAACTGCGTCTCAAGCAACTAGTTCACTCAAAATTTGACCAACAACTAAGTTATGAAACTTATGAAGAAACAGAGGGTCTAATTAAATTCAAATTATTTAGGTTTTGTTACCGATATATTTCTTTTTCTTTATTTATTCAAAAGGGTTTTGTTACGCAGTGACTATGTCACCCCGTAAGGTATTCGATATATATATGTGTATAATGAGCTATGATATGAACTAATATTCTATTAGATTTATCATCATCATATCAGCCGCATAGCGTCCACTGCTGGACATAGGCCTCGCCCAAGGTTTTCCAAAATGACCGATCTAGAGCGGCCTGCATCCAGCGCTTTCCAGCGACCCTGGTCAGGTTGTCTGACTACCTTGTGGGTGGTTGTCCTACGCTTCGCTTACCAGTACGTGGTCGCCATTCGAGAACCTTCTTGCCCCATCGGCCATCGATTCGTCGCGCTATGTGTCCCGCCCACTGCCACTTCAACGAGCTAATCCGCTGGGCTATGTCAGTGGTTTTTGTTTTCCTACGAATTTCCGCATTTCTGATTCGATTACGTATTTAATTTATAAATGATTGTATTGTCAGAAATAATAAATATTTTATTTAAGTATTTCTCTAATTACGTATTCTATTTTTACTATAATACAAGTACCTACCTTATTATACTCGTAATATGTGATACTAATGCAAAATTCTCCTTTAAAAAATTGAAGTCCGTTGTTTTTTTTGTAAAAATTTAATTATTTATTTCTACACTTATTCAACTACCTACATGGCAATTCAACTGAAATGTGTATTCTTTGTTCAGGATTTGACCTTATAAATTGTAGATACTAAAATTAAGCAATAGAGAGTATGCATGCATTTTTTTTATATTTTTAATCGATAGTCCTCGTCGAGAAATAGTCGCAAAAAATAAATCAGTGCTGAAAAACATGTATATGGTGTAGAAAATAAATATTAAAAATAGCAAGTAGATTATAACAACTAAAACACGTCATTTTAAAATATGACGTCAAAGTCTGCAATATCCGCTAGAGACAGAAGCTGTCAACGCTTGTTTTTCTTTTTTGGGTACTTTCGATATTATCAGCCAGTGATGTTTGTTAAATCTCTATATAAAGTACATACATTTCGAATGTAATCGATAGTCAAACTACATGGACGGGCAGTCCTACCGAACGCACCCGAACTTGTCATTTCCTTTTTGTGAACTTTGTCGTCATTTCCCTTTTGTTTGTCAAAAGTTCCCGCGCAATATTTGCATATTTTCAATAATTTATTTCTAATCCAAATAAGAGTCAGTAAGAAAAATAATTAACTAGGCGTGGTAACGTATTAATAGAAATTGTAAAATAAAAATATGAGCCGGATTGGTATTACATGCATATTCCTTATTCGTTTACATTACCAATGCTTACGCAAATATTTTAAATTAGGATCTCCATTACCAGTCATCATTAAAATTTTATTTTCACAGCTACTAGGTATAGGTACTTATTCTCAAATCGCAATAGCAACTAGCCGAACTGGAGCAATACCCGCGCGGACCGGTTCTTTCGATCAATCTCCACCATTGAAATACGAAAGCGAAGCTGGTGCGTTTCACACCGATAGTCTAGACTCAAATGTCGCAATAGGCTGCCTAGAGTCTGCCTAGAACTGTGAGAACGAATAACGGCGGCGCGCATGATTGATCCCACGAGTTTTGTAATTCGTAGCCTATTGACTAGGACCCCTGGATTTACTAGATAATAGCTAGCCCTTTTAAGACCTAGATTTAACTGTGAATACTCAATACCTACTCACTTTTCACACGTGTGAAAGACTGATGACTTTTACTGCTTTTACTTTGTCATGATTCAATTAAATTGTTCAATAGAAGGTTCAATAGATCTTTTATTTCCATTATGCGTTTGTGTCACATCCTTTGCTTTATTGTGAGAGCTTTCTTCATTTTTTTCTGGTAGAAAATGATGCTTTTTGAAAGGAGAATAATTAAATTAAGGTAGGTCGCCTTGGTCGATGTTTTTTTTTTTCACTGAAGTCTACATTCGTATAGTCCGGGTTTCCCCGGATTTGTCCTAGTTTGTAGGGTTTCCAGGGGGCGTCCGGGCCGTTCTTAAATAGTGTCCACAATTTAAGCCCCTAACTTCAATGTTTGTTTAAAAGTTAACTTTTTTAAATATAAAAAAAGCATCGTCAGCTTGCAGATCCTATTATGTAACATTGTTATGTAGTAACTTATTTGAGTATGCTGCCTGCAGTGGCATGGCTCTCTGCCCAACTCGTGCCTGCAGCCAGTTATCGTAAATTAGCCGAATGCTCTCTGGCGTCGGTAAACCTTTGATTTGTAGGCTAGTAGTGTTATATCAACTTAGAGCTTGTATAACTAGAGACTAGAGGTAGATATTAGCGGTGACGGCCAAGCGGCTTAGGGTTGGATCTCATCTATCAGCACGGAACCACAGAATACATAAGAGTCAAACAGAATGGTCTCTCACAGCGTCTCCCGCAAATTGGCGTCCCCGCACCTCTCCCCCGCACTTTGTGAGCTTTGACAGCTCCAAACCAGGGTTTAATTACTAGCCGCACGCAATACGCGACGTGTGTTGTCTTGAAAACTGTCAACCAATAGTAACCATTATGGTGAGAAGCTGCGCGTATAATAATTGTTTATCCACCCAATACTCTAAAGAACGTATATTTCATACATTTCCAAATGATGAAAACAGGTAAGCAAAGCAACAACATAATTTCACGTTATACCCAGCAACCATCTTGATTATATACCCTTCTCGCTCCCTCGCATTGGCAGGAGATACACAAGAGCGAGATTGTAACATTACCGGATTGCTACTTGACATGCTGTGCGTGTCAATTTGTCATCATCATCAAGCGTGATAAACATTTGTTTATTTTTATTGAATTTATTCATATAATTACCGTATAGTTTTGCGCCGAATACGCAAATTACTATATTACAATAGTGAATTAGTGAAATTAGTGCGTTACATTATAAATGACTCGATAATAATCAGTAAAGTGAACTAATGGTGAAATGGACAATGGACATAATGAAAAATATTTGTGAAGTGATATTATGTAGCTGTTTCCGACTTTCCTGTAACATTTAATACATATAAAACAGAATATTTTTTACGTCATAGTGTTCGCAAATCTTCCGGTATGGAAAAATATAATCGTAAATATGTCGAACTCGTTAGTAGGTAAGTATTAAAATAATTCTGCGGTGCGACCCTAAGTATAAAACTCACACATCGACGTGTGTACAGATAAATTGTTTCGTTTGTAGTAGTAGTAGGTATATATGTTACTCTGAATCAATGGAGAGTCATACCAGTGACGGAACAGCACTTTCCTATGCTGCTATCCTTTTCTGTCACTCAGAACAGCAATTTGCTAGAGCGAGAGAGAGTGACGGAACGCTGCAGTACGGCCGGTGCTGAAGCGTTCCGTCGCTCTCTCGCTCTTTAGTAGGGGCGCCCAATATGCGGATTTTTGGATTTACTCGAGCGCGTCAGATTAACATGCAGTGTGTCGTGTCATGTCAGGTTGACATTACAATATAACGATATCATATTGATAAACTGATGGTGGAGCCGGGAGATAGCCATAGGAACTCACCTATCGTGTTTGGGCTCATTTGATTTGTCTTGACTAGTACTTTGGTCTCATACATAATAAAAGATTTTACAAAAAACTTGTTAGGGTTCCGTACAAAAAATGAAAAAACGGAACCCTTATAGGATCACTCGTGCGTCTGTCTGTCCGTCCGTCTGTCACAGCCAATTTGCTCCGAATCTACTAAACCGAATCAGGTGAAATTTGGTAGGATAGTGTAATCCTATGACCCAAACACGTATGTGCAAAGTAATTTTTTTTTTTAAATAAGTGTCTATTTCTGGGTATAAATTAGGAAATTAAAAAAAAAAGTTTTGCAAACCTTACTGTGTCATATATCAAATGAAAGGGTTCATTATAAGAATCTTAAATATATTTTTGTTATTATTATAAAATAAATAGTTTTGATTTTATTCATGAAAGAAGACGAAAATTGACCATTCCCCCCCCTGATCTCCGAAACTACTGAGCCTAAAATTTTGGAAAAAATACGAAATATAGTTCAATGCTTGTAGATTACAGGAAAACCTATAAGAATTCAATCAATTGTACGGAACCCTCTCCACGCGAGTTTAACTCGCACTTGGCCGGTTTTATTCTTCTCTTAATCTGACGGTTTGAAATAAAATCTATTCAAACTGTCAGATTAATTAGTTCTTCCCCGATTTGTCCAACCTATTTACAACATCCATACATGTATATTATACCGAATGTAAATGTACTGCCTCCGTGGTCCAGTGGTCAAGGCGTTCGCCTTGTGATCCGGAGGTCGTGGGTTCAAATCCCACTGGGAAGCATATATATATTTGTGAATAAGTTGTTTCCAGTCAGGTTAGGATATTGCAGGCTTGAATCACCTGACTATCCGAAAATATAGATGATTCCGTGCTTCGGAAGGCGCGCAAAACACTAATGGAAAAGCACCTCAAGTTGACACAGCGTTATAATTGCGAGTGCAGACATATGGCCGGCGACATTCCACACATGCACATGCAGCGCATATGTGCACTTTCTAAGGCTTCTATTTTGTGGATCACGCTAGCAACTTACAAAGGAAATATTGTATGTTACAGTCGTTTTTATGGAATGGCGTGTGACAGGCGAGTCACGCATGCACGTTACTTATACAGGGTGATTTTCTACCTCATAGCTATATTCAAGGAAAGTAGTTACCCATAAAGCGAAATAAATAAATACATAGTCTGACATACATATGTAAGGTACATATTATTATGACCAATTGTTCTTTGCATATGACAGAATATGTATTTTTAGGGTTCCGTAGCCAAATGGTAAAAAACGGAACCCTTATGGATTCGTCATGTCTGTCTGTCTGTCTGTCCGTCCGTATGTCACAGCCACTTTTTTCCGAAACTTTAAGAACTATACTGTTAAAACTTGGTAAGTAGATGTATTCTGTGAACCGCATTAAGATTTTCACACAAAAATAGAAAAAAAAAACAATAAAGTTTGGGGGTTTCCCATACTTAGAACTGAAACTCTTTTTTTTATCAAACCCATACGTGTAGGGTATCTATAGATAGGTCTTCAAAAATGATATTGAGGTTTCTAATATAATTTTTTTCTAAACTAAATAGTTAGCGCGAGAGACACTTTCAAAGTGGTAAAATGTGTCCCCCCCCCCCCCTGTAACTTCTAAAATAAGAGAATGATAAATCTAAAAAAAATAAATGATGTACATTACCATGCAACTTCCACCAAAAATTGGTAAACCGCAATTTACTATCAATAACTTAATTTAAAAAAATACACTATTATTAAAACATCGATCAAACTTACAACGAACTACAAGAACTTTTATATTATGTTACTTGCTGCTACTTGCTTAACTACTTAAGTGCAAGTCCGACTCGCACTTGGCCGCTTTTTTTTTTGTTTCGTAATGTTGTTTTTCGTAATAAAAACCAAAGATATCACAATATCAGATAAGTCATCTGTTAGCATCTAACACGTTAGTAATTATATTATCTTTGCTATAGATATCAACCGGGATTGCATCGAAAGCAACCGCATCGAAATCGGTGCATCCGTTCGAGGGCTACGTTGCCACAGACAGACATTAGCGTCAAACTTATAACACCCCTCTTTTTCGTCGGGGGTTAAAAACCAGTAACCACGTTAAGGGTTGGATCTCATCGAAGGATCTCATCTATCAGCACGGAACAGCACTTTCGCATGCTGCTATATTTTTCTGTCGCTCAGAAGCGTCATTTGCTAGAGCGAGAGAGGGCGACGGAACGCTTCAGCTGATCCGTGCTAATAGATGAGATCCAACCCTAAATCACCTATGTTAGGTAGCGGACCCCGGGCTCTGAAGCGTTACCGCTGAGGATGCAACCGGAAATAGCTCGGTTGATGATGATGAATAACACCGGGACTATGCTCGTAATAAAATGTCACAAGCACAACCGTCAGAGGGGTGGCAAAATAGGAGGACCGGTACAGGATGGGGGTGGCAAAATCAAGCAAGTCTAGATCCGGTACGGCACACGCAGGCATATCCAATCCATACAGGGCCCGTAAAATTTGTTACAGGGCCACAGAAGACAGTAAGAGTATACAGAACGGAATCTCCTAAGGTCCCGCGCAATATGCGTCTCCGTTCCCGCACCTCTCCCCCGTTTTCGCCTTGTCTCAGGGCGAGAGAAGGGGAACACTGCACGGCGCACGCGGGCGCACAAGAACGGGGAAGAGGTGCGGGGACGGGGAACGGGGACGCATATTGCCAGTACCTTAGGAGATTCCGTTCTGTATACTCTTACTGTGACAGGGCCCGTGTAGGGTGAGGTACGCCACTGATGCATTACATGTAGGATGTGTGTGTGTGTGTGTGATGCGAATGCTTTGTGTGCACTGGCGGCGGTCGGCTGTCTGAGCTCTGACTTATGACTTATGACGGAGGACGTGCAAGTTCAGATATTTTCGTTTGACGCAGGAATTGTATCTCTTTTTAGCGAGCCGCCTGTGTTGTTTAGCATTGTCTCGCAAATGAGTACATAACGGTACATTACCTATACTATACAGGCTCACTTTTTAACCACCAGCTAAATTTTTGGAGCAGGTTCAGTCCATGATACTGAACTACTTTCCATAAAAACAATTAACGAAAAACTGAAATAAAAATTCGCCTTGCCATACAAATCAGCGCTCAGCCAAAGGGATTTTTCATTTTGTGGAGGACGAAAATTTTTTATCAATTTTTAATAACTTTTTTTATAGAAAGTAGTTCAGTATCATGGACTAATCTTGCTCCAAAATTTTGGATGGTGTTTAAAAAGTCGTCCTGTATAGGTACCTACTGTAGTAGTTTAGGTGAGGCACTACCTATAGTTATTGTGTTGTGGTGAGAAACTTGATGGTCCGGCAAGCATATAGCACTTCAATTGGTGACCACAAGTAATATTTTAAATAGATATCTCGCACCTACATGCTTCGAATGTTTTTTTTTTTTCACTTTTCAAAGCTACGGATCGAAGCATAAGAAATGCAACATTTTTTTCATATTTCTATATGTACTTAAGTAAATACAGGCTGACTTTTGAACCATCAGCCAAATTTTTGGAGCACATTCAGTCCATGATACTGAACTACTTTCCATAAAAACAATTAACGAAAAACTAAAATAAAAATTCGCTTTTTCATACAAATCAGCGCTCAGTCAAACGGATTTTGTATAGGACGAAAAATTGTCATCGATTTTTAATAACTTTTTTTATAGAAAGTAGTTCAGTATCATGGACTGAACTTGCTCCAAAAATTTGGCTAGTGGTTAAAAAGTCAGCCTGTATATGTGCTTACTTAACTTTATTGGGCAAAGTTTTACAGACTGTTCTTAAAATATTTTCACTGAAAAATAAATAAATAAATAAAGAATACTTTCTGCAATAAAAGTCTGCAATACAAAATTGCTGAAACTGCTGCACCACTATCCGTGCGAATTCATAAGCCCCTCCGGAATGGATGAACGCACTGCAGTGCAATGCAGTGCAAGAACCTATAGGTTTATATAGGAAGGTAGGCGAGTAGGTAACATATAGTTGTATGTATGCGGTACATATCAAGTACGCGGCGAGCGGACAGCTGGCTGCGCGGTGACCATGATTGCAAGCTTTTCTAAAAATAGGTTGAATGTCTGCAGTTTTAACACTGGCTGGGGAAAAAAGAAAAAAATGTTTTCGCCGGGGATTTGGTCTGAAGAGATTGGAATAAGTCTGTAGGAATGTAAATGATTTAATTTAATTGGTTACAGAGCTAGTATAAACCCTAGATTTTTGTTAGTAGAATGCTAAAAAGTTCGCTATGTAAACGACTCCTTTTCCAACCCCACACCTACGCAACCTCCCCGAATTAGCTTATGTTTTTAACCGACTTCGAAAAAGGAGGAGGTTATCAATTCGACATTTTTTTAATGCATGTTTGTTACGCGATATCTTCGCCAATTGTGAACCGATTTTGATAATTCTTTTTTTATTTGAAAGCCTTTACTACCAAGTTGGTCCCATTTTAATTTGGTGAAGATATGATGAAGAACTTTGGAGATATGGAAGAAACTCCTAAAAAAAATTAAGTCGGTTATTTTTTTTGTTAAAAATTTAATTATTTCATCTCTTCTACACCTACTCGCATTTCATGAATATCCTTTCTAAGTTCGAGCTTTAGTCAAACAAACAATCATACTCGTACACAAATAGGTACGTACAACGCCGGCCTGACTACACCCGCCTGAGAGGTACTGAAATATTTTTCCGGGGATCCCCTATTATAAGTATTAAGTACCTACCTAAGTAAATATAAATTAAACTAGGTATTTAAATCGTCTACCACATAATTAATGTACACGGAAGCTCCTCTGCCCACGAGATGACATAGCACATTGGAAACGGAATAATCATGTGCAATGCAATGTAATTATTAAATAAATAAATAAATACTGTCATGCCTGTTTCCCACAGGGGTGGGCAGAGACTATGGACCTCCCTCCACTTGCTACGATCCTGACAGATCTCTTTCGCGTCATCTACACTCATCAACCTCTTCATACATGCTTTTCGGTTACGGGTACTTCTTACCTCTCCCTTTTTCAGAACGTCTGCAATCTGATCGGATTCGGAATGATGGCTAGAAAAATGTATTGAGAATTTGAGAGCGTATTTTAAGCTCAAAAAAAGATAAAAATGGTGTTTCTTGTAAACTATTAATAGATATTTAGGAAATTTAAAAACAAGATTCTTATAGAGGGAGATATTATCAATAAAAGTATCTCGAAACTCTTATATTTATAAACTTAATAAGGTCTCCGCCTCCCTCCGAGCGTCATTTTGAACCTAAGCGCGCAACCCGGCGCTTTTTTAAATTATTATTAAACGAATTTAAAACAAAGTATTATTATTATAAATAAAGTATTGAAAGTTTTAATGACGTGACCTTGTTAAGTATTAGATAGGAAAGGCTCCACGAAGCAAAAACAAATACGCCAATTAAGTATTTAAACATTTTTTGTTATGTTTTACAATAAAGACTAGTTGGAAATTAACCGGCCAAGTGCGAGTTAAACTCGCGTGGAGAGGGTTCCGCACAATTGATTGAATTCTTATAGGTTTTCCTGTAATCTACAAGCAATGAACTGTATTTTGTATTTTATTCAAAATTTTAGGCTCAGTAGTTTTGGAGATCAGGGGGGGGGGGGGGGGGAATGGTCAATTTTCGTCTTCTTTCATAAATAAAATCAAAACTATTTATTTTACAAATTTGTATGACACAGTAAGGTTTGCAAAACTTTTTTTTTTAATTTCCTAATTTGTGCCCCGAAAATGACCCTTATTTTAAAAAAATATTTATTTACTTTGCACATATGTGTTTGGGTCATAGGATTACAACATTCTACTAAATTTCACCTGATTCGGTCCAGTAGATTTTGCGCATTTCCTAATTTTTAAGATAATTATGTTCTGTTTTTTACTTTTGTGAAATAAAGGGTATTGTATTGTATTGTAGATTCGGAGCAAAATGGCTGTGACAGACGGACGGACAGACAGACGCACGAGTGATCCTATAAGGGTTCCGTTTTTTAATTTTTTGTACGGAACCTAAAAAAGCTCTAATCAAAGGCTTTTGTCAAATGAGTTTTATTTTATACCTAATAATAACTTAGTGAACTTAAACTCCAGTCCACACACATAACCCAGGATCATCAGCTCACCCACTGCTGAAATGATGATGATGATATCCCTAGGCCATAGAGCTCTCACTGAAAAGAATGCAAATTATCTAAGTAATTTTTCTGTCAATGAAAATGAGCCTCATTCCATAGCTAAACATAACAAGCTAGACAGGAAAAAATGCAACTCAATAACTCTTGCATTTTACACAAGTAGGTAAGTTGCAATCGA
Organism: Acrobasis repandana; assembly: GCA_963576875.1. Classification (NCBI taxonomy): domain Eukaryota; kingdom Metazoa; phylum Arthropoda; class Insecta; order Lepidoptera; family Pyralidae; genus Acrobasis; species Acrobasis repandana. The sequence continues at coordinate 18,842,228 of OY756225.1, forward strand.
AAGCTGCTGCTTGAAGGACGTGGTTCGAGTATTCTTTGGAACTTATTGCGCCTTGACGAGTGCATAATTTACCATAATGCCGCTGGAATCATAAAATGGTAATATCACTGTACTACCAAGTATAATAAAATAAATCGGCCAAGTGCGTGTCGGGCCAAATAATCATAGCTAAGTAGTATATGCACGCTGTAAGTAAGTAGATAGTGTAGGTAATTACTACTCAATCAACGTAAACCAATATTACTCGCTTGGCTCACTTTCGTTTATTAGAGCGCTGCTGTTGTTCATTTATGTATTTTAATAATAGGTATCTATATAAAAAGTTTATTTACTAGGCAAATTAAAAAAAAACCCTGTCAAGAACGCCATTTAGTGATTTATTTATTTATTTATTTATTGTTGTGTTATTGTAGTGTAATGGCGGACTTAAAGCCTAAGGCCTTATCTACCAGTCAACCAACCGGGTGATGTCGAGAAAGACACGGACAAGAACTGATGAAAAATGAACCAGGTTTACTTAAATATGTAGTAATAAACCATAAATATGTAATAATAAACCATAAACTACATACAAATAATACACACTATTATTATACTAAGATATACTACTCACATATACTACATACGCTAAGAACTATCTGACAGTTGTTTAAGAAAAAGTGCTTTCACCTGTTTTTTAAATGAAAAGCGGGTTTTAGCCTTCCGAAAATCAACTGGTAAGGCGTTCCAGAGCTTTATAGCTTGTGATGTAAACCGGAACTATTTTCAAGACTTGATACGGACATCAAGTTGCGCTACGGATAGCGCCATCTATATAGTTGCTAGAGAAACCCTGATTTTCGAGCGTTTATCCTCAGACAATAACTTTTAAACGGCTGGACCGATTTTCATCAAATATAGCTAAGAACTACCGCAAGGGAATTTGCTATGACGTAAAAAAACCGCGTCGAAATCAGTTAATCCGTTCGAGCGCTACGATGCCACATACAGACAGGCAGACCGACATTAGCGTCAAACATAAAACACCCCTAGCTTTTTTATCGGGGGTTAAAAATATTTTATTTACACATTAATGACACATTTGGCTAGCCTTAGGTACGCTATGGCACTAGAAGATATCTATCCCTATTTTAAAATCAAAATAATTTATCTAGTATAGGTACCTACCTACCTTTGGATGTTTGTATCGCTTGATACTTAATTGTCAATTTTTCTTAGTTGTTGACGTCAGATCATTTAGTGCCGTTCCTAAGCGCTTATAGGTATTCAAATAAAGTTGTTTAATTTTCACGTCCACAAAGCTGTTCCCATTTTCCTCAGCGTTTGGGCACCCTAGGAGTGCACCTGGGACGCTCCCGGAGAAAGCAACCCTCGTCTATGCAGCGGTCTCCAAACTTTGTTTCTGCCAATTTTTTAGTTATGTATGACTAGTCTCCAATAGAAAGAAATTATGAGCGAAGCTGAAGCCGGTTTGTTCAGTTCTAGGCGTAGGTACCTAGCTGAAGCCAGGTGTACTAATTTCATTATGAATATTTTTATACTGCTTACTCACATAGTGTAGTCGGAAAGGCCAACCAGTTTCAATTTAAACGATCATCATCAGGGCAAGTGTAGGAGCAGTGACCCGGCGGTTTCGCTGCACTCAGTCCAGTGATCTGGTATGCTTTTCCGACTACACTACGTGAGTAAACCGTAAAAACTAGGTATTCTTAATGAATTTATCTCACGTTAGTTTCAATAAAACGGTTAAAATTTCCTAACAAAAGCTCTTAAAATACGTATAATTAAACTATTTGTTGGACGCTAGCCCCAAAAATAGTTTATTAATGATCTAGTTGTAATTAATACTTATTGGGCTGAAACTCGATCTAAAAAATCTGACGGTCATATGTAACAGACAGACTGGAGTCTGGACTGTGGTATGGTGGTCGTTCAGGACTGTTTGCCAAACAGGTGTACGGAATAAAGTGGCTTCAGTAGCCATATCAGACACACAAGCGGAAAATTGAAAAACGCCTTCTCGAGTAGTCGGCCTCTGGTCTACTTTACTGTTTTAAGGCCGTACTTAAATTTTCCGGGGTCCAGTGCTGCCCCCATTAAAAATAAATAATTTCAAAGAAAACGGAGACATCATTTAAAATTTTGCAACTATCAAATCCTAGATAACCTTTCAAAGTATTTTATGAACTACTGTTTACAATTTATAATGAGAACGTTAAGCTTTACTATGCACATTTGCCAAAAGTGGCCGTTTTTCGCAAATGTGCGTAGTAAAGCTTAACGTTCTCACTTTAAACTGTAAACAGTAGTTCTTAAAATACTTTGAAGGGTTATCTAGGATTTGATAGTAGCAAAATTTTAAATAATGTCTCCGTTTTCTTTGAAATGATTTATTTTAAATGGGGGCAGCCCTGGACCCCGGTAAATTTAGGTACGGCCTGAAGATATACGAGTATGTCTTATATGAGGTAGGTTTAGTATTAAGATACTTTTTTATGCTTTCAACACTCACCGCAGGACTACTTTGAGAAACGCTGCCTTAGTTGCCTATACCTACCTATATGTTTTCATTTTATAATTATTATATCTACTATTTTTTTTTTATAAATTGCATATTATCTTAAAGGTAACGAGGAAAAAGAACAGTTCCACTGGTTCTACTACATTGCAACGGAATTTTTTTTTTTTTCTTTCATTTCAGTCAGGTCCATGAACTCTTTTCAGTGGGAGCTAGAAACGAAGGGGACTGAAGGGGCGGGCTAGCGTGATCACGTAACTCGACACCAGCTCTACCGCATAGTTGTACAGCCTAGATACGAACAATCATAAGTACTAGCACAGAATAAGTACTATTTTATTTCTAGGCGTAGTCTAGTAACTAGTACACTAGTTAGCCTATAAATAAAATAAAATACTTATCGCTTAAATCATACCCATATAGGTAGTTATTGAGTACTTTATATTCTACCAATTTTAGTTGCGTCTGTACGAGATATTATATACTTACAATCTAAGCTTACAGCGTTTCGTGAACCAAAGATTTCCTTTGGCAGGATTGGTCCTTAGGGACCAAGGATGGATTTAAGAAGTAAAGCCAGTAAGATTATGGATGTAAGTTTTTTGAGCAATAAATCAACTTTTATTTTTATTTTTAGTATTTGTTGTTATAGTGGCCACATTAATAAATATTCAGTGAAAATTTCAAGTGTAGCTATAACGGTTCTTCAAGAGATAGAGCCCTGTGACAGACGGACAGACAGCGGAGTCTCAGCAATAGGGTCCCGTTTGCACCCTTCGGGTATGGAACCCTAAAAATCACACAATATTGCAAATTACAATCTACATTAAATTAGGTACCTATACATAAAAAAATCTTCCATCGCTTCACATTTAGGCAACGTCCCCAGAATACTGGCAGTGTTCCCTCGGCGAATTCCCTCGAGACTTATTCGCTGAGCAAACTAACTGCCAGTAAGTAATTTCAATTTTAAATGTAGCAGGGTTGCTAGCAGGAACGGATTAACCATTACGCAGAGTACCTAGGTAGTTGCATATACCTAATACTAAATACCTACGTGCTTCTATATAGGTACCTACTTACGTACAGAGCGTATACAGAGTAAGCATTGCATGGATTTCCCGACGCAGTTGCCAGGGACCCGTATCAACTAGGTTGTTACAGACAAATTATCACGTCTTTATCCCTAAGATGTAGGTTACACGCTCATTCTGGCATCAGTCAAGCAAGTCCATCAGTCTGGATTTGACGTGACTGACGCCAGAATGATGGATGATTTTTACGGTTACACGGTCAATCCAGAATGACAGCAGACTGATAAAACGTTTGTAATAAAGTTAAAGAAATAAATAAAAAGTACGTGTACGACAAAGAGCTTTAATGAACCTTATGTTCATTGGTGTACAATCGGTGTGTAGTAAAGTACGGTGACTGACGCGAGAATGATACGAGCGGGTTACGCGATCAGTCTCTCATCAGATTCAAAACAATTTTAATTTTCATCAGTCCAAACCATCAGTCCGCATTTCGCGTGTTACACGATCATTCGGACCAGACTGATGGACTGAAATGTTAGCGTGTAACCTTGCTCTAACGGGCAGACAGGGCATTTAAGATTTTGCTCTAAGCAGATAGAGCCCAACGACACAAAATCCAAAGGCCACTTTTAGCATTTGGTGGGTGAGATCGTAGAGGCCGATTGAGAGAATGCGTGAAAATGCGAATCAGATGATGCAGCTAGTAACCCATCATTAGGATTGTGATTCATTTTTCCACCTTCACGCCCATCATCACGCTAAGTGGCCTTTGTTGAGTCTAATTACTCTGGGCTCTGTTTGCTTAGTTCCAATCAATCAATAAACATAAACTAAGTATGTTCTTGTCGGTGGAAACTCTCCCGATGTTCCGCCAAATTTGCTTAGTGCCTCAAGACCCAAAATGCTTTGTCTGCTCCAAGAGGGATAAAGACGTGATAGACCTATGAATGTTCAAGGGCTAAACATGTTTGGAGACCCTAGGCCGTTGGGCCAAGCCAAGGGCCCTCAAATATAGTTACCTAATACAGTCCGGCTCTGGGAGCTCCAGCCATGCATTGCCTAGGTGCCTCGACCCCCAACCCGACATGGATAATCCGATGATGGTAGATCAAGCGCTTTCTATTGATGTTGTATTTATTCAATTTTATAAAGAGAGTTTTCAGCGTCCTTAAATTGGTTGTGGCGTGTTGTTGTGTTTTTTTGTAGAGATTTGAGTGCAATTGACCTCTATTTAGCCTGATGGGAAGTTAAGATGAAAAAATGCCTATTCACTCTTGCCTAGAAAGCTAAATAGATTCTGCCGGGGCCTGGCGGAGTTGGGATAGCCAGATATTTACGTAACTTGACGGCAGTGCCGGATTTACCACATAGCAAGAGTAGCAATTGCTACGGGCCCTGCGTTTCCAAACCCGCCCACCTCCAGACCTTAGGTACCTACCATTTGTTTTTTTTAAATTTTATTTAAATGGCCAACTCTGTTGTCAGCTTCAAGCTGCCTAAAGGCAAATATGTAGTTGACAACTAGCATCTAATGATGATAGCCAGACTAACGGCTAATGTGTCTTCCGAAGTATGGAAAAAGCTCGATATATTTTATGTCACTTACATAACGTCACCATACCCATTGTATAGAATATACTAGCTAAGAACCTGAGCTAAGAACCATCTAGATCACGACAGCTTTCAACCGTGATCACAGATCTGTCTTGATCCATGGTCTGTGACTGTGATACGAGTAGTCATGAAAATGCAACTTTTAATGTTATTCCTTTTTACGCACATGTTTATTGATTTAGAAAAAGTATTTTGCGTAAAAAGAACGATCAATGTGATAGTGTTGACACATGAAAATATTTAAGGACTGATAGTAGTTATTAATGATACAGTAAGCTTTTTCAAGTCGGTTAAAATTCTTATTTTGTGATGAATAAGAATTTTAACCGAATTGAAAAAGCAAAGTATTTTTACAAAAATGATTCACAGGTGCACCGCCGTGCATGCGTCCTTCTGTGCTAGTCTGGGTGAGAGAAAAAACAACTAGCTGCTTTTTCACCAATCTCGTGATCTCATCGATAGGCTAAGGCCGCGTCCACGGACACGCGGTGCGGTGTGCGACGCGGGCTGCCACGCGGGCCGCCGTAATATTTCAATAGTTTGTAGTCGCTCAAAACAAACTGGAAATTTTATGGCAGTCCACCAGGGGGCCCGCGCGGTGGTCCAAGTGGCAGCCCGCATCGCACACCACGCCGCGTGTCCGTGGACGCGGCCTAAGCGTTTAACAATAGCAACATTAGTAACCCAAAATAGCAAATATTATAGTAATTTCGTTTATTGCACTGCACGACCAGCACGACACCATAATGCAATGTACTCTTCCTTATGTAACGACCATACCGTATCAACCGTAAAATTGTAAAATCTCAATACCTACTTAAAAAATGTGATTGTGAATATTGTATGTAATAATTGTGATTAATATTTTTTTTGTGAAATAAAATTATATATAAACGAATTTAGAAGAAACTCTGTTAGCAGTGTGCAACACTTAATTTTTCAGTCAATCAGCAATGGGGATGCTGTCAATTCGTTTTAAACCCAATTTCTTGGGTTTATTGAAATTTTTAAACAGTATTAACTGGTTTATTGTGTTCTTTAGTTTATTAAATCTATCCGAGTGTATTTATGAGGATCAGATTGGAAAATTCGACTGGTAAGTTATTGTTATAGGTTATGCTATGTATGTCATTGCTAGGTTCAAGTTAGTTGAATTTTTAATGAAATTATAATTTTCAGGCGTCAAACTTACGTCGGGAGGATAAAATTCGCTCAATTTGACACTGTTTCAACTGCAAAAAAAATTATTGTAGCAACAGAGGAAAATGTTCTAGCGGCATTAAATTTGAAGACTGGTAAGTGGATTTTATTAGATACTTCCGTCACTAATTAATGAAATCGATAGTTATTTACGTCCCTATGTTGATCAATAAGATATTACATATATCTTCTGCACCTTCTAAAGAATCAATTCAAAATGGCAAGACATCAACATCCATTTGTCTTGCATATCAGTATAATTTATTCTAAAAGATCTGACTGTCACTGTAATGTTCTAACTACCTGACTATGGCAAAGCCAAAATGAAGGGTTATGATTTGACTCATATGTTTCATATCAAACGTTCTGCCTCTCATTCTATAATTTCAAATGTCTCAGCAATGTTTCCTGAATCTATGATTCTTTGTCTTTAAATACTTAAATGTTTTTCGTAAGTAACTGAAGCAGATGAACCTCTCAACTTGGCTCCCACTTTCCGGGGTGTGCCTGTTCCTATCACCCGTCATCTCGAACTTCTCGGTATCGATCTCTCATCAAATCTTAACTTCGGTAGCTATATTGAGTCCAGGGCTAAGACGGCTTCTAAAAAACTGGGCATCCTCTCCAAGGTCCAACGATATTTTACCCCTGACCAACTGTTGAGCCTTTACACAGCTCAAGTCCGCTCATGTATGGAGTATTGCTCCCACCTATGGGATGGATCTGCCCGCTATCAGCTCGAAGCCCTGGAAGCTATCGACAGACGTGCCAGAAGACTCGTTGGTGATGAGTTGCTTACGGCAGGACGGCTCCACAGCCTCGAACATCGCCGACTGGTAGCAAGTCTGTGTGTCTTCTACAGGTTGCACTTCGGGGAGTGTGCGCAGGAATTACATAATTTAATTCCCCCTGCACCATTCCACCATCGGACAACACGACGTGGACAGGGATTCCACCCATTTGTGGTCGATATTCCTCCTCATCGTACCTCTCGATTCGCCTCCTCCTTCATTGTGCGAACCGCTAAGGTGTGGAATTCCCTCCCTGCGTTGATGTTTCCCCATACATATAATTTAGGGATTTTCAAGGCAAGAGTGAACAGGCATTTTTTGAGTCTGCGTGATACACCTTAGACCTCATCTTAGCTTCCCATCAGGCTAGATAGAGATCAAACGCACTCAATTTCTAATAAAAAAAAAAAAAAAAGATGGGTTCTACTTGTTGAGATAGAGTTACAGTTATACAGGGTCTAACTAAAGACAATAAAACTATTTTAAGGGTACATTCAGTCCATGATACTGAACAACTTTCCCCAAGGAACATATTTTTAATTATGAAAAATATAATTTTTGGCTTCCCATTAAAGTTGACTGATCAAACATGTCATTCCATTCCATACATAGTGTGCGCAACTCACCTTACAATGACAATATGCAGATTGAATGCACAATAAGTTGATATAATAGATTACAGACAAATCTAATCCATAGCAAAATTGCTGTATGCACTCAATTAATATGTCACAATGACTATTTACTCATTCCCGCTATATTGAAATTATTATAATTAGTGGATGTGTACTAACATCTAAATAGGAGGCTGCAGTAGGTACAGGTTTTTCTTTTCTCCCAGACCAGTGTGCAAAACATAAAAGTAATAAATATTATTTTTATTAATTAAGAATGAAATTTCAGGACAGGTAGTATGGCGTCACGTGTTCGAGTCTACCTCCTCAGGCAAGATCCACCTTCTACATGTGTCGGACAGTGTTGTGACCATTACTGGCTCAAACCCCTACCTGGTGAGGAGTTGGAATTCTGGCACAGGTCAGTTTTTTGTCTAATTTTTGTCCCAGCTTTGGTTTATTTAGTATGAGAGCTGTTTGGGGATGCATACTCCCACCTTATCTCAGCAACCTTGGCTGTGTTCTGCATTTGGATGAGTGGCCAGTGAATCGATTTACTAGAATGTTTAGCTTTAGTTTGCATTTTTGCCAAAAGTTGCAGTTTTTCGCAAAAAAGCAAACTAAAGCTTATTCTCACTTTAAACTGTAAACAGTGGTTCATAAAATAGTTTGAAGGGTTATCTAGGTTTTACTAGATCAAAATTTTAAATGATAACTCCGTTTCCTTTCAAATAATTTATTTCAAATGGGGGCAGCACTGGAATCCGTGTATCGTCTTAAGGCAGCTTAGAAAATCTTACACTGGTGTTGGACTTCCACTGAGCTGAGCTGAGCTGACATATTGATTAAGCATTACTCTCTTCCTTTTCATTTCCCATTTTGTTTAGTTTAGACGTTTGAATATTTCAGGAGTACTCCTTGGGGAATGGTCACTAACTCTGAACAATGACAAAGACGTAGTGCAGTCAGAGTGGTTTGTCCATAATGGCGTGCTGGTGCACATGCTGCCAGTCTTTGGGCATCATATTGAGGTGACAATGTACGACTTAATGACTGGCCACAACAGAGGAGCGACTTCTATGGTGCCCGCTCATTGGTCTAATGATGGGTAAGTTCAAAGTTCTTTACAAGTGACATATTTATTGTATTTGCTAGCCTATATCCGTCCTCATCTGGATTACAAGCTTGATGGTTTCCTTTTCACATACAATATACATTATACAATATACAAAACATATATATTTTAATTAATAATAATAATAATAAATCTTTTATTTAGACAAAAAGACATAGACATATTTACAAAAAAAAAAAAAAATAATAATTCTACACATACTTATTGAAAGAAACATATTGTTCGGAAGATAGATCAGTTGTTTCATGGTGTTCATTAAATATGTACAGAATTAAGAAAAATTTCATTGAAAAAGAAGAATTATGAAAATGTTAAAAAATTAAAAAATATTTACTAAGCATAAAAAAATATTAAAAAATGGTAAGAGCATAACCATTCTTAATTTCCTTCTAGATGTGTACTCTCCGCCCCGTACTACACCTGCATCATCGATGGCGAGGACAGCCAGACACTACTCTCAGTCAATGTTGCTTCGAAAGGAGTCAAAATCATCAACAAACCTCTTTCTCAATTCACGGCACAAGCAAACCCTCTCATGAGACCACTCTCATTGAACACTATTACTCCTGGAGTGATCTTGAATGGGAAAGTCGTGGTGTTGATAAAGGACAATGAGTTCGAGATGTCGAAAGTACAGCTGATAGACCGATGGGCGGCTGCTTTGGTCACGGAGACAGTGACTGGACCGGTGATGGTGCAAACTTGGAGTGATGAGTCCAAGGTTGGTTATTCGTTTTATAGCTGATTTTCATTGGTCGTTTTGGCTCGCATTTGGAGTTTGGGGGATTTCTGACACATGCCATTTGGCGCGCATTCGGGGAACCACTTACTGTTCGATATAGACTGCATTCAGGGTTCGGCGATTTTTATAACGCATGTAGGGAACCCTTCTCACTAGTCGATATATGCGGGAAATATCCGCAGGCGGCGTAACGACCACTGTATCGACTTCTGGTTTTCATTGGTCGTTATCACGCCTGCGGGGAGTGCACCAATGAAAATGAGCCATTCGCACAGAGGTACAATAAAGACTATACTACGAGTATCTTTTTATAAAGTTCAAAACCTAAGATTTATTATTTGATTATTTTTCTTACAGCAATATCACCTAAGAGCTCACAGCTTAACGACAGGAAAGGCGTTAGAAGATATAGAAGCAACAGACAAGAGCATTCGGATATCCGAGCCAGAACTGGCAGCGGCAATGTGTACCAAGAGTTCAAGGGACCAGAATGTGTGCAGGTTTTTGGTGACAGCTGCTGATGACTCTGTGCATTTGCTACAGCAAGAAGGTATGTAGATATAAATAAATATATAAATAAACCTAGAGTTAATTTTTTTTCTCTACGCAAGGAGCGCAACGCATTTTTTAGGTAGGCTAGATTTAAATTTTAACGACCGACATTTTGTTTTTCGCATTTTTAAATTTGACTTTCTATTTTATTTAACTCTGACGATAATTTTAACATTAGTATTTTATTCTTTTGACCTAAACCTATCTAATTATATAAAAGTCACGACCTTGGCCCCTCTTTACAGGGCCAAGAGATTTTATTTTATTACTTTGACGGTTTTATTTTTTTTTAATTTTGTAAAATTATTTTATAAATTGACCCGAACCCCCTGAACAAATAGAAGAGAATTCATACTCCACCGACAAGAGCATAGCTTTTAAATATAGATACGAGTAGATAGATAGAGTCAGTATCCCATTATCCCATTAATCCCATACCTAACCAGAGTATAAATCTTACTTAAAAAGTCACTTATAAATGTGCAGTTTCGTAGTACAATAAAATTATTATCAATTAACAAATAAATAAATAAAATATTTCATTGTTTTTCAACCACAAATTATTTACAGTCGTAAAATTAAATTTATAGCGCCATTGTCTCCTACGTCTTATCTAGGTAATGTTTAAGTGGAAGCGTGCCTGGACAATATTTTTAATAGCAAAGGCAGACTGAGTGAGTGCAGAGCAGGCAGCGACGCCGTATGGTTGCCGTTCCTAACACTCGCCCTGATGATGATCGTCTAAATCGATCGAAATTTGGTCTGGCCTTTCCAACTAGGTATTTTACGTGATACGCCAGTGATGGATGACTTAATACGACGATGGAGTAGAAAGGCAAAATAACGATAAAGGTGAAAATTACAGCAATGTATATTTTGAGTAATACTCGTAGTTATGCTTATAACTTCGCACTTCACCGGCTTTTTTTAACATCTCCAAGTGCCCAATTCAGTAAATTAACTACGAGTATTACTCAAAATATACATTGCTGTAATTTTCACCTTTATCGTTATTTTGCCTTTCTACTCCATCGTCGTATTAAGTCATCCATCACTGGCGTATCACGTAAAATACCTAGTTGGAAAGGCCAGACCAAATTTCGATCGATTTAGACGATCATCATCAGGGCGAGTGTTAGGAACGGCAACCATACGGCGTCGCTGCCTGCTCTGCACTCACTCAGTCTGCCTTTGCTATTAAAAATATTGTCCAGGCACGCTTCCACTTAAACATTACCTAGATAAGACGTAGGAGACAATGGCGCTATAAATTTAATTTTACGACTGTAAATAATTTGTGGTTGAAAAACAATGAAATATTTTATTTATTTATTTGTTAATTGATAATAATTTTATTGTACTACGAAACTGCACATTTATAAGTGACTTTTTAAGTAAGATTTATACTCTGGTTAGGTATGGGATTAATGGGATAATGGGATACTGACTCTATCTATCTACTCGTATCTATATTTAAAAGCTATGCTCTTGTCGGTGGAGTATGAATTCTCTTCCATTTGTCTCTCTCATCCGCCAGCTGTTTATTTCGCTGTACGACACGACGTTCACCTTTGCCTTTTTCTGTTTCATGTAGCTATGCCTCGGTCTTCCTGGTCCTCTTTTCCCTTCTATCTTTCCTTCCATGATGGTCTTTATGAAGTCGTCATGTCGTAGCAGATGACCCAACATCTTTCCTCGTCTATTCTCTATTATATCCAGAATGCACCTTTTCTGTCCTACTCTTTTCATAACCTCATTTAATTTTCTCAACCCAGCTTATCTGTTCCATCCTATGCCAGCACCACATTTGAAATGCTTCTATTTGTTTCTTTTATTTTTGAGTCGAAGTCCATGCCTCGCAGCCATATAACGCAATAGTCCAGATATATATTTTTAGGAGCCGTTTTCGTGACGATTTTTATATCTTTGCTGTTAAAAGATGTTTTTTCTGTTTGAACGCTTGTTTTGCCATTGCAATTCTTGCAACTATATCTATACTGACTCAACGATACTATATTTTATGATAAGTACATATACAGATGAACCTATCCTACTCTACGTACCTACCCTTACCCAAGACCCAGGACAATTTTAAAAAGGTCATTTTCCAACTTAGGTACCCTAACCTGGGACCGAACCCAGGACCTCCGAGAGGCGACCTAGCGTGATTACCAATACGCCACGGAGGTCATCAAATAATTTAGGAAACAGTAAAGAGCAATACTTTTGTATTGTATACAGTACATTTTATTTTAGGACGCGTTTTGTGGACTCGCGAGGAAGCCCTAGCGTCGGTGGTGGCTGTAGAGTTCGTTGACCTGCCCGTCTCCGACCTAGATGCTGCCATCGAATCGGAGTTCGATCAGAAAGAAGGTACCTTTACACATATATTTTTATTTTATTAGACTATTAGTGTTATGACTAGAAATGCAATGGATATTGCTTTGGCCGGATACTGGATGCTGAAGGTTCGGCCTGCCCATCGGCCGGATAGCCGAATATCCGGCCGCCAAACATTCGGCCGGCAGTAATACAATGAGTCTTGCATTTGCGCGCAACGCGCTTTTCAAGGGTTCTAGCCAAAAGTGGCCACTTTTGGCGAAAACTCGTTTTAAAACTAGACAGACTATTAGTAATAATTTCAAGGTTATTCATAAAATAGTTTGAAGGTCTCTTTAGACATTGATACAAATCAAATTTTTAAATATCACCATATTTAGTTTTAAACAATTTATTTCAAATGAGGGCGCCACTTATGTTACCATTTCACCTTAAGATTCTTATGTAAATTTTTTGAGAAGTAAACTGTAGTAGTTTAATTACAGTGATTTTTCAAAAACACGCACAGTATTGCGGGCTCTGAACCCATCTCGCCTTAACATGATTCGCATTTTCGCCCATTGCGCGGTAAGAGAAGTAGCTGGTACATTCTAAGTTTTTTCTTTACTCCCAGACCAACATGTAAGTAATGAATTCCTATTAGGAGAATTTGCCCATACAAAAATTTTACCATATAAAACTAATGTGAGACACACATATTATTAATGTGTTATAAACGGGTAACTCACGTTAACGCCTGTACGCGTCGCGAGTCACATTCGCCCTGAGGAAGACCTCTGGATGAGGTCGTAACAAGTCGGCCAGTAGCTGACTTTTACGTTACCAGTTTTTTCAGACCATGGATCAAGATATACAGATCTGTTTATATCTGATTATTATCGCATAATAACAAAAAATATTTGTTTATTTTCCTTGAAATACTGACATGATATCCCTCTCTTTTTAGCCGCCAAGATGTATAGTAAGTACGAAGAGTGTATAGTCATGTCTAACTCATGTTGAATGTGTTGTGAATGAAATTTTATTTCACCAAATGTTCACCAATCCTTTCTATCTCTGATTGGCATTTTGTTCTAATAAACTGTATTATTTAGAACTATTTTTATGCATTTCGTTTCAAAATGCAGTACAAAAGCCTATAATTAATGTTCTAAATTCTTTCTCACTGTGTCTTCACACCCGGGCACCCTTTTGAGACAAGAATTCGTTACCTAAAGGACGCCTTTACCCTAGACTTTTTCAAGCGTAATGTAGTTTTTATTTCTACGATATTACAAAAAAAATTTGACATTGAGTAAATTTGTTTGAAAAATTTTAGGGTAGGGCGTTCATAAAGGCTCTTGATGAGCGACAGTCTGTGACCGTCGTAAACTATGAGGCGCCAAATGCCGCCAACTAGGGTTGCAATCTGTCGCTGGCTGACACACTGTCGCTCATATGTCTGAGCCCTAAGTTACTACTGCAAATTGTTATTTTTCCTTATCTATTCTGTTTCAATAATTATGTACGAGTAAATAAAAAATGCAACTCCAATAGCATCCGTTGTGCTCTTAACATTTATATTGTTTGGTATGTTTTTCGTGTATTACAAGCTTTTACTTTAAAGTTGAACCATTTCCTCCAGGTCGATGTAGGTACAGGTGATAATGTACATTGTGTATTTTATGTATACTACACTTTATCTTCCAACCCACATTTAGACTTTCTGTATAACCCAAAGGCTGACTGGTAGACAACGCTTTTAGCGTTAAGTTCGCCTATTGTTCTGTACAATTTGTATTTGATGGACAATAAAGATTAAATAAATAAATAAATAAACTTTCTAGCTATTCAAGGAACGTATTCTTATTTTACTTGTGGTCTATTAGTGATTCTGGTTCGAAGATCTCAATATAGATAGCAAAATCAACCTGTATATTAGCGATTAATCCATTTAGTGATGTATTTCTGCTTGCTGTAATTATCAATATTATTTTAGACCAGGTTTTTAGATTTGTGTTCCATGATGATGTTATTTATGGTCTGAAAAAGTAAAATACGGCACATAAGTTGATCCAAAATGGCGGCTCTTTGCAGGTATAATTAGAGGAAAAAGTATGCGCAGTGACCGCCATTTTGGGTCAACTTATGTGCCGGGTTTAACGTAAATATAATAAAATGTAAACGATTTAAAGGTCGTATACAGACCAACAATACTGAGTAACTTTCCTCATATCGAAATGTGGAAAAACCTCTTTCTCTACATGGAATCTCAGATCAACTCAGCAGAAAAATATTACCTGTGTGAAGCTTGTTTTAGGGTTCCGTACAAAAAATGCAAAAACGGAACCCTTATAGGATCACTCGTGCGTCTGTCTGTCCGGACGGACACAGCACACACAGTCTGTCACAGCGAATTTGCTCCGAATCTACTAGACCGAATCAGGTGAAATTTGGTAGAATGTTGTAATCCTATGACCCAAACACATATGTGCAAAGTAATATTTTTTTTTTTAAAATAAGGGTCATTTTCGGGGGACAAATTATTAAATTAAAAAAAAACAGTTTTGCAAACCTTACTGTGTTATATATCAAATGAAAGGGCTTGTTATGAGGATCTCAAATATATTTTTGTTATTATTGTAAAATTAATAGTTTTGATTTTATTTATGAAAGAAGACAAAAATTGACCATCCCCCCCCCCCTGATCTCCGAAACTACTGAGCCTAAAATTTTGGAAAAAAAATACAAAATATAGTTCATTGCTTGTAGATTACAGGAAAACCTACAAGAATTCAATCAATTGTAAGAAACCCTCTCCACGCGAGTTTAACTCGCACTTGCCGGTTTATTTATATATCTTACATGTTCATTACGCCATATTCTCTGACTGCTCTGGCTAATATATGGCTCTGGTAGTACAGAGAGGGGCGTGCTCCTGCAGTTTAAACTAAAAAGGACCTGATAATGATGATGACATGTTCCTTGGGGAAACTTATTCAGTATCATAGACTAAATCTACCCTAAAAATAATCGTAGTATTTTTTGTTACACCTTGTTACGCATGATGACTGAAAAAATATTTTTGGCCCATCGGTTAGATTATTAAAAAATATTGTACACGTATTTTTTCTTTTCTCTAAGAAACAATAAATAACGAAGATACAGCGCATTTAAATTTCGCATGACGTCACATGACAATTTCGCATGACAAGCCCCCACTCTGGAACTTTAATACTCTGTGTCTTTGTAAATTTATACTTTTTTGATAAACTGAAATTATGGGTACATTATTTTTGGATAATCTAACTAACGGACTAATTAGAATAATACTTTTCTGACCCATTCATCATCCCTATTATTGGTAAAAATTGACTCATATAATTTCCTCCAGGTTCCATCTGGGCCGCGTTCTCCCGCCGCCTGCACACGCAGTTCCAGCAGTTACAAACACTGCTGACTTCCTTTGACGGGCAATCACAGTCCAATAAGGAGCACACGTCTCCACTCGTCAGAGACTACTTCAATTTGCACAAGATTATTGTCTTAGTCACTGAAGTGGGCAAGGTATTAAAGTAAACAATGAAACATTTTAGGCGCAGAATGGCTTATTCGCAAAATGACACGTGGTTTCGTCTTCTTCCTTTCGTGTCGATGGTACCTACTAAGTCTGACCACGACCGCTGTACCGCCCCTGCGGTATGCGAGCGGCGAGACGGGGCCTGTCTATGTCAGACGCACATGAGATAGAATATCCAAAGATGGATCGTGCTTTATCTCGATACGTCAAGGCGGTCGTTTTCAAATTGGCCGAATATATTAGGAAAAAAAAGGTGACAAAGATAGTTTCGAATATAAAAGTGATTATCGAAATGTTTTGTTTTTCCAATAATTACGCATTAATTTCACTTATATTGGTTTTTTTATTTGTGCTTATAAAATCGTATTGAACCATAATAAGAATTGGATATATTAGGTCCTTACATATGAAATTGCCGTTCAGTATCAAAAAAGTGAAACAAGTTTTTTTTAATGAAATTATTATTTAATCAATCGAAGTATGCGGCGTTGTTATCGATACACTTCCGCCATTATATAGGCAGATCATTGATACCTTTGGGAAAAAAATCCTGGGAGCGAGAGTCTATGAACTGTTTGAAGGCGGTTTTGACTGCCTCATCAGATTTGAAATTTTTTCCTTGTAAAAAGTTATCCAAATTTTGAAAAAAGTGGTAATCGGTTGGGGCAAGATCTGGAGAGTATGGTGGGTGACGCAGAGGTTCCAGTCGCAGCTCCTCTAACTTGGCGATCGTTTGATGTGCAGTGTGTGGTCTAGCGTTATCCTGAAGGAACAGTGGGCTAGAGCAATTCATCAGTCTCGGTTGTTTAATGGCGAGCTTTTCCATCATTGTTTGCAATTGTTGGCAATACAAGTCTGCAGTAATCGTCTGGCCTGATCTCAAGAAGCTGTAGTGGATAAAACCAGCACTGGTCCACCAAACACTAACCAGAATCTTCTTTTTGGTCAGTTTTCGCTTAGGGCAAGGTTTTGCCGGTTCTCCAGGGTCAAGCCATTGTGATGATCGCTTCCGATTGTCGTACAGGATCCATTTCTCATCACAAGTCACGATACGGTTCAAAATCCCCTCATTATTGTGGCGATGAAGCAAAGAAACGCAGCAAGCAACGCGTGTTTGTTGGTTTGCTTCAGTCAATTCGTGCGGTACCCACTTCTTGAGTTTTTTAATTTTTCCGATTTGGCGCAAGTGGATAAGTATCGTTTTGTCACTTACGCCGAAGGCTGCTGCTAATTCAGAAGTGGTTTGAGATGGATCCGCTTCCACTATCGCCTTCAATTCTTCGTTATTCACTTGAGTATCAGGTCGTCCACGAGGCTCATTGTGTAAATCGAAATTTCCAGAACGGAAACGTTGAAACCAAAAACGCACCGTTCGTTCGTTAGCGGTGCCTGGTCCATACACGTCGTCAATTCTTCAAGTCTTTTCTGCAGCACTGGTGCCACGGTGGAACTCGTATTCGTAAATACCGCGAATTTTCAATTTGTCCATAGTTGTTGTTATAGCAATGTTGAAACTCAAACAAATGATGTTAAAACAAATGAAATACGAATTTTAAAACAATATTTTTTTGACTTTATTTCGAAATAAATTTGAATTTGGAATTCCTAATGAAACGCAAGATATTTGATTTTAAAGTTGCCAGTATTGAAAATCGGCAATTTCATATGTAAGGACCTAATAATATGTATACAGCGTCAAAATATTGTACTTCGATATCTAAGATCTATCCGACAGTATAAATCCCTTGTGAGTCCATGATCGCCCCCTGCCTCCCCGCGCAACCTCTGGCGCGGTACAGCGGTCGTGGTCAGACTATAGATTTTGTCATTCCAGAAGCGGGTCACTTTGGTATCATTGTGATTTGCGGCCATCAGATCTTTCCAAGTGCAGGTCTGGGTACGTGGGACACATAAGTATACCCTCCATAGTTTGTGGACAGTAACCACACTGGCAAATGGTTTGCGAACTGTATATCATCTTTCACTTAAGGTCAATTACGTGTATAACGTCTAAATTCGCAAAATGTTCAATTCCCAAACTGCAAAAAATTTGCCTTTACCTAAAAAGTCTTTCTTTTCTAAAGTACGATTTTGCACGCTTTGTGATTTCGACGTTTTTGTTATTCGGATGGACTGCGATATAGACTTTCTGCGCCTAAAACGTTTTAAGGAAATATCCTTAATTAAAACTATTATTAATCCATTTATCTTTTATTACAGTAATCCGTTGTTTACAGATATTCGGCATGGACAATTTGTCAGGCGAGATCTTATGGGCGCGTTACGAACCGGCACTGAACACGGACAATGTGCTGTTGTTCCCGCGAAGGTCGGCCAGACATCCGCCGCTAGACGCGTATCTGACTATAGTAGGCAAGCATGTGGTAAGTAAAACTGGTCACATAATGGCCTATTCGCAAAACGTCTTATTCGACAAAACTTGCAGTGCTTGTATGTTGAATTGGTCTCTTCAGTCTTACTGTTAAACTTTCAAATATTTTATTATAATTTCAAAATAGACTTAAGACTATTTAGGTTACTTTTACTATTTATAGGTTAGGTACAATGTCTAGAAATGGAACTAAATTGATTAGTAACACCTCGTTAAAAACGCTCTTTCGCCTATGCAAAATATTTTTTTTTAATATTATAAACATAGGACGTTTTACGTTTTGAACATTTCACGTATAGGTCATTGTACTTCGTTAATATTAGTGAGCACATTATTCCTAAAAGTATGTAAAGTACTTTGCTACTATTACTATTAACATTAAATTCATTGACTAATTGAATGTAAAATTTGTATTATCTAAGTAAATACTTAGCGTTTTTTCACGTTCCGATAAACTCATAAATGTGTTTCTATTTGTGAAGACCTGCTACTGGCTGTTTGTTTGCTATTTTGTAATCCATAATGCAATTGTAGCTGTTGGTCATCCGAATAATTTTTAATGAAAAAGTGACCTCAATTTCACATCACCAAAAACACTTTCTAAATGCAAATGCTTGATTTATTAACGAAAACATCAAAACCACTATATGTGTGCAATTGTGCATAGAACATTTTAGGTGGTTCCTTGTTTTCTCGAGGATTCCATTATCAGATCTTTACTTGGTGATAATGGGACCTTCGCATGTATACCCTTTCAAGCTCCCAAGACCCTTTCAATATTATATTGACCACCTCCGTGGCTTAATGGTTAACACGCTAGACCGCTAATCCGGTGATTCTGGGTTCAATCCCCAGCCAGGACAAGTTGGAAAATGGCCTTTTTCAATTTTTTCTGGGTCTTGGGTGTTTATCTATATATGTATTTATCATAAAATATAGTGTCGTTGAGTTAGTAACCCATAACACAAGTTTAAAACTTACTTTGGGGCTAGCTTAATCAGTGTGATTTGATGTTATATATTTATTTATTTATTTTACCCAAGAAGCTCTCCTTTTGTTTAAGTCGTTTAAAAATAAATAAACTGTCTGGCAGATAACAGGCGAAGGCCTCATTATCAGCATCAACCCGATCCGCGGCACGCCGGTCGGCGAGCGGTTCATGAAGCTCGACACGCAGCTGCTGCAGGCGGCCGTGCTGCCCAACGCGGACGAGGAGAGGCTGCACGCGCTGATACTGCTCGACAGAGACGAGAACGTGCTGGTAGATAATAGTCCATTATGATATAAGTGCGTTATAGTGGTTATAACACACGAGGCGGAAATTTAGCCCGAGCCGAAGGCGAGGCAGTAATAGAGCCGAGTGTGTTTAACCAAACGCACGTATATCGTACGACGTTTTTCAACACAGTTGCGAGGAAAACACCTAATAAACTGAATTTTTTGATTTTTATAAACTTAACCATAAAACTGTGATGCACGCTGTTGCTTTCCCGCCGTTTTACTTTTTAAAATCAGCGCGGAACGCTGGTTACTGGCAGGCGCCGCACGGCGGGCCAGTTCGAAATTAAAAAAAAAAAACAATTTGAAACATATACAACGTGTAACATAATATCAATCCGAAAGGGTGTTAATGTACTAACCAATGTTAACAACTTTTACAATTTGGGACATTAATGACAATACAATATGAGACAAAAAAAAATCGTCAGCTCCCTACATTTTGGCACGGTAGGTATTTAATTTTGTATGGAGCTGCAGTTTTTTTTTTCGCGATTTCAGGGATGGTCCCATAGTAACAGTTTGTACACATTGGCTTGTACGAACTCCCTATCGGGTTGATACCCCCTTTTTGTTACACGTTGTAAATAGCAAATAGTACGGTTATAGAACTTGACTATTTGCGTTTATAACACACGCGTGTTTTAAGAGCTGCTTTATACATCTAAAAGTGGTGAAATTAGACCCACTTTACAAGCAATTGTGTTGAAAATAATTACATTTTTAACAAAAAAATAAAAAACTAATCAGTGGCACTCCGGAAGTGCCGACAGAAGTGGAAACTTGAACAAGGTGGTGTCGATTACGGTAACAGTGTCGCAAGTTCAATAGTTTTTTCCCACCTCAAAAAATGCCCAACGCTTTTAAAGAAGTTTTTACTTCGAAAACAACATACTTCATTTCTTTTGAGGAGTTTCTTTCGTATTTTCAAAGTTCTTCATCATATCTTCACAAATAAGACTGACTAAAAAAAGAATCATCATAATCGGTTCACAATTGGCGAAGATATTGCGTAACATAAATAAAAAAGCCAGCCAGTTAGTGAACCAAATAAAAAAAAAAACAAAATTCGGTTCGAATTAACAAGCTCCTCCTTTTTTGAAGTTGGTTAAAAAGACCCGAAAATTTCTAACGAAATTCATGGGCATGCAACAAACCAGTAAAAGATCAGCGAAAACTGATTTTTGGAGCCATTTTTTATTTACTAACGAGCTGATGCCTGTGGCGTTGCCCGCGTAGTTAATATTCGACAACCCTACGGGAACCTAACATTTTCTCGGGATAAAAGTATCCTATGTGTTTTAAAGTATCCAGGTAATAAGCTATCAACATGCCAAATTTCATTCAAATCCGTTCGACCGTTTTGACGTGAAAGCGGGACAAACATCCACAGTCCACACATCCTTCATTCTTCATTCATATAAACTTTCGCATTTCTAATAATATTAGAAGCATCGAAATATAATTCTCTAGAAACCTAACGCTCCTACATTCACCGCTTCGATTCTGATTCCATTTACGCAAACAAACGAACAGTAACTACAACGAAACACTCGAACGCACACATAGACAAAGATGCATGCGATTGGTCGCGACAAGGTCACGCGTCGTCGTCGGTCGGTTTGGGCAGTCAACGCAATGAGCGGTGAGATACAACGCGCGGATGGTACGTATTCTGCAGTATGCTACGCTAAAATAAATAACTTTGTTTACGTGTCACTTTTTTTTTATAACTAATTTTCATGTCTGTATGACTTCTACACCACTTCACGGCACATGACGGCATTTTTAATGAATCGATTATCACGAAAATACAGCAATATCCTCAAAGGAAACTTCTTGCGACGTAACCGCACGACTCGAGTGTCACGGCGAACTGTCGCGCCGCGCTGTTCATATTTTAAGCCCCGCCCGCAGCGGTACATATCGGGTTGAATGATTTTTCGGGATTACTTACGATTCTAGAGAATTATTGTTCGTAGATTAGAAGGATAATTTCCTTGAACTTGTGCTGGCAACCGCCGTTTAGCTTCCTGTATAGACTAGGGCCACCCATCTCTTCCTGTGGATGTCATAAGAGGCGACTAAAGGACTTAGCGCAATCTTCTCGTGCTACAAATGCATTCCCAGAAGGTTGACGTCGGGCGGTGGCCGGTTGTAAAACTTTTCGTTTTTAATATTTTTTTAAAGTTTTTGTTCTTTATCAGGTATTACCCGGATCGGCAGCGCCATTGGTGGAAAATATGTTCATGTATGTAGCAAACCAGAACACGGCTAAAGTGCAAGGTTACGCGCTCAGATACGATGGCACGGTAAGTACAGGGTTGTAATTTATAAAATGTATCTTTTATAATGAGTGAAGTAGCGAGCCAGTAGAAAAATAGTAGTGAAATGGCAGTTCGCTGTTTGTATGTAGGTATATATAAAATGAATTTTAATCTTAATTTCGATGCGTCCTGTATTAAATTGCTTAAAAAATTGGTTTGCCGTTATATCGGGTAATTCGTAAGGTTGATTTGAGTATTTGGGGTGACTTTTGGACCACTAGCCAAATTTTTTGGACTGGAAAAAGATTTTTGGTCTATCGGTTAGATTATAAAAAAATATTGCACACTTTTTTTTTATCTGAGAAACAAAAAATGACGCAAATAAAGGACATTTAAATTTTGCATGACTTGACTGTTTAGTACGATTTTTGCATAGCGGCGACATCACAAGCCCCCACTTTAAAATTCAAATGCTTTATTGTACCTTTGTAAATTTTTACTTGTTTGATAAACTGAAAAATATGTTAATTTGCTACTTTGCAACCTATTATGTAATTATAGCTGTTGGTCATCCGAATGTATAAAATAAAAAAAATATATGGTTCCATTATTTTTGGATAATCTAAAAGACGGACTAACCCTGTCATCAGCCCTATTTTGGCAAAGCGTAAGATCCCCAAGTCTTCCACAGGCAGTGGTGGCTGAGCGCACGTGGTCGCTGCAGCTGGGCGGCGGGGCCCCGGGCACGCGCATCGCGCGCGCGCTGGCCAAGCCGCGCGCCGAGCGCGTGCACTCGGCCGGCCGCGTGCTGGGCGACCGCAGCGTGCTCTACAAGTACGTCAACCCCAACCTCGTGTTGTTTGTCACGGAATCACCCGACCTGCACCACAAAGGTGAGACTACTATCTTTTATACACTGTAACTTAAAAAATCTCATGCAAAGCATTACAATATTAAACCAGAAAGCCTAGCAAAATTAGCCCATATGAAACGAAACTTTGATCTCGCTCCGTTATTGCATAACACCAGAATTGTCATCTACTTTTTATCGTTTCTATTTGATTGTCAAATACCATTTGACCACGGGGGTAACAACTAGTAAAACAATAAGTTTATTATGTTATCAGTACCACTGGTATGACTCTCCATAGATTCAGAGTAACATATATACCTACTATTACTACAAACGAAACAATTTATCTGTACACACGTCGATGTGTGAGTTTTATACTACACCGCAGAATTAATTTAATACTTACCTACTAACGAGTTCGACATATTTACGATTATATCTTTCTATACCGGGAGATTTGCGAACACTATGACGTAAAAAATATTCTGTTTTATATGTATTAAATGTTACAGAAAAGTCGGGAACAGCTACATAATATCACTTCACAAATATTTTTTTATTATGTCCATTGTCCATTCCACCATTAGTTCACTTTACTAATTATTATTGAGTCATTTATAATGTAACGCACTAAATTCACTATTGTAATATAGTAATTTGCATATTCGGCGCAAAACTATACGGTAATTATTTGAATAAATTCAATAAAAATAAACAAATGTTTATCTTATCATGCTTCTACGCACGGCTTGTCAAGTTGTCATTGTCAACAATGGCAATATAGCTCTACACTATAACCCGCGGAAATCTACTTGGCATCTGCGTATGTGATTAACTGTGAGCGAGGAGCCTATGTATTTTTACCGGTTTATACTGCTGTCGATTGATAATCCCTCTCGCTCTTGTGTATCTCCCGCCAATGCGAGAGAGCGAGAAGGGTATATATATCAAGATGGTTGCTGGGTAATAACGTGAAATTATATTGTTGCTTTGCTACCTGTTTTTATCATTTGGAAATCTATGAAATATGTGTTCTTTGTTGTAATCGGTGGATAAACAATCATTATATGCGCGTCTTCTCACCATGATGGTTACTATTGATTGACAGTTCTCAAGAAAAGATACGTCGTGTATTGCGTGCGTCTAGTAACTAAACCCTAGTTTAGAGCACAGAAAGGTACAGAAAGTGCGGGGACGCAAATTTGCGCTAGACGCTGTGAGACTCCATTCTGTTTGACTCTTATGTATTCTGTGTCAGTACAAAGTAATTTATTTTAGAGCTTGGATTACCAACACTGTATTTGACAAATTTTGGAAGGTACCCTATGTACTTCTCAGGACTCCTAACTATGTGTATGCGAAATTTCAAGCAGATTGGTTCAGTAGATATAGTGTCACTTTCGCATTTATAATATTAGTTGGGATTTGGTTCCAGACGGCAACCGGATGGTGGTGGCGACGTGCGTAGACGTGGTGTCGGGCGCGGTGGTGTGCGCGCAGGCGCAGCGCCGCGCGCGCGCCACGCCGCTCGCCGTGCACTCGGAGAACTTCCTGGCGTACCTCTACTACAACGACAAGCACCGGCGCACGGAGATCGGTAAGCGTGTATACACCTCACCGTGTTACTATGTATAAGGAGAGATATAAGGGTTGGATCTCATCTATCAGCACGGATTACTCTCTCAGCATCACCTGTTGGTTGACTGGTAGAAAAGGCCCCTGGCCTTAAGTCCGCCATTTACATTTATTGTAATGAAGTTAAATAAATAAATAAATAAACAGCACTTTCCTGTGCTGCTATCCTTTTCTGTCGCTCAGAACAGTAATTTGCTAGAGCGAGAGAGGGCGCCGGAACGAACCGTGCTGCAGCACGGCCGGTGCTGAAGGGTTCCTCTCTCTCGCTCTAGCAAATGACACTGAGAAAGTGCTTTTCCGTGCTGATAGATGAGATCCAACCCTAAAGGAACGGACGGCTAGTGCAAATATGGTGAATGATAGAAAAAGTTGAAGCAGTTGATATACAGAGCCGACCCCCAAACAAAGAACGGACGAGGATGAAGATCTTGCCTCTCGCTTTCTTGAAATCTGTGGGAATGATTTCGTAAAATGCGACGGAAATATGTAACATGAAGCGTGGGAAGCGCGCGCTATTTAACTTAACCAATGAGCGCGGTTGCTTATTACCAAGGTAAAATGTTACGAATCTTATGCGACTGCTGTAAGGCTCGCTCGTTTTTTTATTTATTCATTTTAAAAGTAGCTTTTGGCACTTATAGCTCTGGGAGCCTAAGAGAAGATTTTGGGATTTTACAAAAGTAATAGGTCAAAATTATATAAGAATGTTGTTTTAATAAATAATAAGGAGTCGTCCGTTGTTTCCCTCGAAAATTACGTTTGTCTATTTATAACGCAATGGTAAAATCACATCTCACCTATCTGATTGAAATCTGGGGTAATGCATCAAAAACTAGACTGTCCGAATTACAAGCTGCACAAAATAAAATTATAAAACGGCTCTTTCACTATCCGTACACTAGCTCTTGTACTACAATCTTCAACGAAACAAAACTAATGACAGTTCAACGACTGTATACATACCACACATGCATACTCGTGCGGAAGATGTTGAACAAAACCATTCACACCTCGATCACACTCACACAAACAAAACAGGTTGTCAAGCGACTCACACGACGAGCTAGTTACCTGGTGCTGCCTAAAGTTCGTACAAATTACGGCAAACGAATGTTTACATTTGAGGGAGCACAGATTTATAATAAGTTACCCTCGGATATAAAAAATATAAAAACAATCGGTGCTTTTAAAAATAAACTCGCCCAGCATATTTTGAAATTATAACTAGAATACATAAGTAGTATTTCCCTATTATTGTCATTTATTAGTTGCTCGTTCAAATTACTGTACTTTTATTTACAAAGTGATCTGGTCCTAGTCAAGTGTTTTCAATTATAAATTGTATATTTATTATTTCTCATGTAAGTGGCATTATGTCTTAATGAGAATAAAGTTCTTTAAACCGAAACCGATAAATAATAAGACTGCTACACTTGCACCCCTTCGACCAACTTCTCGACATGTCCCAAAGGAAAACTGGTAAATAATGCATTAAGTTTGACCTATTCTAATCAATTAAATATAAGATGTGTGCAATAAACTTAAACAGTAGCACCCCGGGAATGCCAACGGAAGTGAAAACTAGAACAAGGTGGTGTCGGTTACGGTAACGGTGTCGCAGATTCAATGGTTTTTTCCCATCTCAAAAAGTGCCCAACGCGCCTAAAGAAGTTTTCACTTCAAAAAATTTATGGTGTGGCTCAAAGGAGTGTTAAAATAATACTCGTAGTAGGTTGGAGACGAACTGACTTTATCATGGAATAACAGGGGTTTATATACTTATTTTATAAGTAGTACCTACATAGATCGTTGTCTTTGTCTAGACGGCTGGGTGATCTTAGATGATAGATCTCTTATAACAGATAGTATTACAAGGAAGTATCCTCTTCATAGCAAATGATCTAGGTGTCCTATGTTGGACTAGATTCAAGTAGGTCAATGATGAGAGCGTTTGTTGTACTCTTCGCACATACACCACAAATTACCAATGAATGTTTTTTATTGTCAGCAACAATGGAGCTGTACGAAGGCAAACAAAGATGGCTGCCGGCGGGCGCGGCCTTCAGCTCGCTGTCGTCGGAGCGCGCGCCCGGCGTGGAGCGGCAGGCCTACATCCTGCCCGGGGCCGCCGTGGCCGCCGCCAGCACCAACACCGAGCGCTCGCTCACTGACAAACATGTGCTATGTGAGATTTTAATTGGTTTATTTTATTTTATTTATTATAGACGAGCAGCAGCTGATATGTCTTATTGTCTATGTCACACAGTGCTGAGAGTCCATAAAGTCTTTTCACAGTTCATAGATTTATTAACGACACTTTATTTGTCCTTAAACACTTGTCGAGTCTATTTTTAAATGCATTTATGGAAGGCGCAATGACCACTTCTGGTAGTCTTTTGTAGTTAATGACCACTCTGTTACTGAGAAAGTGAAAACAAGCAGCTTTGGTTTTAGTCGTTGTACGAGTTAAATGGCAGCAGTGTCTTCATGATGGTTTTGTGCCTTGTCTCATGTTGTAGATGGTATGCAAGTAAGGCGTAGCTGAGAGTCAGGATCTTAAACGTCTCAATTAAATCACCACGAAGGCGTCTTTCCTCTTTTATATTCCATTTGTACCATTCTTTCTACAAACTTAGCGTCTCTCTCTAGAATCCATTGACATAAGAAAATCTACTAGGTTTAATTACAATTTGTTTTCACCATCCACGTAATTGATTGTGTCTTGATACAAATAGAATCAGCTCACACCGAGACGTGACGCGCACTTTTAAACAAAATATATAACTTGTTTACTACAAAAAAATTAATAATTTCAGTGAGAGCGCGCGGCGAACTGAGTGGCAACTGAAATTGGTATATTTTTGTATAGAAAACAAGTTCTATATTTCTTCAAAATCGCGTTGCGTCTCGGTGTGATCTGACTCCTAAGGTAATAAACTCAACAATGTAAGTATAATTTCCAGTGGCCATGTCTACGGGCGCGATAATAGAATTGCCGTGGGCGTTCCTGCGGCCGCAGCGCCCGCTGGCGCCCACCCCCGAGCAGCACGAGGAGGGGCTCCTCCCCTACGCGCCGGAGCTGCCCTTGCCGGCCGACGCTGTTATAAATTACAACAAGACGCTACATAGAGTACATGCCATATATACTGCGCCTTCAGGGTTGGAGTCCACGAGTTTGGTACTCGCTACGGGGCTTGGTAAGTTCTTACATCCGCAATAAATTATGTTTATACGGTTTTATAGGCATTTAGATGCAGTACTAAAGTATTGAAATGAAACAATGAAAATGGTCAAAAAATGCCACGTGAGCGGACTAGGACTCGCAGTCCGATGATCTGTATTGATCAGCATCATCGGACTGATGAGACTAAAAAGTCTCATCAGTCCGATCGTCGGACTAAATCATCGAATCGAACTACTGATACTAGAGGCTAACGACCATGCTCTAACCAACTATCACGTGTTCAACGCACGCCGAATTTCTCCTGATTAGACCAAAACACGATGAAGAGCGTATACTTTACGCGCCGGAGTTGCCCTTGCATGCCGACGCAGTCATAAATTATATACGACGTTAGTGTGTAAGCGATATACAACGTGGAAGGGACATACCCGTAATAAATCGAACTACGGGCTATACTAGATCACTAAAGTATTATGAAATTAAAATAACATTCAAAAATCCAAAAAAATATTCGACATTAACATACAATCGCCCGGGCGGCTGAACACTTTTGTATGGAAATGCCGATTTTTTTTGTTTTTGGCTGTTATTTTAATTTCATTAAACTATAATGATCTAGTATAGACCGTGGTTTGATTTATTACGGGTATGTCGCTGCCACGTTGTATACTGCGCCTTCAGAGTTTGGTGCTCACTACGGGGCTTCGTAAAATCTTACATCCCAAATTAAGTACTCCTTCTAAAACACCATCCATGAAAAGGACCCCCTCCGCGCCGAAGCTACCTTTACCGGCGGGCGGTTCGTGTGCTCGACCTAGATTAAATAAATCTACGTTATTATACAACGTGGAAGCGACATATACATACATATAAAAAACCAAAAAGAATTTTGACATTCTGCACAGGCTGCACACTTTTGTATGGAAATGCTGTTTTTGTTTTGTCGGCTATTTTTTTTAAACATTATTGTACCACAATCAATACAAATTGTCTTACAATTTACAACATTTCAAAAATTTTATATGCATATTTTAATTTTTTTCCTTAAAGAACTTCGAAAAATAAAACATACGTATATTTTCTTTTTCATTTATTTTTATTATTTCTCCTAAAATTAAATTGTTTAAAATCTCTCCATTCTAAAAGAGCGTAAGTACAAGAGTTGTAAGGTGGTAAGGTAACGAGTTTCACGTCTTTGTCATATTTTATAATAAAAAAAATAAAACTTACTGACGTCTATAGAGTTGTGTTTTATAGCAGTAAGATATCGGTATCGATAGTATATCAATTACAAAATTATGTAATTTTAATTTTAGTATTTTTATCTAAATAATAAGTAACAGAAAACTTACGTAGCTAATTTTCTTTACTTATTTTTTTTATTGTTTCTAAAACCTTGATGTCAATGTTCTCTCGTATCTACTAAACGGCTAAACCGATTTTAATAAATTATACGTGGTTAGACTTGTCTAAACCATGTGTCATAGGCATAGGCAATATTAAAATTATTCCGTAGTCGGATTTTAGTTTTTAAAACTGTATAATCTTGTTTACTCATTTTCCTCAATTTATAAAGGAGACTCCTATTTTTAGCCGAATTCAATTAACACCCAACAAACAACAACAATGCAACGTCTAAAAAATGTCAAATTCATCAAATTGACATCTTGTATATTATTATTTTTTAATTTTAGATGTTAAAGCAAAGGCGTAACCTATGAAATGCCGATTTCCTTGTACTTTTCATATTTTTCATGTACCTCTAAGAATATAACGCAAAAAAATCTGAAAAAATATTTTACGTTTTCAGAATCGCCAAATCGCGAAACGGTTTTCGAATTTTAATACCTTTTTGAAAATTAAATGTTGTCAATTGGCGGACTTAATTTAATTTCATTATACTATAATGATCTAGTTCAGACCGTGTGGTTCCGGGTTAGAATAGGACCACTCCATCTCTTCCTGTGGATGTCGTAAGAGGCGACTAAAGGACTAAGCGCAAACATCTCGTGCTACATTTACATTCCCAAGGAGGGTTAACGTCGGGCAGGCGGCCGGTGGTGAAACTATAGCCAAATCATTTAAACCGTGCCGGCTATT
Organism: Acrobasis repandana; assembly: GCA_963576875.1. Lineage (NCBI taxonomy): Eukaryota > Metazoa > Arthropoda > Insecta > Lepidoptera > Pyralidae > Acrobasis > Acrobasis repandana. The sequence continues at coordinate 18,872,039 of OY756225.1, forward strand.
TCTTCTCCATTTTGTAAGGTCTTTGGCATCCTTGGGTGAGCATTGACATGCATGTTATATTTGGAGAAGAAAAAGCGGGAAAGCGCATCCCGGGCTCCGAAGCAGCACAGCTGAGGATGCAACCGGGAACACGCTTAGACGAAGAAGAAGATCTAGTTCAGACCATGTTTCGATTTATTACGGGTATATCTCTTGCGCGTTGTATACGTTTCTCTGGAATGCCTTATCTACAGACATCAAAAGTATCTCAAACAGATACCTATTCAGATACCAGATCGGAATTTTGAAGTTATATAAGGAAATAGGCAAAAATTGTCCTTACCAAGAAAATACTTACAGATAGTTCTTTACCTATAGATTAAGGAAAACTTATGGGAAGTACGGAACCCCTCTTCACGCGAGTTTCACTCTCACTTGACCGGTTTACCATCAATGTTATTTACCCTCAGATCTATTCTACACGCGGGTGGCGCCCTCGAAAACGTTCGACCTCCTCAAAGACGACTTCGACTACTTCCTCATCACCGTGGTGCTGGCGGCGCTGGTCGTGGCCTCCTACAGCACCAAGTACTTCGCGTCCCGGAAGATGCTCAAGATGGCGTGGAAGTGATGCCGGCCGCGGGGGGGGAGCTGGAGGGGGGCGGGGGCGTGGGGAATGTTCTAAGAGGGGCTCGGTACACTAGGCTTATTGTTCGGCGGTTTACAAGGTCAGTTTTCATTTAGTACAAATACTTTAACCCTAAGGGTTGGGACACATCTGTCAGCACGGAACAGCACTTTCCTATGCTGCTATCCTTCTCTGTCGCTCTCTCTCGCTCTAGAAATTGACGCTTCTGAGCGACTGAAAAGGATAGCAGCATAGGAAAGTTCTGTCCCGTGCTGAAAGATGTGTCCCAACCCTTAACAGCTGAGCATTGTAGGTATAAATTTATCATTGATTATGAACTTTATGTCAAAGGCATAGGGTTCAATTTAATATGGTAACTTAATAGGGCAATGGTAGAAACCATTGCCCTATTAAGGGTTATGAGACATGGGTGAAAATACGAGCTAAACAAAGCTTATCAGTGAGACCTCTCCAACCTGTCTGGCCAGCGTGAAGAGTGTAGGTCAAATCCTCTGACTGCTCTGGTAGTACAGAGAGGGTCGTGCTCCTGTAATGGAGACTAAAAAAGACCTGATGATGATGATGGGTGAAAATACGAACCATGTTAATAGGCGATGCGGCTAGCAACCCATCACTATTTTGATTCTTTTTTCCACCATCACGCTAAAAGTGGCCTTTTGAGTCTTGCGACTCTGAGCTGTGTGCTTAGAGCTATAAGACCCAAAATGCTTTGTCTGCCCCTTTAGGGGATAAAGACGTGATAGTTTATGTATCTAATTTAGTCCATAATGCTGAATAACTTTCCCTAATAACCGTATATCGAATAACGATTTTTTGACGTGATCTGGTACTGAGAGAAGTGTTTTTTTTTTTTATATTTCGATATAAGTTTATTATGGAAAGTTACTGGAATGGCCTATAGCCCTTTCACCGCGAGACTTTATATCAGTTGTCGTGCTTCCAGCGCGAGGAATTGTGAATACTCATAGTTTTTGGTCGGATAAATCCGACGCTCGCGAAATGGGCACGAAAATGTTTGTCGGATTAATCCGACGTTCGCGGTTAAAGGGTTAATATGTTTGTACTAAATTAAAACTACCCTTGTAACTTTGTTCAATGTCAATACTTGTGTCATGTGATAGCAGGCGTTATATACAATTTATTTGTAATTAGTAAAAATATTTTAGGAGATGATACACTCCATAATTTTTAACAACTTTCACTTCTCATACAAATGGAAGTAGTCATATGATGTAGTTACAATTGGAAGTGAAAATTTTTATTTCGTATTTCGATATACTTTTATTGGGAAGTTGTTCAAAATTATGGAGTGAATCACTCCTTAAAATATTTGTACTTAATTGAACATAAGCCTGTATGTATACACATAAAGACATTGTCTAATTTTATATTATCAGTTGTCTGCCTTTCAATTTTTTCCTGTCCACGTCACTGCATGACAGTATCGTGATAGAACTGTCTACGTCACTGCATGACAGTCTCGTGATAGAACTGTCCACGTCACTGCATGACAGTCTCGTGATAGAACTATCACGTCACAGTATGACAGTCTCGTGATAGAAGTGTAGATAGGATGGAAAAAAACATTTTAGCTAATGTTCTGCTGGTGTGGCGAGACCCATAGGCGTCGGTTTTAAAGGCGAGAGTATCGAGGGTCTTCGCACGACGGTGTCCTTGACATTCGACAATGTCATTTTCATAGTAAAAATGTCGCGATTTTTTCGCCCTTTGCAGCATACTCCTTAGGGCAATTTTCCACGACGCTATTCAAAATTTAGGCTCTAGACAGACGGACCGCATTTCGATTGCCAAATTGCAGTTGAGGTGCAGATTGCTCGACTACAATGAAATTGCAAACGGACTGCACGGTTGTTGCGGTTGGCGTGCAGTTGGCTTGCAGCCGGTTTGCAGTTTGATTGATCGTGCCAACTGCAATAAAACTGCATCCAAAATGCAGTTTGGCAGTTAGAGTGCAAAAATGAGTGTTTTTTCCCTTATTGTGGACCACACGTATTGTAAGGTGAAGACGCGACCTGCATTTTACGCATTTTCAAATGAAGAGGTGTTAGAGTATGAAAAACGGTATTCAAAGTATGTATATTAGACATATGAGCAATAATATATATATTCCTTTTGGTAGCGTCGTGGGCGATGGGGCCTTAGTTAATGCAATTTGTTGAGGGAGATCTAAAATATACTCTCGAATTTTAATAGCTATAATCCGATAATAGAATTCAACATATTAATGTTAAATATTAAATATATTTAGTAAATACTTGGTGTAACACAACTGAAACTATTTTAGGCTGAAGTTCAGATTTGGGATTTTGACGAGTTTTTCCCTCCTTCTTCTAGTATTTAAGAGCTGCGCTCTAGTTGCTGGAGTGCTTTCAAAGGCTCTCTTTCCTCCGCTAAGTTCTTATGTTATTACATATATTTTTTTTTTAATTAAGAAAACTGGGATATCCTCCTCTTTTTTCTTCTATCTTTCCTTCAATGATTGTTATAAAAAACGCATCGTGTAGTAGTAGATGACCGAACATTTTCCTTTTTCTATTTTCTCCTGCTTTCTCCTAAAAAATTAAATAACGAAACTAAAAAAAAAATCATAACTAATTGCTCAATGATAGACCAAATAATTCGTTGAATACTGTTGTTCAATTTCGCGGACTGAACTTGCTGTTATAAATAGCTTCAATTTTGTTAAATCAAATAATATCCCACTGCCGTTGACTCCACGCAGTCCAAACGCCTCTAGATAATATACTATACGAATAAATGTGGTCGTGCATAGTGAGTGTTCACTTAAGTTATAAATAATAACATATGCAACATAGGCGGATGATAATCCGATAATATAAAGGTGTGGTTTATAGAATATATAGGGCGGTTTGTAAAAATATTATATTGATGATTGAAGGGGAAAGATCTCGTTCTATTTTTTTTATGTATAAATAAATACTAAAAAGTTGTAACTGTCCCTTAAAACGAACCCCAGTCGATTATTTTTCATAGTTACATGGTTTATAATTACTACGAGTTAGTATAATTTTTCAAACTCAACAGAAACATATCGTCTCAAATTACTTTGGGCTGGTCAAAATAATAAGGCCCTTAAAAATAAAGAGAAAAAAACATACGTTTTGCGAATTAGTCCCAAATTAAAAATAAAATGGCTGCCACTGTAATGTACATAATTCTTTGCGGTTATTTATAGCATGATAATATGAATTTATATTCTATTCACATAAGCTGACATTGAAATGAGGATTTACTGAATTAAAAAGGAGTTGGAGCACAACACGACAGGTACATAGATATAGGCCTTACAGAGTCCAAAACCAAAGTTCAATTGCATTTATTTGAAACTCTTAAGTCCAAAACTGTTTCTTTGGACATTGGGCTATAGTTTTGACTGTTTTACTGCTGTCAAATATTGTTACGAGGGCCACACCGAAAATATCGGGAATAGAAAAAAGTACAAAGATAATATAATAATGTTTACTTTTATTGTTTTTCGAAGTATTCTCCGTGACAGTCAATGCACTTTTGCATTCGATCAAACCAATTATTGAAACAGTAATTCCAGTCTGAAGTGGATACAGTCAAAACAGCTGATTTGTAAGCTTCGACCGCCTCTTCTGGGCCGTGAAGCCGTTGACCACGTAGCATATCTTTAATTCTTGGGATGTAAAATAATCATTGGGGCTCAGGTCAGGGCTATACGGAGGATGGTCCATCAACTCCACGTTTTCCAGATTTAAAAACGCGCTTGTTTTGCGTGCGGTATGTGAGCTCGCATTATCGTGGTGAAGGATTATACGACGATTCGGATTAATTTTACGAAGTTCTTTTATGACTTCCGGCAAACTGTTGTGTACCAATCAGCAGTAACCGTCCTTCGTTCTTGTAAAGGAATCGTAGCCACATGACCAGTTTTCGATACAAACGAAGCGACCATTTTTTTCGACACGCTGCGTGAGCGAATAACTTTTGTTGGCTTGACCTCACCCTCGAAGATCCAAACTGCCGATTGTTGTTTTCTTTCGGGCTAATATGAATAAATCCACGATTTATCCCTAGAGACGATATTGTAAACTGCATTTGAGCTCCCTCTATTAAACCGTTGCAGAGCAGTCCGACACCAATTAACACGAGCCGACTGTTGTTCCTCGGTCAAACGGTAGGGCACCCAGCGTGAAATTAACTTCTTGACACCCAGTTCATCATGTAAAATGGTCTGAATAGCTGTCATACCAATGCTGAGAGAAACCCGAATCTGCTCGTATGGCACATGTCTATCTTCTTTTATTAATTGGCGTACAGCATCGATGTTATCTTGTGTTACCGCTGTTTTTGGCCGACCAGTAGAAGAGACTGTGGTAATAGAGGAACGTCCACGACGAAACTCAGAACACTAACGATATATAGTCGTTTTACTAGGTGCTTCAAGTTCAGAAATAGAAACAAGCTCGGCGAGACATTGTTCTTGAGATTAACCTCGACGAAAGTTATGAAAAATTATTGCACGAAAATGTTCCCGCGTAAGCTCCATTTTTCTCACCGACTTGTCAAATTCGAATGGTCAATACTCTTTTCTTTTTTACTTTATTTAAAATTCATAAATGGAATTGTGTTCGAAATAATACTAAATTTCAAACACCAAAAAGGTTTTACTCTAATTTATTCCTAAGTATTCTATTCCCGATCTTTTCGGTGTGGCCCTCGTATCGACGACAACATCATATGATATTGTCGTCCAGTGGTACCCTTTTCAGAAAACCTCAAACCAGATAAAGCTAGGCTAGCCGCCCTTCAAACGATCAAATTAATGATTTCACACAGCAGGATTAAATTGACAATTCTGAATGGCGAGATTAATAATATTTACCTGTCATTGTCATTTAACGCTGGATGCAGGCGGCTTCCGATCGGTCGTTTTGGAAATCTTTGGGGGGAAGGGGGCGCCATGCCCACTAGTAGACTTCCTGCTGATATGATGTCAATTTCTGCACGTCGTACAGCTAAATTGATGATGATGGTTACCCTATAATGTCTTATGTCCTATTCTCCGATTTTTCAGCCTTTACATACTTTACAACATGACAGAATTGTCAATGTAATTATGCTATTTTAACTTGACTAGAGTTGATGTAAAAATTAGCTAGTGCAATTTAGATGTATTATTATTATTTATTTAAGAGTGGTTTGTAAATGATTAATATATTTTAAACGGAACCATTCCAAAACGTGTCACTGTATGTATGACACACAAAAATACACTGTAGTTCCCTTAATTTTAACAAAAAAATATAATATTGGTGGATTTTCGAGTGGAAATACTTAAGTTGGTAAAACTAATTATTGTTTTTTTTGCATTGAATATTTTTTTATTAAAGTCATGAATTGCGTTTTACACGCATAACATCATATTCACAGCGCACAAACGTTTCAATAGAAAAAAAGGCGCTTTATCAAATAGCATATATTGAAAGTGAAAGTATAGCGCTTATTAAACTCAAAGCTACTCGTATACTGCAGAAATATACAGGCTGATGTTGATCACTTTTTTAAAAGCGTTACCGCTGAGGATGCAACCGGGAATGCGTTTGGATGATAATGATTACTTTTTAACTACCAACCAAATTTTTGGAGCAAATTGGTCACCCTAACGAAGGGGAGATTTGGATTATCAATATGAACAACTTTGCCTATGGGACCCAAATGAAGGAGTCTCGAAAAAAACCCGATTATCTCATACAGTATAACAGGGCAATTTATATAGTAATGACGATTGTTTTTCTTTATATTCCAGCATTAGTGTCTTATGAAAAGTTTTTCAAATAGACATGCTAAGAGATACAGTACAGATAGTTAGTACAGATAAGTAAATCCTTTGACACGCCGTAATAGGCCCAACGTTGCGTCACGCGGAAGCAAGCGACGAGTTCGCGTCGTTGCAGTCACACCCCATGCGACAAAGAAGGGAGACACATCTACCTGTCTCTGTCGCACGCACGGGTAGTACACCCGATTGAAGCGACGCCAGCTCTAAAAGGGTCGAAGACCAATTGGGTAGATGACCGTGTCAAAAATAAATTATTTGGTACTGTTAAGAGAATAAAAACATCACAAAATAGTGTCACTTGTCATTGATCATATCCATTTTCAACATGATTTACGATTTTTAAATGCAGAAAAACTGATATTAAGAGCGCTATTTGACTCCAAAAATCTATGACGTCACGGTTTTGTATTTAAAACAAATCCCATAGGAAATGTTTGTTTTGACGTTTAGAAAAAAGTGTCTGATTTGACTTGTTGTCATCCAGCGGATTGCTGTAAGAAAAGACCAAGAATGACGAAATAACTTGTTCTGTTTTAATATTAAGACTAAGTGCGTGGTTTAGTCTTGTGTTTAAGGAATGTTTAATAATTTTAAGTAAACTTATTTTTATTTTACATGTATAGGATTAGAAGTTATCCAACATCTTTTGTTTATGGAATGGAGCTATTCGTCAAAAATAGGACATAACTGCACTTATGAGTAGTACTTGTATCAGATGTATAAAATATAGTATCAGATATATAATGTCTAACAAAATATACTGAAACTATTTTAAGGGTGAATTCAGTTGTATGATACTGAACAACTTTTTCCAAGGAACATATATCGAAATTAAAAAATATTTTTTGGCTTTCCATACAAACTCGGATCAGCTGATCAGTCAACTTGTAGGGACTGGGAAGAAACTGGGAGGCCAAAAATTATTTTTTACATTTCGATATGTGTTTCTTGGGGAAAGTTAGTATTATAGACTGAATTTCACCCTTGATATATTTTCAGTATATTTTCTTGGATCCTGTATAACCATAATATAGTATCAGATACATATATGAAACATTGGATCCCAATAACTACCTTAGAATATAAACTTGGGACAAAGGATTTTGTTAATGGTTGATCATAAACTGTTATCTAGATGTAAAGAAACATTTTTTTTGTTATATTTTATGTCTTTTGAAACTTGCATTTTTATTCTGTTTTAACATAAATAGACTAATCTGTTACACTGTCTTCTCAAAAGGTTATTTACGTATATGCACTATCGTTTCATTTAAAATAAATGTAATTATACCTAGGTATATTACGTAGGTTTATAATTGTAATGCCATGAGAATGATTTAGGCGGTGATCCCACTGCACTGCGCACCGTCGCGGAGCGCGGGGCGGCAGATTTTAACATTGTATGCAAGTATCTCAGTTTGTATAGAAAACACGCCTAGTCCAACACACTCAAAACGCGGCAGATTTCGCGCACCGCAGCGGGGCGCGTTGCCAGTAGGTGAATCGCCTTAGGGTGGCCAGTTTAGCAGGTCTAATATTCAGTTCCTAAATGTAGGTAACGCGAAGTATGGTCACCCGACACAGTATTCTACGACGTGAGTAAATACACGTGAAAAAACAATAAGGGTTGGATCTAATTTATCAGTACGGAACAGCACTTTCCTATGCTGCTATCCTTTTCTGTCGCTCAGAACAGTAGCTAGGGCTAGAGAGAGCAACGGAACGCTGCAGCACGGCCGGTGTTTAAGCGTTCTATCGCTCTAACAAATAACGCTTCTGAGCGACAGAAAAAGATAGCAGCATAGGAAAGTGCTGTTCCGTACTGATATATGAGATCCAACCCTTAGGCTTGTAACTACGTCAAGCAGACGCCCGCGAAGGGTTTAGTCCGTCTCGTGTCACAAACCCTACGTGTGATAGATACAGGCTGACTTTTTATCCACCTGCTAAATTTTTGGAGCAAGTTCAGTCCATGATACTGAACTACTGTCTATAAAAAAAGTTATTAAAAATCAATAGCGAATCTAAATCGATCTCTGTGTTTAAAAGACGAGTAAAAGATTATTATTTATCGGAATCATCATAGTTGTAGTTTATATATTATATATTAAGTATATTCATTTCTAAATAGACATATGTATTTATATAAGTATGTATGTAACATATGTCTATGTACGTTTATCTGTAGTTTCATAGTATGTTAATTTATTCTTCCTTTATTTAACGAACACGCCTGTATGCCTTTCATATATGAACATCTCCTCTCACGGGCCTACTGGAAGAGATCTCTTTTGAGTAAGTAGTGCCTTTGTACAACTTTTTGTTTATGTAACATCTGTATATATTGTCCGTGTACATAAATTGGTAAAGAAATAAATAAATAAATAAATAAAAGTTTTTCGTCCTCCCATACAAAATCCCTTTGGCTGAGCGCTGATTAGTATGAAGACGAAAATTTTTTATCGATTTTGAATAACATTTTTTATAATAAGTTTTTGGATAAAAAGTCAGCCTGTATAGCTGAAACCATCGCAGGTCACGTGTCTCTGTCGCACGGAGAGTTTGTGATAGAGACGGACTGAACCCGTTTTTTCAAAATGAATTAAATATTTAATTTAGCTGTGCGTGCTGTATTTACTCATGTCGAAAGTCTCAATATATGAGGTTACCAAATTATTAATTAAGTTATGGTATAGTCTAAAATAAATTATAATTTATCTTTGAATATACGAAATGCGGATGTGGTTTGTTTTTCGTCTCACATCTTGTTGTTATGAAATCAAGTACCTCTGAACTTTTGGTAAGTCTATGATTTCAATCAAGAACATAGACTAAGCAAAATGGTATTTATATGCATTTGTATCTATTATGCATTAGACTGAAAGATGTGAGCGGTTGCAATAGGAAACTATATCGTCTAACAAAATATACTGAATCTATTTTAAAGGGTGAATTCAGTCCATGCTGCTGAACAACTTTCCCCAAGGAACATCATTATATCGAAATATGAAAAAATTGACGCCGTGTCGTATAGGGAGGTCAGAAGGATGGCTCAAGAGAGGAAACTACTCCACCGACAAGAACGTAGTTCTTAAATTATAGATAGATGAAAAAAATTTTTTTTTTTTGCTTTCCATATATTAACTTGTATCTTCTTTAATTTAAGGCGAAGATATGGGCAAATGGCCTTGAAGTGTGAAATAAATTGTTAACTCGTAAATATGGAGATAATTTCCATATTACTCTTCGTCATGCACTAGATAGCCCTTTAAATTATTTTATGAACTGCCGTTAAAACTATTATTGGTGATCCGTCTAGCTTTAAAACTTGCCGTGGCCACTTTTGGCGGAGGCAAGTTTTAAAGCTAGACGGACTAATGTAAATACTTTCAACGGTGGTTTATAAAATAATTTAAAGGGCTATCTAGTGCATGACGAAGAGTAATATGGAAATTATCTCCATATTTACGAGTTAACAATTTATTTCAAATGAGGGCGCCACTTCAAGGTCATTTGCCTATATCTTCGCCTTAAGAGCTTGCTCTTGTCGGTAGAGTTAAGTGGAGATGCCTCCATTCGTCTCTTCTCTCTGCCATATTTTTAATGTCTCGGTAGGACCTTACTCCTAACCCTTCCTTAATTTGTTGGAAAAACTTCATCCTTGATCTTCCCCTTCCTCGTCTCCCTTTTATTTTTCCTTCTACTTTCTGAATAGATTGCCATGTCTTATTAGATGTCCAAACATCTTCCCTTATTATATTACATTAACTTGTATGGGGGGCCAAAAACTATTTTTCATATTTCGATATGTGCCTACTTGGGGAAAGTTGTTCGGTATCATGGACTGAATTCACCCTTAAAATAGTTTCAGTATATCTTGTTAGACTCTGTATAATAAAATGGGTATTTGTTTCTGTGAAAACTGTGTTTTATAAAATAAAAGATAAATACTGCCATTTGATAGTTTTATTAATATAAATATAGAATAGAATCATTTTAGCTTATAGCGTGGTTAAAAATTAGTTTGATATTGGCATCGTATTCTTTGTTGGTGGCTTCGAAAGGAGTCCCGACTATGGTTTCTAGGGCCATGTGCTGAATGTCGGGCGGTTGTAGAACTTGTTCGTTGTCGCACAGCTTGCGGAGATGGTGCCACGCGGCGCCGAAGTCGTAGTCTAGGATCACTTTGAAGAAGTTCACGGCTAATGTCTGCAAAAATATAACGTTTTATAGATGTAACATGATGTAGTCATTGGTTATATCCCATTTGTCCCCAGTCCCCTCCTCACTGGGCACAAATGGGACAATTTCTGGGGACAAATAGGTTAATTTTTGGTGTTGTGTGTTTCGATTGTCTGTACAGTACTGAGACGAATGCGTTAGCACCGGACATGTCAGACGTTCAAACACATTTTGAGCAGAAAAAAAATTGAGATTTTTTTGTGGATTCAAGTTCTCGCAATAGTGCGAGAGAGCGCTGGTTTTGGAATAAATTCTACTCGAATGTACACTCGTCTATCGCTATTTGTATTTTTGTTTATTATATCTATGTGCGAAAGAGATAGCAGAACACGTCGCGTGATGCCGTGTTTCTCTCGCACGTAGTTTGTCACAAAGACTGAACACATCGCGTGGTCCCTATTGACACAGAACTCGCCCTAATACATAAGCTATTCCAGTCGAGAGATGGACAGTGAAACTTACTTGTAAAGGCTTCGGCTGTTTATTACTCAAGTATGCATCAACACAGTCCATAGCTTCTTCAAGCCTGTGTTCCTCGAGCCGCAGGTCTGCGGCCAGGCTCGGCAGCGCGGCCAGCGCGGCGCGCTGCAGGCCGTACGCCGGGCTGCTTCTGTAGGCCGCGCCCGCGTCCCGCAGGAAGCTGGCGGAGGCCGACTTGTGCAGGAATTTGTAGATGTGAGGGAGCACCTCCCTGGGGACAAACGGGACAATTTTTAGTTTTGTTTCGATTGTCACCACCGCGTCGACCCCACTGGAGACGAATGGGTATTACTATTATTTCACAGACAGACATCCATTAAAATTCCTTTCAACTTTTGTTTTTTGATTCCCATTTGACCCGTGGTGGCACGCGGTGGTGGCAATACTGAAAACACAAACACACAAAACTGAAACCAGTCCCATTTTTCCCCAGTCGACTAATGGGATATACCCGTCGATAACTTCCAAAATGAAAATATGACTAGCTCAATACGGGAAAAAATGCGAAGCAAACAGGTTATCGCGCTGGCTATGCTTCCTTCCTAAAACAAGCCAACTTACTTGACAGCTCTGCTGAGAATGAAGTCTTTCGCCAAGGCCGCCATCGTGAGCAGCAATTCTAGCGCCCGTTTCAGAACTACCGGCTCCGCGTTGTCTACTACGGCGACCAATGGAGCCCACGATAAATGTACCTGCAAAACACGTGATGTCTTATTATAAAACTTAAGACTAATTTTAGGAAGTTTAAATTGAATTGACATTTAAATAAAATTGACAGTGGCAAAATAGAACGTTCACATATTGCGGGAGGTTCTTGTTTTGGGCGAACAATGGTTTAAACCAAGTATTAACATCAGTTCGCGTTTTATAATAAGGCGGGTGAGGTTCTAAGAAATATTATATGAAGAATGGTCAATTCATTCTCTCAAATTCATTTTTGCAGCGCTTTTGCGTTTTGGATAACTCGGGTGTAATTAGGTGACGAAAAACATACACTCATCATCATCATCCGAGCGTATTCCCGGTTGCATCGTCAGCAGTAACGCTTCAGAGCCCGGGGTCCGCTATCTAACCTAGGTGATTCGACGAGGTTACTGGTTTTTACACAGAGCGACTGCTGTCTGACCTACGCAACCCAAAGGGCCAAAACCAATCCTAGGATAGGTTTAAACTGGTACATTCTAAGTTTTATTTTCCCCAGACTAGTTGTCGAGTAGGCCAGGTCGCCGTTTCAAGTCAATTCAAGTCTACCATTTCTTATTTAGGAGTAAAATTGCCTACCAAAGGTAGTAATTCGTCTTCGTGCGCCCCCAGCACCGGCATGGCCCTGGTCAGCACCTGCATGGCGCGCACGGCCTCGTCCCGGCGGCGGGAGCCCACGAAGTGTGCGCAGCGCTTTATTATTGTGACGGTCACTTTGACGTGCTGCGGCAGCTGGGGTTTCTCTTCTGAAATGTTCAAAACAGTATAAACTACTGGTTCTGTAATGGTCCGAGAGCTGGCACGAACTTTTGGGTAGGTATTTGAGGCAAGTTGAAAACTTGTCACATACCTCTCCTATTATACCCCAACACGGAACTGCAGACCTGACTGGTGAGTAGCGGGGCTAAAGCAACCTACAATTTTTGAAGTGAAAACTTCTTTAGCGGCGTTGTGCACTTTTTCTGTAATGGGTAAAAAATGTTAAACTCGCGTCAGGACACGTGTCCTGATCGAAAATTCGTAAGACGGATGGAGAGTAGACGGCCGGCGCCAGCGTAGGAGAGGAAGTATCCCCCTCTCTTTCTACGGCGCGGCGAAAATGTATGTCTGCGCCTGCTGTTTCGTTTAGCTGAGAGATGAAACTTTTTAATGTAATATAAATTGTCATGTTTGTGCACGATAGCGCAATAAATAAATATTGTATTCTACCACATAAATGATAGTACTTTTATACTGAAAATTAAAGCAATTCGTGCAAAATTATTCCCTAACCATTCCAAAATATCAAAAATGCACAATGTTAATATTCAAGTTTTCACTTCTGCCGGCACTCCCAGAGTGCAACCCGTGGTCATTTCGTTCTTTTTTTTTTCAAAATAGGTATTTGAGGCAATATGCATTTTTTATATGTTGTAGTTTAATGTATAAAGAATTAAAAAAAAACAATAAGCCAGTCGATTTAGTCGGGGCTTTGATATTGCGAGGAACGTGCAAAAGTATTTTTAAAAAAAATATAAAATTATTTGAGGCAACTTGCAATTTTAATAGGGTATTACTTATAACTAAAAAATAAGATTCTCAGAAAGACAGGTCATTTTGATAGGACTTTCTAACTGCCAGGTCAATCTAAATAAATCAAAATCACCAGCCAGTTCTGCAGTTCCGTGTTGGGGTATAATAGGAGAGGTATGTGACAAGTTTTCAACTTGCCTCAAATACCTACTCAAAAATTCGCGCCAGCTCTCGATCTATAAGGACAGTAGAGCTTGCGAGCTCTTATAACCATGCAATAACCGACACCTACCCCTTTCTCTGGCTAAGCAAAGCCATTTCAGTGAAATCCGTCTATATATTAAATGCCTAGCAAACTTTCCCTCTTTTCCCCCTCCACTCCCCCTTTTAGATTATTTTTTGCAACATGTTTGGAAAGAAGTCCTTAGTGAGCCTCTCAAATTTAACAATGATAGGTAACTGTACCAATAAAATATACAGGATGATTTTGACCCTCTGAGCTATATTCAAGGAAAGTACTCTATGCGCTTAATTAAATATAAATGTTCTCTTACAATTACCTTGTTTCATAATAAAAACCAAAGATAAAAGCCTTCAAAGTTGTACGGCAAATTCCCAATCGCAGTGATACCGACCGCCATATGACCGCTCGCCCCGCGCGCCGCCGCCACGCCGGTCGGAAACGTGCGGCCGCAAGGTCATTGACACTAATAATAAAACGTTAGCCATGTATTGCAAATGTGGGAATTTTTACTAATGAAAAATAGTAAAAAAAGTATTCTTTTTCTGGCTATTTTGTGTTCTAGTAGTGATTCTGATTCCAAGATTTTAATATGGCTCAGTGTTTCAAAATCAACCTGTATAAGGACAAATCACACAGATTCAGCTAGACCCAAAGCAAGTATAAAATTGTATTATGGGATATTAACTTAACGATACTATAATTTATAATAAATACTTAAATAGATAAACTCCCTAGACTCAGGACAGTTTGAAAAAGGCCATAAATTGGACTCAGAACCTATGGAGTGGCGGACTAGCTTGTTAACCATTATGCCACGTCTTCATGTATCCAATAGTAATATTATGAAAATTTATAAAACTTGCCTGTAACTCTATCATCATAATCTAAAACCTCTTCTTCTCTCTTCGCCACATCCTCCCTATACATCTCTTCCAAACTCTTCCCGCTACTCCTCTCAAACTCCTCCGTACTCAACAGCCTCTCTGATTCTTCAGTATTTTTCATATGCTCCGTGAGATCTCTCAGCAAATCGATTTCAGTGTCTTTGGAGTTGGTTTTGGTAGTGTCCGCTAGAGGGAACCACCGGCGGATGCAGTCTATGAACGTGAGGAACACTTGTAAGTAGGAGTGGAGATTCTTCTCGTAGTATTTATCACAGCTTTGGACTAGAACCTGTGAAGAACAATGGCGTATTAAGAATATGGAGTATAACAAGCCGTGTGGCTTTCGGCCTAGAATAGGGCCACTCCATCTCTTCCTGTGGATGTCGTAAGACGTACTACAAATGCTTTCCCATGGAGGGGTAACGTCGGGCGACGGTCGGTTGTAAAACTTTTCGCACAAATGTTTTCCCAAAGAGGCTGACGTCAGGCAGGGGGCCGGTCGTAAAACTATAGTGAACTGTTATATTTGAATAAAAACACTTATTTATCTCACTACTTAATTTATTTGGGAACACGCACATAGCCCGGTAGCCATTACAAACACAGAGAGAGAGAGCAATACTATTATATGTGCGAGAGAGATGTGTTACATTGCGATAGTGATGTGACTCCGATATCTCACACTCTCCCACACATATAAAAAAATATAGTTTTATAATTTTTTTAGCATACAAATTATATAACTAAACTTAAACTCTATTACCTATTCATTTAAGGACTCTGAACAAGGAATCACATAGTATTGCTCTCTCGCACAAAGTATTGCTCTCTCTCTCTGTGTGTTTGTAATGGCTACCGGGCTATGTGCGTGTCTCCAAATAAATTAAGTAGTGAGATAAATAAGTGGTTTTTTTTTTATTCAAATATAACAAACTGTTTCGGCTATTTATTTGATTCTTATTTGGAGAAGAAAAAGCGGGATAGCGCACTCCGCCTCCGAAGCTGCACAGCTGATGATGCAACCGGGAGCGCCCTAAGATGAAGAAGAAAAGTGATATTCTTTACTTTCAAGCCAAAGATGAAGATGTCGACAGTAACATGGCGTCATCTAATATTTTTGAAGTGAAAACTTCTTTAGGCGCCTTGGTCATTTTTTAAATTGGGAAAAACATTGAACTCGCGACACCGTTACCGTAACCGACACCACCTTGTTCAAGTTTTCACTTCTGTCGGCAATCTCGGAGTGCCACTGTTTATTTTAAATCGTGTCAAGGGCAAGTACCAAACATTTTCTTGAAAATTTTGAGTCTCAAAATCACGAGAAAAACTTACGTCTTCTACAATCCCATAAAGACAGTCAAGTATGCTTGCATCGCTGTACTCCATTACCACAGATAATATTTGCAATGCTGACTCGCTGTTCCACGCCTGAAATGAAAGGTATCTATTTATCATTGTTTGCGGTGTGTACAATTCAGCAGGTTCCCTTGGTTCGAATAGTGGCATTATTCATTTACATAGAGGTTGCTAGTTTCATAACACTTCTTCAAAATGCTTCTCTTTTTTAAACAAGTAATTATTTAAAAATAATTAATATTTATCAAAAAACCCGACTGCCTGATACATTTTATGTTGTTTTTAGTATATCATACCAAATTACATTTAAACATATAGGTTATGTATATGTATAATCCTTTTAAAAAAATCCTTTCATTTGATACCCCTCGATAGGTTTTGTATAAAGGCAAAATCCGCCATTTTGTTTATTTTTAATTTTTTATATACCTAGTGTCACTCACAATGAAGACGAATCTAACGACATCCCCCTCAAGCTCAAATCCATCAAGACGTTTACGCTGCAGAGCGTGCCAAAGAAATATAAGTACATATATGCACTCGAAAAATATAACCTTCTGGCGCAGTCGGGTAAAAATATGAACACATGTATCCCGTTACATTTAGTTTTGATAGAGCCACGCTACCGGCAAAACTTAGTATTGCTAGTAGCATGAATGGGCCGGCTCGAAGTACTACGGGGAAGTACCACACTCTCACAGAAAATCGACGTCTGAGTAGTAGCTTCACCGCTTTATGCTTCGTTCGGTGA
The DNA here is from genome assembly GCA_963576875.1 of Acrobasis repandana. Taxonomy (NCBI): domain Eukaryota; kingdom Metazoa; phylum Arthropoda; class Insecta; order Lepidoptera; family Pyralidae; genus Acrobasis; species Acrobasis repandana. Next base: position 18,888,686 of record OY756225.1, read on the forward strand.
GTGAGAGAGCCCAACCCCCTCTCCCCCCTCTGGGGAGGTCCCTGAAAGGCCGGTAACGCTCTTTTTACACCCCTGGTGTTGCAGTTGTCCATGGGCAGCGGTGATCACTTACCATCAGGTGACCCGCTTGTTCGTTTGCCGTCTACGAACAATAATTCTCTTGAAATCTAACGCTCCTACATACACCGCTTCGATTCTGATACCATTTACGCAAACAAACTAACAGTAATTACAACTAAATACTCAAACACACACATAGACAAAGTTGCACGCGATTGGTCGCGACAAAGTCACGCACGCGTATCTTCGCGTCGGTTGAGCAGCCGGCTGCCCCGAGCCGGCTACTCGACCGACGCAACGAGCGGTGAGGTGTCAACAGATGTCAAGTATGGGTTATTCAAATGTTTATTTACTTACATATGAAAGGCAAGTCCTGTATTTTTCATGTCTGTATAGCTTTCATACTACTTCACGGCACATGACGGCATTTTTAATTAATCGATTATCGCAAAAACACAGCAATATTCTCAAAGGAAACTTTTTACGACGCAACTGCACGACTCGAGTGTCACGGCGAACTGTCGCGCCGCGTGGTTCATATTTTAAGCCACGCCCGCCGCGGTACATATCGCGTGAAATGATTTTTCGGGATTAGTTAGGCTTCTAGAGAGTTATATTTCGATGTTTGCCGTCCTATAACATAAAAAAAAACTGGGATTTTTTTACCTTCTTCAGCCTGAGAGTGACTTGGCTGGTGAAGTAGTCTGCGTTGCACCGTATGAGGTCGGCCACGCTGGCGTGCGCGCACGCCAGAGCTACGTCATTGATCGCTTTCAGTCCGGCGAGGTGAAGCATCTCATACTTACTGCCTGCAAAAGGCAATCGAGAAACAAATAAGAGACCCCCCACACTAGCGTCTTTCAAGCGTCATCGTCGTGTCAGCGTTTGCGCAGCGTCGACGCGAAGTCGATTCTGCGGCGACGCGACGCGAGCGCTGGCCGGCTGCCGAACGCCGGGCTTACGCCGCACTGGCGTTACGTCACCGCGGCGCCAGCGTAAAACGTTTTATGCGGACAAGTACAATTAGCAAGACAATCCACTCGCCTAGAGATGGGCGATTGATAAACACCCAATCTACCCATTTGGGTATTTACCCGGTAGATTGGGTAAATACCCGTATCTACCCATGTTGGGAATTGTACTTGTTCGCAAAAAACGTTGCACTGGCGCTGCGGCGACGCGACACAGCGCTGCGTAAGCTTGGCGTTCGGCAGCCGGCCAGCGCTCGCGTCGCGTCGACGCTGCGCAAACGCTGACACGATGATGACGCTCGAAAGACGCTAGTGTGGGGGGTCTCTAAGGTAGTATCCTAGTTCAAAAATAAACTAGTTGTTCTGTGAGAACAGTAGACCTCGCGAGCTCTTATGACCATGCAATAACCTACACTTCCCTTCATTTAATTTCAGTGAAATCCGTCCATATATAAAGCTACAGCAAACTTGTCTCCTTTTCCCCCTACACTCCCCTTTTTTGTTATTTTTTTGCAAAATCTGGTGTAGAATGAAGTGCTCAAATTTTATTGAAATCTGTCAATAAATAATAATAGTGTGTTGTGTGTGTCGCGAGGACAGACAGACGAACAGAAGCATGCTTGGCCAATCTCGAAACTGAGAAGCTTCGCTCGCACGGTCAGTTATTTCCGAAGCGTTGTCGGATGTTTGCTATTTTTAATTTAGATAAACGACCTACCACAAGCCCTACTACTTTTGCGGATGATATTTCATTACTAACCCCTTACACAAATCATAAAAATTTAGACCAATTACTAACACAAGCTATTGACTCTGTTGTATCGTGGCTATCCGAACATAATCTCGAGGTAAACTTTACAAAAACTAAATTAATACAATTTAGACCACACCAGAAAAAGGCCCTTGACTTAACTACGGTGAAATCAAACTCGAAAGTGTCAACACATTCTAACTACTCGGACTAGTTCTAGATATGCATACAAACTGGAAAGCCCACGTTGATAAGATAGCTATAAAATTGTCCAAATTTACCTACGCACTTAGAGAATTGAAAAAAACCACTAACGAAAAAACGACAATAGCGGCATATTATGCGTATGCCTTTTCATGGTTAACCTATGTCATCATCCTCTGGGGAAACAGTACTGATGTAAAAGACAACTCACCCTACAAAAGAAATGTATACGAATAATTGTTAATATTAAAGGGACAGAGAGCTGCAAGCCTTATTTTAAGGATTAAGAAATATTAACTATACCGTCGATTTATATTTTGGAGGCCTGTAAGTTCCGTGTCCGTAAATATCCCCAATTCTATACAAAGAAGGAAGACTTGCCGCGACGATATCCCACTCGGAAGAAAAATACATTAGTGACAGACACCCACTTCCAAGCTAGAACTCTTTAAATCTGGCCCACTAGCTATGACGACAAAAATTTACAATGCCCGACCCGACAGCCTAAGAAATGAGAAAAAAAATTCACTTTTTATAAAAAAAAAAAATATTTTAACATTTAAAACGTATTATAAATTGGACGAGTTCTTTAACGATAAAAAATTTAATTGAAATTGACATTATAAATATAAATATTTTTTTAAAATAAACATAACATATAACAAAAAACCAAATAAACAATTAAACACTGACATTACTTTTTTTTACTTACATTAATTTACTTTTAATAACAATCTTGCTGACAATAAATTTTAAAAAAGTACCTATTTTGTTAACACGGTTTATATTCATAAATTAACTGCATGTCATAAAACTCGCTTGCCGTTCCAAATTTTGTTTTGCGATTCCCGACAGGGTTCATAGTGTGCTATTTTAAGACAGTGGCTTTAAGTAGTTAGAACTGATGTACCTACATTATGAAATGCAATAAATTAATTGAATTGAATTTATTATTTACTGATATGAGAATAAAACGTCACAAAATAATGTCACTTTTCATTGATTCTATACATTTTCAACTTCGAGTTTAGAGTTAATAATGCAGTAAACATAACTTTTGACTCCAAGAAACTATGACGTCAGGGTTAGGTATTTGATAAAAATCCTATAGATTATTTTTTGTTTTTACGTTAAGAATCATCTCATCAAATCAGATTTCACTTGTTGGAATCTAGCGGGTTGGACCTTGATTGATTGTATAATTGTGGTTCCACGGAAGCAGTGAACCAATGTTGCGGTCTACTTTATGATATCACTTTTAGTAATAAAATGTATTTTTATTTTTTATTATGTACATAATGTTAAAGATTGTATTAAGTTATATTTCTCCCAGTCTCCTAGCCGCGATGCCAACGCCCTCTCTCTTGTAACTCAGTATACACTACTTACCAACTCTTTCCAACAGCAAGCATAAAGTCTTCAATAAATAAGGTTGATATAATTCGCCAAGTCTTTTAGCCGCGATGCCCACGCACTCTGTGAGCAGACAACTGAGCGCCATATTTGTTTGAGCCTCTTTTAGAGTGGCGCAAGTGTTGGGGTCGCGTTGTGGAGGCTGGCGAGGCGTTTGGTAGCCTATGTCGGTGTATCGAGTTTCTGTTGCTCCTTCGTATAAATCTGTTCAACAAGTTAAATGATGAAACATAAATCTATGAGAAATATGGACAATTAACATGATAAAACATAAATCTGTTAAAGTCGTAAAAATGTAATAGGCCCATTTTGACATTTGTCATCGCGACGTAACTAGTGATGTAACCATACGACTCGGTACTCGATAGTCACAATAAATCGATTCAAGTATATATGAGTATTAGATCGATTTGATTATATATTGTAAATTGTGTGCATTGGATTAAAGTTCTGATTAGAAAATTTTACTTAAACTCTTATATTGTAGGTATTTTGAAATGATACAATGGCATGAAAGGTCCATTTGTCTTTAACATTTTTAGTTACAATAACATTCGATTAATCACAAAATAAAATCAGCCAAGTGCAAGTTAAACTCGCGTGGAGAGGGTTCCGTACAATTGATTGAATTCTTATAGGTTTTCCTGTAATCTACAAGCAATGAACTATATTTTGTATTTTTTTCAAAATTTTTGGCTCAGTAGTTTCGGAGATGGGGGGGGGGGGGGGAGAATGGTCAGTTTTCGTCTTTTTTCATGAATAAAATCAAAACTATTTATTTTACAATTATAACAAAAATATATTTGAGATCCTCATAACGAGCCCTTTTGATATATGATGACACAGTAAGGTTTGCAAAACTTTTTTTTCAATTTCATAATTTACACATATGTGTTTGGGTCATAGGATTACACAATCCTACCAAATTTCACCTGATTCGGTCTAGTAGATTCGGAGCAAATTGGCTGTGACAGACAGACAGACGCACGAGTGATCCTATAAGGGTTTTGTTTATTTAATTTTTTGTACGGGACCCTAAAAATCAAGAAAAAGCTAGTGATTGAATCTTCAGTCTGAATGAAGATTCAATCACTTTAGCTTTTTTTTTAGCTTCTCATCATCCAAAGAAAATTATTGAATAGATCATTCAATCATTTTCTTCGGATGATGAGCCAAAATTGTAAAGATCACTACAACACTCGAATAAAAAAAAAAAGACTAAGAACGTAACTGTGTTTGAGACGTATCGTAATAATTAGAAATTGCATGCTACTTACTATAAAGTAAGTGTGAAAATAATACTCGCAATATATTCTATCATATTATTTAACGCGCCAAAGAAATGTATGTTTTTTTTAAAAACACTATATGTAAATAATTATTATAATATTGTTTCTTTCAGTTTTGTTTCAAGTTACATTCTAGGGTCTGTCTCAAATGTCAAAACGGGCCTTTTATTTTTTGACGACTTTAAACATATGGACAAGTTTAATGATGAAATGTAAATCTGTTAAACAAATGGACAACTACGAATAATGATGGACAAGTTAAATGTTGAAACATAAATCTGTTAAACCAAAAACACGTTTTAAAACTAGACAGATTAATGTAACACTTTCATCGGTTATTCATAAAATAATTTTAAGAGCTATCTTATATCTGACAGTTAACACCATATTTTTTGACAAAAAAAACAATAGATAAACACACCCACAACCCAGGACAATTTGATAAAGCCCATTTTCCAAATTGCACTGGCTGGCTGAGGATCGAATCCAGAACCTCCAGAGTGGCGGACTAGCGTGTTAACCATTACGCCACGGAGGTCATCAGAGAGCCTAAAGTAAAGCTGCATCAATGCTTTAAATAACAAGTGATAATTCCTACCAGGAATAGAGTAAGAACTAATATTAGTAGGATTCTTACCAGGAACGGATTCTTTGTGCCAAGCGCGCGGGTTGTACACCGACACGTCGAGCGTGTCCTGTGCAGTGAGCGGCGCGTCCCCCGCCGCCAGCTCTAGCGGCAGGTACCACACGTCCGACACTATGTAGGTGTCGAGCACGCGGCGGGACAGACTTTCAGCAGAGTTTTCATCTGAAATAATACGACTTTGAATGATGTGCACTTGTGTAGTACAATTGAGTGCTGGCACCTTTACTGTACGCGCGGCCGTTACCACCCGCTCGCCGGCCGCCGCCCAACAGTCACCCAGTAACGGGCAGTGACATTAAAACGGGCGATTTTTGGTATACATGAATCGGCTGATCTGGCGGATAACTTGCGTGTGGCGAATACACACGCATTGACGTGTGCACGGATGCATAGTTTCGTTTATCGTGTAGTGTAGGCATAAATGATACTCCGTTTCTATGAAATGAAGTGCCATACCTGTAGGGTTACTCCAAAAGCGGTACGCAAGACGTACGCAACAGCGTATCCGCGTTTCAGCGTCAAGCAACATTGAGCGTTAATGTATAATGATGAAATCTAATTTTGGTTTGATATAGAAATAGGAGTGTCAAGCAATATTGAGCGTTAATACATTAGTCTAATTTGGTTTGACATAGAAAGAAATATGAGTGTCAGGCAACATTAAGCGGTAATAATACTTAAATGATAAAGTCTAATTTGCTTTGACATAGAAAGAGGACGTCACTGTCGGACGTCTATCGTCTTATTTTATGGAGTAACCCCCCTGTGCCTGTAGAGTGCACTTACCGCTGAGCATCCAGTTCATGACGCACGCCAGCTCGCAGCTCCTCTGCCCCAGGAACAGCTCCAGCAGCCGGTCCAGCACCAGGTCCGCGCACTCCGCGCGCGACAGCGCCGCGCAAATGTGTTGCAGCGTGCGCTGGCACGGGCCCGTGTCGGCGTGCCGCAGGCGGCACCACGGGGAGCCCGCGGGGGGCGGGGCCGACACGTCTGCAACCACAATTATAATAGTACATTACGATATAAGTGCGTTATGGTGGTTACAACACACGAGGCGGAATTTCAGCCCGAGCCGAAGGCGAGGGCGTAATAGAGCTGAGTGTCTTTAACCAATATACGCATATCGTACAACGTTTTTCAACACACTTGCGAGAAAAAATACGTAATTAACTGATTTTTTATATGTTAAATAAACTCAACCGTAAAACCTGTGATGCACACAGTTGCTTTCCTGACATGTCTACAACCACCATATAGAGATAATCATTTCGATGGGTACCAAAACTACGACACAAAATGAACGGTTAAAAAACTATAACCAACAGAAAATCTCTTAAGCTTCGATCATATATTTCTGGAAATGCACTGTTGCCGCCTAAAATGGAATCGACAAAACAAGGCATAAAATAGTAATATGCCTTGTTTCGCTTTTCTTCGCTCAGTGGCCGCGCGCGTTACATCAACGAAGCCAAAGTGCGTCGTGAAAAATTTAAAAAATTACACACTAAGTGCATAAAAAGGATGAAGTACTTTCCACCACACTTTCAGAATATCTTCTTATTGGCGCATTTTTCTTTTTTTTTATATACAAATAATACTAGCTCAGCAGCCATTTACGGCTAACAATGTATATATTTTTAAAATATGCTTAATAAGATCTTTTATTTGGTACCCCACTCGATATCGAAACATTTTTTTTAAAATAGATAAGGACAAATCACACAGACTGAGATAGCCCCAAACTAAGTGTAAACTTGTGCCGTGTGGATCTCGGCAGAGTAGAATAGGACCACTCCAAGTCTTCACGTGAATGTCGTAGACGGCGACTTGGGAAACATAAGCTGAACAAAGCTTATAAACATCAGTGAGACCTCTCCAACCCATCTAGCCAGCGTCACAGGCCGGAATCTCCTAAGGTACGCGCAATATGCGTCACCCAGGCGTCACCGTTCCCCGTCCCCGCACCTCTCCCCCGTTTTCGCCTCGATGACTCACGTTGGCCGTCAAGAACCGGGGGAGAGGTGCGGGTGCGGGGAACGGGGACGCATATTGCGCGTACCTTAGGAGATTCCGTTCTGCTTACTCTTACTGTATTCTGTGCCAGCGTGGAGAGTGTAGGCCAAATCCTCTGACTGCTCTGGCTAATATATGGCTCTGGTAGTACAGAGAGGGTCGTGCTCCTCTAGTGGAGACTAAATAAACGGGCAAGTGCGAGTCGGACTCGTACATGAAGGGTTCCGTACCTCCGTACAATGTTTTTAAACGCTGAAGAAACTCGTTTCGTTTATGACGACCCCCTTTAATTTTTTTATTTTTAGTATTTGTTGTTATAGCATAGTAATATATCATCTGTAAAAAAATTAAGTATCTATTTAATGCACTTATTAAGATCTAGTCAAAAACGCTGAAAAGTCATGTTTTTTGTATGACGACCCCCTTTAATTTTTAACTTTTTTTTATTTTTAGTATTTGTTGTTATAGCGGCCACAGTAAATAATACATAATCGGTGAAAAATTCAAGTGTCTAGCTATTACGGTTCAAGAGATAGAGCCCTGTAACAGACGGACAGACGGATAGACAGACGGACAGACAGCGGAGTCTCAGTAATAGGGTCCCGTTTGCACCCTTTGATGATGATACTGAAGTGTAAACTTGCATTTTGGGATCTTACCTCTGACAGAGTGCTGCGTCATCAATGTCAAATCCGTCTGCACACTAGCAGTCTCCAGTAACGCATTGCACAAGCATTCCATGTTGCTATGGACACTCAGGGCCGTGGTCAGCCGTTGCGGTCTGGAGCCGTCGCACATCACCTGTATGTACCCGTGCAGGAGATTCAGGGCGGATAATTTTCTGTTTGAATCTGGAAACAAGAAATTTAGTTTCAGTATTTATGTCACAAGACTATGTAGTATTTATTGTGACAGAGTTAGTCATCAGGTCTTTTTAGTCTCCACTGCAGGAGCACGACCCTCTCTGTACTGCCAGAGCCAAATATTAGACAGAGCAGTCAGAGGATTTGGCCTACATTCTCCACGCTGGCCTTACGGATTGGAGAGGTCTTATTGATGTTTATAAACTTTGTTTAGCTTGTGTTTTCTAAGTCGCTTTCTAAGACATCTACGGGAAGACTTGGAGTGGTCCTATTCTACTCTGCCGGGAACCATACAGCTAGTTATATACTTATATATTCTAGAGCACTATAGTGTAAGGATATTAAAATAACAGTTAAAAAAACAAAAAAAAAATATTTCCATACAGCCGCAAACTTTTGTATCGAAATGCCACAATTTTTTTGTTTTTTGACTGTTATTTTAATATCATTAGGTATACTATAGTGATCTGGTATAGCCCGTGGTTAGATTTATTACGTATGCCAATTACACGTTGTACATGTCGCAGTTGAATGGTATAATCCGCTAATTCACTAAACCTCTAGCTGTTTGGCATTACAGCTCGGTTTTGTAAAACAGCGAACCCATAATACGCGGAATGGAATGAACGACTTGTATTCATCCATGCGGCTAGAGAAGTTGTTAAACAATTCTGTCTAAAGAAATTATATACAATTTAGAATGCCTACGAAGTGGCAATGTGGCGAGCGAGTGTGCCGCGGCAGCAGCCGGCGAGTGCTAAGAATGTTCTATCCATTTTACTAGGTTAGGGCAAACCTGTAGGTTAGGTGAGGTTTGAACTGCGACCAACACACGCAAGAGCCGAGCGAGCGGAGCGAGCATGCCGCGGTAGCGGCCGGCGAGTGCTAGAAAAGTTCTTTCCATTTTACTAGGTTAGGGCAAACCTATAGGTTAGGTTAGGTTTGAACTGCGACCAACACACGCACGAGCCGAGCGAGCGGAGCGAGCATGCCGCGGTAGCGGCCGACGAGTGCTAGAAAAGTTCTATCGATTTTACTAGGTTAGGGCAAACCTATAGCAATAAAAATCGTGGAATCGTTTTCTGAGAAATGAAATTCGATATCAAAAAAAAACTGTATTCCAATAGACACCCAGTTATATTTTATTATGGTAACCCTACACCAAATCCTTATCATGCATGTGTCGCAGTTGCATTGTTTAACGGTTTCGTCAAACAGCGGATTACCGCTACTGTTTCACAAAACCGCTAACCGTTTGGAAACGTGGTTAGCGGTTTAAATGAACGTAACACGTTGCGCAATATTAGACAATCCAACTGAACGATATTCAGCTGTTTAACAAAACCGAGCTGTAATGCCAAACAACTAGAGGTTTCGTGTATTAGTGGTTTATACCATGCAACTGCGACATTTACATATAGTGCTAGTGCGCTATGTGATTTGTATTACTTACCAATATTGTTCATAATCCTCGGCAGACCGTTCAGCATATTGATCAGGTTGTCACACAGCCCATCCATTGCCTTGTGTTTGTCCGGGGTGCCGAAGTAAGTGTTCACTGCGTTGGTGCAGTATTCTGCCACGGCGGGGTACTCGTCCTTGGCAAGACATATGAGGATGTCGAGTACTATGGGTACCGATTGGTGCATGGTTCTACAAGGTAATTAATTAACACTTTACGGGTTACCCAACCAGACACAAAAAAATAACAATGATTTAAGTGTGCCATAAAGGGGCCATTTAAATTTTACGTCACGCAGAATTTGACTTTTATATTCTATTTTTAATCGCTCTCCCCCCCCCCGGAACCGCGCGGGCGGTAATTAAACGGTAGGTAGTTAATTAGTGGTGATATTCTTGACTTATTTAATCATCATCAGCAGGTCTTTTCTTAGTTTTCACTGCAATAGCACAACCCTCTCAGAACTATTGGCTAATAAGCCATATACTTGGTTTGTATTTTCTAAGTCGCTTTCTACGAAAACCACGGGTGCTATCTAGGCCGGAAGCCACATGGCACAAAACCACTCCATTATCTCCGCCAAAAATCGTCACTGTGTGCGTTTATTTTCATACAACTATACCGATATAAGTCCGACTCTTGTGAAGGAGAAGAAGAGAGGAGAAGAAATACATACGTGTGGCACTCAGTGAGCACTCTCTGGCAGAAGACAGCCAATTCCTTCCTCACTCGGCAATGCTCATGGGTCTGAAGCGGAGCCAAACTTCGGGTTATGAGAGTCAATTTGTCCCCCGCCATCGCATACCACTCGGGGGACCGTTTTGGCACGTCTTTGGAAGTATCTGAAATTATTTTTAATGTAAGTTTTTGATTTAAACTATTACTCAGACGGTAAGCATTGGAGTATTGACAATGAAGCTGTAAGGCAAATCATGAAAAAATAACTATATATTTTGAACTCTTAGAAATTTGCAGACGTTCTAAAATAAACGGGCAAGTGCGAGTCGGACTCGTACATGAAGGGTTCCACAATGTTTCAAAACGCTGAAGAAACACGTTCCTTGTATGACGATCCCCTTTAATTTTTAACTTTATCTTATTTTTAGTATTTGTTGTTTTAGTGCTCATAGTAATAAATAATTGGTGAAAATTTCAAGTATCTAGTTAATGCCATTATAAAGATCAAGTTAAAAACGCTGAAAAAACACGTCTTTTTGTAAGACGGCCCCCTTCAATTTTTTACTTTTTTTTATTTACAGTATTTTTTGTTATAGCGGCCCCAGTAATACATAATCGGTGAAAATTTCAAGTGTCTAGCTATTACGGTTCAAGAGATAGAGCCCTGTGACAGACGGACAGACGGACAGACAGCGGAGTCTTAGTAATAGGGTCCCGTTTGCACCCTTTGGGTACGAAACCCTAAAAAGGAGAAGCAAGAAGTACCCATAACCGAAGGGCATGTATGAAGAGGTTGATGCGTGTAGATGAAGCAAAAGAGGATCGTAGCAAGTGGAGGTCCATAGTCTCTGCTACGTCTAGTATTATAGTATCTGTGGTCTCTGCCTACCCCTGTGGGAAACAGCGTGATAGTATGTATGTATTATTGGCAGGAAAAACTAACCAAAAAAGTTTTTTTTTCTTACAGTTTTGTGCATTATTCGTGATTCTGATCCTAAGATTTCAAAATAGCTAGGGCGTTCAAAATCAACCTGTATGGTAGTCATTAAATTAAGTACCTACTGTACATTAGGCATAATGACTAAAATTATATTTGGCCCATCGGCTAGATTATTAAAAACTATTGTACACATATTTTTTCTTTTCTCTGGGAAGCAATAAATAACGAAAATACAGCGCATTTAAATTTCGCTAGACGTCACGCCTTTGCATGATTTTTACACATCGGTGACGTCACAAGCCCCCACTCTGGAACTCATATACTCTGTATCTTTGTGAATTTTTACTTTTTGATAAACTGAAAAATATGGGGTACATTATTTTTGGTTAATCTAACTAACGGACTAATTAGAATAATACTTTTCTGACCCAGTCATCATCCCTTTTCTTGACATAAAAAGCAACTAGAACTACCCATCTAAACATAATTAAATCTCTAAAATAACTAATTACCCTTACTGCTTACTTCTGTATCAGTCAACATGGCCTTATCTTGCACCATTTTGGCTATGTCTTCGGCGGTTATGTCTGTTTTCTTTTTGAGGTGCTTGTCGTGCATCACCATGCATAGGATGCGATGGATCGCGTCTATGGAAGCCTGAAATATATTGCTATTGGCTTAAAAATTAAAGATGAAGTTATTTGAGCATGTTAAGGCCGTACCTAAATTTTCTGGGGTCCAGTGCTGCCCCCATTTAAAATAAATCATTTCAAAGAAAACGGAGACATCATTTAAAATTTTGCAACTATCAAGTTCTAGATAATCCTTCAAAGTGTTTTATGAACTAATGTTTACAGTTTAAAGTGAGAACGTTAAGCTTTACTACGCACATTTGCGAAAAACGGCCACCTTTGGCAAATGTGCGTAGTAAAGCTTAACGTTCTCATTATAAACTGTAAACAGCCTTGGCCGCGTGACGTCTCTGTTTGTGAGTAAACATTAAACAATCAAGTGGTGAAAAGGATGGCAGTAGTGGCCACAAATTCACATAGTAATGTTGACATCTATGGTTGACATTTTGAGGTTACCCCAGCCGTCAAAATGACAATTACAAAGGAATGACGTAACGCGCTGTGATCGGTGCTTCGTTCAAGGTGGCGAACAGATTAAAAATATTGCAATTAAAGCATTTTATTTCTTGATTTAAATATAAATCATTATTATTTCACAAAAATTTAATGCTCAGTTAATTTAATTAAAATTATTTCTAATTAGAATAAAGATTTTTTGGTGAGACCTGTCCGATCCCCTATTTAAAAGTTCCCTTACCCTAGACAGAATCAGAGTTTCCCATACAAACATAGTCTACGTTTTATTTTGAAACGACATGTCAGATTTCGGAAAAAAATTGTAACTTTAAAGAAATTGCATATTATATAATTGGTTTTCACAGTCAAAATATGAACTTGAAAGAGAATTCTTCTTCTTTAATTTAAGAGCTTGCTCTTGACGGTAGAGTTAAGTGGAGATGCCTCCTCTATTTTAACTCTTTTTTAGGGAATGTAGTAAGGTGGTTCCCTATTTGCCTTCCGTACCGCAGTGCTTGGGTTTGACAGAAACCCTTCCAGATCCCGCATCTTCGGCCTTCTGCCAATACTGTCACCACTGCTGCCTAGTGACAGAGGAATGCTTATTTACTGGCGGCATAGCGTCACCATGACACAGAGCCATCATTGAACCAATGTGGCATTTTTTAGGTAAGCCCGCTCTACCGAACTTCCCACCACATCCTGTTAACACGCTGATTGGTCGGGGACTGCTTATTTTGTATTCGCAGCTTACCATCATATTTGATCGCCGTTCCACTATCCGCCACCTGTGGACCAGTAGCCTACAGCTAAGTCAGCACAGGGGCAGGATACATATCCCATCTTTCAGTTGTATTACTTGACTCTAACAAAAAATTGCAAACTCACAAAAGACCTATTCAATGACATCCTACAGTCTACACCATGGGTTAGTCGAGAAAACATGTATTTAAATATTTACCACTTAGTCGGCGTGATTAATATATATATATATATGTATATATATACTTATGCCAAATTACAGCTGTCTTGTACTAATGGTCTCTAAGTAAAATCGTGGAGGCAGACGCACATGGCAAAACTATAAGGGTTCCTTGTTTACTACGGAACCCTAAAAATGATACAAGTCATTCGCGTTTGTCTATATATCTTACCACTACAACCGCATGTCCTGGGTTATTGGTACAGGTAGCGACGTCCTGTAACGCGGCCAGCACTCCCGGCAGGATGCTGGACAGCATTTCCACCACAGTTTTCTCCAGCGTGGCGTCAGTCAAGTGACATTGTTTGTTTGTCAGTTGTGCGTGAGTTGAGGTGTGAGCCGTGAGACAGTCTATAGCCGATAACCTAAAAATAATGATGATTTTATAACATACATTCATACATACTACCACGTCTTTATCCCTAAAGGGGCAGACAGAGAAAAAAGTGCTGTTACAGAGAATGATTTATGTCCTGCTAAATGGATGTTAGGACAAATAGTTGAAAAACATCCTGGTATTGTATTGACAATGTTACTCGGGAAGTTACTTATATTACCCATACCCATAGCACATTAAGAATAAGTGAATTCCATTTAGTTTGGGTAATTGGTTTTAGAACGGGATAAACGAATTTTAATTAAATTATTTATTTTGAAGTTCTAGATTTAAGTAAGCTAATTTTAGTTTAGTTTGTTGCTAATTAATTAAACCTCTTAATTAATTAACCTCTCGTTATATGTTTAAATTTGTTTAAACCATTGATACAGATAGTGTGCCAACTTCAGAATTTTCAGATGTCTTAGCACAAGGCTCCAATATTATAACATGTCATTTTGTTTACGATTCACTTAATTAATACCAACGAGATCTATGTACTTTAATACAGTCCACTTATAAGGTGCAAAAAGAAATCTAAATAGTGAGGGGTTACTAGCCGCATCGCCTTTAAACATGATTTGCATTTTCCCCTATACCCTCGATCAGCTTTTACGATCTGCTCAATAATCACTATTAAGTTTACTGTGAGTTTGCTAGTGTGTGAAATGGAGAAACTCTGCCAAAAATCGTCATTGTTCCTTCTTAAATTTCCATACAACAACACCGTCAAGAGCCTGGGTAGCCTGGCTCTTAATTGTAGATATAAAAAATTCCTTAGGGTCAGTTTAGACAGAGAGGAAAAATGCTCGCGGAATTTACTACTTCCATTTAAATTACAACTGTATTAGCATTGCTTAAAGTATAAAATTGTATGAATATCGGCGGAGACTTCAAGCGTCGTCTAGCGCATGGTCACGACTCGGTCGCGCGCGTCCTCGCGCCCGCTCGGGAGGTCTCGAGCACGCCCGAAACCGCGCTAGCAAGTTCTGACGTGCTCGCGGATCGCCGCCGTGTATTGACGGGGATATTCGTATGTACTCGCTACCCCGGTGAATTTCCGCGCGTCGGCTCGCGTTGGCGCGCGCGTCCTCGCGCAGTCTCGAGCATTATTTCGATGACCGGCGCATGTTTTCTGTCGGTGTGAATTGCGGCTAGAGGAAGCTCGAGCCCGCGCGAGCATTTTTCCTCTCTGTCTGAACTGACCCTTATTGTACTATAAACAGATGGTAACAATTCTTAAAGGTCAATTATAGCGTTTCAATTATTGCATTCAGTGAATTGAAATTTGCAAAAAAAATGTAATCGGTTAAATGGGCTTTAAATTGGAAGATTTCTCATTATATGACTGCATGAACTATTATAGAGGATAGATTTTTTAATTACTGTGGCGGTTAGGCTTTACCTTAGAGCCCTCAGTTTCTCCAGCTTAGCAAGGTGGACCGCTACAAATATGGCCTGTGCCAACAACGGCATTTGCGTCTTCAGCATTCTGTCCCTAAACCGCTTCTCTAAGTTCAACATGAGCACAGTGAGAGCCCTCATCACACTGTGTTTCAGCTCTTCTGGGACATCGGCAACTAGATACAAGCATTGACATGTAAATTAAAAATTGTCTTATTTGAAAACCAGTGATAAAAAAATATTATAATGATGTTTGTTACTCAACACTAGCCATTTGCAGACTAACCTAAAGACTTAGTTTCAAACCATTTTTCACCTAAATGAAGTTTACAGCCACAAAAAAAGAAAAGGCATATTGCGATGGTCTTATTGTTTCGGGCGGATATGGTTTAAACAAAGTTCTATTATTTTACGGTTTAGTCAGCTTACGTAATATACCTAATTACCCATGCAACAGTTACAGCTTTTTAGTACAAACAGTCTCTGAGCTAAGCTGCTAAGATGGACATACCAAAACTATAGAGTTCAGTGTAGGGAACTCTAGCAAATACATTATACTTACTCATGCCTGGCTTGGAATTGTCAAAAACAAGATGCAGGAGCCCTGTCTCGATCTTCATGCACATCTCGAAGCTGTTTACTGTGACCTTTTCCAACACCACTCGCATGGCGTCAATCAATCGCCATTGCAATTCATACTTCTTTCTAGAGAAAGATCAAATGGAACTCATTAGCTGCACAGTAAGTTATAAAAAATTACACCAGAGCTTTTTCATAACTTAGCATATTTCTGGTTGCTTCCTCAGCTGTGCAGCCTCAGAAGCATCATCATTAGCCACAGGAAGTCCACTGGTGGACATAAGCCTCCCCTAAGGATTTCTAAAACGACCGATCAGAAGTGGCCTGTATCCAGCATTTTCCTGCTACCTTGTTCAGGTCGTCCAACCACCTAGCAGGTGGGTGTCGTACGCTGTGCTTGCGGGTATGTGCCTGCCATTCGAAAACCTTTCTGCCCCATGGGCCATCTAATATACCTATATACTTCTTACCTTTTTTAACCCTGGACCAAGGGGTGTTATAAGTTTGAAGCTAATGTTTGTCGGTCTGTCTGTTTGTGGCATTGTAGTGCTCGAAGGGATGGACCAATTTTAATGCTTTTTTTTAAAAGTGAAAGCAAGTGCCTTTGCGGTGGTTCTTAGCTATGTTTCAGGGGTTTTTTCATTTGCCTTGCAAATAAACTTATTTAGAAAAAACCCTAAGTAGGTACCTATAGTTTATTCTAAAAAGATGATGTTTGATTTCATTCAGGGGGGTCACATGTCAGTAGGGCCGTCACCATTATCACAATTTGGCTGTAGTTTTACAACCACCTGCCAGCCTGGTGTCAACCCTTCAATGCAGTAGTAAATTCAAAGCCCAAATGTTGTTTTTTGTACAATAACTCTATCTACATATTAATTTATAAAGAAAACACAACTTGGACTTTGAAGATAGTCAGTTTTGTGCACTCATGTATTGTAAACAATAATGTTTGTGAGTGTAATCTTTTATTCCCACACAAAAAACAAAACTTTAATAGTTTTCCTGTTCAGCCTGGTACCTAATTTAAACCTTGACTAGTCTTAAATGACTGACTATCTAGAATGACTAGTCTTAAAGTCCGTCGCACCATATTAGACCGTATTTCATTTACAAACTCCTCCACAATAAAATTGACTGTATAGGCCTAACTATACAATATCAGTATTCTACCCTTTCTAAGTTACGGATGCCAAACATGGGGCCTCACCAAAGCACATGTAAGAAAACTGGAAGTATGTCAAAATTCTATAGAACGAAGTATGCTAGGGGTGAAACTGAGAGATAAAGTCAAAATTTCAAATCTTAAAAAACTAACAACAAGACAAGTGGAGCCAACATATGATGTTTTGGTATCCAAGAGATAAAAAACGGAAAAAAGGTAGACCGTTTAAGAGATGATCAGATGTCATAAGAGAGGCAGCAGGTGGAACTTGGGCCAGAACGGCAATGAAAAGGGAGGAGTGGAAATTCTTGGAGGAGGCCTTTGCCAATAGGGGCACACAGACGGGAGACGAGGAGATATAAAAAAAAAGTGCAGTGAAAACTCATAACATGTATCATTGTATCTCTTTTCTGAAAAAAGGCTATTATTATTATGTTGGAACGCTTTTCAGCCACGGGTCCATGGGGACTCGGTTCTTTTAGGCATTCATGGGGCCAAAGCCAACATGAAGAGGCCTTTTAGTACTTTTTTATCTAAAAAGTGAGATGGCTGCATCTATGGAGGTCTATCCCTTAATACGAGGGCTGTTTGATAAGTACCCGTTTTCTAAATATATTAATATCACTGGCCGCAAACAAGCCTTTTTAAGCCATTTTTCAGAGGCGGGAAAATTAAAAAAAAATGGCATTCTTTTGTTTTTTTCTCATTTGACAACGATTCAGTGAAGGCGTGAACTTAAAATTGTTAAAATGGAGAAAGAACAGTATCAGTCTGTAATTAGATTCTTATTTTTGGAAGGTAAAACATGTGATGAAATAAAAATAAGAATGCAAGCGGTTTACCATGAATGTGCTCCTTCTATGACAACCGTCAGATATTGGTATAACGAGTTTAAGAGGGGGAGAACAACCGTCTTTGATGAGGATCGCCCAGGCCGGCCAGTTGAGGTGACCAGACGATATGGTTAAGAAAATTGAAAATATCGTTTTAGCCGACCGCCGAATTAAACTTCGAGAAATCGTTGATGCTGTAAATGTTTCAATCGAGAGGGTACAACACATATTAGAAGAAAAATTGGGTATGAAGAAAGTATCGGCGAGGTGGGTGCCGCGTTTACTCACGGAGGAGCAAAAACGGAACCGACTGACTACTTCGGAGCAGTGTTTGGCCGTGTTCAAACGTAACCCGAAGGATTTTCTGCGTCGTTTCGTGACCGTGGACGAAACGTGGGTCCACCACTACACCCCGGAAATGAAAGAGCAGTCGAAGCAGTGGATTTTACCGGGTGAACCTGCTCCAAAGAAAGCAAAAATTGTCCCATCGGCTGGAAAGGTCACGGCGACCGTTTTTTGGGATTCGCAGGGTATTATACATATTGACTATTTAGAAAAGGGAAAAACAATAACAGGGCAGTACTATGCCAATTTATTGGATGAATTTGACGCCGTGTTGAAGGACAAACGAACCCATTTAAAAAAGAAAAAAGTACTGTTTCATCACGAAAACGCCCCAGCTCATTCGTCCAGAGTTGTGACGGCTAAATTAGCACAGTTACGCTACGAACTATTGTCTCACCCCCCGTATTCTCAGATGCGGCCAGGGCGCAACACAATGTGAGCAGCTGAGAGTGTCGAGAGGTGCGGCTCCGGTTTCACCATCACGGGGCTTACCCCCGAGAGCGGGTTTCCCCGTTATTACGACATTACGTGCAATACACTTCCACCCTGGAGCGTATGTTCTGCTCTTGCGACTCCACTCTGGCCGGCCGGTTAAGGCAAGGCAGAGACTATTATTATAGTACAGGCCTAAAAAACTTTATTATTTTTACTGTTCTATACCTAATATATTCCCCGTATATAACCTATAATATTCCCCGTAAACCCTTAACTAAGACCTTTTTCTTACCATCTTACAAAACTAACTTAGGCCTTCACCATCCTAGCGCCAGAATTTGTACCACCTATAACGAAATAAATAGCAAAAAAGCTGAACTTGATATTTTCCATGATAGTTACAATAGTTTTAAGTCTAAAATGCTTGAACACTTTGAGTCGTAATTTGTAAGTGACACTTTGAATTTGTGATGTGATAATTAATAATACCTATCTCAACCTTACAAAATGATAACAATTCTTTTATATTTTTTTTTTCTTATCTTTTCTTATTAATTCTATCGAGAGTTTATAACTCTTCTTTTATGGTAGCGAATTTGTATAGTGGCAGTTGCTGTGTATGCTATTAATTGGTGTCTACATATAAAACTTTAATTTGATGTTCATTTTTTATCTAATGCTGTATATGTATCACTGTAAGCGTAAGTACCTTTTTATATAAATAAATAAATAAAACCTTGCAGTTTACCTGATTTACCTACCTGCAAATTAAACTAGAGCAGCAAAACTAGAGCAGGGGTTCCCAACCTTTTTTTGTCTATTGCCCACTTTAAGAATAAATTATTTTTTAACGCCCCCCTTTTTAAACATACTTAAAAACCGCTTAGTACTTATAACTGATTATTGAAACGCAACTTTATAGTATTCGGACAGTTTGTGGGATTTTCAATAAATCCGAATTTAATATATTCCGCAGAGTATTGCCGTCTCTTCTTTTTTACTTCCGACATTGTTTTGTTTTGAGAAATACGTAAGTGTTGAAATCAAGTACTGCTTATCTATTATGCACGAAACCGCAAATAAAAATAAAATGAATTTACGTCGTTTATATAGGATTGCATAAGCAGCACGCACCAACAGGAATAAGATCAATCAATCAATCGTACTCGACAAGCAAGAACATGTATTATAGAACCAGCCGATTGATACAGGAATGTACAAATCGGATTATTTAACAAAAACTTGTTAAAACATGATTGCCCGCGGTCTATTATATCGAACCGAGTTTGAACCATATGTTAATTAATATTAGTTGATATTCACAAGATGTAGTCGAGAGCTCAGTCGGTGTCTAAGAGTCTTCCTAGCTAGGTAGATGAAATTATAAATCGACCCCAAAGCCCTACACATCGCCCCCTTTTTTTTCTGAGTCTCTTACCGCCCCCATTTAGGCCTGCAGCGCCCACAAGGGGGCGTTATCGCCCACGTTGGGAACCCCTGAACTAGAGTATAAAATTAAGCCCAAAAGCAGCAGATTTAAATTCAAAAGGGTATAAATGCACTTACTCAATTTCTGTAGATTTTATGTGTGTAATGAAAGGAAACAGCAAGTACTGCTGTAGCTCCTGTACGACCTCCTTCTTCAGAGCCGATACCCTGGATATGAAGGCTGCTATGCTCTCCGGTGAGGGACATACCATCACCACATCACACACTGGTTTTATGCGCGAAAATGCCTCTTTTATATCGGCGTTCATATTGATCTTTGTATCCTATTTCTTAGATATATATCTATTTTACGTAGTATTTATACACTTAATAGTAGAGGGCAATATTACGACATTAAAAATACATTGTCTAGTAATAGTGCTAAGTACAAATTATCTTTATTGCAAATTGAAATTGCAGTTGGTGTCTGCAGAAATAATCAGAAATTAGCATTGCAAGAATTTTGATTTTTTTGACAGTTGATTGACTTGACAGTTTATGACAGTTGACTTGACTGTCAGTTTGCTATTGCGTATGCACGTTCCGTTTTATGTACGCACATGTGTATAATAAGCAAATCGAAATAACGCTAGGATATAATAATATGTATTTTATTTATGTATTCTTAAAATTATAATGATAAGGACAAACACTCTTGTATTATAAACAAAAGTAATTAAGTATAATTTTCTTGACAAAGATAGTAATTTATGAGATGCACAAATGAGTATGTCTTTTGCGTAGATATGGTAGTATAAATTTAGAAAAAGAATTGTCAAAGTCAGATGTTCAAGTCTTGTCATTTCTTACATAGTAAGAAGAATGAGAATAATTAAATTAAACTAAAATATGTTCTTACATTCGATAAGCTAACAATATTTCGCCGAAATGTTCTCCCTTGGAGGGCAGCGGGTCTTACATAAGTGCCTCAAGATTTTGAGGTTAACTGTTGTCGACTTCTGCAACACGCCAGATTTGGAGAACTTAAACTTAGTCAGGACTGTGGAGAAGGTTATAGATAACAAGACGAGCATTTTCATCGAGAGCCCTATACATGTAAAAGTGCAACCTATCGACGTCAACGACACGGCAGCTCATAACAAACTTATTATGACCCTGTACAGTCAGGGGAAGGAAACCAGCGATTTTCAAGTCAAACAGACCTCTAAACGCCTGGAGCTGCTCAACAAGAACATCTCGTCCGACCGTAACGACGTTTGTTTAATAAGAGTGCCGTATCACCTTAACGTGCAGGTAACTACGACAGATAAAGCTTCAGTGCATTTGAAGAAGTTAGAAGGTGACGAATTTGTCGTCAAGACAGATAAAGGGACAGTCACAGTGTCAGATATCAAAGCTCAGAATATCAAAGTGGAGAGTGCAGAGGGGGAGCTCCTTGCTGATGGGAGACTGCAAGCAAGTAACATAGAATTGAAGACGGGGCTCATCTCAGGCATCAGCTGTAACAATATAATGGCTCACAACTTTAATGTCACCACCCACGCTGGCCCCATCGCTGTAAAATCATGTTATTGTGACAAATCTCACTTTACAACTCTAATGGGAAACATTAGGTTACATCATTTACATAGATGTGTGATGATAGACGTGATACAGCAAGGAAATTTACACATCACAGGCTTCTCTGGCAGCTTGCAGGCGTCATTGAAAAGCGGGGAGGTTTTCATGCATGCAGCGCAACTTTTACACAAAAGCAGTATTTTTATTCATGAGAAAGGAAAAGTGGAACTTTTAATACACGACATACTGAAAAACTTACCTGCAACAAATTTGATCGCTGATAAAATTAAGGTGGATGCTAAGATATTGAAGTTGGGAAGATTCATGGATGACTCCCATCCAAAGAGGTTTAGGTTCGAAGGTGAACCGCAGAATGAGTTGCATATAGTATGTAAGAATGGCTCTATAGAGTTGAAGGAGACAAGCATGCCGTTTCTCATATAATTAACTCTAGCGTCTTTGATAGTTATATTAGATGATATTGTATTGTTTGTATATGACGGATAATGTTTTTAAATAAAGTTAATGATTTATGAAATACATGTTTTGAGAAGTTAACTGTTTGCTGATTGTGGAACTACTTAACTCATTATGAGGCTATTATAATGTTACAGTGGTAATCTAGGCCAGTTTTTGAAGCATACAAAGCAAGTTTATTGAGTAATAAAGAAGAAGTAAAGGAACTTAATTTATAAGCTGCATATGTTCGAAGCTGGGTGTTTTGAAAAGACCTAGGACTGAGAAAAGTTATGATAAAATTGATAGGCCATAACTGTCTTTAAGATTACGAATTAAGGTGAAGACATAGGCAAATGGCCTTGAAGTGTGAATTAAATTGTTAACTCGTAAATATGGTGATAATTTCCATATTGCTCTTCGTCATGCACTAGATAGCCCTTTAAATTATTTTATGAACTGCCGTTGAAACTATTATTGGTGATCCGCCTAGCTTTAAAACTTGCCGTGGCCACTTTTGGCGGAGGCAAGTTTTAAAGCTAGATGGACTAATGTAAATACTTTCAACAGTGGTTCATAAAATAATTTAAAGGGCTATCTAGTGCATGACAAAAAGCAATATGGAAATTATCTCTATATTTACGAGTTAACAATTTATTTCAAATGAGGGCACCACTTCAAGGCCATTTGCCTATATCTTCACCTTAATAATATGTTATACATATTTTAGTAATAATAATAGGTATCAATATGATTAACCCTGTCGCTGGTGCCTGATATAACTTTTAAATATCTAGTAATAGATCACTTAACAATTTAATTCACACTTCAAGGCCAAATGCTTATATCGTCACCTTAAATAAGCTTACTACTTATATTCATAGTTGCTTATTTCAAAATTGTAATAGTCATTCATTATCGTGTTGTCTTCCTTGATCCATAATGGATAACAACTTAATAGAAAGAACGGTTAATTATCAACATAGCTGCATTGATTGTGGAGTGTTATTTATTGCTTAACCTATAAGTATAAATAGAGTATTTATGTGATTATTTATATCTATGATGTTATATATATTTATTTATTAATTTTATTTTGGTTTTACTTGGTAGATAATTTATAATCATTGTACCAAATTGTATTGATTTTCGTTGCATTTATTTTATGTATTTGTAGATCTGCCATTTAAGATTCTTTCGAATATATAAAACTTTTGGACCATAACAATGACTACTGCCATGCCATACATAATTACAATAAGGATTTGGACTAAAAAAAATATTATCTCATCAGGTATATTATTAAAAAAATATTGTAAGTACGCATTTTTTCTTTCCTCTGATTAGCAATTAATGATGAAGATACAGCGCATTTAAAATACGCATGCCGTCGCGATCTAGTAAGATTTTCACTAGACGGTAACGTTAAGCGCCCCACTCCGAAAGTTCAATGCGCTGTATATTTGTCAATTTTTACAAATTTAAAAAAACATAAATGGTTCATTATTTTTGGATAATCTAACTAACGGACTAAATAAATAAAAAAATTGGATCCAGTCCACATCCCTATTATATATTTTGTAGTTCTCATTTTAATCTTACTACATCAGTAGCCAATAAACTGTAGTTCCTACTATACATATATATCCCTGTTGCTAGTCTCTTTTTGTAGATATACTTAACTAGAGTTTTACAGTGTTATATAATAATGTTATTAGAAATATCACCTTATTGTAATTTTAAATTGATTGTTGATAATTAAAGTTTCATATTATCAAGGATATCTTATTATTTTTTATACCCTTTTGTTTGTAAGTATTTTGCCTCTTTCACTTAACTGCAAATGCTAATTAAAATAATTACTTCCTATTATTTGTTTATTTTTTTAATAGGTAGCCGTTAATTGGGTGCAAAGATGAGCAGTTGTGGCGTGTCGCGCGGCGCCGGCGATAACAAGGCAGTTTATATGCCGGAGTGGCGGCCGCGCGCGTCAGTCCCCGCCATGCCGGCCTGCGCGCCAGAGTACAGCCGCCTCGCGCGCTCCAACACCGAGCTCGTCTTCTCGCCGCGCGTCAAGCGATGCTCGCACCAACCACCGCCCACCTTCACGGCCCTGCGGCGCTCCTTCTCGTCGACCTTCTCTCTGATACCTGAAGAACGCGCCATCTCCCCGGAACGACCGCCGCCACTACCACGATTGATTCGCATTCTCACTTGGGGCCCCAGATTGTTCTTCAGACCGCTGTTTGCCCTCTTCAGCCTGATTTGGCACCCAGCCTGGAAGCAAATCTTAATAGTGCTACCGACGTTATGGATCGCCGCATCACTGTTCATATTTTGGAAGTGTGTTCAGACCCCTATTGGAGTGCTCAAGATGATCGGACGCGCTCTTAGTTCGCAGAGTCCAAACAAACCACGCACCGTTCTTATCAGCGGAGGAAGTTCGGTGCAAGCGCTACATTTGGCAAGAAATTTCCACTCGGCCGGCGCCAGAGTGGTCGCCTTTGAGGTAGAGGGACAGTTTGCTCTATTGAAATATTCTGCGGCAGTGCACAGGTTCTACACAGTCCCGCGGCCGAACCCTGCAGATCCGTTAGCGTATGCCAGAGCCTTAAAAGAAATAGTCGAGAGAGAATCGGTGGTGTTCTACGTTCCTGTGAGTTCGACTACTCCGGGTTACTACGATGCTCTAGCAAAACCACATTTAGAAATAGCTGGATGCCAATGTTTCGTGCCGTGCGCCCGCGATGTGGTTACACTGGACGATCCGCTCGAGTTGATGCGCGTGTGCCGTGCTGCTGGTCTGCAGACACCACAGTTTTGGGTCGTGGTTAGTGATGATGATGTTCGTGCGTGGTACGAGAGCGGAGCCTCAAAAGAAGGCAAACACTTCATAGCGAGTGCAGGCGCCAGAGGCGCCAGGGATCGTTTGCGTTTTGTGATGCCAGAAGACAGAACACAATTCAGATTCCCAAGAGAAATAAACGCTGAAAAGCCTTGGGTGATAGTCCGAGAGCCGAAAGGAGAGCGAATAGTGACCTGTACCACTTTGAAGGAGTCACGCGCAGTCAACAACGTGACGTGTCGCGTGGACGCCGCGAGGAAAGGATTGGTGCCTCAGAGGGACGAAGAAGCCGATGCCTGGGTGCAGAGATTTGTCTCCAACCTCGCTCCAGCGAGGCCGATGACCGGACACGTCTCATTCAGACTCGTTCGTGAAGAGCACGCCACTAACGGGCATCACAACAAGCTAGTGGCAATAGGAGCTAGAGTTGGCGTATCCCTGCCATATTTGTGCCAGGGCCCGACCCGCTGTGGTCATACGGCTACCGTCGGGAAGCTTTTGGACACGGTGCTAGACACCCGCGAAGCTCTGTTCGCGTTCTGGGACCCGCTGCCGTACTGCGCTTACTACCAGTCGCGGCTGCCTGAAGAAAGGCGATTGCCGCCTCCAGAACCGTGCAAGACGCCGCCGAATGTGCCGCTTTGAGGGTTTCTCTTGCTTAATAGGATTTATTTATTAAGACACTCAAGTACCTGAAGAGTGCGTCAGTGGGAGTGTTCTCCATTTGTGCCATATGAAATGTCACGCCCTCTGTCAGTCGTCCTTTGGCTCGGACGCATATCAAGTAGCACAGGGGTTGAGGGACGATATGACATGTTTGTAACTACTAAGTAGGTACCTATACGTACTACATGATACCAAATGTTATTATTATACTTAGATTAATATAAAGTGGAAAATAAAAATGTTAAGAATATTTTATTGTTTCACTAGTAGGTATCCCGCTCCAGTTCGCACGAGTATAAAACAGTAGGTACCTAGTAAAAGATCTAAACGTACATACATACAGAAGAACAGACGGCGGGAAGCGACTTTCTTTTACACTATGTAAGTATTGATGATTGCACTCGTACCTATATAAATTCTACTAGGTACTAGGATCTTTCTTCTTACTACATAGTACTTTGTAATTCAGTATGTATAGGTATCTGTGATACTTGTTTATATGAGCATAGTTTATATTACAGTCTAGAATAACAAGTTTCTAATCTATTATGGGCTGCTACAGGTCAAAAACATTGCTTCCAACCCAAGCTACTATCTGTCTGACAGTCAGTACATGTGCCTACATAATTGTATATGTGAGATCCGGGTCGCGTGGAAAGTCTTAATTAGTATCAGTTATCTAACCCTTGAATGTTGGACCGCGTCTATCACATGAATCAAGTTCCGTTATTATAATGATATCATATGAGATTAAATAACTATAAAACTACGATTTGTTTGTAGATATTAAAACGTTTCCTACTTTTCGTAGTAAACAATCGATTAGTAAATTGATTATTAAAACCGGGTTAGAATAAGACCACTCCATCTCTTCCTGTGGATGTCGTAAGAGGCGACTAAAGGACTAAGCACAAACATCTCGTGCTACAAATGCATTCCCAAGGAGGGTTAACGTCAGGCGGCGGCCGGTTGTAAAACTTTTCGGACAAATACATTCCCAAAGAGGGTTGACGTCAGGCAGGCGGCCGGTCGTAAAACTATAGCCAAATCACTTAAACTGTTCCGACTTTTTCTTCTCCATTTTGCAATTGTCATGCATGTTATATTTGGAGAAGAAAAAGCGGGAAAGCGCACTCCGGGCTCCGAAGCAGCACAGCTGAGGATGCAACCGGAAACGCGCTTAGACGAAGAAGAAGGGAATCTTTATATGTGTCTATAGAACGGAAACACATAAAATAGTGCTTGTTTTCGCCCATAAAGTACCATGACTAACCCAAGTAGGTATTTTTCCAAGATTCGGAGTCACTGAGCCAGCGAATTGATTCTGTTGCATGGAGCTATGGCTACCACCTATATAATATAATTTAATATTATAAATGAACATTACACGTAATGTACACTAAAAATACTGACGTGGAAAAGTGCCTGCGAAGGCCTCATTACTGAATAAATATTTCATACTTGATTCACCTAAATATTATTTTACGGGGCAGACAAAGCGATGCGCGGTAAGGCCCAGACCACTTTTAGCGTGATGATGGACGAGGAGATGGAAAAATTAATATGTGAAATAGTGATGGGTTGCTAGCCGCATCGCCTATTGATTGATAATTCGCATTTTCGCCCATTGTCGCCAAATTACCTGGTATATCGGGTCATGACGAAAGTCTGGAACTCTTAATCTCATCTCATATTGTATACTTACTCTTATCTCTGATACAATGACAGTGTTAGGCAAACACTTGGTGGCTGTTCCACCTGACTTAGGATGGCTGTTCCATCATCAGCTTGTACTGGCTATTCCAGCGACTTGTACTGGCTATTCCAGTGGCTTGTACTGGCTCTTCCAGCATCTTGTACTGGCTATTCCAGCGGCTTGTACTGGCTCTTCCAGCGTCTTTGTACTGGCTATTCCAGCGGCTTAGACTGGCTATTGCAGCAGCTTATGTACTGGCTATTCCACCGGCTTGTACTGGCTATTCCAGCGGTTTGTACTGGCTATTCCAGCGGCTTGTACTGGCTATTCCAGCGGCTTATATACTGGCTATTCCAGTGGCTTATATACTGGCTATTCCAGCGGCTTAAACTGGCTATTCCAGCGGATTCTCTCTTTGTGGGGACGCATCCCCGAGTGGCCTCCAACCTCCCCTATAGCCACCCCGAGCCTCGCTTAAACTCTCTCTATACTCTATCTGTCGCAACCTTAGGTCGCAACAGATCGACGCATCGGTAACTCTGACTGTTATCTGTCTGTTGCAAGTCGCAACTCGCAACAGATCGACGCATCGGTAACTCTGACTGTTATCTGTCTGTTGCAAGTCGCAACTCGCAACAGACCAATTTTAGACCGACGCATCGGTAACTCTGACTTTTATCTGTCTGTTGCAAGTCGCAACTCGCAACAGACCAATTTTAGACCGACGCATCGGTAACTCTGACTCTTATCTATCTGTTGCAAGTCGCAACTCGCAACAGACTAACTTTAAACCGACGCATCTGTAAACACAATACACTGAAATATTACATATAAAAGATCGGTGGCAATAATCTCTCTTGATAATGCAATGCTCTGTATATAAAATTATGAAACACTCACCGAAAATTCTCTTTTTTCTCACCTCGTAAAATCTCGTCTAACAAGAAAATCTCTCTTCAGTTTCCCGCGGTTGGGGCATCTGCCACAGATAACTTATCCCGCCTTCTGCACAGACTACGGAGCAGATACTATACTAGTATGCCTTCTGGTGCCGTGCTAACTTTTTCTGCGCAACCGTCCGCGCACGGACGAAAGAATCAAATGGCCAACAGCCAAACTCTTGTCATATTGACTTTTGGGTATTTTACCATTTCAAATAAAAAATAAACATTTAAAAATTATATATTGGCTTCGCATTTGCGACACCCATCCCCTCGATTGGCTTTTACGATCTGCGCGGGAAGAGAAGCAACTGGTACATTCTAAGTTTTTTCTTTTCTCCCAGACCAGCATGGAAGATTCCTCTCCCAAGGATTTTCAAAATGACAGGTCTAAAGCGGCCTTGCATAGCTAAGGTAGGTACCTAAAACTTTTTTCAGCGATTGGTCTAACTACCTTGGTGGGTCGACGTGCTCTACGCTATGATTGCCAGTAGGTACATAATCCAATCACAATGTGTTCCGCCCACTGCCACTCTCACTTCAATGAAGCTTATAACTGAAGGTAATGAAATTAAACTAGGATAGTTAAAATCATACTAGGATAAGGCCTGTTTTCCAAGCCACGCAGGAAGGAATGCATGGCTGGAGGCCCTAGGGCCGGATATGGCTAGGCCTTGGTCAGAGCTAGATAAGACTAAGAATACCCGGTTTTTGGTCCCCGTGGATTGGCGGCGTTGGGGCCTTAGTAAACGGTCGTCGGGCCCCCAACTCTCAGCCTGCTGGTAAATATTTACTGCTTTCGACATGATTGTGAGTCTGAGTACTTAACTTAAGTACTTATAAATATTATTTATATCGCTTGCACTTGGAGTGATAGTGTGTTATCGGCGTTCTCCGGCCACGGGCTAAAGTTCGCACTTTTCTCGCTCAGGGGCGCATGTTTGAAATCGACAGTCACAGTTCCGAATGGTTTGCGCGAATGCG
Organism: Acrobasis repandana; assembly: GCA_963576875.1. Lineage (NCBI taxonomy): Eukaryota > Metazoa > Arthropoda > Insecta > Lepidoptera > Pyralidae > Acrobasis > Acrobasis repandana. Next base: position 18,917,780 of record OY756225.1, read on the forward strand.
CCTTGGCGTGGATAGGGTTGGGGCGAGACGGGTGATACCTGAGTCTCCTATAAATAGACTAGACATGGGGCGGCATATTTAAATTTTGCCCCTACAAAAAAATTATACACCGGGTACTGTTGGAGATTGTATCACCGCGCACCGCACCGGGTGCCACCCATCCTAGCTACGCCGCTGGTCGTACGCGAAGGATTTGCACGAGTGTGTGTTGCTCATTGATTATCCGTTCCATTTCACACTGCTTATCTATTTATGTTGAAATGTTTACAAAACCATTAGCAAAATTAATGAGATTTTCTCCATAAAAAATTACTTTATCGCTGATTTCAATAATATGATTAAATGCGTCGAACGAAACGCAAGCGGTTAGTTAGAAAACTACACGTTTGATGTTTCGCTGTCTTCCTCGTTAAAAAATAGCACTCCTGGGCTCGTGGAATATACAAAGTGGAAGGGACATAAGTACCTGTAATAAATCGAACCACGGGCTATGAATTTAAAATAACAGCCAAATAACAAAAAAAAAATTGGCATTTCCATACAAAAGTGTGCGGCCGCCCGAGCGATTTGTATGGGAATGTCGAATTTGTTTTTTGACTGTTATTTTAATTTCATTATAGTTTAGTGATCTAGTACCTATAGCCCGTACGGGCTAAAGGTCCTAGATCACTAAACTATAATGAAATTAAAATAACAGTACGTGGTTCGATTTATTACGGATATGTCCCTTCCACGATGTATATAGGATGACTTTTTAAACACAAGCCTCCCATATCTCCCATATAAAATCCGTTTGGCTGAGCGCTGATTTGTATGGGAAAGCGAATTTTTATTTAGGTTTTAGTTAATTATTTATATGGAAAGTATATAGTTCAGTATCATGGACTGAATTTGCTCCTAAAATTTGGCTGGTGGTTAAAAAGTCAGCCTAGTTACCTACTTAGCGCACAATTCCTTGTTACAACAAAACCTGATATGAACTTTATTTAAAAATTGATTACAGATACATAAGTAGGTATACTCGGAAGAACCCATCAAAGTAAGATGCTTGCTTCAAGGTCATATAATTATTTTAGTAGGCACCTTCAGTTTTGTGGATTTTATATACACTATCACGTCTTTATCCCTAACGGGGCAGGCAAGCAATTTGGGTCTTGCATCTTTAAGCAGACAAACGCCCGGGGCCGCAACTTAAAGGCTACTTTTAGAGGCGAGAAGATGGAAAAGGAATCAAAATAGCCATGTTGCTAGCGGTATCACCTGATTCGCATTTTCGCCCATTCCCTTAATCGGTTTTTACGATATTCCTCATTCTCATCAGGTCTTATTTAGTCTCCACTGCAGGAGCACGACTTCTCTATACTGCTAGAGCAATATATTAGCCAGAGCAGTCAGAGAATTTGGCCTACACTCTCCACGCTGGCCAGATGGGTTGGGTGTACGATATTATATAATATATTTACGGGATTTTATACTTATCTAATTTATAGCTAATTCGAGAAAGGTCATTGATTGATTACATTTGGAGATACTGCTGGAATGCCGTGCGTAATTAATCTTTCTAAGTAATCGTTTAATACAAATTTTATAATACCGATAGGGATGTAAGATTAGGTGCCTACTATTCCTAAACTCATTTCTGTTTATATTTTTCATTTACAAATTTAGACATACAAGATAAATCTAGACACTTAAGGCGGAGGTATAGGCAAATGGCCTTGAAGTGTGAAATAAATTGTTAACTCGTAAATATGGTGATAATTTCCTTATTTCTCTTCGTCATGCACTAGATAGCCCTTTCAATTATTTTATAAACTGCAGTTGAAACTATTATTGGTGATCCGTCTAGCTTTAAAACTTGCCGTGGCCAGTTTTGGCGGAGGCAAGTTTTAAAGCTAGACGGACTAATGTAAATACTTTCAACGGTGGTTCATAAAATAATATAAAGGGCTATCTAGTGCATGACGAAGAGCAATATGGAAATTATCTCCATATTTACGAGTTAACAATTTATTTCAAATGAGGGCGCCACTTCAAGGCCATTTGCCTATATCTTCGCCTTAAGTTAAGGCCCATTTCGACGATACCATTTTCTTGCATATTCAAGTTTAATAGGTAATTGAATGCAATATTAAATGCTTGTTTACACGTTAACATAGTTAAAAAACTTGAATGCAATTATTGAATGCAAGTCTTGAAAGGCAATAATTTCTTACATCTTACGTTTACACCAATACCATATAGTTTATGACACTGTCACATAATGAAGGGTATTATTCACGAGTGTGTGTTCAATAACCGAGCTGCAGGCGAGCTTTTTAATAGTATCACACGAGTGCACGTGTTGTTTAGACCATGCAAGTAATTTATTTTTTCAATAAAATGGTATGCAAGAAGAAACTTGCACCGTCTAAATGGGCCTTAAACTCCTAGAGCCTTGGCCTGGTAGATTTGTAATTAGGTAGTAATTCTTAAATATTGTTTGCCCTAAATAAACACGCCTGCGTGACTGCTCGTCTGTATGCACGTTAGCGACATTACGTGGCTTATCGCTGAGCAAATTTTTCTCCAAGCCAGACGGTCAGGCGGGTGCATCGTGTTTACTAAAGTCCTGTTTGTTTGCTTGTTCGATAATGCCTGCTAATTTCCTAGTAAACATTGTTAGAGCGCCACTTATTTTCTTGTCACTAGTTAAGTGTAATACATTACAGACACATAGTTTTTATTCCTAACGGGATAAACATATCGAGTCTGTTTATGGACTGAGTCTAATGCGTCGATATACAAAACCGTTTGGCTGAGCGCTGATTTGTATGGGAAGACGAAAAATTTTTATCGATCGATGGTAACTCAACGATTTTATATTTTATAACAAATAGGTACATATACCCAGGCCAATCTGAAAAAGATCATTTTCCATCTTGACCTGACTGGGGATTAAACCCGGGACCTCCGGTGTAGCGGACTGGCGTGTTAACCACTACACCACGGAGGTCGTCAAATACCTCAAACCTACCTTAGAGTATACGGTCATTTACGTAGGTACCTCTAGTTCAATCAAACTTTGCCTTTCTAGTGAATTATACAGGGTTATTTTTTATTAACTTGCAACCTTTTTGGAGCATGTTCAGTCCGTGATACTGAACCACTTTCCATAAAAATAATTATGAAAAAACGAAAAAAAAATTTCGACTTTTCATACAAATCGGCGCTCAACCAAATGGATTTTGTATGGAAGGACAAAATTTTGTTTTCGTTTTTCGATAGTTGTTTTTATGGAAAGTGGCTCAGTATCACGGACTGAACTTGCTCCAAAAAGGTTGCAAGTTAATTAAAAATAACCCTGTATATTAGTGTTGCGTATCCATTTTATCTTCACTGATATCAAATATATATTTAGTACGACGCATTCAAATTACAAGTGGCAAATGTTAAATAACTAATAAGGTTAATCTTTTAAATTTTAAGATTCCTGATAGCAGGAATGAATTTGAAAGATGAGCAATACAGAAATAAGTTTTTCAAAATACTTCGCTACCTTCCGGATTCATCATCAGATCAGTTTCTCGTTATAATAATATTGCATTGTCATCTGATTTACATTAGCATACAAAATGAAAATTTGGCAGTGGCTCTTTAACTTGCAAGATTTGACCCAAACAAATAAACGACACATAGGGCAAGCTAAATAAAAGCTTATAACAGTATTTTTCTAATGGTGCTTCCTCTGATTATTATAGGCTGCGCCTGATGTAGGAAAATTTGCTCCCGCTTCCACGCACACAAATTTACTCTAGCCGAAGCGAGACAGCGAGCCATGCGGGGTGAAAATATCACGGGAGGTCAATGAGGCTGGTTTACGCGTTTCTGGTTTTTGAGGTTGAGGTATCTAAAGTTACAAGGGCTAATTTATTGTATTTCTTGAATACTTTCCGTTTAGAGGCAACTTCGCAATTTTTTTCTATCGAGAAAATTTTAAGCAATCGTGTTTTCGAAACATATTATGTATAGAGTTAGTCCTGAACTTTGCTGTTTTTTTATTTCAAAGTGAGTATTTCGTTGATACTGATAATATTTAAGATCGCTCTAAGTGCTGTCAGGGTCAAACGGGCTCTTAATCAATCACTATGGAGCATAATATACTTAATCATAGAGTGATTACATTAGAGTGTGATCACATTTACTGAGTTCAAATTTCGTCTTGGAAAATCCCAAATCCTTGTCTGGTTAGTCAGTATCTCTGGTTTACACAGTGACCAAATAACTAATCATCTTTCCGGGTGCGCGGGTCCGATCTGATCACCTTCGGAGCTCATGCATCATGTCCCGATTACCCAGTTGACACGGATGTTTCCACGACACTTATCACGAAGCAAACAGTCTTTACTAATTATTATAATAAGCTTTCTGTTTGGGGTCAAGTGTACACTGTCGGACTCAGGCTGTACCCGGTAAATTAGGTGAAAACGAGATTTGCCGTGTGGTTTCAATCCTTCATGTGGAAGTCAAAAGATGCAGCGAAACAAGAAATTAAGTTTGTAATTATTTAAAAAAACCCGACTGCTCGAAACAAAAGTTTTTTGTGCCTATTATACTCGTACATATCTATACTTCTATACTAATTTTATAAAGCGGAAGAGTTTGTTTGTTTGTTTGTTTGTTTGTTTAAACGCGCTAATCTCAGGAACTAATGGTCCGATTTGAAAAATTCTTTTTTTGTTGGGTAGTCCATTTATAGAGGAAGGCTTTAGGCTATATAACATTCCGACAACCACGCGAACGAAGTCGCGGGCACAGCTAGTTAATTTATATGAACCTATGCCACAGAATACAGTAAGAGTAAACAGCCTATGCCTAAGGATGCAACCGGGAACACGCTCGGAAGAGCGAGGTAGCTAAATTGGTGCCTTTTTAGCATTTCTTATTGGAAATTGCATTTAAACATTTAAGTTATATGTAGGTATATTTTTGTAATCCTTATATAACATCTTTTAGTTTGAAAACCAATACGATTGGTTTTGAATTTAAAAAAAAATAAGACATAATTTGGGACCAAAATCCACCATTTTGTTTTTTATTCTATATACACTCATTGTCACTCTCAATCTAAACTGTCGAAATAAATCCAGCCTCTTGCTGTTGGAAAGATACGACGTAAGTCATAAAGAAATTTACGAACAAATTAGGATATGCACGCGCGAAAAACATAACCCTTCCTTAGCAATCGGGTAAAAACCCCTTTGATGTCAACCCTCCTTGGGAATGAAGTTGCACTGAATGTTTGTGCTTAGCGCGTTCCCGGTTGTATCCTTGCTTTCCGGCATCTTTCCGTACGGCCATCGCTACCATTTTGTGAGACCAGTGGCACGCATATAAATATGATAGTGATGTTCTCTCTGATATCAAAACACGATATTTATTAAAATCATTGTTTATTTTATATTAAAGTTTATCTTAGGTATACCTACAGAGATCATTATTTGCGATAAAAGGAACAAGTGTGCGTTATTGTATTGTATTGCGTAGTTCCTCAAGGTTGCATCGCAGACGCATCGCAGACGACGATAATCAATGTAGTAATTTTTATCGAGCTTAGTTTTTGAATTGGGAACAATCTACTGCGTAATGGCAAAAGATTATTTATATTTCTTATATTTATAAACATTAACTTTTTATTACCTATGTAAGTAAACATTTACTATTTACAAAAAAAAAACTACATGCATTTTTTTAAAACAAGTACCTAAGTCTAAGATAAGCATGTTATGCAATAACAACAGATCTCCACCGCCGGTGACAAAGGGCTGGCTGCATTTACGCACGTTTCAGTATAGCGATCCAACGCGGAAATACGGCCACCGATCTTGGCACTATACATATACCTAGATACGATTTTTGTAGTATTTAGGCTTTCTTTATACAAGGTGCGTTTTAGGGTCAGTTCACACCAAAACGCGACGTGGTGCGCACTTTTGAAGCAATCTATACAAACTTACTTGTTTTCTGCACCAAAATATACCTAGGTACTACCAGGCCTGTGTCACTCCCCGTTTAGGTACCTATCGAAAATATTATTAAGCCTACATTATTACTAAGCGCGCGGCGGCCCCTTGGAGTGGTAAATTCAGTTACACAAATTTTGAAGTTATCACTCTGGACAAAAAAACAAACTGGATGATTGGCCTGCAATGGATGTCTAGGTATCTCAATGAAAAGGTGCTGAGTTCTGACGTGAGCTAAATTAGCCATATCGCTAACCACATGGAGTAGATATTTCTTTGAATTTCTTTGCTGAGTGAGACTTCTGTACGTGAGTACTAGTTTCTATCCTGTGGTACTACTTAATTACAGATACCGCTCAGTCCGGCGCAGCCGGCTCTCACTGAAATTAGTAGATATCTTTATGTTTGCTACACATACAAGTTCTATACAACGTGTTAATGAAATAACGAAAAACCTCTCAGATGGTACCTCAGCCCATGACACTGAACAACTTTTGTTCTAAAACTTTCATGAAACCCAAAAATATCTACAACATTCCCAAAATTTCAAAAATAAAATACGGATTTTCATACAAATTGACTCGATCAGCTTGTATCTTCATCAGTTTGTATAAACATTCAATTTTTTTTGGGTTTCATGAAAGTTGTAGAACAAAAGTTGTTCAGTTTCATGAACTGAGTTACAATATGACCTAAGAGGTTTTGCGTTATTTCTTTAAACGTTGTATATATGTCGCAGTTGGTATAAATCGCTAATTCACTAAACCTCTAGGTGTTTGGCATTACACCTCGATTTTGTTAAACAGCTAAATATCGTTCAGCTGGATTGTCAATGTGTCACGTTTAACAAACCAAATAGGTTATTTGTAGGCATGTTAAAAACAAACAAATTTATGACGGGGCATTATAATAAAACCTCAATTCAACTTCTTACTATGTTATCTAGTCTCCAACATCATAGAATACCAATAAGTGATCCCCTTGATTCTTTGCTTGCCTAAATTTTTAATTCATAATATTGTTTGTCATAAAGACATATTTTTTTGTCATAACCATAGTTTGACATTATGTTTTTTTCATAATGTGTCTGTAGTTATACCTAATATTAATAAACTAAAGTTTTATTGGCATAATTTCGTGTTTTATAATGTTATATTATAACGTATGATTTTAGTTACTTTCACAGTCTAATGTCTTACGGGATACTTCTATGGGGCAGTGCAGCCAACATTCAGACTATTTTTCTTTTACAAAAAAGAGCAATTCGTGCCATTTACGGTTTAGGATCGAGAGACTCACTGAGAGAATTATTCAAGGGAATAGGTATACTTACTTTTGCATCAATCAAATTTCATATTTGAAAATATAATGTATGTTAGGAAAAATATTTCCATGTTCAATAAAGTAAGTGATTTTACAGATAGAAATTTACGTAATAAGAATGACTTAGTTAGCCCGTATTACAGGCTGAATACAGTCAGTAAGTCTTTTATGGGGAATTGTATAGGTACTTTTTATAATAAATTGCCAGAATCGGTCCTTGATATGCCAAACAGAAAATTCATAGCTTATGTAAAGAAAGTACTTTGTGAGAAGGCTTATTATGGGACCGATGACTATCTTAAAGACAAAAAGTCTGGCTTGAGCTTGGCGCGGGTCCCTCTTAAAGGTTTGTATACTGTAGTATATTGTAGACATGTCATAATTTAGGTACATTGGTACAAACTAAATTTACAAATTGACATTATTTTAAATTTCGTAATTCTTATAATTCCATTTAATTATGACATAACAAACAATGTAATCTCAGTCCATCCATATAACTAATTTTAAGTTTTAAGTTTGATAGTCTTTGGAAAAAACGTGCAGTGCGGTTTATTGCCGCTTCTTCTGCACTTGCACCTAGGAAACGGCGTAAACTTAGCTGTAAGTAACGATTTGACGTCAACATTTGACGTCAAGATTTGACGTCAAGCAAAACCAAACAAAGTGACTATTATTAAGAGATATTATAAATATCCTATGATAATAAAGATATTTTGAATTGAATTGAATTGATATATAACACATGATTTGGAAGAAATTATGGCTGGGCCGTTAAGCCGCAAATAAAGTTATATATTTCTTATTAATTTCAAGTGTTGTTTATATTTGAATGAAATTATGATTTAGGTGTGTTAATCCTTATGTGAAACGAAACGATATAAAAATATTTAAAAACAATATGTTTAATAAACTAATAAATATGATGAGATATAAAACATAGGTTAAAATACATTTAGTGAAGATATATTATGACAAATTATTTTATGAGAATAAATAGAAGAGCAATTCTATTATCGCTAGTTCCTTGGGGGCGGCGTACATTGCCACCAGACGTCCAAAGTTCAGCGTCGATGTGCCAGACGACACGACCCACTTACCACCGTAAACAAGAAATAAACAGAGGAAAATACTGCATTTAATGCGTCAATGATTAATTTTATCAATACTGCTTAACTAGTAATTCGCCCCGAACTGTGAACTCGCGAACACCATATCATGAAAACCCCTTAAGACGACACACGGAGTCCAGTGCTGCCCCCATTTGAAATAAATTATTTGTAAGGAAACGGAGATATCATTTAAAATTTTAAGCTACTAAAACCGAGATAACCCTTAAAACTATTTTATGAACTACTGTTTACAGTTTAAAGTGAGAACGTTAAGCTTTAGTTTGCATTTTTGCGAAAAACGGCCACTTTTGACAAAAACGCAAACTAAAGCTAAAGTGAGAACGCTAGTTCTCACTTTAGACTGTAAACAGTGGTTCATTAAATAGTTGGAAGGGTTATCTAGGTTTTACTGGCTTAAAATTTTAAATAGTATCTTCGTTTTCTTACAAATAATGTATTTCAAATGGGGGCAGCACTGGACTCCAGGTATCGTCTTAACAGATTTGGTTAATATTGGCAAACTTAAAAATTGTATTAGCTACATCTACACGACTATTAAACTTCATAAAACTTTGATCAAAATTACTCAAGTTATCGTCGAACAAACATACTTACATACACACATAGATACAACGTCGGATTGTTCAAAAAGACTCGGAGGATTTCGCTCGTTTGTTCAATTAGAATAAGATTGGCGATTAGGTGTTTATTTATCATATAATTATAAAAAAAGGTCTCATCAGATTTCTTGAATGCAAAGCTCACCCTTGATCAAGTCAAAGTCAAATTATTTATTCGCATTCATGTAAGTAGTATTGAGTAGTTGGTACACAATTTTTCTGGCTGTCATGGCACAGCAAACATTGTAAAAATAAATATAAAATTTATATATATAACGAGGGTTAACAGCACCTGCTTGGAGATGTTAATTTTTTTAACATAAAACCAGCCTAGGAGAAAGTCTAGTGAAACTTTGTTAGTCATCTTGTGGGCTGCGAAAATCGGAACTCATGTTCGTTCGTGTGATGATTCTGGTTGGGAAAGATAAAGAGATAGCAAAGTATCATACAGTGGTGTTTGTCGCTAAGTCCGCGACGTAAGTTTGCAGCCCAGAGTACATTATATTTACAGCGTAGACTTCCGCGTAGCAGTAAGTTTAGTTTGTAGCCGGAACTACGAGACAGCTACGAAGCACGCAGAGTGTAGACGAATACTGGTTTGGAATAGTGCTGGAATCTTTCTTTACTTTTATATTTAATATATACAACATGGAAAGACATTTTTGGAGACATTGGTGCAAGCTCTTTGCTTCTATATTATCGTAATAAGTCATTGCACAGGCTATAGACCATTACATTAATATAAAATTATAAAAAAGTAGAATAGGTGAGTAAAGTTTAAAAAACGTATTTTTAAACCAAATAATTCATCGCTTTTCATTCGAAACAGCTAAAATTTAAAAATAAATTTTCTCGAAAACTATACAGGTGGATTTCAATGATTTGCATATCGTCATTAAATATTAGTAGAGTTGTATATTGTAGATGGCTCATCATTGTACCCATTTTACATACTAATGTAAATATTTAACTCACTAGTGTAAAGAGAGTGTAGAAAAGGCAAAAACCACTCCGTTGTTTCTATCAAAATAGTATTTATACATACATATACAATACATACATACTATCACGTCTTTATCAGATAGAGCATTTTGAGTCTTGCGGCTCTAAGCCAACAGAGCCGCAAGACTCAAATTCCACTTTGGCCGTGTGGTGATGGTGTGATGGTGGGTAAGTAGGTGGAAAAAGGAATCATAATAGTGATGAGTTGCTAGCTGCATCGTCGACATGATTTGCTCTTTTGCCGATTCCCTCGATCGGCTTCTACGATCTGCGTGGAAAGAGAAGTAGCTAGTACATTAAGTTTTTTTTTATTCTCAGACCAGCATGAAAAGTTAAAAATAGTATTTCCACAATTAAAATGAAATGGAATAAAAAATCTCTTTGTACTACTAAAATGTAGCATTGTAGTATTTATTTACTTTCAACAGCTGCCTTTACAGGTTTTTTGGCCTAATACGACATGCTTGTCTTACAACTAAATTAAGTATACAACGTGGAAGGAACATACCCGTAATAAATCAAACCACGGGCTAGATCACTATAGTATAATGAAACTAAAATAACAGCCAAAGAACAAACAAAAATTTTGCCCAATCCATGCAAAAGTGTTCAGCCGCCCGGACGATTTGTATGGGAATGTCGAAATTTTTTTTGTTCTTTGGCTGTTATTTTCATTACATTCAACTATAATGATCTAGTATACCGCGTGGATCGATATATTACGGGTATGTCCCTTCCACGTTGTATAAGTACAAGGTCATTATATAGTATAATGAAATAATAGCCAAAGAACAAAAAAAAAATTCGGCATTGCCATACAAAAGTGTGCAGCCGCCCGGGCGATTTGTATGGGAATGTCGAAAACTTTTTTGTTCTTTGGCTGTTATTTTCATTTCATTATACTATAATGATCTAGTATAGCCCGTGGTTCGATTTATTACGGGTATGTCCCTTCCACGTTGTATGTTGTCGATAGGCCTAAGGATAACATATCACGATGTGGATCGGTGGTGCTGTGTCATGAAAATTAATTCGAATAACACGCAATATTCTCTTGATAATTATTTAAAAATATATAAGTACCTATATCAATAAAACCGTTTTTGACGAAAGAAGCCTACAACTCATTAACCGAATTAAGACCCTAGACCAATAAATATTAAGTCGCTTATTATGATTTAATGAGGTAGTGATAACACTGCACCTTGGGTAATTGGGTTCAAAACAGCAGTTAAGACAAGGTGACCTGTAGTACTTGTGTAATAAGTTTGGATGTTCTCGGAAATTGGGTTTAATTGGCACTTATATATACATACCATACATATAGACTGGACTGCCTCTGTGGTCCAGTGTTCAAGGCGTTTGCCATGTGATCCGGAGGTCGTAGGTTCAAATCCCACGCGGAAGCATACTTTTTGAAAAGTTGTTTCTAGCCTGGTTAGGATATTTCAGGCTTGAATCACTTGATTATCCGAAAAGAAAAATGATTCCGTTCTTTAGAAGGCACGTAAAGCTGTGGGTCCCGAACGCCATCTAGCGTTTGTACCTATCCCTAGGATTGGTACTGGGTCTACCCTTTGGGTTGCGTAGGTCAGACGGCAGTCGCTCTGTATGAAAACCAGTAAGTAACCTCCGACCTCGGGCTCTGAAGCGTTACCGCTGACGATGCAACCGGGAATACGTAGGAATATATACACTATCACGTCTTTATCCCGAATGGAACAGACAGGGCATTTTGACCAAGGAAAAGCAAAAACTAAGGGCGAAGCATAACTCATATTTTTTGACCAAGCGAGCGAAGCGACCGAGGGCTATAATTCAAGTTGGGGCGAAAACACATTGTTTGTATATATGTATGTATGTATATGTATGTTTGTTCCGCGATAACTGCTGAACCAATGGTCCGATTTTGATGAAATTTGGTAGGCATGTAGGAAATGTTAATAGAATTTTCAAGTTCGTTAGGCATCAAAATCGGTTCAGTAGTTTTTGAAATATTAATAAAAAATCGTGAGGTCTAAGTTCGCGGCGAACTACTAGTTATTTTTTAATTCTTTTTCCACCTTTTCGTCCACCACCACGCTCATGGTCATTGGATCTTGCGATCCCTGGACTCTGTCTGCTTAAAACCACAAGACGCTAAACTCTCTGTCTGCTCCATTAGGGATAAAAACGTGATATTGTGTGTGTATTCCTAAACTAAGTTCAAGAATTGCCGTATCCAAAGCTTTGCAGTGGTTGTACGGCGGATGTGGTCAAGGAATATTCCACGATCTTAATTAAACACAGTCTGCAGATAAATATGTCTGCTAGTAGTGCTGGGGCATATGATTTGCGGTTTATTTGGGACAAAAATATTAAAGAGATAAATTAAAGCAGAATTATAAAAGACCATGAAAAGAAGATGCAAAGAAGGAGTTTGATTTCAGAAAAAGAATTTTCAAAGATTAAAATGATATTAAAATTAAATTAAGTAGTAGTTCGCCGCGAACTTAGACCTCACGATTATAGTTTCCAAAGTAACACCTAGATGGCGCCATCCAAATTTAGAACGCGCTATGGTTTTGTTTGCTACATATTGACATGCCTACCAAATTTCATCAAAATCAGACCATCGATTCGGCAGTTATTGCGGTACAAACATACATACATACATACATACAAACAATGTGTTTTCGCCCCCAACTCGATTTAGAGACCTCACTCGCTCAGTTAATTAAAAATTGTTGGTACTTAGAAACATCATATAAAGTCATTTATATGCATACATTATTTATTTACATTAATTTGACGACCTCCGTGGCGTAATGGTTAACACGCTAGACCGCTAATCCGAAGGTTCTGGGTTCGATCCCCAGCCAGGGCAAGTTGGAAAATGGCCTTTTTCAAATTGTCCTGGGTCTTGGGTGTTTATCTATATATGTATTTATCATAAAATATAGTATCGTTGAGTTAGTATCCCATAACACAAGTTTAAAACTTACTTTGGGGCTAGCTTATCAGTGTGATTTGTCCCTTTATATTTATAATTATATTTATTTCATAATTATTTATAATTATAATCAATTAAAATCCTGAAACGCAATTTTTTTACCTAACTTTACAAAACTAAACGCCGACAACTGGACCCTTTTTGCTTGTACGTCCACATTAAAAAGTTCGTAGCACTATCCGTAGGTCGTCTACGTATTTCGTAGCCTCCAACTTCCGTCGGCCACTTTTGAATATACCTTTTCAACGAGTAGTACTGTAATAAAATGTATGGGAACACTATGGTATTTTTGTAGATTCTATGTATCAAGCTAGAGCGAGAGAGAGCGACCGAACGCACCGGCCATGCTGAAGCCTTCCGTCGCTCTCTCTCGCTCTAGCAAATGACTGTTCTGAGCGACGAAAAAGGATAGCAGCATAGAAAAGTGCAGATGTGACCCAACCCTTACACATTTTTGCGATGCGACGCGGTTAGCCTCAATACAGGATGACTTTTTAACCACCAGCCAAATTTTTAAAGCAAGTTCAATCCATGATGCTGTACTTATTTCCATTAAAACAATTAAAGAAAAACGAAAAAAACATTTCGCCTTTCCGTACAAATGGGCGCTCCGCGGATTTTGTATGCGAGGACAATTTTTTTTCAATTTTTAAAAATTATTTATATATCTAGAAAGTACGAGTAGTAATCATGGACCGCGCTTGCTACAAAAAATTGGATGGTGGCTAAAAAGTGACCCTGTATGTTCCGTAATCGTGCAAAATAATAGTCACTATAGTGCAGCAGAACCTAAAAGCGTGATGAGTTCAATGAATGTCTGCACTCTGCAGTCTCGATACCGGGCCGTTACTGGACCTTTGATTGTGTACTGGACTATCGCATGACATAATGAGTGTGGACGACAGCTCTACAATGTAGGTAAACTGTCCGCGCTTCCTAAGGATGCCAAATTTTGTAAAAACACGTGCTTTTCTTCCTGAGGTTGGGTCCACCGCATACATCGGTTGAATAGGATTGCTGATTTAAATGGTACACGAAAGACATTTTATAATAACTGTCTAATCACTATTTTCTCTCCATTTAATTTTCGCTAGCCTATAGCCAGATTTTTACTTCTTCTTTTATAATTGCTTAGCAAATATTTTTTGAACCGAACGAGCGAAGCGATCGACGGCTATAATTCAAGTTGGGGCGAAAACACATTGTTTGTATGTATGTATGTTTGTTTGTTCTGCGATAACTGCCGGACCGATGGTCCGATTTTGATGAAATTTGGTAGGCATGTAGGAAATATCAATAGAATTTTCAAGTTTGTTGGGCATCAAAATCGGTTCAGTAGATTTTGAAATATTAATAAAAAATCGCGAAGTCTAAGTTCGCGGCGAACTACTAGTTAGGAAGAATTTTTATTTATTATTTTTTATTGTGAGCCCTAAGAGCTAATCAAGACAAAACCCCAAACTCGATGGGGTTGCGTCGTTTTATTACAGGGTTCCCATAGCCTTCCGGCTCCATCATCAGATCAGCCTCTTGTTTTAATACATTGTCATCTGATTTACATTAGTATACAAAATCTCATCTCAATCGGAAACCGGGAGGTGCCTCTTTAACTTGCAAGATTTAACCCAAACAAATAAAAAATAAATAAAAGCTTGTAAAAATTTCATCTTTTTTTCATCTTGCCGAGTTTGTCAATCAAAACCTTACAAAACAGGTATATTATTACGTAGTTTGCCTCTTTATTTACGTACCCTACGTTATTATTACGTAGTCATATCACATTCACGTGTAGGGCCGAACCCTAATCGTGACAATATTACGCAACTAATTGGTGTAAAAACAGGGTCGGAGGCCAGCGGTTTGTGGCGTCTGAAGTCCGTCGATAAGGCGGCCCGATCCTGTTTACAATCCGGGAGCTTATCGCTTGCACTTCGACCAAGGTAGTTTATTTTTGCAATTTTATATACTGAGTGAAGATTCGGTGTATTTTCAAGAATCAAGAATAAAATATTTTTTCAGTAATTACTTAAGCCTTTACAGGCACTTTTGCACGTTAATAAATTTAGTTTAGTATATATAAGTAGCATAATAATAGACACGTACGACCTCATAACGAGCCCTTTCATTTGATATTATGGCACAGAAAGGTTTGCAAAACTTCTTTTTTAATTTCCTATTTGTCCCCCGAAAATGACCCTTATTTTAAAAAAATATTTATTTACTTTGCACATATGTGTTTGGGTCATAGGATTACATTCTACCAAATTTCACCTGATTCGGTCCAGTAGATTCGGAGCAAATTGGCTGTGACAGACGGACGGACAGACGCGTGATCCTATAAGGGTTCTGTTTTTCATTTTTTGTACGAAACTCTAAAAATGAAACAAGGAGACAATTATGATTTATTTTTCAACGTCATTTCCATCTATACAATGCACTTCATCCATCGTTTCTCAAGCTTTTCGATCCCTTCCGTAAAGTACGACTAAGGCAACCCTTCGAAATAGGCATTGGTTTCGGGATCTCCTCGTTGGAGCTAAATCTTTTTCCACCGAGCCATTTTTTAAATTCGGAAACAGAAAATAGTCGCAAGGGGCCAAATCGGGCAAATATGGTGGGTGAGATAGCATCTCATATCGCAACTTATGGAATTTGGCCATGGCAATCGCGCAGGTGTGCACTCGTGCTTTGTCTTGGTGGAAGAGGATTTTCTTCTTAGCCAAATGCGGTCGTTTTTCAGGTAAAATTTGGTTAAATTGGTCCAATAAATTGCCATAATATTCGCTATTGATCAAACAGGCGTGATATTATGTATGTATGTATTTTAATAAAAAAAACTTTTATTGTTTAAGATTTGTGTGCTTTTCATAAGTATTTTCGGTCCGAGTTTCAGCATGTCTCTATCGCATCGGGCACAGCGCGACAGCAATAAATTTTACAAATACCTATATTTTAATTCTCTCGATCTTAGGGCAGCTCAAAAATCAGACACCAGTGTCAGCTATAAGAAGAAGTAGGAGAGTATAGATTCTGACATCAATAGTAAGTAGAGAATATCACTCTCAATGAGTGGAATCTTAGAATAGAATAGAAAACTCTATTGTACACCAAAAAATATAACATCCTATTAAAATAATTTACATGAGTATAAAGGGCGGTCTTATCGTTTAAAGCGATCTCTTCCATACACCTCTTCACAGACAGAATCTTCTCACCTATGATCTTTTGAGATACCTATCATCAAGGACGATTCAGCCTAATACTCCATGCCTACCATCCTTCACACTTGCGTTCTTTCAAAGTAAGTTTTATTATCTTCATTTGTTCAACACCTTTCTTTGCATCACGCACTTAAGGGCCCAGTCTTTATTTTTAATGATTTTTACTGCTTTTTCGGAGCTCATTGGAGCCAAACTATCTTAGTCATTATATGTTAAGATATGTTAAATTGAAGTTTATTTAAGTATTAAAAAAGTGAATTAGACAATTTATCGATTTTCATTGTAATAGTTTGTTTAATTCCAAAAAACCTGAGACGTGTTTCGATTTTTTGCGGTGTGCGACGTTCATGTCATTGTTGTTTACACGGAATTTAAAACATGAAGTTGTGTTTAAATTACAGAGAAATAAAGACAAAGGAAAATCCTAAAAAGTGATTTTAATAAAAAAAAAATTAATTCATTCAAAATCTTAGTTAAATAGGTTTAACTTTGAAGAAAATATAAGCGAATACGTCGTCGGATTTCTTGCGCATACGATTGAGTTAAAAAATAAAAAATACACATATATGAAGATTGATTCATGCTTACACGTACAATAAATAAATAAAAATAATTTGTCTTTTGTAAAAAGATAGAAAAATTTAAAGTTCTCCGAAATTTTCAAATAAATATGGAGACTAAAACGCTGATAAGGCAGACCGGTTGCTGCGCTTCTGAATTCGTCAAAATTCGTTTCCATGGTGCATGTACAATACAGCGCAATGCGTATGTGTAGATAGAAAATATAGATTCGGGAGTTCAATCAAAAATTCCCACGGTCGAAGACTGCAGTCTTAAGCTATCAGAAATTGGTGAAAATAAGTGGAATAGCCAAGCCTTTAAAAAATATAGCGGCTAAATACAGTACGTAAGTAAGTAACACTTTATTGCACCAAAAAGACATACAAATAATATTCAAAAATATGTACAGTATAGGTATACAATAGGCGGCCTTATCGCCAAGGCAATTTCTTACAGGCTACCTTTGGGTGACAGGAATTGTACTAAAAATATATGGTGGTGAGATGAAGAGAGTAATGTGAAACAATAATT
The DNA here is from genome assembly GCA_963576875.1 of Acrobasis repandana. NCBI lineage: Eukaryota > Metazoa > Arthropoda > Insecta > Lepidoptera > Pyralidae > Acrobasis > Acrobasis repandana. The sequence continues at coordinate 18,935,144 of OY756225.1, forward strand.
TAGTGATATTAAACAGTAAAGTACAGAGATGAAGTACCTAAAATTAATAAAATAACTATATTAATAACAGTAATACATAATCGGTGAAAATTTCAAGTGTTTATTACGGTTCAAGAAAAAGAGCCCTGTGACTGACGGACAGACAGCGAAGTCTCAGTAGGGTCCCGTTTGCACCCTTTGGGTACGGAACCCTAAAAATGTCTTAACTAGTTGTCTAAAAACAGATGAAAATGGTCTAAATCCATATTTTTTTTCGCTATTATTTGACTGATGATTTCTATGCAATAATTAATTTTATATTTTTGATAATTAACTTTATAATGATTTGAGCAGCGCCTATTTACTTAGTACTTAGTAACAAAGCAGATTATCTTGGTAAATAAATAATATTTGCTTTGTAGTATGCATGCATTTTGGCCAAACAAAGCTTAGGAGTCAACGACACACTGACCTACCTAAGGTTCCATTAATAAAAATATACAAAAGGCATTGTTGCTGTTTCTTTGCTGAATCACGCCGGTGGCAAGTTATTGCAGTAGTTCCTATCTTTATTTTCAGCTTGATTGGAAAGGGATAGGTACTCAAATAGTTTTCATGAAAAGGCAAAACTGACTTGCAGTTTTCCAAATCAGGTCTATGAATCCTTCGACTAGCATTCAATTTTCAGCAACGAAGGACGATAAACGTTTAGGTCTGAAGAGATCTTGGTGGGTGCGAAGATTTTGAAGTTATTATGAATAATGAATCTAAATCATCTCATGCTGCGCGATCACGGGCACCGATTGACGAAGTGGGAGTCACCTGGTGGGAGTTGTATGGAAATGAAGGTACCACAACCTCCGTGACCAGAGCCACAACATCAGAATATTATGTGCAAAACGAAGCTGAAGCGTCTGAAAGGAAAACATTTGAAAACAAATCAACTTGCACTGAGAATGCACAATCGAAGATAACATCAAAAAACTATGAAAATTTAAAAAATATCGATAGTAAGGAACCCAAAGATAAAGTTCTGAAAGAATGGAGGGAGCGGCAAGCCAAAGCGAAGTACGAACAAGCAAGAAAGGCGGTCATTAATTCACTGAAAGAAAAATTTAGCGATGTCTCCTGTTCTAATATACGTCCTAATACCGACGGAAATAAAATAGATATTCGAAAAATAATTCCGACGATTATTATAACTGGAGACGATGTCGAAGGAACATCAAATTTGAATTCGAACCGTGACGGGAGACAGCATGGGGTAATAGGTCTTGGGCATAGTGGTGTTAGAGTTGAAAATGCTGGTGGGGTTTGCGAGGGTGTCTGTCACGCAAGGAGGCTTCAGATGGGGCCAGGTGGTGAACTGGCACAGTGGAGGTTAGTTCCTCGTGGCAGTAGGGCGGCGGGCGCGGAGGGCGGACTACGCGGCCGAACGAAGGAAACCATGCCGGTAAGTACTGTCACTGTTATTTTTGCCAAATTTGCCAATTTAAGCCACAATTTTTTTCCAAATGTTATTATTAATGTGTATTTAAAGTAATTTTTAATATCATAGTAAAGGTAGGAAGAAAACATAGAAAAAAATCAGGAGCAAATATAAAATTACAGAGTGTTGTTTACAAACCTGTGTTTTGGTTGCTAGGACAATCCAGCTGGAAAGACGTATTTGGTCCTTCAGATATATTTTTTTGTTGTTTTATGTGTAAATACTGTTTTGTGGTATACTTATAAATTTATTGTTTAATACGTATCACCGAAAGAGTGCAAGCCTAGGACAATGGCTCTAGTAATTTGCTAGCAAATGTGCTAGCTGATTCATTTATAAACTTTTTAAAATTTTATGGTTAGAGGAAAGAGGAGGAAAGAGGAGGCTTTTTTTAAAGCCCTTTCTTTCGACTCGAGCGGCTATTCTTAAGATTTGAGACATTATTACAGTTACAGTACAGACACCAGACTCAATTCAATTCAATTCAAAATATCTTTATTATCATAGGATATTTATAATATCTCTTAATAATAGTCACTTTGTTTTGTTTTGCACAAATGTTGACGTCAAATCGTTACCTAGGCGCAAGTGCAGAATAAGCTGCAACAAACTGCACTGCACGTTTTCTCCAAAGACGTCAACTAACAAACTAAAAACTTAAAATTAGTTATATAGATGGACAGAGATTACATTGTTTATAGAGGGACCCGCGCCAAGCTCAAGCCAGATCTTTTTGTCTTTAAGATAGTCATCGGTCCTATAATAAGCCTTCTCACATAGTACTTTCTTTACATAAGCTTTGAATTTTCTGTCTGGCATATCAAGGACCGATTCTGAGAATTTATTATAAAAAAGTATACACTTCCCCATAAAAGACTTACTGACTGTATTCAGCCTGTAATACGGGCTAACTAAGTCATTCTTATTACGTAAATTTCTATCTGTAAAATCACTTACTTTATTGAACATGGAAATATTTTTCCTTACATACATTATATTTTCAAATATGAATTGTGATGCAAAAGTAAGTATACCTATTTCCTTGAATAATTCCCTCAGTGAGTCTCTCGATCCTAAACCGTAAATGGCACGAATTGCTCTTTTTTGTAAAAGAAAAATAGTCTGAATGTCGGCTGCACTCCCCCATAGAAGTATCCCGTAAGACATTAGACTGTGAAAGTAACTAAAGTACACTTGTCTAGCAGTTGCTACATCTGTCAATTGTCTTATTCCCCTAACAGCGTAAGCCGCAGAGCTAAGCCTATTTGCGCTTTATACTCCTCACAAGGATCTCTCTTGTGTATGTACTTGTTCTCTGTACCTCTATATGTCACCTTATAAAGAGTAAATAAATTGATTATTAAACTGATTATTATTATTTTACTACCTTAGCTAGCTGTGTATATGTAAACGATGGGACACGATACACAAACGAGTAACTAAGTAAAACTGCTAAAAATATATTTTTGGACCTAACCTGTGTGGTATTGTATCTAATCAGTGACGTCTATATCTAGACACTGGCGCCAAACTATTTCATAACATGCATGTTACGGAATTTATTTTCACATTCCGTTTTATGACAACTGATAGTATCATCATCATAAGGTTTTTTTTTAGTCTTCACTGCAGGAGCATGACCCTCTCTGTACTACCAGAGCCATATATTAGCCAGAGCAGTCAGAGGATTTGGCCTACAATCTCCACGCTGACCAGACGGGTTGGAGATGTCTCATTGATGTTTATAAGCTTTGTTTAGCTTGTGTTTCCTAAGTTGCCTTCTACGACATCCACGTGAAGACTTGGAGTGGTCCTATTATATCTGCCGGGAGCCACAGGGCTTAGTTATAGTATATCTCATTTCAAATACTTTTAGATATAATCCGTCTTGTCCGCCCAAAATAAGAAGACTTCTCGCAATTGCCATCTTCTTTTTTGTCACTGTTGGTTTAAAACAAGTCCCAAAAGTTAGTCTGCGTTTTATAGTAAGACGTAATGAGAATAAGTTTTTTACTGTGTTTTCAACGTAAAAAGGAGTTTTATAATTGCGATGGGTATCAAATGTAAGAAACTTATCTGTAATATCTGATCATAGTAGAGTCAAAACAAGTTTTTTGAAAAAGATTAATTTTTTCGTACTTATTTTTATTGTGATGCATAAGAACTATTGTTATAAGCCCAAAGTCGATGGGGTTGCGTCGTTTAATTTCAGGGTTCCTACAGCCATCCATCATCAGATCAGTTTCTTGTTATGATAATATTGCATTGTTATCTGATTTACAGTATACAAAATTTCATCTCAATCAGAAACCGGGAAGTGGTTCAAATTTAACTTGCAAGATGTAACCTGAAAAATCTACAACAAACAGGGCAAGCGCTTAACTAAATCTAATTAATATAAAATTTAAATTGTTTGAGTCAGGATTATAAAAAATATATTTAAAAATGTAATGATTTTAACAAAATTTTATAAATAATAATACCTAGTGGTAAGTACAGTTAATAGCTGAACCACTGAAAAAAAGATTTTTCATTTGTTAGAGTCTCAAAACAATGGATGTTTCAAACTTAGCGGAGTACTTGATCCATAACGCCATGCATGTAAACTACTAGTACTATTCATTCTGTGCATGTCTACCTTATGATCGATACTGTTCAGGAGTCCATAAACTGGGAATATCCGACAGTCATGCCATCAGTTGTAATCGGAAACGGGATCTACCCCCATTTTTGTACACACGGAACTAGGATAAGGTATACGGTAAGGAGGTACTAATCGATGGTAATTTTATTTTTGAAGAAGTTTACCTACTATTCCTATAAATACTTATATTATACTCGTACTATGTTAAAATAGCTAATGCAATACCCTTTATTGCACAAAAGAAAAATAAAGGACATAATCTTAAAAACTAAGAAATGCGCAAAGAAAGTCTATCAATATTTTGATATGTCTGTCGCATCATTAAAGATCACTTATTACCACCAACTGGACTCCGGATAGTCGAAGAAAGACAGGAAGACCAAGGAAGCGATGGGCGGTCAATCTTACACAGTGTAAAAAAGAATAGCAGATCTCGTCTAGGGACTGCGAATGGTGGAAACAAAGAAGGGAGTCTTCTGCCCAACAATGCTAAAAAATGTTAATTTTTGGCCATTGGCACGACATGCGAATTACTTGGAAGGATCTACTGTTGTGTATTGTACCTACCGAAAAGTCTTGAGTAGGAAATAACAATAAGATAAGCATGGAAAATAAATTTTAGTTCGAAAGAAACTTGAAAATAGTCACACAGTCACAAAAAGTCTACCATAGTACTTAAATGAAATATGTTTTCCTTCCATGCTGGTCTGGGAGAAAAGAAACACTCAGAATGTACCAGCTTCTTCTTCTCTTCCCGCGCAGATCGTAGAAGCCATTCAAACGAGGGAATTGGCGAAACTGCAAATCAAGTTAAATAAGGCGGCTAGAACCCATCACTATTTTGATTCCTTTTTCATCCTTCTCGCTCACCATCACGCTAAAAGTGGCCTTTGATTCTTGCGGCCCTGGACTCTGTCTGCTTGGAGCCGCAAGACCTAAAATGCTCTGTCTGCCCCATTAGGGATAAAGACGTATACCTATGTGAAAATGTTTTAAAAAACGCAAGAAAATACCTATATACATAAGGTTGGAATACAGGGCATGGATCAAGATAAACACAGCATGAATGAATTTGCGTGTAGATCTGACGTCAAATTGACTTCAATTAGGATCGTCATCATAGATCATAGAATAGATCGGGCATTGAGCTCTCTACTGTGAAATACCTAAATCTGCCGTTTTGAGCAGTAGAAACTCGTCGGAAAATGTTGAAGGAAGTAATAAAAAAGCTTCCTTCCGTTTGTAAGTGAATTTCTTATTAAATATTTTATTGAAAATTGCCACGCCAGGATTTCATACAAATTGAAGGACTTTCTTTATCTAGTAGTACTTAAGGCCGTACTTGAATTTTCCGGGGTCCAGTGCTGCCCCCATTTAAATAAATCATTTTCAAGAAAACGAAGACATTATTTTAAATTTTCCAACTACCAAATCCTAGATAACCCTTCAGAGTATTTTATGAACTACTGTTTACAGTTTAAAGTGAGAACGTTAAGCTTTACTACGCACATTTGCGAAAAACGGCCACTTTTGGCAAATGTGCGTAGTAAAGCTTAACGTTCTCACTTTAAACTGTAAACAGTAGTTCATAAAATACTCTGAAGGGTTATCTAGGATTTGGTAGTTGGAAAATTTAAAATAATGTTTTCGTTTTCTTGAAAATGATTTTTTTTAAATGGGGGCAGCACTGGACCCCGGAAAATTCAAGTACGGCCTTAAATACAGATCTATGGAAAAGTCCATTTGTTTCATGAAATCCATCCTATCTCCCAAAATCAAAACCAGTCGTATAAAAATGTGGATTTTTAATACCAGTTGAGAGACAGGCGAAGAATTGCAAACAAAAGTTATTTCATAATTTTGCAGTCGTTAAAAAGAAAATTATGACGACTGGCGATAGGCGCAGATTGCGTTATTCGCGCTAATGTTGCTATGGCACGGCACAGCGAAATGCACAAACGTTTTACGAGTAGTCGTGGGAAACTACACGTTTTCTCATTTTGCTAGGTTCGTCATTATGTCGTATGGTATATTGCATCAATCATGTAATCTTGTTTGATTAATTTGCAGTTTCTTAGTCTTCGCGGTGGAGTTCTGTCCAAAAGAGGCGCAAATATTCAGCCCTAGGTGAGCTGTATATTTTTGCGCCTTTTGCCGTGGAGACCTTATAGGGCCTTGGGATTTAGAGGGGCGTCGATAGTACAAAGAAATCTCCACACGCCTGATCGACGTTTCTTGGGACCTATGAGCTTTTGAGCTGGTGCGCATTTTGACTAAAGATTAAATCTGGCTATTCAACGTGGCTATGCCGCCACCCTACCCCTCACCACGCACGCTAGACGGGTTCGAGAGGTCTCTGTGTTGGTTTATATTTCCTAAGTCGCCTTCTACGATATCCACAAGAAGACTTGGAGTGGTCCTATTCTACTCTGCCGGAAACCACACGGCTATTCGGCCTATGCGTAGAAAATTTAAAAACAAAAAACAAAAATTCTTTATTTTTCTCCACAATCTTACATTACCTTCAGAATATAACAACGACATAGGTATTATTAAATACATGGTTAGTAGAAAATTGTGAGAGACTGGTATCTGAACTATAAAGAGCTTGCATTTCAGGGCACCAGATCCTCCACAGTTGGAGGAAATATTTGACCTATCAGTTAATACAGTAATAATACTCGTAATTAAAAAGGTTGGATAAATCATACCTAAAATAAGGTTCTCTTAAAAAAAATCACTACATAGTATAAAACAAAGTCGCTTCCCACTGTCTGTCCCTATGTATGCTTAGATCTTTAAAACTACGCAACGGATTTTGATGCGGTTTTTTTTAAAAGATAAAGTGATTCATGAGAAAGGTTTATATGTATAATACATACCCGTGCGAAGCCGGGGCGGGCCGCTAGTATATATAATAATACATGGTTCGTTTTCATTCATCCCCATATCAAGGGCGGTAATGCCGTTCTTCCTTGCAACCCTCTATTTATTAACTGAGGTGAGTTACGCTTACGCCACGATCACAACAAAAAGTTTTCTTTCAAATGATTGTAAGTGAGTAAATTCTTTATTGCACATAAAAATAAAATAAATTATAATTTAAGATTGTTTACCAGAAAATTGCAAAAAGTTTGTACAAAAGTAGTGATGATTATGTAGTGAATAGCAATAGATGTACGGATACCCGCTAATGTTGGTCTGGCACGGCAGCCGTGGAGTGCGCAAACCAGGGCACGTTTATTTGGCCAAGCGTGGGAATCTACACGTTTTCTCATTTTGCCACACAAAATGGGGGCATCAAGCCGCGGAAATAGGTCAAGACATATACGCTATACCCGCTAATATACGGGTGACTGCAAAATTTGAGCAGTTAATTATTATTTGTAATTTTTTTTTCTCATAAATTTCTAATATATGGCTTCCCTACTGACTTTGCCCTCCCCGCTCGCCGCAGTAGCACAGTAGTGGGTGGTGACATTCAAATGGGAAATTTTTGGTATACATTTGTCGGCTGATATCTTTGGTTTTTATTATGAAACAAGGTACCTACATATGACCTGATCATGATTATGATCAGGTCTTTTTTAGTCTCCACTGCAGGAGCACGACCCTCTCTGTACTGCCAGAGCCATATATGAGCCAGAGTAGTCAGAGGATTTGGCCTACACTCCCTTTTTTTATTTCGCTTAAAGAGTATAATACTTTCTTTGAATATAATCACTCTGTATAAGTAATGTTACATTTTTAGGGTTCCGTACCTCAAAAGGAAAAAACGGAACCCTTATAGGATCACTTTGTTGTCCGTCTGTCCGTCCGTCCGTCCGTCTGTCAAGACCCTTTTTCTCAGGAACGCGTGGAGGTATCAAGCTGAAATTTATATCAATTACTCAGGTCTACTGTCCCTTGAAGCTGTGAAAAAATCAAACTTCTAAGCCAACGCAATCAAAAGATACAGCCGTTTATGCCGCAAATTTTCGACACTTGCAAGGGAATCAAAACCTACAGGGTGCTTCCCGTGAACTCAGAATCTTGAAATTTGGTACGAAGCAACGTCTTATAGCATAGATAAAGGAAAAATTACGAAAACCATAAATTTTTAGTTACATCACATAATATATATTTTTTTAATAATTTTAAACTTACTACCCATTTCCTCATAAACGCGTAGAGGTATTAAATTGAAATTCATAACAAATAGGTACTAAACCTTGCAGGTTTGTACGGAACCCTCGGTGCGCGAGTCCGACTCGCACTTGGCCGGTTTTTTATTTTTATTTTCACTCTTATCACCAAGCCACAAATGAGTATGTTACATTTACTATCAAAGTTTACTTCCCAATTTGAACGTTCAAGGAGACTGATTTGGCTTATTGTCTAGACAATTAGATAAACTATAAGTAGGTATTATGATATAATATAATCTGGCTCGTGGTCAAACGTATCTATCCGCCTCTTATACGTGACGGTCGTCGCGTGTTTGTTTGTTTGGGTACAAAGTGCAGTTTTTAACGAAATTTTAAGATACTATAAGTGTATGATTGTATAGGTATGATGCAACATTTCGACACAATTAAATTGGGTCAAAATTTACAATAGGCTTTACGACTGAAAGAATATTTTGGCCCTTCGGCTACATTATTAAAAAACACATTTTTTTTTCTCTGAGAAACAAAAATTGACGAAGTTAAGCGCATTAAAATTCGCATGACGTCACGTCTAAATACGATTTTTACATAGCGATGACGTGACAAGCCCCACTCTGGAACTTAGATGCTCTGTATCTTTGTGAATTTTTACTTTTTTGATAAAGTAAAAAATATATTTAAATAATCTAAAAGACGTACTCATTAGAATAATACTTTCTGAACCTGTCGACACCCCTATTTACTGCGTGTTTGTACATGGTAAGTGAATCTAAACATAAATTCTTACTTTATTATCAGTGACGGATTTACCAGGAGGCTGAGTAGGCTGGAGCCCAGAGCGGCACGTTTTATGGGACGGCATAATCGAATATTACCCATCCCTGGCACACGCAAGGAATCTGTTATTTAGACAAGTCATCATCATCATTCGCAGCCTTGAACCTCCCACTGCTGGGAATAGCCTCTCTCAATTAATGCCATTTACCACGATCCTGAGCTACTCCCATTTACGTTCGACCCGTGAACTTTCTGATGTCATCAACCCATCTTGCTAACAGACGACTTACGCTGCACTTACCATTAATGGGCCACCACTTTGTTAATATTTTCCTCCACTCCTGTCATCACCACGTCTTGCTAGGTGTCCTGCCCATTTAATTTTGAGTTCTGTTACTCGTTTTCCAACATCATAAACTTTCGTTCTTTGCAGAATAACTGTGTTGGGAACTCGATCTTGAAGTTTGATGATAGCATGGCTCGCTCCATGGCTCCCTCTGCAACTTATATTCGATAAACAGATATCCCATATCTCTGATAAACAGCCTCATAGCTGCCATGTTTCCGCATTATACATATGTCATCGTTGGAAGGGCGCATACATTAAAAAGGATTTAAACAAGTAATTATTAAAAAATGTCTGCAACTATGTGCATACCTGTGTGCAGCGTCATTTCTATGTTCTATGGGTCTCTTTTACATAGGCTATACTTAGGCAAGGCTCATACATTTTTTTCTAACTAAATTAAATCTAGGTATAGGTCATTGGGTCGTTGCACCATATATACCACCAGAGTAATCGTTTAGAGGCGACTGACACCTATCAGAAATTTGTTACACCTTAAAGTGTGATTATAACCCTTATACGCTGGTAATAACAACTAAACGAACCGCAAACCGCCATGCGAGTATTAAAGTGCACTATGGACTGAATTTCCTTTGCATGGCTATCAGCGGATGCTGCTGACCGTTTTAAATTGATGATATTATATTTTTATTGTTTTATTTAAACTTTTGACCTCTAAAGTCTACGTGTAACAGGTTTTTTTTTGCTATATTGAAATCTTAGAATCAGTATCACTAATAGAACATAAAACCGTAAAAAAAAGAATTGAAATGAAACCTTGAATTGAATTGAATTGAACACAAGTATTAATCATCAGCGATTACCTACTGTTATATTTACAGGTGGCTTTGATAAGAAAAGAAAGCATATTTTAGAAAATACCGAAGTACTAAATTGTCACATAATATTACTTAATTTATAACCCAAGATACTGTGTTCCGACGTGAAATCGGAATAATTGTAATAGGCCTGTTTATAGGTGGGATTGATTGGGAATCGATAATACAGTTGATAATAGACAGTAGTTAATACGCATAATCGATAAGATAATGAATGTTTACGATGTTTGTTTGCATGTTATCTAGCTTCTTTCCAGATATGTTATATAACTTTCCCAACTCGTAGTTATCAGTTAGTGATTATATAGCACTGGTGTAATATTTAAAAAAATATCCAATTTTTGTTTTGCGATACACAGGGTTCATAGTTAGTGTGCTATTTTAAGACAGTGTCTTTTAGTCGTTTGAACTGATGTACATTATGAAATGCAATAAATGAATTGAATTGAATATGTCTGTACTATTACAACCATTTTTTTTTAAATTGGTTCAACTAGTAGATTATTTAAAAATATTGTATAAGCATTTTTTGTCTTCTCTGATTAGAAAATAATGACAAAGATATAGCGTATTTAAAATCCGCATGTCTTCACGATTATAACTAGACGGCGACATTAATTGCCCCCACTTCGAAATTTTGATGCACTTGTATCTTTGTGCATTTTCACTACTTTTATAAACCGAAAAATATGGGTTCATTATTTTTAGATAATCTAATTGACGGACTAAATAAAATAATATTTTTCGGACCCAGTCCACATGCCCATTGTAATTTAATATTGTTATATTAAGTTATACTGAGACCGACAGTCTAAGCGTAGAGGACTACAGAATAAAGTGGCTCTGACAGGATCGCCAACATAAAATGAAAATTGCAGTGTTCCAAAACTTTTTGGTAATTTTAAGAACCATTAGGTGCTAAGAATCAAGTCTCGAGTTTTTGACTGCGGTGCCATTCAGTCGATGGGTCATCTTATGCCAACTCCAACTTAAATACTTCTTAAGTCTGCTAACTTACTTACTTCATTACCATCACATATATTTTTGAAGCGAATAATAAAGAATTCGCCGTATCCATTTTGACTCGACAAGAAAATGTTCAAAAAAGGAAGTTGACATAACCTAAGCAAACATCTATATTTACCGGTGAACAGGCAAACAAACATGTTGTTACATAGGTAATCAATCCAGTTAATTTGCTTAATTAGAGATTACGGCACGCTGGAGCGGCGTGATGTTAAGGCGATGTCGAAACTGTTGTGTAGTTATGTGTAAAATATGCCGTGGCGTTTTCTAGCTGGAATATTTTAGTTCCGGTGTACCTGTGTCAGGACTAAAGAAACAAAAAAAGAAGACCTGATGATGATGACATTATCAGGTCTTCTTTTTTTGTCTCCATTGCAGAAGCACAACCCTCTCTGTACTACCAGAGCCACTTGGCCAGAGCAAGTAAAGGATTTGGCCTACAATCTCCACGTTGGCCAGACGGGTTGGAGAAGTCTCATTGATGTTTATTTAAGCTTTGTTTAGTTTGTGTATCCTATGTCGCCTTCTACGGCATCTACAGGAAGACTTGTAGTGGTCATAATATACTCTGCTGGGAACCACACCATGTTTCATATTTTTTTATAATAGCGAGCGATGCGTCTCCGTTTTAGCTGCGGCAATAATTCTTTCGCGTGTCCGGATGGCCAGATTTCCGGCTGTTCTCGCCTATTGGTCGCATTTCTCCGATTCTTCAACTGTTTCTTGTGAATTTTTTTGAACGGGTTCCAGAATTATTTACTTAGATTATTTTTTGTCTATTAACTTTCTATCGAAAACTTAAAGAAATATATATAATATAATATTATATTTCACGAGGTGTGCAGCTCACAGAGCCACTAGTTTATTCAATAGTGGATTTACCAGCAGGCTGAGTAGGCTGCCCTAAAATGTTGGCAAATTTTAGGGGGTAGTAATATATTTCTCACCTCTCCTCTTTCACGCACCCCCGTTAACTTACTAACGGCACAGAATGGGGGCGGTAGAATCAAGCATTCCCTGGTTTTATATTCAGTACCTAACAAACTGGCATACGACTTACAGTTCATTCGTTCAAATGGTTGTTATACTGTCGGCGTGCTAAAAAAGGCGGCCCCGGCTCTGTCAAAGAAGCGGCCTTCAAAGCGCGCCCCGCGCACCGACAGTGTTAGTGATATGCCGCTGGAAATATTCTAAATTTACGGGAATTTTTCCATTGTAAATTTACGAAATGATATGTCCGTAAATATTCCTCTAAATTTCCATTTTTACACGGCACATTACTATAGGCACACCATTTAAGAGAACGAATTATAACAGGAGTGGTATACGCGCGATCCGCGAGTACGCGTGTCGCGTAGAGGAAATTTTTTCACATCCTTTCAAATCTCAAGGCTATTCTCATTACTCGTTCATGATAGCATTGAAAAGTGATATATAGCATCCTTGAAAAAATGAAAAAAACATCATGGTGTTACTCTCTGGCCAAAGATAATATAATTACTAACTCTGGCTTACTACAAATACATAAATGCTACGAAATGTCGTAGCCCTTGCTACGACAGGCTACAAGTCGACGACCGCATACACTTTTTTGTTCTAAGCTTTAAACAATATTGAAAAGTAATTCCTGAAGACAATATCGTGCATTCGGTATGAAAATACAAAAATACTGGCTATCATTTTCTAGATGGAAAGAATTGTTAGTGAAACGTGAACACGCAAACATTTACATTACATGAAAAAAACTATTTTTTTTGTTGCAGTAAAACTTTGTTTGCTTAGAATCAACATTTTGTTTTTTTTTCTATTCTCCCAGACAGGTATAGAAGAAAGTCATAATAGTTCATGACAGGATGGAGCAAAGATATCTGTTTTATTAAACTTTGGCCGGTGATAAGCGCCAATTGGGTAGTTTCCTAGGTCAATTGGTAAACGATTAGTTTGTTCTTACTATAAGTGAAATTTATCTTCACAAAATAATAAGTATTATCATCATCGGGTCTTTTTTTAGTCTCCACTGCAGGAGCACGACCAGATCTATACTTGACCAGAGTAGCCAGAGGATGCTCACCATGCCTACACTCTCCACGCTGGCCAGACGGGTTGGAGAGGTCTTACTGATTTATAATAACAAGCTTTGTTTAGCTTGCTAGATTTCCTATGTCTCTTTCTACGACAACCACAGGAAGACTTGGAGTAGATTTTACTCTCACTTTTCCTTTATATCGACGTGTCCTATTCATTTTCTACTCCTCCTTTTTACCTTTCTTCACCCACTGTTGAATGTAGGTCTCCTAATATGCATGCCATTCTCCTTGGTCTTGAGCTTTTCTCATCCAGGTTTTTGCCATTACATTTTTGATTTATTAATACCGAAAAACGGATAAAAGAATTTTACATTCTTCAAGAAATTATGACATCACAGTTTGCTATTTCATACAAATACCATAGGAAATGTTTGTTTTGATAAATAAGTGTCTGATTTGACTTGCTGGAAACTAGAGGATTAGAGAAGCCTGAAAGGAAATCTTTCCCCAGAATTTGGACGTACTTAAAGGTTAACGAATAGAGAGTGATTCACGAGTGAGCCCCCCTTTAAGAGTCCACCTCACATGCGCAGACAGCATGTGCTTTATCGCAACCTTCGCACACGGAACTGACCTATGATAATCTGCGGGTCAGCAACTGGATAACCCAAATCTTAGAAGTCAGGTTACGCAGATTTAGGCTGGACTGACATTGTTTTAAATAAGGAGGTATTAGGTACTTACCTTTGGCCGGCCTTATTAATCCATTAAACACCAAGAAAACCAGACACAATAGATAAACAATGGACCGCTACCTCATAGGTGTTTGAAGCATTAAAATATCTCTTGATATAGATATTTGAGTGAATGATTTGATAAAATACAGAATATATTTTGTATTTTATAATATACTAGCAGTCCACCCCGGCTTCGCCCGTGGTACAGACATAGCCTATGTCACTCGGGGATAGTGTAGCTTTCCAATGGTGAAAGAATTTTTTAAATCGGCCCAGTACTTTTTGAGCCTATTCATTACAAACATACAAAAATAGGTACAAATCTTTCCTCTTTATAATATTAGTGTAGACTTACCTATTTTTTTTTTTAAATAAAGAAATAAGTAGGAATATTCTGTTGACAAGTAGGTACTGGTAGTACAGAAAGGGGCCGTGTTCCTGCGTGGAGACTAAAAAGACCTGATGATACGTACGTACGTACGGTAATAAATAAATAAAACCTTCTTCCCTTTCAAGAATATTTTATGATGCTGAATTAGTAAACTGATATAAACCGAACTAGTCACTTCTAATCTTCGCGCTTTGATTGCATCCTTATCAGTAGTGTAGAGCGCAGGGTGTGCTTTCTGCTATTCTAGGCCGGAAACGGGCCGGAAAACAAATCGCGGGGCCATCAATAAATTACGTAACACGTAATTCAAGACTTTTTTGTAATTCCCCTCCTCCTGGTCACAGTTTTTGAGATGCCCACCACCCCCCAGTGTTACGGCACATATTACAGTTTTATTTCATTTGAAAAAAAAATACTTAACAAGCGAGCGAAGCTTCATTATCGTACTAATAGAGCTGGTAATATTTAAAAGTTTTTCATTATAAACGGTTAATATTTCTTGTGTAAATGCTTAGATAAAGATTTTGTATTATGTTATGACGCACGAACCATACCCATGATCCCTCTCACCTCTTGTCGCACAATGTTACATTCATTGACTCCCTCCCTCACCCAGCTCGCTCTTAACGTGTAATTATTGGATGGCTCTTTAATAAGATAACTAGTCATTTCGTTGTAAAAAGCATTGTCCTAACGGTTAACCTCATTTTTAGGGTTCCGTACACAAAATGAAAAAAACGGAACCCTTATAGGATCACTCGTGCGTCTGTCTGTCCGTCCGTCTGTCACAGCCAATTTGCTCCGAATCTACTGGACCGAATCAGGTGAAATGTAGTAGAATGTTGTAATCCTATGACCCAAACACATATGTGCAAAGTAAATAAATATTTTTTTAAAGTAAGGGAATAACCCTTCATGGGGACAAATAAGAAAATTAAAAAAAAAAGTTTTGTTAACCTTACTGTGTCATATATCAAATCATCATCATCATCATATCAGCCACAGGAAGTCCACTGCTGGACATAGGCCTCCCCCAAGGATTTCCAAAACGACCGATCGAAAGCGGCCTGCATCCAGCGTTTTCCTGCAACCTTGCTCAGGTCGTCTGACCACCTAGCAGGTGGGTGTCCTACGCTGCGCCTGCCGGTACGTGGCCGCCATTCGAGAACCTTTCTGCCCCATCTGCCATCGGTTCTTCGCGCTATGTGCCCCGCCCACTGCCACTTCAATGAGCTAATCCGCTGGGCTATGTCTGTGACCTTAGTTCTTCTACGAATCTTTATTTCTGATTCGATCACGTAAAGAAACACCTAGCATAGCCCTCTCCATAGCCCGTTGAGCGACCTTGAGCCTTCTTATGAAACCCATAGTAAGGGACCACGTTTCAGAGATATATCAAATGAAAGGGCTCATTATGAGGATCTCAAATATATTTTTGTTATTATTGTAAAATGAATAGTTTTGATTTTATTCATGAAAGAAGACGAAAATTGACCATTTCCCCTCCCCTGATATCCGAAACTACTGAGCCTAAAATTAAAAAAAAAATACAAAATATATATAATTGCTTGTAGATTACGGGAATAGCTATAAGAATTCAATCAATTGTACGGAACCCTCTCCACGCGAGTTTAACTCGCACTTGGCCGGTTTATTGTACCAACAATATCATTAGCCAAGGCCGCGTAAACAAAAGTAAATCATGGCGGTGCGTGACCCGCGAAATGAAATTCAGGCAAACGCTAAATGAGACAATTTGACGAACGGCCGCGTGCTACAAAAAAAATAACGTATGAAATTAAAGCATTATATTATTATTTAGTACACAATACTTACCATTTTTGTCAAAATCATATGTAAATCCAAAGGCGTATTTACATGAATGAAAATTCACTTTTCATTCATAAAGTTTAAGGCATAATTACTGTTTATAATGATAACGTTAAGCTTTACTACGCACATTTGCGAAAAACGGCCACTTTTGGCAAATGTGCGTAGTAAAGCTTAACGTTCTCATTATAAACTGTAAACAGTAGTTAATAAAATACTTTGAAGGGTTATCTAGCACTTGGTAGTAGCAAAATTTTAAATAATGTCTCCGTTTTCTTTGAAATGATTTATTTTAAGGTGAAGATGTAGGCAAATGGCCTTGAAGTGTGAAATAAATTGTTAACTCGTAAATATAGTAATAATTTATATATTGCTCTTCGTCATGCACTAGATAGGCCTTTAAATTATTTTATGAACTGCTGTTGAAACTATTATTGGTGATCCGTCTAGCTTTAAAACTTGCCGTGGCCACTTTTGGCGGAGGCAAGTTTTAAAGCTAGACGAACTAATGTAAATACTTTCAACGGTGGTTCATAAAATAATTTAAAGGGCTATCTAGTGCATGACGAAGAGCAATATGGTAATTATTTCCATATTTACGAGTTAACAATTTATTTCAAATGAGGGCGCCACTTCAAGGCCATTTGCCTATATCTTCACCTTAAATGGGGGCAGCACTGGACCCCGGAAAATTCAGGTACGGCCTTAATGTAAAGCGTGGGAAAAGTGCATCATGCACACACATCACGATTCACGCGGGCGATGAAATAGGTGCACTCTATTTGATAAAACGCAATGAGTAAGCGATACATACACGCGGCCATTAGTGTGGCCTTTCGATGACATGGATTTGATACAGTCACGTTCACGTTATCGACGTATATTGCCTATATACATACATGTACGATACGATAGTATTCACACTTTTTTTTAACACCTGTGGCTTTTCAAGCTGGTCTGGTAAAGTTATATGCATTTGATAATACGCGACGTGTAAGCGATACGATTCACGCGGCCATTAGTGTGGAATGTCGATGACATGGATTTGATACTGTTTACATGATATTGCCGTACTAGTAACATACATACGCCTATCACGTCTTTATCCTTAATGGGGCAGACACAGCATTTTGGGTCTTGGCTCTTAGCAGATAGAGCCCAGGGCAGCAAGATCCAAATACCACGTTTAGCGTGATGTTGGGCGAGAAGGTGAATAAAGGAATCAAGTAGTAATGCGTTGCTAGCCGCATCGTCTATTAACATGATTACCATGTTCGCCCATTCCCTGATCAGCTTTTACGATCAGCAAGAGAAGAGAAGAAGCTGGAACATTCTAATTTTTTTTCTTTTCTCCCAGACCAGCATGGAAGGATATATAGTAATCTTGTTCGACGTGATAATGGCCAAACTCTACCACGCTTGTGCATAAACCATCTTGCACGTGATGACATTACCATTAAGGCCGTACCTGAATTTTCCGGGGTCCAGTGCTGCCCCCATTTAAAATGAATCATTTCAAAGAAAACGGAGACATCATTTAAAATTTTGCTACTACCAAGTCCTAGATAACCTTTCAAAGTATTTCATGAACTACTGTTTACAGTTTAAAGTGAGAACGTTAAGCTTTACCACGCACATTTGTGAAAAACGGCCACTTTTGGCAAATGTGCGTAGCAAAGCTTTACGTTCTTATTATAAACTGTAAACAGTAGTTCATAAAATACTTTGAAGGGTTATCTAGGATTTGGTAGTAGCAAAATTTTAAATAATGTCTCCGTTTTCTTTGAAATGATTTATTTTAAATGGGGGCAGCACTGGACCCCGGAAAATTTAGGTACGGCCTTAAGTACCTACGTCTTGTTGATTGATTTTTGAGTGGTAGCCTCCGGGTAATACCTGTTTGAAGTAACTTATTTTCTATGCTCTACATTTTTTTTTATATATAAAAATCAATTGCTGTTCGTTTGTCTCGCTAAAACTCGATAACGGCTGGGCCGATTTAGCTGATTTTGGTTTTGAAATGTTTGTCGTAGTCCATGGAAGGTTTAAACGGTGGGATAATATGGAAAAGGGAACGGGAACGGGCGAAACGAAGTTCGCCGGGTCAGCTAGTTACAAATAATTGTAAAAAAGTTTTTACAGTCTCAAACTGTTTGAACGAGAACGTCATTTAACCAATTCGTAGTCCTGAAATGGTAGCTCCTCCGAAAATTGTATATTGCGTTATCTACAACGTAGTTGTCGACTTTTAAGCAAGTACCAAACGTAGTATAGGCTAGCTTCTTATGCCAAGATATATAAAATTTATAAATTTATCAACCCATCACTATTATCATTTCCCTTTTCCATCTTTATGCCAACCATTACGCTAAAAGTGGCCTGGGCTTTACCGCCCTAGGCTATGTCTACCCCGTTAGGGATAAAGACGTGATAGTGTCTATATGAAATTTCATTGAAGTTACAAAACACCGCCGAAATCTGATAATATGTAATTTCAAAATAAAATCTAGACTATGTTTGAATGGAAAAGTCTAGGGTAACGACTCTTAAGTTGTCGTTGCAAAGTTAACATATGTGCACATGCCAATTGTTCACGCAGATTCAAAGAAAATTTGCTCGCTCTTTCAATTTCTTCACCTCTCGTACCGTAATATTTTAAGTAATTAATCATTTACTACCTTTTCTGCTACGTTCCTAAGGTGAACTGGCCTTAGCTATAACACAAGTTTGAAACTTACTTTGGGGCTAGCTTAGGCGGTGTGATTTGTCCCTATATATTTATTTATTTATGATTCAAAAGGTAAAACTTAAGCATTGTCTGCCAGTTCCTTAGAGCAACACGGAAGGGAGTAGCCCAACCGGTTGCCGGTTAATTAAAAATAACCTTGTATATAGTGTGGATATAGTGCACCAAACCCAAATCCCATTCAGTACACCTGCCAACTAAACAAAAAGCTATCAGAAATGTAGTGTCTGAAGTTAACGCCCTACCTATCATCACTCGATGCTAGAATCGAGTAATGCACCACTCGATTACACCAATTGCCCAAATCGAGATCGGTGGGAAGCACACCGTGGCACAATCGATAGCATTCCCGTTTTTTCGGGTCGTAAAATTTTGCCAGCGTAAAAACAACCTACATGTGGATTTGTGCACTGTGCTGGAGGCGGAAGTACGGAATATGGAGGTTACAGATATGAAGTTGATGAGTGTTCGAAAATCAACCCTGGTACCGTTAAGGATATGTACGATATGAGTATGTACGAAAATATTTTGAAGGCAAAGGCCTTCTATGCTAGTTGTATGAGTAAGTATACACTGAGCCAAAGCCCATTTGATCTGCTGAAATGCACATATAAAAAAAACTGTGTTTGTTGTTTCTTCTTTGTGTGTCATAATATTGTGTATGTTTGTTAATGTGTGTGTGTGTTTTTCCAGATCAATAAATATATGTCTATGTCTAGCTTTAAAACTTTAGATGGATGTCCAATAATAGTTTCAACGGCAGTTCATAAAATAATTTAAAGGGCTATCTAGTGCCTGACAATTAGCAATATGGAATTTATCACCATTTTTACAGTTAATAATTTATTTCAAATGAGGGCGCCACTTCAAGGCCATTTGCTTCTATATTCACCTTAAAGAGTCTACTTACCCTAGACAGAACCAGACTTTCCCATACAAACGAAGTCTAGCTTTTATTTTGAAACGACATGTAAGGTATCGGCAAACTTTTATAATTTAAAAGTTGAAGTGAGAAATATACTATCTTATACTAATACTATGAAAGAGAAACTTCAAACATTATCGTCGCTTAAAATGACCCCATGAAATTTATATAAAACTAGCTTTTGCCCGCGGCTTCGCTCGCGTATCCTAAATCCCTCGGGAACATTACTATTTAACGATAAAATATCCTATATCCTTCTCAGTACTCCTAACTATGTGTATGCGAATTTTCAAGACAATTGGTTCAGTAGATAAAGCGTAAAGAGGTAACAAACAAACAAATATACAAACTCACTTTTGCATTTATAATATTAGTTAGGATAGGATTAGGATAGGACTAGGATAGGATTAGGATAGGATTAGGATATGATTAGGATAGGATTAGGATAGGATTAGGATAGGATTAGGATAGGATTAGGATATGATTAGGATAGGATTAGGATAGGATTAGGATAGGATTAGGATTAGGATTAGGATAGGATTAGGATAGGATTAGGATAGGATTAGGATAGGATTAGGATAGGATTAGGATAGGATTAGGATAGGATTAGGATAGGATTAGGATAGGATTAGGATAGGATTAGGATAGGATTAGGATAGGATTAGGATATGATTAGGATAGGATTAGGATAGGATTAGGATAGGATTAGGATAGGATTAGGATAGGATTAGGATAGGATTAGGATAGGATTAGGATAGGATTAGGATAGGATTAGGATAGGATTAGGATAGGATTAGGATAGGATTAGGATAGGATTAGGATAGGATTAGGATAGGATTAGGATAGGATTAGGATAGGATTAGGATAGGATTAGGATAGGATTAGGATAGGATTAGGATAGGATTAGGATAGGATTAGGATAGGATTAGGATAGGATTAGGATAGGATTAGGATAGGATTAGGATAGGATTAGGATAGGATTAGGATAGGATTAGGATAGGATTAGGATAGGATTAGGATAGGATTAGGATAGGATTAGGATAGGATTAGGATAGGATTAGGATAGGATTAGGATAGGATTAGGATAGGATTAGGATAGTTAGGATTAGGATAGGATAGGATAGGATTAGGATAGTTAGGATTCTGTCAACTGCCGGCTAATGTCCGTTAATTTCACGAATTTTCGGGGTCCAGTGCTGCCCCTATTTGAAATAAATTATTTGAAAGGAAATTGAGATATCATTTAAAGTTTTGTTCTAGTAAGCCCTAGATAATCCTTCAAACTATTTTATGAACTCCTGTTCAGAGTTTAAAGTGAGAAGTTTTAAATCGGCCACGTTTGTCGTTGTTAGGTACCTTCACACCCTCGTGGTTGGATTACGTTTTACGTGAATTTTCTCTTGTGTTTTATTCGTTCTTAAATAGCTCATAAACGAATTAGTAAGTAGACATTTGCTATTTAGGAACGCAGAACTGGTTCCCGGCAGAGTAGATCATGACCACTCCAAGTCTTCGCGTGGATGTCGTAGAAGGCGACTTAGGAAACACAAGCTGAACAACAAATATAAACATCAATGAGTCCTCTCCAACCCGTCTGGCCAGCGTGGAGTGTGTAGACCAAATCCTCTGACTGCTCTGGCTAATATCTGGTAGTACAGAGAGGTCGTGCTCCGGCAGTGGTGACTAAAAGAGACCTGATGATGATATGAAAAAGCGCGTTGAAGTGTTGTTCGACAAGGTAACTACTTTATTGTGCTTTCTATACCCTCACTGTTCTTTGCATAAGGCAGTGACGATGTTACCGGTAAAGTTGTCTTCAATTTTACCGGTAAACCAAGATGGCCGCTGACACGTGACATAAACATTATTTACGAGCAGCAAGTTCGCGGATTCGACATGCGAGACCGTCACGAAACTCACGAATCGCGGAAATATACTCGTACCGCAACCAACGATTCGTATTCATGGCAGATTTATGTAAGGAATTTTCGGCTTAATAATTCGAATCAAGAGGTTCGGTTAGTCAATAAGCACGGAACGGTACAGTTATTTTGGGAATATTTTCCGTGTATCTAGTTTCGGAGTTGGTACTTACACATTTCATGTTCATGTGTACTTTTAAGTTTGTTTTTTTTTCTTTTTTAGGGTTCCGTACAAAAACTGAAAAAACGGAACCCTTATAGGATCACTCCTGCGTCTGTCTGTCACAGCCAATTTGCTCCGAATCTAATCCTATGAAACTCACATGTGCAAAGAAAATAAATATTTTATTAAATAAGGGTAATTTTTGGGGGACAACTTAGGAAATTTAAAAAAAAAGTTATGCAAACCTTACTGTGTCATATATCGGCTTGTTGTAAGGATCTCAAATACATTTTTGTTATTATTTTAAAATAAATAGTTTTAATTTTATTTAAGAAAGAAGACGAAAATTGACCTTTACGCCCACCCCTGATCTCTGACACTACTGGGCCACAGACTGGGCCTAAAATTTAAAAAAAAAAACAGAATTTAGTTCATTGCTTGTAGATTACAGGAAAACCTATATGAATTCAATCATTTGTACAGAACCCTCTCCACGCGAGTTTAACTCGTACTTGGCCGGTTTATTTTTTTAAGTACCTCTATAAACATTGTGTATTGGAGATCAGGGCTGCCATTGGTGTCAGATGCTATAAAACGTGTTAATGAACTAACGCAAAACCTCTCAGATGGTACTTCAGCCCATGAAACTGAACAACTTTTGTTCTACAACATTCCCAATATACCAATAATAAAATTCGGATTTTCTTACAAATTGACTCGATCAGCTGATCAGTTTGTATGTAAATTAAATCATTATTTTTTGGGTTTCGTGAAAGTACGTTACGAAAGTAAGCTACGGCAGAACATCTAAAAGGCTCTAATAAAAAGGCATTCGAGAAAACAACACAGGTATTTAAACCTTTTTGGGTGTTATACATATACATGTGCTAGCTATACGAGTAAACTTTAGACCGTGGGGTCCTGCACCCCATCTCAAATGGGTTATCTACTTGAATTCGAAAAATCTTTCACCGATATATTATTCATCGTTTGATCATGCTTCGAATGATTGATAATGTAAATGTTTATAGAATAGACTGCTCAAGGTATACCGTAAATAAAGGGCTGGTAACTATCTAGAAAAGAGAATCATTTTAGCCAAACAAAGTACCCACATTTTATTTAGTGTTTCTGTTTCTGTTGTACCCTATAATAAAGGAACATAAGAAATAACCAGTCAAAAGTCTCAAGTTTCCTATCTACTAGAAAATTTAAGAATACAAACACGCCAAAATACAGAAATAAATCAATCAAATCCTATCCTACTGAGCAGTATCGATAACCTATTATCCCGGTTTCTGATAAACAAGTGAGGCCTAGCTAGGTACTGCGCCACAATAGCCAAATAAATACGATAACATGTCTCTTACATAACAAACAAAAATTTTTTTAATACTTACTTAATAAATAACATGTTATTAGTTATTACTTCGTTTTGTGAGTACAATAACACAGTAAGCATGACTATCTCTGTGGCCTAGTGGTCATCATGCCAGGCTGTAAGGTATTATTATTATTTTATGTTATAGGGCGGCCAACGAATAAGCGGATCACCTGATGTGAACACCACTGCCCATGGACAACTGCAACACCAGAGGTGTAACAACAGCGTTACCGGCCTTTCAGGAAATTATATACTCATTTTTTTAAGGTTTCAATGTCGTATCCTCAGGTCGTATTGGTTCGGAAACACCGCTGCAGGAAGTTGATTCCACAGTTCGGTTGTACGTGGCAGAAAGTGTATTTATAAGTGAAGAGATTTTCAGTACACAACTTACATTGGTAACTCGCTTCCACTTTTTGTACTGTAAAGAAATATTATTTACAAAGTTTATTAGGGTTTCGTACCCAAAGGGTGTCAGCTGGACCCTATTACTGAGACTCCGTGTCTGTCCGTCTGTCTGTTCGTCACCGGGCTCTATTTCTTGAACCGTAATAGCGTAACACTTGAAATTTTTACCGCTTATTTATGTACCTAGGTATTACTGTGGCCGCAATAACAACAAATGGTACTAAAAATAAAATAAAGTTAAAAATTTATGGGGGTCGTCATGCAAGAAACGTATTTTTTAGCGTTTTAAAACATTGTACGGAAACATTGTACATTGTATAGAAACTTTCATCGACTCGCACTTAACCGGTTTTTGATTCATCATGGCCACCCTCACCCGACACCAAACCCTTGTTGTGCCTTCAGATAAGCTATTATGCATTACGTCTAAACGTTTATTTATTTATACTTTATTGTACACACATATACATGTTTAAAGTACAACAGGCGGACTTAATGCTAAAAGCATAACGTTACTAATAACGTTACTGTTTTTTTAAACGTAACACAACATAGCAGCTCTTTAATATTCCAGCTTTTACAAAATCGAGCTATTTTGTCAAACTAGGCTAGCAGTTATGTAAGATCCAACTGCAAGTACTGCGACATACCTACTCGTATATACGAAAAACCTACACGATAAACTCGGAAACTGTCAGCGTGACCCGGATGCTATTTCCACTTGCATGTTAAACATGTAGATATGTATGAAGAAATGTTTACATCTTCTTCGTCTAAGCGACTTCCCGGTTGCTTCCTCAGCTGTGCTGCTTCGGAGCCCGGGTTGCGATTTCCCACTTTTTCTTCTCCAAATATAACATGCATGTCAATGGTCACCCAAGAATGCCAAAGACCTTGCAAAATGAAGAAGAAATAGATGGAACAGTTTTAATGATTTGGCTATAGTTTTACGACTGGCCGCCTGCCTGACGTCAACCCTCTTTGGGAATGTATTTGTGCGAAAAGTTTTACAAGCGGCCGCCGCCCGACGTTAACCCTCCTTGGGAATGCAATTGTAGCACGAGATGTTTGTGCTTAGTCCTTTATTCGCCTCTTACGATATGCACAGGAAGAGATGGAGTGGTCCTATTCTGACCCAGAACCACTCGGGGTAGGAAATGTTTACATATACAAGAATTATACATCTTTCTTCATTTTACAGCGTTTTCGGTTGTATTCTCAGCTGTGTTGCTTTCCCGCTTTTTTTTCTCCAAATATAATATGCATGTCCATGACCAAGGATGCCAAAGACCATGCGAAATCAAGAAGAAATAGTCAAAACATTTTCAACGATTTGGCTATAGCTTTTATGACCAGCCGCCTGCTTAACTTCAACCCTCATTGGGAGTGCATTCCCCTTGGGAATGCAATTGTATGTAGCACGAGATGTTTGTGCTTAGTCCTATAGTCGCCTCTTGTGACATCCACAGGAAGAGATGTAGTGGTCCTATTCTAGGCTGGAAGCCACACGAGAGAGAATAAAACATATCATCTATCTATCTATAATAAAAAATATATCTATTTATATATTTATTTTATTTGTCCCTATATATTTATTTATTTATATTTATTTATTTATTTATACGAAAAAAGGCGACCAGACTAGTTAAAACTTAAAATTATGTAAGTTCGGTATTCGTAGTTAATTAATAACCACGGTTAGACACTTGATTTCCGCCATTTTTGGTGGTAATCGTGGTTATTCGTTACCGAGGCAAAGTTTGACACTAATGAGCCAAGTTTCCCGTATCACAACAAACAAACAACCCAAGGTAACTGTCTTCACACTTTAAAGATTTTAAAACTCTACAATTTGAAGGATTTTAAATACCTATGTAAGGTAATGATATAAATACATACGAGTACATATAGAAAAACAAAAAAAATGTCTATACCCTTATAAAATGAACTGTCCCGGCGCGTATATCTATTTGTCTGTCTATCTATACTTAATAAACTATGAAACTCTAGGCCGATTTGGATGCAGTTTTCACTAGCATGTAGAAAAAATTTTTTTTTTCTCTTTGATATGTAAAAAAATACCTTTGTTATTTTCGTAATTATGTTTTTATAATAAATATTATATTCTATAAAAGACACAATCACAAAACCAAAACACAATGCCCTTGCTTTGCAGATAAAGTACACCATACGCACGTACTACCTAAATCATCTACCTAAGCTAGCAGTAGAGCTGCTAGCATTGTATGAAGGAAATCGGTAAGAATCTAAAGCTGCTACTACTGAGGCACTGGGAGTTGAGTCTGTCTTTGCATAGCCTCCACATACCCCTTGAAGCTTATCGGACAAAAAAGTTGCGTCTTAGTAAGGGTAACAAAAAAGTTTTATGACATTTTTGAATATTTTTCAGAATTGTTGAAATACGATATTTTTTTGAAAAATTTTGCAAAATTGGTTCTACAAAAATATTCTACTTAATTATCGAACTTAATCACAAAATATCACGAGAATCGGTTAAGGAATGCGACGTGTAGGCGAGAACAACCGGAAAACTGGAATTCAGTCGGACACACGAAATAATTTTTGCTGAAGCTAAAACGAAGACCTTCATTCGCTTCACTCTCTCGGTAACTTACCTCAATTTAATATTTACAATGTACAATAATTGATTACTTACCTTAATGAGACTAAGACGCAAATGTAGAGACGATCGTTAAAATGGAGCCTACATACTCGTATCTACTGAATCATAATTATTTTGGGAGCAATGATTTGTTTACGCAACTACTACGAGTACCTACCTAGACAAGTATTCGTAAACAAAACAATAATAAACAACGTTTAATTGACATATGACACATATGCGCAATATATCAAACCACGGGCTATATAGATCACTTAGTTTGCTAATAAAATTAAAATAATAGTCAAAAGCAAAGAAAAACTATCCCATACAAATTGCCGAGCGATTTATATGGAAATGCTGGCTGATCGTGCGTGGCGTGGTAAATCAAAATTTTATTTAAGCAAATATAGCAAATTTTGAGTAGATGCAATTTCATCGGTGCGTGCCAACCCGGGGTTAACTGGGTCACAATAAACGTTTACGACCGAATGATATGATATACCGTGAATAATGAAGACGAGCGAATAAAATCAACTTTCGCCATATATACGGCCTGGCTTGATTTAATTATTTTCAAAAGGAAAAATAACACAACGCATAGGTCTAATCACCCGCTTGTTCGTTTGCCGCCCTATAACATAAAAAAAAAGGTCCATGGGCGCCATTTTTCTTATGCGAAAGCTTAGTTTATATAGTTACTTTTTTCACGATAGTTTGTTAAGGCGGTATAGCCCTTGGTATGGCTAACAACACAGACCATAGCATGGCTAATAAGTTGGTAAACCCGTCACTGTTTTGATTTCTTTTACCACCTGACCAGATCAGCATGGAAGATTAGACCCTTTTGATAGTATTCTAATTTCCTTTTGGAATCACGGGTCTTTTCACCCCGGTTCTTTGTGAGGCTTGCGTGGGGATACAGATCCAACACGCAAGAGGCCCTTTGGAGAAGTTGATGTAATATGGCGCTCCCGCCAAGGCCATTCTTGGATATACCAATGAAAGGTGTACCCTTGAATATTGTATTCAAATAATTATTATTTCAGGGTTGCATAGTAGGTCACGGAATTTGGTGTTTCCATTCCTCATACATTTTATCACATAGTAACATATGACGTCGACGATAAATTGGTTTCTAATAAATTTGTTTGGAATTTGTGATATAAATGGAAAATAAAATATTTATGAAAAAAATAAATTACGCTAAAAGTGGCATTTGAATCTTGCAGCCCTGGGCTCTGTCTGCTAAGAGCCGTAAGATCTAAAATGCTCTGTTTACCCCAGGACAAAGACGTGATAGTGCATGCATATAACACCGCGAGAAACAGCTAGTATCATCATAGAATAGAAACTACTACTCACGTACAGTCTCTCTCAGCAAAGAAATTCAAAAAAATATCTACTCAATGTGGTTAGCGATATGGTTTAATTTAGCTCACGTCAGAACTCAGCACCTTTTCGTTTAGATACTTAGACATACATTGCAGTCCAATTTCATTCATTACTCTGGCTGGACAAACGATTCGTGTAACTGAATTTACCACTCCGAGGGGCCGCCACGCGCTTAGTGGGAGGGGAGTGACACAGGCCTGTTAACATATAGTTATTATATCTAACGTAATATCTAATGTAGATGTTGTTTTTCTTTTTGGGCCCCTTTAATCTCTTGGCCTTGCGTAGGTATCTGCGAATTATTAAAAACTTATTAATTTGATATTGTTAGCCATAATATTTAGAGTTAGAAATCAATAACAACAGATAAGATAATACAGTCAACGACCGCGTAATGCTGCTGGTCCAGCGATTTGCGTCAGCTACTTTAATGACAACCGTTTGTGACTGATACTCGGGGACGTGAGTAGGGCGGGACAGCGGCACAGGGCGCGGAGCTTGAAGGGGCCATAAAATAACCTGGGCAATACAATAACGCTGCTATTCCAGTAATTTGCGTGACAACCGTTTGTTACTGATACTTGGGGACGTGAGTAGGGCGGGACAGCGGCACAGGGTGCGGAGCTTGAAGGGGCGATAAAATAACCTGGGCAATACAGTAACGCTGCTATTCTAGTGATTGCGTCAGCTACTTTATGACAACCGTTTGTTACTGATACTCAGGGTAGTAGTACGGCGGCCCATATAACCCAGGCGCAAATCTTGAAGGGGTGGAGGCATAAACCTAGCTGGATCGCGTCACGTGGCGAATTACCAACTTACTAGTTATACTACATGAAGAGAGAGAGAGGGAGAGGCAGCATTGGTCACAAGATGTAAAATATTTTACATCTTGAGACCAATGCTGCCTCTCCTATGACAATAAAGGTCCTATCTGCGGGGAATTTATATATGTATATAAAATCCCCGTCATGTCATGTCATTTTTCATTGTCATGAGGTCCAATAGAGTCAGTTTTGATTGACTAATTATATATAGAGGGTAACTGCTCGTGATAATAAAGCAATAATTTATTTATACTAACATCGTTGAGTCCTTCCTTACACATCAAATGCGAAAAATAGCATAAAAAATGAGCAAGCCTTACCTACAGTAGTCGCATATGATGTGAAATATTTGACACCTTTGCAATAGCCAACTCTACCACCGCGCACGCTCATTGGCCAAATCAAATATTAATTACGCGCTTCCCCGGATTCTTGTTACACACTTCCGTCGCATTTCACGACATTGCAGGAGGAGTGGACAATGAGGAGGATGACTCGTAGTGGGAACTCTTTTTTACCCTACAACGGCAAAGCCACGGGAAGAGTTATGATTTTAGCAGTCTATGTATGTTTGGTAAATATATTTATTTAACTGAAGGATTACATGGATTTATCTGCATCAGGCTTCTTAAAAAGGTTACAGAGATTCATCACCAACAAGTTTTTGGTTAATTAGTAAATTCTTCTTCGTCTAAGCGCGTTCCCGGTTGCATCCTCAGCTGTGCTGCTTAGGAGCCCGGGGTTCGCTTTCCCGCTTTTTCTTCTCCAAATATAACATGTATTTCAATGGTCACTCAAGGATCCCAAAGACCTTGCGAAATAGCCGGAACGTTTAAATGATTTGGCTATAGTTTTACGGCCGGCCGCCTGCCTGACGTCAACCCTCTTTGGGAATGCAATTGTAGCACGAGATGTTTGTGCTTAGTCCTTTAGTCGTCTCTTACGACATCCACCGGAGGAGATGGAGTGGTCCTATTCTAACCCGGAACCACACGGGTTGATTAGTAAATTATCATTTATAAATAAATGAAAAAGGGTGTAATAGAGTAGTGCGCACCGGGCGCGGATAAGACTAGTTACAGCTCGGCTAGTTACAGTACTGGGTGGTATATAATTTATGACGCTGATTATGGTAGCTGATTGAATTTGGACGCGATGACAGTATACCTTAATAGGTACCGTCGGTACTTTGTGAAGCAGAGACGTGCCAAATGATTAAGTATGAACTCTTCGAAGTTACCTACTCGTAATTATCATTTCAGCTGCATAACGTCGACTGCTGGATATATGTGGGCCTCTCCCAAGGATTTCCAAATTGACCGATTTAGAGCGACCTGCGTCCAGTGCATTCCAGCGACTTTGGTCAGGTCGTCTGACCACCTTGTTCGTTACAAGTAGGCCAGCGTAGCGTAGGACACCCACCCGGTGTCCTACACTACGGTTGCTTAATCCCAACGTGGTACGTACGTAAGTACGTGGTCGTCATTCGATAACCTTTTTCCCCATTGGCCATCGGTTTGTCGCGATGTGTCCCGCCCACTGCCACTTCAACGAGCTAATCTTACTTATAATACAAAGTAGGAAGAAAAACAATGGCACTCCGGGAGTGCCGGCAAAAGTAAAAACTTGAATAAGGTGGTGTCAGTTACGGTAACAGTTTCGCGGTTCATTGGTTTTTTTCCGATCTCTAAAAATGCCCAAAGCTCCTAAAGCAGTTTTCACTTTCCTTCACTTCAATTTATTTATATTATACCTAATGGGGCAGGGCAGAGTAATTTGAATCTTGCGGCTCTAAGCAGATAGAGCCCAGGATCGCAAGACACAATGGCACTTTTTGCGTGATGCTGGGCGAGAAGATGGAAAAAGGAATCAAAACAGTGATGAATTGGATAGCTGCATCATTTCCGCCCATTCCTTCGATAGAAATGACTAAATAAGTACTCTACGATAAAGTACGGGTACCTACTTATTTCGTGAAAAAAATCCGTTCCATTTTTTTTGCTGCTTGCTTCTCAATGTAGTAGACATTTTCAGCACACACTGGTGTAAGTAGGTATACGTAAGTTATCAATAAAATTTATCACTGATACGGAGAGATACGTAATATCTTGTCCTACTTTTTTTTTGCAAATAGGTATTTAAATAAAACCGGCCAAGTACGAGTCGGACTCGCGCTCAAGGGTTCCGTACCATTATCTATACAACATCAGACACTTTATTTAATATAGAGCAAAAAACGCCCAAAAAATCACGTTTGTTGTATGGAAGCCCCTCTTAAATATTTATTTTAATTTAATTATTTATTTTAAAGTGAATATACAACTAAATATTCTGTGATTACTGTTGCCGGTATTAGGTAATATCGAGCAAAAAACGGCAAAAAAATCACGTTTGATATATGGGAGCCCCGCTTACATATTTATTTTATTCTGTTTTTATAGCGGCAACAGAAATACATCATCTGTGAAAATTTCAACTGTCTAGCTATCACGGTTCTTCAAATTTTGGCGACAGACCGAAAGACCTGGTGACAGACAGACAGACAGACGGACAGACAGAGAATAGGGTCCCGTTTTTACGCTTTGGGTACGGAACCCTAAAAAAAGAAGTCCTCCGTCCGACCTTTAGATATAAATTGTAATCGGAAAACAATAAACTAATCGATTTTCGAGGTTATTTGATACGGTGCACGAAAATATAAACAATGGAGTGAATAATAAATAGGGCGCCGCAAGTGCATCCAATATAAACATTCAGATAAGATATGCGCATGCGTTTTGTTGTATTTTTATTTCAAATTATCTTTTTATGGTTGTTGAGCAATGAAATATCACACCAGAGATAATAATACAAATTAACTCAGCAGAAAGATTCCCGTGTGATGATCACGCAGTAAAAGTTATACCTATCATAGAGGTAGAATAGAATAGATAAGGATAAATTAAACTGATTCATCTAGCCCGATCAAACAAAGTAGAAAAGGATCACTTCAAGTCTTCCCGTGGATGTCGTAGAAGGCGACTTAGGAAACACAAGCTAAACAAAGCTTATAAACATCAATGAGACCTCTCCAGCCCGTCTTGCCAGCGTGGAAAGTGTAGGCAAAATCCTCTGACTGCTCTGGCTAATATATGGCTCTGGTAGTACAGAGAGGGTCGTGCTCCTGCAGTGGAGACTAATAAAAACCTGATGATGATGATGTCCTTATCTATTTATGTATTATGATTACCTTTTCCACCTAAATGCACTACGCCCATCATCACGCTTAAAGATTCCTTCAGAGTTAGCAACGCACTTGTGGCGTTCTGTCCTGATGTTGCACTTGCAGTGCCCACAGCGGTGGATTTTCTCTAAGGCATTGGCCTGGCCTAGGGCAGTTGTGAAAATGCAAGTAATTATTAAAAAAGCCGGCCAAGTGCGAGTTAAACTCGCGTGGAGAGGGTTCCGTACAATTGATTGAATTCTTATAGGTTTTCCTGTAATCTACAAGCAATGAACTAACTATATTTTGTATTTAAAAAAAATACTTTGCACAAATGTGTTTGGGTCATAGGATTACAACATTCTACCAAATTTCACCTGATTCGGTTCAGTAGATTCGGAGTAAATTAGCTGTGACAGACGGACGGACAGACAGGCGCACGAGTGATCCTATCCATAAGGGTTCCGTTTTCAGGGTTCCGTACCCGAAGGGTTCAAACGGGACCCTATTACTGAGACTCCGCTGTCTGTCCGTCTGTCTGTCTGTCCGTCCGTCAGTCACAGGGCTTACACTTGAAATTTTCACCGATTATGTATTACTGTGGCAGATATAACAACAAATACTAAAAATAAAAAATAGTTAAAAATTAAAGGGGGTCGTCGTACAAGAAATTTTCACCAATCATGTATTACTATGACCACAATAACAACAAATACTAAAAATAAAATAAAGTTAAAAATTAAAGGGGGTCGTCATACAAGAAACGTGTTTCTTCAGCGTTTTAAAACATTGTACGGTGGTACGGAACCCTTCATGTACGAGTCCGACTCGCACTTGCCCGTTTATTTAATATTTGGTACGGAACCCTAAAAACAAAAAACCCGACTGCCAACATATAAGTTGTATATATTTTTGTAATCCTAATAAAAAATCCTTTGATTTGATACCCAACTCGATAGGTTTTGAATAAAAAAAATTTTGATGTCACAAAATTGGCTCAAAAGTCCGCCATAGTCACTCTCAGAGTTAGCACAAATCGACTCCTCTCAAGCTAAAATCCATCAAGCCGTTTAAAATTATAATATGAAAAACAATACCCTCCTTCTGGCGCAGTCGAGTGAAAATACTGAAGGGATGCATTTGTAATGATGGCCCAATACACGGAATTTTGGAAAATCATACGATCCTTTCTTTCATGCTGGTCTAGGAAAAAAAAACTTAGAATGTACCGTATGAATGTACTTAGATGGAATGTGTAAAAATCATGTTTATAGGCGATGCGGCTAGCAACCTATCACTATTTGATTCCTTTTTCCTCCTTCTTGCCCATCATTACACTAAAAATGACTTGCAGAACTAGGCTCTGTCTGATTATAACAGCAAGACCCAAAATGCTATATCAGCCACATTAGGGAAGACATGATCATATCTTATCTTGCATTTGGGGTCCACATTGGGAAGCACGTCGAACCTTTGGGTTATATTTTACTTACCCTGCCTTAGAAAGAAAGAAGAAAGAAAGAAAATTCGTTTATTTGGTAGACATATATCACATACACACTAGACCAACTGAACTTAAATCTATCTACCAAAATGGTCTCCGCTCAGCATATGTCAGACGTGAGCCGCGACGCTGGTCTTCCGCGGACGCCATTTATGTATGTATATATTAAAATCGCATTTTCTATCCTTATGAAAGGTCCCTCCTTCCATTTTCTATCCTTTCCTTCCCTTGTTTCCACTTAGTTTTTTCATTTTGTCCTGTTATGTTTTCTTTGTGTAAGTTGTTTGTATGTATTTAAGTATTAGGTGTAGGTATGTATGTTTATTATAATTATAATATTGACCACCCCGCACTACCTAATTTCCCATCATTTTTTTCTATATAAACGAGGTTGCCTGGAAGAAATTGCTTAGCGATAAGGCCGCCTTTTGCGCATTTCCTAATTTTTAAGATAATTATGTTCTGTTTTTTACTTTTGTGCAGTAAAGGGTATTGTATTGTATTGTATTGTAATAATACAATAAAATAAAAAATAAAACACATAAAATAAAAATTTATAAAGGCGATGGCGTTGAACTGCTTTAAACACTGAAGACCTCGACAGCAATCTTACACATAGGTATTTGAAAAAGTACCTATAGAGCTGTATAAAAATGGATGACAGAATAGACAGAATAGGCAGCGAAGTTTAGCATCTTTGGACGTTAAGGATGTATGATTTAAATTTGTTTTTGAAGGTTTTAACTGTAGGTGAATTTCTGAAGAAGGACTGCATACGCTTCAGAATATCACCTGGTGCGTATTGCCTGTAGTCCTCTAGCTCAGGATGTGCTGATCCAAAGAGGTCTATGCGCTTACCAGCCATCGAGTCGCAGCTACTCATGATGTGTCTCATTGTCTCCTCTGATTCCTAACATGCCCGAGACATACAAGACATTATACTTTATATGGATGGATAGGGAATACAAGCTAAACAAAGCTTATAAACACAACATCAATGAGACCTCTCCAACCCGTCTGGCCAGCTTGGAGATTGTAGGCCAAATTATCTGACTGCTCTGGCTAATATATGGCTCTGGTAGTACAGAGAGGGTCGTGCTCCTGCCTGCAGTGGAGATTAAATAGACCTGTTGAAGATGATGATGACTGTATATGGATGAGTGATGTAGGTAGTATACTTATTTGCCTAATTACCTAGTCACATAACTAAATGTAAGGCGGCTATCCCACTGCACCGCGCACCGTCGCGGAGCACGGTTTCTACATAGTGACGCTCCCGCGCGGTGACGCGTTTTCAGTGGGTGGGAGTAGGCGTGTTTTCAATACAAACTGAGCTACTTGCATACAATGTTAAAAATCTGCCGCGCCGCGCTCCGCGACGATGCGCGGTGCAGTGGGATCACCGCCTAAGCTATAAAAAAAAGATAAAGTACTTAATAAGTATCTATTATAATAATGCATTCATACAAACGACCTAATAAAAGCCGAGCAAGGCCAGCTGCCATGTATATCTCTATGACAATAACACATAATATATCGGTCGTTACGATCGCGTACTTTGAATGTACTGTACTACTGTCTTATCAGGATTGTGCTATCGGGCGTTGAACCCAAGACAGCATTGACGCATTCTGTTGTTTCCTTGGAGAACCCATGATGGTGCTAATTTATGTACTGAAGTTAGTACCTACAATACCTACATACCAATAATAATTAATTTATTGCTCACCAGTTTACGGTGGATTAACACCTGAACTAGGATAAATCCTGTATCTCAGTCCAACCAACCCGCGGAGGGTTGGTTGGACCCAATTAGATACCAATACCAACATTAATACTGCGTGAGAAAGAGTTCTTTCCACATAAAAATAAATCTTCTTTCAATAAGTACCTAGGTGTAGTGAATTTTAATTAATACTTATTATCTTAATTTTGACAACCTCCGTGGCGTAATGGTTAACATGCTAGACCGCTAATCCGGAGGTTCTGGGTTCGATCCCCAGCCCGGGCAAGTTGGAAAATGGCCTTTTTCAAATTGTCCTGGGTCTTGGGTGTTTATCTATATATTTATTTATCATAAAATATAGTATTGTTGAGTTAGTATCAGAAAGTAGGCCTCAGCGACTAACTTACTGCGCATACTATTTAGTAATTAAATTACTTATATTTTTAGGAGACCAGTCTATCATTCGAAATTTCGGGGACACCCCACGGCCGCGAGTCGTCGAGCACTACACAACGTTATCGAATTATTTTAGCAGAGGGGGTGTCCAGTCGACCGGAACCCTTACCGTAAACCCTACCGAAGATAATAAATGTTTAATCAGTCCTACAAAATCCCCCATAACATCAACATATATACCCACAGCAAAACTGCAAAAATAGTACAAATTCTACTTCAAAATCCAAAGGAATTACAATAAAATGTGTTGAAAACTAAAACAGATACAACAACTATATACAAGAATATTTTTGTTATCAAGAAACTATCGGGAGTTATAAAAATGCTAAACAAGAAGCCGACAATTTCATAAAATTCCGTAAAAAATCGTTAGTATCCAAGTTTATTCGTGCTGTAGTAAAATATCTATTGATACAACTTTTGGAATCCTGATTGCGTTGCTTGGCAACGTTGAGTTTATCAATTACCAACAAAGAATGGATTTTTTACGTGAAACCGCCTCGTGAATCATGGATCCATTTTTCTAAAGCCGTAAAATAGGTAAGAATTCATAATAAAATTTATAAAGTTGTAAGTAGATAAATAATATAAGGTCGTTTTAAAACGCGAACACTAAGTATTGTTTAAAAGAGGTTACGAGTAACAAGGTTACGTTAACTCATTTGTATTGTAGCTATTTTCATACATTAGTGGAGGGTAATTGACCTGTTACGTGACTTAGTGGTGGATATAACCCTTTATTAGGGCTTGGTCTAACATAGTTTGAGCATTTTCTTCTTATTGACCGACCGAGCGAAGCGTTTCAGTTTAGATTTTCGCCAAAAATACTTTTGTCCGTCAGTCTGTCGTATGTCTGTCTGTCTGTCGGTTTGTTCTCGCCTATAGGTACAGGTCGCATTTATCAACCGATTCTCTTGAAATTTAATAAGCAGACTCGATTATAATATAGATTTTTCTTGTCGATTCAGTTTTTAGAAATTTTTCAAAATGGCGGAAATATGGGGTTTAAAACTTTAAGAAAATCATATTTCAGCCATTTCGAAAAGTTTCAGATTGTCATAAAACTATTTTGTTACCCCTGTTAAGACGTATTTTTTTTGTCTGAATAACTTTTTTATCCGATAAATCCTTCAATTTATCCTTCAATGGGTTGGGGGTAAGTCTCGGTGACCAGAAGTGGCAAAGAATTTTCACGACCTCCTCCGTGCTTCGTAAGGCACGTTAAGCCTTGGTCTGACTGTCATCATGGTATGGCAGTCGTTAAGATATGTTAGATGACTTTAGGCAGCTTTAAAATCTGACAACATTGTTAGCCACTTACACACGCGAATATTTAAATTTTGAACAAAAAAAAAACTGACTTAATTTTTTTAGGAGTTTCTTCCATATTTCCAAAGTTCTTTATCATCTTCTTCTTCGTCTAAGCGCGTTCCCGGTTGCATCCTCAGCTGTGCTGCTTCGGAGCCCGGGGTGCGCTTTCCCGCTTTTTTTTCTCCAAATATAGGTAATATGCGTGTCAATGGTCACCCAAGGATGCCAAAGAACTTGTAAAATGGAGAAGAAATAGCCAGAACACTTTCAATGATTTAGCTATAGTTTTACAACCGGCCGTCTGCCTGACTTCAACCCTCTTTGGGAATGTATTTTTGCGAAAAGTTTTACAACCGGCCGCCGCCCGACGTTAACCCTCCTTGGGAATGCAATTGTAGCACGAGATGTTTGTGCTTAGTCCTTTAGTCGCCTCTTACGACATCCACAGAAAGAGATGGAGTGGTGCTTTCTAACCCGGAACCACACGAGTACAAGCAAACACAAAGTTCTTCACATATCTTCACCAAATTAAAATGGGACCAACTTGGTAGAAAAGGCTTTCAAATAAAAAAAAGAATCATCTAAATTGGTCTACAATTGGCGAAGATATCGTGTAACAAACATACATAAAAAAAAGCTCCGCCGTGCTTTGAAATTGGAAGGCACCTTATTAATGATCTTAAAGTTTGTCAGAAACCATTAGCCAGCTAGAAAACTGCGACTCCCTTGGCAGTGTTGGTCACTAACAGACTCAAGTAGAAGAAAAAACAAGAACAAAATAGAAATACCGAAAGTCTTTTTAGGGTTCCGTACCCGAAGGGTAAAGCTCAAGAGAGGGAGGATAAATTATAGATAGATAGACCCGAAGGGTGCAAACGGGACCCTTTTACTGAGAGTCCGCTGTCTGTTCGTCTGTCCGTTTGTCACAGGGCTCTATCTCTTGAACCGTAATAGCTAGACACCTGAAATTTTTACCGATTATGTATTACTGTGGCCGCTATAACAACAAATACTAAAAATAAAAAAAGTTGAAAATTAAAAGGGGTCGTTAAAAAAAAACGTGTATTTTTCAGCGTTTTTAACTCGATCTGTCACAGGATTCTATCTCTTGAACCGTAATAGCTAGACACCTGAAACTTTCACCGATTATGGATTACTATGACCACTAAAACAAAAAATACTAAAAATAAGATAAAGTTAATAATTAAAGGGGGTCGTCATACAAGAAACGTGTTTCTTCAGCGTTTCAAAACATTGTACGGTGGTACGGAACCCTTCATGTACGAGTCCGACTCGCACTTGCCCGTTTATTTAGTCAAATGAGTTTTTCATGAAAGTAAGAGGCGTTATTAACAAGAATTTTTTTTTAGACAAAAAAGTTAGGTATTGGCTGAACTTCACGATAATTTCATGACTCACACTTATTATGGTTTTTGGGGACTGTTTCAAAGTCTGTTCTAGTTTTATTTGCCTGTTTTGCTGCCCCTGCGTTCATTCGAGTAACTGCGAGTTGATTGCGAGCAAGTGGGGGGGGGGGGGGGACAAATTGGCCTCATATTTGCCGCCCTAGGCTCCAGGCGCCCTCTATTCAGCCTGCTGGTAAATCCGCCACTGCCAAAATTATAGGGTAGGGCGGCTAGCAGCTGCATATCTGCCAACTGGTATTTAATTTATCGGCAACATTCGTCTCTACAAATACATAGTGTTTCGCTGTCGCTATATCTGTCTGTTTGTCCGCTAATTAGGTACTTGTTAACCACTGTTAATATTGATGCATTTTTCATTATGGTGTAAAGCATTTCTACACCGGAAGGGTTTTCATATTTTAACAAAACAGGTCTTAGCACTGCCAAATTATGAGAGAAGTATATAACGCCTACTGGCCATCTGGTGGTCCACGGTAGCCAAGAACTTAGAGCTTGCCCAAAACATTTTTCGACAACCCAGGACAGACTGTCCTGGCACCGCAGAACAAGACGATCGAGCCGACCCCAAATAATGGAAATGGCTAGGACATAGAAGACAAAAAAGGTCTTCATATTTTAGAAGGGCATGTAGCCAGGGCGGGTCGCTAGTCAGGACTAAGAAATAAATAGTTCTTCAACTTCATAGTATAGGCATAGGCAATATCCAAAGTAATAACAGGCCTGTGTCACTGGTTTAGGTATCGAAAATGTTTAAAACTACATAATTACTGTGCGCGCAGGCGGCCTCTCCGGGTGGTAAATTCAGTTATACGACTCGTTTGTCCAGAGTAATACTCGTAAGAATGAAATTGGCTTGCAATGGAAGTCTAGGTATCTATACAAAAAGGTGCTAAGTTCTGACGTGAGCTAAATTAAACCATATCGCTAGCCACATTGAGTAGATATTTCTTTGAATTTCTTTGCTGAGTGAGATTTTTGTACGTTAGTATTAGCTGCTTTACTCGCAGATCGTAAAAGTCGATTGAGGGGCGGAAATGCCAATTTTCTGAATAGGCGATGCGGCTAGCAAAACCCAATACTACCTCTATTTTGATTCCTTTTTCCACCTTCTCGCCCACCATCACGCCAAAAGTGGCCTTTGTGCTATGGGTCTACGGTCCTGGGCTCTGTCAGCTTACAGCCACAAACCCCAAATTGCTCTATCTGCCCCATTAGGGATAAAGACGTGATAGTGTGTGATGAGGCAGTTGATAAATGTACAGGGACTTTACTTAGTAAAATGACATGACTGTCGTCCGATAGTATTGTCGTCGTATATACAAAACAAATTAGACATTATCATCATGTCGTAATGCTCAGTGTTGCTTGACACCTACGTGTTGATATTTGTACCGTTTTTGGAGTAAGCCCCCGACAACCCGTCCTAATTACCCTACTACCACAGTTCAAATTACTATGAGTAAGTAAAGAAATGCAAATGATTTATTTCATGTTGAAAAGAGATAGGTTACTTTGCAAGGGTTCTGGTGCATTATGGGGTGGTAATTAGATGCCTAGGCCTGATAACCAGTCTGCCAGTAGGCTTTTCATACAGCCGCAGTCGGTTGTTGGTGGTAAAAGCTTTATTTGAAGCTAGTTCAGCATTCCTGTTTTCTTCAACGTAGTGAAAAATGTCTTTTGAGTTCAAATCGTCTCGTCTCCTTTACTTCGAAATCAAGCATAAACGGAAGACGAAGAAGAAAGTTACATTTCAGGTCGTATTTTTATATCTGTTTTTTGTGTGGGTACTTAGATGAACAATCCGAAAATCATGCAGATTTTTTCGTTTTATTGGCTAAAATGATGGCAAAGTTAGGTTTTAATTCTTTTTAAATACTTACATATCTTGAAGTTAGTCTAATGTTAGATAGGTACATAGTAGTAAGTTAGGTAACCATCATGTTATACACCATTTAAAGTAAGGTACTTTATTAGGTACCTACTTGGTATGATGGTTTTATATAAGTAGTAAATTCTACATAAAAGTATTTCGATAGGTACCTATCGTTAGGATCGAAAACAATAATGATTCTGATTCCAACATTTCAATATAGGTACTCGTAGGAGCCTAGGTATAAAATCAACCTGTATGTATATGATGTCGCAGTCGGATTGTATAATCCGCTAAATGACGAAACCTCTAGCTGTTTGGTATTACAGCTTGGTTTTGTTAAACCGCTGAATATCGTTTAGCTGGATAGTCATGTGTTACCTGTACGTACGTTCAGTGAAAACTGAGTTAATTCGAGTAATATCGGTTTTAATATTCTTACATATTAAAAGTGATGTAAGTATCGGTTTTTTCAAGTTCACACAACTTTTTTTGTTTTTTAATACAATTGCATTTAAAACTAGTTGAACTAAACTATATTTTTAATTTTGTTAGTGTAAATTGATATAAACAGAATCATAACACTTAAAAAGGACGGACGGAAAGGACGGGTACTCAGATTTGTGTATAGTGATATAATTTTTTTTTCGACATTATTAAAATAAAACCAGCATATTTCAAATGCTGTCATCGAAATTAACATGTTTAATTTTGTGACTTTTTGCTGTATTAATAGAGATCTCATTTGTCTATGAAAACAGTAAATGTATATCATTTCGCACTAAAGCAAAGCAGAATGTGTAAAATGTTATAAAGTGACTTATATTAATTGGCACAAATAAATGTTGTTTTTTTTGTGTCAAACGACATAACTCAATGTTTTTCAATTTTTTATTTTAAAAAAGCGGCCATGTTTGAGTCGGACTCGCCCATGAAGGGTTCCGTAGCAGCAAGTAACATAATATAAAAGTTCTAAAGGTAAATTGCGGCTGAAAAAAATTTTTTTTTTCATAATTTTAAAAACCAACTCTTGGATTATTAATATCTATATCTCCACCAATTTTCGTGACAATTTCAGTAGTTTATTGAAATGGGTATTATCTATCAATAATAGAAACCAAAAATTATAAAACTTCCATAGAAAATGACTTGAAATTTTTTGAAACTTTAAACTCGATTATTTATCTCAAAACCACAGTCAAAACTATGATTTTTGACTTAACCCCGTTTTCACTGAACATACAGGCATATAGTAGGGTACTAGGTAGGTACGAGTTAAGTCCACCTATCCCTTATCGCTTCTGTAGCTACTCCTGATCTTTGACGTTTGCTCTTGTTTTCGATCCTAACGATACCCATCGAAATAATGTTATGTAGAATCTACTTACTAATCCTGTTATTGTTGGCAGTTGCCTACGAGGGAAGGTTTGACGACGCCGCGGAGCGCCCGCGCTCCAATTGGCAGGAGGCCTACGAGTGCTCTTCCTCATCAACGGCTGAAGAAGGAGGTCAGTGAAGAACATTATTGAGAAACATTTTGTGAGATTTACCAAACGGAGATGCGGATAAAAAGTATTCTGCGTGGTTATTATTTGGATAAAGGAGTCAAATCATTCTGATCCTGATATTCCTGACAATCAAATCCAAAGAGCAAAAATTGTACTGATCAATTCAGATATCTAAGGGTTGTGTTTCAGTTAGAAGTTTAAAAATAAGTACTTAGATAGGATAAGGTGACTGTTGGAGTCACGGTTCCTCGACAGGCACACACAACCCCCGGCATGGTAGTAAGGTCTTCCCTTCCATTTGTGGATAATCACTGCATACACCTCATTCCCCCTACCTTAGATTACTAGGCAGATGATATAGGTACGGCTCAGAGAACAAAGTAAAGTCACTGACGTCATCAAACGGGTTACGAATACGAAGCTTACAATGGCGATGGGCTAGTCATGTCGCCAGGAAACAAGGTTATTGGTGCAAAGCGTTGGTAGAGTGGAGACCGTGGGAAGAAAAACGCCCACAAGGAAGACCGCAGATCATTGGTATGGTAGGACGACATCAAAAGGACAACAGGATCTAAGTGTATTGAAGTTGCTCAAGTTCGAGAACGATAGCATTGCTTGGAAGAGGTCTAAACCATCTCTCATCTTATTCCCAGTTGCATCCTTAGCTGTACCTAATGCTGTGAAGCCCGGGGTCCGTTTAGCGGCTTTTCTTTCTCCACTTCGCACGGTCTTTAGCAAACTTGGTTGTGGTCTAGAAAGGCTGAAAAGAAAAGAAGAAGAAAAGCAACTGATAATACATATTAGGTACTTAGATATTTAAAAAACGCCATTTATTTAGTAGGGTTGTAAAAATAATCAGTTTACAGTACGGGGTGAACTAGTGGTAATAACATGAGTTCAATTTACAGAAGTCTCTGGAGACCCCGCCAGAGATGGACTCGCCCGTCGGCAGCATAAGTAGCGACCTTCGGCGGCAGAACGAGGAGCTCCGCGCGCGTTTGGCAGGCGAGGCTGCTGACCATAAGCGCAGGCTTGAAGCTTACCGCCGCGCGCAGCAGGGGCAGGCTGCGTTGGTGTCTAGGCTTCAGGCTAAGGTAAATACGGGGATTTCTATAATCATAATAGACTATCTTGACCCTTTCATATTAGTATTAAAACTTATATTATTTATCTAGTCAGAAGTTGTTATACGAATCATACTGTTTGGCTGTTTATCAGTTGATCGCTGTGCCAACTGTCAATCTTTTCTGTGTCAATGTCAACGTGATAATAACAATAATGTTAAATCTTCAAAATACACATCAAAACAAAGTGCAGCTTAGCTTCGAAATTCTGTGATTTTTAATTATTTCTTGCAAAATGCAATCAAATAAACTATTCAAACCAAACTTGAAACCCAATTTCTTACATATTCAGTGGTAAGCAGCTGCTTCTTACTTTACTACCGAACTAAACTTCGTTATAACAGTATAGGTACTAAGTTCACTTTATAAATCCGTTTTTTTCGGTTAGGTGGTCCAATACAAGCAGAGATGCGCGGAGCTGGAGACACACATGCTGGAGACGACCCCCCGCAGCGACGTGTATCGGCCCTCGAGCAGTAAGACCAGCGTCGCCCTCCCGGCGCCGGCCGCTCTGCCCACCCCGTCGAGCGCTGACTCTCGCATGGATGAGAGGATCAATGACCTGGAGACCGCGCTCAGAAGGCTGGATGAGGAGAAGCGCAGGTAGGACATTTGTGATACTTATTTATAAAGACTAGCTGTTGCTTGCATGGGCAGAGGGGAATTGTTTGACAAACGCATAGAAACCTCACATTTTCCTGAAATAAAAAGTAATCCGTGTATAGGTCGCGCGATGAACTAAGATCGCTCGGTAAAAGAGGAAGGGGTATGCGCAGTATTCAATTTTTAGGTCTATTAGGTGGGGTGCGAAGTAAGCGGGGCGGGTGCGCAAGAGCGGCGGCACGTCATTGGTCAGTCAGTCCCTCCTCACTTCCCGCGTCGTGTTCGCGCGTCTCGTGTGTCTTGAGTACTGTCGCGCACAAATTGTTTAATTGAAAAAATGCCTAATAAAAAAGTTTTAACCCGGCAAGCTCGAAAAATGGTTTACGACGTGAATTGTTACGTGAAAAAGGAAACTGATGAAATCGTGGGTAAGCTCAAGCAAAAACAAATGAAAATATTTTACAACAAATTATGAACAGCTTAAAACAAGAACAAAAAAGAACTGCACTAGCTACAAATACCTCAGTGGTAACGGTCAGAAGGCTTGCTACACAGGCCTTAAATTCTGAGTTACTGACGGTATTTAGAACGCCCGGGAAAAAAAAATAGCGCGTACAAAGCCAATTACAGACATCGATAACTTCGACCAAGGAGTCATAAAACAGTGTATACATAACTTCCACCTAACTAATAAAGAGCTTCCCACTATTGAAAAACTAAGACAAAAGTTACAGGAAGATATAAATTTTCAAGGCTCTAAAACATGTCTTCGACAGATTATAAAAGAATTAGGGTTTAAATGGAAGGCAACTGAAAATAACAGGAAGGTTTTGATAGAAACTACAAACATTCGACTTAAGCGGATTGAGTACCTAGAAAAAATTAAAAAGTATCGTGAAGAAGGACGTGCAATCATTTACACAGATGAATCTTACGTGGATTCATCACACTCGAATCCCAAGGCTTGGACGGATGGGTCAACAAAAGGACTTAAAACGCCAATTTCTAAGGGACAGCGAGTAGTTATAGTGCATGCTGGATCTGAGGTCGGCTTTGTCCCAAATGCTTTACTAACTTTTAAAGCTGGAAGAAAATCGGGAGACTACCACGACAACATGAATTATGAAAATTACGAAAAGTGGTTGAGAACCAAACTTATCCCTAATATTCCCCCCAATTCTGTTGTCGTGGTTGATAACGCTTCTTATCACAATAAGCAGTATGACTACTACAGCAAACTCCAGAAAAGCAGAAATGCAGGCCTGGCTGTCCGAAAAAGGTATAGAATACGATGAAAAAATGTATAATCCGCAGTTATATCAGATAATAAAACAACACAAAGATCAATTTAAGTCGTTTTCTATCGACAAGATTATGGCTGAACACAATCACAGCGTTCTGAGACTGCCTCCTTACCACCCTGATCTCAACCCTATTGAGATGGCTTGGTCTATGATCAAACAGTATGTGGCAAGTAAAAACGTAAAATGGAATCTAGATAAA
The DNA here is from genome assembly GCA_963576875.1 of Acrobasis repandana. Classification (NCBI taxonomy): domain Eukaryota; kingdom Metazoa; phylum Arthropoda; class Insecta; order Lepidoptera; family Pyralidae; genus Acrobasis; species Acrobasis repandana. The sequence goes on from OY756225.1 coordinate 18,980,004, forward strand.
GCCATCGAGCTTGTCAAAGAAAAAGTGAACATAATGGGGGCAAGAGAGTGGGCGATCTTGTGCAATAAGACCAAATCTGTAGAATTAGAATATTCAAAAAGTGACCATATTATAGATCTCATGATAGAACAATTCATAATTCGTGTCACTGATGATGGCTCCCACGGCGAAGAGAGTGAAGAAGATAACTCCGACATGCCTCGTGCTTCTATCCACAACCTTCAACTTCTACAGCGCACGATGATTTAATGGAAGGAATAGCAACATTGTCAGATGATTAATTTTATTTTTATTTTATTTTAATATATTTTCTAATATTTAATTTTGTTTTTTATTTTTTCCTTTGCAACGGTGAGACTTTTTATAATCGGTTCAGTAGTTTTTGCGAAATAAACAATCAATTTTCTCCTCTTTATAATATTAGTATAAAAGTATAGATTAAGATGATAAATCACAAGCAAAGACTAGTGTTGTGTTATATTATATGCAAAATTATTGAAATGCGAAATTGGAATAAATCATTTCCCTTAGCAATTTTGTGCGCGATTGTACACATGCGCCGATTGCCCCCTCTACTTTCACCGAGCGATCTTAATTCGTCGCGCGACCTGTAATATGCCTACATGCCAAATTTTAGTCTTATCCTTGTAGCCATTTTGTGTTAATCAGTGACAAACTGTTATTCATCCAAATTCACAAACATTTAAACTTTTATTCTTCTTTTTAGTCTTTTTTCTTTTCTATTTATTTATTTATAAAATTAAACAATTTATTTAACTAAAACTAAACTAAAATCTAAATTAAGACCTAAATTAAAAAATAAAACGGTGTTTAAAAATCGAAATGTTGATCATGTGGCATGATGCCAAGAACACTGGCTGCATTCCCATGCTGAATGGCTACTGCAATTCTCTGCGCGAGATATGAGCCAGCCCTCTTGTCACCAGCGGTTTCGACGAGCCGAGGAGTAATTTTTTTTCTTTTTAGTCGTACACTTGACAGAGTGGTCGTGATCATGGATTCGGTTGTTCCTCCATTTACACTTTTAGATCAATATAATGACACAGTTTCTTTTTTGTAGAACTATCTGATCTTTATAAGTGTTTTTTAGCATACATACAAGATCCTGCACTTTTATAACGCCATCTAGCGTTTGTTTAAAGTCTGATGACAGTCGCTTTGTGTAAAAACCAGTGACCTCGTCAAATCACCTAGGTTAGGTCGCGGACCCCGGGCTCTGAAGCGTTTCCGCTGAGGATGCAACCGGAATACGCTCGGATGATGATGATGATACTGTCACGTCTTTATTCATAATGCTCTTGCGGCTAAACAGATACAGCCCAGAGCCGTAAGACTCAGATCACTTTTACCATGATAGTGGGCGAGAAGGTGGAAAAAGGAATCAAAATATTGATGTGTTGCTAGCTGCATCGCCTATTAATATAATTTGCATTCTCGCCCATTCCCTCGATCGGTATCTACGATCTGCGCGGGAAGAGAAGCAGCTGGTACATTCTATGTCGTTCTTTCCTCCCAGACCAGCATGAAAGGTTAACTTTGTTTATAACTTGTCAAGAATGAAACTCGAACCAGTGACCTACTACCAACAAATATTTTCAAATTTAAATGACGTAAATCAGTGATGTTTATTGTAACATTTTTTAGATGCGAGAAGTTGGTGACCCAAAACAACTTGCTCCGCGACCAGCTGGAAGAGTCTCACCAACTGAATGAAGCTCTTACTGGTGATCTGCAGAAGTTGACCAATGACTGGGAGGCGCTTAGAGATGAGATGACCATCAAGGAAGACGAGTGGAAGGATGAGGAACAGGTTAACACTTAGCTTGCAATCTTTTTACTTAAGCACAATATTTTTACTTAACATTTCGCCTGCTGAAAACCCACCGTATGTGTTTACATTTTCGCAAAACACACACGGTGTAATTTTCAGCAGACGAAGTGTATTTTTTAAGCACTGTTAGTTCAAGTATTTTTATCCCCCTGACCCCCTTGTCAGCAAAAAATAAGTAAATCTCTTGTCCCTCCCCTCCTATACTTACGTAAACATTGATATATTTTTTTACAAAATCTGCGTACCTTTTTTTTCTTTTCAGGAACAAGTAGGTGAGTATATTGTTTGTAGATAGTATTTATCTGTCTCTAATTTCAAATTACAATGACAAGAAATGTAAAAAAATTACTTAAAACGATTGCTAACGTAATAGAAGTCCAGACCCCTAGCCCTCCATGTCATCAAAAATAAGCAAATCCTACTTGAACGGCCCCTTGGTCGTAAAACCAGTTATCAGGTCTTTTTAGTCTTCTCTGCAAGGGCATGACCCTCTCTGTACTACCAGACAGAGCCATACTCAGCCAGAGTAGCCAGAGGATTTGGCCTACACTCTCCACACTAGCCAGACGGGTTGGAGAGGTCTCATCTATGTTTATTTGTGGTAGAGCCACGCTACCGGCAAAACTCTGTTTTGCTAGTAGCATGAATGGGCCGGCTCGTCCGGGGAAGTACCACACTCTCACAGAAAATCGACGTCTGAGTAGTAGCTTCACCGCTTCTATGCTTCGTTCGGTGAGTGAGAGAGCCGGAGCCCCCCCCCCCCCCCTCCCCCTATAATGGCAGCGGAATTTAAAAGAAATGGAGTACCCCAGGAGGGTACCGGTACATTAGATACCGGAGAATCCCTCCCTAAGCATTCTTGCTTGGGCTGCCCTACGTATTCTGGGGAGGGCAAAATCCCGCTCGTCATTGCTCAAGATGAGGCTTGGGCAACCCCACATGCACTTCACGTCCACCTGTGCAATATCAGGGGTATTCACTCTAACATCAACTCTGTCCACTACCATCTTGAGACAGAAAAGCCGGCCTTATTCTTTTTGACGGAAACCCAGATATCGCCTCCGGCGGATACGTCATACCTTCATTACCCCGGCTACAAAATTGAGCACAAATTTGTGCCACACGCTGGTGTATGCGTATTTGTCAGGGACGATGTCTGTGTTCGCCGTCTGTGCAATATTGAAGGTAAAGACCTGTCAACTCTTTGGCTTCGTATAGATTGCGACGACCACCCACGTGTCTATGCATGCCTCTACAGGTCTCATAGCGGTGATGCCGAAACTGACCGACTTATGGAGCATATTGGTACGGCGACAGATTACGTGCTGCAGCAAATTCCATCCGCTGAAATAGTTATTCTTGGCGACTTTAATGCTCACCATAAAGAATGGCTCCATTCGGAGAAAACCGATCACGCGGGTGAATCTGTTTTTGCCTTTGCCACGGCTTACAATCTAACACAGATGGTTTCAGATATAACACGCATACCAGATGTGGAAGGCCACACGCCTTCACGGCTTGATCTCCTGCTGACTTCTCATCCAGATGGCACCAAAGTCTCTGTGAGTGCCCCTCTGGGCTCATCAGACCACTGCCTAATCCGGAGCATAGCTCCACTTACACGCCAATCGCAGCCTCGTTTTATAGGTTGTCGTCGCGTTTGGCATTTTAAGTCAGCAGATTGGGATGGGATGCGGGCTTTCTTTTCATCCTACCCCTGGGGCAAAGTTTGCTTCTCGCTTCAGGATGCTTCTGCCGTCGCCGACTCTGTTGCTGAAGTGGTGCTGCAGGGAATGGAACTATTCGTTCCAAGTTCTGTTGTGCCTGTTGGCGGCAAGTCTCAGCCTTGGTTTGACCGTTCTTGCAAAAAGGCGTATAGCCAAAAGCAGACAAAATATCAGACCTGGTCCAATGCGGCGGCAGCTAAGGATCCAAAAGCGAATGTTCTTAAAAAGGAGTATAACTTTGCCTCTAGATCCCTCAAAAAGGCTATGGCTGCGGCGAAGGCGAAACACATTCGAAGAATTGGTAAGAGACTGGCTCATCTCCCCTCAGGAACACGATCATTCTGGTCTCTTGCCAAGGCTGTTCAGGGTAATTTTTGTCAGCCATCCTTTCCACCATTACGCACGGCAAATGACGTGTTGGTCCAAGATGCAAAGGAGAAAGCCGATCTCTTGGGCACATTCTTTGCAACTAATTCCACTTTGGATGACGGGGAGAATTTACCACCGAATATCCCACGATGTGGGAGTATTATGCCAGATATTCGGTTTACACAAAAAATTGTTCGTCAAACACTCTTCTCCCTCGATGTTCACAAGTCCAATGGGCCTGACGGCATCCCTGCCATTGTGCTCAAAACCTGTGCTCCTGAGTTGGCTCCGGTCTTGACGCGTCTTTTTCGACACTCTTATTCTACAGGCGTTGTCCCGTCAGCATGGAAGACTGCGATAGTCCACCCGATACCCAAAAAAGGGGATCGCTCTGATCCTGGCAATTACAGGCCTATTGCCATTACCTCCTTACTCTCCAAAATAATGGAGTCCATTATTAACCGCCAGCTCCTCCTGTATCTCGAAGAGCACCAGCTTATAAGCGATCGCCAGTATGGTTTTCGTCAAGGACGGTCTGCTGGCGATCTTCTGGTATACCTGTCCCATAAATGGGCGGAATTGGTTGAGAGTAAGGGGGAGGCCTTGGGGGCTGGCCTGGACATGGCGAAAGCCTTCGATCGGGTTTGGCACAAGGCACTTCTGTCAAAACTTCCGTCTTTCGGGTTGCCTGAGAGATTGTGCCAATGGATTACCAGTTTCCTCACAGGGCGTAGCATCAAAGTCGTTGTTGACGGTTCATGCTCTGAATGTAAGCCCGTGAATGCTGGTGTCCCACAGGGCTGTGTTCTGTCTCCTACGCTTTTTCTTCTGCATATCAATGATATGCTGCAATCCAGCAGCACTCATTGCTATGCGGATGATACCACGGTAGACACTTTTTATTCCGGCCAAGCCAATATTTCTCGGGCAAGAGTCTCTGAGTGTCGAACAAAACTTGTTTCTGATATCGAAACTTTATTGAACCAAGTTTCAGATTGGGGTCTATCCAACTTAGTCCAATTTAACCCCAATAAAACACAAGTTTGTGCGTTCACCGCTAAAAAAAGTCCCTTTGTCGTATCTCCCTCGTTTCAGGGCGCTTCCCTCGATATACAACCGAGGATCGGAATTCTCGGCGTCGAGATTTCAAGCGACGTTCAATTTCGCGGTCATCTAAATGACAAGGCTAAGTTGGCTTCTAAAAAAATTGGTATCCTCGGTAGAGCAAGGCGATACTTCACACCGGCACATCGCCTTCAGCTGTATAAGGCACAAGTTAGGCCGCATATGGAATATTGTTCCCATCTCTGGGCCGGGGCACCTAAATACCAACTTCTTCCTTTTGACCGTATTCAAAATCGCGCAACTCGTATAATCGATGATGAGACTCTCGTCAGCCGTCTCGATCCTCTGGCTCTACGTAGGGATGTTGCATCCTTGTGCATTTTTTATCGCATTTATCATGGGGAATGTTCTGAAGAATTGTTCGACCTAATACCTGCTGCAAAATTTCACCACTACACTACCCGCCTGAAATTAAAATACCATCCACACCACCTGGATAGTTGGCAATCAACCACCGTACGTTTTAAAAGGAACTTCCTGCCACGAACGACCGAACTGTGGAATCAACTTCCTGCAGCGGTGTTCCCGAACCGATACGACATTGAAACCTACAAAAAACGAGTCTATATCTTCCTGAAAGGCCGGTAACGCTCTTGTTACACCCCTGGTGTTGCAGTTGTCCATGGACAGTGGTGATCACTTACCATCAGGTGACCCGCTTGTTCGTTTGCCGCCCTATAACATAAAAAAAAAAAAAAAAATGTTAAAAGTTTTGTTTAGCTTGTGTTTCCTTAGTCGCTTTCTACGACATCCATGGGAAGACTTGGAGTGGTAATAATCTACTCGGCAGGGAACCAGACATCATTTTGGAACAATAAAGTGTGATAAATAAATAAAATTATTCTGCAGGCATTCAACGACTACTACTCAAGCGAGCACAACCGCTTACTCAGCCTCTGGCGGGAGGTGGTCTCGGTCAAGCGGCACTTCACAGACCTGCAGTCCTCCACCGAGAGGGACTTGTACCGAGTGAGGAATGAGTTCGACTCATCGGCTAGAGAGTTACTTGGGATGCTGAGTGGTTACTCCATCAACGCTTTTGCTGCTCAAGCTATGAAGGTGACCGTTATTTACAATATTCTTCTTTTCTGTTTCGTTTTTAACGAGCGTGTGATGTTATTAATTAAAATCTACAGCCTGACTGTAAATCAGGTAAAATAGTAGTTTATTTATGAAACTGTTGAATAGTGAAGGGTACTAAAACACGAATATTTTAACACGTTCCTTGCCAATCACGCGACGTCATACGAGTGAAGCGTCCATAGTATTTTGTGTGAAGATTACTACGTGAGCCGCTGCTTGCAAATGTGTGTCTTTGGGGGCTCTAGGAAAAGAATACTTTAAAAAAAGTATGTGAGCAACACACAGAACACGTTCATGCTGAACTAACTACAGTGCCGGTTTTAGCTCAACCAGCGCCCCAGGCGAGATTTTACCGCGCCCCCTTCCCCTCCCCCCAAACTGCTATTCAGACTCTGACTTAGGCTTCAATCTTATGGGATTTAGCTATTTATATAATTCAAAAAAATTCAAAATATCTTTATTATCATAGGATATTTATAATATCTCTTAATAATAGTCACTTTGTTTTGTTTTGCACAAATGTTGACGTCAAATCGTTACTTAAAGCTAAGTTTACGCCGCTTCCTAGGCGCAAGTGCAGAAGAAGCGGCAACAAACTGCACTGCACGTTTTCTCCAAAGACGTCAACTAACAAACTAAAAACTTAAAATTAGTTATATAGATGGACAGAGATTACATTGTTTATTATGTCATAATTAAATTGAATTATAAGAATTACGAAATTTAAAATGTCAATTTGTAAATTTAGTATGTACCAATGTACCTAAATTATGACATGTCTAAGTATACAAACCTTTAAGAGGGACCCGCGCCAAGCTCAAGCCAGACCTTTTTGTCTTTAAGATAGTCATCGGTCCTATAATAAGCCTTCTCACAAAGTACTTTCTTTACATAAGCTTTGAATTTTCTGTCTGGCATATCAAGGACCGATTCTGACAATTTATTATATAAAGTATACACTTCCCCATAAAAGACTTACTGACTGTATTCAGCCTGTAATACGGGCTAACTAAGTCATTCTTATTACGTATATTTATTATTACCTGTGACCCCCCTTGCACAAAAACGCCCCCTGTCGCCCCTTTGTATCTGGCGCCCTGGGCGGTCGCCCAACCGCGCCCTACTCTAACGCCATTACTGACTATCTGTATGTTTTCGTACTTAATACACAGTCCAGTCTTGAAGGGCTAAATATTGTTATATTGACACCTGTTCAGTTCCATCGATTTTAATTTAATATTAGATGTTTAGTACCTACTTTAAAAGAAAATACATTACTAACATCTTTCTTTCTTCTTAGCCTGACATGCAAGGCGTGGGGATGTCTGGCATGCAAGGGATGTCTGGTATGTCTGGCATGCAAGGGATGCCTGGTATGTCGGGAATGTCTGGCATGTCTGGCATGACCGGCATGCACGGGTCATCAGGCGGCCAAGGAACAACGAACGTCGGTCTGGAAGCCTTGCGGGTAGATCTGAGAGATATGTCGGCTCAACGAGACCAGGCGCTGGCGGAGTTGAGAGAAAGGGACGCACGTATACAACGCCTTCTTGGAGAGCTGCAAGGATTGGTGAGTTACACTCTTCTCGTGTACCAATGTAACTAATAGTCTGATTCATAATATGAATTACGCTGAAAGTTTTGCGGGTGGATCTGAAAGATATCATGTAAACGAGACCGGGTGCGGGCGGAGTTGAGAGAAAGGGTCGCACGTATACAACGCCTTCTTGGAGGCTGCAAGGATTGGTGAGTTACACTCTTCTCGTGTACCAATGTAACTAATAGTCTGATTCATAATATGAATTACACTGAAAGTTTTGCGGGTGGATCTGAAAGATATCATGTAAACGAGACCGGGTGCTGGCGGAGTTGAGAGAAAGGGACGCACGTATACAACGCCTTCTTGGAGGCTGCAAGGATTGGTGAGTTACACTCTTCTCGTGTACCAATGTACCTAATAGTCTGATTCATAATATGAATTACACTGAAAGTTTTGCGGGTGGATCTGAAAGATATTATGTAAACGAGAGCGGGTGCTGGCGGAGTTGAGAGAAAGGGTCGCACGTATACAACGCCTTCTTGGCGAGCTGCAGGGATTGGTGAGTTATACTCTTCTTGTGTACCAATGTAACTAATAGGCTGATTCATAATATGAATTAAAATGGAAGCATTGCGGTATATCATCTCAACGAGACCAGAAGCTGGCGGAGTTGAAAGAAAGGGATGCACATATAATACGCCTTCTTGGAGAGCTGCAAGGGTTGGTGAGTTACACTCTTCTTGTGTACCAATGTAACTAAAAGTCTGATTCATAATATGAATTACACTGCAAGCCTTGCGACTCGAAATATCAAACGTAATTGGAGTTTGTGACTTAAGGGTCGGCACCATGTAAACTGGGTTTGCGCGGGCAACAAGTTTGTACAGAAAGCGTTTGATTTAAGTCAAATAATGTATACACATAGATAGAGGAAGAGTTGGGACAGTAGACGAAAAAAAGGATTTTTTTAAATATTTTGTAGTTTTCCTAAAAACAAGCATTGAATTTACCCAAAAACATGCAAAACGCACTTTGCGCGGGCAATAGTTATGGCTTAAGTAGAAAAGACCACTAAGAAAATTACATACATAGTTATAGGTGAATAGACTAGCCAGTAGACGAAAATCGTATTTTTTTAATTTTCATTCAGAAAAAGTAAGATAATTGTAAAGAAACCTGAAAGAAATATTTTAGAAAATCTTGCTACAAACTGGCTTGTTTTTCTGAGTAAAGAAATATTCTAACAAGGGATTGCATATATTTTATAAAAATAAATTTTGAAACATTATTCTTAATATTTGCTTACAATGCAATCACGCAATAATAAAAAAAATAATTTTAAAAATTGGATGTTTTGCAACGTTTTTGACAGAAATCTCTGAAATGGCGGCCATGATTCTTCCATACAAATTCAGTTGCCCGCCGGGCGTTCAGGAAGGAGGCCGTGTCGAATTTTTCAAAAAAATCCATTTTCAAATTACGTAAAATTATTTAATTTAGCATTACAGTCTAAAATATTTCAATAAAAAACTATGTACAAACTGCCAAATTATGTCATACTTTTGCTAAACTATGGTACAGTTTTGACATTTTGTTGACGTTCAAGTAAAGATGTAATGCTATCGCAGATACGGCATCGCACATTTTTTTTTTTAATTTTATTGAAAATTAAGTCAATGAAAAAAATAATTTGGTTTGATTTATTACCTATATTTTTTAATTGGCGATTAGGGTGAAAATCGGATTGGAACTTTCTCGGGTCGCGGAATCATATTAACTGTTTTTGTAATAAAAGGTGCTATTTAATTAGGGATTTACAATTATTTTGAGGGGTGATTCAGTCTGAAATTTTGAACAACTTTTCCCCATGAATGTATATCAAAATACGAATTGACATTATGCGTAATATATCGAACCACAGGCTATACTAGATCTATACTTGGCTTGGCAGGCAGGCTATAGTAGGCTATTTATCTACACTAATATTATAAAGAGAAAAGATTTGGTTGTTTGTTTGTTTGCATTACATGGCTCCGAAACTACTGGACCGATTTAAAAAAAACTTTCACCGTTGGAAAGGTACACTATCCCCGAGTGACATAGGCTTTGTGTGTACCAAGGGCGAAGCCGGGGTGGACAGCTAGTTTAGTATAATGATATTAAAACAACAGTCAAAAAACAAAAAAAAATCTGCATTTTTATACAAAAGTGTGCAGCCGCCCGGGAAATTTGTATAGGAACCGATTTTTTCGGTGTTTTTACTGTTTTTAGGGTTTCGCTTGTCTGTCTGTCCGTAAGTCACAGCCAATTTGCTACGAAACTATTAGAATGATTTAGTTGAGATTTAGTACCTACACTTATGTAACTTAGTGACCTAAAGATAGACGTATAATGTAAATAAATGAAATTTAAAAAAGGGGGCCACTTATTGTGGGTAATTTAGACATTAAAAAAAAGTTTTGATAACAAAATCGTGTGACATATCAAATGAAAGAACTTTTTATGACGATTTTAAAGTTATTTAAGAAAATGGGCGAAAATTTACCCCCCCCCCCCTACTAAACTACTGGACCGATTCAGTTGAAATGTGGTGCACATAATGTAAATTTGTGACCCAAAGACGGAAGTAAAATGTAGGTAAATGAATAAATAAATAAAAATTGGGGCCACTTTATGGGAGATAAATGAGACATTAAAAAAAGGGTTTTGTGAACTATATCGCGTAAAATATCAAATGAAAGAGCATTTTATAATAATATTAAATATATTTTTCCATATTTTTTAAGTTGGTGTTATTGAAGTTATTTTTGAAAATAAATAATAAAAATACACTTATCTCCGAAACCACTGAACCCAATCTTTTGAAAAATATACAGTTAATAGTTCTTTACCTATAGATTACAGGAAAACCTATTAGAAGATAAAAAATAAAAGGGTGCAATAATGCTAATTACTGCTTCATTAATCAACCAATTTTCTTAGCTGTTTTCAGGAAAAGATTTCTTTTTAGTGCTCTTTGTTGATTCGTTAAAAATATTGTACAAAATCAAACAGTCAAGTCATTGATTGAGCACATACAGCTGCTACGCCAAGACTGTTGATCTGTTCAACGTTCAATCCTTTTTTACCCTCCGTACTTACATAATAAGGTGAATAGAAGTGAAAGGTGTTACGATTGCAGATGGTCGCTAAACGTATTGTTTCACAAAGAATTTCTGCCAGTGGAACACAAAACGTGTAGTTTTCCAAGTCACCGCTCGCGTCAAATACTATTTGATTGTATTTTTGAGAACGTCATATCAGCGGTAAGTAATATTGATTTACACAGAAATATCATAAATTTGTCTATGGTTCCCTAAAATTTCAACTTAACCAAAATAAACCGGCCACGTGCCGTGACGGGCCACGTGCAGTGTAGGGTTCCGTAGTCAGTACCTACTTGTTTTATGTAACTAACAACTGCCTAACTTTAGGTCTGAATTCAGTCCATGATACTGAACAACTTTCACCAAGGAACAAACGAAATACAAAAATTATTTTTGATCTCTTACACACAAGATTTGGCAAAATGTAATATTTATGTAATATATGTATGGTAATGTAAGGACAAATCACACTAATTAAGCTAGCCCCAAAGTAAGTTTTAAACTTGTATTATGGGATACTAACTCAATGATACTATATTTTATGATAAATACATACATAGATAAACACCCAAGACCCAGGACAATTTGAAAAATACCATTTTCTAACTTGCCCTGGCTGGGGCTCGAACCCAGAACCTCCGGATTAGCGGTCTAGCGTGTTAACAATTACGCCACGGAGGTCGAATGGAAAGCAAACATTTTCTTTTCATATTTAATTATGTGTTCCTTAGGAAAAGTTGTTTAGTATCATGAACTGAATCCACCTTAAATTAGTTTTAGTACAGGGAGACGTTATATACTACTGCCGTGAATTTTTTTAAGTGTCCATATACAACCGTTTAACTGACAGAGAGGGAAGACACATGATTCTAACAAAAATTTGCAATCAAAAACCAAATATTTCACAAACGGATTGCTAAAACGAAAAAGGGTGTTCATAATCTTACAATATTTTTGAAAGACCTATTCAACGACGTCTCACACCACACATTTTTTTTTCAAGTTTTTATTACCAAATTTCCATGCCCATGCCCAATTACAGCTTTCTAGTACTAATAGTCTATGAGTAAAACTGGGGACAGATAGACAGACAGACATGACGAAACTATAAGGTTTTCTTGTTAACTACGGAACCCCAAAAAGCTGCGTGAAACTAAAAAGATTATCTATTCTAAGGGTTCTTTGTCATTTGCGCTTTAACAAATTTCAAAATACGAGTAATCAAAACCACTTGTGCAAATATTTCGCTCCACTTCGCATACGATAAATTCAAAAATTGATGGATGAATGACCGTGCTTTTACAGGTTAAGCAATTTCTAGCTTGGTCACAGTTAGGATGGGTGCTTTCAATCTTAATGTTGTCCAAGTCAAATGTTGAGATTCTTATGAATAAATTTCAATTTTCTCTACCTACATAACTTGGCAGCTATTTAAATTTCAATTGTTTTGTCGGAATTTGACCTTGGCATTTTTACATTTATGTTTTTGATGGGATAAAATAAACACCCAAGAACCAGGACAAATTAAAAAAGGCCATTTACCAACTTGCCCTGGCTGGGAATCGAACCTCCGAGTGACGGACTAGCGTGTTAAGGAATCGCCACGGAGGTCGACTAATAAATTGAAAAAGTAATAAATTTTACGCAAGATTCGAATAACTATAACTTGGATTTTTTAGAAAGTGCTATATGAATTTCACATATATTTAAACTCGCTTTTTAAATAAACGTCTTGCATTCACGCACACTACTGTATTTTCGACTTTAGCCTTTTTCTACTGATAGCCTGTCTACTAAAGTGTTAAGTACATTATAATGACATCTGCCAAGGCCTTAATTCAGAAATAATAATTCAAACAAAATAATTCTTTGATTTGATTGATTTGAAAATTTTAATAAGTATCGCGGACTGGAAGTCTTGACGAAAAGAAACAAGTAAGCTTCTACGTTACAATTTATGATTACCTACATCTATTGTCCCGTTTACACATTATTAACTCTATGTAACTTCATCTTGACATTTTTATCCCCCTAGCGGGAAAATTTTGCATATTTCAGAGCCAAATCTGACCACATGGCTTTGTGCATACAGTCCTTAAATTGCTTGAACAGGAGGAGCGCTGCGAAGTGGCCGAGGCGCAGTGCTCCGACGCTGGCGTGATGCGCGGCGCCTTGGAGGACGTCGCGAGAGCGCTGATACAGGACTCCGAGTCGGATATCCATCCCTCCTCTCATATACATCTTGCCGACAGGTAACACCCAATTTTTCTTACATTATAACATTTGTGACGTTCCACAGGTAAAGGTACGCTGGCGCTTTAGACGTTTAGAAAAACAATACGCATGACGACGGAAAAAATATTTTTGGCCCATCGGTTAGATTATTAAAAAATATTGTACACGTATTTTTTCTTTTCTCTGAGAAACAATAAATAACGAAGATACAGCGCATTTTAATTTCGCTAGACGTCACGCTTTCGTACAATTTTTACACATCGGTGACGTCACAAGCCCCCACTCTCGAACTTTGATACTCTGTATCTTTGTGAATTTTGACTTTTTTGATAAACGGAAAAATATGGGTACATTATTTTTGGATAATCTAACTAACGGACTAATTAGAATAATAGTTTTCTGACCCAGTCATCATCCCTATTCGAACAATTAACTTAGCTTTAATAAACACAATGTCGTAAGTGCCAGCGTCCATATTGCACCTTTACCCGTGAAACGTCACATTTATACATTGTGTATTTGTATATTGAACTGGCCAGTCAGTTTTACCACGGAATACTTAATGGTACTGTTACTAACTAAGCTCTGCTACCAAAAATGTTGGGCGCAGAGTAGTTAAGATTACGTTCTGGGTACCAAGAGATTTTGTGACTACGCTCTTGGTACGAGTCCGGCAATCTCAACGACAACAAACAAACACACATACAACCTACGCAGTCTGCTACCACCCTGTATATACATGCTGTATATAAATACAGTACATACCTAGGTACAGGGACCTATTTGAATCTAATTTAACTAATTATGATTTGAACTTAATTCTAATTAAAAGTAGTTATACTAATTATAAAACTCACCGCCTCCCCGCGGTCCTCAGGCAGCCTCGCCTGGCCTTCGCGTCGATCCCCTGGTCGTCCTCAGGGATGGCGACGGCCTCAGGTCTCTTCATAGACCCGAGATCAGTGGTGGAGAAGAATTGGGTCCCTAACTAACCCTACATGAGCTCATGCCTTGCCCCAACTAATACGTCGTATTTATAACACCAATTCAAGACCGCACAATAAGTTTCTTGTTCTTCTTTCGCCACTATTGTTCACTTACACTATCTTATAAGGACGCATGGCACGCGGTTCACAATTGTCATATAGATCAATGTTCCTTACGCAATACAAACTTTCGATTTTATATATCAAATTACAAACTTCGTATTTCTAAAACACGCGGCTGCCACACCCAGACATTTTTCTTCACAAAAGCAAGTACAATATTTTTTTACTGGAATGACAAGTTGAGGATTTGACATAAGACAATGAATATTTTTCTGGTCGGGCAAAGACAATCCCCGCACGGGAAATCGATGAATCGATAATTTTGCCCGTGTTTGTGGAGATCACACGCAGATGGCGCTAGTCTCCTTACAAAGCACTTTTATTCAAAACAGGTACCAAGGTACAGAACAATCTCTCTTGGATAGGAAACTTGCTAAATTAAACCCAGCCACAGCTGTTTGAAAATGCTTTTGCATTAAGTCCGCCTGAGATGCCTCCATTCCTCTCTTCTCATCTGCCATCTTTTTAATGTCTTGGTAGGACCTTACTCTTAACCACAGAAGACAGTAAAAGTATTACATACAGAACGGAATCTCCTAAGGTCCCGCGCAATATGCGTCCCCGTCCCCTGTCCCCCATCCCCGCACCTCACCCCGTCCTCCCTTGTCTCCGGGCGAGAGCGGGCGAACACACACGCGTTGACGTGTGCACGGCGGCACAAGAACGGGGGACGGGGAACGGAGACGCATATTGCGCGTACCTTAGCAGCTTCCGTTCTGTATGTATAACTGTTACTGTCTTCTCCTAACTTGTTGGAAAAACTTCATCCTTGGTCTTCCCCTTCCACGTCATTAATTTTTTATTTTAAAAAATATGTGTACAATAAAGTTAAAATGAAGAAATAATCATTTTGTTTCAGGTCTCCAAAACGCAACGTTCCGCAGTCAGCCAACGCAACAGCCTTCGCTGAAAGCACTATATCGGCAGTGCAGGCCGCCCTCCACAAGTACCAGATTCAGATACATGAACTGCAAGTGAGTACATAACATAACCAAACTTTTTATAGGGTTTTTTTAGGCATTCAAGATGCAGTACTAAAGTACTCAAATTAAATAGGTAATGGAGAGCATGGTCGCGGTTTTAAGTCCTGCTCACGTGGTATTTTTTCACCATTTCTTATTTAATCATTTAATTTTGTTTAAGTTAAGTCAAATTATTTATTTGCAATAGTAGGGTTAGGTACAGGTACAAACACAATATCTAGATATAATCATGATGAGGTCTTTTTTATTCTCCACTGCAGGAGCACGACTCTCTCTGTACTGCCAGAGCCATATATTAGCCAGAGCAGTCAGAGTATTTGGGATTGGATATTCCAGTGCATATTTACCTAAAGTTAATTTTTGGCTAACAAAATACGGAAGCGGCTTCTTAAGATAGTTTTATTAAAAATAACATTCCGGGATTCTGGGCAACCATATGACGTTGTAACAGGGTAACTGTCATTTGTGTCAAATTGGGATCATTATGTCTCACTTAAATTTGATTGTGAGATTTTTCGATAGAAAAAGCGCGTTCTATAATAGCCAACATCTCAACTTTAGGTAAGGGTTGGATCTCATCGATCAGCACAAAACAGCAAAAGTGCTGTTTTGTGCTGCATAGGAAAGCCTATGCTGTTATCCTTTTCTGTCGCCCGGAACCAATTTGCTAGAGCGAGAGAGAGAGCGACGGAACGCTGCAGTACGGCCGGTGCTGAAGTGTTCCGTCGTCTCTCTCGCTCTAGCAAATGACGCTTCTGAGCGACAGAAAAGGATAGCAGCATAGGAAAGCGCTGTTCCGTGCTGATAGATGAGATCCAACCCTAAATATGCACTGGAATATCCGATCCCTGATCATAACTTATTAAATTAATAGGTAAAACTACAAAACACTCGAGAACAACTGCAAACCAGCCGCAAGCACTGCGAAGCCGCGGATACCACCATCGGATCCCTGGAGAGCAAAGTCCAGGATCTCCAAGGAAAGCTGGACCAGGCCAATGCAGATCTGAACCAGCTGTTGTCGGAGAAAGAGGTCATGCAGAAGACTCTGGAGGCGCTGAGAGCAGACAAGAATGGATTGGAGAGGAATAGAGTGGAGATAAATGCAATGGTAAGCTTTTTGATTATTTTAACATACATTAATAAATTAAATGAGAATTCAATTCAATTCAATTCAATTCAAAATATCTTTATTATCATATCATAGGATATTTATAATATCTCTTAATAATAGTCACTTTGTTTTGTTTTGCACAAATGTTGACGTCAAATCGTTACTTACAGCTAAGCTAATAACTTATGTATGTTATGATATGTTTTAAGTACATGTTTACTAATGGTCAAATTTATAGTTAATTTGAATGTGCTAATCGTCCAAAATTTGCTTTTATCAGCACCGCCTGTAGGTTGACTGGTAGAAAAGGCCCTGGGCCTTAATATGCCGGTTAAATTTTTTGTAATAAAGCTAAATAAATTAATAAATAAAATAAATGAGATTCTGCCACGGAGGCATTGCAGATAATGCGGCCTATAAACTTTGAAATCGTAATTTATAAGTGTCCTCAGCTCAGCGTAATCTAGTGTATGTAACTTATAGACCGAGCTAGCCAAGCGTCTTAGTTTCGATATTGCCCAAAGATACTTTTGTCCGTCAGTCTGTTCTCGCCTACAGGTTGCATTTATCCACCGCTTTTTACGAAAACTGGCACACAAGTGCCTTGATTTATTTAAGTTATTTAGTCAATCGTGATTTTCGATTGGGGGAGAAGTAGGGGGGAAAGGGGGGAACTTCGCTGTACCAGGCCTGTGTCACTCCCCGTTTAGGTATCGAAAATGTACCTACATTATTACTATGCGCGCAGGTGGCCCCTCCGGGTGGTAAATTCAGTTATACGAATCGTTTGTCCAGAGTAATAAGAATGAAATTGGCTTGCAATGGATGTCTAGGTATCTATGCGAAAAGGTGCTGAGTTCTGGCGTGAGCTAAATTAAACCATATCGATAGCCACATTGAGTAGATATTTCTTTGAATTTCTTTGCTGAGTGAGACTTCTGTACGTTAGTATTATTTATTCTGTGGCTGTAGCGTTATTTATTTACGGATTTCAATCAAATTTGAGAGGCAGACTAAGGACTTCATTCTACAGAATATGTTGCAAAAAGTCCAGGTCCAGTAGAAGCGGTGAACCGACGGTTTCGCTGCTCTCTATGCACTGATAATGTGCAGAGAGTGGCTTTTGCGTGAGTATATTACGTGACTAAACCTTTTAACAATTTTTATAATAACCAGATCTTCACTGTTTCGACCGAAATTACTCTTGTGAATAATGTTACGAAACTGGGGTTCGGTATTTGGAGAGAAACGCCAAACTTCGTATGCGGGATTTATTCACTACGGAACCCAAAGATGACACGTGAAAATGGTCTTCCAAATGTCCAATGTTCAAGTCGCGTAGCAGCTGAGGTCCAGGTATCTCGCCAAGGTAGTCGCAGGTACTTCCACTTGTCGCACTAAGGTAGGCTTCCTTCGCTTCGAAGTGATCGCTTTGATAGCTCGTATCGAACTGCCTGGCGCACCTACAGATTGCTATTTATATGCACCATCGAAAAGGTCCATATTAATCTCGAATATTCTAATTAGTCGACGAACGTGTGTCGAAGCATCCAGGGCCGGGTATGTGTGTGAGTGTAACATGGTCAAGCAACTCTAGACTTTATGTTACAAGACATATGGGACAATTTAGCTTGCACCATTCTATCGCAGTAGTTCGTAGTACGCGAATATTGTTCGGGAAGATTCTATCTCGTTCACGACAATAATATGATTTGCTTGTAGGTGGAATCTCTGACGTCAGACTACGAGAAACTGCAGAAGATCAACGCTCGACTGGAGAAGACCATAGAAGCGCTGGAAACTGAGAAGAGGTCGTTGAACTCCGAAGTCGACCACTTGCATAGAGAGGCCTCTAACAGAGAGTCTGTTTTGAGGTAGGGAGTTATACAAATAGCCTTTTTGAAGTTCATAATTATCACTGGACATAGCCTCCCCTAGTATTTCTAAAATTACCAATTATAGCGGTGGTGCCCAAGGCACTGGTTGTGCGTCTAAGAGGCACGAGCTCGATCGGCCATTGCGAGTTGGCGAGTCCACGCTTTTAAAGGGAATTTAGTCCCTTGGCTTATAGTAACCACTTGGATCAGGTATGCCACCCGATACTCCGCTTATCTCCAAGACTTTCCGTGGATGTCGTAGAAAGCGACTTAGGAAACATCAATTAAACAAAGTTTCAACCCGTCTGCGTGGAAAGTGTAGGCCAAATCTTCTGACTGCCCTGGCTAATATATGGCTCTGGTAGTACAAAGAGGGTCGCTTCTGCAGTGGAGATTAAAAAAACCTGATGATGACTCGGCATATACATTTTGCGGCTTGTTATGTTACCTCCATTCAGCAGTTTACGATTACAGGGCTGAGGAAGAACGCTCGTCCCGCCTTCGTTCCGAGCTGGTGACGTGTCGCGAAGAGCTGAACAAGACCTTGCTGTCCAGAGACCTGCTGGACCAGCAGAAGTTGGAGGCAGACGCCATCATATCGCAGATGGAGAAGCACAGGAGTAAGTTGGACTTAAAGGCGATCATCACCATCCAAGCGTATTCCCGGTTGCATCGTCAACGGTTGCGCTTCAGAGCCCGGGGTCCGCTACCTTACCTAGGCGATTTGACGAGGTTACTGGTTTTTACACAGAGCGACTGCCGTCTGACCTCCGCAACCCAAAGGGTAGACCAGAACTAATTATAGGATAGGTTTAAACAAACGTTAGATGGCGTTCGGGACCCACAGCTTTTACCTGCCTTTCGAAGCACATAATCGTCTTTCTTTTCGGATAAGCAGGTGATTCAAGCCTGCAATATCCTAACCAGACTTTAAACAACTTCTTACAAAGTATGCTTCCTAGTGGGATTCGAACCCTCGACCTCCGGATCACAAGGCGAACGCCTTGACCACAGGACCACGGAGGCAGTCAAAAGTTGGACTTTAAGGCGATAACCATGCAGAATGGTGGAACAGAACTAATCCTATCTTTACCTATATATCCCTAGTTCGTAAGATTAAAACTATTACTCTAAAATTATCTTTTATAATACTCTTAGTATTCATGTTGTAAGTTTGACATCCAGTTGTGAGAGCACTAGTGGACTGTGATGCAGGCCCAGCCTTCTACAGTCACCAGTCTCCATCAAACGTTATGTATAAATATTGCTCAAATATGTATAGATTTAAGTTTTTCATCGTGAAAATTAATACGTTTTTACTTTACTTTTTTTTACTAACTTATACAGTACAATATATAGTGCTCAATTTCCAATTTCTTTGTGTTCTCAAGACGAGCTGGAGATTGAGTTGGAACGCATCATAATGGAGCGCGGCGACTTGCAAGACTTGGTGGAGAAACTGGAGGCCACCGCCAGGAACCTGGAGTGTGAGAAGAAAAAGCTGCAGGATGAAGTCAAACATGTAGGTTATCTGTCAATTCGTGTCATCATTGGACTAATTATTTTTTCTTTTTAGGGTTCCGTACCCAAAGGGTGCAAACGGGAACCTATTACTGAGACTCCGCTGTCTTTCCGTCTGTCTGTCTGTCCGTCTGTCACAGGGCTCTATCTCTTGAACCGTAATAGCTAGACACTTGAAATTTTCACCGATTATATATTACTGGCCGCTATAAAAACAAATACTGAAAATAAAAAAAGTTACAAATTAAAGGGGGTCGCCATACAAAAAACGTGTTTGTTCAGCGTGTTTAACTAGATCTTTATAATGGCATTAACTAGATACTTGAAATTTTAACAGATTATGTATTACTATGGTCACTATTAAAACAAATACTAAAAATAAAAAAAAGTTAAAAATTTAAGAGGGTCGTCAAAAAACGTGTTTTTTTAGCGTTTTAAAACATTGTACGGAGGTACGGAACCCTTCATGTACGAGTCCGACTTGCACTTGCCCGTTTATTATTTAAATTATTAATAATTTAAAAAAAGCTGCCAATATTAGCGTTTCGCACCGACCGCTGCTGAGAAGAAACTCATTTACACAGTATTGGTCGCCTACTCGCCAGAAGGGCTTTGTCATATAACTGTCAATATACTTATAATATAATAATACAATGTTGACTCATTATAACATGTAATTCCAACGTAATAAGAAATACTAAGTCGACAAAAAGCGGAACCGAGCTGACCAGTTCCTCCGGGCAGCACCCGCTCACGAGTTGACGCATGTTATGAAATTTTGTGCTGAGCAGATTAAGACTTTATTCACCTGTTATGACATCTCCAGTAAGAGATGGAGTGGTCCACTACATCTTTCGTTAGACAATAATATTAAATTAGGATAATAGGTGATTAACTCACCTCTCTCATTTCTTATCTATTTAACTCCACTTCTCTGTATTCAATTAAATTCATTTATTAATATTCAGAAAATTATGGTCCATCATGTGTTAATAACAAAATCAATTCTTAAAACTAAATGTTAGTAATACTTATATTTTAACATTTATAAAAATTAATATTTTCTTGCCTCACGGCTTACTGTGATATGCAAGGCGACCCAACTATATATAAAAGGTCCGTCCATGCATTACTGTATTGCTTATCACCTTTGTTTCAGTTTGGGATTTCAATGTTTAAGAGATTATCTCAATATCCTTTCGTTTTTTAGCTAGAGGATGAAAAGTCGTCCCTGTCAAGCCAGTCCTCGGAACAGCAGGGAGACTTAAACTCCCTCCGCAAAGAGTTGCTGGCGGCTGAACAAAACAGGATGGAGTTGGAAGCTGATAAAGCGTCTCTTTATGAGAAGATTAAGTTCTTGGAGGGAGAAAGAGAAAAGGTGGAGTTGGAACTGCGACAGGTTATGAGGTGAGCATTTTTTGTCTTTTCATGTGTGTTAGTAGGTCTAGCATTAGCTACTAAACTATCAACAGTCAAGATCCTTCAAATTTTATGCACCCTTTTTAGGGTTCCGTAGTAAATAAGGAACACTTATAGTTTCGCCATGTCTGTCTATCTGTCCGCGGTTTTACTCAGAAACGGTTAGTACTATCTATCTATAATTTAAGAACTACGTTCTGTGGAGTAGTTTCCATGTCTCCCTCTCTTGAGCCATCCTTTTGACCTCTCTATACGACAGTACTAGAAAGCTGTAATTTGGCATAAGTATATATTAATCAAGTCTTCCCGTGGATATCGTAGAAGTCGACTTAGAAAACACAAGCTAAATAAAGCTTATTCTCTTGTGCTTTATGCGTTCTTAAAAAGCTCATAAACTAATTAGTAAGTAGACATTTGCTATTTACGAACGCACATATGAAGAAGCGTCTTAGCCGTGTGGTCCCCGGCAGAGTAGAATAGGACCACTCCAAGTCTTCCCGTGGATGTCGTAGAAGGGGACTTAGGAAACACAAGCTGAACAAAGCTTATAAACATCAATGAGACCTCTCCAACCCATCTGGCCAGCGTGGAGAGTGTAGGCCAAATCCTCTGACTGCTCTGGCTAATATTTGGCTCTGGCAGTATAGAGAGGGTCGTGCTCCTGCAGTGGAGACTAAAAAAGACCTGATAATGATGATGATGATGATAGATTAATCACGTCGACAATGCACAAAAAAACATATGTACAGACTGGTTTATAAATTAATTAATCAACCAAGTATCTGAAAAGATCAGTCAGGAAAAAAGGGTGGAGTTGAAGTGTATAATTAGAAAGGGATGACTGTAGTGTGTGGCATCAGGTTGCTGGATCGCGTTCCTAACACCGTAATTCGACAACGTACTAAAGTGCAAGACATTGGTATAACGGTCATGCACTTAAAGTGAAACTGGGCAGGACACTTGGTCCGACGGAGTGATGGCAGGTGGAGCAAGGTCGATCAGAACCGAATAGTGACCCAGAACGGGTGAGAGAAGCGGCGGGCGTCCGCCTATGCGATGGGTTGACGATATAAGCAAAGTCGCGGGTCGCACCTGGATGACAGCAGCACAGGACCGAGATGGGTGGCGTCGACGAAGAGTGCCCTATGCTCAGCAGTGGGCGGAAAAAGGGCTGGGATGACGATGATGACTGTAGTGTCAAAGAAAGTAACACTATATATTATTTATTTGGCAGAGAACGCGGCGAACTGAGCTCGCAACTAACAGCCATGGTCCGCAAGAAAGACACACTGAACGAAGAAATCATCCGTCTGCAACAGCGGTTAGAGCAGGCCAGCGAGACCATCGGACGCATCAACAGAGCTCTTGAAGACCATGTCAAGGATGGGGAAGAAAAACAAGTAAGTATCCGACTGCGCCGGAAGGAACGGCTTGATGGTTTTTAGGTGTCGTTATTTCTTGTGAGAATAATTTTACGGCCCCCGACAAGTCCTTTTGAGCCTTTAGAGATCTTTACTTTTGTTGCTTCTTTATTCCTAACAAGTTACAAGCAAAGACTGGCCTTTGATTGCTTTAATATCTGAAGTTTTAATTGTCAGAGTGAGACTGGTGGATACTGGCTATATAAAAAATTTTAAAAAGCGAAATAATGGGTCTTTAATTTTTAAAAGAAAAACAAAAGAATAACAAAAATATTATACAACTAATTTGTTTGAATGTGATTTGAATAATAAATACTAAAAAATAACATAACCTCGCTCATCCGAACGTGTTCCCGGTTGTATCCTAGGCAGGATTTTCAGTAATTTTTTTTCACCTAGTTGGGTATTTTGTTTTTTTTTTAAATATTTAATAATAATACTTGTTGGTCTAAGTAGATTATTAAGTGTATTAGATGTCTGTATATTCTGTCACAGTTAAATGTGTCTACTTTTCAAAAGAAATAGCCAAAAACGTCATTAAAACACGTTTTTTGTTTGACACTTTTGCTTCTTTTTTGAGAATTCAAGGCTTGTATACGAATCCGATTCGCACTTGGCCGATTTATTGTCTTTATCAACGAAGAGTTCACTGATTCATTGTTTTAGATCCTAATCGACAGTCTGGAGAAGGACAAGCAACATCTCCAAGAACAGTTGGCTGGTGTTCGTTCAGAAAAAGATGCATTGGAAGCTGTGTTGTTCGACACCGCTAATATGTTAGAAGACGCTGACAACAAGCGAAACAAGCTGGAGCATGAGCTGCAAGAGACTCTGGTGCAACAAGAAAATTATAAGGGTAAGAAATATAGCTTGAAATCAAGCGCTTTGAATGTACCACTTCATCGTTATCAGGTCTTCTTTAGTCTCCACTGCAGGAGCACGACCCTCTCTGTATTACCAGAGCCATATATTAGCCAGAGCAGTCAGAGGATTTGGCCTACACTCTCCACGCTGGCCAGACGGGTTGGAGAGGTCTCATTGATGTTTATAAGCATTGTTAAGCTTGTGTTTCCTAAGTCGCCTTCTACGACATCCACGAGAAGACTAGGAGTGGTCATATTCTACTCTGCCGGGAACCACACGGATAACATTTTGAATGTACCTAACTGTTTACAAATGTACGATGACAGACTTTGGATTAATCTTACCGTATCGCCACTACATTTTTGCTTGTGACAAGATAGAAACATTTCCTTCCCTCTATTACACACTATTGAGCAATCAACTATTTTGTTTTTCGTGTGTGTAGTTGCCAACGCTGGTGTTAGATTAAAGCATCCTAAAGGCAGTGCCGGCTTTACCCCTACCAGCGCCCCGGTCGAGACTGCAATTCAGTCTCACCTAAGCTTCGATACCAGTCATATATGGTTTGATATCAATTAGATGTGAATTGAATTGTCCTGTTACTGTTACTTTAAACATCATAGTCTTCTTGAAGGATTCTGGCAAAGGGGGGGGGGGGGGGTTCAAATATTGAGAACTAACTAAGGGGGAGGGGGGGTGCAAATAGAAGCTGACGCCGCTACAAAAAAATTACGTCTGACCCCCGGCTTGCCGAAAAAATTCTAAATTTTGGGAATTCACGAGTACTTAAGTCTCGATTAATAAGTAGCAGCAAAAAGCGCCCCTTTATATGCTATATGGCGCCCCTTTATATCTGGCGCCCTGGGCGGTCGCCCAACCACGCCCTAACCTAACGTCGCTACTGCCTAAAGACACCTGACATAGCTTGACGGCTCCCATACAATGATGATAGCCGAGACCAATAGCACAGAATACAGTAAGAGTAAACAGAAGGGACTCTTCTAAGGTACGCGCAATATACGTCCCCGTTCCCCGCACCCGCACCTCTCCCCCGGTTCTTGACGGCCAACGTGAGAAATCGAGGCGAAAACGGGGGAGAGGTGCGGGGACGGGGAACGGGGACGCCTGGGTGACGCATATTGCGCTACCTTAGGAGTGTCCGGCCTGTGCCAATAGCTTAATGTGTCTTCCGAAGTACGGAGGAGCTCGATATAATATTTGATGCCACTTGTGGTTACCAATCAAAGGACCCGTACTCACACCGGGCCACCGAGCTCCGCAATCGACTAGTGCCTTTGCACAAAGTGTCTGTGTTAATAACCATAGACATATGTATCATCATTTTTACAGTTCAAAATCAAGCGATCGAGATTCAGGTATATACATGAGTTACTTAGGT
Organism: Acrobasis repandana; assembly: GCA_963576875.1. Classification (NCBI taxonomy): domain Eukaryota; kingdom Metazoa; phylum Arthropoda; class Insecta; order Lepidoptera; family Pyralidae; genus Acrobasis; species Acrobasis repandana. Next base: position 19,004,788 of record OY756225.1, read on the forward strand.
ATCTTTATTATGGTTCCGTACCTGAAGGGTGCAAACGGGACCCTATTACTGAGACTCCGCTGACTGTCTGTCCGTCTGTCACAGGGCTCTATCTCTTGAACCGTAATAGCTAGACACCTGAAATTTTCACCGATTATGTATTACTATGACCACTGTAACAACAAATACTAAAAATAAGATAAAGTTAATAATTAAAGGGGTCGTCATACAAGAAACGTGTTTCTTCAGCGTTTTAAAACATTGTACGGTGGTACGGAACCCTTCATGTACGAGTCCGACTCGCACTTTTTTTTTTCGTTTATTTATTTAGTTTTGTATTATAGGTGGCTTATTACCTCTTCCCATTTCCTCTCGCGGGTCTACTGGAAGAAATTTCTTGAGAAATAGTAGCACCTAAGTATTATGTTTTCCTTTTTCTTACATGTATTGTTTTTAATAGTTATTAGTTCAAGTGTACTTGAACTAATAAAAAGAAATATTAAATGAGTTCCGGTCTTCAACTGCTTTATCTTCTTACATAATACAATAATAAGATAATATTGATAGTCTTCCTGTTTTGCCAGGTCAAATCGCTCGCCTAACCAAAGACCTAGAAAACAGCGAGAAGAAACTACGGGACACTCGCAACAACATGTCGCAGGCTTCCGGCAAGAAGGAGGCCGAGTACCAGCAGATTATCACCAACCTGAACAGAACCACTACTGACAATATCACTAAGCTGAAAGAAGAGAAGGTAAGTTTTAACACTTGTCGGTGGAGTTAAGTGGAGATGCCAGATGACGGTGGAGTATAAAAATATATAAGCCAGATCATTTAATCGGGTCATTAACCTTGCCTGTTGCTTGCGAAATTACTTTGCAAATAATTCGAAAAATTTCATTTCAGACAAGTTGAAATTTTCACAGAGTATTAAGTATTTATAATAAAAATAATAAAAATCAATATTAAAAAAAAAAAAAAAAATTGGTAGGAAATTCTTCCTGCCAACCGCATGGGGGTATAGTAAGTCACGTAGTCACGCCCGGTTTCTCGATCGTCTGACAGGTATTGTGTCCCACCAAATTGATAATTTATCTACAATATGCGAAGGACTATGATCTTAGCTGTCGCTCTTTACATAAACCAAATATTTAGAAAATCTTGTGTCTTCTTTAGGAACAACTCCGACAATCTCTCGAGCATAAACTGAACCAAACCATTGCCGCTTTGACGAGCGAGAAGGAGTCATCGGACGCAGCCTCACGAGAAAGAGAGAAAAAACTACTAGCGGCCCGAGATCAGCTGATATTACAGCATGACGAGGCCATGTTGAGAGCTGAGAACGATAAACAACAGGCGTTGATCATGGGTAAGAAAAGGCTTTTTATTAAATTAATGCATACGAGAATTAACGCGAAACGTACCTTTTTTTATTTATTTATTTTGGTGACGTTTCGTTCGGGTTTCACCGAACGTGGTCCCAGCTTGACTGAAGCAGCGATGACGCCTACGCCTCCCCCTGCCCGGTGTGATCTTCGTCCACCGTCATATTGTTCATTCTCCAAGTACCGTCACACACTACACTCACAGTCCCTATACCGTAACGCAACCGTATTCTGGTGGGTAACCGATTGTGTACCAAACCGGGGTTGTGTTTTGTTAATCACTGGATTCCACACTGCTGACAATTTAAGGCCATCTTCTCGGTTGAAATTGTTAGGATGTTTCTTAATTTCAATCGCCTCACGTACCATCCTAGTGTGATAGTGGCAATCGCCAGCGAGGACTTGCGTACGATGAAATTCAATTCAGTGATTAGCGCCTGCTTCGAGTAGATGTTCTGCAATGGCCGATTTGGTGATTTGTCGGTTCTTTACAGCGGCGATGTGCTCCTTGATCCTCTCAGATATAGTCCGCTTCGTTTGACCTATATAGGAAGCACGTTTCGCGTTAATTCCCGTATGCATTAATTTAATAATAATGCAACGCGATTGTTTAAAAGTATTAAAAGGCTTTTTGACAAGGTCCATATGGTGAAACGTTTTTGAGAGTTTTTGGTGGAAAGTCAAGGGTTTCAGTTGGTGTTATAAATGCTCATGTTCATAAACAATATGTGAAATAGAATATACTCGTGTTAAATATATTCAAATAAATAATAATTAACAATATGTTAAAGTGGATACTGTGGACAGCCATAATAGTATCTAGTGATATTTTTTATGCGGACTGTGGTAGGCGTCTTTAGGTTTTGTCCACCGCTCGATTGGCTGAAAACCAGTGGACTCATATAGATTTGTCGCCAGAAGCTGCCTTAAAGCAACAAAAGGTCATATAATTGTAAGTTAGGAATAAAGAAGCAAAAAACTAAAGATAGGCTCTAAAGGAGAATAACTTTTTCGATAAGAAAAAGTACACGATTATAATAGTAAAGCTATATATGTATTTCACTAGCCAAGCCTATAACTGGTAAGTAACCACTGATGTGTTACAGCTCATCAAGAACAACAAGCGTTACTAGAGCGCCTAGAAGAAGCGAAGCGGGCATTGGACTGCGAAGCGAACAAATTGGAGAGATGTCGCCGAGACGCGCAAGCTAGGGCAGACCACGACCGTAACTATGTTAACCAGCTCAAAGATGAACTAGCTGCCATGAAGACCAGGCTCGAAGAAGCAAAGTAAGTGATATATTGTGTGGTATATTACTACTACTCGTACTACTTATTATTACTGTTCTAAGTATTTTTTATACTAGAGTACTTCCCTCTCCCAAGCGAAGAGGCGACTAAAGGAGATATTAAGGTGCAGGTATAGGCAAATGGCCTTGAAGTGTGAAATAAATTGTTAACTCGTAAATATGGTGATAATTTCCATATTGCTCTTCGTCATGCACTAGATATCCTTTTAAATTATTTTATGAACTGCCGTTGAAACTATTATTGGTGATCTTGGTGAGCTTTAAAACTTGCCGTGGCCAATTTTGGCGGAGGCAAGTTTTAAAGCTAGACGGACTAATGTAAATACTTTCAACGGTCGTTCATAAAATAATTTAAAGGGCTATCTAGTGCATGACGAAGAGCAATATGGAAATTATCTCCATATTTACGAGTTAACAATTTATTTCAAATGAGGGCGCCACTTCAAGGCCATTTGCCTATACCTTCCTTAAGTGAATGGGATGTCTCGGTTAGTATGCGATGCCTTTGTCAGTCGCGCTACGTAAGCCGTAGAGTCGATCCAACTGCATCGGAATTAATGCTTAGTTTGTCTCCAATCTGTTTCTAAGTCGCCATTCTCGTGGAAGAGAGAATCCAAGTAATTTCTCTATTAGGTTGATGGTTTGCATACAAGCAATGTAAAATGTTACACTTCTTGTCATTGGGCTAAAAAAAAAATTTTTGAATGACAATGACAGAGCAGGATGGCGCAGACAAAAGGAGGATTATGGCACAGAAGTCAGTAAGAGTATTACATACAGACAGAATATGCGACCCCGTTCCCCGTCCCCGTTCTTGTGCCGCCGTGCACACGTCAACGCGTGTGTGTTCGCCCGCTCTCGCCCGGAGACAAGGGAGGGCGGGGAGAGGTGCGGGGATGGGGGACGGGGGACGGGGACGCATATTTCAAGGGACTATGTAATACCACAGAACAAGTAATACTATCGTACAAGGTCTCACTCAGCAAAGAAATTCAAAGAAATATCTACTCAATTCGGCTAGCGATATAGTTTAATTTAGCTCACGTCAGATCTCAGCACCTTTTCATATAAATACCTTGACAACCATTGCAAGCCAATTTCATTCTTATTACTCTTGGCAAACGATTCGTATAACTGAATTTACCACTCCGAGGGGCCGCCTGCGCGCATAGTAATAATGTAGGTACATTTACGATACCTGAACGGGGAGTGACACATTCCTGGTAATACTCTTACTGTCTTCTGTGCTTATGGCTTACATCAGTAGGTATCTACCTGAAAGCTGTTGATGATGTTGATGTTTTAATGTTTTACAGGGCTATAGCAGAAGACGACTGCGCCCGTTTCGAGAACCGCATCAAAGAGCTGCATCTAGAAAAGGAGGCCTGCACTCGCGAGTGCACCGAAACCCGCGCCTTGCTGTCGCTCGCCGAAGACAAGTATGACAACGCGTACGCTCAGCTGCAGGAAACCACGAGGAAACTGAAAGAGCGTACGTTTATCTTTTTTTTACATTTAGGCCCTGTGCATAACAACGTTTTTTAAACGCGCCGTCGACGCGCGTTTTTTAAAGGAACGTCGATAGGATAGTTCTGCGATATACACAATTGACTGATTTATGTATACCGCTTATACAGTTGAAACCTTTAAATTAATCGGACTTCAAAGCAACGCTTATATTTATTATTACGTTCAAATGATTGTTTCTTAACTAATATGCGATAAACTCATCTAGAGAAAAAAATACTCACTTAGAGAGTCAGCTACTGGCCAATATGTTTCGGCCTCATTCGGAGGTCTTCTTCAGGGCGAATGTGACTTGAAACAGTCGCACGATGTCGTCCCGAGTCGTGATTATTTATTGTTATTTGCAGTGGAAAACGAAGCTGACAGTCTACGCAAGGAGCTAACCGACGTCCGTCGACAGCTAACCAACTGCTGCGCTGAAAGAGACAAGTACAACAGCAGTTGTAGGGAGTTGAGGGAACATGTGAAGAGAGCGGAGAGTGAGAGAAGAGACGCCGCTAGAGCTAGAGATGAGGCGTATCACAAGATTGCAGGTATGTGCCCAAGATGTCCCCCCGCATTCGGCCTTCGTTGCATAGCAGGCAAACTGTAAGTGGTCGCACATCGTAGGCGAACCCAGGCCGGATTTTCGGAGGGGGGTGAGAGTCGGTCCTAGGATTTTACTTAGCAATCATACCCAGGCCTTTTTTGTGGGTGGGGGAAGAGTTGCCAAGAATTTTAAAAGACTTAAGTTTCTATATTTCGACGAGGGTTGAACTCCCAGATCCCACTCCTTCGGCACACGCCTATGTCGCCCTATCCTGGTACGGTCACGTCCAGCGGTAATAGTTCCATTGGAAACAATTACCTGGCCCTAGCAAAAGTGGTAGATTTAAGAAACGATGGCTTCACATCGTCATGGATGATATCCGTATCATGGTTTTACAACCAAGGATGACGAAACCGTGCGAAGTAAGAAAGACCCTCTATTTCTCTAGCTATCTCCCTCTAAGAGCTGTTATAAAGCTAAAGAAAACGTGGAGAGATGCAGTAAAAGCTAGGGATCACATTGCATTTAAAAATGTTTTTATATTAAATGACAAGTTTCGTAAAAGAATGAGCTCGGATACTTTAATTTGTAAAATAAAATGCTTCTTGGTAACAGGATTAGAAGAAAACCGCACATCACTAGAGCTTGAACTATCCAGAATCCAGAACCTCCTTAAGGAATCGGAGACAGGAGGTGACCAGGTGACTCGTGAACTGCGAGGTACGGAAGCTCAGCTGAAGAGGGAGAGGGCCGCGTTAGAACAGGCGCACCATGATATCAAGGAGCTGCAATCTAGGTAGGTAATCCTATGAATTCGGTACTTAACTTGTTTTTTTAATTATTCATAACACAAAGTAACATAACCTTAAAGTTCTAAAACCAAAAACAAAAAGAATTTTCTAAAAGATCGTTTATCTTATTCTACATTTAGGCCGTGTGGACACCACGCTTTTTAAACGCGCTTTTAAATACTATACAAAATCGAACACAGTCAAATACCCAATTGAAAAAATATATCTTGCATAGTCAAGTGCAAAAAGGAAAAATGTTGATCGCCGTTTTCAGTATGTAAAATTACTAACCGAATTTTCTATCCTTGTCTAAGTCTTGTCTATCCTTGATAAGAAAGAGATAGATCGATGAGTGTAAAGTTGATCACGTCAATGCCACAGAAAATACGCTGAGATGAAAGAGAGACAGGTTGTATGTATTCTCTTGCCTCTCTTTCTCAGGCTTCAAAACGAAAGCGAAGAAAGGGAGCGTTCTGCGAACGACGCGGCCACGGCTCGGCGACATGGAGCGGAACTTGAGGCCATGCTGGCTAATGCTCGCGCTGAGCTGGCGTCTTCTAGACAGAGAGGGGCTGAACTGGAGGAGGCTTGCAGAGCTAGGGACCAGGTACTGTTATACTCAAAGTTAAACGAAGTAAGTATATTTGACTTCATAGCGCGGAACTTGAAGCCATATGCTAAAATATTATTGTTTCACATTACTCTCTTCATCGCACCACCTTATATTATTAGCACAATTCCTGTCACCCAAGAACAGGTAGCCTGTAAGAGATTGCCTTGGCGATAAGGCCGCCTATTGTAAACCTTTACTGTACATATTTTTGAATATTATTTACATGTATTTTTGATACAATAAAGTGTTACTTACTTATGCTTAGAGGTGGTTTAATGTCGAGAGCGCTCTAGGCAAGCACCGTATAGGCGCCCCTGTAGCGGCCATGTTATATATTTCAACTAACTAGTACTGGTAATAGTAAACATTGATGACTATAGTTAGCGTTTACATGTGTGGTGTTTTTATTTGTCACTTTGCATGGCTGGTAGTTTTAAACTACCGTTTAGTAATTCCGCGCGCCCCTACAAACACGTATCTAGTTTGCCTTAAGGATAATCCGCCTCTGCATATGCTGGCTAATGCTCGTGCTGAGTGCTGACAGTGGCGTCATCTAGATAGAGAGGACGTGGAGTAGAGGAGGCTTGCAGAGCTGGGAAACAGGTGCTCTTGTCTACTTATCGTGTCAATGGCAAAGTAAGGTTTACATTTCATTAGCGAGATGGCTTGAGCAACCAAAGGTCTACGAATATGGCCAAATTTTGGGGTACTATCATCGATGTTATACTATGTACCTAGACCAGCTATCTAAAACATGCGTCTTGTTCTATTTTTGGTATTTGCTATCGCACCACAGTGCGATAGCCTAAATTACGCACTGTGGTGCGAAGTCATTTTTAAGCTGCCCTTCAAAACCGCAGTGCTAGATTTGCTAAGAGAAACGACGAATTAACATGGCGGCAGATATATTATCATTGGTATTTGACGAAACTGACGAAATCACTAGGTAAATAATAGCTAGCAAGTGACTAGTGTAGGGTTATAGTTACAGTCTCCTCTAGTTTTACATAATAGCTCTTTGGTCATAACATAATATGATAAAATTCACGTCGTCATATATTTAAAAAAAAAAGAACAGGGGCCAATATTTGAGATACCTGGTCTATATATTCTATGTTCTGTTGCGTTGCGTTCTGTTGCTATGACTCCAAAAAAGGAGGAGGTTATCAATTCGACTGTACGCTTTTTTTTCCTTTTTTTTGTATGATAAGTGTGAAATGTAGCGAAGATATCGCGTTTGTTACGCGCTATCTTCGCCAATTGTGGACCAATTCAAAAGATTCTTTTTTTATTTTAAAGCCTTTACTGCCAAGTTGGTCATTGGTGAAAATATAATGAAGAAATTTGAGGATATGGAAGAAACTTCTCCAACAAAATGAAGTAGGTTGTTTATTTTTTGTTGAACAATGTAATGATTGTTGGCAGGAGTTGGTGTTACGTCTCGAGGATTGCCGCTCCAAGGAGCGCCGCCTCGAAGAGCTCAAACACAACTTGGAAGTCTGCCTCGCCGACGCCACGCAACAGATTCAAGAACTCAAGGTGATATTTTAACCCTTTAACCGCGAACGTCGGATTAATCCGACAAACATTTTCGTGCCCCTATTCGCGAGCGTCGGATTTATCCGTCCAAAAACTATGGATATTCACAATTCCTCGCGCTGGGAGCACGACAACTGATATAAAGTCTCGCGGTGAAAGGGTTAAAGAATCCGTTACTTGCCAACAAGTCAAAACAGATACTTTTTTCTAAACGTCAAAACAAATGTTTTCTATGGGATTTCTATGAAAAACGCACGGAGTGACGTCATAGTTCACCACGTATCAGTTTTTCGGCATTAATAAATCTAAATTCACGTTTAAAATGGATATGATGAATGACAAGTGACATTATGTTGTGGCGTTTTATTCTCTTATCATTTACAAAATAATTTATTTTTGACTCTGGATACTACCCTATCAGGTATATTATTTGACGACCTCTGTGGCGTGTTGGCACAGAAGACAGTAAAAGTATACAGAACGGAATCTCCTAAGGCACGCGCAATATGCGTCCCCATTCCCCGTCCCCGCAGCTCATCATCATCCGAGCGTATTCCCGGTTGCATCGTCAGCGGTTACGCTTCAGAGCCCGGGGTCCGCTACCTTACCTAGGCGATTTGACGAGGTTTTTACACAGAGCGACTGCCGTCTGACCTCCGCGACCCAAAGGGTAGACCAGAACCAATCCTAGGATAGGTACAAACGCTAGATGGCGTTCGGGACCAACAGCTTTACGTGCCTTCCGAAGCACGGAATGATTCCCCCCACGTCTTTCTAGGTCGTCCTCTATCTCTGTGGCCATCCACCTTCAAGTTAACCATTTTATTAGCCTGATATTCGGCATCCCGCCTCTTGATATGACCGTTACATGTTAAACGATGACTTATTAACTTCTCTACAATCGGTGCCATCTTTAAACTCCCTCTTATATATTCATTCCTGATCTTATCCATTTTCGCCACCCAACACATCCACATAAGCATCCGCATTTCTGCTACATGTAACTTATGTTCTTCTTTTTTCTTCGTAGCCCAACATTCCTCCCCATACAGCAAAGCAGGTCTTATTACTGTCTTATATAATAAATATGTGAACATTATTTTCTTTCCTTAGGCTCGTCTCGGCGGCAGCGAAGGTCGTTGCCGAGCCCTCGAAGCCTCCCTCACTCAGTGCGAGAGCGGCAAACGCGAGGCCGAAGCTAAACTATCTTCCATCGCACACGCTTTACGACGAGTCTGTGGAGTACAGCCAGATGGCTCTGTCCACGCCGCAGCCAGGAGACGTCTGGCCAGCCCCGCCAGGAGATACAGCCCGCATAGAGGTCGCTAGTCTCTGCACCAGTTGTATTCTTTTTTATGTGTTTAAGTAGCCAACGGGTACGCCCTTTATAGTAGTTTACAGAAACGTCATTTCGTAGAAAATAGTTTGGCTCATTTATCATAGATTCAAAACCAATTATGTTAAAAATCAAAATAATGTTAGAGCATAAATTTTATTTTCATAATAATCTAAAAGTAGAATCATTATATCGCAGAAAGTTCGCAGTCAGAATCGCCTTTTGGTATTTAATTCATATTTATAGTTATTTCAATGCTGAATCTTTTCTAAAAAAAAGGGGCCAAGTGCGAGTCGGACTCGCCCATGAAGAGTTCCGTAGCAGCAAGTAACATTTTACGATTTAAGACGTATGAAAAAATAACTATCTATTATACCGAGACCGCTATAGTTTTAATTGAAAGTACATACTTTGAGGTATATACCACATTTTTTTCGAAATTATTTTAGTAATATTTCAAAAGTTACGATTGGGGGACACCTCAAATTGTAACTTTGTATTAGATTATCGCAAGAATGGGGGGTTTGATCTACATAATTTCAAAGCAGTTTTTGTTGCATTTTAAAAGACCTTTTTAACGATACCCCACACGTTGGGGTTAGTCCAATTTAATTTTTTAAATTCACTTTTCTTTGTATGGGCTGAATAAAAATTTTTCATAATTTTACAAACCAACTTTTGGAACTTCAATATCTATCTCTCCACCAATTTTCATGCCATTGGTGAAGTAGCGGCGGAGTACGAGCCCGGACGGACAGACGGACGGACGGACGGACATGACGAAACTATAAGGGTTCCTTGTGGACTACGGAACCCTAAAAAGCAGCTGGTACATTTTTAGTATTTTTCGTTTCTCCCAGACCAGCATGGAACTCGAACAAATACCTACATTATATTTTTTTTTCCAAATTTAAAAAAAAAAACTTCATTTTTCTTTTCTACTGTAAAAAATAAGGTGATGTAAACTGCCCATGTATACAGGTCGCGACCACTCGGAAGACCGCAACGAGATCATCGATGTAGACCCCGAGCTCATTAAGAAGGGCATGAGGAATCTGATGCACGACGTCTGCCAGATCGAACGAGAAAAGGTTTGTTAATAATACTATTTTAGCAGCAGTTTCCATAATATATCTTTTAACTTCTTAGCAGCATCTTTTATTTAACATCATCATCAGCATCAAGGTATAACGTACAGTCGGTATCAACTTCATTAGGGCGGATAATGGTTTAAACCAAGTCACAGAATTAATAAGAGTATTTTATACAGAATGTATTCACCTAAGGTCCCGCGCAATATGCGTCCCCTTTCGCCGTCCCCGCACCTCTCCCCCGTTCTCGTCTTGTCGAGGAGCGAGAGCGGGCGAACACACACGCATTGACGTGTGCACGGATGTATAGTTTCGTTTGTAGTAGTAGGCATAAATGATACTCTGCTTCTATGAAGTGCCAAACCTGTGACCAAGTACTAAGTTTAATCCATGTTTAATAATCAGACGAATAAAGATTTACCCGGATATTATCCTTCCCAACAGGACGACTACAAATCGCAAATGAACGCTCTCAAGAAGCAACTCAAAGAGGCCACGGAACAGGGAAGCAAGGGAGAAGGCAAGCTACAATCAGTTACCAGCAACTTGCGCACTGCGCAGGAGGAGAAGGCTCGTCTGCAAAGTTCTATTGCACAAAAGGATGCCCAACTTAACGCTTTGGTATGTATTCTTTTCGTGATAATCTGTATGTTATTAGAAACAGTTAGTGTGAAAAAATATTTAGATTTCAGTAATAATACTCGTTGGCAGTCTTCTTTTACACAGTCGGGTTTTTTTTTTATAATAATACCTTGTTTATTTCCAGAATGAATCTGTACAAACTAAGACTGTAGAGATCAGCAACCTTCGCGACAAGATCACTAGCATCGAAGCCACGTTGAGTTCCGTCACAGAGGAGAAAGTTCAAAATGAGGTTACAAAAGTCTCTTTCTTGATGGCCCATTACTCTCCATCTCTCTCTCTCTCTCTCCCTTTTTATAGATGTAAATCGAATCAGAAATAAGGAGATTCATAAAAGAACTCAGGTTAAGGGATAGCCTAGCAGATTAGCTCATTAAATTGGTAGTGGGCGAGGCACATAGCGCTGTGGGACCTCGACCTGTCCCGGCGCTCTAGGCGAGTTCCTACATATAAGGGAAGATAGGTGAAGATAGGAGTGGGGAATATAGACTCAACAACAACAGATTATATTAAATTTATTTGTTATACAACTTTGTTATAACTAGGCTTTGAATAATATTTATTTATACATCGTGTTAATGAAAGAACGCAAAACCTCTCAGATGGTACCTCAGCCTATAAAACTGAACAAATTTTGTTTAACAACTTTCACGAAATCCAAAAAAAAATTCGGATTTTCATACAAATTGACTCGATCAGCTGATCAGTTTGTATGAAAATTCAAATATTTTTTTTTAGTTTCGTGAAAGTTTTTTAAACAAAAGTTGTTCAGTTACATGGGCTGAGGTACCATCTGAGAGGTTTTGCGTTTTTTCATTAACACGATGTATAGGCACAGCAGATATATCAAGTAGTCAGGGTAAGAGATGATGGTGGAATGCGTCAAAAATGGATAGGGGAGAGTAAATGATTCGAAAATGAAATGAAACGAAATTTGAAAAGCGAACAGGATGAGATGAAGAAATGAGGTTTAAAAGATGCAGCATGCATGTGGCATGCAGCATCGTTACAGCGCGAAAAAGCGATGGCCGATGGGGCAGAAAGCTTCTCGAATGGCGGTCACGTACCGGGACGCGCAGCGTAAAACACCCACCTGCTCGGTGGTCGGACGACCTGAGCAAGGTTGCAGGACAACGCTGGATGCAGGCCGCTTCCGATCGGGATCAGGCGAAATCCTCGAGGGAGGCCTATGTCCAGCAGTGTATTTTCTGTGGCTGATATGATGATAAGACGTAAATCGATAGTTATTTTTTAAGCAACTTCAAAATAGGAGGAGTGAATTGACATTCGAATATACAGGCTGACTTTTAAACCACCAGCCAAATTTTTGGAGCAAGTTCAGTCCATGATACTGAACTACTTTCTATAAAAAAAGTTATTAAAAATCGATGAAAATTTTTTGTCCTCCCATAGAAAATCCGTTTGACTGAGCGCTGATTTGTATGAAAAGGCTAATTTTTATTTTAGTTTTTCGTTAATTGTTTTTATGGAAAGTAGTTCAGTATCATGGACTGAACTTACTCCAGAAATTTGGCTGGTGGTTTAAAAGTCAGCCTGTATAACGTGTAGCAAAAAGAGGATATCAACCCGAAAGGGTGTTAACGTAGTAACCAATGTAAACAACTTTTACTATGGGACCATCCCTGAAATCGCGAAAAAAAAAATGCAGCTGTATACAAAATTAAATACATATCGTGCCAAAATGTATGGAGCTGCAGATAGTAAAAGTTGTTTACATTGATTAGTACGTTAACTTCCTGATTGGATCCTGAAATCGAGGGAACTTAAACTTTTTTTTTTATTGTTGTGCATTTATACATCTCTAATATTCTATGCACACATATTTTTGATATTTTTGTCAAGAAATCAAGCATTCAGAAAGTGAGTTTTGATGAATTAGATGAAGAAGACCAGACATTGTCGCTTTTTTTGTTTATAATTATACTCTGTCTGGCTGAGTTTCCAATGGGGTTATAATAAATCATGTAATATTTTGTTTGTTAGAACAAGGCGGAGAGTTTGCGCGTGCAGTTGGCGGAGCGTGTACAAGAAGTGGGGCAGTTGAGAGAAGCGCTGGCTGCGGCTGAAGGTAATTTAATTATCTAACTTTATTGTTCAAAAAAAAAACTTTTACCAAATCAATTTTCTCCCAGTCAACCATAGGGATAAGCAGAAAAATATGCGGCGCTAAAAGCAATGTGATGAAAACAGCAGTCTTGCTGTTGGTATTTTAAAAGTTTACTCAAATTAAATAATTAGTGTAGGATATATGTAATTCAGTGGTTAGAGCATGGTCGTATTTAGACTAAGGTCGCGAGATCAAGTTCCGCTCACGTGGTGTTTCTTTACCATTTCTTATTTAATTTGCATTTTTAGCATCTTAAATGCCTAAAAACCCTATAAAATATTATATGGCTTCCTACACTTTAATTGATTTTCAACTTCATGGTAACATGGGTCAAATCAGATACCTCACTTTGTAATAGTGGGTATTAGTGTTAGGTAACGCAATAGGCATTATAGGAATATCAAATGGTGGCGAAATTCAGCGTGCGAGGTTGAACACGTGATAGCTCAGTGGTTAGAGCATGGTCGTATTTAGACCAAGGTCGGGAGTTCAAGTCCCGCCCACATGGTTTTTTTACCATTTCTTATTTCATTATTTGATTTGAGTACTTTAGTACCTACTGCATCTGGAATTCCTGAAAATTCCTATAAAAATATTCAAAACTTTTCCAACTTGCCCTGGTTGGAGATCGAACCCAGAACTCTCCCAAGTGGCGGAATAGCGTGGTTACCATACCAATACGCCATGGAGGTCGCAAAGCAGACTTCCTCACCTCAGTTAACAAGTACATTGACCACTCTGTTCAGGTCGCGCGGCGAGGCTGGACGTCCGCCGCGCTCAGCTCGAAGGGGATATACAACGAGCGGCTGTCGCTGCTCGGGACCGAGATCAAGCGCTTAAGGTAAACCTAAAACGAGGCATGGTTACACACGTACATACCAGGGCTTGTTAACGATACCAAATTCACACTAAAAGTAACGTTGAATAACGTTATTTTCATACAGGTATTTCTGGTAACGTTAGGGGTATCGATAATACAGTTATAAAACGTTATAATAACGTTATCAATTATCGATATAAGTAACGATACTTTTTTCAATACTTGTAAAATATTATATAAATATTATACAAGTGTATTACATCGCGCTGGGAATCGAACCCGAGGTAGCGCAGACTATCACGACATCCGTGTAGCTCTAGTAGCCTACCAGACAAACTCTCATCAATTTATTCTGTCAAATATCGAAAAGAAATACAGTGTTAACAATATCTTTTACCGTTAATATCATTGGTAACGTTATCTGATTTATCGGTAAATGGTTGTAAAAATACCGTTACCCAGCATAACGTTATCTTTGCTGATAACGTTAACGCCGTTAGACAGAATTAACGTTACCAGATTTTTAACGGTATTCCAAGCCCTTGTATATACACTATCTTTATCTATCTATATTTAAGAGTTATTGTATTGTCGGTGGAGTATGAATACGCATGATGACTGAAAAAATATTTTTGGCCCATCGGTTAGATTATTAAAAAAATATTGTACACGTATTTTTTCTTTTCTCTGAGAAACAATAAATAACGAAGATACAGCGCATTAAAATTTCGCATGACGTCACGCTTTCGTACGATTTTTACACATCGGTGACGTCACAAACCCCCACTCTGGAACTTTGATACTCTGTATCTTTGTAAATTTTTACTTTTTTGATAAACTGAAAAATATGGGTACATTATTTTTGGATAATCTAACAAATATAAATAATACTTTTTTGACACAGTCATCATCCCTATTCTCTTCCATTTGTGTCTCTCATCGGCCAGCTGTTTATTTCGCTGTACGACACGACGTTCACCTTTTCCTTTACCTGTTTCATGTAGCTATGCCTCGGTCTTCCTCGTCCTCTTTCCCCTTCTATCTTTCCTTCAATGCTAGTCCTTATGAAGTCGTCGTTTCGTAGCGGATGACCCAACATCTTTACATACACCTATCACATCTTTATCCATAATGGAACAACAGCCATAATTACTCACTAGTGAATTAAGTTGCAGGTTTCCTCACGATGTTTTCCTACACCGGAAGCACGTACAAACTCAGAAGCCCAGAAGACAGAGTATTAAGTACATACAGAACGGAATCTCCTAAGGTACGCGCAATATGCGTCCCCGTTCCCCGTCCCCGCACCTCTCCCTCGTTCTTGTGCCGCCGTGCACACGTCAACGCGTATGTGTTCGCCCGCTCTCGCCCGGAGACAAGGGAGGACGGGGGAGAAGTGCTTGGACGGGGATCGGGGACGCATATTACAAGAGACCTTAGGAGATTCCGTTCTGTATGTAATACTCTTACTGTCTTCTGTGTCAGAGGTTTAAGCGCCTAGTGAGGATTGAACTCTAGCCTCACAGACGCACAGCTAGTGCCTTAACCGCTTGGCCACCACTGCTTTGCAACGAGATTTATTTACCGAGTTATATTTGTTTTCTTCCATGCTGGTCTGGGAGAAAATAATGTACCAGCTGCTTTTCTTCCCACGCAGATCGTAAAAACCGATGGGCGAGAAAATAAATCATGTTAATAAGCGATGCGGCTAGCAAACCATTATTATTTTGATTACTTTTTTTAGGGTTACGTAGTCCACAAGGAACCCTTATAGTTTCGTCATGTCCGTCCGTCCGTCCGTCTGTCTGTCCGTCCGGGCTCGTACTCCGCTGCTACTGCACTGATTGTCACGAAAATTGGTGGAGAGATAGATATTGAAGTTCCAAAAGTTGGTTTTTAAAATTATGAAAAAATGATTTTTTTTCAGCACCCCTCCCATACAACGAAAATTGAATTTAAAAAATTAAATTGGACTAACCGCAACGTGTGGGGTATCGTTGAAAAGGTCTTTTAAAATGCAACAAAAACTGCTTTGAAACTATGTAGATCAAACCCCCCAGTCTTGAGATAATCTAATACAAAGTTAAAATTTGTCCCCCCACCGTAACTTTTGAAATATTACTAAAATAATTCTGAAAAAAATGTGGTATATACCTCAAAGTATGTACTTTCAATTAAAACTATAGCGGTCTGGGTATCATAGATAGTTATTTTTAATACGTCATAAATCGTAAACCGCAATTTACCTTTTGAACTTTTATATTATGTTACTTAGTCCGACTCGCACTTGGCTGCTTTTTTTTTATCTGTACGTCCGCCATCATCAGCGTGGCCTGTGAGTGTGACGTCTCTAGGCTCCGTATCTGTTTTCTTGTCATTTCACAATTTACTTCTCCGCCAGAAACTCCAAGAGCGCTGCGAAGGCTACGTCCGAACCATCGCCTCTTTAGAAGACAGGTGTACGTCGCTCAAGGGAACAGTCGAACAACTGTCAACGTCGTTACAAAAGGCTGCTTCAGCCGAGAGCGAGCTCCGGGCCGAAGTCGGCAAGACTCAGCGGATGCTCAACGAGGCGAAGAACAACGAGCACAACGCGGTGGACAAGCTCAGGCAGCTGCAGAAGAATGTCTGTAAGTTGAGTGTGTTCCATTTAGTGACGTCACAGCTAAAGGCAGCTTCAGTACTTGCCGTCAAAACCGTCAAACAACGAATAATCGCCGAACGATCAACAGCTTGTTTTGTGACTAAAGATGCCTCGTGTAGAGGTGAAACACTTGTCACGAGTACGACAAAGTCAAAGTCAATTTTTTTTTTATTCAATGTAGGTTAAATATATCACTTATTAAAGGTCATTTTTTTTAGTGCAAAAGCTACCGATACTAGCGTTTCGCAACCACCACTGCTGAGAAAAAAAAGCCGAAAGAAACTCATTTACACAGTATTGGTCGCCTACGCGCCGGAAGGGCTTTGTCAGTTTATAAAGATATTATGCCTTATACAATGTTATCACAATATAACACGTAAAGCTTGCGAACGAGTGCCAAATCCAATTTACAGAAATAAGTAACACAGTAGTCCGAGCTGACAAATCCCTACTGGCGGCACCCGTTCACGAGTTGACGCGTGGATCAGCCATCGCTGAACTCAACCAAACTGGAGGTAATCCAGTGACCCGACCCACGACGCCACCCCCCCGGCGACAGCCGATGATGCTGTAGCCACAACAGTAGTGGGTGGGCGCCGCAAGGCAATAGTTTGCTTGAATAAAGTTGCACCTTAGTCCGGCAAATTTTTGAGCAATAATTGCTTGGCAACAGTAATGGGTCAATCTGGATAGAGGTCAAAGAGCATTTAATAATTTAAAAAAAAAAGTAACCCCCGTCACTCCTGTAGCTAAGAACCATCTCGAACACTTCAGCTTCCAAACAACAAAAACGCATCATAATCGGTACATTAATTTTGTAGCTACGATGCCACAGACAGACACACAGATATGTCAAATTTATAACATCCCTCTTTTTGCGTCGGCGGTTAGAGATAGAGTAAAAATTAATAGTAACAAATAAAATAACCTTTCTAGCAAACTGCGAGAATGACAGGCGCGTTCTGAGCGAAAAGTTGGAGAGCGCTAAAGCGGCGCTCGGGGAGCTGAAGAGACACAACGCGACGCTTGAAGATCAGGTGCACCGGCTCACCAACCAGCTGGCCAACGTCGAGGTGCAGAGGTGAGCTGCCGGGGACACCACACACAGATTCATTTATCATCATCATCATCAGGTCTTTCTTCTCTCCACTGCAGGAGCACGACCCTCTCTGTACTGCCAAAGCCATACATGGCCAGAGCAGCCAGAGGATTTGGCCTACACTGTCCACGCTAGCCAGATGGGTTGGAGAGGTCACATTGATGTTTATAAGCTTTGTTTAGCTTGTGTTTCCTAAGTCTTACAAGAAATCAGTTATACATTCATCATCCAGCTCTTTTTTAGTTTCCACTGCAGGAGCACGACCCTCTGTACTAGAGTAGAAATAGCCAACATAACAACAAATCTTCATCGTGACGGACGTCACATCCTCAAATAAGCTTGTCCTTGCTTGAAAATAACGGTCATTGGGATGTTCGCATATATCTCAACAATTAAGCCCCTTTTTTAAAATCTGATTAGAGAAAGCTTCTCCTAGAGGCTATTTCTTATTCTCTCTCTCTTCTCTTATTAGCCATAATAGACCAAACAATATGTATAATGGCGGAATTATCCCATAATGGGATCACTTCCAGTCAACCAAGTATCAGCGAATGGAAAATGAAAAAACTGGGTATAATGGTCTGCCCATTATGCCCAGTTTTTTAATTTTCCAACGCGTACAAGATAAATATAAATTAAGTATTTACTTTTTTATCTAAATCTAGTATTATTGAAAACCGTTGTGTATTCTCCGTAGATCGGGTCTGGAATCCCAGCTGCGCATGACGACATGGGACGGCAAAGAAAGCAGTGACGGTGAATTGGAGCGGGAGCTACACGTGCTGCAGCGAGAGAGATCGGAACTTAAAGCCAAGTGCGATGCTCTGACGGAGACTGTGCGCAAGATGGAGGCAGAGAGAAGGTATGTCTTACCATAGACCTAGATTTCTCGATGATCGGCAACTTCGCTCTAGTAACATACTTAAGCTTCAAATTCCCAGATATCGATCTAGTTTCATGTCCAACTCCTTCACTCTTCAAGCTATACGGCTTTGGAATGCATGACCCGAGGACTTCAGACAAATCTCTAGTAGACATATTGACAAAAAAAAAGTGCACAATTTACTTTTTGAACCCTTAAACAACAAGAATTCATCGGTTCTTACTACTTTTCAAATATGTATACTTATATGTATGTATTTATATAATATGTTGTATGTATGAATATATTATAGTATTTATTTTATGCGATATTTATGTTTAATTATTTAAAAGTACACAATATATATCTGGATATTGTATCTATTTAAGACGCCAACTATTCTTTCTGCTTTTCTTCTCCTAAAGGTTGACAGGAAGAGAATGCTTTAGCATTAAGTCTACCTATTGTAGCTTTTGGCTCAATAAAAAATTTTAATAAAATAAAAATAAAATTTCTTTCAACCTGACTACGGCACAGGTAGGAAACTTTATAGAAGCAAAGTATTATTTATGCCTACACTACTACAAACGAAACTATCACTTCAATGCGTGTGTGCTCGCCCGCTCTCGCCCCTCGACAAGGCGAGAACGGGGGAGAGGTGCGGGGATGGGGAACGGGGACGCATATTTCGCGAGACCTTAGGAAATTCCATTCTGTATAAAATACTCTTATTAATTTCTGTGACTACGTCAAAGCCAAACGATGATTTTAGCAGTCTATCATCATCAGGTCTTTTAGTCTCCACTGCAGGAGTACGACCCTCTTTGTACTACCAGAGCCATCTTAGCCAGAGCAGTCAAATGATTTGGCCTACACTCTCCACGCTGGCCAGACGGGTTGGAGAGGTCTCATTGATATTTATAAGCTTTGTTTAGCTTGTGTTTCCTAAGTCGCCTTCTACGACATCCACGGGAAGATGTTGTTTATGTGGGTATTTATGTCTGTTCCACCGTAGCATCCGAACCTCTTATCCAATTTTTACAAATGAGATGTCAATCGATTCGTTATTATTGTCCGGGTGTAGGCTATAATTTTTATGCAATAAATGTATATAACGATGTCACATAAAAAAGTATGGTTCTCGAAGCCATCTCCTTTTCTCGTCGGAGGTTGTATTTATGCAACCATTTGTCGAAACTCTCATAGTGCGATGCAGGATATCTCGATGCCATCTCCTTTTCTCTCTAGTTTTTTGGGATAGTGGCGTAGTGGTCGAAGGATATACATGTACTGTACAGGTTGGCTAGACATATAGAGTTGGGACACATCATCAGCGAGAGAGCGACTGAACGCCGCGGAATCGGCGATGCTGCCGCATTCCGTCGCTCTCTCTCGCTCTAGCAAATGATGGTTCTGAGGGACGGAAAAGGATAGCAGCATAAAGAAATACTGTTCCGTGCCGACAGATGTGTCCCAACCCATATTTTAGATATTTTGTACATTTATCTATAGTTTAAAAGTGGTTCTTGCAATTTTTGTAGGATGCCACCTCGGCCGTCCGCGCTGAGGAGTAAGAGCCACGATCGCGCAGAAAAATCTGTCTTCTACAGCGACCTCGATTCAGGTATGTCAATTATAGCGATCATAAAGGTATCACCACTGAATAGTGGCGAGCCAATAAAACCCAATGGCTTCTTGATCCATCACCATAGGTTTAGTTATTATAATATTGTCGAGAATACGATAGACACAAAATGTTCGCAAGCAGCCCAGGGTCCAGCCCAAAGATATACATCAGAATGTTGCAAGCGAAACTGGGCCTTATGTGTTATTTGCATAAAATCTATAGTTGTTTGGCCGGTATTTGATCGCCTCGACGTTACGGGAAAACACATTCGTCAACTATGTAGAATTTTCTAGAATATACCGACGCATATAAAAAGGGAACAGAGTCGAATGTACCTTGGACAGGAAGACTCATCTTCAATCTTCGTGTCAACCTTGGGTCTGTAGTGAAATAAAACCCTCATACGAAGTTTGGCGTTTTTCTCCAAATACCGAACCCCAGTTCCGTAACAATATATAACCTTCACCGTCCGAGTCTGTGTCTATAGAGTACATGTGAAAGCAATATCGCTTTGCTAGGCGGTTCGAAATGGCGCGATGACGTCATAAACCATAGACGTAGCGAAAGCAATCGTGTTAGGCGGTAGACCCGCAGGAGTGGCGACGGAATAATGGATAATTTATTTCAATAACGAAGGGATTTTATATTAAAACATCTAGTGTTAATAATGAATATAATAGTTATATAATTTATTTATACAGGTCCGGACTCCACTAAAGAGTCCATCCGTACCTGCACGTGTCTCAAAGACTCCAACCTGAAAGACAAGAGTTATGCCGACGTCAGTCTACTCGAACTCGAGAACCGCGAGCTGAGAATGAAGATCAGGAGGTTGGAGAAAGAACTCTCCGACAAGGTTGGTATTGACGACCTCCGTGGTCTGATCACAGAAGACAGTATTACATACAGAACAAAATCTCCTAAGGTCCCGTGCAATATGCGTCCCCGCACCTCTCCCCGCCCTCCCTTGTCTCCGGGCGAGAGCGGGCGAACACACACGCGTTGACGTGTGCACGGCGGCACAAGAACGGGGGAGAGGTGCGGAGACGGGGAACGGAGACGCATATTGCGCGTACCTTAGGAGATTCCAAATCGAGATTTAAAGAGCTGACTGCCAATCTTCAGGAATAAAGCGGCACCTAAATAAGAAGGAGATTCCGTTCCGTATAAAATACTCTTACTGTCTTCTGTGGTCTAATGGTCACCGCGCTAGTCTGCTAATCCGGAGGTTCCGGGTTCGATCACCAGCCAGGGCAAGTTGGAAAATTGTCTTTTTCAAATTGTCCTGGGTCTTGGTTGTTTATCTATACAGGGTTACTGGTATCTAATGCATAACCTTCTATAGGCGATAAGTTACATCAAGAGTAACAACTTTTGTTCTATGACTTTTTAATTTGATGTTTTTTTTTATACAAAAATTCAATTCTTCTCTTCTAAATCTATGGCAATCGTCACGCGGCAGTACTACGCTCACGAGGCAGCGCACGCGGGGGCGTCGATGAAACATAGACTTAACGTTTGATGGATATGCAAACTTGATTTGGGATACGCGAGCGAAGCCGCGGGCAAAAGCTAGTATTATTATAAATGATTACACCTTTTTTATATTTTTAAATATTTTTTAGGAATCAGAACTAGCGATGGCTCGAACTCGCTACCTCAGCGACTTATCGACGTGCTCGCCAAGTCGTCGAAGCGACGTAGACCGCTACAGACAGGCTGCATTGCAAGCCGAGCGCCTGCTGGAAGCTAGAGAGGCGGGCTATAGACAACAGATTCACAGACTTGAGAACCAGGTGTGTATAGTAAACAAAGAAATTGTATACAATCTAGAATGCTTACGAAGTGGCAGCCGTTCCCAAAAAACATACCTAAAGTTATAGCTCTCCCCTACTACTTTATTGCACTGACAGTTTGCGGGAAAGGGACGCCTATAACTTTAGGTACATTTTTTGGGAACGTTAGGTATTTAAACATAACATACACATACATACATACATACTATCACGCCGCTGTTTCCCACAGGGATAGGCAGAGACTATGGTCCTCCACTTGCTACGATCCTGACAGACCTCTTTCGCTTCACCTACACTCATCACCTCTTCATATTTTTTCTCTTACCTCTTTCTATTTTAACATAAGCATTATGAAAATATGTGGCATTAAGTTTAATTTTCAATGTTGTTTTTTAGGGTTCCGTAGTCCACAAGGAACCCTTATAATTTCGTCATTTCCGTCCGTCCGTCCGTCCGTCCGTCTGTCCGTCCGGGCTCGCACTCCGCCGCTACTGCACCGATTGTCACGAAAATTGGTCGAGAGATAGATATAGTAGGATATGTTCGAATAGATATAGTAGATTATGTATGTATAGGACTAAGTTCCAAAAGTTTGTTTTAAAATTATGAACAAATGTTTTTTTTAAGCCCCCCCCCCCCATACAACGAAAAGTTAATTTAAAAAAAAAATTGGACTATCCCCAACGTGTGAATAAAACTATAGCGGTCTCGGTATCATAGATAGTTATTTTTTAATACGTCATAAATCGTAAACCGCAGTTTACCTTTAGAACTTTTATATTATGTTACTTGCTGCTACGGAACCCTTCATGGGCGAGTCCGACTCGCACTTGGCCGCTTTTTTGAGATTATTACTCGTAGTTATTCTAGATTGTTTTATAAATTCTTTGATAGATACTACAAGAGACCGTCTATTTTAAAACTGTCCGCCCCTCCAATATGTTTACGAGTACAAGCAATAGAGGTTCAATACCTTCTTTATCAAATAATGATTTATACAAGCTTATATATTTTTAATTAAGTACAAATAGTTTAAGGGGTGATTTAGTCCATAATTTTGAACATCTTTTCCCAAAACATTAATATCTAATTACGAAAAAAAATTTACTCCCCATACAAATCGAAGTAGTCATTTACGTAATTTTTATGGGGAGGGATTAATGTGGGAAGGGTTTTTTTTCGTATTTCGATATACATTTATTGGGAAAATTTGTTCACAATGATGGACTGAATCACCCCTTAAAATATTTGTACTTAATTAAAAATAAGCTTACTATATTAGTAACTAACATTGGAGTTTTCGTGCGATCGATTAGTGTGGCCCTACATAATACGGATGCTTGCTATGGCTTAAGGTCAGGGCTGATTTAAATATTGGCTCTGTGAAGCTGACAAGAGCAAAAGAGATAGCGATCGAAGTGACGATGTGATAAGTTTTGGTACAAGACGTGTCAGGCCTTGACGGCACGGCATGAAAATCGTCACACGAAAATTGGATTTTACAAATTGTAAACTACGTTAATGTTGACCCCAAAGTGAGGAAAGAAGAAGAAGAAGTTGATGAGTAAGTTATCTTACCTTGAAAAGATGCTATCGTGCTGCATTACCGATTGTCCGTGTGGTAGGTTGAAATACAACCCTTTTGAGGTCACACAACAACATTCCGTTTTTGGTAACATTTTTAGGCTTCCGTACCCAAAATGTGCCAACGGGACCCTATTACTGAAACTGCTGTCTGTCCATCTGTCCGTCCGTCTGTCACAGGGCTCTATCTGTTGAACCGTAATACTTGAAATTTTCACTGATTATGTACTAAAATAAGATAAAGTTGTAGGACCTCGACCTGTCCCGGCGCTCTAGGCGAGTTCCCACATAGAAGATAGTAGGAGAAGTAGAGAATAGAGACTCGATAAACGATGGATTACTTATACATATATGAAATTTATTATCTGATACTGACTGTTACATACGAGTATAAAAGAATAATATTTAATTTATTAAGATACAACAGATAGAGAGGAGCAAGTGATCAGCTTAAGAGATGATGGTGGAATGATCAAAGGGATCAATCAGTAAATGATTTGAAAATGGAATGAAAGAGAATTTAAAATGAAATGAAGTATGAAAAACGGACATGATGAGATGAAGAAAGGAGGTTTGAAGAGGATGCATGCAGCATCGTTACAAATTTAAAGGGGGTCGTCGAACAAGAAACGTGTTTTTTCAGCGTTTTAAAACATTGTACGGAGATACGGATCCCTTCACCTTTAGATCTATGGGAAAGATTAATGTAAATAATTGTATTGTAGGCGGCGCAGCTCCGCGCCCAACTGTCGGCTGAGATCCGACGGAGACAAGCGTACGTGTCCCGCAGCGGGCGCGCCGCCAGGGACGTGCAGCGATTGCGCGCCGCGCTGGGAGACTCACTGCGGACAGTGTCGCAGGTAGGTTACATTCTTCTTATTTTTTACTATGTCAGTCAGACTAAAGGCATCACATGGTTGATTTCAATCAGCCATGTTGTTAAATTTTTTAACTATTTCTTAAGGTGTAAATATAGGCAAATGGTCTTGAAGTGTGAAATAAATTGTCAACTCGTAAATATGGTGATAATTTCCATATTGCTCTTCGTCATGCACTAGATAGCCCTTTAAATTATTTTATGAACTGCCGTTGAAACTATTATTGGTGATCCGTCTAGCTTTAAAACTTGCCGTTGCCACTTTTGGCGGAGGCAAGTTTCAAAGCTAGACGGACTAATGTAAATACTTTCAACGGTGGTTCATAAAATAATTTAAAGGGCTATCTAGGGCGTGACGAAGAGCAATATTGAAATTATCTCCATATTTACGAGTTAACAATTTATTTCAAATGAGGGCGCCACTTCAAGGCCTTTTGTCTATACCTTCATCTTAAACATTCGTCGGGCCAAATTTATTTTGTGAATATTAGTGCCCATCAAAAGCTATGTCGGTCACACATTGGTCGAAAAACTTGATGTTGGGCAACAGCAGTGCCGGCCAAATGTTATGTCGGTCATAGGTCTGCCGGGCAACGGTTTGTGCACACATAATTTTCCCATAATTACCACGCTGGGCGGCAAGTTGTTGGTTGCAGTTGCTCTACTTTAGTTGCCAGTGACAACACCCATGGGAAAAAAGGGGAAGTGGCGCCCCGGGCCGTCATTGCAAAAGTTATCTTAAACATTTAATGTGAAAACACAATTTTAAAATTGTTTATGATTTAATAATTTAATCTTAAGTAATTGCGCCATCATTTAGCCGTGTTGTTCCCGGCAGAGTAAAATAGGACCACACCGTCTTCCCGTGGATGTCGTAGAAGGCAACTTAGGAAACACAAGCTAAACAAATCTTATAAACATCAGTGAGATCTCTCCAACCCGTCTGGCCAACATAGAGAGTGTAAGCTAAATCCGCTGACTGCTCTGGCTAATATATGGCTCTAGTAGTACAGAGAGGGTTGTACTGTACTCCTGCAGTGGAGACTAAAAAACACCTGATGATGACTTGCGCCATCGGCCCCCATCCTGAGACTAAAGATATACAGTCGTGTTTTCACCTACCATAACTGTATACTTTACCATTTTACTTTTTACCAGGATCCCGCACTAGACTCGTACACTCTGGAGCACGAAGCAAGGAAGTTAGACAGCACACTGACGCACAGTCTCCCGCCGCTCAACGACAGCTACGATTCTTCTAAATAATGCTGAACATTATAATATTGCAACGGTACCTGAACAGTATAAATATATAACTAAGGACAAGTCACATAAATAGATACACAAGTAAACACATGTCACCCAAGACTTGGGCGACAAGTTGTGTTATAGCAGTGATGATTCGGAGCAGAAAGGGTTGGAACACAACAGACAGCACGGAACAGCATTTTCCTATGCTGCTATCCTTTTCTGTCGCTCAGAACCGTCATTTGCTAGAGCGAGAGAGGGCGACGGAATGTGGCAGCATCGTCGATTCTGCGGCGTTCCGTTGTTACATCCTGGATGACCATTAATGACGCAGTAAGTTGAAGAAGATGGGATATATACAACGTCTAACAAAAATACTGAAACAACTTTAAAGGATTAAAAAATAAATAAATATATATATAAAAAAAATTCAAGAAACAATCGAAATATGAAAACTAATGTTTGGCTTTTTGTACAAACTCGGCTGCGGTCAACTTGTATAAGAGGCCAAAAAATATTTTTCGTATTTTAACATATGTTGTTTGGGGAAAGTTGTTCAGTATCATGGACTGAATCCACCGTTAAAATAGTTTCAGTACCTATATTTTGTTGGACATAGAGAAAGACCACACCATAATATTATCCATCTTCGTGGTGATGTTATATCAAATTCTTACTGAATGTAACAACACTTTTGTCATAACATACAGTGGACATGATTTTCGCGTCACCCACCAGGATTTAGGTAAATGATTTAACCACAAAGCTATTTTCACGATGGTTGTTCGTGTTCATATCATGTATATCGCATGCATATTTTTTTTCGTAAATCAAATATTTGTTCAGTTATCAATATGGAATTTCGTTTGTCAGTTTCCTTGTAACAAAATACATAAACAATATTTTTGTAGCAACAGTTCAAAACCAATTCTAGGTAATAAACTAAAACTAGTTAACCGACTTCAAAATTTGATTGTATAGTTTTTGTCAAAAAGTACGGTTCAATGATAATTATTTTATATCATCACGTATACAGGGTCTAACATAATATACTAGAACAATTTAAAAGAAGGAACTATTTTAGTGAATTCAGTCCATGATACTGAACAACTTTCCCCATTACATATTATTATATCAAAATATTAAGAATAAAATTTTGCTTAACATAGAAACTTGGATAAGCTCATCGGTTAACTTGTATGGCAGGCCAAAAATTATTCTTCGTATTTCGCTATATGTATGTTCCTTGGAAAAAGTTGTTCAGTATCGTGGACATAATCTACCCTCAAAATAGTTTCAGTATATTTCGTCTTTATAACGTTATATAACGTTTGTTTATATAACTTATAACGTTATATAACGTTTGTTTATATAACTTCTAACAAAATAAAAGTACTGAAACTATATTGAACCCTTTCTTCTCTTTTACCATGATTACAATACATAATCAGAATTTTCCTTATTCACGAAGTTTTCAATTAATTTTTATTATCCATGGCTATAGTGACCTAATTTATAGTTTATTTTTTCCTTTGACCAGAACGCCAAGAAAATAATGTAGATTGTTTGTGTTTTAAAACACTTCTCATTTTATTAAAAAAGTCCGCCATTGTTAATTTACATGTCAATTTAGTATATTACAAACTTATGTCGCCTGAAATAAAGGACTATATTAATAAATTAATAGAATAAGTTAGACGTAATACACCAAGAACTTACTCACTTTGCGGTATTTATATATAAATTATATACATTTTCCGTTTTTGTATTGTCTGTTGACGCATTATATTATCATTAGCGTCATAATTTATGTGCAATAAGTGATTTATTATTTAAACGAGATGATTTAATGTAATGTACCTACGATGTCTGTGAAGTATTATGTATGGGGACGTTTTATATAGGATGTAACAAATATAAAGGTTATTCCCATGTATTCCCACTGGGGATGTCCCTGTTGGAAATTGGGACAGAAAAATATCATGCACTATTTATTTACTTAAATTGGTAGTGTTTACTCAAATGGGAGTACCTCCAAAGTTGACATTTATAAACTACTAGCTTTCGCCCGCGGCTTCGCTCGCGTATCCCACGGGAACATTACATTTTTCCGGGATGAAAGGTAGCCTATGTCCTCTGTACTCCTAACTATGTGTATGTGAATTTTGATTTTCAAGAAGATTGGTTCAGTAGACAAAGCGTGAAGAGGTAACAAACAAACAAAGAAACAAATATACAAACTTACTTTCGCATTTATAATATTAGTTAGGACTAATAGGGGAGAATTTTCAATGTATTCTCATTCGCATAAGTTGTAGTGTGGATATACTCTACTATCAGTGTGCTGTAGGATATCCACAGACCATGGATCAAGGTAGACACAGCCTCTGTATGAATTAGTGTGTCGATCTGACGTCAAATTGTCAATACTTCATTTAGGATCGTCACTTTTAGTCCGTGTATGTCAATTCATTAGATCGGACATTGAGCTCTCTACTGTAAAATACCTAAATCTGCCGTTTTGAGCCGTAGAAACAAGTCGAAAAACAATGGAGGAAGTAATAAAAAAGATTCCTTCCGTTTGTAAGTGAATTTATTATTAAATATTGTATTGAAAATTGGCACGGTTTTCATACAAATTGAAGGACTTTCTTTATCTAGTAGTATATACAGATATGTGAGGATATCCGACGGCCAGCGGAATTTATGCAAAAATATATAACGGTTAACAAAATATACTGAAACTGTTTTAAGGGTAGATTCAATTCATTATACTGAACAACTTTCCCCAAGGAACATATTTTTTTGTCTCCCATAGAATCTCGGATCAGCTGATCGGTCAACTTGTTCGGACAACTTGAAATTTGTTCGGTATCATGGTCAGAATTTAGGCTTAAAATAGTTTCATTATATTTAGTAAGACCCTGTATATATTTTCGATGAATACGACAATATAGGGTGTTTCACTCTGCGTAATGTACCATGGCTAAATGTAGTAGTTACCTAGGTGATATTATTAATTATTTGCCAGGCATATTTTGTACTTTATTTCAAAAATATAAGATCCAATTTAAAGTCGTCTAACTTATACACTATTTAAGCATTATGTAGGTACCTACTTACAGCGTTAACATATCGTAAGTTAGGTAAAGATCTTACTCTAGTCGATACTAGTCAGAATACCGTTGGTGATAGTCATACATTACTAAATTAATTTGGAAAAAACATTTTATATAGGTTTTTAAGCATTCTCGGTTGCTTTAATATGACCGTTGTAGTTAAGTGAGAAATGCGTAATTTAATCAGTTAGACATCTTTTAATTTTTTAATATAATTTATTTAAAACTAAAGATAACTTCACCTTTTTAATAATATTTGATCAAGCGAGCGAAGCGTAACATAATTTCAACCGATTTTGACGAAAATTGGCAACCAAGTTCCTTGATTTATTTAAATTTTTAAGGTGAATATAGAAGCAAATGACCTTGAAGTGGTGCCCTCATTTGAAATAAATTGTTAACTCTTAAATATTGAGATAATTTCCATATTGCTAATCGTTAGGCACTAGATAACCCTTAAAATTATTTTATGTACCACCGTTGAAAGTATTTACATTAGTCCGTCTAGCTTTAAACTTGCCTCCGCCAAAAGTGGCCACGGCAAGTTTTAAAGCTAGACGGATCACCAATAGTAGTTTCAACGGCAGTTCATAAAATAATTTAAAGGGCTATATCTAGTGCATGACGATTAGCAATATTGGATATTATCATCATATTCATCAATTTTCGTCTTCTTTTTTGAATAAAATCAAAACTATTTATTTTACAATAACAACAAAAATATATTTGAGGTCCTTATAACAAACCCTTTCATTTGATATATAATATAACATAGTGAGTTTTGCAAAACTTTTTTTTAATCCTCATTTTTCCTCCGAAAATGACCCTTATTTTAAAATAATATTTATTTACTTTGCACATATGCATTTGGGTCATAGATTACACCATCCTACCAAGTTTCACCTGATTCGGTCCAGTAGATTCGGAGAAAATTGGCTGTGACAGACGGACGGACAGACAGACGCACGAGTGATCCTATAAGGGTGCCGTTAATTAATTTTTTTGTACGGAACCCCAAAAAGAGCGAGAGCTTAAATCCCTAATTACCTCTCCGCGGTACTCTCTCTAACAATAAAGCACTACTTTATTCCCGTTGTGGGGTTCTACTCTAAAATTAGAGTTTGCCCAATGTGTCCTAGTTAGATGCTTTTAATTTTTTTTATGTGCGGCTTATTTGGAAGACCAAGAATAGATTTATCTTCCACATTCCTTAGCGTTCGATTACGTTGTATTGTGGCTACGTAAATGATAAAACGTTCCTAGTTACTTGCCAAAGAACAAAAAAAGTCTATCGAAAGACTATTGACAAAATTTTCTACGAAAAGCAAATTTGATTATCATCATCCGAGCGTATTCCCGGTTACATCCTCAGCGGTAACGCTTCAGAGCGGATAGGACCCGGTCCGCTACCCAATCTAGGTGATTTGACGAGGTTACTGTATTTTACACAGAGCGACTACCGTCTGACATCCGCAACCCAAAGAGTAGACAAGAACCAATCCTAGGATAGGTTTAAACAAACGCGAGATGGCGTTCGGGGTCCACAGCTTTACGAGCCTTCCGAAGCACGGGATCATCTTTCTTTTCGGGTAATCAGGTGATTCAAGCTTGCATATCCTAACCAGACTGAAAACAACTTCTCACAAAGTATGCTTCCCTGTGGGACTCAAACCCACGACCTCCGGATCACAGGCAAACGCCTTGACCACTGGACTACGGTGGCAGTCATGAAAAACAATGCAGTGTGCACCAAATAAAAAAAGAATGCCTCTCTAAGGTGTCCATTGTATTTAATAAGACTAGGTCACATAATACAGCCATACGAAAGTTTCTTCTTGACGACCTCCGTGGCGTAATGTTTAACACGCTAGACCGCTAATCCGGAGGTTCTGGGTTTGATCCCCAGCCAGGGCAAGTTGGAAAAAGGCCTTTTTCATATTTTCCTGGGTCTTGGGTGTTTATCTATATATGTATTTATCATAAAATATAGTATCGTTGAGTTAGTATCTCATAACACAAGTTTAAAACTTACTTTAAGGCTAGCTTAATCAGTGTGATTTGTCCCTATGTATTTATTTATTTATTTGTTCTTCAATCTTATTTCCTTATTTAGTTTGATGAAAATTGTTTAGTAGATAGGTACCTATTATTTACTGAGTATGGCCTTATATGTATATCAAGTACCTATTATTTACTGACTGAGTATGCCTGTATCTACATATATCAAGTTGATAACCCTGACTAATGTCATGGTTCATCTATGCGACCAATAAAATATAACATTTATAGGAAATCAAGCGTGAATCAGTCATGACTCATGACTCATCTCACCTTACGGTCGCAGACCGGAAGCTACGCGGAAGTTGATAAAAACCTCCGTGACTCATAAAAGTGCTTCATATTATTTGTACATCCAATTTGTAATGTTAGCGCCATGGTAATTGTTCACCAATATCAGTGCTAGCTGATGCGAGGTCAATGACCCCCTGAATTAGGATATTCACCGCCCACATCGGCTAGGATGCCCCCTATCAAAATAATTGGGACATATCAACGCTGCGCGATGCTAATATTTCACACTTGATTCAAGGTAAACATTCACTAGTTGTTGCCTCCAGATTTGTGTACCTACAAACTGTTGAGTATAACAGGAAAATAGTACTATTTTCGGAATCAAAATATGTAGGAATGTTGTTATGTGAGGAAATGGGCTAATCTGAATCATTTCAATAGGCGGGCGGTTAGCCAATCGTCGCTATTTTTATTGCCTTTTCATCCTACACGACACCTGTGGGTCATCTGGTCGTGCAAAGAAGCTGTTTACCCCGAACCATTGTCATAAAAAAATTATTAAATTGAAAAATTGATTAATTGACATAAATAAAAAAAATAGAATATAGACCAGCTATCTGAAACATTGCCCCCTGTTCTATTTTTGAATAGGACATTATATTTAATTTTCAAACAATGAAATCTGGTTACTGAAAGTTGACTGAAAGTTATTTCTTTACACTTTGGTGTGTTCCGCTCCCACAATCAAACATTTTTAAAGATTTCATTAAAAAATGAGTCATTTTATGAAAGTGTTTTATTAAGTAATAATAATAACCTACATAGTTATATCGCGAATATTTTAGACATGTTTCATATTGTGTAGGTAGACATTGATTACATCGTGAATTAGTTGATCAAAACTTTTAAATCTTTGATCATGATTTAGTCGATGTTTATAATCTTTGAAAAAATGTTTAATTGTGAGAGCGACACGGCCAACCAAGTATAAAATATCTCTTATAAATTACGTAGGTATGTATTCAAGAAAATATTTTGGTATTTCGCCACACGATGGCCTCAATGTTAATTCTATAGGGATAATTTGCGTGCGACTTCGCTCGTTATTCCCAATGACACAGGCTCACAAACGCTATTATATTAATTACCCGAGTAATGAGTCAAATATGAATTCATACTAGCCCACGATGACATAAGTAGGCAGATGCCTATCAACATTATGCAATAGTTATGAGTTGTTTGTAATCGCGCAAAACAGCAGGTTAATTTTTATTATTTTTATCTGAATGTACTAACTTATACTTTATTTTTAGCACAATTTATCTGTTAAATAAGTAACATACATACATACTATTATGTCTTATCTCTAATCGGGCCGGCTAGGCATTTTGGGTCCTGCGGCTCTACCCAGACAGAGCCCAGGGCCTTAAGACTCGAAGGACTTTTAGCGTGATGGTGGGCGAGAAGGTGGAAAAAAGAAATCAAAATAGTGATGGGTTGCCTAGCCGCATCGCTTATGAACTTGATTTGCATTTTTGCCCGTTCCCTCAATCGGCTTCAACGATCTGCGCGGGAAGATAAATAAGTACCTAAATTAATTGATAAAACTGAGCAAATAGTCACGCAAGTCTTTGACGTTCATTAGATGTAGTTTTTTCAGGTGTATGACAAAAGTGTAACATCCGATAAATACAACCTACTTATACTTGTATTTTAAAAGTCGATCTTATTACTGGGTAATAGAGTACAATTTAAAACGTGTAAACGATACTCGTAACCGTAGCCCTTGTTGAGATATTTTTTTACCGTTGCTTGTCATATCTACAGTATTAAATATCAAATAATAACTTAACTAGCTGTCAGGTAGGTAATTGTGTCACCAAAGATTCGAGGCAAACATGGCTTCATTATGCGCGCGAACGAAGTCGCGGACAAAAACCATTACCTATACAATACATGTAGAAGGGAGTAACGATTATAAATATAAAGTTTATCGCTATGAAGCGTGCCCAAACGCCACATTTTTCCTGCGGTTGGAGATTTTATCTTGAAAATATTAAAGCTATTATACATTTTGTATTTGAGCAGTTTAGTCGTAACAAATATTTAACGATTCCGTCCTAACATGCAGGGCTAGATTAACCATCATTGCGGGCCCTAGTAGTCCATGATCTGAGTAGAGAGGGAGGGGGAATAAACAGAATGCTTGGTTTTGGGCTCTTAAGCTACACGCGGTCGCGCCCCCTTCATTCTATCAAACGTTTCTATATCTTATGACATTGAGCATAAAGTTTATAATGTCCTTATTAAACTGTGTAGCGCGAGCAAGACCTAGGCAGTTACCTACTCAGCCCTGCTAACGTGGTATAGTATAGCACATAGTATTCGGTAGGAATCTCTAGTCACATTCTCCGCCTTAAACTTATGAAAATATTTCAGATAGCATGTAAGTTTTAGGCTAGACCATCTGTCTGATTTATACATTGCTTGTTCTGTAATGATCAATAAGAATTTTGTCGTTACAATACCGGCAATGAATACGAAATCAGACACTGAATTTCAGAGGCCGGTGTTTAGTGTCCTGATGTGGTCAGATGCTCAATATTTTAGTAAATAATTATTAAGTATATATATTGTATAAGGAAAATCAAAGATTCCTGTAAATCGTGTAACGTAGGCATTGTTCATTTACATTTATATTGAATATAATGTCTTAATTTTTTCGTAGTACTTAAATGTAATACCTACATTGAATTAATTATGTCGTGTCTGGTGTATTGTAACAGTACAATTAGGGTACATTTTCCAAGAATAGTACGGTGGGTCACGGATCAAGCAACGTAACATTCGACTTGCAACCTTATTACTAATGTAATAAAGTCGTTTTTGGAACTGAATTGTTAAGCTTGATTTGTGACCGACTATACAACTGCATGACTGTTCGTAAACAAAGTTGTTTCTGGCTGTTCCAGAATTTAATGACCTCTAAATTCATGAATAAGCAGCTTGTAAAGTTAAAGCAATAAAATCAAGAGTAAAAAAGTTTCTCAGTTTCTCGACATTTAGCTCCCAGACTGTTATTGAAGCAACTTTGTAAGCATTGCCGTTTATATGCTGGAATCGCACTGACTGAATTTCTAAGATTTCATTCTAAATTGCCTGTTATGTAACGGCCAATTTGAATTATGTCATTACACTAGCCGGGGCGAACTGCGTTCCGACATTTTTTTTTCTAACTATTTATAGAATTATAAACCTTTCATAGGAAGGCTTAATATTTCACAGTCGAAATTAGCAAAATCGGTCCAGCCGTCCTCGAGGTTTAGCACTTTTAGTTTTAGCGATAATTACGAACAGCAATATATTTTTTTTAGTAACAGGGTCTACAAAAATATAAGTACTCAAACTATTTTAAGGGTGGATTCACTCCATGATGCTGAACTACTTTCCCAAAGGCACATACACAAATATCGAAATAAGAAAAATAATTCTTGGCCTCCCATACAAATTGACCGATCAGCTGATCCGAGTTTGTATGTAAAGCCCAAAAATATTTTTCATAATTCGACATCGACATGTTTCTTGAAAGTTGTTCAATATCGCGGACTAAATTCACCCTTCAGTATATTTTGTTAGGTAGACGTTATAGGTATAGACGATTACAGGTAATGTTATGTAATAAATCTGTAATCATACACAGAATATCAATGAGTGTGCGTGTATCCAGACATAAACAGAGACTGTATAAACAGCTAGCCATCCATATCGCCATATCCACCCATGAAATTTAAGTTCAGTAAAGTAAATTCCAGTTTCTTTTTTACCTTTGACAGAATTTAAAAGCGACTTAGAGTAGATTTTAGAAGATGTGTATCAGAAAGTGAAACTGAAAGAAAAGTTAAATGCACACTCAACGGTCTATATTAAGCTTGTATCATGGGCTCGATGGAGACAGACGGGTTATGATGAACTGAAGTCTGAGTCGCCAATTTTTTGGATGCAAACTTCGTAAGTGCAGTCATTAAATTTTATATATAGGTACTTATTTAGTAACTAGCTTTTGCTCGCGGCTTCGCTCGCGTCATTTCTTAGCGGATGCCTACGTCATAACATCTACCTGCATGCCAAATTGCAGCCCGATCCGTCCAGTGGTTTGGGCTGTGCGTTGATAGATCACTATGTCAGTCAGTCAGTCGCCTTTGACTTATATATTTAGATGAAGATGACAAAGCGAATAAGGCTTTGTTTTAGTTTTTAATTAATTGCATAGTTTTCAATTTGTATTGACAACAGTTATGAGTATAGTTCTTATATAAAAAAATAAATATATCTTATATTATTATTATATGATATATAAAATGATATAAAAACTAAATAAAATATATAAATACCATTAATAATATTAATGGGTGGCAATGGCAATACTATCGAACGTTATCATGGGGCTCTGCCGATAAAGTATTATTAACTGTTATCGTTTAATATGCAGTTATGTTATGTATGAGTTGTATGACTGTAATCCTTTCGATCGATAATATCTGTGTATGAACCGACAGAACAAAATTATTATACACTTACCTATTGTTTGTAAAATAAAATTTATATTGCTTGTAAAATAAAATTTATAAATTTTTGTTACTTAGAAATATACAGGCTAACTGATACCTACCACTCTTCATTAAAGGCAAATTCAGTCCATTATACTGAACAACTTTCCCCAATGAACGTATATCGCAATATGACAAATATTTTTTTGCCACCCGTACAATTCAATTGATCAGCTATTCAGAGTTTCTATGGAAAACATCATTTTCTTTATCATATTTTGACATACGTTTCTTAGGGAAAGTTGTTCAATATCATGATCCGAATCAACCCTTAAAATAGTTTCAATATATTTTGCTAGAAGTTATAACTTTCCTCAAGAAACATATCTCAAAATATGATAAAAAATAACTTGCCCCCTATACAAATGTTGTTGTTGTATCGGAGCAAAGTTGGTGAACTTTATGGACTAAACTTTTCTTGAAGTGTGTATTAATTTATTTACCAATAATCCTGTCAGTCAAAATTTTTTAATTGATGTAGGATAAATATATCACTTATTGAAGGTCATTATTTTTAATTATTTTTAGTGCAAAAGCTACCGATACCAGCGTTTCGCCGGATAGCCGGACTTAAATTATCTGATTTCACACATTGCCTGTTTTCTAGTCATATACCTAGGTAATTAAAATTGATCATTACATTGCAGGCAATGTAATTATATAAATTTAACTCCGATGAATATAACCTTCCTGTTTTGTGGATATAGCACGCTTGAGTGTAATGCCACTAAGGACTACAACGACCCCATTGCAATAACTCGATAAGAGAAGATAGCACGGCTGGACGGCCGATGGAAATAGTCAGCTCATTACACTATCAAATTGGTCGGTTCGCCGCTCTAACGATTGTATGTAGATTTGAGCACTCGCAAGCTTTCGAACTCCCAAATTTTTCCGTATTGTTTCGTGGATTGCCCCTATAGTGAACTCGGTCTATGTATTAGACCTTGTTTCACACGATTAGGGGCGTCGATAGAATCACCAACAATCGACGTAATCCAACACTCGTTTGCATCGTAGATTAGATTGCTTACTTGTGTTCATAGATATTAAGTTATGTGTTCATTTCCATTGGACTGTGTCAATTCTTATGTTACTAGAATATCGACATACGCCCGCCGTCACACTGCCAGTATTGTTTTTTACAATGTTTGTACCTATTTTAGTGTAAGCCACGTTTTATGGAACTTTTTACACTGGTCGTATAATAAAATAGTTGTAGAACATGATGGTGGTTTCATTTAATTAAATTCTATTAAAATTCCGAGGCAATTGACGTTGATTTGATTGTCAGCAGCGGGGTACGGGCGCTGCCGGCCGGCAATGACTCACGATGGCCCAATTGCTCAGGAGCGGGCCATGGGAGCGTTCATGTCCTATTCTCTATTGTTTTTTTCCAAATATCCCGAAGGGAAATGAACTGATTTAAAAAAATATATCTGAATGTTTAATAAAGATACAATACTGATACAAATATCTGTTTTTGTAATGAAGACATTTAGATTGTTCACTACAAAACATGCAATATAATCTGCATCTGAAAATAAGCATGTAGTAATGAACACAGTAATTCATTCAGACAGTTTTAATGGTAAATCAAAGCCCATACAGAAAGCCTGTAAAATGAAGTTATGACAATCATTGCTGTTTGCAATTTCATTAGAGAATAGGGCATTATGCGAAGGATGCATGGGAGAACAAGCATACCCTGACAAATATTTAAAATTTGTTTTATTGGCAAAAAAAAGAAATTAATAGTTATTGTACATGTCCATTATTGATTGAAAAGATAAAAAATATACATGTTTATAATTTGCACAATATATATAAAAAATATAATTCAACTCAGATCAAAGTTAATTAATTACCAATATCCTTGTGCAGTAATCTTACATGTTAACAGAAATGAGAATGGATGAAACTTCATGAAACATCTAATCCCGTAACAATATGTGAACACCTATATAAGTATTACGTTAACAAAGTTCATAGCAGCAAACTTAGGTTGGTAATTTTATAATAAATGAGCCAGTAATCATAAAACTTTACTCCATTTACAATAACGATAAAATTTTTTTTAGAGTTTTCAATTTCATAAGTAAGGGGTTATAGTCTGTCACAGTGGCGCCGTTGCAGGTGCTCGCAACTCGGGGCGCCAAGGGCACACTTGGAGAACTACCATCAGCGGGGTGCAATCACCTAAGGCTCACTAATATTTCTTCAAAGTTACCGAGTCCTAAATGGTGTCGCATTATCAACTTTTCGATACATTTGAATTATATAACAAGACAATAATATATCTGAAAAAATTTAATGTATTCTTAATTATTAAACATTACTTACACACTGGTTCAGGCCTGCTGGCACATTTTCCAGGACTCCTCGGAGCCTGCCTCCATTCTTACCGTTCAGAAGTTTATTGCTGAATCTTAATACTATATTAAACAAAGTTACATCAATTCGCAGCCACACTCTGTTCAGCCAGTATATTTTGGTTTTTACGAATTATATTACATAGCTATCCTTGTGAATGTCCTTGGCTTATTTTCCTGTTAGCTGCTACATATTGGCTGAACATAGCGTTTTAACTAAAGCCAACAAGTAAATTGTAGGCTTAATTAATTATAACTATTGAGAAAAGAGATTAAAATTAAATTAATGCATACGGGAATTAACACAAAACATACCTTTTTTATTTATTTTGCTGACTTTTCAGTCAGGCTGGGTCCACGTTCGGTGAAACCCGGACGAAATGTTCACAAAATAAATTAAAAAAGGTACTATTTGCATTATTTTCCGTATGCATTAATTTAATGATGCGACGGGACAGTTTAAAAGTATTAAGAGATAAACAGTCCATGACAAACACTGGTAGTTTTAGTTTAAAGCATTGTTAGACAACAAGGAAGCTGGATGCTTGCGAAAATTATGTAGGAATGTATTAGTCATGCAAATGACTTTTGAACACTGTAAATAGGTTTATAACTGTAAATCATAAACTTCTGAACCTAACAGCATCCACACATTACAATTGGAATTTCTAGAGTGAAACACACACAGAACCGCTGAACGTATCCAAAGAATATTTCATAATTATCAAAACATAGACCAAAATGTGTAGTAACTACATGTTTACACGAGTAGGAAAATGGATAGTTAATCCTCAACGCTCTGTGCATTTTTCACTCATGCTACTCTGCTAGCACTGAACATGATTACGTCTCAACAAATGCACTTCTCAAATGCTACAGTAATCCGCAACGATGCTCGATACCCGACCTATTTAACTTTGGGAACTGTCAAGAGCCAAATTCGGGTATAAGAAGTCTTTCAAATTATTAAATATTTTATATCTAGACGCGACCGAGGCCCCACAACACTTACAGAAGGCGACACACCCTGTTCTTCTTAATCTTGCCCTTTTCGAGATCAGGCGACTTCTTGTTGATCTGTCGCACTAAGTCGTAGAACACATCGTTCACGTTGATTTTCGCCTTCGCGGAGGTCTCCATAAAGGCGCAGTTGAAATGACGAGCGAGGTTTGCTCCCTGCTCCTTTCCGACCACGCGTTCGGGCTCCAAGTCATATTTGTTGCCAACCAGCACCATGGGCACGTCGTCCTTGTCCTTCACCCGCAGGATCTGCTCCCGCAGGTCCTGTAGGTCATTGAACGTCGACTGTGCGGTGATGGAATACACTAACACGAAACCTTGCCCGTTCTTCATGTACAAATCCCTCATCGCGGTAAACTGTTCCGTGCCGGCCGTGTCCAGAATTTCTAACATGCATTGTTGCCCGTCCACTTCCACCTGTTTCCGATAGCTGTCCTCGATGGTGGGGTCGTATTTCTCCACAAAGATGCCTTGTACAAACTGTACTGTGAGAGCGGATTTTCCCACGCCTCCGCTACCTAATACAACTATTTTGTATTCGCGCATTATTAACTATTTTGTATCACGTGATTTGATTTACTTAAATCAAAGATCAAATCGCTAAAAAGCACATTAACTAGTGAGATATTGCAAAAAAAACTTATAACAAGTCAAACCGCCATGACACAGTTTATCAGGGCGATGGCTCACTGTTTCAATGTTGCCATAACACAAAATATTTTTGTGCCACGAGCATACTGTGAAAACAATACGTCACAATTTTTTTTTTATTTCTTGAAATCACTTCACTTTAAAATTTGCAATAAAATCTTACAGATTGCTATTTGCACGGCCTAGTGAATCGTTGTGATCGTGAATTAATAATGCGCTAGTGCGCTACATATTTGTACTGAAGAGGTTGTTGTCCGTTTTCCGTACATTGTTATGTTATATAGATGATTATGTATAGTTTAGTGGGTGACGTATATGCATCTGGAATGAGCGGTACCTATAAGCTTAATAAGGATAAAACAAATTATTTAATTTAGCCCATGTAGTTGCAGTAAGGTATGACAATTTAAATAATAAATTGACAGTTGCAATTTTGCACTCTATGTTAGTATCTAGTTAATTAATACAAACTAAGGAAACAAAGAATATTTACCTAATCATAAATCATGGGATTACGGTCTACATTCTTTGAAGTATTGGTTTGCTTCAGTTATTTCTTGTACCTATACAAGAAATAACTGAAGCAAACCAATACTTTTAGCCATAAAACGACGACATTCACGTGGTATATGTATTTATTATGAAATATGGTATCGTTGAGTTAAAATCCGTTTTCCGTGCATAGCAGCCGATGCGTCTGACGCAACGTAAGTGGTTACCAACAAACGTACGACCTTTGCGAAATACAATAAATCCAGCTTGACGCTGTCATTCGAGATCGAGACCATTATATCCCATATCTCTGTCGAGACCTCTGATCGAGACATTTGAGGGTTGGTACATCCCATATTTATTCTCTGGTTGGTATATTTATATTTTTGCGGTTGCGCACTATATAATAAAAATTTGGAAAAATTTAAAATAGTCATTTTATTGTGA
This sequence comes from Acrobasis repandana, assembly GCA_963576875.1. Lineage (NCBI taxonomy): Eukaryota > Metazoa > Arthropoda > Insecta > Lepidoptera > Pyralidae > Acrobasis > Acrobasis repandana. The sequence continues at coordinate 19,045,215 of OY756225.1, forward strand.
AATATTTTAGACCAGTTATTTTTATACTTCCAACTCTTAATATTAAGTATAACTGCCGTAAACATAGCCATTTTTGAGAATATACTCGGGAAGAAAATCAATGTAGGTAACTAGATTCATCATAAAAAAAATTATCTTAAATTGCTACTGGAGTTACTGGACTGGTAGATTTTATGTATATTAAAATATGCAAATTTTTTTGTAATATAAAAGTCTTTGTAAGTCATATTATGCGTTCTTTCTTTGATGATTTGCTTTTCGGTGTTCGGCCGAATACCGAATAATTGCTGAATACTCGTGACATCTTTAGTTTTTGTCGTCTATCAAGTCGAGCAAGCAAAGCCATTTGAGACAATTTAGATACTTATGTAATATTAATAAATGAATCTTATGTATAAATAAATATATATATATATATATATATATTAGTATATTTCTGCATATTACTTAGCACTAGATACTATTAAGTGGACTTTGATTGTTGAAGTTGTGGTTCCATGGAAGACTAGCGATGCCACGTCTGTCTGCTTTACTTGGTGATCAGAAATTATGCTGAGTGGATATCACTTTCAATGATAAACTGAATTTTTGGTTATAGCCAAGGTTTAGGTTTTTTGAAAAAAAAAAGACTAACTTGTTATCGTAAGTAAATAAATGTTACTAATAACATATTTGTATGTAACTGTACTTTATCACTGAATAACGGATTTTTAATTCTAATAACTTCTTGGATTCGCCAATAGTTAGGTAAATAATTCACGTTGCTGAGCTGACTGTAAATACTGTGATCAAAACGCAGCAAAACAAAACGCAACACTTTTATTTTTTGTTATTGCAATACCGAACGTTATGAGTCAGTAGAACCAAGTTCATCTACAATTTGATAGATGGCAGCAGGGTTGTCCATACATACATAGAGCTACAAAGTTCTAGAAGTGCCCTTTGAGTTTCAGAGTAAAATAATATACTTTATATAACGAGGTGGATTCACAGCCTGCAATACTGTGCGTGTTTTTGAAAAATTTGTGGGTAGGTAATTAAAGTAAAAATCACAAACAAACCTCTAAATTTGCCTATATTTACCTTTAACAAGGATATTAATAAGGCCCTACCTAAATCCGGGGTCCAGTGCTGCCCCCATTTATAATAAATCATTTCAATGATGTCTCCGTTTTCTTTAAAATGATTTATTTTAAATGGGGGCAGCACTGGACCCCGGAAAATTCAGGTACGGCCTAAAGGCCTTGAGAACGTTAAGCTTTACTACGCACATTTGCTAAAAGTGGCCGTTTTTCGCAAATGTGCGTAGTAAAGCTAAACGTTCTCACTTTAAACTGTAAACAGTAGTTCATAAAATACTTTGAAGTGTTATCTAGGACTTGGTAGTTGCAAAATTTTAAATAATGTCTCCGTTTTCTTTTACGGCCTTAAGGCCGTACCTGAATTTTCCGGGGTCCAGTGCTGCCCTCATTTAAAATAAATCATTTCCAAGAAAACGGAGACATTATTTACATTTTTACTACTACCAACTCTAGATAACCCTTCAAAGTATTTTATGAACTACTGTTTACAGTTTAAAGTGAGAACGTTAAGCTTTACTACGCACATTAGCCAAAAGTGGCCGTTTTTCGCAATTGTGCGTAGTAAAGCTTAACGTTCTCACTTTAAATTGTAAACAGTAGTTCATAAAATACTTTGAAGAATTATCTAGGACTTGATAGTTGCAAAATTTTAAATGATGTCTCCTTTTTCTTTAAAATGATTTATTTTAAATGGGGGCAGCACTGGACCTCGGAAAATTCAGGTACGGCCTTAATCGTGTTTTGGATATTGTGGGTGTTTGTAGAAAAGCTTTAAGATTCCTATATAAACTTTTTAAGAAAAAACTGTAGTAGTTTATTTACAGTGATTTAAAAATGTGTGTTTTAAAAAAAAAACAGTATTCTTGGCTGCTTGGCTCTGAATTGACGGGGCCTTAAAAAATGACAGCCGGGGTGAGTACAAGCAACTCAGCCCGGCTTCGCATATAAACCTTCATCTGAAAATATTTTACGAGATGAGTAAAAGCAGAAAGTAGGTTTATATCAATAGTAGTTTCAAACATCTCGTGCTACAACTGCATTCCCAAGAAGGATTGACGTCTGGCAGGCGGCCGGTTGTAAACAGTTCGGACAAATAAATTCCCAAAGAGATTGACGTCGGGCGGGCTGGTCGTAAAGCTGTGGCCAGGTCATTTGAACTGTTTCGCCGGTTTCTTCTCTACTTCGCGGGGTCTTTGGTATCTTTGGGTGATCGTTGACATGCGTATTATATCCGGAGAGGAAAGAGCGGGAGCGCACACCCCGGGGTCCGAAACAGCACAGCAGAGGATGCAACCCGGAACCCGTCAAGATGAAGAAGAAAAGGTAGCTGATAAGCAAGTTGTTTGAACAACGTCAAGTCAAGAGTCCACAGTTTTCAGTTCCCTAGAAACAGTAAGTTTTTTTTCATCAATGAATCAGGCAAATGGAAGAAATGAAGGTTTGTCGTCCTTAGGGATGATGTAAAGAAGTCAATGATCGTGCAAAGTGGAAAAGAAAAAGTTAAGATAAAGTTGTATCCGGGTTACCTACATAGGGTAATAAGAGAACGAGTTTATTGGGTAGACTGGGTACAGTATTTTTTTGCCTTATGTAGGTATGTTTTCTTATGCTTAATAAATAGTACCTACCTATTTTGAATTCGTTTCTTATCTACAAATTACCTACAAAATGTGCGAAAAAGCAGTAACAGCATCTCATGCCGCGCTTGTATTTTAGGTATTTGAGACGCCAATTCAGCTTGTTTAGGGCCCAAAACCAAGCATTCTGTTTGGCCTTCCCCCGGTTCTACCCTGATTAAAGGCACTCTAGCGTTGGTTCATCAGGGGGCCTCTAGCCATGCATTAGATACCTACCTAGGGGCCCGACATGGTTAAACTGGCCGGTCATGAAAGTCTTATTTCCACACCAGTTTATTCAAAACGTGCTGACCATCCATCTCAGTATTTTTCATACGTAGCGAGTAATGGCCTGATTGCGTGACACATAGTCCCGCCTAAATGATAAACTGCAGCAGACATGGGAGCAATTAAATTAAAATGATACTTTTTGCGTTGCGCCGCACCCCTTCAAGGTGTGTTGATAACACTGATTTGATGTGTCACCATAACGAGTGACGTTTACAACATAAAAAAAAAAGAATTCGGATTAATATGAATCCTTTGTCTGGCGAACGAGGTACCTAGGCCAGAAAATATTGCGTCATGTTGGTACACTCCCCTCATCATCATCATTTCAGCCGCATAACGTCCACTGCTGGACATAGGCCTCTTCCAGAGATTTCCAAAATGACTGATCTAGAGCGGCCTGCGTCCACCGCTTTCCAGCGACTTTAGTCAGATCGTCTGACCACCTTGTGGGTAGTCCAACGCTTTCCTTGTCAGTACGTAGTCGCCATTCGAGAACCTTTCTGCCCCATCCATCGGCCATCGGTTTGTCAGGCTATGTGACAGACAGACAGACATGACGAATCCATAAGGTTTCCGTTTTTTGCCTTTGGCTAGGGAACCCTAAAAATGAAATAAGTGAAACACGACCGAACCAATGATCCTCCAAAAAAGTTAACCCAAGGGGTACTTTATATTTAAAATTTGCGCATACTTGCGTTTTAGTCGGGATAGTAAGTAGGTACCTACCTACCTAATAATAAGTACCTATATTTAAGTATTAAAATTATCAAATATAATTTAATTAACAATTTATTAACATCTCGCTCAAATCGCCAAAAATAATTGAGTGTAATTGCTCATAAAATGCTTATTGAACCTAAAACATAAATGCAGTAAGTGCGCTCGTTATCTGTGCCTTATGAGCATTTACTTAGTATACAAGTTCGGGTTCATCCACTCGATTACACACCTACTAAGCCGTGAAAGAAAACACAGTTTATTAGCAGTAAATACTTCAATGCTCATGAAAGCTGACAGCTCCTGTTGTCACGTGATTGCACGTGTGACGTCATGTAGTTTTTTTTGTTTTTCGTGTAACCATAGGTTCCGCGACAAGGTGTCAAAGGTGTCCGCTGTTTTAAAACGTAGTGTCGTCATTGTTTGTACGCGATACATCAAAACGTGTATGACGCTACTATATAGAAAAGTCACGTAACGTAACCATAAGTCAATGTTATATAATTTCATTTAAATTTTGTCGTATTAAACAGCAAACAATGGATATTTTCAATTTCAATTCAATTTTTTTTCTACATAGTCTCATTCTTGCAACGGTAAATACCGATAAGAGAGAAAGAGACACAAGATGGGTCAAGACTTTCAAACTATTTTATGAAAAACCTTGTAACTTTGGATTATAATTGTATTAAACATAAAGCAGGGATGTCTTATTTTTTAAATAACTCTTAAATATTCTTCGTAAAACGAAAAAACCTTAAAAACCAGAAACGCGTAAACCAGCCTCATTGACCTCCCGCGACCTTTTCACCCCGCATGGCTCGCTGTCTCGTTTCGGCTAGAGTATATTTGTGTGCGTGGAAGCGGGAGCAAAATTAAGATTATTTACATCAGGCGCCGTCTTAACAAAAAAAATAACAAAGATCTAAAATAAATTCAAAGGGAGGTTTCCTTGTCATAAAAATCTAAGATGTAGTAAACTGAAATAACGAATGCCATAAAATCCCGAATACGAATGGGAGTCCAGTCCCCTATTTACGAACATCCCTATATTCCTGCATCCGAAGTTTGTGGTGGTTCATGACAGGACCACAAATATCCGTGCAAACGAATAAAAAACTTTCATAAAATGCTTTATTCGAATCTCATTCATAGTTTTTTTATCATTTGTCATTTTGACCAAGGCAAGGTAGCGGTAGTGGCCTAGCGGTTCAGTTATTGGCTAGGAAATTCAGAAAAAAATAGTACACATTAATTTTTAGTCATTATTTATTTTTCTATGTGTATTTGTTATTACTCAGCCGTGACCGAGCCGATGTGGGATTCCACCGTAGAATCCCTCACTACGCTCGTGATTTTACTGTGAAATCCTTCGTTTCGCAAACGTTTCGTTCTAAAATCCTTAATGCAGCACGGCCGGTGCTGAAGCGTTCCGTCGCTCTCTCCTGCTCTAGCAAATGATGCTTCTGAGCGACAGAAAAGGATAGCAGCATAGGAAAGTGCTGTTCCGTGCTGATAGATGAGATCTAACCCTAATGAAATTAAAATAACTGTCAAAAAACACCAATTGGCATTTGGCATTTCCATACTAAAGTGTGCTGCCCGAGCAATTTGTATTTTGATTTTTTATTTTATTTTATCGATTATTACGCTAATGTCAATTACACGTTGTATAAAAAAAAACACGACCATCATTACATTTTTACATTTTGAAGTTATATAGTAAAACTAGCTTTTGCCCACGGCTTCGTCCGCGTAGACTACACAAATTAGATTGCAACCCCTTATGCACCCCCGGGGATGCAATTTATTAAAATCCGATTAATGTATAATTTTTTTTATTAACCGTTAATTCAAAATTCAATCCAAAAATTACGATATTCATACAAACTTGGAACCCCTATTTCGTCCCCTTAGCGAGGGAATTTCCAAAAATCCTTTCTTAGCGGACGTCTCCTAGTCACAATATAAGTACCTTCCTGCCAAATTTCATCTTCATTGGTTAAGTAGTTTTCGTAATGAGTGAGTGATTTTCGCTTTTATATGTATAGATAAAGAAGAAACTTACGTACAGATATACAAAATGTGTAAAAAGAGGCGGTATCCAGTCTAATGTTTGGATAGGGGTCAGTCAGTAGTATATTTATTAATCTGTGGTACCTGTATAGTGCCGGAAACGGAACTAAAACGTCATAAAGTGGCGTTACCTGCCTGCAATTAAAATTTGAAGCAGCTGTTTTATTTCAAGTTTTTCTTTTCTCCCAGACCAGCATGGAAGAAATTCATAGCATGTCGTTCAAAAATTATTTAGCCCTTCTGAAACACTGTATATAAATTCAGCATTTGAATTTAAGACAGTGTGATCCCAGGCTTACAGTTATCAGCAGCTCGGTTACAGTAATATCGCCTTGTTGTCAGCGGCAATGAGAGAAGTTCAGCCGACGCCAATACGAGTATTATACAGAAGATAAGAAGTGTTCCAAAGTTCATGCCACTTTCGTAATAAGATTTTTAGTGTGCCTTTGTAAAGAAAATTTTCCTTTCTAAGATTCTTTAAAAATTAGAACAGATATCAGACAGACGCTTAATTTTGTAATCTAAAATTGACTCTTTTACCATTTTTAGGGTTCCGTACCCAACGGGTGCAAACGGGACCCTATTACTGAGACTCCGCTGTCTGTCCGTCTGTCCATCTGTCCATCTGTCTGTCTGTCCGTCTGACACAGGGCTCTATCTCTTGAACCGTAGCTAGACACTTAAAATTCACCAATTATGTATTACTGTGGCCGCTATAACAACAAATACTAAAAATAAAAAAAAGTTAAAAATTAAAGGGGTCGCCATACAAAAAACGTGATTTTTTAGCGTTTCAAAACATTGTACGGAGGTACGGAACCCTTCATGTACCTACGAGTCCGACTCGCACTTGCCCGCTTTTTTTAAATAAAATTGTTTTTGAAAATATAGTTCAAAATAACTGAATTTCATGTTTTGTAATTGATATTTTTCGCAAATTTGAGCTAACTAGAAGAAAACAAAACTAGGTTGATAAACAGTATAATAAAATCTACTAGAAACACCGATTTGATTTCACTAGGCAACAAAAATTACAATACAATACAATACCCTTTATTATACAAAAGTAATAAACAGGACATAATTATCTTAAAAACATGGAAATGCAGTGAAAACAGTGAAATTATTCTTCAAAAAATTATACTAGTGTACTTCGAATAGGACCACTCCAAGTCTTCCCGTGGATGTCATAGAAGGCGACATAAGAAACACAAACTAAACAAAGCTTATACACATCAATGAGACCTCTCCAAGGCCAGCGTGGAGAGTGTAGGCCAAATCCTCTGACTGCTCTGGCTAATATATAGCTCCGGTAGTACAGAGAGGGTCATGCTTCTGCAGTAGAGACTAAAAAAGACCTGATGATGATAAATGTCCATCTTGTCTACAGCATTATAGTCCACTGCTGGTCTAAAGGCCTCTTTCAGTAAAGGGATTTGGTCCGTAATCTCACGCTGGGCAGGTGAGTTGGTGAACGCCATCAGAAAAGAAAAAGGAAACATCTAGAGTTAAAATGGAACAGTACAAAGTGTACGTGATATGAATAATAAAGCTCCGAAACGCACGAAAGCTTCTTTGAATCACATTAGCGACTGCAGAACCTTTGTTCATCGTCACGGTCAATTGGCTCCTTTGTCCTTCCACTATCGCAGGAATTTTCCGAGCGGCCGCCGCTGCTTTTAGCGGAAAATGGCTTTAATTCAGTATCGGGCAGTGCGTGAAAAATATCTTTGATCAATTCCAAATCTAAAAATATCATCATCATTGTCATTCGAGCGTATTCTCGGTTGCATCCTTAGCGGTAACGCTTCAGAGCCCCCGCCCCGGTCCGCTACCTAACCTAGGTGATTTGACAAGATTGCTAGTTTTTAAGCTCCGACAAAAAGAGAGGTGTTATACGAGTACTCGTATGTTTGACGCTAATGTCGGTCTGTCTGTTTGTCTGTCTGTCTGTGGCATTGTAGCGCTCGAATGGATGGACCGATTTTGATGCGGTTTTTTTCACGTTCCCTTGCGGTGGTTCTTAGGTATGTTTGATGGAAATTGGTTCAGCTGTTTAGGTGATAAATGAGGTCCAGTGCTGCCCCCATTTAAAAAATATTGAAAGGAAACGGAGATATCATTTAAAATGTCGTATTAGTAAACCCTAATTAACCATTCAAACTATTTTATGAACTATTATATATAATTTACAGTTTAAAGTAAAAAGTGAAGTAAAGAACGTGAACCTTTTCTTGGCACATTTGCGAAAAACGGCCACTTTTGGCAAATGTGCGAAGAAAATGTTCACGTTCTCACTTTAAACTGTAAACAGTAGTTCATAAAATAGTTTGAAGGGTTATCTTTTTTTTTCTCTTTCTTCTTCTTTTCTCTTCTTATCTTTTTTTAAATGGGGGCAGCACTGGACCTCGGAAAATTCAGGTACGGCCTTAACGTTCTTACTTTAAACTGTAAACAGTGGTTCATAAAATAGTTTGGAGGGTTATCTAGGTTTTATTAGCTCAAAATTTTAAATAATATGTTCGTTTCCTTAAAAATATTTTATTTCAAATGGGGGCAGCACTGGACTCCGTGTATCGTCTTAACGCTAGAAAGTCAGGACTTTCTCTAGCAAATATATAGATGGCGCTACGTGTATCACTAAATGGCGTTCTGACAGTAGGTTTTTTTTTCAATTTGCCTGGCAAATTTTTATTTTTATTTTTTTAATTTTATCTGGCCTAATAATAAAATTGTTACGCAGAGCGACTGCCGTCTGACCACTGCAAAACTTTTTGGGTTGCGGTTTCTTTGGATTGGTTCTGGTACCCCTCCGGATCACAAGGCAAAAGTCTTGAATTTGATTCAGTTTTCCATCTTCTCGAACACTCTTAGCTCTGCTTGCTTAGAGCCTCGAGAACAAAATACTCTGTCTGCCCCATTAGGGCAATAAAGATGGGCCAGTATAGATTTTTTTATTGAACAACTGTATGTTTGTATGTATACCGATATAAATTATTTTCCGAAGTGAAAATCGTCGCTTTTCGCAATGAATGGCCGCTGTTAATTCGTAGACACGGCGATAAAACACCGGAGATGTATGGCGCGCCGTACCATTATCTCACACCGAATCGACGTAAAGTAATGACTTTACGGAAGGATCACTCATTTAGTTATTTGCCTAAATGCGTATTCAAGATTTTCCAACGGTCTATCTTGACGTTACTCTGAAACCCGTATGCAACATAGAGTTCTAAAATTAAGAGGGCGCCTGATGTCAATAATCTAAATTTTGCTCCCGCTTCCACGCACACAAATGTACTCTAGCCGAAGCGAGACAGCGAGGCGATGCGGGGCGTCGGGAATCGCGGTGGGTCAATGAGGCTGGTTCTGGTTTTGAGGTTTTTTTCGTTTTACAAAGAATATTTAAGAGTTATTTAAAAAGTAAGACATATGATGACTGGAAACATAAGGATGTTACAAGTGCTAATTTATTGTATTTCTGAAATACTTTCTGTTTTAGTATAATTCTGAGGTGATTGGAGGCAACTTCGCAATGTTTTTCTATCGAGAAAATTTTAAGCAATCGTGTTTTCGAAACTTGATCCGTCTTATTATAAAACCCAGACTTACTTTGTTACTAGGTTTAAACTATAATCCGCCCAAATCAAGTTGACATCTAGTAATATCACGCTATCTCACCTGTCAATGTCAACTTGATTTGGGTGGATAATGGTTTAAACCTAGTAACAAAGTTACAGGACTAACTTTGTTACTAGGTTTAAACCTTTTAATAATAAGGCGGATTATGTTTAGAGTTAGTCCTGAACTGTGCTGTGTTTTTATTTCAAAGTCAGTATTTTTCTTATCCTGTTAAGACTGCGATCTTCGACCGTGGGAATTTTTGATTGAACACCCGAATCTATATTTTCTATCTACACATACGCATTGCGCTGTATTGTACATGCACCCTGTAGACGAATTTAGACGAATTCAGAAGCACAGCGAGCGGTCTGCCTTATCAGCGTTTTCGTTCCCATATTTATTTGAGAATTTCGGAGAACTTTAAATTTTTCTATCTTTTTACAAAAGACAAATTATTTTTATTTGTTTATTGAACGTGTTTATGCATGAATCAATCTTCATATATATGTATTTTTATTTTTTAACTCAGTCGTATGCGCAAGAAATCCGACGACGTATTCGCTTATATTTTCTTCAAAGTTTACCCTTTTTAACTAAGTTTTTCTATGAATAAAAAAAAGTACTAAAATATTCTGATTCACTTTTTAGGATTTTCCTTTGTCTTTATTTCTCTGTAATTTATTTACAACTTCATGTTTTAAATTCCGTGTAAACAACAAAGACATGAACGTCGTGCACCGCAAAAAATTGAAACACGTCTTAGGTTATTTGGAATTTAAAAAAACTATTACAATGAAAATCAATAAATTGTCTCATTTACTTTTTTAATACTTAAATAAACTTCAATTTAACATATTGCTACTAAGTTAGTTTGGCTCCAGTTATTTATATATTTATTTATGTATGTATATATTATATGTATTTATATATTCGTATATTATTTAATTAATTTTAGTCTAAGTTATTTTATTAATTTTTAGGTACTTCATCTCTGTATTTTACTGTTTTATATCACTAAATTATTGTTTCACATTACTCTCTTCATCGCACCACCTTATATTATTAGCACAATTCCTGTCACTCAAAGGTAGCCTGTAAGAAATTGCCTTGGCGATAAGGCCGCCTATTGTATATCTATACTGTGCATATTTTTGAATATTATTTGTATCTGTCTTTTTGGTGCAATAAAGTGTTACTTACTTATACTTTTTTTATAATAGGTTGGGGAAAAAGTCTGTTCGCATTTTATATGAAAATTCAAAACATTTTTTAATATAGTTTATTTACATTTAACTAAAGTATGTAGGTACCATTTTGTTCGATAACTTTTTGCCATCTTATAGGTAGGGACATGATCCCTAGGTGTAGAAAACCCCATCCCATGAGGGTAGAAATTTTGGGGCTTCTGATCAAAAAAACTGCGTCAAGTAGTTTTGGCAGTCCTCTAGTGATGTTAACCTGACACTGCCTAAAGAATTCTGGAAAGACCGAAACAGGTGGAAATCTGAAGGTGCCAGGTTAGGACTATACGGCGGATGCATTAACACCTCCCAGCCAAAATCTCTTAATTTTTGCTGAGTGGTTAAAGATGTGTGAGGTCTAGCGTTATCATGATGAAAAACCACACCCCTTCTGTTGATTAATTCCGGACGCTATCTCTCAACTTCTTGCTTTAATCTTATCAGTTGTTCGCAGTAAAGTTCTGAATCGATGGTCCCGCCTGGTGGTAACAGCTCATAATGAATAATGCCCTTCCAATCCCACCACACACACAGCATCACCATGTTGCAAGTTAACCCGGGTTTTGCCACAGTCTGTGAAGCCTGACCGGCCTTTGACCATGACCTTTTACGCACGTTCTTGTCGTACGTGATCCACTTTTCATCACCAGTTATCAATTTCTTCAAAAATGGTTCGGTCTCATTACGTCGTAATAAAGAATTACAAATGAGTACACGATTTATTAGGTTTCTTTCAGAGAGCTCGTGAGGTACCCAAATATCGAGCTTTTTCGTGTACAAATGCATGCCAGGTACAAATAGTATAGCCAAAGTGGTTTTATTACAAGTTCATACATACTATATGCGAAAAGACTTTTTCCCCAACCTAATATATACAGGGGTAGTCAGTCCTCTTGTAATTGTTTGTCCATGATTTCAAATGTTCATTCTGCTTTCATTTTATTTTGTTGAATCGATTTGTGGTTCCAAATGCAGCGCCGAACAGGATACCTAGATTAATTTAAACCTAGGTAGGTAATTAAATGAACTAATTTAGTGGACAAACTTGTTTGTTTCATTTGGGAGCTACTGTGTTTGAATTGAGCAGTTTACTGGGCCAAGAATAAATTAGTTGCAACCAAAGAGTGTGATTTCTCCCTATATATCTATATATAACGTCTAACAAAATATACTGCAACTATTTTAAGGGTGGGTTCAGTCCATGATACTGAACAACTTTCCCCAAGGAACATATGTCGAAATATGAAAAATAATTTTTAACTTTCCCTACAAACTCGGATCATCTGATCGGTCTACTTGTATGAGAGGTCAAAAACTATTTTTCATATTTCGGTATATTGTTCCTTGGGGAAAGTTGTTCAGTATCATGGACTGAATCCACCCTTAAAATAGTTTCAGTATATTTTGCTAGACCCTATATATATATAAATATAATATATCTAGTCTACTTTCTACAACTCTTGTGATGGTTTTTACCATCAGTGAAATAAATCAAAATACTTCATATGTAATTTTTATTGACGATATTTGTAACTGATGAATGAACTGATGAACTTTTTTGAAAACTGACAGAAACTGTATACCTATATAGATATCAATTTAAGAAAAAGGTCCACATCCCAGAACTAGTCATTATCATCACGTTTGTAGTTTATATAGGTATATATGAGTAGGTATGTATTTGTGTAAATGTTAATATATATTATGTGTATAAATAGTATTATATATTATTTAAATATATGTGTATGTATTGTAGTATTTATATATGTATGTATAGGTTTTTTTTTGTAGCGCCTATCGCAATAAAATTGATTTTTCTGTTTATCCTAAAGGTTGACTGGTAGAGAATGCATTAGCGTTAAGTCCACCTTTTGTACCTTTGTGTTCAATAAAGATTTAATAAATAAATACCACATATTTTGCTCACTATTTCATAAATCTCATGAAAAGTCTGCGCAGACACTAGTTTACTAGTGTGTAATAAGGATTATTCTCACAAGATGAATTTTGCTCGCTATTTCATAAATCTCATGAAAAGCCTGTACAGACACTAGTTTATTAAGTGTATAATATGGACTATTCTCATAATATGACAGGTATTGAGCTGCGTCTAATGCATTTACCAGGCCTGTGTCACTCAGGGCTTGGGAAGGGTTCGAAAAATATCAGCTCATTAACATCCCCAACCAGGTTTTTCGCGAACACTCGCTAGGAGCGGAATCGATACGCGAGCGTTATATTCGCCGGGATTAACCAGGTTAATTTCAAACGATTTGGGGGCGGGGCTTCCCGTCACCTTTCAAGGCAAGTTGAACTGAACTTATTTTATAAAGCAAGAAAGATACAGGCGGGCGCGCGGGTAAAGGGTGTCGGTAGGTGGAGCTAAAATGATCCGAACAAAATTAACCTGGTTTCGCAAACTTAAACACTTATTATTGGTTCTTTGATCAGAACCCAAATAATTCGATTCGCGGAATCGATATGTTAATGCTCTTTTTAAAATGTATGACGTTTCTAATGAGCTGGTTAAATATTTTAACCTGGTATCCGAGCCTTGTGTCACTCCCCGTTTAGGTACCGAAAATGTGCCTACATTATTACTATGCGCGAAGCGGCCCCTCCGGGTGGTAAATTCAGTTATACGAATCGTTTGCCCAGAGTAATAAGAATGAAATTAGCTTGCAATGGATATCTATACGAAAAGGTGCTGAGTTCTGACGTGAGCTAAATTAAACCATATCGCTAGCTATATTGAGTAGATATTCCTTTGAATTTCTTTGCTGAGTGAGACTTCTGTACGTTAGTATTATTTATTCTGTGCCTTTAGGCAGCTTGAAAAGTCGGAAACCAAAGTTAGCCAGATTAATTAATTTCTGTTTTTGCTAAAAGCTGACTGTTAGAGAATTTTTTAGCATTAAGTCCACCTTTTGTACCATTGTGGTCAATAAAGATTTTAATATATAAATATGCCATTACACACTCGATCACAAGAAAATTGATTTACTTAACTATTTTTAAACTATCTGTTTATCCCAATGACTCAAAGAGACTCGGAAGCGAACGCTGTGTTTATTATGACAACCGTTTTGTTTGAAATTGATGAGGAGATGTTTGTCAAAACATCACTATTTAACTCAATAAGGAAGTAAATGTAAACATCGTTGTTTACATACTCTTAACATGATCTTAGTTAAAAGTATTATAATAGTTGTTAATTTTTAGGGCGTTAAACTTTTCTTAGCATTTTTGCCAATAGTGGTCGTTTTCCGCAAAAATGCTAAGACAAGCTTAACGTTCTTACTTTTGAAGGGTTATCTAGGGCTTAACAAAGACAAAATTTTAAATGATATCTCCGTTTCCTTTGAAATAATTTATGTCCAATGGGGGCAGCACTGGAAACCCAGAAAAAATCACGTAGCCCCTTAAGTATAATAAAATTAAAATTGCAGTCCAAATACAACAAAAAAAATCATACAATGTGGAAGGGACATACCCGTAATAAATCGAACCACGGTCTTTAATATACCATTATAATACTCGTATAATGAAATTAAAATAACAACCAATAAACCGGCCAAGTGCGAGTTAAACTCGCGTGAAGAGGGTTCCGTTCAATTGATTGAATTCTTATAGGTTTTCCTGTAATCTACAAGCAATGAACTATATATTGTATTTTTTTCAAAATTTTAGGCTTAATAGTTTCGGAGATCGGGGGGGGGGGGGGGGGATGGTCAATTTTCGTCTTCTTTCATGAATAAAATCCAAACTATTCATTTTGCAATAATAACAAAAATATATTTTAGATCCTCATAACGAGCCCTTTCATTTGATATATGAAAAAATTAATAAATATATAGGGACAAATTACACTGATTAAGCTAGCCCCAAAGTAAGGTTTGCAAATCTTTTTTTTTAATTTCCTAATTTGTCCCACGAAAATGACCCTTATTTTAAAAAAATATTTATGATCTTTGCACATATGTGTTTGGGTGATAGGATTACAACATTCTACCAAATTTCACCTGATTCGGTCCAGTAGATTTGAAGCAAATTGGCTGTGACAGACGGACGGACAGACAGACGCACGAGTGATCCTATAAGGGTTCCGTTTTTTCATTTTTTGTACGGAACCCTAAAGAACAAAAAAAATCGGCATTTTCATACAAAAGTGTGTAGACGGGCGATATGTACGGGAATGTCGATTTTTTTTTTGGTTTTTTGACTGTTATTTTAAGGCATGTATGATAAATCGATATCTTTATGCCTATTCCCTTTTTAAAAAAAAAATATTTTAAAGTTTCAGTAAAATACTGACTTATGCACACTAAATAAATCAAATTTAGTATACTGTTTAAAGGTATTTGCAGAACTATTTTACTGAACGAATAAAGGTAGTATTTAAACGCAAATCAAAATTAGTGATTTGCAAAGCAAAATACTCAACTGAAAATATTACTAAACAAACTGCAATTTATATTTGTGGCGTAGTAAAATGGATAGAACTTTCTTAGCGTGTGTTGGTCGCAGTTCTAACATAACCTACCGGTTTGTAACCTAGTAAATTTGATGTGCAGTCAGTATTTATTATGAGGTTGTTAATTTATTTGATGTAAAAAAAAGATGAGATTAAATTGTGTATGATGATTTATTTGATATGCAATTAATAATATCCAATTATTTTAATTTCATTATATTTGAGTGATCTAGTATAGCCCGTGATTCGATTTATTACGGGTATGTCGCTTCCACGTCGTATAATCTAGACTGTGGGTCAATTTATTACGGGTATATCCCTTCCACATTGTATTTTGCAGGTTATAAAGTCTACAAAAAAGCAACCTACAGTCTGCTAATGCGCGAACAGCTAACTTTAATCTCTGCGGAGCAAAAGTCCCGGCGTTCTGTTTCCATATACTTTTTGTCTCCGAGAACCATAAATCCTGGTTCACTTTTAGTGTAACTATGTGCATGTCGGCACCGAATACCATTGCTCAGAATTTATGTGGCTTCGAGAATTGACATAAAACAAGAAGGTATCTACTTTGACTATCGGATAGCAGGGCTGTAGCTAGAGTTGAATTTGAGGTAGGGCAGCATTGGTTACATACAGGTAGGGTGGAAGTAAAAAAAATATTTATTATTTATTTATAGTTTCATAGTATGTTAATTTCTTCTTCCCTTATTTAACGAACACGCCTGTATGCCTTTCATATATGAACATCTCCTCTCACGGGCCTACTGGAAGAGATCTCTTTTCAGATAAGTAGTGCCTTTGTACAACTTTTTGTTTATGTATTCTCTGTATATATTGTCCGTGTACATAAATTGGTAAATAAATAAATAAAAGTAACAATTGCATCGATTTTTGACTCAAACCTCTTTACCGTACTTTACGTTACGTTTACATTCACTTTAATTAACCAAACTACAAACAATCATATCAATCTCTAGTTATGTTTATTCTATTTTAAAAGGGGATTCTCCGTACCATAGATTGCAATATAGACCATATTGCAATCTATGGTACGGAGAATCCCCTATGCATCACAGATATTATAAATTAAATAGACCCATCGCTTTTTTGTGATGGCGCTTCAAATGCCATCTAAACACAGAACAAATAATTATTATAATATGAAATGAATATCACAAACTGTGGTATGTTCGGAAAAGTTTAGATATCGATCGCTACAATTTTTTTTATCTCAAACTTAATTTTAATTAAAATAATTTATCTTAGTTTTTGGTATTTTTAAGGCATTGCCCCACAATTCCCCCCCCCTAGCTAAGGCCCTGTCGGACAGTAATTAAAAGTAATTTTGAATTATCCGATAAATATCCGAGGGTCAAAGGAGTGTTGATGTAAAGTGTAGTTTTTGGGCTAGACAATGTGTAACAGGCGACTAAGTGACTAAATAAATACAATCATCTCGTGCATTCCCAAGGAAGGTTTATGTCGGGTATGCGGCCGAATAAGAAACAAAGCCAAATTGTTTTTATGGTATAGTCTTTGTCTTCTCCACTTCGCATTCAACACGCTAGATCGCCATTCCGACGGTTCTGGGTTTGATTCCCAGCCAGGGCAAGTTGGAAAATAACCTTTTTCAAATTATCCTTAGTCTTGGGTTATCTATATATGGTTTTACTGTAATTAAATATATGACTATATAACTGTAAATATATTATATTATGTTGTAAAATATATATTATTACCATTGAGTTAGTATCCCATAATACAAGTTTAAACTTACTTTGGGACTAGCTCAATTAGTGTGATTGGTCATTATCTATTTATTTATTATTGTATTTTCCAGTCATTCTTTGTGCTTTGATAATATTCTCTTTACAAGTGCAACATATTTTGTTTAAGGCCGTACCTGAATTTTCCGGGGTCCAGTGCTGCCCCCATTTAAAATAAATATTTTCAAAGAAAACGGAGACATCATTTAAAATTTTGCTACTACGTCCTAGATAACCCTTCAAAGTATTTTATGAACTACTGTTTACAGTTTATAATGAGAACCTTAAGCTTAACTACGCACATTTGCCAAAACTGGCCGTTTTTCGCAAATGTGCGTAGTAAAGCTTAACGTTCTCACTTTAAACTGTAAACAGTATAGAAATAAGTATCTAAGTTGAAATCTATTTAAGAAATAACTAATGGAATTATTATTTGAAAAATGCTATTATATTATTAATGAATTTTAAATTATGAAACATACCGTTGTAACTAATATTATTTAAATTGTAATTATATTATATTGTAATTAATATATTAAAAACGTTAACTTTTTTAGCTCCACGAAACAACAACATGTGATTTACCAAAGTCCGTCATTTACAGTAAACATAAATGTTTTCACGTTATTGTTTTTCAAATCGTGAAAAATGTCATAACCTACATTTTCCTATTCAAAGCGAAGCGACTGAATAACGTTAATGAAATGAAAGCGAACAGAAAACTCGAAACGTAAGCTGGAATTTCATACAAACGTAGACTCAGGCTGCCTGTCCATAGAAAATTTATTTGAATGAGGGTAAGTTATCAATTCATTAGTTGCGCTGTTTATCATGCAGGTCTGAGTAAAGAGAAACCAAGGCAAGTTTTAGTTGCTTCTCCTCTACCTCTACCTGAAATCCTAGAAGTATACAGTTGTGGTGACCTCTACCACTGAATACAGTAAGAGTACGCGGAATATGCGTCCCCGTTCCCAGCCCCCGCACCTCTCCCCCGTTCTTGTGCGCCCGCGTGTCGTCCGCTCTCGCCCTTCGACATGGCGAAAACGGGGGAGAGGT
The DNA here is from genome assembly GCA_963576875.1 of Acrobasis repandana. Classification (NCBI taxonomy): domain Eukaryota; kingdom Metazoa; phylum Arthropoda; class Insecta; order Lepidoptera; family Pyralidae; genus Acrobasis; species Acrobasis repandana. The sequence goes on from OY756225.1 coordinate 19,063,158, forward strand.
GCGGGGACGGGGAACGGGGACGCATATTGGCTGGACCTTAGGAGATTCCATTCCCTATACTCTTACTGTCTTGTGTGCCTCAATGCCACTTCGAGGAACTACAAGCACAACAGCGAAGCTACAACATAGTTCACAAGAAGCATACAAGATGGCGCTAACAGTATCCTACATCTCGATATCAGAGTTCTGGTTGCACCTTGACATTAATACATCTTTCGACAATACACTGTTGGAGCCGCGGTTCCCCAGCAACACCATGCCAGGCGGAAAGATCTTCCCTTTGTGGAGGTCGAGGATATCACCTCGCTCCCGCTACAGAGTGATTTGGAACCTCCTAGCTATACCTAAGAGAAGTAAGTATTCGTTAAGCTATGAAAATACATATTCTGTCAGATGCACCTTATTTCACAATAAAAACGAAAGTTGTCAGCCTGTAATACCTGGGCCACATAATGCGTAACAATCAATATGAATTCCTTCAACTTATAATACAAGGGAAGATCCAAGGCAGAAGGAGGCCTGGACGAAGAAGTACATCGTGGCTGAAAAATCTACGCCAATGGTACAACAAGAGTACGCGATCCCTATTCCGAGCAGCCGTCTCAAAAGTGCATATCGCAATGATGATTGAATCTTCGTTGAAGATGGCACTGAAAGAAGAAGAAGTACCTTATTTCAAAATAAAAACGAAAGTTATCAGCCGATAAATACATACCGAAAATCTTTCATTTGAATATCGACTTACTAGCGCAGTCGCACCCGGCGTGGTCCGCTAATAACAAATTATCGGGCTCTCCCTTCAGAAATCAGAAATATTTATTTGCCAGAATACATTACAAAATAGGTGTTCAGTACAATTAAGGCCCATTTACACAGTGCAAGTTTCTTGCCTGTTGCATACAATTTTATTGAAGCAATAAATGATTTGTATGGCTGACGTTCTGTTTAGACCATGCAAGTTTTCTATTGCTTCAATTTAATTGTATGCAACAGGCAAGAAACTTGCACCGTGTAAATGGGCCTTTAAAGCCATTGTAAGCACGACAAGCCGTTGGTCCCTGCTATTATCATTAGATAGCTGTCGTCAAGCTATGTTTTTAAGTTTAGTTTAATTCAATTTAATTATGACATAATAAACAATTTAATCTCTGTCCATCTATATAACTAATTTTAAGTTTTTAGTTTGTTAGTTGACGTCTTTGGAGAAAACGTGCAGTGCAGTTTGTTGCCGCTTCTTCTGCACTTGCGCCTAGGAAGCGGCGTAAACTTAGCTTTAAGTAACGATTTGACGTCAACATTTGTGCAAAACAAAACAAAGTGACTATTATTAAGAGATATTATAAATATCCTATGATAATAAAGATATTTTGAATTGAATTGAATTGTCAGATGCCTTAAGGCGGCTTGAAAAATCTATCACCAGAGCTGGATGCATTCACTCACAAAAAAAATTGTTGGATCGTGAAATAGACCTCTATAATCATTACATTCAACGCAAGTTGCTTATTTTATAAGCAGTTCTAGTTAGGTATATATATTCTTTGTCCCTTTTGTATCCCGATGTAATCCTTATGTCTATTTTGGTTAATCCTGTTTTATTATCATTATTATCTTGGGTAATGTTGGGACGATAGTAAACTTTTATCACCTTACCTATACACTTACAAGGAAATGTAATTTGTTTGTCAACTTTGTTTATATGGGACAGGTTTTGTTTTACATCGATCACGAATTATTCAAATATTTTAAAACCAAAACTTCTTCTGGAAAGTATATAATATGTACTCATGTACCTAACATCTGAAACGGATACTAACCCTTAATGAAGTACCTATTCTATAAAATAATTATATTGGTTATAAAAAAAGCAGTTTTTTTCAAATAAGGGCTTTATGGAAGAACGAAAAAAACCGTTATTATTGCCCCATGATCCAATTGTGACCTACCAAACTTTATGGTAGAAAAAAAAACAAGAACAAATTAAAAAAATTTGATACTTCGACAATGACGCCAGATCTTCCGCTTAACCTTATTTGCTCGATGAAGCTTTAGTACCGCTCAATTGTTTCTTATTACCCTCTTATTATTATTTTATTATAAATAAAAATGCGAGAGCAGAACGACGTAATATACATATTCTCTCCCTCCTCTTCAATGCCATTTTTAATCCTTCTTCCCCTTACTACCTGCACTGCAAATTTGATTTTCGAAATGTGGATAGTCGGTTACGTTCAGCTGGTAGCCTCGTTCTTGACATTCCACAGCATTCGTCGCAGTAATGGCGGCAAGGCGTTTGAAACTCACTTCCTGCTGATGTTAGAATAGCGCCATCGCTTGATTAATTTAAAGTAAGATTGTATAAATCTTCTGTGGTTGCGTCACACTTGAGTTGAATTAAGTAATAAAGTATTTCTTTTTGTATGTATAAAGTAGTATATGTACCTATATGTAAGTTTATGAGTATCAAATACGTTACATATGTATGTGTATGATGATGTAGCTATGTAAGTATAATCTTTTAATATTTTTTTTTGTACGTACTTGCTTCTACCTATTAATTGAGTAAATGTCCTCTCAATATATCGCAGGTCGACTGGAAGAGAACCATATACTATATAGGATAAATCCGCCATTGTATATTGGCTCTTTCGAATTTTGTATTTTATATGCATGTTTTTGGTACAATAAAGTACAAACAAATAAATAAACAAACATATTGAAATATCGACAATAAGGAGGAGCCGCATAAGTTTGCATGAAGAAACCTATTATGCACTAATGCAATGCACTTCCCTGAGACACTCAAGACGTCTATTCAACGTCCCTAGGGAAAACTGCCATTGAATCAATACTTTAGCGAACAGAGGCGACAATTCAAAACTGAATGTTACTTAAATTTCTCCATTTTCGTTTTGTTTTTTTTAATCAGAATTCTGTTTAGATTAGAATGAAAGATATGGCGATAGAAAATGGCGAAGATAGAAAATAATAAAAAAACTACTACACAAAGCATAATATACACTTAAATCTTGTAGGTAATTTGTTTTTTTCTTTTCGATCGCGCATGGTCTTTGGCATCCTTGGGTGACCATGACCATAGTCATGAATTTTGGAGAAGAAAAAACTTGAAAGCGCACCCCGGGCTGCGAAGCAGTTCAGCTGAAGATGCAACCGGGAACGCACTAAGATAAAGAGGATAAGACTCTGATTATATAAGATAAGAGGCATATGATCACTGCCTTATGTTTAAAACAATTATAATCCAAAGTTTCAAGGGCTAATTTATTGTATTTCTTGAATATAAGCCGTTTATAGCATATTTCAGAGGTAATTTGGAGGCATTTTTTTTCTATAGAGAAAATTTTAAGCAATCATGTTTTTGAGTCATATTAGAGTCCTGAACTTGGCTGTATTTTTATTTCAAAGTGAGTACCTAATTCGTTAATATTGATAATACCAAAGATAATATAATTACAAATAATACTGAAGATCGCTCTAAGAACTGTGAGGTAGCAATGGGTCCTTAAGCGTTACTGTTATTAGTAGCTTAGGCCTTTGCAAGACATTTAAACCTCCTACCTAGAGTCTTTAATAAGCCTAACCTAAAGGCCTACCTAAACCTAAAGTCTTTATAAGCTTTTCAAAAAAGGCTAATAGCCCTTACTTGGGAACATTAACCGACCAACCGATCGTGATAGAATGCGGGTTTCCATAGAGTTATATTTACGACACTCAGCATGTAACGCCAGACTAGCTTTTGGCTTTAGTTGTCATCTTAAAAGTACATACGTGTCATTGTTATCAACTCTAAACATTTTATTTCAATACCGTTAAGACTTTAATTACATTTACGGCAACTTGTCTGAATTTAGCATATTTTCCTCTGCAATTAAGACTAGCCAGATCCCGCAGCAGGTAATTGCATGTAATTTGTAGACAAATTTAGTTGTACGCACAAAAATTTAAATTTCACCAATTTTGTGATTAGGGTGACCAGCTTTTTTGCAATTTTTCGGGACACAATAAAGTTACTTCGTTATAAGGAACTCGAAGCAACCCTCTTTGGAAAGAGTTGACGTCGGGCGGTGGCCAGTTGAAAGAAAATAATAATAAATAAATCTTTATTTCAGATAACTTTGATCTATTTTATGTTAGTATAACAAACAGACCTAAAATAACTATGTTAGTATCTTAACCTAATACAACAAAACATAAGAAATTTTTTATAAATCATCATCATCACCAGGTCTTTTTAGTCTCCACTGCAGGAGCACGACCCTCTCTGTACTACCAGAGCCATACTTGACCAGAACAGCTAGAGGATTTGGCCTACACTGTCCACGCTAGCCAGACGGGTTGGAAGCTTTGTTTAGCTTGTGTTTCCTAAGTCGCCTTCTACGACATCCACGGGAAGACTTGGAGTGGTCCTATTCTACTCTGCCGGGAATCACAAAGCATTATAAATCATACACCTCCGTAAAGCATTTCGGAAAAATGTTGTCCCAAGGAGGGTTGATGTCAAGTAGCGCAGCCAGTCGGTCAATTACCGTAGCTTTTTCTTTTTAACTTTTCATGGTCTTCAGCATTCTTGAGTGACCATTGATATGCATACCATCTATGAAAAAGAAAAAGCCAGAAAACGCACCACAACTATCAACAACAGAACCTTCGGGGGAATAAATGGATGAATAACATTTTTTTGGTAGCGATACGTGACATACAGCCTAAAATCTGGATATCCCGATGAAATTGGGTCAGTTGGCTACCCTATCCCTAATCGAGTTAGGGTAATTTAGGTCACAGCTTAATTTACTCGTGTTGTGGGTTAATCCAATGTAAAAGCTTAAAGCTCAGTCTCTCTGTAAAAAGTTTTTAAAACTTTGAACTTATTTAAAACAGCCGACAGTTACTGAAGCTGAAATATTTCTATATTTGAGCTTCAATAACTGTCGGCTTATTCTTAAAGAATATTTGAAAGTTTTAAATTATCTAACTCATAACCTTATTTCAAGTGTAAAATCTAGTTTCCAATTTTATTTATTCTATTAACAGTACCAAATAATTTATTTTTGACCCACCATAATACCCAATTGTTTGTAAACCCGTATGTGATACACAGACTGTTGATGTGTTAATACTTAAATGAAGCGGATTTCATTCATGAATTAATTATAATATATAAACCTACAATACCACTGACTGACTAACTCACTCACTCACTCACTCACTCACGAACGAGGCGAGGCCGTAGGTCGAGCCACTCCCACTAAGCGCTGGGCATTTTTTCAAAATTTTTCAAGATGCTTCTGATTTGACTGAAATTCAGTATTCAAGGGTTTTTCACAGCGCGGAATCCAAATCTGTACTTTTTTTGGAATTCAAGATGGCGTCTGTATTTTAGAATTTTAAATTAATTCGTTCATATCGTACATAACGTTTTATGTATACTGGGGTTTTTAAGTAGTAAAGCAACCTGTGAAACTCGAAACTGCATTCAGATTTCGGATACAAGATGGCCCCCACACATTTTTTAATTTTTCCTATAATGACTGCAATTTCTCATCCATTTTTTCAACTGGACAAGGATCTCCGCCAACTTCAACAGCTGCACGAAAAACCGCGGCCTGCTCGCAGACCGCGCAACGATCAAAAACTTAGTTTTACAAGTGCGATTTTACAAGTACAGGCTGTCCGCCTTTGAAAATATATGATATATTCATTAAAATACATAAACTAAATTAAATGTAAAATAAATAAGGTATCTGCCTACGTTCTACGCAAAGCAAGAGCTATCTTCTCCGAGGGCACGACGGGGATATTTATAAAGGTTCTAATTAAAACTTGTGCTGAGTGTTTTTTCTTGTCGACGTCTCCATTTTAAATGTTTATTCAACACTTTATTTACATGATGAATGCGCAATCTAATGTACAGGACCGTATGCGAATGAGGAAAGTTTTAATAACGTTTATGTTATCTTATTAGCTTATCGTAAACAACAACAAAATGTATATACTTTATTTAACAACACACCAATACTCATTACAAATATAAATAACCGGCCAAGTGCGTTGGCGTACAGAGGGGGCCGGGCGTACACTTTGACTCTAACCAAAGTTTGCATAATAAATATTTCACAAACGGATCCCTAAATCGAAAAATGGAGTTTACAAACTCACAACATTTTTGAAAGACCAATTCTACGACAACCTACACCCTGGACAGTCAAGAAAAAAATTGATTCCCACTTTACAAGTGCTTCCATATTTTTAGGGTCCCGTACAAAAAATTAAAAAAACGGAACCCTTATAGGATCACTCGTGCGTCTGTCTGTCCGTCCGTCTGTCACAGCCAATTTGTTCCGAATCTACTGGACCGAATCAGGTGAAATTTGGTGGGATGGTGTAATCCTATGACCCAAACACACGCCGCTACTGCACCGATTGTCGCACGTAAATTGGTATAGAGATACATATTGAAGTTCCAAAAGTTGGTTTTTAAAATTATGAAAAAATGTTTTTTTTTCAGTCTTTCAACGAAAAGTGAATTTAAAAAATTAAATTGGACTAACCCCAACGCGTGGGGTATCGTTGAAAAGGTCTTTTAAAATGCAACAAAAACTGCTTTGAAACTATGTAGATCACCCCCCCAGTCTTGAGATAATCTCATACAAAGTTAAAATTTGAGGTGTCCCCCCACCGTAACTTTTGAAATATTACTAAAATAATTCTGAAAAAAAAAAATTGGTTGCCTGTAAAGTCGGTATACGGGCGAAAGTTTTACGTGACAACGACTTTGAGTGGTAAAATAATAATGAGAGCGAGTGAGAGGCACGCGTGCCTCTCACTCGCTCTCATTGTGAGCGCATAACGTGAGCGGAGCGTAACGCAGTTTCTTGAAGTGTCACCCGGCTAACCAATTTATAAGACGTTGTCACGTCAAAATGTGGTATATACCTCAAAGTATGTACTTTCACCACTACTTCGTTAGTATATGTATCTTGATCATATAATCCTACAAAAAAGCAAAAGTGTTTCCATACATTTTATTACAGTACTACTCGTCGAAAGAAAAAAAATAGAGGTTAATCCGTGATTTTTTTTTTATCGAGTCACATTAAAAGCATCATGTTTTGAGATCAGTACATCGGTAGCATATATTATGAAGAATATCATACATTTTAACTTTTTTTATTTTTTAACTTTTAACATTTCAACTTTTTCAATGAAGTGAAACTAATAGTTTTACGCAAAATAAAACTCTCGTTTAGGTCATCTAAGCCACTTAAATCTAAATTTTAATATTAAGGGCCCGGTCCTTGTTTTTAGTAATTTTGACTGATTTTTTAGAGCTGATTGGAGCCAAACTAACTTAGTAACAATATGTTAAGAGATGTGAAATTGAAGTTTATTTAAGTATTAAAAAAGTGAATGAGACAATTTATTGATTTTCATTGTAATAGTTTGTTTAATTCCAAATAACCTGAGACGTGTTTAAACGGTGCGCGACGTTCATGTCTTTATTGTTTACACGGAATTTAAAACATGAAGTTGTGTATAAATTATAGAGAAATAAAGAAAATGGAAAATCCTAAAAAGTGAATGAGAAGATTTGAGTATTTTTTTTTTATTCATTCAAAAACTTAGTTAAGAAGGTTAAACTTAGAAGAAAATATAAGCGAATGCGTCGTCGGATTTCTTGCGCATAAAACTGAGTAAAAAAATTAAAAATACACATATATGAAGTTTGATTCATTCTTATTTACATACAATAAATAAATAAAAATAAAGTCTTTTGTAAAAAGATAGAAAAATTTTAAGTTCTCCGAAATTCTCAAATAAATATGGGGACGAAAACGCTGATAAGGCAGATCGCTCGCTGCGCTTCTGAATTCGTCTCCAGGGTGCATGTACAATACTGCGCAATGCGTATGTGTAGATAGAAAATATAGATTTGGGTGTTTAATAAAAAAATCCCACGGTCGAAGACTGCAGTCTTAAGTAAAAACCATGGACGGCGGACGGCACCACTACAAAACAACCTTCTTTCTAACTAGTAGCTAAAACATCGTTTTAAATGATACGGTTATTTGTCCTCTTGTATTTTTCATCCATGGTAAAAACTTTATAAAAATATGTCATCATCATCATCATCAGGTCTTTTTTAGTCTCCACTGCAGGAGCACGACCCTCTCTGTACTGCCAGAGCCATATGTTAGCCAGAGCAGTCAGAGGATAAAAATATGTGAATTGTCGCAAATATTTATTGAACACGGGTTTTTCAGATTGATTGTGAATGACAAAATATCCTTGAAGATCCATGATGATTATAATATTATTTAAGTATGGTCACAGAATAAATACCAGTAGTACAGAAGTCTCACTCCGCAAACGTTTTCAAAGAAAATTCTACTCACAGTGGTTAGCAATATGGTGTAATTTAGCTCGTGTCAAAACGCAGCACCTTTTTGTTTAGACACCTACAGAAATCCATTGCAAGCCAATTTTATCCTTATGAATCTGGACAAAAGATTCATAATACACACAAAATCGACTAAAATAGACTCAGCGAGCGACGCGCTAGGGTTGACTACTACAAGAAGCTACTATCGCCATTTAGCGCACCGTTATCAATTATCGGTCTTCCATGCTGGTCTGGGAGACAAGAATAAAACTCGAATATAAATATGTAAGGACAAATCACACCGATTGAGCTAGCCCCAAAGTAAGTTTAAACTTGTGTTATGGGATACTAACTCAACGATACTATATTTTATAATAAATACTCGTACATATATAGATAAACATCCAAGACCCAGGACAATTTGAAAAAGGCCATTTTCGAACTTGCCCTGGCTGGGGATCGAACCCAGAACCTCCAGATTGGCGGACTAGCGTGTTGACCTTTACACCACGGAGGTCATAGCTGCTTCTCTCCCCGCGCAAATCGTAGAAGCCGATCGAAGCAATGGGCGAAAATGCAAATCATGTTAATAGGCGATGCGGCTAGCAACCCATCACTATTTTGATTCCTTTTTCCACCTTCTCGTCCACCATCACGCTAAAAGTTGCCTTTGGGTATTGCGGCAGGGCTCTGATTGCTTAGAGCCGCAACACTTAAAATGCTCTGTCTGCCCCATGAGGGATAAAGACGTGATAGTATGTATGTATGTATCATCGTTTGGTAGTAAACTTTAATGAATGAAATATAATATAACATGAGCGAAATAAAAGACTTTGTTTTAGCTGGTTAGATACCAGTTAAAACAAAGTCTTTAAAGTAAGTAGATACCGAATTCTATAGGATGTACTTAGTAGGTACATACCATTTTTGTAACTTTCATAATTATTTTGCTAGCGAATAGAAAAGTTCCTAAGTAGGTGGGTTAGGTACCGACTTATAACGACACAGATCGTCAATCTCAAACCAAACATCAGAAATTCGAAAGAATAATATGTATACTTATACCTACGTTCCTACTTATTTTCGTAACCTAAGAAGGTACCTAGGTCCTAGGTATTAAACCTACTTAGTGTACCTATAATGAATGACAACATAATAAAAATAACTACTTTAAAGTAGATCTTACCTTTCAGCGTCCTTAGGAAGTCTAAAAAAAGTTAAATTTAGATTGCAATCCTTGTTTAAACAGTTAAAAACTGCGCAGTATTTTTAGACTTCTTTTTATGTCTTTCCATTTTTAAAACGGCCGGATCAGTGAAGTACCTAGGTGACGAACCAAGGTCGCGCGTGCATCACTGCTCGCACGCGAGCCCCGACTAAATTAGCCACCCGAGAAGGCCGCCGCGCGTAGGTATATTTTTGATACCTACACGGGGAGTGACACAGGCCTGGTATGGTTCTCATATGATGAGTGATTTCGAAATACGAATACGATTAAAATCGGGTTACTGATTGCAAAATATTTTTTTTTTTAACTAGCTGTTATTAATTGTAATAACTTATAAACTTGTACATGTATAATAGTAGTAGGGACCTAAATAGGACCAGGATCATTTGAAAAAATATCTTAACTTGCTTCGGGAAATTCTCCGGCCGTCAAATTTCCAAGAAATCTCTAGTAAATCTCTTCGTAGCAACAAAACTTAATCTAATTTTGACTCAAGTTATTTGTAATTTGCCTTCCTTTCAATACACCACAATCCATTTAAATTATTTCATAGATCGAACTATTACGTTATATTACGTCTAACAAAATATAATCAGTCTATGATACTGAACAACTTTTCCCAAGGAACATATATCGAAATATAAAAATATTTTTTTTACTTTCCGTACAAACTCGGATCAGCTGATCGGTGAACTTATGTATGGGAGGCCAAAAATATTTTCATATCTTGGTATAATGTTCCTTGGGAAAAGTTGTTCAGTATCATTGACTGAATTCACCCTTAAAATAGTTTCAGTAACGAAAATTCAGGTACGGCCACATGTATATGTGTGTACAATAAAGTATAAATAAATAAATAAATTAATAAATGATCGGCCAGACCACATTTTTTAACGAATTTCGCTTTTTTCATTTGCATTTAGGAAACTATTGACCATGTGTAACATCTTTGAAGAAGAAAAAGCCGGCGAGTGAACCCCTGACTCTGAAGGAGCACAGCTAAGGATGCATGGGCGTCGCCAGGATTCGTTTTAGAAAGTTTAGTTTGTAAATAATAGGAGTCACACTTTTACGAGGGGCAAAATGTAAATATGCTGCCTTACTGTCTTCTGTGCCCATGTCCAGTTATTTCTCTGACGGTTCGGAGCAAATAGGAGAATAATAAAATATTTTTTCATGTATTTTCTTTCCAGGGGGTGCAAGTGCACCTCCTTGGACCCTGCTGCTTAATGTAAGGATGCAAACGGGAATGCGCTGAGATGAGGAACATACTTATAAAATACGGGTCTACAACTAGATTTTGAATGCCAGGAGCTTGATGGATGACTATATCTAAATTAAAAATATGTGTTAATAATGTTAAATTATATACTTCTGAAACGACGACATTAGAAAATTCGCGGGTCGAATGTGGATGAGAGTAGCTCAGGACCGTGGTAAATGGCATTCATTGAGAGAGACCTATTCCCAGCAGTGGGAGGTTCAAGGCTGTGAATGATGATGATGATATACTTCTGATGATAAAAAATTCAATCATTTTATTATAAGCCGATTCTTACGCAATGAAAAATAAATACAACATGCTCTCTAACGTTGTTCACAATACGCTGGTTCCCATTCCACTCCAAAGTAGGAATACAGCTGGATGTCATAGTAACAGCTTCAATTTGTCTTTGCAGAATAACTCTTAATACAACAATTAACATTCTATTACTGGGGCAAGCTTACGACATAATTTGAAATTCGAGGAAAAACAGTTACCTATCTTATTTATTGATATAAAGTGGGGCAACGTAAACGTATAATACAATTCGCGGAACTCAATAAAATAATTTATAGAATAAAACCTTAATTACCGATAGAATTCCATGTTTCATAAGTGCAATAGTCGATGATGCCAGTAAAACCATGTCATCCGCGTAGTCGTACGTCAAATTCAGTAGTAAACAAAGAAAGTTGTATACCTACTTGTAATAACGTAAACTACTATTGTGTACCTTGACGCGAACAATTATATATGTATATTCGCTGAATTATGGATTATGCTTGGTAAAGTTATTCATAATACAATGCGTCCATTCCGCTCCTTTGAGCGGAATGGACGCATTGCAAACATCTTTATGTTTCTGATACTATGTATACGGCCGGATGTCATGGTAACAGCTTTAATTTAACAATAGACATTATATGTGGCGTTCCAAGCAAAAGGGTACCACTGGTACCCGTGCCAGTGGTACCCTTTTGCTTGGAACGCCACATACTAACTAATAACTAACAAAATCATTTTGAAATATTGTTGCAAAGTGGGACACTAGGTAAGTATATGTATTTTAATTAAAGAAATGTTAGCATATTGTTTTCTAAAAATTTAATGAAACAAAAGTTACAAGCACCGAAAGTAAGAGTACAATTGCGCAGCTCAGATATTGCTTTCCTTCATGTCCCGCTTCACACATTTCCATGTGTGAAGCGGGACATGAAGGAGAGGGGGGTAAGTACATATATGGTAAATGATAGAAAACGTTAGAGGGAGTTGACATAGAGAGCCGACCCCAAATAGAGGGAAGGCGAGGAAGATGATGATGATGAGGTGCGTGTAATTTCTTCTTTACAAACTTGTTAAAATATAACGTTTCATCATGATCCAAGCGTATTCCCGGTTGCATCGTCAGCGGTTAGGCTTCAAAGCCCAGGGTCCGCAACCTTACGTAGGTGATTTGACGAGGTTACTGGTTTTTACACAGAGCGACTTCCATCTGATCTCCGCAACCCAAACGGTAGACCAGAACCAATTCTAGGATAGGTACAAATGCTAGATGGCGTTCAGGAACCACATCTTTTCGTGCCTTCCGTAGCACGGAATCATCTTTCTTTTCGGATAATCAGGTAATTCAAGCCTGCAATATCCTAACCAGACTGGAAACAACTTTTCACAAAGTATGCTTCCCAGTGGGATTTGAACCCCACAACCTCCGAATCACAAGGCAAACGCCTTGACCACTAGACCACGGAGGCAGTTAAAATCTAACGTTCATTTTATAATTAATAGAAATATTTTAACTTTCACGGAACTATTAGAATTTAGCTCATTAGTAGTTTTACGCCTAAGTTTTAATTTTATTGGAGTTTTAGTTCTAGATCTAAGAAACATCACAGTGTGGCGATAATGTAGAAAGTAATAAGTTTATGTAAGAACACGATAGTTTTGGCAGTTCACAATTTGCGTTCTGTGGCGGTGTGGTCCGAGTGAGGGGAGTAAGGTGGGATTTATTAGTAACAATACAATATCTGTAGCAGTTTTCAAAGTACCTTATTTGCCTGGGTGAGCAGAACGGGAGTTAAAGCGGAATCATTCGAAAAATAAATTTTCAATTTTTTGTTTAAGTTTCTTTGATAACAAAAATAAAAGAAAGAAAAATATTTTATTTCGTTCAATTTTTTTACAATCGTGGCATTGACTTGGACAAGAAAAGCCAGAAAGCGAACATCGTTCTGGTTCGTCTGGATATGTGTTAAGATGAGGAGCATTAACCCTTCCTGGGAACTTAGTTTTGCCATAATATATTTGTTGCTTCTTACAATCTTCCAAAGGGTTGACGTCAGGCAGGCACCAAATCGTTCAAACTGTTCGGGTTATGTCTTCTCCACTTCGCAAGGTTGTTGGCATCTTTAAGTGACTATTGACATGCATATTTGGAGAAGAAAAAGTGGGAAAGCGCACTCCGGGTTTCGAAGCAGCACAGCTGAGGATGCGACCGGAACCGAGTCGCTTCTTATAATATCCAACGGAGGTTGATTTGTCCTATTAGCTAGGCCGAAAATTTGATAAAATGTTGTAGCCTAACTTTGAAAGCCAGGCTTCAGCTAGTGACTTGTTACTAAGCTACAAGCTCTGGTGCAGGTGTTGCCTCGACACGACTTGCTAGTTTGCATGCTCGGCACTTTGCTGCGATCATCCTACCTATTTCAATATATTGACAGTAGAACAGTCCAATTTCTCTGTTGCATTTTCTGTAAATGTTTTATGTAGAATGTAATGAATATTATATTATATTATATTTTCTGTACTTTTTACTATTTATTTATGAATTATTATACAAAACATGTCAAAATTACATCATCATCATCATCAGTGTCTTTTTTAGTGTCCACTGCAAGAGCACGCCCTCTCTGTACTACTAGAGCCATATATATTAGCCAGAGCAGTCAGACGATTTAGCCTACACTCTCCACGCTGGCTACTCTGCCGGGAACCACACGGCTTAAAATTACATCATCATGGTCAAATGCTAACAAAAAAAAAAAAAAAAAATCACAACATAGCGCCCCTTAGCGTTTCTGGTGCAAAGGTGCCCAGAACGCTTGCCGCGTTACAACGCTGGATAGCTGTTTTGGCCATTCTTTGCACTAGAAACGAGCCAGACCTGGAGTCTCCAGTCTTTTTTTCGATTCGCTGACCTATCTCCCTTATAAGGAAGGCACTAAGCGTGCGATCCCTAGCTGCCCATGGTTTCTAAGGGGGCACAAAACAATATTTTGCCTCCATGGCCGCGTACTTTAATCGTTTCTTATCAGCCGTATCCTCGGTAGCCATTTCTATGTCCAAACCAAATTAGACTTCATCATTATGGCTTAACGCTCAATGTTGCTTGACACTAAAACGGGGATACGAAGTTTCGTACGTCTTGCCAACCGCTTTTGAAGTAACCCTACAGGTTTTCTGTAAATATAAAGATAAATATTTGAGTTACAAATATGATGATAATATGCCGTGATATGAAACCGCAAGCAAACATTAGTATTGAGAGAAATAATCAATCTACGTAGGAAGAAAAATCTCAAGTAGGAAAAACGTCTTTCCCTAGCTTTTTCATATGATAAAAGGAGATTTCTTTGCACATATTTTCGTAAGCAAACATCTAATTTCACATAAAGCTGGCTCGCGTATTTCGCTTCGTTGCTCATTCCGAAGTGTACGTTGGTAAACATTTTGTCAAGATGCGATCGATGGACCCCAGATGTTCTGCAATACCCTCTTTTTCGGGAGTGTCCACTAGGTTTCAGTTCTTTTACAAAAAAGTTAAGTTTTACACAAGTATTCAATCATTCAATCATTCATCAAAATCAATACAAAATTCACAACAGTTTCGTCAATAAGAAATAAATTAGTCAAAAATACCACCCCGAATTGTACCCGGCTCAAAGGTACCCATTATGCTTGCCGCATTTCCTCTCTGAATTGCTATGGATAGCCTTTGGACCAGGTACCATCCGGAGCGGTAGTCATATCCACGTTAAGTTTACTGACAAGTAAGTAAGAGAAGAGACATCTTCTCTCATCTCTTGTTTAACCGTGTGCAGAGTAGGATCCAATATGTTTTACCACGAGAATAAACTCATCTCAATCTTTTAATTTCAGTTATCTGTTACATAAAACTGGCAGCAGCCGCGTCTTCTGTGCAGGGCCTTATTTACCATCAAGTTCCCTAGGCAATGTATGACTGGGGGCCCCCAGAGCCGGGTTAACCATATTTGGGGGCTCTAGGCCCAATACCGGCCCGCTCGGGTAGAGCGGGGGGTTGACCACCAGAACGCTGGGTTTTGGGCCCTGAATAAGCTGTATTGGCGCCCAAAAAAAAAAAAAATTGAGGGACAGTAGCTCCTGTTCGATGCAGTTGCCTACCGTGCCAAAAGGCTCATCCAGCCCCGCGAAGCGACGACTTTATACCACCTATTGCTATCTGCGACTGTTCTCCGTATTAGGAGTGACATCTAATAAGATATGGCTAACACCCATGGACGTAAGACCAACGGCGTAACGCGCGTTTCTAAGCACAGGGGATGTCAAAATATTTTATGCCACTTAGAGGTTTGTATAAATGCTGAAGCGCTAGTATAAAGTTACTTTGTCCCAGGCAGGATTGAGGATTGAGGATTTACTCACATTTTAGCATGGACAAACAATATGGCCAAGCGGCCACTTTTTGCATGATGAAACACGATGTTATGCTTAAAATGTGAGTAAATCCTCACAATAAATTAATTGTAGTGCTCCTGCAGTGGAGACTAAAAAAGACCTGATGATGATATATTTACCTCAATGGTTCAAAAATATATGATAGCACCTGAGTGGACACACCCGTTTTTCCCAACTGTCCCAACTGAGTGTTGCCAGCATAACGGGTTTACCGCAAAATTCGCAAGTTTAACTCTTCAATGAAGTTTCTTACAACTCCAAAATATACTTGCGAGCATTATTTATTACGCTTTGTTCATTACTCCAAGTTACCCTCATTTCGCGTGGTAAATGAAAAGATATCTTGTTGAAATAATAATTATGTTCGTGTGAAGTTTCTGAAGGAGATACTTGGAAAAATATGTTATTTTATTACCTTTCGGAGGTACGAGTACTTGGAATGTTGTTATCAATGTAAGATATCAAAAAGACATTTTCTCACTTATTTTTACCAGACTGCTAAAGAAGGGTTATGTTTTTTGCGCGTATTTTGTATGTATTTTTTTTTGTATGTTTGTTTGTAAATTTCTTTATAACGTCGTATCTTCCAAGCGGCTAGATGTATTACGACAGTTAAGGTGTTGTTAGATGTGACAATAACAATAATAATAATTTCTTTATTAAAGGTGAAAACTAATACTCATAAACAATACTAAGTACAGTATAAGTAAAAATAAAATAAAATAATATAAATTATAAAGTACCACATTTAAATTTTACAGTTAGATGTGACAATCGTATCGTAATCGTATCAAAAATAGAACATATTAATGGATTTTTGGCTCTAAATTATCTGTCTTCAATTTTTTATTTAGAACGTGTCGTGTGAAGTATCAATATAAATAAAGGATCTTATATAATGATTACAAAAATATACACAAGTACAAATTATATGTTTAAATGTAATTTGGAATGATAAATGCTAAAAAACAATTATTACCTTGCTATACGTGCATACAAAGGGATGTCTCATGCCGTCTATATGAACAACTTTTCATACATACATACATGTACTATCATGTTCTTTATCCCATTCTCGAATGGGGTAGACTTAGTGACTTTAGGTCTTAAGGCTCTCAGCAGACAGAGCCCAGGGCCGCAAGACTCAAATGCCACTTTTAGCTTGATGGTGAAAATGAAAACAAAATAGTCATTTGTTGCTAGGCTTTTACGATCTGCTCAGAAAGAGAAGCAGCTTGTAGCATTTTTTCTTTTCTCCCAGACCAGCATGGAAAATTTAACTTTTCCTATGGGATTAAGCCAGTAATTTTTATTTTATTTTATAAAGCCTCGTTTTCTCTATTTGTCGTTGATCATGTCCGCTGCATTTTGGACAGCTGCTAACTAAGGCTTCGGATTTGCGTTCATTAGTAAGAATGTGCAGTATCTAGTTCAAACAGTATTATCTACGGTTTATGTTTTAAATTCACTAGTTTTTGTGATGTGGTCATTTAAAAACATCTGTTTTTAGGGTTCCGTACTCAAAGGGTGTCAACGGGGTCCTATGAGATTCCGCTGTCTGTCATAGGTATATCTATTGTAATCGTTATAGCTAGACACTTGAAAATTTACACGCGCATACATTACATTATAAAGATTAAATATACATTTATAAAGACGCTATAACAAAAGATAGTAAAAATAAGATAAAGATATAAATTAAAGGGGGTCGTCATACAAGGAACCGTGACTTATTTAGCGTTTTAAAACATTGTACGGAGGTACAGAACCCTTGTACAAGTCCGATTCGCACTTGACTGGTTTATTAGATATTAAAATCCATTCAAAAATTATGAAAATATCCGCAACATGCTTATTAAAAATAGGCAATTGGTTAGGAACCACTCTATTTCTGATAATGACTCAAAATTAAGTCTTAAGAGTCCCCTTACCCTAGAAATAATCAGAGATTCCTATACAAACGTAGTCTACGTTTTATTTTGAAACGATATGTCCGATTTCGGTTATAATTGGTTTTCACAATTAAAATATGAACATGAAAGAGAATATAGTGTATTATATCATTTTTGACCATCAGTATGGAAAACTTTTACACCCTTATATTTTCTTTCAAGTTCTTATTTTGACTGTATATATGCAATTTCTTTAAAGTTACTAATTTTAACCGAAATCTGACATGTCGTTTCAAAATAAAACGGAGACTACGTTTGTATGGGAAAGTCTAGGTAACCGTTCCAGTATGTAAACTGGAACGCATTCAATGTCGACTAAACAATATCGTCAAAATTAAATATCAAACAATAAGTCCCATTCAAGAGCTAAGATATTATTCACTCACAGGTCAAGTAATTTCGTCTCCAAACAGATCCCATTCAGTCTCAAAGATATTTATTCCATTGTTGTTCGTGACTTAAAAATTCCACTTCCGAGACATTTATACAAGTCTCTCCGAAGTAGTGATGTGCCGCTACCAGTAATTTACTCCAGTCGAGTATATTCCCAGTAACATTACCAGTAACATTCCATAAAAATAGTAGTTTTGGGTAATATAGGATTATTTTTAAAATTGTCCAATTACACGGTTCAGTATGCTCAAAACTCGTGAGTCAGTCGAGATTGAGTTTTGAAAAATTATTACATAGAGAAATCAACAAGACAATAATATTAAACAATATTACCAACATTAGATTTTACTGGTTTTAATAGAAACTCACTAGGAATATTTCCGTACGGTAAAATACTGGTAATGGAAAAATGGTAACGGCACATCACTACTCCGAAGCCTATTTATACGACTTCTTATTCAAATATTTACGTTGAAGGGCAAAAAATATAAGGACCTTTTCATAAAACTTGAGGTTCGTATTGGGAGGTTTGAGGGGCATTAACTTGCAGGGAAACTGTCATATTGATGATCAGTACAAAATCTTGTGATAGCACTCAGTTTTCCTTGTTATTCTGAAGTCATTGCATTTTTTAGACATAGAAGGTAAATTTTATTGTACTTACTCTTATAAGAGTACCGGTAAGGATAGTTTTTAGGGTTGGGACACATCTGTCAGCTCGGAACAGCACTCTGTCGCTCATAAGCGTCATTTGCTAGAGCGAGAGGAGAGCGACGGAACGCTGCAGCACGGCCGCGCGGCCGGTGCTGTACTGAAGCGTTCCGTACATATTACTGTTCTGAGCGACAGAAAGGATAGCAGCATAGGAAAGTGCTGTTCCGTGCTGATAGATGAGATCCAAACCTAAAAGCGTACGTGGTAGAAAAATTATCTGAAGCCAAGAAGAGATATATCTTTTATGCTATTTGATGTAGATTACTTTGTGAACTTCCGCCACCAGTCTAGCTAGAAATATCTTATTCCTCTGTCGCTTATATTTGAAGTAAAATGATATTCTGGTAGCTCTATACTATCCTGGAGCCTCAGCCGTGACCTCGAGACCCTTCAAAGTTTCCGGTAGACTGCTTGCTTCAAATCTCAAGTGTTCCATTGGGGCATCCCTTAAATTGCATAACATAAATAATTCTATTTTGAAAATCCATAACTGTCTTGAGCTTGCCATTACTTTGATTTGGAATGTATAATTTAAAAATATATACCATTATTTAGCACAATTATTAAAATTCATAAATTTTAAATCTATAATGATAAATATTGTACCTTTAAAAACGGGCAAGTGCGAGTCGGACTCGTACATGAAGGGTTCCGTACCACCAATACTTTTTTTCCTACGAGCCACCGTTTCTGAGATAAAACGATTCAAAAAGTTGTAAAAGTTGTTATCGTCATAATATGCATGAGTACGCCATGTATATACATATCTAGAGTTGTTATATATGTTGAAATATTTTTCTATTGGTCACTGTAACTTATACTTAAAATATTAAATATTCATAAGCTATAACTATAAGAATATCAGGTAAAATGAAACCTAGTCCCTTAATTTATACGCCAGTGTAACTTCGAGACATCTGACTCTTGTTCTATTGTGTGCATGGCTAGGGTCGGGCCCTGGTCAAGTTAGTACGGGCCTTCGAAAACTACCTACGAGGGATAAAAACAGTGTGGCTGTATATAAGCTTGGTTATCAGTTAGACCCTACAGACTGGGGTTGGAAGTTGGTCAACAATATATTAGAGCCAGTTCAAACTTTACTCCCACCTGCGAAGGAAAAACTGCTGAACACAATTTTTTGCAACTGCAAAAAGGGATACAGGCGAACAGGCGGACAGGCGGACAGGCGGACAGGCGGACAGGCGGACAGGCGGACAGGCGGACAGGCGGACAGGCGGACAGGCGGACAGGCGGACAGGCGGACAGGCGGACAGGCGGACAGGCGGACAGGTGGACCCGTTTGCACCCTTCGGGTACGGAACCCTAAAAATCATAAACTACTTTAGTCTGGCCTGGCCTCTTGGTGTCTAGATTAGAAACTATATCCGCTATATGACAACAATTAAAATCAGACACTTTTTTCTCAATGTCAAATCAACCATTTTCTATGGAATTAGTATGAAAATCCAAAAAACTAAGACGTCGTGCTTGGGCCACGACGTCTTAGTTTTTTGGAGTCAAATAGCGCTCTTAATATTAGTTTTTCTGCATTAATAAATTTAAAATCACGTTTGAATTTGATAACATCAATGACAACTGATACTATTTTGTGAAGTTTTATTCTCATAACCAAATAATTTATTTTTGACCCTCCCAAAAATAAACTATCTTCCCAAAAATAAAACTCATTTAGGCACGCTTTATTTTTCATGTACTCAATTTAAAAATAAAATAAAAACTACTTTAATCCACAAGCGTCTGTGTTTTTAAGGCGAGATGGGTTCACAGCTCGCAATACTAAGCGTGGTACATTTTTTGGTATAAAAAGGTGATTGTATAAAATAGTAATATCTTTTTTAAAGGTAAATTTATGCAAATTTAGAGGTATGTTTGTGATTTTTTTTTTACATCAAGCCAAAAATGCTCAATTGTGTTTTGGATATTGTGGGTGTCTGTAGAAAAGCCTTAACATTCCTATGTAAAATTGTTAGGGATATACAGTAGTAGTTCATTTACAGTGATTTTTCAAAAACACTCACAATATTCTTGGCTCTGAACTGATGGGGCCTTAAATAGTTTTAATAAAACAATGTGTTGCTTCGAACTTAGCATGTTCAATTTAAAATTAATTATAATTTACAAGCGGCGGTTTAAGAAAAGGAAAGCTTGTTTTTCACTTGTTTACTTTTCGCTCAACTAAGAAACTGTGATTAATTTCGTAAACAACGAGAAAATAATTTTTAACGAGACTGGATACGGTTTTGGAAAACAATTACCTAAGGCATCATCTTATTGTTTTTAAGACTTCCTTTTTATATTTAGAAAAATACTATTACTTCTCACGTTCTTTTGCATCCTTCAGTGTAAAACCATCGAGTATAGTATGGCCGCTATAATGATAAAGATTTTTATTTTTATTTGAAATACTTTACTATTTAGTTGTTTGGTGTTCCCATATAAATTTAGTGGAATTATAATGAAGAACTTTGGAGATATGAAAGAAACTTCTCAACGTCCTTTAGCATTTTGACAAGGAAATCAGTTGTTTTCTGATAAAAAAACATCCTTGTATATCTTTAGTGTAAGAAAGTAGGTATAAAGTTGAACGATGTTCAACTTCAACAAAAGAGGAATCGTGTTCGTTCAGCTGAGAACAAACAAGTGAAGTTAGTCAACGATAAATAATTCAGTTGTTTGAATTCATACAAACACGATGCATTGCAAACTGCGAACTTTCAATTCTATCTTATTTAAGTACTCATATAAGTTTGCCGCGAATTGTGAACGTGAAATATATTTAATTTGATTAAAATTTTAAATAAATTACATTGAAATATTTATATAAATTATTATTTATATAGGATTTTAAATAATTTACAATATTATTCTTAGTACAGCACTGACAGCCAATAACGGATTTACATTTTTAGTTTCTTTTTAAATACAAAAACAATTTTTTTTTTAAATATCCGTTTATTTCCCATAGTTGGGCAAAAGCCTCCCCTTTTCGTTTCCAATTAGAGTTGTCCGCTTTCGATAAAGAATGGAGGGAATCAGCCGAGTATAAAAACAAACATTATCATTCAATAAATTATTTACCTTACTTCACAGAGCGAAATATGACATCCACGAGAAGACATAGAGGATCACTCTATGTCTTCTCGTGGATGTCTTAGAAGGTGACTTAAGAAACACGAGCTAAACAAAGCTTATAAACATCAATTAAACCCCTCCAAACCGTCTGGCCAGTGTTGAGATTGCCAAATCTTCTAGCTATTTTGGCTAAGTATGGTTCTGGTAGTACAGAGAGGGTCGTGCTTCTGCAGTAGAGACTAAAAAGAGCTGATGATGATGATGACAGTGCAAAAGTTTTTTTTACAAAAGAGAGTAAACAATGATAGCAAACATGAGGGGTGTACTTTCTTATACAGACAAAACTTTAACAGATTTTCGTTATTTAGAAATTTTTAAAGATTATCATGTCATAGAATAATCAATATGTAGGTTACTCAGTATAAAGAATTTTTAATAATAGATTTTCGTTGCACAGAAAATCAATAATTAGAATGTTTGTTACGAATAATTTGAAATCATAGAATTTTATTACAAATAACATTTACTTTTGCGATGTTTCTAATATCAGAATATCAAATTAATTATTATTATTTTTAATTAGTTTAGCTAATATAATATTTATAACCTATAAGTTGGCCCTATTCTAGTAAAATGGATAAAACTTTCCCAGCACTCGCCCGCCGCTGCCGCGGCACGCTCGCTTCGCTCGCTCGGCTCGTGCGTGTGTTGGTCGCAGTTCTAACCTAACCTAACCTATAAGTTTGCCCTAACCTATATTGTGGTAGCGGTTTATAATGTATTCTTACTTATTATATGGTATATAATTTGATTAAACAATGTTTTCACTTAATACTTCCTCAAATAATAATTTTCAGTAAAATAAAATTCCATGAAAGATTATACCGAACAAACAATATTCTTTAAAGAAATATTCTAGTTAGTATATAGTTTGTTAAATAAAAATATGAGATTCTAAAATTCATTGAACTGTGTTTCTATAAATTGTGTTTCATTCAAGTAAATAGTCTTTGAAACAATAATATTTGAAATAAAAATATAAGAATTAAATATTCTATGAAAAATTTTCTCTGAATCGAAATTCTATGAAATTTCAGTCTGTGAAACAAGGGGCACCCAAACATGAGTCCATGCTTCATATTTAATAATTAAGTGAAGTAAATAGCGTGTACAGTATATAATACAATACCCTTTACTGCACAAAAGAAAAATACAGGACATAATTATCTTAAAAACTAGCAAATGCCCAAAAGGCGGCCTTATCGCTAAGCAATTTCTTTCTGGTAACCTCGTTTAAATAGCAAAAAATAATGGGAAATTAGGTAGTGCGGGCTGGTCAATATAATAAACATACTTAAATACAATAATTATAATAAACATACATACACCTAATACCTAAATACATACAACTTACACAAAGAAAACATAACAGGATAAAATGAAGAAACTAAATAGAAACAAGGGAAGGACATTCAGTTTCAGTTTATTTATTTCTATACAATATACATTGTGTTGAAATGTTCTTAGATAAATTTATAAACTTAGGTAAGGTAAGGTTATAAATCTAGGTACTTTAAAACTACTTACAATTTTTTCAAACATGATAGATAAACAAGAGCACAGATTTTAATTATTATCATTGTAACAATTACAAGATTAAGACCTAACACGTATACATATTTGTCAAATTAAATGAAATTACAATAATAAATAATGACGTCAAATAATCATCATGTCAAATATTCGTTTACTGAATAATAACATTTTTGTAATAAGAATGTTTTTAATTTAATTTTAAATTCTGATTTATACAATTGGACTTTTAACTGTAATGGCAAATATAATATAAAATAAATATTAAATAATTTAATCGATTGATAATGTGGATTCGGTTTCATAATGTTTAAGTCAGGTTTTTTTCCTGTTACCAGATCTTTCCGTCTTGTTGCTTCTCTTTGTTTCCTTTGCTCATCATTTTCAAGTTCTTTTATATGCTTGGCTAAGTGTGTCAGCAGCACCAAGATGTATAAGCTAGGGACAGTTAGGATGTTAAGTTCCTTAAAGTATTTCCTGCATGATGTCTGTTGCGAAATGCGTACCATAGTCCTTATTGCCGCTTTCTGGGCGACAAATGCTGTGTGTATGTTGTATTCATAACTCCTGCCCCAGAACATAATACTATACCGAAGTTTGGACTCTACTAAGGCAAAATAAACTAATTTTAATTGTTGGATGCCCACTTCTTCTCGCAAGCTTCACATAACAAGTCGTACTTATTTTTTTTTCTATCTCGTCCAATTCTTTCTTCCAATTTAGAAAGCTGTCAATATGTATTCCCAAGAACTGTACTACTTTTACATTACATTACCTTTCATAAGGATAGAAAATGCGATTTTACTTGGGATTTAAAGCATAAAGCACAGTATAGTGTGTATGTGTGTGTATATTGGTCTTTATAATTACCTACCATTATAGAGTTCGGATCAAACATACGGATCAACAGATGTTGCGTCACAAGGTCATAACTTAAGTAGTGCTAAAAATCTACTTTTAAAAATTCCTACACACTCCACTGAATTTTATTCAAAATTGTTCACTGTCAATTCGGTTCGACTCTGGAATGCACTACCACTGTTCATCCGTCGTGCTGAAAGGCTAGCCAGCTTCAAATCTCAAGTGAAGTCACACTTTCTATCCCTATTATAATTTGACTTTCTTTATTTCATCACTTATCTTGTTCGGATTATCTTTTTTGTGTACATATTGATATATGTATGTATTTATGTATATATATTATATTTGTATGTATGTATTTATGTATATATATTATATTTGTATGTATGTATTTATGTATATATATTATATTTGTATGTATGTATTTATTTATGTACCTTTATTAATTACATTTTTTCTTCTTTCTTGCTAATAACTTCGCGCCTCACCTGTTTCCGTTAACATCTCCAAATACCTCGGTTGCCTGGAAGAGATTGCATTTGCAATTAAGCCGCCCATTGTCATCTGTTTTCTATAATCTAATAATCTTTATTACTATGTTTTGGTGCAATAAAGATTTTAACTAACTAACTATTTCGAACGTTGCCTGTTTGGTAACCACAGCGTAGATTAGTACACGTAGTCACCACCCATTTCCCATTGTTGCCTAGACAAGCGGCAGCAGTCTCATCTCGTGGTGCTGATTATGGGTAAATTCTTCCTTTTGGGAGTGACCTTTGATCTTTGTTTTTGTGTGAATCGATATAGGCAGTAAAGAAGAACATACATACATAGATTGATAGATATAACTAAACTCATTTATTTGCTGTTATAACACACATACAAAAAGTATAACGTCTAACAAAATATACTGAAACTATTTTAAAGGTGAACTCAGTCCACAATACTGAACAACTTTTCCCAAGGAACATATATCGAAATATGAAAAATACTTTTTTGCTTTCCATTCAAAATCGGATCAACTGTTCGGTCAACTTGTATGGGAAACCAAAAAAATTTTTTTTATTTCGATATATGTTCCTTGGAGAAAGTTGTTCAGTATCATGGACTGAATTCACCCTTAAAATAGTTTCAGTATATTTAAGACCCTGTATAAAAAAGATAGGAAAAGCAGACACTTTAAAATAAGACATACACCTACATGCACAATTTCAAATATGTGTGCTACAGCCCTAGTAGCATGGCAGCGTTGATAAACCCAGATAAAGTTTATATCGCGTGACGGGCTCGTGCCATCCCGCTCGTTATCATAACGTAGAGCGAGATAGTGATAGATGATATCGATCGATAAACGCTGTCTCAGTTGCCATTCTAAGGGGGTAGCAATCAAAAAGGATGAAGCTTCAGTGGTAATATTTCCCGGGAGCAATACCACGGAAGACGGTAAGACGTACATACATAACGGAATCTCCTGAGGTAGGTACGCACAATATGAGTCCCCGTTCCCTGTCCCCGCACCTCTTCCCCGTTCTTGTGGCTCCAGGTGCCGCCGTGTGCCACTGTGCACTCGTCAATGGGCGTGTGTTCACCTGCTCTCGCCCCTCGACAAGGCGGGGACAGGGGACGGGGATGCATATTGCGCGGGACATTAGGAGATTCCATTCTGTATGTGATACTTTAATCTGAGGTGATACCCTTAGTGATACACTTACTGTCTGTGTGGCAATACACTGATGTTAAGCTGTGACCTGAAGATATGCGTGCGTATATACAAACTCTGGATTATCCATAGGCAAATTATCTTGCAATACAAAATTACTTCTTTAATTCCCTTAATCGCATTCAAATCAATTCCATCCTTAAGGATTATTCAAATGACACTATTCTGTCCTAATCAAATAGAGCACACACAGACAGACATAGAAGATCGTAAGCGGTTGAATTTTAATAAGGCGATATTTTGCTTGACAGCGTTTTCCCGTTTGTTTAGGATCTTGCCTACATTTTGCAGCATCTGCGGTTTTGGATATTGGGAATTGGGAACGGTTTTAAATATTGGCCGTGTAGTTTTCATGTCTAGAATAGATATAAAAAAGTAAGCACGAATATCTCGTGCTATAAGTCCTTTCCCAAGGAGGGTAGATGCCAGGCAGGCAGCTGGTGCACAGCCAAATCGTTAATTGATTCCGGATTTTTATCCTTTACTTCGTACAGCACACCACTTATTACCTTATACTTATCTCTACAGCATATTGTACATATTGTATGTGTGTACAATAAAGAGTAAATAAATAAATTAACATCTTTGGAGAAGACAAGCTGCAACTGCTACAACTGCGAACACACTAATTGTGCGATTTACACAGGGATTTTTATTAAATGGACTGTAATTATAGGGAAAATAAAGTAATGTTACAATGAGAGGTATTCGTTATCCTTCTGTGGCAATGATACGAGTAAGTAAGAGATGTCTCCACTAACCTGTAAGCTATCACTCACGATGAATTCCTCTCTGTTTGGGCGCACGGCGCTGGTCTTCGACAACTCGAAGACTGTTGACGTAAAGTTCTTAGCAGCAAAACGTTCACTACCAGGATTATTGAATTATCACCACGACGGGTGGCAACGTCCAACCCTTCCCCGATCCCAAAGACAAGTGGTTGTCATCCCTACCTTAATTCATACATAAAGGATCGCCTGGTCAATTAGTGGAGCAATGTCGTTGTTACTTACATACTATACAAAGACCGAACACTAATATAAGATGAGGAAGCGAAGAAATTTTGAATGTTCGCTCGAGGTTCGCAGTCCTAAATCTTCTCTAGTTCGTCATTGATACGTAAATATCTCGTTGATAAGTAATTATTCCCTTAAAAATAAAAATGAAATGAGAATAAAAATTAAATTCAGTGAAGTAACACAAAACATTTAGTCACCCAGTGGAGTGTAAATAACTGGCAGACTGCTAAAATTATAATTTTTAGGGTTCCGTACCTGAAGGGTGCAAACGGGACCCTATTACTGAGACTCTGCTGTCTGTCCGTCTGTCACAGGGCTCTATCTCTTGAACCGTAATAGCTAGACACTTGAAATTATCACCGATTACGAGTATGTATTACTGTGGCCGCTATAACAACAAAAACTAAAAATAAAAAAAATTTAATTAAAGAGGGTCGTCATACAAAAAATATGTTTTTTCAGCGTTTTTAACTAGATCTTTATAATGGCATTAACTAGATACTTGAAATTTTCACCAATTATGTATTTACTGTGGCCGCTATAACAAAAAATACTAAAAATAAAAAAAAGTTAAAAATTAAAGGGGGTCGTCACACAAAAAATGTGTTTTTTCAGCGTTTTTAACTAGATATTTATAATAGCAATAACTAGATACTTGAAATTTTCACAGATTAAGTATAACTATGACCGCTATCACAAAAAATACTAAAAATAAGAAAAAGTTAAAAATTAAAGGGGGTCGTCATACAAGAAACGTGTTTCTTCAGCGTTTTAAAACATTGTACGGTGGTACGGAATCCTTCATGTACGAGTCCGACTCGCACTTGCCCGTTTATTTTGTGTAGTTGGGACTTTCCATTCATAATAAGTTTCTAATAAAAATCGTAGAAGTAGGTCAATCAATACTTACTTTACGTATTTTAGCACTTCTCCAAGGATACGTTTTTTATAAGCTATCTATGTCCCACTGCTGGGCAAAGGCTCTTTTCTTCTAGTAGTCTATCATTGATCTTGATGTTCCATTCCATTCCATTTTAGGTCTTTCTTGTTTCACCATCGCAATAAACTGGGTTCGAAAGATAAGTGGAGAAGAAAAATTCCGAAACTTTTAAAATTATATATATTTCATGACTGGTCGCTATTTTATATTTTAAGTAATCAATCTGTAATTATAGACCGACTGATTATTGAGATTTCGCCTGCGGGGTACAGCGGTTAGGGGGTAGGGCAACTTAGTGGGCTGAGGGAGGAGCAGGCGGCGCGGGCGTGAATAGCGTGATACACTCCACTTACGAGTATGTATGTACATGAGAGATAAATAGATAGATAGAAGTAAAATACTTGTCTATTGTACTGAATTTATACCAAGCTGATGATTAAAAATGGCTTGAACTTACATTACTGAATATTGTCTTATTAAGCTATTTAAATTTTTTTATGGTTTTTAAATTGTATGTATTCATTGTTTGTTAAAGGAGAAGAAAGGAAAATTGATAAAGTGTAATAATAATTGAACTAGCCAGGTACTTATAAATCCTAAAACGAAGGGGAAATAAAAAAATAACAAATGAATATATCACCGTAAGCTTGTCTTTACAACACAAATACCAAGTTATCAAATCAAGAATTCTCAAAGTTAACCAGCAAACTGCATCTCACTTCTTTCCATGATTTTGCGCAAAATGCTAGACTGCCGAAGTTGTTCGAGCACTCTACAAATCCGACAATGATAGAGAGAACACCTGCAACTTTTAATTGCAAAGTTTGATATAATTTAAGAGAGCATATCTTCAGGCACAATACGGCGGGCGCGGTGAATGCCTTCGTTAGAACCGTTGAGCGGAGGGTTGTACTGCGAGGTGCGAATTTATTTGATGTGTTTTTTTTTAAAATAAGTATTAAGCTACCTTCCATCTGCTTATCTGTGCCTCAAAAGATTATATTCATATTACACATACATATATAATCTGTAACTTTTAATTGCTGTTTGATTTAATTTTGAGGAGATCGTAATGTGAATGAGTAAGCTACTCATAAGCACCTAATAAAGTTTGGTAACATTTTTTTCTATATACAGGGTCTAACAAAATATACTGAAACTATTTTAAGGGTGGATTCATTCCATGATGCTGAACAACTTTCCCCAAGGAACACATATCGAAATATGAAAAATAATTTTTGGCCTCCAATACTAATCGACTGATCAGATGATCCGAGTTTGTATAGAAAGCGAAATAATATTTTTCGTATTTCGATAAGTGTCAAGATTAAAGTTGTTCAGTATCATGGACTGAATTCACCCTTAAAATAGTTTCAGTACATATATTTTGATAGACGTTATATATACAGACAAATCACACAGACTCAGGCCAATCTGAAAAAGATCATTTTCCATCTTGACCTGACCGGGGATCGAACCCGGGACCTCCTTTGTGACAGCCTGGCACGATGACCACTAGGCCACAGAGGTCGTCAACATTGTGATCTAATCATACAGCCAAGATGTTGAGATTGGAACTCACTGTAAACAAAAGGTAGCACAGTAAAAACTTTATTGTTTAAAATAAATACATTTCTTTTGAGATATCAAACCTGGTTGTGGAAAAGCTATTCCATTTAACCTTAGAAACTATTGTATTATAATCTCTATTCGTCTGTAGGTATATGGCTCAGAAACATGTCGAACAATAGTGAAGCCTATCGATTTGAATATATTCTGAAATCGAGTTCAGGTTTACCTTAACAGTCTCTCCATTTGTGAATACCGGCCGAATGTAAGCCCTGTGAGATTATTGTTTGGAGAATTTGATATTGCTTCCCGAAATGGAACAAAATTCGAGGTATTTTTTTTATTTGATGAAAGATTTGATTGTTCGTCCAAATTCCTAGAACTAAGATATTTCGTCAAAATTGATATCACATGATCACATCACATATTTTCAATTTGGATAAAATTTCCGACGATAAAAAAAAAATCAAAATCATAAATCTTTATTTCCAAACCAGTAGTTAAATAGTAAATATCTCTGAGACCCACCTAGTAAGCTTTAGAAAAAGCCTGTGGCAGGGGGAGGGCATTGTAATGCTATTATAAATAATTAGGATATTTTCATAAAATAATATATGCTGAAAAAACCAAATTGATCACCAAATTGTTATACTTATATATTTTTTAAAACATATGTTTGTATGTATTTATGTATTTAATATGAAGGTATATGTGTTAATATAATATTTATACTTAGTATGTTTATTTTATTTTTAAGTTTAAAATTTTACTTCCTTTTTATTATTATTTGTATGTGTGTACAATAAAGTGTAAATAAAAAAATAAACATAGTACCTTAGAAATAAATTCGTTTTTAAGGCTTAACCAAAGAGCAAGACTCACGCACTTCTCAAATACTATCGACGAAATCGCCATTCGGCCGTGTACACTGGCCCAATGTGACTCGCGACGCGTACACGAAACGTTGTAAACTCTTCGTCGCCGCACTGATGTTAGCCGACTTTGTACGTGTCGAGTTATCTATCTTCATACCTCATTTTTATCATACAGTCTCGTTAACAAACTCCTTGAAATGACCAAAATTAGGTACAAGGTACAAGTAAATTAATGCAATTTAGCGAAGCTTTGAAAGCTTCAAGATAACAGTAGCTCCACAGGCAGACCAGTAACAAGATTTCGCGAGTTCCACAACTTTATGCATATGGGCTGCTCGCAACTTCGTAACTATGTAACTCGCCTGCACTTGGTAACCAGGTAACTCTGCTAAGGGAATTTTTGGCGGGAAGTCAAGGTGTTTGGTTGGGGTTTTCCTTAAATTATTTTGCAAATTGATTTTAGCGGACCTTATAATATGAAATTGGTGATGTTTGGTGTTATAAATGCTCATGCTCATGAACATATGTGAAATAGTTAAAGTGGACAGTCATAGTACGGCTGTAGTGATATTTGTTTCGCGGACTGTGGCGTCTTCGGGCGTCGTCCGCCACTCAATTGGCTATGAAAACCAGTGGACTCGTATAGATTTGTCGCCAGAAGCTCCCTTAAAGCAATCAAAGGCCTACACCAACCTTTGATTGTAACTTGTTAGGAAAAAAGAATTTCCCACGTTTTATTAACTTGTTCCTGGCTAAATACGCAGTAGCGTCAAGCCATAAATTAAAAAAAAAAACTCTCCTAAGCAACATTAAATCTTTATCTTTATAAATAATAAATAAATCTTTATTGTAGGTATTTAGGTACTCTAAGGTAAGTATATAACGTCTAACAAAATATACTGAAACTATTTAAAGGGTGGATTCAGTCCATGATACTAAACAACTTCCGCAAGGAGCATATGTCGAAATATGAAAAATAATTGTTGGCTTTCCCTACAAACTCTGATCAGGATCGGTCATCTTCTATGGGAGGTTCAAAATTATATAAATGAGTAGAAGATGAAGCAAGAGAGGTCTGTCAGGATTGTAGCAAGTGGAGGTCCATGGTCTCTGTCCTGTGTAATGATGTACCTAATTCTTCAAGTGAGTAAATACATACATATGTAAGATTTTTTCAAAAATTGCCACCGAATGATTTAATGCGTTTTCTAGTATCCCATTGCGCTGAAATTTTGCATGTATTTGTAAATTGAATGACAATGCAAAATAGTGCTACAAAACTGGTTTGGAATGATAGAGCTGGAAATGAATAAATAAATTATTGACCAAGCGAGCGAAGCGAGCAAGGGCTATATTCAAGTTGGGCGAAAACACATTGTTTGTATGTATGTATGTATGTATGTATGTTTGTTCCGCGATAACTGCCGAACCGATGGTCCGATTTTAATGAAATTTACTAGGCATGTAGGAAATATCAATAGAATTTTCAAGTTCGTTTGGCATCAAAATCGGTTCAGTAGTTTTTCAAATATTATTAAAAAATCGCGAGGTCTAAGTTCGCGGCTAACTACTAGTTTTAGTTATGTTTAGTTATTATTTACTAGTAGTTCGCCGCGAACTTAGACCTCGCGATTATTATTCGCGTTTTTATTGATATTTCAAAAACAACTAAACCGATTATAATGCCCAACGAATTTGAAAATTCTATTGATATTTCCTACATGCTTACTAAATTTCGTCAAATTCGGACTATCGGTTCGGCAATTATCGCGGTACAAACATACATACATACATTTAAACAATGTGTTTTTGCCCCCAACTCGATTTAGAGACCTCACTCGCTTCGCTCGCACGGTCAATTATTGTATGACATTCGGACCCTTATTCGAGTTAAATTAGAAGGACTCGAGTAAGTACTAGAATCTAGTCAGCTAGACTCGAGTACAGGACTGGAGTCGGTTATACTTAAGTCAGTCAGACTCGAGTCTAATAAAAAGGATGTTGGAGTCAGCTAGTCGACAGTAGGAATCGAGGTCTGACTCGAGCGACGCCGTACTCGGCAAGTAGGCACATCACTAGTTAAAGCGCGAGAGTATAAAAATCAATATTAAGTGTAAGTACACTGTTAAAAATTATGTAATTTTACATGCAAAAAAATTATATAATTTTACATAAACCATAATATGAAATTTTATATAATTTTTGTCATTTTTACATATTTTTCCGTAAATTTCCCTAGATTTTTCGGGAATTTTACAGGTTTATATAATTTTTTGCATGTAAAATTTCATAATATTATGTAAAATTACATAATTTTTAACAGTGTAGTTATCTACCAGTGTAGCTTCAAAGCCATCTGTGCATAACACAATTCGGCGAGTTAGCAAGTTTACCATACCGCTTCGCCCTCACGTCTGCAAACAGGTACGTAACTCACCTCTAACAGATTTGAGCCGCTAAAGGCTTCATTATTTCATCCAAAACTGCTGTTTCTATCTTATAAATAGTAAGCGGTTCCTTGGAAACTCTGAAATAGAAACAGATACTTCGATAAATAAATGTAGCGTAGTTACATAGGTTACATACATGTTTTTTCTGCGTTTTAAAACAATGAACGGAGGTATACTGTTTATTTTTTAGTCTCCACTGCAGAAGCAGAAGCACGACCCTCTCTGTACCTTAGGTACAGAGAGGGTCGTGCTACTGCAGTGGAGACTCTCTCTAGTAGACTAGAGCGATATATTAGCTAGAGCAGTCAGTGGATTATGCCTATTTAGTAACATGGCTCCTAAAAAATTTCATATATTTTGTTAGACCTAACCTCAATATTTCTAATGGTATTTTCTTATCTCTCATGAATCCATGATATTATACCGCATCAATTTTTCTACGCTCCCTCAACTTTTCAGTAGCAGAAGTTAAATTGATCATTCAAACCCTGCATAATAGCCACTAGTACCGCGCCGAGCACCTTCAGACCTCGAACGAACCAATAAGATCCTTATTCTTTATGTTCCTCCTTCACATTGGCTAAGTAGTTAGGTTAGAAGAACAGCAAGAAAAGTTAAGTTGATATTAGCCAATCAAAGTGAGAGATTTGAAAGTGACACCAAAGAGATATTATGCTAGAGGAGACACCACGTACCATATACTGTTTTGTTCCGTTCAATTATAACTATCTCCATAAACTTCTCTTCAGTTGCTAGCTCTTATAGGCCTAGTACTTTGGACAGTTAATAAGCGAGCGTGTGTTACATACAATACAGTAAGAATAATTCAAGGAACACGGCAAAGTGTAAAGAAATAACTTTCTATTGGTAAGTAACCAAGTTTCATTGTCATGACGCCATATAATATATTCAAAAATAGAACAGGTCCCAATGTTTGAGATAGGTGCTCTATATATTGTACTTGTGTAAGATGAGACTGACACCCATATTTGTGATTCTATACTAAGCAGTATAATTAAAGATAAATAAAAGATCGTAACCACATTGTATGTACCGCATGCCTAACGGCACTCCTCATTGGAAAAGCAATTGTAGCACGGACCACCTGTGCTTAGTCCTTTAGTCTTACAAAATCCACAATAACAGAAAGTGTAGTACTATTCTAGGCTGGAACCCACACGCCTATTCAATTTCATCTCTAATAGCCTAGGACTCGCTTGCTAAATGTGAACTTCGTCTATGTTTCGTTTCTGTGAATAGCTGCGAAGCTGCCACTGTCTATGAGCCCCTGAATAGTCTTTGAAGTTATTTTTGATCAGCTGCAAACTGTGTCAGTGGAACTAGACGATCTGTTGAAGCAATAAGTAGTCGAAGTAGTACTAGTAGTAAGTAGTTTTTCGACATTGGGACTGTGTCGATATAATTAACGGTCGAAATTTAGTATGACACTCAAATGAGGATCTGTCGCATCAATACAAGTTTAAGACAAATTTAATGGCAACGGATTTAAATGCGGTATTCATTAAGTAATAAATAAATACATAGATATATAGGGACAAATCACACTGATTAAGCTAGCCACAAAGTAAGTTTTTAAACTTATGTTATGGGATACTAACTTAACGATACTATATTTTATGATAAATACATATAGTAGATATACACCCAAGACCCAGGACTATTTGAAAAAGACCATTTTTCAACTTGCCCTGGCTGGGGATCGAACCCAGAACCTCCGGATTAGCGGTCAAGCGTTTTAACCATTACGCCACGGAGGTCGTCAAAATTTATTAAGTGTATCTATAGACTGATTTGCACAGAGCAATAGAGCGAGCCATATGCTAGGCATCAAACTTCAAGATCGAGTTTCCAACACAGTTATTCGTCTTCTGCGGCCGCTGCCTCGGCTCCGGCCCTTGAAACTGTGCAAACATCACCTTTTGTTTATAGCAAGCTTGAGAACTTGGCGCGACAAACGTAATTTACACGACAATGTCCAGCTTTAATCCAGAACAACAATGTGTGTTCATGTCGTCTGTTTTCGTTGCTGGGATTCCTTTGTATAATTCATTTGGAAAACAAAGGAATAGGAGTACAGATTTACGTTGGCACTGGTGATCCTACTATGTTTTTTTTCTGCGTATTTTTTTTTAATTCATTCATTTTATGATACTTATAACTAAACGTTTCAATCCTACTATGTTTTTTTGTAGTATTTTTTAAAATGTATTCATTTTAAACTTATAACTCAACTTATCATCATCATCATCAGGTCTTTCTAGTCTCCATTGCAGGAGCACGACCCTCTCTGTACTACCAGAGCCATATATTAGCCAGAGCAGTCAGAGAAAATCCTCTTCTTAATACTGACTGCTACTGAACTGGGTTTCTTTTAGCGTAATCTTCCCAGCAGTGGTCGTTCGGAAACGCTACTAGTTTGAGCTTTTGCACTAAAAATAATTAAAAATACCTTCAATAAGTGATAAGTATATTTATCCTATATTGAATTAAAAAAACTGACTTTGACTTTGCTCTAACTAAACTTACCAAGTAAGATAAATAAGTCACACTCCGCCAAAGTAGAAAAGTATTAATTATTTATTTAGTGTTACTTTGCGGAAGTCAAAGTTACATGGTATTTAATCTAGATTACTTTGTTGTGTGCTTCCGCCACCAATTAGTTAATGCAACTAGAGATTAATAAATATAAAAAATCAAATATTCAATTAATAAATCCTCTCGCGGGTCTACTGGAAGATATTTCTTCAGAAATAAGTAGCACCTAAGTACTATGTTTTCCTTTTTTAGGGTTCCGTACAAAAAATTAAAAAACGGAACCCTTATAGGATCATTCGTGCGTCTGTCACAACCAATTTGCTCCGAATCTACTAGACCGAATCAGGTGAAATTTGGTAGGATGGTAGGCAAACACATATGTGCAAAGTAAATTTTAGGGACACAATACGCTATGTAAGCGTTTATTATTTCGTTCCACGACGCGCTAGCATGGAACGTTAGTCGTTTGCCATCTTTGTTTAAAGTCTCGCGTGTGTCTGTAGATAGCTTCCCGTGTCGATCCGTTTGTTTGTGCATATATCGAAAACTGTAAATTGTGTGTACCTGTGAGAAATATACAAGGACTTATTTACCGAGTGTTGAACTTTACCTTCTGAACCTCGTAGCTTAGGCACCCATACACTCTCTGAATACATACACGTAGTTAAGAAATAGATACAGTAAATTCCGTAATCACTTTGGAGTCACAACTATAGAGAGATAGCCCATAGTGCCTACAAAATAATTTTTTTTTTTAAATTATGTCATTTTCGGGGGCTTAAATTAGGAAATAATATAAGGAAAGTTTTACAAACCTTACTGTGTCATATATCAAAAGAAAGGGCTCGTTATGAGGATTTGAAATATAATTTTGTTATAGTTATAAAATAAACAGTTTTGATTTTATTCATAAAAGAAGACGAAAATTGACCATTCCCCCCCCTGATCTCCGAAACTACTGAGCCTAAAATTTTGAAAAAAATACGAAATATATTTTATTGCTTGTAGATTACAGGAAAACCTATAAGAACTCAATCAATTGTACGGAACCCTCTCCACGCGATTTTAACTCGCACTTGGCCGGTTTTATTTACATATATATTGGTTTCTAAATTTTCAAGTGTACTAAGATCAATAAAATTAAATAAATTAACAAATCGATGTAAATAATTCCCCTTTGATTTATATTTTTACATTGACATCTACTTCTATTTTATGTTTAAATGCTAATGTATCGAGTAGTAAAAAGTTTTAAATAAATATATTACAATTCAAGTAACAGTTATAAACAAATAAGTATGTAATACAATTTCAAAGTCTACACAAAATTTACTAACCGTAAGGTATTGACTGACATGTGCAAATTATTGTTGTTTAAATGCGTCAAAGCTATTGGAAATGATTTTCCGGACTAAGAAACATGACAAAACAAACAAACAATTTTTAGTCTCCACTGTGGGATCACGACCACCAGAGCCATATACATATATGCCACGGCAGCCAGAGGATTTAGACTACACTCTCCACGTTGACCAGACGGGTTGGAGAGGTCTCATTGATGTTTATAAGCTTTGTTTAGCTTGTGTTTCCTAAGTCGCCTTCGACGACATCAACGGTAAGACTTGGAGTAGTCCTATTCTACTCTGCCGGGAACCACACGGCTAACAAACAAACATAAACATGTATGATATAGATATAGTAACATAGTGCAGATTAAATAGTTTATTTTGCTTGTGTCTTGCAGTCTTCGACCGTGGGAGCTTTTGATTGAACACCCGAATCTATATTTTCTATCTACACATACGCATTGCGCTGTATTGTACATGCAACCTGGAGACGAATTTAGATGAATTCAGAAGCGCAGCGAGCGGTCTGCCTTATCAGCGTTTTCGTCCCCATATTTATTTGAGAATTTCGGAGAACTTTAAATTTTTCTATCTTTTTACAAAAGACAAATTATTTTTATTTATTTATTGCACGTGTTTTAGCATAAATCAATCTATATACATGTGTATTTTTTATTTTTTAACTCAGTCGTATGCGCAAGAAATCCGACGACGTATTCGCTTATATTTTCTTCAAAGTTTAACCTTTTTAACTAAGTTATTGAATGAATTAAAAAAAAAATACTTAAATATTTTTCATTCACTTTTTAGGATTTTTCTTTGTCTATATTTTTCTGTAATTTATACACAACTTCATGTTTTAAATTCCGTGTAAACAACAACGATATGAACGTCGCGCACTGCAAAAATTGAAACACGTCTCAGGTTATTTGGAAATAAACAAACTATTACAATGAAAATCAATAAATTGTCTCATTCACTTTTTCAATACTTAAATAAACTTCAATTTAACATATCTTACCATATTGTTACTAAGTGAGTTTGGCTCCAATCAGCTGCGAAAAAGCAGTCAAAATCACAAAAAATAATATAAGGACTGGGCCCTTAAGGTATTAAGTAATCATAGCCGTAAACAACTTTAATCAATAATCAAGTTTATTTTCATTAAGTTAGTTTTGGCCGCAGAACCTAATCAATTGAATATATTAAGTGTGATTTCACCAAAAAGTTGTAGGACAAATCTTGTGTGTGACACAGCCTGCCATCTTACCTAAGGCACCCGTAAGTTCTTCTTATCGAGTCGAAATTAGGCTGGTTTCAGAAGCTTATAGTTTTGTGGCGTTGAAAAGAGTCATTTTTGTTGTTTAGGCTCTTGGAAGAGCCGTTTGTTATTTTTAACCATTGCGTGGCGAGAGGATCAGCCAATCTGCGTTACTGACTCACAGTCCTTCAAGATTTCCCGGGGTGCACCGGACCTGGGAACGTCACTCGGGTAGGCTCCTTTCGTGCACCCGTATAAGTGACGTCAGGTTTATTACGAACCTTATCAAGATATAGTTTTCAAGTCAATTTATCATCCAATAATAGGCTGAAGTATTTTGGTTTTTTAAAGTACCGTTGGCAAATGTACCATTTATCAGTTACTCCTTTTCTCGTTTGACATTGCCTCCCATACACCATACACGGCATGTAAAATAAAAATCTTAAAATCCCCTCAACAAAGCAATACCGCTAATTTCAAATGGAAGGCTGCGTTCGTCGCGAACAGATTTAGCTGAAAGCGTATTTACATTGCGTCCCACAGTCTAATGTATTAAAGTTTCCAATCCTTTGTGCTTTTCGCGTAGAGTCAGCGATATATATCATTTGCAAATCGAGTTCGATCGCTTCACCGCTGCTCAACTATGCTTGTTTAATAGCCAGAATATGTATGTGGTCTGTGGTCTTATGAATTAGTTAACTACTTATTGTACGCCTTATAATATTCAGATACAAATACACAATCACGTCTTTATCCATTACAGAGTTGACAAAGCCTGGGCCATAAGATATAAAGATCACTTTTAGCGTTAAGTTGGGCATGTAGTTGGAAAAGGGCATCCAAATCAACATGATTCCTAGAGATTTTTGCCCATTATCTCTATTGCACGCCTCATAAGCGAAGCGCATGAGGTAGTGCTCTACTCTCGCCTTATTGTCTCTTACGATGTGCACGGGAAAAGAAGAAGCTGGTGCATCCTAAAGATTTTTTCTTTTCTTCAAGACCAGCATGAAATTTATCCCTAAAAAAATCTTTCAACACACAAAGCAATATCGTTAATTTGAAATGAAAGGCTGTGTTCGAACATATTTCACTGAAAACGTATGTACCTATTTACATTGCGTTCAGCGTTCCACAGTCTAATGTATTAAAGTTTCCAAATCCTTTGTACTGCTCGCTTACAGTCAGCCTTTTATTTGCAAACCGAGCTCAATAGCTTCACCGCTGCTCAACTATGCTTGTTTAGCCAGAATACGAGCCTGTGGTTTCATAATACAGAATTAGGCATTCAACTGCCATTGAATTTAGAATATTAAAGGTAGTACAGCAGCTAAGCACTAAGCTAAAGAAGGCACTTCCGGGAAAAGTCTAGGTATTTGTTTGTTTGTAATAACTTTATTGTACTAAAAACATGCATTAAAATACAACATTCAAAAGAGCAAATATAAAACGGCGGACTTATCCCATATAGGGATTTCTTCTAGTCAAACTGCGTTAAATTATTATTTATCGAAAACATAAAGACTTATTTTTTTTTTATATATAATAGGGATTTTATATATTATATATAAAATAAACAGTATATTTGTTTCTTTTTTGTCACTGTCAATTTCGTTTGGATGAATCAGAGGGGATGAATAATGGTTTTAATCAAGTCCTAAAGTTAGTGAGGATGGAACTCGTGAAAGACGCGCAGCCAGGAGTGCTATTTTTAATTAAGGGAGTCTCACAACAAATAATTTGCGCGAGTGTTTTCAAACGGGCGCATTTTTGTGTTGATCTTATGTGAGGGATTTGCACGAGAGGTCTTGACCATTCGTAGTTTTGATATTTGTAGTGTACAAATGTCAAAAAACAGGTTTCTTTCGGAGAATCCGTTCCGTTTCACAGTACTTTTTTATTTATGTTTAAAATTTGACAAATAAATGATATTTTCTGCGTATAACAATATTACTTTTCGCTGACACGACGGTTTCAAAAATACGATGCAATGCGTTGGAACGCGAGCGATGAGTTGGGAATTTACACGTTTTGTGTTTCGCTAAATCCTTCAATGAAAAATAACACTAAAGTGCCTAAGGGTTGTGTGTGACACATCTGTTAGCACGGTGTTCCATGCTGACAGCTGCTGAAATTGCTGTTGCATTTTCCTATGCTTCTATTCTTTTCTGTCGCTTAAAACCGTCATTTGCTGGTGCGTGAGAAAGCGACGAAGTGCGATAGTATCGCCCATACTGCGTTCCGTCGCTCCCTCTCGTTCGCAAATGACGGTTCTGAGCGACAGAAAAGGATAGCAGCATAGGAAAATGCTTTTCCGTGCTGACAGATGTGTCACAACCATAAACTGCTTGGCCACCATCGCTTCGTATAATGTACCTTGTTATACTATACTCTTATTGCACAGCTAAGGATGCAACCGGGAACGCGTTTAGACGAAGAAGAAGATGAATCTTGTTATAATACACAACGTAGGTAAACCACTTACGATCCTCGGGAGCCAGTTTAGTACGTTCAATAAATTAAAAGCAAACTCTGACGCTCAAGTTTATATTAGTTGTAACGTTCAACTTCGGGTGCTGTGCAACGCCCGCTCTACCTGTGTATAAGTCTATAGTTTACCTGTACTTAGGTATGGTCTATTCGTTTAATTAGTTAGCATACCATCGGCCTTCAGCGTGCCGCCAAAGGCTGCATGGGCTTTTACATAGACGCGGCCTTAGTGCGAATTTCAGCAAAAGTATAAAGCACATGCATAACCTTATGTGCCGAATCGCAATGAAAATAAAAGCGGCCAAGTGCGAGTCGGACTCGCCCATGAAGGGTTCCGTAGCAGCAAGTATCATAATATAATAGTTCTAAAGGTAAATTGCGGTTTACGATTTATGACGTTTTAAAAAAATAAACGGGCAAGTGCGAGTCGGACTCGTACATGAAGGGTTCCGTACCACCGTACAATGTTTTAAAACGCTGAAGAAACACGTTTCTTGTATGACGACCCGCTTCAATTTTTACCTTTATTTTATTTTTAGTATTTGTTGTTATTGTGGTCATAGTAATACATAATTGGTGAAAATTTTAAGTAAGTATCTAGTTAATGCCATTATAAAGATCAAGTTAAAAACGCTGAAAAAAACACGTTTCTTGTATGACGACGGAACCCTAAAAACTACTTACTAGATCTCGTTTAAACCAATTTTCGGTGGAAGTTTGCATGGTAATGTACATCATATTTTTTTATTTTTATCATTCTGACGTTACTGCCCCCCCCCCCCCCCCCCAGTA
Source organism: Acrobasis repandana (assembly GCA_963576875.1). Taxonomy (NCBI): domain Eukaryota; kingdom Metazoa; phylum Arthropoda; class Insecta; order Lepidoptera; family Pyralidae; genus Acrobasis; species Acrobasis repandana. Next base: position 19,104,388 of record OY756225.1, read on the forward strand.
ACTTGGGGACGACGACGACACACATTTTACCACTTTGGAAGTGTCTCTCGCGCAAACTATTCAGTTTAGAAAAAAATTATACTAGAAACCTCAATATCATTTTTAAAGACCTATCCATAGCACACGTATGGGTTTGATGAAAAAAATTTTTTTTGAGTTTTAGTTCTAAGTATGGGGAACCCCCAAAATTTATTGTTTTTTTTTCTAATTTTGTGTGAAAATCTTAATTGGTTTAACAGAATACATCTACTTACCAAGTTTCAACAGTATAGTTCTTATAGTTTCGGAAAAAAGTGGCTGTGACATACGGACGGACAGACAGACATGACGAATCTATAAGGGTTCCGTTTTTTTCCATTTGGCTACGGAACCCTAAAAATGGACTGTACATTAGACACTAAGCTGACAGAATTTTTCAATTTGTCAACAATGTATATGTATATTTTTATATACTATATTATGTATTATATTACGTATTTACTATATTATGTATTTATACATATCCTCTTTTCCTATCTCACGGATGTCTTAATATGTGACAAAGGGAAACAGGGAGAGACTCTTCTGCACTTGCGCCAAGGAAGCGGCGTAAACTTAGCTGTAAGTAATTATTTGACGTCAACATTTGTGCAAAACTAAACAAAGTGACTATTATTAAGAGATATTACAAAAATCCTATGATAATAAAGATATTTTAAATTGAATTGAGAAAAAAACGAAAATATTTGGGTGGCATAAACTCAAGTGCAACAGAAGACAAAAACCTAACATTTCTTTAGAAATAAGTAGCACCTAAGTACTATGTTTTCCTTTTTTTACATAAGTATATTGCTTTTAAATTTTCAAGTGTACTGGAACTAATAAAATTAAAATTAATTAAGAAGTACATACGTACTATCACGCCTGTTTCCCACAGGGGTAGGCAGAGGCTATGGACCTCCACTTGCTACGATCCAAACAGACCTCTTTCCCTTCATCTACACTCATCAACCTCTTCATACATGCCCTTCGGTTACGAGTACTTCTTCTAAAAAAAAAGGAGAGATAAGAAGTACCCGTAATTGGTGATGACCGATGACCTCCGTGGCGTAATGGTTAACACGCTAGACCGCTAATCCGGAGGTTCTGGGTTCGATCCCCAGCCAGGGCAAGTTGGAAAATGGCCTTTTTCAAATTGTCCCGGGTCTTGGGTGTTTATCTATATATGTATTTATCATAAAATATAGTATCGTTGAGTTAGTATCCCATAACACAAGTTTAAAAAAACTTACTTGGGGGCTAGCTTAATCAGTGTAATTTGTCCCTATATATTTATTTATTTAATTAAGAAATAAACCAAAATAATCGAACTAAACATAAAATACATTATAAACCTAATTACATAAATACTCAAAATTGATTAATGTGATTAATATCCGAGCATTGTAATGCTATTAAAAATAATACATAAATACTTATAAAATATTATATTATATATTGTATTTGTATTTATTACTGTATGTATATTTATATAAAAAAGATAGTGACATGCTGGCAGCTTTCGATATGAGGTGCTGGAGGAGAATGGAAAAGATCAGTTGGATGGAAAGGAAAACCAATGAGGAAGTATTAGAAATAGTAGGAGAGAAAAGAAGACTGCTGGGCGAAATAGAAAATAGGAGAGGGAAAATGATTGGTCACTTAATACGACATGACTCCTTATTTAAAAACATACTAGAAGGAAAGATAAAAAGTAGAAGAGGTCCAGGACGACCAAGAAAGAACTATGTAGGCCAACTGAAAGAAAAAGCAGGGGTCATGTCGTATCAAGCACTAAAAAGTAAGGCCGAGAACCGAGAAGTTTGGCGCATACTCCACCGACAAGAGCCACTAAGCTCTTAAATAAGAAGAAGAATGTATGTATATGTATTATAGTTATAATACATAAACATACATACATAAATACAAATATCATTTCTGTTACAGTTGTCTGTTATAAGCCGATAAGGAATGTATACGATGATGTAAGAATGAAAATATTTGACACAATAACGGAATCAGCTTTATAACGCAGTTGTGACCCGTCTGGCCTGAACGAAGTGACATTTAGGCACTAGAAAAATAACTAAAGGTTTAGTTTAGACTACAGGCTGTCGTGAACAATTAATCTGCAGACAAAACAAAATAAAGTGACACATTCAAGTTCATCTCATTCGAGGTTTGACCTTAGGTCGTTAGATTTTTTTAAACCCCCCAACAACAGAATTAATATAAGTAATAATGTACATAACAGAGACTGCCTCCGTGGTCCAGTGGTCAACGGAGGTTGTGATTATCCGAAAAGAAAGAAGATTCCGTGTGGGTCCCGAACGCCATCTAGCCATCTAGCTTTGTACCTATTAGGATAGGTAATAGATAATCCTAGGGGATTGGTTCTGGTTTTCCCTTTGGGTTGCGGAGGTCAGACGGTAGTCGCTTTGTGTAAAAACCAGTAACCTCGTCAAATCACCGAGGTTAGGTAGAGAATACTCTCGGATGATGATGAATAATGAACAGAACAGAAGCCCACACTCAGCTTCCACCCGAGTGATTACGTTCTTCAGTGTCCCCAGCTAATTGGTGTAATATAGTTAGATTTAAATAAGGTTTATTATTGCATGAATCTGACACACAATACTATAATGACAGACAAAATAAGACAGTCCGGTAAAATGTATTGAATTTTCGTCGATCTATGCCATATGACCATCATGTTCGGCATGTTGCAAGACCGAGTTCACAACGTGGAGATCCAACGTCAAACGAAAGTTCATGACATGCTCCCCAAGGTTGCGATTCTAAAGTGGAACTTGGCGGGCTTGAAAGAACGATGGTAGGTGGAGTAAAGCCGTCACCACGCAGGTATTCTGGAAATAGGACGTAGACGTCTGGTGGCTAGGTGGGTTGATGAAGAACTTTAGGCAAGTTACTGGGAAGAACTAGATTGCGATGGCCAATGATTCCAACAACATAATATAGGGTGATGACGCAGATAGATGGAGGGTTATACCCAACAGTGGGCACTTGAAAGCAGTTGATGATGATAATTACAATATCAATCTCTGGTAGCTCTACATTTTTAACACATACGGGCGCGTGTGTGCGAATGATGTATTTATGGTGTTGTGACAATTTTACTTAGAATCTGTCGAGTTGCATAAGCTGATGCCAAAAAGAGTTGTTAATTATCTATTAGTTTGAAGTATGTATAGATCTGAGTGTTACCTTACCTACCTTTCGCAGGTTTGCTTTCTCTGAGCTGGTACTAATAATATTTTACCAAGTTTCTGCTATTTACGTGCCCTCAAAAGTTTGTACCTATGACGTTGGGTATCTGTAGATAAAGAAAGTCCTCCAATTTGTATGAAAACCTGGCGTGCCATTTTTCAATACAATATTTAATAAGAAATTTACTTACAAACGGAAACAAAATTCATTTCTTCCCCCAACGTTTTACGACAATTTTTTTAATTTCAGAACGGTAGATTTAGGTATTTTACAGAAAAGGGCTCAATGTCCGGTCTAATTAATAAATTGACAAACACAACACGGACTAAAAATGACGATCCTGAATGAAATCAATTTAACGTCAGATCGACTCGCAAATTCATATAGGGCTGTGTCTATCTTGATCCGTGGTCTGTGGTAATTATATTATCTTTGCCATAACTTACAAAACTGTACATTTCTAAATTCTCACACGAGCCCGAACAAAGGGGTCCTAAATATCATACTATCGCCGTCGCACCGATCACCCGTATAAAATCAAAGACAATAAAATAACCAACGAGACAATAAAATAGCTGTGCATGAAATAACCGGTCCTCCGGGAGCCGTTCCGTTGTTATGATTGCGATAAATTTTACGGGATGTCTGGACCGCGAACTCGGTTCGTTTCCGAAGGAACGACGAGACATCGTAAATTTGATAAGTAACTGTCTAATATTTCTTATTGAGTTAAGGTACGCCCCTTGTTTGCGCTTCCAACGAGACCGCATTAGGTGTATACAACGTCTAACAAAATATACTGACACCAATTTAAGGGTGGATGCAGTCCATGATACTGAACAACTTTCCCAAAGGAACATATGTCGAAATATGAAAAATAAATAATGGCTTTCCCTACAAACTCGGATCAGCTGATCGGTCAACTTGTATGGGAGGTCAAAAATTATTTTTCATATTTCGGTATATGTTCCTTGGAGAAAGTTGTTCAATATCATGGACTGAATCCACCCTTAAAATAGTTTCAGTATATTTAATTAGACCCTGTATATAACGAGACTAAGCTTCTCGCCTAAAGCAGTTAATACACTATCAAATTTGTAGTAACTCTAGGAACAGTTAGGTTCCTAAATTGTTAGCTAGTGATCTATACTAAATTGCATACTAAATCTAGGCGCGTGACCGACGGCCACGCATAAAAATCTTATTTCTTTTATTAAGACGACCTCCGTGGTGTAATCGTCAATACGCTAGTCCGCCAATCCGGAGGTTCTGGGTTCGATCCCCAGCCAGGGCAAGAAGGAAAATGGAATTTTTCAAATGGTCCTGGGTCTTGGGTGTTTATCTATATATGTATTTATCATAAAATATAGTATCGTTGAGTTATTATCCCATACCACAAGTTTAAAACTTACTTTGGGGCTAGCTCAATCAGTGTGATTTGTCCCTATATATTTATTTATTTATTATAAGGTTATTCCTGTTTAACTTGTTGCTTTTGACCTATTGCATTTTGGAATTACATAATTCACATTACAAGGAAGTATATATAGAGCGGTCGGAACGCACTTTTTACTCTAAATCGGATCCAATCAGTCCTTACAGTATTACTTACTTCTTCCGATTTCCTAGTTTAGATTCTTTCAAATTGGATAGTGTAACCGCTTTAGTCGGTTGCATCTTTAGTTGAGCTGTTTCGGAGCCTGAGGTCCGGTTTTCGCATTTTATTCTCAAAGAATCAAGAATCAAAAAATCAAATATTTATTTACTCGTATTTAGACAATCAAATATTAAGTAATAAGGCCTTAGCAGCCACTTTTACACGTCAATAATTTTAGTGTAAATTATGTGTAATTTTTATTTATATTTATTATTTTTTATAATGGTCGTGCTCCTGCAATGGAGACTAAAAAAGGCCTGATCATGATGATTATTTATTATAAAAGCTACCGATACTAGCGTTTCGCAACGTCCACTTCTGGGAAGAAAAGAAGAAAGAAACTCATACAGTATTTGGTAGCCTATGCGCCAGAATTTAAGGGCTTTGTTACTCAAACTCCACATCACACGGTCCCGACACTTTAGGGAACAATATCTTCATTCAATTTCGGAACAATACCATATGCGTTATTCCTGAATCCTGTGTAGGATTTACTTATCCTTTTTAGGTAGGGTGATGAAGAATTATATGTAATTTATCGCAAGAAACTCATCAGCGTGATTTGAAAATATGTTGCCAGTTGATTGAACACACTCACGGCCAGACGTGAGAGTTGGTGGATTCAAATTTTTTCATCACATACTTATTTTAGATTTTGTTGGCCGCTGCCTATTTGCCTGCAAACCCAGGTCGCAGCAAAGACAACTGGTCGGGTAGAAAGTACTGGGCTTCTCTCCCACAAACGTTTTCGCAACTTGGAAGACAATAATTATTAACCTATTATTGTTGATATTGGGTGTTTAGTTTCTAGCCGTGTGGTTCCCGGCAGAGTAGAATAGGATCACTCCAAGTCTTCCCGTGGATGTCGTAGAAGGCAAATTAAGGAAACACAAGCTAAACAAAGCTTAAAAACATCAATAACACCTCTCCAGCCCGTCTGGCCAGCGTGGAGAGTGTAGGCAATATCCTCTGACTGCTCTGGTAATTTGGTACAGAGGAGGTCGTGCTCCTGCAGTGAAGACAAAAATGACCTGATGATGTTGATACTTATATGTATTAATCATAAATTATACTATCGATTAGTGTATCCCATAACACAAGTTTAAAATTTACTTTAGGGCTAGCTGAATCTGTGTGATCTGTCAAAACAAAAAAACCAATAAAGGTGGCCCGATTCTGGTACAATGAAGTCTAAAAGGTAACCATAGACACGACAAGAAGAATTGTCTCAAATGTTACCTTTTGAATTCTTCATTGGGAAGTAAATTCTGGCTTAACATCGTTTGTGAAGTCGAAACATAATAAATCTGATAACTGCCTATATTTCTCATTGAGTTAGCCCGCCCCTTGTTTGCGCTTCCGACGAAATACCGCGCTGCAGGCGAATATACATTTTACAAATTGGATCCTTGGTGTTTTACGGATTCGAATTAAGTTTTAAAATTATGGATTTATAAAGAGCAAAGCTTAAAATGTTACGTCCGTCCGATTATACGGTATTTGACAAACTTTGTTTTATTTTTATGGTAAATTATGGTTTATTTTAAATGTTAACAAGTTAACATTTAAAGTTGAGCCAGCCTGTATATGTTTTTTTATGTATGTTCCCTGATAACTTCTCCGTTTTTGAACTGATTTAGAATTCTTTTTTTGTTTGAAAGCGTGTACGTGCAAGTTGGTCCTGTCACCAGGTGAAGATCTGATGATGGGATCCTCGAGAAATCGAGGGAACTCCACACATATTCTAAGCACACATATAGTGATTTTGATGTTTTTGTCCATAAATCAAGCATTTGCATTCAGAAAGTGAGTTTTGGTGGAGTAGAACTGATAAAAAAGACCAGAAATTTAAGTCACTTTTTTTGTTTAAAAATATTACACAACAAATACGCGCAGGTGCGAGTATTTGTTCAATAATTAAATTTTTAACAAAAAAAAACAACGGACTTTTTTTTTAGGAGTTTCTTCTATATCTCCAAAGTTCTTCATCATATCTTCACCAAATTAAAATGGGACCAACTTAGTAGTTAAGGCTTTCAAATAAAAATTATAATCAAAATCGGTTCACAATTGGTGAAGATATCGCGTAACAATCATGCATAAAAAAAAAAACATACAGTCGAATTGATAATCTCCTTCTTTTTAGAAGTCGGTTAAAAACAGTGTAAATAAATACAATTACATCATCAAGATAGGTAAGCATTAAAGGTGTTACTACACAAAAGTTCTTAAATACGCATCCAACATTCACTTAAGTTGGTGTTGCCAGTAAATTAATGAGGAATGGCCGCAGAATTAGTTTAGTGAGAAGGCTGCTATTTATCATCTCGCCGCCGAGAAAAGCCGCGGCCTGCGGTCTGCTCCCAATCTTGAGATATTTGTCTAAGAATACCACCGAACCACCGGAATCTTGTTAAGTTTGTTTCGTTGATACCTGGGTTTTCAATCCATAAAACATGAGAATGCGAAACTGACGTTCAAATGACGCTAAAAAATTATGTTAAGCTGATGGTCTATTACTTACGCCTGTACCGACGCTGCATGCCACCTTTATGCACCTTTATGTTGGTTTTCACCTCATTTCTCCACCTCATCCTGTCCATCTTCTTCTTCGTCTTCTTCGTCTAAGCGCGTTCCCGGTTGCATCCTCAGCTGTGCTGCTTCGAAGCCGGGGTGCGCTTTCCTGCTTTTTATTCTCCAAATATAACATGCATCACATGCATGTCAATACCCAAGGACGCCAAAGACCTTGCAAAATGGAGAAGAAATAGCCGGAACAGTTTAAATGCTTTGGCTATAGTTTTACGACCGGCCGCCTGTCTGACGTCAAACCTCTTTGGGAATGTATTTGTGCAAAAAGTTTTACAACCGGTCGCCGCCCGACGTTAACCCTTCTTGGGAATGCAATTGTAGCACGAGATGTTAGTGCTAAGTCCTTTAGTCGCCTCTTACGACATCCACAGATAGAGATGGAGTGGTCCTATTCTACTCTGCCGGGAACCACACGGCGAAGATCTTATCCTGTCCATCTATAACTACATTTCAAATTTCGTTTTCTAATTCCATTTTCGAATCTTTCACACATCCCTTCATTTGACTCATTCCTCCTTCACTTCTCATCCTGAACACTCAATCAGGAGTTATTATGTATAATAAAAGTTTATTTATATATTTTTTATTATTATTTGTAACAGTGCTATAAATATAGTTAACCAGTGAAGTACATAACCAGTACTTATCTATCAAGTCGTCTTATTGCTCTCAGACCATCTATACTATACAACCTGCTTAAAAACTTTATATATAGGGCTCACCTAAAGCTGGGACAGGTGACGTGAGACTCTACATGCTGATGGTCTGTTACTTATGAAGAATCATCATGCTTTTTAGATGTAGGAGAACGATTATCTTGAACCTTATTTTTAAACCTTTTAGACTAGTAGATGGATATGTATTTGTAATACCGTCGTCTTCTTGTGATATTACGAGAGTAGGTACCTACCATTTTTATTCCAATATCTAGGTATATAAATCTATATTAATGTCAACATAATAAATGAAATTGGACTTATTTACTTCAAAACACGTAGCATTGAAACTGCAAACTGTTTTCTATCCTCGAGAATCCAAGTTTGGACATTTTCGACGTGAGCCGAGCATCTTGAAACTGATCAACTTTGCGGATGACTGAATTTTATAGTATTTTTAAACATTTTCAAGGAAGTTTTCACCAATAGTTTTGAAGTTAAATGTTAGTTTTTAGGTCAGAAATGACACTGACCTTAAAATATTTCATTTTTATTAAGTTCATATTTTGACCATTAAAAACTTGTTATATGTTTTGAAATCATAAAATATTGCCGAAATCTGACATGTCATTTCAAAATAGAAGCAAGACTAAGTTTGTATGGAAAAGTCTCCATAAAATACTAACATCCGGGACCAAAGTCATACTTTATGCTACTTTTGGTCACCAATCCAAGTGTGAATCACACCCGGGGACAAGGTCACCACGGTTTTCTGAATAACCCTTGTCAGAATACCACATAACAGGCATAAAAAATGCGTACACCCGCGGGCCATCGATCTCCTGTACACAGAAAATTTAATATTAAAAAAGCTGTATACCTGAAACAAGCACTTTTGGCGTTGAAGTTCTTAATGTAAAAATGATTCATCAGAAAGTCGGCGCAGACGTCTTGCGAATAAATATTAAAATCTCACTAGACTAATGCTTGAACGCCGCAAACTGAAGATCAAAACACACGCCTGCAAATTTCACACAGCAAGTAAGTAAGTAATAAATAACATACTCGTAAGTACTACTTAATTTTTTCTGTCTCTTAATGCCTATTTTTGAATTTACTGAAAAGCAGTATAGTATAGTTAGTACCCATCACGTACCATTATGTCACGGTAATTATATCTTATAGTGTTCTGTCTTCGTAAACGAATCATACCTATGCGTCTCAAAACAACCAGTCGGGGATGCGCCGTAGTGACAAAAGAATTGTCATGATTTTTTAAGCAGCGTATTTGTGATTATTATTTTGTTTAAAATAAGTACAAGTACCTACGTAGGTACATTTTTTATACAATACGGATTTTTTGTATAATAAAATTTAATAATAATAATTGTCGTACATCTCAGTCGAGCTGCAAATATTTTCTGTCGGAAAAAGAATGCAATTTTTTTATTAAATTTATAAATCAAAAACACAACATGTATTTTTATTTAACGCTTACTTTTTCATTCATGCAACGAAATTTTTTTTTAGTAATTTGCAATCACAAAACTAGAAAGAAACTCAAGTTGGTAATGCGAATAATAAAACTTAAAACTAAAATATTTTAAATCTTAGACCATTCTCTCGATCTGCTTTTACGATGAACGCGGGAAGAGAAGCAGCATGAACATTCTACTTTTTTCTTTTCTCCTATACCAGCATGGAAGAAACACAGGAATATATACCCTAAGTTCGACGGTATATTACTCCATATGTACACAAACTCGCCGCTGAAACTTTACAGATCCATCGGAATCGGTGTAACACGCGGCCATCAAACTCTGTTTAGCGACAGGTGGGATTACGTCGGAAGAACTTTAGATTGAAAACTGAGAGGAGGAGGAACACCTCGATATGTACGTGTATGCTAATTAGTCATTATTTTGTAAACGACGCTGATACCTGGTATTAGGTTCCCTGCAGAGTAGAATAGGACGTACAACCATTCCAAGTCTTTCCGAGGATGTCGTAGAAGTCGTGTTAGGAAACACAAGCTTAGCTTGTGTTTAAAAAGCTACAAACAAAGCTTATAAAATCAATGAGACCTCTGGCCAGCGTGGAGAGTGTAGGCCAAATCCTCTGGCTACTCTGGCTAAGTATGGCTCTGTAGTACACAGGGTCGTGCTCCCGCAGTGGAAACTAAAAAAGACCTGGATGATGATGATGATGACCTGTTATAATGTATATACAGTGGCCGTTTCTTGGCTTTATAGTGTTTTTAGGATTCCGTACGCAAAGGGTGCCAACGAGACCCGATATTACTGAGCTTTTGCTGTCCGTCCGTCTGGGGCTCTAACTCTTGAACCCTAATAATAATAATACATTTTTATTTCAGACAGATACATCCATATTAAGTTAATAATAGCTAGACACTTGAAATTTTCACCGATGTATGTATTATTGAGACTACTATAATATCAAATATTATATCTTATTTTTAATATTAGGGTGTTAGACCTCGACCTGTCCCAGCGCTCTAGGCGAGTTCCCATATAGAAGATAGTAGAAGAGGTAGAGAATGGAGACTCAATAAACGAATATTAAATTTATTATCTGATACTGACTGTTACATATAAAAGAATAATATTTAATTTATTAAGGAACAACTTATAGAGAGAAGTAAGTAATCAGCGTCAGAGATGATGGTGGAATCATTGAAAAGGGATCAGTCAATGATTTGAAAATGGAATGAAAGGGAATTTGATATGAAATGAAGAATGAAAACGAACAGGATGAGATAAAGAAAGGAGGTTTACAAGGTCGGTCGATATTTTCGAGATAGCAATTTAAAGTAAGTCGACTTATTGGGTCTTATTTAGGCTTATTTTGGTAGCGAGTTAAAAATTAAGCAAAGCAATAAAAAATTTAATCAAACAAAATAGCTCGAATTGTTTTCTATTGAATACTGGAAGTTTTATCCGTAGATAGATTTTGAAGTAGAGGAGTCAAAAATTGGTTTTGTGATTTTCGTGTACAATGCCAATTCGATCTAACTTAATCGAAACTTGTAGAAAGGTGGCTTCTGCTTTATCTTCTCCTTTTCATTCTAGGCAATTCGGTTTTGGCGTAAGGGGGGGGATGTGAGGTTATAGTCCATGCCACGAGAACGTTTCTCTCTATTGATGACAACGAAGTTAGAAGTTATTTTGAAAGTAGACATTACTAACGCGTTCAATTCCAAAGATAGAAACTTTTTCTTAAAAGTAGTTAAACAACATGTTCCAGCGCTTTATGCGTATCTCTGGCAATGTTACGGTTCTCCTACAGATCTAGTTTATAAGGAAGAAGTGACTAAATCTTCAACTGCTAGTCAGCAGGGAGATCCTTTGGGGCCATTTTTAGCCTGGGTATTAATTCTGTAATATCCAGCCTCAATTCTCCCCTTAACGCTTGGTATCTGGATGACGGAACTTTAGGAGGGAGTGTGGCAACGGTAGGGGCAGGTTCTTATTTGCCGTTTTAATGGCAAAATGCGAATTATTTATTAATGACTCTGTAACAGGATCACGCAGAGATGAAATTTTAGCGGATTTTCACGAACTTGCTCCTGGCATACAATTGATAGATGATAAATCTTTGCGTGTGCTAGGTATATAGGTACGCCTCTTCTACATGAGTCAATCCCTAACTTTATAACTGAACAAATAGAAAAATTTAATAGTTCTGCCGATTTATTATTTAAAATGAATGCACATATGGCATTCTTTATAGTTAAGTACTGTCTTTATGTTCCTAAATTTATGTATGTTCTACGGTGCTCTCTCATGTGGATGCATCAGGACCATTTATCGTCATTGGACGAGCTAATTGGGGTGTCCCTTATAAATATTTTAAATTGCCAGATAACCAGTGAAGCCTGGCAGTCCGCGTCGCTTCCGGTTAGGTTCGGAGGCATCGGTGTGCGTGGTGCATGTGTAGTGGCTCTTCCTGCTTTCCTGTTTTCCGCTCACGCTTCATCCTATCTTTGCGGTAGTGTCCTTGGCCCAATGGGTTCCGCGGAGGTATGTGGCGTAAGTAAGGCTAGGGAGGCTTGGCAGTCCTACGGTGGAGTTGATTTGCCATGCAACCTTTGTTCCCAAAAACAGTGTGATAGCCCTTTTTGTGAGGCTGTCCAAAAGAGAGCGATGGAACAATGCGCCCGAATGGAGGACCTTGTCCTTGTCGTTAAAAGAGAATCAGGTTATTGGTTGCAAGCACTCCCATCTTTACATGTTGGCACTATTCTGGGCAACTGCACCTTTAAGTTGGCCATGGGTCTGCGCTTGGGTGCAAATATCCACCAGCTCCATACATGCTATTGTGGCACAGCCGTGGATGGGCTGGGCCTTCATGGTCTGGCTTGTACGAGAAGTGCCGGTCGAATGCCTCGAGATGCCTCTCTTAAGGTGAAGATATAGGCAAATGGCCTTGAAGTGGCGCCCTCATTTGAAATAAATTGTTAACTCGTAAATATGGAGATAATTTCCATATTGCTCTTCGTCATGCACTAGATAGCCCTTTAAATTATTTTATGAACCACCGTTGAAAGTATTTACATTAGTCCGTCTAGCTTTAAAACTTGCCTCCGCCAAAAGTGGCCACGGCAAGTTTTTAAGCTAGACGGATCACCAATAATAGTTTCAACGGCAGTTTATAAAATAATTTAAAGGGCTATCTAGTGCATGACGAAGAGAAATAAGGAAATTATCACCAAATTTACGAGTTAACAATTTATTTCACACTTCAAGGCCATTTGCCTATACCTCCGCCTTAACGATAGTTTTGGCATCTATTGGAATTCCTTCAGTTTTGGAACCATACGGGAACTTCCGTTCCGATGGCAAGCGTCCTGATGGTCTAACGCTGGTGCCATGGAGACAGGGCAGGTGTCTTGTCTGGGATGCCACTTGTGTGGACACTTTTGTACCTTCTCATTTGCCTTCAACTTCGAACCGGGGTGCGGCAGCGGCTTGTTCAGCGGAGGCAAGCAAAAAACGAAAATACGTGGGTCTTCGTGATAGCTACGTAGTGGCATATGGCAGTTATTTCGCTCAGCGTATAAGTATAGCGATACAGCGGGGAAACGTTGCCAGTATTCTGGGTATGTTGCCTCAATGCGGTGCGTTGAAAGCGGTATTTTATTTATAATTTTTATTGAATGTATTAATAATGCATTATTTGATGTTTGAATAAATGAATTATATGATGACTTAATCGAATTGATTTGTATTTTTTTTATTTGAAAACTGCTGTTTTAAAAAAATTACATTCTTACCGTAAAAAATAAACAGTCAGAAAGTTTTTCTAATAGTAAAAAAATTTACGATTTTGACCAAAAAGTAAGCCACGAAGCTTGAAGCTTTAACAATACGGAAGTTGAGCTTCAAGTAAAATGTATTGAACAGACATTGATTTAGGAAAGCAAATCACATCTGAAGTGCGATTTAAGAATGCCGTATATATGGCTTTATCACAGGCAGGGGCATCCTTTTAAAACCATAGAGGATCAAAACAATAACTAAAGCATTTAGAGGTATATCTGGCAAACTCTGGGACACTCATAATTATAATATCCTTTGCCGGCAACTATTATCGGCTCGTTTTGGGGGTCCATCTAGTGAGCGGCAAGCCACCACCTGCCTACAATATGAATAGTCAGTCAATAATCATGATTATGGCAGGTGCCGTTGTTTCTATTGCAATAGCCCAGCATCAGTATATCCCAACCTCATTCCATAACCCATCCTTTTTCTTGCAATAGATCCTTCTCCTGCCGAAACCTATTCAATGGTATTCATTGGTATATCTAAGAATGTGTTTAGGCGGGAGCGTCATACTCATATTACATCAAATTCTCTAAAGTGCTTCTACGTATTTGAGATGTATCCCTACGCAAGCCGCCCAAAGGACCGGGCTAAAAAGACTCTTGATTCCAAAAGGAGATATAAATGTTATAAAAAATACGAAAAAGCCGTGCAAAAAATGGAAGTGCCGAATAATCAGGAGCAAATATGACGTCCGTGTCCTTAAGGGAAGAGCTATTCTTCATTCTTCTTCTTTTAAAAAGTACAGGGCTTTTAGATTTCTATTTTTGTTTTTCCTTTTAATCAGTTTGATTTGTCCCTATTTATTTATATTTGACTAGCTGTGCCCGCGACTTCGTTCGCGTGGTTGTCGGAATGTTATATAGCCTAAAGCCTTCCTCTATAAATGGACTACTCAACAAAAAAAGAATTTTTCAAATCGGACCATTAGTTCCTGAGATTAGCGCGTTTAAACAAACAAACAAACTCTTCCGCTTTATAATATTAGTATAAATAAAAATAAAAATAAATAAAATAGATAGATTAAAAATTTAACTAACATTGCGTGCTTATAGCATTGAAGATAACAGGAAGTCTTCCTGTCATGATGTGAATTCAGATATCATCCTTTAAACTATATGATGTCTAACAAAATATACCATACCTATTTAAAGGGTGAATTCAGTCCATTGATACTGAACAACTTTCCCCAAGTAACATATATCGAAATATGAATAATATTTTCTCGCTTTTCATACGAACTTAGATCAGCTGATCAGTAAACTAGTATGGGAGGCCAAAAAATATTTTTCATATTTCATTATAGGTAATATATGTTCCTTGGGGAAGGTTGCTCAGTATAATGAATTTGAATTCACCCTTAAAATAGTTTTAGTAAGTATATATTGTTAGACCCGGTATATACGCCCATGTCAAAAGTACAGAGCTTCCCCTCATAAAACAGTATCCGGGAAATATTTCCGCCCAATGATCAATCGAGAGTTATCCAGGGCCATCTTGAATTGGGCTTTGGTTTTTGTTGCGTATTTACTGTGATGTAAATAATCCCATTCGTCAAACAGCAATGTTTTCGTAGTTTCGTTACAGGATTTGATTTAGGCCGACAGTTTGGCGATAAGGACTCTATTTCATATATTCTATTCATATGATATATTCCATTCAACATTATCATCATCTAATGATGATGATGAATGGAATAGAGTCCTGAGACCTGATGGTCTTTATAGTCTTCACTGCAGGAGCACGACCCTCTCTGTACTACCACAGCTAAACTTGGCTAGAGCAGCCAGAGGATTTGGCCTACACTCTCCATGCTGGCCAGGTTGGAGAGGTCTCACTGATGTTCAAGCTTTGTTTAGCTTGTATTTCCTAAGTCGCCTTATACGACATCCACGGAAAGACTTGGAGTAATTCTATTCTACTCTGGAAACCACACGGCAAATTTCATTATGATATGTTAATAAAATAAAACATTTCATCTTTTGACGACCACCTTGCTGTAATGGTCAACACGTCCGTCAAATGGTCCGGAACCCGTCCGGAGGTTCTGGGTTCGACCCCCAACAATATAAAAAAAATATTGTTGAGTTATTATCTCATAGGAGTAGTTGGCCATAGTTTATTCAAACCGCCATAAAAAAAACTCTCGCACATTAGCTTCAACATATTTATTAGTAATTAAACTTTGAATATATTACGCACGTTTGCGAAAAACGGCCACTTTTGGCAAATGTGCGTAAAGTAAAGCTTGACGTTCTCATTATAAACTGTAAACAGTAGGTCATAAAATACTTTGAAGGATTATCTAGGACTTGATAGTTGCAAAATTTTAAATGATGTCTCCGTTTTATTTGAAATTATTTATTTTAAATGGGGGCAGCACTGGACCTCGGAAAATTCAGGTACGGCCTTAATAGCTCAGTTGTTTAGGCTATTGAACATAGCCGTATTTGAACCGAGATTGCGAGTTCAAGTCCCAGCTCACGGAGCAATTTTTTCACCATTTTATTTCATCTTTTAGTCCTTTGGTGTTGCGAAAGCATGCTACCAGATGGCGCAACTGGTTTGATCTAATGTTAAAGCTACAGTTTTTTTTTTTTTAATTTATTTGGTTCGCTAACTGGCTGAACAACACACAAATCTAAGCATATACAAATTAGAGCATATAAGTTGCCAACCTACTTGGAGCGAACACAGCATGCACATTTGATAAACAGCTCTCAGTCGTTTTAAATTGAAAATTACATTACATTACAGTAATTATAAAATTATTTAAGTCATAAATTAAATTACATTGCAAAATTAAATAAGGTTTTAAATTATATTAAATAAAAAGTTACATAAATAATTAAACTTTAAATTGGGATTGCATGCTTGTGTAAAAAATAATTAATCATAAAAGAATTTTTTTATCATATTGGCCGATGCACCGAAGATATCAATTTCATTACATATATTATTGTAGTTTGCACTCATGCGATTCAACGAAGAATGCTGGCGGTAGTTCGTTCGACAGATGGGCAAATTAAAAGTGACTCTGTTATGTAAGCGACTGCATGATCTCGGAACAGATAAGGTAAATCTTCGGAGCAGATCAGGGCTGTCAATTTTGCCTTGAATAATCTTAAGCAAGAATATTATATCAGCAGCCTGTCGCCTACGTTCCAGAGGGACAATTTTGAAATGGTTAAGTCTAGATTCGTAGGATGCTAGGTTCCGACAGTTATTAAAAGAAAAGGTAAGATGATATACAAATCTTTTTTGTATGCCTTCAATCCTCTTGATGTGAATAGCATAGGATGGATTCCAAACGGGACTGCAATATTCAATCAAGCTTCGCACATAACAATTGAAGAGCATAATGGGGATTTCAGGTTCTTTGAAAATTTTTGTTTGGCGCATGACAAAACCGGCTAATTTTGAGGCTTTCTTTACAATGCATTCAATGTGTTCTCTGAAATCTAGTTTTTGATCCATTATAACTCCCAGATCGCGAATGCTATCAGTTTCTTGAAGCGGAGTACCGGCAATTTTATAAATATTTATTTTAGACGATTCTAATTTCCGAGAAAATTTGATAAAAGAACATTTTGTGGGGTTTAAGATCATTCCATTTGTTTGGCACCACGAGCTGATTTTGTCTAAATCTTTTTGTAGCGTATCAACATCGTTGTCCGTCTTGATTATTCGGTAAATCTTTAAATCATCAGCGAACATCCTGTGATCAGAGGCTAAATCAGCACAAAGATCATTTACAAATAACAAGAAGAAGAGAGGGCCAAGATGAGAACCTTGAGGAACGCCCAACGGTACCTCAGTAGCTGGAGATTTAAAGCCACGAACGATGACTAATTGCGATCGATTTCTTAAATATGACTCACACCACCTTAGCAAAGATCCGCATATACCGGCATGAGCTAGTCTCTGCACAAGAACGTCATGACCAACCACATCGAACGCTCTAGAAAAGTCGGTATATACGGCGTGAACCTCGTTGCCATCCTCAATTGCAGTGATTATATCATCTGCGTATCCTAACAGATTGGAAATTGTCGATCGACCAGGTAGAAACCCATGTTAGTGTTCATCAAATAAGGACTTGAGATGAAAAAATAGATGTTTTTGAACCATCGATTCGAAAAACATACCTATGAAAGACAGTATTGAAATTTGCCTGTAGTTTGCAACATTAGCGACATCGCCCTTCTTGTGGACTGGTGTTACATGTGCGACTTTCCATTTGGATGGAAAAACACCAGCAGAAAGCGACTTATTAAAGATAAAATGCAATGGCTCCACCAACTGTAATGCGCAATTTTTGAAAAATATAGGCGGTATAGCATCAGGTCCGGGACCCTTATTGGTATCAATCGCTTTAAGTGATTTAAGAATTTCCGACCTGGAAAGATAACAAGAGGCGAGTGAGGTGTAGTGGCCATCATTATTAACAAGATTAGTACCTACTGATGAGGTGCAATTGAAAGTTGAGTGGAAATACTGGGAAAAGAGATTGCTTATCTGTTGCCCACCTTGTGCCTTGTGATTATCCAGGTACATTTCGTCAGGTATGTCTGTGCTGTTAGATTTGAGTGATTTTATAAAAGTCCAGAAATACTTTGGATTATCCTTTATATGTGATTTCGCCTGAGATATAAAGTTGGACAAACAATTATCTATCATCCTGTCGCAGCGACTACGCAGCATTCTGTAGGTGAGTTGATCTCTAGGGTTACCATATTTCTTAAAACGCTTGTGGAATTTTGCCTTTTCCTTAAGAGCCTTTATCAATGATCTACTAAACCAGCAGGGAAATTTTTTGTCACTAGTAAATTTAATTGGGGTATGAGCCTTGATTATAGGGGTAATTGCAGTTTTTTATCTATTTCAGTATATACAATATTAATCTATGAAGAAGAAACTAAATGGTAACTAGCGACATCTAATCAACGTTCCATGAAATATTTCGATGGGCACTCTATAACGTATTTATACATCGTGTTAATGAAAGAACCCAAAACCTATCAGATGGTACCTCAGCCCATGTAACTGAACAACTTTTGTTCAACAACTTTCACGAAACTAAAAAAAAATTATTTGAATTTTCATACAAACTGATCACAAATCGAGTCAATTTATGTGAAAATCCGAACTTTTTTTTTGGATTTCGTGAAAGTTGATGAACAAAAGTTGTACATAATTAGTGTGATTTGTCCTAATCTATTAATTTGTTTATCTTATCTCAGTTCTAATATAGATTAGACATACACATACACTATCACGTCTTTATTCCTGACGGGATAGACAACCCAAAAGCCTCATTTAGCGTGATGGTGCATTGCATAATAACTTTTATAGATACTGGATCAGGTAGTAAACTCAATTTTATTTCGATACTCTAACTGAGGGTAGGTACTTATTGAATTATACTGCAGAAATAAAAGATTTAAGCTTAATATTTAATGGTGCTTTTATTATGCGACATTCATGCATGACTGATTGTTAATCTGATTGCTTTTAAGATTTCCTGATAAGAGAACCAATATAAGTATTTAAAAAAACATACCTACATACTATAACGTCTTTATCTCTAACCAGGCAGACAGAGCATTTTAGTTCTTGCGGCTCTAAGCAGTCAGAACGTTAAGCTTTACTACGCACATATGCCACAAGTGGCCGTTTTTCGCAAATGTGCGTAGTAAAGCTTAACGTTCTCACTTTGAACTGTAAACAGTAGTTCATAAAATACTTTGAAGGGTTATCTAGGACTAGCAAAATTTTAAATAATGTCTTCGTTTTCTTTGAAATGATTTATTTTAAATGGGGGCAGCACTGGACCCCGGAAAATTTAGGTACGGCCTTAACGTGATGGTGGGCAAGGTGAAAGAAGGTTCCAAAATAGTGATGCTAACCGCATCGCCTTTTAACATGGTGCATTTTCGCTCATGCCCTCGATCGGCTTCTACGATCTGCGCGGGATGAGAAGCAGCTGGCACATTTTTAGTGTTTTCTTTTCCCCAAGACTAGCAAGGAAGGTATTTAAAAAAAAAATACTTTATCTTCAAACAAATACAAATTTGCCGTCTGAGATGAAGGCGAGGGCAATAAATATTCGATCTCAGTATAAGTTTTGTTTTTCGCACACGTTACGGACATGAAATTCCACTTCTAGCAACCCATCACTTTATCCCTTTTTAGGGTTCCGTAGCCAAATGGCAAAAAACGGAACCCTTATAGATTCGTCATGTCTGTCTGTCTGTCCGTCCGTATGTCACAGCCACTTTTTTCCGAAACTATAAGAACTATACTGTCGAAACTTGGTAAGTAGATGTATTCTGTGAATTGAATTAGGATTTTTACACAAAAATAGAAAAAAAAACAATAAATTTTGGGGGTTCCCCATACTTAGAACTGAAACTAATTTTTTTTTTTTTAAATCAAACCCATTCGTGTGCAATATCTATGGATAGGTCTTCAACTGAATAGTTTGCGCGAGAGACACTTCCAAAGTGGTAAAATGTTGGTAACCCCCTGTAACTTCTAAATTATGAGAATGATAAAACTAAAAGAAATATATGATGTACATTATTACCATGCAAACTTCCACCGAAAAATGGTTTGAACGAGATCTAGTAAGTAGTTTTTTTAATACGTCATAAATCGTAAAATGTTACTTGCTGCTACGGAACCTTATGGGCGAGTCCGACTCGCACTTGGCCGCTTTTTTATCTTAAAACCCTTCATCGCGCTAAACATGGCCTTTGAGTCTTATAACTAGGCTCTTTCTACCCCTTCAATAATAAAGACGTGATACTTAATGTATATGTGGCAATGTCAACCCCATGGCTACATATTTGATACCATGGCTACATTGAACTTCTAAAATTCTAATACAATATTTGTCAAATTTTGAAAAATTATTTTTAATCATTCTTTAGTAAGTACATAATATGCACATTTAATTATTATTTCCGGGATATCTATTGTATTATCAATTATTATCAATTTTGAAGTTTAAATTTTCACAACTGCGCCATAAACTGAGAGATCACTTTCGTGTGACGTCATCAGAGAAGACGCCATTCACAGGGCGTTTCCGTAACGATAAAAAAAAAATTGTAATTAATTTCCTATATTTCGACAAAAACATGTATTATTTATATAATAATTGAGTGTTTCTATACGCTCTTATCTTCTAGGATAATAACAAATTATGTTTTATATTATTTTTTGTCTAATAGCCTATTAGAACTTAAGTCTACTTAAAATATAGCTTTGACGATGTATCTATCGAAGACAGTTTCAGTCAAATCAATCAAAAAGTTCAATCATTAGGCATAAGTATGATTACGGTCGTTTTCATTAAGCCGATAAGTCTTTACCATAAATCCGTTAAGCCAATCGCTCTAGTTGATTAGGGCGATTTAATCAATGTACTTAAATACAGAGTGATTTTTAACGCGTACCTTTATTTAAAAAGAATCATATTTTGTCATATGTACTTGTTTCATAAAAAAAAACCCAAAGATATCAGCCTACAAATGCATATCAAAAATCTCCCATTTTGATGTCACCGCCCGCTACCGTGTTCGTAGCGGGCGGCGGCGGGCGAGCGGTTGTATATAATAATAATGTTGTAGATATCATGAAAAATATAGTAAAAATTGTAGTAAATCTCCCCTTCCAGTTTGTAATGGAAGAATATTTATTTACTGTAAGTACTCGTATGAGAAATAAATACTTTCTAAAAACAAGACTTCTACCACCTTTTTTTTTACCAAAGTAAATATTCACCTTGAAAATATTACACTTTTGGCACAATCGTGTAATATCTCTGTTTTGAGAATAATATAACAACATAGTTTTTCGACGCAACCTGTAATACCTGTGGTACCTAAAATTTTTCTTTGCTATTGCTAGTGCCATGAGTGTAGCACAAAAACAGCTTGCCACAACGACTTTTGTAAAATGAATAAGAAATTGTAATACCAACAAATCGTTCTCATTAGTGCTACAAAAGATGGCAGACGTCAATAGATCGTCTAGCTGGCTGCAGACATCAGACAGGACATCGACCTTCATCCATTACGAAGTGTTAGATGTGGCCAAAACAATTCTATTTCACCCTCTATTGTCTTAACAAAAAGTTGACAGTTTTAGAGATATTCGATATTTTAGTTTTTTTTATAAAATTCACTTTGACGAAGTTTTTGGGCTGTAATTTTTTTTTAGCATTTCAGCTCAGTGATTTTGATGGTTTTATGTTAAAATACTTAAGGCCGTACCTGAATTTTCCGGGGTCCAGTGCTGCCCCCATTTAATATAAATCATTTCAAAGAAAACGGAGACATCATTTAAAATTTTGCTACTACCAAGTCCTAGATAATCCTTCAAAGTATTTTATGAACTACTGTTTACAGTTTAAAGTGAGAACGTTGTTAAGCTTTACCACAGAATACTGGCTTTACTACGCACATTTGCGAAAAACGGCCACTTTTGGCTAATGTGCGTAGTAAAGCTTAACGTTCTCATTATAAACTGTAAACAGTAGTTCATAAAATACTTTGAAAGGTTATCTAGGATTTAATAGTAGCAAAATTTTAATTAATGTCTCCGTTTTCTTTGAAATGATTTATTTTAAATGGGACAGCACTGGATCCCGGAAAATTTAGGTACGGCCTTAAACCAAATTATCTAGGTGCCAAAACTACAAATTACTACGATAAAATGAACGATATAGCCTAATAAACAACATTTTAATAAAGAAAATTTCGGTGACTTGAACTTTAGACCTAGATTTAATAAAGGTTGGAAAGCATACAGGTACGATATTTTCGCAATTATAAATAACCTTCACTTTTATCACTTCTGCTACCCCACACAGAAATAAAATTACAAACAATTATTAATTTAAGATTTAGATTTACAAACGCTTTTATTTTGAAACGACAAGTCTGATTTCGAAGAAATAGCATATTATGTAGATAATAACCAGTTAGTTAAACAGCCTAGGTATATAACTGGTTTTCACAGTTAAAATATGAGTTGCGCTGAGTTTTCCATAATATCATATGTGAGAAATATGCTTTTGGACAGCATTTAAAATAAACTATAATTTGTTGTAATACTATCAGTTAACGTATAGAAACATATATCACTTAATTATTAAATAAATAATACTTGTTTTTTTGCGAAATATACGAATACAATTGTTTTTAAATAAAAATGTTTTTTTATTTTTTGACGGAAACGCCCTGAAAATGGCGTCTTCTGCTATGACGTCACACGAAAGTAAACGTGGTGTTTTGACGGATTTTCTGTTGTCGCACCTGTGTCACCTGTGTGTGACGTCATTTGTCTAATGAGCGCCGCCATGACAGAAATTGGCGTAGTTGTGGAAATTTTAACAGCAACATTGATTTTTATTGATAATAAAGAAATAGAGGTATATCCCGGAAATATTAATATATTGTGCTTATTATGTAATAAAGAATTTTGCACGCCTCATAAGCGGAGCGTTGAGGTAGTGCTCTACTCTCGCCTTACAAAAATCAAGTGATTTTTCGAACTAAAAATGTCGGTATTTATTTCAAAATTTGACGAATACCGTATTGTGAATATTGTGATACCAACAAATGGTTCTCATTAGTGCCACAAAAGATGGCGGACGTTAAAAGATCGTCTAGACTGGCTGCAGACATAAAACAGGTTATTCCGAGCACATCACTGTCGAGACGTCGTCACAGGAAACAATGGAGCTTTTCCTTGAACGAGAACAGTCACAAAATAATGTCACTTGTTATTTATCATATCCATTATTAACGAGATTTTCTATTAATAAATGCAGAATGATGTCCCAGGGCGCAGAAGTCAAGGAAAACCACCCACAAGATGGGCTGATATCGTCCGTAGAGTGGCGTGCACAAACTCTCAACAGGCTATACACCTGGCGTAAGACCGTGAACTGTGGAAAACCATAGTGAGGAGATCTGCTTACGATGATCACGACCCTCAAACATGAGGATACGATTATGAAGAAGAACGCAAAAAATATGAGCGCTATTTCACTCCAAGAAACTGTGATGTCACGGTTTGGTATTTCATAGAAATCCCATAGAAAATTATTCCTAAGAAAAAGTATCTGATCGGATTCGTTATTGATGTACTTATTTCTTTTTATTTTATTACAAGATTTAAGCTTGCCCTAGTTTTTAGGGTTCCGTACCCGAAGGGTGCAAACGGGACCCTATTACTGAGACTCCGTTGTCTGTCTGTCTGTCCGTCTTTATCTCTTGAACCGTAATAGCTAGACACCTGAAATTTTCACCGATAATGTTTTACTGTGGCCGCTATAACAACAAATACTAAAAATAAAAAAGTTGATAATTAAAGGGGGTCATCACACAAAAAACGTGTTTTTTTTCAGCGTTTTTAACTCGATCTGTCACAGGGCTCTACCTCTTTCAGGTGTATAGCTATTAAGATAGCTAAACACCTGAAATTTTCACCGATTATGTATTACTATGACCACTATAACAACAAATACTAAAAATATGATAAAGTTAATAATTAAAGGGGTCGTCATACAAGAAACGTGTTTCTTCAGCGTTTTAAAACATTGTACGGTGGTAAGGAACCCTTCATGTAAGAGTCCGACTCGCACTTGTCCGTTTATTATTGTGGGTAAAATCTTGCAAATTTGAGCCACTTCCCTTCCAATTGAGATGAAATTTTATATGCTAATGTAAGTCAGATGACAATTATTATAACAAGAAGCTGATTTGATGATGGAGCCGGAAGGTGGCTATAGGAACCCTGTAATTAAACGAAGCAACCCCATCGAGTTTGGGCTTATTACATTTGTCATGATAAGTACTTAGGCCTCACGATAAAAGCTTGTACGAGAAAATGATTTTTTTTCCAAAATCTTAAACGAGCGAGCCAAGTGAGCATAAATCTAAATCAGTTTATAATTTGTGAGGCTTTCGCGATTCAGTCTCGAGTGATGTGCCGTTCCCGGGAACGTTTCCAAATTCCCGGGAATTTGGGAACGTTCCCGGGGAATTTGGGAACGTTCCCGGGTCACGTTCCCGTATTTCTAGAGAATGTTAAGAAATATTGGATATATATATTTGTATTATAACCATATGAAGTGATGCATTTACGTTAGTAAATTATATTAACAGTGATAAAAAATATGTCTGAAAAATAAAATCACAACTTTCCCTGACATTTCCGTTTTTTGGGAATATTCCCGGGGACGATCCCGGATATCTGGGGAACGGGAACGGCACATCACTAGCTCGAACCATTTAGAATACGAAACTTGACAGAGCCAAAGAAAATATATTCGAGGGCAAACATCCGAGAATTCAATAAGCGGATAGGAGGCACATTAAAATATTGAAAGTCGCACCAAGTTTCCTAATAAAAAACGCTCCATTTGTTATAATGAAAAACGATTCCTCGCAGTCGGTTAAAGTTAGAAGTACCAACTTGGAAGTTGTGTTACCTACGCCGGAATGGATGGACTTATTGGTTTTCATTAGGTAATAAAATTGATGGGTTCCTACTTTATAATTTAGGTATAGTTTGTGTACGTACACAATATATGGCTAATATATGGCTCTGGCAGTACAGAGAGGGTCGTGCTCCTGCAGTGGAAACTAGACCGGATCATGATCATGATCATTGTGTCAGATTAACCAACCCTAGTGTCAGTGTAACCAAGCCTGTGTTACTCCCAGTGTAGGTATCAAAAATATACCTACGCGCGGCGGCCTTCTCGGGTGGCTAATTCAGTCGGGGCTCGCGTGCGAGCAGTGACGCACGCGCGAGCTTGGTTCGTCGCCTAGGTACTTCACCGATCCGGCCGTTTTAAAAATGGAAAATCATAAAGAGAAGTCTAAAAAATACTGCGCAGTTTTTAACTGTTTAGACAAGGATTGCAATCTAAATTTAACTTTTTTTAGACTTCCTAAGGACGCTGAAAGGTAAGATCTACTTTAAAGTAGTTATTTTTATTATGTTGTCATTCATGATAGGAACACTAAGTAGGTTTAATACCTAGGACCTAGGTACCTTCTTAGGTTACGAAAATAAGTAGGAACGTAGGTATAAGTATACATATTATTCTTTCGAATTTCTGATGTTTGGTTTGAGATTGACGATCTGTTTCGTTATAAGTCGGTACCTAACCCACCTACTTAGGAACTTTTCTGTTCGCTAGTAAAATAATATTTATTTTATCTTTAGTTATTATATTCGTATATTTTTCTTTAAAATTAATATTTATGTATATTCTTGATTTATTCTTGTAGGTATTTATAGATACTTCTAAATTTTGTTTACACACTCTGTCGCGCACCACCCAAATTATTTCTGTACTTGGTCCAATGGTTGACTGGCAGAGAACGCCATAAGGCGTTAAGTCCGCCATTTGTACACTTTTTTTATGTGCAATAAAGTTTAAATAAATAAGTAAATAAATAAAATAATTATGAAAGTTACAGAAATGGTAATCTACTCGTACTTTAAAGACTTTGTTTTAGCTGGTATCTAACCACCTAAAACAAAGTCTTTAATTTCGCTCATGTTATATTTTATTTCATTCATTAAAGTTTACTACCAAACGATCATACATACATACATACTATCACGTCTTTATCCCTCATGGGGCAGGCAGAGCATTTTAAGTGTTGCGGCTCTAAGCAATCAGAGCCCTGCCGCAATACCCAAAGGCAACTTTTAGCGTGATGGTGGACGAGAAGGTGGAAAAAGGAATCAAAATAGATGAATGATGAGAATGAATGATGGGTTGCTAGCCGCATCGCCTATTAAAATGATTTGCATTTTCGCCCATTGCTTCGATTGGCTTCTACGATTTGCGCAGGGAGAGAAGCAGCTATGACCTCCGTGGTGTAATGGTCAACACGCTAGTCCGCCAATCTGGAGGTTCTGGGTTCGATCCCCAGCCAGGGCAAGTTCGAAAATGGCCTTTTTCAAATTGTCCTGGGTCTTGGATGTTTATCTATATATGTACGAGTATTTATTATAAAATATAGTATCGTTGAGTTAGTATCCCATAATACAAGTTTCAACTTACTTTGGGGCTAGCTCAATCGGTGTGATTTCGAAAAACGAAACCAAAATTTCGTCCTCCCATACAAAATCCATTTGGTTGAGCGGAAAGTCGAATTTTTTTTTTCGTTATTCAATAATTGTTTTCATGGAAAGTGGTATCACGGACTGAACTTGCTCCAAAAAGGTTGCCGGTTAATTAAAAATAACCCTGTATAGATAAACACCCAAGACCCAGGTCAATTTGAAAAAGGCCATTTTCCAACTTGCCCTGGCTGGGGATCGAACCCAGAACCTCCAGATTGGTGGACTAGCATGTTGACCTTACACCACGGAGATCGTCTATAGATTGACGAATACCATACAATGATGACATTCGGCACCAACAGCTTAACGTATCTTCCTGAGCACGGACGAGCTTGAGAAACTTTTCATGCCATTTGTGGTCACCCATCCAAGTGCGATGAAGGAAAACATCTTGACGAAACCTGCACACTACTAATCTTATCCCAGCTTGTTCCCAGTTTCATCCTCAGCTGTAGTGCTGTGAAGACCGGGGTCCGGTATTCGGCTTTTTCGTCTCTACTTCGCTCGGTCTGGAGCTGCCTTGGTTGTAAGACCATTTGCACGCATATCATCCCTGACGACGTCAAGTCAGTATTTCTTGGGTCTACTACTCTGCCAGGGCCTGATGGAGGTGGCATGGCTATACATTTGTTTCCTTCGTAACTTTCCGGTTTCCGCAAGATGGTCATATCTTGCGAAAACCGGAAAGTTACGTTCCAGCGAGGGCGACTCCCTTGCAGTTTGTCTGCTATGTCACGGACGTGAAGCCGTAACCGCGGAACGGAAGTAACCGCGGATGTGGGTGTTTCTCACACGGTCTTTCTGCGCATATCCAGCGCAACATTTGCATCTCCGTGATACAGTTCCTGCTTGTGCCACTCAAGCAAAGACCACGCTCAATATGAAGACCTCTAATCATAAAGAAGGCAATAAAATAATATCACACAATTATTTATTACACAAAGACCACAGGGTCCAAAGCGGCTGCAGCAGCTGAACGGGTTTCATTAAACAACCTAAAAACCACCGCAGGGGAACTTGCTTTCACGTAAAAAAACCGCATCGAAATCGATCCATCCGTTCGAGCGCTAAGATGACACAGATAGACAGACAGACAGACAGACCGACAGACATAAGCGTCAAACTTATAACATACCTCTTTTTGTCAGGCGTTAAAAATAAGTCAAACCATATCTCTTTTTTTTTATAGCCTCTTGATTTACATTTAGGTACATGTTGGAGGAAGTTTTAGCATGTTGTAGAGTGTTACACTTAGTGGTGCAAGTTTGCGAATGTGGACCAAGCTTTCCTTGAGTATCGCTTTAATGAATTGCAAACATGGATGAGTACTTGGTAAATCCCAGACTTGTTCCTGTTAACTTTTATATACATAAGTTTCTAAAATCATCAATGAAATATTTTTTCCATGCTGGTTTGGGAGAATAGAAAAATTAAGAACATATCAGCTGCTTCTCATCCCGTGCAAAGCCGATCGAGCTTTAAAACATATCAATAGGGTTGCTAGCCGTGTGGTTTCGAGTTAGAATAGGACCACCCCATCTCTTCCTGTGGATGTCGTAAGAGGCGACTAAAGGGTTCAACACAAACATCTCGTGCTACAATTGTATTCCCAAGGAAGGGTTAACGCTAGTATCGGTAGCTTTTGCACTAAAAATAAGGACCTTCAATAAGTGATCCTACATTGAATAAAAATTTTTGACTTTGACGTCGGTCGGCGGCTGGTTGTAAAAATTTTCGCTCAAATACATTCCCAAAGAGGGTTGACGACGGGCAGGCCGGCGGTCGTAAAACTTTAGCCAAATCTTTTAACTCTTCCGGCTTCCGCACCCCGGGCTCCGAAGCGGCACAGCTGAGGATGCAACCGGGAACGCACTTGGATGAAGAAGAAGAATAGGCTTGATATTGATATGTAACGTTTCCCCAAGATTTTCGCTCATTCTCTCTCCCTCTCTCATCTCAGCGTATTCCCAGTTGCATCCTCAGGTTTTAAGACCATTGGCACGCATATCATCCCTGACGACCTCAAGCCACATTTCTAGGGTCTACCACGTTTGCCGGGGCCTGACGGAGGCGGCATGGCTATACATTTATATCCCACGTAGCTAGCCAGTTTCCGCAAGGCATGACCGTACCAGCGTAGGCGACTCTCTTGCATTTTGTCTGCTATGACACGGAAATGAAGGTTGCCGCGGGGTTTCTCCCGCGGTCTCTCCGTGCGCTTATCTTTCAATCAGTTTTTGCTATATGCACGGAAAGATAACAGCTGTTAGATACATTAAGGTGAATATAGAAGCAAATGGCCTTGAAGTGGCGCCCGCATTTCAAATAAAATGTTAACTCATAAATATGGAGATAATTACCATATTGCTAATCGTCAGGCACTAGATAGCCCTTTAAATTATTTTATGCGGCAAGTTTTAAAGCTACACGGATCACCAATAATAGTTTCAACGGCAATTCATAAAATAATTTAAAGAGCTATCTAGTGCCTGACGATTAGCAATATGGAAATTATCACCATATTTACGAGTTAACAATTTATTCCGCACTTCAAGGCCATTTGCTTCTATATTCACCTTAAGCGATTTATTTTCTTTATTTTAAGATCAACATGTATTGTAGAAAATCAGTTTTTATTTTACGCTGAAGTAACTAGACTAGCAAATTCCTAATAAGTTGAAACTTTAACTTTCCTAATTACAATTTAAGCCAATACGAGACAAGTTTATAAAACAGTAAAATAACTTATTGGCTAGGAGTTCCCGCAAAAAGTTCGCTAATGAGTTAACTTCTTATTGAGGTTTACGAGTTAAATCAAGAAACGCCATTTCAATTTCTTCGGAAGTTCCTCACTCTTTGATTGCATTTTGAAGAGCGAAGTATACGTATTGTATGAGATGTGAAGTTTATCAATGGTATTACAGAGCAAGGAGTCGTATGTACTTGTAATTATACTTTTGAACATCGTAGCTGTATTCAAGGAAAGTACTCTTAGAGCGAAACAAGTTTATTTGCTAGGCAAATAAAAAAAACCCCGACTCTCAAGAACGCCATCTAGTGATGTGAACCGGAACTATTGATACGACTTGATACGGACACACAGACTAGTAGGTTGAGTAGTCTGTGTACGGACATCAAGTCGCGCTACATGCGCGCTACGGATAGCGCCATCTATACATTTGCTAGAGAAATCCCTGATTTCAAGCGTTCATCCTCAATAACTTTTAAATGGCTGGACCGATTTTCATCAAACATAGCTAAGAACTACCGCAAGGGAACTTGATATCACCTGAAAAAAACCGCATTGAAATCAGTTCATCCGTTTGAGCGCTACGATGCAACAGACAGACAGACAGACCGACATTAGCGTCAAACTTACCCCTCTTTTTTGTCGGGGATTAATAAACAATACTTAAAATTACAAAAAATAAGTCTCTTTTTTCTTACGCTCTTGTGTTTTAATTATGATTCTGACTCGAAGGTTTCATAAAGCTAGGGGGTGAACAATAAACCTATAAATATAACTTTGTCAATTTAATTAAAGGCATGATGACTGACAATTATTCAGTTCATGATTTCATATATATTTTTTACTTTTAAGTGAAATAGGAGGTGCTTTACAATTCAAATGTGTTTATTATGTATGTTTCTTATTAACTTCTACTTTTTTAACTAATTCTAAATAGATGATTATAATACATTTGGGAATGAGTTGAGAGATCCTTTGAGTATTCAGGCGTTTGATTTGAAAGAGTATACATTCAATTTGGTTCCATTGTTTTCAGGTGAGGATCTGATAATGGAATCCTTGAGATTCTTTGTAATAATATTTTATTTAAATATTCTATGCACACTATTGTGATTTTGTGTGTTTTCGTAAACTGGAACTGATGAAGACCAGAATTTAAAGTCTGTTTTTAGAGTTCCGTACAAAAAATGAAAAAACGGAACCCTTATAGGATCACTCGTGCGTCTGTCTGTCCCTCCGTTTGTCACAGCCAATTGCTCCGAGTATACTGGACCGAATCAGGTGTTTGGTAGAATGTTGTAATCCTATGACCCAACACATATGTGCAAAGTAAATAAATATTTTTTTAAAATAAGGATCATTTTCGGGGGACAAATTAGGAAATAAAAAAAAAAGTTTTGCAAACCTTACTGTGTCATATATCAATGAAAGGGCTCGTTATGAGGATCTCAAATATATTTTTGTTATTATTGTAAAATGAATAGTTTTGATTTTATTTATGAAAGAAGACGAAAATTTACCATTCCCCCCCCCCCCCCCTGATCTCCGAAACTACAGAGCCTAAAATTTTGAAAAATATACAAAATACTATATTTTGCATATTACAGGAATTGCTTGTAGATTACAGGAAAACTTCTAATAATTGAATCAATAGTACGGAACCCTCTCCACGCGAGTTTAACTCGCACTTGGCCGGTTTATTTAGTTTAAAATTATATTGCGATTTTTCAGAATTTAATTTATGTTACCTAGGCGTTTTGCGGCTCAAATTAAATGATGATAAAATGTTTTTAAGAAAGAAAATATACGTATTACGTGGGTTACACAAATTTTGGCCCAATATTACGTAAGTGCCTACTTGTAACTTGTATTACGAGTAAACACTCACACCCACGGCTGTACGTTATAAGCGGCCAAGTTAAAATGATTGCTTGTCTTTGAGCCAAGTCTGACTGGAACTAGCTTTTAAATTAACCGCATTAAAGTACTCTGATTGTAAACTTCAATTTATTTCTGCTGGGGCTTGGATTTGTAGTTTAGTATAATTTGACAAAACTTTTGGAATGATTTTCGGAATCAGTATTTCAAGCATGAAATGCGTCCAGATATTGATTTAGTATAATTATATTTAAGTATATTTTGTGTGCGTTTGTAGCCACAAACGCACACGAAATATAATTATAATTAAAATTTATAACAAAAAAAGAAATATGATTTTCTTTAAGGCTGGGCCTGATGTGAATAATCTAAGCTTTGCTGCCGCTTCCACACACACAAATTTACTCTAGCCATAAGGAGACAGCGAGACCATGCAGGGTGGAAAGATCATGGTAGGTCAATGAGGCTGGTTTTGGTTTTGAGGTTTTTTTCATTTTACAAAGAATATTAAAGAGTTATTTAAAAAGTAAAAAAAATTGTGGTAACATACTTTTGTATGGAATTGTTGTTTTTTTTTATCTTCGGCTGTTATTTCAATTTATTATACTTAAGTGATCTAGTATAGCCCGTGGTTCTATTTATAACGGGTATGATCCTTTGTATAATAATGAGGATATCTAATAATAATCTATCTTTTGTGGGAAAACTATAAGGCAAAGGCTTCGATCAACATACTCGTACAACAATATAACGCGTTACCTATAAAATCAAATAAAATTTCTTCCGCATAAATACACTTTACTGTAAAATCAACCGTATACTACGTGTAAATGAACTAACGCAAAGCCTCTCAGATGGTACCTCAGCCCATGAAACTGAACAACTTTTGTTCTACAACATTCCCAAAATGACAAAAATAAAATTTTCAATTTTCATTCAAATTGACTCGATCAGCTGATCAGTTTGTATGAAAATAAATTTTTTTTTTGGGTTTCGTGAAAGTTGTAGAACAAAAGTTGTTCAGTTTCATGGGCTGAGGTAATCTGAGAGGTTTTGCGTTAGTTCATTAACACGTTGTATATAAAACTACGTAGAAAGTGTTTTTCTCTTTAACTGAACTTAACAAAGTAAGAGCTCACAGCCGGGAGTGCACTCTTATATGACGAGCCATATTTTTTACGCCAACTCGATATCTAGTTGTATTGTTGATCGAAGGGCAAAGGCAACAGTTCCAAAATAGCAAAAATCGTATTTCGTTCAATCTATGTATTGGAACTCTGCGCAAAATTATTGTTAAAATGTTTACAAAAAAAAACACCATTTGATCTCGTTATTTATTTATCATTTGACATAAGCGTAAGAAACATCTGAGGCTATGCCGCAAGCATTGCGTCCGCGCACCAGGTAGTAATACCCTTTGTCTCCCCAACCTTCACCCCACGAGTTCTTGATTATCCAGTAGGGAACTCTCTGGTTTGTTTTGTGATTTACTGAAAAGGTAAAACATATCCGTCTTACTACAAAAAGAGATAAATATCTGGTGAGCGAAAATGATACCAAAAATAATACACACTCGATTTAGCACTTTTCTTGTAAAACGAGTGTGTATAATTTTCCAAGATGGCCAGTATGTAGTCAACTGCGTCCGATTTGACTGAAATTCAGCAAGGGTTATTTGGATCACGGAAACAAAATCTGTAATTTTTTTTTGGAATCCAACTGGAACATCGAAGGGGTCTGGAATTTAGTATGCGGGGGTAAAGCAACCCGCCGAACTTAAAACTGCAAACAAATTTTATCATAAGATAAATAGTAAGACCTCGCGACGCGAGGTCTACTGTTCTTACAGAACCACTAGTTTGTAATGCATTGTCTATTCCTGTCCATATCTTACCATAAACGTTATATCCGACTATCAACACGGTGTGATCCAGTGTCTTTGGATCACACTGCTGGTCCGTGGGCTCGTCAATTGCTCCTGGTTTATAATTATTATTCATGGATTTGGAGTTTATTGCTGAAATATTAAGTAGTCATATTAATTTATAAACGAAAACAAAGTTAATTTTGTATTTATTTGTTTAGCCCTTTATACACAGTGCCGCAGCAGTGGCGGTTTGCAAAAATTAAGTGCGCGACACCGCAGTGGCGGCGGTACCGCTGCCGCTGCAGCGTCGTGTGTGACTAGTGATTTGATGTCCCTGGAATCTTTGGGAATGTTCCCGTAAACATTCCCGGCAATATTCCTAAAAATCTAAGTTTAGGGATCATCATCATCAGGTCTTTCTAGTCTCCACTGCAGGAGTACGACCCTCTCTGTACTACCAGAGCTATATATTAACAAGAGCAGCCTGAGGATTTGCCTACACTCTCCACGCTGGCCAGACAGGTTGGAGAGGTCTTATTGATGTATATAAGCTTTGTTTAGCTTGTGTTTCCTAAGCCACCTTCTACGACATCCACGGGAAGACTTGGAGTGGTGCTATTCTACTCTGCCGGGAACCACACGGTTTGCTGTAACAGTACCTAAGACTAATTTAAAAAATAAGCGGGTATTTGTAAAACTCAAATTTTGTTTATACGATTCGGCATCTAGTCAAGTCATCGGGTTTTAGATTTTTCAAGCTGTTTAAAGATTTCTCACATAGCTTGATGACTGCTATACTTCGATCATATTTCTATGATCAAAGCTTGGACAATGATGACAGCCAGGACGAAAGGCTTTACATGCCTTCCGAAGCATGGACTTAGAGAATTTTGTATACCACTTGTTGTTACCATCTAATTGCGGACCACGCCCAGTTACACTTGACTTGAGAAAGCGCTAATAATGCGTACTCACACCTGGCCACGGAGCTCTGTATTTGTTGTAAAAATTGAACACTGGAAAAATACTTTATCTTGCAACCCCCAGACTGACACTCTGTATAACCCAAAGATTGTCTGGTAGACAACGCTTTGCAATAGAAACAACGGCACCTGCCATAATCATGATTACTGACTGACTACTCATATTGTAGGCAGGTGGTGGCTTGCCGCTCACTAGATCCCCCCAAAACGAGCCGATAATAGTTGCCGGCAAAGGATATTATAATAATGAGTGTTCCAGAGTTTGCCAGATATACCTCTAAATGCTTTAGTTATTGTTTTGATCCTCTATGGTTTTAAAAGGATGCCCCTGCCTGTGATAAAGCCATATATACGGCATTCTTAAGGGTTAAGTTCGCCTATTTTTTTGATAAATAAATAAATATCTTCCTTCACACTTACCAGCTATCAGCGGTCCAACATGGAACAGATGTTTGAGCATCTCCACCTCATCATGGAACACCCGTTTGGCCCCTACCACGGGAACCAGTGGCCGGTTCCGATCCCACCTACATTCCAGTTTCTGGGACGCGTATGGGTAGTAATCTTTTTCTTCTAGCACTCCCCCAATGTCTGATATGATTTCTCTGAAATTGTTGTCGTATTGTTGTACAACGGCGACAGAGTAGGTGTACACTGCGTTGAACCTGGTACATACCTACTACAATAACCTATTCGTTCAATTGTATGTAGAGATGGGCAAAGTGTTTATGCCCAAACGGGCATATTGGGAATATTCCTGGCATTTTGGGCATAAATCCATAAATGTCCAAATAAATGCCCAATCACAGGGCAGAAAAAAAAATACTAAGCTAAAAGGCGTTTTTTAGTATTCTGAAGGGCATCTATGCTTTAAAATATAGTAGAAACGTTCTTGACACCATGCTGCACTAGATCAAATTAGGTTTAGTTTGTAGTAATGTAGTTTAATTTCAATTGTATTTATTTATTTTCTCCTTATTAAACAATTTGTAGAAAGGTTATCTATACTTATAGAGAATTAACTGCCTTAGTGGTTCAAAGGCGTTTGCCTTGTGATCCACAGGTCGTGGGTTCAAATCCCACTGGGAAGCTTGACTGTCTCGTTAATAACTGTATACGTTTCATTTTATGCCTTCGCAAATATGATTATATATCATCTTTTCGTTCTGAGCTTAAATGGCACCTGTCCGTGAACGCAGACAAATGCGAATTCTTTGCGCTCTCTTTTCAATTCTTTTGAGTACCTAAATGTAAATTTTAATTTCTTTCTGATACTCATGCAACTTCGTTTTACTAATAATCTTCTCCTTTCTGTTCCTCCTCATCGCACAAATTTTATGACAAGCTCTTTTACTTTACAAGCTATAGGTCTCTTTCTATAATTATTTATTTGAAGAGAAGAGTGCACTCTTATCTTTTTGATTGATTTTATTATATTCTTTATATTTCACCATCATCATTTATTATTTATAAATATTGTATGTTTGTATATATTTATTTGTTATATGTATTTAGGGTATTAAAGATAGTCTTATGTACGTATGTAGATATATTCTATGAGGTATATTTTATTCAATTATATATTGTATTATATTATATAGTGTTAAGTAGGCATATATATTATGCACATATTTTAATACTTTATTTTGTATCTAGTTTTTTGAGCCGCAACATGATTCGTATCTGTTTATCCTTATGGGTGACTGGGAGAGGAAGCTTTTAGCGTTAAGTCCGCCAATTGTACCAATTTTTTATTGTGAAACAATAAAGTTTTTATAAATAAAAAAATAAGCATAGGTACTTTGTTAAAAGTTTATTTATTTATTTAATATTTATTGCACAGTAATCTAACGATTATAATACAAAAGGTAACACTTAATGCTAAACATTTTCTACCAGTTCACCTTAGGGACGTAGGATATTGCAGGCTTGAATCACCTGATTATTCGAAAAGAATGATGATTCCGTGTTTGGGAAGGCACGTAAAGCTGCGGGTCCTGGACGCCATCTGGTTTTTGTTTAAACCTATCCTCGGATTGATATACCCTTTGGGATGCAGAGGTCAAACATCAGTCACTCTGTGTAAAAACCAGTAACCTCGTCAAATCACCTAGGTAGGTAGCGGACGGAAGCCTGGGCTTTGAAGCGTTACCACTGAGAATGCAACCAGTAATACGCTTGGATGATGATGATGATGTTATCTATGTACATAGAGAAATGAATTTAGGTGGTGCGACATATTGCGTAAATTATATGAGTAATGACTTGGTATTACTTGTCACAAAGTGTGTGAAAACGCTATGATATGCTTAAAATGCGGGTATACGACAAGTGAAACGTTAAAGTTTATGAAAACAATGATGTTTTCATAAACTTTAACGTTGCACTCATACCTACTAAGCATACATTGAAAGTAGGCTTCGTTGAATTCTTATCTTTTTCTTTGCTGGGAGGTGTAAAAAGACGTAATTATATGTGTAAATAAGCAAACGGACATCAAATGCGATATCAACAAATAAGCACCCTCGATATATGTAGTAATTTTTTTTGACAGTCTTATACATTTTAGATTTCGTATGGACTTAACACAGACAGATTTTGACGCAACAAGCATCATTTATGATTGAGAGATAAAACCGAATAAATCCGCTATTATATCAACGGAACAAAATATATTCGTTTTGACGAGTTCTTCGATTCCCTATCAACTTGTTATAACTTTCCTAAAAATAGGTAGGTAATGCTCTGGCATAATATTTACACCAATTTACCCGTCGTCGGAAGGGGACATATGAATTGACAGGTCTTAGTATTTTTTTTTTTACTGGCAAATGTTTGTAGACCTAATTATATGTTAAAATATGCAAACAGAAATGAAATGAGATGTCAACATATGCGCACACTCATACATTAGTCGAGAGTACTGAGTACAGTAGACTAGGTACTGATTTGGGAGTTGGCCCCGGAACAGGAGATATTCGTATTGACAAGTTTATTTTTATATAATATATACAAGATTAACATTTCTCCTAAAATAGCATTCCGGGTATTTACACCCGTCTATGGAAACAAACAAATTGACAGGTATATGTTCACATTTTTTACTGGAAAATGTATATGATAAATTAAGCAATCAGACATTAAATATAATTAAATCTGTACGGTAATTTTACCACACTGACGGGTAATGCATATAATTTGCAAAGTTTTTTAAAAATGAGGGGTCTTAAACTTACTAAACTTCGTGAAAATTACTTAACTACCTGTAACTATTAGCTCTATTAACAATATTGTTTATTTTCAATGTCAAAATAGAATAAAATATAATAGCGACATAAAAAAATAAATGCCCAGATAAATGCCCAAGGGAAGGAATTTATCGGGCATCTATTGGTAATATTCCCAATGTGCCCAAAATTCCCGGGCATTTGCCCATCTCTATGTATGTTATAACGTTTTCTTTGAGTTCGAACCAGCGAACGAGTTTCTTGAAGTCAAAAAGCGCTCTGTATACTCGTATAAGTTTTGCTGCATTAATAAATCTTAAATC
The DNA here is from genome assembly GCA_963576875.1 of Acrobasis repandana. Classification (NCBI taxonomy): domain Eukaryota; kingdom Metazoa; phylum Arthropoda; class Insecta; order Lepidoptera; family Pyralidae; genus Acrobasis; species Acrobasis repandana. Next base: position 19,142,072 of record OY756225.1, read on the forward strand.
ACGTTGAAAATGAATATGATCAATGACGAGTGACATTATTTTGATTCCGAGTTGCATCTACAGCTGCAACGCTGCGAAGCCTGGGGTCCGATTTCCGGCTTTTCCTTCTCCACTTTGCACGGTCTTGAGCATCCTTGGTTATAAGACCATTGGCATGTGGGACCTCGACCTGTCTCGGCGCTCTTAGTCGAGTTCCCACATATAAGAAAGTAGATGGAGTGGAGAACAGAGACTCGACACAACAGTTAGATTAAATTTATTTGTCACACAACTTCTATATATATATTATATTATAATAAGGTATAACAGATCAGATAGAACGTAGGAACAGAAGGGAACAGTACGAGAGATGATTGTAGAATGTGAGATGACCGAGAGAGAAATGATTTGAAAATAGAATGAAATGAAATGAGGAATGAAAAGTGGACAGGATGAGAAAGAAATGAGGTTGGAAGAGATGCAGCATGCAGGTGGCATGCAGCATCGTTACAGGCATGAATATCATCCTTGATGACGTCACAGATACTATAATACTAGCTAACGACGTCAAGTCAGCATTTTGTAACGTGAGCAGTCTCACGTGAGGAGAATAAAATTTTCCTAACAGAACCAAATAATTAATCTTTGACCAGGATTACTATCCTATTTACTGAAAAGACATTTTCCTGTATCCTGTAAAATGAAATTTTATAGTCTGAATTTTTTACCGTCGAACGGCATCAAATTAAAATTGGCGAAACACTTAAATTTTGTATAGACTCTTATCTTCCTGAAAACCCTTTTAGCCTTTCCTAGTAGAGGTTGAAATTAATTACACCCTTTATGATGCAGGAAGGGTTGTTACTTTAATTTTATAACTTCGGTGTTGAAATTTTTTAATGCCCAAGGCCGGTCATATTTTTGTTTTTTATAGCTTAAATTTAGTTTCACGCAACCTAAATTAATGAAATAAGAAAAAAAACAGCATTGTTTTTATTTTATTTTATATTATCCTATTTCTATTTTTTTAGTAGTTACGGAGATTATTTGTGTGCTGTAACTAGGGCGGTGCCAGCGGTGCCCAGGCACAGGGCGCAAACCCTGGAGGTGTGCAGAAAAGACCAGACAAGAGTCACAAACATTAAATAAATATATATGGTCAAATCACACAGATTGAGCTAGCCCCATATAGATAAACATCCAAGACAATCTGAAAAAGATCATTTTCCATCTTGGCCTGACCGGAGATCGAACCCGGGACCTCCGATGTAACAGCCTGGCATGATGACCACTAAGCCACAGAGGTCGTCATTACATTACAAAACAAACACTAGATTTTAGACACATACTTTTAATTCAAAGATAGTACGCGGATTAAGACGTGGGATAAAGCGTTTCACTGCCCTTATCTTCCATTCAGGAAAAAGCAGATAGGATAGCAGAAATAATTAAGAGTTCCCGTGAGGGTAAGCGTGGGGTGTTCTGCAATGAGATGGATTGACGATATGATGACCGAGTGAGTGAAGCAAATAAGGGTCTCCGTTTTATATTCGGCAAAAATTCTTTGGTGTGTCCGAATTCCAGTTTTTCGGCGTTTCTCGTCTTCACGTCGCATTTCTCAAACGATTCTCGTGAAATTTTGTGAGCAGGTTCAATAATTGTGTAGTTTTTTTTTCAAGCCTGTTTTTTGAAATTTTTCCAAATGACGGAAATCTACACTTCTACACTAATATTATAAAGAGGAAAGATTTGTACCTATTTTTGTATGTTTGTAATGAATAGGCTCAAAAAGTACTGGGTCGATTTAAAAAATTCTTTCACCGTTGGAAAGCTACACTATCCCCGAGTGACAAAGGCTATGTGTGTACCACGGGCGAAGCCGGGGTAGACTGCTAGTATATCATAAATTTAGCCATTTAGAAAAATATTCAAAAATGTTCTAAAACTTTTTCATCCGATTAACTCTTCAGTATGTAAGGGGCTATGCAAAGACAGAATCGCAGTCTATATATTTAGGTCTATAGCTCACAGATCCACTAGTCTAAGTATCTGGCCGCACCTGGATGAGAGCAGTACATAACTGAGATTTGCGTCGACGAAGAGAGGCCTATGCTATCAGTAGGCGGAAGAAAGATTGAGGTGAGTTGTTCCTAGACAGATTAATGGTTACTTGTACTTACGACAGACTTGGCATGATGCCGCCGTAACTGCAGCCCCCGCTACTTTTGAGACAGTCAATCAGGAACTGTTCAGACAGCTTCAATTCCTTGTTGTAGCGCAGTTTAATCTGACTCTCGATGTTGGCTGAAATGAAAATAGTCAAATCAAATCAAATATCTTTATTATCATAGGATATTTATAATATCTCTTAATAATTGTCACTTTCTTTTGTTTTGCACAAATGTTGACGTCAAATCGTTACTTACAGCTAAGTTTATGCCGCTTCCTAGGTTTTTTTGTCTTTAAGGTGAAGATGTAAGCAAATGACCTTGAAGTGTGAAATAATTTGTAACTCGTAAATATGGTGATATATATATACATATTGCCATATTGCTCTTCGTCATGCACTAGATAGCCCTTTATATTATTTTATGAACAACCGTTGAAAGTATTTACATTAGTCCGTCTAGCTTTAAAACTTGCCTCCGCCAAAAGTGGCCACGGCAAGTTTTAAAGCTAGACGGATCACCAATAATAGTTTCAACGGTAGTTCATAAAATAATTTAAAAGGATATCTAGTGCATGACGAAGAGCAATATGGAAATTATTACCATATTTACGAGGTAACAATTTATTTCACACTTCAAGGCCATTTGCTTACCCCTTCACCTTAAGGTCCTATAATAAGCCTTCTCACAAAGAACTTTCTTTATATAAGCTTTAAATTTTTTCTGTCTGGCATATCAAGGACCGATTCCGGCAATTTATTACAACAAAGTATAAGTGCTAAATAATTTATTTTAGTCCCAGTCATCTACCCGATTCGACCCGTATGTCTTTAATTTTTTTTTGCATGTATGTTACGCAATATCGTGTTAAGGCCGTACCTAAATTTTCCGGGGTCCAGTGCTGCCCCCATTTAAAATAAATCATTTCAAAGAAAACTGAGAGATCATTTAAAATTTTGCAACTATCAAGTCCTAGATAACCCTTCAAAGTATTTTATGAACTACTGTTTACAGTTTAAAGAGAGAACGTTAAGCTTTACTACGCACATTTGCGAAAAACGGCCAATTTTGGCAAATGTGCGTAGTAAAGCTTAACATTCTCATTATAAACTGTAAACAGTAGTTCATAAAATGCTTTGAAGGATTATCTAGGACTTGATAGTTGCAAAATTTTAAATGATGTCTCCGTTTTCTTTGAAATGATTTATTTTAAATGGGGGCAGCACTGGACCCCGGAAAATTCAGGTACGGCCTTAATTGGGAGCCGATTTTGATGATTAATTTTTCAATTGAAAGCCTTTGAATTTCTTACCAATAATAGCAAAAGCCCAGCAAGCGGCGCATACTCCTTGATCTTTTACGGGACTGACAGCGCCCTGGTCCCTCCAGTCAAAATATTCTGGCACAGGCCCATCATTCCAACTTTTCCTTCTGTCTATGTCCCAACTCGTCACATTATGTTTAGTCAGTTCATCTTTCAAATATATTTTATTTTTAATATTATTCAAAAAACCACTAGAATATTTTACGAAGAAAATAAATGCAAATATAACTGTGTTTTTGTGATACATTATTGTTGATTAGTGAATTTAAAAGCGAGGCCATCTTTATATTATCTACTAACTTTGTATGGAATTTGAGTGTTATTTTTATAGTGCCTACTTTCAAAGCATTTTTTGTTAAAGTGCCATAGAGAATATTTGGAATAACTCCAGTTTAGTGCGTCGATGATAATTTATAGTTTTGTTATTTGAGGATAGTGTGCCATTTCGAAGCCGATTTTTGTTTATTCGCCGTTGCTGTCAACGATTTTATTTGTTTACGACGTTGTTTGTCTCTGTGTTTTGCGTTTACAATTTAAAGAGAATAAGCTTGGCTTTTCACGTCCATTTTTTATTCAGAAAAAAAATTACGAATTAGGCTTTAATAGTCGATTAAACGTGTAAATATTGCTCTCATACTAACCTTTATAATATTTTTTATTAAGATTAATATTTTTTACATAATTTTAAGGGTTTCAGAAAAAAACGACGATATACCTTGAACCCTACGTAAGTAGATTTTAGGGTTCCGTACCCAAAGTCCCCAATGTGATCCTATTACTGAGACTCCGCTGTCTGTACGTCTGTCCGTCCGTCTATCCCGGGATCTCAATCTCTAGAACCGTAATTATGTATAACTGTGGCCGCTATAAAAACAAATAATGAAAATAAGATAAAGTTAAAAATTAAAGGGGGTCGTCATAAAAAAAACCGGCTAAGTGCGAGTTAAACTCGCGTAGAGGGGGTTCCGTACAATTGATTGAATTCTTATAGGTTTTCCGGTACATCTACAAGCAATCAACTATATTGTATTTTTTTCAAAATTTTAGGCTCAGTAGTTTCGGAGATTAGGGGGGGGGGGGGATGGTTATTTCAGGTCAATTTTCGTCTTATTTCATGAATAAAATCAAAACTATTCATTTAACAATAATAACAGAAATATATTTGAAATCCTCATAACGAGCCCTTTCATTTGATATATGACATAGTAAGGTTTGCAAAACTTTTTTTTTAGTTTTCTAATTTGTCCCCCGAAAATGACACTTTATTATATTTTATTTAAATAAAATTTTTAATTAAAAAAAACACTATTTAAAAAAATATTTATTTACTTTGCATATATGTGTTTGAGTCATAGGATTACAACATTCTACCAAATTTCACCTGATTCGGTCCGGTAGATTCGGAGCAAATTGGCTGTGACAGACGGACGGACTGACAGACGCACGAGTGATCCTATAAGGGGTCCGTTTTTTATTTTTTTGTACGGAACCCTAAAAACGTGTTATTTCAGCGTTTTAACACATTGTAGGTACGGAGGTACGGAACCCTTGGAACCCTTCATGTACGAGTCTGATTCGCAATTAGTAGCATAGTTTTTAGCGTTCCGTAATCCACAAGGAACCCTTATAGTTTCGTCATGTCCGTCCGTCCGTCCGTCCATCTGATTGTCACGAAAATTGGTGAAGAGATAGATATTGAAGTTCCAAAAGTTGGTTTTTAAAATAATGAAAAAATGTTTTTTTTTCAGCCTCCCATCAGCCCTCCCATACAACGAAAAGTGAATTTAAAAATTAAATTGGACTAACCCCAAGTTGTTAGGTTTCGTTGAAAAGGTCTTTTATAATGCAACAAAAACTGCTTTGAAACTATGTAGATCAAACCCCCCAGTCTTGAGATAATCTAATACAAAGTTAAAATTTGAGGTGTTCCCCCCCCCCCCCCCACCGTAATTTTTGAAATGTTACTAAAATAATTCTGAAAAAAATGTGGTATATACCTCAAAGTATGTACTTTCAATTAAAACTATAGCGGTCTCGGTATCATAGATAGTTATTTTTTAATACGTCATAAATCGTAAACCTATATTATGTAACTTGCTGCTACGGAACCCTTCATGGGCGAGTCCGACTCGCACTTAGCCGCTTTTTTCATTTATACTTTAGATTACTTAACGTTTATGTTATACAGTAAACATAGCGGCTCTTAACACTTCGCAGCTGTCTTAGAAGCATGCCAACTTTTAATTGACCAATTTAACTCCGGCAAGTTGCCATTTGAACCCTAGGATTAGGGGTGCCGCACTAAAAACTAGTGGATACTTTCAACGAATTAAAATTTAACTAACGCTCTTTAATGGCATTGCTAAACTTTTTTCTTATAATAATGCTATATCAAGATTTTTTTATTTTAATTTAGTTAGTTTAATCTAGGTTAGTTTAGTTTTAGTTTCTATTGAAAGTAATAATATTAATCACTTCTAAACGTGTTGGAAGACCTCTTTTGTATCCGTATCAAACTAAATTAAAAATTATTTTAACATTACAATATGAAAAATTTTGAAATTTTTTGCAAGACGTTTAAATAATTTTGTTTTGGTGAATACTTCAGTAGGTAATCTTAAAATATATCTACATGTTCACAAGTAGGTATACACCATTCTTATTTACCATGAAAAATTTACTGATAAAAGTGTAATCATTACACCATCCTTAATAATACAATTAAAAGCCTTGCCAATTTGGTGGTAGCCCTAACTAAACTTATATTGGTTGAACTGCTTGCACCGTCCTCTATCACCCTCTACAATGATTGCCAATTGAGTAAAACTGTTTTACCCTTCCCCATAAACTTAATAAGGTAAAAGGAAAGCAAAGGTAACAAACGGTTTAGGCAATGGCTATGAGTTCTATATTCCTTGATCATCTCGGGATGAGACTTGTACTTCTGAGTTGGTACTCATGTACGTACTGATATTAATAGGGATGATGACTGGGTCAGAAAAGTATTATTCTAATTAGTCCGTTAGTTAGATTATCCAAATATAATGTAGGTACCAATATTTTCAGTTTACCAAAAAAGTAAAAATTCACAAAGATACAGAATATTTAAGTTCCAGAGTGGGGGCTTGTGACGTCACCGATGTGTAAAAATTGTACGAATGCGTGACCTCATGCGAAATTTAAATGCCCTGTATCCTCGTCATTTATTGTTTCTCAGAGATAAGAAAAAATACGTGTACAATATATATATATATATATTTTGTGTCATAGGACGGCATACGAACAAGCGGGTCACCAGATGGTAAGTGATCATCGCTGCCCATGGACAACTGCAACACTAGGGGTGTAACAAGAGCGTTACCGGCCTTTCAGGGCCCTCCCCAGAAGGAGAAGGGAGAGGGGGTTTCAGCTCTCTCACTCTCCGAACGTAGCATAGAAGCGGTGAAACTCCTACTCAGACGTCCATTTTCTGTGAGAGTGTGGTACTTCCCCGGGCAATGCTACTAGCAAAACAGAGGTTTGCCGGTAGTGTGACTCTACCACAACAAATATATTTTTTAATAATATTAAATCGATGGGCCTAAAATAGTTTTTGAGACATTATGCCTATTCATTATCCACGTTTAATAAAACTCACGATAAAGTGGACATCATCCATGTCCTTTGAATTAATTCGCAAAGGGGCTTTACATATAATTAGTTACGTAAATTAGTTTTTAGTGAGTAGTAATTTGTGTGTTAACTTTATTGTACACGGAGAACAAATACAAAATTACACGTAACACCAAGACATCAATATGTTTTGTGTATTTTTATATTTTATGTACTGTCTTGTTCTTTTTCGTCTGAGCGCGTTCCCGGTTGCATCCTTAGCTGTGCTGCTACGGAGCCCGGGGTGCGCTTTCCCGCTTTTTCTTCTCCAAATATGATATGTATGTCAATGGTCATCCAAGAATGCCAAAGACCTTGTAAAATGGAGAAGAAATAGCCGGAAAACTTTTAATGATTTGGCTATAGTTTTACAACCAGCCGCCTGCCTGACGTCAACCCTCTTTGGGAATGTATTTGTGCGAAAAGTTTTTCAACCGGCCGCCGCCCAACGTTAACCCTCCTTGGGAATGCAATTTTAGCACGAGATGTTTGTGATTAGTCCTTTAGTCGCCTCTTACGACATCCACAGGGAGAGATGGAGTGGTTCTATTCTAACCCGACATGGGTACAATAGCAAATCAATCTCTGCCAAAAAATCGTCATTGTTTGCTTCTATTTTGATACAATGACACCGGGAAGAGTCTGGCTTTTAAATGTAGAAGAAGAACAAAATCCCATCCCCTTCCTATCTCTTTTAGTGGATGACGTAAGTGGCGACTAAGGGACTAAGCACAAATGTTATCTTGCAACAACACTCTCTTTTTTCAGTGGTCTTCTTTTTCGGTGGTCAGTTGTATAATATTTCGTGCTAATGCATTCCTAAGGAGGTGACGAGTCATAGAAATGATAGAAATACAGCTTTATAATAATATAGCTGTATTGACAGCTATATATTTTATCCCGGTAAACCATTTGGTTTATCGGGATTTCCAATTTAAAACAGCTAGTTAGAGTACCCTAAAAAGAGAAGGTTCTAGATTATATGAGAGGTATTTTTCTAATATAACGCAATATTTACCATTCTAAGTTTCCATATTATTCATCCGACGCTCGAAGTAGCATAACTCGGAATCTAGACTATTTTCGTCATATACGAAATGTATACGGACTACAAAGTTGCAACGAGAAAGTTCAATTTATGACTGCAATACATAGTTCAAGAGGGAACTATATGTTTAGTTTCAATTGTTATTTTGTCTCTTGAGCTTTATTCTTGGAACTAGAAGATGATTTCATAAATTGTTGTAACACCATATTTAAATAATATGGCCACTACATTATATATAAAAAATATCACATCGTTATCCTTAACGGGATACACAGAGCCTATAGGAACCCAAAGGCCACAAGTGGAAACATTTAAAGTTATTTCAATATACAAGCTGACTTTTTAACCACCAGCCAAATTTTTGGAGCAAGTTCAGGCCATTATACTGAACTACTTTCCATAGGTAAAAACAATTAACGAAAAACTAAAATAAAAATTGGCCTTCCTATACAAATCAGCGCTCAGCCAAACGGATATTGTATGGAAGATGATATAGTAAAAATAAAAGTGCTCCTGAATACGAATCAATTCCGCCCAAACTCGGTGCATGGCCAATTTCCGGCTTCATCATGAGATCAGGTCATAATATCGCATTGTCAACCAACTTACATAAGTATGTAAAGTTTTAGACCAATCGAATAATGGGAAGTGGGTCTAATCTAGCTAGCAAGATTTGATTACGGATTACGAGACAGGTAAAACTAAATAAAATCACACTGATTAAGTTAGCCCCAAAGTAAATTTTTAAACTTGTGTTATGGAATACTAACTCAACGATACTATATTTTTTAATAAATACTTATACATATAGATAAACACCCAAGACCCAGGACAATTTGAAAAAGGCCATTTTCTAATTTGCTCTGGCCGAGGTTCGAACCTAGAACCTCCGGATTCGCGGACTAGCGTGTTGACAATATACCACGGAGGTCGACAAATAAAAGCTTGTAAAAAGTACAACATTGGTACTTACCTCATTGTTTTTATTGCTAAGTATAACTTTTTACGACATATTTCAATTACGGTGATGTAGCAAAACGGAAAGTCAAGTATTTATGAAGAAACTTGATAATCAATTCACCCCCAACCAAGCGCATTTTGTACAAAACAATACAAATGTTGTACCGAAAGCCTTATTAATGACACCCGAGAGGTTTGGTAATGTTGGCTAGTCTAGTGGAAACAAAGTGGCATTTTAGAATTAGGAAAGCTGGTCAAGACTTTTAATTTTGAAGGAGTCACTTAATAATTTTCCGATAGCTCAAAATATGTCGAAAAAAGTTCGACTTTTTCACAGTTTAGCTGACCGGACATTTTGTATGAAAATGACAAATCGAAAAATATTAAGCAATGCGGATAACTATGTCGATTTAACAAAACGTCGCAGTACAGAGGTATTGTTTAGAAAGGTTTTCGAAGAAAAACAACTGTTACGGTGTTATGATAAATAGGAGAAGAAAGAAAGAAAGTTTTTACGGTTTTCGCATTCAAGTAGATATTCCAAGCAGGGAGTTTCCAAAGTAGGATACATGCTGCGTTTTTGAAAACACTATGTTAAAGATGTCCCTGTCATTAGCATATTGCAAGAACTACTCGGGCAAGCCTTAGATTCATGTTAGTGAGGGTGCGCAAAAAGATGGCGAAAGAAATCAAAATAGCGATGTATGAGTCACTAACCACATCGCCTGTTAGCATGATTGTCATTTTTGCCCATTCCCTTGATCGGATTTTATGATCTGCTTGGAAAGAAAAGCAGTTAGTGTGAAGTTCCTCTTTTCTCCTAGAGGAGCATGGAAGAAAATTGTTTAAACAATCAAAAATTTAAAAAAATTATCAAACATTTCACAGTCGTCAGTAGTTCGCAATCTCTCATTGTAGAGCCTCTGAAAAAGGACCCACATCTATTTTTCCATGCTCAGATATGAGTGACTGCTCGTACGTTGAGTGGGTCGGCACGTAGCCACCTTTCCGACACATCATGTAAGCAGATCCCTTTATCTCTGCGTCCAGCCGCCAGCCATGCGCGGCATTGGCTCAGAAGCGGCGTTCTAAAGGAGAGTGCAGATTTAATGCCAGGCCATATTTTTGAAAAGCGGAGTATACTAGTCTAATTAAAGTCAAGAGTCAAAAGATCTTGCTCCGAGATTGTATCCATGACATGACCGGCTTTTAGGGCTAAGTATCCAGCCTGATTCAGTGCAGAGTCAGGCTTTTTTATTTGAGAAGATGGCAACCCTAGATACGGCATACGCAATCTATGTATTCTGTGATTGCACAAGACAAATATGAGACAGCTTTTGTTTTTATCCAGATGTCTGATCCCGCTTTCCTGACTTCATGTCCATGTTGAGACTAGTCTTCATAATCATCCGAGTGTATTCCCGGTTGCATCCTCAGCGATACTGCTTCGGAGCCGTCCGCTACCTAACCTAGGTGATGTGACGAGGTTACTGGTTTTAACACAGAGCGACTGCCGTCTGACCTCCACAACCCAAAGGATAGACCAGAACCAGTCCTAGGATAGGTTTAAACAAACGGTAGATGGTGTTCGAGACCCACAGCTTTACGTGCCTTTTGTGCCGAAGCACGGAATTTTCTTTTTTTTTGGATAATCTGGTGATTGCAATATCCTAACCAGACTAGAAACAACTTTTCACAAAGTATGCTTCCCAGTTAGTTTTTGAACTCACGAACGCCTTGACCACTGGACCACGGAGGCAGTCATTTTAAAACTAACCTTGAATGTTGCCGATCTGTTCGCTTCCTTAACTATCTGCGGAACTATTACTGCGAATAGCTACAGCTATTTATGTGACGCAGCTATAATAGCGTTAGAGCCGAGCTACATTTTATGATAATGGCGCCGGAAACTATTTAACCTTATTGATTAACACGATACACTATATCTTCTATGGAGAATATGTAGGACCTATTTTGCGTTTTCAAAAATACTGTTTCGGTTTTGTAATGGTCACCCTTTTTAGGGTTTCTTAGTAAACAAGGAACCCTTATAGTTTCACCATGTTTGTCTGTCTGTCTGTACTCAGAGACTATAAGTACTAGAAAGCTGTAATTAGGTGAATATAGAAGCAAATGGCCTTGAAGTGGCGCCCTCATCACTACATAGTATAAAACAAAGTCGCTTCCCACTGTCTGTCCCTATGTATGCTTAGATCTTTAAAACTACGCAACGGATTTTGATGCGGTTTTCTTTAATAGATAAAGTGATTCATGAGAAAGGTTTATATGTATAATACATACCCGTGCGAAGCCGGGGCGGGCCGCTAGTTTGAAATAAATTGTAAACTCGTAAATATGGAGATAATTTTCATATTTCTAATCGTCAGGCACTAGATAGCCCTTTAAATTATTTTATGAACCACCGTTGAAAGTATTTATATTAGGCCGTCTAGCTTTAAAACTTGCCTCCGCCAAAAGTGGCCACGGCAAGTTTTGAAGCTAGACAAGGCCATTTGCTTCTATATTCACCTTAAGCATGTGTATGGATATTAATCAAACGGACAAAGTTGTAAAAAAAGTCTTGACTAAGCCATGGTATGAGGTGTCGTTGAATTTTTCGATTTAGGAATCTGTAAAATATTTGGATTCGTATTTGGCCAGTTTTTATTTTGTGTAACGCTGATGTCTTTATAATCTAGAACATGAACTTTCGTTTATTGATATAATGCATGTATTTATTTATTTAAAAAAAGGTACTTCAGTACTTATTTGTTAAGGCGAATACTATGCAAAAGTGGCGCACTCATTAGAAATAAATTGTTTTATCGTAAATATGGGTTTATTTTAGTTTAGTTTTGTAGGTGTATGTTAAATCAAAGTTTAAATATTACATACACCTACAACATATCAATTTTATTAAAAAAAAAAATTGTGCATTATAAGTACAAAGAGATGTAATAACTTGTCTAAAGGCACGTAAAGCTGGGGTCCCAAACGCCATCTAGCGTATGTTTAAACCTATCCTAGGATTGGTTCTGGTCTACCCATTGGGTTGCGTAGGTCAGACGGCAGTCGCTCTGTGTAAAACCAGTAACCTCGTCAAATCACCTAGGTATAGGTAGCGGACCCGGGCTCTGAAGCAAAACCACTGAAGATGCAACCGAGAATAATATGAGACTTAGGTATATACTATATAGGGTCTACTGAAACTATTTTAAGGGTAGACTCAGTCCATGATACTGAACAACTTTCCCCAAGTTTATTTTCAGTATACTTTATTCAGAAAGAAGATTAACAAATTAATTAAAAAAAAGAAGAAAAATCTAACTAAAACTATTTAATTAAAACTACTTATAAATAAAAAAGAACAGGCAAATCGCTGCCTCATGGTAATGTGCCCACAAGGCTGGCAGCATTGCCACGTTGTATGGCAATGCTAATCTTTTGAGCCAGATAGATGCCAGCCCTCTGGTCATGTGTGACGTCTGTCAATTTTCGGGCGACAGTATTAAATATTTTATTAGACAACATATTAGACTAGTAAAACACTGTTATCATGAAAAAATTGTGTATTGACAATCACAATAACGATCTCATTATTTAATAATTCTTTTCAAGTGCCCCATCACATCTTCAAGAACTAAGTGCACTCATAATACCGGGGAGGTATGTTAATGTGTTAAACATTGCAGTCTGCGCAAGTTTGCCTGAAACTTGAATACCAACTTGCGATTTTATCTCGGAAAGATATTGTTTTATCCTTAGACTTAACCTTTGTCCGCCACTACAAAGTTTCTTTTCCATTATGATGTGCCATAGACTAAAAGCAAAGTATAGACCAAAGAGTCTAAAACTAAGACAAACGTTTTTTTTGTGACGACCCCCTTAAACTTTTAAATTTTATCTTTTTTAATTATTTTTATAGCGGCCACAGTAATACCAGGCCTGTGTCGCTTCCCGTTTAGGTATCAAAAATGTACCTACATTATTATTATGCGCGCAGGCGGCCCCTCCGGGTGGTAAATTCAGTTATACGAATCGTTTGTCCAGAGTAATAAGGATGAAATTGGCTTGCAATGGATGTCTAGGTACGAGTATCTATACGAAGTGCTGAGTTATGACGTGCGCTAAATTAAACCATATCGCTAGCCACATTCAGTAGATATTTCTTTGAATTTCTTTGCCTAGTGAGACTTCTGTACGTTAGTATTATTTATTCTGTGGTAATACATACATCGGTGAAAAAATTTCAAGTGTCTCGCTATTACGGTTCAAAAGATATAGCCCTGTAACAGACGGACGGACAGACGGACAGACAGCGGAGTCTCAGTAATAGTTCCCGTATATGTCCCGTTGGCAGTATTTGAGTACGGAACTCTACTCAAAACATGAGAGAGTGTTGATGGAGTCAAAGTGGTTTGCTAGGCTCGTAGCAAATGTAGGTGCCGAGAGCTACGGGAAAAAAAACAGTGGCACTCCGGAAGTGGCAACAGAAATGAAAACTTGAACAAGGTGGTGTCAGTTACGGTAAAGGTAACACTGTCGCGACCTCAATGGTTCTTTCCCATCTCAAAAATGCCCAACGCGCCTAAAGAAGTTTTCACTTCAAAAACTATAAAAGGCAATTATGTTCATCTAGCGATTGTATAGCGTCAATGTTCTCTAGCATCTGAGATAATTATGCTATCTACGTCAAAATGAATTCTTGACTCTTGTAGGATTATTTAACGGCGTGTTTCTGAAGAGCGGCGTTGATTAAAGAAAACTCTGATTATTAGTTTTACATCGCTCAGTGGTTTTCTGAGAAAACAAAACGAGGATAAGGATTTCTTTTTATTTAATTTGTATGGAGTTTTACCAACGACATTACCCTTATACTCCAAAAAAGCAGCTACTTGTTGAAAAATTTCTTCAAGCGCACTTCTTCTTCTTAGCGAGTCGGAATAGCTAAAATCATTAAATTAGTGTGGACCAATGTGTGGCCACACTTACTCCCCTGTCATTAGCCGAATTTAGGTCGTCTATTGTACAAGGGGTTGGGCAGCTGGGGCACGATAGTAGGTGGGCCATGGTTTGAAAAGCTCCACAGTCGCATCGATTATTGTTTGAGAAACAAGCGCACTTGTAAATAGCTTCGGGGACAGCGGGTTTTTTTTGGTTTGGGTTGTTTTACGCTCCGTTCGATGTTAAAAAGAGTACCACACATAGACATATTATCACGTCTTTATCCCTAACGGTAGCATTATAACCAAAGACTCCAGATGTAAAACTGACATAATAGCCAGAATATCTATGGAAAAAAGAGCCGATAACAATAAAAAACATATTTTTCATTCACAAATCAGTCGGGCATTGCAAAAACGGCTTATAAAGACGTACATCTGGAGTATAGCATTATATGGTAGCGAAACATGGACTTTGTCTAAAAAGGATCGAGAACGTTTAGAGGCATTCGAAATATGGTGCTGGAGACGTATGGAAGGTATAAGTTGGATAGAAAAAAAGACAAATATTGAACAAGATACACGAAACGATACAAGAAACAAGATATTTGAAGACGAAAAATGTTTGGTTATCTTATACGATACGATCAATTTATTAAAAACATAATAGAAGAAAAATAGAAGCAAGAAGAGGAAAGGGAAGACCAATAAGAGCATTTATAGATCATGTGAAGGAGAAAGTTGACACCGTGTCGTATAGGGAGGTCAAAAGGATGGCTCAAGAGAGGGAGACATGGAAACTACTCCACCGACAAGAACGTAGTTCTTGAATTATAGGTAGATAGAGATCCCTAACGGGGCAAACAGAGCATTTTAGATTTTGCGGCTCCAAGCAGACCGAGCCCAGAGACGCAAGATCCAAAGGCCAATTTTAGCGTTATGGTGGGCGAGAAGATGGTAAAGGAATCAAAATAGTGATGAGCCGCATCGCCTACTAACATGATTAGCATTTCACCCATTCCCTCTATCGGCTCTAACGATCTGCGCGGGAAGAGAAGCAGCTGGTACATTCTATGTTTTTTGTTTTCCCCCTAACTCGCATGGAAGAATACCAGTATTGTGCGTTTTTATGTCTAACTTATACAGGGTTATTTTTAATTAACCGGCAACCTTTTTGGAGCAAGTTCAGTCCGTGATACTGAACCACTTTCCATAAAAAGAGGGAGGACGAAATTTTGTTTTCGTTTTTCGATAATCGTTTTTATGGAAAGTGGTTCAGTATCACGGACTGAACTTGCTCCAAAAAGGTTGCCGGTTAATTAAAAATAACCCTGTATAATTGCAAAACTAAAATCTACGTAGGTATCCACGTGGTGAACGCCCATTCCCCGAATCAGCTGGTGAATTCTTTGTATTTTTGATTTATCTCAGACCAGCCTGGAAGTTATAAAAACATACATCTGGAGTATAGCATTATACGGTAAAATCGCATTTTCTATCCCTATGAAAGGTAATCTCCTTCCCTTGTTTCCAATAGTTTCTTCATTTTGTCCTGTTATGTTTTCTTTGTGTAAGTTGTATGTATTTAAGTATTAGGTGTATGTATGTTTATTATAATTATAGTTTATTATATTGATTACCCCGCACTACCTAATTTCCCATCATTTTTTTCTATTTAAACGAGGTTCATCATCATTAAAGACAAATGAGGAAGTACTTAATTTAGTTAATGCGAAAAGGAACTTGTTAAAAACAATCGATATTAGAAGAGGAAAGATGCTTGGTCATTTTATACGACACGATCAATTTAATAAAATACACAAATACCTACCTATAAGGAGAAATAAAAGCAAGAAGAAGAAAGGGTCTTCCCTTTCCCTTCTTGCTTTTATTTCTCCTTCTATTATGTTCTTAATAAATTGATCGTACCAAGAAGAGCATTTATAGATCAAGTAAAGGAGAAAGTTGACGCCGTGTCATATAGAAAGGTCAAAAGGATGGTAGTTCTTGAATTATAGAAGAGAAGAACCTGGAAGTAATTTAATTGAGGAAATCAGGAAATTCCGAGAAAATAAATATGCAATGCACCTAGTAAAACACCGAGCTGTTAACTACAGAATGCGTTAGCCACAACAAAGGAATTGTTTCATAAATGTTTGTTTTGTTGTATTTAGAATACTGAATTTTAGAATCAGTTCCTGTGGAGTATTTATTGTAGCATTCGTCTCTATTTACAACTTTATTAATTACAGAAAAACATACTTAATATGTTCACGGGGCAGACACATCCCAGGGCTATATGACCCAAAGACCACTTTCTGTTTCTGTTAAGGTATATTGGACGTGTAAGTAAAAATGAAATACAGAAAAATCAAGGATATAAATTCCTGAAGCCTTATAGACAAGCTGATCTGGATAGACCATACTCTCAGCAGAGAACCCTCACATATCCTGAGACAAGCCCTGGAGTAGACTCCCCAAGGCAAGCCAAAAGTTGGCCGTCTCAAGCATACCTGGCTACGCATAGTTGCGGCAGAGACGAAGACAATCGGGCTAACCTGGCTCAAAGTAAAGCACGTAGCTAAAGACTGATTACGACGAAGTAACACTGTTGAAGCCTCTGCCTCACCTGGTGGCCTTAGGACCTTTAGTATAAGATAGGCATTAAATAAGAAATGGTAAAAAAATACAATACAATACAATACAATACCCTTTATTGCACATAAGTAAAAAACAGAACATAATTATCTTAAAAATTAGGAAATGCGCAAAAAAAACCATGCGAGTGGGACTTAAACCAGAGATCTGGTCTTTATACGACCACACTCTTTCAACTGAGCTATCACGGAACCCGCTCGCGTGGTATTTCACCATTGCTTAGGCGATTAACCCACTGAATGTGCGCAGAATCTGCCGCGTTTTTATTGGGTTGGACTAGGCGTGTTTTCTATACAAACTGAGATACTTGCATACAATGTTAAAATCTGCCGCACCGCGCTCCGCGACGGTGCGCGGTGCAGTGGGACCACTGCCTTAAAGCACAGAGTAATAATATACTACGTACACTTATAGTAAAGTTCTCAAACTAAATAATGAATTAAGTAAGAGTACATTACTACTCTATGTATGTTTATAGTCTATAGCGTTTAAAAATATACAACTCATGACTGTATAAAATGTAGTTTGTCCCGATAAAAAATGTAGTCAGTGTTAGGACGTCCGCTATGTTAAGCGGGCGCACGCGGCGGGTTTAGTCTATCTCTATCACAAACTACGTGCGAGAAAGACACGGCATCATGCAACTGATTTTTCTATCTCTTTCACACGTAGAGTTTGTGAAAGAGATAGAATGAACCCGTCGCATGTGCCCGCGACTATCTTAGAATCGTCAGTGCAAAAAATCACGTCGATTTGTGGCTTTATTTAACGTGAAGCACGGACAAACACGCTTTCACATTTACGCTATTAGTAAGAGTAAAACTAAGAAACATTTCAATGTTAAACAAAAGAGAAGTAGCGACAATTGCGTAATTAGGCGGGTACTCACTTGTTTGAAACAAAGTTTGAACACAATCACAGAATCTGAAGGCGCTTTAGTTCCGCCAACAAAAAGGCTCACAACTAGTCTGGTCTAAATAGCAAGTTTAGGACTTAAGGCCTCTCTTACATTTATTTTTTTATTTTTATTTTATTTATATTGATTTTATCTTTACATTTTTTTGTGTGTGTAAATAGACAACACTGGTGTAAGATTTTTCAAGCTGAATTTAAGCATCTGAAATAGCTTGACGATTGCCATATGATGATGACAGTCGGGACCAGTGTCGAAGTACTGATACCACGATTCTGTTTTGATTTCTTCAATCAAGCCTTTATACTGAACTAAACCAAGGATTGTGTACCCCTCTACCCTGATCAAGGGCAAGGACCTGCGTTGGGCCTAGAACCACCGCGAGCCTCCACTCATGCATAGCTTAGGGGCCCCGAAAGGAAAATATGGATGATTGGTGGCAACTCCACCGCTTCCACTTTCCTGATGTTAGCATGAAGGGTCATCGAGGTGTTTTTAGTAGGCCCAAGTCCCATATAACCGCTCCACTGTCCCCGCAGTGAAACGACATGCGATGCAATTTTTACCTTGTTAAAAAAGGGCCCCGACATGGTTATTCCCATAGACCTAGTGTTTTTTTACTGTGTGAAAAGACATCATAGTCGTGTGCGACAAATAATACGATAACTGTTACGATGTCACAACTGTCACAAATGCAAAAGAGAAACCGACCAACGCACGGGATCAAAGTGACAATGTGACAAGTTTTGGTACAAGAAGTGGCGGGCCTTGGTGGCCCCGCACAAACATAGTCTCACGAAAATTGGATTTTTCAAATTGTATATAAATAAACTGTGTTAAATTACCTTTGAAATATGGTATCGTGCTGCATTACCGATTGTTCATATAGTAGGTACAAATACAATCCTTTTAAGCTTATACAAAAATATTTCATTACTAGTAACATAGGCTAGGCTTGGGAGAGGCCTATGTCCAGCAGTCTACTGCTGGTCGTCGTGGTCTACTGATGGTAGTCTACATTTCAGCCACATAACGTCTACGTTATGTGGCTGAAATGATAAAGAAAATGATGAACAAAGGCTGGTAAATTAAATAAAAACTGTATCTGCAGTGTGCGAGATACTGTAAATACAATTCTGTGACAACGCAAAACCATTAGGAGCTGAGGGTCGCAACTTTAACTCGGGGGCTAATGATTGCTAATACTAAAGCATTGCATTTAATGTTAGGATCAGTGATCTATCACATCGAAGCATAATCAAGTCCAAAAAATATCCCAATGGAAGTACATTCAAGTAAACGATACTTACGAACTACATCTCTTTATCTAATGATATCGTCATTGACGGTACTCAACGCCATTCCGCCGAAATTTTTCAAATAGGTTTATTTTATAAGTTAGGTGGCTGTGACTCAATTAACAAAATTTACTTAGCCATTAGGTATAACCTTTAAAGTTCAATACATAAAATAATATCACGTTTTTTTTAAGAGGAAGGGGTCGCTTAACTCGAACAAGAATTAGCTCAATATTTCACAAATAAGTCACTTTATCGAAAAGTTGTAATATATATCTATATTCAAGCAAAATTCTAAGCTAAACCGCATAATGACAGACGAACATACCGAAACTATACGAGTTAGTTAGTTAAGATCTTTATTGCACCAAAACATAATGATACAGAGTAAAAGATTAAAGAAAACAGATGTCAAAAGGCGGCCTTATCGCAGCTGCAATCTCTTCCAGGCAACCGAGGTACTTGGAGATGTTTAACGAAAACAGGTGAGGTGCGAAGTTATATGCAAGAAGAAAAAAGTGTAATTAATAAAGATACATACAATACATACATACAAATATAAAATATATACATAAATACATACATACCTATATCAATATGTGCACAAAAAAGAAAATGCCCCTTGTTTCACAGACTGAAATTTCATTGAATTTCGATTCACAGAAAATTTTTCATAGAATATTTAATTCTTATATTTTTATTTCAAATATTATTGTTTCAAAGACTATTTACTTGAATGAAACACAATTTATAGAAACACAGTTCAATGAATTTTAGAATCTCATATTTTCATTTAACAAACTAATCAAACAGTAGAATATTTCTTTAAAGAATATTCTTTGTTCGGTATAATCTTTCATGGAATTTTATTTTACTGAAAATGATTATTTAAGGAAGTATTAATTGAAAACATTGTTTAATCAAATTAAATACCATATAATAAGTTAGAATACATTATAAATCGCTACCACAATATAGGTAAGGGCAAACTTATAGGTTAGGTTAGGTTAGAACTGTGACCAACACACGCACGAGCCGAGCGAGCGAAGCGAGCGTGCCGCGGCAGCGGCCGGCGAGTACTGGGAAAGTTTTATCCATTTTACTAGAATAGGGCAAACTTATAGGTTATAAATATTATATTAACTAAACTTATTAAAAATTATAATATTTTATTTGATATTCTGATATTAGAAACATCGCAAAAGTAAATGTTATTTATAATAAAATTCTATGATTTCAAATTATTCATAATAAACATTCTAATTATTGATTTTTTGTGCAACGAAAATCTATTATTAAAAATTCTTTATACTGAGTAACCTACATATTGATTATTCTATGACATGATAATCTTTTTCTAAATAACGAAAATCTGTTAATTATTATTAAACCCAGAAAATCCGAACAAGGTAAGTGTGGAAATAAAGAAAGTCATATTATAATAAGGATAGAAAGTGCGACTTCACTTGAGATTTAAAGCTGGCTAGCGTTTCAGCACGCCGGATGGACGGTGGTAGTGGTGGTGGTAGACGAGTTCCTTGAAGGGACTCTACGAGTATTACCAGATGAATTAAAGTACTACCAGACAAATTATAAACCCCCGACTTTTTAACGTTATCCCCCCAATGTTTACTTTTGATCAGCTGAACGGATTTTCATCGAACACAGCTAAGCACCATCTCGGCAGACAAGGCTTTTAACGCAAAAAAACCACATCGAAATCGGTATATTCCTTTAGGCGATAAATAAATAGACTCTTAAAACTTATAACTCTTCATCACTTTTACAGAAGCTAGTAAATACAAAACAATTGTTTACTTAGATTTAATATTTTCCCCATTTATTTTGCTTTAACCGATTTAAATTTTTCTTTGGGGCCAATCTGGAAGTAAGTTTATCTTTTTTAACAAAAAGCCTCCTAACAATTGAACAACTTTATTAATCAAAGTATTACTTTTTATAAAATTAAATTAATTTTTTTTAACAAAAAAGATTTTTCAACTCCGTTAGTAAATTACGAAACTGAGGTAACAAACATTTCAAAAATACTACCAAATTGATAACCTACTCCGTTTAAAGTCGGTATAATGCAAACCAATTTCAGATGTATTACCTACTTACTTTTTATATTAGGTACTTACCGAAAGTCGAATATGAATACCAACCAATAAGTGCCCTTGATCCTCTTTTATGAGTATGTTTTGATTCGAAATAAACCATTCTATTTTCCTTTTATTTGTAATAAATAATGTTTTTCATAAATGTACATCAAGATTTTTGTTTTGACAACAATAGATCGAGAGCTGGGATAGATTTGACATAGCCAAAGCAAAATTATTTGCTCATCTAAGAGCTTTCCCGGTTTTTATTCTCCAAGGAAGTGGACAAGAAACCTTTAGATTTGAGATAGATAGAGAAAAATATCATCAAACATGAATACTTATGACATTACGAGCAAATAAGTATACTGAATTACAAAGTGCCTTCCTCAACGCCATTGTTAGCGGGACAATGGGAAGATGTCTTCAGTCAGCTCATCCCATAGAAACACTTTTCGCGCAGAAATTAGGAAGACTGTAATGAATCATACGATCGCGACCATGGAGCTGAAAACCAAATAGAGCTGAATGTAATTACACACACACCACTATCATGTAGACCTATATTTATACAGGGTGATTGTGAACCTTGTAGCTATATTCAAGGAAAGTACTCTTTAAGAGATAAATAATAATAAATAGCTATATAAGAATAATACATATTCTGTCATACATATTATGTATCTTGTTTCATAGTAAAAAGAAGATATCAGCCAACAAATGCATACCAATAATCTTCCATTTGAATGTCACTAAATTAGTCATGGAGATAGAGGGTGCCGTGAGGCCGTTGGCGAGTCGGGGCCGCTGAAGTAGTGGCCGGCCGCGCCGGAGCTGTGAAGCATGGAGAACATGGTCCCGGCCGATAGCGGCTGAGAGGTGACACCGCGGAGTTTTTAGTGGTAGCACCACATAACCTTACCGGTGTCCTGTAACCGGTAAGGTATCCGAAGGGATTTTCTCCGCGTCAAAAAAAGGTACCAAAATCAACCTGTATATAAAAAAATCTAAAAATAATCTTAACTAGAGTTGGATTTCGGACCCGAGTGAAACATACATTTTTGTAGGCTCTCCAATAGATTAAATTTCCTACCAATTAGTATAAAGCAACAACAGCTACTTCCGTAAAGCATACGTCAAGACAGATGCCTTTTAGGCATCTTGAAAAGTTTGATATCAGTGTTAGCTTACCATACCATACTCGGTAAGAAAGGGAAAGACTTCATATGGTATGTGTCTCCTCACGCCGCAAAATTTACTGAGTTCTAAGTTTCTGGGCCAAGATTAATGACAAGAAAGCATGACAATTTGACCCCTAACACTTGTCAAAAATATTAATTATCTGTTCTTGGAGGAAAATTGTCTGCGAGCATCATTCAGGGAGATTATGATATATGGAGTGAATTAATTATTCATTCCTATTAAATGCTAGTGAATAATGACTTGAAGAGACTAATTTTACAGATTCTGAAGTTAACTAACTGGGAGTTATTAATGAAGTGGTTCATTGGTAGTTAGATCTACTTTTTAAACAAGATAAAATGATTAGAACTTGAACTTCATTCTTAGGGTTCCGTACAAAAAATTCAAAAACGGAACCTTTATAGGATCACTCGTGCGTCTGTCTGTCCGTCCGTCTGTCACAGCCAATTTTCTCCGAATCTACTGGACCGAATCACGTGAAATTTAGTAGGATGGTGTAATCCTATGACCCAAATACATATGTGCAAAGTAAATAAATATTATTTCAAAATAAGGGTCATTTTCGGGGGATAAATTAGGAAATAAAAAAAAGTTTTGCAAAACCTACTATGTTATATATCAAATGAAAGGGCTTATTATAAGGATCTCAAATATATTGTATTTTGTTATAATTATAAAATAAATAGTTTTGATTTTATTCGTGAAAGAAGACGAAAATTGACCATTCCCACCCCGATCTCCAAAACTACTGAGCCTAAAATTTTGAAAAAAATACAAATTATAGTTCATTGCTTGCGTCAACCGACTCTGTAAGAAGCTAGATAACTACCAACCTTGTGAGCAGGCTGGATTCCGTTCTGGATTCGGAACAAACGATCATCTGCATACACTGAAGACCGTGATTGAAAAGGGCCACGAGTACCGAATTCCACTTGTTGTAACCTTTGTCGACTACGAGAAAGCTTTTGATTCTGTAGAATGCTGGGCATTTTGACTGCAGAATTGATGAAAGGTATATAAAACTCCTCAAACACCTACAGAAAAACAGCACATCTTCGGTACGACTGCACAAATTGACCGAACCATTCCAACTTGAACGTGGAGTCCGCCAGGGTAACCACGCCAATACCATATCACCTAAATTGTTTACCGTGGCTCTAGAAAACGTATCCCGAATGGAAAGATAAAGGGCTGATAATAAATGGAGAAAGGTTGAACAACCTAAGGTTCACAGATGATATTGTCCTCGTGTCCGATAACATTGACGATATGAAGGTTATGATCGACGAATTAAAAAAAGAGTCTGCCAAAATAGGTTTAAAAATGAACGCCTCAAAGACCAAAATTATGACAAACCACCCTGAGGCAGTATTCCATCAGATGCCTGTTGAAGTCGTCGACCATTAAATCTATCTAGGACACAAGCTAACCTTAGGCCTGCAAAATCAAACCGCAGAGGCCGACAGGCATATACAGCAGGCGTGGTCAGCTCTCGGAGCAAATTAGCAGATTCTCCGATCAAGGAACATCCCACAAAAGCTGAAAAGTAAAGTTTTTGACCAATGTGTCCTGCCAGTATTCACCTATGGAATGGAAACGACTACCTTGACAATGGAATCTGAAGAAAAACTAAGAGTTGCTCAGTGGGCAATGGAGAGAGCAATGTTAGGAATAACATTGCTCGATCACATACGAAACTAGGTGATTCGAAGGAGGACCAAAGTCAGGGACGTTGTTGGTACAATAAAAAGACAGAAATGGAAGTGGGCAGGACACATAGCGAGAATGGACGCAGATCGATGGACCAGAAGAGTAATGGAGTGGCGACCATGGGCCAATAAGCGAGGTAGAGGACACCCAGCAATGCGTTGGGTAGACGATATTAAGCGTCACGCAGGCCGCAAATGGATGCAGGTGGCAAAGGAGAGACACAAATGGAATGATATGGAGGAGGCCTATGTCCTGAAAAGGATAACATAGAGGCTGCTATGAATAGATGGATGGCTTGTAGATTACAGGAAAACCTATACGAATTCATTTATTTGTACGAAACCCTCTCCACACGAGTTTAACTCACACTTGGCCGGTTTTTTTCGTGTCTAGTTTTAGGTTTTGGGGGGTTATAGGGTGTGAACATAACATTAGCCGGTTAAACTTAGGTTTATCTTTAAGTTTCTTCTATCTCTAGCCGCCATCCCCTTGGCTGAAAATGTAGAAGCGAATAAAAAAGCCATAACATATACAAAGTGGAAGGGACATACCCGTAATAAATCGAACCACGGTCTATAATAGATCATTATAGTATAATGAAATGAAAATAACAGGCAAATAACAAAAAAAAATTTGGCCTTTCCATACAAAAGTGTGCAGCCGCCCGTGCGATTTTAAAGAAATAACAAATGAAGACATAATGCGCAAAATATATGACTTAAATAAGTACGAGTACATATATAAATACAATGATACAGATACAATATCACGTCTTTATCCCTAACGGGGCAGACAGAGCCTAGGGCGGCAAGGCCCAGGCCTCTTTTAGCGTGATGGTGGGCATGAAGGTGGAAAAAGGAAATCATTATAGTGATGGGTTGCTAACCGCATCGCCTATTGATATGTTTTTTGAATTAATACAATGAGTACATATATACATACGTACACTATTATGTCTTTATCCCTAATGGGGCAGACAGAGCATTTTCGGTCTTGCGGCTCTAAGCAGCTATAGCTCAGGGCCGCAAGATCCAAAGGCTACTTTTCGCGTGATGGTGGGCGAGAAGATAAAAAGTAAAAACTGCTGAGAATGAGTGAATTATGTAAAACCAACACTTACGACCAAACTGTGGTATCAACTTCCTGCAGCGGTGTTCCCGAACCGATACGACATTAAAACCTTAAAAAAAAACGAGTCTATATCTTTCTGAAAGGCCGGTAACGCTCTTGTACACCCTGGTGTTGCAGTTGTCATAGGCAGCGGTGATCACTTATCATGTGGTCGGCTTGTTCGGTTGCCGTCAAATAACATAAAAAACACCGAGAAGGAAATGTATTATCAAGTTACTTACCTACTTCTTCATGATGCTATTTGGACTAAGTACAGGTCTAGAAGCTTTTACTTTATTAGGTGTTTTACATATTTACTAAAGCAGTATAAGTTCGCGGTTCAAATAATAAATTGCCTCAATAAGGGAGAACAAAAAGCGTTTGGCAAAACTAGGATTTGCATAAATGCTACCGTCGAGTTTATTTATACCGCTGTAATGTAAGAGTTGGTTGCCTTCTAAGTTGGCTACCCTATTTGTAGGTATTTCAACAACATAGAATTTGTAGAGATAGGTAATTTCCAAGAAACTACTTAAGTGTTGGAGAAAAGAAATCCAAACCTCTTAAGAAAACAGAAAATTTTTGTTTGTTTGGAATTTTAGCAGTTTTTATTATTTGCAAAAAAAGAAGATTGTAAACTATAAACACTGAGGTGATAAAACAAAATAATGTGTCGCATTGAATAAATTAGCTACACAAGTCTTAAGAGTCCCCTTACGCTAGAGTGCTCTAGACTTTCCCATACAAACTTAGTCTAGCTTTTATTTTAAACACTGATAACTACCTAACTGTTTGACTGTTAAAATATGAATTTGAAAAAATATAAGCGTGTAGAAATTTTCCATACCTACTGATGATCAAAAGAATTTTTTATATATATATATGAACTTAAAAGAGAATCTTTCAAGTTCATATTTTGTCAATTTCTTTGAAATTACAAAATTTTGCCGATATCTGACATGTCGTTTAAAAATATAAGCTTCCGTTTGTATGGAAAAGTCTAGAGCACTTTTAGCCCAAGAAAAATAGCGTTAAAACTAAAATAACTCACGAACAGCCTGGTTTCCGAAAATAATTAAATATTAGGTAATTCTAAGACACTATATTTTCGAATCCAAAGTAATTTCGATATGGAAGATTTAAAAAAAAATTAAAATTGAAAATAGGGGTACATTGGGAGAGCGTTAACAATAACAGAGGTTATTATGTTTTGAAACGTGCTTATGGAACCAAAATTATAATGACGACAATAAAATCCACTAATAAAAAAAAGAGGAAATGTATTTTTTTTAATAAATTTAGCTAATCAGCTTTATACCATTGTAAAAGCTATGGTAAAAATGATATATGCCGTTTTGAAATATTTAAAAGAAGTAAATATTCTTTTAAGCTTATTTCTAAAAAAATCTAACAAATAACATTACTGGAAAGAAAAAAAAAATTATGTCTTCTTTAAAACACAGAGCAAAAATATAACAGAAGTTATTTTTGGTAGACTTTTGGTTTCATATAAAACAAGATTCGGAAATACAAGAATCCATCAAAAAATCTAACGGCATAAACACAATCTTAAAACCTGGATCAGAGTGCACGTCACTTTGAATCAATTCAATTTCGATCGCTGTGTAGCGCGGAAGATACACAGGGAGCGCTGACCCGCAGGAAGTAGCTTATGTGTGTAGGTATCATACGCTCTGACTATGATTTAAAGTGCTTGTCACCTTTACTATAGGGCAATAATATTATTAATATTTATTTCATGGTAAAAATGAGGTCTACTACGTACAATAAAACATTCTGTGAATATGTCACGCATCTTCGTTATCTTTACCTATACTAATAATATTATAAAGCTGAAGAGTTTGGTTGTTTATTTGTTTGTTTTTTTTGAACGCGATAAATGCTGAACCGTTTTCAAAACTTCTTTCATAGTTGTAAAGATACGTTATGCCTGAGTGCTATAGGCTATGTAGGTGTAATATTTTGTATTCATTAATGTTAGTGAGACGAGATGTTATCTGTAGTAGGTAGATAACCTACTATATATAATAAATAAAACATAAAATCAGTGCACATTTTCTTTATTAATTGTTAATCCAGAACGATTATAAAGGCTGGTAATTAATGGTAATCAAACTCAACATATTTATTGTTTGACAAAATCAAAGTTGTAGTAATATAGGTAGGCAAATTATAAAAAAAAAAGAACACATGGATGAATGGGAGAAATGGTCGGTGATTGTTAAATTCATTTGGCAATCGGCATGAATGAATAAGATGATACTCTTCGATACATTACATATACGAGATATGTACTAGGTATAATTTGTTAGTTTTGACCACAGGTTTTGACAGACTATTATATTTCTTTTTAATTATTGGCGACAAATGTAAGGACGTTGTAATGTAATGTAGTGATTATATTCTCTTTGATCAGTGTAAGGAAGGCCGTTCTAGAGGTCCATAAATAAGAAAATCATGTTCTATATTCATAAACCAAAACAATAGGATTTAAAAACAAAATATTCTTACAATGATTCATTGATTTTCAGATTAAGTCGATTAGAGGAGCTAACTAGCGCCACCATTTTTGTAAATTAAGATTGATCTTATTTTGAAAGTAAGCTAACTAGCGTCACCTTTTTGTAAATTCGTATCTATTTTAAAAAAAGATAGTGCAAGTTAGCTCCACTAGTCGCCTTAAATTAACCGAAATTTTAGCTAGTAGTTTTGAAATTTTAGAATAAGTAAGAAAAAATATAAAAATTAAAGATAAATTAAGTTTAACTTTGTACTGAACTGAACAATGGTGATGTACCACTGTCTTACAATCTTTGTTATTACTAGCTTTAAGGATCATTATTCAGATACCCAAGGCTCTATAGTAACCAATATAGTCTGCGGTTCAGTCAAAGTTTCATCGTCTTCATTATCGTGTTCATTAATTGAAATGGTAGTGATGGTATCAAAATTATTTTCATCATCTTAACTATCAGTATCTAAACGATTCTCATCTTCGGGATTATCATCTTCATAATCGTAATCAGAATATTCATCGTAATGCCGATCAGAAGTAGTTTCTTTACATTCTTTTCCCATGCAATATAAACAGAGATCGCTACATGACATTCCACATTTTTTGCAAGTGCAATTTTTATTACAAGAAACTTTACACTTACATGATATCAGGTTCAGTATTTTTTCAGGTGCAGCATCTAACAATCTCTGTATAGGCATGAGAATACCGTTATGTATTTTCCAGCCCCACTGGGTAGGATTAACATCATTATTTAACCATTTCTGAACCTGGAGATAAACTCTATAGAAGTGTTGGTTTGCTGCATCAATAGTTGGAGGAAGACTAGCCATGTTAAAGGAACTTTTAAAGGTTGACTGTGCAAAACGTTCATATCGTAAAATATTTACATTTTTGGAAGACTTGCCGTACAGCCGACGCAAAAACATTTCCCCAGCTTCTGCTACTGCTCTTGGGTCTGCATTTGGATCTTTAAATATCTTAAGAATTTGTTTGAGTTCTAAATCTTTAACTACTGATAAAGCACATTTTTTCTTTCCTATACGGTATATAGCAGATGTGGTATCGCATCCAGATACGGCATGAATGAATAAAATGTGTTCTTTGAGGGATGGCTCCATTAAACTGTCTATGTTGTAATATCTTGTGGGTATTTTGCCTCGGCCGGGTTTCATTAAATATACGTTAGACTGATTTGTAGACGTCAAAATAACTAAAAGGTCAACGTCCTCTCCTACCACGACTACAATGTCATTCGAAACTGCAAGTTCAATAGCTTTTGATATTATAAGGGTATCCGCATCTTCATCACTCTGAAAAGTTGTTATTCCAACTTGCCTAAATTTATTTTTCAACATTGATATTAATCTTTCTTTGTTTTTATCGTTGGCTAAGAATTTCTCTTGGGTCACGGTGGCTACTGTGTTTTCTTCAAAAATAATTTCAATATATGTTTTTCCTTGCATTCTACGAACTCTTTCAGCATTTTTAGTATTTACCTCTGTGTTTTCATAACCATCAAAAACAATCGTACACAATAATCCGAATGTATTTGTGACGTATTTTACATATCTATCACAAATATTGCTGAATGATAAACCTTTTTTCCATATTACTTTGTGTAATAAATAACCTCCGTCAATTACATAATATTTGTTGTTAGATTCTGGAATATTATCAACCGGTTTGAATAAATTATAAAGCGAAGACTTTTTTGTTTTTCTCATTCCACAGTCGTCAAAAAGTGATACAGGATAGGGGGTTAGTTCATACTCAAAATAGTTTTTAAGTTCTTCTTGGCTTTGTTTATTAAAACATATTCTCCTCATGATAGCATCTGAATCGATCGACACACTTTCATCATTACATACCTAGTTTTACTGAAGATGTCATATGTTGTAGAGAAGTAACCCTTTCTTTTCTAGAAAATGTAACGTCGTTGTAATTAGAACCAACTTTGCCTGACATCATGATTTTTCCAATTTCTCAAGCTCGATGACAATTAATCTGGTCATCTCCAACTACACCTTTACTAATACATACAATTTTTTCTGTCTTACGAAACGGTTCATGTGTTTTAAGCCAACTGAAAAGTTTCAATATATCTCTGTCATCACGCTTAACTCGAGAAAATGTCGAGTCCATATGCTGTTCCGAAGTTTTAGCTTGTATTTTGCAAAAATCTTCAATTGTTTCCGAAACCTTTTGCACTACAGGCAAACTTAAAATCCATTTTGAAATTACGCTATCACCCACTCCCCTGCCGTGTGTGAGACCTCCAATTCCCTTCATAGAACGCATTAGCGTTTGCTCTATTGTCATATCGGACCAGACGCCTGACCAAAATTTGTTCGTTCTATGGATTGTAAAAAAACCATTGATAAAACTCTCGTACTCTTCGTCGGGCATGCGTTCGTGAAGACTTGCCATATCATCTAAATACAAAGAAGCACATTTTGCGTAATGAAAGTGACCACTAGAGTAGAAAAATGGCAACATATCTTTTATAGTTTCTAAATGTAACTGCCAATTACCTGTTCTTTCCGCTTCTATAAACTTTTTTATCAAGGTAGTCATTTCAAAATATTGCACCCACAATTGAGCAGTTGGACCATGCGATTTTAGTTCAATTAATGAACCTTCTAGTTTCTGTAGCAACAAAATAACAGCTTTATTATCATCATCTCGGTTTTGACAAGCACCATTTTGAAAATTATTAATTGCTATGTCAATATCTGCTTTTTCTTCTGGAGTCAGCACAATGTTGTTTTCATTAATTAGTTTGAACAGCGATACATTTGTAAGTGTATGGGCTCTTACAGCTCTGGCATACGAATGTCCACTTAGCATTTTGTCTAAAGAGTTTGTTGCATATATACAGCTCCAGAGTTCCTTTAACCCGCTTTCTTTCATAAAATAACCTATTGCGCCCAGAAACGACATCAATAAATGAAAATCTCCTAGTCTCAAGACGACTGTTTTTAAATCGGTATCTGTAGATGTATGCAAAATTTCTTGTGCTTTAAGGTATAGAAGCTGGTCAAATGTTACAATACATGTCGCCATCCCTGCCTTTTGAGCGTTTTCCGATGCAATTTTTAAAGTCGTGTATATAGTGTCATATTCAGAAGGTGGAGTGTTAATAAACGGAAGAAATACAACTTCAGAAACACAAAACTCAGACTTTTCTGTAATTTCTTCCATATGTTCACTCCATCCAGGAATACCAACAAATTCTTCAGATTTAGCGTATACCCATAAACAATCCCCAATATTAGGTATAATAAGATCTTTGCATTCGTAATTTTTAATAGTTTTTTCTTTAAGTGTAGATGGTTTATTTCTAATGAAGTGCTTTATCGGCACATGACCGTAACAGCCCACAATAGTAGAAGGAGGGATTTTTGTCACACGTACTATTTCTTGGTCAACCGTCTCTGAAAAAGGAGTATTACATCAAATACCTCCCATAGAATGAAATGTATTTAATCCATCTAAAGTTCGAACATTATAATCAGCGTTATCAAATGAAAACTGCGCGAAATCAGGAAATTGCGTCGGCTGGGGGTGAACAACTGCAGATATTTCAAAGTTCAATACATCTTTGTAAGGTGCGCAATAACCTAGATTAGAAAGTAAATCTATTAGATATCACGAGGCATATTTATGATGAAGTAAACATCCTAGACCTAAAAGCAGTGGAGACTTGAATGAACGTGGCCTTAGAAGTGATATGATACTATGCGCTATACTTAGTTTTTTCTTTGATCGACAAGTATCATCTTGAGTATCATCTACCAATGAATTTAAAAAAAATAACAATGATTCAGGGACGTCAGACTCTAAAGATTGCAAAAAATTGTTTGAAGCTGGATATGTTGTATTATCATACACTATTGATCGAATCTCGTTTCGAATTATATTACTCGCAGCTTGTACGATACGTAGTTTTTCAATTCGATCATTGCTATTTCTATTAGTATACCAGTTATCTTGTAAAAGTTCATGGCATTTTGATATAAAACACACAATAGTCTCACGGCTTCTGCTACTTGATATAACTATGTTGTCTCCATAGTTCTCTTTAAGTTTCCTTTTATTGTATATTCATCAATTTCAATGTTGAGACGCTCTATAATTTCTTTAATGCTGTGTTGGGAGTCTTCGTTTCTTTCTATATAATTATATATATTTGTCATTTGTTCCCTGATGTCTGTAGATTCAGGCCGGCCTCTTTTTTGACTAGTACGTACTGGGCTGAAAAAAAAGAGAAAAAAATGATGCACAATGTAATATCATCGATGCTTAAGCCGAATAAGAAACGTCTTAAGAATAAAAAAGACCCAGCTCAAATACATTCATGATGAATAACAAAAATACTAATTATGGTTACATACCTAAAAAAAAGCGTGAAACAATTGCGGTGATATCTGGCGTTTTCTTCTATTAAGTTGACGTCACCAATACGTTCCAGAACCTAAACGTTATAAATTAGTTATTTTTATAAGTTCAGTACAAATATTTAATGTAAGTACCTATACAGACAGTACATTTATGTGATGTATAAAATTACACTACTATTGATTTTTGTATGAAAATTGTCAATGATTTTCAGTCATCCCTGCACCTATATTTATATATACACACTGTAAGTAATTAGGGTCCTTTACACATGAGTGAGGGTTTACAAACGAGCCGAAAGCGAGTTTTGTAACAGCATCATACGAATGTTTTAAGGACTAATTGCAAACAGTAACATAGGTACTAGGTATACTTTAACTACACACATAGCTAGGTACTTTTAAATATCTGATAAGCATACAAAAACTTGTCATATTGACCACCTTTACATCGATGTGACCACAAATATCCTTTCTGAAATTATTTTATAAATCCACACTCACATGTTAAGGACCCTTATTACTTAACAGTAACATAAAGTACTATCGTATGTTTATAACATAATATAATCATGTAAGTACTATAAAATAATAAATAATTATACATATATACTTATGTACCAACTACGGGCGAAGCCGTGATCGTTACGCACTCTTTTCTTTTATTAAATACTAGCTGTTCCCCCCGGCTTCGCCCGTGGTACATACTTAGTCTATGTGTTATTCTGATGTATAAGCTATATTATTGTAAAGTTTTATTAAAATCCATTCAGTAGTTTTAGCGTGAAAGAGAAACAAACATACTTACAAACATACATACATCCTCACAAACTTTCGCGTTTATAATATTAGTAGGACTTACGAAACTACACATCATTGGTAGGCACTTACCTCAGAGCCCCAGTGATCATTCCTGTTTGTACATCTTATTAAAATATTAGTTTTTGTCATATTTGTTTTAACAATCGACACATCTCGTCTAAAATTTGCAGATTTCTTTTTTTCTTGGTCGATAAATGCATTTGACGCATCTCCTTGACAAAAAAAACATGAAACAGTAAAATCAAACTTAGTCAGTTTTTTAGGTTCTATGCCAGCACTCAAACGTTTCACTGCCGCTTCAACACATTTTGGATTGGTGTAAGATTTTCTGCATTTCTTGTGTAATCTGATTTCTTGATTAACTGTTGTCAATGTAAAAAGTCCGTCTTGTCTTGATTCACTTGCTTCACAAAGAGTTTGTAACCCTTTTTCTCCGATAACGACTACATCAAAATTAAGACTGCAATCGCAGATTCTGCATCGCATTGATCCTGCCTCCTCCATGGATGACAGTTAGAAGTCAGTAACACAGCGTTAAAGACACTAAAACACAAAATACCTTCCGAGTTCCGAGCCTGACTTGTCAAAAGACGGACGAATAATGCGTACGAGTTCCTTCCGCGTCCTGGAGTGTCCCCGCCCCGCCCGCACACCCGCCCGAGCATGCGCAGTACAAAGCGAGCCGCGAGCGGCCGGCCGGCCCGGCCCGCGATAAATCGCTACGAAGTTTTATTAAATTTATTAAGAAAATAACACTTAATTTGGTGGATTTCACATCTGTCTGTTTATTGATAGTGTAGAAATAAAAGTCTACCAAAAAAAAATCCTGTTGTAATTTCTTTTCAAGCAATAATACTCATATTTTTTTACACATAATTTTTTTATTGGATTTGAAATGAAATATAAATAATTGTATAAAGGATCGTTAATAAAGCCTTTTTTTTATTGTTAATACTTTTATCCTCAGAGATTTTATTTTTTAAAGAATAATTAAAATATTTTTAATAAAATCGATGAGTTCCGAAATACAAAAAAGTTAGATTATTTTCTAAACAGAGAGATTTAGTACATATCTACCTTATAATGAATACATATTTCTGTTAGCAATTTTCTGCTTAATTGTAATTATTTTTTTTATATAATTTATTTATTTTTTCGCATTTGCGTGTCAATTTTTTTGTGGATTTTTATCACAACATGTTGTAAGATAATTTATCTAAGCGATAAAAAAAGGAAATCGCTATTCTAGAATTTTTTTTTTTCGCCATACTGAATAATTTTATTGTTCTCAGGCTATTTAGGGTAAGCGGACTCTTAAGCGATTGTAATAAATACTCGTAGGTGATCTGATGTTTTCTTCACCCTCAAAGTAAATTTGCTTAATGCCTGCGAAACTAAGCTATCTCGATAGCTAAATTACACAAGGATGGTAGCCAAGCCACAAGTGATTTGTTGGTTGCAGTGCCATCGACGGCCATTTTAGGCCGATTCCAAATATAACCTTTGATAAACAGTGCTGTAGCGCTACCGCTTGGAGATTTATTTAGCACTTTAGGATTATATCATACTGGTCGCCATTTTGGTTTGTGTCTGGTCTGTCTTTTCCATGATGTGTACTTTCCTATTTTTCGATCAGTGCTGCCCCCATTTAAAATAAATTATTTCAAAGAAAACGAAGACATCATTTAAAATTTTGCAACTATCAAGTCCTAGATAACCCTTCAAAGTATTTTATGAACTACTGTTTACAGTTTAAAGTGAGAATGTTAAGCGTTACTACGCACATTTGCGAAAAACGGCCACTTTTGGCAAATGTGCGTAGTAACGCTTAACATTCTCACTTTAAACTGTAAACAGTAGTTCATAAAATACTTTGAAGGGTTATCTAGGACTTGATAGTTGCAAAATTTTTAATGATGTCTCCGTTTTCTTTGAAATGATTTATTTTAAATGGGGGCAGCACTGGATCTCAGAAAATTCATGTACGGCCTTAAGCGCTAACTACGGAACAAGCGCTGGAAATTTTCACTTTGTTATCTATAAATCTGATATATTGCAAGGCTTTAAGACTGCAGTCTTTGACCGTGGGAATTTTTGATTGAACACCCGAATCTATATAAGTTTTTATCTACACATACGCATTGAGCTGTATTGTACATGCATCATGGAGACAAATTTAGACGAATTCCGAAGCTACCACTAGGCCACAGAGGTCGTCTGAAATGATCGAAAAATAGAAAAGTACACATCATGAAAAAGACAGACCAGACACAAACCAAAATGGCGACCAGTATGATATAATCCTAAAGTGCTAAATAAATCTCCAAGCGGTAGCGCTACAGCATTGTTTATCAAAGGTTATATTTGGAATCGGCCTAAAATGGCCGCGGATGGCACTGCAACCAACAAATCACTTGTGGCTTGGCTACCATCCTTGTGTAATTTAGCTATCGAGATAGCTTAGTTTCGCAGGCATTAAGCAAATTTACTTTGGGGGTGAAGAAAACATCAGATCACCTACGAGTATTTATACAATCGCTTAAGAGTCCGCTTACCCTAAAGTGCTCTAGACTTTTCCATACAAACGGATGGTTATATTTTTAAACGACATGTCAGTTTTCGGCAAAATTTTGTAATTTCAAAGAAATTGACAAAATATGAACTTGAAAGATTCTCTTTTAAGTTCATATATATATATAAAAATTTCTTTTGATCATCAGTAGGTATTGGAAATTTCTATTCCCTTATTTTTTTTTAAAATTCATATCAATTCCTAGATAATCCTTCAAAGTATTTTATGAACTACTGTTTACAGTTTATAATGAGAACGTTAAGCTTTACTACGCACATTTGCCAAAAGTGGCCGTTTTTCGCAAATGTGCGTAGTAAAGCTTAACGTTCTCACTTTAAACTGTAAACAGTAGTTCATAAAATACTTTGAAGGGTTATCTAGGACTTGATAGTTGCAAAATTTTAAATGATGTCTCCGTTTTCTTTGAAATGATTTATTTTAAATGGGGGCAGCACTGGGCCCGGAAAATTTAGGTACGGCCTTAATGTGTAAGTACTGAATATTGATGGTTTGTAATGGCTTCTGTTAACAATATTTATGGGAGCTCTAAGGTCTCAAATGGACTCCCGATACAGGGTTAAGTCTGTCGTCCACTTGGCTGGGATTACGAACATAAGTCTATTCGCCTTTCGTGGTGGTTGCCATTCAAGAGCCAATTGACCCGGGGTAGAGAGATGTAAGTGGGCAGGACACATAGCGAGAATGGATTCAAGTCGATGGACGAGATGGGTCATGCAGTGGTGACCTTGGGCCAACAAGCGAGGTAGAGGACTCCCAGAACTGAATCGGGTCGACGATATAGGCGTCACGCAGGCCGCAACTGCATGCAAGTGGCAAGGGAGGGACATAAATGAAAAGATATGGGAGAGGACTATGTCCTGAAACGCTACGGAGGTCGCCACAATAGAAGGAATCACAAAGATTCTTAACATGACGATAGTCTCTTTGCTTCCAATTTATTTCAACGAGATTTAGCCATCAATCGTTTTTACTACCCCGGCGGAGATCATACTAAAAATTGTGTATTTTTGTTTCCCTAATAAAATTTTATAGCATCTAAGGAACCGTTTGTTTTTCTTCCTTTTATATCGTCCCAGTAAATTTTAATATACATTCGATAATGAAGAACGAAGGAGCGTTTACTTCGAAACTGTTTATTTTAAGTTTGATTGTTATTGCAAATAAATTGCTTTTTTTAGGGTTTCGTACCCAACGGGTGCCGACGGGACCCTATTACTGAGACTCCGCTATCTGTCCGTCTGTCACAGGGCTCTATCTCTTGAACCGTAATAGATAGACACTTGAAATTTTCACCGATTATGTTTTACTGTAGCCACTATAAGAACTAAAAATAAGATAAAGTAAAAAATTACAACGTTTTAACTCGATCTTTATAATGGCATTAACTTATTGAAATATTTGAAATTTTGACAGAATATATATGCTATAGCCAATTGAACGGAGGTACGGAACCCTTCATGTACGAGTCTGACTCGCACTTGACCGGTTTTTTATTTTTTTAGCTTGACATTTCTTTTTCCTGTTCAAACAAACGTTTAAATTACACGTGTCTCTTTGATCTCCATTTTA
Organism: Acrobasis repandana; assembly: GCA_963576875.1. Taxonomy (NCBI): domain Eukaryota; kingdom Metazoa; phylum Arthropoda; class Insecta; order Lepidoptera; family Pyralidae; genus Acrobasis; species Acrobasis repandana. The sequence continues at coordinate 19,179,056 of OY756225.1, forward strand.
ATAGCATAAATTTAAGCATTGCTTCTATTATTGTGTAATGAATTTGTCAATTTATTTTTGCCTCATAGCAAAATAATATTAGCCGAGAGCAATTATGCACTGAAGACATGAAGTGTTCGTACGTGTATTGTTTTAAAACGCTGAAGAAACACGTTTCTTGTATGACGACCCCCTTTAACTTTTTCTTATTTTTAGTATTTGTTGTTATAGCGGCCACAGTAATACATAATCGGTGAAAATTTCAAGTGTCTAGCTATTACGGTTTAAGAGATAGAGCCCTGTGACAGACGGACAGATGGACAGACGGACAGACGGACAGACAGCGGAGTCTCAGTAATAGGGTTCCGTTTGCACCCTTCGGGTACGGAACCCTAAAAACCAGAAGAAAACATGGTAAAGATTATTAAAAAAACGGCCAAATGCGAGTCGGACTCGCCCATGAAGGTTTCCGTAGCAGCAAGTACTCGTAACGTAATATAAAAGTTCTTGTAGTTCGTTGTAACTTTGATCGATGTTTTAATAATAATGTATTTTTTATGTGGTTTACGATTTATGACGTATTAAAAAAAAAACTAGTTACTAGATTTCGTTCAAAACAATTTTCGGTGAAAGTTTGCATGATAATGTACATCATATATATATTTAGTTTAATCATCCCCCGTGCTTCGGAAAGCACGTAAAAGCCGTTGGTCTCGGCTGTCATTCTATGGCAGTCGTCAAGCTATGTCAGATGCCTTAAGCCAGTGTTGGCCACTTACATACACGAAAAATAAATAATAATAGTTTTATCATTCTCTTATTTTAAAAGTTACAGGGGGGGGGGGGGGGACACATTTTACCACATTGGAAGTGTCTCTCGCGCAAACTATTCAGTTTAGAAAAAATATATATTTGAAACCTCAATATCATTTTTGAAGACCTATCCATCGTGCCCAACGCGTCGCGCACTACGTGAGGTGGCACAGGTATTTTAACTTTTCTCTGTACGTTTTCATAGGTAGTATTCATTTATTTTAGTTATATTAGGAATGTGCGATGTTTTCCAGAATATGCTTTTCCCAGCACCAACTGTACGTTGACTGGTAGGAAAGGCAATGAATAAATACAAAAGTTTGAAGTGTACCTACCTTATGGAACAGCTTAGAAATAAGCTACTGTTTCCCAAATCGACACAAAAGGTAAGCTGATACAAACAAATTGGGTTCTGGTTAATCCTGTATTGCGAGTTTGCGAGTTCGTTCATGTTATCTGGCTCCTAGTGTGGATAGGACTTATAGTAATACCTTTGGATTGAAAATATGTTTTTTTATTTATTTTTTCAATATTCAATAATAGTAAGATACAAATCGCTTTATTGAACTAGCCCTTACAGTCGTATAACTCAACAAATATTTAATAAATATAATGACAATGCAATACTTTTTTAGATTTAAACCTTTTTATGTTTAGATAACCCCAAACAAATCCCAGGACAATTTTAAAAAGTCGATTTTTAAGTTTCCCAGCCGGAGATCGGATCCATAACTTTGACTCTTATGTATTCTGTGCCATAACCTCCATGTTAACCATTTTAACGCCACAGGGGTCATCAAATACAAGTATCATGTGTCAACCTGCGATAGATTGAGAGGATATTCACTCAGTTATAAGTTTGTTTGTTTGTTGTTTGTTTGTAATAACATTTATTTATTTAAAAACTTTATTGTTCCACATTAAAAAAAAATGGTACAATTGGCGGACTTAACGCTAAAAGCGTTCTCTCCCAGTCAACCATAGCATTATCATATCAAAACACAAAAAAGCCAAGCCAAGGCATCTCTTGATTGATTTGGCAATAAGGCCGCTATTGTACACCTATTCTTCATATTTTGAATAGGTTTTTTTAGTGTTTTGGTGCAATAAAGTGTTTTATTATTATTCTCTTTATGTAATTTTAATCTTAGGCTAGATTTTGGTATATATTTATAAAGAGTAAAATATTATTATTATTAAAAATAGAATACAAAATTTTAAAAATATACAGCGGCGGATTTATCTCATACAGGGATCTCTTCCAGTCAACCTGCGATAACGAACCATTTCCAAAAATTTCGTCCTCCCATACAAAATCTATTTGGCTGAGCGCCGATTTGTATGGAAAGCCGATTTTTTTGTTTGTTTTTCGATAGGTACAGGTGTAGGTTTTTATGGAAAGTGGTTCAGTATCACGGACTGAACTGGCTCCAAAAATGTTGCCGGTATTTTAAAAGTAAATTAATACTACTTTATACATATATTTATAGATAAGTAATTAACCATTTTTGTGCCATTTTTACATCAGCAGGAAGCGAGTTCCAAAGCAAAAAAAAAACAAGGTTTTGCACAGATAAGTATGTAGGAGAGCAGTTACCTACTGATATTTTAACATACGCAACTAGAGCGGTTAATTAAATCTGTTTTTAGTTAGAACAAGCAGGTCCTTGTAAATGTAAAGAGTTGTAAACAAAAGAATGTTTTCACGGCGCGAGCGAAACGCGTAAAAATGCTTTTGTTTGTAACCCGTTCTGTTTGTGTGCTTGCCTCAATGTTAGCGCAAACTAAAGAAAGTATAGATGTAGCAATTTGTACTTGTACTAGTATTATGTACGATATAGAAACCACCGTGAGCGACTGACGAGTAAAAGAAGTAAGAATAAATAAATAGAAGCTTATACACCAATAGTGATTAAACAAAGAATATTTTGGATCGCAGGTATTGGCTGCCCGAGCCAAAGTTGCTGGTGATAATACCTGACGATGATGATACACATCATCGTCAGGCCTTTTTAGGGTTCCGTACCCAAAGGGTGCAAACGGGACCCTATTACTGAGACACCGCTGTCTGTCCGTCTGTCCGTCTGTCCGTCTGTCCATCCGTGAGATACGGAACCCTTCATGTACGAGTCCGACTCGCACTTGCCCGTTTATTTAATCTCCACTGATCCTGCAGTCTACATTAGCGGCCCGTCCTTCTCTGTACTACCAGATAGCCATATATTAGCCAGTGTGGTCAGAGGATTTGGCCTACACTCTCCACGATGGCCAGACCGGTTCCTACCTAAATATTAGTGTCAGCAACAGCTGCCGGCGACTTCTTGGGTTGCTTGTAGCTATATTTCTGTAGTTTTCTAATTTGATTCCGCAATGTAACTGTATATTGTGGTTCGGCAACGCGATCAGTAGGGTAAGCAAGCAGGTCCCTCCTTTTCATCAAAGGATACGCGATACTGTTTTTAGTGGCTAGGCTTACTTTGGATCCCTACCTATACTTGTACTTTTGAGGAGTCTTAGATAGAAGTACATACATTTCGCACAGAACATCATGTAAGTATTCATCTACTTGTACTATGATATGACTTAGGAGGTCTTAGATGGAAGTAAAGGATATTTTGTAGCGCAGAAAATCATTTATTTAGTTTTAATTTGGTTAGGTACATAGAATTTCAGTAGATTACAGTCCTGTCGTAATGTATTTCTAAAATGACATGATGGGAGAGATGATGAATGATTGGAAGCGGCCTGCATCCAGTATTTTACAGCAACCTTGCTTTGGTTGTCTGACAACCAGGTAGGTAAAGCTTGGCGTCCACTATGCTGAATTTAAGATGCCGATTTTATATAACATTGCCTGTTTTGCAACAATCTGTCAAAATTGAATTATTACAAAACCAGAAATGTATATAAAACCAGCATCTAAATTTCAGCAAATGGACTAGTGACCTAAATTCGCATAAAGTCAGGAAAGAAACAAAACGAAAAACGGTTCAATAACTCTCATGGAAACACTATGATAAGGACACTTACGTAACAAATAACTTTCATTCCAATAAAAATATGTTGTGAAAATATGGCTTCGATACTCTGGCATGTTTGCCTAAATGTTTCATATTCATAACTCTTAGAAATAACCTTGATACCATCTCATAAACGTCTCAATCATGTGTGCCTACATATACGAGTATAAAATATCAACAACAAACTCGTATTTTCGTATAAGAAATATTTCTTGTTTGCGAATACATCTCTTGTTTCCGATAGTACAAAATATAGACAAACAGACTGACAGACATGGCGAAAGTGCAAGGGTCTGGACTTCAGAAACTTAAAAATAAGACGTGTAGTACATAGTACCAGGTCTGTGTCACTCCCCGTTTAGGTATCGAAAATATACCTACATTATTACTAAGCGCGCGGCGGCCCCTCCAAGTGGTAGAAAATCCAGTTACACAAATCGTTTGTCCAGGTATCTAAACGATTTGCAATGGATGTCTAGGTATCTAAACGAAAAGGTGCTGAGTTCTGACGTGAGATAAATTAAACCATATCGCTAACCACATTGAGCAGATATTTCTTTGAATTTCTTTGCTGAGTGACACTTCTGTACTTGAGTACTATTCCTATTCTGTGATAGTACCTATTCGCGTCTTAAAGATATTTTTTGTTTTGTGCGATATTTTTAAGGGACTTCAAAAAAGGAGGAGCTTCTCAATTCAAATAAGGTTTTTAATTTTTTTTAGGTATGGTTCTTCGTTTCTGAACTAATTAAAAAAAATATTTTTTGTTTGAAAGGACTTACAACTACTTACTACACCAAAAAGCAATAATGTACGTTATAAACCTTCCCCAATACTACACTTCAAACCTCAGAGCGTGTCAAAATAGTGACTATACTATAACACGAGAATTCGGAAAACCGCATATCGCATCTGGGGTGGCCACGCGTAAGCAATTTTGAAAGCTCGCCTTTATTCCGTTCCGTTTCAACCGCGGAACAAATTGAAAATTCTAACATCACAGTTCTTTGTGGCAAACGAACCAATGCTGAATATTTGACTTTAGCGCTTATTCTGAAACAATTATTTAATTTGGAATGTTGGGGTACAAAAAGCTTATTTCTGGATGAAAACGTTTGTTTTTTATTTCAATTAGGAATATTTGTATTTAGAAATTAAAATTGTAATTTTTTTATTTTTAAAATTATTTATATAATTTTTATTAGTCGATGTTGTTATTTGACATATTTTTATACTATATTGTCAGTATTTTTATTTATTTATTTACGAATTTATGTACTTACACGGACAATGTATACAGATAATACATAACCTATAAGTTGAACAAAGGCACTACTTATCTCAAAAGAGATCTCTTCCAGTAGGTAGTAGGTAGGTAGAAGTAGTAGTAGTATTGTGTGTTATATGTATGAATAAATGTGGATTAATTATTTCGTAATTGGAATTTAAAAATGGATGTATAATACTCTTACAATAACAAACGTGCAAACTAAGGCACGCATAAGCCGTTGGTCCCGGCTGTCATCATTGTATGGCAGTCGTCAAGGTATGTCTGATGCCTTTAGGCAGCTTGAAAAATCTGACACCAGTGTTGGCCACTTACACACACGATAAATAACAACAACAACACCAAATGTTTTCATTGTCTTTGTTTTCTCCAGAAAAATAAAATATTTTTTAAAGAGGACGTGATAAGTTTACTTATTCATAAACTTTACTACGCCAGCCGCACACATATTTTCTGCTTGGTCAGTATCAGTGTGCAGTTTAGTATAAAACACACCAATTCAAATGCGTCACATGCTCGGTATACCTTACCTGCGTAATAGCTACTAATGCGTTGCCCACTGGACCTTTGTGCTCGTTGGAATACATCTACGGTGCTATGCCCTTGTCGGTGGAGTATGAATTCTCTTCCATTTGTCCCTCTCATCCGCCAGCTGTTTTGCTTCGCTGTACGACACCGACACGACGTTTGTATTCTCCTTTATCTGTTTCATGCAGCATCCCTCGGTCTCCCTGGTCCTCTTTTCCCTTCTATCTTTCCTTCAATGATAGTCTTTATGAAATCGTCGTGTCAGAGCAAATGACCTAACATCTTTCCTCGCCAATTTTCTGTATTATATATAAAATGCACCTTTTCTTTCCCACTCTTTTCATAACTAACGATGAGTAACGAATAACAAAATACATTGCTTAGCTGCGTTCCGTTACTCGTACAAAAGCATCACAGTCTCTTCATTTCTGAATAGTTTCGTAGGAGAGCGTCTCAATCATTAGCATATGCTGCATATGTATGATGGCTAACATAAACCTTGTCAAATAGGCAGATAATTGTCGCTATACAGGGTGACTTTTTAACCACTAGCCAAATTTTTTGAGCAACTTCAGTCAATAATACTGAACTTTCCATCATCATCGGGTCTTTTTTAGTCTCCACTGCAGGAGCACACGACACGGGGAGTTCCTAAAAACTTGCAAGATTTGGCCCTAAAACAACATACAGAGCAAGTCAAATAAAAGCTTGTAATAAGTAAAGAATACTGTAAAGTTATTTTTGAATCCACGGAGCATCATAAATAACAAGCTGGTTAATATTAAACGGTTCTCTGGAATTATTCATACCTGCAACGAGAGCCGATTACGGGTATGATTGATCTATCCAGCAGCGTTAGCTCAAATGCAGTTTTCTTAAGAAAATGTTTCACGAAATTTTCTTTTTTCTTTTTACCATAACCTAGCTTCTGTTTTATGGCAGAGAGTTTAAACATCGCAATAATTCAGGATTTTGTCCAACGCAATTTTTTAAGATTTTTCATCTTCTCTACAAACGGCTTTAATATTTTGATGGTGGCTGAATTAACAGTAAAAAAAACATCAAACTAAATAATTACAAACTGGATTTGTAATAAATATATTGTTGCCGAAAAGTTTGAAGTTATACCTACCCACTGCTAGACACAAGTTTATTTGCCAGGCAAATTAAAAAAAACGCCGCCGCTTTAAGCGTTAACCCCAATAACTTTTGAAGGGCAGACCCGATTTTATCAAACATAGCTAAGAACCATGACCCTTAACAAGGCCTTTGATTAAAAAAACATCGCATCGAAATCGGTCTATTCGTTTAGGAGCTTTGATGACACAGCAGACACAAACACGTCAAACTTAGAATACCCCTCTTTTTCATCAAGAGATAAAAATAATTGTAAACTAATAATATTCACTATCATTGAGTTTGTCCCTACAGTCCTTGTCGTAATTTAAAAAAAATCGTTTAATTATCATTTCCTTGGCTAAATTATATTAATTCTAGGCTTTGGCCTTCCTCTTTCCTTATTTCTATTAAGTAGATAGAACTCAATGTGTCAGAATATAAGATAGACTATTTGACCGGTTTCATGCGACCATAGTAAAAAATATGTACTAATATTGAAAATAAAAAGTAATAAGTTAACCTAGCGGCTGAAGAAATAGGTGGACGTGTTTGTTACATAATACCAACCACGTTGTCTACCCTTAAAAACTTTCTCTTTAAATTTTTAAAAACGTCATAAACAACAAGTTGGTACACTGAAATTATTCATACCTACAAGGAGAACCGATTACTGGCATGATTGATCTCTCGTATGCTAGCTTTACGGCAGTTTTCTGGAGAAAATGTTTTACAACATCTTTTAAGAAAAATATAATAAAAAATTTGGTAAATTTACTGTAAATTACGTGAACTTCGCACTTTTAGTAATATTATAAATGTGGAAGTGTGTTGTAATATTACATTCCGATATACTTATATCGGAATGCACTTGCATTATGGTGGTAATAACACACGAAGCGGAATTTCAGCCCAAGCGAATGCGAGGGCTTAAGAAGCTGAGTGTGTTTAACCAACATACGCACGTATATCGTACGACGTTTCTCAACGTACTTGCGAGGGAAAATACCTAATAAACTGATATTTTTGATTTTGAAGCGTATGTAAGATACAAAGAAAAATATTGAAACAATAATGACGTTCGATGACTGATTTATTATTTTTCTTTGTCTAACCTTCACCTTATGTTATCTAACTACCTCGTTCACACACAACTGTCAAGCTTTCTTACTCTCTCATTCATACTGGATTTACCATTAATTCTGTCCCTTTCTTTCGCAATAGCAAATCGTGAGTTATAGAAATATTACTTCACTATTTGCGTTTCTAACACACGCGTGTTTTATAGGCTGCTTTATATATCTGAAACCGGTGAAATTAGATCGATTTTAAGAGCAAGGGTGTTGAAAATTATTGATTTGATCGAAGTGATTTATTGCAACGCTACTGAGCTGACGAATAGTGACAGGCTTATATTTTTTCCCGAAAAAGGGTTTCCACAGAATGCGCGTCTGTCTGTCTCAAGCACCTGTTTCTCTTCCCGCTCTATACCAATCTAATAAGCTCCGAGTATACTGTGTTATCATTTCATTTAAAATCATTTGAACTATTATTGGCCATGCATAGTCGAAACCTGTTTTTAATAAACGTATCAGTAATACGGGACCCTATTACTGATACGGATATAACAACAAATACTAAAAATAAAAAATAGTTAAAAATTAAAGGGGGTCGTCATACAAAAAACGTGTTTTTTTAGCGTTTTTAACTTGATCTTCATAATGGCATTAACTAGATACTTGAAATTTTCACCAATTATGTATTACTATGACCACAATAACAACAAATACTAAAAATAAAATAAAGAAAAAAATTTAAGGGGGTCGTCATACAAGAAACGTGTCTTCAGCGTTTTGAAACATTGTACGGTGGTACGGAACCCTTCATGTACGAGTCCGACTCGCACTTGCCCGTTTATTAAAAACAGGTTTCGACTATGCATGGCCAATAATAGTTCAAATGATTTTAAATGAAATGATAACACAGTATACTCGGAGCTTATTAGATAGGTATAGAGCGGGAAGAGAAACAGGTGCTTGAGACAGACAGACGCGCATTCTGTGGAAACCCTTTTTCGGGAAAAAATATAAGCCTGTCACTATTCGTCAGCTCAGTAGCGTTGCAATAAATCACTTCGATCAAATCAATAATTTTCAACACCCTTGCTCTTAAAATCGATCTAATTTCACCGGTTTCAGATATATAAAGCAGCCTATAAAACACGCGTGTGTTAGAAACGCAAATAGTGAAGTAATATTTCTATAACTCACGATTTGCTATTGCGAAAGAAAGGGACAGAATTAATGGTAAATCCAGTATGAATGAGAGAGTAAGAAAGCTTGACAGTTGTGTGTGAACGAGGTAGTTAGATAACATAAGGTGAAGGTTAGACAAAGAAAAATAATAAATCAGTCATCGAACGTCATTATTGTTTCAATATTTTTCTTTGTATCTTACATACGCTTCAAAATCAAAAATATCAGTTTATTAGGTATTTTCCCTCGCAAGTACGTTGAGAAACGTCGTACGATATACGTGCGTATGTTGGTTAAACACACTCAGCTTCTTAAGCCCTCGCATTCGCTTGGGCTGAAATTCCGCTTCGTGTGTTATTACCACCATAATGCAAGTGCATTCCGATATAAGTATATCGGAATGTAATATTACAACACACTTCCACATTTATAATATTACTAAAAGTGCGAAGTTCACGTAATTTACAGTAAATTTACCAAATTTTTTATTATATTTTTCTTAAAAGATGTTGTAAAACATTTTCTCCAGAAAACTGCCGTAAAGCTAGCATACGAGAGATCAATCATGCCAGTAATCGGTTCTCCTTGTAGGTATGAATAATTTCAGTGTACCAACTTGTTGTTTATGACGTTTTTAAAAATTTAAAGAGAAAGTTTTTAAGGGTAGACAACGTGGTTGGTATTATGTAACAAACACGTCCACCTATTTCTTCAGCCGCTAGGTTAACTTATTACTTTTTATTTTCAATATTAGTACATATTTTTTACTATGGTCGCATGAAACCGGTCAAATAGTCTATCTTATATTCTGACACATTGAGTTCTATCTACTTAATAGAAATAAGGAAAGAGGAAGGCCAAAGCCTAGAATTAATATAATTTAGCCAAGGAAATGATAATTAAACGATTTTTTTTAAATTACGACAAGGACTGTAGGGACAAACTCAATGATAGTGAATATTATTAGTTTACAATTATTTTTATCTCTTGATGAAAAAGAGGGGTATTCTAAGTTTGACGTGTTTGTGTCTGCTGTGTCATCAAAGCTCCTAAACGAATAGACCGATTTCGATGCGATGTTTTTTTAATCAAAGGCCTTGTTAAGGGTCATGGTTCTTAGCTATGTTTGATAAAATCGGGTCTGCCCTTCAAAAGTTATTGGGGTTAACGCTTAAAGCGGCGGCGTTTTTTTTAATTTGCCTGGCAAATAAACTTGTGTCTAGCAGTGGGTAGGTATAACTTCAAACTTTTCGGCAACAATATATTTATTACAAATCCAGTTTGTAATTATTTAGTTTGATGTTTTTTTTACTGTTAATTCAGCCACCATCAAAATATTAAAGCCGTTTGTAGAGAAGATGAAAAATCTTAAAAAATTGCGTTGGACAAAATCCTGAATTATTGCGATGTTTAAACTCTCTGCCATAAAACAGAAGCTAGGTTATGGTAAAAAGAAAAAAGAAAATTTCGTGAAACATTTTCTTAAGAAAACTGCATTTGAGCTAACGCTGCTGGATAGATCAATCATACCCGTAATCGGCTCTCGTTGCAGGTATGAATAATTCCAGAGAACCGTTTAATATTAACCAGCTTGTTATTTATGATGCTCCGTGGATTCAAAAATAACTTTACAGTATTCTTTACTTATTACAAGCTTTTATTTGACTTGCTCTGTATGTTGTTTTAGGGCCAAATCTTGCAAGTTTTTAGGAACTCCCCGTGTCGTGTGCTCCTGCAGTGGAGACTAAAAAAGACCCGATGATGATGGAAAGTTCAGTATTATTGACTGAAGTTGCTCAAAAAATTTGGCTAGTGGTTAAAAAGTCACCCTGTATAGCGACAATTATCTGCCTATTTGACAAGGTTTATGTTAGCCATCATACATATGCAGCATATGCTAATGATTGAGACGCTCTCCTACGAAACTATTCAGAAATGAAGAGACTGTGATGCTTTTGTACGAGTAACGGAACGCAGCTAAGCAATGTATTTTGTTATTCGTTACTCATCGTTAGTTATGAAAAGAGTGGGAAAGAAAAGGTGCATTTTATATATAATACAGAAAATTGGCGAGGAAAGATGTTAGGTCATTTGCTCTGACACGACGATTTCATAAAGACTATCATTGAAGGAAAGATAGAAGGGAAAAGAGGACCAGGGAGACCGAGGGATGCTGCATGAAACAGATAAAGGAGAATACAAACGTCGTGTCGGTGTCGTACAGCGAAGCAAAACAGCTGGCGGATGAGAGGGACAAATGGAAGAGAATTCATACTCCACCGACAAGGGCATAGCACCGTAGATGTATTCCAACGAGCACAAAGGTCCCTATTACTGATACGGATATAACAACAAATACTAAAAAGTTCTTTGCACCCTTCGGGTACGGAACCCTAAAAATGGACGTATTCTACGCACTGTTCTGGCAGGTAACGGCAGATTGCCGAGTGAATTCGTTGTTGGCCCGTCGAACGATTAATTACATTATGATTTGTCCTTAAGGATGCTTCGCTTGTTCAAGCATGAAGTCCACTAATAACAAGCTACCTGGTTCTGATCTTCGTCTACGTGATGGTCGGACGAATTTTAAAAGTACTCAGTGTAACTTATTTCTGTAAATTGGATTTGGCACTCGTTCGCAAGCTTTACATATTATGTTGTGATAACATTGTATTAGGCATAATATCTTTGTAAACTGACAGAGCCCTTCTGGCGCGTAGGCGACCAATACTGTGTAAATGAGTTCCTTTCGGCGTTTCTTCTCAGCAGTGGTCGTTGCAAAATGCTAGTATCGGTAGCTTTTGAACAAAAACATTATAATTTAAATATAAATAAACTTACACGTAATTTACACTATAATTATTGACGTGTAAAAAGTGCCTGCAAAGGCCTAATTACTGAATAAATATTTGATTTGATTTGATTTACGACCTTAGTCAGGTCGATTATCTTTCTTCCATGGTAGTCTGGAAGAAAAGCTAAATTAAACGTACCAGCTGCTTCTTTTTTCCATGCAGATCGTAAAAGCCGAGCCGCAGATGTTGCAGATAGCAACCGATTACCATTTTGATTCCTTTTTCCACCTTCTCACCCACCATTAGGCTAAAACTGACCTTTTGGTCTTGCAGCCCTGGGCTCCGTCTGCTTAGAGCTGAAAAACCTATAATGGCCTGTCCCCCCATTAGGGATTAAGACCTGATAGTGCATATATACACGTGTGGTTCCGGGTTAAAATAGGACCACTCCATGTCAAGAAAATCTTCAAGAAAAGTTTTTAAATCAATACACGGAGTTCAGTGCTGCCCCCATTTGAAATAAATTATTTGTAAGGAAACGGAGATATCATATAAAATTTTGAGCTAGTAAAACCTAGATAACCCTTCAAACTATTTTATGAACCACTGTTTACAGTTTTAAGTGAGAACGTTGCTAGTTTGCATTTTTGCAAAAAACGGCCACTTTTGGCAAAAATGGAAACTAAAGCTTAACGTTCTCACTTATACTATAATGATCTATTATAGAATAGATCATTATAGTATTTTTTTTTAATTAAATAATTAATAGCCTAAAAACAACAAAAAAAATCGGCATTTCCATACAAAAGTGTGCAGCCGCCCGGGCGATTTGTATGAGAATGTCGAATTTTTTTTTTGTTTTTTATTGTAATTTTAATTTCATTATACTTTAGTCATCTAGTATAGCCCGTCGTTTCACGTTGTATACTTAGCAGAGTGCAGAAAGAAAAAGGTTTTAATACCTAGTATTAAAACCATTTTCTTTTTATTATATAATAAGCAGTTCGAAAAAAAAGCTACGGATGCGGGCGAAAGTAGAGACATACTCGTATATTCAGCATAATGTAGCATGTAATGATAGGTACGTCTCTGTGTTATTATTCACCCCTTGTCACCCTATATAAAAACATTTTTCAAATAACTTAAGCAAAATATCGAGTTCCTTATATCCTTGGGCCATAGAACTTGCGATTTATCTTTTTAGTAAATAGAGCCAGAAGCGCAGCGCTTGGAGAAAAATGTTCAGTAAATTTATAAAGTTTGGTGAACAATGCACTGAGAATATAGACTGTATGAAAATATTTTGTGAAAAATACAACCGTTCTTTTTATAACTTCTAAACAGGTTACGTGTTGTTTTACTATCTTATTAAACTACACTGCACACTACTAATTAAGGCTGAAGACCGTGAAGTTTGGCGCCTACATATTTACACAGTAATAAACACTTGATTTGATTTGATTTTTTTACTGTCACAAAATCCACAGCTCTTAAATAATTTACAATATATAACCTTAATAAGTACATCACTGACAGCCAATAACGGATTTACAAAGTAAACACTTTCATTTGGTGACATATTTTACTGCTGACTGTATTCCACCAACAAGAGCCAATAACCTCCTAAATTAGAAGAAGAGGGATAGGTAACGTAACACTTAGTGCTGCATCCATAGTCTACCGTAACAACTCACCATCTAGTGGGCCATCTTCGCCTATCGTTCGATTTATTGGCGCAGTTAGATTTACAGTTAAATCTTTAAGAAGCTCTCTGATCATACTGCCTAGAAATCAAAAACATGGTCTCCAAATATTAGCGAAATCCAAGCGCGTGACAGCGTAATGTGTAAATGCTCTAAAGGCCATCTACACAGTGAATGTTTCTTGCCTGTTGCATACAATTAAATTGAAGCAATAAAGATGACTTGCATAATATGTTCTTAACAAAACATCCATAAAATTAATTTATTGCTTCAATTAAATTGTTTGTATGTAACCGGCAAGAAACTTGTACTGTGTAAATGGGCCTTTAGTCAGCCAATATTAATACTGTTTTAATAGATTCTTACTTCATTCTCTTTTAACGACTTTTGCAGAAGAAGCTGTCAATATAAAATTGTTCGTTAACTTTTGCGAGTATTATATCTCTCACATAGTCTTTGTGCTAGTGAACTGTACTTAATAAAAGATTCCAGCGAATTAAGAACCTCCTCTTTGAAGTCGGTTAAAAAGCAATATAAAACGTATAACAAACCTATTTTGAAGGTAAGTAAATTTAGTTAATGAAACTGAATAACTTTAACCAAGGAACATATTAGCAACGTAAAAAAAGAATTTTACTTTCCATATAAGCTCAGATTAGGTGATTAGTCAACTTATTTATACGAGTAAAAGGCCAATTTAATTTATAATATTGCCATATATTTCTAGAGAAAAGTTGTTCAATATCATTGTATATTTTGTTAGGCCCTTTAAAATAGTGAGTTTCATGGCCCCATAACCAGCTTAACTGGAGCAAGTGGTAACATTATACGTTGGGAAAATAGGCTGCCACGTCGGCGTTAATTTACACTACACCCTCTATCCGCCTCGTCGTGGCCTCCCCCACTATCAAAGTATGAAGCGAATATCGGGATAAAGATAAGAAATATACTTTTATTTTAGGAGCAAGGAGCATATAACGCTACCTGGGCTAGATATTATATTATTTCGGGGCTATTTTGGGTGTTCTATATTAATCTATGCAAATAATATAAAATAGGAAGCAAAGAAAAAAGAACCTATATATTATGTAATTATGTATTATGTACCTTACATCCGGGGATCCTAGGGTTCCGTAGCAGCAAGTAACATAATATAAAAGTTCTAAAAGTAAATTGTGGTTTACGATAAAAACGTAAAACGTTCATAAGACGTATTAAAAAAAACTACTTACTAGATCGCGTTTAAACCAATTTTCGATGGAAGTTTGCATGGTACGATAAGTTTCCGGAATGAATATGAAAAAATACTATTAAAGGTACAAAATTAATTTATTGTTTTTCAAAATAATCTCCCTTGGCGTCTATGCACTTTTTCATTCGATGAAACCAGTTTTGAAAACTTTTGTGCCACTCCTCTGTGGTGACCTCTGAAACGTGTTTTTCATACTCCTCGACAGCCTCTTCTGGTGATGAAAATCGTTGACCGCGTAATTGGTTCCTAATTTTTGGGAACAGAAAAAAGTCACAAGGTGCCAGGTCGGGACTGTATGCAGGATGACTCATGAGTTCTACATTTTTCGCCTTCAAAAAGTCGTTTGTCTGTCTGGCCGTGTGAGAACTAGCATTGTCGTGGTGCAGGATGATACGGCGTTTACGGTTATTTTTACGGAGTTCGTCTATAACTTCCGGCAAACAAATGGTCGTCACCAGTCACTATTCACTATACGACGATTCTCTAAAGCAACAGTAGCCTCGTGTCCAGTTTTATTAAAAAAAAAGCAATCATCCGCTTAGATGCACTTTTCACGCGCGCCACTTTGGTTGGTTTCGGCTCATCTTGAAAGACCCATACGCTCGATTGCTGCTTTGTTTTGGGATCGTAGCAATAAATCCATGTTTCGTCACCTGTTACTATGTCCCACACCAAATTTGACGCACCTTCGTTGAATCTGGTAAGCATGGCACTGCACCAAGTGACGCGGTCCGTTTTTTGAGCCTCGGTCAAGTTGTGTGAGAACTACCGCGAGCACAGCTTTCTCACACCCAAATGTTTGTGTAGGATTAATTGTATTTGACTCATGCCTATTTTTAAGGATGCGCGAATTTCATGGTAGGTCACATGCCTGTCTGTTTTAATCATACGGCGCACAGCATTGATGTTTTTGTTGGTCACAGCGGTGGACGGCCGACCATCGCGAGATTCGTCACTGAGATTGATACGACCACGCTTGAATTCTGCAAACCAGCTATAAACAGTTGTCTTGCATGGTGCTTCATTGCCAAAAGCTGTTTCAAGCCAAGCGATGCTCTGTTGAGCTGTCAAATTACACTTAAAATCGTAGAAAATCATACTACGAAAATTTTCCCGAGTTAAATCCATGTTGATGCAGACACACAATTTTTTAAATGGCGCCACAAGGTAAAAACAAAAGACAGTCAGATGAAACAAACTGCATTCTACAGCCAAAGAGTTCTATTTTCAAATGTTGCAATAAATTTTTAAATATTGTTTATGTAAGTGGCCAGTTCCGGAAACTTACAGTGCGCCCTATGTATACATCACATATTTTTTTTAGTTTTATCATTCTCTTATTTAAGAAGTTACAGGGGGGGGGGACCCATTTTACCACTTTGGAAGTGTCTCTCGCGCAAACTATTCAGTTTAGAAAAAAAGATATGAGAAACCTCAATATCATTTTAGAAGACCTATCCATAGACAAGTATGGGTTTAATGAAAAAAAAAATTTTAATTTTAGTTCTAAGTATGGGGAACCCCCAAATTTTATCGTCTTTTTTCTATTTTTGTGTATAAAATTTAATGCGGTTTACAGAATACATCTACATATCAAGTTTCAACAGTATAGTTCCTATAGTTTCGGAAAAAAGTGGCTGTGACATACGGACGGACAGACAGACAGACATGACAAATCTATAAGGGTTCCGTTTTTTGCTATTTGGCTACGGAGCCCTAAAAATATACGGATTCTATGCACTGTTATGGCAGTAACGGCAGGTTGCCGGGTAAATTCATTGTTTGCCCATCGAACGATCAATATTAGGATTTGCGCTTGAGGATTTCTCGCTTGTAGATGACCTCCATAGCACTCCCTAGCGTAATAGTTAAGGCCGTACCTGAATTTTCCGGGGTCCAGTGCTGCCCCCATTTTAAATAAATGATTTCAAGGAACACGGAGACATTATTTAAAATTTTGCTACTACCAAGTCCTAGATAACCCTTCAAAGTATTTTATGAACTACTGTTTACAGTTTATAATGAGAACGTTAAGCTTTACTACGCACATTTGCCAAAAGTGGCCGTTTTTCGCAAATGTGCGTAGTAAAGCTTAACGTTCTCACTTTAAACTGTAAACAGTAATTCATAAAATACTTTGAAAGGTTATCTAGGACTTGGTAGTAGCAAAATTTTAAATGATGTCTCCGTTTTGTTTGAAATGATTTATTTTAAATGGGGGCAGCACTGGACCCCGGAAAATTCAGGTACGGCCTTAACATGCTACTTTATTTTTCGGAGGCTTTAGATTTGATCTTCAGCCAGAATAAGTCGGAAAATTAATAAATTTAATTAATTCCTTAATTTTGATGAACATTTTTATTTGTTTTCATTTATATTTTGTTGGTAAACCAACATGTAAATGTAGATAATCTATGGTTTTTAACTATGCATATGGCAACACTGCCTAGCCTATTATGTCTTCTTGTCTGTAGTCTGTATCAAGTGCTAACAAATGTGAAGATGTGTAAAACGCGTGTGGAAGTTATCCTGCTCTTTAATTTCTCCATCAGCCCCTATAAGTACCAATACAGTCCACTACGATATTCCCCCTGGGCATATCAGTGACCATCGCCTACAAGGTGCAAATTCCTTCATGGTCCTTTGAGCCGGATAGTTAATGGAATTTGAAATTCTATCTATCTATAATTAACAACCCATGTAAGTTCACTGTTAGGCCAAAGGCCTCTCTAAAAAAAAGAATTAGCCGATAATCACCACGCTGGGCAGGCGGGTTGGTGATCGGTAGCTTGTTCAATTACATCTCCCTTAGTCGCATCTACCACACTTGTTCGAGAATGCCACGCACCGACACTACGTGGCTTAATTTGATATCATCATCATCAGGACTTTTTAGTCTACACTGCAGGAGCACGACCCTCTCTGTACTACCAGACCTATATATTATGCAGAGTAGCCAGAAGATTTGGCCTACACTCTCCACGCTGGTTGGAGAGGTCTCATTAAAGTTTATAAGCTTTGTTTAGCTTGTGTTTCCTAAGTCGCCTTCTACGACATCCACGGAAAGACTTGAAGTGGTCCTATTCTATTATATTTATATATTATCATTAATATTATCGGTACGCTTTTCAGCCACTTAACCTTTGAGGCGTTCATGGGGCCAAAGTCAACATGAAGAGGCCTTTTAGTACCTTTTTATGAGATGGCTGCATTATTATTAATATTGTTAATATTATTTACTTTCATGTATTCTCGGTGCAATAAAGAGGTTTTTATTATTATTATTATTCTACTCTGCCGGAAACCATACGGCTAATTTACAATAATAATATGTCGGGACGGCGTCGGGACGTGACGACCCCATCGCCCACTGGATTTCCAGTGTAGTCAGTCAACACAGGGCAGCTTGTGGCGAGCTGTTGGTGAGTGGCGACACCACGGACCCTACCTCCAGGGGGACCATACACACATGCGCTTACACACACACACGTACACACAGTTACACACCCCCCGCCTCTGTCTTGCCTTGACCGGCCGGCCAGAGTGGAGTCGCAAGAGCAGAACATACGCTCCAGGGTGGAAGTGTACTCGTATTGCACGTAATGGCGTTATAACGGGGAAACCCGCTCTC
This sequence comes from Acrobasis repandana, assembly GCA_963576875.1. NCBI lineage: Eukaryota > Metazoa > Arthropoda > Insecta > Lepidoptera > Pyralidae > Acrobasis > Acrobasis repandana. The sequence goes on from OY756225.1 coordinate 19,197,436, forward strand.
GGGGGTAAGCCCCACCGCGTGATGGTGAAACCGGAGCCGCACCTCTCGACACCCTCAGCTGCTCACATTGTGTTGCGCCCTGGCCGCGTCTTCGTGGCTAGTTAGGGTGCCCACAGGCAGTGTAGCCAACGAGCAGCAAGTCACCTCTACCAGGCTTAAATTGTTGTGAGAGATTTTTAGGTAGATGTCCGTCTCTCATTTCATAGCCCAGTTATCCGGTCTACTTACATCCCATCCATATAGCCCAAACCGAGTAAATCCCTCCCTGGCAATAGTTCAGCAGCTATGGTGGACTGTCCGTTAGTGCATCTCAATGGTGTATTAAGGGATAGACCTCCATAGATGCAGTCATCTCACTTTTAAGATATAAAGGTACTAAAATGCCTTTTCATGTTGGCTTTGGCCCCATGAACGCCTCAAAGGACCGGGTCCCTATGGAACCGTGGCTGAAAAGCGTACCGACATAATAATAAAATGTATATTTATTTATATATAACTTCTAACAAAATATACTGAAACTATTTTAAGGGTAGATTCAGTCCATGATAGTGAACAACGTTCTCCAAGGAACATATCCGAAATATGAATAAGAAAATTGCTTTCCATACGAGCTCGGATCAGCTGATTGGCAATTTTTATGGGAGATCAAAAATAATTTTTCATATTTCGATATATGTTTCTTGGGGAAAGTTGTTCAGTATCATGGACTGAATTCAACCTTAAAATAGTTTCAGTATATTTTGCTAGACCCTGTATGTACCTACGTGTTGAAATCTACCAACAAATATTTAATGATGATTATTATATAATATAATATATTTATATATTAACTAACTGGGCCTTTGCCCAGTTATGGGACACAATACCTACAGGCTAGTAAAAAAAAAAGTGATTATTATATCAAGGAGCATGTTTGTGGCGTCCATCACCTTTCGCAATATCGGGTTGGCCGGGCCCTCCCACAGCTCTTCACAATCTGAGTAATTATTCGGGCGTAATGAGCGGTAACACTAACAGCCTCATAGAAAACGTGATTTAGAATTAATGATACACTATGAAATTCCCCCACCATACATATTAGATGACTTCAGATGGTTTAAGTTCTAATTAAGGCGACGTGGGTCCACAATTTGCAATACTGTGCGTGTTTTTGAAAAATCACTGTTATTAAACTACTACAGCTTATTCCTCAAAAAATTTACATAAAAATCTTAAGGATTTTCTACAGACACAACAATAGCCAAAACACGATTGAGCATTTTTGGCTCGATAGAAAAAAATCACAAACATACCTCTAATTTTGCCTAAATTTGCCTTTAAAATACGTATTACTATTTTTTACAATCACCTTTTTATATGAAAATTATACCAAAAATGTATTGGTATAAGATATATAATATATATATAAGACCTTGGTCAGATCGTCTGACCACCTTGTGAGTGGGTCTCCAACGCTTTGCTTGCCAGTACATGGTCGCCATTCGAGAACCTTTCTGCAACATCGGCCATCGGTTCGTCGCGCTATGTGTCCCGCCCACTGCCATTTAAACGAGCTAATTTACTGGGCGATGTCAGCGACTTTTGTTCTTCTACGAATTTCCTCATTTCTGTTTCGATCACGTAGAGAAACATCGAGCATAGTACTCAAGTTATATTAGGTAAAAATACTATACTAGGGACCTACGTATAAAATACTATGTACAAATAAGGTATAATGTTTTATAGTATGTATATACCATAAGTAGTTGATAATATAACAAGTAAGTTGTCAAGAGTTTTAGTAAATTTTACTTAAATAGAAAATGTTTCAATTATATGTCTTTAAAAATAAAATAATAGTTACGTGAGTAAATCAAATCTTCTTCGTCTAAGCGCGTTCGTGGTTGCATCCTCAGCTGTGCTGCTTCGGAGCCCGGGGTGCGCTTTCCCGCTTTTTCTTCTCCAAATATAACATGCATGTCAATGGTCACCCAAGGATGCCAAAAACCTTGCACAATGGAGAAGAAATAGCCGGAACAGTTAAAATGATTTGGCTATAGTTTCACGACTGGCCGCCGCCTGCCTGACGCCAACCCTTTTTGGGAATGTATTTGTGCGAAAAGTTTCACAACCGGCCGCCGCCTGACGTTAACCCTCCTTGTGAATGCAATTGTAGCAACAGATGTTTGTGCTTAGTCCTTTAGTCGCCTCTTACGACATCCACAGGAAGAGATGGAGTGGTCTATTCTAACCCGGAACCACACGGGTAAATAACGTAAGTAAATCAAATGAACGTCACTTATATCAATCAGACAAATAATTTAGTAATGAACACAGTTAAAAAAATTATGTATGATATCAGCCCAGGAAGTCCCCTGTTAGACTCACGCTTCTGGATCCAAAATTACTACTCTCTGTAACAAAATATGAGCGTGTAGTCATGTGCAAATGCAATGATGGCAAGAACCATAAACAAGTTAGCAAACGAGGATTGATTACCGACGGTTGTTTATCTCTGCATTCGGCTGCAGACTGGCGGTACATGGTAAGTAGCCGTCTTGCTGTAAACCAGTAAAAAAAAACAAAATATATAACACTGTTTGTTGGTAAATCATTTATTTCTGACAAATTACAACACAAGTACAGTGTCACACAGTTATTTATTTTGTAGAACGACACAAACACACGAAATACTAATTAAAAGTCGAAAGTACAAATTGTTTTCTTGCACAGCGGCCGCGTTGATCTTGGGACCGAAAAAAGTATGGCGGCCGTCGCGAGCGACGGGCGACAACGGGCGATCACGTGCGCTCGAGACGCGCTCTGATTGGTCGGTAGCCCTGCGCCACATACAGCCATATAAATTTAAGTTTCGCGCCTTTTATTATGCCGCGTTACAAATATCTTTATTTTCATAGGATATTTATAATATCTCTTAATAATAGTCACTTTGTTTTGTTTTGCACAAATGTTGACGTCAAATCGTTAGTTACAGTTAAGTTTACGCCGCTTCTTAGGCGGAAGTGCAAAAGAAGCGGCAACAAACTGCACTGCACGTTTTCTCCAAAGACGTCAACAAACAAACTTTTAATTTAAAATAAGTTATATGGATGGACTGAGATTAGATAGTTTGTTATGTCATAATTAAGTTAGCAACGAATTGATTAGAATTTTTACTGTTATTTCTATCAGTATCGCTTGCCTCTTGTTTGATTCGACGTTCTCCTTCTTCTTCTTCTCGAGTCGAAAAGCTATTTATTAATTAAAATAAATCAAATTACATTTACAAAAACGTTTATACATTTATGTTTATATACATTATGTTTTTATACATATTTGAAAAATTATTGCATTATTATTTATTGATCATCATCACCAACATTTCAGCCACATAACGTCCACTGCTGGACATAGGCCTCTCCCAGGGATTGCCAAAATGACCGATCTAGAGCGGCATGCGTCCAGCGCTTTGCAGCGACCCGATTATTTATTGATGTTTTAACTTAAATTTAATTATATTGACTAGTGTAATTTTTCTAATATGTAATCGTATGGATTTCAATTAATTATTATAACATAGGTATATCAGACACAATATCAAAATTTTTTGTGATTAAATAAATGAAAAATGAAATTTACATGCCAACTTCAGCGGATACATTTGAAATGGTAGAGCTCTTAAACTGGCGCTAGAATATCAATGATAGGTGACAATAGATAGACGATAGCTAGAATATCATACAGCCGATACATATGTAGGTGCTAACTGAATACAACTTACTTATATGTTGGCGTTGTCGTGTATGAGAAACGCATACAATAACTTTTTTATGGTTCCGTACCCGAAGGGTGCAAACGGGACCCTATTACTGAGACTCCGCTGTCTGTCCGTCTGTCCATCTGTCCGTCTGTCCATCTGTCCGTCTGTACGTCTGTACGTCTGTCCGTCTGTCCGTCTGTCAGTCTGTCACAGGGCTCTATCTTTTGAACCGTAATAGCTAGACACTTGAAATTTTCACCGATTATGTATTACTGTGGCCGTTATAACAATAAATACTAAAAATATAAAAAGTTAAAAAGGGGGTCGCCATACAAGAAACGTGTTTTTTTCAGCGTTTTAAACTAGATCTTTATAATGGCAATAACTAGATACTTAAAAATTTCATAGATTATGTATTACTATGGCCGCTATAACAACATATACTAAAAATAAAAAAAAGTTAAAAACCTAAAGGGGGTCGTCAAGAAACGTGTTTTTTTAGCGTTTTCAAACATTGTACGGAGGTACGGAACCCTTCATGTACGTGTCCGACTCGCACTTGCCCGTTTTTTACGTATATTTCAATCAGCTATCGCTTGCTTATTCTAGAAAATTGATTCGACGTCTACATACCAACTCTAGCGGATACATAGAAATGGCAGAGCTCTCGACTAGCGCTCGAATATCCAATCAAAGTTTATTGTCACCAAGCCGATACGTAGGTGTTTCCTCTCGCTGCACCCTCAATTTAATTTTCTAGTGCGAGTTTCGGATTACTCTTTAGTGTTTCAGAGTAAATGCACTTGTGTTTTGATGTGGTGACGTTTTGGTTCGGAGAAAGAAATACTATGTTGTCCACCTCTAAGCGAAAACAGGTTCTTCTTTATCATTGCGCGTTCCTGGTTGCATCCTCAGCTGTGCTGCTTTGGAGCCCGGGGTGCGCTTTTCTTCTTTTTCTTCTCCAAATATAACATGTATGTTAATGGTCACTCAAGGATGCCAAAGACCTTGCAAAATGGAGAAGAAATAGCCGGAACAGTTTGAATGATTTGGCTACAGTTTTACAACCGGCCACCGACCGACGTGAACCCTCCTTGGGAATGCAATTGTAGCACGAGATGTTTGTGCTTAGTCCTTTAGCCGCCTCTTACGACATCCACAGGAAGAGATGGAGTAGTCCTTTTCTAACCCGGAACCACATGGGAAAGCAAGTTCTAAGCGAAAACAGGTTGGTAAAATTTAAAGTTTTAGTACAAACTATGTCCGCCTTATTATAAAAACGGGACTAACTTTGTTAATAGGTTATACCATTACCCGCCCAAATAAAGTTGGCATCTATTATTATCACACTATCTCACCAGTAAATGTCAACTTGATTTGGGCGGATAATGATTTAAACCTAGTAACAAAGTTGTACTATTTTTATAATAAGACGGTGTTTGTTTATTTTATTCTGTAGAGTCATATTTTTTGCAGAAATACAACTAATGTTTCTCATATTCGAAAATACGAGAAACGGTGGATGATACTCGTAGATGGCGTTAAATATCACCACAGAATACAAGGAATCTCTTCTTGACGGCCAACGTGAGTCATCGAGGCGAAAACGGGGGAGAGGTGCGGGGACGGGGAACGGGAACGCATATTGCGCGTACCTAAGGAGATTCCGGCCTGTGATATCACTGAGACTTTCAATATTATGAAGGAGATCTTTACCCATCAGTGATAATACGAGAATTAATTTAAAAAAACAGTTCGGACTTTGGAAAACAATGAAAAGTATATTGTAAAAAATAATAATAAAATTATCAAAACCTTAATGCAAATTTTGTCGTGAAGGTAGGTCGTTATATTCATGAATACGTAGAACATTATCATCCAAAGACAAAGATCGTCCCTATACACTCGCATTATATTAGGGATGGATCTCATCTATCAGCACGGAACAGCACTTTCCTATGCTGCTATCCTTTTCTGTCGCTCAGAAGCGTCATTTACTAGAGCGAGAGAGAGCAACGGAACGCTTCAGCACCGTGCTGCAGCATTCCGTCGCTCCCTCTCGCTCTAGCAAATTACTGTTCTGAGCGACAGAAAAGGATAACAGTATAAGAAAGTGCTGTTCCATGCTGATAGATGAGATCCAACCCTTACACTACAGTCACCGCTGCGGCAGCGGTTTTTGCCGCTGCGGCGCCACGCGCTGGTTTCTTGTATTTATTACACCGCCACGGCACTGTGTGTAAAGGTGATTTCCCCTAAAACTAAAACTATAAATATGACCGTAGAAAGTAATATATAAAATATATTATAGAGGTAGAGTCCATAGAAAAAATAATTCTCAAAGATTCATGTTTATATAACGCCAAATTCATATTATTGACATTATAAACAAAAAACCAACATCATAAATTAATATAGAAAAACCTTATACGTCATTACCCCTTGGAGCGTAACAAAATATTTGTTATTCCGTGTTGGCACCGTAACCAGATTCCCGAACTTGTGGTCGTCTATCAGTAAAACTAAAAGTTTGTGACATAAAGCAGAATGCGACAAGTTTCTCAACATAAGACATTTTTTGTGTAAGATCATGGATGAACATATTTAAGACGACTGAGAGAGAACCCCATACAAAAAAGCGTATTCTGATATCTATCTATATATATTTAAAAGCTATTGTCGGTGGAGTATGTGTTACTAACTAAGCTCTGCTACCAAAAATGTTGGGCGCAGAGTAGCTAAGATTCCGTTCTCTCAGCGGCAACGAACAAACACACATACAACCTACGCAGTCTGCTACCACCCGGTATATACATACTGTATATAAGTACTGTACATACATAGGTACCGGGACCTATTTTAATCTAACTTAACTAATTATGATTTGAACTTAATTCTAATTAAAAGTAGTTATACTAATTATAAAACTCACCGCCTCCCCGCGGTCCTCAGGCAGCCTCACCTGGCCTTCGCGTCGATCTCCTGGTCCTCCTCAGGGATGGCGACGGCCTCAGGTCTCTTCATAGACCCGAGATCAGTGGTGGAGAAGAATTGGGTCCCTACCATAACCTAACCCAACATGAGCTCATGCCTTGCCCCAACTAATACGTTGTATTTAGAACACCAATTCAAGACCGCACAATCAGTTTCTTGTTCTTCTTTATTATTCACTATTGTTCACTTTCACTATTTAGTGTTTCTAAAACACGCGGTTCACAATTTTCATACAGATCAATGTTCCTTACGCAATACAAACAATTTCGGCGCTCCGCCGTTCAAATGAATTGGTCACACACAATTACCGACGATTCTCCACGAAACTTTCGATTTTATATATCAAAATTACAAACTTAGCATTTCTAAAACAAACTAAAACACGCGGCGGCCACACCCAGTTACATTTTCTCTTCACAAAAGCAAGTAAATTATTTTGACGTAAAGAAGTTGAGACTTTGACATAAGACAATGAATATTTTTCTGGTCGGGCAAAGACAATCCCCGCACGGGAAATCGATGAATCGATAATTTTGCCCGTGTTTGTGGAGATCACACACAGATGGCGCTAGTCTCCTTACAAAGCACTTTTATTCAAAACAGTATGACTTCTCTTCCATTTATCTCTCTCATCTGCCAGCTGCTTCATTTCGCTGTTCGACACGACGTTCACCCTCTCCTTTATCTGTTTCATGTAGATATACCTCAGTCTCTGTATTCTGCTAGAAAGCCAAAATCCTGTATTTTGCTAGATTTCACTACTATCTGGCCCGCATCCATACAAAGGATGCTGGGTACTTAGGCTGACGGTATCCACGAAAAATCTGATGACGCTACGAAACTACCTAGTGAGGGTTCCGTAGTCCACAAGGAACCCTTATAGTTTCGTCATGTCCGTCCGTCCGTCTGTCTGTCCGTCCGGGCTCGTACTCCGCCGCTACTGCACCGATTGTTAAGAAAATTGGTGGAGAAATAGATATTGAAGTTCCAGAAGTTGATTTTTAAAATTATGAAAATATGTTATTTTTCCAGCTCCCCTCCCATACAACGAAAAGTGAATTTAAAAAATTAAATTGGACTAACCCCAACGTGTGGGGTATCGTTAAAAAAGTCTTTAAAAATGCAACAAAAACTGCTTTGAAACTATGTAGATCAAACCCCCTAGTCTTGAGATAATCTAATACAAAGTTAAAATTTGAGGTGTCCCACACCGTAACTTTTGAAATATTACTAAAATAATTCTGAAAAAAATGTGGTATATACCTCAAAGTATGTACTTTCAATTAAAACTATAGCGGTCTCGGTATCATAGATAGTTATTTTTTAATACATCATAAATCTTAAACCGCAATTTACCTTTAGAACTTTTATATTATGTTACTTGCTGCTACGGAACCCTTCATGGGCGAATCCGACTCGCACTTGGCAGCTTTTTTTCGAAATAGTTACTCTATCTAGCTACAACATTTAATAAACTAAAAATCGAATTGCACTTCAAAGTATGAAGGTTGTCCATTTGTATTTGTTACTTCATAGTATGTTCCCTTGTTCCTCTTTTAAAAGAAATAGAAGATTTTCTGTCCAATTCTAGTTTAGGATAAAAGAAAAACTACCAGTTGCTTTTCCTCCCGCAGAGTCGTAGAAGTCTACCAAAGAACTGGAATATTTTTATACTAAATAAACCAGAAGGCATAATATTTTCTAATTCCTATATTGAATCTATAGTTCCACCAATTGGATAGTGTGACATACATTTCTAATGGGGCAGAAATAGAGTTTTGACTCTAAGCAGACAAATCCCAGGGCTGCAAGAAGTAAAAGCCACTTTAAGCGTAATAGTGGGCGAGAACGTGGAAAAAGAAATGAAAATAGTGATGAGTTGCTAGCCGCATCGCGTATTATCATGATTCGCATTTTCGCCTTTCTCTCGATCGGCTTCCGGCGCGGGAAGACAAGCACCTGTTAGGTTTTTCTTTTCTTTCAGACCAGTATGGAAGAGGTATCATTTTCAGACAAGACATATTTTTACAACGTTGTAAATACTAGGTACCTACCTATAGGTAAAAAATTAAAACTAACTATATATTAAACTAAGTTTAAGTCTTCAGATATCGTCTTTACTGGAGATATTATTCATAAATCGTTCTGTTAGACATGTCTTGCCATGTGCCAGACGTGATAATAAAATCTGTCTCATAATAATACTGTAAGGAACTACTAGATACCTACATATTATGAAGTTATGATCACGGCTTATTTTATTTGATTTGCATTATGTAGCTTGCATTATGTAACTGTTCTATGTCCTCCTGGTCTAGAAAGTAAAGTTTTACGTACATATATGCTAGGTATTTTTTTCTGGCTGAATAAGCGACTGTAGTTTATTTCCTTCTTTTCTCAGCTTAAATCAACCCACTGTTGGGCATAGGACTCCCTTTTTTCACGCCATTTTCTATGGTCCTATGCCAGTCTCATCCACAGCTTTCCCGTCAACTTCACAATGTCATCTGACCAACGGGTTGGTGGTTTCCCTACTGGTCTGTTCCCTTGTCTCGGCCACCACTCTGTCACTGCTCTGGTCTATCTACGATCATCCACCATCTAGTCAATTGTCCCGCCCATTCCCACCTTAGCCGCGTGATCGGTTTACCTACGTTTGACTTTACTTCGAGTTTTGCGACTGTAGGTATCAAATTATATTAATATAAAAATATATTATTTTCTATTTTTAACCCCTGACAAAAACTTGCTTTTTCTCCCGCAGAGTCGTAAAAGTCTACCAAAGAAGTGGATCATTTTTAATCCCCGACAAAAAAGAAGGGGTGTTATAAGTTTGACGCTAGTGTCGGTGTGTCTGTCTGTGGCAACGTATCGCTCGAACGGATGAACTGATTTTGATGCAGTTTTTTTAAAGTGAAAGCAAGTTCCCTTGCGGTGGTTCTTAGCTATAGTTTGATGAAAATTGGTTTGGCCGTTAAAAGTTATTGAAGGTCAACGCTTGAAAGTCGGGGCTTTCTCTAGCAAATAATAGTTAGATGGCGTAGACTAACCTAACCAGGGTCGCTGGAAAGCGCTGGATGCAGGCTGCTTTAGATCGGTCATTTTAGAAATTCTTGGGAGAGCCCTATGTCCATAAGTGGACTTTATGCGGTTAAAATGATGAGAGAAAGTCTAGTTAAAATAAAATACAGAAAATTAAATTAAGTCAACAAGGAAGAATAATGCTTATCTGTCTTCACCCAGAAATATTATATGAACAACACAAGTTGGGCTCTCAGTAATTTATTGTCAATATTACAAAATTTATCCATTATACCCCACGATGCCGTATTCTGATTTATAAGAGAAAGGGTAATGGGGTCAGCCAAGACGATATTATTCATACCCCGAAAACTTCATACATTACAATTTGCTATCTTTACAAAGATTTGGTTAGTTTTGGACGTAGTCGCAAAAGGACGTGTGATAATATACTGAATAACCGTAAGGAATATTATTTTCCTGAAAATGACTTGCTTAGAAAATATCATCAGATCAGATCTGAGAACAGAGAGAAACACCTACATTCTTTTATTTTCTGTCTATGTATATTTGTTGCATATTATATTTTAATACAAAAAGAAGTATATAACTACGTGTTAATTTTTTTGGAAAGTTTGAATTGACGAATTTTAAACTTGTGACTTGTCTGTGAAAAATGCAATGATATAAAGTGAGAAACAGACAAAATTAGTGTACAGAGCCAACTGTAATTTCCAACTGTAGTATCCAAAGGGTGCAAACGGGACCCTATTACTGAGACTCCGCTGTCTGTCCGTCTGTCCGTCTATCTCTTGAACCGTAATAGCTAGACACTTGTAATTTTCACCGATTATACATTTTTTGATTATGTTTTTTTTTACCATGATATATATACATATACATATATATCGAATCAGTAAAGATTTGTAACATTGAATTTTCTTAATAAGAAGTCATTTTGAGAAAAACTCTTCCTTGCTGGTCTGGAAGAAATGAAAGAACTAAGCTACTTCTTGTTTTGCGCAGTTCTTAAAAACCGATCCAGGGAATGGGCAAAACTGCGTATCATATCAATACGCGACGCTAAAAGTGGCCTTTGGGCCCTGTCTGATTAGAGCCGCGAGACCCAAAATGCTCTGTCTTTCCCATTAGAAAAAAAGATGTGATAGTGTATTTAATAAAAAAAACAATATGAGTTTAGAGCAGGAATTTTAGATAGGTACCATGAAGTTAATAGAGCTAGCTCCGTGGGTGAGTTGTGTAGGTCGCCTACTTCTCTATGTTAAAAAGGTCGTTTTGCGAATCTGTGATCCACAATATTATTCGGAGGTTACCACTAGGATTTAACATGATTTGTTCAATTTGGTATTGAAATCGAATTCAATTGTGTTATTTGCCTTTCATTTTTACCTACTTTAAATTCAAAATGTAATTGTGTGAGGCTGTGGGATCATCGCCAAATCGTTTATCTAGATTGTTTGCCAAGACCAACTTATAAGTTACCTTGGAGTAATGCAAGTAAAATTCCATTTTTATTTCATTTCAAAAACATTTTAGTGGAGTGTGTTACAAGGCGGCAAAATTGGCGTAAAGGTAATATTTTTAAGGCCGTACCTGAATTTTCCGGGGTCCAGTGCTGCCCCCATTTAAAATAAATAATTTCAAAGAAAACGGAGACATTACTTAAAATTTTGCTACTACCAAGTCCTAGATAACCCTTGAAAGTATTTTATGAACTACTGTTTACAGATTATAATGAGAACGTTAAGCTTTACTACGCACATTTGCCAAAAGTGGCAGTTTTTCGCAAATGTGCGTAGTAAAGCTTAACGTTCTCACTTGAAAGTGTAAATAGTAGTTCATAAAATACTTTGAAGGGTTATCTAGGACTTGGTAGTAGCAAAATTTTAAATGATGTCTCCGTTTTCTGTGAAATGATTTATTTAAAATGGGGGCAGCACTGGACCCCGGAAAATTCAGATACGGCCTTAAGGCGAGGGCGCTACTTTTTTAAATTCAGAGTGAAATAAAGGATTTCACAGTAGAATTACAAGCGTTTCTCGCTACGCTCGTGATTTTACGTTTGAATCCTGAGTGAAGCGAGGGATTCATGTATATAGCCCGAGGTTAAAAAAAATATCATACATTCTAAATTTTAAGTCATAATTTTCAGGAAATTTATTTTTCTTTTGAGTTATGTCATTATTTTCATGATATGTAAGCCTACGTATCTTTATTCCTTACGGGGTAGGTAGAACTAAGGGCCTAAGAAAAACTAAGGCTCAGCACTGAAAATAACATTATTTAGGGTCTCTGTAAACAACTTTATTCTTTTTCTTGTTAAACCTTTTCTTTTTGTAATAACATGTACTTGTTTCTGTAAAAATATACTTGCGAATTGATGAGATTACATGTATACTAGTAGTTCGCCGCGAACTTAGATCTCGCGATTTTTTATTAATATTTCAAAAACTACTGAACTGATTTTTATGCCCAACGAAATTCCACCTGTTCAAAATTCCAAACGCAATTCCTACATGCCTACCAAATTTCATCAAAATCGGACCATCGGTTCGGCAGTTATCGCGGAACAAACATACATACATACATACAAACAATATGTTTTCGCCCCAACTTGAATTATAGCCTATAAAGGGACAATTTATCGTGCTGAAGCTGAAGGCACAAGGTCCTGGCTATCATCATTGTATAAAATATTATTATTACATATAGGAATACAGCAAAAACAAAGAAGATGACGTAAAAAGAGTCCGTTATTAGTTTCAGAGCGGGTTAATTGTGGCGCTCCCGCACGCCCTTGTAATTACAGCACGCGACGGCCGCGCCCGAGATATGGGTGTTTGTCGGACATGACGAAATTACCCAAAACTGTTTACGACCTCTGCCTTATGAAGGGTTATTCTTATTTACTTTGATGATTGAAATGAAACTATAGCTTTGTAACTTTTCCAAGAAGGGGGGCAAGTCCCATAGAAATTATGCGTACATACTCGTATAATCATAGATCTGAATAATCGCGTGTAGAAAAATAGCTCTCATGTAAATCTAGAAGAGGACACCACATATCATTGTTTTGTCTCGTTCAATTGTTGCTATCTCCAAAAACTTCTCTTAGTCGCTTGCTAGCTCTTATACGCCTATTACTTTTGACAGTTTATAGGCAAAAACCATACAAAAATATGGTAAACATAATTTAAAATGTCTTAGTATGTGTTACAATACAGTAAGATAATTCAAGGAACACTGCAAAGTGTAAAGAAATACCTTTCCATCGGTAAGGTCATATATTCAATGTCAATACGTGTAGACCACGCGATGTATGTCATCATCATGATCATTAGGTCTTTTTTAGTCTGTGTATAGGCACAGGTATAGGTATGCAATGTGTATAGGCTTTGTTTAGCTTGTGTTTCGTAAGTCGCCTTCTACGACATCCACGGGAAGACTTGAAGTGGTCCTAATAGTACTGTGCCGGGAACTTATTTTATTTTATTACGAAATAAGTACTTTTTCAGTCAAGATCTTCTTACAAGAATCTCTACAATGCGCCAAATGAAGAAGGTTAGGGAGGCATAAGTCTAAATATCTAAAGTAATTTTTGAGATGGTCGATATAATGTTTGCTTGCATGCAAATTTCAATTTAGGTAAAACAATGCTAAATAAGGTCACAAACAAAATAAATGAAAACACCGCAATGGTTGCATGATAACCACGGAACAAATCATGATACGGGTTCAAAAATGTATAATTTCCATGTCAAATGCCATTAGTAAATGAGTGGCCTGAAATCTGTGTCACTGTAATGTTATACGGAAAACAAAATATTTTGTGTGCACATTTTTTTGTAACTCGTACAATCAGATATGATTTTCATGTTACTGAAAATAACACATATTGACATTAATAGAGAAGTAGCGGCCTGCTCAGGCTTTGCTCGGGTATGTCTTCGGGTATGGCTTCTTCATCCTAGCGCATTCCCGGTTGCATCCTCAGCTGTGCTGCTTCGGAGCCCGGGGTGCGCTTTACTGCTTTTTCTTTTCTAATTATAATATGCATGTCAAATGGTCACCCAAGGATGCCAAAGACCTTGCGAAGTGGAGAAGCAACAGCCGGAAAAGTTTAAAAGATTTGGCTATAGTTTTACTAGCGGCCGCCGCCTGCCTGACGTCAACCCTCCTTGGGAATTCAGATGTAGCACAAGATGTTCGTGCTTAGTCCTTTCTCTGTCTGTTACAATATCCACAGGAAGAGATGTAGTGGTCCTATTCTAGGCTGGAAACCACACGGCTCGGGTATGTACTCGTATTATACATAAAATCCGGTAACTATCCGGCCGGATACCGTATAGAAAGCAACTATCCGGCCGGTGCCCGATACCGGATTTTTAAAATACAAAATATATATTTTTTTAAATTAATATCTTCTACGCAATTTTGTCAACTATTAACTAGTTGTAAAATACAAAGCTTACATATGGTTTTTATTTAAAATTTAAACAACGTAACAAATACAATCAGTGATCACTAAATTATTTATTTTACACTTTAGAAAATGAATTGACTGAACTGTGTATTTATCTTTTCCACACATTTTGTCTTCGATCGCGCAGGGCTATTCCAAGCATGGCTCTTTTCATGGCTCTGCGCAACAAGGAACATATCTGATGATTTTTCGGTCGAATCAGCTTGTATTATACGGAAATGGGCTAAGTATACTTACACACACAGCAAGTTACACAAAGTGGAAAAGACATTGGCGTAATAAATGAAAGCACATACTTGTACTTATATTTTAATAATGATATGCAAATAAAATAATCATTGAAATCTATCCAATAGTTTTCGTGAAAATCAATTTTGAAATTTCAGCCGCTTTGAATGTTATAATAAGGATGAATACATTTTTTAAACTTTTATTTATTATTAACTAGCGGCCCGCCCCGGCTTCGCACGGGTATGTATTATACATATAAACCTTTCTCATGAATCACTTTATCTATTGAAAAAAAGCGCATCAAAATCCGTTGCGTAGTTTTAAAGATCTAAGCATACATAGGGACAGACAGCGGAAAGCGACTTTGTTTTATACTATGTAGTGATAAATATTAATTTAGTGGTCTTCTATAGCATGTGCTGACATTTATTACGTTAATAACTTTTACACATTGTATGATAAATACGTTTTATTGTTTCAGTCTAGAAATAAATACTACAATGTTATAAATCTGTAAAACTGGTCTTTATTTCGCGGTATATTCAGCACATAAATAAAAAGGACAGTCATCATACCGTTCCGACAAATGACTGCGGAAAAAATCTCTCGGTCGGCAGCCCTAGGCAGTCTTAACCTAATTATGTTGACACTTCCAGGGCACAATAATATGATAAAGTGAATGCTTAGGGCGAAGATATAGGCAAATGGCCTTGAAGTGTGAAATAAATTGTTAACTCGTAAATATGGTAATAATTTCCATATTGCTCTTCGTCATGCACTAGATAGCCCTTTAAATTATTTTATGAACTGCCGTTGAAACTATTATTAGTGATCCGTCTAGCTTTAAAACTTGCCGTGGCCACTTTTGGCGGAAGCAAGTTTTAAAGCTAGACGGACTAATGTAAATACTTTCAACGGTAGTTCATAAATTAATTTAAAGGGCTATCTAGTGCATGACGAAGAGCAATATGGAAATTATCTCCATATTTACGAGTTAATAATTTATTTCAAGTGAGGGCGCCACTTCAAGGTCATTTGCCTATACCTCCACCTTAAGTGTGTACGGCGCGACAAATATTCTTTTCGGAAATTTATGAAGCATTTCAGATTGACTTGACTCTTAGACCTTTATCTTTACATCAATATCTAAAACTTGATGGAGAAGCTCGGTGGCTCGGTGGAAATACGCATTGCTAGCGCTTTCGCAAGTTAAGCAACCCCAGGCATGTTCCACACTTGGATGGGTGACCACAAGTGGCATAGAATTTTCTCGAGCTCTTTCGTGCTTCGTTCATCATTATATGGCAGGCGTCAAGCTATGTCAAAATATACCTTATTCAGATTGAAAAATCGGATACCAGTGTTGGCTATCTTGATGGCTAACATGATACTCTTTTTCGAAAGTTCTGAGTTTGATTAAGAGTCCTTTTCCCAACTTGCTCTGACTGGGACTACTGGGTAGTCAATGCAAATTACTCAAGCTATCCAGATGCAAAGATACCGGCACGGAGCGACAACACCAAACTACAACAAAAAAAGTTGGACGTGTTTGACAACCTCTGTGGCCTTGTGTTCCTCATGCCAGGCTGTCACACCGGTCAAGATAGAAAATGATCTTTTTCAGATTTACCTGGGTCTTGGATGTTTATTTATATATGTATTTGTTACAAAATATAGTATCGTTGACTACTTCCCGTATCACAGGTCTCGAACTTACTTTGGGGCATCGACATGAATATAAGACTCGGCGTCTTCCTACACGGCCATGTCCCAGATTCGATTATTCATTCATTCTTCATTCTCATAGACTAAACACGAGAGTAGTACAGAAAGGTCAATATATTTTTACCTACCTACGAGTACGTGGTTCAAATTAAATCCTACATATATTTTAACAAACGCGAATGTTGGTAAGTATGGCTGGATGTACGGATGGGTGTATGGATGGTTGTATGGTTATATAGATTTTTAGATTGTAGACCCACGACTAGCTTTTACGATCTTCACGGAAGGGGAGGCGGCTGCATTCTTAATGTGATTTTTCTTTGTTTTTTTTTCTTATCATATTTATAAAGGTAAAAGTTAAACTGCACATATCTGTTTCATTGGTAACCTTTTATTATTCTTACTTAAATTCTTTACGTAATGTTTTGCACCAGAAGAAAGTGATTTCTTGTACTTGTATACCTATTAGTTTTTTTTTCTTTGTTAGCTATCTATGTATTTAATGTATTATATAATCATACACGTATGCTGCGCAATTGGGCGCCAAAAATCCGCCATTATGCTTTCCAAAAATTTTAATATAGCCTATGACTACTACTAGTATTTATTCTGTGCTATGACACTCAAGTGATTAAGATGAATCTAACCACATATAATTTATCAAAATCTATTTAGCCGTGTAGTAGTTACGAGGAAACAGAATTATAGGGACAAACATAATAAAACATCAAAAATGTGTAAGCAGCCATCTTGGATCCAAAATCTGATAGTAGTTTCAAGTTGCGCGGGGCACCTCAAAAGGCTCAGAAATTTTGTAGGTTTTTGTACCAGAATGTAGGGGTACAGCCCCCACATACAAAACTTTTTAGGCCTCGGAGGTTCTAGTGAGACGTTACGAGATGTGACTTAATTTTATAAAGGATTTATAGGATTTTAGGAAACTTTTGTAAAGCATTTATAGCATATGTAAATAAAAATTATAAATATAAACATTTTTAAACGTTTTACAAACATTAATAACTGAGTAGCAAACAAATAGTTTTTCGATGCATCCATGAAGAAAGTGAAATGTAGGCATATTTATGATGTCTACATTTCACTTCTGTTTTGTTAGTCTATGACGAATTATTCAATCGGTTGACAGATCATTCACTCACTTCATACATTATGGCAGCCGAAATTTGGCAGTCCGTATTTAATTTTCAATCAATGAAATCTAGTTACTTACCGATGGAAAGTTATTCCTTTATATTTTGCTTTATTCTTTGAATTACTAGTGCAGTATCTCAACACACACCAAGGCATTTTTGACTAAGTTGACAGTGTTTTCTTTAATGAATCGTGGAGTGTATTATGCGCGTATTGCTAGCGAGTGACTAATGTGAGGTGAACAGTGATAGCCTATGATGAATAGAACACTACTGTTGTATGTGGCGTCTTCTCTAGTACGTAAGTACATAGATCTCGTTGCTTTGGGGCTAGCTCAATCTGTGTGATTTGTTCGTATATATTTACCTATTTATTTATACCTATTTTATGTGTTGTCCAACTAGCAATGGAAGATGTGATATGGATTTTACGAGTTCGGGAATCAAAAGTCGTATGGTTCTCGGCCGAATAGAATAGGACCACTCCTAGTCTTCTCAAAGATATCGTAGAAGGCGACTTAGAAATCACAAGCTTAACCAAGCATATAAACATCAATGAGACCTCTCCAACCCGTCTGGCCAGCGTGGAGAGTGTAAGCCAAATCCATTGACTGCTCTGGTCAAGTATGGCTCTAGTAGTATAGAGAGGGTCGTCTTTCTTTATGTCTCCACTGCAGAAGAACAACCCTCTCAGTACTACCGGAGCAACATATTAGCCAGAGCAGTCAGAGGATGTAGCCTACACTCTCAACGCTGGCGAGAGGGGTTGGAGAGGTCTCATTGATGTTTATAAGCTTTGTTTAGCTTGTGTTTCCTGAGTCGCCTTCTACGACATCCACCGGAAGACTTGGTGTTGTCCTATTCTACTCTGCCAGGAACCACACGGCACATGATGATGATGATGGTGTCAAACGCTGCATTAACTGCGTGTGGTTTAACTGAGCTCGCGAAATATAACTCGAAATATACAGTCAGTAAGTCTTTTATGGGGAAGTGTATACTTTTTTATAATAAATTGTCAGAATCGGTCCTTGATATGCCAGACAGAAAATTCAAAGCTTATGTTAAGAAAGTACTTTTTGAGAAGGCTTATTATAGGACCGATGACTATCTTAAAGACAAAAAGGTCTGGCTTGAGCTTGGCGCGGGTCCCTCTTAAAGGTTTGTATACTTAGACATGTCATAATTTAGGTACATTGGTACATACTAAATTTACAAATTGACATTATTTTAAATTTCGTAATTCTTATAATTCAATTTAATTATGACATAATAAACAATGTAATCTCTGTCCACCTATATAACTAATTTTAAGTTTTTAGTTTGTTAGTTGACGTCTTTGGAGAAAACGTGCAGTGCAGTTTGTTGCCGCTTCTTCTGCACTTGCGCCTAGGAAGCGGCGTAAACTTAGCTTTAAGTAACGATTTGACGTCAACATTTGTGCAAAACAAAACAAAGTGATTATTATTAAGAGATATCATTAATATCCTATGATAATAAAGATATTTTGAATTAATTGAATTGAATTGAATATTATGTATTTATGTTCATATTTCGAGACGAAGGTATGCAACGCTGGCCGAGTTTCGACCCTCCCATAAAATATTGTTAAACTTCAACTACTCGGGAAGGCTGGACATACCGGACAACAAGGGGCATACATTAAAGTTGATTACATACGCAGGACTTCATACAATACCATGATTTAATAACGCATTACAACACATAAATAAACTTACATACACGTATACAAATACACACACTCACAATTAAGCTTTGGTAACGTCATATTATACTTTTTGGCTCGTACCTGCATTTCAGAAAATGTGAGTGTAGAAGTTTTATAATTATAAAAAATTGTTAGCGTGGCGGTGCCAAAAAAACACATGCAACTCGCATTAGGTTCAGCTTGAGTATCGTAAATAAATATATAATTAACGTTTAGGACGTAATAAATAATATACACATATGTATTTCGTACCAAAAGTCAATATCTACTGAATAAGAAAGATTGCTTGCACTTGCTGTATTCCTGCATCTTCTGAATAGAATTCCCACCATCTCTTCCTGTGGATGTCGTAACAGGCGACTAAAGGAATAAGCACAAATATCTCGTGCTTCGACTGCATTCCCATGGACGACGGTTAAGGTCGGGCAGCAGCCGGTTGTAAAAATTTTCGAACAAATGCAGTCCCAAAGAGGGTTGATGTCTGGTAGGCAGCCGGTCTTAAAACTATAGCCAAATCACTTAAACTGTTTTGGCTATTTCTTCTCCACTACGCAAGGTCTTTGGCATCCTTGGGTGACCATTGACATGCATATAATATTAGGAGAAAAAGAAGCGGGAACGCGCACCCTGGGCTCCGAAGCAGCACAGCTAAAGATGCAACCGAAAACGCGCTAAGATGACGCAGAACAAGAAATTTACTTGCACGCCACTAAGTGAATTACTGAAACTACATAAGTTAAATAATGAAATAAGAAATGGTGAAAAAATACCACGTGAACAGGACTTGATGGCTCGAGCTCAAGCATGCTCAGATGGTAAGAGCATAGTAATATTGAGACTAAGGTCGCGGGTTCAAGTCCTGCTCACGTGGTATTTTTTCACCATTTCTCATTTCATTATTTAATTTGAGTACTTAGAATAGAATAGAATATGGTTTATTAGCGAAATATGTACAGTTACTATTTACAAATTGGTACTAGTACATTCATTAATCTAAATATGACGCTAATCCGACGTCCACTCAGCGTGTGTCGAGGCATTTTACAACACCCCGACGCTGGTCTTCCGGGGACACCGGCCAAACAAGAAGTACCATTGCGCACTGCAACGACACGCCGAACCGTGTACATGTCATTCGACATGACATATGTTTCTATTCTGCACGCACCACTGCATGCAACAATATCATTATTACGTACAGTGATACCTCAAAACAAAACCACATAATAGCAAGCTAGTATCGGTAGCTTTTGCACTAAAAATAACCAAAAACAATGACCTTCAATAAGTGATATATCTATCCTACATTAAGTAAAAAAACATTTTGACTTTGACTTGACAAGACGGTTATAAAAATAACATAAATTTTAAATAACAACATTTAAAATAATAAAATACTTAAACGCTTGCAAAGGTAATTATAGAATTTGTAATTAAATAACTAGAGTAGTTTGTACAACACAGCACAGGCTAAGTTAACTTCTGTTTATTCAAAAGATACTTTTTATATTCAATTTTAAAAAGATTTAACAGTGAGACAGTTCCTAAAGGGTGGTGGAATATTATTCTAACACCTTGTGGCAGCATAACGAAAACTGCCACGAAATGCTGCTGTGCTGTGACGCAGACCCAGCAAATGCTGGGCAAATCTTATTGGACGTTGTGAGAATGTCAGCTTAGCATATAAATAGGGAGGTGATTTTGTATGCACAATGTTAAAGAGTAAGCAAGCAAAGTGATAAGTGGGCCTAGTTTTCATATTCATTAGATTGCTCTGATTGAGAAATGGGGTGACGTGAGCCCGTCGCGGAATAGGGAAGCAAATTCAAGCGCAAGCATTCTGCACACGTTGGATAAGATTTTTAGTGTAACCAAATAAGCAATCGCCAATTACGGTATCCGCATAATTCAGCTTAGAGAGAATAAGAGATTCACAAAGCATAATACGACTATCAACATCCAAGTAGTTGCGCACTTGGTACAAAACCTTAAGCCTATAAAAGCAGTTTCTAACCGTCTCTAAAACATGGTTATGAAATTTAAGAGTGTTATCCATAAGAACTCCAAGATTTCGCGCTTCTGTTACTTGCTCAATAACAGCTCCTCCAATTTTAAGCTCAGGATTAAAAGAGTTAATCCGATCTATTTGACCGGTAGATCCAAGAACAAGGAATTTCGATTTTTGAGGGTTTATACGCAGTGCCAATTGCTAGTCTTTGGCCACCAAGCGAAACTCCTATCCACATTTGCTCAACTGTATCTGAATGAGGAACTTTGATTTGCCTCACATATATGCTGTTACGTATATAAAATCCCACACCACCACCGTACAACTTCTTGGAGTCCTTAGGGCGCGGAATATGTCTTAGCCTGTACCCTGGAGGCATAGGCGCCCGCTTTTCTTCATTCTCTTTCAACCATGTTTCATTTATAGCCATAATATTCACTGAACGATTCTCCTATGCTACCAAAAATTCATCATGCTTTGTTCCCAGTGACCCTTTGTTTAACCCCAATGTAACTATTTTTTTCTTAATAAACTAGAAAAAAAAAGAATGCGATATCGTTATAATTTTGAAATTGACTAGATACTTTTTAGAATTCGTTATGTGGTGTTTATTTTTAAATATAAAAAAGAAAATGATAGGACAAAAGTAACAATCAGACGAAAACGACAGTGGCGCAGTAGTACTTTCGTGATATAAAGGAGCAACACATGTGAGTATTCTTGGGTACAATAGGTAACAGTTATTACACATTAGGAACAGATCATATACATAGGCATATATAATATAATATTAGGTCCTTACATATGAAATTACCGTTCAGTATCAAAAAAGTTAAACAAGTTTTTTTTAATGAAATTATTATTTAATCAATCGAAGTATGCGCCGTTGTTATCGATAGACTTCCGCCATTTTATAGGCAGATCATTGATACCTTTGGAGAAAAAATCCTGGGAGCGAGAGTCTATGAACTGTTTGAAGGCGGTTTTGACTGCCTCATCAGATTTGAAATTTTTTCCTTGTAAAAAGTTATCCAAATTTTGAAAAAAGTGGTAATCGGTTGGGGCAAGATCTCGAGAGTATGGTGGGTGACGCAGAGGTTCCAGTCGCAGCTCCTCTAACTTGGCGATCGTTTGATGTGCAGTGTGTGGTCTAGCGTTATCCTGAAGGAGCAGTGGGCTAGAGCAATTAATCAGTCTCGGTTGTTCAATGGCGAGCTTTTCCATCATTGTTTGCAATTGTTGGCAATACAAGTCTGCAGTAATCGTCTAGCCTGATCTCAAGAAGCTGTAGTGGATAACACCAGCACTGGTCCACCAAACACTAACCAGAATCTTCTTTTTGGTCAGTTTTCGCTTAGGGCAAAGCCTTTTGCCGGTTCTCCAGAGTCAAGCCATTGTGATGATCGCTTCCGATTGTCGTACAAGATCCATTTCTCATCACAAGTCACGATACGGTTCAAAATCCCCTCATTATTGTGGCGATTAAGCAAAGTAACGCAACAAGCAACGCGTGTATGTTGGTTTGCTTCAGTCAATTCGTGCGGTACCCACTTTTCGAGTTTTTTAATTTTTCCGATTTGGCGCAAGTGGATAAGTATCGTTTTGTCACTTACGCCGAAGGCTGCTGCTAATTCAGAAGTGGTTTGAGATGGATCCGCTTCCACTATCGCCTTCAATTCTTCGTTATTCACTTGAGTATCAGGTCGTCCACGAGGCTCATTGTGTAAATCGAAATTTCCAGAACGGAAACGTTGAAACCAAAAACGCACCGTTCGTTCGTTAGCGGTGCCTGGTCCATACACGTCGTTAATTCTTCGAGTCGTTTCTGCAGCACTGGTGCCACGGTGGAACTCGTATTCGTAAATACCGCGAATTTTCAATTTGTCCATAGTTGTTGTTATAGCAATGTTGAAACTCAAACAAATGATGTTAAAACAAATGAAATACGAATTTTAAAACAATATTTTTCTGGCTTTATTTCGAAATAAATTTGAATTAGGAATTCCTAATGAAACGCAAGATATTTGATTTTAAAGTTGCCAGTATTGAAAATCGGCAATTTCATATGTAAGGACCTAATATTATATTTTAGAATTAGAATACAAAAAATATGCGACGATATAGAATCACAAAAATTAAACAAATAGTACTGCATCTTGAATGCCTAAAAAAACCCTATAATAATATACCTAAGTTATCCTTCTATTGTTCTTTTTATTTTCTAACTTAGGGGTATCTTGATTGGATATCTCGATACAACTATAAAGTCGTTAGCGCGGATTGGTTTAACTTCAGCTATTGTTAAAGGGACGCTGCCCTCATCAACTATTTATAGAATAACGTCTTATCATTCGATATTAAAGCCTATCGGAAATGGTTGGATATCGAAGGCTTGAATCACCTGATTATCCGTAAAAAAAGATGATACCGTGCTTCGAAAGGCATGTAAAGCTGTTGGTCCCGAACGCTATCTAGCGTTTGTACTTATCCTAGGATTGGTTCTGGTCTACCCTTTGGGTTGCGGAGGTCAGACGGCACTCGCTCTGTGTAAAACTAGTAACCTCGTCAAATCGTTAGGTAGCGGACCCCGGGCTATGAAGCGTAACCGCTAACGATGCAACCGGGAATACGCTTGGATGTTGATGATTCACTTTCGGAAATAAGGTTGAGAGTTTTCTTCTACATTGAAGAGCGAGGCTCTTGTCGGTCATTGAATGAAAAGAGACGCACACAATGACGATTTTTGGCAGAGATAGTGGAGTGGTTTGCTATTGCTTTCTCCATTTCACACACTTTCTTCAACTTAAGGGTTAACTGGAGGGACGAAATCCCATACAAACGTACTTTCGTTTTAATTTAGAATCCATAAAACTCATCGTATTCAAATTTTTTACAAGCATTAAGATGATAAATATCTAGATCTGTAATTAGTTTTGGTTCGAAAATAATAAACAAAAAAAAAGTTAAAGCAACTTAAAATTTGCCTTTTTTATCGACGAAATCGAGTAATATTTAGACGCCTATTACACTTATAATTATATTTTCGATCCTTATGGAAACTAATTATACGACTAGAGTGAAGACTCTAAATTCCAAATAATTTAGTTTTATTTGGGTATGTATCGTATTTATCGAAATAAACGAAAACTACGATTCATGGCCTATAACGGCCCGTTTCGCTGGCGTTCAGTGCACTCTCTTTGTCGTACGCGGGGGTGTATGCGGGGGTCGGGACGGAGCTACATTTTTTAGCGCCCTTTCTCTTTCTCGACGAAATAGCAACACGACGAAGCGCGTCGGTAGGCAACTCGCTGTGGAGTTCGCCCGCGCCTCCAGTACCACCTTAAGGTGAAAGTATAGGAATTAGGAAGGTATACAAATGGCCTTGAAATGGCGCCCTCATTTGATATAAATTGTTAACTCGTAAAAATGGAGATAATTTCCATATTGCTCTTCGTCATGCACTAGATAGCCTTTAAATTATTTTATGAACCACCATTAAAAGTATTTACATTAGTACGTCTAGCTTTAAAACTTGCCTCCGCTAAAAATGGCCACGGCAAGTATTAAAGCTAGACGGATAACAAATAATAGTTTCAACGGCAGTTCATAAAATAATTTAAAGGGCTATCTAGTGCATGACGAAGAGCAATATGGAAATTATCACCATATTTACGAGTTAACAATGTATTTCACACTTCAAGGCCATTTGCCTATATCTTCACCTTAATAGTGATTAGTGTGCAGGTTTCCTCGTTTTTCTTTACTGGTGCCTTAACCACTGACACAGAAGACAGTAAGAGTAACATACTATAATAACAGAATCTCCTAAGGTACGCGCAAAAAGCGTCCCCGTTCCCGTCCCCACACCTCTCCCCTGTTCTTGTGCCACCACGTGTCGCCGTGCAGTGTGTGTCCGCCGAACGGGGGAGAGGTGCAGGGACGGGGAACGGGAACGAATATTGCGCGGAACCTTAGGAGATTCCGTTATGTATGTTACTCTTACTGTCTTCTGTGCCACTGAGCTACCACCACTAAGGCTTGAAACTACGTTAAGCGGACGCCTTGGACGGGTTCAGTCCATCTCTGTCACAAACCGTACGTGCGATAGAGATAGCTAAAACCGTCGCGGGTCACGTGTCTCTGTTGCTCGTAGAGTTTGTGACTGGACAGCACCCCAGTTGAGAGCGCTGTCCTGATTTATCTTCCGTTGTACTGGTGTGAACAAGGGTTCGAAAATGAAAACACAGGTTCTGATCTGAGTAGACTGTATATATTTCTGGTTCATACAATACACAAATTGACGAGTGGTTCTATACAAATTTGATCCCAGTGCACTGATGTATGAAAATGACAAGACTATTATTACAAAAGAAACCATATCGCGTTTTAACTTTGCATAACGCCATCTAGTGAAAAACTTAAGAACTACTTATGCTAAATTATTGACAATATTTTGTTCTGATCATTAACATACCGCCCAACAAGGACATTAGTGACGGAATGCTGTCCTAAACATAATGTCCTTCAAATATTGAAGTAAAATGATCTAGGTTGTGCTAATTGTTCTTATGATGTATAAAAACAAACGTTTGAACTATAATTTGAACTTACTAACAAATATTTAAAACTACTTTATAACAATTCATCAAACAACTCCAAAAAACAAATGTAAATTAAAACAACTGTAAATATAAAACTATAATCTAACATGTAAAGATAAAACTATGATCTAATATGAACTGAGTAAAATTAAAAAACTATGATTTAAAACAATAATTAAAACTATGAATTAAAATTAACAACAAGTGTATAAGTAAAAAAATGTACAAAATATTTATTAAAGTTCATTAATCTACAATAGGTAAAATACATAATTTTGACGTTGGTCTTTTCATGGTTGTAGAGCCTGTGCGCAATGTGACTACACGGGTAATGTTATCGTCACCGGGATGTTTTTGTTCCACTCGACCTAACAACCAACGACTTGGCGGCAAGTCGTCCTCTTAGACTAACACAATGTCGCCGATTTTTGGTTCAGGCATTTGAGCTGACCATTTGTACCTGTTCATAAGAGTTGTAAGGTACTCTTGTGACCAACGCTTCCAAAACGACTGTACCATCCTCTGAACAAATTGCCATCGGTTCAAAGCACTGACGTTAGAGCCTTCGTAATCGTAATCAGGCACGTGAACTAGGGGTTCCCCGATTAAAAAGTGTCCAGGAGTTATCGGCAATGGTTCACTCGGATCCTCTGAATTAATAACACTCATAGGTCGCGAATTCAAGCAAGCCTCGACTTGGTACAGAAGTGTACTAATTTCCTCATAAGTGAGTGTACTGTCACCTATGACCCTTTTAAGGTGGTATTTGGTGTATTTCACCCCGGATTCCCATAAACCTCCGAAGTTTGGGCTTCGGGGGGGGATGAAATGCCATTCCGTTCCATGTGCTTCGAGATGTTCTGCTATCGACGACTGGATGGACGATAGTTGTTGCAGCTCCTTTGATGCTCCAACGAATGTTGTGCCATTGTCGCTCCATATTTTAGCGCAATGACCTCTCCTTGCAACAAAACGTCGGAACGCAGCTAAGAAAGCCTGGGTGGTCATATCACTTACCACTTCCAGGTGAACTGCACGGGTGGACATGCAGACAAAGAGACACAAATATCCTTTGTACGAATTGTGTCCACGACCCTTGGTTGTCCTGATACTTATGGGCCCCGCATAATCAACCCCGCTGTGCAAAAATAGCCGTGTTGGGTTGCAGCGCGTTGACGGAAGCGATCCCATAAGTTGATTGGTTGTACTAGCTCTCTGCTTGGCACAAACTACACATTGACGAACATGCCTTTTGATTAGATTTCTAGCTCCAAGGATCCGATAGGCTGTTCTAATGTAGTTAGTCATCAATAGTGGACCTCCGTGTAGAGTTTTCAAATGAGCGTCAGCTATAACCAGCTGAGTTAGATGACTACCATTCGGTAAAACTATTGGATGTTTGTTTTGTTCGTCAATATTTGCCTTATCAATCCTACCTCGAGCTCGTATGATTCCTTTGGCATCGAGAAAAAGACAGAGAGATTTCAGCTTACTGGACTTCGATTGTAAATAGCCTCTGTCCTGTAATTGTGTATATTCTGATGTAAATATATCTTTTTGTACTTTCTTTATACAACATTCCAGAGCTGAGTCAATTTCTGATTTATGTAAATATTGTGTTGTTCTTTAAGAATCTGCGACAATATGCTATGACTCTTAGCAACCTAGGAAGTGAAGAAAATCTTTTAAATATGGTTTCTTCAGCTTCTTCAGGAACTATAGCTACGTGAACTTTAGTTGATGCTTCTAAAGCTACATTTAGATCATTTGGCCTTGTATAAGCTATAGTTTTGTTCTTCAGGAACGATGGACCGTTAAACCATAATTCATGATTAAGGAATTCACTTGGTAAAATTCCCCTGGATATACAATCTGCTGGATTGTTTTTGGTGGAGATGTGAAACCATTGTGATGAACTCAACGTGTTCAAAACGGTTGAGGTCCTGTTTGCCACGAAGGTTTTCCAACGGCTTGGGTGACTATTTAGCCAAGCTAAAACCACAGTGGAGTCAGTCCATGCCCTAATGTTGCTCTTATCAATATTCAACACGTCTGCCGTTTCAGCCAAAAGCTGAGCCAGCAGTACCGCTCCACATAATTCCAAACGCGGGATACTGACCTGTTTGATGGGGGCTACTCTAGTACGAGCTACTAACAAGGCAACTCTAATCGTCCCTGAAACGTCCGTTACACGAAGGTAAACGACTGCCGAGTAAGCTGCCTTGGAAGCATCGCAAAATCCGTGGAGCTCCAATGCATCACCTGGTTTTGTACCCAGCCACCGAGGTATCCTGACGTCTGTAAGAAGTAACAACTCTTCACGGTAAGTACTCCATTCCTTTAATAAATCAATATTTATTTTGTCATCCCAACCAACGCCTGCAAGCCATAATTTTTGGATAAATATCTTAGCCAAAACTACGCTAGGTGCTAACCAGCCTAGCGGATCGAATAATCGCGCTATGTCTGATATGATTGACCTTTTAGTTACAGGTGCTGTCGTCGGCGGAGGGAGATTCACCGAGTATTGGAAGAGATCGTCGCTGCGTTTCCAGGTAAGTCCTAGAATTTTAATTGTACTGTCTAGTTTTATATTAACTTCTTTGTTTTCCTTGTCCTCTTTATTTATTGTCTTTTCCTCCTTCTTCTCCATCCCAGTTGTCCTTGTTTTGTCCTGTTGTTCTTCTTTCCTAGTTTGTTCTGTGTTGTCCTTATTTTCGTTTTTATTTGTCCTTGTTTGTCCTTTCATTTTGTCCTCTTCTATTGTATTTATTATGTTTAATACTTGTTGATTATTGCTGTTCCATTTTTGTAATTTGAAACAACCTTTTCCTAATAATTCTGTGATCTGCTTGTAAATTTCTATTCCTTCTTCTATTGTACTACAGCCTGTCATCAAGTCATCCATGTAAAAGCTATTGAGTACCTTATCTTTAACGAGACTACAACCTTCGCCTTCATCATATGAAACTTGATGCAGTGTTCTAACAGCTTGATATGGTGCTGAAGCAGTTCCAAATGTTACTGTCATCAGCTCGTAATCTTTGATCTCTTCGGAAGGGTTATCACGCCAAAGTATTCTTTGAAATATAGCATCTTCTTCAGCTATTTTCACTTGACGGTACATTTTAACAATGTCAGCCACAAGTCCTATCTCGTGAACTCTCCATCTTAAAACTGTGTGTCTTAAATCAGGTTGTAGCGTAGGGCCAACCATCAACGAACAGTTCAACGATATACCCCTACTGTTCTTTTCAGACGCGTTGAAGACAACCCTTACCTTGGTGGTAGTTTTATCGTTTCTGATGACCGCATGATGAGGTAAGTAGACAGCTTCTTCCTTTTTTTCATCATCATCCTTAACTTTTCTCATATGTCCTAATAGTAGATACTCATCTATGACCTCTTTGTACTGTTTCTTTAACTCTTTGTTCTTTTCTAATCTTCTTTCTAAAGATTTGAGTCGGCTTTCAGCGATTTTGCGAGAATTTCCTCCTTTACATAGTAGTACTTCATCACGAAATGGTAGCTTAACTACGTACCTGCTGTCATCTTCTCTCTTCGTGGTAGCTGCGTATAATTCTTTGCATCGTGGCTCTTCAACCGTAAGTATTTTATTTGTACTGGTTTGTTCTTCTATCTCCCAAAATCTACGTAACATGTCATCTTCATTTACTTAAACGTGCATGACAGTTACATTGCCTTTAGTTTCACCTGACTTTCCATCACCTTCAGAGCTTATCATACCTGACAGGATCCATCCGAATGCAGTTCTTTGGGCTATCAGTGTACCAGTAGGATTCTTCATTACTCCTTCCTTCATGATGCAACTGTAAGTATCTGCTCCTAGTAGGATGTCTATTCTGTTGGGTTTACCAAACTCTGGGTCAGCTAGACTCAAACTGTGATCTTCTAGCCAATCAAGAGCAGCAGTGTTAATGCTTCGTTCAGGTAAGTATGAAGTAATCTTGTTTAATACATAAGCATTAACCTTATGCTTGAACTCGCGATCTACTCGTGACCTTATCGTAAAGTTGACCATGTGCCGCGCTAAGGTTGAACTATTTGCACCTAAACCCGATACGATTCCTTTAATAGGTATCTTTTTCAGACGCAGGAGCTGAACTGTAGCCTCTGTGATGAAACAAGCCTGAGAACCCTGATCGAGCAAGGCGCGAACCGTCTGAATTTCTCCTTTTATAGACTCGACTTTAATTAGTGCAGTGGCTAATAAAACCTGCCTAGGATTTGGAATATTGCCTGTAGATAAACAAGAAACGATTTGATTAGCACTAGTAGAAGGGCTACTATTACCATCTGTACTTTCAGGTTGATCTTTATTATCAGACGTTCCCTCAGGATGCAACAATGAATGATGGCGTCTTTGACAGATTTTACAAGTGGTAGGTTTTTTACAATTATATACACTGTGATTACTGCCCATACAATTAAAACACATTTTGTTTTTGGCTACAAAATCGCGCCTAGCTTCCACTGACTGTTTTGCAAACTTTTTACAAAAGCATATTTTATGACCGTCGGTACAGTATTCACATTGCATTTTGTTTGATCTGGTGGCCAACATCACTTTAGGATTGTGACCGGTTGAACTATAGTTGGACTGTTGAACCACTGACCGCTTAGGTTCAATACATTCTAGCGCACGGAAGCGATTTTCAATAAACGCTTTGAATTATTCAAAGGTTGGCAAGTCATTGTTTGAGTCGCTTGAACAAATGCTTAACTCCCACTGCTTACGAGTCTCGTTGTCTAACTTAAAGGTAACTATGTGAATAATAATAACATCCCATGTAGACACATCGATATTTAAATTCTTAAGGGCACTAAGACAATCTGATGTAGTGTCCAACAAATCCTTTAATGAGCTAGCAGACTCTGCGTGCATCCGTTTTTGAGCAAAAAGCCTTTTTAAAATACAATTACATAAATATTTTTTGTTACTGTATCGCTTTACTAATTGAGACCAACATATATCATAATTTGCGTCAGTGATGGGCGTATGTCTTATAAGTTGCTCTGCCTCTCCTGTGAGGTGGCTTTTTAAATAATGCATCTTTTGTACATTATCTAGTGCTTTATTTTTGTGCACTAAAGAAACAAATAAATCATGGAACGTAGTCCACTCCCCATATTTTCCTGAAAATGACGGGATAGTATTTTTTGGTAATTTAACTAGAGATCCCGAGGGATTAGCTTCCTTCCCGAAACTTGTTCCTGATTGCCCTTTTTCTAAATTAATTTGTTGGACACGAATACGAAGCTTATTGAAAACCGTTTTCATTGCACATTTGTATGTAATATATTTTTCTTCGGTGTCATCGTAAATACTTTCTACTTTCTTTTGCATGTCCATGTCCAAATCATAACTCTCATAAAGTTTCGTTTTCGTGTCCCTAAATTTTGCCCAATCTTTTTCCAAAATATCTTGTCTTGTTTCTATATATTCTATTGTTAATCTGTCCTTCGGTGACTTTGTATAATTAATATAACTCTTTGAAATAACATTCTTAAGATCCCTCAATACATTAATAAGTTTATCCATCTTGAAACCAAACTATAAAATTGATAACTCAACAAAAATAAATGTGGGTAAATCTAAATAATTTCACTACCAAAGTTCACTAAAAATGTTTCAAGTTGATTCACAATACTTCATTTAATAAGTTTGTGTGTGTTAAAAAAATGTAAAAATAAAGGATATAAAAAGTAAACAACAAAATAAAATTTTAATTTTTCATCTAAAAAATTCTAAGTCCATGAATAAAATCGCAAAATTTTTCTAAGTGTTTTACTACACTTTAACTCTGACGAAAATCGGGCATGGATTCCCCGTTCCGTCGTTTTTGGCTTAACTATTCTAAGTCCTTAACTAACATGCAAATTATACTAAGTTTAAAATTATTGATCTTGAAATTTTCTAAGTCCCAATTTCTTGCAAATTCTTCGAAGTTAAAATGTCTATGCAAATAAGGTTAAAATTCCTTAACTTATTTCACTTCGTCAAAAATGACGTTTTCACTATTAGTTATTAAATGAATGTACTCACAGTTGAACTCTTCAATGCACTCACTATTGCACTGCTGGTGGCGCCACCTATTGGCGGGTAGCTGAGCTGTTGCTGCTGCCTCCGCTGCAATGCGGGGCGGGGGGATCCACTCTTCAGATCCGGCTCGAAGGAACATATGGACAGCACCCCAGTTGAGAGCGCTGTCCTGATTTATCTTCCGTTGTACTGGTGTGAACAAGGGTTCGAAAGTGAAACCACAGGTTCTGATCTGAGTAAACTGTATATATTTCTGGTTCATACAATACACAAATTGACGAGTGGTTCTATACAAATTTGATCCCAATGCACTGATGTATGAAAATGACAAGACTATTATTACAAAAGAAACCATATCGCGTTTTAACTTTGCATAACGCCATCTAGTGAAAAACTTAAGAACTACTTATGCTAAATTATTGACAATATTTTGTTCTGATCATTAACAGTGACAGAGACAGATTGAACCCGTCCGGAGCGTCCGCTTGACGTAGTTTCAAGTCTAAGGCTGAGAGTCTTCTTCTTTTTTAGAGTTCCGTACAAAAAATTAAAAAACGGAACCCTTATAGGATTACTCGTGCGTCTGTCTGTCCGCCCTTCTGTCACAGCCAATTTTCTCCGAATCTACTGGACCGAATCAGGTGCAATTTGGTAAGATAGTGTAATCCTATGACCCAATTACATATAGGCAAAGTAAATAAATATTATTTTAAAATAAGGGTCAATTTCGGGGGAAAAATTAGGAAAAAAAAAGCTTTGCAAAACTTACTATGTTATATATCAAATGAAAGGGCTTGTTATAATCTCTCTCTCTAGGATCTCAAATTTATTTTTGTTGTTATTGTTAAATAAATAGTTTTGATTTTATTCAAGAAAGAAGACGAAAATTGACACTTCCCCCCCCCCCCTGATCTCCGAAAGTGCTAAGCCTAAAATTAAAAAAAAATACAAATTATAGTTCATTGCTTTTAGATTACAGGAAAACCTATAAGAATTCAATTAATTGTACGGAACCCTCTCGACGCGAGGTTAACTCGCACTTGGCCGGTTTATTAATTTAAGAGCTTGCTCTTGTCGGTGGAGTTAAGTGGAGATGCCTCTATTCCTCTCTTTTCTCTGCCATCTTTTTAATGGTAGGATCTTACTCCTAACCCTTCCTTAATTTGTTGGATAAACTTCATCCTTGGTCTGAGAGTACGAAGATGAAATTAAATATATTCGCTTTTCTTGCACCTCCCTTTCGCTCTCGCTTTATACCAAACTACTTTTAGGGGTGCGATTTCCCGCTTTTTCTTCTCCACAGATAAATGCCACTAATACGTCACTAGTCGTGCAAGGATACCAAAGACCGTGTGAAGCGGGAAAAACTGTAACCAAAATAATGTTGGTAAAAAAATTCTCGCGCTTCTTCGTGACTTTCATCATTTTAAAACAGGCGTCAAGCTATGCCGTCAACTGTATGACATTAATACTTGCCACTTATACACACGAAAATCAAAATAAACATACAATTAATGAAAAAAATATGTAAGACCTCTGAAATGAAGATGCCTGTAACCCTAATAATAAAATAAATAATATGAAAGGTCGCAAAGCAATAATCCATAATGACTGCACATGACACGCAATTCAAATCAAATTTAATCGACAGATTAAAAACCATTGTGTCGCAGTTAACCGCGCGATTATCTTGAATAACCTCTACATAATTGGTTCACCGCAACTCAACTGTAACGAACTATTGTTTTGTCAACTACAATCGAAATCACAAATCTGTATGAAATATTAACATTTTAGTACATTCAGCGTGAGCTCGGTCTGGCAAAAGTACACATTTCTAGCGTTTTCGAAAGTTGAGTACCTCTGGACGTAATCATTTGGATGATTGACCACAAGTGGCATAAAAATTTCTTGAGCTTCTCTGTGCTTCTTTAGGCACTTTAAGCCGTTGGTACCAGCCACAGTAATGTTAACTAACAACTCAACCCTTCCCTTGAAATATACAACCACGCGTGCGCTAGGGTTGCCTGCCTACAGTATTTTATTTTAATCTACCTAATTAAGTTTCTTTCTGTAGTACTGTTATAATTTTGTAATTATATTAATTAATTGTAATTATATTTCGTCTATTTCAATAATATATGTAAGAAGCTAGGTACATTAGTAAGTAGATATGAAGGCTAGGAAACTACTACTAGTTTTTTTTATCCCAAGTGTAGGTAAGCAAAATGAATGTGATCAAGGACAAGTGACATTATTTTGTGACGTTCTATTCTCTTAACAGTATCAAATAATATTTTTTTTGAATATTAAAACCGGAAACTACCCAATTGTATTTATTTTAAAAAGAATTAACAAATCGCACACTTACTGTTTACAAAACCATCGTAACTGTGGCGCAACCCTGGTGTCCGAGTCACGGATTGAGTGTGTACCGAACTCCGAGGCGCGTAGGTATGATTTAAGTTCCGACAGTTTTTGTATGAAGACAGAATACTGTTAGATAACATTACGTGTCTCAGCTGTCATAATTGTACCTATGGCAGTCGTCAAACTATAACAGATGCCTAAAGATCTGATACCAGTGCTGGCCACAAATGAAAAAACTTACGGTTTTAGTTTTGTCTGTAATATTATAATAGTAAATATTCTATGATACTCGTACAACTTCAAAAACAATCTGCTTCTATCAAAGAGCTTCCCCAAACGCGGGCTAATGGGAAGGGACGATACATTCGTACATCTGTCTCAATGATCATTTTACTTGTCGGTCGCGACGTGACTCGACTTTATACCACCAGATGCGACCTACGAGTCAAATTTACAAAGGTACCCTTAAAGCTGGTTTTACGATAACGGGAAATTCTGTTTTCAGTTTTTTTTTCTTTTAGGAATAAGAATAAGAATAATTTATTTGCTCAAATACAGTACATAAGATGTGAATTGCATAATTAGTATCATGTATCCAACCTAAACTAAGGCATGCAAAATTATATGTAGGTAGTCAAATTAATAATCTATTAAAATATGATTTACATGGGTACAATTGAAAACACAATAAATTTTAATTAATACAATTTCATAAGTTCCAATATTATTTTTTCCGCTTACTGAAGTCTATATACTCCGATATAGAGTATAAGCAATGCTCTAGTAACCATTTTGTCAGTCCTTTTTCAAACGCTCTTCCTTTTAATGATTTTATGTTAGCTGGTAAGTAATTGAATAAGTAAATACACATGTTAAAAATATTTTTTATACATATCCTTGTGGCATCTAGGCTGATATAATCTATTCATGATAATTATTAGGTCGAGTTACCCTCAAAATTACTTCGCTTCTTTTTTGCCAAAATTCCGGATGCGATTCTACAAATACGCAGATATCTCGAATGTAAAGGTATTGTAAGGCAATGGTAATATGTTTAGTCTTTTGAACAATGGTATGCAACTATCATCAACCCATGCATTGCAAATAGCACGAATACATTTCTTTTGTACCATAAAGGCTTGTTCCATGTGTACCGAATTGCCCTAGGTCCATATCCATATGTATTCAGTAGGGGATTTATCATTTACCAGTAACCTAAGTTATAGGCCTGTGACGCTGCATTCTGCATTTTGTTACCCACCTCCTTATCCTGTCCGCCATTTTAGAATTATACATTTTAAATTTCATTCTGAATTTCAGTTTTAAATTCATGTCACACAACATTATTCATTTTGACTCTTATTCCACCTCCAGTTTTCCTCCGACGTACAATCAGTTAAATAAAATTCGGTAATATTTCCCACTCCTGTCCTGCCGTGCACCCCCGCTACCCCGCTAACGGTTCAGAGAAAGATCGGTTCTCAGTCGAGGGCGGAAAATCAAGCCTTCACTGGCGTAATTAAACTAGGGATCTGATATATTCCTATTTACCTCAAGGCTGATGTCAAGCAGACGGACGGTCGTTAACCTTTAGCCAAATCGTTTGAACTGTTCCGGTTATTTCTTCTCCACTTGGCCAGGACTTCGGCATCCTTGGATGACCACCGATATGCGTATTATATTTGGAGAAGAAAAAGCGGGAAAGCGCACCCCACCCGGTCAGTCGGAGCAGCTCAGACACAAATGCAACCGGGAATGCGCTAAGATAAAGAAGAAAGCCAAGACGGACCACTAGTTTTTATATTTAAGGTTATTATATCGTATATATATAAACTAATATTGAGATGTGACCGACTGGTGGTTCCCCTACTGGAAACGCGCCCCGCTGCGGTGCGTGGCGACGGAGGGTATATACATTATTAATCTGTGGACGGAGGCGCAGATCTGCCTCGACGGACCCGCGCCAAATAGGTATTCACTTGACAGTCGATCGTCGTGTAGAATGGATACCGAACTCATTCAAGAAAGATCTTGAATGAGTGCCGTAGAGTTCTTTTTTCTTTGTCCTTTATACATAAAAACACGGCCGGTACTGCGGAGCAATGTGTTACCGTGGCACGGCTAGCACCGCGCCCCTGCGTTGGTTTTAGTGGGTTGGAACAGGAGTGTGTTCTATACAAATTGAGATACTTGCATACAATGTTAAAATCTGTCGCACCACGCTCTGCGACGGTGCGCAGTGCAGTGGGGTCACCGCCTTATAGCGTCCGCTACTAAATGGATAAATCGAAATTGAAAATTCTGTTTTAATTTAATTTAATCTTCCGCGATAAGGGGATATTGTTTGATCAATGATGTTATATTTTCTCATTGAAATTTCGACATTTTAGTAATCATGACAAGACCGAGCTCACAGACTTTACTAAGAGGGGGCATAACTAGGTATTTGACTGTCACCTATTGAACGTAGTCTCAATATATTATATTTTACATTAAGAGCCTGTACTACCCTAAAGTTCTTAGAGCGATCTTAAATATTATCAATATTAACAAAATACTCACTTTGAATAATAACACAGCAAAGTTCAGGACTAACTCTATAAATAATATGTTTCGAAAACACAAATTGCGAAGTTGCCTCTAAATCACCTCAGAATTATACTAAAACGAAACGTATTTAAGAAATAAGATAAATTAGCCTTTGTAACCTTGGATTATAATTGTATTAGGCAGTCATAATATGTCTTACTTTAAAATAATTCTTAAATATTCTTTGTAAAACGAAAAAAAACCTCATAACCAAAACCAGCCTCATTTGCCTACCGTGATCTTTTCACCCCGCATGGTCTTGCTGTCTCGCTTCGGCTAAGTAAATTTGTGTGCGTGGAAGCGGGAGCAAAACTTAGATTATCCACATCAGGCCCAGCCTTAATATAACCATGCCTTAACCGACCCTTTCCCCTCTCCTCTGGCTTAGCAAAGCCATTTATGCTTTATTATAATGCAAATACAGGTCCAAAAAGTAATTTACGCAACAAAATTAATGAAGAAAGTCCAATTTTAAATCGAATTTCAGGTGCTTGAATTTTCTAATGTAGTCTTTTGAGTAAAATAGGGTCATAAGTTTTAGTGATTGCTCGCGTTTCCTTGTTCCAAGGAGGTCGAATCTCGTGTCTACAGGTTTGTCTTAAAAAGGCGGAGAGGTTAGAGAGTGGGCGGCGAGTTAAACTCGCGTAAAGAAGGTTCCGTACAACATATAGGTTTTTCTGAAATCTATAGGTAAAGAACTATTTTCTGACTTTTTTCAAAATAATATTTATTTAAACTTTTTTGCACATAAATAGTGTACAAATGGCGGACTTAACGCCTTATGGCGTTCTCTGCCAGTCAACCATTGGACCATTATTATATATTAGGCCTAGTAGTTTCAGAGACAGGGGGGAAAAGTGGCCGTTTTTCGCGAATGTGCGTAGTAAAGCTTAAGGCCGTACCTGAATTTTCCGGGGTCCAGTGCTGCCCCCATTTAAAATAAATCATTTCAAAGAAAACGGAGACATCATTTAAAATTTTGCAACTACCAAGTCCTAGATAACCCTTCAAAGTATTCTATGAACTACTGTTTATAATTTAAAGTGAGAACGTTAAGCTTTACTATGCACAATTGCGAAAAACGGCCACTTTTGGCTAATGTGCGTAGTAAAGCTTAACGTTCTCATTATAAACTGTAAACAGTAGTTCCTAAAATACTTTAAAGTGTTATCTAGGACTTGGTAGTTGCAAAATTTTAAATAATGTCTCCGTTTTCTTTGAAATGATTTATTTTAAATGGGGGCAGCACTGGACCCCGGAAAATTCAAGTACGGCCTTAACGTTCTTACTTTAAACTGTAAACAGTACTTCATAAAATACTTTGAAGGGTTATGTAGTACTTGGTAGTAGCAAAATTTTAAATGATTTCTCCGTTTCCTTTGAAATGATTTATTTAAAATGTGGGCAGCACTGGACCCCGGAAAATTTAGGTACGGCCTTAATTTGATATTTGTCCTATTATGTGTAGACGGCCTAAAGAAGTAATACCTCTGCCATAAAAGCTCAATATGAATGGAAGGAAAATGTAGATTTTATTTCTGAGTCTGTTTGTCCTAGATAATGCGTCTTGTGACTTTGAAAAGCGAACTGTGTCGATATAAAATTATAGCCTATAAACAACGACCTATCACTATGTAGACCAACTGAAAGAAAAAGCAGGGGTTATGTCGTATCAAGCACTAAAGAGAAAGGCAGAGAACCGAGAAGTTTGGTGCATACTTCACCGACAAGAGCCACTAAGCTCTTAAATAAGAAGAAGAAGAAGAAACAATGACCTAAAGATTTAGTGTATGCCAGACTGACTTACTCTTCTTTATCTTAACGCGTTCCCAGTTGCATCCTCAGCTGTGCTGCTTCGGAGCCCGGGGTGCACTTTCCCGCT
Source organism: Acrobasis repandana (assembly GCA_963576875.1). NCBI lineage: Eukaryota > Metazoa > Arthropoda > Insecta > Lepidoptera > Pyralidae > Acrobasis > Acrobasis repandana. The sequence continues at coordinate 19,236,044 of OY756225.1, forward strand.
TTTTCTTCCCTAAATAAGTACAATATGCATGTCACTGGTCACCCAAAAATGCTGAAGACTCTAACAAAATATACTGAAATAATTTAAAGGGTGGATTAGGTCCATGATACTGAACAACTTTCCGCAAGGAACATATGTCGAAATATAAAAAATAATTTTTGACCTATACAAGTTGACCGATCAGCTGATCCGAATTTGTATGGAAAGTCAAAAAATATTTTTCATATTTCGCCATATGTTTCTTGGGAAAGTTGTTCAATATCATAGACTGATTTCACCCTTAAAATACTTATAGTTTGTTGACGTTATATAATAATCCAGTAGGTAAAATGTATATCAGGTCTATGTCATTTTCGTTCAGTAATATACATATTTAGAATAATAATGCAAAGTATCGCTACTTTTTCTGCCAAAAGTACTCACAAACAGAATTTTATGGTCCCGTTTAGAGGACTTTGTTGTGTACTAAAAATACAAAGTTGGAACTAATCGTTCCGAATCATTAAATTTTATGACCTTAGAGCGATTGCACATTACGTGCAATCGTTCTAAGGTCGTGTCGTAAGGACGTGGTGCCATGTGGTTTCCGGCCTAGAAAAGGACCACTCCATCTCTTCCTGTGGATGTCGTAAGAGGCGACTAAAGGACGAACATCTTGTGCTACATCAGCGTCAGACAGACGTTCGGTCGTACTGGCCTCTGTAAATGTGGTGGGGAGATTCCTGCGATCTTATTTATAATATTAGTTGGGATATGTATAATCCCAATCCCAACTAATATTATAAATGCGAAAGTGAGTTTGTATATTTGTTTGTTTGTTATCTCTTCACGCTTTATCTACTGAACCAATCTTCTTGAAAATTCGCATACTCATAGTTAAGAGTACTGAGAAGGACACAGGGTACCTTTCATCCCGGAAAAATGTAATGTCCCCGTGGGATACGCGAGCGAAGCCGCGGGCAAAAGCTAGTATGTATATAATTTTTACTGGACTTGACTGGTATTTTTAATATGTTGCTTGAATGTTGATACATGTACCAATAAATGTCAGATTTCGTGCTTGGGAAGGTACGTAAACCGTTGGTCCTGATCAACATATTGTAAAAACGGAAACTTTTTTTTTCCCAACTCCGGTGAATCAAAAAGGAGGGTTATGATTTTGACCGGTATGTATGTAGGTATGTATGTTTTTTACTCCACAAAACAATTTACTATACTACCCGTTTGCGCTAAGCTGACGGAAAGGAACGCGCATACAAGTTCGCCAGTTTGTAGTAAGCGCGTTCCTTTTCGTCAGCGGCAAACTTAGCGTGAACGGGTAGTTCTTGTTTCGTGGAGGAAGACGCGGTGAGCTGTAACTCAGAAACCACTGCCTCTACTATAATGAATTAGGTGTCATATTATAGCTCAATGTATAAGGTATCTAGATAACCTTTCAAACTATTTTATGAACTACTGTTTACAGTTTAAAGTGAAAACGTTAAGCTTTACCACATGATGTCTCCGTTTTCTTTGAAATGATTTATTTTAAATGGGGGCAGCACTGGACCCCGGAAAATTTAGGTACGGCCTTAACATAAAATATTGCACTGAAAGTGACACTAAATTACTTTTAAATTCCTTGCTTGGAGCAATAATTTCTCATTTCTTTAATCAATCTAATTAATCAAGAAAATAGGGAAGAGGGAGATATTTCGAGTGGCGCCCTCTGTTTGAGTTTCATTAACATTCCCTGGAACGAGCTGGGGGAGCTGGGTACAATAACCGGATCAAAATTTCCGATTTCGGGCGTACCAGACAATGAATAAGTAATAATATTGAGATTTATAAACAAACTAACTTGCCAGACGGGCCGGCCTCGCGCTATTTTCCATTCAGATGCTGATGCCTATACACTATGACGTCTTTGTTCCTGACATACAGAGCCTAGGACCACGGTAAGACCCAAATGCCAATATTTAGCGTGATGGTGGGCGTGAGGCTGAAAAGGGAAATCAATATAGTAGTGGGTTGCTAGATGCGTAATATTGCCTAATCGATGGAATGGGTGAAAATTGGAATCATTCCCTTTCACCGTAAGACTTAATATCAGTTGTCGTGCTCCCAGCGCGAGGAATTGTGAATATCCATAGTTTTTGGTCGGATAAATCCAACGCTCGCGAAATGGGCACGAAAATGTTTGTCGGATTAATCCGACGTTCGCGGCTAAAGGGTTAATACATGATTCGAATTTTCGTCCATTTCTTCGGCTTTAACAATCTGACGGGAAGAGAAGCAGTTGGTACATTCTATGTATTTGTTTGTTATATTCAAAATAGTTGTTTGTTCTCAATACATACAATTTTTGCAAACTTTTATTTAACTTGCAATATAGTATGTATGTAACTACGAGTATGTTTGTACGGGTGGAATCTTGCAACTCAATTTTGAAGCAAATATCTTCAACTGATTGACCTAAAATTTGCGAACGTGTGTATATCGCGACAATGCAATATTATGATGACTTGGAGCTGATCTGATGATGGAGCTGGAAGGTGGCCATAGGAACTCGGTAATGAAACGACGGAACCCGATCGAGTTTGGGCTCGTTGAATTCGTCTTGATGAGTGCTTTGTCTTTAGATGGTATCTGGGGTCTGATGATTGAGCTGGAAGGTGGCCATAAGAACTCCGTAATAAAACGACGCAACCCCGTTGAGTTTGGGCTTGTCTATTTTGTGTTGACAAGACCTTTGGTCTCATAATAAAAATTGTTTTTTTTTATAAAAACTTATTTTTCCTCATTGACTGATTGTCGAAAAGTCGAACCGCCAGATCAGTTGATCAACTCAAAGAGTTATAATTTATTTATTTATTTATTTTTAAACTTTATTGATTAACAAATAAATTGTCTTACAATTGGCGGACTTAACGCTAAAAGCGTTCTCTCCCAGTCAACCATAGGGATAAACAGATAATTCGTTGCGGCGCAAAATAATTGAATAATTACATACTTATACCTAATAATACACATTCATGCATATATACTCATAATAAAGACATATATACGCATACATATAAAATATATATACATTATATATATATATATATATATATATATATATATATATATATATATACATGATTAAATAAATACATATACATACATACCTACAATGAATGATGATGTAGATAAGAAAATGAGACTAATTTAGTAGATGACAGTGTACTCTTCTCTTGAAGGAAAATTTTGTGGAAATTTCTTTGATGTCAACGGGCAAAGCATTCCAGAGTCGTGAAGCTTGAACAGTAAAAGAGTTTGCCATAAAATTTGTGCGATGAAGAGGAATACTAAGGAGACGGGTATCAGAAGAACGAAGCTGCCGATCATGAGTGTCGGAAAGAAATTGAAATTTGCATTTAAGATATTCAGGAGATAATGTACCTTATGTACCGACTAGTGCAAAAATTACACAAACGAATGACAAAGTAAGATGATTTTTAGACTAGACAAACTATGTAGCAAATATCATTTGAAAACTAACAACAATAACAACATTAAAAAATATCAATATTTGTCATCTGTTTTCAATGACTGTGCTAGGCAAAATTGGCAGCTCGAATAGTTGTTCGACTGAGCTGTGAACAAAACAGTAAGAGCATTCACTGGAACACAAAATGGCCGAAAAAAGCGGGAGTATTCTCACGGCTATGGAAAAGTTGAGTAGTACGTAGAAAGTTTAGCTGTGACAAATGTAGGTATGTAACTAACCCATATGACTTTATAGCCATATATTTAGGGTATATCTTTTTACAGCTAGTATAGGTCCATAATTTTGATATTCCATAAAAAATAATGTATATGATGAAACATAAAAATATGTACTTATCAATGTTTTTATACGCATAAGATGGATTTGAACACGAATCATATCATGCAATACCTACAATTCCAAAATTTATTTACACAAATGTCAATCATGACATTAATATTCCTAAATGTAATTTTATTGCACATCAATCTATATTAAAAGGCTCTTAGGACAAGACATCATTACACTTGTATAGTTCTGGGTTAGAATAGGTCCACTCCATCCCTTCCTGTGGATGTCGTAAGAGGCAATTAAAAAACTTAGCACAAACATCTCGTGGTGCGTATTGCATGCATGCCCAAGGAGGGTTATCGTCGGGCGGTGGCCGGTTGTAAAACTTTTCGCGCAAACACATTCCCAAAGTGGGTTGACGTTAGGTAGGCGGCCGGTCGTAAAACTATAGCCAAATCATTTAAACTGTTCCGGCTATTTCCTCTCCATTTTGCAAGGTCTTTGGCATCCTTGGGTGACCATTGACATGCATGTTATATTGGGAGAAGAAAAAGCAATAAAGCGCACCCCCGGCTCCGAAGCAGCACAGCTGAGGATGCAACCGGGAACGCACTTAGACGAACAAGAAGTACAAGACGTCATCATGGCAGCTGAAAGACGCTAAAATGCTCCTACCTAATAGTCAGTGAAAGACGTTTACTCTTAAGGATTTCCTAAGAAGGCGCAAAATTTAAGCATATAAGGACTTCCGGGATCTGGCAAACGTGGTAAACCCAAAAAATGCTGGAAATGACGTCGTCAAGGATGATATGCGTGCCAATGGTCTAAGGTACTGCCAAGGATGCTCAAGACGCGAAATAAAAGCCAGAAAGTGGATCTTGGAATACGCTGACATGAGAGAGACATAATACACTCAAAAGCCTTGCCCTTTCCAGTATTTTAAAGGCTAAAAAGTCCACTACTACGCTACCAAAGCGTAAGCAAAGTAATAATTGAAAACACGAAGTTATCCCGGCTTTATATACGAAAAATGCAATGGCAACAAAATAGACTCAACGACAAACTGACAAAAACGGAGGCAGAAAAATTGTTCGCATTTTCGCGGCTTCGACTAACCGATGAAAAGAGAAGAGAGGCTTTGTATCAATACATTTTCGCGCAAGAGTTGCTCTGAACGTGATATATGAAATAATTCAATCACACAGTGGCAACACTTCCAACTGTGACGTATACTGTAGCAGCCAATCACGTGACTCAGCTGGCCCCTATGCGAGGGTCTTCTCAAAGAGATTTCTCCAACACTGATCTCAGCTGCCGATGACAAATAGCTGACTGCTTTTTCGCACAACGTATCAATCATCATCCAAGCGTATTTCCGGCTGCATCCTCAGCGGCAGCCCTGGATCTAGTGGGGGGCTAGCCGGGGCCCACGGGCGGCAAGGTCAGAGGGGCGGCAAAATCGAATATTTGCAGTCTTCCTCCTTCCCAACCTTGCTATATCCGACATTTTTAGGGCTATGTACAAAAAATTAAAAAACGGAACCCTTATAGGATCACTCATGCGTCTGTCTGTCCGTCCGTCGGTCACAGCCAATTTGCTCCGAATCTACTAGACCGAATCAGGTGAAATTTGGTAGAATGTTGTAGTTCTATGACCCAAACACATATGTCCAAAGTAAATATTTTTTTTTTACATAAGGGTAATTTTCTGGGGACAAATTAGGAAATTAAAAAAAAAAGTTTTACAAACCTAACTGTGTCATATACCAAATAAAAGGGCTTGTTATGAGGATCTCAAATATATTTTTTTTATAATTATAAAATAAATAGCCTAAAATTAAAAAAAAAATGGGAAGTATAGTTCATTGCTTGTAGATTACAGGAAAACCTATAAGAATTCAATCAATTGTACGGAACCCTCTCCACGCGAGTTTAACTCGCACTTGGCCGGTTTATTTATAATGGTTTACAATGGGCCGGCAAAATTTCTAATTTAAATAAAGGTTCACAAAGACTCTTATTTGCACGCCTCCTCCCTGTCGATAAAAATAACTGGACATAGAGCGGCATATTTACATTTTGCCACTCCTAAAAAAAAGTCTAGATCCGGGCCTGGTCAGCGGTTCCGCTTCAGCCCGGGGTCCGCTACCTTACCGAGGTGATTTGACTAGGTTACTGGTTATTACACAGAGGGACTGCCGTCTGACCTCCGCAACCCAAAGGGTAGACCAGAAAAAATCCTAGGATAGGTATAAACGTATCAGTATTGCGATCTTCCTTGGCACCATGCCACATTTTTTGGAGTAAATTGGCAGTTTTTTAATCTCTTTTTCTTTTTAAACATGTACCTTAGTAAATTCTCATCTTACAAAGAGTTCTGATTTATGTGAATGTTTTATATATTCGGTTGATTTATACAGCATGATTATACAACGTCTAAATTAAAAATATGTGATGAAAATTTCGCCTCGAGTGAAATTCGAACTAACACCCCTCATTATCCTTGTTCCCATTACTGTTCCATCCTTGTTACCATACTGAATATTCTAAATTACACGTTTTAAATATTTTGGACATAACATAGAATATTATTCTTATTATTATATTATATATAATACTCAATATATATAATATACATATAAGAATAACGTCTCCTTCAACAACCCAATATCTGTCATGTGTAGATCGTACAATAATATTAATCTTGATGATTTTGATATCTTTGGACTAAGTTACAGACAATCCGCAAATTTGTTTATAAATTATGCCCATAGGATTGTTTTAAATGCCATGTTTTGCGTGATATATATTAACTGTAACCCTATTATTATAATATTCTGTTAAATTAAGAACTTAAAAATTTGAGTACTTCTTATTCATTGTTAATTAGACTCACATTAGTAGATCATGCTGTGTACACAAAATTTTGACTATTTTACTAGATTGAAATATATATATATATATAGGTAGACGTACCTATTAGATAATGTTAGTTGTAATGCAACTTTGTAAAATGTCTGTTTTGTGTGCCTTATAAAGTAAAAAATAAATAAATAAAAAATATTATTATTAGCTATTTGGTATATATTCTTTCTTTCTAGGGTTCCGTACCCAAAGGGTGCAAACAGGACCCTATTACTGAGCTCAGATGTCTATCCGTCTGTCTGTCTGTTCGTCTGTCACAGGGCTAGACACTTAAAATTTTCACCGATTATGTATGTAATAACTGTGGCCGCTATAACAACAAATACTGTAAATAAAAAAAAGATAAAAATTAAAGGGGGTCGTCATACAAGAAACGTGTTTTTTCAGCGTTTTTAACTAGATCGGCAGTACCTGAATTTTCCGGGGTCCAGTGCTGCCCCCATTTAAAATAAATCATTTCAAAGAAAACGGAGACACCATTAAAAATTTTGCTACTACCAATTCCTAGATAACCCTTCAAAGTATTTTATGAACTACTGTTTACAGTTAAAAGTGAGAACGTTAAGCTTTACTACGCAAATTTGCGAAAAACGGCCACTTTTGGCAAATGTGCGTAGTAAAGCTTAACCACAGGCTTAACGTTCTCATTATAAACTGTAAACAGTAGTTCATAAAATACTTTGAAGGGTTATCTAGCACTAGATAGTAGCAAAGTTTTAAAAAATGTCTCCGTTTTCTTTGAAATGATTTATTTTAAATCGGGACAGCACTGGACCCCGGAAAATTCAGGTACGCCCTTAACTAGATACTTCTACTGAAATTTTCACAGATTATGTATTACTATGGCCGCTATAACAACAAATACTAAAAAAAAAAGTTAAAAATTAAAAGGGGTCGTCATACAAAAAACGTGTTTTTTTTTGCGTTTTAAAACATTGTACGGTGGTACGGAACCCTTAATATACGAGTCCGAATATGATTCGTATTTTCGCCCACTACCTCGATTAGCTTTTACAATCTGCGCGGGAAGAGAAGCAGCTGGTACATTCTAAGTTTTTTCTTATCTCCCAGACCAGCATGGAAGATTACAATAGATTAATCTGTCTTCTGAAGCACGAAGATTAAGTTTTACTTTTATACCTCTTGTTACAACACATACGACCTTTTCCTTGCTCCGAAAAGAAAACAAAAGAAAAGTGTTTTTTTTTAAATTAATGCTATGGTATTATTTTACCCAATTCCCAAGGGAACTAATAAACAAATTTTAACATAGCCTCGAACGATCTCATAAATTCCCCGTAATACAGATATTGTCCCCACCTTCCATGTTCCCTGGGGGCAAAGCCTGGCGTTCAAGTTACAGGAAAGTGTCAGAACTGAAATTTCTGGTATAGCCTATGAGTTTGTCAAATAGCTTTTAGCCTGTTAGCATATTTTCTGTCAGAATATCGTGTGATATGCAGAAAATATCTTATAGTTGTCCAAGCGAGCGAAGTGTCTCAGTTTTGAGATAGGCCAAAGCCAAAAATACTACTACTATTCCGTCCGTCAGTTTGTCTGTCTGACGGTTTGTTCTCGATTACAGGTCGCATTTATCAACCGATTCTCCTGAAATTTTACAAGAATTTTTTTGTCAATTCATTTAGTGGAAATTTTTCAAAATGGCGCAGATATGGGGGTTTAAAACTTTAAGAAAATCATATTTCAGCCATTTCCCTTTTTTATCCGATAAACTTCAACGGGTTGGGGGTGAGTCGCGACGTTTACACCTCACAGAGCCACTAGTATAATCAGCATTCGGACGTGTCAGATAGTATGCGCGGGGGTCTTAGAACAAAACAAATAGGCAGAGTGACTTCCGGGGGGTGACAGAATATTCTGACAGAAAATATCTTATACTTACAGACAAAAAATGTCTTATAATAAGTGGCCGGTCTTAAAATAATACTAAGGTATACCTAGGTCGATAAAATAAACACGCTGAGCAATTTGATGCTATTTTATTACCCTTGATAACGATGTTTGTCTTAAAAATCTCTATCAAAAATAAAAATCTTATTTCCTACCTAAGATAAGGGATATACAACGTGTCAATGAATTAACGCAAAACCTCTCATGGAAGCTCGCAAAAAGCTCTCATTTTTTTATTTATTTTACCTGAGCCCATGAAAATGAACAACTTTTGTTCTACAACTTTCACGTAACCCAAAAAAAAATTGAATTTTCATACAAACTGATCAGCTAATCGAGTCAATATGTATGAAAATCCAAATTTTAATTTTGTCATTTTGGGAATGTTCTAGAACAAAAGTTGTTCAGTTTCATGGGCTGAGGTACCACCTGAGAGGGTTTGCCTTAGTTCATTAAAACGTTGTATAATATGGTTATCTTTCTTTGGTTCTTACCAAGTTCTTATATATGGTATTCAATACAATACCTTGAGTTGAGTTAAGTGGTAAAACACCAGTGTTTTCCAGTGTTTTGTAGTGTGTAATGCACTTACACCACTATGTGCACTAGTCTTTTCAATCTTAAAAAAGTGTTTTAATTATTTTTTTTTTAGTTTTTTCACCCATTTATTTTAGTTGCTCACGCACGAGCAGTAACATGACCAAAGTGTCTAAAACAGTTAAATACTTTCTAACTGTGAGAAGTCTAAGTACTACGGGAAACATCACCTGTTCTCAACTAGTTAGTACAGAGAGAAATAAAAGTTGGAGATGAATAGAAAAATCTTATCGCTCTGTTTTCAACACACTGCCGAGACTAACAATACTTTATTTAAATACTTATTGACACAAGTTCCATAATTAATATATTTTTTAGTCCATCGTGATTTTGGATTAGGGGAGAAATAGGAGAGAAAAGGGGGGAACTTTGCTGTAAGTACGTAGCGTTGTTTATTAAAGAATTTCAATTAATATTATATTAATTAATAAAATATATTTAAGTTACTTTCATTTTATATACATAGGTACATACATTCATACATATACCTACATACAACAATACACAAATATTTTATATATGCATAAACCCTAACTACATATAATATATTTTTAATACGAGTACTCTATGACAATCTGTGAAGATAAATAATGAGCGCGCACGGCACTCTTTAACGCTTGGCGGAGGCTTGGCGACTAGGGGCTTTGCGGATATCAAAAGGATACTAATTACTGAACAACTTTCTCCAAAGAACATCAATCAAAATATGAAAAATATTATTGGCCTCCTACACAAGTTGACCAATCAGCTGATCCGAGTTTGGAACGCCAATAAATATTTTTCATATTTCAAAATATGTTCCTGGGAAAAGTTTTTCAGTATCATCACAGGTATCATGGACTAAATTCACCCTTTATAGTTTCAGTATATTTTGTTAGACGTGATATATTGTTTCGAGTCCCGATCTATATAGGATCCTTTTTAATCAAATGCTTATTTTTCTACAGCAAAGTAATTGCATGAAGTTGGTTATAATTTTACCTACTTTTTTCTTGAAAGTAATGTACATTACGTGGAATATGGTTATTTAAAATGTAAATATAACTATCTTTCAGACACTCATGATCGACAACTTCGTTCTGATGGACTCGTCAGCTCTTTTTCAGACTACTTTCATGTCAAACTCATTTTCTCTTCAAGCTTCACGATTCTGGAATGCTTTACCCGTTGAAATTAGAGAAATTTCTACCAAATTCTGTTTTAAGAGGAAAGTCCACACCCACCTTTCAAACTCCCTTTCTTTATAAAGTCATCATCATTCAGTTCTTCTTTTCATTAGCTATTTCTTTGTTATTATATTTATTAGTATATGTATTGTGTAAGTAAGTTTTTACTCTGATATATTTATATTTATATATAATATATATATATGTATAATAGTGTGTATGAAATAATAAGTATTTTTAATGTAGTATATAGGTATTTATAGCTTTTGCGCCTTTTTTTTGGTTGAATGGGAGAAAATGCTCTTAGCATTAAGTCTGCCATTTGTTAAAAGTATATTTTTACTTTGGACAATAAAGTTTGATAAATAAAAAATATGCTTTGTCGGCGCTCTTTTCATTATTTTTTGGTGATTCCGCAATGATCAGTATATGATGCTCCTATATTTCAAAGATTTATTGTAAATCGAGTTAAACTAGTATCAACGTCGAGTTGATAAATGAGTACATAATTATGGAGGGTTACTTCTGGACTCTAAGTATTTGTGTTCAAGGATTAAACCACAGAATAGGATACCAGTACTCCGTAATTAAACGTTGTTTAAAGTGATACGTTGATAGCCTCTCACACTGAAATTGAAAAGATATTTTAGATTTTATACTTATATCTTAATCATTAAAAATATATATATTCTTCACAAAGTTATTATTGTCGAACAGCCTTGCTCAGGGTAGAATTTCGAAAAATAAAGAATAAACCTCTCATACAATTTGATCTATTGCAACTTATCGAGTTTCTAAAAAAAAGTCGCTGTGACATACGGACGGACAGACAGACATGACGAATCTATAAGGGTTCCGTTTTTTGCCATTTGGTTACAAAACCTTAAAAATAGATCAAGCCCTTTAAGATGATACATGGAGTCCAGTGCTGCCTTCATTTAAAATAAATTATTTGAAAGGAAACGGAGATATCGTTTAAAATTTTGTTCTAGTAAAACTTAGATAACCCTACAAACTATTTTATGAACTACTGTTTACAGTTTAAAGTGAGAACGTTAAGCTTTAGTTTGCATTTTTGCGGAAAACTCACTTTAAACTGTAAACAATAGTCCATAAAATAGTTTGTAGGGTTATCTAAGTTTTACTAGAACAACATTTTTGTTGATACTCGTATCTCCGTTTCCTTTCAAATAATTTATTTCAAATGGGGGCAGCACTGGACTCCATGTATCCTTTTTGGAACATCATACAGAGTGATTTTAAACTTCTAGCTAAGTATATTCAGGAAATATATTCTTTATGCGAAATAAAAAATACATATTCTGCCATATGTACCTTGTTTCATAATAAAAACTAAAGATATCAGCTGAAAAATGCATACAAAAAATCTCCCATTGGAATGTCCCGCTTGCTACCGGGGTCGTGGTGGACGGCGGCCGGTGAGCCCGAAAGGCAACGGCTGCGCGTATAGTAATGTCCAGGTTAGCCATTTAGTACATACATGTCTCAATGAAGGTCTTTAAATTACGGGGGGCTCGGTACCCCCGTTTCTTTTCTTACTTACTTACTTACTGCGTTGACTAAGTGACCCAAAATGGATCTTGGCCTCCGACACCAGAAGACGCCGCTGTTCCCTATTCTGCGCCCTCTGCAGATCTTCTTGGAGGGCTTTGACTTTTTCAGCTTAACCTAAAATTCTTACAAACAATTTAGTAAGTATTAAAAAAAAAGAAAATAAGCCATTTTTAAGGTTCCGTACCCAAAAGTGCAAACGGGGCCTGTCCATCTGCCTGTCTTTCTGTCCCTCTGTCACAGGGCTCTATCTCTTGAACCGTAATAGCTAGACTTTTGAAATTCACCTGTATAGTACTTTACTTTTAAACAGGTGAATTTTAAGTTAAGTACTTAGTTTAACAAAACATACAATAGGGATGATTACTAGGTCAGAAAAGTATTATTCTAATTAGTCCGTTGGTTAGATTATCCAAAAATAATGTACCTATATTTTTCAGTTTATTAAAAAAGTAAAAATTCATAAAAATACAGAGTATCAAAGTTCCAGAGTGGGGGCTTGTGACGTCACCGATGTGTAAGAATCGTACGAACGTGCGTGACGTCTGAGACGTTTCTGAGAGAAAAGAAAAAATACGTGTACAATATTTTTAATAATCTAAACGATGGGCCAAAAATATTTTTTCAGTCATCATACGTATTAAACCAAATCAGAAGCTATAGAGAAGCCTACGCTAAGGTATTTATGTGCTGAATATTTCCGTATGTTATATAGGTACCAACGAATAATTCTCGCTAAGTTGGGAAAAGATCAAATTCCATTCGAGCTCGCTGTCCAATACCACTTGTATTGCGTTTATAAGAATTCTTCGCTCGTTTCGAAGAACTATAAATTCTGTTTACAGCAGACAAAAAATAAACGCTATACTGTATACCTTTTAGGATTTTCAAAAACATAAAGTATATAATAGTTTTCGAGTGTATGTATGTATTATATATGTATGTTTGTATGTAAATTTCTTTGACACGCTCTACAGCTTAAACGGCTTAACGGATTTTAGCTTAAGAGGTGTCGTTAGATTTGTCCTAACCCTGAGAGTGACACTGGTAGGTACCTATATCAAAAAATTAAATAATCCAAAATAGCGGAATTTCGCGCTAAATTATGTCTTCGAAAATTTTCTTTATTTAAAACCTATCGAATGGGTATCGAATTAAAGAATTTTATACAAGGATTACAACTTATATGTCGGCAGTCGGGTTTTTTGTTTTTAATAATTACTTGTTTAATTCTTTTTTAGGAAATTAATTATTTTTGTACTTGAGTTTGACAGAAACGCTTTCAGATCCTATCTTCGTCTTTTTGCCAATACTATCATCACTGCTGCCTGCATTGATTTTTCATGACAGAACATTGTTTAAGGTGAAGTGGTAGCATAAGTGGCGCCCTCATTTGAAATAAATTGTTTAAAACTAAATATGGTGATATTTAAAAATTTGATTTGTATCAATGTCTAAAAAGACCTTTAAAATATTTTTTGAATAACCTTTAAGTAGTAGTAGAGAAAGTAATATTGGTAGTCCGTCTAGTTTTCTTCTTCTTCTCGAGTCAAAAGGCCATTTATTAATTTAATTAAATCAAATTTGACCAGTATTTGGCCACGGCCACTTGACGAAAACCCGTTTTAAAACTAGACGGACTATTAGTAATGATTTCAAAGGTTATTCATAAAATAGTTTAAAGGTATTTTTAGAAATTGATACAAATAAAAATTTTAAATATCACCATATTTTCAAATGAAGGCGCCACTTATGCTACCATTTCACATTAAAGAACAAAACTAACATTAATTATGGTTAGAAAACTGAAAATTTCCTTGCTCTAAGTTTACAATTTGAACACATAAATTAGGTTTACGTACAGCCATGAAGTCCACAGGTGGGGCTGGGAATTGGGAATACATTCATTACATTATAAATTAAACCGCACCCACTATAGGTACCTTGTTAGTCACATTACTACTAGGTATTTCATCGGCAACGGACGAGCAATGGGTAAGTTTTTCTCTTTGAAATATCTTATTTATAGGTGCATAATTTTACATTACATGTACTTAGGTAGGTATTTAACGAAGCATGGTGCTGATACATTTTTGTAATTTTTTTGCGAAGCGTAGTGCGGGTGGGTACATTTATGTTATTACATATGGTGCGGATAAATTTATGTAATTAAGTACATAAATGTATACATTTTTTTGACGAGTCGTGGTGCGGATACATATTTATTTATTCATTTATTTATTTAAAAAACTTTATTGTACATCAAAGATAGTTACACATAATAAAATAACAAAGGTAAAGAGGACAGTTACTTTAGTAGGAAGGCAGAAGTACGTACAGAGCAATGAAAAAAGCAAGTATAATATTAAAGCTTAAACACTACGAATACACTACATACATACCTAAAGAATATACTACATATAATATAAAAATAAATATTTTATATAACTCAATTTATGACTCTGCAAAGAATATATGTAATTTTTTGACGAAACATGTTGGTGCTGATACATTTTTGTAATTTCTTTGACTAAGCGTGGGTCGGATTTATTTTGTAAACCTTTCACGAAGCATATTGCACATATATTTTTTTATAAATTTATAAGGCCTATATTCAGTCCATAAAACTGAACAGAAATAGTTTTGGGTGGTTAAAGTTTCTATAAAAGCAAAAATATATATATATAGATATAGACCAGCCAGGGCAAGTTGGAAAATGGCCTTTTTCAAATTGTCCTGGGTCTTGGGTGTTTATCTATATATGTATTTAGTATAGGGTTTTTGACGAAATTCCTATATTTTTGACTGCTCTGGCCACGTATGCCTCTGGTAGTACAGAGAGGGTCGTGCTTCTGCAGTGGTGGCTATTGGTATGATGTTTACGGAATTGTTTTTCCCCGACGCTCTTGAAGGTCTTTTTCTGAATAATAAACCAAATGTTATCCTCTCATAAAACAAAATACTACGCCATTTAAAGTGTAATAAATAACTTTATCAGACGAGTATACTCAGGCATCCATCTAAATGAATAGACCCTTTCTCGTCAGCAAATATATTTTTATCAGTTTTTCCTCATACCTTATTTTTGCACGAAAAATTGTAGCCAACTGATCTTCTACACGCGTAAGCGCTGCTCAATACTTTAGGGTTCAGTATATATTATCCATTTCACAATGCCTGTTATCTTATACATTGCCTGTTTTGTTATCTATGAGCAATTTGATACGCAATGAATATGAAATATATTATGGGAGAAACCTATTACTGGATGTTTTTAGATACTTACCTACTTTTAATTTTCATTAGGTAACTAAGTAATATATTAGTAATAGCAGGCCTGTGTCACTCCCCGTTTATTATGCGCGTTATGCGCGCAGGCGGCCCCTCGGGGTGGTAAATTCAGTTATACGAATAGTTTGTCCAGAGTCATAAGGATGAAATTGGCTTGCAATGGATGTCTAGGTATATAAACGAAAAGGTGCTGAGTTCTGACTTGAGCTAAATTAAACCATATCGCTAACCACATTGAGTAGACATTTCTTTGAATTTCTTTGCTGAGTGAGACTTCTGTACTGGTTCTTATTCTGTGTTAATAGTAAGTAACATATAAAATTATTGTCTCAAAAGACAAGACAAAAGACAAAACTTCTATAATGCACCAACTGACATACATACTATCACGTCTTTATCCCTAATGGGGCTGTTGGCGCAGATAGCTAAGATTACGTTCTGATACCAAAGATGTTACTAACTACGCTCTTGGTACGAGTCCGGCAATCCCACCGGCAACAAACAAACACACAAACAAACCTACGCAGTCTGCTACCACCCTAGATAAGGTCCAGGGAACCTCCTAACCTAATTATGAGTTAAACTTAATTCTAATTAAAATTAATTAAACTAATTACAAAACTTACCGCATCCATGCAGTCTTCAGGCAGCCTCGCCTGGCCTTCGCGTCGAGCCCTAAGTCCTACTCAGGGCTGGCGACGGCCTTAGGTCCCAGCACGGGTCCCAAGTCAGTGGTGAAGAAAATGGGGTCCCTAAACCAACCTACCCATGAGCTCATGTATGTCTCCCCAAACGAATACGTCGTATTTATAGCACCACTTCACCAGCACAACAAGTTTCTTTTATAGTCAATTTTATTCACATAACAAATACTTCCGTTCCACACGGGAAATAGGCCGCGCAGGGCGGGGCACAGCCGGAATATCGATGAATCGATAATCTTGCCCGTGTTTGTGGAGATCACACGCAGATGGCGCTAGTCTCCTAACAAAGCATTTTTATTCAAAACAGGGGCAGACATAGCATTTTGGGTCTTGCGGCTCTAAGCAGACAGAGCCCAGGGCCGCAAGACTCAAAGGCCACTTTTAGCGTAATAGTGGGCGAGAATGTGGAAAAAGGAATCAAACATGATGGTTTACTAGCCGCATCGCCTATTGACATTCACATTCCATTCCCTTGATCGACTTTTACGATCTGCTATAGTAGACCATTAAAGTATAATTAAATTAAAATAACAGCCAAAAACAAAAATAAATTTCGGCATTTCCATGCAAAAGTGTGAGGCCGCCCGGGCGTTTTGTATAGGAATGTCGATTTTTGTTTTGGTTTTTGACTGTTATTTTAATTTCATTATACTTTGGTCATCTAGTATAGCCCGTGGTTCAATTTATAACGGGTATGTCTCTTCCACTTTGTATAAATAATGTTACAAAGATAAATAAATCAGAATTAAGTAGGTATTTATCGACGCCGAACGGAACCTCAAAGTTTTCTTTATTACTCGTGCTTGGCCAGTTTAGGTACCTATATTCCCTCATTCGGAACTATTAACACACTAATGTTTTCGCATGACTGTCCCTCCCTCTTACCATCATGGCGACTGATTTATGCCCTCTACTTTCATATTAAAATTACCTAAGTGCTCGCTGAAACGTATAAACACGATATTTTCAGTACGTGATCAACTAACATACTATTTTGATTTTTATTCAATTGGAGTAAAATATCTTTTTGCTTGAAAGCTGAAATAGTTAACCTCTGTTTGGAGTTTTAGTGGAGTGAATACCTAGTTGGCTTTGGAAATAAAATTTTATTACTTTGGGATATAAGTAAAACGGAGGATTTTTATTTTAATGATATTAAGATACAAAATTTAAGTAAAATCCGAGAAAAATGTACAAAATAAAACTAGATTTTAGCGTGAGTTTCCTGGAATAACGATAAAGATTATAAAATTTCCAACTCTTTTATATTTTTTTTAAATATTTCAAGTACTTTAAAACAAAACAAAATAATAGTGTTATTAACTAAAAAATCAAAAAAACACTAGTCAGTTTGTATCAGTTTACCATAACTAACGAATAAATTGTTTTTTAAATTATTAATTTTAAAAAAAACTCTGCCTTCCTACTAAATTTGTAACTGTCCTCTGCCCTACTGGTCGACTGGAAGAGATCCCATCTGGGACAAGTCCACCATTTGTATTTCATTTAATTTCATTTATTTATTTCATAACAAAAAAATATTGTGTTGAAATGTCTATGCTTAGCCTAATACATATTAATTATACAAATTCAAATAAATCAAGGGATATTACAGACTTAAAGGACACAATATATATAGTTTATACACTTCGTTTGTGTCATTTCAGAAACTCTTTGATACTAAAGAAACACTTCTCTAGTATAAATGCTTTTAGCTTTTCTTTGAAATTACTTTTGTAAATTAACAATTTTAACTCCTTAGGCAATTTGTTAAATAGTTTCATGGATTGAACTTGAAAGCTGTGCAGGACTTGGTCTCTTGGTCCACCCCCCGTTTAAACATTGTTAAACGGGGGGTGGACCAAGAGACCAAGTCCTTTCGTCTAGTGCTTTCTCTCACTTTTCTTTCATCGTCAGTTTCATATTCATGAATATTTTTTGATAAATTTGTTAATAATACTAGAATGTATAGACAGGGAACAGTCAATATTTCTAATCTTCTGAAATACGGTTCACAAGATTCCTGCTGACGGATACGCACTATTGTCCTTATTGCCCTTTTTTGGGATCTGAAAGCATTTTGTATGTTATATAGATAACTACCGCCCCAAAAAAGTATGCTATAGCGTATTTTAGCCTCAACTAGAGCATAGTAAACCATTTTAAGGTGCTTTATTTCAATTTCATCTCGAAGACTTCTTAGCACATAACAAGCGGAACTAACACTTTTTTCAATGTCAATAAGTTCTAGTTTACAATTTAATAAACTGTCTAGATGTACCCCGAGAAACTTGACATATTCAACGCATTGTATCTCTTCGTCATTATGTACAATACTGAGTCGGTCTTGGTTTCTAACTGTGGTCTTAAATAACATTATATTTGTTTTTGAGGTATTAACTTTAAGACCATTAATAAAGATGTAAAATTACCTTTGTTATTTTATTTTGCATATCGCTGATGTACTATAATAATATAATAATATTATTTAAAAATAAATAATAAATAAATAAAAACTATTGGAGTCACAATGTTTAATTACTTATCTATTTATTTCTATGTTGGTTTGGAAGAAAGGAAAAACGTAGAATGTACCAGCTGCATTTCTTCCTGCGCAGATCATAGAAGTCGATCATGATCAATGCAGCTAGCAGCAACCCTATCTTCATTCCATTTTGATCACTAGTTTCATTCCATTTTTATCTTCACGCTAACCACTACGCTAAACGTGGCCTTTGGGTCCTATGGCCCTTAGCTCTGTCTACCTCGTTAGGGATAAAGACGTGATAGGATACCTATCTATATCTAAACGATAGAATACTTTAGTTATTTCATCTATGAAACGATGAACTTCTTGGACTAGAATTGCACAATAAAGTCTTTTTATAAATTGCAACATAGGTACAACTACATTTTGATAACTGCAATATTTCGGAGTGCACTCGCAATAAACCCAGCAATGAATAAATGACATCAACAAAACATAGAGTCGCAGATCGTGGACACAAAGCAGCAGGATTTAGTAGGAACAAGGTTTAACATTGACATTGTAAAAGATAGACAGGCCATCGCAGTTTGTGTATGCTGTTTCGTTCTCTCAAACAGCTATTAAGTACAAGTACTAAAGAAGACACCACTTAAGTAACACACAATAGGGATGTGAACTGTGGATCCGTGTTCTTTCTGGCCTTGAAAAAGACCACTCCATTTCGTTTTTGATGTCGTAAGAGGCGGCTTAGGAGAAAGCACAAACGTCTCTTGCAACCAATGACCTTCCATGCACAAGGTCATTGCTTGCAACAGCAATTCTCAAGGAGATGACGCAGCAATCATTTCAATCGATCTGACAATGTCAAATTTATTTAAAATTTTCGGGGTGCGTGTTAGGTTTTTGGAATATTATTTTTATTTTTAGTTTAAAATATACTATTATTTGCATATGTATATATAGGTATTTAATTAAATTATAGTCAACAGTTTAACAGTACACATAAGACTCTAGCTCTAGTTTAAAGAAAAATGCGGGCCTGGCGAAAAGCATTTCTCCTTTGTTTTTGCACGTCATGACTGCATGACGTGCAAAAACAAAGGAGAAATGCTTTTCGAACGCGATGGCTTCCTCTATTGGGTCTTTAAAAACCCGACTGAGAAAATACTATAAGCATTTAGTAGATTCATTAAGCGAATAATTGTTTATATTTAGCATATTATATATTTATTCTATACATATGCTTATATATATGTATGTATATGTATTATAAATAAATAGTTTGGAAAATCCAAAAGTGCACGCCTCATAATCTCATTTTTCACAATTAAATTGATTTTGATTGTTTTATTGCTAACTTAAAACGAAGAAAAGTATGTGTCGGCTTTAACGCACGACTGAAGATTATTTTTAACTTTAATTTTTGACTTCCCGCTGAGAAAATTGAAAATTTTCAAAATTCGGGACGACTTTAATATCACAAGCACACTTTGCGGTGAAAAAAAACAGAAACTATTCAAATTTAGTAAGAAATCAGAATATATAAATAATAATAAAAAAATAAAATAAAAATAATAATACTAATAAAAACAACACTAATAAAATGAAATAAATAAACAAAATAAATTAATAATAAAAGATAAGAGACATTTTTTTAGTTCTAGAATATTTTTTTTTACTCAGTACCATACCACGCAAGCGTTGTAAACGGAGCTAAGTTTTTCCTTGTTATTATCTACATATATAGATATACAACACAAACGAAATGTCACCTGTATTTTTAATAATAATTACGTTTAAACTACATTAAATTAGACCGTGATCTTCGAAAGGACTTAGTTTTGGATAATACTGAAGCGTATAAAAAAATGGACTTGATCAGATAAGTTTTTCGGGAGTTATCGTTACCACGCCAGTTTCCATACATACAGACACACGGACGTCCACAAAATGATTTTATTAAACATTGTTTTTATTTATTGAAAAGGCAAAATGTCTTTTAAAAATGTCATAAGTGTTGAAACTAGTGTTTTTCCTTGACATTTATGTGTAAATATTATTGAACAAGTGCGATAGAAAATAAATAGAGACACATTTAGTTAAAAAAATCACTTGATTTTTGTAAGGCGAGAGTAGAGCACTACCTCATGCGCTTCGCTTATGAGGCGTGCAATATTTATTTATTTATAAATATGTCATATGATTTTATTTGTTTTTATGTTTTTTTTTTGTTTTTTTTTAGATTTTATGATTTTAAGTTAGTATTAGGAATTTCAAAATTTCTTTGTATTTATATTGACACTCCACCCATTCCAAAAATATGAGGTATTTGTTTTGACAGAACGATTTCAAAGTATTTAAACGCCATCTATTGAGAATGTTTTTAACCTCGTTTTTTTTTCACTGGAAAACGCCTCATAAATATGTTATGATTTGTCTATAAAAGTTTGTTATCTGTGGGTTCAACAAACTATTTTACTACAAATTTAAACTTTACCGTACAGAACTTAAGAGTTAAAATTCCATAGCTTTTTTAACAGCATTTTCGCGTTATGAGGACATAACATTTGTTCGTATGACAATGATATGTCGTCTTGATGCTATCTGGTTTACAGTCATTAGTGACTGGATATTTTTTATCATATTTATTATTACAACAGATTTTTTAACGCTTTCCCGCATTTTTCTAAATGAAATTATTCTGAATACGGTTTTGTGGAGAAACTTTTCGTGAAACTAAGTGGATTGGAGCTTGTTGAAAAGCATACATAATATCTTAAAACAAAGATATGACATAAAAATAAAATAAAACCGGTCAAGTGCGAGTCGGAATCGTACATGAAGGGTTCTGTACCTTCATATAACGTTTTAAAACGCTAAAAAAAAAACGTTTCTTGTATGAAGACCCCCTTTAATTTTTGAGTACCTATCTTATTTTTAGTATTTGTTGTTATACCAGTAATAGATAATCGGTGAAAATTTCAAGTATTTTAGAAAAGCTAAAAAATACACGTTTCTTGTTTAATAAAATAAGATAAAGTTAAAAATTAAAGAGGGTCGTCATACAAGAAAAGTGTTTTTTCACCGTTTTAAAACATTGTACGGAGGTACGAAACCCATAATGTACGAGTTCGACTCGCACTTGACCGGTTTTTTCTTAAGTACCGCCTTTAATAAAAGTTCAAAACAAATCATTGTGGAAATGAGACAATCACAATTATTATTGTTGTGTGAATTTTACGTACAATTTTTCGTTCTACCAAATGACGATAGATGGCGTTGTGCAAATGACTATGTTTCTGAATCGCGGTATGGTTTACTTTATGGTGAGATACTAGCAGAAATGGTGAAATTAGAAATTAGCTTGAAAAATCTGACATCTGGTGGGCCAGGTCCCGGTCCCACCAGATAAGTTTTTGAATGGTGATTCTACTTTTCAAGTAGATATAACTAACACCTTTATAATAATTGGAAAATTGAATACATCAACACACACCGTCAACCGTGTGACAAATAGGCTGACCGCAGTCTTAATACTTACAGATACACTATCACGTCTTTATCCCTAACGGGGTAGACAGGGCCAAGGGCGGTAAAGCCCAGGCCACTTTTAGCGTAATGGTGGGCATGAAGGTGGAAAAGGGAAATCATAATAGTGATGGGTTGCTAACCGCATCGCCTATTCATATGATTCAGATTCTCGCCCATGCCCTAGATCGGCTTTTACGATCTGCACGGGAAGAGACGCAGCTGGTACATTCTATGTTTTTTCTTTTCTCCCAGACCAGCAAAGAAGAAATACTTAACATTTATATAAATTGAAAGTAAACCTAGAGCGCTATTTAGAGGTATGTATATTACTATATTTGAACACACACAACTGCCTCCGTGGTCCAGGTCAAGTCGTTTGCCTTGTGATCCGGAGGTGTGAGTTCAAATCCCACTGGGAAGCAAGCTTTGTAAAAGTTGTTTTCATCAGTCTGGTTAGGATATTGCAGGCTTGAATCACCTGATTACCTATCCGAAAAGAAAAATGATTCCGTGTTTTGAAAAGCACGAAAAGCTGTGGACCCGGAACGCCATTTAGCGTTTGTTTAAACCTATCCTAGGATTGGTTTTGGTTTACCCTTTGGGCTGCGGAGGTCAGGCGTTCTGTGTAAAAACCAGTAACCTCGTCAAATCACCTAGGTTAGGTAGCTGACCCCGGGTTCTGAAGAACCGCTGAGGATGCAACCGGGAATACACTCGGATAATGATGATGATGACTGACATAGCTATATGCCTATTTAAAGATTATAGCACGACCAACCTTAATATGATTTTTGTAGGAAGTGTAAATAAATTGAATAGAAATGCTACTACAACATAGAATATAGGAATAATTTATCTCTGTAAAAAGCCAAGCAATTCGAGATAAAGGGTTAGCTGTATCATTAGTCCAAAGCTAGATCTTTTGAATGCTAATTTAGCTGAGAATAGCTACGAGAAACTCTGCAGTTTGTCTTTCTTATCGTCGCATGCTACATTTATGTTAGTCTATAGCACAGGCCGTAATCTCCTAAGGTAGGTACGCGCAATATGCGTCCCCGTTCCCCGTCCCCGCACCTCTCCCCTGTTTTCGCCTCGATGACTCACGTTAGCCGTCAAGAACCGGGGGAGAGGTGCGGGTGCGGGGAACGGGGACGCATATTGCGCGTAGCTTAGGAGATTCCTTTCTGTTTACTCTTACTGTATTCTGTGTCTATAGTGCAGGTAAATGTCTTGGACCTGTACTGTAAGCAGCAAGAAAATATGGGCTAGACGCTGATATATCATTTTGTCGCCTTTCGGGACGCAAATTACCAAGCGCAAATCACTATTAGATTCCCTTTTTGCACCTTAACGCCAAATAACAATCTAAAAGTGGTATTTGAGACTTGCGGCCCTGATCCTCTGGTCCTGCACCTTTATCTCACTCTTTACCAACTAAACATCTTAGTGTATAGTAAAGAGCGTAAAACCGGATTTTTCTTCGCCCATGCTGATTTGGCAGAAAATAAGTCCTATGTCCAGCAGTGGACTCCTTGTGGCTGATATGATGATGATGATGACGTCTTTATCCCTAATGGGGTAGACAAAGCATTTTAGGTCTTGCGGCTCTAAGCCGACAGAGCCCACGAACATTCGCCACAACATAACTTTAAATACCTAAAAATTCTTACATGTTTTCTTGTATGAACAAGCTTGGAAAGATGTGTTTCAGAAAAAATACATTAACGATAAGATATTTCCCCCATTCATACGCACTTTTACGTCATTCTACAATATTCCATATTTCCTTATTGACGCTCCTCAATGAAAGGAATCCCGCTAACACATACCACTTCTTGGGATAATCAATATAAATTAAAAATTAAACGAATGTGAAACGCGAGTTTCACGAAATAAAAAAAGTTGCGATATCGCGATCGCAACTTTTTTGATTTCCGTAAAGTTTTTTTTCTTTGTTGGACGATATTTATTGTTTTATTTATTTGTTGTAACTAGGTAAGTACAACTTTTGACGAAACATGTTGTGGATACTTTTTGTCGAAGCTATTTGTTATAAATAAATATATAAATTTTTATTTTATATTATTTAAGGTTGACTGACTGGTAGATAATGCACGCAAGCAATTAACTATATTTCGTATTTTTTTCCAAATTTTAGGCTCAGTAGTTTCGGAGATACGGGGGGGGGGGGGGGGGGAATGGTCAATTTTCGTCTTCTTTCATGAATAAAATCAAAACTATTCATTTTAAAATAATAACAAAAATATATCTGAAATCCTCATAACGAACCATTTCATTTGAAATATGACACAGCAATATATTTGCAAAAATTTTATTTTTAATTTCCTAATTTGTCACTCGAAAATGACACTTATTCAAAAAAAAAATTATTTACTTTGCACATATGTGTTTGGGTCATAAGATTACACCATCCTACCAAATTTCACCTGATTCGGTCCAGTAGATTCCGAGCAAATCGGCTGTGACAGACGGACAGACGCACGATTGATCCTATAAGGGTTCCGTTTTTTAATTTTTTGTACGGAACCCTAATAAATGGTCCCTCTACAAAGCCGTGTGATGTCCAGCTGGCCTAGATTAGACCACTCCTCTCTTCTGTGGCTGTCTTAATAGGCGAGGACTTAGAACTAACAACTAGTGCTAAAGCCGCATTCCCAATTGAAGGATTGACAACATAAAAAAATCGCACTCATTAATGCATTCCTAAGGAATCCTCCTAAGACATCAGGCAGAGCCCCGGTGAGTTTTTAATATTCGTTAAGCTAATAATTTGTGCGGCCTCCCATTATACAAATGAATTAAATATAATAATTATTAAATGTTTTTATGGTCAAATCGTGTCAGTAAAAATATTTCTATTTAGAGATCTTTAGGTTTTTCGGCCCTGGGCTCTGTCTGCTTAGAGACCAAAGAAAATATTAAACCAAAGAAAA
The DNA here is from genome assembly GCA_963576875.1 of Acrobasis repandana. Taxonomy (NCBI): domain Eukaryota; kingdom Metazoa; phylum Arthropoda; class Insecta; order Lepidoptera; family Pyralidae; genus Acrobasis; species Acrobasis repandana. Next base: position 19,260,985 of record OY756225.1, read on the forward strand.
AGACCAAAGACCCAAAATTATTCGTCTGCCCCATTAGAGATAAAGATGGCGCGATAGTGTATGTATACAACGTGGAAGGGACATACCCGTAATAAATCGAACCACATGCTATACTAGATCACTAAAGTATAATGAAATTAAAATAACAGTCAAAAACCTAAAAAAAATCGACATTCCTATACAAATCGCCTGGGCGGCTGCACACTTTTGTATGGAAATGTCGAATTTTCTTTTTTGCCCGTTATTTTAATTTTATTATACTATAATGATCTAGGATAGACCGTGGTTCAATTTATTATAGGTATGTCTTCCACGTTGTATATGTCTATATTAAATGTAAATGTAATTTGGTGTTACATACATACATAAATACATATTTACTATCACGCCTGTATCCCTAATGGGACAGACAGAGCATTTTGGGTCTTGCTTGCTTAGAGCCAAGCAGGCAGAGCCCAGGGCCGATGATGTTAACACCAATACGATAGAACTTAGTATATTTAATGATTTTCTTATAAATCGCTCAGAGAACAAGAGTTGTGCGTCTATAATCTTTTTATTTTGTTTATTCACGGTGTGCGTGATTTTATGGTTGCCCCGCACGCTCCATTACCGTGGTGTAACGAACATTCCCGGGCACTATGTCATGCATGTATTATGTATAATACATTATCTATGTCTACAGACTAAAGTACTTATATCTTTTTGTTTATTGTTTCATTCTAACATTTAAGAGCCAGGCTCTTGTCGGTATCATTGAATGAAAAAAGACGTACACTATGACGATTTTTGGCAGAGATAATGGAGCGGTTTGCAAATGCCTTTTCCATTTCACACACTAGTAAACTTAATAGCCACTACGAGTAGTGTGCAGGTTCCCTCAAGATGAATACTTTCAACGGTGGTTCATAAAATGATTTAAAGGAACTATCTAGTGCCTTTGAGAACTATCGAAATTTTCACCATATTTACGAGTTAAGGCCGTACCTGAATTTTCCGAGGTCCAGTGCTGCCCCCATTTAAAATAAATCATTTCAAAGAAAACAGAGACATCATTTAAAATTTTGCAAGTATCAAGTCCTAGATAGCCCTTTAAAGTATTTTATGAACTACTGTTTACAGTTTATAATGAGAACGTTAAGCTTTACTACGCACATTTGCCAAAATGTGGCCGTTTTTCGCAAATGTGAGTAGTAAAGCTTAACGTTCTCACTTATTAATATTTCTTATCAAATTTAAATTATTTTAAGTACACAGTTACAAGTAATAATAAAAGCTTGTCTTTAAAAATGTTTTTTATTTTATTTATACTAACTTATTGTGCAAAGGCCTAATTACTGAAAAGATATTTGAGTATTTGAACCTTTGCTAACTATCGGACGAAATCCATTAAACAAATAAAAAATAAAAGGTACTTATTTATCTAAAAGAAAATGTTTTTGAGGAGAAGCTTTTAGTGTTAATGCGTTTTAATGTTTTGTTAGCCAGATCTTATTTAAAAACATTTTAATTAACGTTCTTTTTTAATGAATTTACAAAATCGCTGGTCATTGTGAATTTCTGTCACTTTTTCACTCTTTTAAATAGAACAAATTCACTGACATAGCGCAGCGGATTAGCTCATTGAAGTGGCGGAGGGCGGGACACATAGCGCGATGAACCGATGGCCGATGGGGCAAAAAGGTTTTTGAATGGGGACCATGCATTGGCAAGCGAAGCGTAGGACACCCACCCACAAGGTCGCTGGAAAGCGCTGGATGCAGGTCGCTCTAGATCGATTATTTTGGAAATCCTTGAGCGTATGTCCAGCAGTGGACGCCATGCGGCTAAAATGATAAAGATAAAAGTAAAAAGTAAAATGCGTACGTACATAATAAATATAGGGACAACTCACACTGATTAAGCTAGCCCCAAAGAAGGTTTAAACTTGTGTTCTTCTTCATCCAAGCGCGGTCCCGGTTGCATCCTTAACTGTGCTGCTTCGGAGCCCGGGGTGCGCTTTCCCGCTTTTTTTTCTACAAATATTAGGTACATGCATGTCAATGGTCCCCCAAGGATGCCAAAAACTTTGCGTTGGAAAAGAAATAGGCGGAATAGTTTAAAGATTTGGCTATAGTTTTACGACCGGTCTGCCTGACGTCAACCCTCCTTGGGAGTCTCTTTGGGCGAAAGTTTAAACTTGTGTTATGGAATACTTACTCATCAATACTATATTTTATAATAAATAAATATATAGCTAAACACCGGAGACCCAGGACAATTTGAAAAAGGTCCAACTTGCCCTGGTTGGGGATCGAACCCAGAACCTCCGCAGTGGCGGACTGGCGTGTTAAACACTACGCCACGCAGGTCGTCAGACAGTAAACTACACAGTCGTTAATTACAGGATACCATCATGACAGAAGTTGTAAGTCTACGGTCGTTAATTACCTAGTAGATAACACCGGACTTAGCTTGCAATAGTAGAAGATTTCTTTTTACAACATTTTTTAACAAACAGTTGAAGTTCTCTGATATTGGAACTTTATGAAATAAAGACGTGATAGTGCATATCACGTTTGCGCGGGAAGAGAAACAGTTGGTACATTATTTTTTTTTCTTTTCTCTCAGAAGCAACTACTACCTACATGAAAAGTAAATTAAAAAAAAGCGGCCAAGTGCGAGTTGGATTTGCCCATGAAGGGTTCCGTAGCAGCAAGTAACATAATATAAAAGTTGTAAAGGTAAATTGCGGTTTACGATTTATGACGTATTAAAAATAACTATCTATGATACCGAGACCGCTATAGTTTTAATTGAAAGTACATACTTTGAGGTATATACCACGTTTTTTCAGAATTATTTTATTAATATTTCAAAAGTTACGGTGGGGGGGGGGGGGGACACACCTTAAATACTTTGTATTAGATTATCTCAAGACTGGGAGGTTTGATCTACATAGTTTCAAAGCAGTTTTTGTTGCATTTTAAAAGACCTTTTTAACGATACTCTACACGTTGGGGTTAGTCCAATTTAATTTTTTAAATTCACTTTTCGTTGTATGGGGGGCTGAAAAAAAACATTTTTTCATAATTTTAAAAACCAACTTTTGGAACTTTAATATCTATCTCTCCACCAATTTTCGTGGCAATCGGTGCAGTAGCGGCGGAGTACGAGCCCGGACGGACAGACAGACGGACGGACGGACGGACGGACGGTCATGACGAAACTATAAGGGTTCCTTGTGGACTACGGAACCCTAAAAACCAGTTAATTTTTGTCGGACTCGTACATGAAGGGTTCCGTACCTCCTTACAGTGTTTTAAAACGATGAAAAAAAATTACATACAAATCAGCGCTCAAACAAACAAATTTTGTATGGAAGGAAGGACGAACATTTTTAATCGGTAAAAATTTCAAGTGTACTATTACGGTTAAAGAGATAGAGCCCTGTGATAGACAGAATAGATATAGATAGGATCCTGCTGGCACCCTTTAGGTACGGAACCCTAAATACGAGCGAGCCTTACAGTAGTCGCAAATGATGTGTACTCGTGATGTGATATAACATCTGACATCTCACCTTGGTAATGGCTTGTACCGTTATGTATTCTGTGGTAATGGCCAACTCTACCACCGCGCGATCATTCATCATCATCATCAGGTCTTTATAGGGTTTCGTACCCGAAGGGTGCAAACGGGACCCTATTACTGAGACTCCGCTGTCTGTCCGTCTGTCACAGTGCTCTATTTCTTGAACCGTAATAGCTATATACCTGAAATTTTCACCGATTATGTATTACTGTGGCCGCTATAACAACAAATACTAGAAATAAAAAAAAGTTGAAAATTAAAGGGGGTCGTCATACAAAAACCGTGTTTTTTTCAGCGTTTTAACTCGATCTGTCACAGGGCTCTATCTCTTGTACCGTAATAGCTAGATACCTGAAATTTTTACCGATTATGTATTATTATGACCACTATAACAACAAATACTAAAAATATAATAAAGTTAATAATTAAAGGGGGTCGTCATACAAGAAACGTGTTTCTTCAGCGTTTTAAAACATTGTACGGTGGTACGGAACCCTTCATGTACGAGTCCAACTCGCACTTTCCCGTTTCTTTTTTGATGTTTATAAGCTTTGTTTAGCTTTTATTTCCTAAGTTGCTTTCTACGACATCCACGGGATGACTTGGAGTGATCCTATTCTACTCTGCCGAGAACCACACGGCCACTCATTGGTTAAATCGAATAGCGCGCGCTTCCCCGTATTCCTGTTACACACTTCCGTCGCATTTCGCGAAATAACTCCCATAGATTGCAGGAAAGCGAGAGGTAACATGTTACATATCTAAAAATTGTGACAGATAGCTAGCCGCGTCACCTATTGTCATAGTAACCCCATTCCCTTGATCGGCTTTTAGGTTTAAATAAAAAAAACCTGTGGGTAATAAAACTTACAGTTTACGTTTTATTTTTTATTTTTCCTAGACAAGAATGGATGAGAAACTAAAATTGAGAAGAAAAAAAAATTTCAGAAAATAATTTTTAATACAGAAGTTATCGAATTACCGTTACAAACGTTATAAACGTTAAATTTTACCAAATTTCTTCAACTATTTTAAAGAAAATACATGCTAAATCAGTTTTCACCATGACGAAAACGTGGAAAATGAACCATAATTATCCCCATTCAACGGGTAACAAATTTAAATAGATTTGAGAACAATAAATGAAGGGGTCCTTTTGATAAATTGAGGAATCACACTGAAACCGGACAATGCGAGCACGTGCGTCCCAAAAAGGGACGATAAATATAATGGGAATTCGTGATACGTTTCAAACGACTATATCGCCCACCGGACACACAATCGTCATTTAAATCCTCCCAAATGAATCGTTTGCGGAACACCCAAACTGGCCACAGTCAAAAAAACTACAATACAAAAAACTCACTCAACAACCAGTTCACACACGCTTTTCTCCTTTTAGTTTTCACGGGTTTTCGCTGCGCTGAAATCTGACGCTGCCTGTCAGGTGCTCCATTTGCCTTCAGTTCTCTCCAGACATTCGTACGTGACGCCCGTTTATGCGCTCACCAACTTTGGCGCCGAATTTCGAAATTCGAAACGGGAAAGTAAATTGTTTTATTCATTATGAGCCTAACGAGCTTTGTGGCCAGTATTAAAAACTGAATGAGGTTGTAGTGTTTTGTGTTTTAAGTGATTTAGTGTAAAGGATTAAAAATGCGACGTGAGGTGATGGGAACGCTTTTATCGTTATTCGTGATGTTTTTTGGAGGTGAGTTATTGAATATTTCCATTTTATTCGTACATCCGATAAGGGTTGCGATTCACGAATGATTTCAATATTTATCATCATTTAAAAAGCGGCGAAAGGAAATTGTATTCACCCGAGTTACCATTTTTAATAAATTTCAGGCACGGCTTTTAAAATAAAAAGGCTTTCTGGGTGTCATTATGCTCATCTTCGTTAACATATTTTATTTTACTCTGTATTTTATTTGAATCTCTGAACGAAATTTAAATATTCGTTTTAAATGCAACGTGTATTTTCTTTATGGTTTTCATTGACATTCATATTCGTAAACTTAAAGCATTTTTTTTTTGATGTTTTGTTAAATTAAATTAACCGATGAAATTGTACATTTAAAAAAAACGATACAAGTTTTGAAAAAAATGTGCATAATTATAATACAGGGTAGTTACATACATTTTATTTCTTAAGTCTTATTATTTACAAAAAAATACTATATAATATTACAAAATAAATATATTCCTAAAGCGGGTTGACGTCAGGCAGGCGGCCGGTCGTAAAACTATAGACAAATCATTTAAAGTGTTCCGGCTATTTCTTCTCCATTATGCAAGGTCTTTGACATCCTTGGTAACATGCATGTTATATTTGGAGTAGAAAAAGCAGGAAAGCGCACCCCGGGCTCCGAAGCAGCACAGCTGAGGATGCAACCGGGAATGCGCTCAGACGAAGAAGATTTCAAAATAAATATATATTTGAGTTTTGAGAACCATTGGCTCTGTCAATGTAGCCAATGGTTCTCAAAACTCAAATATATGTTTTTCGAGTTGCCATTTTTTTTAAAATGAGGGCGCCACTTCAGCTTTAATTCACCTTAACACACTCGATAAGAAAGAAAGAGACACTATAATTTAGCGTAACAAAATGTTATAAACGTAAAAGTACCATGTAACCTACACCTAATTTAGTTCTTGTAAAAAAGTTAATCTAGTTACTGGGTGGTTTGGCCAAGGTCATAGTTCAAAAATGAAGTTATATATATCATATCAGCAAAACATTTGTTTATCTAACCATTTGTTTAATATATTATATTTATATACAATTTATAGGCAGCATGTGTTATTTTATTAGATAACGATGTAAGCTCATTAAATATATCTTCGTAAAAGCCGATCGAGGGACGGGCGAAAATAAAAATCATGTTAATAGGCGATGCGGTTAGACACCTATCTCTTTTTTCACCTTCTTGCTCACCATCACGCTAAAGGTGGCCTTCAGGTCTTTCAGTCCTGGGCTCTGTCTGCTTAGAGCCGCAAGACCCAAAATGCTCTGTCTGTCCCATTAGGAATAAAGACGTGATAGTGATGTACATACTTATACATTATATATGTATATACTTATACTTCTTACAAATCAATCATAAAATTTTAATATATCCATTAAATAAATATAAATGCAAGAAAAGTATTGATGCATGGTTGAAAGAGCTGACGTATGATGAGACAGAAAGTTTATTAATAAGCGTAAAGTGACCAAACTATGGACAAACTATCTAAATAAAATAAATAAAATTTATATAAGTTATAAATAATATATATGTTTTGTAAGATACATACAGTTGCCTTTTTTCACTTTATGTAATGTATTTACTATATTTGCCAATGACGAGTCCTGGTGACCTGTAATACAAGTTCTTCGGAAACCTAGCACAGGCACCAGCACTCCACGTTTACTTATTTTCGATACCTTTTAACATATGACTTTTTACCTTTTTATACATTGTCTTAGTTCTTAACTTAGTTTTAAGATAAATTGTGGAGAAAAATAAATAAACATTTTATTATTATTATTATTATTTCAAGAACCTTATATCTCGGCAACCACTTTTATAATTTAGGAACTACGTTCTTGTCGGTGGAGTAGTTTCCATGTCTCCCTCTCTTGAGCCATCCTTTTGACCTCCCTATACGACACGGCGTCAACTTTCTCCTTCACTTGATCTATAAATGCTCTTCTCGGCAACCACCTTGATAGATAAATAATCAACTATCAAGTATGATGACAACTCAAGTAATACTAAATTTTATTCTCTTAATTAAAAAATACCCATATGAGCTCTTGTTTAAAATTCCCCATTTCCCATCTCCAAGTTTTCCTTTGGGATGATTATAAAATGTAAAGGAATGTGGTGAGATATTGGAAACTGAATCGGAATCACCGATGACCCTAGGGAACTAAGGCTTTTTCCTCGACTATCTCATAGGCAGAGAGATCAAAGCCTAATATTTTCAAGTATAGACTGGTAGTCAGATTATTTTATTATCATAGAGGATCTTGATGGCCTGGCAGGTGTACGCATTGCTAGTGCTTTGGAAAGTTAAGCAACACCAGGCGTGGTTTACACTTGGATGGGGCCTAGAGCTCCTCCGTGCTTTGGAAGGTACGTCATTATGTACTGGCACAGAAGATAGTAAGAGTATACAGAACGGAATATCCTAAGGTACGCGCAATATGCGTCCCTGTTCCCCGTTCCGCACCTCTCCCCCGTTGTCGTCAAATGCCTTTAGGCAGTTTAGAAAATTTGACACCAGTGTTGAACACTGACACACACGAATAACGAAACAATTATCATAGAACAATGTCTAATAGTATTTAAAACAACACCTGTAATAAATCTTACTCATACAGATTATAAAGAATTTGTAATTTCACAGATTACAAATAATTTTACTTGTAAGGTCCCACCTGTTCCAGCTTGTTAGGTGAGCCCTACATAATTAAATATTTGTAGGAATAGATGTAACTCTCAGGGAGTAGCAAAAGTTTTGATACGTCACTGATTTAAATACTTTTTCTACACCTGTACTTTATCTGTTTTTAACATAGTCACGAAACTCGAGTAATATAATTTCACAAAAGTCTCTATTCCTCATAAAAGCGGCGCACATGTGTCTTTTTGTCGCCAAAAACATACGGCTCTATATTATTTTCTCTTTGGATACGGCTAGCTGCCATAGATAATTCTAAATAAAGATAAGTCTTTAAAGGGTGATTTTCAACAAGAGATTTTTATGTGTCATTTCGGTGGGATTAGTTTATAACAATGTTATCTATATATATTTAGTAACAAATAAAACGTTAGCCCTATATGTAACATGTGCGGGAGTGGACATCAAATATCATCTAAACTTACTTAAATATTTAAGGTTGAATTTTTGTGAATCCACCGAAATGATAGACTGTGCACCGGAATGAAATTAGTCCACCGAAATGATACAGCTAAGAACAATCGTCTGCGTAGTTAGGGTTCCTTACTTTTTAGGTTCGGTATCCACATTCCTTGTAAATATTTGTTTATTATTTTATAATACTTACTAATTTATTAGATAAATTTTCGGTCCCGGTTTCAATTCCCTGTCAGGTCAAGATGAAAAATGATCTTTTTTTGATTGGCCTGGGTCTTGGATGTTTAATAAGTATATATTTCTTATAAAATATAGTATCGTTAAGTTAGTATCCCACAACACAAGTCTCGAACTTACTTTGGGGCTAACTTCTGTGTGATTTGTCCGTACATATTTATTTATTTTTAAAAGAGTGAACAAAGCGCGATTAGAAAGCTAGAAGTTTCTTAGTGATATGACGACTGCATTTATAATGTGTACCTATTATCTTAGAGAAAAATGTTAGCTTTAATTTAGTCCAATTGTTACCGAGATGAGATCATAAGAATATGGGTTCTTACAGGTATAAGTATATACGTAAAATCAGAAAAATCATCGAAATTTCTTATCCGGCCTCACAACAATCATACGCACACGCACATAAAAGATGTGCCTAAAAAATAAATATAAAGTAAACAACGTGCAAGGGACATACCCGTATTTAATCGAACCACGGTCTATACTAGATCATTTTAATACTAGTATAATGTTATTAAAATAACAGCCAAAAAATAAAAAGAAATTTCGGCATTTTCATACAAAAGTGTGCAGCCGCCCGGGCGATTTGTATGGGAATATCGTTTTTTTTTTTCGTTTTTTGACTGTTTTTTTAATTTCATTATACTTTAGTGAACTAGTATAGCCCACGGTTCGATTTATTACGGTATGTCCCTTCCACGTCCGATAAAGAATGAAATGATTTAATATTTGACACAAGGATCTCTAAAACGTTTATGGATTTATCATTTCGGTGGTACATTTCATTCCCGTGGACTATAATCGATATTACAGTCCACCGAATTCACTGAAATGATGACACCGAGATAATAAAAAAGGTTAGTTTTACATTTAACTCCGAATTAAAATCATTACTAAAATCTCAACACTACTCAAACAAAACAGTACTTACGGCGAATTTAAAACACAATTATGAAATAAATTAAATGAATCTAGCACGAGTTATAAAGGCCATCGTAATGAAACCATTTTTGTCCCCATATCACTGAAATGATAAACTTACTTTTTGGCGGGAATCCACAATGACGTTGCGACCTGTGCGTGCACGTTGCGAGCTTGAGGCGGACTGATCCGAAGTGAGGAAAGGCAAGGGGGGCGTAACAACGCAATGTTGACAGGATTATTCTACTAAAACTTACTGTCCTCTGAAAAGATAACTATTTTCCGGACAAAAGTTGACTGCTTGTCAAATGTATTACAAAGAAGATAAACAAACAATAATAGTTTTTGATAATAGGCTATATTATAATTTAATAATACTTAAATCGATTTTAATCCAAATAATGAATGTATTTGCAGGGGAAGATATTTTGTGAGCGGAGTTAGGTTCAGGACAGGTCACCGTGATGATAAAATGACACTTTAACATATATTTTTTTAATGAATTAGAGGCAATTTCTCAATGATTTATTTTGCCAAAGTAGAAAAGTACTTACCTTACTAAGAAAAAAATTACAAAACCATAAACTAGCACATTGCACTACCTTTCTCAGGATTGCCGTGTATTTTTTTTGCTTGGGCAATTCACCCCTAAATAGGTTAAGGTTTGACTTGATCAACATAACTTTACAACAAAAAAACACAAAAATTACCAATATAACATTGTATATTTACTCTTTCGAATTTTGTATTTTATATGCATGTTTTTAGTACAATAAAGTTATTACAAACAAACAAACATAAAATTAATTCATGTGGTTTAAATAAAATATTTACTGTTTACATCCATTGTTTTTATTTAAAAGGCCCCTTCAGTTCAGAGCCAAGAAAACTGTGAGTGTTTTTTAAAAAATCACCATAATTAAACTACTTCAGTTTAATTCTCAAAAATTTTACATAAGAATCGTAAGGCTTTTATACAGACACCTACAATATCCAAAACACGATTGAGCAAACATATCTCTAAATTTGCCTAAATTAACCTTTATAAGACATATTACTACTTACTTACTTATTATATACAAACAATGTATAATCTAAATATCGTGTCAATTTCGCTACAAAAAAAAAATATTAAATAAATATAATACAAAAGAAATAATAAATAAAACACAGTGTATTCGTTGAGAGCGAACAAATGCCCGGACCCATTCTCGACGATATTATGCTGTGCTGTATGTTGGGTTTTGCCGAGCAAGAGAACAGAGCCCAGGGCAGCAAGACTCAAAGGGCAATTTAAAAGTGATGGTGGGCGAGAAGGTGGAAAACAAGAATCAAAATAGCGATAGGTTGCTAGCCGCATTAACATGATTCGCATTTTCGCTCATTCCTTCGATTGACTTTTATGATCTGCGCGGGAAGAAAAGCAGCTGGTACACTATTTATTTTTTCTTTTCTCAGAGGAACCAGAGAATACGCTATTTTGCATCAAGTCAAATCAGATACTTGTTTCTTAACGTCAAAAACAAACATTTTCTACGGGATTTGTACGAAATATCGGTTTATGACGTCATAGTTCCTTGGAGTCAAATAGCGCTCTTAATCCGTTTTTCTGCTTTAATAAATCTAAAATCACGTTCAAAGTAGAAGTGATCAATGACAAGTGGCATTATTTTGTGACGTTTTATTCTATAACAGTACCAAATAATTTATTTTTGACCCACCATAATACCCAATTGTGTTGTCGAAGCCCTGATTAAATCTTCTCACGCTTTTTTGAAGAATTTTATTTTATGAAATCACTGGGGAAACTGTGGCATGGAGCTTATGCACTTATTCCACAACTTTGAAGTAAACTTCATATTTTACACCACACCGTAAAATATGTTTTACACACCTACAGGATGTATCTCACCGACATATTTGTGGAACTTTTAACCAGAAAAAGGATTTTAGGATATTATAATATAATTTGATCCAATGGTAATATATATAAGTCAATGTTTGAGGACGTTCATTACGTTATATCGTTAGCCGTGTGGTTCCCAGCAGAGTAAAATAAGACCACTCCAAGTCTTCTCGTGGATGTTGTAGAAGGCCACTTAGGAACCACAAGCTAAACAAAGCTGATAAATATCAATGAGACCTCTCTAACCCGTCTGGCGTGGAGAGTGTAGGCCAAATCCTCTGGCTAATTATATAACTCTAATATAAAGAGAGGGTCATGCTCCTGCAGTGGAGACTAAAAAAGACCTGATGATGATGATTAGGTTTTTGCGGGCGCACGCGACGTGTGCAATCTATCGCTGTCAAAAACTCTATGTGTGAAAGAGATTGCAGAATCCGTCGCGTGTTGCCGTTCTCTGTCCCACGTATAGTTTGTGAAGGAGATTTAGTGAAAACGTTGCCCGCTTAAGGCCGTACCTGAATTTTCCGGGGTCCAGTGCCAGTGATTTATTTTAAATGGGGGCACCCATTTAAAATAAATCATTTCAAAGAAAACGGACACATCATTTAAAATTTTGCTACTACCAAGTCCTAGATAACGCTTCAAAGTATTTTATAAACTACCTGTTTACAGTTTAAAGTGAGAACGTTAAGCTTTACTACGCACATTTGCGAAAAACGGCCACTTTTGGCAAATGTGCGTAGTAAAGCTTAACGTTCTCATTATAAACTGTAAACAGTAGTTCCTAAAATACTTTGTAGGGTTATCTAGGGCTTGGTAGTAGTAAAATTTTAAATTATGTCTCCGTTTTCTTTATAATGATTTATTTAAAATGGGGGCAGCACTAGACTCCGGAAAATTTAGTTACGGCCTTAACGTAGCTGACACCCTAAAAGTTACACAAAAAAAAAACATATCTCAGTGCGACATCCTGTATATGCTTCTCATAAGAGTTTTCACTCCAATGCGGCGTCTGAGAAATGTATTCATTTAAATCATATGTTCACATAAGAGGATCTCACATGTCTTTTCATAAGATTTTTGCAAATGCGCGTAATATTTTTACATGTGAATTATTTCAATTTAGATTGTTGATATGTTTGATTTATATTTAATTTTTTTTTACAAGGTGACTTTTTATCTAACTGCTAAACTTTTAAAGCAAGTTCAGTCCATGATACTGAACTACTTTCTACAAAATCCGTTTGGCTGAGCGCTGATTTGTATGGAAGGACGAACAATTTTTATTGATTTTTAATAACTTTTTTTATAGAAAGTAGTTCAGTATCATGGACTGAACTTGCTCCAAAAATTTTGCAGGTGGCTAAAAAGTCAGACTATAAATAACCTCAAAAGGATTCGAGATTTACAGTTATTCTTAAACAAGGACAGACCTAACTAGCTCAATTAGTGTAATTAACCCTATTTATTTATTTATGTGGTTTCCGGCCTAGAATAGGCACAAATGTGCCATGGCCACCTTCCGGCTTCATCATGAGATCAGGTCATTGGTACCATAATATCACATTGTCACCCAAATTACCTACATAAGTATGTGAAGTTTCAACTCGATCGAATAATGGGAAGTGTGTCTAATTTAGCTTGCAAAATTTGATTACGGACGGACACATAGACAACGGGACAGGTGAAACTAAATTAAATCTAGTGTCCGACCTAAACTGGTTTTTACGACCGAAACCGAAACCGACCGGAGTTTTGGCAACGGTCTCAGTTTCAGCCGAAACCGAAACCGAAACTTCCTTACAAGGATCATTTTTTGAAGGAAAAATAAAGAAAACGTTATAGTAAATGTTTACGTCCTACTTTTATGCTATATCACGTGATAAAACTTACCAAATTCAAAATAAATCACACGAAAACTCACAACAAACAAAAAGAACTGCAAACACAAGCTAGTCACGACATGATTAGGCACGTGGACGCGGCAAAATGTCTTCATCGCTTCACGCTTGGATGGAATTTGCCGCGCCGAACATGACTGAGCACAGCGCGAGAACTCCCGAATGCAGTTTCGGTCGCAGTTTCGGCAGGTGATCCGCCGAAACCGAAACCCATTTTTTGGTCGAAAATCGACCGAAACCGAAAAGGTCGGACACTAGCTTGTAATATAGGAAGTATACTTACTTTACGCAACGCGATTGTATATCTTTCATCAGGAGGATAAAGGTAAGAGGCATGGCTTCCTTTTCGCCTACGTTTTGATTAATGTGCATGGTTCCCTCAAATCCCAACGGGAACACTCAATTTAGGAAATTGTCCCCTCTTTAGGCATATAATTCTGAGGTCGGTTTGGGAGGTTGTCCAATTTGTAAAGTATTTTTGGGATAACCTACCATCTCTACCGTGAACTAAATGGATACAAATATCACGTCTTTATCCCCAATTGGGCAGATAGAGCATATTTGGTCTTGCAAAGTCAAAGTAAAAAAAAAATATTAAATGTAGGATAAATACACCCTTATTTTTAAATTTTATAAAAAATAACGTGAGATAAATATGTCGGCGAGGTGGCGCTTCGATCGTGCGAAACGTCAACTGTCAACTGTCAACTGTCAAATGTGGCTGTCATCTGTTTACGTCTATGGTGCATTGCGAAACGTCAAGTTATTATGACATTGACAGCTGTCATCACTTGGGATTGGTCTGTGCTTGGTATAAACGGGGATTCTAACTTGAGCCGCCATATTGAACGGACGCAAGCGCAGAACTCTCCACGTTTCGTATTGCAATCCGTTTACATCGCACTAGTGTTAGCATATTTCTTGTGACTTACTAAGTAAATTGATTAAAGGGGTAGTTTGTGATCGATCCGCGAGTTTATTTCAAGAAACCACCCACACTACCCAAGATGGCGGACAATGATGAACCAAGTTCTCCGCCTATCCCGCTCGTCTCTCCGTCATCAGAAGTGGGATCTGCTCGCCATCTCCCACTTGGGAACAACGACGACATGTGGCGCAATCTGTTGGAGCAACAAAATCGGAACTTTTTGGCGATCATCGAGGCTATGAAGGTACCGCAACCAAATCGAATTCAGTTACCCGAATTTGAGCCACATAAGCATTGCGATCCGCGCGCATGGTTAAACACTGCTGATCTCTGTATGGCGGAAAAACCGTTAGAAGGCGCAGCGCTTGTTATCGCACTGAGTAAAGCACTGAAGGGCCAGTCGTCTACATGGTTTTCGCAAATTACGTTCCCGGGCATTACATGGACCGATTTTAAATCCCTGTTCAATGCGAGATATTACTGCCGTGATACTGCTGCTGCGTTTCTCATCAACTTGAACAATAATCGACCAAAGGAAGGAGAGTCGTTAACTTCCTATGCCGCTACGATGTATACGTCGCTTATGTCGCGATGGAAGGATATGTCTACCGAAGAGGTAGTGGTGTCCACCATCCTCGCACACCTCGCACAAATTGAACCACGTGTGCAAAGCTTGTCTTTTACCACCGAGGTGTCATCAAGAGCGAAGCTTCAACAAGAACTGTCTGCGGTATCGTTCTTAAAGGGGAAGGTGAGTGAACGTGATGGACCTGATGCTAAGCGATTCAAGCCTTCAACCACACCCAGCCTAGGAAAATGCTTCAACTGTGGAAAACCCGGACATAAAGCATCCCAATGCAAGTCGAAGCCGCTTTCTACCACGTCGAGGGATCCGCGACCTCAACTACCTCAAGCGAAGCCAGGCGTCGTCTGCTTCAACTGCCGTGGCATCGGGCACTACGCGAAGAACTGCACGAAGCCGAGCGACAAGGGAACCGGTGGTGCAGCCCAGACGTCTGCCGAGAAGAGGGTCGACGTGTGTGACGTCACCGCTCCGCGTGGTACAATGAGACACTCAGGTGATGAGTTTTCGTTTTATTACGATTCGGGTGCTGAGTGTTCCTTGATGAAAGAGACGATTTGCAACAAGTTTAAGGGCAAACGATTGTATAACTCTGTTACCATGACGGGTATAGGTTTGGCGAGAGTTGTCAGTACTGTACAGATATTGACTACCGTTACTATAGACGGCATGTGTGTAGAGGTTCTTTTTCACGTTTTGACTTAGGTAAAGCTAAGCTGGTTAAATTTTCCGTAGGTGACTTTGTTTTGTAACAAAATGAGGAGCGTAACCAGACGAAATTAGATCCGAAATACAAGGGACCGTTTAAGGTCATTGAGTTGTTAGATGGTGATCGTTACTTGTTAAAGGCGTTAGATTCTAGGAGGACATACAAGTATGCCCATGATAGACTGAGAAGGATGCCTGAAGGTCAGTTGATTGTAGAAGAGTTGGTTGATCAAAGTGATGATCACGTATCTGAAGTTCCTGGTACATCGCGTGATTAAGTTAGGTAACACTCGATAGAGGTGTTACTGGAGCGCTCGATGGAGGTGCTCGCGGGGACAATGCTCGACGGAGGCATTGTTCGCCTATGTGCTCGATGGAGGCACGGTGTCACAATGCTCGATGGAGGCATTGATAGCATAACGCTCGAGGGAGGCGTTTTGCTTGTGTTGTTAAAGGCATGAAGAGAACATAATGCTCGAGGGAGGTGTTATGTGTCTTGGTGTGTGCATTCTATGGCACTGCATAGAATCACGATATGTGATCAGTTGTGTACTGATGAGTGTTAAGATTTGATTAAAGTCCGAACTTCAGATATCCTTCAAGGTTGATCTACTAAGGTAGTATGTGTTCAGTGTACCTAGTTTGTGATCAATGTACATAGTATGTGATTAGTGTACACGGTATACGATCGATGTACATAGTAGGTATGAGATCAGTCCGTTCCAGAGTTTGTATTTAGAGTTGTAATAAAGGTGATGGTCATGTAACAGTGTTTTTATAGGTCAGAGATGACCGAGCGATGACAAGACTACTGGCAGTGTGTTTCTCTTTCAGACACACACGAGGACGTGTGATGCGGCAGGATGGCCGTGTCGGCGAGGTGGCGCTTCGATCGTGCGAAACGTCAACTGTCAACTGTCAACTGTCAAATGTGGCTGTCATCTGTTTACGTCTATGGTGCATTGCGAAACGTCAAGTTATTATGACATTGACAGCTGTCATCACTTGGGATTGGTCTGTGCTTGGCACAGAGCTATAATGTATAGAGGAAACTTAAAAAAATGAACGGAAAACACTATAGCCTTTTCTTTTTTACAAATAAGAAATGTTATAAGAGTGACAGAGTTCGATATACTGCAACACTTACTACTTAAAACCCTCATGTCGCCATTTGTGCTATACAAATTTGTTTATATTAATGTATACTATTAGTGATGGGCAGAGCAGGGATGATGGGATTTGCAATTTATCGATAATGACAATTAATGGCAGACAATACTCTTCTCTCACTCGCGAAGTTGCTGTTTGTTATGGGAAACCCAAAGGAAATGGGTTGTTAAAAAAACATCTCGAATTTCTCATACTTGTATTTATTGCCAAAAATGTTTTTTACAAACACCAACTTCGCGAGTGAGAGAAGAGTATTTATTAAAACTATTACACGCTACTATTTTCTAATACTTACTAAATGCACTTTAAATCAAAATTAAAGTTTCGTAAGTAGTTATGATTTGAAAAAAATAGTCAGAATCTTAATTAAATACGGCGATGAAGATTAATATGTTACCACAGCAGTGTTATCTTACATCCGACGTTTTTATCTGTCACATATAAGACAAAAAATAAATAAAAACAGAATATAACAAAAAGACGTTCATAAAAGTATAAAAACACATAGAAGTAATTATGTAAATATGTATATCACTGTAAACTTTGAATTGCGATTAAATTTGAACGGTCACGCAGAGTAGTCGGGTTTCTTATGAATCATCGGGTAAGTCGGTTGTCATTGTACATATCGTCAGCATGAACTCCAATCGACTCACAAAGCAGCTGTCACGTGACTTCGTTCACAATTTAATCTAATCCAAATAACAAAGGAATGTTTAAATGGTTAAGTAATAATGCCTGCCTATGAAAAAGATCTAAATGTGCGACATATGCATATGAATGTAACAGTTTTTGATCTGATCCTTCACGATAGCAAGTGGGTTCAAAATGCAGTGAACACAATCTTGAATATTTAGAAGGAGTCCATTCTCCACGTCTGATATTCCTGACCCATTTTTCTTTCAAAATTTTATCCTTTGGGAATCTGCAATAAAAACAAAATACAATATACCTAATGTGGTATACCTAAAATAGAATACTTATGTATTATAAAATAGTTATATCGTTCATTAAATTAGTCACAGAATGGGGAAATAAGTACCTATAAACTTATCGATAGCAACCTATTTAGGTGCAGCACTACGATTAAATTTCAAGGGTATTTCAGTTGTCAAAAATGGTACAGTCAATGAATACAAACATAAAAATGAGTTCATTTTACTAATAATGAATTCGAAACTTTGTTACGCCAATTACCAACGAATACAACTACAAGTCAACATGCTGTTTTACTCGAATTAAGCCTTAATATCATTTTCTTCCTCGAATGTATTTAATACGACTTACCGATGGAAGGATATTTTTTGTCCTGTTCCGCTCAAAATACCTTGTTGGCTGAAACAACCGAGAGCAGAACACAGGATAGGCATCTTAGCACTTGTTTCCACACAAACAGTAACGATAAAACAACTTGATTTATAAATTTTTGTTAAAAACACAATTGACTCGCATACGTCCAGCTGGCAACGTGAGTACTTCAACCGGTCGGCTGACGGCGCGCGGCATTTCAAGATGGCGATGCACTCTAGCGCTATCTCGCTTCGTTCATATGAGCCGGACAAATTAGTGCGAGTAGAGCAGATATAGTAATTCTGCTGCTATTTTTTATGAAGCGTCTAGAGATACTATGTTTATGGTGCTTGGTATAAACGGGCATTCTAACTTGAGCCGCCATATTGAACGGACGCAAGCGCAGAACTCTCCACGTTTCGTATTGCAATCCGTTTATATCGCACTAGTGTTAGCATATTTCTTGTGACTTACTAAGTAAATTGATTAAAGGGGTAGTTTGTGATCGATCCGCGAGTTTATTTCAAGAAACCACCCACACTACCCAAGATGGCGGACAATGATGAACCAAGTTCTCCGCCTATCCCGCTCGTCTCTCCGTCAAATACATCAGTTACTTACGTAATACAGTTGTTCCGAAACACTAGTAGTCTGTAGCTTTTGCACTTAAAATAATTAAAAAATGTTATTCATTAATTTATACACCCTTAT
Source organism: Acrobasis repandana (assembly GCA_963576875.1). Lineage (NCBI taxonomy): Eukaryota > Metazoa > Arthropoda > Insecta > Lepidoptera > Pyralidae > Acrobasis > Acrobasis repandana. Next base: position 19,279,785 of record OY756225.1, read on the forward strand.
TTTTAAATTAGTACACAAACTTTAAGGTATGATTCAGTCCATCATTATCAACAACTTTTCCCAATAAATGTATATCGAAATACGAAAAAAAATTCACTTCCCATAGTAACTAGATCACGTGACTACTTCGATTTGTATGAAAATTGATTTTTCTTTTCGTATTTAGATATACATTTATTGGAAAAAGTTGTTCATAATGATGGACTGAATCACCCCTTAAAGTTTGTGTACTAATTTAAAAATAAGGGTGTATAAATTATTGAATAACATTTTTTTATTATTTTTAGTGCAAAAGCTACAAACTACTAGAGTTTCGGAACGACTGTATTACGTGAGTAACTGATGTATTTATCTCACGTTATTTTTTATAAAATTTAATACCTCCGTAAAGTTTTGTTTGCCAACGAGATAACAAAGGACGCCTCAGGGTGAAAAAATCGTGAAAATTCTTGCTTTTAGCTCTAATTGCTGATCGCCGGGATTGATTTCACCGCTTTAGGTATTCAACACAAGCATTAAATATTTATTTTCATTGTTGTAAAGAGAAGAATCAGACAATATCCTTCACCACAACGATGTTTGACGATTTTATCACGAAACTGAATAATTAGTCAATTAAAATATTCAGTAAGACTAGTTAAAAACACATTTACGTTACAAAATGCCACAAGCATTAACAAAAATTGGTTCGATTGAAATTTTGGCTACCACATATGAGTACGCTAGTGTTGTGAAAATCATCATCATCAGGTCTTTTTTAGTCTCCACTGCAGGAGCACGACCCTCTCTGTACTACCAGAGCAACATATAGCCAAAACAGTTAGAGGATTTGGCCTACACTCTCCACGCTGGCCAGACGGGTTGAAGAGGTCTCACTGATCTTCATAAGCTTTGTTTAGCTTGTGTTTCCTAAGTCACCTTTTAAGACATCCATGGGAAGACTTGGAGTGGTCCTATTCTGCTCTGCCGGAAACCACACGGCGGTTGTGAAATTAATGAGCCTTAAGTTGGACACTGAACTCGGTATCTTTTATACTAGTTTGGAAGAGAAAAAAGTATAAAGTACTACCTGCATTTCTTCCCACGCAGATCGTAAAAGCTGATCAATAAATAGAAGAGAATCTGAATCACATCTTTAAGCGATGCGGTTAACAACTATTTTGATTCTTTTTTCTACCTCCACGCCTGTCGTCATACAAAAAATGGCCTTTCTTACAACTTTAGGCTCTATCTATCCTTTCGAGGTAATTTTTTTAAGCTAAGTTATTACAATAAAACAATTTTGTACATTCAGCAGAAAAAATATATCACCTAATAACATGATGCTGGAGGAGAATGAAAAAAATATGTTGGACAGAAAAAGTAACAAACATAAAGGTATTAGAGATTGTGGGAGAGAAAAGTAAAATATAACAAAGCATAGAAACTAGAAGAGGGAAAATACTCTGTCATCTACTACGATACGATGCGTTCTTTAAAACAATAATTGAAGGAAAGAGAGGAGTAGGATTCAGAAGATTTTTTGATCAAATAAAAGAAAAATTAAATGTGAAAACTTATAAGGATGTTAGGACCGTACTTGAATTTTCCGGGGTCCAGTGCTGCCCCCATTTAAAATAAATCATTTCAAAGAAAACGGAGACATTATTTAAAATTTTGCAACTACCAAGTCCTAGATAACCCTTTAAAGTATTTTATGAACTACTGTTTTTCGCAATTGTGCGTAGTAAAGCTTAACTTTCTCACTTTAAATTGAAAACAGTAGTTCATAGAATACTTTGAAGGGTTATCTAGGACTTGGTAGTTGCAAAATTTTAAATGATGTCTCCGTTTTCTTTGAAATGATTTATTTTAAATGGGGGCAGCAGAAAATTCAGGTACGGCCTTAAGAACTTAGCGGAGAAAAGAAAGACATGGAAAGCACTCCACAGAAAGAAAAGGAATAAAAGTGTTTACATATGAGTAAACGATTTTATATGGTGACATATTTTTGCAGCTAACTGTACGAACTCAGAATCTTGACTCTCGATTTCTCAAGACCCGCCGGAGTTGCAGGAGGAAAATTCTTTCAAGTAGTTAGGTACTTCGAATTCCTTGATCTTAGAACTGCAAAGAAGAAAACTCCAGTCTACATTTATAATGAGTACCCGTTCAACAAAGTAAAACACAGATTTAAGTACAGTTTTACTACGCTATATTTTTAGATTTATATAATCGTCTGCAATGCATTTTAAAATATATTCGTTGTTCTAAAGTGCACTAGTATTTTATCTTGATATAGGTATACCTAACTTTTAATTAAAAATTCAGTAAATAGAGCATGGCTTACTAAAATTTGTGTCCACAAATTGCCTACCTTTTTTAAATTTGGTGTTGGTTTGTCTATGTTCTCGAATGGCGACTACGTACTGGTAAGCGCAGCGTAGGACACCTACCCACAAGGTGGTCAGACGATCTGACCAAATTCGCTGTAAAGCGCTGCGCTGTACGTAGGCCGCTGATAGGTCGCTCTTTATGGAAATCCTTGGGAGAGGTTTTTGTCCAGCAGTGGATGTTATGTGCTGAAATGATGATGATGATGTCTATGTGTTGGAAGATTGTAGGCATCTTAAGGGCCCAGTCCTTATTTTTAGTGATTTTGACTGCTTTTTCGGAGCTGATTGGAGCCAAACTATCTTAGTAACAATATGTTAAGTTATGACAAATTGAAATTTATTTAAGTATCAAAAAAGTGAATGAGACAATTTATTGAATTTCATTGTAATAGTTTGTTTAATGCCTAATAACCTGAGACGTGTTTCAATTTTTTGCGGTGCGCGACGTTCATGTCTTTGTTGTTTACACGGAATTTAAAACATGAAGTTGTGTATAAATTACAAAGAAATAAAGACAAAGGAAAATCCTAAAAAGTGAATGAAAATGATTTTAGTAATTTTTTTTGACATGAAATGAACGACATGTCAGATTTCGGTAAAAAAATGGAACTTTAAAGAAATTGCATATATAGGGTTATAACTTGTTTAAACAGGTAAAATATGACCTTGAAAGAGAATATAGTGCATTATATGATTTTTGACCATTAGTATGGAAAACATTTATACCCTTATATTTTTTTAAAATTCACTATGTTGACTGTGAAAACCAATTATAACCCTAGATATAAGCAATTTCTTCAAAGTTACAAATTTTTACCGAAATCTGACATGTCGTTTCGAAATAAAACGTAGACTACGTTTGTATGGGAAAGTCTAAGGTAAGGAGATTCTTCACTCCTTCGTGCGGTGCTACAAACTTTAGTGGGTCTTGGATTCACTACGATCTTTCATTTTGTAACTTCAAACTTCAAAATCTTATCAATTCGAAAAACGATGATTTTATCCCAAATATTTGGGGCTAAAGTCACTGGTAATTCTCTAGACACTAAAAAGTAAAAAGTTAATTCCCTAGGCGTTAAAACACATTTGAAAACCGAACACGAATGTAGAATCAAAAATAATATTGGCAGTCAGCAAAAAAAAAAGAATCTAGTTTTAAAATTATAAAATATAGGCAACGGCGTCGAAATTTTTTAAAATTGGAATACTACACGTTTTACATGGATGCCTGTAGGTCAAAATTTTTTGGTTATCTTGCTTCAAAATAATAATTTATTAAAAACCAATATAAACATTTCCTCTCGCGGGTCTACTGGAAGAAATTTCTTTAGAAATAAGTAGCACCTAAGTACTATGTTTTCCTTATTTTTTTATGTTTATTTTTGTTAATTTTCCAAGTGTACTTGAATAATTAAAATAAAATAAATAAACGCGCAATTGTTGTCTTTGATTTAAGTAAATAGTAATTTTATTATGGAACTATTAGGTTATTTTTACTTAAACTATTTTAATGTTAGTAATTTCTTAATGAGGCCCATAGTAAATAAGTATAAAGTTTACGTATAATATACATATTTAAATATATAAATAATTACACACAAGGAAAAAGTAACGAAACGATTCTAATGACTGGAAAATGTATAAGATGTGGTCCTAGAAAAATATTTTCATAGTACTTCTTCAGTAAAAACGCAACCAAATAAAGGTTAGTAACTGACTGTTAAACTCCGATTAGGTATATGTAGGTATTCTACTTTCGTTATAGGTATATATCTTTTCTCATAGATGGAGATGAAAAGAAGAATGTGCTACACGGTGTACGGTAATAGTTTTATCTCGGGCGATATACTTGAATCCCTCGCTTCACTCAAGATTTCATCTTAGAATCCCTCGCTACGCTCGTGATTCTACTGTGGCATCCTTCAAAGTAGCACCCTCGCGTTAAAACTATTACCTTTACGCCTTGTAGCACAATCTACTATTATTGCTTATACTGTGTTAAAATAGGTAGTACAATAAAATTTGCGTCCCTTCTCTGAGAATCACTGCCTATACTTGTTAGATCTTCCTCGACATCACGACGTCTCTTCTGTTGTCATCCATTTTTTTTAAGTGAAAACTTCTTTAGGGGCACATTTTGAGATGAGAAAAAAACATTGAACTGATGACACTGTCACAAAATACAGTAAGAGTAATAAGAGTAAACAGAAAGGAATCTCCTAAGGTACGCGCAATATGCGTCCCCGTTCCCCGCACCCGCACCTCTCCCCCGGTTCTTGACGGCCAACGTGAGTCATCGAGGCGAAAACGGGGGAGAGGTGCGGGGACGGGGAACGGGGACGCATATTGCGCGTACCTTAGTAGATTCCGGCCTGTGACACTGTTATTTGTCCTTATCTATTTATTATTTCTGATTAGTGGACAAAAACGGCTGTAGTATAGTTTATTATCATATAAGCACCATTGTTATTTCTATTGTGTATGTTTATATTTACTCCCAAATGATTAAACAAAACTATCGCAAAACGTGAAACCTTCAGTAGTACAGAAGTGTCTAGTAACAATATACCCCACCCCATTAGGGTAAAAGGGTACCCTAATAAAGTGCAGCCTCGTCAACAGATGTGTAAAAATTAGGATCAGCAAGTTAACACTCTTAGGAAATGGTAGTTTTACTATGGTTTCTAAAGGATCCTATCTTGTTAGATCTAAGTAAATGTGCCTTCTGTGCTAGTTTAAGAGCTTCCACGTAAAATCAAGTTTTCTACTTTGAGAAAATTGGAGTGGTGTCGTGCGAAGATGTGAAAAGGCTGGCTGAAGACAGACAATAATAAAAAACAACCGACTTCAAAACAGAAAAGCTTAATATTTAAACAATTGTATACTTGATGACATATTTTCTCTAGTTATTTTCATTCAAAGAACAAGCCACACAACCGATTTTAATAAAATTTCTATGGAACCACCTGAATAGTATACCCTTTTTAAAACCAAAACATCAATTTTCTAAATTGGTAAAGGCGTCTTTGAGTAATTAGGGAACATGTAAGTACATAACATAAAAAAGAAAAAAAAATCCGACAAATTGATAACCGCCTCCTTTTTTTGAAGTTGGTTAAAAATCGCTCTGAAATGTAACGAAATCATTAAAAACGCTTTAATAATTGACGAGACAAAGAGAAATACATTTTATTTACATATGAACCAGTTATTAATCCGGGATTTCATAAATTGGGTTTTATATAAATTCGTCCGCATTTATCTTCCCAGCGAACATTGCCGCCGTTACGATAACTTCGTAAATTCGGTCTTTGTGTGAAGGTCCCGCAATCAGCTGAGTACATATTGCATTAAAATATTTCAATCAGATCATCGACGGCTAGTGTTGGACAAGAGTAGAGTCTTTTAGTCATTTTGTTTCCTTTTCATGTCAGAACTTGACAATCTTTTTTTTTTCTTTTTTATGTTATGTACTTACATGTTCCCTAATTACTCAAAGACGCCTTTACCAATTTAGAAAATTGATGTTTTGGTTTTAAAAAGGGTATACTATTCAGGTCCATAGAAATTTTATTAAAATCGGTTGCGTGGCTTGTTCTTTGAATGAAAATAACTAGAGAAAATATGTCATCAAGTATACAATTGTTTAAATATTAAGCTTTTCTGGTTTGAAGTCGGTTGTTTGTTATTATTGTCTGTCTTCAGCCAGCCTTTTCACATCTTCGCACGACACCACTCCAATTTTCTCAAAGTAGAAAACTTGATTTTACGTGGAAGCTCTTAAACTGGCACAGAAGGCACATTTACTTAGATCTAACAAGATAGGATCCTTTAGAAACCATAGTAAAACTACCATTTCCTAAGAGTGTTAACTTGCTGATCCTAATTTTTACACATCTGTTGACGAGGCTGCACTTTATTAGGGTACCCTTTTACCCTAATGGGGTGGGGTATATTGTTACTAGACACTTCTGTACTACTGAAGGTTTCACGTTTTGCGATAGTTTTGTTTAATCATTTGGGAGTAAATATAAACATACACAATAGAAATAACAATAGTGCTTATATGATAATATACTATACTACAGCCGTTTCTGTCCACTAATCAGAAATAATAAATAGATAAGGACAAATCACATTGATGCCCAAAGTAAGTTTAAACTTGTATTATGGGAAACTATCTCAATGACACTAATTTTATAATAAAAACATAACTATATAGATGAACACAAGACCCAGGATCATTTGAAAAAGGCCATTTTCCAACTTACACTGGCTGGGGACCGAACCTAGAACCTCCGGATTGGCGGACTAGCGCATTGACCATTACACCTCGAAGGTCATCATCATATCAGTAACGTACAAGTACCCTAAAATTAGTAAAATATAATCTTGAATTATAACATCACGAGCTTCATTCCTTACAAAGAAGATCATGATAATTTGCCAATACCTGCTCATCCATGTAGGTTAGTGATGTTACATACTGACGTTCACGCGATAAATTTCGAATCGCCGATTCAACCAAGCTCCTCAGTTTATAGAATATAGGATAGGTCCTATGGAAATGAGCAGTCAGATGTCTTTAAATCTGAGGTGATCGCCGTAACCACGGTACCTACAGTACCGTAAACTAATAGAATATTCATGTTAACAACGAAATCGCAGGGCTCTATTGATTCCATCCATCGACTATCATCTCCTGTCAAGTGTTCTGGCAATTCCACTTTTGCTGTTTTCTTCTTCTTAGCGAGTCGGAATGGCTAATATAATAATATGAGTGAGGACCAATGTGTGGCCAGCTTCTGCTGTGTGATTTGTATATCTACGTTTTAGAATTTAGTTCTGCGGCAAGTTTTTATGTTTGCCAAATGATCCAGCAGCGTGATGCCAAGACCCATGGGTCTTGGCATCACGCATCTAATCATGATTAGATCCACGAAGCTGCTTGATCCTTATGCTAAATTGCTAAGGTAAATTCTTCCATCGCAACTAGTTGTGAAACTTGGTTGCGATGACGGTCGGAGCGGAATTATATGCAATAGTATTTAATAAGTAGCTGATATTTAGGGTCCCGTAGTAAACAATGACCCTTATAGTTTCACCATGTCTGTCTACCTGTCTTTCCACGGTTTTATTTAGAGACTATTAGTACTAGAAAACTGTGATTTGGTCCATACCAAATCACAATTTTCTAGTACTAATAGTCTCTAAATAAAACCGTAAAATATAATATGTATAATCACGTCGACAAAGTGGAAATAAAATCTTAATTTTTTTTAGTACATTTTTTATTTTTCTCAATTAACCTATGGTATAAAATGTCGTTGTATAAGTTTAGGAGTTTGTGAACACCATTATTAGGGATCCGTTTGTGAAATATTTGTGCAAATTTTCGTTAAAAGAAGTATTTTTTATTTCATTTGTTACCCGCCACATAAATAGGTCATCCCTATCTATGTAGGGTCTACTCTTAGAGTTACTTAACTTGCGTAAGCGCTAGTATCACGTACTCCTATCAAATCACCAAGCTCTTTACTTTTATTAAGTAATTTCTTAGAGATGTCAATACTGTTTCAGGTGCAAATTGGTTTTGCAACGAAAATAGAAAAATAATGAAAAACAAATAAACAACTTATCTTCAGATATTAATAAGCATTGTTATTAAACTCAACGTGTAATTAAGCTTTGTGAAACGTTTCTTTTATATAACTTATAACAGACAACACGCTATCGAGCCTTGTAGAAAACGTTTGACATAGACATAGGTACTTTATGTTGTTTAAGGTGAATACCAAGAAGTGGCGCCCTCACTTAAAATATAAATTGTTAAAATTCTATAATATTATTTATTTTATTTCTATAATAAGTTGGTGAAAATTTCCATATTTCTCAATGTTAGGCACTAAATAGCCATTTAAATGGCCGTTGAAACTATTATTGGTGATCGGTCTAGCTTAAAAACTTGCTTCCGCCAAAAGTGGTTTTAAAACTAGACGGACTAATGTAAAAACTTTCAACGGTGGTTCATAAATCTAGTGCCTAACATTGAGAAATATGGAAATTTTTATCACATAATTACGAGTTTATTTAAAATGAGGGCGCCACTTCAAGGTCATTTGCTATTCACCTTAAGACGATACACGGAGTCCATTGCTGCTCCCATTTGAAATAAATTATTTGTAAGGAAACGGACATATCATTTCAAATTTGAATCTAGTAAAACCTAGATAAGCCTTCAAACTATTTTATGAACCACTGTTTACAGTTTAAAGTGAGAACGTTTGCATTTTTGCCAAAAACGGCTACTTTTGGCAAAAATTTAAATAATTTATTTCAAATGGGAGCAGCACTGGACTCCGTGTATCGCCTTAAAACGAAATATACCTTATTGAAGAACAGATAACATTTTATTTTTGTGTTGAAATAAAAATGTTTGATCTTAGGAGAAAAATGTGTACATTCGTCCTTACTTATATTATTTCAGAGATTTTTTTTATTGGTTCTCAAAATGTCGTATTTAATAAAATTCGTAGGTAAGTATAATATAATTCAGGAAACCTAGTCAACGCGACAATAGGGCTGGCTCATACTTATCTTGCATATATATACATAGCAACCTGAAGAATGATTCAAAATGTTGTGGTAGAGCCACGCTACCGGCAAAACTCAGTTTTGCTAGTAGCATGAATGAACCGGCTCGTCCGGGGAAGTACCACACTCTCACAGAAAATCGACGTCTGAGTAGTAGCTTCACCGCTTCTATGCTTCGTTCGGTGTGTGAGAGAGCCGGAGCCCTCCTCTCCCTCCCTGGGGAGGGCTCTGAAAGGCCGGTAAAGACGCTTGTGCACTGCACCGAATCCGAATCATATTCAAATCAAATCCGATTCTGACTCTAATTGGCCTTCCTAGTGGTTGTATGGACGCTTGTGCACTCAGTCGTAAACGGTTCAAATTCGATTCGTATTCAAATCAAGAATTCTCACTTCGGGTCGTTTTTATTTCGGATCAAAACCGACTCGAATTGGCCGCCGTAGAAATTGTACGTACGGTTGTGCACCCACTTGAATTCTATTCATATTCGAATTTAGGGTGAAGTACGGGGAGGGAAGCACACGTTGCACGCCCCGCCCACTGTCCCGTCTCGCCCGATAGTGTTGCCGGAAATATCGAAATTAATGTATAATATCGACAGTGTTATTGATAATGTTTCTGCTATTGCAATAACAATCGATACTATTTATAGTTCTTCTTTGCTGGTCTATGAGAAAATAAAAAACATAGAATGTACTAGCTGCTTCTCTTCCCGTGCAGATCGTAAAAGCCGATCGAGGGAATAGGCGAGAATCTGAATCATATTAATAGGTGATGCGGTTAGCAACCCATCACTATTATGATTTCCCTTTTCCACCTTCATGCCCACCATTACGCTTAAAGTGGCCTGGGCTTTACCGCCCTTGGCTCTGTCTACCCCGTTAGGGATAAAGACGTGATAGTGTATCTGTGTACTATTGATAGTTTGATATTATAGATAAATTAATGAACTTTATTTAAGTAGGTAATATTGGTTATGAACACCGGACGTTGTCACTAGAGATGGGCATATACCCGGGTATGTAAACCCACGCTTGTATATTTACCCGATATGCACCAGGTAAATACCCGTATCTACCCGTTTGGTGGGTACATTGAAATATTTATTAATAAACGGGCAATTGCGAGTCGGACTCGTACATGAAGGGTTCCGTACCACCGTACAATGTTTTAAAACGCTGAAGAAACACGTTTCTTGTATGACGACCCCCTTTACTAGGAAGCGGCGTAAACTTAGCTGTAAGTAACGATTTGACGTCAACATTTGTGCAAAACAAAACAAAGTGACTATTATTAAGAGATATTATAAATATCCTATGATAATAAAGATATTTTTTTCTTTAATTTTTTACTTTATTTTATTTTTAGTATTTGTTGTTATAGCGGCCACAGTAATACATAATCGGTGAAAATTTCAAGTGTCTAGCTATTACGGTTCAAGAGATAGAGCCCTGTGACAGACGGACAGACAGCGGAGTTACAGTAATAGGGTCCCGTTTGCACCCTTTGGGTACGGAACCCTAATACATGTCTATGTCCTCTAATTATCTGTAGAAATGTATAAAAAGATTATCTTGTGTATAAATAAATTAATATATCTCAAATAGCCATAACTAAATTAGCCATATTAAATATACAGATATAATCTCATTTGATGTCTATTTGCTTATTTTAAAATATAACTAGGTTAAAAATATATTTGCCAGCAAAAAATGTAAACTTAGACATGTCAATTCGTATGTTCCCATACAACGGGTAGATTGGGGTAAATACTCGACATACTAATTTGTGGGAAATGTTATAATAAGTTGATGGGGGATTAAAAACTCATCAATACGAATATCTTTTGTTCCGGGACGAACCTCGAAATCAGTAGTTTTTGGCCTTCAAATAAGCAGTCAAAAATAATTCTATCTATGTTTTGCATGAGGGGTGTCCATATGTTGACATTGCGTTTGATGTCTGATTGCTTAGTTTAACATAAAATTAGGTCTACAAACATTTTCCAGCAAAAAATGTAAACTGAGACGTGTCAATTCGTATGTTTCCATACAACGGTTGGGGTAAATAAATAATAAGTATAATAATAGTGCCAGCAACTGACGGCGGTTAAATGCAGGCAGGACACGACACATAGTGAATGCGGCCTCTCTAATCAAAGTCTGGCGGTGCACTAACGAAATCGGTGGCCTCGCACAGACGCTACTCAAGAATTTTCCGTTCGAATTTTTCTCGTTTTGGATTTGATTTGAATATGAATCGGATTCGGTGCAGTGCACAACCGGTCTAACGCTCTTGTTACACCCCTGGTGTTGCAGTTGTCCATGGGCAGCGGTGATCACTTACCATCTGGTGACCCGCTTTTTCGATTGCCGTCCTATGACATAAAAAAAAATCTGTCTTTTTGAACCAATATTCATTTCATGTCTTATATTTTTTTTCTTTATCAGCTAATAAATATAGTATAATCTATCTGGTTGCCTGTAATAATCTTAAGAGATTATTACAGGCAACCAGCCAGAAAGCAATCGTTTCGGCGATAAGGCTGCCTCTTGTACCTTAATTATACAGTTCTGTACATTTTGTATTGTAAATGTTATTTGGTGCAATAAAGATTTATGTATTGTTAATTTTAATAAAGGTCGATTTGCATTTTATTTAATTACTAATTTTATGTTCTAGTTACTCATAAATAGAACATAAAATGAAAGACTGCGATTTCGATGCATGAATGAATCGATGGAAGATGTTATAAAAGTGACTATATAGGTGGACATCACTTAAGGCTCCCAGGTGAGGCCATTTACATATAATATATAGAGCAGCTATCTCAAACATTGGCTCTAGTCTATTTTTGAATAAACGGCGGCGGGAATTTTATCTACGTATTTAATTTTTAAACAATGAAAGATACTTACCGATTGAAAATTATTTCTGTACTCTTTGCCGTGTTCTTTAAATTATCATTACAGTATTTTAACACCAACGCATTTTGATAATGTTTCAGTACCATGTTTTCGTAAGATTTTCGCTTATAGACTGTCGAAAGTACTAGGCGTTTATTAGCTAGCAAGCGGCAAGTGAAGTTTATGGAGAGAGGTGCGGGGACGGGGAACGGGGACGCATATTGCGCGTACCTTAGGGGATTCCGTTCTGTATGTAATATTCTTACTGTCTTTCGTGCTTTGAGCCAAGTTAGCCCAATTGTCTTCATCTCCACTGCCACAGTTAACGATGTGCTGTTTCCGGGAACGTTCCTAAATACCCGGGAATTTTGGAACGTTCCTGGGAATTTGGGATCGTTCCGGGGGAACGCTCCCGTATTTCTAGGGAATGTAATGAAAAACTGGTAATAATAAAGATAATTAGTTTATTGGAAGCGCAAGAGCACATGGAATAATCCGAATAATACAGCGAGGTTGTTCGAACAGAATTTCTATGTGGGTTTCTACAGGCTTCTTTCACAGCCTTCTTTCACGGGGGGACGCGTCACATGTTTCGGCGGGAAACAACTGACATTCCCGGGAACGTTCCCGGAAATCTGGGGAACGGGAACGGCACATCACTAGCCACAGTGCGCCGTCAGGTCTGCTTGGGACAGCCTACCTTCCGCATGCCCTAGGGAAGGAATGGCTAAATAGCTTAATACTGAATACAGTAGCATAACCTATTTAGCTAGTAGTGTACAATACAGCTGTTGGGAAATATAATTTATTGCAAATAAAATATTATTTTGCAAATGAATATTTCTTTATAAAAAGAGATAAAGAAGGATAACAAAACCGTATAAAACAAAGTAGGTACATCCAAAAACTTTACCGTCAAAAACCTGACTATTTGTCACCATCAGTGAACGCTAGTATTGTTAACTGGAACTTATTTTGACGCCCGCAGTGACTGCTGACAGCATTATTAATTGCACCAATGACGCTACATTCCTAGTATTCTGACATTCATTGTTCCGTTAGCGACAATTTACAGTTAAAACGTGAGCACTATACTTCAATTTTCTTAATGTCTTTTAGAAAAGTTTGCGTTTCTTCCGAATGCGTGGAAGTATATAGAGTTGTTATTAGATACTCTTTTTAATTGCATATCCCAATACCATCATAGATTTTTATTTTTTAATCTAATAAAATTTTAATTAATTTAAAGCTAAATAATATATTATTTTTATAAATTAAAACTTATACCTCTAAGAACTAAAACTGTATTGCACACACTATTTATTGAAAAAAAAAAAATTATCTTATTGAAAAGAAGTAAAGAAGGATGATAAAACCATATAAAACAAAGCACATCCGAAAACTACACCGTCAAAAACCAATTTGTCACCATCAGTGAACGCAAGTATTGTTAACTGGAACTCATTTTGACGCCCGCAGTGACTGCTGACAGCATTATTAATTGCACACAATGACGCTACATTCCGAGTATTCCGACACTCGTTTTCATTGTTCCGTTGGCGACACTTGTGCAGTTGAAGCGTGAGCACTGTGCTTCTATTTTCTTAATGTCTCTTGAAAAACTTCGTATTTCGTCCGAATGCTTGGAAGTATATAGAGTTGTTATTACTCTTTTTACTTATTATTGTCTAAATTTATTTTAAAAATGAGAGGAAAGCGGTTCCTTCGCAGGCACGGCAGATAATTTTAGCGTTGTTGTTGATTCGCCCACAATTTTTTTATAATAAACTGTACTTTGTGTGCTTTTGCCACTGGTTAATTCATGCGAACATGATGCAAATTATAATCGGCCGGCGCCCATCTACTACTGTTAATCAATTTACTAGCTACTTCTTTTTCTTAAAGAACTTTTAGTTGTAAATTCAATATCTAAATTGTGTAATTTAGATATTGAATTTGAAATTAGATCTTATCTCAGTTCACAGAAGGTGAATGATAATCAGCTATATTTATATAAAAATATGTATCAAAATAGATTTTATTAAAAAAATAACACGGATCCAAATTTAATAATTCGCCCCTGCACCTAATTGCATGAAGAATTTGAAATGATATTCAATTTTGGTTAAATAAAGGAGAATGGCGCGATGTCTCACTTCAAATTGAATTTCGCTAATTCTAATACCTACTATTTTTAAAGGCGTCTGATATTAATTAAATAAATAATTATTACTATTTCATTTTATTCTTTCCGTTGATGTAATTAGGGATTTTTAAGGTGGAGGCTCAGAATAAATGAATGGTGGAGGCATTGACATAGATTATTCCATAGATTGACATAGATATGCCAGCATTCAACCTGGGCCCCTGTTCTATTTTTGAATATAATATGCCAACGTGAATTTTATCATAAGTTTTTAATTTTCAAATACCTAATCAAACCTTATTACTTACCGATGAAAAGTAATTTATTTACACTTTGTCGTGATCCTTGAATTATTAGGGTTCCGTACCTCAAAAGGAAAAAACGGAACCCTTATAGGATCACTTTGTTGTCCGTCTGTCCGTCCGTCCGTCTGTCTGTCAAGACCCTTTTTCTCAGAAACGCGTGGAGGTATGAAGCTGAAATTTATATCAATTACTCAGGTCTACTGTCCCTTGAAGCTGTGAAAAAATCAAACTTCTAAGCCAACGCAATCAAAAGATACAGCCGTTTATGCCGCAAATTTTCGACACTTGCAAGGGAATCAAAACCTACAGGGTGCTTCCCGTGAACTCAGAATCTTGAAATTTGGTACGAAGCAACGTCTTATAGCATAGATAAAGGAAAAATTACGAAAACCATAAATTTTTAGTTACATCACATAATATATTTTTTTTTAATAATTTTAAACTTACTACCCATTTCCTCATAAACGCGTAGAGGTATTAAATTGAAATTCATACCAAATACTAAACCTTGCAGGTTTGTACGGAACCCTCGGTGCGCGAGTCCGACTCGCACTTGGCCGGTTTTTATTTTTATTGTATTGTAACACACACCAAGGCATTGTTAATTATGATGACCATGTTTTCGTATGGGTTTCGCTTATATACGGTCGAAAGTTATAGCCGTATAAGAGCTAGTAAAGCGACTAAATGAAGTCTATGGAGATAAAATTTAACGGGTCAAAACAGTGATATGTGTTGTCTCCTCTAGTTTTACATAAAAGCTCTTTGGGTAGAGGCAGCCATCAACCTATTGTATTTTGTAATGTAATAAAGAACAATAAAAAACAATTACATTATACTGAATAGACTGGAGTATGTTGTTAGCATTAAATCGTTTGTACCATTTGTTAGTGTAAATAAAGATTTAAACAAATAAATTAATTCAATTCAATTCATTTATTAATATTCAGACAATTATAGTCCATCATGTGTTAGTAACAATATTAATTCTTAAAACTAAATGTTAGTAAAACTTATATTTTAAAATTTATATAAATTTTGTTGCCTCACGGCTTACTGGGACATGCAAAGCGACCCAACTACATGCGATGCGATCTCCTACAACTGCCAGGAGGCTGTTGCCGCTGTCCCGAGTCCGCCGCATCATGGAGGCTGCGCGCTTGCGCATGGTGGCGTGAAAGCCATCCACGTGTGCTTCGGCAAACATGCTTGATGCACTGCAGAAACGAGCCAGCCGCAGCAACGTCCTAAACCCGTTGTTGTATTGAAGTATTAGTTTAATGAAAACGCGTCACTATGCTATAAATCTCATGGTTTGGTAGCTAACTTAACAATGACCTAATATTAATAGCTTAGCTTAACCACTCGAATAGCTTAATCGACATAAACAAAATTAGCAAACAGGTAGAATATATCTAGATGTAGACATTATAATAATAAATAACATGCCCAGATCTCAGCTACAGTCTCTAAAACAGGTTTCTGATGATGCACGTAAATGGAGTTTAAAAATTTGCATTCTTCTTCTCCTTTTCGTGTCGATTGGCTCAAAAGACACATTACCTATATTTTGTTCCTCCAGTAAGTAGCCACTCTTATGCCATTTTCCGACGCCGTGTACAGGTCGTGTCTCGTGCAGCTGGTCGGGCACGAAGGACACGAGAGAAGGTGCTGCATGGTCTGATCGGATTGACCACATTGGCATCGGGCCTCTGTTTTTTCGATATAGCGCCACTTTAAATTTGCATTAAGAAAAAAAAGACATAAAAATAAAATACTACACTTTATACCGCGTCTTATCCCTAATGGGGCAGACAGCATTTTGGATCTTGCGGCTCTAAGCAGAGAGAGCCCAGGGCCGCAAGACCTAAAGGTCACTTTTAGCGTGAAGGTGGGCGAGAAGGTGGAACAGGAATCAAAATAGTTGATAGTCGCATCTCCTATTGACATGGTTCGGGTTTTCGGCCCTTCCCTTGACCAGATTGTTACGATCTACGCTAAAAGAGAAGCAGTTGATACCTAAATTTTTAGTTTTTTTTCCTACCAGACCAGCATGAAAGTTAATGTTATTTTATAGAAAATAGAGTAGGTGATATTACCTATTTATTATTAGCATTGTGATTTTTAAACGTTCTAAGGTAATCGTTTCTAGGCAGCGCCCAAACTTGCCTCTAGCGACGTATTTAGGGCGTGTTCACACGAGCGCGTTTTTTTCGGCGCGACACAGCCGCGCCGGTTACGTACGCATCGCTCCCTCTTTAGAAATATTGGAATCAAATGCTTATACCTATATTGTTTAAAATATCTCGGGGTGTGTGGAGGCGACGACGCGGGCTCTGCTCGTGCGCTGTGCGATCGCGACGCTGTTACTACGCGACCGCTGAGCAAGCGCGTGTATTTTTATATCGAGATATTTTAAACTTTATATTACAATCAATAAGCATTTAATTCCAATGTTTCAAAAGATGGAGCGATGCCTACGCGACGTGCGCGCTGTGTCGCGGCCAAAAATCGCGCTCCTGTGAACACGGCCTAAAAGTATTTCTAAACTTTTGAACTATGAGTGGTTTGAGTGGTCCACTGTGCGTTCAATTGTAAACATTGTAAGCTCGTCCTATGGCATTTTGTAGTAACTGATTTAGTGTGCATTTCAGCTGAAAGATTTAAAAGACTTTGTATTGGAAAATGGCAACAGGATAAAATAAAATTTGGTTCAATATTTGGTCGCAAAATAACTTTGGAGCATACCTACCGTAAAGTTATAGTATTTTATGCAACCGTTTTATAAGAGGGGTCAAAAAAGGCGACCGGTGTTTGTTACGATGTGTGTTATTTTTATTAGTAAACAAAGTAAAAAAAAATGTGTCACAAAATACATTTGACCCTGTCAACCAGTCAACTCTTATATTATTGATGCTGTTAAAAAATAATGTACCTACAACCATGTCATGCGTGATGAGGCCTGTCATTCATCATTACCTACCCGCGTAAAAGGATTTTCAATGTTATCAATAAAGGGTATTCAGTACAATAGGGATAAAAAATATTACGCACGAATATTTTGTTTTCACGCGCACATTTTAACCTTAAGCTTACTTAATGATTATAATAACATTACATTGCCTAAGAAACAAAAGTGTGAATACATTATGAAACAAGAGGTAAGTTAAATTGAATAGCATCTTCACACAGTGTATTAGTGTAGAGTGAAAGAGAACGTAGTTACAAAAATAGAGAAACAGGCATGTAGAAAGGATGGATGAAAAGAGATTAAAAGAAATATTTATAAGGCAAGTATGAATGGAAGAGCGGGACAGGGTCGGCCTCAGAGAACATTCTTCGATCATATTGCAGACTTTCTAAAAAAAGAAGAGGTTAGATCTACCTGTCACTTCTTTTTCTCGTGTCGAAAGCTCAAAATGTAATTAAATTTTTTCCCTCCAGAAAGTTGCCACTTTCACAGCGTTGTCTGTAGCCTCACATAGGTCACGCTTAGTGCAGCTGGTGGGGCACGATGGGCAGGAGCGGAGGTGTGACATAATCTGGTCGTTATGACCACACCGACACACCTGTAACTGAAAGTCATGTATGAAGAGATTGATGAATGGAGGGGAAAAGGTCTGCCACAATAGTAGCAAGTAGAGGTTCATATTCTCTGCCTACCCCTGTGGGAAACAGGCGTGCGTGATAGTATGTTTGTCATCATCATCATCACAGCGTATTTCTGGTTGCATCGTCAGCGGTTACGCTTCAGAGCCCGAGGTCTGCTACCTAACCTTTGTGATTCGACGAGGTTACTGGTTTTTACACGGAGCGACTGCCGTCTGACCTCTGCAACCCAAAGGGTAGACCAGAACCAATCCTAGGATAGGTACAAACGCTAGATTGCGTTCGGGACCAACAGCTTTACGTGCCTTCCGAAGCACGGAATCATTTTTCTTTTCGGATAATCAGGAGATTCAAACCTGCAATATCCGAACCAGACTGGAAACAACTTTTCACAAAGTATGCTTCCCAGTGGGATTTGAACCCACGACCTCCGGATCACAAGGTAAACTTTTTGACCACTGGACCATGGAGGCAGTACGAGATAGTATGTATGTTGAATAGCATTTCAATTGGGAAATTATCTAAATTAATTTACATGTTTCATTTAGGTAAAGAAACATTTTCAAATTTTGATATCAGGAAAAGAAAATCAGTGTCAATCAGTGTGTGTGCTGTACGTCATCCCTAACGCTGCCAAAGAATATATACACTACGCAAAAAGAAACGACACTTAAGTATGTGTGCACGTAAAATCGCTTGCGGCTATGTGTGGGTGGCTGGATGTGCGAGGGGTCCTTGAGAGGCGCGCGGGGCATGAAACGAGCTATCGCTGACTGCTTTGGCCGAGACTGGTACCTAGTTCGCGTCTCTCTTACGCACCGCACGATACTTAATTTCGGTTCGGTATCAACCCTAGCGTTACGAGCTCCGAGGTCACCGGCGTTCGAACTCTCACGTACAGGGAGTGTCGCCACTGTGACGCTGCTCCGCTATTCTCTGGTAACACTCTCCTCTTACGCAAGAAACGATGTGAACTGGATCCGAAAAAAATATTATTGTATTTAGTCTGTCGGTAAGATAAACCAAAAATAAGGAACCTATATTTTGCGGTTTATTAAAGTAGGTAGTAAAAAATTCACAAAAATACAGCGCATCAAAGATGAGGAGTGGGGGCGATTAAGGCCGTACCTGAATATTCAGGGGTCCAGTGCTGCCCCATTTAAAATAAATTCAAAGAAAACTAGTGAAAATCGTACTACATCATTACTTCATGCGAAATTTAAATGCGCTGTATTTTCGTCAGTATTTGCTAATCGGAGACAAGAAAAAATACGTGTACGTGTATTTACATTAAATCTTGTCGTTAAATATTATATTATAAGTAAAGACATTTCAAAGAGGGCTCGTTTTTAAAAGTATAAATAGAATTACTTCAATATTGGCCTTTGTAAGTCAACTTAATGAAATAAGGCGAGGCCGTGGCCAAGAGGTACATTCGAGGCGGTGGCAGTTTAAATAAGTCCAATTTTCTAAAAGTGCAAAGTATGGGTAATTTTAACGATGTTATTTACAATATTCTAAAAAATATGAGCTGACTTTTAAAGAATTTATTAGTAAGTTCATAGGTTCGTTAAGGGCCCGGTACTTATTTTAAGTGATTTTGACTTCTTTTCGGAGCTGATTGGACCAAACTAACTAGTAACAATATGTTGAGATATGATAAATTTAAGTTAATATTATAAGTATTAAAAAAGTGAATGAGACAATTTATTGATTTTCATTGTAATAGTTTGTTTAATTCCAAATAATCTGAGACGTGTTTCAATTTTTGGCGGTGCGCGACGTTCATGTATTTGTTGTTTACACGTAATTTAAAACTTGAAGTTGTGTATAAGTTACAGTAAAATAAAAACAAAGAAAAATCCTAAAAAGTGACTGAGGAGATTTTAGTACTTTTTTTTAAATTTAAACAAAAACTTAGTAAAAAGGTTAAACTTTGAGGAAAATATAAGCGAATACTTCGTCGGATTTCTTGCGCATACGACTGAGTTAAAAAATAAAAAATACACATATGTGAAGATTGATTCATGCTTAAACACGTACAATAAATAAATAAAAATAATTTGTCTTTGGTAGAAAGATTGAAAAATTTAGAGTTCTCCGAAATTCTCAAATAAATATGGGAACGAAAACGCTGAAAAGGCAGACCGCTCGCTGCGCTTCTGAATTCGCCTAAATTCGTCTCCAGGGTGCATGTACAATACAGCGCAATGCGTATATGTAGATAGAAAATATAGATTCGGGTGTTCAATCAAAAATTCCCACGACCGAAGACCGCAGTCGCTGCAGTTAAGATTAGCCCTAAATCCTTGATCCTTGAGGGATGTGGACTAAAATATTTTTGGCTCATCAGGTAGAATTTTAAAAAGATTGTAACTATACGTACCTACTTATTATAAAGTACATTCGGAGGGTTGACTTATTTTAAATATTAATGTACTAATCATCACACTTATATTATATTTATAGATCGGGAGATATAGAAAATACTCCACAGATAAGATAATAGTTCTTAGATATATTGATAGCGTACTTTTTTCTCTGATTAGCAAATAATGACGAAAATACAGCGCATTTAAATTTCACATGACGTCACAATCTATGATGCGTTTTTTTTTCGTGAAAGCAAGTTCGTTTGCCGTGGTGCTTAGCTATGTTTGATGAAAATCGTTTCAGCCGTTTAAAAGTTATTGGGGGTTAACGCTTGAAAGACAGGGCTTTCTCTAGCAAATAATAGATGGCGCTACAGAAATCAAGTCGTATCGATAGTTCCGCTACTCATCACTAGATGGCGTTTTTAACAGTCGGGGTTTTTTTATGTGTGATATATGAAAGATAAATCCATAACTAATAATTTTAAAACAGGTGACCCAATACACATAGTCGGAAAAGGCCTACCAGGTTTCGATCGATCAAAAAGTAAAGATTTCCAAAACGGACACGTCTTATCATAATAACTTCCCCAATAACTCAGAATCAGAACGTTGAGATGAGCTGATTTTAAATTGAACATTAATATGGATTCATAATGCCACTGAGAGCTCTTTCATCACGATATTTGATTAAGTTAATGTGCCTTGGAGATGTACCTGGAGTTTCGGCAGCGATTCAACAATGTCTAAGTGTATTTTGGTGCGAAATTAAAGCGGGAAATTCTTGTTTTATTAGTCGTTTGAATAAAAAGACAAATAAATAATTGATTGAGCGAGCGAAGCGCGTCAGTTTCGAGATAGGCTAAAAATGTTTAGCCCGTCTGTCTGTTTTCGCCCACAGGTCGCATTTTTCAATCTATTTTGACGAGATTTGGCACACAAATTCCTTGATTTATTTAAATTCAATCGCGATTTTTGATTGGGTAGGGTAGAAATATGGGGAATAAGGGGGGAACTTTGCTGTAGCGTTATTTATTGGCAAATTTCAATCAAATTTGAGAGGCACAAAGGACTTCATTCTGAACAAGACGACGCAAAAAAATCTAAAAGGGGGAGTGGAGGAGGGAAGATTCCATCATCATTTCAGCCGCATAACGTCCACTGCTGGACATAGGCCTCTCCTAAGGTTTTCCAAATGACCTATCTAGAGCGGCCTGCATCCAGCGCTTTCCAGCGACCTTGGTCAGGTCGTCTGACCACGAAGGTTGTTGTAGCGTTAAATATGAACGAATTTCTCGAACGAGTTTTTCGAAAGAAAAACGAATGAATGAAATGGCTTTGCCCAAGACAAGGGGAAAGTGTTGGATATTGCAAGTCTACTGTTCTCACAGAACCACTAGTAAATAGATAGGGACAAATCACACTGCTTGAGCGGTAACATTGAATGATACCTATCATTCAATGCCACCGCTCAATCAGTGTGATTTATTTGATCTGGAATGTAACTACCTATATACCTGTTTTCATTGTATTATTAGCTAGTTTTTAATTATAATTTCACGTACCTACATACTTCGCACGTTTTTATTAGAGTTCTCTAGTAAACAATGAAACCCTTATAGTTTTGCCATGTCTGTTTGTCTGCCTGATTGTTTGTCCGCTTTACTCAGAGACTATTTGTACAAGAAAGTTGTAATTTCACATGCATATGTATATTAATTACGCCGAGTAATTAGTAAAATAAAATGTAGAAATATATATTTCTTTTAGGGTAGCTCCCATACATGTAAAGTAGCTATCATTTTATTCTCATCTTCATTGAATAGGTTCTTCAAAAATATTGTGAGTTTGTGAACACAATTTTTCGATTTAGGTCCAACACGCACTTGGCCAGTTTATTCTTATGGGGTAGAGGGTAGAGTGAGCCAAATTCTACTATCACTGGTACGTGAGTAGGGGAAAAAGAAAAATCAAAATAGTGTCAGATTGCAATCCGTGTTGCGTAATGCTTTTCACGATCGTGAAATCCTAACCTTGAAAAATAAGGTCAGGAACAAGATACCCTTTTCTACTAACAGTTGCATATCGTATATTTCTTCACATTTTATATATATAATATATATATGAATGTTCTTAATTAGCTGTGACGTAGATTGTACGTCACACAACGGCTTCATTTGATGAAATAAGATTAACGATATACGTAACGATACTTTTTTCAATACTTGTAAAATATTATACAAATATTAGTGTATTACATCGCGCTGGGAATCGAACCCGAGGTAGTACAGACTATCACGACAGTGTAGTTGCGTGTAACTCTAGTAGCCTACTAGACAAACTCTCATCAATTTATTCTGTCAAAAATCGAAAAGAAATACAGTCTTAACAATACCTTTTACCGTTAATATCATTGGTAACGTTATCTGATTGGTTGAAAAAATACCGTCACCCAGCATAACGTTATCTTTGCTGATAGCGTGAACGCCGTTTGACAGAATTAACGTTACCAGATTTTTAACGGTATTCCAAGCCCTGGTATGTGTGTCTGTCTTTGCGTGCACGCACGTCCTAACCACCCGAGTGCTGAAGCAAGTGAGCAAAGACCGAAAGCCGGAGTTGACTCGTGACCAGCACCTACCGCGCAGCTTCAATGCGCATATTTAATTTTGTTCTCTCCATTAATTCTTTCTGGATAATGAATAGGCCGCATCACCAAAAAGTTTTTGTAAGAATAGGTATAATCCAAGTCATCCCGTGGAAGTCATAGCAGGCTTAGATAATGCAAGCTAAACAAAGCTTTTAAACTCAATAAGACCTCTCCAACCCGTCAGGCTAGCGTGGAGAGCGTAAGACAAATCCTATGCCTGCTCTGGCCAAGATGGCTCTGGCAGTACAGAGAAGGTCATGCTCCCTGCAGTGGAGGCTAAAAAATGATGATGACTAATAAGATGCCACAGGATTGTGCAACTGAGCATCTAACATCGTCTTCGATCGTTCAACTGCAGTGAAGAATTAAAAAGACCTGATGATGTTGGTGAGCACATCTAAATGAAGGTTCGATAATCATAATTTTCAGGGTTCCGTACCCGAAGGGTGCAAACGGGACCGTATTACTGAGACTCCGCTGTCTGTCCGTCTGTCCGTCTGTCACAGGGCTCTATCTCTTGAACCGTAATAGCTAGACACCTAAAATTTCACCGATTATGTATTACTGTGGCCGCTATACTCGTAACAACAAATACTAAACATAAGATAAAGTTAATAATAATTAAAGGGGTTCGTCATACAAGAAACGTGTTTCTTTAGCGTTTTAAAACATCGTACGGTGGTACGGAACCCTTCATGTACGAGTCCGACTCGCACTTGCCCGTTTATTTTTGTTAAATAGAGTTTTTGCAAATTTTCCGAAATGAATGCCATTTTGGAAAATTTCCAGACAGGCTCACGAAGTCTAAAGTACACAGAGACACTACTCGAAAAGAGGGTCTAGTGTGTAAAGAGCTTAGCCCGCCGTATTTACAAACAGGTGTGCAAAGAGGAAACAATCGCTTGTTTGAGGTTTTCATACACAATGAGCTGGTTTGCTGAATAATGTACCTACCTAACACTGCCGGGGAAGGCGAGCGACAGGGGGTGACGTAGTTAATACAAGAGTGTCGTCAAATCTTGTCAAACACCGTAACATTTAAAAAAGTACTGTCTCGTTGACCATTATTATCTATTTTATCGTTAAAATCTCAATTGATTTCAAAACTGTGACGTCTATCCTAATACGTCTTTATCCCCATTAGGGTAGGCAGAGTCCAGGGTAATTAAATTCAAAGGTCTTCAGCGTGATGGCGGGCGTTAGTTTGAAAAAATGTTAAACTATAACTAAGATTACCTACTTAATAAGCTAAAAGTAATGCTATAACCACCATTATTATTTTTACCAAATTTATTTAATAAACCTTATACAATAAAACCAACAATAATTTTTAATGTGGCACAGTTTCATATATATAGTTGGGAACTAGGAATTGGGAACCACAGACTAACAGAATTTATGGACATATCGGCCTTTGCAATAATCGCAAATTGCGACAAGACTTTCTTGAGACTGTTTTGTCTCTTAGAAAAGTCTGCCTTGTTGGCCAACTTCTGGCCTAGAATATGATCACTCTATGGTCGCAATTCGTGCGTCGTCGATTTTTTGTAAACAATTAAATTAGTTGCGAATCGTTCTTTCCGAAAAAAATATGCCTTCATCGTATAGTCGCGTTTCCTGCGCTCAAATAAAACGTAAATCGCGTTTCAGGCGTTCATAAAAATTCTATAAAAAATGCCTTTACCAAATAGTCGCGTTTCGGGCGTCCAATTAAGTAGGCAATTTATTTATTTTGACGGTCGCGATTCGTACGTCCTAAAGAATCATCCCAAAGAGTTTTAACGTCAGGCAGGCGTGCTAGGCGGCCGGCGTCTAGCAGACTAACCTGGTGGTTACCAATACGTCACGGAGCGGAGGTCGTCTAAAGTTCACGGAGGTCGTATTGGTACAGCAATAGTCTGTCCTAAGGCTGTCTTATAAAAAGTATAGCCACTAAGTCGTTTATTTTTTATGATACGTCAGTAAAATAAATCCATGTTTAAAGTATATTAAACCTAAGCGCACCTATGATTCTCTTAGTGCTATTATATGAGCAATAAAACAAAAATATACTGGGCAGTTTTCTCTGCCCGCCGCCAGTTTGATACAAACACTAAAACAGGGTTATTCACTGTTTGACCATACGTAGGTCAAATGGTGAATAAACTTGAATTAAATCAGTTTTGCTTTATACAGGCTGACTTTTTATCCACCTGCTAATTTTTTGGAGCAAGTTCAGTCCATAATTAATACTGAACTACTTTCTATAAAAAAAAGTTGTTAAAAATCGATAAAATGTTTTCGTCCTCACATACTCGTACGTACTAATCAGCCAAACGGATTTTGTATGGGCGGACGAAAATTTTTTATCGATTTTAATAACTTTTTTCATAGAAAGTAGTTCAGTATGATGGACTGAACTTGCTCCAAAAATTTAGCAGGTGGATAAAAAGTCAGCCTGTATAAGATTTTAATTCGTTTTAACTGTCCCGTTGTCTGTGTGTCTGTAATCAAATCTTGCAAGCTAAATTAAACCCACTTCCCATTATTTGATCAAGTTGAAACTTCATATGTATGTTAGGTGACTGCAATATTATGGTACAGACGAATGATATGATACCTGTGCCACCTCACTTAGTGCGTGGCGGGCGCGGTGGCACAGGTATCTGATTAACTGACTGTACCAATGACCTGATCTCATGATGAAGCCGGAAGGTGGCCTCGGAATCTCTGTGATAAAACTAAATAATAATCCCACCGATTTTGGGTTTAATAATTTCGTCTTGAGGAGCAGTATACTTTTTAATTCATTGTTTTAGATAAAAGGTTTTTTTTAAATAATATCTAATCTACGTAGGTACTTGTTTCTTATGGTTTTACAAAGATCAGATCAAAAGTAAAAAAAAAACATCTTTTACATACATATCAAATGAATTACGTCTTTGTCCGTTACTGTTGACAGAGCCCCGGATCATAGGATCCGAACGCCAGTTTCAATATGGTTACACACCATAGACTATTGTTAAAATTGTGAAAAGTGACATCTGTTCGTCACCACATGACACTGTTAAAGACCCTCTATAAGCACAGCACTACAAAGCATCTAAAACACTGCTATTACAAGTCATTGACAGTTCACCCGGTTTCCAACAGATGGCGCTATCCCGCTTATTATAACCTCCTGAGTACCAGACACACTTTTTTTTGAGTTTCAATGTGAAACTTTTGTAATGCATTATATAATGATTACTTTGTATAGGAAAATTGTTAAAAAAAATAAAGCTGCAGGAAAATCTAGTTTTTCACTATGTCCTGTGCAAAGTACAAGGGACTCCAACTAAGTAGTACTAAGTATTGGTACCGAAGTACTTTATAAAGAACGTAACCTATTTGTAATTATAAATAAAGATTCTTTAAATAAAATAAAATATAAATAAAATAATTTTATGTTGTTTTATACTTTATTTAGTGTAATAATCAAAAACAGTAAAAGAACTCTTAATTTCTGCAATATTCAACAAAAATAAAACTTTACTTCTTACATTACAAAACCAAGATTTTTAACTATTAGGAACATTTTGAGATCAATCAGTTACTCTTAGGCCTAAATAATCAATATTATTTTAATCAGTCTTCATGAAAAGCTGCAAACCAATTACGATTAGGCGTAAAACACAGGTATATTTCGCATTTTTTGCAAAATACTGTGGTTTTTTTATCACACCCGCTTTTTCGGCAGCGGGATTGTTTCGTACCATATGCAGGTAAATGTGCAGCGCTTTTCACACGAGTTTCTTTGGAAGGAACAGGTTTTATTAAAATCTTACGCTTTTTATGTTTTGGCTCAATTTCCTCGTATTCTATTTCACCCTCTTCATCACTTTCTTCGTTGTCAATGATCAGTTTGGAACCTAAATTAAGCTTGTACGCTCTCATCTGTACTACATTCTTCTTTGGAATACCTTTCTCTGCTGCTACGGCCCTGTACTGCAACCAGGAGTTTACTACACATAAATCAAAAAGGTGAGATATTACGCGAATTGTCCACTTTTTAGTACGGTTACGCGATGGGCAAACGGCTAGCATACGATCAGCGAGATCTACGCCACCCATATTTTCGTTATACTTTTTGATAACATCTGGCCTCTTCACTGTTACATATCTTTTATCTTTTTTTGACCATCGCTTACATTCATCATGGTCTTGGTCACAATAACAAGTCGACATTAGAAGAACTGGCTTGTTATCGAGCCACATTGTCACTGCAAGCTTTCGATCTTCTCTTACCTTGACCTCACTACTTCCTCTTGCTTTCTTTTTGAATATTTTTTCTTCAGTTAAAATACAGTCTTTGGGAATTCTATTTTTCATAATTGTACCCGTGCTATGAAATCCCAGTTTTAATAATTCGTCACATAATTTAGCTGTGGTAAAAAAACGATCAAAAAACAGTAAATGTCCAGGAACCAAAGTTCTTGTTAGGTGAATAATTGCTGCTTCTCCCAAACCAAATCCTTGACTAATCAAATGAGGAAAGGTACTATCTCCTTGATAAATTGCCATATCACAAACAACACCTTTTGGTGATGCTAAAACAAAGACTTTGAGGCCAACTGGGTTAGGTTTATTGGGACAGAATTGCCGCATTGGACATTTTCCATTAAAAGGGATAATCATTTCATCTATACTCATTTCCTGAGGACGAATTTGTTCGTGACACCCTGCTAATATACGATCAAATAATGGCTGGATTTTCCACGTTTTCTGTTGTTTTTGTTCAGGTGTAACTTCAGGATCATACACACATTTCAATCTCAGTCTGATGAAAAAAAATCTGTTTCGGTTCATAGCTTTTGCGATTTTTGGAACTTTCCAATCTTCAGACCAATACATGGATATTTGCGGGTATTGCAACGAGGACATGATCATAGTAATACCAATGTAGATCTTGAGTTCTCGCAAAGTTAATCCTAAAGATTTTCCCGTCTCCAGAACATGCGTTCTGTTAGTGCAGTTTACAATATGGGTAAGAATATCGTCATCAATGTATTGGTCGTAAAATTGGTACCACTCCCATTCTTTTGTATTTTTCTCGATATAAGCTGGTTGCATTAAATTACTTATATTTGAATCAAGAGTGCTATGCACCCAAGTGTCTTGAATGCCAGAGTTACTTTGTCTGCTTCTAATAGCAATCTGACGAGTAGACACTGTTTGTAGCCTACCACTACGACCACGACCACGCCCTCTTGTGCGTCCTCTTGCTCGTGGTAGATATGATGAAGTTGAAGGTGGTACATCTGAGTGATCTGATAGTGTTGGAGAAGCAACAGGAGTAACTAATGCTTCTTCTTCCTCTTCTGATGTACTCGATTCACTATTATGTTGACCACTGGCTCTTTGATCGACATCCGGTGGAAAAAATTCCGGATCATCATCTGAATCATCCCCAGAATAGTCAAATTCGGAGTCGTTCAAAGCGTCTGCGATATCGGCGTTCGACAGTACTGCAATAAATAACTTTTAATTACAAAAACACTCAATGTACTATACATAGTACGTGGGAAGACAGACCTGAGAAATATTAGTTGAATGCTAGTGTACTTCGCATAGGACGTAAAAAAAAATGTCGGAGTGCAGCAACCGTAAAAAATAATTTCGGCGAAATAATGAATTTAGTCACCAGTTTTTAATACTAATATGTTATTTATCACAAAAAAATACATAATTACCAAACAATTAACAAGATTAATGAGGATTTATTCACCTTTGCGCGCACGTGCCCTCGCATGTTCGTCTCCGGAAGCCATTTTTAAAGAAATGACAGATGACAGCTGACGTTTCGTTTTCTTTCATGGTAGATTATGAGATTATACTCGTAGTTGTCACTGGCAATTTTTTTTGTGTTGCCAACGTAATGAAAGACTATGGATTTTTTTGTTTTCTACGTACTATGCGTAGGACAAATGTACTCAGGAGGTTATGGGAACGAATTTTATTATCTGAGCCCTCTTTCGCATTATTGCCTCTCTTCTGTACACACCGCAAATACAAGCCTGCCACCACACCACTGGACTACTAATTTCTCGCCAACTGTTTTGTCTCACATAGACAACTCTGCCTTGATAACCGTGTGGCTTCTGGCTTAGAATAGGACCACTCTATCTCTTCCTGTAAGTGTCGTTAGTAGCGACTAAAGGATTAAGCTCAAACGTGCTACAACTGCATTCCTAAGGGTTGACGTCGGGCGGCGGCCGTTTGTAAAACTTTTCGTACAAATGCATTCCCAAAATGCGTAGAAAAGGAAATCTAAGTTAAACAAAATGACCATGATCAATTTCACGATTTTACTTATAACTGCGTGTAAAATAGAGGTAAGAATGGATGAATAATCCCAATCTGTTATAGCAGACAAAAAATGTGTTGTTTTATCCCGCACAATGACACCGATAAGAGCCAGGCAAATTTACCAAACGCAAACATTGTATTTTCATTTACCTATATAAGGTTAAACAAAAGGAATTTATAGTCGCTTTTTTTCTCTAATGTATCGTGACGGAGTTTATTAAAGGTATACAGGGTGACTATTTATCCACCAGCCAAATTTTTGGAGCAAGTTCAGTCCATGATACTGAACTATCCCCATACTATATTATCCCTAATGAAGTAGATAGAGCAGAGGGCCCCATAATACTCAAAGTCCACTTTTAACGCTATAGTGGCACAGAATACAGTTATGGATTGCTAACTGCAACGCCTTTTAGGCTTGGGACACATCTGTCAACACGGAACAGCATTTTCCTATGCTGCTATTCTTTTCTGTCGCTCAGAACCGTCATTGCATCCGTCCATGCCGTCAACCGCAGCAGAAAGATAAGTATCCGTGATAAAATAATATAATCCCACCGAGTTTTGGCTCGATTGATTCGTCTTGAAGAGAATTTAAACTTTTTAGTTCATTGTTAACCCCCGACAAAAAAGAGGGGTGTTATAAGTTTGACGCTAGTGTCGGTCTATCTGTCTGTTTGTGTATGGCAGCGCTTGAACGAATGGACCGATTTTGATGCGGTTTTTTTTAAGTGAAAGCAAATTTCCTTGCGGTAGTGCTTAAGGCCGTACCTGATTTTTCCGGGGTCCAGTGCTGCCCCCATTTAAAATAAATCATTTCAAAGAAAACGGAGACATAATTTAAAATTTTTCTACTACCAATCCCTAGATAACCCTTTAAAGTATTTTATGAACTACTGTTACAATTTAAAGTGAGAACGTGAAGCTTTACTACGCACATTTGCGAAAAACGGCCACTTTTGGCAAATGTGCGTAGTAAAGCTTAACGTTCTCATTATAAACTGTAAACAGTAGTTCATAAATTACTTTGAAGGGTTATCTAGGACTTGATAGTTGCAAATTTTTAAATGATGTCTCCGTTTTCTTTGAAATGATTTATTTTAAATGGGGGCAGCACTGGACCTCGGAAAATTCAGGTACGGCCTTAATTGTGTTTGATGATAATCAGTACTGCCGTTCAAAAGTTATTGAGGATTAAAGCTTGCAAGTCAGGGCCTTCACTAGCAAATATATAGATGGCGCTATGAGGTGCACATGCGCATGAGTAGTGGAACTATCGGTAGTTCCGCTAGTCATTACTAGATGGCGTTCTTGACTTTAGTTTTTTTTAATTTGCCTAGAAAATAAACTTGTTTTAGATAAAAGTTTATTTTACAAAATATATTCTTTTACTATATTAATATAATAATTACATTAAATACTGTGATACCGCACGCACGCGTGGTTAACTCAGTATGACTAAAATACTGAATAACCCTACCAACCCACTGCGGTGTAGGGTTACCTATTGTTAGGAGTCTAAACCTAGGAGTAATTTAATTCCAGCGTTATGTATCCCCAGTGCCGCATTTTATAGAGCATTGTTCTTGAACCTTTATGTTCACTTTGTGTTTTTTTTATAAACTATGTTTTATGCTCTGTTGAACGACCCAACGAGAAGGACGAAGTTCTCAGAGTCAATTTAAACATAGCTTGTATATATGTATGTTCAACGATACGTCGATTTAGTAACTAGTAATACTTTATTGTACACCAAATTAAAATAGCAAAAAATACACACAGAATCTGTACAATGCGGTCTTTTAGCTAAATCTTCATAAAATTTAATTAGACTGGTGACATCTATACCACTTTATAAGAACTACTAAATCAAGGAATGAAGTTGCAATAATAGTTCTCAAAAAGCCTACGAGATGGCGCTGACAGTATTCTACATCTCGATATCATAGTTCTGGCTTGTACTAATAAGTATTTGTGGTTCTGGTTGCAACTTAGCGTATATACAATATCCGACAATATACTATTGGAGCCGCGGTATCCCAGGCGCAACACCATGCCTGGGAGATCTTCTTATAGTGGTGGTCGAGCATACTCCTACGACGCTCTCGCTGCAAAACCATTTAGAATTTTCATTTCGAATATGAGACAAATCGGCGATGTATTCTCTAAGATATGTGCATATAATAGGGTCCTGAGTTCAGATTGGAGCAAACTATAGTATATGCTTATTATAAAGTGAAGTCCCCTAGCGCGTATTCCTGTCAGTCTGTCTGTTGTCAATAACTCAAAATACTGTGCCGAAGTTACTATATAAACCTATACTATACATGAAGTTGCTATATAAACCTTCTTGTCCCAAAAAGGTGTACGAAAGAAATTCTTATAACATAGGTATTGTGATATATAATAAACTACCTGACGAAATTTGAAACGAATTGACAAAATGGCTTTTAGATAAATGTTTTTATAGTGCAAAGGAATATTTAGCTTCTAAGTAGACTGACATTTTATTATTATTATTTTATTTTTAAGTTTTTGTAATTTAAATTGTATAAATTTAGTTTATGTAGCTTGGTAATGATTTATTGACTTAATTGTGTATATTTGCACGTCTGCTTGCAGGCTGAATACAATGGCTTTATTTGTACTGAACACCTATTTTGTAATGTATTCTGGCAAATAAAGATTTCTGATTTCTGATTTCGATTTAGATGCAATATTCATTGACATGTTGAACATTTTTCCAGGAAGTGTACATGTATAATACGAGTACATACCTATGCTGGTCACGAGTTAAAAAAATTATTAATGAATGGATACATAACATGTACCTACCTAAATGTTCATTATAATAATTCCAATATTCGTAGAATTTTCCAGTTTGGACGCTATATGCTAATTTATGAAACGTTCCATCCAAAATGTAATTAAGTTTCCTATGAAAGCTCGCTAGAGGTTCATTTAAATTTGATTTCAATGTTATTATTTTAGTATATATAACGTGTAGCAAAATATACTGAAACTAGTTTAAGGTTAGATTCAGTCCATGATACTGAACAACCCTAAGGAAAATATATTCAAATATGAAAATGTTTTTGGCTTCCCATACTATTTGTCCGATCAGCTGATCCGAGTTTGTATACAAAGTAAAAAAATATTTTTCATATTTCTATATACGTATTATATTCCTCGGGGAAAGTTGTTCAGTATCATGGACTGAATTTACCCTTAAAACAGTTTCAGTATTTTTTTGCCTTCAGATCATTCTGGTGTATATGTAGCTTTTGTCAAAGAGTCCACCAGTAATTTGAGAAAAGATGTGTGTCTTGTGTAGGCCGAATACTTCTAAAAACATAAAAAAACTAAAAAATAATTTAGATAACAAATTATTATCAGTGGTATATACAGAAAATAATCCTGACGACCATTATAATGAACTATTTAGTACTGTTTCCTCTGAGTATTCTAAAACATTGAAACAAAAAAGAGTAGTAGTTCATAGTAAATCACCGTTTAGTGAATGGGCTACTACTGGCATCTACATAAGTAGAAACAGGTTATATGATCTATATGCCCAAAAACAATATAACTTTAATCCTTCTTTTAAATAATATGTTAGAAATTATTCTAA
This sequence comes from Acrobasis repandana, assembly GCA_963576875.1. Classification (NCBI taxonomy): domain Eukaryota; kingdom Metazoa; phylum Arthropoda; class Insecta; order Lepidoptera; family Pyralidae; genus Acrobasis; species Acrobasis repandana. Next base: position 19,312,700 of record OY756225.1, read on the forward strand.
AATATTTAAAAAAGTTTGTAGACGAGCCAAGTCGAATAGTATAAGCAAAAAAATAAATAATGCTCCTAATAAAATTAAACAAACATGGAGTGTCATAAATAAGGAAACAGGTAAAAATAAAACCAAAAAAAAATATTTGCCGAATCAAATGTAGTGGTAAAAATACTTCAAAAACTGAAGAAATAGTAAATATATTTGATGATTATTTTACTATCATTGCTTTGGAACTCACTTCTAATGTGAGTTCTAGCGCCCAGCGTGCTGAGGCTTTGCTTAAGAGTAATGTTAGCCCTTGTGATTCTAAATTTAATTTTAAGCATGTTAGCCCTAGCGATATAATAGATGCTTTTAAACAGTTAAATTTAAAAAAATCAGAAGATCACTGGGGCATGTCAGTAGCCGTAGTAAGTCATATTATACACATAATTGCTGGCGATTTAGCTTTTATATTTAACGAATGTATTGATGAAGGCATATTTCCTAACTTAATGATATGTAGTAAACTAATCCCCTTATTCAAAAAAGGAGAAAAAACAGACCCTGGCAACTACAGACCTATCTATTCTGCCAGTTTTGAGTAAGGTGTTCGAAAAGATAACGCTCAATCAAATGCTACTTCACTTTATGACCAATAATCTTTTCCATAGCCAACAATACGGCTTTACTGCTGGAAAATCGACCAGCGATGCAGGAGTAGTACTTATTACTAATATCTACGACGCGTGGGAAAACAGAAATTATGCAATTGGATCATTTTGCGATCTTTCTAAAGCATTTGATTGCGTTGATCATCCAACACTTGTGCTCAAATTTCGTCAATACGGTTTTGATGATAAGTCAATTAAATTAATAGAATCTTACTTAACAGATAGGCTTCAAACTGTTGATATAAACGGCGTAAAATCACACGGGTCTAATGTGAAAATGGGCGTACCCCAAGGTGCAATTCTAGACCGTTCCTTTTCTTAGTTTATGTCAATGACTTGTCTTACATGGTTGAGAAAGAGGCTGACATGGTGCTGTTTGCTGATGACACCTCGGTAATATTTAAAATAGATCAACATAACAGTGATGCTAGCGCGGTGAACAGCACCTTATCTTTAATTTCTGATTGGTTTTCAGCCAATAACCTCATGTTAAATGTGAACAAGACCCAATGCATTCGATTCTCTCTTCTCAATGTGAATCAAGCCTGCGTTGACATACTAATTAATGGTCAGAAACTCGATCTGGTTGAAAGTACTACCTTTTTAGGAATCACAATTGATTCGAAACTTCAATGGGGCGCTCATATAACTAAATTTTCTAATAGGCTTAGCTCTGCGGCTTACGTTGTTATGAGAATAAGACAATTGACAGATTTAGCAACTGCTAGACAAGTGTACTTTAGTTACTTTCAGTCTAATGTCTTACGGGATACTTCTATGGGGGAGTGCAGCCGACATTCAGACTATATTTCTTTTACAAAAAAGAGCAATTTGTGCCATTTAGGTTTAGGATCGAGAGACTCACTGAGAGAATTATTCAAGGAAATAGAAAAGGAAATAGGTATACTTACTTTTGCATCACAACTCATATTTGAAAATATAATGTATGTAAGAAAAAATATTTCCATGTTCAATAAAGTAAGTGATTTTACAGATAGTTTACGCAATAAGAATGACTTAGTTAGCCCGTATTACAGGCTGAATACAGTCAGTAAGTCTTTTATGGGGAAATGTATACTTTTTTATAATAAATTGCCAGAATCGGTCCTTGATATGCCAGACAGAAAATTCAAAGCTTATGTAAAGAAAGTACTTTGTGAGAAGGCTTATTATAGGACCGATGACTATCTTAAAGACAAAAAGGTTTGGCTTGAGTTTGGCGCGGGTCCCTCTTAAAGGTTTGTATACTTAGACATGTTATAATTTAGGTACATTGGTACATACTAAATTTACAAATTGACATTATTTTAAATTTCGTAATTCTTATAATTCAATTTAATTATGACATAACAAACAATGTAATCTCAGTCCATCCATATAACTAATTTTAAGTTTTTAGTTTGTTAGTTGATATCTTTGGAGAAAACTTGCAGTGCAGTTTGTTGCCGCTTCTTCTGCACTTGCGCCTAGGAAGCGGCGTAAACTTAGCTTTAAGTAACGATTTGACGTCAACATTTGTGCAAAACAAAACAAAGTGACTATTATTAAGAGGTATTATAAATATCCTATGATAATAAAGATATTTTGAATTTTTGAATTTTTTTTAGTATGTATAACGTGTAGCAAAATATACTGAAACTATTTTAAGGGTGTTCTATTCAGTTCATGATGTTGAACAACTTTCCCAAAGGAACATATATCGAAATATGAAAATTATGTTTTGGCTTTCCATACAAACTCGGATCAGCTGATCGCTCAAGTTGTCTGGGAGGTCAAACATTATTTTTTATATTTCAATATATGTTCCTTGGGGAAAGTTCTTTTGTATACATACATTATATCACGCCTGTTTGCCACAGGGGTAGGCAGTGGCTACGATCCAGACAGACCTCTTTCGCTTCATCTACACTCATCAACCTCTTCATACATGGTTGTTCCGTGGACTGAATTCACGCTTATAATAGTTTTAGTATATTTTGACCCTGAGATTATTTAGACCCTGTATGTTATAACCACACATCAAAGTAATATAGGTACCTACATTCATTTTATTGTTTCATAATAAAAACCAAAGATATCAGCTGACATATGTATATCAAAATATATAAATAGATAAGGGCAAATCACACTGATTGAGATAACCCCAAACTAAGTTTAAACTTCTATTATGGGGTACTAACTCAACGATATTATACTTTTATAATAAATACATACACATACAATATAATACAATACAAAAATCTTCATTGTACGAAATAAAATTGACAAATACAGGACAATGTCTATATTATAAGGTACAAGAGGCGGCCTTATCGCCGAAGCAATCTCTTATAGGCAAAAGAGAAGGAGTGCGAAGTACATAAGTAAGATAACAGGTGGCGCAGCTAAAATTCATATAAAAACATATAATTAAACACTTAAAATACGACGAAAATATAGAAAGTAAAAGAGAACCAGGAAGACCGAGACATAGAGCTTTACACGAAACTCAAACAGATAAAGAAGTTGAATGAAGGAAATATAAAATATAGTATCGTTGAGTTAGTACCCCATAGTACAAGTTTAAACTCAGTTTGGGGCTATCCCAATCAGTATGATCCTTATACAAAAAAGTTCTAAGGTTTCCACCGCAAAAGACTCAAAGTGCATGTATTTTATTCATTTATAACCTACGAATAATGATACATATTATATGTTTATAACAGGAAATATCCTTCTCAGCACGTAGAATAGATTGTTTTGATAAGTGTTCTTTTCCTTCACATTATACCCCATATGCATGACATCAATAAATTGCCTACAACATACCCCTCATTTGTTCCTGGGAAGTAAGTACAAGAGTATTCTTTGCATGTCAACCACAGACGGTTTTGAGTGGCCGAATGTAGAAACTATAGAGGCACTAGAAGGTCGTCCGGCCTTATTTCACATTAGTATTTTTTGAGTCGTGGCGAGATCCTCCTTTTTCCGCTAATTGCGTTGTTTTTATTGTATTAGGTAATTCTCACGTATTTTCCAACCTAGAATAATACCACACTTTTAGTAGATGGTACAAACACTTACTTCCAAGACGGCAGGCGTCAGACAGCGTTCAGGCTTCTTATTTTTCATATTTCGCAAGGTTTTCGGCATCTTTGCGTGCATTAGTGCGAAACTATTGATAGGTACTCATATTGGTGTTGTGAAAAAATATTGATTTTGGGCTTCAAAGCAATACAGTTAGAGATCTTACCGGGAACGCATACGTACACTATTACATCTTAATCTTGATGAAATTAATGATTTTGGACCTTGCGGCTCTAAGTAGTCAGAGCCCAGAGACGCAATATCTAAAGGCCACTTTTAGCATTTTGGAGGACGAGAAGATAGAAAAGAAATCAAAATAGTGATGAGTTGCTAGCCGTATCGCATTAGCAATTTCACTCATTACCTTGATCGGCTTTTACTCGGAAAATACCTTTGTGAAATAAGGCCGTGTGCCCTTCCACAAAAGCCGCAAACCTCAAAGGCCACTTTTAGCGTGATGACTTAATTAGGAACAAACTAAGGTGAAATTAAATAAGACAGAAATACGTACCTTCTTACGTTCCTCTTCTGTAACTTCTTTATTTATTTCCCAACGGCTATATTAAAATGGTTTATTTTGTCTGTCCCTTACATTATCTTCGAGTGTGCTTGTTGTCCCTTTCCCACCCTCTTTGGTAAATTGGGGATATTATGAGCCCGTCGTTTTCTTGACTTATATGGCTGTTAACACGTTTAACGTTAGGTAAAAACACTCCATAAACTTACGGCAGATGAGATTCCTTTTTTACTGACTAGTGGAAGTACGCACTGCTAGCGCTTTCGCAAGTTAAGCAACCTGGGGCGTGGTCAGAACTTGGATGGGTGACCACAAGTGGCATTAAAATATTCAAACAATGAAATCTAGTTACTTACCAATTGAAAGTTATTATTACTTTGACGTGTTTCTTAAAATTATTTAAGAATAATAATTCGTAGAAGAACAAAAGTAACTGACATAGCCCAGCGGATTAGCTCGTTGAAGTGGCAGTGGGCGGGACACAGCGTGACGCACCGATGGCCGATGGGGCAAAAAGGTTTTCGAATGGCAACTGCGTATTGGCAAGCAAAGCGTAGGACACCCACCCACAAGGTGATCAGACGACCTGACCAAGGTCGCTGGATAGCACTGAGCAGGCCGCTCTAGATCATTTTAGAAATCCTGCCGCACACAATACATTAATTATAAAAAAAAAATAAAGAATTTTGTATCGTTAGTAAGCGAAATTTGAAATATGAACTTATTCACAATTGAACAATTAAATAAATTGCCTTTTGTCTTAAACGGGATATTTTATCCAGCTGCTATATTAAAAGAAATCATTGAGCCCTGGTGACAAATTATTCTCCTAAGCTGAATTCCTAATTGAAGTCATAAGTCCTTATCATCTCAAGATTACGAAAACTCATTTTTTTTCTATTTTATCCGCAGATATCTGCGGATAAAAGACCGCGATAGTACTTAGAGCGATCCTAAATATTATCAATATTAACGAAATGCTCACTTGAAATAAAAACACAGCAAACTTCAGGACTAACTCCAGTCATTATATGTTTCGAAAACACGATTTCTTAAAATTTTCTCTATAGAAAAAAATTGCGAAGGTGCCTCCAAATCACCTCAGAATTATATTTAAACAGAAATTATTCAAGAAATACAATAAATTAGCCCTTTTAACTTTGGATTATTATTATATTAAACATAAAGCAGTCATCATGTCTTACTTTTTAAAGAAATCTTGAATATTCTTTGTAAAAGGAAAAAACCTCAAAAACCAGAAACGCGTTAACCAAACTCATTGACCCGCCGCGATTCCATACGACACGCATGGCTCGCTGTCTCGCTTCGGCTAGAGTAAATTTGTGTGCATGGAAGCGGGAGCAAAATTTAGATTATCAACATCAGGCGCTCTCTTAATGTTGTTCATTAGAGCGATTGTTCGATGTTAGCATGGTCATCGTCTAGTACAAAAATTAACTCCCCTGCACTGATTATAATTATTTTAATGTGTTGCCTTATGTTATGTGTACTGAAAATTCTTTTGTAGAAATAAAACGAGGCAACTGTTTGAACATTTCATTAAATGGTCATCACACATCTCACAATATTCGCACAAACTGTTGAAACGAACTGATACAAGAGCTATAGATATATCCTTTAAAATGTTGTCTTTGTGAACCCCTAGATAACCCTTCAAACTATTTTATGAAAAAAAAACTGTTTCCAATTTAAAGTGAGAACGTTAAGCTTTTCTTAGCGTTTTTGCCAAAAGTGGTCGGTTTCCGCAAAAACGCTAAGAAAAGCTTATCGTTCTCACTTTAAACTGTAAACAGTAATTCATAAAATATGTACGGGACCGGCCGCACATTTATTGTGCGCTGGTATTATCTTGTTCGTGTGTTTCCTTTCTCACACGTGGGGCACGCTATGCTGACCGACGCGGCTGAGGCTCTCGGAGCTGTGGTAGGGTACGATCTGGTAATTGTCTTAGAAACAGGATAGATTGACGGTCAACGAAACAACAATAATTGACTTGACGACAGATTGTATCCCCAGCCACGGCGAGCCAAACGAATAAACGGACGGGCAGAGTAACGGGGCCAGAATTTCGAATCGTGCTGTGCTGTTCTTCTGTTGTGTCTCGTTGGCCCCGCAGTCGCGAACTGGTCTCGAGCGGGCTACCTGCGGTCTATTTCATGCTCGCACGGTCGGGTGCACGCTATCTCTAGTGCGTCCGATCGAACGGCCAATCCCGTGCGTGCATTTCTGTATGCCTCTCTCTGTCCGCACCCCCTTGACTCGTCTTGGCTAAGGGATATCTCTTTATTTATAATTTTCTATTACAATTATCTAAATTCTTAAATATCTATTCTATAAACTATCTATCTATTATAGAAAAAACTATCTATTACAATTATCTATTTCCCTATATCTATCTATTCGAACTAACACGTGTACGTAACTATCCTTGCATGGTATTTTTTAACTATATGATTATTTAATTTATTCTATCTATCTATTTAATTGTCTAAAGGGAAAATGAAACAACCGGATTTCTATGCTTTATTTAAGTTAAACCTAACTAATAACAATTTTATTCTATTGGTTACGTGCACGTGTTAATTTTACATAGGCTGTCCCGTACATCTCTCCCGCCGTGCGTCGTCCGCCAGGTCGTCGCATCTATCTTCTGGAAGGGCAGCCGACTCGGTAGGCAGGATCACGAGCTTCTTAGTAGGCCGTCGAATGATCCCTCCTCTAGTGCGCACGTCGACTGCTCGGGTGACGCCATCTGGTCCGGGGTACACGGCGGTGACGAGTCCTCGCGGTCATGTGTTGCGAGGCAGTGTCCTATCGGTGATAAGGACGACATCGCTGGCTCGGATTGCGGGGCCCTTGGCATGGGGCTCCCGCCGCTGTTGTAGGTCGGGCAGGTACTCGCGGAGCTACCTAGCCCAGAATAAGTCGGCCAGGTGGTGAGAGGCGTGCCAGCGCACTCGCCCAGTGAGGTTGCTGTCTGTGGAGGTGCCGATGCTTGGAGAACGTGCTGAACCACCCTAGAGAAAGTGGTTGGAAGTGTTGGCCTCTGGAACCTCGGGGCTGATGGAGACGTGAGTGAGAGGCCGGCTGTTTACTGTGTATTTGGCCTCGGCGTGTAGCGTAGTGAGCGTTTCTTCCGATGGATGTCGCTCGCGTAGCACGGTGTTGAGGGCCGTCTTGACGCTCCGGACGAGTCGTTCCCACGCCCCACCCATGAAAGGTGCGCTAGGTGGAATAAAGCGCCAATTAATCGCCCTCTAGTTTGCTTCATCTGCTGTAGCTGTCATGGCCTCCCGTAATTCTTTTGCTGCGCCATGTAGGTTGGTGCCGTTGTCTGACCATATTTCGGTTGGACATCCTCTTCTCGCGATCATCCTCCTCAGGGCGAGCACTGCGGAATCTGTGTTTAGTGACGCAGCTAACTCGAGGTGCACGGCCCTTGTAGTCAGGCACGTGAATAAGGCCACGTAGCGCTTCTGTTTCGTTCGCCCAACGGTCACGGTAAGCGGTCCGAAGTAATCTAATCCAGTGTATGTAAACGCGCGCTTATGATGCGCTAGTCTACAGTGCGGTAGGTCACCGGTAGGTGGCGTTGGTGGCGTCGCTCTTCTTATGCGGCACGGAATACAACGGTGTACTATCACTCGCGCTGTTGGCCGCAAGCGTAAAATCCAGAACTTCTGTCTGCACTCGTTGATTGTTGTTTCCACACCTAAGTGGTGCAGTTTTCTGTGGATGTATTCCAGGAAGAGGCGTGTGGTGTGATGATCGCCATCCAATACTGGCGGCCGTTTGATGCTGTCTTCTACACTGTCGACAGCGGCTATTCGGGACTTCAGTGTTATTACCCCGTTAACTATTTCGACCGCTAGAGAGCGCAACCGGCTGTTGTTTCTTGTCTGTTTCCCATTGTTCAAGGCCGATATCTCTTCGGCAAATGAGTCCTGCTGGCTTGCTCGAACTAATAATTTTTCCGCGGCGTGCAGTGTTTTCGCGGGAATCGGCAGGTACTGTCGCTGTTTTTCTGCCCACTGTACTGTTTTTGTAGATTTTGTATTTTCTTTGACGGAAGAGCGTCGCCATGTGGGGTCCTTTTCTTTATTTCTCTTCGTGCGTTTATAGTGAACGGCTTCCCTTTTACTTGTTTTCACTATTTCGATAAACTGTAGGACCCGAGCTGTAGACCGTAGTAGGCGCTCCCACCGGGAAAATCTGTGAACGTCCGGGATACACTCTCGTAGTGCGTTCGGCAGCTTCTGTACTGTGAAGTTCAGTGTCTTCTCTTCTCCTGTTTTTTCTGTTAGTATGAGACTCTCTGTAGGCCAAGTGGATGGGTCGTTGAGCAGGAATTCCGGTCCTCTGAACCAGCGGTGGTATGAGACTCTCTGTAGGCCAAGTGGATGGGTCGTTGAGCAGGAATTCCGGTCCTCTGAACCAGCGGTGGCTGTTATTAAGATTTTGCGGGACGTCACGCGTAGCGTCGTCGGCAACGTTTAACTTCGTCGGCACCCATCGCCACTCGTTCATTGAGCTGTTTTCTTCTATCGCGGCGATACGATGTGCGACGTACGGACGATAACTGCGTGCGCCGTTCTTGAGCCACGTAAGCACTGTCTTGCTGTCACTCCAGAAAATCTTTGCGTCGGGCTTGCTGTTGTGTTCTTCTGTGACTGCGGCCGCCATTCTGCTTCCCATAACCGCAGCTTGTAGCTCGAGACGTGGAATTGATGTGACTTTTAACGGCGCAACTCGTGCTTTGGCGATGATGAGTGATGTCGATACTTTGCCGTCCGGACTAACTACACGCCAGTACAGCGCCGCAGCATACGCGTCCTCGCTGGCGTCGACGAACGTGTGTAGCTCACGTCTGTGTGCGTTGCTGTAGCCCCGTAGACATCGCGGTATGGTGACGTCACAAAGCGATCGGAGGTGGCCCATCCATTCTTGCCATTGTTGTACTAAATCTTCGCTTATCTTGTCGTCCCAGCCGATTCCTCTTCTCCACGTTTCTTGAAGAATTTGTTTCGCTCGCGTAGTTACTGGTGACGCAAAACCGAGAGGGTCGAAGAGAGACATGACGACTTTGAGTATTTCCCGCTTGGTTGGTTCGCGATTGTTGACTAAGTTCGGAGGTAGCCGCGCCAAGTCTAAGTTGAATGCGAGTTCGTCGGACGTCGGTTTCCAAATTAGTCCGAGAGCTCGCTCTGTTTTCGTCCCATCGTGTAGATCGATTGACGACTGTTCGGAGGCCTCCCCGAGGCCCTGTAGAACGCGCGGTGAGTTTGACGTCCATTGACTCAACTCGTAGTGGGCCCGTCGATGTATGTCACGTACGTCACTCGCTGTTTTGATTGCTTCCTCCTCTGACGGAAAACTCTGTAGGTAGTCGTCGACGTAGTGATTTCTCACGATAGCTTTGTAGGCAGCGGGATGTGTTTCTTCAAACTTCTTAGCGTTGATATTCTTTACGTAGATTGCTGTGGCTGGCGATGACGTCGCGCCGAATATGAGTGACGTCATTCTGTATTCGCCTGGCTGTTGATCCCCCCTCTCTGCCCCTCTCCACAAGTACCGCAGTGCGTCGCGATCTTCAGGTTTGATTTTCACTTGCATAAACATTTCGCGAATATCCGCCATTACTGAGACGGGATGTTGACGAAATCTCATGAGCACTCCTGGTAGCGACTGAAGTAGGTCGGGGCCGGTGAGAAGGTAGTCGTTGAGTGACACTCCCTTTGTCTTAGCTGCAGCATCGTGGACGACACGAACCTTTTCCGGTTTCATCGGATTGATCACCGGAAAATGCGGTAAGTACCATGTTCTGTTGCTGTCGGTACTTCGAGGCGGCGCACACTCAACATAGCCCTTTTCGATGAGCCCGTTATCTGTTCTTCGTATTTCTGTTTTAGCTGCGGATTTTTGTCTATTTTCTTCTCTGTAGCGAGAAGCCGTCTGTAAGCGTTGTCGTAATTATATGGCATTACAACGTCTTCGTGCTTCCAGAGCAACGAAGTTTCGTAGCGCCCGTCTTCACGCTGTATTGTACTTTTTTCTAGAATGGCGAGCGCTTGCTGTTCGGGATCGCTGCGTGGCTGTTTCGGCGTTATCGTTAGTGATTCCAAAGCGAAGTGATGACGTAGTTGTTCGTCCATATTGTTGTCGACGTCGATAGTGCTGTCTCTGTCGGCGATGTGATTTACGTAGTGCACCTTTTGTCCGAGTGTTCGTGTGTGTGCACCGTGTAGCACCCAGCCTAGTGGTGTTAGTGATGCCACGGGCTGTTCACGTCGACCTCTTCTAGTTTCCGATGCGAGTAGAATGTGCCAATTATCTTGTCCTATTAGCAACTTCGGCGCAGCGTCTTCGTACTTGAGGTGGGCCGCGATGTCGAGTAAGTGTTCGCAGTCGGCTAAGTCCTCTTCGGTAACGCATTGCGGTGATAATTGCAGGTTCTTGAGAGTACGCCCTTGTATCTTGTTGCTGTTGGATGCACCGCGCACGGTGAAAGTGACACGTCGCGATGTAGATGCGTCCACTTCACTCTTTCCGATAGCTTCTATGTACATTGGGTCAGCTGGTCCTTTGGCGCCTATTTTCTTTGCTATGTCTGCGTCCAACAATGTAACCGTTGATCCATCGTCCAGTAATGCGTGAGTGTCAACGTCGCCGTTGGGACCGGATAGGCGCACAGGCACGATCTTAAGAAAAGCTTGAGCGCGTTTTTTGGTTGGTGTCCACGTCGAGGCGACGACTTCATTATTCTCCGTACTATCGGGCTTCGTAAAGTGTAGCAGACTGTGATGTGTCCGGGTACATCCGTCGACGTTGCACAATGTCTTCTCGCACTTGTGGCCCCTACTACGATATTTCAGGCACCGGAAACAAAGACGTTTTCTCTTCGCTAGCGACCATCTTTTGTTGGAGTCCGCGTCTGTAAACTGTGGGCACGCGGACGGAGTGTGGTTGAGCTTATCGCAAATCACACACTCTTTTGTCGACGATGTTGCTGTTTCCGAAGCGGTGAACGTTTTCTGTTGTCGCTCCCGCCGCTGCGAATACCTCGTCGTTTTCGATTGTTCGGGTTCGGGCTCCGGCTTCGCGTATCGGCTGCATACTTCTACTTCTGATTTTAGGAATCTCGCTAGCATAGTTAGCTCCGCTTCGTTTTCTGTTTGCTGTGCCACGTATCTATACCAACTGTGGCGTAGCGTCGGACTGAGTTTCTCCACGGTGTTTATCACGTCCTCCTGATTTTGTAGGTAACACTCGCGGTTGAGAGACTGGAGCGTTGTCACTATGTTGTTAACTCGTGTGGCGAAAACACACAAGTCCTCCGGAGTGTCGGCGGGGCATGGAAGCTTTCTGAGGCGTTCTATTTCCGCCATAGCGATGGTATTCGGCCGGCCGAAACGTGTTTCGAGTGTATCCATAATCTCTTTCGGATTGGTGGTGTTTATCAGGAGGCTGTCGACGGCTTCTCTTGCTTTTCCTTTGAGGCTCCGATTGAGGCGTGACACGTTGTCAACATCCGTGTAGTAGCGTGAGGTCTCGCGGTATGCAGCACGATACGACAACCATTCTTGGTATGACCCGCTGTAATATGGCAAATCTTGCACATGTCGAGGCACTGTTTGAATAGTTTGAGTCGGTTGTCCGTTTTTCTGTATGGCGAGAGCGAAGACATCCGCCAACTCGTTGAGACTTAACTCCTGTTGTGGCTGACGAATTAATATCGCTGTTTCTCCCGCCGATATTGGAGCGGACGGCTGTGGTGCGTGCGGCGTCTGTAGCGGTAGCGCACGCTCGGCTGGCTGCAGTGTTTCTATCGGTACCGGCGGCGTCACTGTAGTCTGTGGGGCTGGCACCGCGGTGTGTTGAACTGCAGGCGATCTGTTGAAGGGCTCTTCCGCTATTGCGAGCGGTGGTTGAGATCCGTCGAGCCACTCTGTTACTCGGCGCGCTGTTTCTCGATGCGACGAGACTGTATCGTTTTCTTCCAAACTCGCCTCTCTATTATCGGCTTCTTGCTGTTCTGCTTCTAGTAAAGCGAGGCGGCTTGCGGCGAATTCCATTTCTATGCGTTTCAGCTCAAGCCTTGCCCGGAGAATTTCTATTTCTTTTGTCGATTTCTTCGTGGCGCTAGTGTGACGACGCTCGACGGGGCAAGGCGAAACGACGCGTTCCTCAATCTGCGGTGCGGGGCCGCCCGCGTCTGTTGCGGTGGAGGGGCGGGGGGCCGACGCGCTCGTGACTGTGCTCTGTGTGACGATTTGCGACGCTGCTGTAGTTCTGTGTAACCACGTGTTAATTTCTTCCGCCGTAGTGCCAGGCATGGTGATTTCGGTGTCGACGCTTGCGATGTTGCCGCTCCCCGATGAGGCTATTACCTCCGACGGACGCTCGGAGGCCCCTCTCAGTGGGGTGACGTCTGTAGGTGCGACGACGCGTTGATCCGACGGCTGTACGGGCACGGCAGCCTGTGACGCTGCCCTAGATGTGCTCTCTTCCCGAGCGGACTTCGATCTAGTGACTGGCATCTTCTATAGAACTGTAGACGACGAAAGCGACGAAGTAGGGAAACACGCTGTTATCCGGTTCGATGCGACCAGCAAATGTACGGGACCGGCCGCACATTTATTGTGCGCTGGTATTATCTTGTTCGTGTGTTTCCTTTCTCACACGTGGGGCACGCTATGCTGACCGACGCGGCTGAGGCTCTCGGAGCTGTGGTAGGGTACGATCTGGTAATTGTCTTAGAAACAGGATAGATTGACGGTCAACGAAACAACAATAATTGACTTGACGACAGATTGTATCCCCAGCCACGGCGAGCCAAACGAATAAACGGACGGGCAGAGTAACGGGGCCAGAATTTCGAATCGTGCTGTGCTGTTCTTCTGTTGTGTCTCGTTGGCCCCGCAGTCGCGAATTGGTCTCGAGCGGGTTTTTTTTTTTTTTTTTTAGGATTGACATATATAGGTTGCCTCAGACGGCATATCCTACTCCACCGGACAAGGTTTGAGGAGCGGGCCAAGGGCCCGGCTTCCTATATTTATATACTACTAGCAACAGCGCAAAGGGCTCCCAAGGGGGAAACCTCGGCTTTGGGCGTGCTAGGGGGGTATGGCAAATTTTGGGGTGCTGCAACACCCATGTTTTGCCTGAAGGGCCGAAGCTACGGTTGCCAGAAGGGCCTAATCAGGACGCAAATCGTCCAGGTGCCGCCGGGCGGTACCTAGTAAACGAGCTAATGTTTCTACGCCTATGCACTCGATTCCGGCGAATGCGGGGGGGACGGATCGCGTGGGAACTCTGGCTACTCGGAGCCGCAGAGTTATCGAATTTGACCATGTCAGCCGTCATTTGGTCATCGGGATCGGTAAGAACATGCCTCGGACGTCTGCCGGTGAGTCTACGAGGGTTATGTTCAGGGGTATAGTTAGCTGCCTCTCTAACTAAACGGTTCGGGTGGTTTGTTGCTTTATCAAAGTGGCGTACGGACGCTTCTTTCATAAAGTGTTTAATAGATGGGAGTTCTAGATCGCGATGGAGGTCGCTGTTCCGAGCTAGCAATGGAGCATTGGTAGCTCTGCGAACGAAGCGGTTTTGGACTCTTTGGAGTTTTAAGATGTTGGATGGAGCAGCGTGTGCAAAAACTACGCTTGCATATGTAAGAACTGGGCGAACGCAAAGTTTGAAAAGAGTTAACTTGTTGCCAAGAGAAAACTTTTCGTTGCGTATCATGGGATTTAAGCGGCTCAAGTAAAATGATGCGGTGTTGCATACATTTTTAATGTGCTGCTTGAAGGTCAATCGGCTGTCGAAGGTGACACCCAGGTACTTGGCCGTCTTGGTCCAAGGAATGGGTTTACCGAATAGGGAGATTTGCCTTATGGGCTCGGGTCGATGTTGGGGGTTGTTCTGAGGTCGTCGCGCACCTTGGTGATCCTTCGTAAAGTAAACTGCGTTACTTTTCTCAGGGTTCACCTCGATGCGCCACTTCCTGAACCACTCGCCTAGCGCGTCGACTGCTCTTTGGAGTCGCGTACCTATGGTTTTAACCTGGGTGGCAGAGCAATAGAGGGCTGTGTCGTCGGCGAATAGAGCCAACTCCACGCCTTGGGTCCGCGGAATGTCACTAGTGTATAGTGAGTAGAGTATGGGAGAGAGAACAGAGCCTTGCGGAACTCCGGCTCTTATGGGGCGGGGCTGAGAGAGACACCCTTCATATCTGTAGCGAAAGGTTCGGTTCGACAGGAAGTTTCGTATGATGTGCACGAAACTGTCCGGCAGTCCCATGTTTGCAAGCTTGAAGAGCAAGCCTGCGTGCCAGACTTTGTCGAAGGCTTTCGCGACGTCAAAGAAGAGCGCCCCCGTACGGCGGCCCCATCGACGGAGTTTGAGAATGTGCTCCGTGAAGCGGTGCACTTGATGAACGGAGGAGTGTTTGGGGCGAAAACCAAATTGTTCATCGGGAATGAGTGGTCTCTGGGATAACTGAAGGTATTCCCTGAGTCGTATGGCAATAATCCTTTCATATATCTTTCCCAAGCAGCTCAGAAGGCTGATAGGTCGATATGATGTCGGATTTTTCAGGTCTTTACCTGGTTTGGGAATGCCTATGACTGTTGCGTGTTTCCAGGCATCTGGAAATGTGCAATTTGCCAGGCAGGCATTAAATATGCTGACTAGGAGGAGGAGGAGGGTCTGTGGTAGGCGTTTGAGGATGCCAGTGGAGATACCGTCAGCACCGGGTGCTTTCCGGTTTTTTAAAGATTTGATGATCGATTGAACTTCTTCAACCGTCGTCGGGGCTAGAGGGGTCTCGGGAGGAATCGTGGCAGATGCGGCGAGCCGTTCTGCATGCGATTCAATCTCAAGGAGATGGACGGGGTCTACTGGCTCACGACTAGGAGAGCATTGGCTCTCCAGGCTGTCTGCTAGGCATTCAGCTTTTTCGTCATCATCGAAGGCGATGGAGCCGTCTTCCCTGTTAAGGGGAGGGGTAGAGGAGATGTAGTCAGTCTTAAGGGATTTCGCTACACGCCAGTAAGCTGTGTGCGATGGTGAGATTTCAGAGAGAAGAGTACCCCAGCGTTCGTCCCTAAGTTCCGCTATTCTTTCTCTAACTCGCCGTTGGAGATAGCGTAGGTTGGAGCGGGCTTCTTCAGTCGGGTAGAGGTCGTGCAGTCTAGCTGCGGCTCTCTTTTCTGTCATCAGCCGTCGCATATCCTCGGGCAGTTCGAACCTATGGGTAGGATCCATAGATGGGACCTGCCGAGAGCAGTCCTTTATGGCTGCTTGCAGATGGCTGGTGAGAGATGAGATTGCCAAGTCTGTTTCGTCAGTGGTGGTCACCCTATCGGGAATAGAGTCCAAGTGCGGGGAGGACTGGTCGAGTACTCTTGCGAGTTTCTTCCAGTCCGTTACTGTCCTTGTGTGGATTGTGCGTCCGTCGTCTGTCGGTCCTAATTGGAGTACTACTGGTCGGTGGTCGGAGTCAATGTCCGGGTACACTTCTGCTGAACATACCTGAAGGGTAATGTTCTTTAGTAGTGCTATGTCGAGAACGCTGGGGTTCCCTCCTTGTTCGGAGTTGGGGTATCGGGTAGGCGCCAAGGTGGCTACAACGTCAAAGTCTAGCTCGTCTGTAAGACGCTCTAGTCTCTTTCCGTTGGGCGAGTTAGTCACGGAGTGCCATCTAATGGATTTGCTATTGAAATCGCCCGCCAAAATGGTGGAGTTTCCTATAGCAAATAGGGTTTCTAAGTCTTCACGTAGCAATGTTTTATTGCCCGGTAGATATACGGAGGCTATGTTTATCGGCGAATGACCGGTCATCGCAACGCGTAGGAGGCAGCATTCGATATTTTCGAGAGACGGAGGGTCTAGCTGTACGCAATGTAGAGACCTTTTGTAATAGATCAGAGTACCGCCTTTTGCGGTGTCTGTTCTATCATTGCGAATGATGTTGTAGTTCGCAATACGCGGGTTGCGTTGGTGAGGTTTCAAAAAGGTCTCCTGCGCTAGAAAAATGTCTACTTGGTGATCTACCAAGAATTGGGAGATCAGTAGTTTCTTTTCTTTGAAGGCCCCGTTTGCGTTAAAGTACGCTAGGGTTAACGATCGCGGTTTATGTCTCTGATTGAGACTACCCATAATTAAGGCTGACGTGGTCTGACCGTTGACGCGACGGCCTTTATGCGCTCTATTTCAGAGCGATAACGCTGGAGGGTGCGCATCAGTCGGAAGCCGCACTCGCCGGCTTCAATGATGGCATGGCCTATCTCGGCTAGCTTGTCGAGATCCACCGTTTGGATCACGTCAAGCGCTACAGCGATGGCTTGGTCATCGCTGACCCCTGATTGCACTGCGGCCCCCCTCGAGGGCGCGGAGTGCGTTTCTGGGGCGGCAACGGCCGCCTGGCTTCCTTGTCTAAAGGAAGCCCAAGTGCTCACCGAGGGTGAGGGCACAAGGGGCTGCCTTTGAGACGGCTGAGAGACCGATTGTCTCTGCCTCATCGGAGGGAAGTCAGCTTCGTTGTTGAGAGTCGGGGGGGTACGGGGGGTTTTCCTCGCAGTCTGGCTGCGGGTAACCGGCCCGCGGTTGTTGACCGGATGGGGACGTTTTGCGGCCTGCGGTGCTTTGGGACAGCCCCTCCAGTTGGCGGGGTGGTTCCCTCCGCAGAGAACGCAGGCGGGCTCGCCCTCGGACTCTCGGGTCCTTTGGCACTCGGAGGTGTGGTGGTCTCCGGTGCATTTCACGCATCTGGGCTTGGCATGGCAATTTCTTGCCGAATGCCCATAAAATTGGCAGTTGTGACACTGACCAATTCCCTTGCGTCTATGAGGGGGCTCTACTTTAAAATCGGTCAGTCCGGCGACCGATTTAACTTTGAAAATCTTTTTTCCCTCTTGGGACTTGTCTAAGATGACAAGTACCATGGGGAGTGGGGCCTTTTCCCTACCTTTGTACATCCTGTGTACTTCTCTTATTGGGAGGTTTTCAGCCTCCAATGTCTCCCTAACGAAGTCTGTTGAGACTTGTTGTGGGATCGGGCGAATGACTACCCGGAGGAGTTTGTCTTCCTCGAGGGAGTATGAGTGCCATGGTATGGCACGAGAGTTGAGGAGGGCCGTGACCGCCCTATAGTCCTCGGCGGTTTGCAGGGTCAAAGTGATCCCTAATTCGCTCTTTTGAGCCCTGATATAGTTAATTTTCCGCTCCACGAGCGTCTTTGAGAGGGGTTCCCATTGGGCCGCATCTCGAATGATGATCGGTGGGGGCTTCTTTTTACCGGCGACTGTGCGAGCCGCGGAGGGTGGGGTGACCTTAAGGGGGGCCCCATCGGCTTTTTTGGCCGCTTTTGGCGGCGGGAGTTCCTGGCTCTTGGAGGCTCCTGATGTCCTCCGCTGCCTTTTCAGGCCCTTCACTGAGAAGGCGAACTCCTCGTCTGAGGAGTCCGCAGTCTCGGATTGGTCGGCCTTTTTCGGCACGGCCGGGGTGGGGGGGGGTGGGCTCTGTGTCCATTGCGGATGAAGCCGCGGACTTTTTGCCCAGGTCGGATTTGAGGGATTTGGAGTCTTGCTCCATTTCCTCTACTTCCTCCACGGGGAGGAGTCTGAATTTATTATTTCCGGTCGCGGTCGGGGACGGGGGGGGGGATTCTGGTGAGTCTCTCACCAGTGGCACCTTTTTATGGTGCGTGACAATTGGGGATGGTTTGGGTATGTCCCGAACCTGGTGGGGATTCTTCGTGGAGGACGAAGAAGGAGAAATGTGTTGGCGTGCCTTCCAGTCCTTGAACGAGTTCCGAAAGGCCGCTGACTTGCGGAACTGCTCTAGCAGTTCCGCATCGGATGGGGGGGGGGGCCATCTCACGGCAGGATGGCGGTTTCACGAAGCGGGGTGGGGGGACCCCGCCCGAGGGGTGCACTCGGGCGGTACTAGAAGGGGTCCTAGGTCTCTCTCCTTCGAGCTGAGAGGTGTGTACCTGCGTCCCTACTACGTGGTGTGTGTAGCTCTTCCGGTGAGCGGTCTACTGCCAACCTTGTTTGGGCTAGTAGGTGTGTACCTAGCTTAACTACCTAACCGATACCCGGGGTTGGCGAGGGAAGCCCCCAAGGCCAGTGGTCCCGGGCCCAGCCTCGGTTCTTGCCGTTACCCTGAAGGGGTAAAGGCTAGTGCCAGGGTCCGCACTACGTCGGCGGAGCAACCCGTATTGGCGTAGAACACCTCAACACGATTACTCCTACCGGCGGCCTCCTCTGAAAGTGAGGACTTTCTCCACACGCTAAAGGTGCGGGCAAACAAGACGCGGGACTAGTTTATTGCCAAGAAACAAGAACACGACCCGTGGCTCTAAAAAGAACTCACGTTCGTGGGCGACTCCTTGGCACGCCGACCTACTCGGTACAGTCGGTTGGTCGACGCGTCAATTAGTCGGAGCGCTAAGCGCTTTCCCGTCCCTGGAATAAGTCCCGTGAAGGGCAGGTATTCCAAACAGAATAAGTCCCGTGAAGGGCAGGAATTCTATTTTCCCCGAAAGCCTCTGTTGTGAGTCAAGCAAGCTTGAAACTCAACAGTTGCCGAGAGTGTGCTGAGCGTCGAATCGCCCTCCCTGTCCTCTATTGTTCGTGACCGAGGTGACTCACAATAGCGAACCGGAACACAATAGCGACGAGCAGCAATACCAGATTGACTACCTGAGTTCGGGAACGTGCCGCGACAACACGTCCGTTCACTCCGACAGCTAACCCAGTATGTCTCGAGCGGGCTACCTGCGGTCTATTTTATGCTCGCACGGTCGGGCGCACGCTATCTCTAGTGCGTCCGATCGAACGGCCAATCCCGTGCGTGCATTTCTGTATGCCTCTCTCTGTCCGCACCCCCTTGACTCGTCTTGGCTAAGGGATATCTCTTTATTTATAATTTTCTATTACAATTATCTAAATTCTTAAATATCTATTCTATAAACTATCTATCTATTATAGAAAAAACTATCTATTACAATTATCTATTTCCCTATATCTATCTATTCGAACTAACACGTGTACGTAACTATCCTTGCATGGTATTTTTAAACTATATGATTATTTAATTTATTCTATCTATCTATTTAATTGTCTAAAGGGAAAATGAAACAACCGGATTTCTATGCTTTATTTAAGTTAAATCTAACTAATAACAATTTTATTCTATTGGTTACGTGCACGTGTTAATTTTACATAGGCTGTCCTGTACAAAATAGTTTGAAGGGTTTCTAGGGATTCACAAAGACAAAATTTTAAATAATATTCCCGCTTTCTTTGAAATGATTTATTATAAAAGGGGGCAGCACTGGACGCCGGAAAATTTATGTATGGCCTTAATGAAATGTCGGAGGAAATCTGTAAGTGCACGACGTTTTATTTCCAGCTGTTTAAGGCGACGAATATTTCTCTGTGTTTTATTTATTATTTTTTTTATATTATATTTATAATTTTTTTGTAGCCAAAACGGATAGATATTTAAATAATACATTTTTTGGTATAATTTTCATATAAAAAGGTGATTGTATAAAATAGTAATATGTATTATAAAGGCAAATTTAGGCAAATTTAGAGGTATGTTTGTAATTTTTTTCTATCAAGCCAAAAATGCTCAATCGTGTTTTGGCTATTGTGGGTGTCTGTAGAAAATCCTTAAGATTTTTATGTAAATATTTTGAGGAATAAACTGTAGTAATTTAATAACAGTGATTTTTCAAAAACACGCACGGTATCGCAAATTGTCACCTTAATTTGGCTTGCTATATCAAGATCAAAGCTTGTTTATTTCATTGTTGTTTGTCTTTGTATGTGGCCTGGTGGTTAATTTTTTTAAGATGTCTAAAGCATTGATGAACGCGGCCAGTCTTTTGTAGGTATTTAGTATTTCAAATATACTTGATTAATTTTATCTTTAACTTTTTTCCCCACAAAAAAGTTTGAGAATCGCGTCGCATTCGCAACTGATGACGTATTCTTGTTATAATCACGTAACCAGCAGCCACGGGAAGAGAGTACCATATATTATTATATAGCATGAATTTTACTGTTATAATTATATCAAGAAATAATGTAGTTTTTTCTATTGCATTTTATAATTCGAATCCTGCCACCCTGTTGATAACAAAATCGTCAATAACACATATCTACAAGAGCCAGAGTACCAAAACTTTTCAAAAAAACTTCTAACTTTTGAGGATAAATTCCAACAATCCCTTAATTCACTTAGTCCCAAAGAAGGGACACCAATGCTGCAGCGAAGTTCCGTATTCAATGCGCATATTACCAATTTATTTGACTTCTAAGTTGGCCTCTCGAGGGACAAAAGTTTGTGTAAGTAACTTTCGTAATGAAAAAAGTTGAGACGATGACCACTGTAGTTTCCAAGTCAGATGTCCCAAACATTGGTATGCGATTTGGATGTGTCGTAAAGAAACGTTGGGTTTTATGGTTATGTTCTTTTGTGATTTGCTTTGAAAGTGAACAAGGGTTAGGCTGTGTAGATTGATCCGCTCCACGCGCGTCGCGAACTTACCGCGTTGCTATTTTTACCACACGGTGCTAGAAAGGAAGGTTATGTCTTTAAAATGTATGTATATATGTATATTTATTTGCAACTCTGCAGCCCAAATGGCTTGATGGAAAAGCATGACAGTCGTTAGATTCGTCTTAATTTTCAGAGTTACAGCCTAGGGAATATATTAAATTGAAGCAATAAGTTATTTTTATAGTTGACGTTTAGTTTAGACCATGCAAGTCATCTATTGTTTCAATTTAATTGCATACAACAGGCATGAAACTTGCACTGGTTAAATAGGCCTAAAGAACAAGTTTTCATTTCAACATTGGTCTGACAAGAGAAGTTGTTCATATTGGCGTGTCTAATAGCCTTCTAAGCTTTTAAACAAGTTTTGACAGGAAAGGAATTTATAAAATTTTTCATAATTCATTCTTTAAAAAAAAAGACGGGTTGCACTCCGGTAGTGCCGGCAGAAGTGAAAACTTGAATATTAACGTTGTGCATTTTTGATATTTTGGAATGGTCAGGGAATAATTTTGCACGAATTGCTTTAATTATCAGTATAAAAGTACTATCATTTATGTGGTAGAATACAATATTTATTTATTGCGCTATCGTACACAAACATGACAAAAAGTGCACAACGCCGCTAAAGAAGTTTTCACTTCAAAAAGGTTTGGGCTCTTCCGGGATTTGAACCCGGGACCTCTCGCACCCTAAGCGAAAATTATACCCCTAGACCAACGAGCCGGCTGACAGCTTCGTCGAAATTATAGTATAAATACTTCCTCTCCTACGCCGCGCCGGCTGTCATTCCGTCTTACGAATTTTCGATCAGGACACGTGTCCTGAAGCGAGTTTAACATTTTTACCCATTACAAAAAAATGCACAACACCGCTAAAGAAGTTTTCACTTCAAAAATATATTACAAAATATTTTAACTTAGACTAACCGTCATATATTCATAATAATCATTACCATCATCATCCAGCTGTTTTTTTACTCTCCACTGCAGGAGCGTGACCCTCTTTGTTCTACCAAAGCCATATTAGCTAGAGCAGTCAGAGGATTTGGCCTACACTCTCCACGCTGGCCAGGCGGGTTAAAGAGGTCTTTTTGATGTTTATAAGCTTTGTTTATCTTGTGTTTCCTAAGTCGCCTTCTACGACATGCACGGAAAGACTTGGAGAGGTCCTATTCTACTCTACCGGGAACCACACGGCTATTTTAATAAATCTGCCTTCTTAAATCAGTAATATAGTGAGTAATCTACCAATTTTTGGAGAGCAGTTTCTTTATAAATAGATACCAATATGAATTTGAAAGGACCTCTGTAACTAGTTACACAAACTACTAATAAACAGATGAATCAAAGCTTCAGTTTCGCTGGAACTTGCGCATTAATCGGGTGACCGAACTGTCAATCCGTTCAGAGTCAAGGGACACTAATCATTCTAAAGGCAATTGCAAACGTACTGGTTTTACTAATCATCATCATCCGAGCGTATTTCCGGGCGCATCCTCAGCGGTAACGCTTCCGAGCCCGGGGTCAGCTACCTAACCTAGGTTTGATGAAGTTACTGGTTTTTACACAGAGCGAATGCCGTCTGACCTCCGCAACCCAAAAGGGTAGATCAGAACCAATCCTAGGATAGGTTTAAACAAACGCTAGATGGTGTTCGAGACCCACAGCTTTTCAGATAATCAGGTGATTAGTAGTAGCAGGAAAAAAACATACGTAAAAAAAATCAAAGTTATGATTATGAAAAGACATTTAGTTCAGATTCCGAATAATATACAAAAATAAATATATCCAAGAGCTTGATAATAAATTCTTACAGTTAAAATTAAATAGCTGTGTGGTTCCCGGCAGAGTAGAATAGGACTACTCCAAGTCTTCTCATGGATGTCGTAGAAGGCGATTTATGGAAACAAAAGCTAAATAAAGCTTATAAACATCAGTGATATCTCTCGAATCCGCCTGGAGGAGAGTGTAGGCCAAACGTAGCAGTCGGAGCTGCTGCAGCAGCAGCTCTGGCTATATATGGCTCTTGTAGTACAGAGAGGGTCGCGCTCCTGCAGTGGAGACATAAAAAGACCGGATGATGATGATGATAGAATGTACAATTAGAAAATAGTCCAAACTTACGAACAATAATTCCCTAGAATCATTACTAATCCCGAAAAATCATTCCACGCGATATGTACCGCGGAGGGCGGGGCTTAAAATATGAACAGCGAGGCGCGACATTTCGCCGTGACACTCGAGTCGTGCGGTTGCGTCGCAAGAAGTTTCCTTTGAGAATATTGCTGTGCGATAATCGATTCGTTAAAAATGCCGTCATGTGCCGTGAAGTAGTGTAGCCAAAAAAGCCATACAGACATGAAAAACGCAGGACTCACTTTTCATATGTAATTAATAAACATTTTAATATTGTACCTCACCGCTCGTGGCGTTGACCGCGGCCGTGTCGGTCGAGCAGCCGGCTTCGGGGAGCCGGCTGCTGACCATTTTTGTCTATGTGTGTGTTTGAGTGTTTCGTTATAATTACTGTTAGTTTGTTTGCGTATATGGAATCAAAATCTAAGCGGTGAATGTAGAAGCGTTAGATTTCTAGAGATTATATTTCGATGGTCCAAACATATAAACGTTTAAGTAACTAGAAAAACGTCTCGAGCTTCATCTTTTTATTTTATCTCGATTTAGTAAAAGTTGTCATGTATGACATAGCCCTTACAATTTTCCCCGACACGTTCAACTTACCTTGATAGGTACGATGTAAATATATGACCTGTTACCAGCTATAACATGGGTTCATCCCTAAGGACATAAGTGGAGCAACCTACTCGAGTGAGTGGGCAATGAATTGCGAAATAATCCAAATACAATTTAATATGCAATGAAGTTTGTATTGGAAATGCGAAGAGCATGGTTGAGAATAAAATTTTATAGATTCCGAGCTAAAGTGGTTTCGCTTAAAGTTATGTGTACGCGGAAATGAAATAATATTTTAAAATTGTATACACATTGTATACACACTGAATACACATTGTCTGTTTTATACTTTTACTAGCTTTTATTTTTTGTATTACTCGTATAACATATATACATCGTGTTAATCAAAGAAAGCAAAACCTCTCAGATAGTACCTCAGCCCATGTAACTGAAAACTTTTGTTCAACAACTTTCACGAAATCCAAAAAAAATTTAGTTTTTATACAAATTGACTCGATCAGCTGATCAGTTTGTATGAAAATTCAATTTATTAATTTTTAGTTTCGTGAAAGGAGTTGAACAAAAGTTGTTCAGTTACATGGACTGAGGTACCATCTGAGAGGTTTTGCGTTCTTTCATTAACACGATGTACTTTCTATAAAAAAAGTTATTAAAAATCGATAAAAATTTTCGTCCTCTCATACAAAATCCGTTTGGCTGAGCGCTGATTTGTATGGGAAGGCGAATTTTTATTTTAGTTTTTCGTTAATTTTTTTATGGAAAGTAGTTCAAAATTTTGGCTGGTGGTTAAAAAGTCAGCATGTATATAGTATTTAATTTAATTTAATTTTATTTATTCAAGTACACTTGGAAATTTACAAACAAACACATAGTATATCATTCGTATGTTATGTAGTATTTGTACATTTGATTGTACTCGTACGTGTAAATTCATAGTTACCGCTGACCTGAAGGATGATGCGGATTTAGAAAGGGAGCGCCGGGCGCTGTCTGTTAGGGCAAATATGATCGCACGCAGGTTTGCTCGATGTTCGGAGGGTGTCAAAATAACGCTTTTTAGGGCATTTTGTACATCCTTCTACACGAGCAGCCTGTGGGTGGACTACACCCAAAAACAGTACAGCGCTTTGCGAGTTTAATTTAATAATGCCTTTAGGGCTGCCTCGATTCTGCAGTGCGTCGGGGATGTTTGCCGAGTACCGCATGGATTGTTTTTACACAATAATGCGTAAACGGTGCTCATCCTTGGTGCGCCGGGTTCGTGCCAGCCCTAGCGGCATCTTGAAGGTATTTTCAGACAGATTTGACCGTCAGTACATGAACCATGCAGCGATGGTTCATGTACTGGCTGCAAGTTAATTTGAATTGACTAGTATATTTATTTATTAATTTAATAATGTGTATTTAATTGTAATTATGATCCGAAGTTGGTCGAAATAAATGATATTATTATTATAGTCAACTCACACTGTTTTTTGCTGTAAAAAATTTTGTAGGTACCTACTTTTTACGATACTAATATAATACTACTAAAATTTGTAATTTTATTTAGTTTTACCTGTCCCGTCAAATTTTGCAAGCTATTGTCCATTATTCAATCAAGCCGAAACTTCACATAATTATGTATTTATGTAGCTTTAACTTTTTTACAATCAAATATATTTATATAATTATGTAATTTGGGTGACAATGCAATATTATGGTACCAATGACCTGATCTCGTAATGAAGTCGGGGGGTGGCCACGGCATCTCTGTGGTAAAACAACATAACCCCACCGAGTTGGGGCTAACTTGTTTCGTCTTGAGGAGTTCATTGTTTCAGATAAAAGCTTGTTTTTAAAAATATTTTTAAATATTTACTGTTTTTCTTAGAAGCTTTCAGTCTTCAACGATTTGAGTAATTATCATCTCCAGTTTCATAGGTAGGGGTAACTTTTCTACATCTGTTCTTAAATGGTTCAAGAGTTTAGAGAGAGTTCATTTCATCAATAAGTTTTCTAAAAAAAAACATTTTTTAGTAGGTACAAGCTTTTATTTTAAGGCTAAGTACGAGTACAATCAAGACAAATTCAATAAGCCTAAACTAGATGGGGTTGCATCGTTTTCAGGGTTCTTATAGCCCCACTAAGGCTCCATAATAAGATTAGCTTCTTGTTATAATAATATGGCATTGTCACCTGATATACATTATCGTAATATCTCATCTCAATTGTAAACCGGGAAGTGGCTCAAATTTAACTTGCAATATTTAATCCAAAGAAATAAACAACGACAAACAGGGAAAGCTGAAAGCTTGTTTCTTTGTTTGTTTGTTTGTTTTTAGGGTTCCGTTCCCAAAGGGTGCAAACGGGACCCTATTACTGAGACTCCGCTGTCTGTCCGTCTGTCTGTCCGCCTGTCACAGGGCTCTATCTCTTGAACCGTAATAGCTAGACACTTGAAATTTTCACCGATTATGTATTACTGTAGCCGCTATAACAACAAATACTAAAAATAAAAAACAGTTCAAAATTAAAGGGGGCGTCATACGAAAAACGTGTTTTTTCAGCCTTTTTAACTGGATCTTTATAATGGAATTAACTAGAAACTTGAAATTTTTACAGATTATGTATTATTACGGCCGCTATAACAACAAATACTAAAAATAAGAAAAAAATTAAAATTAAAGGGGGTCGTCATACAAAAAACGTGTTTCTACAGCGTTTTAAAACATTGTACGGAGGTACGGAACCCTTCATGTACGATTTCGACTCGCACTTGCCAATTTATTCGTGTATGTAAGTGGCCAACACTGGTGTCAGATTTTTCAAGCTGCCTAAAGGCATCTGACATAGCTTGACGACTGCCATACAATGAAAGCTTGTAAAAAATATGTACTGCACACATTTGATGCAAATCGTTGCGGACCGCTGCGGAACGCCCCAGATTGCACGTCCCTATCTCTACTTAGTTCTAATGTCCTTAAATGCTGTTGTTCTAGTTGAGAGTTAAGATGAGGGTATAATTTAAGAAAATGTTTGCTCGTTCTCATAACGTCACGGAGTTTTGCAAATGAATGGATCTTAGGGTTCCGTACCCAAAGGAACAGACAGCGGAGTCTCAGTAATAGGGTCACCTATTACCTAGATGTCTGTAAGCCTGTCCGTCCGTCTGTCACAGGGTTCCGTAATAGCTAGACCCTTGACATGATTATGTGTTACTGTGACCACTGTAACAACAAATACTAATAATAAGATAAATAAAAAACTAAAGGGATCATCATCATACAAGTAACGTGTTTTTTTCAGCGTTTTAATTTTTTTTATTGTAATACAGATCCCTTCATGTACGAGTCCGACTCGCACTTGACCGGTTTTTGATACTTAGTACTTTGACAAACTGTTAACTTCTAAAGCCTTTTTCTACCTCATATCTCGACAACCTTTTGACCGATTTGGCTCATGTCAGAACTTAAAGATTATACACGATTACTGGTAAATCGACCTACATCCGTTGCCGGTATTCTTCGTTTCCTATGTCCCCCTGTCGGGACAAAGGGCAGGCACAACACGTCGCTCATTCGATTCGTCAAATGCAGAATTCTTGATTTCACTCTAAGATACTCCAAGCTGCTTAGTGATGGTGCGGCGTCAAGTTTATTTGGGGTGGCCACGCTAATCCAAGCTGCTTATCTTCCGAGAAAAAATCGATAGACTGCAAATTAGGATCTGCTTAAGAAAACTGAACCACTTCGTGCTAATGATAACAAAAAATAGTACAATAAACAGGTAAAATGTGATTTCCTAGAAATAAAAGATGCCAAACGAGATAAGTTGGAGATAAATGTTAAAGGAAAATCTGTTCAAATAAACGGTGATAAAGTGCATAAAATGATGAAAAGTTCGACTACTGTGGCTCACTTCAATGTTTGTCTGAACAACGGATTTCCGAATTTCAAGAGTAGCGAGGTTTATTGCTCACAGAACCACTAGTTATCGAACCTGTTCACAAAATTTCACGAGAATCGGTTGATAAATGCGACCTGTAGGCGAGAACAAACGAAAACTAGAATTCGGACACACGAAAGAATTTTTGCCGAAGCTGAAACGCAGACCCACGTTGGGCGCTACTGTACCGTTTCGGTTAGTAAAGCCTAGATTTAGGATCTCGGAAGATAGATGAGATAAAAGAAAGACCAGATATCGGCAAATGAGATAGGTATAATGAACAACTATTACATTACATAAGTTACAAAGATTCACAAGATCACTAGGTACAGATTAGGTAGTCAGGGTCGTGAGTTATAGGCACTAGATCAGTTGAGTAGCCCTTCTAGGTAGAAGAACTACTTAGCTCAGATGCTGCCGAAGACGACATAGATAATGCGTTTTTTTTTTTTTTTTAGGATTGACATATATAGGTTGCCTCAGACGGCATATCCTACTCCACCGGACAAGGTTTGAGGAGCGGGCCAAGGGCCCGGCTTCCTTTATTTATATACTACTAGCAACAGCGCAAAGGGCTCCCAAGGGGGAAACCTCGGCTTTGGGCGTGCTAGGGGTTATGGCAAATTTTGGGGTGCTGCAACACCCATGTTTTGCCTGAAGGGCCGAAGCTACGGTTGCCAGAAGGGCCTATTCAGGACGCAAATCGTCCAGGTGCCGCCGGGCGGTACCTAGTAAACGAGCTAATGTTTCTACGCCTATGCACTCGATTCCGGCGAATGCGGGGGGGACGGATCGCGTGGGAACTCTGGCTACTCGGAGCCGCAGAGTTATCAAATTTGACCTAGCCGCCGCGCCTTATATATGAGCATGGGCTTCCCCGCTGCGCCTGAGAGGGGCGGAGGGGTGCTGGAGCCGATGTCACAGTTTGCTTCGCTCATTCGGTCAATAAACGCTACCGATTTAAGAAGCATTGTTTTTGCTATCAATTGCTACACAATTGTCCTCTACCCCAAAATTAGTTATTTTCCCCGGTCAGAGCTATGTAAAGACAGACTCTACAGACAGAGGTCTACAGCTCACATAGCCTACTAGATTACTAGATTATTCATACATAAAGTAGAAAATTATTTATTCAATGATAGTGCTCCTAATATCATTTTATAAGAAAAACTTTTAACATTGCAAAAAAACTAAAACATAAACTAAAAGATAATTAGGAAGAGTTTATCGATGACAGACAGAATACGCGCCAGGACTTAATCCGATTTTATAATAAGTATGAATAATGACAAATGAAAACAAGATGGCGAGATATTTTTAGGAAAATAGCAGGTCATGACTGGGTACAAAAAACTAGCGATCGAACATGTTGGAGAACTTTGGGGGAGGCCTACACCAAAGAGGCGACTACTACCTATGGAGAATAAAAGTAATATAAACATCTAAGTAATAAAGAGTAATTATTATATAAATTGACATTTGACTTCATAATAATATTGACATGCATGATTATGAATCTGACGTTGCACTGCATGAATTTCAATTTGACAATTAAATTAATTACTAATATAATCTATTGTACTATGGAAGGTTATTTGACACAATTGAATAATATGTTTTGTAAATGGTAGTAGAATAAATGGCTCTTTATTTTATTTTTATTTATGAATAATGAATACGGCTCTGTACAGTTCCTGAAAAATTAATTAAAAAAGCTTATACATTTTTAACTTTGGAACTATTTTTGAACTGACTACTTACAAAAGCTTTCACATCTACGTACAGAACTGGAGGGGATTATACTCATGCTGTTAAAGACTTAACTGAAAAGCTTCCAAGAAAATTTAGATCGAAGTAGTTGGTATACAAACTCGTTCAAAGTGTGGCCACTAAAATTCCTATAATAAAGCGTTTTTCGTTTTTTGAATGAGCAAGCTGCGCAAGCGTTCCACTTTTGAACCTACCACTTTCTTTAAAGGAGTCGCCAAATTATTGAGATAATAATTTGGCGACTCCTTTAAAGAAAGTGGTAGGTTCTAAAAGTTAGTGCGGGACAAGATATTATAGTATGTACGAGTAGGTCTACATAAATAATACAGCTTATTGATGACACTTACATTATCCAAATTGAAAATATGTAATGACAAAGTCCGCCAAGACTAGGGCTCGAACCCACGACCCTCAGGTTGACGCCGTGTATCGTGACTTCGAATCACCCCGACGTATTTTCTCATCACATACTTACTACACGTATTTGAAGCATGCGTAAATCTTCATTATTAAACTTTACATTAATATCAGTGAAATCACAAACAATCATGCCGGGTTTGTGGTTGAAAAAATATGGCTGGGAAAACGAAATGATACAAGCAAATAAAAAAAAATGGATAAAAAAATTAAAATAGTCATGGAAAGCCGCATTGCCTATGACATAATTCGCATTTTCGCCCATTCCCCCTAATCGCTTTTACGATCTACGCAGGAAAAAATCAGGTGGTAAATTTTAGCTTTTTCCTATCTCCTAGACCAGCATGAAATAAGAATAATATAATATACCAAACGACACGTCCAAACCCACTACCATATTTACCGCTTTTTTACTATTGGCGTTATCCTCTCGGTTTTCGTGGCCACACAACTAGTTGGTGAATCTTCAGGAAATGTACAGAGTGGACTCGTGTATACAGATACTTTGGCAAAGTTCCTGTTGTGAGGTAAAAACGTAAAAAGCTTAAACAATACGTACCTCCATGTTCAGATGAATTGGAGGTGTGGCTTCGAGGGTTATCAAAAGAAAATGCAAGTATTTACATATACGAGTATCTACACTACGTGATTTTCCTCTTATAGAACCCAATTTTGCAGTGCCCATATTATTTAATGCTAGTCAAAAATAAAACAAAACTAAGAATGTACCAGCTGCTACTCTTTGAAAATTTTATTTTTCTTTTTAGTCTTTTTCTAACAACTAATATCTACCTACGTTCAGAGCGCTGGGTTCCGCTTGATTTAAGAATACATCCGAATCCATTGCCAACGTAATAAATTACACAAAACGGAAATAACTAGCCTTTTTGTTTAAACAGAAATAGAATTAAATTTCCATTTAAATTAAATGCAAATGATGGCAGTAAATAAATGCATTTAAAATGATGGCAGATGCAGCAGCGCTGCGTTTCTTTTGAATTAATTCTAAAAGAGTATCAAAAGGCAAGCCGTCGCTTTGATGACCACTATTTGTAATTGAGTACTGGTTATGGTGACCTATATTTTTATTTAGTTGTTTATTGTTGGTTTTTGGGTCAAATCTTGCAAGTTTTTGGGGCTCTTCCCGGTTTCTGATGGAGATTAATTTTTGTATGGTAAATGGTTGATAATGTAAATCAGGTGACAATGCAATATGACAAGAAGCTGATCTGATGATGAAGTCGGAAGTTGGCTATGAACTCTGTAACAAAACGACGCAACGCCATCGAGTTTGGGCTTATTCAATTTGTCTTCAAGCTAAACAAAGCTTATAAACATCAATGAGACAGAAGTCTCATTGATGTTTATAAGCTTTGTTGCCAACCCATCTGGCCATCCTCTGGCCTACACTCTCACAAAAACCAACAAACACGCAAGTATTCATAACTTGTTAATTACTTCATACACAAAAATCAACAAACAGCTATTTACTAAGCTGATAACTTGAAAACTTACTAGACTTTGATACAATCAATAGTTAATAACAAAATATCTGCGGCCTTAGCACGGCATTTTAAACCAAAGATCCATACATATCGTCCCTCTGTAAAATGTACTTGACAGATAAAATTAGAATAAATGGAAACAGGCAGTTTTTTAGTGTTCTTGTTGTATGCTAAAAAGTATTATTATTTTTAATTTAAAACACGTGTTTTGTGACTCAATCATATTAGTTAAAAAGTACATAATTAAATAATAATTGCCAAAAAAAATATTGCAACCAAATTGAACAAAAAGTTGTTAAAAACAAAATAGAAAACAAATAAGATAGTAATTAAATTTGATTTTTTTTGGTTAGAACTAACGTGAGACACAGATATTACTATATGTTATCAGTGTGGCTCAAGACGTCTTCGTGTAGGCGTCAAACGCCTTTGACGTGATGAGGTCAAACATGTCGGCTAGTAGCTGACTTTTGACGTGAGTTACCCGTTGACACAAAATACATACCGTTAATAAAATAAAGTAATTTTTTGATTTTTTATGTTGTAATGTAAACTTCAATAATACATTCTTTAAATATGTCTGTCTACATGTTAGTACCTACGTGAACAAAAATCTAATATTAATTCAATGGCACAATTGTTTAAAATACGATTGAAAATTATTTAACTGCGTCTTATAAGTAGGTCTAGCAAATCGCCGACAAATTTACATGATTATTTCTTGTTGTCAACCATCGAAATGTCTACTTTGACCTGTCAAAATAATGCTCGCACGGGAGTTAGGCGTGAGATAAAATACTTTTTATGAATGAAAGTTGTTTAGTCGCTAAATTTTATCTATGTTTAGTAAGGTAAATTACGCGAAATGCGACAAATTACAAGGATAAAAACAGTCGCCGCACCCATACTAGCCCCGTTGGTACGAATACCTTTTATCCGTAAATATTCATTTAAATATAAATTAGCTATTGTAGGAAGCGTAAAGGGACTGGAAATTTCAATATTCAGTAAATCTGAAGTCACACCGAATCGTAATGGACAGTCTTGAATAAATTATCCTATGAGAACTGAGTAGGTACATAGTTCAAAACATCGAAATTACAGGAAAACGAGTACCTTGTAAAGTGTACCGACATACTCGTAAGACGCGCACGCACAGCCGTAACCGCTAATGATAAAACCGTGAAACTGTCCGTTGTTTAAGTTCAAAAAGCGGACGCACACTAAAAATTTATGTTTTACGCAATTTATTTTTATCTGTGCTGTAAGACGTTGCTTCGTACCAAATTTCAAGATTCTGAGTTCACGGGAAGTACCCTGTAGGTTTTGATTCCCGTCCCGCGAGTGTCGAAAATTTGCGGCATTAACGGCTGTATCTTTTGATTGCGTTGGCTTAGAAGTTTGATTTTTTCACAGCTCTAAGGGACAGTAGATTTGAGTATTTGACATGAATTTTAGCTTGATACCTTCACGCGTTCTTAAAAAAAGGGTCTTGACAGACAGAAAGATCCTGGACATGGAACCCTAAATACGATAAAAACACGTAGTACCAAGTACCTATCCACTAATAAAACACTTGTTAGTAGGTTCTAAGTGCTATTGTAACACCGCCCCGTAAGAAGAAATCAACCATTGTAGAGACATTTAAGTTCCTCAAACCATAACTACGTACATGGCGCTGAGCTAAAATTAGAACACGCTATTAGTTAGAGTATTTTTTCTCGGCAACGTATCAGTAGGGTTACTCTAAAAGCGGTACGCAAGACGTACGAAACTGCGTATTTGCGTTTCTGTGTCAAGCAACATTGAGCGTTAATACATAATGATAAAGACTAATTTGGTTTGACATATAAATAGGACGTCACTATCGTACGACTATCGTATTTTTATGGAGTAACCCCCCAGGTTCCTCGTACGATTGCATGCTATGAATCAAAATTATATTGTATCGTAGCTACAATCGTAGGTACATTTCATGCGATATTTTAATATTTTTACCATACCATATTAATTGTCTTTGACTTAATATATGTACAATACGATTAATATAGTATTTTTGTAGACAAATAGAATAGTAATATTTTAGTATATTTATTCATTTTGGAGTAATATTAATTCGTAATCGTTAATAAGATTACATAGTTTCTGTAATAGATTTTGTTTATTTTGCTTCCTCCTTTTATATTGTTAGTTTCCTTTAATTTAGTAGTAAGGTAGTTTATGAAGTATCTGTAAACGGCTGCAAAAATTTGGAATGGAGATACTTTGAACCATGAGTATGGAAACAGGTTTTGGTCGCGATAACCGACATCTACGTGGGCGAAAGCTAGTTTAAAATAAAAATCGAATTACGCTTCAAAGTATGAAAGTCCTCTTGTATACGCCATGACAAAAAATTAAAAATTAAAAAAAAATTACCTATACATGTAAATGACAAGCCTTAGCGTTCCATTTGTACACCATTTTAATTGGTCCCTGCATTTTCTTCAAAGCGATTTCATACAATTACTGGCCTTTCTCCTGACATTACAAATGATAGCTTATTTCTTTTTTTCTTTTGTTTCGTCAATTTCCTACATCGAGATTAATATTAACATCAGCAACAAAACGTCAGCTTTCAAAAGTTGATAACAATCACCTTTTGAAAGCTGACGTTTTATTTAATTTCGAGGGATTTATATATCGTATTTATTCTTGAAAATTTGAGATCTAAGAAAGTTGTGCTGAACTGGACGTCTCAAATTAAGATACCTGTCTACAGATATACTTGATACAAGATATTTTTTTAGTAAGTTAAAACTACGTTAATCCAGTTCAATCTTCCTTAATATTCAAGTGTCCTTAATATTTTTTCTTTAATTCTTTCGTGTGAAAGAAAGTACTTTGTGAGAAGGCTTATTATAGGACCGATGACTATCTTAAAGACAAAAAGGTCTGGCTTGAGCTTGGCGCGGGTCCCTCTTAAAGGTTTGTATACTTAGACATGTCATAATTTAGGTACATTGGTATATACTAAATTTACAAATTGACATTATTTTAAATTTCGTAATTCTTATAATTCAATTTAATTATGACATAATAAACAATGTAATCTCTGTCCATCTATATAACTAATTTTGAGTTTTTAGTTTGTTGGTTGACGTCTTTGGAGAAAACGTGCAGTGCAGTTTGTTGCCGCTTCTTCTGCACTTGCGCCTAGGAAGCGGCGTAAACTTAGCTTTAAGTAACGATTTGACGTCAACATTTGTGCAAAACAAAACAAAGTGACTATTATTAAGAGATATTATAAATATCCTATGATAATAAAGATATTTTGAATTGAATTGAATTGAATTGTGTAAATGGCCAACACTGGTGTCAGATTTTTTTATGCCACTTGTGGTCCACCCATCCAAGTACGGAATACGCGCGAACGGTGTCGCTTAACATGCGAAATTTCTAGTAATGCGGACTCTTGCTGGACCACCAACGGGATAGCGGGAAATGGGCTACCATCTTGATTGAGAAATCGTATCATGTCAAAAAGCGTGTAATGTGAAAAGTAAATGTGGTGATATTTTGTCTGATTAATTTTTTTTCGACTTTTACAAAATTTCTCAAAAATTACCAAACAGATTTTTTCATAAATGCATGTTTTCTACTTAAAAGACAAATACTTTTTTATTTCCATGCTAATGCCTGAGATTTTCAATTAAATAAGTTCAATGATTTAGAAACATTAAAAAGAAAATTTTAATTGTCAGATTAGTCAAACCCCTACGGATAATAGTCAGATAATGAAACAGCACATGTAGGACATAAAGATGAACCATATATCTTAATCTGATGCGCTTGAGTATTTCAAAATGGTGAATTTTTTTGCACATTCTAATAATGGCCGCGAGTTTGCGTCACATCAAAATCGTGAGATTATTCAATGATAGCTTTTTTTAGGTTCACTTAACATCCCCTTCGAAAATCTGACGTGCTCGATAAAAAAAAATATTTTTCATTTTCAACCCCTACGTACGACCCCCACCATGCAAACAATCAAATTAACATACGTACATTATTAAAAATACGTGGGACATGGATGCTATCAATTTCTGACGCCCTCGAGTATGTAAACGCAACAGTGTTTTTTTTACATTTTTGTAAATCTATAGACGCTCCCCACTCCGATAAAAAGGTATACATCATATGACATTTTTTTCTAGTAAAGTAAGCTTCGCAACCCAAAAGCTCTCCATGAAGCTCGAGTAAATCCAAATTTAGCATCGTGGGCTCCCCTACTAACTAAAATGGGTGCCCAAAAGAACAGGGAATCGGGGTACTCTATTTATTTGGTAGTTGCTTAGGACTAGGTGGGCGTTGAAACAGAGTATCCCGATTCCCTGTCTTTCTCTTAGGCATCCATTTTACAGATTCTTTATTCCAACATGTTCATTACGCATAAAGTAAGAAGCCATTGAGCCTTATCACTATCCACTTCGACTGGGTCATCCAGCTCTATTTTTGGTCTGGGAGAAAAGAAAAAACTTAAAATGTACCAGCTGCTTCTCTTCTTGCGTAAAAGCCAGTCAAGGCAAAAACGCGAATCAAGTTTATAGGCGATGCGGCTAAAAATCCATTACTACTTTGAAATATCTTTCGCGCAAGCAGGCAGAAATTAAAAAATAAACGGGCAAGTGCGAGTCGGACTCGCAAAACGCAAAAAAAACACGTTATTTGTATGACGACCTCCTTTAATTTTAAACTTTTTTTATTTTTAGTATTTGTTGTTATAGCGGCCACAGTAATACATAATCAGTGGAAATTTTCACTGATTATGTATTACTGTGGCCGCGAAAAGTGTTTAGCTATTACGGTTCAAGAGATAGAGCCCTGTGACAGACGGACATACAGCGGAATCTCAGTAATAGGGTCCCATTTGCACCCTTTGGGTACGGAACCCTAAAAATGATACCTTTCGCGACTCAAATGGCTTCCTGCGCTGGTTGTTTGCCATCTTGAAGGATTGGTCACAAGCACTTTCACACGAATCACTTTTCTTCTCTGATTAGAGCATCATTTAGTTATTTTTACTCGTACTTATATCATCACAGCGTGTCCGTACGGATTCATAAACGCGGCGTCATATTTTTTTAATGAAAGAGAAGAGGCGGAGCTCGAATATTTGTAACAATGAGAGTACCTACGTATGATTGCGCTAGAAGTGTATTAAAATTTTATACACTTCTAACGCAAGCGGGGTTTTTAGATCTATAAAATAAATAAATGATAATAAATTTGGCGTAGACTATTCCCTTTTTTTTACATTCTCGCCCACCATCACACTGGAAGTGGACTTTTGGTCTGGCTGCCCAGGGCTCTTGTCTGCTTAGAGCCGCAAGACCCAAAATGCTCTGCCTGCCTCAGTAGGGATATAGACTTTATAGTGTAGTGTACTGGTACAATCGCGCACTAGTTTAATAAAAAAGCGCATACTGCAGATTGAGTTCGTATTTCCTTCAGAGAGTTTTTCACACAAACGCAAATTTACAAAAAATGTCTAGAAAACGTTACACGTACCTACCTACCTACATGTTTAGAAATAAAACCGATTGCGCTTTTTCTGAAACCGCAATACATTTCCGCAAACTAATAAAGCACGTCTGCATGCAAAAAACAACTTCCTAACATTTGCGTTTGTTTAGATTGACTTAGCTGCTTAGCACTTAGTCCTCTTACAATTATTGATGTCTTAATGTTACGTGTAATTTGTATTTGTTCTTTAGGTATAATAAAGTTTTAACAAACAAACAATCTACATATACAATATCACGTCATACATTATTCGTTGAGTTAGTATCCTCTAACACAAGTTTAAAACTTACTTTGGGCATAGTTCAATCATTGTTATTTGTCCCTGTATATTTGTCTTTATTCCTAACGGGTAAGACCAAGCCGAGAGTTATAAAACCGAAATCAGAAATAGTGAGACATTACTAGCGTAATTTCCTCTATAAAAGGATTTACCTTGTACTAAACTTATTTTTACATACGTTTAAAATACGGACAGTTAAAAGTTATTTAAAATAACTCGTCAAAGTAAAGAGTTTAAATTTGAAATTTGGGTTAAAAGCAGATTTGGAAGCTAGGTGGTCCAAACTTAGAAGGTGACACACAAATGGTACTCGAGCTCATGCGTGTTTCGGAAGGCACGTTGGGCCGTTGGTCCCAGCTCATCGTTGTATGGCAGCCGTCACGCTATATCAGATGCCTTTAGATAGTTTGAAAAATCTACTATCACTGTTGGCCACGTACACACAGATATTCAGACAAACCGGCTGTGGAAACCAGACAACCAGATAAATGAGTGATATTACAAGCATTTTGTTCTTCCCGATACACTTATTTCTAAAAGAAAAAGCTATTTTATCAAGTAATACACTTCTTACTGTCCTTACTTATAACACTAAGTCCATGTAAACGAAGCATTATTAATTACAGAAACCGCACAAAGTTAGTCCTTAATCCAGAGTTTAACATAAGCAAGGCTTATTTTCTCAGATAAAGGATTCCACAATCTTCCCAACAACAAAGGTTTAAAAAAAACTTTGTATTTCCCCTTTTCAATCCCATAAAGACCGTTGCTTCATCAGAAATGCTTAATTAAAAAACTGAGAAACAATAGTGCCGGGTAAAATATGGCTAGTGCTTGAAAAAGAACGCAATGGCTTGAGGTTCCTTTATTTCGAGGTTGTGAATTGGATCCTGTTTTGGTGCTGCTATTTATATACATACAACGTGGAAGGGACATATCCGTAATAAATTGAACCACGAGCTATAATAGATCACTAAAGTATAATATAATTAAAATAACAGTTAAAAAAACAAAAACAAAAAAAACGATATTCCCATACAAATCGCTAGGGTGACTGCGCACTTTTGTATATATAAATATAAATATATAGGGACAAATCACACTGATTGATCTAGCCCCAAGGTAAGTTTTTAAACTTGTGTTATGGGATACTAAATCAACGATACTATATTTTATAATAAATACATATATAGATAAACACCCAAGACCCAGGACAATTTGAAAAAGGTCATTTTCCAACTTGCCCTGGCTGGGGATCGAACCCAGAACTTCCAGATTGGCGGACTAGCGTGTTAACCATTACACCACGGAGTTCGTCAAATAAAGAAATTATAACAAGTCCCTTCCACGTAGTATAACGTCCAAAATAAAAAAAATAAACTATTTAAAGGCTGAATTTTGTCCGTTATACTAAACAACTTTCCCCAAGGAACATTATCGAAATACGAAAAATATTTTGTTGCTTTCCATACAAACTATAATAATATGTTTCTTGGGGAAAGTTGTTCAGTATCATGGACTGAATTCACTCTTGATTGAAATATTTCAGTATATTTAGTTAGACAGGTAATTAAACCTAATATGGCAGACTGAGCTCCAGGCCGCAAAACCCAAATGCCATTTTTGAGTGATAAAATCCTCAATTATTAATTTAAAACATTTATTCTTGTACATTTTTTTTAATCTATGGACAGCTAATGGTTTTTTTTTTATTAGCTACTTTTATATTCCACTGCTGAGAAAGCGCTCTTATTCCTTCACACACACATAATTTTAAAAGTTAAAGTAACTATTATATTTCCTAGTAATTTTATTTCAAACATTTCCCTTTGCCCATTCACAATACCTAACAAAGCGTGCTGCAACTCTAAATTACCCTAAATTCTCAAAGTGAATCCCCAAGTTACCGAAAATGGTATCCGTTAATTTCAACCCTGAATAAGCAAAAACAAGTTACAAGTCCAGACGTAGAACGGGAAATGCTCATTACGCTTGTCGAGCAAATTTTAGGCGACTTACAAGTGCCGTCTGCCCTCTGCCTTGTTTGTATCACTATTTGGAAAGATTTCTTGAAATAATTATGTGTGTGTACTGTTCACACAAATAATTATTTCAAGAAATCTGTTTTGAAAATCTATTGAAAATAGAATAGGGAAGATGATTGGACATTAAATAATAAGACATGAAAATCTATTCAGAGTAATAGTAGAAGGAATAAAATAAACGGGAAAGTGCGAGTCGGACTCGTACATGAAGGGTTCCGTAACACCGTAAAATG
The DNA here is from genome assembly GCA_963576875.1 of Acrobasis repandana. Classification (NCBI taxonomy): domain Eukaryota; kingdom Metazoa; phylum Arthropoda; class Insecta; order Lepidoptera; family Pyralidae; genus Acrobasis; species Acrobasis repandana. Next base: position 19,351,979 of record OY756225.1, read on the forward strand.
TTTTAAAACGCTGAAGAAACACATTTCTTGTATGACGACCCCCTTTAATTTTTAACTTTATTTTAATTTTAGTATTTGTTGTTATTGTGGTCATAGTAATACATAATTGGATATGATATGGTTTAATTTAGCTCACGTCAGAACTTAGCACCTTTTCGTATAGATACCTAGACATCCATTGCAAGCTAATTTCATTCTTATTACTCTGGACAAACGATTCGTATTACTGAATTTACCACCCGGAGGGACCGCCTGCGCGCATAGTAATAATGTAAGTACATTTTCGTTACCTAAACGGGGAGTGACACAGGCCTCATTTTACTGAACCGACTGTATCCTAAACGCTTCAGAGCCCGGAGTCCACTACCTAATAACCCTAGGTGGTTTGACGAGGTTACTGGTTTTTACACAGAGCGACTGCCGTCTGACTTCCGGAATCCAAAGGGTATACCAGAACCTATTCTAGGACAGGTTAAAACAAATGCTAGATGGTCCGGAACGGTCCCAAAAGCTGCGACAGCTTTATGTGCTTTACGGATAATCAGGTGATTCCAAAGCCTGCAATATTCTAACCAGACTGAAAAAACTTTTCACAAAGTATGCTTCCCAGTGGGATTTGAACCCACGACCTTCAGGATCACAAGGCAAATGCCTTGACTACTGGACTATGGAGGCAGTCAGGCAATATAAAATAGTATAAATAATTTTAAACAAAGTGTAACTTGTTTTTGAACAAGCTGTCCTTCTGGAAAATCCTTTGTTTTTTCACAACATTTTGAAAGCTTTTTGGGTTGTTTAGACTGGCCTAAAATAACTGTTCCATGACGAGAGGCGATGTCTTCTCATTATTTTTATATGTTTTATTAGAATAAATAATAATCATACAATTTGTTATTTTACTATGTATTGTTGAATAATAGACAATGTAAGCTTAAAAAACTTTTTTGACTATAATGTACTCGTAGTCCTAGTTTATAGGAATTACCTAAAGTTTGTCTAGTGTTAAGGCTGTGATGGCCTGATGTGGATAATCTAAATTTTGCTCCTTTTTCCACGGTGAAAAGATCACGGGAGGTCAATGAGGCTGGTTTACGCGTTTCTGTTTCTTTTTACAAAAAACGGAACCCTTATGGAGAATACGAGGTATAATAATGCATATTTTTGTAAAATTATTGTTTCGGGCGATATCTGTTTTTAACCCTAAAATTTTATCAAATTAGCCAATTTTGGTATTATTTGACTCATGCATCATACTAGAGGTATATATAAACAAGATTATTACGTTTTGATTTTTTTGTGATTTGGTTCATATTAATTAAAAAAAGTTTATGCGAAAAAACTGGATGTTTATGTCACGTCTATCAAAATAAACTTAAACTATTTGAATGGCAGATTGAGTCCATGATATTGAATAACTTTCTTCAAGGAACAAATACCGAAATGAGTCTTAAGCCGTACCTGACTTTTCCGGGGTCCAGTGCTACCCCCATTTTAAATAAATCATTTTAAAGAAAACGGAGACATTATTCAAAATTTTGCTACTACCGAGTCCTAGATAACCCTTCAAAGTATTTTATGAACTACTGTTTACAGTTTAAAGTGAGAACGTTAAGCTTTACTACGCACATTTGCCGAAAGTGGCCGTTTTTCGCAAATGTGCGTAGTAAAGCTTAACGTTCTCACTTTAAACTGTAAACAGTAGTTCATAAAATACTTTGAAGGGTTATCTAGGACCAAATTTTAAATGATGTCTCCGTTTTCTTTGAAATGATTTATTTTAAATGGGGGCGGCACTGGACCCCGGAAAATTTAGGTACGCCTTAAGAGTGTTACCCTAGACTTTTCCATACAAACTTAGTTAAGCTTTTATTTTGAAATGACATGTTAGATTTAGATTTATTTATTTGCAGATAACGAGCACACAGATTCTAGCAGATATAAACCTGAAAGAAAATATAAGGGTGTAGAAGTTGTCCATACTGATGGTCAAATATGATATGATACTCTTTATTCTCTTTCAAGTTCATATTTGACTGTGAAAAACTAGTTATATGCCAGATATATGCAATTTCTTTGAAATAACAAAATTTTGCCGAAATATGACATGTAATTTCAAAATGAAACGTAGACTACGTTTGTATGGGAAAGTCTGATTCTGTCAAGGGTAAGGGGACTTTTGAGTTTTGTAGATATGTAAGTAAAAATGTTTGTCGCCTCTCTATACACCACCACCATCAGGTCTTTTTTAGTCTCCACTGCAGGAGCCCGACCCTCTCTGTACTACCAGAGCCATATAAGTATATGTCACAGCAGCCAGAGGATTTGGCCTACACTCTCCACGCTGGCCAGATGGCTTGGAGAGGTCTAATTGATGTTTATGAGCTTTGTTTAGCTTGTGTTTCCTAAGTCGCCTTTTACGACATCCGCGGGAAGACTTGGAGTGGTCCTACTCTACTCTGCCGGGAACCACACGGCTAAGACTTAATTCACCCTTAAAACAGTTTCAGTATATTTTGTAAGACGGTATATTTATAATTATATTGCCTACCAAACATACAAATCCGATGAAGATACGAGACTGAACGTCATACATATAGTTCATTCGTTCAAGTGGTTGGTATGCTGCCGGCATGCTGACAAAGCGCGTTTCAAAGACGCCGCTTTTGTGGCGCGCCGACAGCATTCACGCCATTTCAACAAATGAACTATACCCACATCGGATTATCCAAGAAGATTCAGAAAACTTAACTCGAAATTTCTAATTTCCTTGAACAATTCCTATTATTTTGCTTGAAAAAAATTACAATTTATTAGAGATTCAATTAGTTCGCTCTGTGGAACACAAAGCGTTTTAGATTGAATTTCTCAGACCCAGGGATAGAAACCGGTTTTATAAAATATCAGTATAATTTGACCTTAACCGATTTTTTTAAGTATGCTTACTCGAGGTTGCTTTTCTATTGATTCTTTTATTTTTGTTCAACCTTTTTATGTCTGAACAACTTTATATAGACCGGAAACCTTTACGACCCTCTGATATGTCTTTCTACTTAATTACAAATTAATCAAAGATAAAGAGAGAATGCTTACAATAATTATGATGTCCAAAAGTTGGCGACGCTGTGAAAGCTCGTTAAGTTCAATTTTTACAAAGAAATATTAAAAAAAGATTGTACTCTCTTTTATTAAACTCTATATAATAACAATAAATGAACAAGTTTATATTTTGTTAAAGTATATAACTCAAAAAGGAAAAGTTAGAAGTACGCGCATGTATGAATAAAAAAAAGAGTGTAGATGAGGCGAAAGAGGTCTATCAGGATCGTAGTAAGTGTAAGTCTACTTATATAGTCTCGGCCTGCTCCTGTGGGAAACAGGCGTGCGTGATGATATGTATTTATGTATAAATGTTCAGGTATCCGATCCCTGCCCAAACCTTTGCGTCAGATTACAGTTCAGCCTCATTTATTTTATCCGATGAAATTTGAGTTTTCCAAAGTCTATGTAAAAAATTGTTGATAATTTAACCGCTACCTCACCTCTTTTGTACCAAATAATAACATTTCGTTATTCCATTGTTGGTGTTAGAACTAAGTTCTGAAATAAACAAAAAGGACTTATTTTGTGTCCTCGTTATTCTTTGGACAAACTTTTTTCTATTGTTACCTTAACCCGAGGACGACCTTGTTTGATTATGCTTACAATTAATACTTTTTAATGTCCTTCAAAAAACGAGGAGGTTATCAATTCGACAAGACATTTGCCTTGTGTTTCGGAGGTCGTGGGTTTATGTCCCACTGGGAAGCATACTTTGTCAAAAGTTGTTTCCAGTTTGGTTAGGATATTTCAGGCTTGATTCACCTTATTATCCAAAAAGAAAGATGATGCCGTGATTCGAAAGGCACATAAAGCTATGGGTTCTGAACACCATCTAGCATTAATTATTTATTCGTACAATAAAATTAAGAATCAGACAAATCAATTTTCATTCGAAAGCTTTTATTAATGGACGCTTTGAAATCGGAAGTCGACTTCTAGGAAATGATAGAACTTGACCGATGAATTGATTAATAAAGAAACTTTAACACTGAGTAAGTTTAATGGAGATTGGTTTGGTTAGTGTTACACAATCAAAGTTTCATTGGAACTTTGACAGTTGTTCTATGGATTATTTATTACTAACTGACCCGGCGAACTTCGTTGCACCCGTTTCCGTTTCTTTTTCCATATTTTGTCACCGTTTAATAAGTACCTTTCCTGGACTACGAAAAACACTTCAAAATTAAAATCTGCTAATTCGGCCCAGCCGTTTTCGAGTTTTAGCGAGACAAACGAACAGCAATAGATTTTTATATAAATAATATATATAACGTGTAACAAAATATAATGAAACTATTTTAAGGCTAGATTCAGTTCATGATACTAAACAACTTCCTCCAAGGAACATAGTATATCGAAATATAAAAAAAAATTTTTGGCTTTCCATACAAACTCGGATCAGTCAACGTTGAGGCCAACAATTATTTTTCATATTTCGATATATGTTTCTTGGGGAAAGTTGTTCAGTATCATGGACTGAATCTAGCCTTAAAATAGTTTCAGTATATTTAGTTTGACCCTGTATATAGAGTTTGTTGGAAACCAGCAAGATGTACCTGTCTGTCAAAGATGTACTTAGTATACAAAGTAACACGTACACGTATTTTCCTTGTACAGATACATCAAATCATCATGTCTTAATCTCTAATGAATATGATGCAGACAGAGCCCAGGACCGCAAGCCCAAAGGCCACGTTAAGCGTGATGGTGGGAGGGAAATCAAGATAGTGATGGGTTGATAGACCATGATTCAGATTCTAGCAAATTCCGCCGATCGGCTTTTACGATCTGCGCGGGAAGAGTAGCAGCTGGTACATTGTAAGTTTTTTCTTTTTTCCCAGATCAGCTTGGATGGATTTTCTTGTAAAATATGTATATGTCGTAGTTGGGTGGTATAAACCGCTAATTCACGAAACCTCTAATTCTCTCAAAAATAACGAGTTTTCATTTCATTAATTCGCGAAACACGAAACTTTTGAACCTGCCAGATTATATAACTTCTAGGATCCCTAGCCACGGTTCAAGTATTATCGGTTATGATAATAGTGTAATATGAACCACGTTAGACAATTTCCCTCAGTATATTGCGCTTGAATATACTTTGGGGCCATATAGTTGGTCGTTAAAATTTAGATACAGGTGTATAGTTTGGCCTTATTACCTTATCTTTTTCATTATTATCATATAATTTTTTTTAAAGTTTTCAGAGGACATGTTCCAAACATGGGCCGCAAACATCGTTTATAGGGTTCCGTATCCGAAGGGTGCAAACGAGACCCTATTACTGAGACTCCGCTGTCTGTCCGTCTGTCCGTCTGTCACAGGGCTCTATCTCTTGAACCGTAATAGCTAGACATTTGAAGTTTTCACCGATTCTGTATTACTATAGCCGCTATAACAACAAATACTGAAAATAAAAAAAGTTAAAAGGTAAAGGGGGTCGCCATACAAAAAACGTGTTTTTCAGCGTTTTTAACTAGATCTTTATAATGGCATTAACTAGATACTTGAAATTTTCACAGATTATTTATTACTATCCCGCTATAAAAACAAATACTAAAAATAAAAAAAGTTAAAGGAGGTCGTCATACAAAAAACATGTTTTTTTAGCGTTTTAGAACATTGTACGGAGGTACGGAACCCTTCATGTACGAGTCCGACTCGCACTTGCGACCTGTGACCAGTATGTGGCCACGGCGATCCCTCTGTTGTTAGCCTATTAAGGTCCTCTATGGTACATGACGTAGGGCAGCTCGGATATGACAGGTGGTTCATCGACTGAATGGCACCGTAGTCGGTCTTATACTGTATCACGTCTATGAAAAGTTCCAAAAGAATACTTTCCAAACCTACGCCGTAAAGATCGTTCTTATACTCTATCACGTTTATGAAGAGTTTTAAAAGGACATTTTCCAAACCTACGCCGCAAACATCATTCTTATTTATTTATAAAAATCTTTATTGACCACAATGGTACAAAAGGTGAACTTAACGCTAATGCATTCTCTACCAGTCAACCTTTAGGAAAAACAGAAATTAATTAAATCATCTCGTCATAATATATACTGTAGAGAAGTTCTAAAAAGACACGTTGCAAATCTACGCCGCAAAGATCGTTCTTATACTCTATCACGTCTATAAGAAATTCTAAAAAGACAATTGCAAACCTACGCCGCAAGCACCGTTCTTATACTCTATCACGTCTATAAGAAGTTCTAAAAAGAAAATTGCAAACCTACGCCGCAAGCACCGTTTTAATACTCTATCACGTCTATAAGAAGTTTTAAAAAGACAATTGCAAACCTACGCCGCAAGCACCGTTCTTATACTCTATCACGTCTATAAGAAGTTCTAAAAAGACAATTGCAAACCTATGCCGCAAGCACCAGTTCTTATACTTTATCACGACTCACGACTATGAGAAATTCCAAAAGTACACGTTCTAAATCTGGGCCGCAAACATCGTTGTTATATTCTATTACGTCTAACCATTACGAGGCAGGGACGTAAGCATCGACATATAATTCTCTAGATACCTAACGCTCCTACATTCACCGCTTCGATTCTGATTCCATTTACGCAAACAAACGAACAGTAATTACAACGAAACACTCGAACGCACACAGACAAAGATGCATGCAATTGGTCGCGACAAGGTCACGTACGCGTCATGTCGGTCAAGCAGCTAGCTCCCCGAAGCCGGCTGCTCAACCGACACGGCCGCGGTCAACGCCACGAGCGGTGAGGTACAATATTAAAATGTTTATTTACTTACATATGAGAGGTGAGTCCTGTGTTTTTCATGTTTGTATAACTTTTGCACCACTTCACGGCACATTACGGCATTTTTAATGAATTGATTATCGCAAACACACAACAATATTCTCAAAGGAAACTTCTTGCGACACAACCGCACGACTAAAGTGTCACGACGAACTGTCGCGCCGCGCTGTTCATATTTTAAGTCCCGCCCGCCGCGGTACATATCGCGTGGAATGATTTTTTACGTTTCTAGAGAATTATTGTTCGTAGGACGTAAGACTCCAAGGGCACTTTAAGCGTGATGGATGGCTTGAAGGTGGAAAAAGAAATCAAAATAGTGATGGGTTGCTTCGACTTGTTGATTCGACTAACAGGAGTCGACCCTTGAACTTCTACTTGCAAAGTCTTCATCGTTTAACTATCTGGGCCGCTGGACAACGCTTTGTTAAGATGTGGAACAAAATTACCTTTTAATTGTCTTGTCTTGTTTGTCAATCATCATTTCACAAAATGTCAATTCACGCGCGTAACTAACGTGTACGCGCATCGTGGGTTAGGGTCCAACCTCCACGTAAACTGCGAGAAAGAACTTCGTTTTAAAAATGTAGGAACCAAAACTTATAGACTGAAACGGAAAATTGCAATAGCCAAATTGTAATATTTCTCACTTGAACAAGCGTAAATTCATTTAACTTCTATAACGTACCTAATTGTAAGTTGTTCTGGTGCAAAATTATTCGTTCTAATAGGTATAAAAGGCAAGTTACTACACGTATCGAAACGTGGAACCGACTTGAGCCAACCAAAATTGCTGAAATTAACGTTAAAAGCATCACTTTCCTTATGTTGTGGTGTTAATCATAAGCAGCAGCGGGTTTTGTATGACTTACCTGACTTACATTTTTAAGGCCTATGTCCAGAGAGCTTGAACAGACTTTCTCTATTGCGATTTGCGATCGGTCTTAGGCTACGCGCTTTCCTCTGGGCCAGGTCTGCTTGGGGCGGCGGCCAACTTTTCGCTTGCCTTGAGAAGTCTCCTTCAGGGCTTGCCTCGGGATATGTGTCAGTCAGTTAACGTGATAAGTGGTTTCTAGTGGACTCACAGGAAAGTTCCTAGCATACTATTTGACCTGGAGAACTTAGAAGACTCTTTTACCATTCGTCTATGACGTGCACCACACAGAATAAGAAGTAACCTCTAGGGCTGTACGCCAGCGTTTAACTAACGTTTAGCTAGTGGCAACTTCTCGATAGTTTTGAAAACTTAAATTGCCCGAGTACTGAGCAGCTATTTCAAGCAGTTAGTACTTAAGGGGGGGTTATTATTGGATGTTACTTTCTTTACACATTTGACTGACTCCGTGATCCAGTGGAGAATGCGTTTGCCTTGTAATCCGAACGTCGCGTGTCGTGGGTTAAAATCACACAGAGAAGTATGACTATTTTGAGAAATTTGATTTTTGACCAGGATTTTGATGATTTACCAGTCTGTGGCGCCGTGGGTTCAAATCACACTGAGAAGTATACATTGTGATAAGTTGTTTCCAGTCTGGGTCGGACATTGCAGGCTTGAATCAATAGATTAAAGACGATTCCGTGCTTCGGAAGGCACGTAAAGCTGTGGGTCTCGAACGCCATTTAGCGTTTGTCTTATCCTACGATTGGTTCTGGTCTACCCTATGGGTTGCGGAGGTCAGACGGCAGTCGCTCTGTGTAAAAATCAGTATTCGTCAAATCATTTAGGTAAGGTAGCGGACCCCGGACTCTGAAGCGTTACCGCTGAGGATGCAACCGGGAATACGCTCGGATGATGATGACTTTCTTTACACATTTGACAACCTTAGGTCCAAAACTCAGTCCTTTGGTACTTTCATTTGAAATATGCTGATATTAGAAATATTATCCTCTCCTTTGTATTGTCCGTCCATGCACACAATGAAATAGTATTTTAATAATTAGAAAGAGGTGGTGACAATTCGTTCTTCTTCGTCTAAGCGCGTTCCCAATTGCATCCTCAGCTGTGCTGCTTCGGAGCTCGGAGTGCGCTTTCCCGCTTTTACTTCTCCAAATATAACATGCATGTCACAAGTCACACACCCCACACCCAAGGATGCCAAAGACCTTTCAAAATGGAGAAGAAATTGCCGGAACAGTTTAAATGATTTGGCTATTGTTTTATGACCGACCGCCTACCTGACGTCAACCCCCTTTGGGAATGTATTTGTGCGAAAAGTTGTAGAACCGGCCGCCGCCGGCCGACGTTAACCCTCCTTGGGAATGCAATTGTAGCACGAGATGTTTGTGCTTAGTCCTTTAGTCGCCTCTTACGACATCCATAGTTAGAGATGGAGTGGTCCTATTCTAACCCGGAACCACACGGCTAACGTTACATTACTCGTACAGGCCAATGTTCGCCGTGAAAGAGCACTAAATCACTGGACTTGCCTTACTCTTGTTGATTGTTAAAATTGGTATGGTATTTATAATATCTAATGTTTACGGCTTGTGGGGGTATTAAAAACATGCTCATTGTATGTGTTACTCATCGGGAACAAACGTATAATATTATTCATCTGTATATCCTCAATAGCGTGGGAAGAAACAGTTGAAGCTTATTGTTGTTGTTTACTTACTTTGATGTTTTGTATGTTTGTCGACTGTAATAGAAATACACGATATTTATTACGAAAATTTTGATTTCAGCATAATAATAACCATAATACTTGAAATTAATTTATAGGTAAAGACAATCATGTAAATTAAGCTCTTCCCTGCTGGTCTGTGTGTACCAGCTGTTTCTCTTCCGGCGCAAATCTCGCAATACATTAAATATATTCAATCAATCAAGGGCTCTTCTCTACCTCCGCCTTTCGGCAGAAGCGGAGCTGCTGCTCAGGATTGTAATCCTCTTCAGCGACTTGCTACCGCCGCCTGCATCTACAGGCGGGTCATTGGGTGTGGCCGTGGCGGCCACGTCAAGTCTTCCTAGTCCTGGGGGTTCTGGTCAGGCACCACTGCTTGGGCGGCGCCTTTTTCAGGTGGCAACGGGATGGTGGCATCTCTGGGCGAGGGCCTGTACTTGCTGTCTGGCGGGCGGGCGTGCAGAGGCGCGATCCCCCTAAGGTGGGGGTGCGCCGAGCGGTCCGCCTTTAAGTACATGGCCGTCGCATGTTTGCTGCTTTAAATTTTATTTATAATTATGATATAATCTTTTTTTGGCATCTAGTTCACGCATTCTCAAGGGCGCCAGCTGAAAATCAGCTGTTACTCCTAGTGAGTAGCGTTTAGCTGAGCTGTAGCCTTTTTGTGCACTGTGCCACACAAATGCATGCATGCTTAGTTTTAAGTACTTATCTAAATTTGTAATTGTGTACCTTATATTATTGTGTGTTACAGAAAACAAATAAATCATTTATCTATCTATCTATCTTAATCGTAAGAGCATATCAAGGGAATGGGAAAGAATCAGAATTACATAAATTGACGATTTAGCTAGCAACCTATCACTAAATTTGACCTTCTCGCCCGCCATGATACTGGTCAATGGGCCTTGCGGTTCTAGCGGCTCTAGTCTTTGTCAACCCCATTAGGGAAAAAACGTGATAATTTATCTGTATCTTGTTAAACATCTTCTTCTTCGTCTAAGCACGTTCCCGGTTGCATCCTCAGCTGTGCTGCTTCGGAGCCCGGGGTGCGCTTTCCCGCTTTTTCTTCTCCAAATGTAACATGCATGTCAATGGTCACCTAAGGATGCCAAAGGCCTTGCAAAATGGAGAATATATATAAATAGCTGGAACAGTTTAAATGATTTGGCTATAGTTTTACGACAGGCCGCCTGCCTGACGTCAACCCTCTTTGGAAATGTATTTGTGCGAAAAGTTTTACAACCGGTCGCCGCCCGACGTTGACCCTCCTTGGGAATGCAATTGTAGTACGAGATGATTGTGCTTAGTCCTTTAGTCGTCTCTTACGACATCCACAGGAAGAGATGGAGTGGTCCTATTCTAACCCGGTACCACACGGGTCTTGTTAAATATAACCATAATATATTTGATTTAGCTATATTTTCCCCCACCGTAATTTCATTTCTGTGTTGGTAGATAAAACAATGTAATTACATTTTTCAACTTCCTCTGTACCGATCGGCTTGTGTAATGTAGCAGAAAATGGAAAGCCCCGCGTCACAACGTACTGTGACTACAGAAATATAGTATCTACGAGGAGTAGAGGGCATTGACGTGGATCAGCCAGTTTTTAATAGATTTCATTTTGGAAATTGTGAACGAATCACCAAACTACCAACCTTGATTCGCGCGGCTAATGTTGGGGAAGTCAACCTTTAGAAGTGACACCACTCAAATTCAGAATAACTATTCCGATACAGGCACAGAAATGGATCCCTTAGGATAAAGGAAGCGGGGTCGACCCTCGAAAACTTGTCTGCGATTGGTAGCAGCGAATAATTGAGTAGTCTTGGCTGAAAATGGAGCACATTGCTCAAGACATAACAAGATGGAGATGAAGGCAATCGAGCTGTCTTGGTTCAAAGTGAAGCTAGCATTTCTCAAGGTACATTAAGGATGGAGAAACATACTTGCGGCCATCTTCCCCACTCAGGGGACGTAGGAAAATATGTTAAAATAGCATATCAATGCTCAGAAATTTATCCAAATTGAAACAAAGCCTTCTTCACTTTAATCAGCTGTCAATTCATCGAATATGAATTAAGTTGAATACCACACTTCTGAATAGTGGGTGGTAATGAAGATTTACGCATGCTTGAAATGCGTGTACATGTGATGAGAAAATTCGTCGAGGTGATTCGAAGCCACGATAGCACAATTGGTAGTGCACAGGGTTGTGGGTTCGATTCCCACTCATGGCGAATTTTTTCATCACATATTTTCAATTTGGAAGTAGGAAAATAATGGCATGAGAAGATTAAATTTACACTGAAGACCAATCGGCTGAGTTTCTGCAAAAATTCTCCGTGGTGGCGTTAATTGGTGATGCGTGCGTGATGTGAACAGAAAGAAGAGCCTTTCTGGGTTGGCTTTCGACAATATATGACGCCGTATGGTCCCAGGTCAGAAATAGGACAACTCCATCTCTTCCTGTGGATGTCGTAAGAGGTGACTAAAGCACAAAAATCTCGTGCTACAATTGCATTCCCAAAGAGTTGACGTTAGGCAAGCAAGTTAAAATTACAGCTGAATCATTTTAACTGTTCCGGCAATTTCTTCTCCACTTCGCGAGGTCTTTGGCATCCTTGGGTGACCATTTACGTGTATGTTATATTTGGAGAAGAAAAAGCGGGAAAGCGCACCCCGGGCTCATGCACTGTTGCGAAGCAGCACAGCTGAGGATGAAACCGGGAACGCGCTTAGATGATGAAGAAGAAAAACAGATGAGGCCGTATCTTGCGGTCTTGTAAGTTTGAGGTTAACATCTCTACTCTAAATAATTTGAGCGTACAAGCTGAGACGAATTACCTTTCTTATGTGTTTGCCGTTCGTAAAATATGTTGTGTGCCATTTGGACTTTGATAAATTGTCGTTATATTGATTTCTATAAATAAACTACTTTCATGTACTTATTTTTGTATTGAGTTTGCAGCGTTTCACATTTGTAATTTCTTATTTATTACTTAACTATGCTTTACATGGATACTGTTTGATAAGTACCCGTTTTCTAAATATATTAATATCACTGGCCGCAAATAAGTATACCACCTTTTTAAGCCATTTTTCAGAGGCAGGAAAATTAAAAAAAAAATGGCATTCTTTTGTTTTTTTTCTCATTTGACAACGATTCAGTGAAGGCGTGAACTTAAAAATTGTTAAAATGGAGAAAGAACAGTATCGGTCTGTAATTAGATTCTTATTTTTGGAAGGAAAAACATGTGATGAAATAAAAGTAAGAATGCAAGCGGTTTACCATGAATGTGCTCCTTCTATGACAACCGTCAGATATTGGTATAACGAGTTTAAGCGGGGGAGAACAACCGTCTTTGATGAGGATCGCCCAGGCAGGCCAGTTGAGGTGACTACAGACGATATGGTTAAGAAAATTTAAAATATCGTTTTAGCCGACCGCCGAATTAAACTTAGAAGAAAAATTGGGTATGAAGAAAGTATCGGCGAGGTGGGTGCCGCGTTTACTCACGGAGGAGCAAAAACGGAACCGACTGACTACTTCGGAGCAGTGTTTAGCCGTGTTCAAACGTAACCCGAAGGAGTTTCTGCGTCGTTTCGTGACCGTGGACGAAACATGGGTCCACCACTACACTCCGGAAATGAAAGAGCAGTCGAAGCAGTGGATTTTACCGGGTGAACCTGCTCCAAAGAAAGCAAAAACCGTCCCATCGGCTGGAAAGGTCATGGCGACCGTTTTTTGGGATTCGCAGGGTATTATACATATTTTCTATTAAGAAAAGGGAAAAACAATAACAGGGCAGTACTATGCCAATTTATTGGATGAATTTGACGCCGTGTTGAAGGACAAACGACCCCATTTAAAAAAAAAAGAGGTGTTTCATCACGACAACGCCCCAGCTCATTCGTCCAGAGTTGTGACGGCGAAATTAGCACAGTTACGCTACGAACTATTGTCTCACCCCCCGTATTCTCCAGATTTGGCCCCATGCGATTTCTTTTTGTTTCCCAACCTAAAAACATGGATCGGTGGCAAGCGATTTGGATCAAATGACGAAGCCATGGCCGCCACAGAGGCCTATTTTAATGACTTTCCAAAATTATACTTTCTGGATGGTTTATTGAAGTTTGAGTAAAGGGGGAACAAATGTATAGAGTTAAAAGGTGACTACGTAAAAAAATAAATTCATATATACAAAAAAAAATGTTTTTTTTCCATAAACGGGTACTTATCAAACAGCCTAGGTAATAATACATTGTATACCTACTAGAAACTTCCTAAACTAGTGGTTCTATGAGAACAGAAAACCTCATAACCATGCAATAACTGACTCTTTCCCCTGGCTTAGTAAAGTTACTAAGTATTATGCTTTATTATATTGCAAATACAAGTCCAAAAAGTAATTTGCTCAACAAAACTTAATGCATTAAAGTCCAATTTTTAATCGCAGTGCTTGAATTTTCCAATAGGCTTACTTATGTAGACTTTTAAGCAAAATAGGGTTATGAGTTTTAGCATCGATCAAATATTATTGGTTTTAGTGATTACTCGCGTTTTCTTGGTCCTAGGAGGTCGAATCTGTCTACGGATTTGTCTTGTGAAGGCGGAAAGGACTACGTAGTCTGACTAGTAAAGGTATAAATTTTACGAAAAAAATAAATAACGCTAAAACAAACTTTTCGCTGTTTTTCCTCCTCCACTCCCTCTTTTAAAATTTCTTTTGCAACATCTTGTGTAGAATGAAGTCCTAAGTATGCCTCTCTAATTTGATTGAAATCTGTCGACAAATAACGCTATAGCAAACTCTTCCCCCATATTTTCCTCCAATCAGAAATTGCGATCGTCTAAAAAATATAAATAAATTAAAGAACTTGTGTGCCAATTTTCGTTAAAATCGGTTGAAAAACGCGACCTGTAAGCGAGAACAGACAGACGGACGAAAGCATTTTTTGGCCCATAAAAAATACTTGAAACTTCTATTATAAATGTTCTACTTAAATGGTTGTGAATTTGGAACACAATCACTTTAGTTTCTGAGATACTCTAGGTACGTGTACATACAGAAATTAAATACCAGCCAAGTTTTTCAAGTAGTCTTTGTGCACGATATTGAAAAACTCCCCAAAACAACGAACAAACAACTGAAAACAAAAAAAAGCCCCTTAATTACACGTAAGCGATCAGCTTACAAAATCCATAGGGAAAGGTCGAAAATTGCGTACGATGTTTCCCTCAAAAATTGTGGAAAGGTAGTTCAGTATTATGGATTGAGCTTACTTTTAAAACAGCTACGTATTTGTGAAGACACGTGCCTTGGGACTTCATGAAAAAAGAGATAAAATTAGCATAATATGCAAATTTTTTATCTAGGCACTATTCAGGGTCTAACGAAGTACTTATTCAGTATATTTCGTTAGACCCGATGAAAGCGATTGGCTACTCGGATTTTGGAAGGAAGGACCGAAAATTGTGTACGATGTTTCCCTTAAAAAATTGTGGAAAGGTAATTCATTATTATCATGCATAGAGTTTGCTCTTAAAAAAATACCGCGAAGTATTTAAAAAGATTCGTGCTTTGGTACTTAATGAAATAGAGTTAGGTATTGAATAAGGCACACATAAAAATATGAAAATAATACAAGGCCTATAATATATCTGCCTGGGTCAATTGATCCAGGCAGGAAGTCCCATCTTCGAGGAAGAGGTCTTTCGACGAATCCGACTCGGTTGGGCAGCGTTCGGAAAGCTACGCAGCGTCTTCTCGTCCAAAATACCTAAGTGCCTCAAGACTAAAGTGTATAATCAATGTGTGTTACTAGTGATGACTTATGGCTCTGAAACGTGGTGCCTTACTATGGGCCTCATAACAAGGCTCAAGGTCGCTCAACGCGCTATGGAGAGGGCTATGCTCGGTGTTTCTCTACGGTGATCGAATCAGAAATGAGAAAATTCGTAGGAGAACAAAAGCCACTGATATAGCCCAGCGGATTAGCTCGTTGAAGTGGCAGTGGACGGGACACATAGCGCGACGAACCGATGGCCGATGGGGCAGAAAGGTTCTCGAATGGCGACCACGTACTGGCATGCGAAGCGTTGGATACCCACCCACAAGGTGGTCAGACGATCTGACTAAGGTCACTGAAAAGCGCTGGACGCAAGCCGCTCTAGATCGTTCATTTTGGAAATAATTCATTTTGGAGAGGCCTATGTCCAGCAGTGGACGTTATGAATGAAATGATGATGATGATGAAAATAAGGCCTGCCAATACAGATTTACTGATTATCCAAGTTTGTATGGAAAGCAAAAAATACTTTTTGTATTGGGGAAATGTGTCCCAAAGTATATGAAACTGAAATAAACTTTCAGTTTCATATATGTACTTGGGGTAAGTTGTTCAGTATCATAGCATGGACTGAATTCATCCTAAAAATAATTTTAGTTTATTTTGTTAGACGTTACATAATTAAGGCTCTATAGGGACAGTCGTAAAATATAACGCGTTGGCGAACTCACAGTTAAAATAGTAATAGATAAATACACAATTACGTCTAAATCCCTAACGAGGCAGACCGATATAGAGTCGTAAGTTTGGAATGTTATAAACGCTGACTTATTATCCACCGGAAAAATTTTTGGAGCAATCAGCGCTCAGCCAAACAAATTTTGTATGGGAGGACGAAATATTTTTAACGATTTTAATAACTTTTTTTATAGAAAGTAGTTCAGTATCATGGACTTGCTCCAAAAATTTTGCAGATAGAAAGTCACCCTGTTTTTTCAAGACGACCTCCGTGGCGTAATGGTTAACACACTAGACCGCTAATCCGGAGGTTCTGGGTTCGATCCCCAGCTAGGGCAAGTTGGAAAATGGCCTTTTTCAAATTGTCCTAGGTCTTGGGTGTTTATCTATATATGTATTTATCATAAAATATAGTATCGTTGAGTTAGTATCCCATAACACAAGTTTAAAACTTACTTTGGGGCTAGCTTAATCAGTGTAATTTGTCCCTATATATTTATTTATTTTCTACGAGATGTTTGTAACTTTTGTTAGTAGTTGTAATGGTCTTACGGCCCTGTTTAGGATATTGCAGGCTTGAATCACCTGATTATCCGAAAAGAAAGATGATTCCGTGCTTCGGAAGGCATGTAAAGCCGTTGGTCCCGAACGCCATCTAGCGTTTGTACCTATCCTAGGATTGGTTCTGGTCTTCCTGGGTTGCGGAAGTCAGACGGCAGTCGCTCTGTGTAAAAAACCAGTAACCTCGTCAAATCACCTAGGTAAGGTAGCGGACCCCGGGCTCTGAAACGTAACCGCTGACGATGCAACCGGGAATACGCTCGGATGATGATGATGGTTTTGCGGCCCTGGGATCTGTCTGCTTAGAGCCGCAAGACCTAAAATGCTGTGTCTGCCCCATTAGGGACAAAGACGTGATAGTATAATATTATATGTATCTATATAATATAAAAGCGAAAACCACTCACTCATCATGAAATCTCGAAAACTACTTAGCCAATGAAGATAAAATTTGGCAGGACGGTAAATTGTGACTAGGAGAAGTCCGCTAAGAAAGGATTTTTGGAAATTTTATCCCTAAGGGGGTGAAATAGGGGTTGGCAGTTTGTATGACACTTCGTAATTTTTAAAGTGAGACACATGAAATTCTTAATGTACCTATTTTAGTAATTAATAAAAAACAATAATGCATTTATTAGATTTTGAAAATTACATCCCTATAGGGATGAAATAGGGGTTGCAAGTTTGTATGAATCTTCGTCATTTTTGAAGCGAGACACATGACATTTTTGAATTAGTGGTTAGTAAAAAATAATAATCCATTAAATAGATTTTAATAAATTGCAATCCCAGTGTAGTCTACGCGGGCGAAGCCGTGGGCAAAAGCTAGTGTACCTATATATGTTTCTAGTTAGTAATGTGGTTATCTTCTACGACATCCACATAGAGACATCTTAAACCACACGACATGAAAATATCAGTGATGCATCTAATGCATTTTTCTTAACCCCATTTATATTTCAAAGCATGAAATGGACGTGGTCCTAGAAAATATTTCGCTGCTTAGTTAGACCTCTGAACTGCAATATTCGGCCTCTCGATTTTGAATTTCAAGGCTCTTCCTTGAAATTTAAACTTGATAAACTTTGATCGCAGTGATCTTAGTTTTATTTATTTATTATTATTAAAATCTTTATTGACCAAAATGGTACAAAAGGTGAACTTAACGCTAATGCATTCTCTACCAGTCAACCTTTAGGAAAAACAGAAATTATTTAATTGAGATAGGCGCTTTAAAGATGTACTTAATAATTTACTATTTACATATAAATACTTATATAAATATACATACATATATATATATATATATACTACAAATGCTTTAAGATAATGACTAATTCTGCTGCGAAAATTAAAAAAAAAGGTGCGTGTGAACTTTCTTCTTAAATAAGTATCTGTTTGAGATATCTTTGATGTCTTCAGGTAAGGCATTCCAGAGTCGCGTAACTTGAAGAGTAAAAGAGTTAAACATAAATTCAGACCGAAATAACGGAAGATAAATTTGAAGAGTATGACTGGAGCGAAGCTCACGGTCATGGCTTTCAGACTGATATTTAAATTTGGTTTTCATATATTGGGGAGAAAGAGGGTTCTTAAGTATAGATAAAAGAGTGGGTGCCCCTTGTTTCACAGACTGAAATTTCATAGAATTTCGATTCACAGAAAATTTTTCATAGAATATTTAATTCTTATATTTTTATTTCAAATATTATTGTTTCAAAGACTATTTACTTGAATGAAACACAATTTATAGAAACACAGTTCAATGAATTTTAGAATCTCATATTTTCATTTAACAAACTCATAGAATATTTCTTTAAAGAATATTGTTGGTTCGGTATAATCTTTCATGGAATTTTATTTTACTGAAAATTATTATTTGAGGAAGTATTAAGTGAAAACATTGTTTAATCAAATTAAATACCATATAATAAGTTAAAATACATTATAAATCGCTACCACAATATAGGTAGGTAAAAATTTTCATACATTTGTCATCAAAGTTCATCAGAAACATTACACAGTATCTGTACACCTATCACGTCTTTATCTCTAATACTCACCGGGTCGTCAGACCGCCCACCATCTCGCTAAAAGTGGGATTTGGGTCACATTTGGCGTGATGGTGGGCGGGAAAATAGAAAAAGGTCATCTACCTCTATATTGGTTTTTATATTTTGGACTTCTTATGCTTTATCTGTATCGTTGAGTTAGTATCCCATAACACAAGTTTGAAAAACCTACTTTGGGGCTAGCTTAATCAGTATGATTTGTCCTTATATATATATTTATTTATTTATTATTATTATTATTTATCAAAATAATATACCTATTGTTTGCGCTATATATATGTCGCAGTTGAATGGTATAATCCGCTAATTCACTAAACCTCTAGCTGTAGCTCCGAGCGAGCGAAGCGAGCGGCCGCGGTAGCAGCCGGCGAGTGCTAGAATAGTTCTATCCATTTTACTAGGTTAGGGCAAACCTATAGCAATAAAAATCGTGGAATAGCTGTCTGGGAAATTAAATTCAATGTCGAAAAAATCTGTATTCTAGCCAGTTACCATATTTCATTATGGTAACCCTACACCAAATCCTTATCATGCATGTGTCGCAGTTGTATTGTTTAATGGTTTCGTCAAACAGCGGATTACCCCTACTGTTTCACAAAAGCGCTAGCCGTTTGGAAACGTGGTTAGCGGTTTAAATGAACGTAACACGTTGCGCAATATGAGACAATCCAGCTGAACGATATTCCGCTGTTTAACAAAATTGAGCTGTAATGCCAAACAACTGGAGGTTTCGTGAATTAGCGGTTTATACCATCCAACTGCGACATATACATCTGTATTTGTCAATGCACTCTCAGTTGCATTGGAATACACGTCTATCGGTCAAGTCGTGTGTTTCCATAACTCGATCCCCCATTAGGTAGTTAAATGTGCCGCAAGCTAAAGTGATCCCTAACGCCATCACCTAGTTTTTCCAGATATCGGGTGAAAGTTAGTGTAGTTGGAAAAAAAAACATGAAAAGAGAACAAATGATCCTTTTTTCGCCTTTGAGCCGTATGACTTCCGGCCTCGAATAGGACCACCCATCTGTTCCTATGAATATCGTGAGTGGCGACTAAAGGGCACAAACATCTCATGCTAGAACTGCATTCCCATGGAATTGCCATCGATCGGCCACCGGTTGTTAAACTTTTCGCACAAATGCATTCCCAAAGAGGGTGGCCGTCAGGCAGGCCGGTCGTAAAACTATAGCCAAATTATTTAAAGTGCTATTTCTTCTACACTTCGCAAGGTCTTTGGCATCCTTGGGTGACAATTGATACGCATATTAAATTTGGAGACGAAAAAGCGTACCGGGCTCCGAAGCAACACAGCTGAGGGTGCAACCGGGATCCTAAGATGAAGAAGAGCCTTTTTGAGTGGTCATATCCTATCCTGGAAACTATGCAGTGTGAGCATGAAAAATTGTTCTCATTCTTTCCCATTTATATTATAATCATATCATCATATAATATACATATATCATATTTCAAAGCATGAAACGGTTTGCTCTTAGAAATATGTCGCTGCTATGCTGCTATGTTGTTAGCCTCTAAACTGGAATATTCGGTCTCCCGGCTCTCCCTTGAGACTTGAACTCGATAAAGTTTGATTGAAGTGATCTCAGTTTTACACTAGCTCATACGTTTGAACCAGAATCATAACACGGTTATCCATACACCAATTATTGCATAATTATACAATAATTACTTCTTGTTTCAAAATAACATAACTAGAGTGGTTCTGTGAGCTGTAGACTCTCAAGTCTTTGCATCACTACACCCTTGAAATTTATTGGATGGAAAAGTTGTTCGAACAAAAAGTCTCTCTCTCTCTCTTTTTCGTCTCTCCCAGTCGCATCCTCAGCTGTCATGCTGTGAAGCCTGGGGTCCGCTTTCCGGTTCGGACAAAAAGTCTCATTTTCAGGACAAAAAGTAACAAAAAAGTTATAGGACAATTTGAACACGTTTCGATAAGGCTGAAATATGTAATTTTTTACATTATAAACTCCAATAGATTCCAAAAACTGAATCAACAGAAAATCCTATATACTTACCTAATTTAATTAATCTAACCGACATACATACAAGAGCATTTTTGCCAAAGTTGAAACGGAGAGGGGGTGTCTATAAATTACATTAGGTGATTTCGGCGAATTATCGACCCCCCATGGTGAGATGTCGTGAGATTTGACTTGACTTGGTCCCCCTGAATCTCAAGTAAGACTTTTCAAAATGATTTTTATCAACAGGTACGTTAATTTGTGCTTAATTGTGTTAAGTTTATTAAAAAAATATATAATAAGAACGAAGTCTAGAAAAACACACTAAATCACAAACAATCTAAAAAAATAATTAAATGAAAGAATATTATCATTTTTTATCACGATACTTTTAATACTTAAAAGAGAATATTAATTTTCATTCAGGCCACGGAAGTTCATTTGTTGCCTCAAGACGTCAAGACGAGTAACTACTGAAACTGAGATTTCCATGCAATTTTTTTGAAAACTCATCTGCTGTTTCATCCTGCCCTGATTCAACTACTCTAAAACGTTGTCGCTAGCACACATAAAATCAGTAGCTCGACGTGGCCATCCACTCTAAAATGCAGGTGGACCGCACTGACCAAAAAAATATTTACGTGATATTTGCCGTGACCTCCCTCTCCCCCATGTAAGATTGGGTGAGATTCAGCTTGACCCCCTTCCTTAACTACAGAATTCCTTGCAGAATTTATGGACGTCCCCAGACGCTTCGCGCTCGTTCGGTCAATTAGGTGTGTGTGTCACATAGGCTAACAGGTGGAAGTTAGTATAGCTGGAGGAAATTTACGACAACTGAACAAAGTTTCAATGATATAACAGATTAGTTTATTGAAGTGGCAGCGGGTGGGGCATATAACGAAATAAATTAATTATCATCAGTATCATTTCGGTCGCAGCAAGTGTATTGATTGGATGCAGCCTGAATCCTGCGTTTCCCTGCTACTTGGTCCATAAAATAATACGATAGTGACGTCCGATTTCTATGTCAAACTAAATCAGACTTTATTATTATGTCATCATTATCAACTTTATTGTTAGTAAAGTTTATCTTATCCTAACCATAGAGAGAGCACCTTTTTCCACCTCCTCGCCCACCACCACGCTAAAACTGACCTTTTAGTCTTGCGGCCCTAGGTTTTGTCTGCTTAGAGTTAAAGACCTAAAATGCTCTGTGTACGTCTGTGATAAAGACGTGATTAGTGTATGTAGACAAAGAAACTCGAACGGAACACGAAAGAACCGAACATCAAAGGACAGTGGGTAAATCGACTCCGTACTACACGGAGGGAAATTTCATTTTCTGGTACATTACACAGGTCGATCGAGCCATGTGGTACGCGAAGGTAATAAAAATACTGTATTACCTTAGACACGTTATAGTATAAATATTGTATTTGTTAACTGAAGGGCTAAGTCGATCTAATTGATGTATGGTCATAACGAAAAATATACTGTAAGATAGAATGTTAATTAACTTACAGTAACTTAGGTAGGTAACAGTTTCACGACTATTAAAGAACAATAGTTCTTTTTTTCTGACACAAATGAAAAATTAGGCACGAATGATATTGTCCGTAAAAGTATTTTACGAATAATATTACAAAGATTTATTTTAAGACATAATTTCCGATTCAAAAGAATATTTTATTAACCAAAATTCAAGATAGAATTTTCGAATATTTCACTTCTTCGTATTTTACTGTTGAAACAAAATCATTTGTAATTGGCCCGAATATAAGTCTAAGATAAAAGTTTAAATCATTTACCGATGTTATCAGGCTTTCCCGGAATTAAGCCGAGGATTTTCCCGAGATCACAAAAAAAAGGAGATATGACAAATCAATTTACAGTTTCTTCCATGCAGGTCTTACACCTTAAATGTTACACCTTAGACCTCATCTTAGCCTCCCATCAGGCTAGATAGAGGTCAAACGCACTCAAATCTCTAATAAAAAAAAAAGGTCTCGGAGATAAGAAAACTACACAGAATTTACCTGATGCTTCTCATCCACAAGAGGAATAAATAAATGATGGAAAATAAGGTAGTGTGGGGTCAATTTATGTAACGTTTGTTAATATTAAAATTAGCCAATAGGCTAAATTGTTTTGCTGTAACCAATTTGCAGACTTACTTTATAAATAGGTTCAAATTATTATCCGCCCAAATCAAGGTATCATTAATTGAAGAGAAAGTGGCATTTGGATAGATCTCAAATGGTTTAGGGTGGATAATTATTAAAATTAAGTTACTGTTTATAACGGTAAAAGTTTATAGCAATTAATTGTGATTTGTCAAAAAAAAAAAAAAAATGTTGAACTTTTTAATGAAGTAGGTACCCAAAAATACAGTTAATACTCATCCAGTTACACGTAAATAATAATAAATAGTGAAGGACAAATCACACTGTTAGAGCTAGCCCCAAATTAAGTTTGAACTTGTATTAAGGGATACTAACTCAACGATTTGATTTTAACAATTGATCAAGGACTATTCGAAAAAGGCCATTTTCCAAACACTGGCTGGGCATCGAACCCAGAACCTTCGGATTGGCGGATTAGCGTGTTGACCAATCACCACGGATGTCTTCACGTTTCTGTTATCTAAAATTTCCCCACTGCCATCAATTTTTGAATCGGTCATTGACCTCTTTAATGTATTCTATTATGTCTAAAAGGTTTAAACTCTCAAGACTTTGGCACAATGCAAACAAATTTAAATCCGGTAATTCTTGGAGAGGGGAAATGCAAGGGCACCTTATTAGATATGATGAGTTTTTCAAAGTAATGGAGGGAAAAATAGAAGAAAGTAGAGGTAGAAGAAGACCTAGATACAGTTTTATAAAACAACTGGAAGATCAACCATATTTAACCTACAAAGATGTACAGGAGTTGGCTTTGGACAGAGAGATAGGGAAGGCATTGGTTGCTCCACATTGGAGCTTAGCTCTTTAACAGGTTCGCAGTCCGATGAGACACATGTGCCTCATGAGTGACTTCATTGGTACGTATATGAGGCATATGTGCCTCATGGCCAGTGTCATTTCGTCAACAAAGAAGATCGCAACTTCCCGAAGGAAGTTGCGATTGCAACTGTGAACCTGTTAATAATAAGTGACGAAGATGTTTATTATGTGTATAATATTAATCTTTTTATGGGTTTTATATGATCTTATATGGAGAGCAATGTTTTTTCTGTTGAACTGCTTCCCGGATGCAACCTATACTCAAATTTTAGATAAAATGAAATCAACCAAACTGAATTGTAAATCTACTGTTGTATTATTAATAGGCAATAGTAACAAAGTAGGAAAGAAAGAAATAATCAGCTGTATGGATTATTTATCTGAACTAGAAGTAAGCAAAATAATATTATGTGCGTTCCCATATCTACATTGCCAGTCTCCAAAAACTAACAAAATCATTCACTATCTCAATACTTTGATACATAATATGACATGTCGTTATAGTGATAAATTAGTGTTTTTTGACACTAACAATTTTATAAGTGAATGTCATGTGACAAAAGATAATATTTATCTTTCAAAATATTTTAGACATAAGATTGCTACATTGATAGCAAATAATATTAATTTTTGGACGAGTTTACATTGTAAACAAGATTCTAGTTTTAAGACACCTACAGACTTACCAAGTTTATGTAACGGTAATTCTGTAGACTTGACGACAGTTTTAAACTGACCATTCAGACAACGGGAAGGCCTCATGAATTAAGAATACTTCATCAAAATTTAGAAGGTCTTTCCGGCAAAGAATTATTAGTAGAATTAGTTTTAAAAGAAATGGATGTGGACATTTTATGTTTGACTGAACATTGGCTGCATGAGAGTCAGATGATGTTCAGCCTAAAAAACTATATTATTGTTAGCTGCTTTAACAGAAAGTCTGCTCAACGAGGGGGTTCTATAATTTTTATAAAAGATTCTTTCCGTAGCAAAGAGCGGAAGGATATTGTCAGACATTCTGTTGAGCGCTGTTGTGAGGTGGCCTGTGCCGAGCTTGATCATCATCTAATTGTTTGTGTATACAGTCCACCAGATAGTAATTTCAAAAGTTTTTTAAAAGCAATGGACCAGGTTCTTAAGTCCTGTTCAACTAGTAAAAAGAATTTAATTATTTGCGGTGATTTTAATGTTGATATTTTAGTACATAATCCAAAGAGCACACAATTCCTAAATCTTTTTAAGTGTTATGGATTAGAAAACTTATTTTTTGAGCCAACCAGAATTACAGCTACATCTGGCACATGTCTTGATATTTTTTTTAGTAATATTCAATATTGTGATAAATCTGTTATCAACAAATTGCCTTCAGATCATTCTGGTGTATATGTAGGTTTTGTCAAAGAGTCCACCAGTAATTTGAGAAAAGATAAGATCTTGTGTAGACCGATTACTTCTAAAAACATAAAAATACTTAAAATAATTTAGATAACAAATTATTATCAGTGGTATATACAGGAAATAATCCTGACGACCATTATAATAAACTATTTAGTACTGTTTCCTCTGAGTATTCTAAAACATTGAAACAAAAAAGAGTAGTAGTTCATAGTAAATCACAGTTTAGTGAATGGGCTACTACCGGCATCTACATAAGTAGAAACAGGTTATATGATCTATATGCCCAAAAACAGTATAACTTTAATCCTTCTTTTATAGAATATGTTAGAAATTATTCTAAAATATTTAAAAAAGTTTGTAGACGAGCCAAGTCGAATAGTATTAGCAAAAAAATAAATAATGCTCCTAATAAAATTAAAGAAACATGGAGTGTCATAAATAAGGAAACAGGTAAAAATAAAACCGAAGAAAATATTTGCCGAATCAAATGTAGTGGTAAAAATACTTCAAAAACTGAAGAAATAGTAAATATATTTAATGATTATTTTACTAACATTCCTTTGGAACTCACTTCTAATGTGGGTTCTAGCGCCCAGCGTGCTGAAGCTTTGCTTAAGAGTAATGTTAGCCCTTGTGATTCTAAATTTAATTTTCAGCATGTTAGCCCTAGCGATATAATAGATGCTTTTAAACAGTTAAATTTAAAAAAATCAGAAGATCACTGGGGCATGTCAGTAGCCGTAGTAAGTCATATTATACACATAATTGCTGCCGATTTAGCTTTCATATTTAACGAATGTATTGATGAAGGCATATTTCCTAACTTAATGAAATGTAGTAAACTAATCCCCTTATTCAAAAAAGGAGAAAAAGCAGACCCTGGCAACTACAGACCTATCTCTATTCTGCCAGTTTTGAGTAAGGTGTTCGAAAACATAATGCTCAATCAAATGCTACTTCACTTTAAGACCAATAATCTTTTCCATAGCCAACAATACGGCTTTACTGCTGGAAAATCGAACACCGATGCAGGAGTAGCACTTATTACTAATATCTACGACGCGTGGGAAAACAGAAATGATGCAATTGGATCATTTTGCGATCTTTCTAAAGCATTTGATTGCGTTGATCATCCAACACTTTTGCTCAAATTTCGTCAATACGGTTTTGATGATAAGTCAATTAAATTAATAGAATCTTACATAACAGATAGGCTTCAAACTGTTGATATAAACGGCGTAAAATCACACGGGTCTAATGTGAAAATGGGCGTACCCCAAGGTTCAATTCTAGGACCGTTTCTTTTCTTAGTTTATGTCAATGACTTGCCTTACATGGTTGAGAAAGAGGCTGACATCGTGCTGTTTGCTGATGACACCTCGCTAATATTTAAAATAGATCGACATAACAGTGATGCTAGCGCGGTGAACAGCACCTTATCTTTAATTTCTGATTGGTTTTCGGCCAATAACCTCATGTTAAATGCGAACAAGACCCAATGCATTCGATTCTCTCTTCTTAATGTGAATCAAGCCTGCGTTGACATACTAGTTAATGGTCAGAAACTCGATCTGGTTGAAAGTACTACCTTTTTAGGAATCACAATTGATTCGAAACTTCAATGGGGCGCTCATATAACTAAACTTTCTAATAGGCTTAGCTCTGCGGCTTACGCTGTTAGGAGAATAAGACAATTGACAGATGTAGCAACTGCTAGACAATTGTACTTTAGTTACTTTCACAGTCTAATGTCTTACGGGATACTTCTATGGGGGAGTGCAGCCGACATTCAGACTATTTTTCTTTTACAAAAAAGAGCAATTCGTGCTATTTACGGTTTAGGATCGAGAGACTCACTGAGAGAATTATTCAAGGAAATAGGTATACTTACTTTTGCATCACAATTCATATTTGAAAATATAATGTATGTAAGGAAAAATATTTCCTTGTTCAATAAAGTAAGTGATTTTACAGATAGTAATTTACGTAATAAGAATGACTTAGTTAGCCCGTATTACAGGCTGAATACAGTCAGTAAGTCTTTTATGGGGAAGTGTATACTTTTTTATAATAAATTGTCAGAATCGGTCCTTGATATGCCAGACAGAAAATTCAAAGCTTATGTAAAGAAAGTACTTTGTGAGAAGGCTTATTATAGGACCGATGACTATCTTAAAGACAAAAAGGTCTGGCTTGAGCTTGGCGCGGGTCCCTCTTAAAGGTTTGTATACTTAGACATGTCATAATTTAGGTACATTGGTACATACTAAATTTACAAATTGACATTATTTTAAATTTCGTAATTCTTATAATTCAATTTAATTATGACATAATAAACAATGTAATCTCTGTCCATCTATATAACTAATTTTAAGTTTTTAGTTTGTTAGTTGACGTATTTGGAGAAAACGATACGATAACAGATGAATGCATATCAGATTACTACTTACAAAATGAACATGAGTACCTACCTATTATACTTATTCTATTTGTTCAACTTTCCAGTGTGGTCCAGTCCTATTCCAACCCGGAACGGGTTAGAATAGGACTACTCCATGTGTCTTCCGTGGATGTCGTAAGAGGCAACTAAAGGACATCTCGTGCTACAATTGTATTCCTAAGCAGGGTTAACGTCGAGCAGCGGCCGGTTGTAAAACTTTTGGAACAAATACATTCTCAAAGAGGTTTGACGTCAGGCGGCCGCCCGGCCGGTCGTAAAACTAAAGTCAAATAATACTACCAGCGGCCCGGGCGAGTTCCCCCCCCCCCCCTCCCCCCTCAAAGGAAGGGCCCACCCCCTTCCTCCCTTCGTTTACAATATGCATACAAATAAGAGTTTAGGAGTTGCCGCCATTAACCAGCCGCTATTTATATATTTATTATTACCCCCCTTGCCCAAAAACGCCCCCTGTCACCCCTTTGTATCTGGTGCCCTGGGCGGTCGCCCAACCGCGCCCTACCCTAACGCCGCTACTGCAAGTTAAGCAACCCCGAGTGTGGTCCGTACTTGGATGGGTGACCACAAGTGATACAAAAATTTCTCGAGCTCCTCCGTGCTTCGGAAAGCACCTAAAAGCCGTTGGTCTCGGTTGTCATTGTATGGCAGTCGTCAAGCTATGTCTGATGCCTTAAGGCAGCTTGAAACATCTGACACCAGTGTTGGCCACTTACATACACGAAAAATAAACATTACCCATTTTTTTAAAATCAAATATACAACAGCTCGAAATTATCACATTATGACTTTTTCCATCAAATATATCACAATACTCGTAGGTTAGGTAGCGAAACGTGCACGAGCTGGCAACAACGCCGCGTTTACAAACGCTGCACAGATCGGCAACGCAGCGCCGCCGAATGCTTTTGCGCCTGATAGTTTTTGCAAGCAAATATAGTTTTGACGTTTTCATGTTTTCAGTAGGCGTAAATTCTTTTTTCTAAATTATTCAATTATTTGATTACTTTTTCCAACTATTGGAATGTTGAATAATAGACACAAACTAAAGTCACAAATATATCCAGTATAGGTTTAAAATGGATTTGTTTGAAATTTGCCCAAAAAATGACAGATCGACGCTTTTCAAATTATTTCTGGATGTGAATAGAAACTAAAAGCAAGCATTTTCAATCGTAAAGCAACACTTTAGGATATCCTATACAGTATATAAATATTTCAAAACTTCACGTTCTATATTTAAGCCAAAATATTTGCCCAAAATCACTTCGATTACACTGTTTCTCTTATGTCTTCACCTTAATCTATTAAACGCTCTGCGTCTTTGTGATTTTTAGGGTTCCATGCCCAAAGGGTGCCAACGGGACACGCCTCTTGAAATTTTCACTGATTATGCATTAGTGTGGCCGCTATAACAACAAATACTAAAAATAAGATAAAGTGTAAAATTAAAGGAGGTCGTCATACAAGAAACTTATTTTTTAAAGTTTTAAAACATTGTACGGAGGTACGGAACCCTTCATATACGAGTCCGACTCGCACTTGACCGGTTTTTAATATTACGATGAACCGAATAGTATGGGTTCATTATTTTTGGATAATCTACCTGACGGACTAAAGATAATACTTTTCTGACCCTAATGTTAGCTAATGTTTAGATATCGACTAATACAAAAAAATTCAGTAACGCTGTATTGTATGGGCAGCAGTTGCCGTATATTTTAAGAAGCCAAAGATGAAATCAAATAAGTGCTATACTAATTTGAAATCGATGTAAGTACTAATGAATTGATGCGGTAGTGGCAAAGTGGTTAAGGCTGGGCTTGATGTAGATAATCTATGTTTTCCTCCCTCTTCCACGCACACAAATTTACTCAAGCCGAAGCGAGACAGCCAGCCATGCGCGGTGAAAAGATCGTGGTAGGTAAATGATGCTGGTTTTGGTTTTGAGGTTTTTTCGTTTTGCAAAGAATATTTAAGAGTTATTTAAAACATATGATGACTGCCTTATGTTTGATACAATTATATTCCAAAGTTACAAGTGTTAATTTATTGTATTTCTTGATACTTTCCGTTTTAGTATAATTTTGAGGTGATTTGTAGACAACTTCGCAATGTTTTTCTATCGAGAAAATTTTAAGCAATCGTGTTTTCGAGACATAAAATGTATATAGTTAGTCCTGAACTTTGCTGTGTTTTTATTTCATAGTAAGTATTCCCTACTATTGATAATATTTAAGATCGCTCTAACTACTATTAGGGTCATACGGGCTCTTAAGGCGCCGGCTTTGCGTCTGTGAGACACGAATTCAATCAGCGACACTTTTATAGTATCATTTTCCCTAGGTGTTTCGGGTTTTGATATCATTGGTGGTCGCCAGTTTAATATTCTCTGCCTTCTTAAGGTGAATATAGAAGCAAGTGGCTTTGAAGTAGCGCCCTCATTTGAAATAAATTGTTAACTCATAAATATGAAGATAATTTCCATATTGCTAATCGTCAGGCACTAGATAGCCCTTTAAATTATTTTATAAACCACCGTTGAAAGTATTTACATTATTCCGTCTTGTTTTAAAAATTGTCCGCCAAAAGTGGCCACGTTTTAAAGCTAGACGGATCACCAATAATAGTTTCAACGGCAGTTCATAAAATAATTTAAAGGGCTATCTAGTGCCTAACGATTAGCAATATGAAAATTATCACCATATTTACGAGTTAACAATTTATTTCAAATGAGGGCGCCACTTCAAGGCCATTTGCTTCTATATTCACCTTAAGAATGGATTGAAGTCCATTACCACTTAAGGCCGTACCTGAATTTACCGGGGTCCAGTGCTGCCCCCATTTAAAATGAATCATTTCAAAGAAAACGGAGACATGATTTAAAATTTTGCTACTATCAAATCCTAGATAACCTTTGCTAAAAGTGGCCGTTTTTCGCAAATGTGCGTAGTAAAGCTTAACGTTCTCACTTTAAACTGTAAACAGTAGTTCATAAAATACTTTGAAGGGTTATCTAGGATTTGATAGTAGCAAAATTTTAAATAATGTCTCCGTTTTCTTCAAAATGATTTATTTTAAATGGGGGCAGCACTGGACCCCGGAAAATTCAGGTACGGCCTTAAGTGAAAGCTTGAAACAAAGAAAATAAATAAATAAGAGATCTGAAAATAATGTTCGATCTTATTGCAGATTTTCTGGAGTAATCAAAGGGAAAATAAATACGTACTGTGTTAAGTCCAATAAGTCGGGATCAACCGGTCAATGTAGCATTTAATACGCTTAACGTTATCTCGTTAAAACTGGTCATTCTGGGGACAAACTAATCGTATACAGGCGAATATTATGGTGAAAGTAAATCGGACAGCGTTAAACGAGAGCCTATTAAATATCCTTTAACAGCCGTGATCAGAAAGTTTAATAAGGTCAAAATATTAAATATCATAATTTAACAATTGGTACCTTATTTTTTCTCTTTTTTTATTTTAATTATTAGATATCAACTCAAAAACGATTACATTTTTTAGAAAAAGTTATGGGTTTAAATATTTATCTTACTATAACTAAACTAAAATCTAAATTTAAAACTAAATTTAAAAAAAAATCCTCTTTAACTTGAGCGTAAGCGTGTAATTAAGATCTAAAAAAAATCCTAAGTTCCAGATCCTTCGTTTTCTGTATTTGTATTTTTTTTTGTATTTCATCAATGGATAATATTATAAATAAACCATGACAATAAACCAACTTTGTCTTTTTCGTTAGGGATCAAGGGTTTATCTTTATTGGCAATAACTTTGAGTTTCTAAAAAAAATACAATATAATACAATACCCTTTATTCCATTAAAGAAAAAAAAGTACATAATTATCTTAAAACCTAGGAAATACGCAAAAGGCGGCCTTATCGCTAAGCAATTTCTTCCAGGCTACCTCGCTCAAATAGAAAAAGTGATGGGAATTTAGGCAGGCAGCAGGGTGGTCAATATAATAAACATACTTGTATACCATAATTACAACAAACATACATATACCTCATACTTAAATACATACAACGATATAACTTAGGTACACACAAAAAATTAACAGGTCAAAATGAAGAAAATAAGGTAAGTGGAAACAAGGATAGTAGATTTTCTTTTCATAAGGTAAGAAAAAGGATTTTACTTCCGAATTGAAGCTGGCTAGTGTTTGGGCTTTAAAAATATAAAAAATTTGTATTAACCCTGTGAATTTCAATACAGTCTAAATGGAGAAAACAGAATAATTGCGAAATAAAAGTCGTTTGTCGCATCGCAAAGTAAATGTCGTGTCATCTATGGCCCGTTTTACGGCGTTGGATTTGCCCTGATGCCCCGGAATTACGCAATTTGTTTTCCCATCTTTCTCTACGCCTATAAAATACAGAGTGTGCAAAGGTCAACCTCTGTTTTTCTCATCAAAGCGCATTCCTGGTTTAATCAAGAGCAATCCTGCTTCGGGTTCTGGGGTTTACTTTCAGGCTTTATCTTTTCCGAGGACAAGTAGAGAAGTAAAATCGGGTACCATCAAAACGGGCTGGTGATTTTCCTAATGGTCTGTTCCCCAGTCTCAATAAATCAAATTTTCATCAACCTATTAGACCTTTTAAACTGTCTGCTAACTAAATGAAATATAATTCATCATCAGGTCTTTTTAAGTCTCCACTGCAAGAGCATGACCTTCTCTGTACTACCAGAGCCATACTTGCCTCGAGCAGTCAGAAGATTTGGCCTACACTCTCCACGCTGGCCAGATAGGTTGTAGAGATCCCTATTGATGTTTATAGCTTTGTTTAGTTTGTATTTCCTTAGTCGCTTTAACGACATTCACGGGAAGACTTGGAGTGGACCTATTCTACTCTGCCGGAAACTACACGGTATTATTGCAAATGAAACACAAATATGCCAATATAAATGTCAAAACATTGCTAATACTTTGGTTTTGGAAAAACTTTTGTATCCATTTCTATTTTTGAACGACCAAGTTCATTCAGTCTACTAGAACAATCCGGCGTTTGTATTTATATGTAAGTGCATATTTAGACATGCCTTTTTATTGAATCATCATCAAGATCTCACCCTTCTTCAACCCACTGCTGAGCATAGGCCTCTCTTCGTCGACGCCAACCATATCGGTCCTCTGTTGCTCTCACTCATCCAGGAGCGACCTACGACTTTGATTATGTCGTTAACGATGCTTCTTTCATCTGTACTGGGATACCAGTCAGTCAGTGCCAAGCCATCCAGCTCGGTGCCCTGCCCAATTCCACTATAAGTTCATGATCTTTGTACAAACATCTTGTACTTTAGAACGTTGTCGGAAGGTATTGGGAACGCGATCTAGCAACCGAATTCCAAGCATAGCCACTTCATAGGTCTTTGTGCGACTTCCAGTTTGGCACAGTTTTCTTCGTGTTTTATTGTTGCATGTCTTATTTGACAATAACTTAAAACTACAAGAAATTAAGTAGTGATTGAGCGAGTAGATGAGATGCAAGAGCAAATTAGTTATCGTGCCATTTTCATGTTCAAACGGTGTAAAAAATACCTATCGAGCCACACTGTCTGTAAAGCTTTATCTATACACCTGCATTGCTTTATGTTTCGGTCGCGAATTCTCACATTAACTCAACGCTTTGCCCGATTTACCAAATGACAAAAACAAAAGTAAAACAAATGTTAATGAAGAATGATCAAGGAATGAATTATTTAATATCCGCTCCTTTGAGGCTGTGTTAGGGGTTGATGTTAAAAATATTCAGTTGTTGTGTTTTTGAGTAATGCAATAGGACGTCTTATATTGCATTTTGATTTTTATACAGCTCTTAAAGAGCTCTTAAAGAATTTAAAATTAAATGTACTTATGCTCATGATTTACCTATCCTAATTATGCACAATAATGTATTATCATTTATCGTAATATGTGTATCTATACATAGTTGTAAAATACAAAGTTTATTGTAAGTTGACGTCTTTGAAGAAAATGCTGCAGTGCAGTTTGTTGCCGCTTATCCTGCACTTGCGTCAGCGGCACAGCATAAACTATTAGTAACTGATTTGTCGTCAACAATTCAAATAAATAATCGTAAAGAATCCAATGATAAATAGGTTATTATGAGTTTCTTTTGCCCCCAGTGCACATTGTAGAAGTTGACAAAGGGCATGCTTGAATCTGAGAATCTATTGTATGTAGACGATGGGCTAGCTAACAAAAATCTGAAATGTATGTAAGGAAAAATATTTCCTTGTTCAATAAAGTAAGTGATTTTACAGATAGAAATTTACGTAATAAGAATGACTTAGTTAGCCCGTATTACAGGCTGAATACAGTCAGTAAGTCTTTTATGGGGAAGTGTATACTTTTTTATAATAAATTGTCAGAATCGGTCCTTGATATGCCAGATAGAAAATTCAAAGCTTATGTAAAGAAAGTACTTTCTGAGAAGGCTTATTATAGGACCGATGACTATCTTAAAGACAAAAAGGTCTGGCTTGAGCTTGGCGCGGGTCCCTCTTAAAGGTTTGTATACTTAGACATGTCATAATTTAGGTACATTGGTACATACTAAATTTACAAATTGACATTATTTTAAATTTCGTAATTCTTATAATTCAATTTAATTATGACATAATAAACAATGTAATCTCTGTCCATCTATATAACTAATTTTAAGTTTTTAGTTTGTTAGTTGACGTCTTTGGAGAAAACGTGCAGTGCAGTTTGTTGCCGCTTCTTCTGCACTTGCGCCTAGGAAGCGGCGTAAACTTAGCTTTAAGTAACGATTTGACGTCAACATTTGTGCAAAACAAAACAAAGTGACTATTATTAAGAGATATTATAAATATCCTATGATAATAAAGATATTTTGAATTTGAATTTGAATTTGAAATAGGGACACTAATCCGCTAGTTTCCAACAAGTCAAATCAGAATTTTTTTTCCAAACGTCAAAACAAAAATTTTCTATGAGATTTTTATGAAATATAGGACTGTGCTTAATATTCGTTTTTCTGCATTAATAAATGTAAAATCACATAAAAAATGGATGTGATCAAGGACAAGTGACATTATTTTGTGACGTTCTGTTCTATTAACAGTACCAAATAATTTATTTTTGACCCAGGAAACTACCTAACTCCGATTTTCCTTTTCTATCTACAAATATAGAAGAGAATCATTAAAACTATTATTCTACTGATCTCTGTCCGTTGTAAACTAATAAAAAAATACTTAAATAAAAAATAAGAATATTTTAACGCGTATACAGTCAGCTGGGTACATCGAGCGCCTTTATTATACCCGATGCTGAAGACGATGACACGCCAGTTTCAACAGCTATGAGTGCATCACCAATAACTGCGGACACACCACCATTAGTCATGGTTTCCAACGCGGATGATCGATGGCGTGGCATGGTATTCTTTTCCCGCTATGGCCCAGGTAACAACGTCACGATAAATGTTTAGATCAAATGTTTGTGTTATTAAATTTAAGGCCTTTTTTAATTATTTAATGAATATAAAATAAAATATTAACTTAATTATATTATTTGAGTATCTCTATATTACCCATGTGGTTCTGGGTTAGAATAGGACCACTCCATCTCTTCCTGTAGATGTCGTAAGAGGCGACGAAAGGACTAAGCACAAACATCTCGTGCTCGTACAATTGCATTCCCAAGGAGGGTTGACGTCAGGCAGGCGGCCGCTCGTAAAACTATAGCCAAATCATTTAAACTGTTCCGGCTATTTCTTTTCCATATTGCAAGGTCTTTGGCATCCTTGGGTGACCAATGACATGCATGCATATTTGGAGAAGAAAATGCGGGAAAGCGCATCCCGGGCTCCGAAGCAGAACACATGAGCATGCAAACGGGAACGCGATTAGACGAAGAAGATTATTTGAGTATCTCGTTTGATTTATCTATTTTATTTTTAATTTATTTATTACTTCATAATTGGTTTGTTAAGTTAAAAAATGCATTTCTCTCGGGTAATTAAATCATACTCAGTCGCAAAACTCGTTGAAGAAAAGAAAAGAACTGATGACGTGTTTTTGGGCCAATCTCGTGACCCAGCTGTCACGGGAAGAGAATACCTCGCTTATTATACCATGTGGCGTAGGCGGCGACACGCGAAGCGACTCTCAGTGCTTTGAGGACAGCGAATCCGTCGGGTTGCCGCTCGTAACACTCGCCCTAATTAATCGTGTAAACCGATCGAATCTAGACTGTCTTTTCCAAAGAAGAATATCAATTATAGACTGTTATTTTTTTTTGATTTGTAACGAAATACGGGATTCGCCACTAGTTTTCACATAAAAATAAAGAAAACGTCTCAAGAGAAAAACCGAAACTTCTTACTCACATAGAACATACTGCATCCTTTAAGAAAATATCTTTGGGCTGAATATAAATTACCCACTCACATTTTGTATCGAAGATCTCGATTCAATTTGAATTTATTTTATATCGGCCGCATATATTATATTGGTACCACTTGTCCCAAAGGTAGATGTATAAAATCGTGTTTGATTTGATACTCGTGTGTTATTTTTACAACGGCAAATCAAAATATACTTTTTGAATTTTTCCACAAATATTTTTTTCACTATAGTTAAGAGCTACTTTAAAATATTTTTGGTAACGCTTTTTTCACATATTTAATGAGTACTTTTTTATCTGACTGTACTAAAGCTTCAATAATTTGATGGTATCCGAATTGTCATTAAAAAAAAATATTAAAATTAAAAAGCGTCAATTCGGACAGAGTGTATGTTTGATTAATATTGTTGCCGAGTCGTCGTTTAGTAAGATCGTATAGACAGATTTATTACTACTTTTCCATCTTCTCGCCTACCATAACGCTAAAAGTGGCCTTTGCATCAGGCCTGTGTCACTCCCCGTTTTGGTATCGAAAATGTACCTACATTGTTACTATGCGCGCACGCGGCCCCTCCGGGTGGTAAATTCAGTTATACGAATCGTTTGTCCAGAGTAATAAGAATGAAATTGGCTTGCAATGGATGTCTAGGTATATATACGAATAGGTGCTGAGTTCTGACATGAGCTAAATTAAACCATATCGCTAGCCACATTGAGTAGATATTTCTTTGAATTTCTTTGCTGAGTGAGACTTCTGTACGACAGTATTATTTATTCTGTGCTTTGCGTCTCTGGGCTCTGTCTGGTTAGAGCCGCAAAGCGATCCAAGTGCAGACCACGCCCGGTGTCACTTAACTTGCGAAAGTCTTAGTAATGCGTACTTCCACCGGACCACCGACCTCATCAATCGATGGGTTAATACAAAAATAGCATTATTTCAAAAAACCGTTTGATTATGACTTCCCACTTGTTAGAACTCGCTTCGGATGGATTAAATAAACTCAAGAAAGTAGATTCGAGATCTCATTTTATAGGTAAATAAAGTTACTTATCGCCGATTCACACTGAAATGGCAGCTACTGGCAGTGAACTTAGACTAAAATAAAATAATAAAAAACTTTATTAGTACAACTTAACAAACTTTTAGTGGGGCCTTTTTAGGGTTCCGTAGTCCACAAGGAACCCTTATAGTTTCGTCATGTCCGTCCGTCCGTCTGTCCGTCCGGGCTCGTACTCCGCCGCTACTGCACCGATTGTCACGAAAATTGGTTGAGAGGTAGATATTGAAGTTCCAAAAGTTGGTTTTTAAAATTATGAAAAAATGTTTTTTTTTCAGCCCATACAACGAAAAGTGAATTTAAAAATTAAATTGGACTAACCCCAATGTGTGGGGTATCGTTGAAAAGGTCTTTTAAAATGCAAAAAAACTGCTTTGAAACTATGTAGATCAAACCCCTCAGTCTTGAGATAATCTAATACAAAGTTAAAATTTGAGGTGGCCACCGTAACTTGAAATATTACTAAAATAATTCTGAAAAAAATGTGGTATATACCTCAAAGTATGTACTTTCAATTAAAACAATAGCGGTCTCGGTATCATAGATAGTTATTTTTTAATACGTCATAAATCGTAAACCGCAATTTACCTTTAGAACTTTTATATTATGTTACTTGCTGCTACGGAACCCTTCATGGGCGAGTCCGACTCGCACTAGGCCGCTGTTTTTTTACTTTAACTTGGGACCGTCGCTGAAATCGCGAAAAAAAATCTGCAGCTCCATACAAAAATAAATACCTACGGTGCCAAAATGTATGGAGCTGCAGATTTTTGCGATTTCAGGGATGGTCCCATAGTAAAAGTTGTTTGCATTGGTTATTACGTTAACTCCCTTCCGGGTTGATACCCCCTTTTTTGTTACACGTCTTATATATGCGATAAACGGGTAACTTATGTAAAAATTCAACTGCTGGCCTTTCGATCTCATCCAGAGGCC
Source organism: Acrobasis repandana (assembly GCA_963576875.1). Lineage (NCBI taxonomy): Eukaryota > Metazoa > Arthropoda > Insecta > Lepidoptera > Pyralidae > Acrobasis > Acrobasis repandana. The sequence continues at coordinate 19,389,884 of OY756225.1, forward strand.
TTCCTCAATTCCTCAGGGCGAATGTGACTCGCGACGCATACATGAAGACGTCCTGAGTTGCACTGATGTTAGTATTAGTTAACCGATAGTCACATTTTCTCTAAAGAAGGCCTCCGGATTAGGTCGAAACAAGTCGGCAAGTAGCTGACTTTTACGTGAGTTAGGTACCCGTTTATTGCATATTAACTACCTATAGTGGCTCGTGTGAGCTGTAGACCTCACAAGTCTGTCTGAATTAAGTACACCTCTAATCACTTGAAGTTAATCGGATAAAAAAGTTGTTCAGACAAAAATGTTGTCTTCAGGAGTATATTATTACTCTGTGATAAGGGTAGCAAAAAAGTCTTTTTGAACATTTTTCGAAATGGTTAAAATGTGATTTTTTTTAAGTTTTCAGCCCCCATATTTCCGCCATTTTGAAAAACTACGAAAACTGGCTCGACGAAAAATTCTACATGATTATCGAACCTGCCCAAAAAATTTCATGAGAATCGGTTGAAAAATGCGACCTATAGGCGAGAACAACCGGAATACTGGAATTCGGACACACGAAAGAATTTTTGCCGAATCTGAAATGGAGACCTTTGTCCGCTTTGCTTACTCGGTTAATAATGTCATAATGTCTTTCTCACGTAAGTTTTAACCAAAAAATAAAAACTTTATTGGTGACGAGCGTGTGGTAAGCGAACCTCCGATAGCTAGATAAAGAAAACACGGACAGCAAGGTAACAGCAAGAAGGGGGGATGTAGGAATGACGTAGCCTTACCTCTTGGATCTTCGGTCAGCAACTTCCGGAGGCCTCCAGGACTATCCGCCACGTGGATTCACAGTTTTTAGTTCCACCCACTTGAGCATACAAACTGTTAATGTTTCTTTATGTTGATTGTCTACACACTAAAGTCACCACTTTGAAACAGCGGGACTGATACGGCTTATGAACAACACACATCACACCGTTGTTCAGATCACCAGCGAAAAGCAGGCAAGAAGCTAGAACAGCTTTTTGCGGTACGGCGGTTGTATGAAGACTGTTCTTTGTGACTCGCGGGCGCGGTCGAGCGATGGTTTTAAGGCACACGTCAAAAAAGGGTAGTAGGAAAAAAAAGGATTATGCATATATACCTTGCTTATTTAACGAATAATTTAAATAGCCGATAGGTGGCGGCACCATTTATTATTCAGTTCAGTACATCAAACTATATTCGGAATCAGCGCTAAGCGTTGCCAAAAACACGTAGGAGCGTTACAATTTATTTTTAATGCAACATCTTGAGAAAACAAGAACAGCATTTTTCGTACCTCTAGTGAATTTGCTCGTTACCAAGCAGCTGACTCATTCCTGAAAACGAATAGTCCATCAATGTTTCTCGCTATAATAATTTTCGTAATGTTCGAGCAAGTCACTTATTATTTTTTATCGCTTTTGTTGTAACCATATCGATTAATGATCAATCCTATGAATGACACATTAACGTGGAATATAGAGCAGCTATCTTAGACATTGGCCCCTGTTCTATTTTTTTATATATGGCGGCGTGAATTTTATCATACATATTTAGGTTATTAATTTTCATACACTGAAATGTGGTTACTTACCAATGGAAAGTTATTTATTTAGACATTGCCGTGCTCCTTGAATTATTCTAAGCGTGGACAGCTTGCAATTAGCCGTGTGGTTCCCGGTAGGGTAGAATAGGACCAATCCAAGTCTTCCCGTAGATGTCGTAGAAGGTGACTTAGGAAACACAAGCTAAACAAAGCTTATAAACATCCTTGATACCTCTCCAACCCGTCTGGCCAGCATGTGTGTGGCCTAATCCTCTGGCTAAGTAGGTAGGTAATACCGTTGTACAGAGAAGGTCGTGCTCCTGCAGTAGAGACTAAAAAAAGACCTGATGATGATGATGACATTTGCAACGCCATAATTTAATGATGACTGGTTTTATATAAAAGTTAAGAAAATAAAAAAAGTGATCCGAAAATTGTACACAAAGACAGATTTTTATTTCCAGAAAAACACAACACATACAATACGAGTACATTAAAGTTAACACATAGAAGAAGACAACAAAGGATTTCGATAAGAATTCATCATCATCATCATGATCAGGTCTGTTTAGAGTTCAGTACCCAAAGGGTGCAAACGGGACCCTATTACTGAGACTCCGCTGTCTGTCCGTCTGTCTGTCCGACTGTCACAAGGCTCTATCTCTTGAATCCTAACAGCTAGACACTTGAAATTTTGACCGATTATGTATTACTGTGGCCGCCGTGTAAAAATTAAAGGGGGTCGTCATACAAGAAACGTGTTTTTTTAGCGTTTTTAACTTGATCTATAAAATGGCATTACTTGAAATTTTCACCGATTATGTATTACTATGACCACTTTAACAACAAATACTAAAAATAAGATAAAGTTAAAAATTAAAGGGGTCGTCATACAAGAAACGTGTTTCTTCAGCGTTTTAAAACATTGTACGGTGGTACGGAACCCTTCATGTACGAGTCCGACTCGCACTTGCCCGTTTATTTATTCTCTACTGCAGGAGCATGACCCTAATCAGAGGATTTGGCCTACACTCTATTGAATAGAATTATTAAAATTAAAACAAAAATAATACCGAATAGTATTAGATTTTAATTTAAAAAATTTGAGATATAAGATATTTGTAATGCGACATCTTGAAAAATAAACACCATTTTATGTAACTCCAGAGGATTTGCTCGTTATCAAGTAGCTGACTCATTTCTTTAAGAAAACGTACAGTCATCACGTTTTCTAGCTAGAATAGCTTTTTGTAGTGTTCGACCAAGTCACTTTTTATTTTTTACAGCTTTTGTTATGATAAACAGATCAAGAGCGAAAAAGTTAAGAATACATTTATCTTCGTTAAAGTTTCAGTAAAGAATAATAAAGATAGCAGTTGGAGTGGAAAATTTTGTGATTCAAAATTTATGTCTAAATATGTATATATGACTGCCTCCGCGGTCCAGTGTCAAGGCGTTTGCCTTGTGATCCGGAGGTCATGGGTTCAAATCCCACTATGAAGCATACTTTGTGAAAAAGTTGTTTTCAGTCTGGTTAGGATATTGCAGGCTTGAATCACCTAATTATCCGAATAGAAAGATGATTCCGTGCTTCAGACGGCACGTAAAGCTGTTGGTCCCAAACGCCATCTAGCGTTTGTACCTATCCTAGCATTGGTTCTCTGGTCTCCTGTGTAAAAACCAGAAACCTCGTCAAATCGCCTAGTTAAGGTAGCGGACCCCGGGCTCTGAAGCGTAACCGCTGAGGATGCAACCGGGAATACGCTCGGATGATGATGATGTATATATGGCGCGTAAAATTTTCTTTAAAAAAATAACAAACGTTAAGGTTTTAATTTGTCTATGATTATTAACGTAAGTGTAAGTTTTAACACAATTGCAACATTGATGTAACATTTTTTTTTCTATTTTTTATGACTAAACAATCCAATAGAGTGTAGCAATTAAAATTCTCGATCTTTCATATATCTGAAACAGTAGTTTTTAATAAAAATAAATAAATGAATCGCTGTTCCCTGATAGCAACTATACCAATGGCAGACAATATTGCTCTCAATAACATGTTATTTTTGCTTTGGATTAAAAAGACTATGGCAGTCTTAGACTAGACATCCTTATTCCCATATCAGACATATTTACTACATTCAGACTATTCCCAAATATGCTAATATCAAACACAAATAGAACCAGCCCTTTTGAACATCAAACCCATAATTGAGAGGATTGACGTTTACATTTTGTATATACGGTTCAGTAAACTGGGTAAGCTTTATTGAACGATATCGATCAATGCCTAGCACAGAACACCACACATTCTTCGGAATAATAATATATCTGCGTGAAAAAATTCAGATCCGGCCGCTCCCAACTTGAACCTCGAAAAGACAGTTGTCTCAATAAAGATTTTAATATATAAATTCTTTATTTATTTATTTCTATATTTTTTAAAAGTAATAATAAATACCCTATGATGCCCAAAATAAAAACCATATATATATCCATATAATAAACATACATATACCGTACTTAAATACTTACAACTTATACAAAGTAAATATAACAGGACAAAATGAAGAAATTAAGTGGAAACAAGGGAAGGCATTTACTTACGGCACTGGGTTAAGTCTGCCCCATTAGGGATAAAGACGTGATTGTACGAGTATGTATGTATATTTTTAGCGTTCCGTACAAAAAATGAAAAAACGGAACCCTTATAGGATCACTCGTGCGTCTGTCTGTCCGTCTGTCACAATTGCTTCGAATCTACTGGACCGAATCAGGTGAAATTTGGTAGGATGGTGTAATCCTATGGCCCAAACAAATATGTGCAATGTAAACAAATATTTTTTTCAAAATAAGGGTCATTTTCGGAGGATAATATTACGAAATAAAAAAAATTTTTTGCAAACCTTACTGTGACATATTTTTATTTTTTAATTATTTATTACTAACATTTAACATTACAACAATTATGTACAACAGAATATTTACATGATATTTCTATAAACCACTGAGGTATACCAAATGTAAGGGCTTGTTATGAGGATCTCAAATATAGGATATAAATAGTTTTGATTTTATTCATGAAAGAAGACGAAAATTGACCATCCCCCCCCCCTGATCTCTGAAACTACTGAGCCTAAAATTTTAAAAAAAAAACGAAATATACTTCATTGCTTGTAGATTACAGGAAACACTACAAAACTTTAAGAATTCAATCAATTGTACGGAACCCTCTCCACGCGAGTTTAACTCGCACTTGGCCGGCTTTATTGTAAACCACACAGCAAATATTTCACAAAAAAAAACCGGCCAAGTGCGAGTCGGACTTGCGCACCGAGGGTTCCGTACAAACCTGCAAGGTTTAGTATTTGGTATGAATTTCAATTTAATACCTCTACGCGTTTATGAGGAAATGGGTAGTAAGTTTAAAATTATTAAAAAAATATATATTATGTGATGTAACTAAAAATTTATGGTTTTCGTAATTTTTCCTTTATCTATGCTATAAGACGTTGCTTTGTACCAAATTTCAAGATTCTGAGTTCACGGGAAGCACCCTGTAGGTTTTGATTCCCTTGCAAGTGTCGAAAATTTGCGGCATAAACGGCTGTATCTTTTGATTGCGTTGGCTTAGAAGTTTGATTTTTTCACAGCTTCAAGGGACAGTAGACCTGAGTAATTGATATAAATTTCAGCTTCATACCTCCACTCGTTCCTGAGAAAAAGGGTCTTGACAGACGGACGGACGGACGGACAGACGGACAACAAAGTGATCCTATAAGGGTTCCGTTTTTTCTTTTTGAGGTACGGAACCCTAAAAATGATCTATTTCCCAAATAGACAAATTTTCAAACATAAAAATAGTGTGAAAAGCGTCTACCATATTTATCAGCCCTATCAAATGTCTTTTTCGCAGTCGTGAAAAATAGGGAGCCCTATTTAGGGATGCGTATGCCGTAAGGGATGGCCCACAATTTTATGGACGACATACCTCATACATAACGTGAACTCCTGACTCAGTTAGTGCCTTTGATATAATATAAGATTCTTTGATTCTTCTTAAGACCCTTGACAGAATCAGACTTTCCCATGAAAACGCTCTTATTTTAAAACGGCATGTCAGATTTAGGTAAAATTTTGTAAGAAAATGTAAGGTTGTAGAAGTTTTCATGTCAGATTTTGCCAAAATTTTGTAAGAAAATATAAGGTTGTAGAAGTTTTCATGTCAGATTTTGGCAAACTTTTGTAATAAAATAAAAGGTTGTGAAAGTTTTTCATACTGATGGTCAAATATGATATGATACACTATATTCTCTTCCAAGTACACATTTTGTATGAGTAGAAAACTAGTTAAATGCCTAGGCATTATATCTAGATCTATGCAATTTCTTTAAATTTATTTTTATGTTATATTATTATTATTTATTTTATTTATTTAATGACAAAATACTGGCGAAATCTGACATGTTGGAGACGCAAAACCCAAAATGCTCCCTCTGCCCCTTTCGGGATAAAAACATGATATTGTGTATGAGTATCTGTAAGCATTTTCTTGAAGACTATCCTCTTCTTTTCAGGAGTTACCAGCCTCCGAGACGTCAAGCTTCTGGTCGATCCGTCCGTGGTCATCAAAAACGGAACAGCTTCGCTTATATGTTCCAGGGATATGCAGGGGGCCCCGCTATACTCCGTCAAGTGGTACAGAGGGAACCACGAGTTCTACAGGTATACCCCGCTGGAAACTCCACAGACCAGGGTCTTTGGACTGCCGGGGATCTATGTTGATGTAAGTATAAAGGCCTATTTACACACTCCAAGTTTCACCGTGTGGTTCCCGGCAGAGTAGAATAGGACCACTTCATTAGTCTAGGATTTCGTAGAAGGCGATTTAGGAAACTAAACCTAAGTCGCCTTTACGGCATCCGCCTGAATACTAAGAAAATCCGAACAAGATAAATTAGGAAACCACAAAATCATAAGAGATAGAAATTTTCTAATTCACCTTGAATATTTTCACGATAAAACGTTTTCCCCAAATCAACGAATAATATTTTTGAATGCTTGTATAAGTAATTATAATATTTACGTCGCATTCATAAGAATGTCCCTGAAGATTTCAACGTCTACAGCTACGCATAATTTGATTGCATTCATTAACATTAACACATTGTGATGGATATAAATATATCATAAAAAAGATCTGACGTAAATATTTTGATGAACTGTTTAAATTGATAAGTTATTAAGGCCGTACCTGAATTTTCCGGGGTCCAGTGCTGCCCCCATTTAAAATAAATAATTTCAAAGAAAACGGAGACATCATTTAAAATTTTGCTACTACCAAGTCCTAGATAACTTCAAAGTATTTTATTAACTACTGTTTACAGTTTCAAGTGAGAACGTTAAGCTTTACTACGCACATTATCCAAAAGTAACCGTTTATCGCAAATGTGCGTAGTAAAGCTTAACGTTCTCATTATAAACTGTAAAGAGTAGTTCAGAAAATAGTTTGATGGGTTATCTAGGACTTGATAATAGCAAAATTTTAAATGATGTCCCCGTTTTCTTTAAAATGATTTATTTTAAATGGGGGCAACACTGGACTCCGGAAAATTCAGGTACGGCCTTAAGAAAAGTTTTATTATACTAGTGGTTCTTCTGTAAGAACAGTAGACCTCGCGAGCACTTAACCATACAATAATCGACTCTTTCCCCTTTCCCTTGGCTTAGCAAAGACATTTATGTTTTATTATAATGCAAATAAAAGTCCAAAAAGTAATTTGCGCAACAAAAGTATTGAATAAAGTTTAATTTTGAATAGAATTTCAGGTGCTTAAATTTTATAATAGACCTATGTAGACTTTGAGCTTTCCTTTGATCCTAGGAGGTTGAATCCATGGTGTCTACGGCAACGTCTTGTAAAGGCGAAGAGGGCTGCATAGTCTGATTGGTATAGGTATTTATTTAAAAAAATAAAAATTGAAATCAGTCCAAAGCTTCTACAGCTAACTTCCCCCTATTTTTCCTCCTCTACTTTTCCTCCCTTCCCATTTGGATTTTTTTGCTCCATCTTGTATCAGTAAAATCCGTGAATAAATAACGCTACAGGCAAGTTCCCACCTTTTCCTATTAAAATTTATTATATCAAGGTACTTGTGTGCTAACCTTTCGTCAAAATCAGTTGGAAAATTGTTAGAACAGACAGAACGAGAGGACGAGACATTTTTTACAATCTCGAGACTGAGATGCTTAGCTCGCTCTGTCAAATAGATTTTTTCTTAAAATATTCTCTACATTACTTTTAAATAATGTTTGCGTTTGCCTTTTTCATTTTAACACGATTACTTTTTCTTTGCAAACAATTTTGCACAGATGTTTTCTTATATCCTCACATCGTCTTCGCTCTAGATTCTCGGTTAACTAGATAAAGCTATTACTACAATGCTGCAGGCGACAAATAAAAAAAATCATCTGCAGAATCTTGTTTTAGAAATATCCGCTTCCAATATGCTAGATTTTTATCATTTCATTCTCTTAAACAGCTGATATTCCATGCTGGTATGTAAGGAAACTTATAGGATATACTTATATATATCCTACTAGCAGTCCACCCCGGCTTCGCCCGTGGTACACACATAGCCTATGTCACTCGGGGATAGTGTAGCTTTCCAACGGTGAAAGAATTTTTAAATCGGCCCAGTACTTTTTGAGCCTATTCATTACAAACATATAAAAATAGGTACAAATCTTTCCTCTTTATAATATTAGTGTAGATGTAGATAAGTTATTTTTCTTTTAAGCAGTTATCTAAAGATGTATACCCTAATGGGTATACATCAACATCGTCATATACATCAAAAATCTAAAATAGCTGATCAATTTAGTTTGCCTGGATTTTTCCTAGACTAAATAAAAGCCAAGTCTCAGTAGCTCCGATGCTTTTCGCTAAACTAAATAAAGCCATGTCTACAATACTGTCGACGTCATGCGACATACACAAAAGGCACCTGTATTTTGTTCCAGCATTATCTAGGATTTCTGCCGATATCGCTACACGCTCCCAATTTGCTAAATTGATACCATTTTTATTTATATTTTTTATTTTATTTTAGATGTGAGACTTAAGACGAGATGGGCAGACGATTTGCATGCATTTGATAAAGAATGGAAAGTGAAGACCAAGGATAGGGAACTGTGGAAGGAAAGAGGGTTGGCCTTTGCCTAGCCGTGGGATATAAATGGCCAAGAAAAAAAATAAACTGTAGTGTCACATTGTTGGGAAAAGCCTCATCATCTTGCTTCCAAGATTCATGATCCAAAGCAGCTTGCTGCTCACTCATTTAGCTTTCAATGTCGTCCCTTTACCTTTTCCTTGGCCGTCCTCTACGCCGGCGTTCTTCTAGAACCCATAACGTTGCCTTCCTTGCTTTGTACGTACATAATGACTGAAAATATTTTCTATAATTCTTAATGATCGGGGTTAAATTAGGATCTATTTTAAATCGGTAATTGGCTAGATAATCCTATTTGCCTTAATATTTCTATTTTTTTGCAAACAAACAAAGAAGTTTTATAAAATACCAAATCAATTTTGTTTTATTCAGATTTTTGTCGACAAAAAGAAACAAGGCACCTACAGTTTCGTGTTCCATAAATATCCAGGAGTTTTGCCGCTATCGCAACACGCTCCCGATTTGCTAGATTGAGACAATAAGGATAGGTTCGGGATTGAAAACGATTTCCCGCCCTGTGGGAGTAAGCATTACTAGCGCTGCAGAATAAGTAACCCAGGTGTGATCCGCAATTGGACAGGTGACCACATGTGTCCTTGTTTCAAAAATCACGTCAATCGCGATCACGATCTTGGCTGTCTTCATTGCCTTATCACTGGTCGTCGTCAAGTTATGTCAGCCTGTAACCAGTCAGAAAAATCTGAGACTAATGTATTGTCCTACAGATATTTTCTAGAATATTAGATCAATATTATTGCTCTAACTTTTTACTAAACAAAATAAAATCTAGCTAAAATTTCTACTATACTGTCGTCCACCTGCAGTATCTTATTCCAGGAATATCCAGGGTTTTCGCCAATATTGCAACACGCTCCCAATTGGCTAGATTGAAACGATAAGGACGGTTCGGGATTGAAAACCATTTCTCAGTTGCTTTCCCCAGTTGTTGAAAGCTGAAGTTTGACAACATTTTAGGAAGTTTAGATTTGAACTTTTACTTTTAATTCTTTTTTCATTGTTGAGTTCTTTTTTTGGAGTGTCATACTGAACTCCGACTTTTAAAATAACGATGTACTGTATTCATAATCTACAGAAGGTAGATTTACATGAGTTAGAAAGTATGCCGAGGTGAATTACTTTAATGAGAATGTTCATCATCGCGAAGTACGGAACTTCGAAAGTTTGCTATGACGAATTACTGAATCAAGAAAGTTCATCATCGCGACAGTCTAATAAAACCAAGGAAAAATAGCCTAAAGAATTAAGAATATCTAAGGTTTTCGCTGATTTTGGGATACGCTTTCAATTTGCTAGATTAAAACGAGAAGGATGGATTGGCGATTGGAAACCATTTCTTAGTTGCTTCCCCAGTTGTTGAAAGCTGAAGTTTGACAACATTTAGACATGAATTTTACATTTAATTAATTATTTTTTGACTCCTTTTTTGTCTATATTAAGAAGCGAAATAACAGAATTACAAACCCTGTCCAAAAATATAAATTGAAAAAGCTTTGAATGCACCAGCTGCTTTTTTTCGCACATATCGTATAAGCTGATCAAGGGAACAGGTCAAAATCAAATCAGATATGAATTTTTAAACCTTCTCGCCCACCATCGCGCTAAAAGTGGCCTTTTTGTCTTGTGGCCCTAGGCTAGTCTGCTTATAATAAAGACGTGATTGTGTACATATTTATATGTACAAGTATATTTTCTAGAATACAATTTCGATTTATTACTCGTCTAAAGAAACAATGTTACAATAGCCTAGAAGGTCTTGTTCCCAGAATATTTTTTGGATTTTTTGCTGATATCGGAACATGCTCCCAATTGGCTAGATTGAAAAGGATAAGGACAGTTTGGGACTGAAAACCATTTCTCAGTTGCTTCCCCGAAGTTTGAACGTCCTTTTAAGATTTCCTTGAAAGCTGAACTCGGTCAACATCTAGACTTTAGCTATCTAAAAACTTTTACGTAAGTTTGGATTGGAATTTGACTTTCTTTAATTCTTTTTTCCTGTTACGAATTTCTTGTTGAGTAACAGTTTTTACAGTGATTAGAGCATTCAATGAATGCTTTAATCTGGACTGAAAAAGCGAGTGTAAAACAAAGAGGATTTAAAACTTACCTAACTCCGGGGAGGTAAAAAAATATAAAAAAAAAATAAAGATTTGACTTTTTTCCAACCTAGCGAGAAGTATGCTCGGGTACATAATTTATAAAGCCATGATACTTGTCCGTGTGGCTTCCTTCCGGCCTAGAATAGGAAATCTTCCTTTGGATGTCGTAAAAGACGATTAAGAGACCAAGCAGAAACATCTCGTGCTACAACTGCATTCCCAAAGAGGGTTGACGCCGCATGGCGGTGACCGGTTGTAAATGTTTTTGCAGAAAAGCGGGAATGCGCATCCAAGTACGCACTCCGTAACATCACGGCTAAGATGCGACCGAAAACGCGCTAAGATGAATAAATTTATTATTTATGATTCTTGCAATAATCTCTTCATTTCGAAATAGAAATCTCATCAAAACTACTCATACTCGTAGTTTGTCCTTTTAATTTCACATGAAATAAATAAATATAGGCAGAAAATAAATATAGGTTTGTCTGCGAGTGATAATATCATAAATACAAAACCCACCTGATATTTTATGTAAATTTTCGCGTGAAATTCAGGTCTGGAGCGGTCTCCTGAATATCGTGTTAAGCAGTATAGGTAAGGTCCATAAAAAGCAAAACCTTTTATCGGCGTTGGGAGCCGTGTAAATCGTTGGTCTTTTGCAAATTTGCATATTTTTACTTATTGCTATAATAAAAAGTAATAGAATGGCTTAGCCTGAATCCATGGTTGTTAATGGGTGATGTTGTTCTCAGACACTGTGAGCTTTGACAAGCCCTTTGATTAAGTTAGGGGCGGCTTGTATGGGTACAAACTCAGAGGTATCTGAGTTTCTAGTATGATCTAACTTATGTATGGAAAAAAATCAATGCTGCTCTGGCATAACGAAAAATCTTATAATAAACCAGCTGCTTCTCTTCCCGAGCAAATTGTAAAAGTTTATCAAGGGAATGGACAAAAATGCAAATCATGTTAATATGCGACGCGACTAGCAACCCATCGGTATTTTGGTTCTTGTTTCACTTTTTCACCCACCATCATCCTAAAAGTGGCTTTTGGGTCTTGCGGCCCTGGGTCAGACGTTTTAAAAAATGAGAGATTACAAGAACAAAGTATATTATGTATGAACAAAGCAGGCCGTTTTAGATCAATAATTTCGGAAATCCTTTAAGAGCCCTATGACCAACAGCGTTTTGCAGCTGTAATGATGAATGATGATATATGAAGAGAGTGTTAGGTGCCATAGAGTCGAAAGATAACCCCAGAAACTTAGTAACGAAACCATAACAATACGCTAGTTTACAACAAGTCAAATCAGTCTTTTTCTTAACGTCAAAAACAAACATTTTCTATGGAATTTTTGTATGAAATATCGGACCATGACGTCACAGTTCATTGGAGTCAAATAAAGCTCTTAATATCCGTATTTCTGCCTTAATAAATCTAAAATCACGTTCAAATTAAGTGAATGTGATCACTGACAAGTGGCATTATTTTGTGACTTTTATTCGATTAACAGTACCAAATAATTTACTTTTGACACAGTAAAATACCCAATTAAACTTTCCTAATTGATCCAAAAAGGTTTAAATTGGTTGCTCACTAAATTCCAGATGAACAACTCAAATGGGAGCCAAGTGGTCCTCAAGCACATGGACCTCAGCCTCGCCGGCAACTTCAGCTGCGAGGTTACGGCTGACTCTTCATTCGCCACGCAGATCGCCACCAAGTTCGTCGATGTTGTATGTAAGTAACCTTAATTATAAATTGAAAAATATTTTATTTTACTTATTTTAATACATTTGACCTTTACGCGTGAGTAGGTTGGCCCTACCATGGATGAACATATGATACCTCTATACCAGAGGACTGATAACCTTCATTAAATATTGTAGCTAGATGGAGCTACTATTTTGAAAGAATGTGCAATCTTATCTTATCTTGCATTGGGGTCCACGATGGGAAGCACGTCTAACCTTTGGGTTATATTGTACTTACCCCCTTGCCTTACTCACCCGCCTCGGGATTTCTGAAGAAGGACTGCATAAGCTTCAGAATATCACCTGGTGCGTAGTGCCTGTAGTCCTCTAGCATAGGATATGCTGATCCGAAGAGGTCCATGCGCTTACAGCCATCGAGTCGCAGCTACACATGATGTGTCTCATTGTCTCCTCTGAATCCTCACATGCCCGACATTTTGGGCTATCAACAAGTCTCATTTTAAAGAGATGACTGCGATTGTGGTAGTGTCCAGTCAATGCTCCCAATAGAGTTCTTGCCTGTTTTCTGTTAAATTTATTTAACCGTTTGTACCACTTGGCAAAATTCTCGCCGAGTGTCTCTTTGGAGTGGGTGTGTCCACATATATCACTCCATTCAGCCTTGTGTCTCATGCTGACATAGGCGTTTATGGCATTAGTAACCATTCCATATGATAGTCCTAAGAAGGGTTCGGGGCCTATAGGCGTGTTACTTGACCCTTCCCTTGCCAGCTCATCAGCTTTCTCGTTTCCCTCGATGCCAACATGACCCGGCACCCAGACCAGCACCAGTTTGTTGTGCCTGCCCAGCTGATTTAGGGCACGCACTCCATCCCAGACCAGTCTGGAGCTGATCCTGCTGGAACTAAGGGCCGCGAGGGTTGCCTGGCTGTCTGTCAGAATATAGATTTGGCGGTTCTTTAGGCCTCCTTCTAAATTCATTTTAGCACATACAGTTACCGCATATGTTTCTGCTTGAAAAACGGTAGCATACTGCCCCATGCTCTGATACAGTTGTTTGTCCTTTGAAAAGATGCCCGCTCCTGTTCCATGGTTGGTCTTCGAGCCATCCGTGTACCAGGTCAAGCAATCTCGATTTGAAGGTCGAAGCTCTTCTTTCCATTCCTCCCTTGTAGGGACATATATCTTATAATTTCTCTTGAAGTTGTACACAGGGAGCATCTTATCGCTTCCCATGTCCAACATCCTTTCGAGCTCATGCGTCGTCTCCATTCGCGTATGCCTTGTCCTTGGTGCGTGCCTGTTCCACAGACCAGCTGTAGTTAGCCTGTAGAGTGCTTTACAGGCTTCGCCTTGCACGTATAGATACAGTGGTGGCAGTCCAAGGATGATCTCCATGGATGCGGTCGGTGTTGTAGAGAACGCCCCAGCTACTGCACAGCATGCCAATCGCTGGAACTTTCTGAGGTCATTTCTACAAGTTATCTGTCTTACCTTGGGCCACCACACGAGTGCCCCGTAGGTCAAAATTGGCCTTACCATCATCTCATATATATAACGTAAAATATAAGGTTTTAGGCCCCATGTTTTACCATAGGTATTCCGACACATGTTCAATACTCTAGTGGCCTTCGTTATTATATTATTAACATGTATGTTCCAAGTCAGTTCTTTATCTAACGTAACGCCTAGATATTTTACCTCCTTGGACAATTTAAGCTCCGTACCGTTCATTTTGATATTATTCAAACATGTCAGTTTCCGGAGCCTTGTAAATGGGATAATTGTTGTCTTGCTTGGGTTGATACTCAAGTGGTTCCTATTACACCATTCTTGCACCTCCCGCAAAGTTTTGTTCATTATCCCTTTTACCGTATCAGGAACTTTCCCATTTATTAGAATGGCGATGTCATCCGCATAACCGACCGCTGTGACCGGTCCTTTGTTAAGAGAAGCTATCAGAGAGTCCACAACTAAGCTCCACAGCGTCGGTGAAAGCACCCCGCCCTGTGGGCAACCTTTTGTAGTCAATGCTGATAGTTCCTCTTCTAGAAGCTCAGATGTGATTATTCTACTCTTGAGCATATTTTCTATCCATTTGCAGAGAGTGTCCGGTATACCATGTTTCGTCGCCGCCCTGCTGATGGATTCGAAAGTAGTCCGGTCAAATGCCCCCTCTATATCGAGAATGGCCCCCAGACATAACTCCTTTTCCTCTAGTGCCTTCTCAGCCCGACTCACTACATAGTGCAGAGCTGTCTCTGTTGACTTGCCAGGCTGGTAGGCACACTGCATTCTGTGAAGCGGGTGCTTCCTCAGTGGGCCATCTTTGATGTATCTGTCCACCATTTTCTCCAATGTCTTCAGCAGAAACGACTGAAGACTAATAGCTCTATAGGCCTTTGGCTCGTCATATGTCGCCTTTCCAGGCTTTGGAATGAACGTCACCTTTACTAATCTCCATGACTTGGGAATATGTCCAAAAGCAATACAGGCTCTGAAAAGTCTGCAGAGATGTGGACTAAGTACAGAGATTCCTTTCTGCAAGAATATTGGATAGATGCCGTCAGGCCCTGGGGCTTTGTATGGTTGCAAGGTACCCACGGCCCATTTTAATTTCTCGTCATCTATCACCTTCTTGGCCACTTCCCAGTCTCTCCTGAAGGTTCTAGCCCCCCAAGATTCCACCTTGTTGAGATCCTGCTGATCAATAGTTGTTTCCATGCAACCTGGAAAGTGAGTTTTATACATCACCCTTAATGTCTCTACGCCAGATTCCGTTTGCGCACCATTTTCATTCTTAACTGATGACAATGGATCCGCCTTAGTGACAGCCATTGCTTTAGCTAGTCTCATTCCTTCAGGTAGAGAACTGATAGAGTCGCAATGTCCTCTCCAGGCACCCTTCTTTGCCTGTCTCACCATTTTGCTATAATCGGTGAGGGCCTTGTGATAGTCACTAAAGTCCTTTTTGGCTTTAGCTACATTAAAGAGCGTTCTTGTCTCCCTTCGCATTCTTTCCAATGCCGGAGTCCACCAAGGATCTTTTTGTGCCCTCGGTTTACGCAGTGGACAATTGTCCACCCATGCATTTCTAATGCCGTCCACAATACGTTGAGCCTCCAGTTCCAGGTCAACTATAGAGTTAAGCTTGGATACCGGAGTCCCTAGTTCGGCCTTCAATGATTCTTTATATGACACCCAGTTCGTGTGTCTTGGGTTCCTTTTTGGTACAGTTTGTGATTTTAAAATATTCTCACTCCTGTAGCTAAAGCATTTGTACCTGTGATCAGACAATGTTATCTCATCCGACACATGCCAGTCGTGAATTTTACCAGATGCCTTCCTACAGGCCATTGTAATATCAATTACCTCCTTTCTCGTAGCTGTTACGAAAGTCGGTTTGTTACCTTTGTTGCAAAGAAATAGAGGTGAACTTACCAAGTATTCGGCTAATTTAATTCCTCTATCATTCGTGTCTATGCTACCCCACATCACGTTATGGGAATTAGCATCGCACCCTATGATAAGTTCCAGCTTTCTCTCCTCCGCATGCCGCACAAGTACGGTGAGCTCGGGTGAAACCGGTTCCTTTTCTTCATACGGCAGATAGACTGCAGGTACAACTACAGACTGACCTGCCCCTTGTTGGACCTTGACGGCTGTCAGGTCCCTGTAACATAGAGAAATCAAGGGCATGGCATTTATACCCTCTCTGATATAAATGCATGTCCTTGTGTCATTAGTAGTACAGTAGGAATAAATCCGACTCGTTAACCTACCGAAGCCTTTTATTTGGCCTTTATATATATACGGTTCCTGAATAAGAGCTATATCATACTTGTTCAGCCGCAGTTGTCGTGCAAAGACAGCTACGGCTGCCTTACAGTGGTGTAGATTAATTTGTACACACCTTAGTACCGCCATATTGACGTCTACATTATTGTCGGTCACCCGACGGTCCATCAGCGTCCAGGGACGCATCCATCTCGTATAACCCTTCGAGGTCCAGCGGTCCCTCCGAGGTGGCAGGAGACAAAGTCAACTGCTCAGCAGCATCCGTCAACGTCGATAAGGACGACGGTGGTCTCGCCGGTGGCCTGGTGATCACCAGGCTATGCCGTGGGGACGGTGCTCGTGGTCGTATCAGACCCTTCTTGCGTAGGTCCAGCGGTGGTCGAGTGGTAGTCACCCCACCTCCTCCGGGCGCAACCTCCGGTATCACCAGAGCAGTAGGAGGTTGCATTTCATGCTCCCTCACAATCTGCTCCTCCGGACGCGGAGGCTGCTCCCGTGGAAGTTGAGACGCATCCCGCCCATTTCCCCCTTGCCGACATCCATCTCGCCCCTTGCCAGAGGTACTCGGCCCCTCAGCGGTCGTGGCTGTGGAGTCCTCAATTACCTTAAAGACATCCATGCTCATCCCGCTGTAGAGCCTGTACCCCCTGGACTTGATGAAGTCAGCAGAGGCTTGGTCCATGAGCACAATACGCCTCACGTGTGTCCCCTCAACCAGCGTGTCCACCACCTTCCAATCAGCCGCCTTTAGGGTCGGGTGATATTTTTGCAAGACCCGAAGGACCCTTGTCAAGGATGACATAGTTGGTCGTCTTCCATGCCATCTTTATTGGCTTTGGAAGGTCCCTCGCATGCAAGACCTTAACCTTCAAGCCACCAACTGTCTCGCCATTCATAACGTCGCAGAGCCATTTCGCAGTACTGTCTTCATTACAGGAGACGTGTATGGCACCTGCGACCACTCCTTTCATGTAAACTTCCGGTAGTCCGGTTGCCTCCTCAATCTTCGGGTATAGAACAGGCGCAAGTGCAGTCCATCCATCACCCTGAAACTGCTGAGCCGGGTAGTCTATAGGGACGATGACCATCCTGACGGCTGCTGCGGCTTTATTGTAAGGTTTGACTGCTTCAGTCCTCGTCCTTTTTGCCCCAGCAGCTGCCTCGGCAGCCTCGTCGCTTACCTCCCGGTTCCTTTTAGCTGGCGATACATCGACAGCTCCTTCCCTTCTCAACCTCATCAAACGCCGCTTTGCCGAGCCGCTAAGGTTTTTCCTGCTACGCTGCGTTCGCCACTCTGACCCGGTACTATCCTCAGTCATTGCTTCCTCACAAGGTCCCTCTCCTTTACTAGGTCCCTCCTGGCGGTCCTGTGCTAGGATCTCACCAGGTGGCCCCAGATCAGGGACGGCCCTCCGCTCGGTCGCAACAACTTCTGGTTGTCCCTGGGTCCTTAAATTAGCCGCGGAGGTTGCACCAGGCAAAGTATTACCTCCGCACTTGGTCGTCCCCTCCTTGGCACTCGATGTTAGCAGGCAGCTCGAAGCCGCCAAGCTATCATCCTGTCTCTCCTCTCTCACTCCTCTCCCATCCAAGCTTGCGCCGTGTAACCGATTATGTTTATTGAAAGACATAATATACGGAAACTAAGTTTTCACCCCCTTAACTCCCCACCCGCCACGGAGCCCTCAACTGGGAATGTCTGCTCGACACTAGGGCTATTAAGGGGGTATAGCACTCCTCCGGGGCAACCTACGAGACCAACCCCGGCGGTGACGGTCACGCGAACAGCGCGAACACGCGACACACATCACCACCTTCGACTGCAGGCCGCGATCCTTCAGAGTGCTCGCCAACGTCGTCTGATGGACGGACGTTAAAGCCGATTGGAACCACTGTTGGCTAGACAGGGCCCGCCCGTGTGAGACGAATAGTCAGGCCAAAGAGGTGTGTTGCCGCAGTCCCTTTGGCTCAACCTCCAGGACACCTTCATCCGTCCGTACGGGTCCCCGCGCACGGCAAGAACACGCGGGTGATCTTCTCCTCCATAACTGCGCCAACCCGACCACAAAGTCAGCACAGGGGAATGGGATTCGGTTGTGTGAAAGGAAGATATTATAGGTTCAAAACGAGGTAGGGGGGGGGGGGTAGGACGAAGATGACAAATGACAGGATAAAAGGTACAGGGAGTGGAAATGGAGGAGGGGGCTGCGTCCTAGCCGCCAGCTGGGAGATTGCAACTGAAACTCCAATAACAATCTCCCCAACTGACGTTTCCAGGGCCCACCAGTCCAGGGCTCTGTCATCCGACAATTGAAATATAGTATAATTAATCTGTCAGGATATCAGTGGACCCTGGCACTCGAGGAGGTGCGCAGCCGACGAGCCCCAAGAATGTGCAATAGTGGTGCCCCATAATTGCGGAAAGATGGCGGTATAAGCGTTCATTTTTTACGAACAAGCGCCATCTCTGATTTTTCGTGGATACCGTCAGCCTAAGTTCCCAGCATCCATTGTCTGACTAGCGGGCGAGATAGTAGTGACATGCAAAGAAAATATAGGATTTTGGCTTTCTAGCAGAGTACGATTATTTGTATGTGCTTGTTTGTCATCTATAGTGTTTGTTTGTTCATGGTCCTACGTTCCTTTTGGCTACTTGATCTTAGCTGGTTTTTTATACAGTAAACATTCAAGGTACACATTTGTCAGGGGCGCCGGCCTTAGTTTCACACGGGTAGGTATTATTTATTGCCTTCCTGGAGAAATTTACTACATGTAAGTGATATAACTACATTAAAGTTTCAGAGTATAACCAGACAATCAGATATATGTGCCGGTAAACATCAATTTGTATTTTCTACGTTCCTTCTAGGAAGACTTGGAAATACAAGCTAAACAAAGCTTATAAACTTTAATGACACCTCTCCAACCTGTCTGGCTAGCGTGTAGAGTGTAGGTCAAATCCTCTGGCTGCTCTTACCAAGTATAGCTCTGGTAATACAGAGAGGGTCATGCTCCTGCAGTGGAGGTTAAAAAAAGACCTGATGATGATATAGATAAGGAAGAGGAAAAAATAATCAAAGTAGTGATGGGTTGCTAGCAGCATAGAATATTAATATGATTCAAACTCTCGCCCATTCCCTTGTCACGTAAATATTTTTTCTTTTCTGTCAGTCCAGCATGTAGGATTATAAATATGAATATGGATTAAAATGGAATATAATATAATATAAGGTCCTTACATATGAAATTGCCGATTTTCAATACTGGCAACTTTAAAATCAAATATCTTGCGTTTCATTAGGAATTCCAAATTCAAATTTATTTCGAAATAAAGCCAGAAAAATATTGTTTTAAAATTCGTATTTCATTTGTTTTAACATCATTTGTTTGAGTTTCAACATTGCCACTGGTATGACTCTCCATTGATTCGGAGTAACATATATACCTACTACTACAACAAACGAAACAATTTATCTGTACACACGTCGATGTGTGAGTTTTATACTTAGGGTCGCACCGCAGAATTATTTTAATACTTACCTACTAACGAGTTCGACATATTTACGATTATATTTTTCCATACCGGAAGATTTGCGAACACTATGACGTAAAACATATTCTGTTTTATATGTATTAAATGTTACAGGAAAGTCGGAAACAGCTACGTAATATCACTTCACAAATATTTTTCATTATGTCCATTGTCCATTTCACCTATAGTTCACTTTACTGATTATTATTGAGTCATTTATATTGTAACGCACTGATTTCACTAATTCACTATTGTAATATAGTAATTTGCATATTCGGCGCAAGACTATAGGTACGGTAAAAATAAACAAATGTTTATCACGATTCACGCTTAGACACAGCATGTCATTGTCAACAATGGCATTTAGCACTATAACCCGCGGAAATCCAGTTGGCATCTGCGTGTATGTGATTACCTGTGAGCGAGGAGCCTATGTAACATTACCGGATTGCTTATTAGCAATCCGGTAACGTTACAATCTCGCTCTTGTGTATCTCCCGCCAATGCGAGAGAGCGAGAAGGGTATATATATCAAGATGGTTACTGGGTAATAACGTGAAATTATATTGTTGCTTTGCTTACCTGTTTTCATCATTTGGAAATGTATGAAATATACGTTCTTTAGAGTATTGGGTGAATAAACAATTATTATACGCGCACCTTCTCACCATGATGGTTACTATTGGTTGACAGTTCTCAAGACAACACACGTCGCGTATTGCGTGCGGCTAGTAATTAAACCCTGGTTTGGAGCCGTCAAAGCTCACAAAGTGCGGGGGAGAGGTGCGGGGACGCCAATTTGCGGGAGACGCTGTGAGATACCATTCTGTTTGACTCTTATGTATTCTGTGACATTGCTATAACAACAACTATGGACAAATTGAAAATTCGCGGTATTTACGAATACGAGTTCCACCGTGGTACCAGTGCTGCAGAAACGACTCGAAGAATTAACGACGTGTATGGACCAGGCACCGCTAACGAACGAACGGTGCGTTTTTGGTTTCAACGTTTCCGTTCTGGAAATTTCGATTTACACAATGAGCCTCGTGGACGACCTGATACTCAAGTGAATAACGAAGAATTGAAGGCGATAGTGGAAGCGGATCCATCTCAAACCACTTCTGAATTAGCAGCAGCCTTCGGCGTAAGTGACAAAACGATACTTATCCACTTGCGCCAAATCGGAAAAATTAAAAAACTCGAAAAGTGGGTACCGCACGAATTGACTGAAGCAAACCAACAAACACGCGTTGCTTGCTGCGTTTCTTTGCTTAATCGCCACAATAATGAGGGTATTTTGAACCGTATCGTGACTTGTGATGAGAAATGGATCCTGTACGACAATCGGAAGCGATCATCACAATGGCTTGACCCTGGAGAACCGGCAAAACCTTGCCCTAAGCGAAAACTGACCAAAAAGAAGATTCTGGTTAGTGTTTGGTGGACCAGTGCTGGTGTTATCCACTACAGCTTCTTGAGATCAGGCCAGACGATTACTGCAGACTTGTATTGCCAACAATTGCAAACAATGATGGAAAAGCTCGCCATTAAACAACCGAGACTGATGAATTGCTCTAGCCCACTGCTCCTTCAGGATAACGCTAGACCACACACTGCACATCAAACGATCGCCAAGTTAGAGGAGCTGCGACTGGAACCTCTGCGTCACCCACCATACTCTCCAGATCTTGCCCCAACCGATTACCACTTCTTTTAAAATTTGGATAACTTTTTACAAGGAAAAAATTTGAAATCTGATGAGGCAGTCAAAACCGCCTTCAAACAGTTCGTAGACTCTCGCTCCCAGGATTTTTTTTCCAAAGGAATAAATGATCTGCCTATAAAATGGCGGAAGTGTATCGATAACAACGGCGCATACTTCGATTGATTAAATAATAATTTCATTAAAAAAAAATTGTTTCACTTTTTTGATACTGAACGGCAATTTCATATGTAAGGACCTAATATAATATTATATATCAAGCCTGAATTAATATCAAAGCTACAAGGAAATAATTATAGCTGTATCAGAATATCACTCCAAACATGCATACAAACCCAGGAAAGCGTATATCATGGTATACTGACTCTGCAAACAGTGCATTCGCTAATTAGACCGAATGAGAAACATCAGAGTAACACATAAATTAAAGTAGCTACAGAATCGACATTAAAAAACTATCAGTACTCTTAAATACGATGTTTTAGTCCGTAATATTTAAATGCATTTTTATGGCACTTAACGATTGAATAAAAATTTCTAATTGAGATTTTCAAAAGTGGGTTTTATAACCTAGGTATTGTAAAGTTATTTCTGTTCCTCAGTCACGTCCTAACTCGTTTTACACTCGGTTTTACTGAAAATCAGCAAATCATATTATTTTTTTCAATCCTTCTTGGTTACATAACTTTGTATTACTACAAACTACAACGAATAAAATATTTTACTTACTTCCGGCAAAATCATCCTGTATAGGCTAATAATACGTACAATGATCTGTGCAAATTCAAGGTAATTCAACGCTGCGTTAAAGGCAATTAATGTGTTTGATTAAAGCCTGCGCACTAATGCATCATGCTAACAAGATCCCGGAACACTTTGAGGTTAGGTGATTGGTGTTCTCTATGTGATCTGTGTGATAATGATTTTATACGATTACTTACTAGCTTCCTTTCATGCCTTTGCACGGGTTTGTATTATACATGTAAACAGAGAAAGTTGGCGCCTAAAATAAGAGATAAAAGATACAATATCCAGTTATTGACCGAGATCACGAAGCGAACGAATGTCTCTATTTCAGCTTCGGCATATTTCAAATTCTTTGGTGTGTCCGAATTCCAGTTTTCTGGTTGTTCTCGCCTACAGGTCGCATTCCTCAACCGATTCTCGTGAAAGTTTGTGAGTAGGTTCCAAAATTATATAGATTGTTTTGTTGATTCAGTTTTTTGATTTATAAAGTAAAATTAGACCAAGTCTACTCGTGGATGTCGTTGAAGGAAACTTAGGAAACACACAAGCCAAACATAGCTTATAAACATCAACGAGACCTCTCCAACCCAGACGGGTTGGAGAAGCCAGACGGCCAGCGTAGAGAGTGTAGGCCAAATTCTCTGACTGCTCTGACTAGTATATGGCTCTGGTAGTACAGAGAGAGTCGTGCTCGTGCAGTGAATACAAAAAAGGCCTGATGATGATGATGATGATACAGACAACGGGACAGGTGAAACTAAATAAAAGCTTGTAACATACAAAGTATTCCGCCTGTTCAATATTTCCGTCTAAATCTGTTTAATATTAGCTTGAAATGCTTTATATTTCAATTTAGCCTATTCATGGCAATACATCGCCTACATCAGATATTCCCGGAACATGGGCGCTGGCAGGGGGGTGCCAGGGGGTACACTTGCACCCCTTGGGAATCTCGAGGAATTATTGAAATAAAAAGCCGTCTGTTGGAAATCATTTTTTTATTCACAATAATTAGTAGGCAGTAATTAAACAATTCTCATTTAAAAAGCAACTGCACCCGGCGGGGTTTTTGACCGACTTATTAATGACGTTTTCTATAAAGTTATCTTTATTTGTTATAGTTTGTTGTGTTGTTAATTCAGCTCTACTAGTACTTTGCTGTGCCGAAGTACTTGGACAATCTTTAGCATTAAACTGTTCATTTTCAGTCTTTTTTCTCTTGCACAAAAATCGCCTTATGTCACTCATATTTTATGCTTTATGTATTGCTTGCACTGATTAATTAATTACGGCACGCACTGACACTAATCTATGGAAGCGAATATGGCGGGAAGTATTAATTTTTCAAACGGACGCACTGTGCACTCACTAAAAATAAAAGATCACTCAAGATTTGTTCACTCGGAACGAACTGTTCGAACTTCAATCGAAAACTGACTGAATCGGAACTCGACCTAGCCCCCTTTATATATCAAAACGTAAGGAAGGTTCCAGTTCCAGATTCCCGAACGTTCTCGAACGTAGCTCTGTCCCTGTCATCTATAATCCATGTCTCTTTCACATTTATGAACTTTCTAGTTCATTCGCGATTGACTTTGACAAGAGTCGGTCTCTTTCGCACTGCTTAGAAACTGTATTGCGCTTTCTCTGTTAAGTTCATCCCATTTATGCGGGTGCTATCTGGTGTGGAGTAGCGGTACTTTAAAGGTTGTTCTCAGAGAAGTAATGGAAATCGATTAATATCCACCAACTTAGAATTTTTAAACCAATTTCAATCGTCGCGAACAAACAGGTGTGAGCCGTGACGACATATAAAATTAATTCATAATGAATAGTCAGAAATTTGTAAATGTCTCGAACATAAAATAAACCGGACTACAGATGTTTGCTTCTAAATAAAATTTCAATTTTTTATTAACAATCATATACGGCGAAGATTGTAAGAAAACTAAAATCTGCACCACCTGGAAATTATTTCTGCCGGCGCCCATGTCCCGGAACATTGCAACGTACATCAGAACAGGAATATTTGCTGGAAACTCGGATTGCGGTTAATCAATATACAAAATGTAAGGAAATTAAATATGACAGTACCTAGATTTCAGATTTCGGGGAAATAGGGAAATTTTAGTATGTTGTTGAAGAATAACATGTGCGTGAGATCGGATACGTATGTATTAGGGAACGAGGGGTTAGTACAGAGATAGTGACGGATAGAAAATTTTGGACTTAGTTGACATACAGAGCCGTCTTCAAATATAAAAGGCGAGAAAGGAAGATTTGCACTATACGTACATATACGCTATATTTAGGTATAAGCAGGTAAATAATAAACATTATTTTTAGGGTACCGAGCCCAAAGGGTGCCAACGGATCCGTATTACTGAGACTGCTGTCTGTCTGTCGGTCCATCCGTCTGTCACATGGCTCTTTCTCTTGAACCGTATTAGCAACTTGAACAGTAACACTTGAAATGTTTACAGATAATGTATTACGAGTACTGTATCCGCTATTACAACAAATACAAAAAATTGGATAAAGTAAAAAATTAAAGGGGGTCATCATACAAGAAACGTGTCTTTTTAAGTGTTTTAAAACATTGTACAAAGGTACGAAACACTTCATGTTAGATTCCGATTCGCACTTGATTGGATATTAAAACACAACACGTGTTTGTACCTAATTTCGTTTATTTGTTCTCCTAAAAGCTCAGGTCAGTTAGTCAGATTGAAGGGCGTCCCTAATCACTGGAAATTTCAATAATTTCTTAACAAAGCAATGTCTAGACTAAGCCAAGTAACGTCTTTGCTTCATTATTCTATTAGACGTATTTGCCCAGCAGTTTGCTAAAAAAATAAACGTACGAATTAACCGAGTACAAAAGGTAATACAAGTAGACAATATTGAGGAGAAGCAGTTAAATGGGGTAACTATATAGTTTATATAGGTAGGAGTGTCTTTACAACGCCTCAAGTTTAATATTTCGCGGACGGTTCACTGAATCACTTCAATATTTTAAAATTGAAAATTGAGGCGTTTTAGAGTGGTTTTAGACATTTCAATTTAGTTGTAGACGTTTGCGAAATATGAAACTTACAAATTTTCCTAAACTGTTGGTAAAAAAAAAATAAAAAAATCATGAACTTGTGTATAATAAGATAGTTTTAGGACGTGTGCTGCGTCAATCAGAACCAAGCGGCGTATTGACCGACCCTATCTCTGTCACAAACTTTACGCGCGAAAGAGATAGCAAATACGTCGCGTGATGCAGTGTCTCTTTCGAACATAGAGTTTGTGTGTAATAATCGCCTTACTTATAATATACTGGCAATTGTCCGCATTCTCACAGGATATTTGATAAACTCACTAGAACTTAACATTTTTCAGGTTAAAAAAGATCTATTGTGTTAATCCAGGTAATAAGCTATATATATGTACATGCCAAAATTCATTCCAAGCTATTCAGCCGTTTTGGCGTAAAAAACAACATAAAAAAAAACATACAACCTTTCGTATTTATAATAAGTCGTCCTCCGCGGTGTAATGGTCAACACGCTAGTCCGCCAATCCGGACGTTCTGGGTTCAGTCCTCAGCCAGTGCAAGCTGAAAAATGGCCTTTTTTAAATTTTCCTGGGTCTTGGGTGTTTATCTATACAATATATTTATTTTAAAATATAGCAACATGAAGAATTTAGAAGGTGACGTAAGAGACACAAGCTAAACAAAACTTGTCCTGTCCTGATAACGTTAAGCTTTACTACGCACATTAGCCAAAAGTGGCCGTTTTTCGCAAATGTGTGTAGTAAAGCTTTACGTTCTTATTATAAACTGTAAACAGTAGTTCATAAAAGACTTTGAAGGATTATCTAGGATTTGGTAGTAGCAAAATTTTAAATAATGTCTCCGTTTTCTTTGAAATGATTTATTTTAAATGGGGGCAGCACTGGACCCCGGAAAATTTAGGTACGGCCTTAAGATAAGTATTAGCTGAATTTTTACGTGAGTGACCCGCTTATCTTAATTAGTAATGCTCTGTATCTTCATAAATTTTTGTTTGTCAGAGAAAATAAAAATACGTCACAATATTTTTGAAGTGAAAACTTCTCTAGGTGCGTTGGGCACTTTTCGAGATGGGAAAAAGCCTTTAAACCCGCGACACCGTTACCGTAACCGATACCACCTTGTTCAAGTTTTTATTTCTGTCGACACTCCCGAACTGCCATTGTTTTATTAATAACTAGCAGTCCACCCCGGCTTCGCCCGTGGTACACACATAGCCTATGTCACTCGGTAATAGTGTAGCTTTCCAACGGTGAAAGAATTTTTTAAATCGGCCCAGTACTTTTTGAGCCTATTCATTACAAACATACAAACATACAAAAATAGGTACAAATCTTTCCTTTTTATAATATTAGTATAGATCTAACCGATGGGCCAAAAATATTCTTCATTGCTTCTTTATTCTTTTAACTTAGGAGCTTGCTCTTGTCGGTCCATTCCTCTCTTCTCTCTGCCATCTTTTTAATGTCTGGTAGGACCTTACTCCTATCCCTTCTTTAACTTGTTGGAAAAACTTCATCCTTGGTCTTTCCCTTCCTCGTCTCCCTTTTATTTTTTTTTCTACTATTATTCTGATAATAATAGACTGTCATGTCTTATTAGATGTCCAATGGAAGAGGCATTGCAACAGGCAAGAAACTTGCACTAAGTAGATGGGATTAACAAACGTAATGCTTGTTATTAAGGCGGTTTAAATTGAAAACAAATAGGCTAAATGGAAGAGGTTTAGCAAAATGACCGATTGTCAAACGACAGGTTAAACGGTTAACTGGCTCGTAAAACGAGCTGTTCATGATGTCTCAATCATTTTCGAAAGATAATATTTTAAATTGTAAACACACTTCGTCCCAACCCTTTTTTTATAGAGACAAGTAGAATATAAACAATAAGTTATTATTTAAAAAAAAAACTTGATTGCGTGATTTTTTAAGGTTTCGTACCCAAAGGGTGCCAACGGGACCCTATTACTGAGACTCCGATATCTGTCCGTCCGTCTGCCACAGGGCTATATTACCGTAATGGACATTTGAAATTTTCACCAATAGGAATCTTTTATGTACGAGGCCGACTCGCACTTCCCCAGTTGTTATATATGCATTTCTCAATAGTGATACTCTGACAACTAAGCCATATTATCTCAAGCTAAAATCCATCAAGCCATTTAGGGTTGCTACACACTTATTCGAACCGGCATTGTCGGTTCAGCAGTATTTGTCGAACAACAATTCCGACCTGAAGCAATTATATCGGCTTTTTCCCCGAAAATGCATGTACATATATACAATTTTGCCGCCCGGATGTACCGATGATTGCCGGGCCAAATAAGCATAAAACAACCCTTAGGCTGCAGAGTGTGCCAAATAAATATACTTACACTCGAAAAACATAACCCTCCTTCTGGCGCAGTCGGGTAAAAATCTGATCATCCAAGAAAGCTCGGAAAGCTTCGCTTGTAGAACAAAATATAAATAGGTAACTAGGTACGCCTAGAAACTTAACCAAATTACCTACAAACTACCTAGTTACTGAATTGCGGACTAAATCGAGGAGAAATGGTCTTAAATCCCGCATTTGTATTCCGACAAGCATTTCCATTGAAATCGGATTGAGGACAAACTGGCCAAACATGGTATTCTGTGCGTTGCAAATGTTTAATCACATTAGACAAAACTGCGGGATTAATAACCCTAGTATCCTAGGTCAAAAATAAATTATTTTGTACTGTTAAGAGAATAAAATGTCACAAAAATAATGTCACTTGTTATTGATCATATCCATTTTAAAAGTGATTTTATATTTAATGCAGAAATAAATTACTCCAAGAATCTATTATGTCACGGTTTGGTATTTCATACAAATCCCATATGAAATTGTTTTGACGTTAAGAAATAAACGGGCAAGTGCGAGTCGGACTCGTACATGAAGGGTTCCGTACCACCGTACAATGATTTAAAACGCTGAAGAAACACGTTTCTTGTATGACGACCCCCTTTAATTATTAACTTTATTTTATTTAAGTATTTGTTGTTATAGCGACTACAGTAATACATAATCGGTGAAAATTTTAGGTGTCTTGCTGTTACGGTTCAAGAGATAGAGCCCTGTGACAGACGGACAGACGAACAGACAGCGGAGTCCCAGTAATAGGGTCCCATTTGCACCCTTCGGGTACGGAACCCTAAAAAGTATCTGCTTTGACTTGTAAGACACTAGCAAATTGTGGGAAGAAAACAGGAAAATATACTCTTGAATTTATTTTAGGGTATCTGTCGAGTTACCTAATTAATTAATTTGCTATTTTTGTTCTGCTCCGTGGTTTGCCTTGTGATCCCGGAGGTCATGGGTTTAAATCCCACTTGGAAGCGTACTTTGTTAAAAGTTGTTTCCAGTTTTGTTAGGATATTGCAGGCTTGTATCACCTGATTATCCGAAATGAAAGATGATTTCGTGCTTCGAAACACACTTAAGGCTGTGGGTCCCGAACGCCATCTAGCATTCGTTTAAACCTATCCTAGGATTGGCTCTGGCCTACCATTTAGGTTGCAGGGGTCAGCGGCACTCGCTCTGTGTAAAAACCAGTAACCTCGTCAAATCACCTAGGTTAGGTAGCGGACCCCGGGCTTTGAAGCGTTACCGCTGAGGATGCAACCGGGAATACGCTCGAATGATGATGATTACTAGTTTTGTTCTAAAAATATAATAAGTTCCCAAATCATTTCCCAGTCTCATAAAAGTTGATATAAAATTCCAGGTCTTCCAGTGTACGACCCTGTTCTGAAAGCTGATAAGGACAGGTACTCACCCGGAGAAATGCTCCGAGCAAACTGCAGCTCGTCGCCTGCCAAGCCTGCTGCCAACCTCACCATCTACATAAATGGAGAATCGGTATGTCCTCTCTTATCTCTATTAAGTAAAACCGGCCAAGTACGTGTCGGGTCACGCGCAGTGTAGAGTTCCGTAGAACGTGAATAGGGTTGCGAAAGCCAGCCTAGAGTTCACGCCTTACGGTTTAAGGACTAAAAACGTCTAATAGGTTGGTCATAAATCTTAAATTTGTAAATCCAACTTTTTATTTTTTTTATTATTATTTTTTATTAATGGCTTGGCGCTACTGCGTATTTAGCCAGGAACAAGTTAATAAAACGTGGGAAATTCTTTTTTTCTAACAAGTTACAATCAAAGGTTGGTGTAGGCCTTTGATTGCTTTAAGGAAGCTTCTGGCGACAAATATATACGAGTCCACTGGTTTTCATAGCCGATTGAGTGGCGAACGACGCCCGAAGTCGCCCACACAGTCCGCGAAACACCAATATAACTTTAACACCAATATAATTATAACACCAACCAACACCAATTTCATATTATAAAGTCCACTAAAATAAATTTGCAAAATAATTTAAAGAAAACCTCAACCGAACCCCTTGACTTCCCGCCAAAAACTCGTAAATCCTACTTAGTTCTGATAGTTTTCCTTTTAATTTCGTTATAATATTAGTATATTCGGCAGTAGTCTGCCGTGAATTTTTTCACGTGTCCATAAACAACCGTTTAGCTGACAGAGGTGGGGGGAGCACTTGACTCTTACAAAATTTGCACTTTAAAACCAAATTTAAATATGTTGTTTACATCATCATCAGGTCTTTGTTAGTCTCCACTGCAGGAGCATGACCCTCTCTGTACTACCAGAGCCATACTTAGCCAGAGCAGTCAGAGGTTGAAGTTTACAAACTCACAATTATCGACAAACCCACTCGTATTTAGAGGTATAGACATCCCACATAATGGGTAAGTCGAGAAAAAAAGGAGATACCTACTTTACATGTCTGGGACCTACGCAATTTTTTTTTTAAAGGTTTTATTGTACAACACATGTCTGCGTGAATAATAAACATACCCATGTAAAATTACAGCTTTCTAGTACAAATAGTCTCTCGGTACAAACAGACATGGCGAAACTACAAGGGTCCTTGTTTAGTACGAAACCCTAAACTTAAAAATAAACCTAGTCTAAATTATTAATCTCTCATCTCAGCCCATTTTATTACATGCTTTTTTTAGCGGGCCCTGTTTGGTGTTTAATAGACAATATGCATGTGATTCAGAAACGAACAAAAAAAATGATGTGTATACTTCATTGCTAAAGAAAAATACCCATATATATATCTTTTGAATTTAACGTGTTTCCATTGAGAAATTAATTATTTAAAAGCTGTATTTTTAAAATTCCCTCGCAAATTTCCGAAACGCCACGTGACGTCACGAAACACTGTCAAACTTAATTTTCTAAATAGTCTGTGCTGTCAATCAAAAAATTAAAAAGAAGAAGACTATCTGTCACTGTCAATACGTCATTTGTAATTTGCAGTGTTACCAGATTGGGTATTTTTTTCGCAATTCTGGGTAAAAATGGGAAATTTTAGAGAAAAAAAATAAATCTTTTGGAGTATTTTGGGTATTTTTTTTCTTAAATAATATAAATTTGTTTAATTAATTACAGTAGGTAGTACATTATCTTATAGCTTATAGTAGCAGGCAGCTAGTCTACTACCTATTAAATTATAAATAATTGAAGTAGGTACTTACAATACTACTGTGTAGTTTTGCAAAGGATGACACTACTCATTTTGCTCACAATATGTATTTTTTGTTCACAATAGGTATGTACAGTTGCAGTTGAATGGTATAATCCGCTAATTTACTAAACCTCTAGCTGTTTGGCATTACAGCTCGGTTTTGTAAAACAGCGAACCCTAATACGCGGAATGATTCCTTACATTTGCATATTTGGGCATAGGAAAATATATTTTGTCAGGTGCAGTTACGATGTTATTTTTGCACATAGGAACCATACAATATTTATAATAAGATTTTGTGCGCCCTTCCATTTGTAATGAATTGATATTAAAAGCTTTAATCACTCACTTATAATCACAAATTAGATAGTATTACTTATAAAATAAAACTGTGAATCCAAAACTTCGTTGTTTTGTTGATAATATTTTGAATTTGTAATTTGCACTTGACTGACACTGACATATAAGTGTATCTATGACATTGACAATGCACGGTGACGTCACAGAAAAAAGCGCAAAATGGCACCGCGTTTATAGTCGTCCAAAAATAATAGTAATTTTAATTATTTTTTTAAGCTTATTTAATAATATTCTGTAAGTGTTATATTTTTTTCCGGTTATATAATAACTTATAGAATCGTTTAAAAAAATAAAAAAATAAAAAAATAACATGAATATACCCATTGTTTAGTTCAAATCTTGCAAATTGAATTTGAGCCACTTCTCGGTTTCCGATTGAGATGAAAGTAGCTAATGTAAATCAGATGACAGTGCAATATTATAATAACAAGAAGCTGATCTGATGATGGAGCTGGAAGATGGCTATACGAACTCTGTAACATAATGACGCAACCCCTTCGAGTTTGCGCTTATTACATTTGTCTTGACAAATACTTAGGCCTCACAATAAAAGCTTGTATTTATTTGTGTATTATATTATATTTTTAAAACTTATTTTATTTTTTTATCGCCGACCACCAGGATTATCAGCAGTGGTCGGATAATCGGATGCATGTTTACCTAAAGTTAAGATGTTGGCAGTTATGTAGTGCGCTTTTGTATCTGAAAAATCCCGGGATTCCGGAATCGACAAATTTTGTGTTTTGATTATAGAATCAAATCGGGTGTATATTTATTACGTTCAGGTGTTGCCTTATATAAAATGCACTTTTGTATCGATTGTAAAAATCTCGCGATTCCGATCTTTAATGCTTTTTAACTATGGAATCGGATGCCGGCTAATTTTGTAAAGCAGGTTACCAAACTAGTATAGATGTCATGTCACGATGAGTAATTTTCTTTCGTCTCTTCACATAGCGACAAACAACTTGGTGTCTTGAGTTTGGTAAATATGCGTCCGATTAGTTCGGCATTCCCGAATTTTTTGAATCCCGGAATTTGAATTTAAAAATATGTTTTAAGAAGCCGCTTCCATAATTTCCTAGCCAAAAATTTACTTTATGTAATTTTATTGGTATAATTTTCACATAAAAAGGTGATTGTATAAAATAGTAGGTATTATAAAGGCAAATTTAGAGGTATGTTTGTGATTTTTTTTCTATCGAGCCAAAAATGCTCAATCGTGTTTTGGCTATTGTGGGTGTCTGTAGAAAATCCTTAAGATTTTTATGTTAATTTTTTGAGGAATAAACTAACATTGATTTTTCAAAAACACGCACAGTATTGCAAATTGTAAAAAAAAATCTAAATTCAAAATCTCAATTCAATCTTCATTTTAACCAAATTCCAGCTCAGCTCATCCGAGACCAGTCTCCATCCCTCAGAGTCCGGCCTGCTCTGGTCACGCGTCCACGCAGACATCAAGGTGACTCCAGAGCTGTTCATCGGAGGTAGACTGCGGGTAGCGTGTGTTGCTACCGTGTACGACGCGTACAAGAGGTCTGCCAAGCTGGACTTCTTTACGCCTGAAGCTGATCCAAGGCCAGAGAGAAGTTCGTATTTATCTTTATTTATTTATCTCTTCAACTGACACAAGGTGACTCTAGAGCTGTTCATTGGATGCAAACTGTGGGTAGCGTGTTTTGCTACCGTATACGACGCGTACAAGAGGACTGCAAAGCTAGACTTCTTCACGCCTGAAAGTGATCCGAGGCCAGAGAGAGGTTAGTATTTATTTTTAATTCTTTATCCCGTCAACTTACACAACACCTTGTGTTAGTGAACCAATGAACAGCTCTATAGTCACCACTCTAGAGTTGTTCATTGGAGGCAGACTGCGGATAGTGGGTGGTCTACCGTGTACGACTTAAACAAGAGGTCTACCAAGCTGGAGTTCTTCACGCCTGAAGCTAATTCGAGGCCAGAGAGAAGTTTGTAAAACTTTATTTCTTTATCCCTGCAACTAAAACAAGGTGACTAGAGCTGCTCATCGCGGTAACGAGTGCAGGTAACGAGTGTTGCTACCGTGAACGACACGTAAAAGAGGTCAGCCAAGCTGGGATTCTTCACGTCTGAAGTTGATCCGAGGCCAGAGAGAAATTAGTCTTCTCTTATCCCTTAAACTGAGTCCAGAGTTGTTCATCGAAGGCAAATTGCAGGCAGCGTGTGTTTATACCGTGTATGACGCATACAAGAGACCTTCCAAGCTGGACTTTTTCACGTCAGAAATATATATATATATATTTATTATATATATATATATATATATATATATATATAGTATAATATATAGAGTATAGTAACTTCAATGCTAGTCTGACGAATAGAATGGACGAGAATCTTAACCATGTCAATAAGCGATGTGGCTAGCAACCCATCACTATTAATCTTTTCTTTTTTTAGCTTCATTACACTAATACGCTATATGTGGGGTTTTGGGGCCCTTGGTACTGTCTGCCTCGTCAGGGTGTTGTTTTCTTAATAGTATGTATGTAATAACAAAATCTTTTATATATTTCAGTTACTCTAAATGGTGGAGCAATCAAGTGTACATTTAGCCACTGGATCCTCATATTTCTTCTCTTCTTTCTTCCCATGCTGGTCTCCGCTGAAGACTACAACCTCGACGAGGGCAACGAATACTACGATGATGACTTCAGGCTGCGGCAAGCACTGGCTGTCATGCACATTTGAATAACATCTAAAATAGCTTAAATTTAGATATACGAATTTAGTCTGTGAAATTTGAATATATAGAATATATTCAGTTTTGTTTTTACAAAAATTTAAATTTAGTTAGCATATTTGGGCGGGTCGCAATGGATCGGGCCTTATCGCTAATTGACAGAGGCCATAGTTATTCTTAAAACGTAAGGGCAATAACCTAGATTCCATAATTTTATCGGTCATCCAAAATTACTGCAAACTTACTTAGGGGCTAACTTAATCAATGTGATTAGTCATTATATATTTATTTATTAAGCTATTGCATAGCTTTTATCGCGGGCTTTGAGCGCGGCGACCGAATCAAGAAATTCCGTAACGAAAATAAAACCTAACACTCGGCAACCGGCGGTGACCGGCACAGCGGCGCGACTCGTCTAACATCGTAATATGACGTTGCTGAGTGCGTCAGTTTGTGGTTTGCGGAGGCTAGTACAGATTTGCGGGGAGTATGCAAGTAGCCACGGTCTAAAATATAATGTAACAAAAAGTCAATGCATGGTCTTCAAGGCGGGTACCAAGTGTCCTCAGAATATACCACCAGTAACAATAAATAATGTAGCTTTAGAGTGGGTCAGCCAATTCAAATACCTGGGTCACATAATAACTACAGGCCTTGATGACAACGCTGATATTGCAAGGGAGCGGAGGGCATTGTCTATTAGAGCTAATGTTATCGCCCGCAGGTTTGCTCAATGTTCGCGGGAAGTTAAAATTACACTATTTCGACCGTTTTGTACGTCACTATACACCTGCAGTCTGTGGGTGAATTATAACAAGCGAGTTTACAATGACCTCCGCATCCTGTATAATAATGCTTTTAGGGTGATTTTGGGGCTGCCACGATACTGTAGCGCCTCGGGCATGTTCGCGGAACTCACAGATTGTTTTCACACAACTATGCGTAAGCGGGGGGCAAGATGATCGCTGACCGACTGGACTGTAATTACCTTCGGCACTGCTGCGATAGACATGTCGCAGTACCTATGCCACAGAGAAGGTATTTATAGTTTAAGTTGTATTTAATTTAATTTAGGTGGTAGTGATTTGTGACATTTTGAATATTTAATTTTATTATGTGAAATTTTATTATTGCTTTCTTAAAATTTTATTTCTGTTTTATTTTGAATGTATTGTTTTATTATGTATGGATCTTAGACATCTGAAATAAATGAATTTAAATTTTTAATTTAATTTTAGCGCGGCAGTCCCCGAGTACCACACTTTTATTTCTTTCTAAAATACGGTTATGAAGCATTTTTTTACTTGGTAGGCAAGTCAAACTAGAAGAATGCATGATTATTTGTTTCGCTGAATTACATTTTAAAACATCCCAGACTCAGATATCTTCACAAAATTTATATAAAGAATGGTACGGCCGGTTATAGGAGAATTGAAAATTCATATGCAATTCATCCATCAGAAGACTCGCAGCTAATTAGCTGATTATGTATCGTACACGTACGAGATGGAATAAGGAAGTTTCCTATAATAAAATATGTACTTACAGACATAGAAAGATAAAAATATATTAAAATCAGGCGTCGCCTGTTGTTTTTAGGGTTCCGTGCCCAAAGGGTGAAAACGGGACCCTAAAGACTCGACTGTCCATCCGTCTGTCTGTCACCAGGCTGTATCTCATGAACCGTGAAAGCTAGACAGTTGAAATTTTCACTGATGATGTATTTCTGTTGCCGCTATAACAATGACCTTCCATTATAACAACAAAACAGAATAAAATAAATATTGAAGCGGGGCTCCCATACAACAAATGTGATTTATTGTGACATTTTTGCTCGATATTAATAACGGTAACAGTCACAGAATATTTAGTTGTATATTCACTTTAAAAATAAATACTTAAATTAAAATAAAATAAATATTTAATAGCCCCCTAAAACGGCAAAAAATATCACATTATCTCTATATTTTTTTTTTCCATAGAAAAAATCTCGTTTGTTGTATTGACAAAAACGTGATTTTTTGCCGTTTTTTTGCTCGATATTAAATAAAGTGTCTAATGTTGTATAGATATTGGTACGAAACCCTTCGTGAGCAAAGTTTTTTGTTTCCTTAGTCATCGTCCAAATCTACTACTTACATGCTTATTACCTACAGCAGCATTTTGATTGGGATGAGTCCTGATCCGTCTCGACCCGCCTCAGTTTGCCCGTTTCTTAAATGAACGTGGTCATTTATAATAACCTACACATATTTAAAAAGGCAGTTCAGTCTTTCATTATGAAAAACATTCCATTCAAAAGCAGTTAATAAAGATTGCACAGGTCACCAGATCTGGTTACTACGAAATATATGTTTTATCTTGTTTTAACATCATTTAATTTTTTAAGTAAGTGTCATTGTCGGAACTTGCCCTTAAAACGCTTGCAGTTTAATTAAAACAGAGCATATATATTTTAAATAGATTTAAAAAAGGACATGGTTCCGTCACTTATATGTAATGTAAATTATTATTAGGTACTGATATTTAAGAAATATGAATGTGGACTTAAAAACATTTTTGGCTCGTCAGGTAGATTATTAAAAATATTGTATGTGTCGGGATAGTAGTTAACACGTGGCGTGAGGCGCCACGTGGGCAGTTTCGTTAAACCCCACTATTGCCTTGTTGTGTACGGCTTATAAAAGCGTCGCACTGTCGATTAGTCGTCTTGTCACTTAACGGTGTGGACAACATCTTGCCACTTTGGCAAATGTTGGTCCCGCCTAACCCGTCGCGCCTGGTGAGCTGTACAATGCCCTCAGCATACAGCGTAATACTTCGATCGAAAAAAAAAAAAAAGAAAGTCGTCAGTCTGGCTCGGGCGGCCGCACGGTGCATATCTCGTGAATATTCGTAGTTATGAAGCTGTGACTAGGCGTAGCCATGACTCTTTCAGATACGATTATTATAAGAAATGCGATCACCTGACCTATTCGTTATAATGACAGTCTACTTCACCTGGACGGTAGGCCCTGTTGGCACAGGATAACTGTGCGGGCTAGAGAGTTAGTTTAAGCTGTGATGTGGTTTCACAAGGAAGCTTCTCATAGTTCAGCGCGAGGAGGGGCGTTGACCTTACCGTCCCATTTTTAATTATTGGACATCTATTACCCTCATTGCGACATATACGTATTTTTTCTTTTCTCTAATTAGTAAATAATGTCGGACGTACAGCGCATTTAAATTTCGCATGATGTCACGAATCTAGTACAATTTTCACTAGACGGTGACGTTAATCACCCCACTACGAAACTTCATTTCACTGAATCTTTGTGATTTTTTACTACTTTGATAAACTGAAAATATGGTACCCTTATTTTTGGATAATCTGACTGACGCACTAAATAAATAGGTAATATTTTCGGACCCAGACCACATCCATATTAACATGCGTTGTCACATAACAATTTCCGCACTACCTAATTTTCCATCACTTTTTCTAATTAAGCGAGGTTGCCTGAAAAAAATTGTTTAGCGATAAGTCCGCCTTTTGCGCATTTCCTAGTTTTTAAGATAATTATGTATTTTTTTTTGTAATAATTAAATTCAAATTGAACCTGCACCTTAAAATTTAAAAACTTTATTTAATAATTCTTGTTCTGTCTATATGTACTTTTCATTTACATTAATGACTATTTTTTTAATCAATTTAGTGTTTTTAACTGTAATATAAGATAATCTGTAAAAACTGAAAGCCATATTGTAAAATTTCTGAACCTGAATTCCCTATAAGCTTTACTCTAATTTTTAATAATATCTCAGAAATTAGTTATTATTACCTCGAAAACAAATATTTTATAAACTTCTTTTTGTTTTATAGTTTAGCATTAGTTTTTTTTTGTAGTAATTATAGTTGCCTAGTTTTGTAAAACGCAATTCAAGTCGCAATTCTGCCGCATAAGGAGCTGACACCTCTGGGCAGGGCGCACTAAAATGTCAACTGCATCCATTTGACGCAAACAAAAAATGTTTTTGAAAACAAGCTTTTAAATAAAACAATGAATTAAAAACTTTAAAGTGCTCCTCAAGACTCGTTGGGGCTATGTTGTTCTATCACAGAGATGCCGTGGCCATCTTTTGGATTTGGACATAGTTTTACGACCGGCCGCCTGCTTGACGACAACCATCTTTGAGAATGAAGTTGTACCACGAAATTTTTGAATTTAGTCCTTTAGTCGCCTCTTACGTCATTAGAGATGCAGTGGCCGATATCCACACGTCACAACTACGCACACTAGACGCAGATGCAGTATCTGAAAAATTATCTAAAAATTTTTTCAGTCCGTACAATTTTTACGTCAAGTTGTTCATTATACCTACTAATTACTCGTACATTCCTCAAGAAACATATGGCGAAATACGACAAATAATATGATTATTTTACTAAATGCCAAATATTCGTCTTAATTGGTATGGTATCTGTCTTACTTATTACGTTTTTTCTTCATTGTAAAGGTTTTTATTCAAATAGTTTGTAATACATCTACAATTAGTAGTACACGTAGTTACACGTAGTATTTCGGATACAATATGAAAATAAATACCTAGTAGTTCGCCCTAAACTGTGAAGTCGCGGAATAAATATCTCAACAACTCCATTTCTGATTTGGTTCTTATTGACTGTTTGTGGGTATGCTTGTTCGATATGTTCCGGCTTTGGTATGTACCTCAAGACGGATTCTCCAAGAAGACTCAGAATTTAGCTCGCTCGTTCAATAACTCCATAGTTCAAATCATTGTCTGGGTATATATAAAACCCCATCAGGCTGGACCTATACTGAATTGGGTTTCTTTCGGCGTAATCTTCCCAGGAGTGCTCGTTCCGAAACGCTAGTAGTTAGTAGCTTTTGCAATAAAATTAATAAATATAATGACCTTCAATAAGTTATATATTTATCCTATAGGTACTTTGACTTTGAGTCGCCCACGCCCCGAACTGAACTGACGAATCTCATAACTCAGCAATACCTTGACCGATTTGTTGATTGTTCAAGTACAACCTCCTCCAAAGAAAGACGACCTCCGTGGTGTAATGGTCAACACGCTAGACCGATAATCCGGAGATTCTGGGTTCGATCCTCAGCCAGGGCAAGTTGGAAAGTTGGATAGTATAAAGAAATTAAAATAACAGTTGAAAAACAAAAAAAAAACAGCATTTCCATACAAAAGTGTGCAGCCGCCCGGGCGATTTGTATGAAAATGTCGAATTTTTTTTTTGTATTTTTGACTGTTTTTTTAATTTCATTATACTTTAGTGATCTAGTATAGCCCGTGGTTCGATTTATTACGGGTATGTCCCTTCCACGTTGTATAGATAAACATCCAAGACCCAGGGCAATTTGAAAAAGGCCATTTTCCAACTTGCCCTGGCTGGGGATCGAACCCAGAACCTCCGGATTAGCGGTCTAACGTGTTGACCATTACACCACGGAGGTCGTCTTTCTTTAGAGGAGGTTGTACTTGAACTTGAACTTATTACAAGTATGTCCCTTCCACATTGTATATGTATGTATCATAAAATATAGTATCGTTGAGTTAGTATCCCTTAACACAAGTTTCAAAAACTTACTTTGGGGCTAGCTTAATCAATGTGAAAAAAAAATCTATTGATTACATTTAGACACTTACCTTATACTTACTTAAATTTCATGAAGAACTACGATCCGTTTAGAACTACTCGAATTATCGTCGAAAAAACATACATATATACTAAGAAACTCAGAGAACTTTGCTCGCTCCGTTCGCTTTTTCAACCGACTTAAAAAAAAGGAGGAGGTTATCAATTCGACGTGTATGTATTTTTTTTGTGTATGTTACCTCATAACTCCGTCAAATATGAACCGATTTAAAAAATATATGTTTCGTTTTAAAGAATGCATTGCAAGGTTGGTCCCATATAATTTTTTTAAGATCGGAGAAAAGATCTTGTAGCTGGAGACCGAAATTCCTCACCAGACAACTGCAGCTCAAATATTATGATGATTCTTTTTTATTTGAAAGGCTTTACTACCAAGTTGGTCTCATTTTAATTTGGTGAAGATATGATGAAGAACTTTGGCGATATGAAAGAAACTCCTTAAAAAAATTGAAATCGGTTGTTTTTTTTTGTTAAAAATTTAATTATCAAATATATTTTTAAACAACTTCCAAAAGAAGCTTCTCAATTCGAAATGTACCTTTAAATGTTTTTTTGTAATGTAAGTTCCTGAATAACTTCTCTGTTTTTAAACGGTTGCAAATATTTTTTATTTATTTTTTTATTCTCCAAACTTATTCATAGTATCAAATAAAGTAATATGATTTAAAAAAGGATCTACCTGTAACGCAATTAATATTTTATGTTTTTTTTGTAAGTAGGTAGGTATGTATGTATCGAATAAGTTTCTCTTTACAAAATACTCGTAACTATTCTGAAAATGAAAAGAAAAATATAATATTTGTAATGTAAGTATATAAACTTTGTACAGCCGATTTGTTAACTTGTATGGGATCTCATAACTTTCCACTTCGCGTTTTATTCTATGTTTTTTTTTTTTTTTTTTATTGACTTTGGCTTGAAGTTTCTACGCTTCAATGGACTCAATGTGCTCTTACAATATTTTAGTTTATTTCGTTGGGATTTTATTTGAATTCTTTAAAAATATATGTTTTATGTCATTTTTAGTGTTTGTACAACCGATGTTGTAGTCAAACGTCAGTTGCGTGTGATTGCGTGCAAGTTTTTCAGCAGTGTGAACGCACGATACTGGAGTGTTATTTTTAAACGAGGGAATCAGCGAAAACGTGTAGTTTTCCAACTCATCGCTCGCGTCCCGACGCATTGCATCGTATTTTTGAAACCGCCGTGTCAGTTATCGTATCAGTGTTATATTGTTTTAAGCAAAATCATCATAAATTTGTAAGTGGTTTTCCTTAAATTTCAACATAAATAAAAAAGTAGCATGAAACGGAACGAATTCTTCATGAAAGGTTTCTTTACAAATGTCAAAATTATGAATGGTCAAGACTATAGATGCGAGGCTGGTTATTTACAATTTTAACCAAGCGGTTAAAATGCATTTTTTTGTTTTTAACGGTTAATTACCCACATTTTATGCTTGTTACGGTTAAATACCAACGCTAGATATCGCTTGCAGCTTAAAATGGGTATAACGAGTTGCGCGATGATGGCAGTTTTATATTTTTGCGTTCATTACTTTTTGGCCAATAGAGGGCGCCACGTTGACTTAAGTATGACGCCACACAGCCACAGACCTACAACTTCTAGACTTGTAACGATATTGCTAGAAAGAGACTGTCAAATACAGGACAACATGAGTGTGAAAGAAACGCTGATATGTTTTTTTGTCTCTATTGGCGTGGCTGCTATAAGCTGGCCTACTGTCAAAATCTGGGCTAAGCAAACCACAAAACGATCAAAGAAAGTTATTAATTTTAGGGATTTTATCATTTAAAAGGTGATTTAGGGTTTTATTTGAGCTTATCATAAGTTAGTATCCATAGTGTGTTATGTGACGTGTGAAGAATATGGGTGGAGGCAACAATCAAAGATAGAAAGAGATGCACTAAAGTGACCACGCACTATGCAGGTCTAGAAGTGGTAGATCTGTGCACACAGCCTATAACTAGCGGACAGCCAAGACGCTTTCAACGATACCTCATCTGTCAATATAACATGGATATCATGGAAGATATAATAAAAAAATAAAAACAAAAAAAAAATACTAGGTAAGACATGGACATACTCGTACATACTCAATAACAGCATTTTATTGGTAGCTAACCAGAAATTTAAATAAATAACGCTAGCTAACGGGTTTTTTACCAACAAATCATTCGCATACGATCAATTCAAAAATGCGCCTGTTTCGAAAAACTCGTGCAAATCATTGACCCCAGATTTAAAAAATAGCGCTCCTGGTGTGTGACCGGGCCCACAGAAGATAGCAAAGAAATTGATTGTATACAATCTAGAATGCTTACGAAGTGGCAAAACCGTTCTCAAAAAATATAGCTAAGCTATATAGCCTCCCCTTCTACGTTATTGCACTGACAGTTTGAGGGAAAGGAACGCCTATAACTTTAGGTACATTTTTTGGGA
Source organism: Acrobasis repandana (assembly GCA_963576875.1). Taxonomy (NCBI): domain Eukaryota; kingdom Metazoa; phylum Arthropoda; class Insecta; order Lepidoptera; family Pyralidae; genus Acrobasis; species Acrobasis repandana. The sequence goes on from OY756225.1 coordinate 19,432,171, forward strand.
ACTTTAGGTATTTAAACATAAGCGTTATGAAAATATGAGCTTTATATGCGTGGCATTTAGGTTAATTTTCGATATTGTTTTTTTGAGATTATTACTCGTAGTTACTCTGGATTTTATTATAAATACTTTGGAAGACAGTAAGAGTATTCTATACCGGGCCGACGGATAGTGTTAGTGACACGGAATTAAATACTACAGTTTTTAATAATGTGTTTTACGTAATACCTCGTATTCTATTTCACTTTGAGTTTATATGTGTTTAAACCTAAGAACCTCATAACTATTTTGAATAAAATAAACATACTTACAAACCTCTCCACGTACTTAGCAACACATTTCATCTTATAAAGATTGTTATGTACTTACATCCTAAGTAGTTTATAAGCACCTCATTTTTTATGTAAAACACGAATTAGTATGTAATTAGTTAGAAAATATGTTGGTTATCCAAAGATTTTTATTATGATCTTGTAAATATTGACTATAAATAAATAATTACACCAAAAGTATCTTCTTTTGCTATTTATTATCCCTGATCATTTAAGTAGTTTCTATTGGAAAAAAATCAAAACTGTTAACAAATTTTTTAACCTATTTAAGCAAGTTTATTTAACAAATTAAAAATCCCTCGATTTTCAACACATAGCTAAAAACCACCTCGACAGACAAGGCTTTCTATTGAAAAAAAAAAGGAATCGAAATCACTTTATTTAGGAGATCTTTTAAGAGTACAGACAGACACACAGGCAGCAGCGGCCACGACGCCGCATCGGTTGAGGTGCTCTTAGTGTATAAACTATTATAAGTAATAGTACGGTATTTGACATTATTCATAACTTTATTATATTAAGAAAATAGGTATGTAAAACGAAAAAGATACACAGAAATTAAAATTTCTTTATTTCATAATAAGCACAATACATTATTATTTCCGGGATATTTATAATAATATCAATTGCAATAATTATGTAGTAAATAATATTTTAAACGTTTTTAAACAAAATTTGTCAAATACCGTATTCAACGCGCTAGAAAAATCTAATTAAACCTGTAAACGTAGGTAACACGTGTAAACGCTCTTCACGGACAAATTCATGCATAGAGTAAGAAACAAAACGTAAAAGCATTTTTAAAATAAACATAGAAAAACAAAACCCCAGAACAGCCACAGCAATAAAAAAAATACAGCTCATTTTACGAAGGCAAATATTAAAACTATTTTTAAATTTTCATAAACAGCAAAATCTAAACACGTTCCAAAAACGCTGGCTGGTGTTTTAATAAACAAATAAGCGTCCTCGTCGCATAAATGAGCAGAAATTATAAGAAGGCGCAATTAGAACGCGCTAGAAAAATCAAATTAAACCTCTAATGAACAAACATAGTTCGCAGAGTATTGTTAGAATACAGAGTCAGCGCGTGTAGAGCTTGATGGTCTAGCAAGTGTAAACGTATAAAAAATACGGTCATAAAAAAATACGTATACTTATTAAGAGCCCATACTACAATACAGGTAAGATAAAAGGTAGAAGAGGTCCAGGACGACCAAGTAAGAGCTATGTAGACCAACTGAAAGAAAAAGCAGGGGTCATGTCGTATCAAGCACTAAAAAGTAAGGTAGAGAACCGAGAAGTTTGGCGCATACTCCACCGACAAGAGCCACTAAGCTCTTAAATAAGAAGAAGAAAGAAACTACAATACGGTTCTTAGAACGATCTTAAGTGTTATCAGTTTTAATGAAATACTCACTTAGAAATATAAACACAACAAAGTTCAGGACTAACTCTAGTCATGAAACTGAACGACTTTTGTTCTACAACATTCCCAAAATGGCAATAATAAAATTTGGATTTTCATACAAATTGACTCGATCAGCTGATCAGTTTGTATGAAAATTCAAATTATTTTTTTGGGTTTCGTGAAAGTTGTTCAATTTTATGGGCTGAGGTACCATCTGAGAGGTTTTTCGTTATAACACGTTTGTACCTTTATGACTCAAAAACACGATTGCTTAAAATTTTTTCGATAGAAAAAAAATGCGAAGTTGCCTCAAAATTATCTCCGAATTATACCTAAAACGGCTAGTATTCAAGAAATACAATAAATTAGCCCTTCTTATTTTGGATTATAATTATTAAACATAAGGGAGTGATAATTTATCTTATTTTTAAATAACTCTTATATAGGTATTCTTTGTAAACCAAAAAAACCTATAAAATAACACCCGCCCGCGTGTCCGATTTCTACTTGAATTATATAAAACTCCACAAAGAATCAAGTTTAGCCACAGAATCAATAATACTAACGTACAAATTCAAAGAAATATCTACTCAATGTGGCTAGCGATATGGTTTAATTTAGCTCACGTCAGAACTCAGCACCTTTTCGCATAGATACCTAACCATCCATTGCAAGCCAATTTCATTTTTATTACTCTGGACAAACGATTCGTATAACTGCATTTACCACCCGGGGGGGCCGCCTGCGCGCATAGTAATAATGTAGGTACATTTTCGATACCTAAACGGGGAGTGACACAGGCCTGCTTATGTTTAGCCGACTACTTTATCTTAGAGTGTTCCGGTTGCATCAGCTGCTGTGCTGTTTCGGAACGCGCATTCCAGTTTTTTCGTCTCCAAATATACATAATATGCTGTTAATGATCAACCAAAAATTTTGAAGATCATGCGAAAGCGTGACGAAATAGCTAGAACACTTTGTAATATACAATTTGGCTATAGTTTTAAGACCGGCCGCCTGTCTGTCGTCAACCTTCTTTGGGAATACATTTGTGAGAAAAATTTACAACCGGCCGCCGCCCGACGTCAACTTTTGTGAGTCTTTTAGTCGTCTCTTATGAAATCAACAGTACGACATGTGTGGTCATATTCTAAGCCAAAAGCCACACGGTGAAGTTTAGCTGACTTATCTTTAGTTTATGTTCACACTGATCTTTAGCTATAAAATGTTTATAACAGAAAAGCACCTTTAAGTAGAAAATAGTGCTTGGAGCTTTATCAACCGGCTTTACATTACCGACGTTCTTGAAGAATTCTTTGCCAACTATGCGCTGAAGATCCCAGCACATTTTCATAAATATTCGTGAAATCTCTGCGATAACGTACTCTGTGCATCCATCGCCTCATTCCTTGGAGCTTATAATCAATGGACTTTATTTTGTGTGTAACCGGCTTCGATAAACAATACAATTAGATATCAGGTCGGCGCAAAAACAAGGCTCGCCAAATAAGAACGCACTCCCAGCGGCGAGCTTTTATTTCGTTTAGTTTAAGGCCCATTTACACGGTGCAAGTTTCTTGCCTGTTGCATACAATTAAATTGAAGCAATAGAAAACTTGCATGGTCCTAACAGAACGTCAGCCATGCAAATCATTTATTGCTTCAATAAAATTGTATGCAACAGGCAAGAAACTTGCACTGTGTAAATGGGCCTTTAGTCTATACAAAATCACTTTATATGTAGTGTTATAAGGTTGATTTCACGTTGTATTGATGTTATTTAATATTCAAGTGGACATGATTTCGTAGACGCATTATCTAGTTGTATTGTTGATCGAAGGTAATCGGTAATATTACAAGGCTTAATTTCAATAAACTAAAACTCGACTACGGGAAAGTTCTTACAGAAGAGTAAGTACTACTCGTATTATCCGAAAAACATAATCACATAGCCCTCATTTTAGCTTCGCATATAAGTTATATTTTTTTTAAATAAATAAATATATAGAAAGAAATCACACAGATCCCCAAAGTAAGTTTAAACTTGTGTTATGGGATACTAACTCAACGATACTATACTTTATAAAAAATAAATATCTAGATAAACACCCCAGACCCAGGACAATTTGAAAAAGATCATTTTCCGACTTGCCCTGGCTGGGGATCGAACCCCGAACCTCCAGATTGGCGGACTAGCGTGTTGACCATTACACCACGGAGGTCGTCAAATCTTTTCTACATCCATGAATGAACCTCATGTTTCACATATCAAATTGAAGTACACATTACTGGAGTACTACATTACCTTTGGGAGTACACTTTACTAGAGCTTTCACAAATTAAGCAACCCGGGGGTGGTCTGAACTTGGATGGGTAACCACAATTGGCACAAAGCCTTCTACTAGCTACTCCGTGCTTCGAGAGGCACATTAAGCCGTTCCTTCTCATTTGCCATAATTGTGACACTAAAGAGTGTACATAATGTAAATAAGTATGTATGTACGTACATAGATACGTATGTATGCATGTACGTAAGTTTCTTTATTCCGCTAAACTCCGAATCTCCTAACCAGATTTAGGTAGATGTACGTATATGGCGTATCGTTAGAATTCTTACATTATCCCGAGTGAAATAGATACAGCGAGTGTAATTCTTTTTGAAAATTTAAGCATAATTGTTCAATGGTAGCAGAAAATTTAAATAAGTAAAAATAACTTGGTTTACATTCCTTATGAAATCTCCATTGAATTTTAAGCCCCTTGCATCATCCCGTCAACGCATAGTTTGTCCCAGCGGCTTCCGCCCCGACCTACAAAGCTTAAACTGAAAAGGCACATTTTATTCAATTATGCTATAGATTTTATTCCATTATGGTCTGGGAGAAAAGTAAAAACTTAAAATGTACCAGCTTCAAGGGAATGGGCAAAAGAAACCTAACGCTATTTCGACTCTATTTCTTTTACCTTTATGCCCTAAAAGTGACCTATGTCCTTACAGCATTAGACTCTGTCTACCCTGTTTGAAATAAAGACCTAGTGTATCTGTTACTGAGAGCTACAGGTTTTAATCTACATCAATGGCAAAAGAAACTTTTAATAGTTACCTGCTATACATACCCTACTTAAGGCCATACATGAATTTTCCAATTTCCAGTTCCCAGTTTGTGTTAAGGCCGTACCTGAATTTTCCGGGGTTCAGTGCTGCTCCCATTTAAAAGAAATCATTTCAAAGCAAACGGAGACATAATTTAAAATTTTGCTACTACCAAGTCCTAGATAACCCTTCAAAGTATTTTATGAACTACTGTTTACAATTTTAAGTGAGAACGTTAAGCTTCACTACGCACATTTGCGCCACTTTTGACAAATGTGCGCAGTAAAGCTTAACGTTCTCATAATTAACTGTAAACAGTAGTTCATAAAATACTTTGAAGGGTTATCTAGGACTTGGTAGTAGCAAATTTTCAATTATGTCTCCGTTTTCTTTGAAATGATTTCTTTTAAATGGGGGCAGCACTGCCCCGGAAAATTCAGGTTAGGCCTTAAAGAAGCTCTAGACCCCTCAAACTATTTTGTGAATGACTGTTTACAGTTTTTAGTGAGAATGTTAAGCTTTTCTACGCATTTTTGCCAAAAGTGGCCGTTTTCTGGTGTGTTCAATCGAAGTGCAGAAGAAATAGCCGGAACAGTTTAAACGATTTGGCTATAGTTTTACGACCAGCCGCCTGCCTGACGTCAACTCCTTAGGAATACAGATGTAGTACAAGATGTTTGTGCCTATTCCTTTAGTCGTCTCTTACGATATCCACAGGAAGAGATGGAGGGGTCCTATTCTAGGCCGGAAACCACTCGACACCAAAATAAGTACCACGGTAAAGAAAAGTATGTATATGAACATTGAGCCTTGTATTGACCACATAAACCATTTAAATTTGTGAAAATTCTATTCATATTCATATATTTTCATATTTATTTATTTCGATACAAAATAATTGTGTTGAAATAAAGTTTACCATACAATAGTGAATTTACGTAAAACAGTTAAATAATTCAATTACAATAAATAAAAACAAAAGACAATCTATAAATCATTAAGTCGAATGAATCAAAATGTGATATTAAAAGTTAGTCCAATAAAATAAGGTCACACTAACAAACCAAATTAAGAAATTCCTTTAGTGAATAATAACACTTGTCCAGCAGAAATGCCTTTAGTTTGCTCTTTAATTCAGCTTTTTATAATAATGCCTTAATTTCTACAGGAAGTCTATTATATCTAAACCTGTGATTAAATCCAGCGGGCGTCGAGTTCAGAGAAAAGTGTTCCGCATTTGACTGCCGCGGAAGATCCAGTCGATCACAAAGCCAGATCTTCTTTGAAGATAAGTTTTTTTTTGTAAAGCCAACGTACCTACTTAGTAAGAAGTACACAGTTTGAGAAATACCAACAAAATAAAATTAACTATACGTACCTAAAAGAAACTATGGTAAGAGAGATATTATATAAGGGAATAAAAATGTTTAATGAATATTGATTTAAAAGACTTTCTATTCGAAAAACAATGTTGTCATCCCAAATAGGGTTGGTTAATTTAAAAAAAGAAATTCTCTAGGGATTAAAACACATTTGAAAACTGAACATGAATGTAATCTATATAGATTTCAAAATAATGTTGGCAGTCCAGCTAAAAAAAGAACTATGTAGTTTTAAAACAATAAAATATTGGAACAGGCGTCGACATTTTTTAAATTTGGAATAAGGCTATTTTCCAACTTGCCCTGGCTGGAGGTCAAACTAAGAACCTCCGAATGACGGACGAGAATGTTAACCAATACGCCGCGGAGATCGTCGTAAGAATATATCTGTGTATGTTACGACACTAGAGGTATATTCCCGCTTTTTCGTTAACTCGCAGCGCTAACAGTAACTACAGGCAAAGTTTGGAGCCGCGGCAACCACAATTAACAATGCAAATGTAGCCAAACTGAAGCTGCTCTGAATTTCATAGCGGATACATATGGTAATCAGGTTTAGCAAGAGAAAAACCTCGTCGGATAGGATTTAGCAGCAAGAGTTAAGATTTGCCAAGTCGCGAGTTTGGTGGAAGTTTACCATGATTGGTGACACAGATGGCTTAGCTTCGATAGATAATACGTCAATTAATCTAACAAATTACCTATATATTAATTACATGTATGGATATCTATTATATATATTATTTAGGCTTTTAAGCGGACCCCAGGCTTCACAGCATTACAGCTGTGGATGCAACCGGGAACACGCTGAGATGAGAGAGATATTATTTAGGCTTTTGCCCAACTATGGGACATAAATGGCTATTAAAAAAAATGGATATCATATAAAACCGATGGCATTTCCACTACACAAGTTAATTGTCAAATAAATTAAAAATACCCCGACTTTTAGGGGTTCACTCCCAATAATTTTTGATCGGCTGAACCGATTTTCATCAAAACTTGTCTGTCGACATGATTCATAGCTAGAATAATCTCGACAGACAAGGTTTTCGATTATAAAAAAACCGCATCAAAATCGGTCTGTTCGTTTAGGAGCTACGATGACATAGATACACAGACACATACAGACACGTCAAACTTATGACACCCCCCTTTTTCGTCGTGGGTTAAAAATTTCAGACGTTCTACATCCGAAATATGGAGGGTAGAGGTCAGGAGCACCTTCAAATTGTTTTTAAACTAAAAGTTTAAAAAATACTGTGGCGCTACAATAGCAGGTGGGTATTTAAAGGAACCGTCAAAAGATACTAGTTTCATTTTTTATTTTACGGACAACTTTTTATGGCGTAAATTTTAACTTTAATATGTTCTTTTTTTTTTATAAAGCTTTGAATCGATCCATACGTGTACTATAGGTTCATTAAATATTTAAAAATTACTAAAATACCACAAAAATAAAACTCTTTTTACGTTATGTCGCACTTACAGTTCACTTTGCCAACGACTGCTAAGTAAATTTATCCAAAAAGTAAATAAAACTAGTCTGATAAGTAAACTAGTTTGAACACCTGCAACGCCTGACAACAAGTGTTCCGAAGGGCCAAGTTACTGTTGCACAGGTCCCCATGGAACCTATTTCAGGAACTAGTCTCTTCACATAGTCTACTACTCGTATGTCCTAACAAGAGTTATTAAAATTGTAAAAGGCGACATCTGTTCGCCACCACATGACACTGTTAATGACCCTCGATAAGCACAGCACTACAAAGCACCTAAAACACTGCTATTACAATAAGTCATTGATAGTTCATCGGGTTCGGACAGATGGCGCTTTCCCGCTTACTATAAAAGAACGAAATTAATTTTCTGAGATCTCTTTCGCATTATTGCCTCTCTCCCATACAAACCGCTAACAAGAAATACAAGCCTGCCACCACACCACTGGACTACTCATTTTCTTGCCTAGAGTTGTGAAATAGTGATAAGTACTTAGTTATTGCTAAGAATACATCTTACTCACATTCCAAGGCAGACACTAGAATGAACGTCCAGGGAAAGAGGAAGCGTGGGCGACTAAGGCGAACTTGGTGACGGTCGGTAGGAGCGGCAATGAAGACAATCTGGTTATCTCAAAGACAGAACGAGATGAAAAAGTACTGTAGAGGCCCTCTGCCCCACTCAGGGGACATGGGACTGTAAGTCAAGTTAGTAAAGCTAGTTATTGCTAAATTCATTTCTTACACTTTTCCGAATCTAAGTACCTACATTCTGGAGGGGTTTGGAACTGTTATATTTACAGTTTTCAGCTAGAAAATTTTCAAATGAGACAGTTCTCCACCCTCCATGGATCGAAAAATATAAATTTTATTGTACCTAATCCATACGAATTCCATAAAGTCACGGTTTTATATTTAGCCAATTTTATTTATAATCCAGTCGACGGTTTTGCCCTACAACTTCATTTCTTTTGAAAACATTGTTTATATAAAATGTTTTCAATAGAAATGAAGTCGTGGAGATTGTGTTCGTTGGTCTTGGTTTTTATGCCGATTGTTTCCGTGAGGATATGGAGACAAAATATGATTCGATCGACGAAAGTTTTTACTAGGAGCACTAAGTTTATACCGAAAGGTAAAGCGTACCGTCTCAACGATTTTTTTTTATTTTATACATACTAATTACATATTTATTTAAGTTGACAAATCATAGTCATCATTAAAAATATTAAAAAAAAACTTGTTTATTCCTAGCGCGTTCTCGGTTGGATCCTCGGTTGAGCTGCTTCGGAGTCCGGGGTGCGGTTTTCCGCTTTTTCTTCTCCAAATATCATATGCATTTGAACGGTAAAAGCCGAATACCTTGCGAAATAGAGAAGAAATAGGTGGAACAGTCTAAACGGTTTCGCTATAGTTGTACAACCGGCAGCTTGACCTCAACCCTCGCCAAAACCTCTACCACGTCAAAATAATTGGATTTTGACTTAAGAAAATGCTTTTATAAAGGTTTTAGCATCAAACATATATTGTATATTCATTTATATAGAATTGTAATTTTTCACTTACTCTTATTTCTTTATTTAGTTAAAAGAAATGCTTTTTTCATGTCAATGGCATCGCCTATTTGACATTTCATTCTCATTTTCATTTCATGATTTTGCGATGCAGCTACCTTTCCCTTTTTAAATACCAAATACAAAAACAAAGTATAAGGCCCTAGACTCTATCTACTCCGTTAGGTATAATACATAAAAGTACCATCACGTCTTTATCCAAACAGTGCATTTCTGTTTGCTCCAACAGAACATTTTGAGAATTACAACTTGCGGTCAGTTAGGGATAGAGATTTGATAATGTAATATTTACAAATAAATAGACGTTCTCCAACAAAACCATTATTTTATTTACATAATCATATTTACAGTTTAGTCAAACAAATTAAAAAAATCTGTTCTATTTTACATGATGCCAGAGAACTATAATCCTATAGAAGTTATGTATTCTGTGATCAAGTACAAGAAATGCTCTATCAAAAGTATATTCAATATAATTAGGCGCAAGAAATGACTCTACTAAAAGTAAATTCAAGTGGTATTTAAAAATTACATATCTATCGTTTGCCATCAATATATACTGTTATTGACGTTATTTCACGCCAACAAGGCGTTTTCCAATGAAAAAAGAGGTTAAAAACATTCTTAATAATTGGCATTATAATAGTGTGAAATCTTCTGTCAAATCAAATACTTTTAAGAGTAAGCCGTTTTGTTTATTCCCCTACGGGCTGGAGGCCCCACTGCTCATCTCCACCAGGGGGGTCACGAGGACTTTCAAGTACTGATGTATCCATGGTAGTGGGTCAGTGGGGCCATACGGAATTCTAATACTTAGGTCTCCACTCACGTAGTAAAAACACTGGCCGCTTATAATAACTATGTCAATTTGCTGTCAATATTTGTTGATATCCAAATAAAGACCTGATGATGATGATGATGATGATTGTTGATATGGTATAACTCTTTGGTTGATAACCATGATAATTGTCATGGAATTCATGCATTTACTAATATGTATCATGGGGAAAAAAGTGTAAAAACAATCGCATGCGTCACAGTTTTGTGTTAAATCCGTCGGAAAAGTATACACTCCTTTGTTTTTACACGTCATTTCACGACAGCGCAGGTCCGCATTAGATGTTAAAATTATAAAATATAAATTACCTAATTCCTCCACCAAGAAAATAGCTTGCCCTTTGAGGTAGAAATATTTTTTTAATTAAATTAAGTTATAAAACGTGGAAGGGACATACCCGTAATAAATCGAACCACGGGCTATACTAGATCACTAAAGTATAATGAAATTAAAATAAAAGCCATTAAACAAAAAAAAATTCGACATTCCTATACAAATTGCCCAGATTTTTGTATGGGAATGCCATTTTTTTTCTTTGCCTGTTATTTTAGTTTCGTTATAATATAATGATCACTAGATCATTAAAGATAAAGATAGATAAAGGTGGTTCGATTTATTAGGGGATGTCCCTTTTACGTTGCATACTTAATACTCGTATATAATTTAATTCCTATTTTTTCGCAATATAACGAGGTGGCCACTCATTTATTTTTACAATTCACAGATATATAACACAGTTAAATAGTTTATATCAATAATTATATATCTAAAAACTATACACCAGACGCCTTTGCGATTGCATCCATCATGTTTTCGTGTATCATCTCGGAGCTGAAAAAAAAAACAAAATAGTTTAAAACCATTTTCAGCAGTGTAAATGTAATAGTTTTTTTTTTTGTCTTTTTTTTTTTCAAAGGTAATACAAAAAAGTAAAAACAAATAATATACAACGTGGAAGGGACATACCCGTAATAAATCGAAGGACGGGCTATACTAGGTCACTAAAGTATAATGAAATTAAAATAACAGTCGAAAGAACAAAACAAAATTTGACATTCCCATACAAATCGTCCGGGCGGCTGCACACTTTTGTATGGAAAGGCCAAATTTTTTTTTTGTTATTTTGCTGTTAGGTATATTAATTTCACTATACTTTAATGATTTAGTATAGACCGTGGTTCGATTTATTACGAGTATGTCCCTTCCACTTTGTATATTACGAACTGTTTATAATAATATTTTTCGAACTCATTCGACATCCCTATTCTACCTACAATTTTATTTCTGTTATTAAATCTCTGTTAGATATTTACATAGAAAATCCTGCCGTCATAGGAATGTCAATACGAGGGAAGCTGTAATATTGACATACCTTGCGTTATACGAAGGAAGTATTCCAAATTACTACATTTCGTCACACTGTACTCGAGGAGCTTTCACAAGTTAAGCGATACCGGGTGTGATATGCTTTTGGATGCGACCACAATTGGCAAAAAACATTCTCGTGCTCGTCCGTACTTGGAAAGGCCCGTTAAGCTGTTGGTCCCAGCTCTCAGCATTGTATGGCATGACGTCTGCCAGCTATGTCAGAAACGTTTAGACAGCTTGAAAACTGACACCAGTGTTGGCCACTTGTATACTCGAAAAAAGCAGCCAGGACCAATATTACTTGCTTTCCGAAGTACGACGGAGCTCGAGAATTTTTTTTTACTACTTATAGTCACCCATCCAAGTGCAGACCACGTCTGGGCTGGCTTAACGTGAAATTACTAGTACTTAAGGCGAGATGGGTTCACAACTCGCAATTCTGTGCTGTCACTACTTTATACAATCACCGTTTTAAAAGAAAATCATACCAAAGAATGTATAATCTAAATTACTAGTCGCTTTCGCTACACAAAAAAATATAAATATAATACAAAAATAATAATAAATAAAACACAGTGAAATATTCGTAGAGAGCGAGCGAACAAAGGCTCGGACCCGCGCTCGACGATATTTCGATGTGTTTTATAAATTTTTTGTGTAGCGAAATCAACTAGTAATTTAGATTATACATTTTTTTTTGTATAATTTTCATATTTTATAAAACACTCACAGTATTCTTGGCTCTGAACTGACGGGGCCTTAATGCAGAACGCATGCTTGCACGCATGCATTCTGCATTAAGGCCCCGGCCCCACGGGCCCACTGAGCACATCAATAAGCTGGTAAAATAAAGAAAACATTCTTACCATCCATTGCTTACACTCTTCATAAGATTGAAGATATAGCCAGGACAGATATCCTTGTTCATAAATCTGGCATTGAACAGCGTTCCCTGGCAGAAGCAGTACAGCATTTCTGATAGAGGAACGTCCTCTGGTAGTATCTTCCTCTCGTATAATATTGTAGCATATAACTGGAGAGAAATAGAAAACAAGTAGATAAGTATTTACGAGACGTTCCAAAAAAATTGAAGCTCGTCACTCGGGATGATTTAACGAATTAATGCTTCAGATTGCATATAAGTAAGAAAATAACGGAACGATACCCCATGCTTCCAAAAACTACTAATATTATACCTAAATTGAAAATTAGGGTAAAAGCCGGATAGTTACCTCAGTCTAAAAGTGGCGCCAATAGTCGACAAATTAAAAAGCCATCGCCTGACCTGGTATGGCCACGTAATGAGAAGGGACGCCGAACATCTGGCAAAAAAGATGGTCGACTTGAAAGTAGACGGGTATAGAGGTAAAGGAAGACTGAGAAAGACGTGAGAAGAATGCGTGAAATCAGATATGGGAGAACGGTGTGTTAGTATGGAGATGGTGAATGATGGCGCCACTTCTGCGTGGTATTCACCTTAAGTAGGGATATCTACAGCAATGACTAAACGTGCCTGCCCAGCGTGGTGAGTGTGTGGAAGAGGGCTGAAGTTCAGCAGTGAACTGTTATAGGCTGGTAAAGAGACGAATGTCCTAAGATTAAGAGTCCTAGGTACCTTACCTTCAAAGCTCCAGTAGCCGCTGCTATCGACATCCCGAGGGATGGGTTGAAGATTATCGAGAGTCCAGCCAAGTAGCCCGCTGGTAACGCGTATACCGCTGCATCGTACCCTCTCTTACGACATAAGTAGCATATCACAGCCTGAAATTTGATAAATAATATTAATTTTCGTTAAAAAATAAAAAAATAAAACCAGCCAAAAAAAAACACTAATAGGGAATCCCAGATCCTTCAGATTGTAAATATGGCAGAGGTTTTGAGTTGTATATAATCGGAGAGTGGAGCATATTGTTTACGTCCGATTTACAGAGTTTTATAGGCATTTAGGCTGCACTACTAAAGTAAATAATGAAATAAGAATTGGTGAAAAGATACCAAAAGACGAAAATAATTTACTAATTTTTGAAAGGAAAATACTAAGACGAATTTTTGGCGCAGTACTAGATGGTGACATCTGGCGAGTGAGGTACAACCATTTATTTATTTATTTTATTTATTTAACTTTATATACAAATACAAGTGTAATGGCGGACTTAAAGCCTAAGGCATTATCTACCATTCAACCAACCGGGTGATGTCGAGAAAGACACGGGTAGTGCAAAAACTCAAAAAGAAATGATGAAAAATGAACCAGGTATACTTAAATATGTAATAATAAACCGTAAATATGTAATAATAAACCATAAACTACATACAAATAATACACACTATTATTATACTAAGATATACTACTCACATATACTACATACACTAAGAACTATCTGACAGTTGTTTAAGAAAATGTGCTTTCACCTGTTTTTTAAATGAAAAGCGGGTTTTAGCCTTCCGAACATCAACTGGTAAGGCGTTCCAGAGCTTTATAGCTTGGACAATAAACGAATGTGAAAAGAACCCACTCCGGTGAGCTGGTATAGAAAGGCTGAGATTGTTAGAGGAACGAAGATGTCTGACATGGGTGTCACCCAGAACCTGAAAGTTAGACTTGAGGTATGCAGGAGTAGCGGGTTCAAATAAAATGAAAAAGAGGGTTGTGAGGATGTGCAAATTGCGACGTTGACGAATTGGTAACCAATTAAGTTGGGAGCGGTAAAACGACACATGATCATATTTACGAAGACCAAAGATATATCGAAGACAATTATTGAGAAGACGGTCAAGTTTGTTCAGCATATCAGCTGTCAAGTCCGAGTAGCACACATCAGCATAATCTATGATTGGCAGGATCAATGTGTTCACTAGCATAGTTTTAGTGTCACTGGGGAGACAATTTTTTAACTTATAGAGAGTTCTTAGGACACCCGTAACCTTTTTGGAGGTTTCTATGACTTGTGTATTCCACGAGAAACATGAATCCATGTGCAGACCCAGGTCTTTGACAGTTGTGCCAAATGGAATTACTGTACCCTCAAAAGAAACAGAGAGATGGGAATCAATGTCAATACATCTTATAAAATATGAACTGCCTAGTAATAAAGCCTGTCATTTTTTTGGATTGACCTTAACCCCAAACCTCCGCGACCAATTAGCTACGGCACTCAGAGCAGTATTGACTTGACCGATAGCTTGTGCATAAAGTTGCAAGTCATCGGCATAAAGGTGATACGAACACTGAAGATCTTTAGTAATAGAATCGATAAAAATGGAAAAAAGTAGAGGCGAGAGAATACCTCCTTGAGGAACGCCCGTCTCAAGCTGACACCAATCGGAGGAGGATTCCTCGATGCGAACTGACTGCTCTCGCCCTCGAAGATAAGATGAGAACCAGTTTACAATCGATGGAGAAACCTTGAGATATGATAGTATGGCAAGAAGGATGTCATGGTCCACGGTGTTAAAAGCATTGGAGAAATCTACCAATGCTAGTACTGTGAGTTTCTTATTTTCCATCCCCAATCGAATGTCATCAGTCACTTTGAGGAGGGCCGATACCGTGCCATGTCTACGACGAAAACCAGATTGGAAAGGACTTAACAGGTTATTACCGAAGATATGTTGAGTGAGTTGATAATGGGCCTCGAGTACTTTTGAGAGAAACGGGAGGATGGAGATTGGACGAAGATCACCATAGAGTTGGGGGTTAGAGACTTTGGGAAGAGGACGAACAAAAGCTTTCCGCCAGAGAGCAGGAAATTGAACCATGAGCTCTACGAAATGTACCAAGAGCCAAACATAGTAAGGTTTATCAAGATGGGACGCCTCCGATGGGCCGATCACGTAGAGCGAATGAACGATAATAGAGACCCCAAGCGTCTCCTAAATGGCAAACCCGACGGGAAAAGACCCCCCGGTAGACCAGAACTCAGATGGCTGGATGGAGCGTAACAAGACCTCAAAGTGCTTGGAGTGAAAAATTGGCGAGAAAAGGCCAAGGACAGAACTGGCTGGAGAGATTTGCTTCACCAGGCCAAGGCCCACCCGAGGCTGTAGTGCCTAAGATGATGATGATGATGAAATATACCAAATATCACGCAAGCACGACTCGAATCGCCGTTGTTTTTTTATACGACCATGTTCTTCCAACTGAACTCTTGCGTGTCTCATCCTGGATGTCGATATTGTGGACTTTATAATTTGACTAGCTGTTTCCTGCGGCGTTTTGAAAGATAAAATACTATTCGTTGATAATTTAGCTTACTCGCTGATAGTTTAGCTTTCAATGCAGCTTTCTAATGTAGACTCGTGTCAAGGAACATAAAATAATCCTTAAAAATATCATCTTAGATTTCACTCTTGATCCCCACTTGATATCCATGTGGTAAATATGTGAACCCAGATACTTACATAATTCTCTATTTCCCCATCACCAGGTACTTATATAATTCCCCATTTCCCCATTTCCCCATCACCGCATCCCATAAAACTTTATCATACAATAATCGTACTCTGTAAATACCGATATAACTGCCGAAGAACAGCCCCATCTTGAATGTCTTTCTGTTTATGGAGGATAATGCTTTCATTGGAGTCTTAATCTTGGGCAGCAGCAGCCGGGCTAGGCTGATGGCAAAGCCAATGCCGAAGTAGGTTCCGGTGCCCTATAGAAATGAAAAAAATTTATTTAAAATCAAAATAGAAAATAAAAAAAATTATATTTACAAATTATACTGACTAAGCCAGCCCCAAAGTAGTTTTTAAACTTGTGTTATGGCTAGTGATGTGCCGTTCCCGGGATCGTTCCCAAATTTCCCGGGAATGTTCCCAAATTCCCGGGAATGTTACGGAATATTGGATATATGTATTACAACCATAACAAGTGATGCATTTACGCTAGTAAAATATATATACAGTGATAAAAAATATGTATGATAAATAAAATTACAACTTTCCCTGACATTTCCATTTTTTGGGAACATTTCCGGGAACGTTACCGAAAATCTGGGAAACGGGAACGGCACATCACTAGTTCAGTCGCACGTATAGTATGTGACAAAGATAGACTGAATCCGTCGCGTGCGCACGCTTAACGTAACGGACGCCCTTATTATAAATACATGTAAATTTCCAACAGTTGCCAACTTGTCCTGACTTGGGATCGAACCCAAAACCTTTGGGCGGATTAGCGGTTAACCAATACGTCACGGAGGTCGAATCAAAAAGGCCTTCGCAGGCACATTTTAACGTCAGTGTACATTATGTATAATATTAATACAATGTAACAAAAAGGGGGTATCAACCCGAAAGGGAGGAAAGGGAGGTACATTTTGGCACGGTAGGTATTTAATTTTGTATGGAGCTGCAGATTTTTTTTGCGATTTCAGGGTTCGTCCCATAGTAAAAGCACAGAATACATATTAGTACAAGTAAAAAGTTGTTTGCATTGGTTAGTACGTTAACTCCCTTTCGGGTTATTGATACCACCTTTTTGTTACACGTTGATTTAGAAAAAAAAGCCACAAACTTAAAGCGTTTTGGAATGACTACTGCTTTTTTTTTTTTTTTTTTATTAGAAATTTGAGTGCCTTTGATCTCTATCTAGCCTGATGGGAAGCTAAGATGAGGTCTAAGGTGTATCACGCAGACTCAAAAAATGCCTGTTCACTCTTGCCTTGAAAATCCCTAAATTATATGTATGGGGAAACATCGACGCAGGGAGGGAATTCCACACCTTAGCGGTTCGCACAATGAAGGAGGAGGCGAATCGAGAGGTACGATGAGGAGGAATATCGACCACAAATGGGTGGAATCCCTGTCCACGTCGTGTTGTCCGATGGTGGAATGGTGCAGGGGGAATTAAATTATGTAATTCCTGCGCACACTCCCCGAAGTGCAACCTGTAGAAGACACACAGACTTGCTACCAGTCGGCGATGTTCGAGGCTGTGGAGCCGTCCTGCCGTAAGCAACTCATCACCAACGAGTCTTCTGGCACGTCTGTCGATAGCTTCCAGGGCTTCGAGCTGATAGCGGGCAGATCCATCCCATAGGTGGGAGCAATACTCCATACATGAGCGGACTTGAGCTGTGTAAAGGCTCAACAGTTGGTCAGGGGTAAAATATCGTTGGACCTTGGAGAGGATGCTCAGTTTTTTAGAAGCCGTCTTAGCCCTGGACTCAATATAGCTACCGAAGTTAAGATTTGATGAGAGATCGATACCGAGAAGTTTGAGATGACGGGTGATGGGAACAGGCACACCCCGGAAAGTGGGAGCCAAGTTGAAAGGGCTCTTTTTAGCAGAGAAGAGACACGCCTGTGTCTTAGAGGCATTGAATCTCACAAGGTTGGCATCACCCCAATCGGAGACAGCTTGCAGAGTAAGATTGGTATGGAGCACCATTGCCTCTCTTAGTTCGTCTATTTCCGGTTTTTTTGCCCTTGCACTAGAAAAATATCTTTCCGTAACGGTGCTATCGTCTGCATACCCAAAAATACCGGGCTTTAGCAGATCGTTAATGTGAAGCAGAAATAGCGTTGCGGAAAGAACAGATCCCTGAGGTACTCCAGCATTAATTGCCAATAGGTCAGACGAGCAGCCGTCAAGAGTTACTCGAATAAACCGTTCCCTCAGGAAATCGGAAATCCAAGCACAAAGGGTGGGAGGGATACCGTAAGCGGAAAGCTTCGCTATAAGAGCGTCATGCCATACCCTGTCAAATGCCTTTGAAATGTCAAGTGAGACAGCAAGTGCCTCACCGTATTTTTCAAGGGCTTCACCCCAAAGATGTGTAGCGTACACAAGAAGATCCCCAGTAGATCGGTTCTGGCGAAATCCGTATTGCCGGTCACTGAGGAGATCATTGTCCTCAAGGTACGCAAGTAAGCGCTTGTTAATAACACGCTCCATTACCTTACACAGAATGGAGGTGATTGCAATTGGGCGATAGTTTGAAGGGTCGGCACGTCTACCCTTCTTAGGTACGGGTTGAACATTGGCGAGCTTCCACATTTTTGGGACGATTCCGGACCGAAGAGATAGACGAAACAGGCGCGTCAGAACAGGAGACAACTCGGGTGCGCAATTCCTTAAGACAATAGCAGGAATACCGTCGGGACCACTGGCCTTATTCACATCTAAGTTGCGTAGAGTCTTGAGAACCTCCTTTTGATGAATGCGGACTTCAGGCATTTTACATCCACAAGGAGGTAACTGGGGCGGTGTTTGGTTGCTAGCATCTAGACGTGAGTTTTCGGCAAACAGTGAAGCTAGTAAATTAGCTTTTTCTAAAGCCGTGTGTGCCAGTGTACCGTCAGGTTTCTGCAAAGGAGGAAGTGAGGAGCGGCAAAAGTTAGCTTCAACGCACTTAGCCAAAGACCAAAATGCTTTACTACCGGATGGGTACGAAGCAAGTTTGGCACCAACTCTGCCTATGTGGTCGAAGCGAGCCTTTTTAAGCGTTTTTTTGCAGGACTTGGCCGCAAAGTTAAAGGCTTTCTTCTTTTTTACGCGTATCCGGAGCTCTGCGCTTACGAGCGTCAGCCCAAGCCTGGTATGCTGACTGTTTAATAGCCTCAGCTTTTAAACAGTCAGCATTGAACCAGAGTTCAGCTTTGATGCCAGAGGGTCGATCAGAAAATGGAATATAATACTCCATCGCCTGACCGAGAACCTCAGCAACGGCACTTGCACAGCTCGACGGATCGCCAGAAGAAAAGCAGGCTTGCAGCCAAGGGTAAGAAGCAAGGAAATGTCGCATCTCATCCCAATCTGCTGACTTGTACCGCCAAACCCGTCTATTGCCTCTAGGGCTGAAGTCAGGTGGAGGACATATGAGGACGGACTTTACCAGACAGTGGTCAGAACTCCCAAGAGGGGCTGAAACAGACACGTGATATCGGTCTGGTTCAGTCGTCAGCAGAAGGTCCAAGCAATTAGCTATGTGATTCTCAACGTCGGGTATCCTAGTCGCCTGGTCGACCAGCTGGGAAAGGTTCAAAGACAAGGCAAACTTGTACGCCTCTCTACCAGCATGGTCAGTTTTCTGGTATGGGAACAACCATTGTTCGTGGTGAGCATTAAAGTCCCCCAGAAAAACGATTTGCGCGGTAGGATACCTTTGCTGAGTCACATCAACAGCCTCACTTAGGTGACGAAAAAGCCTCGTTGTCTCCTGGTCACCGCTATGCGATCGGTAGACACCGACATAGACAATTTGTTCTGTGCCGGTGTCCACAAGCAGCCAGATTGAAGAAGAAGAGGGATCTTCCAAGTTACGGAGACGCTTACAGCAGATGTCATCACGCACATAGAAACAAAGCCCTGCCTTAAAGCGGAAATTGTGCTCCAGGACATATCCTGGGTAATTCAAGTAGGATGTATCAGCAGGGGTAGTAATTTGCGTCTCCGTAAGCAAGAGCAGATGCGGCCTTACAGTCTCAAGATGGTGGTGGACTGGGACGAGATTAGAGTGCAGACCTCGAATGTTAGTGAGGTGCACTTTTAGCGAGAGGCCGTGTATCCGCTGTTGATTCCTCAACTTTTTGTTTCTTTTATTCATTATTGTTTTTATTTTTGGAGCAAGAGGGAAAAAAGGCGAAGAGTGGCAGTTACGCGAGGCATCAGCCAGCCCCCCCCCAGAAGTCACAGTACTGTTGCGCGGTAGGATAAGACTAGTGCGGAGACCGCGGGGACGCCCGGACCCCCCCAAGGCCGCCTGTCGAGGCCTCTCGCCCGGTTGCCAACCGGCCCGACAGGGGCAACCTTAGGATTATGCGCGCGATGGCGAAGCAGCCTTTCACAGAAGGCTAGTCTGCAATTGGGCTCCCAACTATCGGCGGGCGGCCAGCGAAAAAACCGTTGCTCCGGATCCCGCTGCCCTCCGAAACTAGGCACCCCGCGCAACAACACTGTGAGTCTGAATTCGGTACATTGGCAGATGCAAAACTGCGTAGACCCACTCCTCGAACGGCTACTCAGGGAATGCAGGATGGAACGCGCGAACGCTTGGCACCCTGATTTTTCCACTGAGGGTGGTGACCAGCCGCGGCCTAAGCCTACCACCGGAGAGGGTGTCACTCTTTAGCACCACCCGGGGGTCACGTGTAGGGTCTCGAGGGTAAAGCCTACGGACGCGAGTGACAATCGACCCCCAAAAACACAAAACGCCGAAAGAAACTTGATTTACCTTCAATATGTGGTTTTGACATGATCCTTTGTGAGGGCAAACGTTCTTCGAGTCATCCGATTTTCTTCTCACCTTATCTGGAGTGAATAACCTGAAAACAAGGTTTCTAAAATCACTTTTTTTATCCCTGTTTCCATTTTATTCCCTACCTTCACGCTTAAAGTGGCCTTTGGGTCTTGCGACTCCGGCCTTTGCCTGTTTAGAACCAAAATGCTCTATCTGATGAACGTATCTTACAATCTTCTTCTTCATATAAACGCGTTCCCGGTTGCATCCTGAGCTATGCTGCTTTGGAGACCGGGGTGCGCTTTCCCGCTTTTTCTTTTCCAAATATAAAATGCATATCAATGGTCACTCAAGGATGCCAAAAACCTAGCGAATTGGAGAAGAAATAGCCGGAAAAATTTTAACGATTTGACTATAGTTTTACGACCGGCCGCCTGCTTGACGTCAACCCTCCTTGGGAATGCTATTGTAGCACGAGCTTTAAGTGCTATTGTTCCTTTAGTCGCCTCTTACGACATCCACAGGAAGAGATGGAGTGATCCTATTCTAACCCAGAACCACACGTGTGATGTACATATGCATAATAAATCAAACCACAGGCTATAATAGATCACTATAGATTTTTTTATGTTATGTTATAGGACGGCAAATGAATAAGCGGGTCACCTATAGTATCATCATCATCATCCAGGTCTTTTTTAGACTACACTGCAGGAGCACGACCTTCTTTGTTCTACAGAGCCATATTCAGCCAAAGCAGTAAGAGGATTTGGCCTACACTCTTCACGCTGGCCACATGGGTTGGAGAGGTCTCATTGATGTTTATAAGCTTTGTTTAGCTTGTGTTTCCTAAGTCGCCTTCTACGACATCCACAGGAAGACTTGGAGTGATCCTATTCTACTCTGCCGGACCACACATCTTAAATAATTCTTATAATTCAAAACCTATTGTATAATGATATATAAATAACAGTTTAAAAAAAACTTGACTTCCCATACAAATTGCCCGGGCGGCTGCACTCTTTTCCATGGAAATGCCGAATTTTTATTTTATTTTTGACTGTAATTTTAATTTCATTATACTATTTTATAGTGATCTAGTATAGCATCTATAGCCTGTGGTTCGATTTATTACGCAATTGCACGCCTCATAAGCGAAGCACATGAGGTAGTGCTCTACTCTCGCCTTACAAAAATCAAGTGATTTTTTTAACTAAATGTGTCTCTATTTATTTTCTATCGCACTTGTACAATGATATTTACACATAAATGTCAAGGAAAAACACTAGTTTCAACACTTATGACATTTTTAAAAGACATTTTGCCTTTTAAATAAATAAAAACAATGTTTAATAAAATCATTTTGTGGACGTCCGTGTGTCTGTATGTATGGAAACTGGCGTGGTCACGATAACTCCCGAAAAACTTATCTGATCAAGTCCATTTTTTTATACGCTTCAGTATTATCCAAAACTAAGTCCTTTCGAAGATCACGGTCTAATTCAATGTAGTTTAATCGTAATTTCCATTTAATTGTGAAAAATGAGATTATGAGGCGTGCACTTTTGGATTTTCCAAACTTATTTTGGTAATTACACGTTGTAAGTATAGTACTAATTTCTTAAAATTTTTAATGTTGAAAGAAATATAATTCAAACGAGGTCTATCAAGGCCATAAAACACCAGTCTAACTTGATAATTATGCAAATAACGTTTAAAAAGCCTTTGTTGAGAATAATAATTAGAGTAGGCTAATTGCTTGACTACACCGACTAAGTAGTCCGATGGACCAAACACATTAGAGCGTTTATATATTTCGCCGCAGAGGCAGCGGCGCCGCACGCTTGTATTAAGGCCTTACCTGAATTTTCCGGGGTCCAGTGCTGCCCCGATTTAAAATAAATCATCTTAAAGAAAACGGAGACATCATTTAAAATTTTGCTACTGCCAAGTCCTAGATAACCCACCCTTCAGACTATTTTGTGAACTACTGTTTACAGTTTTAAGTGAGAACGTTAAGCTTTACTACGCACATTTGCCAAAAGTGGCCGTTTTTCGCAAATGTGAGTAGTTAAAGCTTAACGTTCTCACTTTAAACTGTATAGTTCATAAAATACTTCAAAAGGTTATCTAGGACTTGGTAGTAGCAAAATTTTAAATGATGTCTTCGTTTTATTTGAAATGATTTATTTTAAATTGGGGCAGCACTGGACCCCGAAAATTCAGCTACGGCCTTAAGTAATGGGACGTCTTCTGTTTTAACATATATAAAAAATAGATTCCAGCGTAGCACTTAAATCGATCTGTCAATGTCAAATCATGAAAAATTTTCATGGTGTGTGTTTGTTTTTGGAATATTTATTTTTAGGATTCCGTACCCGAAGGGTGCAAACGGGACCCTATTACTGAGACTTCGCTGTCTGTCCATCTGTCCGTCTGTCTGTCTGTCACAGGCCTATAACAACAAATACTAAAAATAAAAAAAAGTTGAAAATTAAAGGGGTCGTCATACAAAAAAATTAATCTTTCAGCGTTTTTAACTAGATCTTTATAATGGCATTAACTAGATACTTGAAATTTTCACAGATTATGTATTAGTATGACCACTATAATAACAAATACTAAAAATAAGATAAAGTTAAAAATTAGAGGGGTCTACATACAAGAAACGTGTTTCTTCAGCGTTTTAAAACATTGTACGGTGGTACGGAACCCTTCATGTACGAGTCCGACTCGCAATTGCCCGTTTATTTATATTTGATTTCAAATATACTATTGTGAACCATATGTATATCTTTAATTAATTATAGTAAAATTTCATAAAACATGTGTAAGATATGTTAATAATCTTTACACGATAAACAAGAGCAACATCTCGAGCAACTCCGTGCTTCGGAAAGCACATAAAGCCGTTGCGTTTGCCGCGGATGTCTAATCGATATTATATGGCAGTTGGCAAAGTAAATCAAGATGCCTTTGGGCAGCTTTAAAAAACTGATCGGTACAAGTGATGACCAGTTATCCACATGAAAAGAAAACAAATGAAAATTTTACTGGTATTCTAAAATATAAAAAAATGTGTGGCAACAGATTACTGGGATGTATTTCCAGAAAGAACACAAAAATACACACAATGTACGTTGTTTTACAAAGAAAAGAGCAGGAACTCATGTCATTTTTGACATTGACATAATCAAAAATGGAACGTTATTTTTTCTTTTTTGTTGGGGGCCAATCCGTTTAAATTCAGAATGGAAGATGAGAACTTTATAACTGAACACAAATAAATGGAGAGTCATAGAGGATTAAGGCTTGAAACTACGTCAAGCGGACGGCCGCGACGGGTTCAGTCCGTCTCTGTCACAGACCCTACGTGCGATAGAGATAGCTGATACCGTCGCGGGTCACCTGTCTCTGCTGCACGTAGAGTTTGTGACAGACACAGACTGAACCCGTCGTAGGTCTCCGCTTAACGCAGTTTCAAACCTTAGAGGCATTTGCCTAACACTGGGACATCGATGACTAATAATCCTATCCTAATCCTAATCCTATCCTAATCCTAACTAATATTATAAATGCGAAAGTGAGTTTGTATATTTGTTTGTTTGTTACTTCTTCACGCTTTATCTTTTGAACCAATCTTCTTGAAAATTCGCATACACATAATTAGGAGTACAATGAAGGATATAGGGTACCTTTCATCCCGGAAAAATGTAATGTTCCCGTGGGATACGCAAGCGAAGCCGCGGGCGAAAGCTAGTAATAAAATAATATGCTTTTGTTAATGACGCATTGGCATTTATCAATATTTACTCTACTCACCATAATAGTGGAGTTCTGTGTTTTTTTTCCCCCTCCAATCGCATGAGATAGAAGAGAAGAGAGCTGCCAACCATGAACAATAGAGTCTGCTTTGATGTCGTTAGATTCAGGTACCCTGCTCTTTGTAGCATGCGTAGATAATACTCTACAAGCTAAAACAAGTTATTATTTATTATACATTAGTTTTTTAAAATTCATTATAATATTTTATATAAGTTTTATTGTAAGGTTTTTGTAGTTTCCTTGGAGTGGTGGAGTTTATCATCATATAATGCTATCCACGCTGGCCAGACGGGTTGGAGAGGTTTGTTTAGCTTATATATCCTCGAGCCCGCGCGAGCATTTTTCCTGTCTCTGTCTGAACTGACCCTTAGTCGCCTTCTACGACATCAACGGGAAGACTTGGAGTAGTACTCCTACTATACTTTGCCGGAAGCCACGTGGCCGCGACTGTCTTTTTGCTGTCTATCATTATTGTCAAGATATGTCAAATTCATAGCCATAAACCTTATATTATGAGCTTTCGTACTATACTTACCTATATAAATTCTATGGATAACGGTAAGTAAGGGTGGACAAAAAGAATCACTTACCAAATTAAAGAATAAGTTGATGACCAATCCTCTTCTACTCGGTGGCTCTAGGAATATGAATAGACCATTCAGTGTAAATGGTAACAGCATGTATGTATGGTACATAAATTTGTTGCCTTGTAGTTTCCTGGAATTTATAAATAATAAGCTTAAGGTCAAAAAGTAAAATTTTCCAGCTGCTTCGCTTTCAGCGCAGATCGTTAAAAACGAACATGTTAATAGGTAATTGGCTAGCAACCCATCACTATTTTGATTCTATTTTTTCCGTGGCAGAAAGAGCCCCGTTATGGAAAAAGACTTGATAATGTATCTGATATCTAGCTGATCAATAAAGTCCATCAGGCTGGGTAGGGGGGTCCCTACCCAGTTCAGTATGGGTATACTGAACTAGGTTTCTTTCAGTGTATCTTAAATTCCCAGCAGTGGTCGTTCCGAAACGCTACAAACTATGTAGCTTTTGCACTAAAAATTATTTAAAAATAATGACCTTCAATAAGTAATATTATATTCATCATATTTATCTATCTATATTTAAGAGCTATGCTCTTGTCAGTGGAGTATGAATTCTCTTTCATTCGTCTCTCTCGTCCGCCAGCTGTTTTGCTTCGCTGTGCGTCACGACGTTCATCATCTTCTTTATCTGTTTCATGTAGCTATGCCTCGGTCTTCTTGGTCCTCTTTTTCCTTCTAACTATCCTTCAATGATAGTTTTTATGAAATCTTCGTGTCGTAGCAGATGATTTAACATCTTTCCTCGTCTATTCTTTATAATATCTAGAATGAACCTTTTCTCTCCTACTCTTTTCAGGGCCTCCTCATTTTTATTTTTTTAATCATCCTACATCATCATCTGAGCTTATTCCCGTTGCATCCCCAGCGGTAACGCGTCAGAGCCCTGGGGTCCGTTACCTAACTTAGGTGATTTGACAAGGTTACTACGGTGTTGCACAGAGCGACTGCTGTCTGACCTCCGCAACTCAAGGGTAGACAGAACCAATCCTAGGATAGGTTACAAACGCTAGATGGCGTTCGGGACCTAGCTTTACGTACCTTCCGAAACACGTAATCATATTTCTTTTCGGATAATCAGGTGTTTCAAGCCTGCAATATCCTATCCAGACTGGAAACAAATTTTTACAAATTATGCTTATGCTAGTGGGATTTGAACCCATGACCTCCGGATCACAAGGCGAATGGTTACTGGAGCACGTTGGCAAGAATATTTATCCTACATTGAATAAATATTTGTGACTTTGCCTTTGATGTTCTATCTTACCTAAGTATGCATCCGATCGTGATTAGAGTGCCCGCGACACCAGCTCCGAGTATGGTTGACCTGATGTAGTACTCTCCCATTTTGATCCACGTGTCCTTTTTGTGTAACTTCTTAGCGTGTATTAGTAGTTGGGCCTGTAACCAGGGTTTGGACGGTTATATTCTCCTTCATCCAAGCGCGTTCCCGGTTGCATCCTCAGCTGTGCTACTTGAGCCTGGGGTGCGCTTTCTTGCTTTTTCTTCTCCAAATATACATACTATATGTAATACATATTGTCAATGGCCACCCAAGGATGCCAAAGACTTTGCGTTGTAGAAGAATTAGCCGGAAAATTTCAAACGATTTGGCTATAGTTTTACGACCGGCAGCCTAACTGACGTCAACCCTCTTTGGGAATGCAATTGTAGCACGAGATGTTTGTCCTTAATCCTTTAGTCGCCTCTTACGACATCTACGAGAAGAGATGGAGTGGCTCTATTCTAACCACACGGGTTAGGTTATCGTAACGGAAAAAATCTGTTATTTATTAAAGCAATGTTAACCCAATTGGAAAGAGATTTAGTAGCCTTTAAAAATATTTTATAACATTTTTGCAACACAAAAAAGAAACGCGTAGAGTCAAAGAAACATGAATTAATACTATCACACGGTTCGGTCATCAAATCTGACACTTGTACATTCAACATCACGTTAATTTACTCACATTCATTGTAGTTTTGTCTCTATTACCAGTACACTAAGTGCGTGAAGTTGCTTGCGTAATTTACCTCCATTGTTTTTAAGTGTAAAACCATTTAACGAAGCGTTTACAAAGTAAAGAAACGTGAAAACAGCCAGCTTTTGTTTCTAAATAGATTGGGTTTTTGTGTATTAATGTAACTAGACCTTTGCCCAGCAGTGGGACGAAATAGGTTAATTGAAAAATAACACTAGTGTGGGTATATTTTATTTTGCTAAAAGATTTTATTGAAGATAAAATTAATGCAATCAAAGATTAACAAGACAATGCTACAAATTGTTTACTTTTGGGTACCTATTATATTATGCCAGATAATATTAAAGGATTATTAACTTCTTTTGTTACAACTAAACATAAGGACTATTATAAAGGATAGTACGTTCCAGTGCAATAAATAATTATATATTTGTAAACTGTTGTTATTAAATTAATGAATACTTTGAAGGTAAGTAAAATAAATATATTTGTATGTACGAGTATAAATAAGTTTATGCAAATGTGCCTGTTTTAGGATATTAATATTAATCCAACTTGGTAGTAATGGCTTTCAAATAAAAAAGAATAAGGAATATGCATGTAATACCAATCCGGCTCATATTTTTATTTTTCAATTTCTATTAATACGTTATCACGCTTAGCTGATTATTTTTCTTACTAACTGTTATTTGGATTAGAAATAAATTATTAAAAATGTGCAAATATTGCGCGGGAACTTTTGACAAGCAAAAGGGAAATGATAACCAAGTCTACAAAAGGGAAATGACGAGTTCGGGTGCGTTCGGTAGGACTGTCCGTCCATGTAGTTTGACTACCGATGACATACGTACAAGATGTACATGTGTACTTTTATACATATAGACTTCGATCGTATATTCTATAGATGCACAGTTGCCGCCTAAAAAATGGGACAGGAAAAACAAGGCATAAAACAGTATTATGCTTCGATTCGCTCTCATTCGCTCGGAGGCCGCGCGCGTGACGTTACGTCACAGGCCGGAATCTCCTAAGGTACGCGCAATATGCGTCACCCAGGCATCACCGTTCCCCGTCCCCGCACCTCTTCCCCGTTTTCGGCTCGATGACTCACGTTGGCCGTCAAGAACCGGGGGAGAGGTGCGGGTGCGGGGAACGGGGATGCATATTGCGCGTACCTTAGGAGATTCCGTTCTGCTTACTCTTACTGTATTCTGTGGTTACGACAAAGATGCCAAAGTGCGTGGTGAAAATACGGATTTATTTCCACACTTATCTCAGTTACTCAAAGTTTTAATTAGATTAAACTGTATGATATTCAGAACTTTTTCGCAATACTTGAAATGGTTTACATCTACCTATGTAAGTATTGACACGGGGACAATATTTTGTTTGAGTTTGCAAGGAACTGTGCATCTAAAGAATATATGGTCGAAGCATATAGAGGTTTAACAAACATCTCTGGAAGATAAGATCGAAAGTACTATAAAGGATATTGTAGACTTTGACGTCTTATTTTAAAATGGCGCGTTTTAGTTGTTAATGTACTTGCTTTTTTAATATTTATTTTTTACTTCATATACATGTTTTTCAGCACTGATTTATTTTTTGCGGCTATTTCTCGACGAGAACTATCGATTAAAAATATGAAAAAATGCACGCATATTCTCTATTATCAAAACCGGTTTACAATTGGATGCAACCGAGATCACGCTATGTTGAAAAATGTCTTACCATATACACGATTGCATAAAACTTCGCGCTGCCGACGAACGCATGTCTATACGTTTCTGGTGATGACCAAAAACAGCTTTCGTTCCACGGATGCAGCATGTAATGGCAAGAGAGATCTTGGCAGGCCGCCTCAAAAACGTGCTTGCTTATGTTTGCCATTTTGCACGGCTAGTGTGTCCTGAAACAATCACATATAAACTGTTTAGTAACCCTTAAAACAGTGTTGTCCAACCTTTACCGTGTCGCGACCCCTAGTATGTAAAATTTTTTTACGACCCCCTACCCTCTTCTGTTTCTAACCTGTATTTTATTTTGTAACAAATATCATACCCGAACAATAATTTTATTTATTTTCATAATTATGCATCGGATAAATCATATCAGATATATTTTTGCATATTAATTCTTTTACGTGTGATGATTATGCAGGTTTTTTATTTGTTTGTTTGTGTTAATCTACAATGAACATTTTCTTGATAAAAATATCTTTTTAAATTTTATTGATTTTATACTGTGGTACCGCGACCTCCTTATAGAGGCTTCGCGACCCCTCAGGGGGTTCCGACACGTTGAAAAACACTGCCATAAAAGGTCAAACGTTAATTTTCAATTGACATCAGCCGTGAGGAGACGATAGAGTATGAATTGTTTTTTGACCCCTTTCCCTCCCACTGAGATCGTGACGTTATTGTTTTTATTTTTCGTGTGTGGTTGTCGAGACTTGGTCGTGCGACTAAGGGAGGTATACATACATAGGTAAAAGAAAACCGGTCAAGTGCAAGCCGGACTCGTACATGAAGGTTTTAAAACTCAAACCCACTATTTATGCGCTTCGTAAACCATGATTATCCTAAAACAAGTTGACATTTATGGATTAGAAAGTGTTGTTTTCCCGTGGATGTCGTAGAAGGCTACATATGAAACAGAAGCTAGACAAAGCTTATTAAATCAATGAAACATCTCGAACTCGTCTGGCCAGCGTGGAGAGTGTAGGCATGAATCTGACTGCTCTGGCTAATATATGACTCTGGTAGTACAGAGAGGGTCGTGCTCCTACAGTGGAGGCTAAAGAATACCTGATGATCATTATGATGATGTATTAGTACGAGTACATTGAAACCGATTTGTTTCAGATGCGATTTAAACTTTAAACAAAGTAGTTTTATAGTTCGTTTGCGTTGTGTATTATGATTATATGTGACGTTCCACGGGTAAAGTTACCTTATAGACGGTGGCACTTACGACATTGTGTTTATTCAAGCTAAGTTAATTGTACGAATTGTTTTTCTAAACGTCCTAAGCGCCACCGTACATAAGGTACCTTTACCCGTGGAACGTCACATATGACCTTTAAAAGTCAATGAACTTGAGAGCATCACATAAAGCATCTAACTCTTGATTTAACATCTTGCTGGATGCCTCTTTTAGAAATCGTTAGTCGTAGAAGACACAATTGTTTGTAAATATTAAGTACTAGTGGCTCTTTGAGATTTAGACCTCGCGAGACTGACTTTTTTCAGTTTCTACAACCGACATTTAAAAAAAAAAACCACAAAACCGAATCGAGTATAATAATCATCAAGTCTTTTTTAGTCTCCAATGCAGGAGCCCGACTCTCTCTGTAACCACAGCCATACTTGGCCAGAGCCACTGGTATGACTCTCCATTGATTCAGAGTAACATATATACCTACTACTACTACAAACGAAACAATTTATCTGTACACACGTCGATGTGTGAGTTTTATACTTAGGGTCGCACCGCAGAATTATTTTAATATTTACCTACTAACGAGTTCGACATATTTACGATTATATTTTTCCATACCGGAAGATTTGCGAAAACTATGACGTAAAAAATATTCTGTTTTATATGTATTAAATGTTACAGGAAAGTCGGAAACAGCTACATAATAACACTTCACAAATATTTTTTATTATGTCTATTGTCCATTTCACCATTAGTTCACTTTACTGATTATTATTGAGTCATTTATAATTTAACGCACTTATTTCACTAATTCACTATTGTTATATAGTAATTTGCATATTCGGCGCAAAACTATATGGTAATTATATGAATAAATTCAATAAAAATGTTTATCACGCTTATACGAACAGCATGTCAAGTTGTTATTGTCAACAATGGCATTTAGCACTATAACCCGCGGAAATCTAATCACATAGGTACACGCAGATGGCGTGTACCTATGTGATTACCTGTGAGCGAGGAGCCTATGTTACATTACCGGATTGCTTATTAGCAATCCGGTAATGTTACAATCTCGCTCTTGTGTATCTCCCGCCAATGCGAGAGAGCGAGAAGGGTATAAATATCAAGATGGTTGCTGGGTAATAACGTGAAATTATATTGTTGCTTTGCTTACCTGTTTTCATCATTTGGAAATGTATGAAATATACGTTCTTTAGAGTATTGGGTGGATAAACAATTATTATACGCGCACCTTCTCACCATGATGGTTACTATTGGTTGACAGTTCTCAAGACAACACACGTCGCGTATTGCGTGCGGCTAGTAATTAAACCCTGGTTTGGAGCCGTCAAAGCTCACAAAGTGCGGGGGAGAGGTGCGGGGATGCCAATTTGCGGGAGACGCTGTGAGAGACCATTCTGTTTGACTCTTATGTATTCTGTGCCAGAGCAGTCTGAGGATTTGGATATCAACAAATATTGACAGCAAATTGACATAGTTATTATAAGCGGCCAGTGTTTTTACTTCGTGAGTGGAGACCTGTATTATTAATTCCGTATGGCTCCACTACAATGGAGACATCAGTACTTGAGTACTTAGACAGAGTAGCCAGAGCATCTGGTTTACACTCTCCACGTTGGCCAGATGGGTTGCTTGTCTCATTGATGTTTATAAGCTTTGTTTAGCTTGTTTCCTAAGTCACCTTCTACAATATCCACGGGAAAACTGCTTACAAAATTGCACAAAGAGCGGTCAAGAAATGTGATTTATAGAGGAAAGAGGAAAGTATAAGGAGGGACATACAAAAGCATTTTTAGGGTTCCGTACCCGAAGGGTGCAAACGGGACCCTATTACTGTTACTCCGCTGTCTGTCCGTCTATCCGTCTGTCTGTCTGTCCGTCTATATGTCTGTCCGTCAGTCACAGGGCTCTATCTCTTGAACCGTAATAGCTGGACACTTGAAATTTTCACCGATTATGTATTACTGTGGCGGATATAACAACAAATACTAAAAATAAAAAATAGTTAAAAATTAAAGGGGGTCGTCATACAAGAAACGTGTTTTTTTCAGCGTTTTTAACTTGATCTTCATAATGTTATTAACTATATACTTGAAATTTTCACCAATTATGTATTACTATGACCACAATAACAACAAATACTAAAAATAAAAAAAAGTTAAAAATTAAAGGGGGTCGTCATACAAGAAACGTGTTTCTTCGGCGTTTTAAAACATTGTACGGTGGTACGGAACTCTTCATGTACGAGTCCGACTCGCACTTGTCCGTTTATTGTCTAAGTTGTAACGAAGATGCTTCGCTCGCGCTTCACTTTCGCTCTATCAAAAAAGGATGAATATAAGGTCTATATCTCTGATTTTATATTGCAATTGAATATAGCTACGAGCTTCAAAATCACCCTGTAGGTAAGTAAGTATATATTATCTTTAAATTGTTTGTTTGTTTGTAATAACTTTATTGTACCAAAACAAAGTATAAAAGACAACATAATACGAAAGAGCAAATATACAAAGGCGGACTTATTATATTATTCGATAGATTACTTATAGTGAAAAACTGTGATGACAACAGCCACTGGCAAAAATGCAAACTAAAGCTTAACGTTCCCACTTTAAACTGTAAACAGTGGTTCATAAAATAGTTTGAAGGGTTGCAATCTAGCAAAATTTTAAATGATATCTCCGTTTCCTTTTAAATAATTTATTTCAAATGGGGGCACTGGTCTCCGTGTATCGTCTTAACGTGGTATTACGATCTTAAAACCACGTTTATCGTAATGGTAAGCTAGTAAGTCTCTATACCTCGTCAGGGATAAATACGTAATAGTGTCTCTATGGCCCTAGGATCTGTTTAACCGTAATAGATAGAGCAGTTAATAATCCTAATTTAAACTTTAAAAAAGGGCATACGAACTGGCAAACTATCGCCACAGGTAGAAGTTTGTGGAAAACTAGAGGGGAGGCTTTTGCCCAACTATAGAACACTACATGCTTCTATTTTTTTTTAAATTGACTTGTGACATTTCAAACTATTTTACTTGTCCACGTCGAATTGTGTTTGGTAACATCAATCCTGCATAAATTTCAATTAGCATAGATGGTGGCAGTGCAGGTTTTAGCTCTACCAGCGCCCCGGGCGAGATTTCCCCCTCCCCCCCCCCCAAACAATTCAGACTCTAACATAGGCTTCAATCTTATAGGATTTATTTCTGACGGGGGGGGGGGGGGGGTTTGCAAGTACGATATACGATTCTTTAAATGTATGCACCCCATACAAATAAGAGTATTACATTGCCCAAAAACGCCCCCTGTCGCCCCTTTGTATCTGGCGCCCTGGGCGGTCGCCCAACCGCGCCCTACCCTAACGCCACTACTGGATGGTGGAATGTAAACGTGGTGGACAAAACATAGTGATATGTCCTATAAACAGTATTTTAACGTGATTACCCTGATTTAAACTTTGCAAGCAGGTTTTTACATTTCAAACCTTTGCGATGCCCACGTCATAATGTCATTGGTAAGATAAATCTCAATTAACTAGACGGCGGAATGTAAGCGTTGGTGGATTTATCAGAGTAATTTGTACAGTAACAGGAAGTGAACACCAGGTGTACAGATAACTAGCTATATAAAGTGTTCCTGTGTAGTTTGTGGCGGGTGTATTTAAAAGTGTAACTGTGTAGTCCTGTTTTGTACATGTAGTATGGAGAGAGAGAGAGAGACTGTAACCTAAAATCAACCCTATTACCCTACCTACACAACCTAGCCGTAACCATACACTAGAAATAAATACATAAATAAATAGATTACTTGCGACCTATAGTAACAGGATTCAAGGTATTAGGTGGATTTTGTCACTACCAGTCAAGCAGTCTCACGAGACTGTCACAAGCTAAAGGTGTCTTAACCATAGTATACCACAGAGTGTGTGTGTAGTGTGTTAGTTTGTACCTCTGTTAAACGAAGGCAGTGGGTGCCAACGTTATACAAACTATCGAAGGGCACGTACATAGCATACTTGAAAACTTAATACACATTAGTGCCAACTGGTCACATAGATGGCAGCACACAATTTCTAACAAACCTGCGAAAGGTGGGTAATATAGGTTGAAATACTAGGAAAGTAAGTATTGTTTTTATTTTTCCTTCTGTTTTGCTTCTACTTTGGTCTCATTTGCCACCGCACCTTTCGGTTGACCGTTAACAATTTTTGTAATAAAGTTAAATAAATAAAATAAGTAAAAAACGCCATCTAGTGATCTATTTAAAAACATTAAGAGAAAGCAAAATTAAATGTTTTCTAAAAAAACTGAGCAGTAAAAATTCCTCCTTATTTCGGTCACAGTTGGCCTGGCTCCCTATCTTCCACCGTCGAAACGCCGAATCATATGCATTTATGCTACCCTCAATAATTGCATACCTGTGAAATGTATGCAATATGCAATACTGTATTCTTAGCTCTACGCATTCGCGAAATCTTCGCTCTTTTAACCTTCTAAAATGATCTATCCTTCTCTGGAATGCTCCTCCAGATTCTATCAGACGAACGCCTAGTCGTTACGGTTTTAAATGTTAATAAACGGTTTCTCCAAAATGGTGTTTCTCATGATGTTTCTGCGCAGTAATTAGTTTGTAGTCATCCATATACGTATTTATTTATCCGTATACATATATATTAGTTGTTTAATTATTATATTTACATATATTCTTCTTCTTCTTATTTAAGAGCTTAGTGGCTCTTGTCGGTGGAGTATGCGCCCAAGTTCTCGGTTCTCTGCCTTACTTTTTAGTGCTTGATACGACATGATCCCTGCTTTTCTTTCAGTTGGTCTACATAGCTCTTTCTTGGTCGTCCTGGACCTCTTCTACCTTTTATCTTTCCTTCTAGTATGTTTTTAAATAAGGAGTCATGTCGTATTAAGTGACCAATCATTTACATATATACATGGTATATTTATTTTATCTTAGTAATCATATCGGTATATATTTATTTTTAAATTAATATCTTGATTTATTTATATTTTTCGATTTTGTTTACACATTTTGTCGCACCACCCAAATTATGTTTCTACTTGGTTTAATATGACTGGTAGAGAACGCCATTAGGCGTTAAGTCCGCCATTTGTACAATTTTTATGTGCAAAAAGTTAAAATAAATAATTTTGAAGGTATTTTTTTTAATTTATTTTAACTTTTTGCATAATATTTTTTTGCATTGAAGCAAATATATATTTTTGTATTTGTACAACTCGACGATAATAATATGCTAGTGAAGTGCTTGTAAAAACTGCCTAATACGAAAATGGCGGTAAATCTCTAAAAATGGCTTGACTGAAATAACTTTGAACAAATAAGGACAGACATTTCTGCCTCCAAATGTAACATGTTATGAGAAACATTTGCATACATCTTTGTTTACATTTGTATGCTACTATGTACAGTCACAATATTATATTATAATTTATGCCAACATCCCACGAAGGTCATTGTTGACATGTTTTTGTCCATTGACTTATATATTACTATCATTGTTTTTAGTATAATGATTGCGCCAAAATATCAAAAATATTGTTTGTGTTTGTTAGTTGATTTTGAATAGTTGTGAGTAGCAGAAAATAAGTTGCGTTATCTTTAGTTATGTGGTTTTCTTCTTTTTTTTTGAAGTCGGATAAGTTAATCGGTCAATGAATAATATTAAGTTCATATTGCACGCCTCATAAGCGGAGCGTTGAGGTGTGCTCTACTCTCGCCTTACAAAAATCAAGTGATTTTTCGAACTAAAAATGTCGGTATTTATTTCTTATCGTACTTGTAGAATAATATTTACACACAAATGTCAAGAAAAAACACTAGTTTCAACAGTCATAATATTTTTAAAGGACATTTTGTTCTTTAAAATAATAAAACAAGTGTTTAAGAAAATTATTTCGTGGACGTCCGTGTGTCTGTATGTATGGAAACTGGCGTGGTCAAGATAACGCCCGAAAAACTTAACAAATCGAACCCTTCTTTTTTTATACGTTTAAGTATTATAGAAAACTAAGTCCTTTCGAAAATCACGGTCTAATTAAAAGTAGTTTAATTATAATTAGCAATAAACTGAAATCCACCTATCGTTGGTATATCTAAATCTATGTAAATAAGGTTCGTTGACAATACATGCGCAGTACCTTTCTTTTCTGTGTGGGCAATGGCGCGAAGATTTAAAAGTATTTTTTTTATTTTGTTCATAATACACCGATAAATATGCAATATTCAAGTTCTGTTTTTTTTTTGTGAAAATTGAGTGACCGCTATGAGGCGTGCGTTTTTTTAATTTCCAAACTTATTTTAAATATTATCTGTGTTTAATTTATATACCTAATTAGAATAATATGTACTTATTAAATAGCAATCAAATCTTTGATAAGCCTTATTATTTATTATTATATTCTTTCTTTTGTTCTATTTTCAGTTTCTTTTTCATTTTTCCTTTTTTTAAGATTGTATAGTATACTTATTACTTTTGGTTTTATTATATTTAGGTTTTTAGCTTAAGTTTATGTACCTATATTATTATTGATTGGCCTTGTAAAGGGTCACATTGTATATAAATAGAATGATGCGGAACAGAGCTCCCGAGTGAATAATTACGTGCAATCACTTGCATTGCGTTGCAACCGTTTCATGCTCCGATGGAGATGTGGCAAACGCACGCAACCACATTGTACGACATATTTTTTTAAGGTTCCGTACAAAAAATGAAAAAACGGAACCCTTATAGGATCACTCGTGCGTCTGTCTGTCCGTCCGTCTGTCACAGCCAATTTGCTCCGAATCTACTGGACCGAATCAGATGAAATTTGGTAGGATGA
The DNA here is from genome assembly GCA_963576875.1 of Acrobasis repandana. Taxonomy (NCBI): domain Eukaryota; kingdom Metazoa; phylum Arthropoda; class Insecta; order Lepidoptera; family Pyralidae; genus Acrobasis; species Acrobasis repandana. The sequence continues at coordinate 19,469,074 of OY756225.1, forward strand.
TGTAATCCTATGACCCAAACACATATATGCAAATTAAATAATTTTTTTTTTAAATAAGGGCATTTTCGGGGGATAAATTAGGAAATTGAACAAAAAAGTTTTGCAAACCTTACTGTGTCACATATCAAATGAAAGGGCTCGTTATGAGGATCTCAAATATATTTTTGTTATAATTATAAAACAAATAGTTTTGATTTTATTCATGAAAGAAGACGAAAATTGACCATTTCCCTCCAACCTGATCTCCGAAACTACTGAGCCTAAAATTTTGAAAAAAATACGAAATATAGTTCATTGCTTGTAGAATACAGGAAAATCTATAAGAATTCAATCAATTGTACGGAACCCTCTCGGAGAGTTTAACTCGCACTTGGCCTGTTTTATTTATATCTAAGTTAGCAAACAATTCAATTCATTTATTTGCAGCCATACACACACGCAATCATCATCATCCGAGCATGTTCCCGGTTGCATCCTCAGCGGTAAGACCAGAATCAATCCAAGGATAGGTTGAAACAAACGCTAGATGGCATCTTTCTTTTCGGATAATTAGGTAATTCAAGCCTGCATATCCTAACCAGACTGAAAACAACTTTTCACAAAGTATGCTTAATTCCCAGTTGGATAACCCACGACCTTAGGACCACAAGGCAAACGTCTTGACACACACACACTATCACGTCTTTATCCCTAATAGGTTACACAGAGCATTTTGGGTTCTGTAGATCTAAGCAGATAGAGCCTAGGACCGCAAGACCTGAACAAAGGCTACTTTAATTAATGATGTGCTGTTCCCGGGAATGTTCCCAAATTTCCGGGAATTTGGGTACGTGCCCGGGGAATTTGAGAACGTTCCCGTAAAAAATATGTCTGTTATATAAAATTACAACTTTTCCTGACATTTCCATTTGTTGCGAACATTCCCGGGAACGTTCCGGGAAATCTGGGGAACGGGAACGGCACATCACTAACTTTAAGCATGATAGAGGGCTAGTGGGCAAGAAGGTGGAAAAAGAAAACAAAATAGTGATGGAATGCTAGCCGCATCGCCTATGCTAGACCACTTACCAAATAATAAAAATAAATTAATCAAATATTTAAACAACTAAGTATTATATAAATCATTTGTTTATATAAGTACTTCATACAATTGCGACTTCCGACCTCTTGCTTCATTCAATCGTTAAATTACATTGTCATTTTAATGGACAGTGAAGTAAACTGTAGAAACAAAGTCCATTATACAACTTGTACAACAAAGTATCTTTGAATGGGCTCTATTCTTTTCTATAATGGGTGTAGGGTATTACACCCATTTTTCAAAAGTGTATCAATTCGATTTCATTACTTCAAAAAACATAAAATTTTAATTTAATCGATAAGTGCCGTTAAAATGCATTTGAATTTTACATTTTTAATGGACCATGGGGGATTTTGTATGAACCCCGTCCCTACCCTACAACAGTCAAGGGATACGTGTCAATTTCTTTATTGGGACCCAAGACAGCCTAAAGTACCTGTGTTAGTTGCAAAAACTATTGGATTTATTTAAGTATATGAAAAAATAACTTTTCGGCAAAAAAATATTTATGTTTAAACAAAAGTATTTTTTTCTCAAACAAAAACATATTTCACGTAATCAAATGACGATTCTATATAAAAAAATACTTGGATCTCAAACTGAAAATCATTGAGTAATAATAACTGTGTTTATCTGTTTTAGGTATATTTTTTTTATTAAACCCATAAAAATAATAGTTACTTACAAAAAGAAATCAGCAACAAGCTTCGTCAAAAGGTGTACAAAAGTGTTTAAGGTTATTAATACATTGCTTTTGGCCGTATTAACTCATTAGTACAGCCAAATCATGTTTACACTGCGTAAGTGAAAAAGAAAAAAAATATATATAAAAACAAACAATATATTTTAAAACCTAAACCACACATATTTGAAGTACGTCACCATAGTCAAAAAATATATCTTTCCTACTAGACGCTTCAAATGACACTTATTTCAAACAAAGAGCAATAATGTACCTATGTCGAAAATCTTTGATTTCAAATCTGTTAGATACCATCCAACAGATTTGAAATAAGTGTCTATTGGCGCTTCTTTTCATCATCCTTTTGCGTGTAATTTGCCAAAAATGTTGGAGCATTGCTCTGTGGACATGACGTCAGTGCGCTGATGTATGTATTTTGACAGTTGTCAATTTATAGTTGACACGGGCATATGACGTAATAACACAAAATAGGATAGTACTCCGTACAGAAGTCTCACTCAGCAAATAAATTCAAAGAAATATCTACTCAATGTGGCTAGCGATATGGTTTAATTTAGCTCACGTCAGAACTCAGCACCTTTTCGTATAGATACCTAAACATCCATTGCAAGCCAATTTCATTCTTATAACTCTGGACAAACGATTCGTATAACTGAATTTACCACCCGGAGGGGCCGCATGCGCGCATAGTAATAATGTAGGTACGTTTTCGATACCTAAACGGGGACTGACACAGGCCTGGTAATAACAAGGCCCATCATTTAAAAGTTTCTGGATTTTCTTTTAATAGTGAAGCCAATATTACTCACAAGAGTTGCAAGGCCTATAGGCTCACAGAGCTGCAAGTAGTCATCGTTAACATTTTAGTGCAGGCAACCCTTGGATCTTTTACTTATAAGCTCTATCTGCCCCGTTAAAGAGCCCGTATGACCGCGGTAATACTTAGAGCGATCCTAAATATTATCAATATTAACGAAATACTCACTTTGAAATACGAGTAAAAACACAGCAAACTTCAGGACTAACTCCAGTGATTATATGTTTCGAAAACACGATTGCTTAAAATTTTCTCTACAGAAAAACATTGCGAAGTTGCCTCCAAATCACCTCACAATTATACTAAAACGGAAAGTATTCAAGAAATACAATAAATTAGCACTTGTAACTTTGGATTCTAATTGTATTAAACTTAAGGCAGTCATTATATGTTTTTCTTTTTAAATAACTCTTAAATATTCTTTGTAAAACGAAAAAAAACCTCAAAACCACCTCATTGACCTACCGCGGTCTTCCTACCCCGCATGGCTCGCTGAATCGCTTCGGCAAGAGCAAATTTGTGTGCGTGGAAGCGGGAGCAAATCTTAGATTATCTACATCAGGCGCCCTGTTAATGCAGCTTAAAAATCTAAGACTAGTTAGCTACTTACACAATAGGTACAATTATAAACAAAACATTCATAGTTTCAAAAGGAATTTGTCTATTGACTAGTTATCTTAATCCAGTGATAAATTTATGGCCTTATTTAAGAAACAACTAGTGATTAGTATAAGCAGATAAGTGCTAAGTAAATAGTGATAAGTAAGTACACTAAACAACAGATATTGCTATCCTTATTGCATCTTATGCAGCGGTAATAGCGGCGGAATTGTTAAGAATTTGAGTATTGTGATGTGTTATTGAATATACAATGACGCGACTCTTGCGCAGGCCGGTTGGGCAATATTCTAGCTAGGGCTATGCCACAGGCCGGAATCTCCTAAGGTACGCGCAACAGGCGTCCCCGTTCCCCGTCCCCGTACCTCTCCCACGTTTTCGCCTCGATGACTCACGTTGGCCGTCAAGAACCGGGGGAGAGGTGCGGGTGCGGGGAACGGGGACGCATATTGCGCGTACCTTAGGAGATTCCGTTCTGCTTACTCTTACTGTATTCTGTGGCTATGCCTAGTAGGTCTGGGCATGTTTCGTGCGTCGTTGACTTTTTGTAAACAAGTAAATTAGTCGCGATTCAGGCGTTCATTAAAATTAAAAAAAAATGCCTTCACCGTCTTCTCGCGTTTCGTGCGCTTTAATATTTTGTAAACAAGTAAGTAAGTCGCGATTCATTTGTGTGGTGGCATGGCGATTCATTTGTGTGTGACGATGGAGGCATTTTTTTTTAAATTTTGATGAACGCCCTAATCGCGACTAACTTATTTGTTTACAAAATGTTAGAGCGCACGAAACGCGAGTAGACATTGGAAGCAATTTTTTTTTTAATTTTGTGTACCGCACGTATCGCGACTAATTTACTTGTTTACAAAACGTCAAAGACGCACGAAACGCGCCCAGACCGCCTAGTATTGTATCTACTATGCCAGGGGTCACAAATTAGTTTCGCTCGGAGTCCGTTTTAAGAAATGAAATGGCCATTGCGGTCCACAACATTTTGTTTGTTTGTTTAATTTCTTTATTGCACAAAAATTACATTTAAATGTACATTATTTAATACAAAGGGAAAAAGAAATAACTTGTACAAAGGCAGTCTTATCCCAAGAAGGGATCTCTTCCAGTCAACCCAGTCTTCAAAAGGTTACATATTTTTGGAATGGGTGGAGTGTCAATATAAATACAAAGAAATTTTTAAAATCCTTATACTAACTTAAAATCATAAAATCTAAAATACAAAAAAAAAACAACCAAAAAAGATGACATATTTATAAATAAATAAATATTTTTATATAATACATATACATACATATATATAAGCATATGTATAAAATAAATATATAATATACTAAATATAAACACTTATTCGCTTAATGAATCTACTGAATGCTTATAGTTTTTTCTCAGTCGGTTTTTAAAAGACCCAATAGACGAAGCCATTTTAATGTCAACAGGAAGAGCATTCCACAGTCGAGCGGCAAGAACCGAAAACGACTTGGAATACTTTTCAGAAGAATGACATAGTATCTGCAAAGTCGGTACATCACTAGCACGTAATCTTGGGTCAATCTGCCGGAAGGAGAATTTGTCGTGGAGATATGTAGGGGAATGAGGATTAAAAGAGCATTAAAAAGCAGGGAGAGAATATGCATATTTCTGCGGAGTCTAATAGGAAACCAGTTCAGTTTACGACGGAATTCAGATATGTGGTCAAACCTCCGCAATCCAAATGCAAATCTTATGTACTGGTTCTGCAGTCATTCCAATCTGGTGAGTGTTCCTTCACCCACATCAAGGAAAGCGACGTCCGCATAATCAAGGAGTGGTAACAGGAGAGATTGGGCAAGGATCACTTTAGTATTAAATGGAAGAAAGTACTGCAAGCATCTCAGCGAGTGAAGTAACGCATACAATCTACGGCTGATTTCATTGACGTGAGGAGATCATGATAAATTCAGATCAATTGTGATACCTAAGTCAGTTACTGTTTGAGAAAATGGAATGGGGCAGTTATTAAAAACTACATTGGGTATCGCAACATCTAAAAGCTTAGAGATGAAATGTTGACTGCCAATAACAATGGCTTGGGATTTAGCTGGATTGACCATGAGCCCGAAGTTACGAGACCATGTAGCAATACACTCAAGGTCTGAATTAATAGCGCTTATAGCGAGATGAAAATCATGAAAAGGGGCCGTATAGATCTGTAAATCGTCAACATAAAGATGAAATGAGCAGGATAGTAAAGCTGTTATGCTATAAATGTGTATGGAGAAAAGAATAGGAGATAAGATTCCACCTTTAGGAACACCAGCAGTCAGATCGTCATTTCCCACTAACTGTCGCCGGCCCGTAGGGTAGGATTGGAACCAAGCATGAGAGTTCATGGAAAAGTTTAAGATACGCAAGATGGCAACCGAAATTTTATACACTATATCATATTTATTAAACAAATGAAATTGGAGTGTGAACAAAGTGGAGTGAAATTGGTGCAAGCTATTGACATTAAATCCTGATGTTGTTTTAGTAAGTCGAGATCGAAATATATTCTTAATGAAGGTCATCTTAAAAAAAAATGCAAGCCGCTGTGTTCTCGCGTTCCGCTCGTGACCCCTGTACTATGCTGTTACGTTACGTCTTTCCCTTATAGTGCACACACGTCATGTACCATAGAGGACTTTAATAAAGCTAACGACAAAGGGATCGCCATGGCCACATACTGGTCACAGGTGATTTGAAATTGAAGCTACAGTGTAACCATTTCGACTCGATAAGAAGAAGTGTACACAAAGCCTAGGGTGCAAGGTGGTGGGCTTGTTTAGGCAACACTAATTTAATAATTCTTCCATGCTGGTCTAATAGAAAAGAAAAAGCTTAGAATGTACCAGCTACTTCTCTTCCCATGCAGATCGTAAAAGCCAATCGAGAGAATGGGTGAAGATGCTTTTTCCACCTTATCGCCCACCATCACTCTATAAGTAGCCATTGGGTCATACGGCCCTGGGCACTGTCTGGCCCGTTAGGGATAAAGGGCAACATTGAGCCTCTTCAGTCAACTCTTCATGGCTATCGCGTGCTGTGTAAATTTCCTCAATAATATTTTCGACCTCCTTCTGTGCTTCAGAAGGCGTACTAAGCCGTTGATTGATTGATTCTATTCTGTAACATCATTGTCAGAAGACTTTAGGCAGCTTGAAAAATCTGACACTACTTAAACGAAAATAAAAAAATACAATTAGTATTGAAAATTTATATTGTACCTACCTACATCTTCTTCTTTAAGTGATCGGTAGAGTTAAGTGGAGATGCCTCCATTCCTCGCTTCTCTCTGCCATCTTTTTAATGTCTTGGTTGGACCTTACTCCTAACCCTTCCTTAATTTGTTGATAAAAAACTGCATCCTTGGTCTTCCCCTTCCTCGTCTCCCTTTTATTTTTCCTTCTACTATTATTCTGAATAGATTGTCATGTCTTATTAGATGTCCAATCATCTTAACCTACCTACAACAACCTACCAACCTATCAACCTACCTACATGTAAGTACATAATATGTCATTTACATAAATGAATACATGGCAACGTGACGACAATGTTGTACTTTGAACGCTGTGGGGTCAAAATGTTAACCAGTTAACGCTATCATCGTATCCTCGTATTATTTTCGTTTTAAATAGGTACAGATACATACATTATCACGTCTTGATCTCTAATAGAGTAGACAGAATCTAGGGTTGTAGGTCGAACCCACGTTTAGCGTGTGAAGGACGTAAAGGTGGAAATTGAGAATAAATTTTATATGAAAAAGTGGAAATTCGGTGCGACTTTATATGGGGAATCCTATATTGCCTTGCAAAAGTGGACTTTACAAAGTACAAAATTTTTGCAGACGAAGTCGCGGGTAATTCTTATAGTCTCATATAAATAAGTCTTGTTGCGCTATCAATCTATCACTATACCCGAACTCTAGTGCTTGCACATTAAAAGCGATACCGGGCGTAGTCCGCACTTGGATGGGTGACCACAAGTGGCATACAAATCTTCCCGAAAGCCTCCGTGCTTCGGAAGGCACGTTAAGTCGTTGGTCGCATTAAAATCTTCTCGAACTCCTCCGCGCTTCGCAAGCTTTACATGTTATATTGTGATAACATTCTTTGTAAACTGACTAAGCCCTTCCGGCGCGTAGGCGGCCAATACTGTGTAAATGAGTTTCTTTCGGCGTTTCTTCTCAGCGGTGGTCGTTGCGAAACGTAGTATCGGTAACTTTTGGACTAAAAAAAAATTAAAAATAATGACCTTGACGGTCATTATTTTTAAATGATATAATATTTATCCTACATTGAATAAAAAATTTTGACTTTGACTTCGGAAAAGCCTTCAGTCGCGGTTGTCAACATTAGATTGCAGTCATCAAGCTGTCTCAGATGCCTTTACACATTAAAATCTGACACCAGTATTGCTCACTTCATCGTCATCATCATCATTTAGCCGCATAGCGTCCACTGCTGGACATAAGCCTCTCCCAAGTTTTCTAAAACGACCGATCTAGAGTTATTGCCCACTTTCAACCACGAAAAATAACAACAAACAAACAAGATCCTCAATTATTTTGTTTTGTTTGTTACATTAAAGTTTATCGTTTCATTAAACATTGATACATGACATATATAAATCCTTATCTATACTCACCTTTTGGCCTATCAATAATTATGTAAAAATCAATACTTTATCACTGTCAGATAAGATTACCTACTCAAAAACAACACCACGCCACTATTACAATCACGATAAAACATAAATTCCTTTGCCACAACACTAATTAAAAATCACGTTACACTCCGTTCCGTTTCAGCGATGTTCTAGTAAATATTTAAAAAAATAGAGAGTGCGTGCGCTCTGGCCGGCAAAAGCGAATGCATTGAAGTCTCAACTATCTACTTGTTTCAACTAGCTTATTCATACTTAAGCGTTGTTATGTTATTACATAGACAGACAATTCAACTTATTAATGATGATCAGTTTTTAATATTTTTGTGTGTATCTTTATCTAAGTACCCGGTTGCATTCTAAGTTGTGCTGCTTTGGAGCCTGGGGTACGTTTTCTCGATTGATGTGTCTGTCTGTATGTGTCAACTGTATATTTAGAAATTATACAGGGTTACTTTTAAACACCGGCAACATTTTTGAAACAAGTTCAGGCCACGATATTGAACTACTTTCCATGAAAACAATTATCGAAAAACGAAAAAAACAATCGGCTTCTCATACAAATCACCGCTCAGGCGCTCAGCCAAATGGATTTTGTATGAGATGATGATTTTTTTTTATTGTTTTTCTTTTGGCCTGAACTTCCTCCAAAAATTTCTAAATGTACAGTTGACATTTCATTTAATTTCATTTATTTAATCACAAACAATTTTTACATTGTGTCTGATATACCTATGTCATAATAAATAGCCCGGCAATACAAATTTTACCTATGGGAACTACACTTCGTTTTTCGGGGTGCATGAAAGGAGCCTAATCGAGTGACGTCCGGTCACCCTGGGGCAATTTGCGTGGACAGACAGCTGATAACGCAGATTGTCTGATCCATCTGATCCTTTAGATACGGAACCTCCAATTTATAAATAAATAAATACACGGAAATCCCAGTTTTCTCTTCTTAAAAAGAAATTGGGGTGGGATTTTCGTATTTACTAGCCTTAAGGCCGTACCTGAATTTTCCGGGATCCAGTGCTGCCCCCATTTAAAATAAATCATTTCAAAGAAAACGGGGGTAGCATTGGACCCCGGAAAATTCAAATACGGCCTTACTCATATACGTTTAAATCACCTATCTGTTCTTTGACCTTCCTTTCTTTCATACGATATTAGTATTTAAGACCATGGTATACAATCATATTTATGGTGAATAAATGACTGATTACTGATTACCTACTTTACAAACCTAATTAAAATAGGTAAGTATCGAAATTATTGGAAGATCTTAAAAAAATTACGCACTGAGAAGTTTGTACATAGGAAGTTCTAATTAGAGGTGTTAATGATAGATGCCGTTAATGAGAATAAAGGTGTGAACATACCTGAGGAGTGTTTTAAAGCTGGTATATAGCAAAAAAATGAAAGTATTTATCGATTCTCAATTTTTTTTTATAGAAAGTTAATCAGTATCATGGACTGAACTGGCCCTAAAATATTTACTAATAGTTAAAGTGTCAACCTATAAGTAATCTTGGTTTTAAGTAGGTACTCACCGCATTTCATAATTCTTAATTTTATTTTATTATTAAGTGGGATACATAAGTATTTAAAATAAATACATATTCCTGTTCTGCTTTCAGGGTGCATAAAATAAAAATAAAATGAAGATGCTAATACAAACAACAATTCAATAAAATTACCTGATGTTTTACTCGTTCACACTTCAGAGCGTCACTTACCTTTAAAAATTCTCAATTTGACCAAAACCCATTCAAATTTTATCACAATAAAAAAAAAACTTGTACAACTACAGTACTTTGCGGTCAGTATTACACTAAAGTGTATTTGGTTTTATCAGTAAATAATAAAACGTTTATCTTTTAATCGGATTATTTTATTTTATGTAATAAACTTATCTTTTTTGTTTAATAGTTTAGTTATGTCTTTATTATACCCTGTCGTTTTTTTATTGAATAAGCCATCACATAGTTAATAAACCGGCCAAGTACGAGTTAAACTCGCGTGGAGAGGGTTCCATACAATTGATTGAATTCTTATAGGTTTTCCTGTAATCTACAAGCAATGAACTATATTTTGTATTTTTTTCAAAATTTTAGGCTCAGTAGTTTCGGAGATCAGGGGGAGGAATGGTTAATTTTCGTCTTCTTTCATGAATAAAATCAAAACTATTCATTTTACAATAATAACAAAAATATACCTCCAAATGGAAATTTCAAAAAAACCCAGGCCCCCATTCTCTGGCAGCCCGCTATTCCTGGCTCCGGTAGCGGTCATGGTAACGGCGGGGCAGGGGGTGCGAAGAATCTCCGGCAGAGATCCGGCCACCACTCCCGTCAACGACTGGCCCTGGTAACACACAACGTACCCACTCTGAGGACAGACGAGAAACTAGCTGAGGTGGAAGAGGAAATGAGTAGGTTACGGTGGGACATAGTGGGGTTGTCTGAAGTCCGTAGAGAGGGCGAGGGCACGACAACTCTAGAGTCTGGTAACCTACTCTATCACCGAGAAGGAGACAAAAAGAAATCCCAGCATGGTGTCGGGTTTCTCGTCCACAGGTCCCTCATAAACAACGTCATAACCATCGAGAGTGTTTCTACCAGGGTAATATACCTGATACTCAGAGTATCGAAAAGATACTCGCTGAAGGTCATCCAGGTATATATGCCAATTAAGGATCACTCCGATGAAGAGGTGGATGAGGTGTATGAGGACATTAGTAGGGCCATACATTCTTCTGAAACCTATTTTACGGTTGTTACGGGGGACTTCAACACAAAACTGGGCAAGCGAGGCGATGGGGAGTTTAGGCTGGGAAACTTCGGATACGGAGTGCGAAATGACAGGGGACGTAGGCTGGCTGATTTTCTGGAGAAAGAGGGACTCTTTGCGATGAACTCTTTCTTCCAAAAGCCACCGCAAAGAAAATGGACCTGGATGGGTCCAGGAAAGAAGAACCAGCCCACTGTTAAAAACGAAATCGACTTCATCCTAACGACGAAGAGGCGAATATTCAATGATGTTTCAGTGATCAATCGGATTAAAACCGGGAGCGATCACCGAATATTAAGAGGCATCGTGAATATTTGTCTCAAAGTCAAAAGGTCGCGACTGCTAAAGTCGACGCACCGACCGTCAAAGATCCAAATTGAGAACTCCGAAAGCTTCCGGCTTGAACTATCCAATCGCTTTGAAGGCCTTCAGGATTGCGTTACAGTGGACGAGATAAACCAAGGGTTTGTAGAAGCTGTCCAAGCGGTGGGATCGAAGGTGTTTAAGTCCCACCCCAAACGAAAACCTCAAAAAATCTCTGCACAGACCCTAGACTTGATGGCAGAACGACGATCCACGCCGCTGCAGACCTCCGAAGACGCTGAATCATATCGGCAGCTCAACAGACGTATACAAAAGTCCTTGCGACACGACATCCGCTCCTCTAATACCAAATGTATTAAGGAGACGATAGAGCAAAACAAAGGCTCCAAAGTGTTCGCAAGAGCTATTTCGGTTGGGCAAAGCCGATTGATGAAGCTGAAGACGGAGGCCGGTGGCATGGTGTCGACAAAGGAAGGGGTTTTGGGAGTGATCGAGAGATTTTATGGACAGTTATACACCTCAGTTGCACAACCCAGTGGACAATTGGCTAAAGACCCAAGAGCCAAGCTGACCCGACACTATACTGAAGATATCCCGGACATCAGCCTGTACGAGATTAGGATGGCCCTCAAACAGCTCAAAAACAACAAGGCGCCGGACGAGGATGGAATCACAGCAGAGCTTCTGAAAGCGGGCGGAACGTTGGTACTGAAAGTCCTTCAGAGGCTCTTTAATTCCGTTCTGCTCGAGGGCGTAACGCCAAAAGCGTGGCACAGGGGCGTGGTCGTGTTCTTCAAAAAGGGAGATAACGCCCTTTTGAAGAACTATAGGCCTATCACGCTTCTGAGTCATATATATAAGTTGTTTTCGAGGGTCATCACGAATCGTCTCGCAAACAGGTTTGATACCTTCCAGCCTCCCGAACAAGCCGGTTTCCGTAAAGGCTTTAGTACCATGGACCACATCCACACGCTACGGCAGGTTATAGAGAAGACTAGGAAGTATAACTGGCCGTTATGCTTGGGGTTTGTGGACTATGAAAAAGCCTTCGATTCGATCGAAACATGGGCCGTGCTTCAGTCTCTCCAGCGATGCCGTATTGACTATCGGTATATCGAAGTGTTGAAGTGTTTGTACACTAACGCCACTATCTCAGTCCGAGTACAGGAGCAGTGCACGAGGGCTATTCCACTGCAAAGAGATGAGAGACAAGGAGACGTGATATCTCCGAAACTGTTCACCGCTGGACTGGAAGATGCCTTCAAGCTTCTGGAATGGGAAGGATTTGGCATCAACATCAATGGCGAGTATATCACTCACCTTCGATTTGCCGACAATATCGTTGTCATGGCAGAATCCATAGAAGACTTAAGTACTATGCTCGGAAACCTTAATCGAGTTTCCCAACAGGTGGGCCTCAAAATGAACATGGACAAAACGAAAGTAATATTGAATGTCCATGTCGCGCCCCTACCTGTTTGTGTTGGGAGCTTCACCCTCGAAGTTGTAGACCAATATATCTACCTGGGTCAATTGATCCAGGCAGGAAGTTCCAGCTTCGAGGAAGAGGTCTTTTGACGAATCGAACTTGGTTGGGCAGCGTTTGGGAAGCTACCAAGCGTCTTCTCGTCCAAAATACCTCAGTGCCTCAAGACTAATATGTATAAGCAATGTGTGTTACCAGTGATGACTTATGGCTCTGAAACGTGGTCCCTTACTATGGGTCTCAAAAGAAGGCTCATGGTCGCTCAACGCGCTATGGAGAGAGCTATGCTCGGTGTTTCTCTACGTGATCGAATCAGAAATGAGGAAATTCGTAGGAGAACAAAAGCCACTGATATAGCCCAGCGGATTAGCTCGTTGAAGTGGCAGTGGGCGGGACACATAGCGCGACGAACCGATGGCCGATGGGGTAGAAATGGTTCTCGAATGGCGACCACGTACTGGCAAGCGAAGCGTTGGACACCCACCCACAAGGTGGTCAGACGATCTGACTAAGGTCGCTGGAAAGCGCTGGACGCAGGCCGCTCTAGATCGGTCATTTTGGAAATCCCTGGGAGAGGCCTATGTCCAGCAGTGGACGTCATGCGACTGAAATGATGATGATGATGAACAAAAATATATTTGAGATTCTTATAACGAGCCCTTTCATTTGATATATGCATGAGACAGTAAGGTTTGCAAAACTTTTTTTTTTTTTAATTTTCTAATTTGTCCCCCGAAAATGACCCTTATTTAAAAAAAATATTTATTTACTTTACACATATGTGTTTGGGTCATAGGATTACAACATTCTACCAAATTTCACCTGATTCGGTCCAGTAGATTCGGAGCAAATTGGCTGTGACAGACGGACGGACAGACAGTCACACGAGTGATCCTATATGGGTTCCGTTTTTTCATTTTTTGTACGGAACCCTAAAAAGAAACTAAACTGTTGTTGATTTGAATTTTACATTCTGGTTCGTGTGTGATTTCTGGCCTTCAATGCTTTATCTCTTTCTGTGATTTCATAACAGAGCTACTAAGGGACTTAATTAATAAAATAAAATAGCCATTTATTTTACTACCATTTTACATAACATAATCATCATCATCATCCTGGTCTTTTTAGTCTCCACTGCAGGAACACGACCCGACGAAAGACGGGTTGGAGAGGTCTAATAGATTGCCATAACATAAAAATTTTAATAATTTCTAGTTTTCTTATCTTCTTGAATAATTTTGCCTATTATGAAAAACTAGAGTAGACACCCATTTTACTGTTTTGTCCTGTTCGATTGGGATTGTTAATTTTTTAACCCCTAATTTTATTTTTTTTTATATAAAAATATAGCTTATTTCAAGAAACTGATTTGAATATTTTGTCATATTACGGCTTAGTTAATTTTTTATAAATTATTATAAAAATTATGCCAAAGACAAAGTCGTGTCTTAACAAAACAAACGGCCAAGCCCAATCAATACATATTTTTAAAAAACAGTGTCATTCAGTGAATTCAGTTGCTCATGATTGGCGGAATATTCTTTTCTTAGTTATGATTGGCTGAAACGGTGACATTTGACGTTATTGTCAGTGACGGATGAATAGCTTCAAGGCGACTCTTATTTTTAATGAAAGGACTCAGAACATAGTAAGGAGTAAGGTCAAACAAAGGTCATACGTTTGTTTGTAGAAATATCCATAACCGTTGATTATTTTGGCAAAAAATGACCCACAACTGTTCATTAAATCTGTATCTCGAAACGGATATCAAAATAACGCTTTCCAAAAAATATGAACAATGCCCATTGTAGCTTTCTCCATAAACTTCATTTAGTCTTTTGATAGCTCTTATACGCCTAGTACTTTCGACAGTTTATAAGCGAAAAATACCGTCGTGTGTATAAACAGTTAGAATAATTCAAGAAACACGGCAAAGCTATAAAACATAACTTTCCATTGGTAAGTAACCATTTTTCATTGTGCAAAAATCAAATAGGTACGTATTATAAAATCCACGCCGCTATATATTAAAAAAAAAACATTGACACTCTGGGAGTGGCGAAAAAAGTGAAAACTTCAACAAGGTGGTGTCGGTAACAGTGTCGCGAGTTCAATGGTATTTCCCATCTCAAAAAATGCCCAACGCGACTAAAGAAGTTTTCACTTAAAAAATAGAACAGGGGCCGATGCTTGAGTTAGCTTGTCTATATTATTCTTTGTCAATGAATATGCATCAGTTATTTTCCGTAGGTGGTAGTTGTCTTTTTGTCGTAGGCCTCCCTAGTAGTAGTTAGTTCTCCAAAATGTTCATTGTTTGTTTTAGTTTTGTGTGTGTAAGTGGCCAACACTGATGTCAGGCTGCCTAAAAGCATCTGACATAGCTTGGCGAATGCCATAACACATTGACAGCTGGGACCAACGGCTTTATATGCCTTCTGAAGCACGCAAAAATGTTCGTTCTCTAGTCGGATGCACCTAGTCATGTCCTGCTATTTTTCTACTATCTCGCCATCTCGTTTTGGTTTTCGTCTTGTGCTTTATTATGGGTTGTACAAACAACTTGAGCAGTGTAGCTAACTCTACAGTTTCAACTGTAGAGTTACAGTTTTTTGGAAATGTTCCCAGTTTTTAGTTTAGGCCTCTAAATCTACAGTTTTTTAAAGGACAATGAGCAGATCTGGAGCTCTGAAAGGTCTCAAATTCTTCGGAAATTAGGATATAAATTTCGAGCAACAACTTTTTCCCAAGGAGAATTGACGTCAGTCGGGGACCGGTACCAAAACCACAACCATTTCTTCTTTCTTCTTTAAGAGCCCGTACTACCCTAAATTTCTCAGAGCAATCTTAAATATTATCAATATTAACGAAATACTCACTTTGAAATAAAAACACAGCAAAGTTCAGGACTAACTCTAAACATAATAAGTTTCGAAAACATGATTGCTTAAAATTTTCTCGATAGAAAAACATTGCGAAGTTGCCTCCAAATCACCTTAGAATTATACTAAAACAGAAAGTATTTAAGAAATACAATAAATTAGCACTTTAAGCTTTGGATTATAATTGTATTAAACATAAGGCAAGTCATCATATGTCTTACTTTTTAAATAACTCTTAAATATTCTTTGTAAAACGAAAAAAACCTCAAAACCAGAACCATTCTCATTGACCCACCACGATTCCCGACGCCCCGCATAGCTCGCTGTCTCGGTTCGGCTAGAGTAAATTTGTGTGCGTGGAAGCGGGAGCAAAATTTAGATTATTGACATCAGGCGCCCTCTTATGTATTCAGGTATGTTTGTTTGGGTCAAATCTTGCAAGTAAAATTTGACCCAATTCCCGCTTTCTGATCGAGATTTTTGGGAGACAGCCGATCGAGGAAGGGCATACCCAAAGGCCACTGTTAGCATGATGGTGGGCGAGAAGAATCAAAATGGTGGGTTGCTAGTAGCATCGCCTATTTACATGATTCGCATTTTCGCCCATTTCCTCATTCGGCTTTTACAATTTCTACGGGAGAATCAGATTGTACAAAGTTTTTTTTTCTTCTCCCAGACCAGCATGAAATATAGAATACCTAGCATCATCATCATCAGGTCTTTTTTAGTCTCTACTGCAAGAGCACGACCCTCTCTGTCTTTAGCTACTATCAGAGCCATATATTAGCCAGAGCAGTCAGAGGATTTGGCCTCCACGCTGACCAGACCAGGGTTGGAGAGTCAAAATCAAAATCAAATATTTATTCAGTAATTAAGATTTTGAACGTCAATATTTATAGTGTACATTACGTGTAATGTCCTAAATTATTTTTTTCTTTGTTCAAAAGCTACCGATACTAGCGTTTCGCAACGACCACTGCTGAGAAGAAACGCCGAAAGAAACTCATCTCATTGATATTTATATATATAAGATTTGTTTAGCTTGTGCTAAGAGTACGTAAGAGGCAACTAAAGGAATAAGCACAAGCATCTTGTGCTACAACTGCATTCCCAAGGAGGGTTGACGTCAGGCGGAGGCCGGTTATAAAACTATTCGCCCAAATGCATTCCCAAAGAAGGTTGACGTCAGGCAGGCGGCCGGTTGTAAAACCATAGCCAAATCACTTAAACTGTCCCGACTATTTTTCTCTATTTCGCAAGGTCTTTGGCATCCTTGGGTGACCATTGACATGCATATTATATTTGGAGAAGAAAAAGCGAGAAAGCGCACTCTGGGCTCCGAAGCAGCGTTGCTGAGGATGCAACGCGCTAAGATGAAGAAGAAGAGTGTAAGTATGTAATAATTCATGAAATGTAAGGAAAGAAATAAAATAGGTATAAGATACTTACAATTCGAATTCTCTATCACTGATATCATTAACTAACACAGAATTATTATTCACATTTTTTTACCACAATTAAATAGTCTTAATACAAAACAAGTACAGACGACATCGCATCATTATCGAATCAATATGACTGTTGCTCGGTAACGAACAAACATTATATCATTTGTATTGATATTCCGAGAGCTAGTAAACATTTTTGGGTAGGTAATTGAGGCAAGCTGAAAACTTTTCTGATACTACTCCTATAACTTCGAAGTGCTGAAAGTATTGTGGCTAAATCGACCCACAAATTTTTAAAGATACAATTTTTTTTGCGCTACATTTCAGCCGGGTCTTCAAGAAAAGTAGCGGGGCTAAATCAACCCTTACATTCAGATCTGGCAAAGTTAAATACCAGACTACCCAAATGATCTGGTAATATATTTTTTTACTCTTTAAATATTATATTTAACGTGTAAAAATACAGTATTATAAATGTAAATATAATACTGTATTGTAAATCTGTGGGTCGATTTAGCCCCGCTACTTTTCAGCAGTTCTGAGTAAGCTTATTATAGTTATAGGGAAAGTTAATGACAAGTTTCAGCTCGCTTCAAATATCTACCCAAAAATGTCTACCAGCTCTCAGACCATGACGCTAAAAGGATTGGGCATATTAAAGCTTGGTCTAGTGTCTCACTATTTCAAAGTGGCTGGCGAACTACTAGTGTAAGTATTACAGTTGACATAAATGAAAACTGATCAAGTGCGAGGCGGACACGTCGGACTCAGAATCTACGTGAAGGGTTCCGTACCTCCGATTAATGTATTAAAACACTGAAAAAAAAAACTCGTTTCTTGTATGACTACCCCCTTTAGTTTTTAACTTTATCTTATTTTTAGTATTTGTTGTTATAGTGGCCACAGTAATACATAGTCGGTTAAACAAGTGCCGTGCGAAAATAAATTGTATGGTTATATTAATATTAAGAAAGCCAAATGAGATGTTCATATAAATTTAAAGAAACTAAATTTGTACTTACTTACTGAATTAATGGTCGAATCTGTGCAGGCCCTGCTTTAAATCGGGTTTGATTTAAAGCAGGGCATACACAGAATCGACGTTTATATCTAAGTTTATATCTATATCTAAATCATAGATTTACTTCTTCGAAAGCCTATATCAGGACAGTACACAGCATTAACGTTTAAAAAAAAAATTAAGTAGATAAAAACCATTATTAAGATTGCTGCAAAAACGCTGCGTCAAATCCAGCAACAGATGCATCTTGTTATTTTATCGTGATTATCTGATTGTATATTCTCATCGCTATACCACAAGACCAACGCGATAAATATGAGGCCAAAGAGATTATATTGGCCTGAGGCCAATTTTAATTTCGCATAGAGTGTGCTACACATAACCTTAAAATAAAGATTGTGGTAGAACAAACATGATGAGGACTGCAAGATCTGGTTATTATATAAGAAAGCCTAAAAATAATGAAAAGTCTTTTTCAAAGGAAACCGCTTTATACTCGTATCTATGCTCAAGGTTCCTCGAAGATCTATATAATTCTAATTAAATGTTGATACTTCCACAGAAGTAGTTATGTTATAGTGCTTTATTTCCCACACAAATTATATAACAACAACAATTTTTCATCTTGGGCCCATTATCTGGCTAAGGCATGGCTTCTATTTTTTTCTTCCCTTTGTTTCGACTAGCTCGCAAGGAATAGAGTTTTGCATCACTTAACTTTATCTTCTACGTAAGTTATGAAGACATAGCAGTATAATGTATGTTTGTGGTAATCTGTTGTATGTCGCATTAGCTTCTTATAAAAGTCATAAGTTAAATATCCGACGAAATGATTTGGCTCACACATTTTTGTACACCTAAAATATTTTTTATTAACGTGTAAAAATTACAGATGATATTTTTTGTAAAAAAAATTGTATATTTGAAAATGGTCGGTGGGTCAAGGATGCCAGACCTTGCAAAATGGAGAAGAAAAAGCCGGGACAGTTTAAATGATTTGGCTATAGTTTTACGACCGGCCGCCTGCCTGACGTCAACCCTTTTTGGAAATGTATTTGTGCGAAAAGTTTTACAACCAGCCGCCGCCCGACGTTAACCATCCTTGGGAATGCAATTGTAGCACGAGATGTTTGTGCTTAGTCCTTTAGTCGCTTCTTAACACATCCACAGGAAGAGTGGTCCTATTCTAACCTGAAACCACACGAGTTCAGATTGCCTCAAATACCTATCCAAAAATGTTTACTAACTCTCAATGTATTTTCCCATTTGGGCACAATTTTAGAAAGCGTGGCTTTCGGGTTATGCTACCCTTGGCTTGATCTGCTCCAAAAGGGTGGAAGTATATATTCTTCTGCACACTTTTTATTGTACGAAGTACTCAACAAAGAGATAGGGGCGTATGCAGTTGTAAATATGAGCGGACCTCGATGCAGTGTTTGTTTAGAAGATTATAATATAACGCTGAAAGCCTGGAGTTGCAGAATATTTGCAGATTACTTTGTGAGTTTGGCTTGAGAGTGTTATGGCGAAAGCATGGGTATTTTATAGGCTTTTCCTTACCATCATATAATTTTAAAACATATTAAGTGATCTTTTTAATGCTTCCGTAGTAAACTGGGAACCCTTATAGTTTCGTCATGTCTGTCTGTCTATTTGTCCGTCTGGTCCATGCGTTGATTTACTCAGAGACTTTTATACGGACGTACACTAGAAAGCTGTTATATGACATGTATGTATATATTAATCACGCCAACAAAATAGTAAAATAAAATCTTGAACAAAAATTTTTTTAGACCATTCAACTAAAGCGGGAATCAATTTTTTTCTCACTTACCCATGGGGTGGCGTGTTGTTTATGATGATGATTATTATATTGAAATATTGATTGGTCTTTTAAAAATATTGTCAGTTTGTGAACACCATTTTTCGATTTAAGAATATGAAGTAAGGTTTGTTATTCAAAATTATGGACCAAATCACATCATGAAATATTTTTTTTTACTAGCCTGTGGCTATGTACCATAACTGAGCAAAGGCCTCCCTCTTGTTCTTCCTCTCTGTCCGTCGCTTTTCCTGCCATTCAGGTAAGAATCTATCAAGGTCATCTCGACATCTGGTAAAATATTTATACTGAATTAAAAATAACATTGTTATTGAAGACACAAAAAACCGGCCATTTTTGAAAAAAAATTAGGCTCAGTAGTTTCGGAGATCAGGGGGGGGGGGGGGGGGGAATGGTCAATTTTCGTCTTCTTTCATGAATAAAATCAAAACTATTTATTTTAGAATTATAAAAAAAATATATTTGAGATCTTCATAACGAGCCCTTTCATTTGATATATAACACAGCAAGGTTTGTTATACTTTGTTTTTCAATTTCCTAATTTATACCCCGAAATTGACCCTTATTTAAAAAAAAATATTTACTTTGCATATATTATTATGTGTTTGGGTCGTAGGTTTCGGAGCAAATTGGCTGTGACAGACGGACGGACAGACAGATGCACGAGTGATCCTATAAGGGTTCCGTTTTTTTCATTTTTTGTACGGAACCCTAAAAAGTAATCCGTAAAATCTATTTACGGATAATTGCATTATTTTTCAATCTTATTTAAATAAGTGCAGTACTTGTAATAATTAATATATTTATTTCAACAATTTACACCTTCTGAGTACTTTGTGTACTTAGGAATATGACATGTATCTATAAGTACCTAATCAAATAGTTCACGGGTTACGACTACTAGAATCTCGTTAGCGATATACTCAAGACGGAGCACCCATTATACAATAGAAATAATTACTTATTGTGTAAGATTCTAACTGTCCTTACTCACATAGAAATAAAGACGAAATCATAGTACAATCTGAAATTTACACTTGATACAACATACATACTATCTATTAGACGTTTATGAATTCGACCCAGTTTTCCATTAAAATGTATTGTAGAGCTGTGACGGTCCTATTAACATTTTTAAATGGTGCGAGATTCAAAAGTGCTGCACCTCTTAATAGAATACACACACTATCACGTCTTTATCCCTAACGGGGCAGACAGTACCTAGGGCGGCAAGGCCCATCACACTTTAAGTGATAGTGGGCATGAAGGTGGAATAGGAAATCATAGCGATGGGTTACTAACCGCATTGCCTATTGATATGATTCAGATTCTTGCCCATTCCCTCAATCGGCTTGATAATCTGCGCGGGAAGAGAAGCAGCTGGTACATTATATATTTTTCCTTTTCTCCCAGACCAGCATGGAATATCCGAATAGAAACACTTATGTGTAACTATCGTTAATGTACAATAAAGTTTTTTAAATAAATAAATAAATAACCGACTTCAAAAAGTAGGAGGTTATCAATTCCTCGGAATCTTTTTTTTTTATGTGTGTTCCCCGTTTACTCAAAGACGCTGGACTGATTTGGATTATTTTTTTTGTTTGATAGCGTATACTTTCCAGGTGGTCTTATAGAAATTTTATGAAAATCGGTTGTGTGGTTTGTTTTATAAATGAATATAACTAGAAAAATATGTCATCTAAGTATACAATTTTTTGATTATTTAGCTTGTCTGGTATTGGAGTCGGTTTTTTGTTTTCAAAATATTATCAATATTATTGTTAAAGCAGTTGTTTACCTTTGATTAGGTTAGGCTGCTTTTACACTAGGAAATAAACGGGCAAGTGCGAGTCGGACTCGCACATGAAGGGTTCCGTACCACCGTACAATGTTTTTAAAACGCTGAAAAAATACGTTTCTTGTATGACGCCTCACTTTAATCTCTAACTGTTTTATTTTTACTATTTGTTGTTATAGCGGCCATAGTAATACATAATCTGTGAAAATTTGAAGTACCTAGCTATTACGGTTCAAGAGATAGAGCCCTGTGACAGACGGACAGACAGCGGAGTATCAGTAATAGGGTCCCGTTTGCACCCTTCGGGTACGGAACCCTAAATACGTTGCCTGCAATCAAGATGAAGGGGGGGGGGGGGGTCTGAAAAAAAACGTCCATCAATAGCATGAATTTATTTTATAGCCTGTCAAAATGAAGTATACAATCGGTATATTGTTGTTCACGCACCGCTCATCTTCATATCCAAAGGAAAACAGTATTATTAACTCTATATAGTTCACATTCAGTAAGTAAGAGAATGTTTTCACAAATAACAATATCAGACCGCTTAATTATTTATTGGTAAAACCCCCCTCCATTATGAAGCCCGGTGCTGTCGCACCGCTCGCGCCGCATAGTACCGCCACTGATGTAAAATGTGCCATTGTAAGCACCGAATATTTAGGACACAAAGGGATAATTGTGCTCTGTATTTTACTTTGTTTCGTAACGATAATGAATGCTGAACGTTCTGCAAAGGGTTTGAATAGCGCTTTAGTTTTATAACAAGCTTCCTGTGATGATAGGATTGTGTTATAACAAGCTTCCTGTGATGATAGGATTGTGTTATAACTCTGTTGAAATAATAATATAAAGTTAGAGAGACTATTACGTTGTTGCAATATACATTCTGCTTCTGGTCCAGCAAAATCGTAAACGTGGAAAAAAACGTGATACAGATGACTTAAATGTGCGAAAAATACAGGTGACTTTTTATCCACCAGCCAAACTTTTGAAGCAAGTTCAGTACATGATACTGAACTACTTTCTACAAAACTTATTAAAAATCGATAAAAAAATATCTTCCTCCCATACAAAATCCGTTTAGCTGAGCGCAGATTTGTAAGGGAGGACGAAAAATTTTTATCGATTTTTGACGATCATGAACTGAACTTTCTTCAAAAATTTTGCCGGTGGATAAAAGGTCAGCCTGTATAAATATGTATATAAGATCCATATAAATATGGCCAAGCGGTTTATAGGCACTGGCTGTACGTCTTTTAGGAAGGAGTTCAATAATTTTCATCATACTCTACTACTATTCTGCTTCCACTTTGCTTCTGATCAAGAAAAGCATGAGGAAATCTGCATACTAGTTTACAATCGTGTCATAATAACTATTATCACTAGATGTCAGTCATTTTTTACGTCAGATTCCTTAAGGCCCCGTCAGTTCAGAGCCAAGAATACTTTAGGGTGTTTTTGAAAAATCACTGTAAATAAACTAGTACAGTTTATTTCTCAAAAAATACATAGGAATCTTATATATTACATAGGAATCTTGAGGCTTTTCTACAGACACTTACAATATCCAAAACACGAATGAGCATTTTTGTCTCGATAGAAAAATCACAAATATACCTTTAAATTTGCCTAAATTTACCCTTAAAAAAGATATTGCTACTTTATACAATCGCCTTTTATATGAAAGTTATACCAAAAAATGTATAATTTAATTTTCGTCGAGAGCGAACTAAGGCCCCGTGCTTGACGATATTTAGCTGTGTTTTATTTATATTTTTTATTATATATTTTTTTTATAGCGAAATTAACCAGGTAGTAATTTAGATTATAAATTTTTTGGTATAACTTTTATACAAAAAGGTGATTGTATAAAGTAGTAATATATTTTTTAATTATTTTCACAGATAATGTATTTCTGTTGCCGCTATAACAACAAATACGAAAAATAGAATAAACTTAATATTAAATGAGGGCTCCCATTCAACAAACGTGATTTTTGAGATTTGGCGTGATGTATGGGAGCCCCCCTTAAATATTTATTTTATTGTAATTATATTATTTATTTTTAAAGTGAATATACAACTTAATATTCTGTGAATATTTCAAGCGTCTACCTGTTGCCAAGCAAAAAAAACGGCAAAAAATCTCTTACTCAGAAACGGTGACTCTTAGGAAAAAAGTATTCAGACATTTTTTTATAGATAATAATTAACTGATCTACAAGTTTTGTTTGAACTAAATTTATAATAAAACTTACCGGTTTGCCGAAAATTGTACAAAAACCCGTTTTTGTGACCCCGCGTATTTTTTTCCAGGTATCGGATCGATGAGGACTTTTAGATTTCATTTATGATGGTGTTTTAAATAATAACCTATCAACTTTGAGCTGGGTGCGAGTTTTTGTAATTTGACCGGACTAATATTTTTTTTTTTTAAGAGTATTACTCTAAGTACTGGCACTATCCGGCGGCGAATCAGCACTACGCTTGTATAAAAATACGGCCCAATCATTGCCGCTTAAGGCCATATCTAAATTTCCCGGGGTCCAGTGCTGCCCCCATTTAAAATAAATCATTTCAAAGAAAACGGAGACATTATTTAGAATTTACTACCAAGTCCTAGATAACCCTTCAAAATATTTTATGAACTACTGTTTACAGTTTATAATGAGAACGTTAAGCTTTGCTACGTACATTTGCCAAAAGTGGCCGTATTTCAAACTTGTATGACGACCCCCTTTAATTTTTAAGTATTTTTTATTTTTAGTATTTGTTGTTATAGCGGCCACAGTAATACATAGTCGGTGAAAATTTCAAGTGTCTAGCTATAACGGTTCAAGAGATAGAGCCCTGTGACAGACGGACAGACAGACGGACAGACAGCGGAGTCTCAGTAATAGGGTCCTGTTTGCACCCTTTGGGTACGGAACCCTAAAAAGCTAAGAAATTAAATACAAATAAGTTCTGGTAACGCTGAATTCTCAAAACCGCAAAAGTCAAGTGTCTCACAACAGAACTTTCTTGAAAATTATTAATGATTCCTACTCAATTAATTTTCTTTCTAAAGTAAATAGATCGCACTCGGACGAAATGAAACTTCTAAGAACCGGTGTTGGAGACGTCTGATTTGATAAATGGCTTGTAAGATGGAGTGTGGGATTTCGTCGAATACTGAGTGTAGTGTATCGATTTTAACATTTTACAGTAGTAAGGTTTGGTATTTCAACAGTAAAATCTTGATAATTATATTTTTTTAAAAAGCCTTTCTTTCACACAATATACAGTTTTAACAAGGAATTATTTTTAGTACTGTTCGTTTCCATCTTCTTCCTCTGAGTCGTGGTCTGTTGCCTTCGTATGGGCATAGGCCTTCTCTAGTATTTTCTCACATTCCCGAGCGTTGACAGTTCTTGTCCAAGCCTTGCCTTGTCGTTAACTCATCTTCTTAGTGGTCTTCCAATTGGAGCGCTATTTTAGGTGAACTGACTGAATATTAAACGTAACGTTGCGGTCCATTATAAAAGTAAAGAATGTAGGTAAGATAGCAGCTAAACTGAAGTGAATTTGGCAGGTCACGTTGGCCGCATGCATCAAAAAAGACGGACACACTAAGCCACAAACTGAATTTATTCAGATGAAAAATAATTTTTGACTTTCCATACAAACTCGGATCAGCTGATCAGTCAACTTGTATGGGAGTCCAAAAATTATTTTTTACATTTCGATATACGAGTATGTTCCTTGGGGAAAGTTGTTCAGTATCATGGACTGAATCCACCCTTGAAATAGTTTCAGTATATTTTGTTAGACCCTGTATATCACCATATTTACGAGTTAACAATTTATTTCACACTTTAAGGCTATTTGCTTATATATTCACCTTAACTCACGTAAAACGTCAGCTACTTGCCGACATGTTTAGACCTCATCTGGAGGCCTTCCTCAGGGCGAATGTGACTCGTGACGCGCACACGAAGACTTGGAACAATGATTGCGGCTCTGGACGTCTTCGTGTACGTGTAAAACATAATTTGATTTGACTTGTAGGAAACTAGCGGCTCTTGACTCTATTTATTTATTTATTTAATATGTGTGGTCTATCAAATACAAATTGTACAGAACAATAGGCGATTTTTACACTAAAAGCGTTGTCTACTAGTCAACCTTTGGGGTATACAGAAAGTCTAAATGTATTTATCCTTCAACCGACAATAACGTGATGGCAAATTCAAGCAATTCTCATAATAACTTTATTCAATCGTCCTTCCTTTTCACTGTAACATCCTTTTGCAATATTGAAGGCAATTAGTTTGCAATAAGGATTCTGGTAGAAATTTTGAAATTTCTCCGCTACATTAGCCAGTTTGAGCATAATGGTAATGAATAAACATTTACTGCACAAAATATTGAAACTGGTTATTAGAGACATCTGCGCTGCGGTAACATCTTTTAGTGGACTGTTGTTCGCCACTCAATCGGCTATGAAAACGAATTGATTCGTATAGATTTGTCGCCAGAAGTCAATCAAAGGATCAACGTCACCCATTGATTGAAATATCATCATCATCATATCAGCCACAGGAAGTCCACTGCTGGACATAGGCCTCCCCCAAGGATTTAAAAACGACTGATCGGAAGCGATAAAAATATTGACCGATTGAAATATGTTAGGTTGGAATAAACGAAAATCTAAATATAGACTCTACAGGACTCGTATCCAGGGCCGTAAAATAATTCTTTAAAAAAATAAACGTTTAAAATAATTGTTAACAAATGTCAAAATGTAAATATCAAGTATTATCCACCCAAATCAAACACAAAAAAGCGACGTCAGCAGACGAATGTTCGTTCATGACTCATTAAAAACAAGCCCACTTCTGTCATTATTCCCTGTACTCTACATCCCGGCTTTGTCTGTATATCTACCCCAGTTTTACGTCCCTCAAAAAGTCTTCATTTCCTGTTATATATTTTTTCCAGCAGTTTTCGGTTGTATCATAATATTTTCGCTTTGCAATTTGCTATTGTGTTTAAGAAGCACTCTTGGATATTAAAAGCGGAATGATTTTGTGTAAGCGTAATCTATTACAGAATTTTGAATAATCATTCTCGGTGTTAAGAAATAATATACTGAAGCGTGTATGGTTACTACCCTAAAGTTCTTAGAGCGATCTTAAATATTATCAACTAGCTGTGCCCGCGACTTCGTTCGCGTGGTTGTCGGAACGTAATGTTATAAATATAGCCTAAAGCCTTCCTCTATAAATGGACTACCCAACAAAAAAAGAATTTTTCAAATCGGACCATTAGTTCCTGAGATTAGCGCGTTTAAACAAACAAACAAACAAACAGACAAACAAACTCTTCCGCTTTATAATATTAGTATAGATGAAGTACTCTTAACCAACAACATATTTATTTGAATAAAGATTAATATTATTAGGTTGATACAACTTAAACAACTTATTTTGACCAAATTAGGTACCATAAAAACGGTTTTTGTGAGTTAATCTTAAAAGATAGACATATACTATCGCGGACTGTTTTTTAGATCATTAAAAGAGCTATTATTCTTTAATACATATTTTTTGTGTATCTTGAACCGTTTTCACGGCGCACGCAACGGAAGGCTTCAAAGATGAAATAATTTCTCCCGTTTTTTACACATTTACCACTATATCTTTGCTCCTATTGGTCGTAGCGTGATGTTATATAGCTTATAGCCTTCCTCAATAACTGGACTATCCAACACAAAAAGAATTATTCAATTCGAACCAGTAGTTTCGGAGATTAGCGCGTTCAAACAAACAAACAAACAAACAAACAAACAAACAAACTCTTCCGCTTTATAATATTAGTATATATAGATGAAGTACTCTTAACCAACAACATATTTATTTGAATAAAGATTAATATTATTAGGTTGATACAACTTAAACAAATTATTTTGACCAAATTAGGTACCATAAAAACGGTTTTTGTGAGTTAATCTTAAAAGATAGACATATACTATTGCGGACTGTTTTTTAGATCATTAAAAGAGCTATTATTCTTTAATACATATTTTTTGTGTATCTTGAACCGTTTTCACGGCGCACGCAACGGAAGGCTTGAAAGATGAAATAATTTCTCCCGTTTTTTACACATTTACCACTATATCTTTGCTCCTATTGGTCGTAGCGTGATGTTATATAGCCTATAGCCTTCCTCGATAACTGGACTATCCAACACAAAAAGAATTATTTAATTCGAACCAGTAGTTTCGGAGATTAGCGCGTTCAAATAAACAAACAAACAAACAAACTCTTCCGCTTTATAATATTAGTATAGATAACAACGAAATACACTCTTTGAAATTAAAAACACAGCAAAGTTCAGGGCTAACTCTATACATTATATGTTTCGAAAACACGATTGCTTAAAATTTGTCGATAGAAAAACACACTTGCACCCCCACACACACACTTGCACCCCTCCCCCCCACACACACACTCGCACACATACACACTTTTCGTTAATAATTTAGTTATATCCATATTTGTTTTATTTGGACTTTTGTTTCTTAACTAGGTTAAAAAATTAATAGATACGGAAGAACGGGACCTACTGGTAAAAGTATTTTATTACTTAAAAGTAGGCTCCAACACCTAATTATTGTAATTGTTACACAATTTACCTAAATAAATTATTTTATTTTTTATTATTTTATTTAAAAACATTGCGAAGGAACGTATTTAAGAAATACAATAAATTAGCCCTTGTTCCTTTGGATTATAATTGTATTAAACATAAGGCAGCGATCATATGTCTTAATTTTTAAATAACTTTTAAATATGTTTTGTAACACGCCAAAAAACCTCAAAGCCAAAACCAGCCTCATTGATCTACCGTGATTTTTTCACCCCGCATGGCATCGCTGCCTCGCTTCGGCTAGAATAAATTTGTGTGCGTGGAAGCGGGAGCAAAACTTACATTATTAGCATTGGGCCCAGCCTTAACCTTAAGTGGATGCGTTAGCACTAGCACTATTAGCACTTTGACGCTCATATATATTGATTGTTAATTTAAAAGGTTAGGAAGTAGCCAGCATGCAGGACAAGATGCGAGAAAGCTGACTGCGATGGTGCGGTCACATGATGCGCAGGGATGATGACCACATGACGAAGAAAGTGATGAATATAGCCGAAGGACGGAGAGGCAGAGGACTCACGACTTGTTACAGTACCAGCCCGTATGACCCTGATAGTACTTGACTTGTTACAGTACCAGCCCGTATGACCCTGATAGTACTTGACTTGTTATAGTACCAGCCCGTCTGACGTTGATAGTACTTAGAGCGAGCGATCTTAAATATTATCAATATTAACGAAATACTCACTTTGAAATAAAAACAAGGCAAAGTTCAGGCGTTTTTTTACAATTTTTGTTACCTCAGTAGGATTGTGCTGAACTTCCTTATCAAAGGAATATATTAAATCTAAATTAATTATTAATTTGGATACTTACCATTGGAAAGATAATTTTAAAATGCATAAACAAATAATTACTACCAATGTTTTGTAGTAATTATTTGTTTTTTTTATTATTTTTATAAAGAACAGAAAAAAACAGGAATAGACAATATGCATGTGATTTAGAAACTAACAAACAAAAAAATGTGTTAACTTTATTGCTAAAGAAAAAAAAATTGGCGGAACGAAATGTGACGACACCAAACATTGTCAAACTTAATTTTCTAAATAGTCTGTACTGTCAACCACAAATTAGAAAGAAGGAGACTATCTGTCACTTTCAAAAAGTTGTTTGTAATTTGTATGATTGTTGGAGGTTATTTTCATTGTTTTGCTAAATTATTAGTGTTCTTTGAGAATTATTATTAGCTAAAAGCCTGACTTCTGGTGAAAAAAGACTTCCTACTACGTTCTTCGCAAGTAATTCCGATTTTACATCCTCTGAACTCAGAGGAGTAAAAGCTGCGAGGTAAATAATTTATACATTAATATTTTTTGATTTTCTTTTTCTATTGACAGTGTGCGGTGACGTCACAGAATAAAAGCGCAAAATGGCACCGCGTTTAAGTTGTCCGAAAATGATAGTAATTTTAATTATTTTTTTTAAGCTTATATATAAGCTTATTTAAGATATTCTGTAAGTGTTATATTTTTTTCCGGTCATATAATAACTTATAGAATCGTTTAAAAAAATAAAAAAGAGACATGAATATGCCCTATTTGTATGATTGTTGGAGGTTATTTTCATTGTTTTGCTAAATTATTAGTGTTATTTGAGAATTATTAACTTAAAACCTGACTCCTGGTAAAAAAAGACTTGCTACAATGATTGAAAGCGGTTTTGTTAAGGCTCAGTCGGATAATCTGCCTAAAATTGATGTGTTTATGATGACTACGTACTTCGCAAGTAATTCCGATTTTACATCCTCTGAACTCAGAGAAATAAAAGCTGCGAGGTAAATAATTTATAGATATTTGATAACTTTCCATTTTTCTAGTATAGGTATAGTTGATGGGATTTTTTTAAACATGTGTAAACAATATCCAGCAGTGGACTACCTGTGGCTTATATGATTCAACGTGGTAATGCTGCCAGTCTCTTAGGTACCCTGCCTTGTAATTTTTTTTATTACTTGGTTATAGTTTTAGTTAGGTATTAGTTTTTTTTAAATTGTTAAGTTCTAGTTTAATTATATAATATGTATTGTTATGTTTTAAATATTACGTGTTAAAATATATTGTATACTTAGACTACATAAAGGAAAAGAAGGGAAACATATAAATTGTTGGCCAAACTTATACAGCTAATAGCTATTTT
This sequence comes from Acrobasis repandana, assembly GCA_963576875.1. Taxonomy (NCBI): domain Eukaryota; kingdom Metazoa; phylum Arthropoda; class Insecta; order Lepidoptera; family Pyralidae; genus Acrobasis; species Acrobasis repandana. The sequence goes on from OY756225.1 coordinate 19,499,411, forward strand.
GAAAATAAACCTCCTTTGTGGAAACTAACTAACTATAAGCAGTTTATATAAAACTTTTATTCATCAGAAAATAGTTTTGTATTTTTTCTTTTTCTTAGAAAATATTGTGCTGTTCGTCTAACGTCTCGATCAAACATTTTATTTTTAAATTAAAAACACGCTAGTAAGAATCAAAGTAAATTAAGGTAATTGCGGAGTAAACAAGCCCAAGAGCAGTATATCCACGCGTAGCTAGCTAGACTGAAAATGGAAATCAGATAAAGTGATAGATCGATATCACAAGAATTTCTCAGATTTACATTCAGTAATAATAATTCTTTGTGTGGAAAGCCGTGTGGTTCCCGGTAGAGTAGAATAGGACCACTTTAAGTCTTCCCGTGAATGTTGTAGAAGGCAACTTAGGAAACACAAGCTAAACAAAGTTTATAAACATCAATGAGACCTCTCCAACCCGTCTGGCCAGCGTGGAGATTGTAGGCGAAATCCTCTGACTGCTCTGGCTAATATATGGCTCTGGTAGTACAGAGAGGATCGTGCTCCTGCAGTAGAGACTAAAAAAGACCTGATGATAATGATGAATAATTCCTTGATTGACTTCTATTATCCGCTTGGGAGTAGCAACTGCAAAGTTAAGTATTAGCAGGTATGATTTTTGCCAATTATTTGTATTACATTGCTTTTCTTACCTCACGGCCTTTGGGTGCGGAACCCTTAAATGACGTCACACCTGTCAACACAATGCAAGGGAAGGAACGGGAAAAAAGCAATTTCCAAACATATTGCAAATAGCATCGAGAAGAAGTGAATTTTCGATCACTCCACCGTGACTTCATAAGGTTGTTCAAAAAAAATAACTTCGCTCTTTGTGTAATGGCTGACTATCACACAGTAGAGCATCTGTATTTCTTTTTATTAGATTTTTTTTTTCTGCAAATTTTTTTAGAGTTCCGTACGTTAGACATATAAATCTTACTATCTCGGAATTCAGGGTGATGCAAAATTTCGATCTTTCTACTAAAGATTATCTCAATGCGCGTCTATCGAATTTGTTATTCGTAGATGCAGAATTTTCTTGTAAAATTGGTATAATACTTAAAGTACCTAGGGAAAGTCCATAATTTAACAACAATAATCAGGCGGTTATAAACAGGTGAAATTATTCTTGATGCGATGTATCCAAAAATAAATTTTAGAAGAAAAAAAATACTTTAAGAAATAATGTGGTACTTCCGGTGTCAGCGTCCATTGGCTAAGTTTTTTGGACTTTGGTGAAATTATGGTAGCCATATGCCTTTTTGATTACTTAGGTACTTGTCTTTTTTATTGAAAAATAAACACAACAGTCCCTAAATAAATAAATAAATCCCCATCACGCAAGTGTGGCCTTTGGGTCTTACAGCTCTAGGCTCTGTCTACTATATTAAATATAAAAAGACGTGATGATGTATTTGTGTCTGTAATTAGCCTATGTCACTTGCATAATAAATTCTATTGATATAGGTACCATACATCCAAACCTGTAAATGTAACCCTGAAAACATTAAACTCCATTTTCGAGCAGTTGTGTAAATTTAGTGACAATAATTATATTTTTGCAATGCTTTGTATAGATCTGTGTTTGTATTGCATTGCTTATCAAAATTCAAGAAAAAATACTTCGGTGTAATAGGAAGATTTAAGAAACTATATTAGCAAACTGTGTAGGTACCTAAATAAACAAGGTAAAGGCGTCAACAGTGAAGATTTTGAATGTTTAATATCGATTATTTATAACTCAGCAAAATTTTTTTTTTTTTAAATTCCTTTTGAACTTTTTAGGAGTCACTCACAGATACATTAGCATGTCTTTATCTTAAACGAGGAAGACAGACCCTGGGGCCAAAAGACTCAAAGGCCACGTTTAGTGTGAAGATGGAAAAATGGAATCAATATAGTGATTGATCATTTCATTTCATCCTCGATCATTCCTCGATCGAAATTTACGATCTACGATTTTTCTTGAACACCATTATAAGGTTTTTAGGAGTGAAGTCTAAAATTCTATTAAATCTCTAACAGTATTTTTTTCTCAAAAGCACAGAATTAACATACAAGGTAATTTTCAATTAGGTACAATATTTTAAGAGGTGCCGAAAAAATGTTTACCGAAACACGAGAAAACTTTTTTCACTTCCCTTAGTAATAAGATCACGTGACTTCTTCGATTTGTATGAGACCCTAATTTTTTTTGGTTCAGATATACCTACTTTATTGTGAAAAGTTGATTAAAATTATGGACTGAATCACCCCTTAACATATTTGTATTTAATTTAAAAGCACCTTGTATGTCTCAAGTGTAAAGGGCATTGCTTTTAGGGCTATCTATCAACTAGCTATCTATGTATCTAACAACAAATTCTAGGCCCTCTTTGTAATAAAAAAACTGTATTTAGAGACGAACTAGTTCGAGCCATCTCATAATCCATTTAAGCTCCCTTTGATATCACAGAGGCAAATAAGATTACGAATACAAAAAGTGGCGACAGAATTACATTTTCGGCAAATGGCACAAAGGAACAACATTACCGCATTACTTAATGGCCTGAAGATGTTAAAAAAATGTGCTTAGAATCACTGAGGTGGATATGTGAACGATAAAATTTAAATGGGAACGTAATTTTACTCTTTGATGCGAAGGATGCCTTTTGTAATTTTAATTTGCAGAAAATTAGAAAGCCTAGTTTTTTCACCATTTCTTATTTCATTTGATTTGAGTACTTTAGGTACCTACTGCATCTTAAATGGCTAAAAAACCCTACAAAAAATATTTGCATAAAACAAAAATAAACGGGCAAGTGCGAGTCGGACTCGTACATGAAGGGTTCCGTACCTCCGTACAAGTTTTAAAGCGCTGAAGAAACACGTTTCTTGTATGACGACCCCCTATAAGTTTTAACTTTATCTTATTTTTAGTATTTGTTGTTATAGCGGCCATAGTAATACATAATCGGTGAAAATTTCAAGTATCAAGTTAATACCATTATAAAGATCTAGTTAAAAACGCTGAAAATACACGTTTTTTGTATGACAACCCCCTTTAATTTTTAACTTTTAGTTTAGTATTTGTTGTTATATTTAGCGGCTATAGTACTACATAATCGGTGAAAATTTCAAGTGTCTAGCTATTAGGGTTCAAGATATAGAGCCCTGTGACAGACAGACCGACAGACGGACGGACGGATAGACAGCGGAGTCTCAGTAATAGTGTCCTGTTTGCACTCTTTGGGTACGGAACCCTAAAAATGTGACAATATAGAGGTATTTAAAATATTATATTTACTTTCTAAGCTATATAGATATAGATATATATATATATATATATATATATATATATATATATATATATATATATAATGTGTTAAGGATAGAGCTAGTAATTATGCAGGTTCTAACACAATATACTGAAAATATTACTTAAATATGAATGTATAAACCTTTGATCGAGACGTTAGACGCACAATATTTTCTATAAAAAACAAAAAGTTAAAAACTGTTTTCCTTTTGAAACTCGATGAATAAAAGTTTCATATACCTAAGCAGTGTAGTTAGTTTCCACAAAGTCTAGTTTATTTTCAAAATAAGCTACGTCTAAACTGTTTTAGGAGTATTTTACACATGTTTATTTATTATTTTTATTTTTCCCTTCAACATTATACTTACGGAAAATTTATATTATTTTATATACTATACCTACACTACCACGTATTTATCACTAATAGGGTAGACCCATATCTCTAGGACAGACAGAGTATTTCGGGTCTTGCGACTCTAAGCAAACAGAGATCAGGGCCGCAAGATCCAAAACCACTTTAATCGTGATGGTGGGCGAGAACATAAAAAAACTAAGGTTACTAGCCGCATCGCCTATTAAAATGATTCTTATTTTCACCCATTCCCTCGATTGGCTTTTACGATTGCACGGAAAGAGATGCAGCTGCCGCGAGAAGGTATTTCTTTTCTCCAAGCCCAGGATGGATGAATTTAAATTATTCATTGCTTTAATAATGTATTTTATAAAATTGAGTTAAACATTGTCCCTCTGGTATTTCTGTCCTTTTAGACAATGATACAGATAAACTAGGTATTACGTCTCTATCCTTGAAGGTCTAGACAGTGTTTAGGGCCGTCAGACTCAAAGACTTTTAGCCTAAGCTTTTAGCGATGTTGTGGGCGCGAAGGTAGAAATAAGGGAATTAGATTAGTGTTGGGAACCTCTTTTAACATGATCTGATTTTTTTAATGATGCTGTTATGTTCTAAGTTTTTTCTTTTCTCGCAGCATGAAGGAGAGAGATCTGTATGAAACCTCCTTAACCCACTGACGCAGTGGAAGCAACCAAAGGCCGTCACTTCGAATCGATTTAGCTGCTACTTGACCCAACCTTGTACTGGATCCTGGCGGGCATTTCACGTTGCACTATTTTCATTGATTGGTAATATTGGGTTACCTTCGAAAAGTACTTCTAGAAGCGCATTGAAAAGGTAAATTGTATTTTATGGTATGAATATGCATTTATATATTCTTTATAGGTTTATTTATTTCAATCTCACCTTAGTGACATCTCACTTTTATGACCTCCGACCCTCCGAGCATTGAATGGTGGTGCTGGGTTCGATCCCCAGCCACGTAAATACGTAAGTCGGCCGATCAGCTAATCCGAGTTTGTATAGAAAGCCAAAAAATATTTTTCATATTTTGATATGTGTTCCTTGGGGAAAGTTGTTCAGTATCGTGGTTTGAATTCACCCTTAAAATAGTTTCAGTTTATATTGTTAGACGTTATATAAATATATTCATCATAAGATATAGTAGTAGATACCTATTGTTAAGTTAGTACAAATCACACAGATTTAGCTAGTCTCAAAGTAAGTAAAAATTTGTGTTATGGGATTAGTTTTAACTTACTTTGGGACTAGCTCAATCTGTGTGATCTGTCCCTATATATTTATTCACTTAATTAGTGGCTTTCCGGTTCCATCCATTGCTGTATTGCTTCGGAGTTTGGGGTGCGCTCTCCAGTGTTTTCTGCTTGAGATCTCTATATTATAGATCGACTACCTCCGTGGTCCAATGGTCAAGGCGTTCGCCTTGTGATAGGAAGCATACTTTGTGAAAAGATGTTACTAGTCTGGTTAGGATATTGCAGGCTTGAATCACCTGATTATCTGAAAAGAAAAATGATTCCGTGCTTCGGAAGGCACGTAAAGCTATTGTTCCCGAACGCCATCTGAAGTTTGTACCTATCCTAGGATTGGTTCTGGTCTACCCTTTGGGTTGCGGAGGTCAGACGGCAGTCGCTCTGTGTAAAAACCAGTATCCTCGTCAAATCACCTAGGTAAGGTAGCGGACCCCGGGCTCTGAAGCGTAACCGCTGACGATGCAACCGGGAATACGCTCGGATGATGATGATGATGTCTATATTATAATTAAAATTTGTATAAAACAACCAGTGTTTAAAATTCACAAGAAAAATAATGACGACTAATTTCACGACTATTCAACATTATTATGAAAATATCACTAACAAGCAATGGATATCGAACAACTTTTTCACTCATCCAAAAACATGGATGTAAGAAACATTACCGTCGATGGAGTAGCCAAATCCGTGGATGGTTGCCAATACCGTCAACATATGCAGCCGCTGCCTTTTCTCAATTCCGATGCAATTTTCGGTGAGAGAGGTAGCAAAATAAAACTGAAACAAATGCGACCTTATGGTATTATTGCAGCCACAGAAAAGAACATTGCAGCCTAAAGCTAAAAGTCAACCAAAAGCCCTCCTTATAAAATGAGAGTTTACCTACAAACCATTAAGACCTCGGTGTTTTGGTGAGAGTATAGCATTGTTAGCGCTTTCCCAAGTCAAGTAACCTCTGGCGTGACCCGCACTAAGACATTTTTATGCCACTTGTGGTGATCCATCACAAGTGGCATAAAAATTCTCAAGCTCCCCCATCTTTCGGAGGTCCTGGCTGTCATCGTTGTAATGCAATCGTCAAGCTATGTCAGATGCCTTTAGGCAGCTAACAGTCTGATAACAGAGTTGGCTATTTACACTATGACTTGTGACAAAAACAAAACATAATAAACAAATGCATCATAATAATGAACTTAGCAGAAGGGATAAATTAGAAATGGATTTTGTACCAACAAGCAAGCCTACCAAAAGATGTCGGTAAAAGATATGATCCTCAAAAACATGCTCATAATATCAAAAACATCATTTGAATTCTGAATAGACCTCCTGTATCTACTATATAAGTACAAGAGATGAAATTCCTTCGTCAGCACCAGAATTTTTCATATAAATATTGTTTTAAAATGTAAAAAAATTTAGTCACGTCACGATTCATTGAAAGCGGAATTTTGTCGAAATGTGCACTTATCTTTTGTCTATTGCTAATGCTAATGCACGTTATTTATTTCTTAACAAATGTTTCACAACAGATAACTTGTTTACGCAATATACATAAATATCTAAACGTAGGTATATAGTCATCATTTGGCATTTCTTCTCAATACCTCTGGAAGTTCTTCTGGCAGCTCAACATTTTGCAACAAGGTTATGAACGACATTATACTGTCTCCATTTTACTTTCAGACACTTTATGAGCCCGTTCTAGGTATTTGTAGACTATTTTCAGATAAAACGGAAATTTTGGTTCGCTGCTTATGTACCTAATTTGCTGTTGGCGGGGCACTAAACTTTCTTTATCGTTTTTAGTGACTGTTTTATGTCGAAGGATTCGGATACTGTCGTTTTGCTTAGGTATAGTTAGAAAATGACCGTTTTCAAATGTTTCATGGAACAAGTTCATCAATTAAGCTATTAGCTAATTATATAACGCTATTAGCGTTAAGTCCGCCAATTGTAAACAATTATTTGTGAATCAATAAAGTTTTAATAAATAAATTAAGGTCGCTCTAGTTTAATTTCCAATTCCAGTCCCACGGGTGTATTAAGAGGCGGCTATCAATCAATCAATTTGTTTCTTGATTTTTTTTAGTGATTAACACGCCATTCCACCACTCCGGAGGTTCTGGGTTCGATCCCCAGCCATGGCAAGTTGGAAAATGGCCATTTTCAAATTTCTTTGCTCTTGGGTGTTTGTATGTATTAATTATAAAATATAGTATCGTTGAGTTAGTATCCCACAATACAAGTTTAAAACTTAGTTGTGGGCTAACTCTATCAGTGTGATTATTCCTCATCTATTTATTTTTTATCTAATGCGACTGTAATAAGGTGGTTTGTTTAATACAACGTTTATGTTATAAATTATTTGTAATTATTTTGAATGATCTCTCTTTCTTTTTCTCCAACTTTGGTTGCTTCGTTCTCTCGATCAAATTTTAATGATTTACTCATAATTCTGAAAATGGAAAAGATATAAGTGCGATAAAAAAAGTAAAAAAAACCGAAAAAGTGTAAAACTTGGGAGAGAAAAGTCAAATATTACATATCATAAAACTACAAGAGGGAAAATGTTCGGTCATCTACTGTGACACGATGCGTCTTTGGAACAATAAATTGAGGGAAAGAAAGAAGAAAAAGAGGAGTAGGAAAACCCAGAAGAAGATTTTTGATTAAATAAAGAAAACATATAAGGAGGTTAACTTAGTTAGAAGTTAGCAGAGGAAAGAGATACATGGAAAGCACTCCACCGATAAAAGCGTGGCTCTTAAATACAAGAAGACTCACATAATTTATCAAGTAATTACCTAATTTATGAATAATGTGAACAAAAATAGAATCTTAATCCAAAAATACTTGACATAAAAGAATATAAACTGATTTTCACTTCCAAATAATAATATACCTAGTTCAACAACAACACTATAAATTATGACAATTCGCTGCTACCAACAATAAACCGAGGATCAACAACATCAGGAGCGGCTAAATCCTAATCCATTAGCAATTAACAACAAAATGGCACAATAAACATAAATCATAACCATTTGATGGCCCCAATCGAAACGTAAACAGGGATTGTGATCGAAAAATTAGAAGATATGGTTTAGGGCATTAGGAAGCATGTTACTGCCGGAAATCTTTGCTGACCAATATAAACGCATTAAGAACTCGTATTAAAAAAAAAACAATATAAATCTAGTATAGTAGGGCGTAAATGGCAACCTTCTGGGTACCAGAAGGACGTCGCAAAAGAGGCAGACTAAGAACCAGATGGCGAGATTACCTTGATAATTTCTTACCTTAATATATTATAGGCCAAAATACGGAGTCTTTGTAATAATTGACGACCTCCGTGGCGTAATGTTTAACACGCTAGACCGCTAATCCGGAGGTTCTGGGTTCAATCCCCAGCCAGGGCAAGTTGGAAAATGGCCTTTTTCAAAATGTCCTGGGTCTTGAGTGTTTATCTATATATGTATTTATCATAAAATATAGTATCGTTGAGTTAGTATCCCATAACACAAGTTTAAAACTTACTTTGGGGCTAGCTTAATCAGTGTGATTTGTCCCTATATATTTTAAATTTTAATTAGTTTGTGAACCAATCAAAATTCCTTCCTTAATTTTGTCACTGATTCACTCGCTCACCGATCATAAAATTTCTAAGGTACTTTTAGGAGACACAGAAACTTGAAATTTAGTAACCTATTATTAAGCTTGTTAAATAACATTTAAAAAAAAAACAAAAACTAAAGAGAACACAAAACGCAATGAACACACCAACACCGGGGGAATTACTTAAAAAATTCAAACTACACGACCTTGAATTCCTTTGTTCTCACATTCACATCATTAATGGCTCAGACATTTTTGTGATCTTCTTTCTTGTACTTTATCAGTCCTTTTATTTACTTCCCAGTAACCTATAGTAGTTATCAGATTGGGAAGTCTTATATTTTCTATAGCTTATACAGAAAGTAATAAGCGTGATGCTGAGGAACCAATATTTTTGATCGACTTTTACGACTGGAACAAGAAGAGAAGTATCTAGTAAATTCCACGTTTTTTATACCTCACAGACCAGCATCTATATTGAGCAAGGATCTAACAAAGTAAAGATAAACCTCTTTTTTCCCTAATCTGCAGAAGGAATGAGCGCAGCGTTTAATCGCAGTATTTCTGAAGCGTTTCTACCGCTTATAATTCAGGCGCATATTTTATGAGCCCGCGGTTTCGGTAGGTCGTAATGTTAATCCTAAAGAAGGGTACTGCCCGCGTCGAATATTTACAGATAAGGCCAGAAACATGCCCGAGAAATGGTTTATTTGAACGAGTTAGTGAAGCAACTAAAGATCCCCGTGTTCTCTTGGACCACAGACTTAGCAATTTTTACCCGACTCCGCCAAAAAGTGGGTTATGTTTTTCGAGTGTATTTATGTATGTATATTCTTTGGCACGCTCTACAGCCAAAACGGTTTGATGAATTACCTATATCCAAAATTTTAAAATGACCGATTTTTGGTGCCAATCAATCAATCAATCATTTATTTGTCATACATAGGTACAATTTTAGAGCTGTTACAATAATATATAGTAGTTCGCTATGTCTTGCCATATATAGCATACAAATATTTAAGTACGAGTAGATACATGCACATAAATAAATTTGGTTTATTTTAAATTGGAGCTACAAATAACAATGTCGCAGATTAAAACTTTTAAAATCAATTTCATGATAAATTTTAAAAAAGTACTTACATTACTCACATGTCAAGGAAATTAACAAAAGAATACAGTTTTATAAATGTCACGTTAAATTAAATAGTTTAAAATTGTCAAATATTGTCAAAATCTAAAATTTGTCATCTTTTAAAAAATCTTTCACAATAGTAGCATTTTTCTATCAGTAGTGTAAAGAGTTGTTTTTTAAACAGTTTATAATTTAAATCTTTTAATTCAAATTTTGTCTTAATTTTTTTTAATCAAAACCTATTGAATTTGTAACAAAAATAAAGGATTAAATTAAATTAAGAATTTCAAAAACATCTATGTACAACTTCTACGTCTAAATGTAAATTTGGAAAAAGAAATAATAAAAAAATCACACTTAACCATCAAAACATATTCACCTTTATTTCTATTTATCAAACGAATAGAATAAATAGCATAAAAAAAACTTGGCCGCTAATGGACTTGCAGCGGCGCTAGCGGCCACAATACTTGCATTTCTTAAGCTATGAACTAGGTATGCATTTATGTTAAAACAACAACAATCTTTTTAAAACGAAAACACACCTTACCCATCTTCAACCTGAAAATACCACATCATTAGCTAACCAGCCCCTTGGTATAAAACTGACAAGGTTCATACTTCAAAATATCGGCCTCGTTTAAAAAGCGAGCAATTTAAAAAATTACCCGACCGTTAAATGTGGCATGAGCTCCTATGCGCTGCCCATTCAAACCCTGTTTAGCATAAAATCTATACTTTTAAATCGATTGCGTTGATGTTGTGTATAAAAATTTAATATTTTTTTCGTCGATTACAATAAGGCCTACAGAATCAAGAAGCCTGATGGTCAGGTGCATCCACCTTCTCTCGTCTATTTGTCTCTCTCATCCGCTAGTTGTTTTACTTCGCTGTACGACACGACAATCACCTTCTCGTTTACCTGTTTCATGTAGCTATGCCTCGGTCTTCCTGTTCCTTTTCTCCCTTCTATCTTTCCTTCAATGATAGTCTTTATGAAATCTTCGTGTCGTAGCAGTATGCTTTTAGGTAGCTTGAAAATCTGAACCGAGTTTTGACCACTTATACACATGTAAAACAAAACAAACAGCAGATACGTAAGAACAACAATATTCGTGAAAAAAAACACGTCTTTAACCTGAAGCACCACATCATTAGTAACCAGCTCGCTTTTTTAAAACTGACTAGGTTCATACTTGAAAATGTCGTCCTCGTTTATAAAGCTACAAGCAATTTCAAAAATTACCCGACTGATAACCTTAGCATGAGCTTCTGTGCGCTCATTTAATACCAGCTTAGAATAAAACCGATACTTTTAAATCGATTCCTTGAATGTTTTTTTATAAAACTCTATAAATTTGTTATCGTTTTTCAAATAACAGTGTGTATTTCCAAAACATTAAAACCAAAGATATTGGAGGTAAAGTATATAGATTCCGCGATGAACTGTCAAAAGAAAATTTGAAACGTAGTAGCGTACGCTGATGCCACGTACACGTACATGATTATGTTACGCTTCTAAATAGAAAAGTCACAAACAGTAAGTCAAGTCAGGCTATTGTTTTACTTTTGACGTTAATTCAATTCAATTTTTTTTATTCGGATAACCATGATCCATGATTTGTTAGTATTACAGTAACTTAAAACTAGTGTTAGTACTTATAGCTACACAGTATTTTGGTAACATAGAATGCAACCTCTGTGTACAGAGGGCCCTGCGGGCATGCCTTTAAATTTGACCATATAAGGCCACCAGCATGGTCCTCTGCACAAGGTGTCCCATTATTTGCGAATCCAGTCTATCCGCCACAGTTTTTAGAATGCTGTTGTGACTCGACCTCACTCTTCTTAACAGTGATGCCATTTTTTTCCGGATCACGGCATGAAATCCGTCCGTTCTGGCCTGCGCAAACATTTCAGAGGCACTACAGAACCGAGGAAGTCTCAACAACATTCTAAAAATACCATTGTATTGGACGCGGATAGCATCTAACGATCTTTTGGTGCAACAGGCCCACAGACCACCCGTGTAGAAACCCTGGCAAAATGTCTTAAATAAAGTTATCTTGACTTGGTCGCTACAGCGGGCGAATCTACGGGCCAGCATATTACCTCGGATCGCCAAAGCTCTCCGCTCCCTTTCTACATCAGCATCGTCTTTAAGGTCGTCAGTAAGAATATGCCCTAAATATTTAAACGTGGTTACCTTATTTAAATTTACACCATTAAGGGTTACAGCAGGTGTATTTTCAGGACACTTACCGACGGCCTCAAAGACCATGTACTCACACTTTTTCACATTGTATGAGAGTCCGTGCGTTGCCGCGAACTTCTCACATACCCTCAACATATCGTTGATAGATCCCGCAGTCGGTCCCAGAAGCACCATATCGTCTGCGTATGAAATGTTGTTTACGGCAACCCCATCCACACTGCAACCGACTCTCATACTACTGAGCTCGACTATGAGATCATTCACTTACACGTTGAAGAGCTTGGGAGATGAAAGTTAAGCGAAGTCCTATTCTAGTAACAGTAAATGCCGATAAAAGGGAAAGAGACAAAATATGGGTTTTAACCATATGATCTCTCTAAGAAGATACCTTTTTGCTCTTGTGCAAAACACTTAAATACTTGCTAAGACAATGAAAACCTGAAATGAGATGGACAGACGAGTTGGAAATTAGAGTTGTTGAAAACGAAAAGTGATGACTTCTTTCCATCTAACCGTAAACTGATAATAAAGAATCATGTCTGTAGAATAAATAAGTCTTACGATTATTTTAATGATAGAGTTTTTTTAAACATTGAATAAGGGAATATACATATATCTATTTAAATACATGCCTATAAAATAAATCAGTTGAGTGTTTCAAAATGAATAAATATAGATAAAATACAAAATAAATTTTATTACTAAAAAACGCCCAATTATCTAAAGGAATCTGTACTAGAACGCCGAAATGCAGCGCACAACTGAGGCTTAAATCTAAAGTCTGACAAATATACTAAAACTATTTTAAGGCCGTACCTAAATTTTCCGGGGTCCAGTGCTGCCCCCATTTTAAATAAATCATTTCAAAGAAAACGTAGACATCATTTAAAATTTTGCAACTACCAAGTCCTAGATAACCCTTCAAAGTATTTTATGAACTACTGTTTACAGTTTATAATGAGAACGTTAAGCTTTACTACGCACATTAGCCAAAAGTGGCCGTTTTTCGCAAATGTGCGTAGTAAAGCTTAACGTTCTCACTTCTAACTGTAAACAGTAGTTCATAAAATACTTTGAAGGGTTATCTAGGACTTGGTAGTAGCAAAATTTTAAATGATGTCTCCGTTTTCTTTGAAATGATTTATTTTAAATGGGGGCAGCACTGAACCCCGGAAAATTCAGGTACGGCCTTAAGAGTGATTCGAAGTGGATGAAAATTTTGAAAACGCTTGAATATTTTTCTGCTGTTAGGAATAACATTCTTGGTTATCATAAAAAAAAAATCGAGTTTCCTATTCAGTCAATTAAAATATGTAAAAATTAACTCATTTTAAATCACGTAAAATATATTCCATTACAGCATATTGTCACCATTTTTTTTTAATTTTACAATCAATCTACTGCCAAATGCAGAATATATTTTACTGAGCGAGCGAAGCGAGCGAGGGCTATAATTCAAGTTGGGGCGAAAACACATTGTTTGTATGTTTGTGTGTTTGTATGTATGTTTGTTCCACGATAACTGCCGAAACGATGGTCCGATTTTGATGAAATTTGGTAAGCATGTAGGAAATATCAATAGAATTTTCAAGTTCGTTGGGCATCAAAATAGGTTCAGTAGTTTTTGAAATATTAATAAAAAATCGCGAGGTCTAAGTTCGCGGCGAACTACTAGTTTAATCTTAGGGGTGGCCTTTGCTTAGCAGTGAAACATAAATAACAAATGTACAAGATTTAATACTAGGTTTTGTAGATAGAGATGTAGGTTTAATAAAATCGAGACCGATTCTTTTTTGTCATATTTATTATAAACATACAAAATGTAGCCTGATATCACCCGGACGATAATGTCAAATCGATTGACATCTCATTGGTGAAAATTGGATAAGCAGTTCGGGTGCTACTGTGCAACAGAATAAATTTTCACATACATACAGACATATGTATATACCCGATAGACATTTACCCGTGTGGTTTCGGGTTAGAATAGGACCACTCCATCTTTTCCTGTGGATGTCGTAAGAGGCGACTAAAGGATAAAGCACAAACATCTCATGCTACAATTGCATTCCCGAGGAGGGTTAACGTCGGGCAGCGGCCGGTTGTAAAACTTTTCGCCCAAATACATTCCCAAAGAAGGTTGACGTCAGGCAGGCGGCCGGTCGTAAAACTATAGCCAAATCTTTAAACTCTTCCGGCTATTTCTTCTCCAACGAATGGTCTTTGGCATGCTTAGGTGACCATTGACATTGGCATGTGATATTTGGAAAAGAAAAAGCGGGAAAGCGCACCCCGGGCTCCGAAGCAGCACAGCTGAGGATGCAACCGGGAACGCGCTTGGATGAAGAATACAGACAAACATACCGTGGCGTAATGGTTAATACGCTATACCGCTAATCCGAAGGTTCTGGGTTCGATTCCCAGCCAGGGCAAGTTGGAAAATGGCCTTTTTGAAATTGTTCTGGGTCTTGGATGTTTATCTATATATGAATTTCTCATAAAATATAGAATCGTTGAGTTAGTATCCCATAACACAAGTTTTAAAAAAACTTACTTTGGGGCTAGCTTAATCAGTGTGATTTGTCCCTATATTTTTATTTATTATTTATGTATACTTACTTACATACATTGGCTGCAAAAATCATTACTTTCCTTTGACTTTGCTGTAGTTAAAGCCGGGCACGGACAAGATGGACACACAAAAAGGGAATGAGAAATAGTGACAAATTGTGTGATAAATAATTTCAATATCAAACCATTAACATTTTGTTTGTTCCTTACATATTTTAAGTAAGTATTTTTTTTTACGTTGTATTTTTGACGTCTTTGTATACCTATGTAGGCAATTGGGTATTTTGGTGTGTCAAAAATAAATTATTTGGTACTGTTAATAGAATAAAACGTCACAAAATAATGTCACTTGTCATTGATTACATCCACTCTGAACGTGATTTTAGATTTATTAATGCAGAAAAACGAATATTTAGAGCGCTATTTGACTCCAAGGAACTATGACGTCATAAATCGATATTTCATACAAATCCCATAGAAAATGTTTGTTTTTGACGCTAAGAAAAATGTATATAATTTGACTTGTTGCAAAATAGCGTATTAGGTCTTTGGCATCCTTGGGTGACTATTGACATACATGTTATATTTGGAGAAGAAAAAGCGGGAAAGCGCACCCAGGGCTCTGAGGCAGCACTGCTGAGGATGCAACCGGGAATGCGCTTAGACGAAGAAGAAGAAGCATATTAGGTAACTAAGTAGCAAGGAGCCACTTATATGTGTAAATTGTATTTGTTAGGTTAGGAAACAATAAAATCTTATTTCCGAAAAAAACTTAGTATAATATATTAAAATGAAAAAACTTTTAAAGCAATAACGCAAGTGTACAGTTTCTTGCTACACGTTTTCTTTAAGGCACAACTCTATGCTCGTTCGAGCAGGGTATACGTGAGCAGCGAATTTATATGGCTACGCGTTTTCTATGTATTTATTTTATGTACTTACTGTCAGCATCTTCAGTATATAGGCTATCACTCTTACGGAATCAATCACAAACTTTATCGCAAAATAAAGGAGCTGGGTAGTGAAAGAAACAAGGTTTTTAATAACAATTTTGTGTGCTACGTACTTACCCTTTTCCAAATGTTGCATAGGACGTCCCATTCTACGGAATTTTGAATTTTATAATTCATTGCATCTATCTGTTTTCTTATCTACTTATTTAATAGGTAGGTTGGTACCTTTAATTCCAATCAACAACCTTTTATTCCTTTAGGACATGACAACACGCCTTATTAGGGCAACTGGTGATAATAGAGCTGGCGGCAATGATATATTATATAACAGATATGTTACGTTCATAGTAATTTGCGTTTTAAATCTGTTCCGAGCAATCCAAAACTGCACACATCGACAAGTTTTACTGATAAGTAAAACAAAAGATACAAAATAGCATGCGAATGAAAGAGATAGCTATAATTTTTAATGATACCTCGACAAATGTTTTTTGTGCATATAGAGTAACTAACTAATCTATGTCTGCAGCGCACGCATTCTTGTCACTCTCGCGTCAAAACTAGAATCTCTCTTTCTTCATGTGAACATGGCGCCTTGGCGTCAGTTATTAGATTGTTTGGAAAAATAATTGAAATATACTAAATAATCATAGTATTTTTGCATACTCACGTGCAAGTGGTAAGAGATCCCTTGTAATTTGTTTACTTTAGAGTCATAATTGGTACACTTTCGAAACAAACACGATGGCATTTTTTAGATATTTTGGTAAGGACACAGGAACTTACGGTGCGGTACGCTCGACGAGGCGCTCGGCGCAGACTAATTACAAGACGTCCCAATTGGGACGTGTTCGAGTCTTCACAGTGCGCGCGCCTATAACATTGTTTTTATAATATATCATTGGCTGGCGGCTATTTTGCTCAGCGTATAGGTAGCGATACAGCGAGGAAACGTTGCCAGTATTGAGAAAAATTACACTACATAGGTATATACATCACGTTTTTATCCCTAATGGGGCAGACAGACAGACTCAGGACCGCAATACCCAAAGGCCACTTTTAGCGTGATGGTGGGCGAAGTGGAAAAAGGAAACAAAACAGTGATGGGTTGCTAACCGCCTCGCCTATTAACATGATATTCGACCATTCCCTCGATCGGTTTTTACAATCTATGCGGGAAGAGAAGCAGTTGCCAGCACGAAAAATAAAATTATGATATAGATATGATATAGGTAAAATAATGAGATATGCCTTTTACCTAACTTGGGTCTTTTGAAGAACGGATGAGCTAAAATAAAGAGCCTGTAGCGCCTACTAAGCTTTTCCGTTTGCTAAGCTAAGTAAACTCACAAAAAAAATCTGATGAGTTAGGTACCTGTTCGTGAACATGTTTATCGTGAAGCATAAATGTTGTTGACTGTGATAAAATATTAGGCACACCATTTAAAAACCAATTATATCTTTATATTACCAATAACATGATAAACTCTGGCATATCCAATATTGGAGAATGACAAACAGAAAAATATGAGCTTGTTTGTGTCTTGTCCCACTTACTTAGTCTTGGCCCAACTTCGTTTTTTGGCATCCCATTTTTAAGCATTTTTTTTAATAGGATTAGGTAAGCACTTCTCACTCTTCTAAGCAGCTTTTTTTTCTTGTCGAACGTGTTAATGGCTAGCACTGGTGTCAGATTTTGGCTCACTTTCTTTTTCGCGTTATTAACATTAAATATACTGATATTTAAGTAAGTACAAGTCAAATTAGTGGTTGACCGGGAGAGAATGCCATATGGCATTAGGTCCGCCACTTGTACTTTTATTTTATTGTGCAATGAAGATTAAATAAATAAATTAAAAAAAATTAGATACTTTTTCTTAACGCCAAAAACAAACATTTTCTATGGGATTTGTATAAAATACCGGTTTATGACGTCATAGTTCCTTGGAGCTTGTCTACTGAGACAAGCTTAGCTTTACCACAGATACTATAATACTAGCCGTAGCTTTACTTATGTAACACAACTGTCTCAAAAAATTGTGTAATGTTTTCAGAGCTTATGTAAGTACATGTGAGTTTCTATATTCTACCTTATCTTAACATAACGAAATGCCAAAACAAAGGATGTTTGGGGTATCCCTAGAATCCTTATCAAAAATCAAGGATTTTTTAAATGTAAGAACATTAAAAATTAGTGTACCCTTTTTAATTTTTAAATAAAATTGAATGTATATTTTTAAGTCCTGCCTTTTATTTTTTTCCTATTATTGGATTTAGTGTTATGCCAAGCATTTTAGACAAAATAAAAGAAAGTGTTAACCTATTCCGAGATACTTGCATAAGTATCCTTGACCATTAGACGTAAATCAATTGTTATTTTTATCGTGTTTAAGAATATCCATTTATGTGTTCGACATACCGAAGTGAATACCTAAGTGACAAGAACATTTGGAATTTGGCTTATGCTTTTACTCAAGTTTCAGTTGGCGGGCCAGGTTGTTAGTAAGCCAAATATGTCTACTAAAAGTCATAACTGCTTATGGATCATTACTGGATATAAATAAAATACTAAGAAATATGGTATTTTCCGAAATAACTTTATTGTGTTATTCAGTTATTAACTTTTTATTGACTTTGATATTACCAAAGTTTGATATGGATCTGTTTATCTATAACTTAAGTGACTCTTAATGGAGGTTAAGTTTTCGTAAATGTTTGATACGACTAAGTTTCTATTTGATCATATTCTAGATAATCTTTACTGAACATTTGACAAACGAACAAAACGAGCAAAGTTTTTATCGACTCTGACGTTTTTATGCATGTACGAGTATCTACCTATGTTTATTTTTTTGTTGTTTTTTGTGGGTGTGGCCAACACTGGTGTCACATTTTCGAGCTGCCATACAATGATGACAACTGGGACGAACTGTTTAACGTGCCACCCATTCAAAATCGGACCACGCATACTTTCACTTAAGACGATACACGGTGTCCAGTGCTGCCCCCTTTTGACATAATTTATTTGTAAGGAAACAGAGATATCATTTAAAATTTTGAGCTAGCAAAACCTAGATAACCCTTCAAACTATTTTATGAACCACTGATTACAGTTTAAAGTGAGAACAAAAGTGGCCGTTTTTAGCCAAATAAATAAATTTTAAATGATATCTCCGTTTCCTTACAAATAAATTATTTCATATGGGGGCAGCACTGGACGCCGTGTATCGTCTTAACTTGCCAAAGCGTTAGCTGTGTATATGCGGATGACGTATGACATAGTTTGACAACTGCTACACGATATTGCAGACATAGTCAGTCAATGAGTCGTTTTACAGTATAAAACATTCTCAATAGATGGCGTTTCATTGTTACGTTACTATACATTTTTTTTAAGAATACTTCCCATTTGTTATTAATTAATAAATTGATCTTTGAAAGCGTGTCCTGTGTAAATCCAAAAAATGCTGGCTATACGTCGTCAAGGTTGACATGCATGCGTGCCAATGGTCTTAAAACCAAGTATGCTCAAGACCGTGCAACGTGGAGAAGAAAAAGCGGGAAAGCGGACCCCAGGCTTCACAGCATTACAGCTGAGGATGCAACTGGGAATACGCTGAGATGAGAGAGAGAGAGAATGAGTAATTAGTCCCACAATTTGAAAAAAATGCATATAATAGGAAACACAAGCTAAACAAAGCGTTTAAACATCAATGAGACCTCTCCAACACATCTGGCCAGCGTGGAGAGTGTAGGCCAAATCTTCTGGCTGCTCTGTTTAGCCAGAGTTGTGTAAATATATGGCTTTGGTAGTACAGAGAGGGTCTTGCTCCTGCAGTGGAGACTAAAAAAGACCTGATGATGATGATGATTTTTGAAACAATCATTTAGGAAGGGAGTTTGTTTTTAGGCGAGACGACGTATACCTAAATAAAAATGCTGGATCATCGAAGTAGACGTCATGATACTAACGTACAGAAGCCTCACTCAGCAAAGAAATTCAAAGAAATATCTACTCAATGTGGCTAGCGATATGGTTTAATTTAGCTCACGTCAGAACTCGGCACCTATTCGTAAAGATACCTAGACATCCATTGCAAGCCAATTTCATTCTTATTACTCTTGACAAACGATTCGTATAACTGAATTTACCACCCCGAGGGGCCGCATAGTAATAATGCAGGTACATTTTCGATATCTAAACGGGGAGTGACACAGGCCTGCTAACATGTAGGTTACCAGTTGATCTTGAATAACCATAACAGTAACTCAGTGAGCGTGCAATTGTTTCTGAGGACAAAATAAAGGACAGAGCGTGCGTTTGTTCAAGTCACAATACGGCAGCCGTAAAGATGTCGCGGGCAGACCGTGGTAAATGTAGGGGTACACCTGCGTTTACTTTTATTGGTCAAGATACAGGTTACACTCACGTCTTTATCCCTAACGGGTTACAAGAGTCTAAAGTTCACCAACTCATCTGTTCAGCGTGGTGAGACAATCTTCAAGTATTTGGAGAGGCATCTGTGCATAAGCCCTAAGACTTAAAGCTACGGCCACTTTTAGCGTAATAGTGAGCGGGAAGGAAGGAAAAAGGTATCAACATAGTGATGGGTTACAGCCGCATACCATTGACTTTTACGATCTGCGCGGGAAGAGAGACAGCTGGTCTTTTTTAAGTTTTTCTTTTTTCCCAGAAGGAAGAACTCAGTTTATTCGCAGTAAAAATATTTAAGTACCTACTGAAGAGTTCCCTTACCTTAGATATAATCAGACTTTCCCATACAAACTTAGTCTAGCTTTTATTTTGAAACGACTTATCAGAATTTGGCATTTTTTTAAATTCCAATAAAAAATTATATATTAGATAATTTGACACCATGGATTTTGGCGGGAAGTCAAGGGGTTCGGATAGGGTTTTCTTTAAATTATTTTGCAAATTGATTTTAGTGGACTTTATAATATGAAATTGGTGTTGTATGGTGATATAAATGCTCATGCTCATGAACAACATGTGAAATATTTAAAGTGGACAGTTATAGTACGGCTGTAGTGATATTTGTTTCGCGGACTGTGTGGCGTCTTCGGGCGTCGTCCGCCACTCAGTCGGCTATGAAAGCCAGTGGACTCGTATAGATTTGTCACCAGAAGCTCCCTGAAAGCAATCAAAGGCCTACACCAACCTTTGATTGTAACTTGTTAGGAAAAAAGAATTTTCCACGTTTTATTAACTTATTCCTGGCTAAATACGCAGCAGCGTCAAGCCATTAATTAAAAAAAAAAATTACACCATAATTTTTTATTTGCAATAAACAGGGTGCACAATACAGGTCTTGGGAAAATACAATTAAATACACTAGCTTAACCTATTTAGCCATATTTAAATTATTCATGCATCGAATTCGCAGTTTTTAACTTTATGTTCTAAAAACTCATTAATTGAATACAATCTTTTTTTCAGCAGCCATTTGCGCAGGGATGATTTTATTTTATAAAATGAGAGCTCTTTAAGTGCAGATGGTAATGGTATAGGCATATAACTGGTTTTTACATTTAAAATATGAACTTGCAAGGGAATATAGTGTAGTGTCGTGTATCATATCAAATTTGAACATCAGTATGGAAAACTTCTACACGCTTAAATTTTCTTTCAGGTTCATATTTTAAGGCCGTACCTAAATTTTCCGGGATCCAGTGCTGCCCCCATTTAAAATAAATCATTTCAAAGAAAACGGAGACATTATTTAAAATTTTGCAACTAGCACTGGACCCCGGAAAATTCAAATACGGCCTTAACTTGATATATGCAATTTCCTTGAATTTCATTGTATAACGTGTTCAATGTATCAATTTAAAAAAACAGCTCCACCAGTTTCTCTCTGAGCATGAGATGCATTCTTTTTAATTTAATATGTATGATTATTATTCTGTTAATTTTATGCTGTATTTCACTGTATATATTTTTTTTCTTTTTTCAAATTATAACTTTAATTTTGTAATCAACTAAATCAAAATTTTCAATTTTACTGGACCTAAATTTGAACATCATTATAAATATGGTAACTTTGTTTTTTAGCTAACCCTCTAGTAGCAACTGATTAATTAACGTGTAAAATTAATGTGTGGATAACGTGGTTGGTTACAAAATTGTGTACATATATTTATATAAGCCTACATTGTATAAAATTGTATTTTGTAACTGTTTGTTATTCCTAAATATATAAATAAATTTACACAATACTGCCTAAATCTGACACGTCATTTCAAACTAACAACTAGACTACTGTATGGAAAAGTCTATGGTAATGGGACTCTTAATGGATTGTCTTTCGCTGTTTATGTCAAAAATTGGCCTAAAGGTCACCATATAAAACATCGATCTAGCATTAATCCGCCCCTAATGGATCACCAGCATATAGTAAGCAACATACATTTAGCGTTAAGTACGGAACTCTGAAGACGGATCGTGATGAATGGGCGGCAATGTACTTGAAATTTCTAGAGATATTTAATGTGGTACGTCATGCATAAAATATATTATAGACAAATTATCACATGTCACGGGGCACACAGTGCCTAAAGCTGTCAGAGCCAAAAGTTTATTTTAGCGTGGTGAACGTGAAGGTGAAACAAACCGGGCAAGTGCGAGTCCGACTCGTAGATATAGGGTTCCGTACCTCCGTACAATGTATTAAAACGCTAAAAAAACTTGTTGCATGACGACCTCTTTTAATTTTTAACTTGATCTTATTTTTATTATTTGTTGTTATAGCGGCCACACTACGAACAATTAATCTCTAGAATCGTAAATAATCCCGAAAAATCATTCCACGCGATATGTACCGCGGCGGGCGGGGCTTAAAATATGAACAATGCGGCGCGACAGTTCGCCGTGACACTTGAGTCGTGCGGTTGCGTCGCAGGAAGTTTTCTTTGAGAATATTGCTGTGTGTTTGCGATAATCGATTCATTAAAAATGCCGTCATGTGCTGTGAAGTGGTGTAAAAGCTATACAGACATGAAAAACACAGGACTCCCCAAGTAGCATTCGGGGTTCTATATAAGATGTTTTATCGTTCACATATACTCCACAAGCTGAGTAAGTCAGCTGTATAAGAGCTGTATAGCTTGCTATAATGCTTGTATAGAACCAGTTTGGGCACAAATTAGACAGCCTTAAGTTCACTATGGCTGTACATTAGCAGTATAACAGCCTTATAATAGCAGTTTAAGTAGTAACATCGGACTTAAGGCTGTCTTACGGCACTATATAAGACGCAGTGTGAACCATACAACGTACATGAGCGTAATAAAGAGTAAAAAGTGGCTAAATACACAGCCTTCACAGTTATAAAATCCGACAACAGTACTCCAGTGCTACCTAAAGTTTACGTGTGTCCTACACTATTTCTTTATTTTATAAATTATTTATTTGTTTGGTTTTGTGAGTCCCATCAAGCAGACCTTACTCCGGCGGATATATATTGAATAAAAATTTATGATAACACGCGGTATAAGTACCTGTTTCAAAGACTTAATAATGTTATTGCCATGGGAATGCATCTTTATCGTGAAATGTATACATATTTACAGCTAAAATATTCACGCGCCTCTACAAAAACGCGATATTCACTTTAAAATATTTAAAACTGGCTGAGAGGAAATCTACAATTTTCAGTTTTCGATATTATATTGGCATTATAACTATACTACGGTAATTAATTATATAATAAAACCAAAACTCAATCGCTCTATCTGCCTTTATTGTGATAAATCTGCATGATAATTTTGGAGATTTATTATTAGGTAAATATTTTAGGTTAGAACAAAATGGTGGAAATGAAATACGGCTATGTGAACTGTTATAACTCCAATTTAATGCGGTGAGCGTATATAGGTTGACATGTGTTCTGTTAAAATGCTGTTATCTATTGAATTTATAATTATCCTCCGCATTATGTATAGAACCACCATGAACAACGGTTGAAGTCGCACTTGTTGAAGCCGTATCGACGGGCTCATTTTCAGGCGTCGTTGTCAATCGACTGTTTATATTTACAATTTGTGAATATTCTTTTGCAATTTTCCTTCTTATTCCACCGGTTCTCGCTCTTATTTTCCAAGATTTTTTATACATTTTCACGTGACGAAATAAACACACCGCAGCTTGTGGGATAAGTGTAATAGAATATCACATTCACATTCATGTTCAGCTTACAGCAGATAAGAGTGGTACTTGTGGACAAATAAACCGCTATTGATGTTAATAGACAACACATATAGTCTTTTTAACAGCCTATAGTGCACATGCGAACCATTTAAACACTTCTGTACAGATAGTAAAAAAGGTTATTTTAATGATCAAAAACAAGTCTTACTGCAGCTACTAGCTGTATAACAGTTTAAAACAAGTAAACATAACAGCCTTTGGCTTTATAAATGACCATGTGTGTTCTATTATAATGCTGGCTCTATAACATCGTACAAGTAGGTCGTAAAGCAGCGGTTGCCGTATCTCTACCCTCCTATAATGCTCTTAGTCAGACGGCTGACTAAAGGATAGTTGTGAGAGTATTATAACACCAACAAACGTATAAAAGTATAACTCTACACTCCTATAAGTCCCTTAGACAGGTATAGGTGTTATTAATCGCAATAATGCAGCTTATACATCACGAGTGAACTGTAATAATGCTTCAAGTACACATGGGAACTAAATGTGTACTCTTAAATGGAGTAAAATGTTACTTGGGTCACCTTTCATATGTAAGTAAATAAACATTTTTATATTGTACCTCACCGCTCGTGGCGTTGACCGCGGCCGTGTCGGTTGAGCAGTCGGCTTCGGGGAGCTAGCTTCTTGACCGACATGACGCGTACGTGACCTTGTCGCGACCAATCGCATGCATCTTTGTCTATGTGTGCGTTCGAGTGTTTCGTTGTAATTACTGTTCGTTTGTTTGCGTAAATGGAATCAGAATCGAAACGGTGAATGTAGGAGCGTTAGGTATCTAGAGAATTATATGTCGATGCGGCCACAGTAATACATAACGGGTAAACATTTTAAGTATCTAGCCATTACGGTTCAAGAGATAGAGCCCTGTGACAGACGGACAGATGGACAGACAGCGGAGTCTCAGTGACAGGATCCCGTTGGCACCCTTTGGGTACGGAACCCTAAAAAAGGGGAACAAGTATATCTTCCAGACTAATTAAAAACCCCGACTTTCAAAGCATTCAATATTTTTGAAAGGTTTACCCGTTTTTCATCAAACGTGGCTAAGAACCATCTCGACAGGCAGAGCTTTCGATTAAAACAAATCGCATCGAAGTCGGTGTATTGATTTAGGAGCTACGATGCCAACGACAGACACACAGACACGTCAAAATTATGACCCTCTTTTTTTCTTTGGGGGTTAACAAAAGTGATGATTGGCTGGCTAGCCGCGTCGCCTATTAACATGATTCGTATTTTTTCCATTCCCTCGATCGGCTCTTATGATCGTTTTTCACCCAGACCAGCAAGGAATATAAAATTATTGCTATTTTGTAATTGTCTGGTAGGATATCAACAGAAAGTTAATATACTTCTAGATAAATATAAAATAAATGCAAGAGCGTTGGTCAGTTGTAATATTACATAATGGTAATGAGTTTTTTTTTTAATTTACGTAATAAATAAACACGTTCCGTATACGTAAAGCAGCTAGTTAGGTGCTTATATTTTGTCTTCTGCTTATATTTTTTTATCAGTCTACTATATATCTATCATAGTCGGCTAAACAGTATGCTAGAACGATTACACAATATCTCCGATTACAACTTTTTTTAAATAAAAACAATATACAAAAACAGGCTATTGTACCCAACTGGCGGCAGTCACAAGGGGCATCTTAATTTATTAGTACATAAAGACAATATTTTGTCCGCGAACAAACAAGAATCTGAGTGGGGTCGGGTCCCTGAAAATGTAACCACTATCCGTCAACGTCAGACCTCTTATTTATCACGTTACGTACACTTACACATAATTTGATACTTCCTTATTGCAAGTGCATAAGGTCCAAAATATGCCGAGGTCTCGCGGGCTCCCATTTGTCTCGTGTGTTTATGAATTCATGTACTGCTGCGCGAATCGTATGGAATTTGGGTTTATAGTTTCAGTTTTTCACTTACTCAGATGTTTTGGTTTATTTATTTATGACGTTGAAATATAAATGTATGACAAATTAAAATATAATATCTTTTTGATTTATGTTGCCTATAACCTATTTGATTGGACCGTAAAACAAACCGTAGTGTTCTATCTTATATGATCTATATTAAATATCTTGGCTAGTAAATTGTTCATCACGCTAAAAGTGCCTTTGAGTTTTGTAGCCCTGGGGCTGCGAGACACTTTTATAACATATCGACATACAACGTGGAAGGGACATACCTACCCGTAATAAATCTAACCACGGTCTATACTAGATCACTTAAGTATAGTGAAACTAAAATAATAGCAAAACAACAAAAACAAATTTTGCCATTTCCATACAAAAGTGTGCGGCCGCCCGGGCGATTTGTATGGGAACGTCGAATTTTTTTTTGGTTTTTTGACTGTTATTTTAATTTAATTATACTTTAGTGATTTAGTATAGCCCGTGGTTCAATTTATTACGGGTATGTCCCTTCCACTTTGTATATATAAATGACGATGATAACCAACAGTCTATCTAACGTTTCTTCTGAAGCACAGAGGAGTCTGCTTAGAGAAGCAAGACCCAAGATGGCGCTGACACATCCTACAATTCGATCTTAAAGTTTCTTTGATTGGCTGTATAATTACAATTTCAAACTGTTCATCGTTGCAGCCGTGGTTTCCCAAGCGGTCGAGAATAACCACCTCGCTCCCGCTATATCCTAATCTGGATGGAGGAGGATGCGACCGGAATCGCGCTTAGACGAAGACGTCCTGGTTGTATCCTCAGCTGAGCTGCTTTGGAGCCCGGGGTGCGCTTTCCTGCTTTTTCTTCTCTAAATATAGCATGCATGTCAATGGTCACCCAAGGATGCCAAAGACCTTGCAGAATGGAGAAGAAATAGCCGGAACAGTTTAAATGAATTGGCTATAGTTTTACGACCGGCCGCCTGCTTGACGTCAACCCTCTTTGGGAATGTATTTGTGCGAAAAGTTTTAAAAGCGGCCGCCGCACGACGTTAGTTCCCTGGGAATGCAATTGTAGCACGAGATGTTTGTGCTTAGTCCTTTAGTGGCCTCTTACGACATCCACAGAAAGAGATGGAGTGGTCCTATTATAACCCGGAACCACACGAGTAATTCTAATACAACGTGATAACGCGATCTTCGCGCGAATATGCAATGCGACCGAAACGAAAGGCTTACTCTCTTGACTTGAAAAATAGCTTGATCTAACGCTCTGTTTACGAGTAGAAATTCGTGCGGAAATACCTTTAGGGGCAATATAGAGGGTGTTGCAAAGCGCATATTCATGAGAGAAACCGCACTGTTTGCTTGCAGTCTATACGAATGCTAATGCTGAGGGAAATAATCACATACGGTGCTTGGTAAGTAAATTTTGCCAGTATCTGTGTAAGAACTAACACCGTTATGCTAGTAAATAAACCTAGAAACTTGAGTATTGTTGCGAAATACTAGTATCGGTAGCTTTGCAGTAAAAATAATGACCTTCAATAAGTAATATATTTATCCTACATTAAATAAAAATTTTGACTTTGACTTTGACTTTGTTCCTTTCATACTGGTTTAGGTGAAATGATGGAACAGAATATTTATTTATTTAATCTTAATTGCACAATAAAATAAACGTACAAGTGGCGGACCTAATGCCATATGGCATTCTCTCCCGGTCAACCAATAGACCAAGCAGAAAATATGTGTGGCTGGCGTAATAAAATTCACAAAAATAAGCAAACTTCATATAATTAAAATATATATAATCAAAAACACTGCTTCTGCTTCTATCTGCTTTTCTTTTATTGTTAAAAATATTGATGATTACGTACTTCATACAAATTTAAGTACTTACAAATTTATTAGTATTGACACATTAACACATTTTGCCCTGAAAAAATGTGAGGTTTGCGTGGGATTCAATTTTCAAATACTCTTTGACGTCATTCGTTGAAGTGGCAGTGGGCAGGGCACATAGCGCGACTAACCGATGGCCGATGTAGCAAAAAGATTTTTGAATGGCGACTACGTACTGGTACTGGTATGACTTACCATAGATTCAGAGTAACATATCTACTACTACTACAAACGAAACAATTTATCCGTACATACGTCGATGTGTGAGTTTTATACTTAGGGTCGCACCGCAGAATTAATTCAATACTTGCCTACTAACGAGTTCGACATATTTACGATTATATCTTTCTATACCGGGAGATTTGCGAACACTATGACGTAAAAAATATTCTGTTTTATATGTATGAAATGTTACAGAAAAGTCGGAAACAGCTACATAATATCACTTCACAAATATTTTTTATTATGTCCATTGTCCATTTCACCATCAGTTCACTGTACTGATTATTATTGAGTCATTTATAATGTAACGCACTAAATTCACTAATTCACCATTGTAATATAGTAATTTGCATATTCGGCACAAAACTATACGGTAATTATTTAAATAAATTTAATAAAAATATACAAATGTTTATCTTATCACGCTTCTACGCACGGCTTGTCAAGTTGTCATTGTCAACAATGGCATTATTGCACTACACTATAACCCGCGGAAATCTACTTGGCATCTGCGTGTATGTGATTAAGTGTGAGCGAGGAGCCTATGTATTTTTACCGGTTTATACTGCTGTCGATTGATAATCCCTCTCGTTCTTGTGTATCTCCTGCCAATGCGAGAGAGCGAGAATGGTATACATATCAAGATGGTTGCTGGGTAATAACGTGAAATTATATTGTTGCTTTGCTACCTGTTTTTATCATTTGGAAATCTATGAAATATGTGTTCTTTGTTGTAATCGGTGGATAAACAATTATTATATGCGCTTCTTCTCACCATGATGGTTACTATTGATTGACAGTTCTCAAGACAAGATACGTCGTATATTGCTTGCGGCTACTAACTAAACCCTAATTTAGAGCACAGAAAGGTACAGAAAGTGAGGGGGAGAAGTGCGGGGACGCCAATTTGCGGGAGACGCTGTCCATTCTGTTTGGTACTGGCAAGCAAAGCAAAGGACACCCACCTACAAGGTCAGACAACGTGACCAAGGTCGCTGGAAAGCGCTGGATGCAGGCCATTCTAGATAGGATATTTTGGAAATCCTTGAGAGAGGCCTCTGTCACGTCGTAGACGTTATACAGCTGAAATGATGATGATGAATGTTGAAATGAGTGAGCATGAGTACCTTATGTTGTACGTATCAAGAGCTGCAAGCGAAATTTAAACAAATACGAATATAAATCGTATGCTACGACTGAAATTTGTTCTGTACATTTACAAATAAACTTATATACGGAAAGCATCAATTGAAACTGCATTGAGTGAGCTTACGTCGCAGCTTAGCGAATCAAGCTGCAGGCGAAATGGGAGCAGACTGGGGGCAGATACGAAACGAGTAAATCGTTTGCTTCCAATGTATGCTTTGGTCGAGGTTAAATATTTCTTCTAGACAATAGCTGCTGTTTAAATTTTATCGCTTTTCTGCTGGACTGGGAAAATTGAAAAAACGTTGAAGGTGCTGTTTCTGCTGATTGTAGATCTGTTTCTGCAGCTCTTGACGTACAATCGTAAAAGCCGATCGAGAGAGGCGAGAATATAAATGGTGATAAGCGATGCGGCTAGTTAGACTGTGATTACTTTGATTTATACGAACAATATACATTTCAAGGTTCATTTTATCCATAAAAATACAATTTATGACCTTAATAGTGGAAAGAACTGGTGCCTTAGCTAGGTAGATATTACCTGTATTACAAGTCAACAGGCTCTCTTCGCCCTAGGCTAAATATAAGACTATGTAAGGTACAGTATACATTAGAAAACATATTTAGACTAATTAAACAATAAAAAAATAATTATAAAAAACAAACAACTATCAGAGATATATCCTAAAAGACGGTATGGATGACGTCTGTCGAGCATGCCGACGACCTGGAGAGTCGATCAGGCATATAATCTCCGGTTGATCTCATCTGGCTCAAGGCGAGTACTTGCACAGACATAATTTCGTAGCCAGAATTATACACCAGCGGCTTGCTCTTTAATACGGGTTTGTAAAATCTAAAGTACCATACTATTATATAAGTACTCGAAAATGATCATGCTACGCTCTATTGGTATCGATCTGTCATCACGACAGGACTCTTGTCGCCAATAAGCCTAATATCACGCTGAGAGATTGATTGATGCGCCAGGCAGTGCTCATCGTCATCACCATCCCGCATGACTAGAATCTCGTGAAGGCCGAGAAGGAAAAGCTTAGCAATAAGTACCTGGCCCACGGCCGGCCGGCCGGCTACTTGGTTATATGAGATGTGGATTCGATGATCATTGTCCCGATCCCGACAATCATATCAGCGAACGGTCTTATAGCAAAGAGTCTTCCAACTTCTTAAGACTCTATCACAAGAAAGAAGAGAGAAAAATATAATAAAAAATTCAATATGAGTGTATAAGTTTGTAAACCTTTTTGTTAGTAGTCTAAGAAAAGAACTTTTAAGTTGTCTATTAAAAAAAGTCTGTGTCCAATGTCAAGTAAATAAACAAGGCTAAGAGTGCAAAAAATGTATTTTATTTAATAAAGAAAAGCTACTAAGAGAATAAAGAAATAGCTACGAGCTCATTCAATGAGCGTAGATAGTGTGGTAAAAAGGTTGAGTTGTGTCAGGCCTGTGTCACTCCCCGTTTAGGTATCAAAAATGTACCTACATTATTATTATGCGCGTACGCGGCCCCTCCGGGTGGTAAATTCAGTTATACGAATCGTTTACCCAGAGTAATAAGAATGAAATTGGCTTGCAATGGATGTGTAGGTATTTATGCGAAAAGGTGCTGAGTTCTGACGTGAGATAAATTAAACCATATCGCTAGCCACATTGAGTAGATTTGAATTTCTTTGCTGAGTGAGACTTCTGTGGACTTGCGCGCGCGTGTTTGTGTGTGTGTAGATATTTTGTGAGTCGTATAGGCGTCAGATGATTAGTGCTAGAGATAAGAGTATAATGTGGGGTTATCACAGTTACAAGAACCCAATTTATACGATTACTTTAAGTAAATTTTCTGTAGAGTCGTTATTATAACCTGTTGGTAAGAGATTTTTGAATGGGTTTCTACTCAAATGGTATATTTTGAATAATATATTGGCCTTATTATAAAGATATGCTCCCAAAAACCAGTAGAAACTTTTTATTTTATTTTAGTGGAACAGACGGTAGTATTCTTTCTCTTGCCAGCAAAAAGACTCGGTCTGTACCCGTCCGTCCGTAGAGTGTCCGGTCTGTAGAGTGGTTTTTACGAATTATAGAGTAAATAGATTGTTTTGTCCTGACCAAAAGGAGTAGCATAAAAATGATTCTTCTTTTAATGCGACTTTCCAATGCTGGTAGCATTGAAAAGTCGCATTAAAATAATACAAAATTGTTTCAATTCCAGAAAAATGCATCTAAACCCAACTAGATCTATTTAAACAGTAACATTGTATTCACAACTTGGCAGGGTTGTCCAACAAGATATATTGTTTTATCTCATACATTGAATCTCGTACCAGAATAGAATAAACATGATGTAAGATGAACGACGATGGAACTCTACTATAGTCATTCACGATGAAATCAAACGGTTTTCGTTTTAATTAGAGAGCGTTACCAAAAACAAATTAGTGTAAGGCCTCCACTAAAAAAGTAAATGAAATAGCGGTAGGTTGCTAGCCACATCGCTTGTTACACATGACATGACATGGTTCAGATTAAAGCCCATTCTCTCGGCTTTTACGATCCAGTTGGGAAGGGAAGTAGCTTGTACATTCTACGTTTCTTTTCCATACCAGCATGGAAAACCTGAGCAAAGTCACTTAAGGTGAAGATATAGGCAAATGGCCTTGAAGTGGCGCCCTCATTTGAAATAAATTGTTAACTCGTAAATATGGAGATAATTTCCATATTGCTCTTCGTCATGCACTAGATAGCCCTTTAAATTATTTTATGAACCACCGTTGAAAGTATTTACATTAGTCCGTCTAGCTTTAAAACTTGCCTCCGCCAAAAGTGGCCACGGCAAGTTTTACAGCTAGACGGATCACCAATAATAGTGTCAACGGCAGTTCATAAAATAATTTAAAGGGCTATCTAGTGCATGACGAAGAGCAATATGGAAATTATCTCCATATTTACGAGTTAACAATTTATTTCACACTTCAAGGCCATTTGCCTATATCTCCACCTTAAAACACAAAGAACTGGTCTCACTTGATCATTTTAGCATTTGCTCAAGGGTTGTGGAGACGGCCGAAAACCAATGGTAGTGGTACTTAGGTAGATTAAACAGCTATTTGAAAACACCCAAGTCAACATCGCAAGGTCAAGAGGCTTTGCGAACAACATTTTGTTATTAAATTTCCATAAATCGGCCATAAACAGGTTAAGGCAATTATAATATATTATTTTGAAAGTTGTGAGAGAGTTGGCATTTTAATTTTATTTAGTTTAAGCATGTAGCATGGACAAACAATACAAGCGAGGACTGACAACAAAATTCATACTTTTCGATTTTTAGTTTAAATGTTGTAGCTACTAGTTTGAAAGAAGGTAGTTTCGTAGTGGTGCCGCTTAATTACGGTACGGAAATATGGTGATATAAGAATTCATTTTCTACGTTCCAACAAGCGCCATCTCTGATTTTTCGTGGACGCCGTTAGCCTAAGTACCCAGCATCCATTGTATGACTAGCGGGCGAGATAGTAGTGACATGTAGAAATAATAAAGGATTTTGGCTTTCTAGTAGAGTTTTTTTTTGTAAAGGCTTGCCAGTCCTCTAATATTTATTCGTCCATAGTACGTAGTAACTTTGTGGTGATGGCAGAGTAGAAAACGATTCGTCCTTACCCCTTTTGACAACCACGGGTGTCGTGAGACTCAGGTGTAAGAGGCAACGAACAGGCAGAACTTTACTAAGTAAGTTGTTTTAACGTTAGTTGTGTTGTTTCGAGACTGCATGTTTTTATATATGTTTGTCAGTCCGTGCGTCTCTCACGGGCAGTCTTTCTGTGCTGTACTGCGATGACCAACCGGCCGGCCTGACCAGCATGTTGGTAATGTGAAAACCCTCTATTTATTTAGATAGGCCTTTAGCCTGTCTGATATTCGCTGCAACGAAGGAGAGGCCCGAGGGCTCTTTTATCGCATGAAAACCAAAGGTAGGGCCACTCAGTTCGTTTAAACAGTTACTTGAAAAGACTTAAGTCAACATCGCTAGGTCAAGAGGCTTTGCGAACAACATTTCGTTATTAAATTTCCCTAAACAGGGTAAGGAAATGATTATTATTTTGTGTGTGAAATCTATTGCGATCACCAACCTGCCTGATCAGCGTGTTGATCATGGGCATCAGATCTTTTTTAGTCTCCACTGCAGGGGCATAACCCTCTCTGTACTACCAGAACCATATAGTAGCCAGAGCAGTCAGAGGATTTGGCCTACACTCTCCACGCTCGCCAGACTGGTTGGAGAGGTCTCATTGATGTTTGTAAGCCATTTTTATCTTGTGTTTCCTAAGTCGCCTTTTACGACATCTACGGAAAGACTTGAAGACTTGACCATGGGCAAATCCTCCCTTAATTTGGATTTAGAGACGCCCTTAGTCCAGCAGTGGACTGTGGTAAACACCGCGCTTGCTTTGTATTAAGTACCTAGTAATCATTTGCTGTCAATACTTGATGCTATAGAAAAGCATCTTTATTGAATAGTTCAAAAAACTGAACAAAAGTCGTAACTATATATAACGTCTAACAAAATATACTGAAACTATTTTAAGGGTGAATTCAGTCTGTGATATTGAAGAACTTTCCCTAAGGAACATATGTCGAAATATGAAAAATAATTTTTGGCTTTTCATACAGACTCGGATCAGCTGATCGGTCAACTTGTATGGGAGGCCAAAAATTATTTTTCATATTTCGATATATGTTCCTTGGGGAAAGTTGTTAAGTATCATGGACTGTATCCACCCTTAAAATAGTTTCCGTATATTTTGTTAGTCCCTGTATATGTCGAGAAATTCATTTTTCCTTCTAATTTAACGTAAATTAGCAGCAATAAGCAGTACTTACCAATAAATAGATACATAAAAAATATCCTTTTTCTCTTGGGCACCTATTTTACAGACTGATATGGGCTGTAAATAAGAAGCCCGAGAGCTCTTTCGTCACATGAAAACCAATGGTAGCGCCGCTCAGGTAGCCTACTCGTATTTGAAAACACCTAAGTCAACATCGCAAGGTCAAGAGGCTTTGCAAACAACATTTTGTTATTAAATTGCCATGTACTGGTTACAAACAGGGTAGGGTTATATGAAAGTTGTAAGAGAGTGGGAATTATAATTTTGTTTCGATTGAGTACCTACCTAGTTGTTACAAAGCGATGGTGGCACTGGCTATGAGCCTCAAATTAGATTCTTATTAGGCGCAACTTGTATCTCTGACTCCACTGAGTTTGCTTTAATTTTTAGCTGCCATCTGCCATCTTGCTTTCACAAGATTTTTTTTTTTGCCTTTTTTTTGCTTTTTTACGGGAGGGCCGGCCGTAGCTAGCGGGAGGGGGGGGAGGCATTGAGGGGCAATGTCCTACCCACAAAATGACTCAGACCAAGGAGATCTGTTACCGCTGCCCTAACTCACACTAGGTACATTATAACGTTGCGGTTAGCAACCCATCACTATTTTGATTCCTTTTCCACCTTTTCTCCCACCATCATGCTAAAAGTGGCCTTTGGGTCCTCCGGCCCTGGGCTCTGTCTGCTCCATTTGGGATAAAGACGTGGTGGTGTATTTGTATAAAACTAGATTAAATAGGTACTAAAAGAATTTTAATTTTATAAAATAGGCATTAATTGATAATTCTAAGCTTATAATCAACATTGAATCCATTCTTTCTCGCATACAGATTCATGTGTTTGGTAATATCTTTGATTTTATCTATGATCTCCTTCATTGTTAGGTTTTTAATGGTCCTCTTCTTCGCTCTTCGAGGAACTTTGTAGGCGTTCTTCTCTTGAAGAGCTTTCTTCACGTACCGTGGTATTTCTGTAAAGAAGAGAAAGATAAGTTGTTGAAAGTTAAGAACCAATACCACCCAATACAGGAAAAAAAATAAAAAATAAAGGTAAATAATCGAAAGTTTGTAACGGCCCAATCTATAAAAAATATGTCCTCTTATATCAGTTAAATATTAAGTCATCATCATCATCATCCGAGCGTATTTCCAGTTGCATTCTCAGCGGTAACGCTTCAGAACCCGGGGTCCGCTACCTAACCTTGGTGATTTGATGAGGTCACTGGCTTTCACTGGTTTTACACTGAGTGACTACCGCAACCCAACGGGTAGACCAAACCAATCCTAGGATATGTTTCAACAAATGCTAGATGAAGTCAGGACCCACACGCAGCTTTGCAACATGCTTTCCGAAGCACGAAATCATCTTTCTTTTCGGATAGTGAGATGATTTAAGCCCGCATTATCCTAAACAGATTGGAAACAACTTTTCACAAAGTATGCTTCCCAGTGGGATTTGAACCCATAACCTCCGGATTACAAGGCAAACGCCAAGGCGTTTGCCTTGTGATCCGGAGGTTCAAGACCACTGGACCACGGAGGCAGTCAATCATCAGTTGCATAGTAAGTATTAGATCAATAACAGAAAAATCACTGCTCTCCAAAGTATTTGTGTAAGAGTGCAGATTTTTTTATTAATATGGCGGCGTTTAGATTGCAATTAGAGATGATCAATTATTTGCCGTATGCCTAGTATAGGACCACTCCATCTGTTCCTGTGGATGTAGTAAGAAGTGACTACAGGACTAAGCATAAACATCTCGTGCTACAATTGCATTCCCAAAGAGGATTGACGTCAGGCAGGCGGGTAGGTTTTACTATTCGGGTTATTTCTGCTCTACTTAGCAAGGTCTTTGGCATCCTTGGGTGACTATTGACATGCATATTATATTTGGAGAAGAAAAAGCGGGGCTGCGCTAAGATGAAGATGAAGAAGATAAGTAGAAAAAAATCCGGAACCAATGAAACGTTGTTTTGTGGCAAGCCACCTGTCTGCCATGTCAACCCTCTTTCAGAATGCATTTGTGCGCAAAATATAATTTTCTTCGGGTTTATTTATTTATTTATTAACTTTATTACAAAAATTGTAAGCGGTGGACTTAAAGACTTAGGCTTTATCTACCAGTCAACCGACAGTTCACAGATACAGACAGACAAACAGTTCTTGAAGTTTCAAAAAAAGATAAACATATTTAAATTATTTTTAAAATAAAATTACCTCTCACAGACCAAGGATTATCAAAATCATATTCTGCACACACACCGGAAAGTATTACACAAAGGCACAAAACAAATATAATAATTTTTTCACTGTTGTTCATCTTCACCATTTAGCAAATAACATTATGATTAAGATGTAAAACAATTTTTTAAAATGGTGTCACTTTTTTTCACTGATATAATGTAACAATAAAATTTAGTCTCCAGGAATTCACAATAATACGGGTAGTGGCCACTAGCTAACCAGTGTTGCCCTCACGAACAACAAAAAAGCCAGGATTTTACAGACTTCTTTTCATATAAAATTAAGGTATTTGACAGAATGAAAAAAGTTTTGCGCCGATGTCATTTCACTTAAAATCCATTGCCACCATTACATAATGTTTAAAAATGTATAAGCGTTCACAACACTAAACATCTTTTGTAACTGTATATTACATAAGAGTACGTCTTATTTTAAAAATATAATTATATTTGCAACGATAGTTTTTTTAACTAAATAAAGTCACGGGTAATAATGTAGCGGTGAATTAAAACTGTACTTTTTGATTCGGCGACAACGCAAGCAGTGCGCTTGGCGCGTTTCCGCTGAAATCCTTTGTTTTTAAACTTTGCTTGTGGCTGCTAAGTTCTTCAACATTGTGTAGGCTAAGAGCTAGGCCACGACTATTTAAAAAAAAGTAAGCAACATAACATTGCAGTGTATTTGGAAGACGTTTTGCATTATTTTCTTTTCACCTCAATCAATTTACCTACTCACTACAGGATCATAATTTATTACACTTAGGTAGTAGTAGTGACAACAGAGTACATAGAATATTGACGAGTATATAGGGCCACTCCGTCTCTTCCTGTGGATGTCGTAAGGGACGACTAAACGACTATGCACTAAAAACTAGCTCTACAACTGCATTCCGAAGGTTGACCAAGGTAATAAAATATAGGTAGAAATAATAAATAAAGGAAATAATGCCCATGGATGTCAAACCTCTCAAAGATCAACCTTGGGAGGTTTGACATCCTTGGACATTATTTGTAATTGGAGAAGAAAAAGCCGGGATGTGCACCCTGAGTTCACACATACACGCACTTCCCGGTTGCTTTTGTATCACTAAAATGGAATGGCAGGTAATAGTGTGGGCAAAAAGTCATCTATGCTTCTGCAGACATCATTCTGATTGCCTGGCGTGGTGAATATTATAAGCAAATTCTTCTGGGGTCGGTCAGCTAGTAATAAATTTAAAAAAAGGATTACATTATTTTTCAGAAAATTTTTGTGAGTAACACTCTCAGACTACATCGTTCTATTTGCTTTTGCACTAGATTGTTTTGTTTTCATTACACACTCAGGCGATGAAAACTTTTAAATACTCACTTTGTTCTACTTTTAATTAAATACAATGCGGTTAAAAGCGAACGAAACTAGAGAAGTAATAAAAATAAAAATGAATATAAAGCATAATAAAAACTATAGGCTCTATAAGATGTGGACCTCGCTTATTTTAAAACCTCAATCAGCAATTTATCTAATAATAATAAAATAAGATTTTTTTCTTCTATCACCTTGGTAGCCCAATACTCCGAACCGTTCATTACCTCTGATCTTATAACGCTTTTATAAATCTTACCCTTAAGTTTGAGTGGTATTCGTGGATCACAAATTACTCCGGTTTCCTGTCGCCATTTTGCCTACCAATTTCTAGGGCCGTAACAATAAAACTTAATAAATACGTACACTAGGTACATTATTATCATGCCTTTAGGCCTTGTGGCCCTAAGGCCAGACTCTAGAGTCTAGAATATTTTTCACTCCGTTAGGATTATGATGTCATACTATCTTTATATCAAAATCGAAACTATTAGGAAAGTCAAAACTGATACAACTCTCGTAGGTAATCCATTATTTCGCATATCAACTGGTAATTACTTCGCCCATTAATCATGCCGAAATCGAAGCCGTCGCCGCCGTGACACGTAATGATTCATTGCAACCACTGAGCCGGTGGGTGTTATGAAACCAATTTATTGAATCAGTGTAGAAAGCTAATTTTCGTGCCCATCATTACAGAATTAATGAGGAGTTTGATGGTCCGGTGGGAGTACGCATTGCTAGCGCTTACACAAGTTAAGCAACCCCTGGCGTGGTCCGCACTTGGATGGGTGACCACAAATGGTACAATAATTTTTCCAGCTCTTTCGTGCTTCGGAAGGTACGAAAAGCCGTTGTCATCATTGTATCGCAGTCGTCAAGCTATGTCAGATCCCTTAGGCAGCTTGAAAAATCTATCACCAGTGTTGGCAACTTACAGAATACGAAAAACTAACATAATTAATATATGTACTAATGTACAGAAAAGAAGCTCACCCTTTCCTCCAAATCAGTATAATATGGACAAACCCAAAATAAGGTTTATTGCTAATCAGACATAACATGACAACATTCATGACAGACAACTTACAACTACGACAGTCGGGTAAAATGTGTCGATCTACGGTAGCTCTACATTTTAAACCTCTTATCCACTAGGCAACATTTGGTGCGCGGCATGTTGCATCTCTTTCTCTCATCTCAGCGTATTCCCAGTTGCATCCACAGCTGCAGCGCTGCGAAGCCCTGGGTCCGCTTTCCGGATTTTCCTTCTCCACCTCGCACGGTCTTGAGCATCCTTGGTTGTAACAAGCCTGTGTCACTCCCCGTTTAGGTATCGAAAATGTACCTACATTATTACATTGCGCGCAGGCGGCCCCTCCGGGTGGTAAATTCAGTTATACAAATCGTTTGTCCAGAGTAATAACAATGAAATTGGCTTGCAATGGATGTCTAGGTATCTATGCGAAAAGGTGCTGAGTTCTGACGTGAGCTAAATTAAACCTTATAGCTAGCCACATTGAGTAGATTTTTCTTTGAATTTCTTTGCTAAGTGAGACTTCTGTACGTTAGTATTATTTATTCTGTGGTTGTAAGACTATTGGCACGTATATCATCATTGATGATGTCAAGTCAGCATTTATTGGGATTACCATGATGATTATAACTTAATCGAAAAATGAACCAAAAGGAAAAAAAAACACGTTGATATCGAAGGGAAATCTCTACAAAAACCGTTACAAATTGTAGGCAAGCGACGTGAGAGGGAAATAGAGTGGGCGAAATTAGGCAAAAAGTGGGCAAAATAGCATCACCAGTGAATCTTGACTTATTTAGCAAAACACGAAGGGAACGATCTGTCAAAGTCTAGCTTAATAGGGTTGCCACTTATTTTTTGTTTTAATTTAACTCCTTGATTTTTGATCGAGATAAAATGTTGTATTCAATTGTAAATCAGATGACAGATGCAGTATAATTATCATGAAGCTTATCCGATGATGGAGCCAGAAGGTGGCCAAAGGAACCCTGTTATTAAACGACATAACTTCAACAAGTTTAGACTTATTTGTCTTAAAGTATAATAAGTAATTTTTAATTTTAATTTTAATAATTTATTATTTCAATTTTTCTATTTACTATTTATTTTTTTAAACTTACTAGTTTTAGGAGTAAAACGTTGTAGCTACCATACAATATATTTGTTAACAAAACATCATTGAATAAAATTTTAGGTTATGTGTTGATAAAGCTTTCAATTTTGCAGTAAGGAACTTCGTTCTCACCGGGTGTACCACGACATCCCCCTGTATTAATCTTTTATGGAGAGCAGCTTTACCTGCATTAGTCATTCCAAAATGCTTTTGCATGTAACAACGTTTGAGTTACGTTTTTTTTATTTTATTTTTTACTTTTATATTAATATACATGACAATGAGCGAAGATTGAAAAAGGAAATCAAAATAGTGAGCCTTTTTAATTGGCCAATATTCAACAATGGATTCAATTAATGTATTCAAGAAAATAATAAAAATATTTATAAACTTACTATGGCTCTGGTAGAAAGTGCTCTTGCTAGTGGAGACTAATAAACGGGCAAATGCGAGTCGGACTCGTACATGAAGGGTTCCGTACCACCGTACAATGTTTTAAAACGCTGAAGAAACACGTTTCTTGTATGACAACCCCCTTTAATTTTTAACTTTATTTTATTTTTAGTATTTGTTGTTATTGTGGTCATAGTAATACCTAATTGGTGAAAATTTCAAGTGTCAAGCTAAGAAAGACGTGGGAAGAATGCGTGAGATCATATATGGAAAAACGGGGTGTTAGTACGGAGATGGTGAAGGACTGAAAATTATGGAGGGAGTTGACATACAGAGCCGACCGCAAATAGGGAAAAAGGCGAGGAAAGAAGAAGCATTCAGTATAGAATTTATAAGGAATATTTATTACAACTTTGCTCCAATATTGCGACAACCCTAAAATCAGGCATTGAGGGCAAGATAAATACTTTTTCGGCGTGATAACCCTCCGGTCAGTAAACATTGGTCACAATGACCGCCATCTCTTTCGCTCATTGATTAATGAAAAGCCTGACAAGGGTTACGTGTTTATTATGAATTGTGAGACCTACTTTGGGGAAAAACTTTGTATTTTTTTCGGCTATGGGAGGAAAAAAAACATATAATTGACATGATATCGCGCCCTACGGCATTTATACTACTATGTATACCTACCATTCGGTGTATTTAAATTTAAAATTTATTTTCATGATTTTTGTTCTAAATTTAAATGGAATGCAAAGACGTCCACGCCACAACTCTTCCTCCAGGATATTAAGTATGGCTTGCGCGTGAGC
Source organism: Acrobasis repandana (assembly GCA_963576875.1). NCBI lineage: Eukaryota > Metazoa > Arthropoda > Insecta > Lepidoptera > Pyralidae > Acrobasis > Acrobasis repandana. The sequence continues at coordinate 19,540,124 of OY756225.1, forward strand.
ACAAAGTTTATATACGAGTACATACTTTGGATCGTGGTTAACACGTAGATCTACAACCTAGAATCAAACCCAGAACCTCCAGTTGAGGGATAATCGTAACTCGGAGGCCATCCATATATTCATCTTAGCGCATTTCCAGTTGCATCCTACGAGTATGGTGTTTATGCTTATTCCTTTAGTTGCTTCTTACGATATCAAAAGAAAGAATTGAGTGGTCCTATTCTAGGCCGGAAGCCAGACGGCCAATGACAGGCCAGCCATATAACGTCGATTTAATTATTACGTTGCTAAAAATGGATGTCTATAACCAAACACTACAGTTAGTAAATCGTGATCGGCCCGCATAAATACACTTTCACGGGGTAGCCATTTTAAGAATAAAGCAGCAGCAGCAGGCGAACACACACTGCATGGCGCACGCGGGCGCACAAGAACGGGGGAGAGGTGCGGGGACGGGGAACGGGGACGCATATTGCGCGTATCTTAGGAGATTCCGTTCTGTATCATCATCATCATCATCATTTCAGCCGCATAACGTCCATTGCTGAACATAGGCCTCTCCCAGGGATTTCCAAAATGTCCGATCTAGAGCGGCCTGCATCCAGCGCTTTCCAGCGACCTTAGTCAGATCGTCTGACCACCTTGTGGGTGGGTGTCCAACGCTTCGCTTGCCAGTACGTGGTCCTGCGGAGAACCTTTCTGCCCCATCGGCCATCGGTTCGTCCGTTCTGTATACTCTTACTGTATTCTGTGGTCTAGGGCCGTAAAACCTAAAGGTCATGTTTTTAGTTTCATTGATCCAAGATGGAAGCCGATTCTCAACTGCATGCGATTTGATTTGACTGAAACTAACTCAGTTTCCTGGGATTTTTGGGTCGGGGAATCGGAATCTAACTTCTTTAAAATCCAAGACTGAATCTGGAAATTAATTTTTAAATTAGTTTTTTACAAAACATCATTGAATAAAATTTTGAGATAAGTGTTCATAAACCTTGATTTCGATTCTGCATTTTTGAACTTCATTCTCACCGGTTGTACACCAATTCCCTTGTTTCTTTCTTTCTTTCCTCCAAGACCACCATGGAAGTAATATCCATAACTATCCGTATAATGTCTTTTTAATAATTATGATGCCAAAAATTTATGTTTTATAACCCAACACTGGAGCTAGTGGGTCGTGAATTCAAATCGCTCAACGTCGCAGCTTATATTTTATGGGGACAAAGGCAACTAGCTATCGGGAAGCGGTACCGTAGTTTTCAATCGTTTGATTGATTACGGCATCACTTTTTTAGGGTTCCGCTAGAAGGCATTAAAAAAAGAATTAATAGGTATTTAAATACTTATCGGGGATGGACATGTAAGTAGATAAAAAGGAAATATTAGTAGTGATGGGTATGTACCCATCACAACATAGTCTACCCTTCATTATTATTATTTTCTTCACAATTATGCTTAAGGTGAATATAGAAGCAAATGGCCTTGAAGTGGCGCCCTCATTTGAAATAAATTGTTAACTCATAAATATGGAGATAATTTCCATATTGCTAATCGTCAGGCACCAGATAGCCCTTTAACCGAACCTTTTATTATGAATCACCGTTGAAAGTATTTACATTAGTTCGTCTAGCTTTAAAACTTGCCTCCGTCAAAAGTGGCCATATTTACGAGTTAACAATTTATTTTACACTTCAAGGCAATTTGCTTCTATATTCACCTTAAAGTGTCCTTCTTAGCGTTTAGAATAATATAATTACGAACGTAACAGATAACCAACGTCATACAAACTATTGGAAGGAACGTTAATAGCAAACTTGTAGACTCATCATCATCATCCGAGCGTATTCCCGGTTGCATCGTCAGCGGTTACGCTTCAGAGCCCGGGGTCCGCTACCTTACCTAGGTGATTTGACGAGGTTACTGGTTTTTACACAGAGCGACTGCCGTCTGACCTCTGAAACCCAAAGGGTAGACCAGGACCAATTATAAACAAACGCTAGATGGCGTTTGGGACCAACAGATTTACGTGCCTTCCGAAGCACCGAATCATCTTTCTTTTCGGATAATCAGGTGATTCAAGCCTGCAATATCCTAAACAGACTGGAAACAACTTTTCACAAAATATGCAAAGACAAAGTATCCGGAGGTCATGGGTTCAAATCCCACTGGGAACAGTGGGATTTGAACCCATGACCTCCGGATCATAAGGCAAACGCCTTGACCACTAGACGGCGGAGGCAGTCCGGCAAGCAGCTTGTAGACTAAATACTATTAAACCTGCGAAAGCTAGGTAATATAGGTCCTAATACTAGGCAAGTAAGTATTAAAATTTAATTTTTGCTCCTACTTTGGTATCATTTCTTTGAAATCTTTTAAAGGTTCACAAACCTCCTTCATATTACGGAACCGAAACTAAATTTAAATGGCACCGCTTATAACACAGATTAAAAATCGTTCGGTCGTATCATCATTTCAGGTCCACTAAATTGTTGCATATAGATGTACGGAACTCTGAGGATGCAAAGGGATTTCTTGCCAGGCACTTTTTCAATGTCGCCAGTTCCTGATATATCGACGCTGTAAATTGTGATGTGGCCACTACATCATATTTACCCTTTTCTATTGTTGGCATTGTCATGTTTTATACGTAGTTGCAATATATAATGTTTCAACATTGCTTGGCAATATTTTAGGGTTTTAGGTTACGTCAAAAATTCGAAGCTTTGTAGGCCCAATATTCTGTTAGCCTGGCCTTTGGGGCTTGCGATTTTTTTTCTTTCTTATAAGATAAAGTCTTTCGTATAATGTTCTCGTAATGTATTTTATTTTACGACAAATATTTTCTTTAGGGATCGCAAGAAAAAGACACAAATTGATTTTAGAAGACATTTTCAGTAATGACGAAAGGGTTTTAAAGCTGAAAAAATGATTACTTGTTTCCACTTTATTTTAAACTATTTTTTTAACAATTTTAAGCAAATAATATTCAAGAGTCATCAAGTGCCTTTTGAAAATATTTTTATTGCTCCATAAAATATGAAAACTAACTAGATATTTTACACAAAATTGTAGCTCATATTCATATATCACAAGCTTTTATTATTACGAAAAAGAAATTACGAACGCGTTTTTCCCAACATCTTTCAAGGTTTTCAGATAAAACACAAAAAAATCTAGGATTTAAAGGCGTAATTTATTGCCAGCTTTAATAACGTCGAGATATTATTAATTTTTTATAATGAAATACTCACTGAGATTGTAAAGCTTGGGTATTTTTGCTAAGATATTTAAAAAGAATATCAATCTCTGACTAGATATCACTATATCCTATAATGTAGTAAATATATCTTAGATACTAAGAAACTAAGTATATTTACTATTTCGAATAAAATGAAATACAAATATATAAAGTCTAACAAAATATACTGAAACTATTTTAAGGGTATATTCAGTTAATGGTACTGAACAACTTACCCCACGGACCAAAAATCTAAATATAAAGACAAGCAGCTGGTACACTCTAAGTTTTCTCCTTTTTTTTTCAGACCAGCATGGAAGGTCTCAAAACTACAGACAACCAATATAAATGGTTTTGGCTTTTAAAAAAAGTATTGCAATCAGCATACAAGCACATACGAGTACATCTGCCGATGAGCAGCACAAAATTGCGGTGTTCACCGAGCTGAGATGTGGCGAATTATGATAATGCTATGTTAATGTGGCTAACGACTTGACGACGTCCTTTCTTCTTGAGACACAGCGCTGTAGTGGCACCTTAACCTCTTCATCCATTCAGCTCGTACTTGTTCTTCCTTAGTTTTTTTTTAGCCTATACCAGTCTATGCTAGACTAAAGGCCTTTATCAATAAAGGAATTAAGGATTTGTTCATAATCACCACGCAGGATAGTATACAGGCTGAGTTTTTATCAACCGGCAACATTTTTGGAGCAAGTTCAGTCCATGATACTGAACTACTTTCTATAAAAGAAAGTTATCAAAAATCAATAAAAATTATTCGTCCTCCCATACAAATCAGCTCTCAGCCAAACGGATTTTGTATGGGAGGAGGAAAATTTTATCTGATCAAAAATCTGATGGATAAAAAGTCAGCCTGTACAGTTGTTGCACAAGATGCTGCTACTGCCCGTTCTCTGTTACCTCTTCTTCTTCTGCATTAAAAACCCAGGCCCTTGTCGGTTTCTTTGTATGGAAACACTCACAATGACGATTTTTGGCAGAGATAACGAAGTGGTTTGCCATTGCCTTCTACATTTTACACACTAGTAAACTTAATAGTGATTAGGGTTCAGGTTTTTTCACGATGTTTTTCCTTTACAGGAAGCAAATGGTGGTAGCTAAAAATGACGGTATATTAGCGCAAACTCAGAGGTACAAATCGCGCCTAGTGAGATTCAAACTAATGCCTCACAGATGAAGAGTAGCCACCAGGGCTTCTGTTACCCATTTCTCTCTTAAAATCTATGTTTCTATTATTGACATTGAAATCTATGTTTCTGTTTAGTCTCTTGTTTATATTATTGACTATCGTTATACTCAGTTGGAGGAACTATCCATCCGTGTGTCCCATCGCGAGTGTTAAGAAGGCAGATGGCGACAATTGGACATTATACACCGTCTTTCTGGCTAATCCACTTTTCCATCCAATTAATTCCATTATTAAAGTAATACAGATTATAAAAGCGTGTCTGTTTTCGTAAGGTGCTCTTGAATTTTTTATTTACGCTACAGGATAATTGAGTACACATAATTAATTTTTCGTGAAACTCTTGATAATGCTTAAAATAAGTAATATAAAATAAGCCAGACTTTTAAAAGTTTATATCTATTATTTTAAGATATAAAAATAGAAAAGTGGATAAAAGTGATTACATAAACCTTACTCACTGTGAACAAAACGTCCAACAAATTTAACATAGTTACAGAAATAGCACTTCATACAAAACTACATAGGTACTTGTATAGTGATATACTTGTCATCATCATCATGTCTTTTTTAGGCTCAACTGCAGGAGCACGACCTTCTCTGTACTACCAGAGCCATACTTAGCCAGAGTAGCCACAGGATTTGGCCTACACTCTCCTTTAGCAATAGTGGTTCTAGGTTCTGTCTTCTCCGTAAGGGATAAATACGTGAAAATAATGTTATTTTGTATGTCACTTTATTTAAATTCAGAATTACAAAAATTACAATAAAATAAATCATGATTTTAAAACACAACTATTTACTAAGCTAAATATGGGCAAAAAGATGGCCTCAAATAGTTGCGCGTATTGCTGTAAGTAGGTGAGCCTTTGATTAGTAATTTAGGAGAAAATAAATTGAAAAAAAATATATTTTAAGATCGGTCGTTTCGGAAATCTTCGGGGAGCCCTATTTCCAGCTGTGAACTTCCTGTGGCCGATATGATGGTGATAGTCTTTTTACTTACGGTTTTGTGTTCTATTAATGATCCTGATTCTAAGATTTCAATACAGCTAAGTGCGCAAACAACCTGTATACAGGGTTATTTTTAATTAACCCGCAACCTTTTTGGAGCAAGTTCAGTCCGTGATACTGAACCACTTTCCATAAAAACAATTACTGGAAAACGAAAAAAAAATTGCGACTTTCCATACATATCGGCGCTCAACCAAATGGATTTTGTATGGGAGGACGAAATTTTGTTTTCGTTTTTAGATAATTGTTTTTATGGAAAGTGGTTCAGTATCACGGACTGAACTTGCTTCAAAAAGGTTGCCGGGTAATTAAAAATAACCCTATATAATGTAGTTTACTTGAAATAAATACATCTGTTAAATAAGTATTTTGTGACGTCACTCGCCCTGACATGGGTCCAGTGGTAACAAAATGCCTTGTTCGTGTTTCCACATATTTCATACTGTGATATTAATCTGGTGAGGCACTGAAACTGTTATACTTTGGGAAACCCTGTTCGGTATACTATGTTTCATAAATTAATGTCTTGTTAGGGTTTCGTACCCGAAGGGTGCAAACGGGACCCTATTACTGAGACTCCGCTGTCTGTCCGTCTTTCCGTCTGTCACAGTGCTCTATCTCTTGAACCGTAATAGCTAGACACTTGAAATTTTCACCGATTATGAACTGTAGCCACTAAAACAACAAATACTGAAAATAAAAAAAAGTTAAAAATTAAAGGGGGTGTCGCCATACAAAAAACGTGTTTGTTCAGCGTTTTAAAACATTGTACGGTGGTACGGAACCCTGCATGTACGAGTCCGACTCGCACTTGCCCGTTTATTTTACAGCGGAGGATTCAAAGAAAAGAGCTCGATTACTCAGTGGGTGCGTGTGCATTGTTAGCAGTAGCACCACTCGGTACTATAGGTCAGACATTATAGTAGCATATACAGGGTCTACCAAAATATACTAAAACTATTTCAAAGGTGAATTCTGTCCATGATACTTGTGACATCGCGCGGGCTCCAGCACTCCTCCGCCCCTCTTAGGCGCAGCGGGGGGGCCCATGCCCATATATAAGGCGCGGCGGCCGGCGCTCGCGGAGGTCTTCGGCAGCATCTGAAGCTAAGTAGTTCTTCTACCTAGAAGGACTACTCAACTGATCTAGTGCCTAAAACTCACGACCCTGACTACCTAATCTGTACCTAGTGTTCTTGTGAATCTTTGTAACTAATGTAATGTAATAGTTGTTCATTATACCTATCTCATTTGCCGATATCTGATCTTTCTTTTATCTCATCTATCTTCCTAGATCCTAAATCTAGGTTTTACTAACTGAAACGGTACATACTGAACAAATTTCCTCAAGGACATATATCGAAATATGAAAAATATTTCTTGGCCTCCCATACAAGCGATTAGCTGATCCGAGTTTGTATGGAGAGCAAAAAATTAAAATAGTTTCATTTTGATAGACGTTATATACAATAATATGGCTAAAGTATGAATAATTAAATATAGCTAGTACTTAAGTTTATTTTTGAGTTTTGTATCTACAGTTAAGTTTAATTAATAAAAAAATAAGTTATTACTTGTACAAGCTTTTATTGAGTTCTATTGTCTGTGTCCATAATAGAATCTTGCAAATTAAATTAGACCGAATTCCCATTATTCGATCGAGTTGAAACTTCACATTCTTATGTAAGTTGGGTGACAATGCAATATTATGGTACCAATGACCTGATCTCATGATGAAGCTGGAAGGTGGCCACGGCATCTCTGTGATAAAACTACATTACCCCACCGAGTTTGGACTCAATTGTTTTGTCATGAGGAGCAATTTAAACATTTTTGTTTCTTTTATATTAAATATTTGTTTTTACCAATTTTTCTTTTCAAGGGACATCAAACATTATTTCTTCTAGTTTTTAGTTAATCTTTTAATAGGGCAGTCACCCACCCACCCTCACTCTCACAACTTAGGCTAACGGTAACGAAACAGGACTAACTAAAACTATTTGAGTCCCTAATCGGCTTTGACCCTAAAATGGAATTAAATTTTACAGTATTCCATGTTGATTTAACAATAAAAATATAGAATGTACTCTAAACGACTTTATCCACTTAATTTATATTTTGATATTTCAATATGTTTGCTATTGAAAAAAAATATCGGAATGATGCACTTCACATCATCACCATCTTTCTCGCCGCCTCCCTATTTGGGGTCAGCTTAAGTGTGTCAACTCCCTCCATGGTTTTCTATAATTTACCATATTATTTGTCCTGCTAGGCCTGTGTCACTCCCCGTTTAAGTATCGAAAATGTACCTACATTATTACTATGCGCGCAGGCGGCTCCTCCGGGTGGTAAATTCAGTTCTACAAATCTTTTGTCCAGAGTAATAAGAATGAAATTGGCTTGCAATGGATGTCTAGGTATCTATACGAAAAGCTGTTGAGTTCTGACGTGAGCTAAATAAAACCATATCGCTAGCCATATTGAGTAGATATTTCTTTGAATTTCTTTGCTGAGTGAGACTTCTGTACGTTAGTATTATTTATTCTGTAGTCCTACCAAGCCTTTGCTTTATGTCCCACAAGTTTTTATTTAGTTTAACCTATCCCGTCTTTTTTTGTATCCGTAATCAAATCTTGCAAGCTAAATTAAACCTACTCCCCATTATTGAGCTGAAACTTCGCATACATTTATGTAAGTAGGGTGACAATGCAATGTTATGGTGCCAATGACCTGATCTCACGATAAAGCTTGAAGGTAGCCGCGGCATCTCTGTGATAAAACGTCGTAACCCCACCGAGATTGGGCTCGATTGATTAGTCTCGAGAAGCATTTTAAAATTTTTATTTATTTATTTTCCAATTTATGTACACGGACAATACATACAGAGAATACATAAACAAAAAGTTGTACAAAGGCACTACTTATCTGAAAAAAGATCTCTTCCAGTAGAAGTTCTTTTTAGTTCATAGATTAAGATAAAATTTAAAAAAAAAGGCTTGTCTTTAAAAATATTCTTTAATAATTACTTGTTTACACACTATATATATTGAAAAACCGTCCTGTGGAGTTACAGGTTTCCTTATTGGTCAATAAAAAGTAGATGAACATAACCGTACGTAAGTCAGATTGTACTACTAACTCAAAGATACCAGTTGGGGATCGAACCTGGGACCATTTGATTACCTTATATATAAATATAATTTAATATATTATATGTAGAAACATATATGTACTTAATTATATAATAATATATCATCATCAGGTTTTTTTAGTCTCCACTGCAGGAGCACGACCCTCTCTGTACTACCAGAGCCAAATATTAGTAATCAGAGGATTTGGCCTACACTCTCCACGCTGGCCAGACGGGTTGGAGAGGTCTCACTGATTTTTATAAGCTATGTTCAGCTTGTGTTTCCTAAGTCGCCTTCTACGACATCCACGGGAAGACTTGGAGTGGTCCTATTCTACTCTGCCGGGGACCACACAATAATATATAATATAACTAAATGTTTGTAAGTTAAAAACAAAAATTAAAAAGATAACATTTTTGTGTATGTTAAATGAATCTGTATTTGTCTATAACTTTGTACTCTGTAAGCTTCTTTCGCCATTTTTTCTAGAGTTTTGGTCTTTGGTCTGTGGAGTTGTCCAATAAACAATTTAACTAAAAAAATATTGTTTTATTTTCATAACCGAACACTTAACACAAAATGGCAACCCAACTGTCGCACACCAACTTATAGAATAGACGACATGTCGGGTAAACAAAAGAAATAAAAGTAACACATATTCCTCGCAAGTTAAATAAGTTTGTTAACAATAAACATGTTAGAGACACTAAGAAATATATCACCGAAGTTTTTCTAGTGCGGTGCCAAGTGCGATTGCCAGGCTATTGGGGAGTTCTGTAACTTTTTTGTTTTTCGATATGTGAGATCGTTATATGTGAACCAAAAAGTTTCACTACTAACAGAACATTTTCATAAACCGAATGATTTGCAATTGCATGATTCATTTTCTTAAGGACTTAGGCCAGACTAGATTATCCTGGGCCAAACTAGTATATCTTGACACGCGTAGGATGTACCAGTTTGGCCTAGACAAACTAGTTTCTCCTGAAATCCGGTTTGGCCAGGAACATATCCATGATATACAAACAATCATACTGATTGAGCTAGCCCCAAAATAAGTTAAAACTTGAATTATGGAATACTAATTTGACAATACACTACATTTTTATAATTTTTTTTAAATAGCCGTTTTAGAAAAAAATGCGTAGAAAAGCTTAACGTTCTCACTTTAAACTGTAAACAGTAGTTCATAAAATAGTTTGAAGGGTTATCTAGAGCTTAGTAGAGACAATATTTTAAATGATATCTCCGTTTCCATTCAAATAATTTCTTTTAAATGCGCGGTAGGTAAATTTTCCGGGGTCCAGTGCTGCCCCCATTTAAAATAAATCATTTCAAAGAAAACGGAGACATCACTTAAAATTTTGCTACCACCAAATCCTAGATAACCCTTCAAAGTATTTTATGAACTACTGTTTACAATTTAAAGTGAGAACGTTAAGCTTTACTACGCACATTTGCGAAAAACGGCCCCTTTTTGCAAATGTGCGTAGCAAAGCATAACGTTCTCATTATAAACTGTAAACAGTAATTCATAAAATACTTTGAAGGGTTATCTAGAACTTAGTAGTAGCAAAACTTTAAATAATGTCTCCGTTTTCTTTGAAATGATTTATTTTAAATGGGGGCACCACTGGACCCCTGAAAATTCAGGTATAGCCTTAAGTCTAGCAGATAATGGTTGTAGGCTGTTAAAAAAAACTAAATGTTCCACCTTCTGTTTACATAGAACCCTAAAACTCACGTCCAATGATTGAAATAAAGTTGGCCGAAACAATATCCGAATCGAGTTAATATGAGGATGATAGTAAATTCTCTGCCCTTTACCGTAACTTTCTAACCTTGCACCCAAAACCACACCTTACCGTTCCGAAATAAGATTGATAATAGCTTGCAAGGTTGAGTTTACACTATACAATGTGTATTACGGAATCCAGTTCAGCGGACATTGTTGATAAGGGTCACAGTTCCTAAGGCGACGGTGTCCTATCGAGCTTTACTCTCACTTAAGATAATGATTTAAGATAAAAGAGACAGCGATCAAAGCGCGCTTTTTCACCTGAAAGCTCTGGGAGTTGAAACGATTACGGGCCCTGAAAATTTTAATTACGACGGGTATTCATTTGGTCTGATGCATTTGTTTTAATGTTTTAAAAAAAATATAATAATGCCATTGAATTCTGTTTGTGACTTTTCTATTCAGTAGCGTCATAAACTTCCTGGCGTACCGCATTAAAAATACGAATTTACGTTTCAAAACAGATTACACTTTTCACTTCATCACGGAATCTAAATACTTCTAATATCTCTATGATGACCCTTTTTACAGACTTATCTATCAAATCTCATGTAATTTTCAAAGCTTTTGACTTTGTTTCCCATAACATACTGCCACAGAAGCTTGAAAATTATGGAATTAGAGGAGTGGCTCTAGATTGGATGAAATCCTATTTAACAAATAGAGTACAATGTGTTGAGCTCTTAAATTTAGATGAAAATAAGGTAATAAGGCCATATAGATCAGATTACCAAGTTAATAGCTATGTTGTTCCATATGAAGAGAAGTGGTCCATGAGAAGTGGTCCCAGCATATTTCCATGGTGGAAGTATGCTGGGACCACTTCTCTTTCTACTATACATCAATGTACTGCCGGATACGACATCTCAATAATGTACACTTTTTGCGGATGATATGTCCATAGTTTTGACATGTAATGAAGTGAATGAATTTTATAATCAAATTAATCAAACTATTCAATCGGTAATTCAATGGCTAAATGACAATAACTTAAGTATTAGGGCCGTACCTGAATTTTCCGGGGTCCAGTGCTGCCCCCATTTAAAAAAATCATTTCAATGAAAACGGAAACATTATTTAAAATTTTGCAACTACTAAGTCCTAGATAACCCTTCAAAGTATTTTATGAACTACTGTTTACAGTTTATAATGAGAACGTTAAGCTTTACTACGCACATTTGCCAAAAGTGGCCGTTTTTCGCAAATGTGCGTAGTTAAGCTTAACGTTCTCATTATAAACTGTAAACAGTAGTTCATAAAATAGTTTAAAGGGTTATCTAGGACTTGGTAGTTGCAAAATTTTAAATAATGTCTCCATTTTCTTTGAAATGATTTATTTTAAATGGGGGCAGCACTGGACCCCGGAAAATTCAAGTACGGCCTTAAGTTAGATAAGACTAATTATGTTCGATTTCATTCCAAAGTAGCAAAACCAATAATTGACAATGTATATTATAATAATACGAAAATCAAGGAACGTACGTACGTTACGTGTAACAATGTAACATTTTAGGTATAACCATTGATAAATATTGTGACTGGAGACCTCATATAGATGATTTATGTAATAAACTTAACAAATTTGTTTTTGTCCTAAGGAGGCTCCGTAGAACATCAAGCATACAGACTAGTTTGCTAGCTTATCACGGTTATATAAGCTCTGTATTAAGATACGATCTAATAATGTGGGGCAATTCGAGTGATGTATATAGAGCATTTTTACTACAAAAAAGTGCATCAGGGCCATCAAAGGTATCCCTCCAATAAATTTGACATACGTACTGACTCTGCCATGTATGTATATTTATGAAGAAGGTGTATTTGTTAAAACGCATATGTATTTATTTACAAAAGCGAGGGACTTTTTTCTTTGGAACACTAGACGCGGCGATAGGCTTGTTTTAAAAGAGGTATCAAGGACTGAAATATACCAAAAAAATTGTATGGCAATGTGTGTAAAGGTATATAATAAATTGTCTACAGATATAAAGGAACTCCCATTCTCAGGTTTTAAGAAAAAAATAAAATCGTGGCTCAATGCTTAGCTTATTCTAAAATTGACGAAATCTTTAAGAATTATTATTTGTGACTTTAATATAATTGTTAATTGTAAATTAAATTGAATTTTCATCATTACGCCCTATAGTCTTGTTTATTCTTTCATTGTAAATTAGGTACTTCAGAATTATTTTCACATGCTTGTTAACTATAAGCAAAATAGATTGAGGACATGTTTATTATTTAAGATCTTATGTACTCTATTTTATGTGAATAAAAATTATTATCATTATCAGATGTCACCGTCATCCGCTTTTCACTTACACAATGAAGTAAGTCCCGGTAACAAATTGAGTTTACAACATTGGATTAGGAGCTAAATTAGATCATATTTCTCGGGCAGTTTATGTTCCTATAACTTGTGTTTAACTACCCACGGTACTGTCACCTGTTCACTTAGAATTGTTGAATAATATAGGCTATTATGGATGCAGTACATTGTGCTACTAGATTTTAGCTGCTTTATCTAAGGTAAGGTTTAATATTTTAAATTTTCCTTTTATGTCGGTCTGGAAGAATTCCCTCTAATATAGTTGAGTTCAACGATGGGTAACTCGTGCATCAACTCGTGAACGAGTGCTGCTTGGAGTAAATGGTCAGCTCGGCATTTTGACGAATTAGTATTTCTTATTAGGTACGTTATTTATGTTTGTTTCCTCGTTCACAAGCATGTATTTGTAAATTGACAAACATGTGACAAAGCCCTTCGGGCGCGTTGGCCCGCTAGCAATACAAAAGATGCTGGGTACTTAGGCTGATGGTATCCACGAAAAATCAGAGATGGCGCTTTTGTTCGTAGAAAATTATACCATTATTCATCATCATCATAACAGGTCCTGTTTAGTCTCCACTGCAGGAGCACGACCCTCTCTGTACTACCTACCAGAGCCATACTATACTCTTTAAGCTGGCCAGACGGGTTGGAGAGGTTTCATTGATGTTTATAAGCTTTGTTTAGCTTGTGTTTCCTAAGTCGCCTTCTACGACATCCACGGGAAGACTTGGAGTGGTCCTATTCTACTCTGCTGGGAACCACACGGCATTATGCCATTATTATTGCGCTTATACTGCCATCTTTCCGAAATTAAGCGCCACTACTACGAAACTACCTTCTTTTGAGTTAGTAGCTTGCAACATTTGAACTTAAAATCGAATTACGCTTCAAAGAATAAAAGTCATCAGTCACTTGGATTTTTTCATCCATGATTTGTAATATTTTGAAAATACAATACAATACAAATTATGTTTATTGCACCATAATAATTCATAAAATAAAAATAACAAACACAAAGAAATTATTATCCTTATTTTTTTTAAGTGTATTTTTGTAAATTTCCAAGTGTACTTGAATAAATAAAATAAAATAAATAAATAAATAAAGAAAATATTGGTACAAAGGCGGACTTATCGCTAGATGCGATCTTTTCCAGTCAACCTTTGGGTAGAGGAAAAATTTATAGTACGGAATAAGGTAGTAAATAAATTTCAGTAAAAGAAATCTAAATCTGTCATTCCTGTACATCAAACAAAAACTAGAAAGGCTGTTTAGAAGGATTGCACGGCTTTGAAATAAACGGTTAAAATGTAGATTGAAATGTCGAAGTATCCGAAAATAGCAAAAAATTTAGCATCGACAACCGACGAGCAGATCTAGCGATAAGCCAGTGATGTACAGCTGCAATTGCTTTTTTGCAAATTGTTACGCTGCGTTACAAAATGCGGAATGTAGAGAGGAGAGGTGTGCTATGTGGTTACCAGCCTTGTATAGGACTACTCTGTCTCTTTCTGTGGATGACAAATACACCCAAAGCGGGTTTACGTTAGGTAAGCAGCCGGTCGTCAAACTATAGTCAAACACAATCTCGTGACAAAATATTTCGAATGGTGCCCTTTTCTTGATTTTTAGTCATTGGAAGAAATGAGTTTTCATTTACAGAAAGAGTTTTTATTGTCATATCATCCAGAGAAAATATTTGAACTAATTTTTCTTGCATTTTGAACCTTTTGCCATTTATATAGTACAGCAACTTAATAAATAAAAAGTACAAGATTTCTAGACCAGAAAACACAGAGCATACTTGTGATTATTTTTCGCCAAAAACGAAATAAATAGAAAGCCAGGCAAAAATAAAAGCAATAGTTTCAAAGCGTTATTACTCGCCATAGGAGTTCGCGGACTTATAGAATATTCGGAGACATAAAACGGAACGACTCAGGCGGAATATCCTCCTTTCCGTTCACCCTTCTGTGAAGGAAATTGCCGCCATATATCGAGACTTATCTCTAGATCTATTTACATCTTAGGAATGTCGCAATGGTTTGGTTCCTTCCGCCTTGGATGCCAGAAAGTATTTCGTGTGAATGAATGTGTACAGACGCGCGATAGGCTAAGTAAAGATATTTTTATATAGGAAAAATGATAGGGCCGAAATAAGGTTAAGTTTATCATTAGTTATATTTTGTTTCGAAACCGTGTGGTTCCCGGCAGACCACCACAGTCACACAGTCAGAGTTTACCACAGTCCACTGCTGGTCTAAGGGCGTCTCCAAATCCAAATCAAGGGAGGATTTGCCCATGGTCAAGTCTCCAAGTCTTTCTGTAGATGTCGAAGAATGCGACTTAGGAAACACAAGCTAAACAAAGCTTATAAACATCAATGAGACCTCTCCAACCCGTCTGGTCAGTGTGCAGAGTGTAGGCCAAATCCTCTGACTGCTCTGGCTAATATATGGCTCTAGCAGTACAGAGAGGGTCGTGTTCTTGCAGTGGAGGCTAAAAAAGACCTGATGATGATATTTTATTTGTTGAACTCTTTGGTTTAGTAAAATACTCGTACTGTGTGAGAGATTGGAGGTAAATAGATTCTGCAATGACAGGTCTCAAAAGCATAACCTGTTTGAAACGTAGTGGTCACATTTTTCGTAGGAGATAAGTCAGGACTTGTATGACTCTACTAAATACAAAAGTAATAAACAGAAGTCAATGTCATTAGACAATGTCATTTAAATTTTGTCGTATTATGCAGCAAACAGTTTACTATTTTAATTCTTACGTTTGGCGAAGTCTCATTATTGCAACAGTAAATGCCAATAAGAGGAAAAGAGACACAAGATGGGTTTTTAGTTAGATTCTCTGATAAGAATACATTCAAAGCTCTTTGGTATATTCCTTCATTCATACATCGAACTGACTGAAAAAGAAGAGTATGAATTTTCTTCCATATTTTGTCTGTCTCGTCCACCAGCTGTTTTATTTCGCTGACACGACGAAGTTCACCTTCTCCTTAATCAGTTTAATATAGCTATGCCTGATGATTTTTTCAGGCATTAAATAAATATATAGGGACAAATCACACTGATTAAGCTAGCCCCAAAGTAAGTTTTTTAAACTTGTGTTATGGGATACTAACTCAACGATGCTATATTTTATGATAAATACATACATAGATAAACATCCAAGACCCAGGACAATTTTAAAAAGGCCATTTTCCAACTTGCCCTGGCTGGGGATCGAACCCAGAACCTCCGGATTAGCGGTCTAGCGTGTTAACCATTACGCCACGGAGGTCGTCATTATAAAATAAGTTATCTAACCGAATTCTGCGTCTTGTATATCCGCGACAAATACCTACCGAAGATTGGAGCAAATATTTGCATAGTAGAGCTGCTATATCGGCAGATATTAGATCTAAGTAGTGGATCTAGAATGTTTGTAGTTGTGATTGCAGAACTAATGACGTCAGCTTTTCTTATAAAGATTTTTTACCAGTGCGTTATTTGATATAGCTAATTCAGTCCATGATATTGATCACAATTCCACGAAATTCTCTTCAGAAAGGAAAGTAAATGGGGGGAAACGAGGGGAAACGGGGAAATAGAGGAAGGGGTAAGTTTTATGTAACGTTATTTTATGGACGGGTTTTAATCAAATTTTAGAAGCACAAATTAAGGACTTCATTCTATACAAAATGTTGTGAAATTTCCAAAAGGGGGAGTGGAGGGGGAAAATACATGGATGGTTTTAACTTTTAGAGAATTTATACCTACCTATACCAATCAGACTACGCACTCCTCTCCGTCTTTACAAGACGAACCCGTATACACTAGATTTGATTGGAAAATTTAAGCACCTGAAATTCGATTTAAAATTGGAGTTTCTTCGTTTCGCAAATTACTTTTCGGATTTTCATTATAATAAAGCATAAAAGGCTTTGCTAAGCCAGGAGAAAGAGGAAAGTGTCGATTATTGCATGGTTAAAGGGTAACTACTTTGTTTGTATTGTGTAAGTATGTATTTATTTTAATCTAAATATATATAACTCAAAGGTGACTGACTGACTGACATAGTGATCTATCAACGCACAGCCCAAACCACTGGACGGATCGGGCTGAAATTTGGCATGTAGGTAGATGTTATGACATAGGCATCCGCTAATAAAGGACGCGAGCGAAGCCGCGGGCAAAAGCTAGTTTATAATAAAGTAAATATGAACAAGTAGTAATCTTTTATTATGTGTCTGTTAATTATGATTGAATGTACCTAGTATATCAGTAGTTATTGTAGGTGTTAATTTGCGTTGCAATTTTTGTTTCTGTAATTTTTTTTCTCTTAGTCCGCCATTCGGTTGAAGTATTTTGTAACTTTGAAAAAATGAAGTGTTAAAATAAAATGAAATAAGTAAAAATAAATACTAAAATAAACTTTTACCTTTAAAAGTTTTCGTACTAAACAGTAACCTGGGTAAACAAACGTTTTATATGTTAAAGTAATTAAATTATCTGATAAATAAACCGGCCAAGTGCGAGTTAAACTCGCGAAGAGAAGGTTCCGTACAATCGATTGAATTCTTATAGGTTTTCCTGTAATCTACAAGCAATAAACTATATTTTGTATTTTTTTCAAAATTTTAGGCTCAGTAGTTTCGGTGATCAGGGGGGGAATGGTCAATTTTCGTCTTCTTTCATGAATAAAATCAAAACTATTCATTTTACAATAATAACAAAAATATATTTGAGATCCTCATAACGAGCCCTTTCATTTGATATATTATGATTATGACACAGTAAGGTTTGCAAAACTTTTTTTTTTAATTTCCTAATATTTTGTCTCCGGAAAATGACCCTTATTTTAAAAAAATATTTATTTACTTTGCTCATATGTGTTTGGGTCATAGGATTACAATATTCTAACTAATTTCACCTAATTCGGTCCAGTAGATTCTGAGCAAATTGGCTGTGACAGACGGACGGACAGACAGACGCACGAGTGATCCTATAAGGGTTCCGTTTTTTCATTATTTGTACCGAACCCTTAAAAAGAAGGCCGTCGAGGAAATAAGGCTTAACTTGTGGACGTAGGTAATAACAATACGGTATAATTATTAAATAAATAACCAATACTCGAAAACCGATTTAGAATTTTGTTATCTAAATTATAATGGGCAATGAAAACTACTAATATTGCTGTTCACAACGAGATCTATGTACTTACGTACTAGAGAAGACACCACATACCACAGTTGTGTTCTGTTCATCATATGCTATCACTGATACTCACATTAGTCACTCGCTAGCAATACGCGCATAAAACACTCCACAATTCATTAAAGAAAACACTGTCAACTTAGTCAAAAATTCCTTGGTGTGTGTTGAGATACTGCACTAGTAATTCAAAGAACAAAGCAAAATATGAAGGAATAACTTTACTTCGGTAAGTAACTAGATTTCATTGATTGATAATTAAATACGGATTGCAAAATTTTGGCTGCCATAATGAATGAAATGAGTGAATGATCTGTCAACCGATAGAACGATTCGTCATAAACTAACAAAACAGAAGTGAAATGTAGACATCATAAATATGCCTACATTTCTCTTTCTTCATGGAAGAATTGTAAAACTATTTGTTTGCTACTCAGTTATTAATGTTTGTAAAACGTTTAAAAATGTTTCAGTTTTATAATTTTTATCTACATATGCTATGAATTCTTTACAAAAGTTTCCCAAAATCCTAAAAATCCTTTATAAAATTAAGTCATATCTCGTAACGTCTCACTAGGACCTCCGAGGGCTCGAAAATTTTGTATGTGGGGCTGTATCTCTACAAGTGCCCCGCGCAACTTGAAACTGCTATCAGATTTTGGATCCAAGATGGCCGTTTACACATTTTTGATGATTTATTATGTTTCGTCCCTATAATTCTGTTTCTTCGTAACTACTACGCAGCTAAATCGATTTTGATAAATTATTATATAACTATAAGCCGATTACAAATCGTCATATATGTAATCTAAATAAACATATGTAATTTAGACACAATATATATGATTATATAATACATTAAATACAGAGATAGCTAACAAAGAAAAAAAAACAAAAAGGTATACAAGTACAAGAAATTACTTTCTTCTAGTGCAAAACATTATGTAAAGAAATTAAGTAAGAATAATAAAAGGTTACCAAAGAAACAGATATGTGCAGTTTTACTTTTACCATTATAAATATGATAGTCGTGGGTCTATAATCTAAAAATCTATACCAATATAAACCATACAACTATCCATACACCCATCCGTACATCCAGCCATAAGCCATATAAAAATATATTGACTTTTCTGTACTACTCTCGTGTTTAGTCTATATTACTAAAAAGGGGGTGCCCCTTGTTTCACAGACTGAAATTTCATAGAATTTCGATTCACATAAAATTTTTCATAGAATATTTAATTCTTATATTTTTATTTGAAATATTTGTTAGTATGTTAATTATTGTTTAATTGCTAGGTAAAGATAAATATAATTGTAAAATATGTGAATGTTTAATTTCATACAAATAAGATAGAAATCAAACATTTATTGATATAAAAGTTTCGCAATTGACTACTCATTGTTGTTGTGCTAAATAGTGGCCGCTGATTGGTCGGTGCCCCACTTACCTTTTCTTGATAAAATGGGGAGAGTGGGGCACGAGCGGGGGTTTGCGGGCACTATCGAGCATTATGGTTTCAACTGCGGAGCGGAAAGGTCTAGTTGTGAACTGTGAAGTGAAACACAAGGATTTTGTTCTGGTTTTATTGGATTATACAATTAAACACTCTGTAAGTACTCGCCTCTTTTATTTTTATTTCTGCATACTCATATAACGGTTATTAAATCAAGAATAGTTTCTGGTTAATTTTAGTCATAACTTTTTTCCATTTAACATATCAGAAGTGGGATAAAGAACTAAAAAGAAACAAGGCTCTATTATCCTTTTGATTTTTGTTTTCTTTCCTCATTGATATTTTTTTTTTTTATTGGCTATTTTTGACTGAACCATAATCATAACCTAAAACCAACGACTGTTCGTGATAAAATTTATTTGGTAGTTGTTTTAAATGACTTATGTATTTTTTTTATTATGTAATTTTTCCCGTTTATCGCACCATTGCACTTCACCTATTTGCATAAAATTTTAAACAATAACGTTACGGGAAGGCTATTGGTGTTTTGTTGCTCTGGTGCAGTTGAGATTTTAACTTAATTATCGAAAGTAGTCCTATAATGGAATCCGAATTTTTCTTAAATTATTTTTTTTATCTACTGGTAAATGAATTTAAAACAGTTCTGAGATTAATATTCGAATATTATTTATTTATTTTTTCTCTTTTGTGTTAAGTATGTCGGTTGAACTTAATTGTCTACCCTTGCTATGTCGATTTAAATGTGTGTATATAATTACTAGTTATTAACTACAAGTATATATATATATATATATATATATATATATATATATACCTATAGATAATATACCTATTAATATTTCTTTACTTAATCAATTCTGTTTGAAGTGCCATAAACCTGTAGGTTTGACAGCTCTATCATCATTATCTTTTGAAATATATTTTTTTTTCTCATGCTGCCTGATAGTACCTGATATAGACTGACGACCCAAAACATATAATCAAGCTAATTTTTTTATTACATGATATTTCATTACTAGTCAGTGATCACTAAACAATGCCCTCCTATAATGCTCTAAAAATATAACCATTCCATAAGACAATAGAAACCTCTCGGAAAATCTCTCTTACAGGAGAAGCGATGAGTCACGAGCGCGAGACGATGGAACGAAGTCCTGTCCTACCTATCAGGGCACGCAGTCGCCGTCGGAGCCCGGCCAGCGGAGATGAGCAACGTGATGAAATCAGCCTCAACCGTTGCTGTTCTGGGGAGCAGATGGAACGACTGCGCTCCCGGCGACGTCTTCGATCACCGGAACGCCGCTCGGGATGCCGACCACGACGCCGTTCGAGTCACTGCTCGCCTAGCGGTACTGGACAGCGCTCACGCAGTGGCAGCTCTGCACGTGAGCGTTCACCTATTCGAGGTAGCCGACGTCGAGAACGCAGCCAGGGACATTCATGGCAGCAGATGGAGCAGCTGCGCTCCCGGCGACGCCTTCAATCACCGGAACGCCGATCGGAATACCGATCACGAAATCATTCGAGCCAACGCGCGCCTAGTTGTATTGGGCAGCGCTTACGCGGTGTCATCTCTACAATTGAGCGTTCACCTGTTCGAGGTAGTCGACGTCGGAAATGTAGCCAGGAGCGTGACTGCGGTAGTTCGCGACCGAAGAAAGCAAGTGAGCCAGTTTCCTTGAATAATACTGGTTTACAGGAGTTTATAGACGCTTTAAGATCTTTTAGTAAGAATAGTGAATCGGATAAATTAGGTTCAATGAATAATAATGCTATCCCAGAGTTCGATCCATCGACAAGAGGACAGACCGTGTCTATTTGGATACATAAGGTAAACTAATGTGCGATTATTTATGGTTGGTCCGAAAAACAATTGCTACATTTCGCTTTACCAAAATTAAAGGGTATCGCTCAGCGATGGTACGAGGGACTCCTGTCTGTTCTTTTTACATGGGCCGAATGGAAGGAGAAATTAATGTCTGCTTTTCCCTCTGATGAAAATTTTGGTCAAATGCTCACTGATATGTTATCTAGACGGGCACGATTCTCGGACTCGCTAGAAGAATACTTCTATGATAAACTGATTTTAATTAATAGGTGTGGTATCACTGGAAAACGCGCAGTCGAATGTATATTACATGGTATAGATGATCGCTCCATAAGGTTGGGTGCTGAAGCTGCTCAATATGATGACCCTAATAAACTTCTTGCTTACTTACGCAATGCAAGGAATACCAAGCCACTCAATGTGGATCGCAGGACTAAGTGGCCCAACAAAACTCAACCAGCTAGGGATCACGATGGTACAGCAGCACAATCAACTTTTAAGCATTCACGTTGTACTAATTGCAAAAAAGAGGGTCATACTACAACGGAATGTACCCTGCCATTGAAAAAGTGTTCTCGCTGCGGAAGGATTGGACATGTCACTGAAAAGTGCTATGCCAGGCTTCCGGGTGAGAAAGCTGTAGACAAGACTGTAATGTGCGTGGTTGGTTGTGTTGATACCATGGAACTAGAAAATTCTCGCAATGATCGTATTTGCTCTTCACCCAATGATAAATACTTTAAATTAGCCTTTGTAAATGGTTGTCCTATGAGTGCTTTTATCGATTTTGGCAGTGAATGTTCTATGGTTAGGTTAACAGAATTTCAACGATTGGGGATCTCCTACAATATTGATAGACTCCCGGTCCTACGAGGTTTTGGCAATTCAGCCGTATCGCCTTTAGGCAAACAGGTTGTACAGATTGCTGTCAATGGTGTCGAGGCGCAGCTGGAAGTCTTGGTTGTACCCGATTGTACAATGCATGTACCTCTCCTAATAGGGCAAACGTTTACGGAGCAGTCACACGTTGTTATAAGAAAAAATAGCGATTGTTTGGAAATATCTCAACTAAACTTCAACACCGTATCGCCTGTGGATACAGCAAGGTTGTTTTGCACAGATAAGGTAACAGGTTTCGGGATTACGGTTGTTTGTGTCTATTCAAACCCATCATTTTATGGTGATATCTTTATTGAACTTTCTTCACGACTGTATAATAACATGAGATATGAGGTTTTATCGGGTATATTTCATTTAGATAAGGATGGACGTGGAGAAGTAGTTATCAACAATAAGATGTCCTTGAATTACCTAAAGATTTCCTTTTATGTCGTGGTCGAGTAGCTCACGAGGAATCAAGTAGCTCTAGACCTATACAGGTTTTGAGAGTTGAGAAGTCTTTGGGACAGGTCATGGATAAAATAAATGAATCAGATATACGTTGTTGTGATAAATTGGCACCTCAAGATAAGGCTAGGTTGTTAGAACTCCTTAATCGCTTCAGGTCATCATTTGCTTTTGATTTATCAGAATTAGGAAAGACATCGGCTGGAGAGATGAATATTCGCCTAAATGATGATATTCCGGTTGTATACAGACCCTATAGGCTAGCGCAGGCTGAAAGAGAGAAGGTTAGGGGAATGATTGATGATATGTTGGAACATGGCATAGTGCGACCTTCTACCTCGTCCTACGCTAGCCCAATTGTTCTCGTTAGGAAGAAGACTGGCGAGTTACGCCTCTGCATAGACTTCAGAGCATTGAATAAAAAGACAATTCGAGAGAATTATCCAATGCCGTTGATCGATGATCAATTAGATATATTGGCCGGTAACAAATTTTATTCCACTCTAGATTTAGCATCTGGGTATTACCAGATACCCATACGAGAAGTGGATAAACACAAAACCGCGTTCGTTACTCCGGACGGACATTACGAGATGAACCGTATGCCGTTCGGTCTTGCTAATGCTCCAGCTACTTTTCAACGCATCATGAACCAGGTCCTAGGTAGTTTGCGTCATAAAGAGGCATTAGCATATTTAGACAACGTCATTATTCCATCTAAAGATGTAACAGAGGGTATGTCTAGGCTTGAAGCTGTTCTGACGTTATTTAGCCATGCTGGGCTTACTTTGAAAATGTCTAAATGTTTTTTCTTTATTCAATCTGTGGAATACTTAGGTTTTGAAATCTCAGCAGAAGGTATACGCCCCGGATTAAGAAAGACCGAAGCAGTGCAGTGTTTCCCAGTGCCCGAGAATCAGCATAACGTTCGACAATTTCTTGGTCTCGCAAGTTTTTTTCGGCGCTTTGTACAAAATTTCTCAGTTTTAGCAAAACCTCTAACACGATTGCTGAAGAAAGACTCTATATGGATCTGGGGACCTGAGCAACAATCTTCTTTTAAAAAACTACAAGAGTCGCTTGTTAAACGACCTACTTTAGCTTTATACGATCCTAAAGCAGACACAGAAGTCCACACAGATGCATGCAAGATTGGTGTAGCCGGTATATTGTTGCAGAGGGATAATGGAGGTGTTCTTAAGCCTATCGCTTATTTCAGTAGGCAAACTACTCCAGAGGAACAGAACTATTCGTCGTACGATTTAGAAACTTTGGCAGTAGTCGCGTCTTTTCAAAAGTTTAGAGTCTATTTGATTGGTGTACCTTTTAAGGTTGTAACAGATTGCAATTCATTAAGAGCTACTTTTCAGAAACGTGATATGGTACCTCGAGTTGCAAGATGGTGGGAACAGATGCAGGAATTTAATTTCAGCATTGAGTATAAACCCGGAAAGTCAATGGCTCATGTAGATGCTCTGAGTCGCAACCCTGCACAAGCACATCATGGAATTGCTGTTCTTACGGTTGCAGAGTCAGATTGGCTAACAACTGTTCAGACTGTGGATGATGAGGTCCAAAGGATCATAGGGATACTAAAAGACCCCGAGTTCGAGCATATTGTCGAAATAAGATCTAATTATAAGTTAAAGGGCAATAAGTTATTTAGAATTACACCAGATGGTGATAGATGGTTTGTCCCCAAGGGGGTTCGTTGGCAAATCGTGAAGCAGAATCACGATGACATTGGTCATTTTGCCCTCGACAAGACCCTAGAGAAAGTAAGGACCATGTACTGGTTTCCTAAAATGCGGAAATTCGTACAAAAATATGTACAGTCCTGTCTCGAGTGTGCTTACGCAAAAACACCGGGTGGCAAGAAACCTGGCTTTCTTCATCCAATCGAAAAGGTGAATTCTCCTTTCCACACCCTGCATGCAGATCATGTAGGACCTTTCTTTCGTAGCACTAAGGGTAATATGTATATTTTAGCCATTATAGACTCCTTCACTCGCTACATATATCTTAAGGCAGTGAGAAACACAAAATCACAGACCACTATAAAAGTGTTCCACGAATATTTTGGAAATTTTGGCGTCCCCAAAAGAGTTATAACCGATAGGGGTACTTCATTTACCAGTGATTTGTTTTCCAAGTTCATGAAGGACAAAAATATTAAACATGTGTTGAACGCAGTCTCTACATCCAGAGCAAATGGGCAAGTGGAGCGGTACAATAGGACCTTGGTAGAGGCATTAACGGCTAAATGTGTCGGTACTTCTGAAAATAAATGGGATGACCACTTAGCCGATGTACAATGGGGTATAAATAATACCGTCAATAAGGGTATAAATTGTACTCCGTCAGAAGCTCTCTTTGGAACTCGACCAACTGGTTCCACGGAGAGTAAAATTGTTGCCGAAATCGATGATGATATAACTCTTAGTGATAATCAGTCTCTTTCGCAAATCAGATCAAATATAAACTCACACGTCAAACGTCGTACCAAGAATCTCAAAAACTAAGCTATGATAAAAAACGTTCTAAGCCCGTAAAATATCAGGGAGGAGATTTGGTACGAATTGAAAGACAAATACCGTCTACGGGAAGTAGCAAGAAGCTAATCCCTAAATTTCAAGGCCCTTATCGAATTTCAAAAATACTTGACTTTGATCGTTATCAAATAGAGGATACTCCTTTAACGCGCAAGGGCCGACCATATTGTACAATAGTTGCGGTAGATAAAATTAGGCCATGGTTAAATTTTAAGCGACCTCATGAGGTATCTTCTGGCGAGAGCGAAAACGAGAATGAATAAATATTACACTTCTTTTCTTTTAATAATTAGTTTGTTTGTCATTTTAATTTATGTAAGGTTATATAATACATATTCTTTTTCAGCCGGGCTATGAAATAACGCCCATCTTTCCCACCTGGGCCATGAAATAACGCCCACTTTACATCCTCCTGAGCCATGAAATAACGCTCATCTTTGCACTAGGCCATGAAATAACGCCCACTTTACACTCCCCCCTGAGCCATGAAATAACGCTCATTTTTATACTGGGCCATGAAATAACGCCCTTACTTGTAAAATAGCTTTATGATTTTATAATGTATGCAATCAATGTAAAATGCTGTAACCATAGCAATAACCATTATAATTTAAGTAGATACGTAACTATAGATTAGTTTTGGTTCAATTGTAACAAGTCGAGATCAAGATGTTATTTATTACCCTATCAGTTTTTGATATTATTTTTCTTTTTGCATTTACGAGGTCGTACAATGTTTAAAGGATGGCCGACTGTTAGAATGTTAATTATTGTTTAATTGCTAGGTAAAGATAAATATAATTGTAAAATATGTGAATGTTTAATTTCATACAAATAAGATAGAAATCAAACATTTATTGATATAAAAGTTTCGCAATTGACTACTCATTGTTGTTGTGCTAAATAGTGGCCGCTGATTGGTCGGTGCCCCACTTACCTTTTCTTGATAAAGTGGGGAGAGTGGGGCACGAGCGGGGGTTTGCGGGCACTATCGAGCATTATGGTTTCAACTGCGGAGCGGAAAGGTCTAGTTGTGAACTGTGAAGTGAAACACAAGGATTTTGTTCTGGTTTTATTGGATTATACAATTAAACACTCTGTAAGTACTCGCCTCTTTTATTTTTATTTCTGCATACTCATATAACGGTTATTAAATCAAGAATAGTTTCTGGTTAATTTTAGTCATAACTTTTTTCTATTTAACATATTATTGTTTCAAAGACTATTTACTTGAATAAAACAAAATTTATAGAAACACAGTTTAATGAATTTTAGAATCTCATATTTTCATTTAACAAACTAATCAAACAGTAGAATATTTCTTAAAAGAATATTGTTTGTTCGGTATAATCTTTCATGGAATTTAATTTTACTGAAAATTATTATTTAAGGAAGTATTAAGTAAAAACATTGTTTAATCAAATTAAATACCATACGAGTATAATAAGTTAGAATACATTATAAATATTAGCTACCACAATATAGGTTAGGGCAAACTTATAGGTTAGGTTAGAACTGCGACCAACACACGCACGAGCCGAGCGAGCGAAGAGAGCGTGCCGCGGCAGCGGCCGGCGAGTGCTGGGAAAGTTTTATCCATTTTACTAGAATAGGGCAAACTTATAGGTTAGGTTAGGTTATAACTGTGACCAACACACGCACGAGCCGAGCGAGCGAAGCGAGCGCGCCGCGGCAGCGGCCGGCGAGTGCTGAGAAAGTTTTATCCATTTTACTAGAATAGGGCCAACTTATAGGTTATAAATATATTATATTAACCAAAGTTATTAAAAATAATAATATTTAATTTGATATTCTGATATTAGAAACATCGCAAAAGTAAATGTTATTTGTAATAAAATTCTATGATTTCAAATTATTCATAACAAACATTCTAATTATTGATTTTCTGTGCAACGAAAATCTATTATTAAAAATTCTTTATACTGAGTAACCTACATATTGATTATTCTATGACATGATATTCTTGTAAAAATTTTCTAAATAACGAAAATCTGTTAAACTTTTGTCTGTATAAGAAAGTACACCCCTAAAAAGGACATGGCCGTGTTTGAAGACGCCGAGTCTATATATTCATGTCAATGGCTGTTCATAACCCCAAAATATTTCCAATTTTAGCTTAAAAGCTAACGGAGTTAAACCTTATAACTCCTCGAATCCGTTGACGACCGTCAACACGCTAGTCCACCAATCCGGAGGTTCTGGGTTCGATCCCCAGCCAGGGCAAGTTGAAAAATGGCCTTTTTCAAATTGTCCTGGGTCTTGGGTGTTTATCTATATAATGTATTAATATAAAATATATAGTATGGTTGAGTTAGTATCCCATAACACAAGTTTAAAACTTACTTTGGGGCTAGCTCAATCACTGTGATTTGTCCTTATATATATTTATATTTATATATATAAATTTAAAAATATGTGATGAAAAAAATATTCACGAGTGGGATTCAAACCTCCTCTTGTCTGTTGTCTGATTGCTTAACCAACATGCAGTTCAATTATAAAATGTACCGTTAGTATCTACTTACTCGATTTAAGTTAGATTATATTCGTAGATTTTATTTTATCTAGGCTAGATAAAAATGTTTAAAAAAGTACGTTAATCCCCATTTAATTATAAGAGACTCGTTTTATTAAAAGTAAAACCTTATATCTAAATGAAAACTAGTTACCAATTTCATTTTGTCTAATAAATTGTACCTATTTATCATTCATTCACATCAAGGTGAGCTGAGAATGTTTACACACGCACCGCAGCAGCCGCGGCAGCAACGCCGCTGCGGCGCCGCGCATATTTAATTTTGTAAACACTTTTATACACGGCCGTCGCACGCCGCTGCCGCGGTGGCTGCACCGTAAGTAATTTAATTACATTAAAAAAAATAATAAAAAAAAGATAAAAAAAACATACAGTCGAATTGATAACCTCCTCCTTTTTTGAAGTTGGTTAAAAAACTAAATCCAAGAGCAGGCGCCCCGCGGTCTCTGCGGCGCGTTTATAAAATAAACGCTCTTACATTATTTCAGCGCGTTGTTTATAAATATGTATTTATAATTTTTGTTTAAACTTTTTTATTATGGACTGCTTGTTTTGCATAGAAATCGATCAGATGTGCCAATTTTGTGTTTCAATTTATAACGACTAAAACTTTAACACGTTATTCACAACAATAAATAAATTGGATACAACTGAAAAGCGGACCAAAAATTGCTTTGACGCAAAATAGTTCATTAGCGATGATGTTTACTAAAATTTGCAACGTTAGTGAATTTATTTTTAGTTTAAAAAAAATAAGCTTATCTCTGTTACTAGTTACAGTTCATGAACTCTGTCTGTGGTACGCTTATTATGTCCTAGTTTTTCTTATACATACATAAGAAATAAAAAAGGCAAGATTGCTTGCGTTCCATTGCTTCAAACTCATTTCGCAAGAGTACAGCTTGATTGTCGAGCTGCTGTCATACATAAGAAAATAGAAAATTTTCTACATATATATATAACAAAACATACACATTTAAACATAAACGGAAATAAATTGGTAACTCGTAAATATGGTGATAATTTCCATATTGCTAATCGCCAGGCACTAGATAGCCCTTTTAATTATTTTATGAACCACCGTTGAAAATATTTATATTAGTCCGTCTAGCTTTAAAACACTATTCGATCACCATTGATAGTTTCAACGGCAGTTCATGAAATAATTTAAAGGGCTATCTAGTGCCTGACGATTAGCAATATGGAAATTATCACCATATTTACGAGTTAACAGTTTATTTCACACTTCAAAGCCATTTGCTTCTATATTTACCTTAAAAGGTGGCAACAAAATATTGTAAAAATTTTTAGTTACCTAATAAACAATTTTTATTTTTTTTATATATTTTATCACGACTGTTCCCCATCAGGCAGAGATTATGGATCTCCCTTTGCTACGATCCCTGCAAACTTTTTTCGCTGTGTCAACACTCATTATGCTCGTTTTCCGGTTTTAGGTTCTCCTTAATTTTTCTTATTCAACAGATTAGTCGGACCGTTACTTATTCACTTCAATATCTTAACCGCTTCAGAAATTGTATCCCTATTAAAACTAAGATCACATTGATCCAAACGTTGATTTTTCCCATTATTGACTATGCTGATGTGTGTTATCCAGATCTCCAGACGGACAGACGGACAGACGCCTACTTATATTTCTTTCTTTATTACGAGACCAGCACAGGACATAAATGTACCAACACCTTCGCAAGCCGACGCAAGCCTTGCAGATCTCCTATCAGATAAATTAAATACGTTTAGGACGCTTAACCGCCATCCTAATGAGATGGCTGATTAAATTTCAAAATTTCAACCCCTAATTATTTTGTGGGTGCAGAACATTGTGTTCAGCATATCGAAATCTGGTGGGCGGATAATGGTTCTGGGTGAAATGGAACGGTTTCAGATTGTTTGGTTAAAGCTTTGCGATTTACGGGTTTATCGCATATTGTTATTTTTTCTTTTTTGTTAAATTCAAATATAGCTAACTATGAATTTAATTTGCATGCATCATTGGCAAGCGGGGAGGGTGATAGCTGAACGTAAATTTAGTAGGTTAGTCACTTATTAGAAATTTGGGTATTTTTAGGGTTCCGTACAAAAAATTAAAAAACGGAACCCTTATAGGATCACACGTGCGTGTGTCTGTCCGTCCGTCTGTCACAGCCAATTTGCTCCGAATCTACTAGACTGAATCAGGTGAAATTTGGTAGGATGGTGTAATCCTATGACCCAAAAACACATGTGCAAAGTAAATAAATATTTTTTTAAATAAACATTTTAGGCGGACAAATTAGGAAATTGAAAAAAAAAAGTTTAGCAAACCTTACTGTGTCATAATTATTAAATGAAAGGGCTCGTTATGAGGATCTCAAATATATTTTTGTTATAATTCAAAAATATTCATGAAAGAAAACGAAAATTGACCATCCCCCCCCCCCCCCCTGATCTCCGAAACTACTGAGCCTAACATTTTGAAAAAAAATACAAAATATAGTTCATTGTTTGTAGATTACAGGAAAATAATTCAATCAATTGTACGGAACCCTCTTTATTTATCTATACTAATATTATAAAGCGGAAGAGTTGTTTGTTGTTTGTTTGTTTGTTTGTTTGTTTGTTTGTTTGTTTGTTTGTTTAAACGCGCTAATCTCAGGAACTAATGGTCCGATTTGAAAAATTCTTTTTTTGTTGGGTAGTCCATTTATATAGGAAGGCTTTAGGCTATATATCATTACGTTCCGACAACAACGCGAACGAAGTCGCGGGCACAGCTAGTTTTTAAATATGTCTTTTTTCTTATGATTTTTGTTCTATTAATGATTCTGATTTCAAGATTTTGATATAGCTAGGTAGTGCAACATCAATCTGTTAAGAGCATTTTGGGTCTTGTGGCTTAAAGCAGACAGACACTTTTAGCGTGATGTAGCCGAGAAGATGGCAAAAGGAATCAAAATAGTGATGAGTTGCTAGCCGCCTCATCTATACGGTAACATGATTCGCATTTTAGCTACACTAGTAATATAAGTCAATGATTTTAGCCCATTTCCACGATCGGCTTTAAGGTGAAGATATAGGCAAATGGCCATGAAGTATGAAATAAATTGTTAACTCGTAAATATGGTGATAATTTCCTTATTGCTCTTCGTCATGCACTAGATAGCCCTTTAAATTATTTTATGAACTGCCGTTGGCACTATTATTGGTGATCCGTCTAGCTGTAAAACTTGCCGTGGCCACTTTTGGTGGAGGCAAGTTTTAAAGCTAGACGGACCAATGTAAATACTTTCAACGGTGGTTCATAAAATAATTTAAAGGGCTATCTAGTGCATGACGAAGAGCAATATGGAAATTATCTCCATATTTACGAGTTAACAATTTATTTCAAATGAGGGCGACACTTCAAGGCCGTTTGCCTATATCTTCACATTAACGATCTATGCGAGAAGAGAGGCAGCTGGTACATTTTAAGTTTTTTCTTTTCTCCCAGACCAGTATTGAAAAAGAAATTTACTTAAAACTATCAATTTCTGAATATGGATAATTCGGGACATGGCGGATCCTGATATCTACTGTTTCCACATGGCTGGAGACAAAAGAATTCGTTGCCAAATTCAAGGTCAAAGGTTTACGTAAAAGTAAGATGGGTACTCGTAAGTCGAGACCAAAGAAAAATAACCATAGAGACTCCTTTAACAACGTTATCTTAAAGTTTTGTTCATTAAAAATAAGTAGAAGACTTAAAATAAAATAAAAAGTATTTTGTGCAATGTAATAATTATGTAAATTGTTTTCTATTTACAATTTTGTTCACTGTGCACGCACCGTGAGTCGTGACATATTTACCTGGTTGGATTGGAATAGGTAAGACCAACGGCGAACCTAACATCGCGCAAAACGGTGGCGCCACGAAATTTGTATAAAATGACTGAATGAATGTCAACTGTCGGCGTATGTCCGCTGTGAAGCTGCGTCATACAGCAGCCGCTTATCGGTCAAGCAATTGGCGTGAAGTAATGACAATAACGGTATTGGCGTAACAAGAGGTATAGTTTTAAGTACTGCCTACTGGACTACCGCGTACTTTTGATGGGGTCATTTTGTTTGCTTGATAATTCCTTATTATTGTTACGAGAGTGGGTTGGGGATAGGAAAGGAAACGACAATTCTATGAAATCGTACCTTTATTTACAACCTTTGTGGTCCAGTAATTGACAGTCCTCTTTCCACACCTTACGCGTATCACCGTATGCGGAAACGTCACACACTGTCTTGCGCGCCACTGAACTGTCACGCGCTGTACTGCACCGTCCACTTCACTGTACTGTCACTGCAATGTCCACTTCACTGTACTGTCACTGCAATGTCCACTTCTTCACTTTTACTCACTACTCACTTTTCACTCGCTACTAGTACTTTTCTTCTTTCTTCGGATCTCACTTCCCCACTAAAAACTGCCCTTGGCCGCGCCTTGTACTGCTTATATACCCCCTGAATTCGAACAAAGTCTCATCAATGTTCCATATTCAAATCACTAATTTTCTATCGCCTTCTCTCTCACTCATCTTCTATCCTGTATTTTCTTTTCCATTTGGTCTAGAGTTATCTAGAAACTTCTTTCAGTACTTCAAAAACACTATACCTGACTGTGATTTGAACCGGGGTCTTTCGATTCACAGCCCAATGCATAGACCGCTAGGCCAACATCGCTCCGACGTGATAGATGAAATTTTCCTTTAGGTGAATTCTTTTTCTTTTGTTCGAATTCGTGACGTTGACATTGTCATTCATCGTCCTACGCGACATTATTATAGTTTACTGAGAAATAGGCATAATTATTAACTAACTGTTTTTCTAAAACTAATTATGTTTACGGTCTTTTTTCAGTTTTTTTTCAACACATAATTAACGTGTTATCTTTTTTCTACTTCTTTTTTTAAAAAACTAACACTAACTGTAAAAAACTATCGACTTTATAAAGTCCTGTTTTTTGTTCTTCGAATAATTACCGCGTCTTTTTTAAGTGGAAAAAGGTGACGCTTTACCATTTACATTTACTCATTATAGTCTGTAGTATCTGACAACCTCCGTGGCGTAATGGTCAACACGCTAGTCCGCCAATCCGGAGGTTCTGCGGATTCGATTCCCAGTCAGGGCAATTAGGAAAATGACCTTTTTCAAATTGTCCTGGGTTTTAGGTGTTATATTTGTCATCCATAAATTTATTTACTATAAAATATAAAATCGTTGAGTTACTATCCTATAATACAAGTTTAAAACTTACTTTGGGACTATCTCAATTAGTGTGATTTATCCATATCTATTTATCTATTTGTTCATCTATAGTAACATAGTGTACACAAACCATTGAAAAGCCAATTTTTTAAATAGTCCTTACTTTATACCTACATACTTATATGAAATGCTTTACAATACTGCTCGTAAACACCATTAGAAAACAATACTGAAAGTGGACACCATAATGAACTTTTGATTACCCCGTCACAATATAACAATTTTACCTTTGTGTTAAAAGTACAAGCCGAAAAACAAAAGGACAAAGCTTTTCAGTCAAAGCTGTGAGTCACATTTATTTATTATACAGCGTTCTTTCAGTCTGGCTGGATTGTCTGTATGCAAGGGCGGATCCAGCTTTGGGGTTAGGGGAATCAGAAAGTTCATCATCATTTCAATAACAAGATGTATTTATTTATATTATATTATATTATATTATATTATATTAAATTTACTTAGGTTTGCACCTTCTCGACCTTTAAAGGTCGGTATTAGGCTGAACTCCCGCCCTGAGACCCTCAGGGAGAAGGAGTTTCAGCGTCCCCGCCTACAAAAATTGTGTCCCCCAAAACTCGGCTTAAAATGTTACAGGTGTGCAGTGCTGCCTGTTTTTGCATTATAGTTATATCTATATTTGAGTCTAAGATGTCACAATATCGCCGGAGGCTTGTAGCGATTATTCCGGTTGATCCTACTACTATCGGCACTACTGTAGTTTTGGTGTTCCAAAGTCTTGTTACTTCTGTTTTTAATAGATGGTATTTATTTAGTTTTTCAATCTCTTTTGCACCTATATTGTAGTCCGACGGTATTGTGACATCTATAAGGTAAGTGTTATTGCTTTGCTTGTGTGTGTAAATGATGTCTGGTCTGTGATGGGTGACTGTGCGATCAGTGTGAACTGGCATCTCCCACATTAACTTCGCTTCATCGTTCTCTATTACTTTAGGTTGACTCAAGTGCTCCTTCCACCAGAATTTTGAAACTTCAAATTTGTGTTTTTTTGCTAATGTCCAGAAAATATACTGTACAATATTGTTATGTCTTTTGACATAGTAGTTGCCAGCCAGTTTCTCACAGCCTGAAATAAGATGTTGGGTAGTTTCATCTCTGTCCCTACATAGACGGCATTTGCCATCTATGGGTTTTTTCATAATGTCCCTTTCATGCTGTCTGGTGGCAACTGCTTGGTCTTGTATGGCGAATGTTGACGAGACCAATGAGGGAGATACTTGTTGTTTTTTGATCCATCTAAATGAGAGCTCTTTGTCTATATTAGGTTTGTCGAGAATGGAGTTATAAAACTGACCGTGAAGCGGTTTAGATTTTAGTGTATGTAATCGTTTTTTTAATACTGCATTTTTAAGTTCAATGTCTATGTAATTATTATTTGTTGTTAACCCTATTTCACTTAAGTTGTTGTTTGCTTCTTTATGTATGGAATATTTAATCCTAGATTTATCGTGTTTTACTATGGCTTTTATAAGATAATTATATTATATTAAATTTACTTAGGTTTGCACCTTCTCGACCTTTAAAGGTCGGTATTAGGCTGAACTCCCGCCCTGAGACCCTCAGGGAGAAGGAGTTTCAGCGTCCCCGCCTACAAAAATTGTGTCCCCCAAAACTCGGCTTAAAATGTTACAGGTGTGCAGTGCTGCCTGTTTTTGCATTATAGTTATATCTATATTTGAGTCTAAGATGTCACAATATCGCCGGAGGCTTGTAGCGATTATTCCGGTTGATCCTACTACTATCGGCACTACTGTAGTTTTGGTGTTCCAAAGTCTTGTTACTTCTGTTTTTAATAGATGGTATTTATTTAGTTTTTCAATCTCTTTTGCACCTATATTGTAGTCCGACGGTATTGTGACATCTATAAGGTAAGTGTTATTGCTTTGCTTGTGTGTGTAAATGATGTCTGGTCTGTTATGGGTGACTGTGCGATCAGTGTGAACTGGCATCTCCCACATTAGCTTCGCTTCATCGTTCTCTATTACTTTAGGTTGACTCAAGTGCTCCTTCCACCAGAATTTTGAAACTTCAAATTTGTGTTTTTTTGCTAATGTCCAGAAAATATACTGTACAATATTGTTATGTCTTTTGACATAGTAGTTGCCAGCCAGTTTCTCACAGCCTGAAATAAGATGTTGGGTAGTTTCATCTCTGTCCCTACATAGACGGCATTTGCCATCTATGGGTTTTTTCATAATGTCCCTTTCATGCTGTCTGGTGGCAACTGCTTGGTCTTGTATGGCGAATGTTGACGAGACCAATGAGGGAGATACTTGTTGTTTTTTGATCCATCTAAATGAGAGCTCTTTGTCTATATTAGGTTTGTCGAGAATGGAGTTATAAAACTGACCGTGAAGCGGTTTAGATTTTAGTGTATGTAATCGTTTTTTTAATACTGCATTTTTAAGTTCAATGTCTATGTATTTATTATTTGTTGTTAACCCTATTTCACTTAAGTTGTTGTTTGCTTCTTTATGTATGGAATATTTAATCCTAGATTTATCGTGTTTTACTATGGCTTTTATAAGATAATCTGATTCATTTTCTAAATACTGTCTATATTTAATAATTTGTGTTTTATGCAGTGCTTCTACATTCATGAGTCCTCTTCCTCCTTCTTCTATCGGCATGTATAATCTTTCAATATCTGCTTTCTCTTGATGGATTTTATTAAGTGTAAGTAATTTTCTTGTTTTTATGTCTATTTTCTTTAAATCGCTGTTTTTATAGTTGACTATACCAAATGAATATAAAAGCACTGGCACTGCATACGTATTAATTGCGGTTATGACGTTTTTGGCGTTTAAGTGTGTATGGGTCAATTTTTTTACTCTTTTAAAATATTCCTTCTGAATTTGTTCCCTAAGCTTATCGTGTTCTATAGTTCCTGCTTCATTAATGCCTAAATATTTGTATTTTTCGCCTTCCTTCAGATGTTCAAATTCCCCACCACTTAACAGCACATGCCCTTCCCCTTCGCATCCTGTCCTTTTTCCTGCTTGCATATGTAAGATGTTACATTTGTTCAACCCTAAATTCATTCCTATATCCTTGGTGAATACTTCAGTACTATCTATGAGAACCTTAAGATTGTTTTTATTATTTGCATATAACTTTAGGTCATCCATGTATAACAAATGATTTATACATACACTATCTTTTAATTTGTATCCTAAACTTTCATATTTATTTAATACCTGTGACAAAGGGTTAATTCCTAAACAGAAGAGAAGCGGGGACAACGAGTCCCCCTGAAATATCCCGCGGCGTATGAAAATCGGTTCCGTAGTCACTGAGGTCCCCACTGCTCGGGCAGTCATTACAACTTTCCATTTCGGCATAACCCTCCTGAGGAAGTCCTTGATAGCAGTTGGGCATTTATATATATCTAGAGTCTTTAGTATCCATTCATGGGACATGCTATCAAAGGCCTTCTGGTAGTCTACCCATCCCGTGCTCAAGTTCTTCTGAGCGTGGTGGGCGTCCTCAAGAATAGCTTTGTTGACCATTAGGTGGTCCTTACAGCCGCGAGCGCGTCTCCTACAACCTCTTTGCTCCGGTGCGATTAGATTATTCCTATCGCAGTGCATGTATAATTCATTTGCCAGTACGGACGTCAGAAGTTTGTACATAGTTGGAAGACAAGCAATTGGTCTCCAGTTCTTCGGGTCATCTGTTCTGTCGTTTTTTGGGATTAAAATAACTTGACCTGTAGTAAACCATTCTTCTATTTCCTCTGAGCCTTTTAATATATTTGTGTATAATTTTGCTAAATATATATGTATGCTAGTAAGGTATTTTAAGTAGTAGTTTTGAATTTTGTCGATTCCTGGTGCCTTCCAATTATGTATTTTTTTGATAGCGTCCCTAATATGTTCAATTGTAATTTCAAAAGTGTCTTGGTTCTGTACTACTTCTTTAGTTGTTTCCTCTACATCTGTGATCCATTGGGCCTGTTCGTTGTAAGAAATAGGTTGTGACAGAATAGGTGACCAGAAATTTTCTATTTCTTCTTTAGTTGGTATTTTTTCGGGTAGATTTTGTTGCCCTGCTAAGTTACGGTAAAGTTTGTGCTGATTTTCTTCAAACATTTTGTTCTGTGTTTGTTTAGTATTCATATCATCATAGCGTGTTATCCTACCTGCAAGTGCCTTTATCTTTTGTTTCAGCATTTCTTTGATGTTATCCCTATCGTTGTCAGTAAATATTTGGTATTTATCGTAGATTTTATTTTTTAATTTTATCATTTTCCTAGTCTCTACTCCGTTTTCTATTTCAATCAACCGTCCCAAATCTTTCCTAAACCCTTCTATTTTGTTAACTATTCTTTGCTTCCATGGTGGATCTTTATGTGGTTTCAGTGTGTTTGTACTAACATAAGGTTTTTGATTATTTGCTAGAATTAAAGTTTTAGCTGTTGCATAAATTATATCATTTGTCTCTCGAAGAGATGGGTCAGTCTCAAATAAGGTAGGTAGATATCTGTTTAATTTTTGGAGATTACTATGAAATTGTTTGTTAAATTTCGGTTTCGGTAAAACTAGTCGCTCTGAGACATTTGTTTCTTTAATTTCAGCTATATTTTGTAATAAATCTAGTATCAAAGGGTCTTGTTCGTCATAGTTTTGTATAATTTGGTCTATATTGATTGAGTGTTCTGTGTTTGTCCTATTTGTGTTACCTATTGCTGGTGTTGAGTTTTCATGGTAAGAGTGTTCGTTTGATTGAAAGGTTTCAGTGATTGGTGATGGTTGATCGAGTGATGAGTGTGAGTTATCTGATTGTGTAGGTGTATTTGTGGTATGTGTGTCTGTACTGGTTGTGGTATGTTGCGTTGCTGATTGTTCTGCTGCTTGTCGTATTTCGTTAAGAACTTCGATAGATAGTGCTTTACGGTTTAATATTGTTCGCGCTTGGTTTGATAAAGTATTGCCGTTAAATTTATGTATCTTTGGGTTTTGAGGGTTACGTTCTTTAAATAGTTTATAAAATCGAGTTATGTATCCAGATCCTCCTGCTTTAGCCTTATAATAACAGAACATAAGCTCTCTTAATTCTTCATCAGTCCACTTCTTTCTAGAGTCGTCATTTATATGTCTCAAGTGGTCTGCTTCAGTGTCTGGTTGTGTGTTTCCTTCATTAGTGTCAATATCTTGTTGTGTGTGGTCTATTGATGTTGATGGTTGTTGTGTCTGGTCGTATATGTTTGTGGTTGTTGTATATTGTGTATTTTCCTGTTCTATACTTTGTTGTATTTGTCTAAGTGTTTCCTCTGTGAATCTTTTTTGTTTCAGTATACTGCGAACCTGATTGGATAATGCATTGCCATTGAACTTGTGTATTTTTGGGTTGTGTGGATTTCTTTGCTTAAAAAGGTCTTCTAGTCTATTGATATACCCTGCCCCCCCTGATTTAGCCTTGTAGTAACAGAATAAAAGTTCTCGTAATTCTAAGTCGGACCACTTTTTCCTCGAATCGTCATTTATATTTGGTATTGGTGTGGTCGACTCTGACGCACCGGCAGTACTCTCGGGATCTGAGTTATCCCCGCACCGCAAAGTGTAGTCAGTGTTCCTGGTTGTTTCGGCTGTAGTATTTTCGGGTTGATCCCCCCCGACCCCTGCCCGCCTGTTCAGCAAGGGGTCACTGACGGTCCACATGCTGTCACGTGCAGCGCCAGCTCCACACGTGCCCCGGCGGCCCCCGGGTAGCGGCCCTATACGCGCATTCTTATTATTTCTTCTCATTTTTAAATGGTGTTTTCCAGAGCCTCGTTAGCCAGGTAAGTTTTACTATAATAAGTACCTGTTGCCCGCCCCCCACATGGACAAGATGTTAAAAAGTCCGGGCGTGAGGTTGTATTGGGGGGCATATTATATTATATTATATTATATTATATTAAATTTACTTAGGTTTGCACCTTCTCGACCTTTAAAGGTCGGTATTAGGCTGAACTCCCGCCCTGAGACCCTCAGGGAGAAGGAGTATACTTACTTACTTAAGACTTAGAATTACGAGAACTTTTATTCTGTTACTACAAGGCTAAATCAGGGGGGGCAGGGTATATCAATAGACTAGAAGACCTTTTTAAGCAAAGAAATCCACACAACCCAAAAATACACAAGTTCAATGGCAATGCATTATCCAATCAGGTTCGCAGTATACTGAAACAAAAAAGATTCACAGAGGAAACACTTAGACAAATACAACAAAGTATAGAACAGGAAAATACACAATATACAACAACCACAAACATATACGACCAGACACAACAACCATCAACATCAATAGACCACACACAACAAGATATTGACACTAATGAAGGAAACACACAACCAGACACTGAAGCAGACCACTTGAGACATATAAATGACGACTCTAGAAAGAAGTGGACTGATGAAGAATTAAGAGAGCTTATGTTCTGTTATTATAAGGCTAAAGCAGGAGGATCTGGATACATAACTCGATTTTATAAACTATTTAAAGAACGTAACCCTCAAAACCCAAAGATACATAAATTTAACGGCAATACTTTATCAAACCAAGCGCGAACAATATTAAACCGTAAAGCACTATCTATCGAAGTTCTTAACGAAATACGACAAGCAGCAGAACAATCAGCAACGCAACATACCACAACCAGTACAGACACACATACCACAAATACACCTACACAATCAGATAACTCACACTCATCACTCGATCAACCATCACCAATCACTGAAACCTTTCAATCAAACGAACACTCTTACCATGAAAACTCAACACCAGCAATAGGTAACACAAATAGGACAAACACAGAACACTCAATCAATATAGACCAAATTATACAAAACTATGACGAACAAGACCCTTTGATACTAGATTTATTACAAAATATAGCTGAAATTAAAGAAACAAATGTCTCAGAGCGACTAGTTTTACCGAAACCGAAATTTAACAAACAATTTCATAGTAATCTCCAAAAATTAAACAGATATCTACCTACCTTATTTGAGACTGACCCATCTCTTCGAGAGACAAATGATATAATTTATGCAACAGCTAAAACTTTAATTCTAGCAAATAATCAAAAACCTTATGTTAGTACAAACACACTGAAACCACATAAAGATCCACCATGGAAGCAAAGAATAGTTAACAAAATAGAAGGGTTTAGGAAAGATTTGGGACGGTTGATTGAAATAGAAAACGGAGTAGAGACTAGGAAAATGATAAAATTAAAAAATAAAATCTACGATAAATACCAAATATTTACTGACAACGATAGGGATAACATCAAAGAAATGCTGAAACAAAAGATAAAGGCACTTGCAGGTAGGATAACACGCTATGATGATATGAATACTAAACAAACACAGAACAAAATGTTTGAAGAAAATCAGCACAAACTTTACCGTAACTTAGCAGGGCAACAAAATCTACCCGAAAAAATACCAACTAAAGAAGAAATAGAAAATTTCTGGTCACCTATTCTGTCACAACCTATTTCTTACAACGAACAGGCCCAATGGATCACAGATGTAGAGGAAACAACTAAAGAAGTAGTACAGAACCAAGACACTTTTGAAATTACAATTGAACATATTAGGGACGCTATCAAAAAAATACATAATTGGAAGGCACCAGGAATCGACAAAATTCAAAACTACTACTTAAAATACCTTACTAGCATACATATATATTTAGCAAAATTATACACAAATATATTAAAAGGCTCAGAGGAAATAGAAGAATGGTTTACTACAGGTCAAGTTATTTTAATCCCAAAAAACGACAGAACAGATGACCCGAAGAACTGGAGACCAATTGCTTGTCTTCCAACTATGTACAAACTTCTGACGTCCGTACTGGCAAATGAATTATACATGCACTGCGATAGGAATAATCTAATCGCACCGGAGCAAAGAGGTTGTAGGAGACGCGCTCGCGGCTGTAAGGACCACCTAATGGTCAACAAAGCTATTCTTGAGGACGCCCACCACGCTCAGAAGAACTTGAGCACGGGATGGGTAGACTACCAGAAGGCCTTTGATAGCATGTCCCATGAATGGATACTAAAGACTCTAGATATATATAAATGCCCAACTGCTATCAAGGACTTCCTCAGGAGGGTTATGCCGAAATGGAAAGTTGTAATGACTGCCCGAGCAGTGGGGACCTCAGTGACTACGGAACCGATTTTCATACGCCGCGGGATATTTCAGGGGGACTCGTTGTCCCCGCTTCTCTTCTGTTTAGGAATTAACCCTTTGTCACAGGTATTAAATAAATATGAAAGTTTAGGATACAAATTAAAAGATAGTGTATGTATAAATCATTTGTTATACATGGATGACCTAAAGTTATATGCAAATAATAAAAACAATCTTAAGGTTCTCATAGATAGTACTGAAGTATTCACCAAGGATATAGGAATGAATTTAGGGTTGAACAAATGTAACATCTTACATATGCAAGCAGGAAAAAGGACAGGATGCGAAGGGGAAGGGCATGTGCTGTTAAGTGGTGGGGAATTTGAACATCTGAAGGAAGGCGAAAAATACAAATATTTAGGCATTAATGAAGCAGGAACTATAGAACACGATAAGCTTAGGGAACAAATTCAGAAGGAATATTTTAAAAGAGTAAAAAAATTGACCCATACACACTTAAACGCCAAAAACGTCATAACCGCAATTAATACGTATGCAGTGCCAGTGCTTTTATATTCATTTGGTATAGTCAACTATAAAAACAGCGATTTAAAGAAAATAGACATAAAAACAAGAAAATTACTTACACTTAATAAAATCCATCAAGAGAAAGCAGATATTGAAAGATTATACATGCCGATAGAAGAAGGAGGAAGAGGACTCATGAATGTAGAAGCACTGCATAAAACACAAATTATTAAATATAGACAGTATTTAGAAAATGAATCAGATTATCTTATAAAAGCCATAGTAAAACACGATAAATCTAGGATTAAATATTCCATACATAAAGAAGCAAACAACAACTTAAGTGAAATAGGGTTAACAACAAATAATAAATACATAGACATTGAACTTAAAAATGCAGTATTAAAAAAACGATTACATACACTAAAATCTAAACCGCTTCACGGTCAGTTTTATAACTCCATTCTCGACAAACCTAATATAGACAAAGAGCTCTCATTTAGATGGATCAAAAAACAACAAGTATCTCCCTCATTGGTCTCGTCAACATTC
This sequence comes from Acrobasis repandana, assembly GCA_963576875.1. Classification (NCBI taxonomy): domain Eukaryota; kingdom Metazoa; phylum Arthropoda; class Insecta; order Lepidoptera; family Pyralidae; genus Acrobasis; species Acrobasis repandana. Next base: position 19,582,344 of record OY756225.1, read on the forward strand.
GCCATACAAGACCAAGCAGTTGCCACCAGACAGCATGAAAGGGACATTATGAAAAAACCCATAGATGGCAAATGCCGTCTATGTAGGGACAGAGATGAAACTACCCAACATCTTATTTCAGGCTGTGAGAAACTGGCTGGCAACTACTATGTCAAAAGACATAACAATATTGTACAGTATATTTTCTGGACATTAGCAAAAAAACACAAATTTGAAGTTTCAAAATTCTGGTGGAAGGAGCACTTGAGTCAACCTAAAGTAATAGAGAACGATGAAGCGAAGCTAATGTGGGAGATGCCAGTTCACACTGATCGCACAGTCACCCATAACAGACCAGACATCATTTACACACACAAGCAAAGCAATAACACTTACCTTATAGATGTCACAATACCGTCGGACTACAATATAGGTGCAAAAGAGATTGAAAAACTAAATAAATACCATCTATTAAAAACAGAAGTAACAAGACTTTGGAACACCAAAACTACAGTAGTGCCGATAGTAGTAGGATCAACCGGAATAATCGCTACAAGCCTCCGGCGATATTGTGACATCTTAGACTCAAATATAGATATAACTATAATGCAAAAACAGGCAGCACTGCACACCTGTAACATTTTAAGCCGAGTTTTGGGGGACACAATTTTTGTAGGCGGGGACGCTGAAACTCCTTCTCCCTGAGGGTCTCAGGGCGGGAGTTCAGCCTAATACCGACCTTTAAAGGTCGAGAAGGTGCAAACCTAAGTAAATTTAATATAATATAATTATCTTATAAAAGCCATAGTAAAACACGATAAATCTAGGATTAAATATTCCATACATAAAGAAGCAAACAACAACTTAAGTGAAATAGGGTTAACAACAAATAATAATTACATAGACATTGAACTTAAAAATGCAGTATTAAAAAAACGATTACATACACTAAAATCTAAACCGCTTCACGGTCAGTTTTATAACTCCATTCTCGACAAACCTAATATAGACAAAGAGCTCTCATTTAGATGGATCAAAAAACAACAAGTATCTCCCTCATTGGTCTCGTCAACATTCGCCATACAAGACCAAGCAGTTGCCACCAGACAGCATGAAAGGGACATTATGAAAAAACCCATAGATGGCAAATGCCGTCTATGTAGGGACAGAGATGAAACTACCCAACATCTTATTTCAGGCTGTGAGAAACTGGCTGGCAACTACTATGTCAAAAGACATAACAATATTGTACAGTATATTTTCTGGACATTAGCAAAAAAACACAAATTTGAAGTTTCAAAATTCTGGTGGAAGGAGCACTTGAGTCAACCTAAAGTAATAGAGAACGATGAAGCGAAGTTAATGTGGGAGATGCCAGTTCACACTGATCGCACAGTCACCCATCACAGACCAGACATCATTTACACACACAAGCAAAGCAATAACACTTACCTTATAGATGTCACAATACCGTCGGACTACAATATAGGTGCAAAAGAGATTGAAAAACTAAATAAATACCATCTATTAAAAACAGAAGTAACAAGACTTTGGAACACCAAAACTACAGTAGTGCCGATAGTAGTAGGATCAACCGGAATAATCGCTACAAGCCTCCGGCGATATTGTGACATCTTAGACTCAAATATAGATATAACTATAATGCAAAAACAGGCAGCACTGCACACCTGTAACATTTTAAGCCGAGTTTTGGGGGACACAATTTTTGTAGGCGGGGACGCTGAAACTCCTTCTCCCTGAGGGTCTCAGGGCGGGAGTTCAGCCTAATACCGACCTTTAAAGGTCGAGAAGGTGCAAACCTAAGTAAATTTAATATAATATAATATAATATAATATAATATAAATAAATACATCTTGTTATTGAAATGATGATGAACTTTCTGATTCCCCTAACCCCAAAGCTGGATCCGCCCTTGCATACAGACAATCCAGCCAGACTGAAAGAACGCTGTATAATAAATAAATGTGACTCACAGCTTTGACTGAAAAGCTTTGTCCTTTTGTTTTTCGGCTTGTACTTTTAACACAAAGGTAAAATTGTTATATTGTGACGGGGTAATCAAAAGTTCATTATGGTGTCCACTTTCAGTATTGTTTTCTAATGGTGTTTACGAGCAGTATTGTAAAGCATTTCATATAAGTATGTAGGTATAAAGTAAGGACTATTTAAAAAATTGGCTTTTCAATGGTTTGTGTACACTATGTTACTATAGATGAACAAATAGATAAATAGATATGGATAAATCACACTAATTGAGATAGTCCCAAAGTAAGTTTTAAACTTGTATTATAGGATAGTAACTCAACGATTTTATATTTTATAGTAAATAAATTTATGGATGACAAATATAACACCTAAAACCCAGGACAATTTGAAAAAGGTCATTTTCCTAATTGCCCTGACTGGGAATCGAATCCGCAGAACCTCCGGATTGGCGGACTAGCGTGTTGACCATTACGCCACGGAGGTTGTCAGATACTACAGACTATAATGAGTAAATGTAAATGGTAAAGCGTCACCTTTTTCCACTTAAAAAAGACGCGGTAATTATTCGAAGAACAAAAAACAGGACTTTATAAAGTCGATAGTTTTTTACAGTTAGTGTTAGTTTTTTAAAAAAAGAAGTAGAAAAAAGATAACACGTTAATTATGTGTTGAAAAAAAACTGAAAAAAGACCGTAAACATAATTAGTTTTAGAAAAACAGTTAGTTAATAATTATGCCTATTTCTCAGTAAACTATAATAATGTCGCGTAGGACGATGAATGACAATGTCAACGTCACGAATTCGAACAAAAGAAAAAGAATTCACCTAAAGGAAAATTTCATCTATCACGTCGGAGCGATGTTGGCCTAGCGGTCTATGCATTGGGCTGTGAATCGAAAGACCCCGGTTCAAATCACAGTCAGGTATAGTGTTTTTGAAGTACTGAAAGAAGTTTCTAGATAACTCTAGACCAAATGGAAAAGAAAATACAGGATTTCCTGTGAATTTAAACCGATTCGGACCGGTAGATTTTGAGAAATCTCAAAAAAAACTAAGCAAAAACAAGAAAAAAAATTCAAAAATGATGTTTTTTGAGAATAACTATTAAACTTTATTGAATTAGACCGTGATCTTCTAAAGGACTTAGTTTTGGATAATACTGAAGCGTATAAAAAAAATGGACTTGATCAGATAAGTTTTTCGGGAGTTATCGGGACCACGCCAGTTTCCATACATACAGACACACGGACGTCCACAAAATGATTTTATTAAATATTTTTTTATTTATTTAAAAGGCAAAATGTCTTTTAAAAATGTCATAAGTGTTGAAACTAGTATTTTTCCTTGACATTTATGTGTAAATATTATTGTACAAGTGCGATAGAAAATAAATAGAGACACATTTAGTTAAAAAAATCACTAGATTTTTGTAAGGCGAGAGTAGAGCACTACCTCATGCACTTCGCTTATGAGGCGTGCAATAGTGGCCCACCCCAACTTTGCACGGGTATGTTTGACTATTAAAAAACATATTCCCGGTGAAATGTTCTACGTACTCCTTTAGTAGTTTCTAAGTTTATGGAGTATAGAAAGACGGACAGATATACCCCGGGGTATTAAAATTTGTAAAAAGTACTAGCGGCTCCACACGAGCATGTAATCTTACATGTTAACCTAACTAAAGAAATGTTCTATTAGTGAGTGAAAAACGCATCATATGGGCTTAGTTATTTTTGAGTTTATCGAGTAAAGATATAATCTGAATTTAACCTCAAAATAGTTTTAGTTTATTTTATTAGAACATGTATAATTTCAATGTCTAAGCAACTGTCGTTCGCAATAATGCTCCTGTTCCTTATATATCTTTTACATCTTATTTTCGCGTTATTTGCGTATCCAAACAACAGCGTATAAACATTGAAATAAATTCCAGGAACAGCTATTACCATCTGTCTTTTCTTGTCTAGTTAAGTTAATATTGCTGGAAGATGTGGTATTGGAAAATAGAAAGTACATTTGGTATAGTGCTGTCTCTTTTACATTTTGCAAGTCAAATATTTTTTGTTTCTTTTTGTATGTGTACTTTAGAATTTAGGTATTTACGCGAGAAATACGTTGAAATGGCTTTTTTATACGTATACCATCTTAATATAAAGCGCGAACTTGTGCGCGAACGTGTACGTCTGCCCATCTTGGCGATTATAGACAATTCCTACCTTTATTGAGGTAGGTACAATTACTACTACTGTAAACATATATTTTGTTTATGACTAGATTAACTTGAATGTTAACTGAACTATGGACCGTTTAAGAGGGCGCCTGATGTCAATAATCTAAATTTTGCTCCCGCTTCCACGCACACAAATTTACTCTAGCCGAAGCGAGACAGCGAGCCATGCGGGGCGTCGGGAGTCGTGGCGGGTCAATGAGGCTGGTTCTGGTTTTGAGGTTTTTTTCGTTTTACAAAGAATATTTAAGAGTTATTTAAAAAGTAAGACATATGATAACTGCCTTATGTTAAATACAACTATAATCCAATGTTACAAGTGTTAATTTATTGTATTTTTTATATACTTTCTGTTTTAGTATAATTCTGAGGTGATTTGGAGGCAAATTCGCAATGTTTTTCTATCGAGAAAATTTTAAGCAATCGTGTTTTCGAAACTTATTATGTTTAGAGATAGTCCTGAAATTTCCTGTGTTTTTATTTCAAAGTGTTTTATTTCGTTTATGTTCATAATATTTAAGACCGCTCTAAAAACTTTAGGGTAGGACGGGCTCTTAAGATTAATCATTATACTTTAACGCAGTTCTAGTTACAAACTACTTGTCGTCTCTATAAAATATAACTCTTTGCGTCTGAACAGAAATATCGCCATATATTAACGGTCGTTTTGCTCGTCCGTCCGTCCGTACAGATATTTACTGCTTCGCAACTGTCTTGTACAGGAGTCGATATTTTATTTTCGGATTTGGTGGGGAGCTATTGTAAATAATATATCGGACTTTATATGTGATGTGGGGACGGTTAAAGTGCCTTTGTTTTTCTATTCCCGAATAATTTTCTTTATGTTTGATGGTTTTTATACGCCAGCTTACAAACATGTTTATATCTCTAACAGGTAAGACTGAGCCTAGGGTAATAAGACCTAAAAGCCACATTCAGCGAGACAGTGTACGCCGCTGCTAGCAGCATGCTGAACGTGAAATAAGGCGTCGTTTACACCAAACGTATTGTCCACCGCCGCGCTGACTGTAAGCATGCTCACTGTCAGTATTGTCGGTTTGGTGTGAACGGGAAGTTAAATATATATGGAAAAGCGATAATTGCGTAACGCGCGCTCACAGCACAATTGGCAGTGGACAATGCGTTGGGTGTGAACGACGCCTAAGGATTGAGAACTGTCATTTGCTAGAGATATATAGAGTGGGAATGTGGCCTCATCGCCGATTCCGCCGCATACCCGCTCATTTTCTCTCTCTAGCAAATTACGGTTCTGAGCGACAAAAGAGTATAGCAGCATAGGAAAGTTCTGTTCCGTGCGGCTAGATGTAGCCAAACCCTAAATGGCCAAGTGTGTGTCCTGCCTGGCTACGCTCAGAGTAGAGTTCCGAAGTTACACATTGCAACATGGGGACTTTATTTTCCGTAATTTAACATGTTTACTACACTAACAGAATCGAAACATTTTCTCAATCCCTCAATGTTTTTAAAAGAGCTATTGTACGGAACACCGTACAGAATACCAGAACCCTGAAGTTCACTGACGACCTCCGTGACATAGTGGTTGACATGCTCATCTGCCACTTCGGAGGTTCTGGGTTCGATCCACAGCCAGGGAAAATTGGAAAATGGCCTTTTTCAAATTGTCCTGGGTCTTGGCTATTTATCTAATACATATAATTATTTTTATAGGGTAAAAGTTGTTTCAAATGATGAACTGAATCACGCCTTAAAATATTCTTCTTCTTCGTCTAAGCGCATTCCCGGTTGCATCCTCAGCTGTGCTGCTTCGGAGCCCGGGGTGCGCTTTCCCGCTTTTTCTTCCCCAAATATAATGTGCATGTCAATGGTCACCCAAGAATGCCAAAGACCTTGTAAAATGGTGATGAAATAGCCGGAACACTTTCAATGATTTGGCTATAGTTGTACAATCGGCCGCCTGCCTGACGTCAACCCTCTTAGGGAATGTATTTGTGCGAAAAGTTTTACAATCAGCCGCTGCTCGACATTAACCCTCCTTGGAAATGCAATTGTATCACGAGATGTTTGTGCTTAGTCCTATAGTCGGCTCCTATGACATCCACAGGAAGAGATGGAGTGGTCCTATTCTAACCCGGAACCACACGGGTGAATCAGGCCTCAAAATCATCGTCAGGTATTTTGTAGTCTCCACTGCAGGAGCACGACCCTCTATGTGCTACCAGAGTCATACTTGACCAGAGCAGTCAGAGAATTTGGCCTACACTCTCCATGCTGGCCAGACGGGTTGGAGAGGTCTTATTGATGTTTTATAAGCTTTTATTCAGCTTGTGTTTCCTAAGTCGCCTTCTACGACATCCACGGTAAGACTTGGAGTGGTCCTAATCTACTCTGCCGGGAACCATGCCTTAAAATATTTGTACTTAATTATAAAGTTCTTATAACAAAAATGTTCCACGTCGAGTTCGGTTTCTAGCGAAACATCGTAAAGTTTCAAGTGAAACAAACAAAACGGAACGTTCATTCTTTCAAACTCTTATCAGTGAAGAGTCAGGACAATACGAATTCAGACAATGCCATTGTCTAACTTGTATTGACTAAAACAAAGATTAAGTGACGCAGGAATATGTATCGCAAATAATAAACTCGGATAGCGAATCGAGTGGGCTGACTTATGCGAAAAGTTTGTCGATCTTACCCCGCGAATATTTATACAAAGATATAAAGATGTTGTTAGGTGTTGGAATATACAATTTGGGATTTCTTTAAGCGCACCTAGCTACTCTATTTTTTACTTTACAAGAAAAAACAAAGAAAAATATTTTTTTCATTAACATGGATAGCAAATCTAGTAAGTTGATTGACGAGTATGTAAAAAATATCAATCAAACCCTACGAATTCAATTATAGTTATTGAAGTCATTTTCAGATATTGAAAAACATTAGGAAAGATTATTTTACAAACTTTTACAGCAAGTTCAGTCTTTCCCTAAAAATGTACCGAAAGACGTAAAAAGATGTTTTCCATACCAACTAAACTGAATAAAAAAGTATTCAAAGTTCAATTATTATTGAAAGGGACGAACTAAAGGGACTAACTAACTGAGAACAAACAGAAATTTAAAAAAAGCTTGAATATTTTTCTGCTGTTAGAAATAACATCTTCTCTTTACTTGTACCATAAAAAAATATTAGATTTTTTCTGTTCAGTCAATGCAATGGTAAAAATTATTCATTTAAAATCACGTGAAATTAACTCCTATACGGCTATCGTCGCTATTTCTTTAGCTCTGACCGTCTGGCGTACCTAATCAATAAAATAATTTCATACAACTTTTAAGAACTTAACTGTCTTACTTTGACAATGATGACAGTTAAATGAGAGTTAAGTTGTCAACTCTCAAACTTAACTGCCACATTTTGAATGACAGTTAAGAACCCCCTTACCCTAGACTTTCCCATACAAACGTAGTCTACGTTTTATTTTAAAACAACATGTCAGATTTCGGTAAAAATTTGTAAGTTTAAAGAAATTGCATATATTATATCTAGGGTTGTAATTGGTTTTCACAGTCAAAATATGAACTTGAAAGAAAATATAAGGGTGTAAAACTTTTCCATACTGATGGTCAAAAATGATATAATGCACTATATTTTCTTTCAAGTTCATATTTTGACATGTCGTTTCAAAATAAAACGTAGACTACGTTTGTATGGGAAACTCGGATTTGGTCTAGGGAAAGGAGACTCTTAAGTTCTCAACTGTCATAAAAATTTTCTTTTTAATACGTCAGACGGTCAGGGAAAAGGAAATGGCGACAACAGCTGCATGGGAAATAATTCTACGTGATTTAAAATGAATTAATTTAAACATTGAATTGACTAAACAAAAAATATAATATTTTTTTTTTACGGCAAAGAAGAATGTTATTCCTAACAGCAGAATAATATTCAAGCGTTTTCAAAATTGGAGCTGAACTGGGTTTGTTTCGGCGTAATTTTCCCAGCAGTGGTCGTTCCAAAACGCTAGTAGTTTTTAGCTTTTGCACTAAAAATAATTAAAAAAAAACCTTCGTTAAGTGATATATTTTATCCTACATTAAATAAAAAAAATTGTCTTTGACTTTGAAGTGATGGCGACCAAGCGGTTTAGGCAGTGACTATGCATCGGTACGGCACGAGTAAGATCCTTACTTGGAGCGAATAGGGTATTTTATTAGGTGAAAAATAAATTATTTGATACTGTAAATAGAATAAAACGTCACAAAATATTGCCATTTGTCATTGATCATATCCACTTTTTTTTATTTTTTTTATTAGAGATTTGAGTGCGTTTGACCTCTATCTAGCCTGATGGAAAGCTAAGATGAGGTCTAAGGTGTATCACGCAGACTCAAAAAATGCCTATTCACTCTTGCCTTTAAAATCCCTAAATCATATGTATGGGGAAACATCGACGCAGGGAGGGAATACTTTGGACGTGATTTTAGATTTATTAATTCAGAAAACGGATATTAAGAGCGCTATTTGACTCCATGGAACTATGACGTCATAGTCCGATATTTCATACAAATCCTATAGAAAATGTTTGTTTTTGACGTTAAGAAAAAGTATCTGATTTGACTTGTTGTAAACTAGCGTATAGTAGCTAGCGTAAACTTAAGCCTTTCTAAAATCTCTAGATCTACGTAACAAGTACGTACACTGCCATAAATAATAAGTGAGAGACCGGAGGCGCCGCGGATCCGTACAAAAAGTAACAAACAGATCTCTTAAATAAAGAAAACACGGGCATATGTTAACATCTGCCGGTGGACGGATACAGTCGCACGGACAAGCGCTTCGGTAAATAAACGGATGATGCCGTATACAATACTGTAAATAGAGGGTTTTGTTTGGTAGCTTTGAGTAGTTTTAGGTTTGGTTTTGAAGTTGAAATACTACATTTTTACACGCTTTTTACTAGCTTTACATAAAAACGTCAGATTAATTTGAAATTTTGCACACATCAAGGGCCGGTGACAATACAATAGTTTAATATGTTTGTCCCATTATCTTGGCCAAAAATAAATGGGAAAAATAAATTATAGTTTGTAATGAAAGAGACAATTAATGTCTTTGTAAAAAAAAGCGTGGGGTGCTTTGTACGACAGTTTTTTTCACCCCTCGCTTTATTTTACTAAGACATTTTTTTTAACTATAATTTATTTTATCAGTTATTCACAAGATGTTTGTGCTTAGTCCTTTAGTCGACTTTTACGACATTCACAGAAAGAGATGAAATGATCATATCCTAGGCCAGAAGCCACACGGGAAATTATGTTCATAATTTCCAGTACTTACATTTATTTGCGATAAGTACAAAAATACAGTCACATTCACAGAGCATTTAATTTAATATTAAGGAAGTTTCTTTCAAAACCAATTTAGCGTCCAACTGTAGTGACTGAAGTCGACCTAATTGTAGCTAATTATACGTTTTTACGCCTGCACTTTTCACACCTTTGCTCCACACAAAATTCTACGTTAATCTTAAATGACATAGAGCTTAAAATAAAAGCTTAATGTTGGCAAGGGTTAATGTTTTCTTGAACACAAATCAAACGGTAATAAAAGTGCATTTTACTGTTTCTATTTGGAATGTGCTTCCTCCAATAAATGCTTCGGATGCTGTTAAGAGTAGTTTAATATTGTTTAGTACTAATGCTTGAACAACTTGCGTTTATGACTTAACTTTAGGTTTCTTAGTACAGACAGACAGACACACCCCGGATACTTCATACTACCGGACTATTACAATAGGACAACATTTAAAATAAACCATGCTTGGTTGGCATCCTGTCAGATAAGGGCGTATAGAAACATATTTCACTCAATTATTATATAAATAATACATGTTTTTTGCGAAATATACGAATGAAATTACAATTTTTTTTATCTATGACGGAAATGCCTTGTGAATGGCTTTTTCACTGATAACGTCATACAAAATTAAACGTGGTGTGGTGTTTTGACGGACTTTCTGTATGCGCGTATTACCTTTGTCACCTGTTTGTGAATATATTGTGGTTATTGTATAAAGAGTTAAATCATTTTTAAAAATTTGTCAAATACCGTATTTAAGATCTGCCGTACGCGGGACGGCAGTTTTAGAACGATATTACGTTAAAATGTAGGTAAGCTTTATTTTAGTAAATACATATTTGTGTTGTATGCGACCTCATTTTATTGACAAGTGTAAATATTATCTTCCTGCAAAAATATGTCCTTAAAAAAATACTCCAAAAATAAAAGTAAAAAAAACACAACTTCTTATTTATTCCACGCCCATGCCTAGTCAGTCCAATTTATAACTTCGCAATATATTTATACCCAAAAGCATCAATAAATCCCTACAAATGCTCGAAGTCCGATGTAATTCGGGAATGAAGGGGATTTAAAAACCCGTCAAGCGCGCGTCAGACTTGCACACGAACTGTTCCGTACCACAGTACTTTACAGAATGAAAAATATTAGAAGCATTTCATAAAAAAAACATTAAAACACATTCAGCTTTACAACTTTATCGTCTCCATCATCAAGCCATCTCTACGAACAACGTTACAACTTTAACCCTTTCACCGCGAGACTTTATATCAGTTGGCGTGCTCCCAGCGCGAGGAATTGTGAATATCCATAGTTTTTGGTCGGATAAATCCGACGCTCGTGAAATGGGCACAAAAATGTTTGTCGGATTAATCCGACGTTCGCGGTTAAAGGGTTAATATACATTTTGTAAACTATGTAAACAAATAACCCAGCAAGTAAATACATTTATATTTAACTAGTGGTACGCCCCGGATTGGTATGGGTATGTATTAAACAAGCAAACCTTCCTCTTGACCCACTTTATTGATGATTATTGATTGATACACTCTATCCGGCCATTCAGAAACATAGATATTAGTAGTAAGTTTTTTTTTTCTCTTTGTGTACATTTATGTTGTAAATAAATTTCATTATTTTCATATAATATTTCTTAATTTTATACAATACATCATAATTCTTCACACAATCAGGAGATTATTCTATTGGTTGAGTATCGAACCCTAAAAATGTCTGCAATTTGACGAGACGAGAATTGGACGTGTTTATTTTTGTCCCCTTGTCTGAACCGGGATGACTTAGAATTTGTCTTCGACGGTTTTAGATGGGACGTGCTCAAATTTTGAAGCTGGCATTTGAAACATGGGTACATTCCAGTACGTCTAATTTTTTGTCGCGTTTCAAATAACATTGCTTGGTAATTTTATTTTATACTAGCTGTGCCCGCGACTTCGTTTGCGTGGTTGTCGGAACGTAATTTTATATAGCCTAAAGCCTTCCTCTATAAATGGACTACCCAAAAAAAAAAGAATTTTTCAAATCGGACCATTAGTTCCTGAGATTAGCGCGATTAAACAAACAAACTCTTACGCTTTATAATATTAGTATAGATTGACCCAAAAGCTACAACAGCAACATTCTTGATCACTTTCACAACTTGAAATTTTTTTTCATTTATCATAAAACTGTGTAATTACTTTTATTTCTAATTAAACAGAAACGTCTGTCTATTGCTATTCATTTTGTGGATATGCTAAACTGAACCAATTGATCGTTCCATACAAATGTCAAAGTCACCTATGTATATTGACTGTGACACACCTATTGAGCCTCAAAGGCAATCTGATAGCTTTCAGTCTCCAGCTTAAGATGATAAACCAATTACCTAGTGTATTGTTTCTATACTTAGATTTACCTGAATGTTAGTCATGAACTATACACATATTTGGATTATTATGTATTTAATTTTTTAGGATTCCATACCCAAAGGGTGCAAACGGAACCCTATTACTGAGACTTCACTGTCTGTCCGTCTGTCCGACTGTCTGTCTGTCTGTCACAGGGCTCTATCTCTTGAACCGTAATAGCTAGACAGTTGAAATTTTCACCGATTATGTATAACTGTGGCCGCTATAACAACAAATACCTACTAGAAAAATAATTTAAAATTAAAGGAGGTCGTCATACAAAAAACGTGTTTTTTCAGCGATTTTACCCAGATCTATGGCATTAACTAGATACTTGAATTTTTCACAGATTATGTATTACTATGGCCGCTTTAACAACAAATACTTAAAATAAGATAAAGTTAAAAATAAAAAGGGTTTGTCATACAACAAACGTGTTCTTTTCAGCCTTTTTTTACTAGATCTTTATAAGGGACTCTTAAGTTTTTTCTGTTTTCCCCGACCAGCACAGTCTATAAATTATTGTCTCCAAAGTTTAATATCCGTTAAAATCTGTCTTTTTTATGCACAAAACTAAATAAATCAATTGACCATTCAATACAAGTGTCAAAGTGACTAGCTATATTGGACGTCGCCTGAGCTAGGCACACCTTGAGTCTCAAAGGCTACATCTAAAAGCTTCGAGTCGCAGCTGAGACCGCACTGGGATAGCCAACTAATACTGCTCGTGCCTTGTCTCATAGATTTAATTGACTATTGAATTGATACAGACGGAATATTTTGTGTATTTCACGTTCTCATTTTAAACTGTAAACAGTAGTTCATAAAATAGTTTAAAGGGTTATCTAGGGCTTACTAGAACAACATTTTAAATGATATAAGATATATAATGGGGGCAGCACTGGACCCCGGAAAATTCATAGAGCCCCTTAAAAGCGACAAGGGAGGTATAAGTGTAAGAGAGAAAGGGCAGCATCTGCGTCCTCTGTACAAAAACTGTATAGGTACCATTAATTGACATATAATATATAGACCAGCTATCTCAAACATAGACTCCTGTTCTATTATTTAATATGGCAGCGTGAATTTTATCTCTCTTGTAATAGAACTTGCTCTTGTGGTAATGTTAAGTGGAGATTTTATAATACGTATATAATTTTTCAAACAATGAAATCTGGTTACTTACCGATGGATAGTTATTTATTTACACTTTGCCGTGTTCCTTGAATTATTCTTAAAGTGTTTTAACACACACCAAGGTATTTTTAATAATGTTTACCATGTTTTTCTCCCGCAATTTGGCGTCCCTGCACGTCTCCCCTCTTCTATGTGCCCCTTATTTTAGTTGCTAGCCGCACGCAATTCGCGACGTGTCTTGAGACCTGTCAACTAATAGTAATTATCCAACGAATACAATAAAGAACGTATATTTCGTAGATTTCCGAGTGATGAAAACAGATAAGCGAAGCAACAATATACTTTCACGTTATTATTACATATAAAACAGAATATTTTTTACGTCATAGTGTTCGCAAATCTCCCGGTATGAAAAGATAAAATCGTAAATATGTCGAACTCGTTAGTAGGTAATTAAATTAATTCTGCTGTGCGACCCCGAATATAAGTTTCACACATTGACGTATGTACAGATATATTGTTTCCTTTGTAGTAGTAGGTATATATCTTACACTGTTAAAAATTATGTAACTTTACATACAAAAAAATTACATAAACCTGTAAAATTCCTGAAAAATCTGGGAAATTTACAGAAAAATATGAAATTTTACATAAATGAATGAAATTTTATATAATTTTTGTCTTTTTTACATATTTTTCCGTAAATTTTTCAGGAATTTTACGGGTTTATGTAATTTTTTGCATGTAAAATTACATAATTTATAACAGTGTACTCTGACTCTAGGAAGAGTCATATCTGTGTCTTTGGTACCATCTACTGCGGGTATGATCGAAACAACTCGCTTGCCCAGCGAGGTGATTGAACAATAAGCGATCATCATCCAGGTCTTTCAAGTCTCCATTGCAGGAGCACGACCCTCTCTGTACTGCCAGAGCCATACTTAGCCAAAGCAGTCAGAGGATTTTGCCTATACTCTCCACGATGGCCAGACGGGTTGGAGAGGTCTCATTGATGTTTATAAGCTTTGTTCAGCTTGTTTTACCTAAGTCGCCTTCTACGACATCCACGGGAAGACTTGGAGTGGTTCTGTTCTACTCTGCCGGGAACCACACGGCTATAATAAGCGATAAGCTAATTTATTTTTTCCACCTTCATGCCCACCATCACGCTAAAAGTGGCCTTTTGGTCTTACAGGCCGAAGCTCTGTCTGTACTAAAAGTATATTCGTATAAAAAAACTGAACCACCTTTATTTCTATTATTAGTTTTCTATGTATCTTACTATATGTAGATATAATACTATGTATCCATATCAGAGTCTAGGTAGGTAATTTTTTTTTTTTTATAATTTATAATGCCACTTTTTGCTTAACTGTGGGTTAATTTGGTTAGGTCTATTAAGGAAAAAAGTTAGATAAGTGGGTATAAAGAGTTTTATTATTAGTATTTTTTCTAATTAATCAAAATCAATAAGTACTTACTTATTAACATTTTTTTCCTGTTTATTTCGTTTGGCATTTCAAACTTTTATATCCAGTTTTACTTCTTTTATACAATAAACGTAACTTTCGACTGACTTTATGGGTAATTACTCTTCTTTGTTCCGGTTTTTGTCTTTTTGACACAAAATTCGTATTCCATTGTATCATTTTTATTATTATTTTTATTAAAAAGTTTAATTTAAAAACTTTTGTTGAGATTCCTGAGCTGTTGTTAATTAACTTACACAAAAAATCAAGATTCTACTTAATATTGTAACGATGCTGCATGCATCATGTTCAAACCTCCTTTCTTCATCTCATCCTGTCCGTTTTTCATTCTTCATTTCATTTCAAATTCCCTTTCATTTCATTTTCAACTCATTTACTAATCCCTTTTCACTCATTCCACCATCATCTCTTAAGCTGATCATTTACTTCTCTCTATCTGTTATACCTTAATAAATATTATTCTTTTATATGTAACAGTCAGTATCAGATAATAAATTATATATAATCTGTGCTGTTATCGAGTCTCTATTCTCCACTTCTCCTACTATCTTTTATGTGGGAACTTGCCTAGAGCGCCGGTACAGGTCGAGGTCCAACAACATGAACCGTCTGCCCATGGTGGTCTGAAAGAAAAAAATAAACAAAGACTGCACCAGCTGCTTCTCTTTCCGCGCAGATCTTAGAACCCGATAGAGGGAATTGGCGAGAATCTGAATATATCAGTAGACAATGCGGCTATAGCAACCCGTTAGTATTTTGATTCGATTATTCCATCTTTATGCCCACCAATGCGCTTAACGTGGCATTTAGGTTTTATGGCCCTGGGGTCTGCTCTGTTAGGGATGAAGACGAGATAGTATTTTGCATGAATGTCTAGCGTAGGATTGGTTCTGTTCTACACTTTGGGTTGTGGAGGTCAGACGGCAGAGCGTATTCTCGGTTAAATCCTCAGCAGTAACGCTTCAGAGTCCGGTCCACTACCTAACCTAGGCGATTTGATGAGGTTACTGGTTTTAACACAAAGCGATTGGCGCCTGACCTCTGCAATCCAAAGGGTAGACCAGAACCAATCCTACGTTTGATTAATTTAAACAAACGCTAGAGATTCGGGACCCACAGGTCCCGAACGCCACTTGAAGCTGTGGCTTCAAGTGCCTTCCGAAGCACGGAATCACCTTTTTTTCGGATAATCAGGTGATTCAAGCCTGCAAATCCTATGCCTATCCTATCCTAGTATGCTTCTAAGTTGGATTTGAACCCACGACTTGGACCACGGAGGCAGTCATCCTATGTCACCTATTTCAATGTCAAAGCAAATTAGACTTTAATATCATCATATTATGTTGCTTGACACTGCAACGCAACGACGTAGCAGCTACGTACGCATGTTGTGTCTGGTTTGGAAAAAAGGCCTCTTTAGACGAGAATAGAAGTGCCACGCGCGAACTTTTAGCACTCCAATCTTATTATACAGGGCCTAACAAAACATACTGAAACTATTTTAATAGTGTATTCAGCCCAAGATACTGAACAACTTTCCCCAAGGAACATATAACGAAATATGAAAAATAATTTCTGGCCTCCCATACAAGTTGACCGATCGGAGTTTCTGTGGAAACCTAAAAATTATTTTTCATATTTCGATGTATGTTCCTTGGAGAAAGTTGTTCAGTATAATGGACTGAATACAACCTTTAAATAGTTTCAGTATATTTAGTTAGAAGTTATATATTTTAATTAAATTTATACAAAAATCTTAACATTTATTATAAAAGTTTATTCGTAAAACGTTAAGAAAAGTAACGCAAAAATATTCTGAAAGTTATATATAATCCAATAACCGTAATTTCAAAATTAATTTTAAATTAACATTTTAGAGTAATATATAAAAAAAGGAGCCACAAGATTTGAAAGCTAATATAAACGAAATCTTGCATAAAAGCTGTGAATCGTGGTGGTCCTGAGCACGAATTACTATTGCTTTCGCAAGTTAAGCAAGCCTGGGTGTGGTCCGCATCTGGACCACAAGTGGCATATAAAATTCTCGAGCTTGTCCGCCCTTCGTTGGTCTAGCTATCGTTATTGTATGGTAGTCGTCAAGATATTTCATACATATATTCTTCTTCTTTAACTTAAGAGCTTGCTCTTGTCGGTGGAGTTAAGTGGAGATGCCTCCATTCCTGTCTTCTCTCTGCCATCTTTTTAAAGTCTTGTCAAGACATACATACATACTCGTACTATATTGTTGACAGAGCATTTTGGTTTTTATGACTCTTAGTCGCCAGAGCCAACACAGTGCCGCAGGCCACTTTTGGCATGATGGACGATATCTATATTAGACGTCAATAAGCAGCATGAAATATCTTAAACATTTGTTAGATACTTACTTATACGAAAAAACAAATATCGAATTTACAATCATAAATAAACGTCGAATTCAAAAGACAACGCCTCGGCTATTAAGAAATTTTATCTTAGAACACGTCTCGAGACACTTAATTATTTCTGTGACATAAATAAAAATGAAGGGCATTCCCTTTAAGGAAAAAATAACAAACATATCTCTCAAAGTAAGAAAACAAACAACGTATGTTAACATCTGTTGGAGAGCACGAGCCGGTACTGTCGCGCACTGAAGTTTTTTACTTTTTTTTAATTTTTTCTTTTTACTTTGTACAACTAACAAACATTAAAGCTTCTTATACTGTGTATACGTGCTTTATTTATACAGGGTGAAATTGAAATCGTTGGCATCCTTTTAAATATCCACTATACACATGATACAAAATAATGTGAGCCTGTTAAAATGTCAATCAGAAGTCGTCATTTTCATATTAAAGAAAACCTCTAAACATGCGTTAGACTCCTTGATAGACACCATTACTGCAATTATAAGTAAAAAAACTTATCGTCATAAAACTCATGAAAAGTAAATTAATTATAATAGTATCAATTTCGCGACGCGCGATGTTTTGATACTTTGTTTATTTTTCTTACTTTTCGATAACTTTTTAATTACTGCACTAATTGCAGTATTGTTACGGTGTATGTTAACAAGTAAAATTAATGCCAATGATTTCAAATGCTCCCTGTATAATGATCTGTATTATAAAATATAAAGATTTTTCATTCATGCTGGTCATAATAGAAAAAACTTAGAATACACCAGCTGCTTCTCACGCAGATCGAGGGAATGGGCGAAAATGCGAAGCATGTTAATAAACAATGCGACTAGCAACCCATCACTTTTTGAATTCCTTTTTCTACCTTCTCGACTTATTAGTTTATCTGTATGTTTGACATTTTTTGTGAGTTTGAGTTCAGTTCATGTTCTTTATTTCTCAAAATATCTATAACACAGTTATATCTTCAAGACGTCGAAAAAATTACATAGGTTATAGCTTGATTTTTGAAGGAAGCCAACTAACTGGTACATTCTAAGTTTTGTTTATTCTCCCAGACCACTTTGGAAGATATAATACCAGAATATGAATCACTTTTTAGTAATTTATCAACTTGAACTAACAAGCAACTTTCATTTTAATGATTTTTGTAAAAGTTAACTTTCATTAACACTGTAGCGAATGCTTTGACTGCTCTTTTGGAAATTTATAATTTTATAACTAACTGGATGCACTTCTAACTTTGATCTACCATTTAAATTTCAAGTCTTTCATGTACAGTGCAGATAGAGATTTTACACGTTACGGTTCAGACAGAGTCTGGGGCCTAAGGCCATTTTCAGCGAAGCGATGGTGCAACACATTACTATTTTGATTCCTTTTTCCATCTGATAGCCCACAATCACACTAAAATTAATTAGAAGCTTGATAATATGTGCGTTAGTATGATTAAAATAATTTAATGAAATAGAGCGACATAGGATGACTACCTCCGTGGTCCAGTGGTCAAGGCGTTTGCCTTGTGATCCGAAGGTTGTGGGTTCAAATCCCACTGGGAGCATACTTTGTGAAAAGTTGTTTCCAGTCTGGTTAGGATATTGCAGGCTTGAATCACCTGATTATCCGAAAAAAAGATGATTCCGTGCTTCGGAATTAAGGCAAGTAAAGCTGTTGGTACCAAACGCCATCTAGTTTGTACCTATCGCTAGGATTGGTTCTGGTCTACCATTTGGGTTGCAGATTTCAGACGGCAGTCGCTCTGTGTAAAAACCAGCAATCTCGTCAAATCACCTAGGTAAGGTAGCGGACCCCGGGCTCTGAAGCGTAACTGCTGACGTTGGAACCGGGAATACGCTTGGATAATGATGAATATGATTAAATAATTATTATTATTAATTAAAGATATATTATTATAAGCAGAGAATTAAACATACTTATAAAAATGTATAAACATTACATTCATTTTTGCACAACTACTAACTTAACTCCGAGTTAAAATAGGTTAGTAACTAAAAGTAAACTAAAGTAATCTAAAATTGACTCTATTAATATATTTCGAACATATTCCATTTTATTATTAAATGCGGATCAACTTTATACTTGGTTTAATTTAAACAAGAAGTAACCTTCTTTTTTGTAACTTCATTTGAGTGTTTATAGGTTGCAAAGAGCTTGAAATGTACCTTCTTATAGAGAGAAACCCATTTTGTGTCTCTTTCCCTTTTATTGGCATTTACTGTTGCAAGAATGAGACTGCCAAACATCAAAAGTAAAAATGGTACCTATTAATACGACTAAATAATAATGTTGCTGTTAATTGCTGTAAACAAAATTTAAATGACTTTGTCTAATGACACTGACTTCTGTTTAGGTGACTTTTTTATTTAGTAGCGTCATACAAGACAGGATTACGTTCAGAATAAAGGTATTCAAATCAGTGTAATATTAGCTTTATTGCAACTGAAATAAAGTCTATTTCAAATACAGGTGCCAGAAAATAATAATACAGCGAACATTCACGTGACTCATCGAATCTCTGATTCCATTTGCCCCTTCTCTCTCCGACTGTACGACATTCCTGAAATTCAATACGTCAGTGTTGATTGCAGTTAATTATACATTCGTCCCCTCTTATTGTCCCTTTCACTCATACTTTTACTTCTTACTCAAGCAATTTCGACTTTAACTTTACCTTATTAAGTTTTAAAATCGTTGAATTATATATTTCTGTCTTTAATCTGCCCGAATCTAAATCAAATCAAAATCAGCTCTTTGAGAGCATTACTTCCGCCAATAAAATGTTTAGCTTTGTCCAATGTGGTGTCGTTGAACCGAAAAATCTGCCTTTTTCCTTGTTAACCTATTATTGTCTTTTGAATAATGAAATAGTTTTATATTTACCTAATTATTAATCAGATACTTACCTCGTAATTATCATCAGGTCTTTTTTAGTCTCCACTGAAGGAGTACGTGTACGACCCTCTCTGAACTATCAGAGCCATATATTAGCCAGAGCAGTCAGAGGAGGATGTGGCCTACACTCTCCACGCTGGCCAGACGAGTTGGAGAGGTCTCATTGATTATAAGCTTTGTTTAGCTTGTGATTCCTCAGTCGCCTTCTACGACATTCACGGGAAGACTAAGACTTGGAGTGGTCCTATTCTACTCTGCCGGGAACCATACGACTAATAGATACTTAAGTACCTATTTTATTGCATATTTTTAGTACATATTATTTTATTAAGAAGAAAGACCCTTCTATGCTGGTCTGGGAGAAAAGAAAAAACTTAGAATGTACCAGCTGCTTCTCTCCCCGCGCAAATCGTAGAAGCTGATCGAGGGAATAGGCAAAAATGCGAATCACATCAATAGACGATACAGATAGCAACCCAATGTCATTGATCATATCCATTGTCAATATGATTTTAGATTTATTAATGCAGAATAAACGGGCAAGTGCGAGTCGGACTCGTACATGAAGGGTTCCGTACCACCGTGCAATGATTTAAAACGCTAAAGAAACACGTTTCTTGTATGACGACCCCCTTTAATTTTTAACTTTATTTTATTTTTAGTATTTGTTGTTATTGTGGTCATAGTAATACATGTTTGGTGAAAATTTCAAGTATCTAGTTAATGCCATTATGAAGATCAAGTTAAAAACGCTGAAGAAACACGTTTCTTGTATGACGACCCCCTTTAAATTTTAACTATTTTTTATTTTTAGTATTTGTTGTTATATCCGCCACAGTACTACATAATCGGTGAATCGGTGAATTCAATTCAATTCAATTCAAAATATCTTTATTATCATAGGATATTTATAATATCTCTTAATAATAGTCACTTTGTTTTGTTTTGCACAAATGTTGACGTCAAATCGTTACTTACAGCTAAGTTTACGCCGCTTCCTAGGCGCAAGTGCAGAAGAAGCGGCAACAAACTGCACTGCACGTTTTCTCCAAAGACGTCAACTAACAAACTAAAAACTTAAAATTAGTTATATAGATGGACAGAGATTACATTGTTTATTATGTCAATAGAATTTCAAATAGAAAATAGAATTTCAAGTGTCTAGCTATTACGGTTCAAGAGATAGAGCCCTGTGACTGACGGACAGACAGACGGACAGACAGACAGACAGACGGACAGACAGACAGACAGACAGACAGACGGACAGACAGCGGAGTCTCAGTAATAGGGTCCCGTTTGCACCCTTCGGGTACGGAACCCTAAAAACTGATATTAGGAGCGCTATTTGACTCCGAAAAACTACCTTTGAATAGTCACGGTTGTGATATTCATACATAATCCCTTGACTTACCGCCAAAAACTCTCGACGTTTAGTAAAAACTTAAGTGTTTTTTGAAGTGAAAACTTCTTTAGCGGCGTTGTGCACTTTTTTTGTATAGGGTAAAAAATGTTGAACTCGCGTCAGGACGCGTGTCGGAAAATTCGTAAGACGGAATGACAGCCGGCGCGGCGTAGGAGAGGAAGTATTTATACTATAATTTCGACAAAGCCGTCAGCCGGCTCGTTGGTCTAGGGATATGATTTTCGCTTAGGGTGCGAGAGGTCCCGGTTTCAAATCCCTGACGAGCCCATACCTTTTTGAAGTGAAAACTTCTTTAGCGGCGTTGTGCACTTTTTGTCATGTTTGTGTACGATAGCGCAATAAATAAATATTGTATTGTAAATCTACCACATAAATGATAGTACTTTTATACTGATAATTAAAGCAATTCGTGCAAAATTATTCCCTAACCATTCCAAAATATCAAAAATGCACAACGTTAATATTCAAGTTTTCACTTCTGCCGGCACTCCCTGAGTGCAATCCGTCGTTTTTTTTTTTTTAAGAATAATTTTACGGCTCTGGATACGAGTCCTGTAGAGCTTATCTTTAATTTTGTTGCTTCTTTATTGCAGGCCTTTGACTGATTTGAATTGTTGTTATCTAGCGCATTATGTTCAGATAATCTAACTGATGGACTAAACAGTTATACTTTTCAGACCCAGCCTATATCCCTATTTTGCAAAGGTTATTTTGATAGGTCTTGTACAAATTCATTGACCACAACAATTCTAGTCGACACTAAGCCGTGGGAATCGCAAGGCTCAACAAAGGCGAACCCAAATCAATATTATCTATGACCCTTCCTAGCCCCGCAATGCCCCGCATAAACATTTTCGTTTAATTCTAAGAGGATTCTAACTAAGGTGATTCTTAATTAATTTTATGCAAGGTTAGAACTACGTTATTTTGATAGTCATTGCTAGTGACAAGAGGGTTGGCATGGCTGTAATCTGAGGCTGTTATGTTGTTGCGATAGCAATAGTCTATCATAGTATCCTATATATTTATTTATTATTTTTTTATCGTGATACTATCGTTCCATTGAAAATTAATAATACTATAGATAGTATCGATTGATACAAATAAGTAATACTATTGCTAGAGATCAATAGTACAATATTATCAATGACCCTTCCTAGCCCCGCATAAACAGTTTTCTTTAATTCTAAGAGGATTTTAACTAAGATGACTCTTAATTAATTTTATGCAAGGTTAGAACTACGTTATTTAGATAGCCGTCACTGGTGACAAGCGGGTTGGCTGTAATGTTGTTGCGATAGCTATAGTTTATCAAGAGTATCGTGATACTATTGTGGCCTTGAAAATCAATCTTACTATCAATGGTCCTATCTTAACTATCGACCCTTGACGATACTATCGATACTATACAGTATCGATTGATAAAAATAAGTATTACTATTACTAGAGATCAATAGTACAATAATATCTATGACCATACATAGCCCCGCATAAACATTATCGTTCAATTCTAAGAGGATTCTTACTCAGGTGATTCTTAATTAATTTTATGCAAGGTTAGAACTATGTTATTTTGATTGATGCGATAACGCTAGTCTATCATAGTATCGTGCCTTTGAAAATAAATCATATTATCGATAGTCCTATTAAAACTATCTAACCTTGACGAAACTATTGATACTATGGATAGTATCGATTGATAAAAATAAGTAATACTATTGCTAGAGATCAATAGTACAATATTATCTATGACCCTTTCTAGCCCCTTAAAAACATTTTCGTTTAATTCTAACTAGAGTGATTCTCAATTAATTTTATGCAAGTTTAGAACTATGTTATTTTGATAGCCGTCGCTGGTGACAAGCGGGTTGGCTGTAATGTTGTTGCGACAGCTATAGTTTATCAATAGTATCGTGATACTATCGTGGCCTTGAAAGTTAATCATACTATCGATGGTCCTATCTAAACTGTTGACCCTTGATGATACTATCGATACTATGGATAGTATCGATTGATAAAAATAAGTAATACTATTGCTAGAGATAAATAGTACAATATTATCTATTAGCGTCAAACTTATAACACCTCTCTTTTTTGTTGGGGGTTGAAAAGAGAATCAAAATAGTGATAGGTTGCTAGCCACATTTTGTTTTTATTTAATTGTAACTCCAATCATTATCAAAGTTCAAGAAAATATTAACAATATAGGGTTTAATCCTTCTATTATGTGACCGGATTAGAGTCGGGGCAGAATTAATTGGAACGTGATATTCGATAACTAATTCCAGCTGTAATGAGATCGGATGATTTAAGATTATGCCATTATCTCACCTATTTCTGACGTATGACAACCTCTTGCCTGTATATCTTTATAGGTATAATATATATGTACTATGTGGTCAGATTGTAGAATGGGTCATTTTCATGATGTGGCCGACCATTTAATGAAATAGTTGTATTTCGTAATATGGCCAGCTAAAAACTGACCATATCGTTAAGGCCGTACTTGAATTTTCCGGGGTCCAGTGCTGCCCCCATTTAAAATAAATCATTTCAAAGAAAACGGAGACATTATTTAAAATTTTGCGACTACCAAGTCCTAGATAACCCTTCAAAGTGTTTTATGAACTACTGTTTACAGTTTAAAGTGAGAACGTTAAGCTTTACTACGCACATTTGCGAAAAACGGCCACTTTTAGCTAATGTGCGTAGTAAAGCTAAACGTTCTCATTATAAACTGTAAACAGTAGTTCATAAAATACTTTGAAGGGTTATCTAGGATTTGATAGTAGCGAAATTTTAAATAATGTCTTCGTTTTCTTTGAAATGATTTATTTTAAATGGGGGCAGCACTGGACCCCGGAAAATTCAAGTACGGCCTTAACAAGTCAACGTTTGGCTATATCATTTATGTAGAGCTACCATGACATCAAATGTAATTAATATCGATTTAAAATAAAGAAGGTACTTTTTTGCCTACTTAAGCAAATCAGTGATATAGTAAATAATCAGATTTTTCAAGCTGCCCAAAGGCATCTGGCGTAGCTGCTGCTTGACGACTGTTATACAATGATGACAGCCGGACCAACGGCTTAACGTGCCATCGGAAGCACGGAAGAATTTGAGAAAATTTTGTGCCACTTGTGACCAACCATCCAAGTGCGGCCCACGCCCGGGGTTGCTTAACTTGCGAAAGCGTAGAAAGAGTAATCGACTAATTTAAGGAGTGCAGACTTTTTACCAATTTGATAGAAAAATCAGTGCTCCAAAAGTTAGTAACATTGTACTAAATCTGTCACTTGTAAATGTTTTATTGTTACAGTCTTTATTATTTTTAACTATTTATTACTCAATCTTAGGTAATTTAAAAAAAAATTGTTAGGAACAATAATTTTATAAACCCAAAAGTGACGAAATAAATATTAAATAAATACATAAGTAGGTAGATTCATCATCACAACAGGTTTTTTTAGTATCTCCTGCAGGAGCATGACACTCTCTGTACTACCAGAGCCATATATCTATTAGCCAGAGTTGGCCTACACTTTCCACGCTCGCTAGACGGATTGATAGTATGTAGATTAAAAGGAACAAATTATCATGTAAGCGGAGCTTTTAAAATCGGCAAAAGTATTTACCAAAACCTGTGCCAAAACTATTGGTTTCCACGTAAACATGTTTATTTTATTGCACACTGAATAAACATGAAAATGTCTGTAATTTGTATTCATATTACCCAATTAAACAAATTAATTATTTTCCAAACGGTATTAAATTGAGATAATTAACCTTAATGAATTATAATAGCTTATTATAAACATTAAACGTCTTTGAAACGTTATCGCTCTGATTAGACACTTATTAACTCACGGTGCTACTCTCAAAACGTATCTCTTTCGGATTTATGTACATTTTAATTGCTTCTTCACACAAGATTTCAACGTTACGTTTCGGGGTAGCATCGTATGGGAAAATCTCTTCTATCCCTCTCGGATTAGACCACACGCAATTGCAACCCTTACGAAAATTCTCTCCCATCCTTGTCTGACAGACGCCAGGCTGGCACGGGCAAAATCCCTTATGTAAGTCAGTGCTTTCCAACCGTTCCACGAGACGGACGCGCGCGGCTCTCCTCAAATTTCCTCCGATAATGTCGAAGTCAAGCACTCGCTCTCTACCAGGAAAAAACAGTGCCGTTGCGAGTGATCAATTAAAACTTATTTAAAAATTAAAATGACAGTGTAAGTGATGCTATTAGTGAGCGTAAATCAGGAACGGAAATGGGGTGCCAAAGCGAAATATCTTTTAAACTGGCGCGCCGGGATTAAAGCAAGATTTATCTTCAAAAACAGCGGAGATTCCGGTTTATTTTAAAAGCTTCCTATTCATTACGTTCTATGGGCTAATCCTTACTCCCATTCGTGCTAAAGTTGTTTCTCGTACAAACCACTTACACGTAACGTCCCTTACTACTAAAAATAGATGGAAGATATCGTGTAAAAACTTTTTAATGTATGGGGTGTCATTCATTATAAATGCTGAGAGTGTCGTTTCGTTATTTGTCAACGAGTTAATTAAGAACTAGAATAAATGTTGACAGATTTAGTGGAAGCAGGTAGCGTCACAAGAGATAAGTTTTGACATGTGTAGCTATTTAGTAATTAAGTATTCTTTAGATTTATGCTAATTAGGTACTTAGTGCTATGAAAGTGACAATGAAAAAGAGAAGAGTGTCAAATTAAATAGTCGTAATTGTGTAATATTAAGTAAATAATTGAAAATGGCCTGCAATTTGAAGTGGATGAAGAGGCATGCGTGTTTCCTGAATGCGGTCTTGCTGTTCGTCACGTTGATTTATGGTAAGTGATAGATTTTAGTTTAGTTCTTAGGATTGATCTGATGGTAAATCCATTCTAACTGGTAGACCTGCAGCCAACATTTTAATATTTTTCTAGGAACCAAATTTATTTTTACACTGCTTTATTAAAAATAAAACTACAAAGAAATAACAATCAACGTTATCATAAATAGTTTTTATGAATGAGATAATATAAGTGGATGTATAAATGTGTTTTTATTTAACAAAGGTTAAACAAATATTATAAAATATAAACTAACACTAACTAAACATAATTTGTGAATTAAAACATAATAAAATTTAGCAAGCAGCCACACCAATTGGATAGGTTAAAGATCCTGCCAGATACACATTATAGGGTCTGGCAGGGTGTTTGTTACATCCGTTTAATCTGACTGCTTACTGAGACTTTACGAAGAGTGAGCTAAATATCACTTAACTGTACTCTCATAGCGATATACAGGCTGACTTTTTAACCACCAGCCAAATTTTTGAAGCAAGTTTAGTACATGATACCTACTGGATTACTTTCCATAAAACAATTAACAAAAAACGATAAAAAAAATTCGCCTTCTCATACAGATCAGCGCTCAGCCTAGATTTTTTATGGAAGGATAAAAAAAAATGTATCCATTTTCAATACATTTTTTTGTGGTGGACACCATTGAACTACATTCTATGAAAAAATTTAAAAAAAGTCACCCTGTATGTGTCTGGCAGGATATTTGACCTGTCTAATTGGTCTGGCTGCTCATTAAAATCAGCCTACCTTTACCCTCATTATATTCTACTATATATTCTAAATAGGTATCTGGCGGGACGTTCAGCCCGTCCGTTCAGGTCTGGTTCAGGTCGTTCAGGTCTGGTTGCTTGCATAAGTTATTGAAATAGGTAGTTGTTTAAGTATCACATATAAAAATTAAGACTGAGAATATTTACTGCAAATAAATGAATTGAATTGAATAAGAAAAGTTGCTACTCTTTGAACCTACCTTTGGGCCCCTATACCAGTAAATTGGCCCTTCAAACTAGCTACCTATATGAACTCAAAGTACATACATGCTAACACTACTTAATGGTACACAAATGATTAGTGCGAAAAAAAAAGGTCTGGCATTTCTTCAGCTCTCTGTCCATAATAACTACAAATTGAAGTCAAAGTTTAAAACTAACCAAGATCCATAAACCAATCAAAATTCAATTCCTAAAGATCGGAGCGGAGTGGAAATTTCAATCTCGGACCAGATTGAAAATTTACAAGTACTTCGAACAAAGGAAGTCCAGTCTGTGGTAATTACTAGTGGTTACACAGAATAACTAGCCTTTGCCCGCGACTCCGCTCGCGTGAATATTATTTTTTTTGCTATCAAGTGTGTTTT
This sequence comes from Acrobasis repandana, assembly GCA_963576875.1. NCBI lineage: Eukaryota > Metazoa > Arthropoda > Insecta > Lepidoptera > Pyralidae > Acrobasis > Acrobasis repandana. The sequence goes on from OY756225.1 coordinate 19,609,909, forward strand.
GATAAGAAAAATGGTGGTGGAAATTCCACGGGTATTTTAAATAGCAACTAAAAGAGGTATAGGTAAAATAGAATGGTCAGTAGCGTCTTCCTTGCAAAGACATACCAGCGTATCATCATACGAGCGTATTCCTGGTTGCATCCTCAGCGATAACGCTTCAGAGCCCGGAGTCCGCTACCTAACCTAGGTGATCCTTACGAGGTTTTTCTTCACCGGAAGCAATTTGGTAGTTGAAATACAAATATTTTGACAGGTAATTTAGTCCATTCTTATGATATACTAAAAAAATAAGGTCTTATACAAATCGAAAGTTGCGAGATCTAGTTACTATGGATAGTAATTTTTTTTTCGTCTTTCAATATAAATTAATCTACAAGCAATGAACTATATTTTGTATTTTTTTCAAAATTTTAAGACGGACAATCAGACGCACGAGTGATCCTATAAGGGTTCCGTTTTTTCATTTTTCGTACGGAACCCTAAAAAGATATATTTTTAATTGTACATCAAATAAACAATCACCCATTAATTTAATTTATTAACATTTATATACTTTTTTACATCAAATAAATCTACAATCTCATCATAAATAGGTACTGACAGCACATCAAATTTACTGTAGGTTAGGGCAAACCTATAGGTTAGTTAGAACTGCGACCAATCCATTTTACTACGCCACAAATATAAATTGCAGTTTGTTTAGTAATATTTTTAGTTGAGTATTTTGCTCTGCAATTAGTAATTTTGATTTGCGTTTAAATACTAACCTTACTCGTTCAGTATAACAGTTCTGCAAATACCATTAAACAGTATACTAAATTTGATTTGTGTGCATAATTAGTATGCAATTCAGTATATTTGGTGAAACTTTAAAATATTTTGTTCGAAAAAAGGTAATATATGGATATAGATTTAAATACATGCCTCTAAAAAAGGCAATTTTCCATCTTGATTTAGCTGGGTTAAAACCCAAAACCTGCGGAGTGGCGGACTGGCGCGTTAATCACTACGCCACGGAGGTCGACACTCCAAAATAAATACAAGTTTGCCAAAAAACCTAAACCAAATACTAGTTTCGCTTAGTATGCTTAAAGTTTATCCACACATACGCTTATGCATTTTAAAGTCACGTTTCCCAAACTTAGCCACCGCAGCGAAGAGAAAATATTGTTTTTAACCTCACTCGGCACGCTTGCATTGTTTGCATGTTGTATTTTAGCATACAAAACGTTAGGTGTATACCAGCTATCTATACATAGGTAAAACTGTGGATGCATTTTAGACCTTTATATAATTTAGGTAAAAGAGAGTTTCTTAGAAAACTATTTGAAGATAAATATTTGGTCTCTCCCTTTGTTATTTTTCTACGCCAACAAAACATGAGAAAAATTGTGATATTCATAGTAATTTAACACTAGAACTAACAATAAACTTGGTTCTGTAAGAACATAGACCTCGCGAGCTCTTACAACTTTACAATAATCAGGAAAGATATTTCAGTTAAATCCGTCCATATATAACTCTACAGTGACTTAACTGGTAATTCTCTAGACACTGAAAAGTAAAAATTAAATTCCCTAGGCGTTAAAATACGTTTGAAAAGTGAACACGAATGTAGAATCAAAATAAACTTGGCAATCAGCAAAAAAAAGAAGAATTTAGTTGGTTTATTTTTGCGCCCCTAGTCCTGACCTAATAAAATAGAAGAAAGGAGGGGAAGAGGAAAGCCAAGGCACAGCTATATGAAGGAAGTCAAGGAAAAGTTGATAGCAGTATCGTATCAAGATGTCAAGAGGTTGGCGGTAGATAGAACAGAAAGGAAGAAACTCCACCGACAAGAGCGTCGATCTTTAATTTTGATAATGATGAGTCCTGACCTAAAAAACCTTAATTTCCTAAATTAAAAATAGTTAATGGAAAATTTCACCACAAGTGAGATTCGAACTTACGCCCCTGACATCTGTACACTTACAACACTCTGACGAATTTTTACATTTTACAATTTTTACAGCAGGACACCTGCTCACGTGGTATTTTTTCACCATTTCTTATTTCATTATTTAAGGGCCCAGTCCTTATTTTTAATGATTTTTACTGCTTTTTCGGAGCTGATTGGAGCCAAACTATCTTAGTAACAATATGTTAAGATATGTTAAATTGAAGTTTATTTAAGTATTAAAAAAGTGAATGAGATAATTTATTGATTTTCATTGTAATAGTTTGTTTAATTCCAAATAACCTGAGAAGTGTTTCGATTTTTTGCGGTGTGCGACGTTCATGTCATTGTTTTTTACACGGAATTAAAAATATGAAGTTGTGTTTAAATTACGGAGAAATGAAGACAAAAGAAAATCTTAAAAAGTGAATGATATGATTTTAATAAAAAAAAATTAATTCATTCAAAAACTTAGTTTAAAAGGTTAAACTTTGAAGAAAATATAAGCGAATACGTCGTCGGATTTCTTGCGCATACGACTGAGTTAAAAAATAAAAAAATACACATATATGAAGATTGATTCATGCTTAAACAAGTACAATAAATAATTAAAAATAATTTGTCTTTTGTAAAAAGATAGAAAAATTTAAATTTCTCTGAAATTCTCAAATAAATATGGGGACGAAAACGCTGATAAGGCAGACCGCTCGTTGCGCTTCTGAATTCGTCTAAATTCGTCTCCATGGTGCATGTACAATACAGCGCAATGCGTATGTGTAGATAGAAAATATAGATTCGGGTGTTTAATCAAAAATTCCCACGGTCGAAGACTGCAGTCTTAATTCAAAAATAAGTTATTCGATACTGTTGAGAGAATAAAACGTCACAAAATAGTGTCACCTGTCATTGAACATATGTATTTTTAACGTGATTTTAGATTTATGAATGCACAACAACTGATAATAAGTGCGCTCGAAAAAATTACGAGTTACGATATCACAGTTGTGATTTTCATACAAATCCCATAGAAAATGTTTGTTTTATTAGTTTAGAAAAAAGTTTCTGATTTGAATTGTTGTTATCTAGCGGAATTTATTCGACAAATGTGAACTTCATATTTTCGGTACCTATGAAATAATTTCATTTGATATTCCGTCCTCGCCCGCCGGCGCTTTTGTCGCACGTGTAAACAAATTGATATCGGCGTAAACAAAACGGGGACACAGCTAAACGAATTAAAGTTGCCAAATTGTGTTGTTTTCGACAATTGTTTCGCGTTGTAATGAAAATTACAAAAGTAATAAAAGAACCTTCAAGTCTGGAAAGTAAGATTTACGTGACTCAAACAAAAGGTGGTTATTTTTAATATTTGATGTTTGGGGAACATTGGCTCTAGGCTTGCTCGTATTATTTTTAGGAGGAAAATGTGAGGCATTTGCTTATCAAAAAAACTACTACATTTAAGAGCCAAGCTCTTATAGGTGTCAGTGTATGGGAAGAAACACACACAATGACGATTTTTGTAGAGTTGATAGAGTGGTTTCCCATTTCTTTCCCTTCCTTCCCTGCCTTCTCTATGAATCCATTATCAAATAGACATTTAATGTATATTAGATAAAAAGGACTTGAACTTCCCCTTTCATTGGTCTTTTAAATCAGCAGTGAATTTAAATAGGCTGTAATGGAGAATATAAAGACTACTAGAGTTACAAAATAATATTTTAACAACGCAACACACATCTCCTTAAAATCTAAGATTGTATCCGATGAATAATAATATATTCCTACGCATATCCACCGGATAATTATCAAGTTAAACCTTTTGTATTATGTACAAAACAAACCTAACACCCGTTCAGGTCCATAATGTCCCTTTTCCAAAATGTCCCCGGTTTCAAAATGTCCCTTCCCCAAAATGTCCCTTTTTAAAAATGTCCCTTCCCTAAAATGTCACTTCCCCAAAATGTCCCTTCTCCATAATGTCCCTTTTCCTAAATGACTTTCCTGCTCTGGCTTCTTAAGACTAGAGGATAGCGGTAGCTGAATCGGCTTCTAGCTGATATGTCAGGGCATTATCACCTAGATGGGTAAGGTATTGATCAATGTCTTTAATTGATGAGGCAGAGGGGTGTGATGACTGGAACCTGGGACCTACCGAATTATTTTCTAGCTTTTCGTACATTATTTTCAATTAAACTGTTTTTTTTTTTTCTAGTAGCCGGTTTAGCTACTCGTGCGAAGTCTGATGAAGTAATGACCCATTACTTCATTAATAATTTTGTTAGGTGGGGATATTTGGGAAGGGGACATTTTGGAAACGGGACATTTTGGGGAAGGGACTTTTGGGAATGGGACATTTTGGGGAAGGGACATTTTGGAAAGAGGACATTTTGGGAAAGATAAATTATGGGGAAGGGACATTTTAATAATTCAAAACCGACCTAGGATAGGTTTAAACAAATGTCATCTAGCATTTGTTTAAACCTATCCTAGGATTGGTTCTGGTCTACCCTTTGGGTTTAGAAGGTCAGACGGCAGTCGCTCTGTGTACAAACCAGTATCCTCGTCAATCACCTAGGTTAGGTAGCGGACCCAGGCTCTGACGCCCCGGGCGTTACCACTGATGATGCAACCGGGAATACGCTCAAATGCTGACAATGATGAGACCTAAAGCTGCACACTACAGGCAAAAGACATGAGTGCAGAACAGTACGCCACGGAAGCCGCCCAAAGTTTGCTGATTTTATTCATCTAATTAAGTGTCACCATACTAACCATATCAAAATGTTAATCAAGGCATACCAAGTCAGGTACGAGTAATTTACCAAAGACGTAATACTCGTATTTACATAATTCCCATTTAAAACTTTCATATTCCCAATCAAGTGACATAATTAAGGGAAAATTTTCTCCAAGTTTGCAAGGAGTACAGGGCTGGATTTTGTAAGCGACGATCAAGAAAATCGCCCGCGGAAAGGCTTTTGCGGCGCTCCCGCGCCTGTTTATGTGGAGTGTTTAAAGAAAAAAATATATTGCGCGCCTCCGTCTTTTACAAGCTTTTAAGCAACTTCCAACGAATGTTTGTTCGGTATCCTTAACCGTTTTTTGCTTTAAATTTATTAACAATTATGGTGTAAGTCTTTCTTGAAATCTAGTTGTCAAAGCCCCTAAGGCACCAGATGAAAATCAGCTGTTACTACTAGTAGGTAGGTAGCGTTTAGCTGAGCTGGAGCCATTTTGTGCATTGTGCCACACAAATGCATGCTTAGCTTTAAGTACATATTCAAAATTGTAATTGTGTACCTACCTTAATTTATGCATATTGTGTGTTACATGCAGAAAACAAATAAATCATTTATCTATTTTTTTTAGTTAATCGCGTTGACTAACTAGGAATAGGTACATATGTAAATTGGATGACAATACAATAAAATGATGTCATGGAGATACATTTGTTGAGGTAGAAATAGGAAAGAAATCTGGCAACAGCAAAGTCAAGATTAGTGATGTGCCGTTCCCGGGAACGTTCCCGGAGAATTTAGGAACTTGGGAACGTTTCCAGGGCACGTTCCCGCATTTTTAGGGAATGTTACAGAATATTGGATATATGTTTTTGTTTTATAACCATATCAAGTGATGCATTTAGGTTAGTAAAATATATTAACAGTGATAAAAAATATGTCTGATAAATAAAATTACAACTTTCCCTGACATTTCCATTTTTTGGGAACATTTATGGGAACGTTACCGGAAATCTAGAGAACGAGAACGGCACAACATAAGTCAAGATAAGTCCAATTCGTAGTGATACGAGTAAACTTTATTTATATCATATACATATTATACCGATTTACGGAGGATACTCACGAACATCCGAGGCGTAGTGGTTAACACACCAGTTCACCACTCTGCAGGTTCTGGATTCAATCCCCAGTCAGGGCTAAAACCTTTTTCAAATCGCCCTGGGTCTCGGGTTTATGTTTAGGTATAATATGTATTTACTGTAAAATATAGAATCGTTGGATTAGTATCATATAAGACAAGTTGAAACGTACTTTGGGGCTCGCTCAATCAATATAATTTATGTTATTTATATTGCACGCCTCATAAGCGAAGCGCATGAGGTAGTGCTCTACTCTCGCCTTACAAAAATCAAGTGATTTTTTTAACTAAATGTGTCTCTATTTTCTATCGCAATTGTACAATAATATTTACACATAAATGTCAAGGAAAAACACTAGTTTCAACACTTATGACATTATTAAAAGACATTTTGCCTTTTAAATAAATAAAAACAATGTTTAATAAAATCATTTTGTGGACGTCCGTGTGTCTGTATGTATGGAAACTGGCGTGGTCACGATAACTCCCGAAAAACTTATCTGATCAAGTCCATTTTTTTTATACGCTTCAGTATTATCCAAAACTAAGTCCTTTCGAAGATCACGGTCTAATTCAATGTAGTTTTATCGTAATTTCAATTTAATTGTGAAAAATGAGATTATGAGGCGTGCACTTTTGGATTTTCCAAACTTTTTATTAATCCTGTGTCCTAGGCCTCCTACAACATTGTCGCCCTGGGCCTCTAAATAACAGCACCCACCGCTAATGAAATACATACCCGAACCTTCATTTAATTAGGATCTAAGAAAATTATATTCTTCGAAGGCGTTTCTGGAAGTTTCCACAGAGTCAGGAACTAACTTTTATTGTACCAATGAGACGTGTTAGGCATTTCGGCTTGTGTGTATGTAAATTAGAGTGAGAATAACAGGTTAAAAGTAGGTTCTTTTTACCGAACAATATGTACGAATGGACTTTAAAAAATCTTATACAGGGTTACCTTTAAAACACCGGTATCATTTTGCAGCAAATTCAGTCCGTGATGCTGAACCACTTTCCATGAAAACAATTAACGAAAAAATAAATAAACGGGCAAGTGCGAGTCGGACTCGTATATGAAGGGTTCCGTACCACCGTACAATGTTTTAAAACGTTTCTTGTATGACGACCCCCTTTAATTTTAACTTTATCTTATTTTTAGTATTTGTTGTTATAGCGGCCATATTAATACGAGTACATAATCGGTGAAAATTTAAAGAAAAAAAAAAGAAAGACAGACAGACAGACAGATGTATTTAGTTATAATATACAAAATGGAAGGGACATACCCGTAATAAATCAAACCACGGGCTATACTAGATCACTCAAATATTTATACAACAACAACAAATCGCTCGGGTGGCTGCATACTTTAGTATGGAAATTCCGATTTTTTTTCTTCTTTGGCTGTTATTTTAATTTCATCATACTATAATGATCTAGTATAGACCGAGGTTTGATTTATTACGGGTATGTCCCTTCCACGTTGTATAGTATATTAAGTTTTAATAAAATAAAAGATGTACTTACCTAAAGTTCCTAGTCACCATCGAGAGTGATATATATTTTTTACTCGTTTTACAAGCCTCGTCATCATCATCATCATCAGGTCTTTTTTAGTCTCCGCTGCAGGAGCACGACCCTCTCTGTACTACCAGAGCCATATATCAGCCAAAACAGTCAGAAGATTTAGCCTTCACTCTCCACTCTGGCCAGACGGGTTGGAGAGATCTCATTGATGTTTATAAGCTTTGTTTAGCTTGTGTTTCCTAAGTCGCATTCTTCGACATCTACAGAAAGACTTGGAGTGGTCTTATTCTACTCTGCCGGGAACCACATGGTTTTACAATTCAGATGTGTTTAATTTCTGCCCCCAATTGTATATTCACAATCAAAATTTCCGGTAGGAAGTACGAGGAGTAGTCCCATCAACTGTTGCGACACTTCCGTAGTGATCGAGGTCAGCATTTATGCTGTATGGTTAAAACCGTCATAGGTACCTACTGTAGTTATTAATAAATATGTAATACAAACAACGCTTGCCTAGTCGTCTCCTGACATGATTCAGAATCCAAAAGTTCACTATGCTTTTAAATAAAAACAATAATTAAACATAATTACCTTTTTAGTCAACGTTTACAGTGTATGTTTTTAACTTTGTTTAAGAGAAGGTGGAGGTTAAGGATACGATACCGCAACTATTATTTCGAACTTATTGAACATGTTTTTCTTTGAATATATTTAACAAAAATTTTTAGTTATTTTTCAATGTTTTTATTTTATTGAAAATTAACTTGAAACATTTTCATCATTTGAAAAGTTCGGAAAATTACTCATCAGTACCCTAAACGTGGCCTTTGGATCTTGCAGCCTAGGTCTCTGTGTGCGTAGAGCCGCATGACCCAATATTAAAAAAAGAAGTGGTTATGTATATAGACTAAGTATTGCTTATTTTCTTACATGCCAGTAACATATTCGTAACTGCTGTTTTCACGTACCTATTTTTTTTTGCAATAAAATAAATAAAAACGTTTCCGATTGAAAGAAAAATAAATTGTAACAGCGATTTTGGGTCAGTACTTATTTTGTCTTGATAAATGATGTATAAACAACAGATTTACAGCTAGCCATTTGAATGAAGGAAAACTATCTAATAGTGATAAAAATCAAGACATCACAACAGAAATGTAAAAGTCAAATAAAACAGTTTTGAAGTGAAGGAGGAAACTTATTCAATGTATCGTAAACAGTGACGTCTCCGTCGTTGGGAAACTATCATGAAATGTAAAGTTTCGTAGCATATGTGTGGGAGATTGACGTGTAGAGATATACAAGGGTAAAAGTTAATAAATTCGTAATATGTTACAACTTACGTTTAGATTCGACGCCGAACAAAAGTCCACGATGTGCTCTCTAGGGTTGCGACTGTAAAGTTGAACTGGGTAGGACATTTGGTTAGAAAAACGATGATATTATAATATAAATAATAGTAAGGCTGTCACAGAGTGGTGGTAATCAAAAACGGAGTGTTGGGCGTCTGGCAAGTCTGGAGTGGTGGGTTGACGATATCGAACGTATTGCTGGAAAGAACTGGACAAAAAGAGGTTGGCCGTTAAAAATTGAAGGTGATGATGATAATTCAATTAGCCGTGTGGTTCCCGCAGAGTAGAACACGACCACTCCAAGTCTTCCCGTGGATGTCGTAGAAGGCGACATAGGAAACAAAAGCTAAAAAAAGCTTATAAACATGAGACCTCTCCAACCCATCTGGCCAGCGTGGAGAGTGTAGGTTAAATCCTCTGACTGCTCTGGCTAATAGATGGATCTTTTAATATAGAAACAGTCGTGCCCCTGCAGTAGAGACTAAAAAAGACTTGATGGTGCTAATGATATGTATTACAATTCATACATAGAGTTAACTCTACAAATTGAATCAAACAATGATGCAATCAAATCTCCGAACGAATTTGCCGAGTGAATTTATTACACTAAAATTGTGCTATTTTATTTGTCATAAAAATGAATTTTATGGAGAATATTGACGACAATTAGAATTATGTAGCAAGCCTTTACTATTCTGATTTACTTTTTTCACCTTCATGCCTACCATAACGCTTTTTATGTTGAGTAATAGATGGCGCATTTATTTACGTTATACGTCTATCGTTAGGCCACTTAAGAGTACCAAATTTCAACTCAACCTGGTCCAGTAGTTTCGTTGCAAATCGGCTGTGGACAGACAGACAAGTCAGTGATCTTATAAGGGTTGCTTTTTTTCTTTTGATGTAACTGACAGAACCCTAATTAAATCGAATAAGCCCAGTGCCCCAGTCTAAGTAAAATGTGTCGTTTAAAAGTTCAATCAATATTTAGTTCGTAGCGTCCAATCAAACACCAGTGTGTCGTTTTTTAATTCTTTCGATGTTCAGTTCATCGACTAAGCGTCCAATCGAATACCAGTGTGTCGTTTTAGAATTCTTTCCATGTTCAGTTCATCGATTGCGTGTATTTCGCGAACTGATATCGGAATCCTAAACGAAGTGGAAATATAAAATGGGAAATTCAAGCTAACAAAGCTCATAAACATCAATGAGACCTCTCCAACCCGACTGGCCAGCGTGGAAAGTGAAGGCCAAATCTTCTGGCTGCTGTGGTTTGTTTGTATATGGCTCTGGTAGTACAGAGATGGTCGTGCTCCTGCAGTAAAGAGACTAAAAAGACCTGATGATGACGATGATGAAACGGAGTGGCCTTTTGGTCTAACAGCCTCAGGCTTTTCGAAAAAAGACGTGATATCTGCATGAATACATTATCTAATTAATGTTGATAAATTACGCTAGGAGACATGCAAACTATTGTTGCATGAACTAACTGTTACCAGAAGCACACAAAGGAGTTTAGATCAAAGAGCGTGTTACTTTGATTTTAGCAAAGTAACACCTGAATTAATTAACTATGATAAACTACAACTTCGCCCAAATACATTCCCAAAGAGGGTTGACGTCAGGCAGGCAGGACGTCATTGAAAGTGTTCCGGCTACTTCTTCTCCATTTTACAAGGTCTTTGGCATCCTTGGGTGACCATTGACATGCATATTATATTTGAAGACGAAAAAGCGGGAAAGCGCAACCCGGGCTCCGAAGCAGCACAGCTGAGGATGCAACCGGGAACGCGCTTGAATGAAGAAGATAAACTACAACTTCGATCAAAGCAAATAAATATCAAAAGTTTCGAGGAGATCTCGATAAACTGAGTTATTGGTTCCTTCTTAATCGGAAATCAGATCTAGGTAGTTACTGTAAGTTCTAGTTAGTGCGTATCCGTTCTACTAAATCCAATTACTGAGTCTTAACCCCACCTCTTCAATGATAGGGTTCTACCTGACAAGAATAACAATTTCATTAGTTAAGAGCTTGGTCAAAGAATATATGAGCGGAAATGATAGACGCTCCGTATCTTATCTGGCTCAAAGAATTTCCATTAATACGAGTATACTCGTACAGCGTAGCAATGCCGCAAGTATCACGGGAACATTTGAGCCTAGTACAAAATATTGAATTAAATCTAAGGGACCATCCCTTAGATTTAATTCAATATTTTGTTTTTTTTAGGGTTCCGTACAAAAAATGTAAGATGGAACCCTTATAGGATCACTCGTGCGTCTGTTTGTCCGTCCGTCTGTCACAGCCAATTTTCTCCGAATCTACTGGACCGAATAAGGTGAAATTTTTTGAAATGGTGTAATCCTATGACCCAAATACATATGTGCAAAGTAAATAAATATTATTTTAAAATAAGGGTAATTTTCGGGGGAAAAATTAGGAAATAAAAAAAAAAGTTTTGCAAAAGTTACTATGTTATATATCAAATGAAAGGGCTTGTTATGAGGATCTCAAATATATTTTGTTGTTATTGTAAAATAAATATTTTTGATTTTATTCAAGAAAGAAGAAAAAAATTAACCATTACCCCGGATCTCCGAAACTACTAAGACTAAAATTTTGAAAAAATACAAAATATACTTCGTCGCTTGTAGATTATAGGAAAACCTTTAAGAATTCAATCAATTGAACTATTGCGTGGAGAGGGTTCCTCTCCACGCGATTTTAACTCGCACTTAGCCGTTTTATTTTATACAAAGTTGTCGTGTTAGTTAGATAATCAATATTAATAGCCATGCTAAAACATAATAAATATAATTAATCGAATCAATGAGATATTTTTTTAAATTCTTTAGAACATAGAATTAAAAAAAAAACAAGGTAGCGACTAAGATAAATGAGCTAAGATGATACATGGAGTCCAGTGCTGCCTCCATTTGAAAAAAAAAATATATGTAGTATAAGTATAAATACATATATATGAATAAAAAAATATATATATAGGAGATATCATTTAAAATTTCGTACAAGTAAACCCTAGATAACTCTTCAAACTATTTTATGAACTACTGTTTATAGTTTAATATTTGAAAGGAAAGCTTTTCTTTGCACATTAGCCAAAAGTGGCCTTTTTTGGCTAATGTGCGAAGAAAAGCTTTCCTTTCAAATATTTTTTTTCAAATGCGGGCAGCACTGGACCTAATTACCTTAACCAAAGACGAGTATGAGAAAACCATTTTTTTTTAATAAACACACTTAAATATTATGTACATTTTAGTGCGTTTATTAAAAAAAAAATGGTTTTCACGTTTCATTATCACATCTTTATCTCTAATGGGGCCGATAGAGCATTTTGATTGTTGCGGCTCTAGTAAAAGCAGACAGAGCCCAGGGCCGCAAGATCCAAAGTCCACTTTTAGCCTGATGGTGGGCAAAATGGTTTAATTTTAATATGTAAAATATTCATGTTTGAGTTCGCATAAAAATAAAATACAAGTGAAATCCTCCATTCAAATGAATGTTATAACGTAAAAGAAAAAGGAAGTTATACATGCTCGTACAATAAAAATTGCAGCTAACAAACAAGTGAATAAAACACTTTGATGTATCGCGTACGTCGACACACAGAATTGGTACAAATTAGCGATAGTACAGAACCAAAACTCTTCAATTTGTTGACTTCAATTTGTTGACTTCAATTTGTTGACTTGATAAAATTTTGGAAATTACTCCGCACAAAGAATAAGCATTGCCATCCAACGTGGCAATGCTGCCTTCTTGGCACTCTGCCGCAGTTTTTTTACTGGGGTTGCAATTATTATTTTTTTCTAACTAAAATGTCATGTGTTTCGCTTCAAAAATGATGAAGATTCATACAAACTTGCAACCCCTATTTCACCCCTATAGGGATGTAATTTTCAAAATCTAATAAATGCATTATTATTTTCTACTACCTAAATACATTTAAAATTTAATGTGTCTTACTTTAATACAGAGTTTCATACAAATTGCCCACCCCTATTTCACCTCCTTAGGGATGGAATTTCTTAGCGGACGTCTCCTAGTCACAATCTACCTTCCTGCCAAATTTCATCTTCATTGGCTAAGTAGTTTTCAAGATTTCGAAATGAGTGAGTGAGTGATATTCGCTTTTATATAGATTATTTTTTAAGTTTAAGGTTAAGGTTAAGGCACAGAATACAGTAAGAGTAAGCAGAACGGAATCTCCTAAGGTACGCGCAATATGCGTCCCCGTTCCCCGCAGCCGCACCTCTCCCCCGGTTCTTGACGGCCAACGTGAGTCATCGAGGCGAAAACGGGGGAGAGGTGCGGGGACGGGGAACGGTGACGCCTGGGTGACGCATGTTGCGCGTACCTTAGGAGATTCCAGCCTGTGGTTAAGGTAAGGTTTATTGTTGTTAGTTTTGTTCAGTTTCTATGTTTATAGTAAATAAATAAATTGTTACTTAATAAAAAACTTTTAATTTTTTTTAAAACATGACTTGCGCTGTGAATTTTTTTTCAGTTATATGCAAACACAGAGAGATCGCAAGGTCTACAGCTTAAAAAGCCACTATTAATAATGTTTAAAAATAAAAATACCGACTTCAATATTGGTGACAGGTGATATACGAAAAAATTATATACTTACAAATTATATATTTTTCAGTTATTCTGGTTTAAAAACCAAACTATACAACCGATTTTAATAAAAATTTTATGGGACTACTTGTAACATATGCCCTTTCAAACAAAAAAAAAAGGATTTTCCAATAGATCCAGATATCTTTGAGTAATTGGGGAACATAGATAAAAATAAAAACAAAATATTCCGACGAATTGTGATTTTTTAAGTCAGTTAAAAATGAAGCAGAAAGAAGAGGTTTATTTCTCCCCTCTCATTAGTTTGTGGAATTGGTGTAGCCGAAAAATTTGAATAAGCCATGAAATATTTATAAAGAAGTGTGTATCATATGTAAATGTTCCTTGGACTCAGATATGTGGGGCGTTACGTTGAATATCAAATGTGTGTAGTTATGAGTTAAGTTTTCTGATTTTTTTATTTATGATTATCAATTTTTAGGGCTTACAAGCTGAGCTTGCGACTTCGTACGCGCATAAAAGTTTTACCTGTGTTACCCTTATTAGATACTAGCGGCCCGCCCCGGCTTCGCACGGGTATGTATTATACATATAAACCTTTGTCATGAATCACTATATCTATTAAAAAAAACCGCATCAAAATCCGTTGCGTAGTTTTAAAGATATAAGCATACATAGGGACAGACAGCGGGAAGCGACTTTGTTTTATACTATGTAGTGATATGCCAATGAAAGTCCCATCAAAAATCGGTCCAGCTGTTTCGGAGATTAGCCCAAACAAAGAGGTAGACTATAAGTGGCATACGTTCAGAAGTGGATGTCATGCGGCTAAAATGATGATGATAATTAAATACCACCAATATAGTTTCCGGAGTTTTTGGCGTTGCATACATTTATAATTTTCAACCACGAAGTTGTAGTTTTTTCAGGTATTGTTTTTGCAAAATTGTAACTAGTGGCTCTTCGAAAATGTACCTACATTTTTACTATGCGCGCAGGCGGCCTCTTCGGGTGGTAAATTCAATTATAGGAATCGTTTGTCCAGAGTATTAAGAACGAAATTGGCTTACAATGGATGTCTAGGTATCTTTACGAACAGGTGCTGAGTTCTGACGTGAGCTAAATTAAACCATATCGCTAGCCACATTGAGTAGATATTTCTTTGAATTTCTTTGCTGAGTGAGACTTCTGTACGTTAGTATTATTTATTCTGTGGCTCTAGACCTCGCAAGTCTATCTTAAAAAAATCACCCGCACCCATTTCGACTGCTGAAACACTAGTTATATTTTTCAATAAACAAACGGTGCGTTTTATTATAATTGATAATATTGAAAAATATAGCGACCACTAAGGGTGCACCACTACATCGTGGTGAGCTAATGAAACCCAATAGATCTGGTTGATCCATCACCTTCTATAGGCCAGGAGTGGCGACGGGATAATGGATGATTTACTATCATAACAACGGATTTTTATATAAAGATATTTACAATGTTAACCTTAGATCTACACGTCCGTGTAGTACGTGATGTACTAAATTAACGAAATATAAAATGTTTATTAATTAATTATATATAAAATCTTCTTCACATCACATACGATTATAAAGATACAGCCATAAAAAACAGCAGTCGAAATGGGTGCTGGGTGATTTTTTTTTCAGTTATATGCAAAGAAAGATAGACTCGCAAGGCTAATATTTTCAAACTGAATTTTCTGAAATAATACGGCACTAAACAAGCTTTTTACAAGTTGATTCAAACTTCTATTCCACTTTAATATGTAAAGTGTCACAGAAAACAGATTAGGGGCTTATTCTGACACAATGAAATTTTCGCCAACTTTCCGCAGGAAAGTTTCTTCGGGTCCATTTATGGTGTCAGTATTGTTCGAATCGCCTTTATTTGAGCTATTGTTCGCTTGACTGATGTTTTGGTTTATGGGTTTTACATTCTAAATATCCAACTTTGTATAATAGGGATTCGAACTTGGTATCGTTGGAACGGTGACATGGTTCGCACATATATACTGAATATAATAAGCAAAATATGTATTACTGGATACTTAGGGTTGTGACACATCTGTCAGCACGGAACAGCACTTTCTTATGCTGCTATACGTGTCTTCTTATTCGTCTAAGCGCATTCCCAGTTGCATCCTCAGCTGTGCTGTGCTACTTCGGAGCCCGGGGTACGTTTTCCCGCTTTTTCTTCTCTAAATTTAATATGCACGTCAATGGTCATCCAAGGATGCCAAAGACCTTGTAAAATGGGGAAGAATAAGCCGGATTTTTTCGCTTTTAATGATTTAGATATAGTTTTACAACCGGCCGCCTGCCTGACGTCAACCCTCTTTGGGAATTTATTTGTGCCAAAAGTTTTACAACCGGCCGCCGCCCGACGTTAACCCTCCTTGGGAATGCAATTGTAGCACGAGATGTTTGTGTTTAGTCCTTTAGTCGCCTCTTACGACATCAATACTTTTAAACTATCGCGTTGCATTATTATTAAATTAATGCATACGGGAATTAACGCGAAACGTACCTTTTTTTTATTTATTTTGCTAACGACTTCCACAGGAAGAGATGGATTGGTCCTATTCTAACCCGGAACCACACGGCTTGTATTGCTATCCTTTTCCGTCAAGTGTAAAGTAGCACAGATGACAAGATACAGATATCACGTATTTATCCCTAATGCTGGGGCAGACAGAACATGTTGAATCTTGCGGCTCCAAGCAGACAGAACACAGGGCCGCAAAACCCAAAGTCCACTTTTAGCGTGATGATTGGCAGGAGGATGGAAAAACTGAATCAATATAGTGATGAATTGCTAGCCGCGTGGCCTATTGATATTATTAGCATTTTCGCTCATTCTCTTAATCGATTTCTACGATCTGAGCGGGAAGAGAAGCAGCTGGTTCATTCTAAGTTTTTCTTTTCTCCCAGATCAGCATGGATCATTTCATATCTCTCTACAATATAACATTAAGTAACTTAATAAGCATATTTATCTTTGGATAAGTTAAAAGCCGGACAGCGCACCCTGACTCTAAAGCAGCACACATGGCAAGGCAAGGATGAAACTGAAATAGCGCTACCATGAGCAGTACATGAAGCTTTCACTTATTACGAGTATGTATCTCTGTACAAGATTAAGTTAGTTCTACAAGACAAAGTTATAAAGGATAGCAAACTATAATAGTGAAGTGAAATGCAAACTAAGGCATTTAATTAAAGCGCCGCAATTAGTGCACGCCACACTCGCACTGGCAGTCCCCGTGGATGCTGGTAATTGCTTTTAGATGACAATTCACTTAGATTTCCTTTGGCAAGGTCATTTCGATTTAGTCTGGAATCTAGACTTACTGCGTTGACTCATTGACCCAAAGTGGATCTTGGCCTCTGACATCAAAAGACACCACTGTTCTCTATTCTGCGCCATCTGCAAATCTTCTTGGAGGGCTTTGAAGTCTTCGTCTCATCATCATCATCATGATCAGGTCTTTTGTAGTCTCTGCAGGAGCACGACCCTCTCTGTACTGCCAGAGCCATATATGGGCCAGAGCAGTCAGAGGATTTAGCCTACACTCTCCACGCTGGCCAGCCGGGTTGGAGAGATCTCATTGATGTTTATAATCTTTGTTTAGCTTGACTTCGTCTCTCCAGCAGTATCTAGGACGACCCACCGGCTTTTTCCCAATTGATCAACCCGTGTACGTTTTTGACGGAACTATCTTCTTCCATCCACTCCAAATGGCCCAGTTATCAGTCTTGCCGCTTTGGTCTCTCTAATTATATTCGTTTGGAGCCTATACTGCAAAGTATTAAATATTATTGTATCATAAGTAAAAAATAAAACTAAATATTTGAAGCTTCACATTTTAGGCAACTAAATTAACATGAATCTATTATTTACTTGGTAACAAGTCCAAATAAAATAGTGTTTGTCTCTAACTAATCCTGATTTGTGAAGGCTGTATCATTCGTTCATTCACGAAAAATGAATGATGACTACAAGTAATTCTGATTTGGAGAGGCTGTAATATAGTTAACATATAATATAATATAGTTCATCTCCCACGAAGTAGACAGAGCCTAGGCCCATAGGACCCAGTAGTCAGATCTAGCCAGATGGTTGGCATGTAGGTAAAAAAAAAACAAAATATTTAATTTTCTAAACTAGCATGGAGAATTTCAGACTTGCATAAAAGGCAGTTATAAAAGGAAGCAAAGTAATAGAGAAGTGAAATGCAAACTAAGGCATTTCATTAAAGTGCCGCAATTAGTGCACGCCACACTCGCACTGGCAGTCCCTATGGCCGCTGGTAATTGCTTTTAGATGACATTCACTTAGATTTTCTTTGGCTTGGTTATTATTAGGGTTCCGTACAAAAAACCCTTATATTTGGTTATAACAATAAATATAAATTGATCTGACAAGATGCGGAATCATGTTATCTAGAATTACATAGTACTGAATGCTTTTTAAAGGCGCATCTTTTAGTAGAACACTGTGTATTTGATTTTTTACAGGAATATTTTAAATAACCTTGGCCACTAAATGGCGATAATTTTTGGCATACTTCTCACAGCGACACTGCACATTTGGTATAGGAATTCCAAGTAATGTTTGTGAGCTGTACTGCATTTCTGGGTAACCAATCTTCAACCAACCCCCGCACTACACTCTTACAATTATTTTACTAAATTTAATCCAGTAATATAACTATATCACTAAATTAGAACCGTATTATACTTATGTTCCTAGTAAGATAGTCATGAATCGCTTTTGTATAACTATGTTAATACCATTATATCTCTAGGGTTATAACTATATTACGGCTTTATCTGTCATACTGCGACATATACTTAAGGCCGTACTTGAATTTTCCGGGGTCCAGTGCTGCCCCCATTTAAAATAAATCATTTCAAAGAAAACGGAGACATTATTTAAAATTTTGCAACTACCAAGTCCTAGATAACCCTTTAAAGTATTTTATGAACTACTTTTTACAGTTTTTATAATGAGAACGTTAAGCTTTACTACGCACATTAGCCAAAAGTGGCCGTTTTTCGCAATTGTGCGTAGTAAAGCTTAACGTTCTCACTTTAAATTGTAAACAGTAGTTCATAGAATACTTTGAAGGGTTACTAGGACTTGGTAGTTGCAAAATTTTAAATAATGTCTCCGTTTTATTTGAAATGATTTATTTTAAATGGGGGCAGCACTGGACTCCGGAAAATTCAGGTACGGCCTTAACATGGACGAACAACACAAGAGTACTGACAATCTTCATACTTTGAAGGGTAATTCGATTTTGAAGTTTAAATGTTGTAACTAGATGGAGCACTAGTTCGAAAGAAGATAGGTTCGTGGTGGTGCCGCCTAATTTCGGAAAGATGGCGGTATAAGCGTTTATTTTCTTCGAAGAATTAAGTGCTATGTCTGATTTTTCGTTGATACCGTCAGTCTATGTATGGCGAGCGGACGAGATAATAGTGACATCCATAAATAATAATAGGATTTTGACTTTCCATTATACATAATGACAAGGGTAAAACTGTAAATACTACATGTTTTACAAATAAAAAACTGCATAGGTATGAATTATTATTTTTAATAGCATTACAATGCTCGGATGTTAATCAAAATTGAAACTATGTGATGAACATAGGTATGTACATAACTCAATTCTTCGTGTGTTTTCAAAAGCTTTCTAATTCTGAATTTTAAAGTGATACAATATATTACTATCCACTATACTCAACCCGTCGTGAGCACCATAAGAATACGCCTCACATTTGCGGCTCACTAATGAGGCGTGCATTCGACAGGCTTTATCCATTTCAACCTTTGATCAACTAAACAACTAGATAGATAACGCGTTACCTACAAAATCAAAGCAAAATTCTGTTCACGAATATCAATAATGTGTATGTATGTAATGTAATCACGAGAACGAGGTGATATGCTCGACCACGAAGGGAAGATCTTCCCGCCAGGCATAGTGTTGCGCCTGGGGAACCGCGACTCCGACGGTGTACTTTCACAGGTATGACACTTCCTAGAGTCAGAGTAACATATAAACCTACTACTACTTCAAACGAAACAATATATCTGTACACACGTTGACGTGTGATTGATGTGTGAGTTTTAATACTCAGGGTCGCACCGCAGAATTAATTTAACACTTACCTACCAACGAGTTCGACATATTTACGATTATATCTTGCCATACCGGGAGATTTGCGAACACTAGGACGTAAATATATTCTGTTTTATATGTAATAACGTGAAATTATATTGTTGCTTTGCTTACCTGTTTTCATCACTCGGAAATCTTAAACAATTATTATATGCGCATCTTCTCACCATGATGGTTACTATTGGTTTACAGTTGTCAAGACACGTCGCTAATTGCGTGCGGCTAGCAACTAACCCTGTTTTAGAGCGCAATAAGGGGCACATAGAAGCTGTGAGATTCCATTCTGTTTGTACTCTTAATTCTTAATTCTGTGGTACTGTTGAAGATTGTATATATGGTTCGTTGCAACCAGAACTTCAAGATCGAGATGTAAGATACTGCTGGTGCCATCTCGTAGTCTTCATGTGAACTATGTTTATTGCATTGTTGTTGTGGTTGTTCTTAGTTCCTCGTAGTGACGTAGAGGTCGCCATAATAACATTCACTGTGAAATCACCCTTATTACACTACGAGTAAAGAGTTTTTCTCCTTGACTGAACTAAACAAAATAAGAGCTCACCACCAGAAGTGCGCTCTTATTTGGCGAGCCAATTTTTTCATTACCACGATTCTAGTTGTATCGAATGTCCAAAAATGTTTATATACCAAATTTAAAGGTACCAATAACTAATTTAAAAAATAGTCGATCCAAATTACCTTTTAGTGCGACCTCCTCTTCTCTAACCAAAAATAATTCTTAAATTGTCTTAAAGGGTCCATAAAATGATTCTTAAATTGTATTGTTGTTATCTTATGTACTTTATGGTTTGCAATAAAATATTGAGTATTGAGTTGTATTGTTGATTGAAGGTTTTAACCTTCCACTCGCAACGTGGCCTATGTTGTTTGCTTTATTTTCGTGTATATCAGTGGCCAACACTTCTGTTAGATTTTTCAAGCTGCCCAAATCATCGATTTCGCAACCGTTCTTTAACGGTCAGTTCTCTTTTGGACTGTTCGTCGACAGGCCCTTTCGTTTATAGCAATATCGTATTCAGAACATTGTATGACATAGTTTTCTCTACTTCTTTCTTTCATGATAGATATATTCAACGCTTTTAATTCCAACATGTCTGCATTTTACTCATATATTTCATTTTCTCTTTATGTATCCTAAGGTTATTAAAAATCATTGACGACGGTCTCTCATTTGACAGTGATGACTAAAAATCAGCTTTTGCTCCCTGAGCAAGTGTAGTTTACTTTGCCTTTTTGTGATACTGTGGTGAAAATGTCTACGAATATTGTTATTATATTTGTGTTAGTTTATGTAAAAAAATATATGTGTGCTTCAGTTACACAAATAAAGTGGTTATCTATATATCTATCTATCTATATCTTGACGACAAAAATACAGACAGCCATTACTGTCTGTGTTTTTGGATAATCTAACTGACGGACTAAATAAAATACCATTTTTCGGACCCAGCCCACATAACATAGAATAGGGATTCTGTAGGAAAATAACAGTAAAAATATGTACCTGTGACGTACTGCAACGTCACGGCAAGGTAAAGTAACGCACAACGGAGCACACCTTTGCACACAGTGACATCTGATAATGAAGTGACATTAGTTATTTTTTTTTTTTTTTTTTTCGATCGAAGCAATACGCTGTATGCTGAAGGCATTTTACAGCTCACCGGGCGCGCAGCTCACCGGGCGCGGACATTAGTTAGCCGGCGCTCGCCATATATATACCGAACGCCGCCCTCCAGTGTTGCCAGTACGTCACAGTACCGTCGCACACGTACGTACGACTCAAATTTCTGGCTCACTAATGAGGCGTGCAGGTGACACACTGTATCCATTTCAACCATCCACCCGCATCTTGAGGGTTTATTTGCTCGTTTTTGACGTGAATTTGTATGAACGTTTATTTACTTTCGTTTTACGTTTTTGAAAACCAACAAGAAAGTGCTGGAACTTGTAAAGTGAGAACACAATGTTAATGCGTACAATAGACATTAGACGAGAAATGATGTTTAGGCGATTATCACACTGCCACGCATCACGCTGCATGTTGCGTTTTCTGGATGAATTTTCTGTGTGTTGGACTGTGCGTGTTTTCTATACAAACGGAGATACTTACAAGCAACGTTAGAACACGCATTCACGCGCTACGCTGCGTAGTGCGGTGCAGTGTGAGAATCGGCTTAGACAGCTTGTACGGTAGGACAATTTAATTTAAAACATCATAGAATAGAAGAAATGATAATGATAATAAAGAAAACTAAAACTATACTAAATTTAAAATTATATAACAATCAAAAACGTTCCGGCTGTTTTTTCTCCACTTCGCAAGTTCTTTGGCATCCTTGGGTGACCATTGACATGCATATTGTTCTATGTATTCGTTGTAAGTAAATAGTTTTCATCTTATATTGTCGCATTGGTGAAAACTGTTATGACAATGTAAACGTTTGTTGTAATAAAAAAATAAATAAAGAAGTATTATATTTGGAGAAGAAAAAGCGGGAAAGCGCACCCCGGCCCAGGCTCCGAAACAGCACAGCTAAAGATACAACCGGGAATGCGCTAAGATGTAGAAGAAGGCTAAGAGGAAAGAAGAATGGAGAAGGCGATGGCAAACCACTCTATTATCTCTGCCAAAACTCGTCATTGTGTAAGTCTCTTTCCATACAATGACAGCGACAAGAGCCTGGCTATTAAATGTTAGAGGACTAATAAATAAGTCGTTAAATGAGTTATTAGGAAACCAGAGGTAAAAATGTAGTAGCGTTTTTTTTCTTATTCTTAAACTAAACTCTTTACAACTTTCCAACTTGAAACTACAAACACTATGCCGGTCCATTTTCCTATAGTAAACGAGCTTCTTTTAAAATATATGGCAAGGCATTTACAGGCCAAAGCATTGTTCGAACAAAACTTGTTATTAATTATCTTCAGCTGTTTTTACTCGTTTTTCTTTGTTGTTGGGATATTGCAAGAAATTTTATAATGAGCTAGACATTGCGGAGTTAAAAATGTTTTTATATTTTGTGTACAACTTTTACTTGGTCCAGCTTTTCTTGGTCTTCCCATCTCAAGAAGAGTAAATGCTCTTAATATAGACCTATATAATACAGATATAAGTAAATGTGTATTTCATGCTGAAAGAAGATAAAAACCTTAGAATGCACTAGCTGTTTCTCTTCCTGCCCCGCGCAGATTGTAAAAGCCGATCTGTTTAGGCGCATAGTGATCAAAGATCCAGGCAGGACTATATGGTATCGATACGGTCGCACTCGTTATAGGACTTGATAACTTCATCTTGGTTTATTCCCTAAACAGGAAATAAAGCTAGGTACATGAAATAGGAATCGACTCTTTGTCAAACAGGGGTGCGTAATAAAACTCAATTTCACGAGAACGAAGTCGCATGCTACATGCAGCTAGATAAAAAATTTGTTTTGTTAATTTTGTAGGCAAGCTTTGGAGACGGCCCTTATAGTGATATTTTTATAAATACGCATTTTACAACAGGCGAGCGTCGTATTAAATTTTAAATTATGACAACTTTTTTCCCAGACATTTTAATTTCTTTTAATCCCGATTTTATTGAAACAAAGCCTCTATTTTGCTCCGAGTTAACCATGATCTATTGTTGAAATCAACGTAAAAATCCGTCCAGTCTAGTAAGCAATCAAAGGGCTACACCAACCTTTGATTGTAACTTGTTAGGAAAAAAGAATTTCCCACGTTTTAATAACTTGTCCCTGGTTTAATACGCAGAAGCGTCAAACCATTAATAAAAAAATAAAAAAAATTGCAAAACGCACAGACAAAAATTAGACTTACTTTACAGTAAAATTTTACACAAAAATACGAGCAATAGGCACGTTTTTTATTACTTTGTATATAAAAAAATATTGTGCAAGTAAATTATTCTCCAAATAGGCCAATTAATCATCAAACCTTCTTCCGTTTCCATTCCAGTCCCCACAGTTGGGCGTGGTTGGGTGACAGCCCCAGGGCACCTGAACTAAAGGGGCGCGAAATTTAATTGCGTATGGGAATTATTATTAACGCGAAACATCTTTTCTATAAACAGTTGCGTTACACAATAGGGACATGTGATTGTAGTGTGTGACGGTATTTGGTGAATAAATAACTTAACGGTGGATTGATCACCGAGCAAGAGTAGGCCTGACATCAAAAATCCAAATTCTTAGTAAATAGGCGATGCGGCTAGCAATCCATCACTACTTTTATTCCTTTTCACCTTGACCAACATCATGCTAAAATAGCCTTTTAGACGTGATAATCTATCCATTTATTGTTTATTCGTCACATAGTGCAAACTTTAAAAAATAATAATGTAACTCTTAAAAATTATTTAAATTTTTTTTTTACTTCTTAACAAAATTTTAATTTTAATTTTAATAAATCTCCTTGATTTATTAAAATTTTGTTAAGGAGTAATCTCGTGTGCCAATATTCATAGTAATTAGTTGAATAATGCAACTTGATGAGAACAGACAGACGTACAAAACGCATTTTTGGCTAATCTCGAAACTGAGACCCTTAATAGCTCGCTCGGTCAAATATTAGATATATCTCTAAATGGAATACCGGTTGTAACTTATTTTTAACCGACTTCAAAAAGAAGGAGGTTATCAATTTGTCAATTTTTTTTAATGTATGTTTGTTACGCGATATCTTCGCCAATTGTGAACCGATTTTGATGATTCTTTTTTTATTTGAAAGCCTTTACTACCAAATTTGTTCCATTTTAATTTAGTAAAGATACAATTAAGAACTTTGGAGATATGGAAGAAACTCCTAAAAAAAATGAAGTCGGTTGTTTTTTTTGTTAAAAATTTAATTATGAACATTTTAAGTCATGGTGAGCAGAATTAATGAACACTCTTCGCCATAAAGCATTCGTGCTAATTAATATAGATGTACTGACTCTATGAACAGAACATGTGTCCACATGGCGATATCATCGCAGCGATTAGATGTATTGACTTATTTTATTTCGTTGCGATTGTCTCGGCTATGGAAGCAACGCCTAAACGACGGAGGGCACCATAAAATTTCACCCAGGGGCACCTGTATCAATATCATTAGCTCCGAATCCGCAACATGTTTCAGTCGATACGTATATTATGCTCGTAAATTGTGCGAAATACGTGCTTTTACCAGAAATGTCAGATGGAGATACGTAAATGGCTAATTTGAAGTCATCACCGATGTGATATGCCTGCGTCATATTATGAAAGCAAATGGAATTCATATGACGTTGTCGCTGTGAAAAATTGTATATTTTATATAGAATAATGTTGTATCACGCGGGCGCTATTTGCTTATTACATTTTTAAAATGTGTGCCTATATATAGAAGGCCGTGAAAATTTTGATGAAGATGTTAAGGGTCCTACCTATGTCGACCGTGAGGCTCCATCTGTTCCTGTGAATTTCGTAGGAGGCGATTAATGGCCTAAACACAAACATCTTGTGCTTGAACTACATTCCTAAGGAGGGTTGGCGTCGGGCGGCAACCGGTTGTATAACTTTTCGCACAAATACCAAAGAGAATAAAATTATATTCAAATTATTTTAACTATTCTGGCAATTTCTTCTCAATTTCCCATCGTCTTCTGCACCTTTTCATGACCATTGACATGCACCACGGGTTCTGAAGATGGTGAAGAAGATAATACGTCCTATTAACAATAATTTCTTCTTTTCCTGTTCTTTATACTGTGCTGTGCTATTCTGTGGTGTGCTATGCTGTACAGCTTTTAAACGGCTGAATTGATTTTCATCAAACATAGATAAGAACCATCTCGACAGATAAGGCTTTCGATAAACGAAAACAGCATTGAAATCGGTATATTTTTTAGGAGCTACGATGACACATACAGACATACATACACACACACATACACACAGATACACAGACACATATAACACCCCTCTTTTATGGCGGGGGTTAGAAAACATCGTTTTCGCTCCCCTCATTAACGATTCCGCTTATGTTGATTCAATGCTTCGCTCGGCTTCCCGCTTTGATTAATATTATTCGCCCATCGAAGTGGAAGGCACGAAAAATCGGAGTATTAAGAAGATTTAGCCTTGAGCTTGTAAAGGGAATTTTCAGGTTATTTTATTCTACAATTTTGGATATAAGTTGGTTAGGAACACTATACCTCTATAATAGTAAGTTTGTACAGTTCATTCGTTCAGATGGTGGTTCTTCTTCTTTCGAGTCGATTGGCTATACTATTACTATAATATAAACTTTTTTTTTATAATAGGTTTGACCAGTGCTTGGCTACAGTGACCTTTGACTCGTTGAGGTCCTGCATTGAGCAGGGTGTAGGGCATTTGGGGCATGTTGGTTTTACTATCATCATCATCAGGTCTTTTTAGTCTCTACTGCAAGAGCACGACCTTCTCTATACTACCAGAGAGCAGTCAGAGGATTTGGCCTACATTCTCCACGCCGGCCAGACGTGTTGGAGAGGTCTCATTGATGTTATAAGCTTTGTTTAACTTGTGTTTCCTAGGTCGCCTTCTACGACATTTACGGAAAGACTTGGAGTGGTACTATTCTACTCTGCTATAAACCACACGGCACATGTATATACGGTATGCTATCAGCGCGCCGACAATGGTGGGTTTTACAAGGACGCGGCCTTTGTGGCGAGTCGATAGTATGCACACCAGTTCAACGAACAAAATATAGTATCTAACAAACACTACATCACCGAAACTACCCAACCACAATTAAAACGCGGCAATAAAATTAAAATGTACCAACTTATTAATCTTGTTTGAGAGCAGATTAAGTGCTGGCTTCGGACGCAGCGATAATTGGCAAGAATTCGAGTGGCTGAACGTTTTGGCAAGTACTGCGGTCGTTTGTAGAATATGTCTACCGCAAACAATTGTTTTTAGGAATACAAAAGCTGGGAAGCATACATACTTACAGACATGTCACTAATATGTGATAAACAGGTAACTAAAAAGTCAGCTACAGGCCGACATCATCATCATAATCAGGGCTTTGTTAGTCTCCACTGCAGGAGCACGACCCTCTCCGTATCTTCTATATTTAAGAGCTGGGCTCTTGACGGTGGAGTGCTTTCCATTATTCCATTAAGTCCACCTTTTGTACCATTGTGGTCAATTAAGATTTAATAAAATAAATAAATGATAAAGCTGTCGGTCCTTAACACCATCTTGCGTTTGTTTAAACCTATCATAGGATTGGTTTTGGTCTACCCTTTGGGTTGCGGAGGTCAGATGACAGTCGCTCTAGCCTTTGGGTTGCGGAGGTCAGATGACAGTCGCTCTATGTAAAACCAGTAACCTCGTCAAATCGCCTAGGTTAGGTAGCGAACCCCGGGCTCTGAAGCGTTACCGTAGAGGATGTAATACGCTCGGATGATGTCATAAGGACAAATAACGCTGATTGAGCTAGCCCCAAAGTAAGTTTTAAACTTGTGTTATTAGGTACTAAATAATTTTACATGGTATAGAGATACTACACTCATATATATAGAGATACACTGAAAACCCAAGACAATTTGTAAATGGCCATTTTTCAACTTGCTCAGGCTGGAGATTGAACCTAAAACCGGGCGGCGGACTTGCTTAAATATCAATACGCCACGGAGGTCGTTAAGTCAAAATCAAAATCAAATATTTATGTAGTAATAAGGCCTTTGCAGGCACTTTTATACGTCAATAATTTTAGTGTACATTACGTGTTATGTTTATTTATATCTAAATAATTTTTTTCTTTGTTTCAAAGCTACCGATACTAGCGTTTCGCAACGACCACTGCTGAAAAGAAGAGTCTCTACGTTAATAACAATACTATATTAACTCTCTGTCCCATTTATGATATATGGACAAATCAATTGTTTTACTATTGTTCTTTATTCACGGACAGGTTAAAATACTTTTAGGAAAGGTTAATACGAAACTTTGAATATTAAAGCGGCGGTTTAATTCCCGAGAAACGCGTAGGTAGAGATAGGATCTTAAAGTTACGTGTGATACATGACAGGGTTATCTGTTTGAGTTAACTCCCAAATTGACCCTCGTCAGCTTAATTGCTGGATTATACTGTCTATTTTGAACTATCTTGAGGAAGTACTAGAACTTTAACATTCAACTTTGATTGGCGGTAATCATTTTTTGAGCAGTGTCGCAGAATTTGAGTCTTATTTACGCCGACCTCCTTGGCGTAGTGGTTAACACGCCAGTTCGTCACTCTGGAGGTTATAGGTTCCATCTTCAGCTAGTGCAAGTTGGAAATAGGCCTTTTTCAAATGGCACTGCACCTTGGGTGTTTATTTATTTATTTACTTTTTTATTTATGTATTTAGTTTATAATATATAGTGTCGTTGAGTTAGTATCCCTTGATACAAGCTTAAACTTAGTTTGAGGCTAGATCAATCAGTGCGTGATTTGTCCTATCTATATTTACTTAGTGGTTTAAAAAAATATTCATATTCATTTATTTATCAACAATTATTACATATAAAATACAAAGTACAAAATATGTAGAAGAAGTAATGCATGCAATTACATGAATATGTACCCTGCTAGGTTGTAGTGATTATAAAATTATGTTACTCAAAAAACATCAAGTTTATAATAAGTCAAATAATTTATAGTACGAGTAAGCGAATCAAGAACCATTTTTTTGCATAATAAAATAAATGTTAATGATGTTAGTAAATGTTAGTATGTACATTGTACAATAACAACATTATATATATACAAAATAAACCTATCTGTATTATTTAGCATATACAGGCAGCGGATTAGCTCGTTGAAGTGGCAGTGGGCGGGACACATAGCGCGTCGAACCGATGGCCGATGGGGAAAAAGGTTCTCGAATGGCAACCACGTACTGGCAAGCGAAGTGTAGGACACCCACCCACAAGGTGGTCAGACGACCTGACCAAGGTCGCTGGAAAGCGCTGGATGCAGGCCGCTCTAGATCGGTCATTTTGGAAAACCTTGGGAGAGGCCTATGTCCAGCAGTGGACGTTATGCGGCTGAAATGATGATGATGACGATGAGGTATGCAAATTTTTTTTTCGACCACGAGACCAAAAGTAAGCAATGATGCTTTATGTCCACGAAGATGATGAGGTCGCCGCCGCCAAGCTGCCACGTGTCGACGTGGCAGCTTGGCGGCGGCGACCTCGCCTCAGGTGAACCGGTGCTCCACCCAGATGCCATGTTCTTTGTTGAGTGGGATAGGGTGTAGTCCAATGAAACCACTTTTTTATAGGTAGGGTTACTTATTTCCCGCAATTAAATTACAATAATAGACAACGGAGTGAACGCGCACTGTTCGCGTATAGTACGGAGCGTGCGTGTGTCCCGTAGACCCGGGCAAAAGGCAAGAGAACGCCAACGGACGAGCGATTCCTGGCGCGGCGCCTCGAAGGATCCTCCTCCGTCACCCGCACCTCGACTCCCACCTCCTGGGTCCCTCGCAGAAAAGCTCCCAATATTTTAGGAAGCCGCAACACTTTGTGTTTTTCTTATCGAAATAATGAATTAACTTTATTTATTATACCTCTATGTACGAGTATTTGATCGTCTAGAAGAAGCAAAGTTCACAATATGATGAATCAAGTCAGTAAACAAGTATTTTTAACAAACTTTCGATTAAACAATGAACTAAAAAGTTTAAAGCGCTTCTCAAGACGAAACAATTGAGCCCAAACTCGGTGGGGTTATGTTGTTTTATCACAGAGATGCCGTGGCCAACTTCTGGCTTCATCATGAGTTCAGGGCATTGGAAACATAATATTGCAGTGTCACCTACGAACAATAATTCTCTAGAATCGTAAGTAATCCCGAAAAATCATTTCACGCGATATGTACCGCGGCGGGCGGGGCTTCAAATAATACAGACATGCAGACATGAAAATTAGTTATTAAAAAAAATATATCACGTAAACAAGGTAATTTATTTTAGTGTAGCATACTGCATAATAGTTACCATCCGCGCGTTGTATCTCACCGCTCATTGCGTTGACTGCTCCACACGACCGACGACGACGCATGACCATGTCGCGACCAATCGCATGCTTCTTTGTCTATGTGTGCGTTCGAGTGTTTCGTTGTAATTACTGTTCGTTTGTTTGCGTAAATGGAGCGGAGCTCGAAGCGGTGAATCTAGGAGCTTTAGGTTTCTAGAGAATTATATTTCGATGATTGTCACCCAATTTACATAAGTATGTAAAGTTTCAACTAGATCGAATAATGGGAAGTAGGTCTAATTTAGCTTGCAAGATTTGATTACGGACACAGACAACGGGACAGGTGACACTAAATAAAAGCTTGTGAATTAGAATGTCCGCCTTCAAAAGAAAAGCAGAAGTCAAACTAACAAAATAAAAAGGCTTCAAGAATCCAAAGGCTTTCTAAAATACCATTAAGAACTTTCCATCTCCGGCAGCCTTCACAAGACAAACAAATCCAATAACGAACTTTTAAATGATTAAAGTAAGCAAGAAAGGTCGAATAGTTTCAACCTTTTCACTTGACTTCAAAATAATTGCAGTTATAATGAAAACTAAGCCTTTATTGCAGAGGAGTTTGATGGCTTAGTTGGAAAAGATATGTTGAGTTGACGTAATTCTGATCAACTTTCAATATACAATACATTTCTTCTTCGTCTCAGCGCGTTCTCGGTTGCATCCCCAGCTGTGCTGCTTGGGAACCCGGGGTGCGCTGTCCCGCTTTTTCTTCTCCAAATATAACATGCATGTCAATGTCAATGGTCACCCAAGGATGCCAAAGACCTCGCAAAATGGAGAAGGAATAGCCGGAACAGTTAAAATGATTTGCTATAGTTTTACGACCGGCCGCCTGCCTGACGTCAACCCTCCTTGGGAATGTAGGTAATTGTAGATGCCTGTGCTCAGTCCTATAGTCGTCTCTTACGACATCCACAGGAAGAGAAGGAGTGGTCCTATTCTAACCCGGAACCACACGGGCTGTAAATATATAGTCAATATACAATACACTACCCCGTCTTCATCCCTAATAGGACAGACAGCTTTTTGGGTCTTGCGGCTCTAAGACAGGGCCCAGGGCCGCAGGACCCAAAGGCCACTTTTAGCGTGATGTTGGGCGGGAAGGTGGAAAAAGCAATCAATATAGAAATGGGCTTGCTAGCCACACTGCCTATTTACATTATTATCATTTTCGCCCATTCCTTTGAGCAGCTTCTTTTCTACCAGACCAACATGGAATCAACTTTCATTAAGTAATCATTAGGTACATGAAGCGCAAGTGGTTAATCTGACGGTTTAAAATAAAAACTATTCAAACCGCCAGATTAAGAAAATAGTTATTGGACCTCTATATTTTTGGACATCTATCCCATATAGGGGATAGTTGCCTAATCTATGTAAATTACGTTTATGAGAGACCGAAACATGCCCCGCCGAGAAACCATCCCCGAAAAAACTTTGATCGCATTTTGCCTTTCTATGCGATCGCACAGAACCATAAGACACGGTCACCCTATGTATTGGTTAGATTCTCGCCCATTATATAATAATATGTACACTATAGACTATATCTGCTTATCTTTGCTTCATTACTAGCTTCAAGTACTGATTGCGTCTCAAAGCCTTGTTTACTGCCGTGCATTACGTAATTAGGTAACCAGCTAATGAACATCTGTTATCTATGCTACTGCTATAAGTAAATACACTGCTTGTTAAGCTACGTTTCTGTGGTATTACTAGGAGTGACAAGTTCTTCGAAAAAATATATATTTTCGTGAGTTGTGTAATTATTTTTATTTTCAAAACCTATCGAGTGGGGTATCGAAATATAGGATTTTATACAAGGATTACAAAAATATATGCTAGGTACTTATGTGTTTAAATGTTTGAAATGAGAAATGTTAAAAAATAACGATTTTTATGTCCGATTTTATGTTCCCTCGTTACTACTAAACTGCTAATCCGATTTTGATAAATTGTACGTAATTAGATTCGTCTTAACCAATATAGTGTAATAGGCTATAATAAAATTATTAGAAATCAAAATAGCGGATTTTAGGCGTCAAATTACGCGGCATAAAAAATCTTTTCAAACCTATCGAGTGGGGTATTGAATTAAAGAATTTTAATATTATTATATATAAGGGAAAAAAATTATGCCACGCAATTTGGCGCTAAAAATCCGTCATTTTGATTTTCAATAATTTTAATATAGCCTATGTTATTCTAGTGGTTAAGACGAATCTAACCATGTATAATTTATTAAAATCGGTTTGGCCGTTTAGTAGTTACGAGAGAACATAGAATTATATGGACGAACATACAGGTCAAACACATAACCCTCCTTTTCGGCTTTGCCGCAGTCGGGTAAAAACTCACAATACTTTTGGAAGACCTATTCAACGATACTCCACAATAGTGTATCGTTGAATAAATAACCCCATAGGGGTAAGTCGAGAAAGAAAAAAATATTCCTAAAAATATACTATAGGATGAGAAAAGTTGTTCAAAGCAATGGACTGAATCACCCTTTTAAATAAGCTGTAAGTACATTATATCAACATAAAATTGTAAATTCATCAGTAAACTATACTACCTACTAAATTTAACTTATTTGAAGCCCTTGATTTTAGTTTGGATATTCAGATACCGGCTGGTTTTTGGCGGTAACCATTGACTAACTTCTGTTAACTGCACACGCCTCGGTTTAGCTCTGTCGGTTAAAGTTTAACTACTATCTGCCGGCGATAGTAACTTGCTGCGGTATGAGAAAGTTTTACTCAGTTATAGTATTAATCTTTAAAATAACTAATATGTATTTAATGCTGGTCTGGGAGAGAAAAACAAGCTTAGAATGTACCAGCTGCTTCTCTTCTCGTAGAAACCGAACGAGGGAATTAGCGAAAATCAAAATGTAAATCATGTTAATACTGACGACCTCTGTGGCGTAATGGTTAACACGTTAGACCGCTAATCCGGAGGTTCTGGGTTCGATCCCCAGCCAGGGCAAATTGGAAAATGGCCTTTTTCAAATTGTCCTGGGTCTTGGGTGTTTATCTTTATATGTATTTATCATAAAATATTGTATCGTTGAGTTAGTATCCCATAACATACGTTTAAAACTTACTTTGGGGCTAGCTTAATCAGTGTGATACGGCAAAAAAAAAACAATATCTAAGTTATGCGACTAGCAAGCCATGAATATTTTGATTCCTTTTACCACCTCGCCCACCATCACGCTAAAAGCCTATAAGTCTTGCGAACGAAACGATTGTATATTTAACGGCTTTGCAGCCATTATTCACAAATAAACCACGTGTTGCCCGTGTGGTTCTGGGTTAGAATACTCGTAGGACCACTCCATCTCTGCCTGTGGATGTCGTAAGAGGCCACTAAAGGACTAAGCACAAACATCTCGTGCTACAATTGCATTCCCAAGGAGGGTTAACGTCGGACGGCGGCCGGTTGTAAAACTTTTTGCACAAATACATTCCCAAAGAGGGTTGACATCAGGCAGGCGGGCGGCCGGTCGTATAACTATAGCCAAATCATTTAAATTGTTCCGGCTATTTTTCTCCATTTTGCAAGGTCTGGCATCTTTGGGTGACCATTGACATGCATGTTATATTTGGAGAAGAAAAAGCGGGAAAGCGCATCCCAGGCTCCGAAGCAGCACAGCTGAGGATGCAACCGGGAACGCGCTTAGACGAAGAAGAAGAAAATTCACAAATAAACCACATCGCTGATGCTGAGAGTGCATGGTAGCCCCAACGGTATTCTGCAAACCCTAGCAAATAGGTATTATCATCAGGTCTTTTTTAATCTTCACGGCAGGAGCACAACCCTCTTTGTATGTACTACCAGAGGCATATTTGGCCAGAGCAGCCAGAGGATTTGGCCTTCACTCTCCACGCTGGCTAGATGAGTTGGAGAGGTCTCATTGATGTTTATATACTTTGTTTAGCTTGTGTTTCCTGAGTCACCTTCTACGATATCCACGGGAAAATTCGGAATGGTCCTATTGTACTCTCCCGGAAACCACACGTTTTATAGGTAGTTTAAGTACGGAGACGTAGGTACTTAAACTACCTGCGCTTTGGACTAGTTTTGTAAGCAGGATTTACTCGTATTTCATTTGTTAACTTTCTTTTTGATTTTATTTTCTTTTCCTTTGTTTTAATTAGGTTCTTTTTTTAAATTTATTTTGATTCATAGAATATTTTGATTTAATTTGGATCTTGTTTTACATGTATGAGAGCTAACACTTCACTTCTACAGTCGGCGTGATATACATACTCATACCAAATCACAGCATTCTAGAACTAATAGTTTCTGAGTAAAACCACGGACAGACAGATCTACATGGCAAAACTTCCTTGTTTATTACGGAACCCTAAAAACCCCCTTTAAATCCTGCAGTATTGAGGCTCTACTTTTATTTTTAAATAAATGTACAGTTTGTACACAGTTTTTAAAACAGCTCCGGTTCCTGAATTTTAATTTGGGTTCGAATTTTTGGAATAACTCTGAATTTCAGTATGGGTACATCAGCTCTACGCACTGGAAATCTGGCTGGAAAATGTAGGTTAAACTTTAGCCTCTGGAGCTAAACCAAGGTATGTGCAGTTAACAGAAGTTACTGAATGGTTTCCGCCAAAGTTCAGTTACCTACCGGCTTTCTAAGATACAGTTACGTTGTTTAAATAAGTTATAATTAGTATGAAGGTAGGTTACTATTTTGATACTGCAACCCCATATATACTGTTGCTGATCTGATGATGGAGTCAGAAGGTGGCTATGGGAACCCTGTAATAAAACGACGCAACGCCGTTTATGCTTATTACATTGTCTTGATGAGTTCTTATATGCCTTACAGTTAAAGCTTGAACGAAAAAAATATTTCGTTTTAACTTATTTATATTGCAATTAATTATCATGGCAAGAAAATAGTAAAGCTCTTTCAAAGTCCGAAATAGCGTTGTCAGTCCATTAGACTGACAGACAAAGTCAAGAGTTCTCTTTTTTTTAAGATCGTCACGCTGATAAATGTAGGTTGCGGTGAAATGTGTCTTTTGGGTGTTTTGTCTTGTGTAAAACAATATTGTGATGGGCTCGAGGAAAAGAAAAAAACATTTTTTGTTTAGTTTCTTGTGATTTGTCTTACTAACTGTGCCTGCGACTTCTTCCGTGTAGACTTTTAGTAGTTTAAGTTACTCTTTATAATTTTGGTTAACTGCCAGTGTAAGTACCTTCACAATCGGTTCGGTCGTTTCGAAGATAAGCCCAAACAAACAGACAGCTAGACACATTTAATGAATTGTGTTTTTATTACCTATCAGTACTCATTCACCGATGTTCATTTGCATTTGGAAAAAAACTGTTCATTTGATATTACAAACAGACATTTTAATTTAATTTATGTGTATTGATAAAAACCGATGTCTTTTTCCCTCAGTCGGAACCTTTAATATAAATAAAAATATTATATTGTTACTGATACACTATAATCTGACCATGTCCGCAGTACCGCGCCTGAGGTATGCGAGCGGCGAGACGGGGGCTGTCTATGTTAGACGCACATGAGATAGAATATCCAAAGATGGGTCTTGCTTTATCTCGAGATGTCAAGGCAGTCGTTTTCAAAGTGGCCAAGGAAAAGAAAAGCAGACAAAGATAGTTTCGAATATAATACCTAGTGATTTTCGAAACTTTTTTTTTTTAATCGTATTGAACAATAATAAGAATTGGATATAATATGTATACAGCGTCAAAATATTGTACTTCGATATCTTATAAGATCTATCCGACAGTATGAATCTCTTGTGAGTCCATGATCTTTTCTGCCCGCATCCCTGCCTCCCCGCGCATACCTCAGGCGCCGTACAGCGATCGTTGTCAGACTATATCACGTCTCTACCCCCAATGGGACAAATAGAGCACTCCGGTTCCTGCCGGCTCTATAAACAAACAGAGCCCTGGGCCGCAAAACCCAAATACTTATTACTTTTAGAGTGATAATGGGCGAGAAGGTGGAAAAAATAATCAAAATAGTGATAGGTTGCTAGCCGCACTACCTATAATTAACACAATTCGCATTTTCACCCATTCCCTCGATGGCTTTTGTGATCTGCGTGGGAAGAGAAGCAGCTGGTTTATTGCATTCTTTTTCTTTTTTCCTAGACTAGCATGTAAGAAATAAGCTGATATAATATTGTGTACAATTCACTTAAAGATCTAATTTCGGTATTCTTGGATGATCAAAAAGCAGACCCTGACGGATAACAGGTATTTAAAAGTAATTAAATCCTTTATTGTTGCCAAAAAACACATAGGTACTAAGCAACAATAAAACAACAATAAACTTTTCCGATGCACAAAACCAAACTGACAACGAATATGTGTGTCCATTATTTCATTCGAAAAGCCCGTCGTCCCGCAAAAAGCATTTTTCGATAAATTGGATTCCGTTGTCTCCTGTAAATTCATTCAAATTGCCAGGCGTGTGGTCGCCCTACATCTGCCTCAATAGTTGACTTTAGGGTCAACGCATACGTGAATGAAACGAGAGGTCAAAATACGCTGGTGTTTAAAAATATACAGCGAAATCTAATCTAGTAAGACCTCTTTGCTTTTTTGCGTTGAATAACTCAGTCAATAGGTATTGTTGGATAAGAATGGCAGATAGTGCCTTTATTCATATAGGCGAGGCTTTAGTATATTTCTAATAGAAAAAAAAAACGGATATAAAGAAACCTTTTAGCTCAGAAAGCGTTTAACAATAGAATAGATAGATAAAATACGAGTATTATTTCAATGAAACTAGGGCCCCCGCGAATAGCTGTGCAGAGTTTAATCAAATTGTTAGATATTTAACTGGTATTAAGATCATACACAATAACCACGGTATTCTCCACTCCTAGATATATAGTACAATTGACTTATGGTCCTATGTTCAAACGTCCAAGCTTCCAAGGGACAGGTCTAAAAATCCATCATTAGACCTGTCCTTTTATTTGGCAGTGAAGCGTGGCCATTGCTTGAGCGAAACATGCAGAAGTTGCGTGTCATGGAGATGCAAATGTTGCGCTGGATATGCGGAGTATCACGGAGAGATCGCGTGAGAAACACCCGCATCTGCGGCAACCTTCATTCCGTTACATAGCAAATGCTAGAAAGTCGCCTACGCTGGTATGGTCATATCTTGCTGGAACCGGCACGTTACGTGGGAAACAAGTGTATAGCCATGCCGCCTCCGCCGGGGCCCGGCAGACGTGGTAGACCCAAGAAATGCTGGATTGACGTCGTAAGGGATGATATGCATGCCAATGGTCTTACAATTAAGGCAGATCAAGACCGTGCGAAGTGGAGAAGGAAAGCCGGAAAGCGGACCCCGGGCTTCACAGCATTACAGCTGTAGATGCAACTGGGAACACGCTGAGATGAGAGAGAGAGAGACTTATGGTCCTATGTCCCCTATCTTGGGCAAAGGTCGTCCACAGGCTCTGTATCTCAATCTGTCTAGAGCATCTACATATTTTAAATGTTACTTAGAAGTGTTTTGGTGCAGTAAAGTGTTTTATTATTATTTATAGTTTTCTTTTATTTTCTTATTTTCTTATTTTTTATTTTTCGGTTTACTGATGTACACGGGCCTAAGCCAAGTGTACATCAGGGCTTAGCAAGTTAAATTAATATTAGGGTTTATATTTTCAACAGCTGAAGTATGACTTATTACCTATCATTCGTCACTCAGATCAATACGCTATAACTTTTCAAGGACCCATCATTACAATAAAAACCACTACCTACTCTGTATTTTTTCCGACTTGTAAATAAAATCATTTTAATACGAAGGGCATTCTTTGAGAGGAATGTTTAAATGAATAACTTCTAGATTCTAAGTTATATCTTTTCTCCCAGACTAGCAGGTAAAATTACAAGCAACCACAACACGCTTCTTTGTTTTATGCGATAAAATATCGAGATATCGGAGGTTTGGCTTCAAATCACGCTATCGCTACATCTCCGCCGGCCTATATGTTTTCTCCGCCATTACATCACCTTATCTTCTGGCTCTTTCCCAAAACATGACGCCATTATTCTCGTGTACATATGTATATGAGAATATTTTTTTGTTTACTATGTTTTTTTTTACAAGAAATATGGTTTTATCAGATTATTTTAGTCTCCACTGCTGTTATGCTGTAGCATGACCCTCTCTGTAGTACAAACAAACAAAGAGATAAGTAACCACCTCACACCACTATACTTTTTGTGTGCATAATGACACTGTGTAGCATGAATTATTGCTAACCTATCAACACTAAGTTTTACCTGTGTAAGAATTACTTCTTCATATAATACACACCTGCACACTACTGTTACTTTGCAAAGCCTGTGAATCATAAGTCATAACAATAGCAAGCAGGAACTAGTATTCGTTATTTTACACATTTGGTTTCAACTGTCTGTAGCTCAGTGGTCAAGGCATGCCAGTGCAATGATGTCTTAAGCTTAAGTGATCGAGTTCGATCCTCGCCCCCATGATCTTAAACGATTTTGTTATTTTGTCATTTCGTTTATAATAACGAAAAAAATATTAAGTTTTAGAGTTGCCTGCTTGTCGGGATAGAAATAGTAGTTGGTTAAAATATTGGTTTAGCTGCCTATACTACCCACAATTACATATATTTAGACTTGGTAAAAAGTGTAAAGTTGAGGGTAACTAAGATGCTCTGTATGATGTATGCGTGTATTAAACTTGTTCCATTCGCCTTTGAATAGTATCTCACTATAGCCACTAGCTCATTGCGATTTGGCATTTCTCATTCTTAGATTTCGTTCTCTGAGTGCATTATTTTGTGAGCAAGATGGATACTTTTCACTTAAGTGTTTTAAAAAGGGCTGAGATCATAATTCTATATGAACAAAATATTCCTATTAGTGAAATCGCTAGACGTTTAATGATATCGGTAAGTGTTATTTGATATTTACTTAGGCAATGAATGTATCTCATTGTTTGTGAAGAATACTTTGTTTGAATGCTTATAATAACGATAATCTTTATTATAAGTATAAAATTAGCAATCAAGCGTCCTTGGTTATAATAGCTACCTTATTAAAATTGAAATGCCTTGTCGATGTTGGTTGTTATCAACTGTGTCATTGAAATGTTTCAGATTAAGTAAGAAATAAATGAAAGTAAAAATTAAAATAATAATCCGAATTAAAATTATTATTAATTTAATTATTAATTAAAATTACTATCTATTTAATTATATTATACTGAGTCTAACAAAATATACTGAAACTATTTTAAGGGTGAATTTAGTCCATGATACTAAACAACTTTCCCCAAGGAACATACATCGAAATATAAAAAAGGATTTTTGTTGTTTTGTTGATCCGAGTTTGCATGGAAAGCAAAAAATATTTTTCATATTTCGATAAATGTTCCTTGGGGAAAGTTGTTCAGTATCATGGACTTAATTTAACCTTAAAATAGTATCAGTATATTTTGTTAGACGTTATACATAATTATTAATGACTTCTAAAATCATAAACAATATAAATTTAAAAAATTTAATATATTTTTTTTAAATTTAAAGCATAATCTCTTAAAATATTATATTTAAATTGATTAAAAATTAATTTAAAGATCTATTTAACCCTAGATAACTAAACTATCCTGGGAGTTACTCAATAACTAAACATTCGTCTAGCGGACTACGCATTAAAAAATCTTATATTATCAACATAATTTAACGTGAGGAAGAAATTGTTACATGATTCGTATAAAGTGCTCGTTGTGAATAGAGATAGGTAGAAATAATTTTATACTAATGATGCCACATACCTTTTATACACATCTACATTATGGGTGTCACAAATTGCATTTTTTACATCTAAGGCATCAATTTTTGGTCTTCCTTAGCAATTTCGACGGGCAAACGTATAATTTTTTTGTAATATTTCATACATAAGGAAATGGAGCAGATTCTTCATATGATTTCACCAAGGATATCTCCTATCATGACCTTGATGTCACGTCTTAAAGTTACCGTCCGAGCAAGTTGCCGCAACCAAGGCTCCATGAGGTGGTTTGTCAGTTTCAAAACAAAATCTCGCCGTGTTATTTGTTAATTATTTTTGATGTTATTCGCGACGTATAATAACATAAGTAGGAGTAGTCTTAGTGCAGATGACCATTTATGATGAGTTTTACTGGATAAAAATCGAAGAGTTGCTAAAGCACATGTCGAATGCTACGTTGTAGCATCTGACGTAGTATGTAGTACGTTTCTTTCCATGTTTGACAATATAAAATCATCCGGTTTAATAATTTGGGTTCTGTTGTCTTTTACTTGATACTAAAAAATCATCTTCAGAACCCAAAGATTGGCACGAGACATCAGTATTAATGCATCACCACAGAAGTTAAATTATCTTGTTTCTTTTATCAAAGTAATCAATCTTAATAAACGTGAATTTCTACTTTCAGCCTAGGACATATGTTTCCATTTATAAATCCATCAATAATATTAGGTATATGAGAAAAAGTTGAAAGCAATTAGTAGTATGAATGACATCTTACTAATAAACCCTAGTCATTAAAAAATAACCGTTTTTATGAAATTCATATTATTTGTATATTATCTAATTATAATACAAACATTTATTAATTTTTTTTATTTGAAAATACTAATATAAAATAAAATGCAATTTAGATACCTTTGAAAATCTGCACCTGTTATAACTAAACTTTCGTCATCTAGGCGACGCGGTGGTTATAAATCACAAGTAAAGACAATTGTTTGCGCAAACGCCGCATTTGTGCAACTTTTTACTCTAATTATGAAGGTATACAAAGGCGTGCAAGCAGGGGGTACGCGAAAGTATGTGAACTAGACTTATGCAAGGGGTCGCGTAGTCTGCCAGACGAATGTTTAGTTATCTAGGGTTAAATAGGAAATTCTGACCAGGAAATATATGAGCTTACAAATTTTTTATCTGTTGTTATCTATTAGCATAGGCTAAATTAGTATACTTACATAAGGCCTACACGCACTTACGCTGCGCGGCGCGACAAATATAGTTTATATGAGTTTGTATGGAGATGGAGCAAGACGCACTAGAGCGACGCGGCACGCAACTGCGCGATGCGACGCACTCCATACAAACTCATATACACTATATTTGTCACTCAGCATAAGTGAGTGTAGGCCTTTAATCGTAAAATAACAATAATATAATAACACTTATTTATGATATTTTTTTACAGAGACGAACCGTTAAATTATGGGTGCATCGATATGCAGACTCAGGTAGCATAGATCGTCATCGGCCTGGCCCAAAAGGCTTATGCTACACCGATGCCTCCCGCCGTCATCGAGACAGTCGCTGCGCATTTACAAGATCCGTTCAAGACCACGCGCTCAACTGCCACCGCGGAAGGAGTTTCTCTCCAAACAGTGCGAAACCATTTGCGTGCCGAGGGATTACGATGTCGTAGACCAGCAAAAAAATTTTTTCTGAATGATACTCACAAGCGCGAGAGATTAAAATTCGCAAAAGATTTTAAAAAATTTCGACTGGTTAAACAATGTTGTTATATTTACGGACGAAAAAACTTTTAAATCGGACAAGGATGGACGAAAAATATTGTGGAGGAAAACCGGTGAACGCTACAATGAAGCTAACGTTCTTCCATGCCGAGCCTTTAGGTTACTGGGGCTGGATGTCGTCAATGGGTCCGGGTGAAATAGTGGAAGTAGGTCGTATTACAAGTCAAGGTTATTTAGATATTTTACAAAACGTAATGTTGCCAACTGTGCGTGTCGTATATCCACATGAACATATATATTTTGTTCAAGATAACTGCTCAATTCACCGCGCACAAATCGTTCGTGATTGGCTTAATACCCAAGAAAACTTAACTGTTATTGATTGGCCTGCTAAAAGTCCCGACATAAACCCCATTGAAAATTTATGGGGTCAAATGGTGTTAAATTGGGATTCAGCTGATGTTAAGACTAAGGCTAATTTACAAGAATTAGTTTATTCAACATGGGAGTTAATGCGGGGCATTGATATGTGTTGGAATATGGTTGCTGGCATGGGAGATCGTCTACAGGAAATTTTAAGAAGAAATGGATCACCAATATGTTATTGAAACCTTTACAGGGTCTTCTGGCCTTGGCCTCTGTCTACCCGTAAGGGATAAAGACGAGATTAATGTGTGTATGAGTATATCACCTACTTACTAAATTTTATCAACTTATCTGTTTTTGAATGTAGCAAAAAGGATTGATTCATATTGAGAGATGTTTATTGTTATATAAGTTTTACCGTGCGTGACTTTAGGTAACATGTTTATTCTCTCACTAAAATCTGACCTTTGTAAAACATTCTTTCATTATTTCGTCCATTCTTGTCTGACTTTGAAGATAGGTGAAACATATGGTTAATAGCATCTCTATTATATCGTTTAATAAATAATTGGGTCAAACATTTTTTAGTTATCTGCCTATAAATTTTACAAATGTGTATGATTGTTAAAAAAAAGTTACACTACCTACATTATTCATTTGTTATTATTTTATGTCTGTGCCTACTTACACATCATTTCATACATATGTTTCATTGTAACATAATATGTTTAGATAGTTATGAAAGTTGTAAATTGTGCATTTTTCTTTGAATAAATAAAAGTTTGTTTAAAATAAACTTTTTACATTTCCTCGCTTTGTTTTTCTAAAACTTTACCCAATATATATCTTAATTTATAACGAAATCTTTAGATTTCTTCTATTTATAGAAGAGAAAATAAGAAAAAAAATAACAAATATAAAATTAACTCTCATAGGGGACCAGAATCGAACCAGTCGACATTTCATATTATTTCGTCTTCGTTCACTGTTTCGCCACTCGAGCTTCATACTTAATTTGCGAAATTATTGCTTATATTTAAACACTAAATGTATAGTGTTGACAGACGTTATAGTGTGCGTCATACAAAATATAATTACCTACACGTGTATTAAATGAAGTTCATTGGTTGTAATGATCCTGTGTGAGTGATCATGACAAGCACACATAGAAAAGGGGTGGATACTTAATTTTAAGTTTATTTGTACCAGAGCTATACTTGGCCAGAGCAGTCAGAGGATTTGGCATACACTCTCCATGCTGGCGAGACGGGTTGGAGAGATTTCACTGATGTTTAAGTAAAAGCTTTATTTAGCTTGGTAGATTTCCTAAGTCGCCATCTACAACATTTACGAGAAGACTTGGAGTGGTCCTATACGTAGAGAGAGTGGTCATATATAATATGGAAAATAATGGATTGTGGTAACAAATTTTTTTAGCTTTTACTTTTTTCTAAATTAAACATACACAACAGGCATACAGATGCCAATCCTGTATAAACATCTCCTCTGACAGACCTACTGGAAGAGATCTTTTTCGAGATAAGTGTGCCTTTTTGCATCTTTATTTTATGTACTCTCTGTAAACATTAAATAAATTAAATTAAATAAATAAAGATCTAAAGTAGCAGTTTATTTAAATTTAAAACATTCTCTGCGAAAAACGGCCACTTTTGGCTAATGTGCGTAGTAAAGCTTAACGTTCTCACTTTAAACTGTAAACAGTAGTTCATAAAATACTTTGAAGGGTTATCTAGGACATGATAGTTGCAAAATTTTAAATGATGTCTCCGTTTTCTTTGAAATTATTTATTTTAAAAGGGTCAGCACTGGACCCCGGAAAATTTAGGTACGGCTTTAAGTTTTGACTACTTACAACCGTGGAATTTTCATTTAGAATCTTTTTCGTTGTGTTGCATACTTATCCCACACATAGTACAGGCTGACTTTTTAACCACCAGCCAAATTTTTGAAGCAAGATCAGTTCATGATACTGAACTTCTTCTTATTCATTTTCATATAAGCGCGTTCCCGGTTGCATCCTCAGCTATGCTGCTTCGGAGACCGAGGTGCGCTTTCCTGCTTTTTCTTCTCCAAATATAACATGTATGTCAATAGTCACCCAAGGATGCCAAAGACCTTGCAAAATGGAGAAGAAATATACTGATACTGAACTACTTTCCATAAATACAATTAACGAAAAACTAAAATAAAAATTTGCCTTCCCATACTAATCAGCGCTCAGCCAAACGGATTTTTTATGGAAGGACGAAATTTTTTTTATTGATTTTTAATAAGTTTTATATAACGTAGTTCAGTATCATGGACTGAACTTGCACCAAAAATTTGGCTGGTGGTTAAAAAGTCAGCCTGTATATAAAATAGGGTATTTTCTTCCCGCGATAGCCCAAGACTATGACACGAATGTCACGAAGTGTTACCACTGAT
The DNA here is from genome assembly GCA_963576875.1 of Acrobasis repandana. Classification (NCBI taxonomy): domain Eukaryota; kingdom Metazoa; phylum Arthropoda; class Insecta; order Lepidoptera; family Pyralidae; genus Acrobasis; species Acrobasis repandana. Next base: position 19,653,838 of record OY756225.1, read on the forward strand.
TGCTCTTTTAGTTAATTTAAGGACTTTCTCAATAAAATGATTAACTTAACTATTTCGTACCTATATCGTGTGAATTATCTGTTTAATTTTTACCTGACTGCGCCAGAAGGAGGGTTATGTTTTTCGAGTGTATGCATGTTTGTACGTAAATTTCTTTGGCACGCTCTACAGCCTAAACCGCTCAATGGATTTTAGCTTGAGAGGTGACGTTAGATTTGTCCTAACTCTGAGAGTGACACTAGATATATCAAAAATTTAAATAATCCAAAATGGCCGAATTTCGCGCCAAATTATGTCTTTGGAATTTTTTTTAATTAAAGGATTTTATACAAGGATTACAAAAATATATACAACTTATATGTTAGCAGTCGGGTTTTTTTATGTTTTTTAATAATTACTTGTTAATAAATTCATTCATTGCTTTATTAGTTCATGATTGGTTTTGAGCTTAAAAAATGCACTTTGCTTGGGCAATTCAATAATTACACACAGTGGCAACTAATGACGTTTTCTTGGGCTAGACGTATTTTTTGGCTAATCACGTGACCAGCAGTCACGGGAAGAGAATGCCTTATTAATTATAACATGGTCCCACGCGTTCTTCTCTGTTATCGATTAGCCTCAACTTCACTGGATTTACTATCCGTTCCTCGTGCAGGTGCCCCATCCCTTCCTCGTCCACTAGCCGCACCGTCCCTTCCTTTTCCAGGCTCACCATCTTCTCCACGACTACTCTTCGTGGTGGTCGTAAGCAGGTCATGACCTCGTCGAGGTGGAGTAACAATCGGATCAACCACGATTACTGTCGAGAAACCATGATCACTAGTACCTTGACCTGCAACTGTAGTGTCGCCCAGCCCGAGCAAGCACATTGCTTCGCACTATAAAAAAAAAACTTTAATGGCTAGAGCGAGAGAGAGCGACGTCGCTCTCTCTCTCCCTCTAGCAAATTACTGTTATTAGCGACAGAAAAGGATAGTAGCATAGGAAAGTGCTGTTTCGTGATGATAGATGAGATCCAACCCTTATTGTATTTCTTGAATACTAGCCGTTTTAGTATAATTCGGAGGTGATTTGGAGGCAACTACGCAATTTATTTCTATCCAGAAAATAACCTTTTTAACTAAGTTTTTGAATGAATTAAAAAAAAAATTATAAAAATCTTCTCATTTACATTTTTAGCATTTTCTTTTGTCTATATTTCTCTGTAATTTATACACAACTTTATGTTTTAAATTCCGTGTAAACAACAATGACATGAACGTCGCGCACCGCAAAAAATCGAAACACGTCTCAGGTTATTTGGAATTAAACAAACTACGAGTATTGCAATGAAAACCAATAAATTGTCTCATTCACTTTTTTAATACTTAAATAAACTTCAATTTAACATATCTTAACATATTGTTACTAAGATAGTTTGGCTCCAATCAGCTCCGAAAAAGCAGTCAAAATCACTAAAAGTAAGGACTGGCCCTTAAGCGCACTGCCAACCTGCCAAGCTAAATGTCCTCTTCTCCAGCGTGAGAGAAAAGAAAGAAAAATACCTCATCGTAGGTGTTGAACTTATTATCGTTGCCACCACAGCCTGAGTACATAGTCTTCTTGCACGCCTGCCATTTAGCATCGTAATAGTACTTTTCGACTTCTCCGAAACAGGTCCCATATTCGAACGTTAATTGACACCAAAATGGTCGAGGTGCTGTAATAGTAGATAAATAACTGAAACCATTTTAACGGTAAATCAAGTTCATGATACTGAACAACTTTATCCAAGGAACATAATCGAAATTTGAAAAATATTTTTTGGCTTTTCATACAAATTTGGATCAGCTGATCGGTCAACTAAATAAATAAATATATGCGGACAATTCACACAGATTGAGCTAGCCCCAAAGTTATGCGATACTAACTCAACGATACTATATTTTATAACAAACTAGCGGCCCGCCCCGGCTTCGCACGGGTATGTATTATACATATAAACCTTTCTCATGAATCACTTTATCTATTAAAAAAAACCGCATCAAAATCCGTTGCGTAGTTTTAAAGATCTAAGCATACATAGGGACAGACAGTGGGAAGCGACTTTGTTTTATACTATGTAGTGTAGTGATGCTTTTATGATAAAGATCCAAGACCCAGGTCAATTTGAAAAAGATAATTTTCCATCTTGATCTGACCGGGACTTGAACCCGGAACCTTCAGTGTGACGGCCTGGCATGGTGACCACTAGGCCACAGAGGTCGTTGTATGGGAAGCCAAAAATTATTTTTCATATTTCAATATATGCTCCTTGAGTAAAGTTGTTCAGTATTATGGACTGAATGGACCCTTAAAATAGTTTCAGTATATTTTATTAGACCCTGTATACAGGGTGATTTCGAACCTCGTAGCTATATTTAAGGAAAAAAAAATCATTCATATCTAGCCGTGTGGTTCCCGGCAGAGTAGAATAGGACCACTCCAAGTCTTCCCGTGGATGTCGTAGAAGGCGACTTAGAAATCACAAGCTAAACAAAGCTTATAAACATCAGTGAGACTTCTCCAACCCGTCTGGCTAGCGTGTAGAGTGTAGACTAAATCCTCTGACTGCTCTGGCCAATATATGGCACTGGTACTACAGAGATTGTCGTGCTAATTCATTGGAGACTAAAAAAGAGCTGATAATAATGACATATTCTGTCATGAGTATTATTAAAAAGAAAAATCAAAGACATCAGCCAACAAATGCATATTAAAAATCTCCCATTTTAATGTCACCGCTCACTACCGCGATCGTAGTGCTGAGCGGGGAGAGCAACGGCTGCGCGTATAGTAGATAGTAGGTTAGCCATATAATAGAAACATGAGAGAAAAAAAAAATACAAAAATTTTGGATTTTTTCTTACGGTTTGTGTTCTATTAGGCGGTGAAGGCGAACCTACTTAACCGCGCACCGTCGCGGAGCGCTGTTCAACACACTGACGCTTCCGCGCGTTGACGCGTTTTCAGTGTGTTGGTCTAGGCGTGTTTTCTTTACAAATTGAGATACCTGCACACAATGTTAAAATCTGCCGCCACGCGTTCCGCGACGGTGCGCGGTGCAGTGGGATCACCACCTTAGAGCCTTGCCATGCTCCCAGGAGTCCCAGAGGATCAGTGATTAGATTAAACCAGGACTCAATCTTACGTTTCATTATGCAAAACTTACATGTATATCCGACTTTAGTTAGACAGTAATTCAAACACTCTGCTTCAGTATCGAATCTGTTGCCGTTGCCCTGACATCCTCCCCAGTCGAATCGAACACAGCTCATGGATGATTTTTTAAAGTAGTACATGGTTATTTTACTACGGCATGGGCCCTCTTGCGGCCTCAGAAGGCACACCTTGTATCTCACTGAAAATAGACAAATTTATTAGGTACTTCTTATTTATATTATTTTGTACGTACGGCCTACGTACAGCTTATGTTAGTTTAGGTGCTGCTAGATTTAAAGACCTCAAATAAATTTAAAATAAAACAAAGTCTGTAAAAATTTTGCCACTTTATGCCAAAAAAAATAATATGGTAGTTAATATTTGTTTTGGCATAATGCGTCTACAACCCTTCGCTTCAGGACTTAAATATCCGTTATTTAAGTCCTGAAGCGAAGCGTGGGAGAAATGCAGCTAAGCTCAAATATGACTAGGTTGGTCATGTCTACAGGATGCACCCGGATGGGTGGGCAAAATAACCACGAAATACCCTGCAAGCTGGCGATGAAAATGAGGCTGCCCTAGAACACAATAATGTGCAGACGAGCTTACGACTTATAGAAAGGACTGGAAAACTGTCGCCACTAACAGAGATGCATGGAAGGCTAGAGGGGAGGCTTTTGCCCAACAATAGGAAACAAAGGCCAGCAAAAAAATAAATTGGAAAGTTAAAAAGGAAAAGGTGAACATCGTGCCCTCAGATCGTGCCGTACAAACAAGTGGTCCGGGAGCTGGTAGACATTTTTGGGTAGGTATTTGAAGTTAAAAACTTGTCTTAAACCTTCCCCTATAGTCCCTAACTCAAGCCTGCACACTTGACTGAAAAGTTAAATTTCCAACCTAATGATCTGGCTTATATATTTTTTCCTCTTTAAATAGGTATTCTATTTTAACGTGTAAACATTACAGATTGCTTCAAGAATATTGTTTTGTAAAAAAAAAATGTATCCAAAAATTTTTAGGTCCATTTAGCCCCGCTACTTTTCAGCCAGCTGCAGTTCTGAGTTAGGGTATTATAGGAAAAATATAAGAAGATTTCAGCATGAATCAAATACCTACTCAAAAATGTCTACTTAATCTCGTAATAAAGATGATGGTGCTAAACAATATGCCTCAAAATTAACGCGTTCATACCTGATCCCATTGAAGGAAGTAATAGTAGGTTTTGCCTATAATTGCCACACAGTCACAAGACACAGTAAAATGATGGAGCCAAACTAATTCGTATGTGCCCTGTATCTTAAAACATCGTGTCTTTTGAAACGACTATTGTTATGTATAAAATAAATAAAAAATATCGCTAAAAAGCTTTACCTTCTGGTTCAAACTTAGTGCTTCTAACAAACTTTGTTATCGATCGATCCATGTTTTCTCTAAATATCCTCGCGGAAATATTAGCTACAAAATGCAAAAACCACAAAGCGTACAACTTCATATTTTGAACGATCTACAAATAAAACTGTCGACTCGGTCATAAACAAAATTGGCTGAATAATGTTTAGCCAATAAAATCTTGATTTTATGGAATTCGCTTAGGATACAAACAAGTTGATATTGAATAAAATAACATAAGCATAAAAAGGTTTTAATTTAAACTACTAAACACAAACTTAACAAAAAACAGCAATAAGGAAGAAAGTTTCACGCGGCCTCCATGTGCGTTGGTAGTATAGATCTATACGAGTAGGATTCCCTGTTCTATCGTTTGCGGCGAAATTGACCGGTGACCGGCCCGGGTGCGCCCCGTCGTCTGCAAAGCGCGTAAAATTGGCCTTTAGATCTTGTGGCCCAAGGCCACTTTTAGGTTCCATGGTTTTAGGTCATCACAAGTTTTAGGCCCATAGAAGTATCTGTAAGAAGAGTTGGTATGGAAACGTAACCTTCAATTTCAGCATATTTATTGCATTTTATAATGTAAGTACATTCGTAAAATGTAAAACAGCGCGTTCTTATCGAGCATTATTTTAGCATGTGTTAGGTGTTTCAAGATTTATGTCTCGCTAGCGGATTCCCGCGGCGTTGCCCGCGTGGTCGAATTTTTGTCAATTCCACGGGAACCTCTCATTTTCCCGGGATAAAAAGTATCCTATGTGTTAATCCAGGTAATAAGCTATCTACATATCGAATTTCATTTCAATTCGTTCAGTCATTTTCGCGTGAAAGCAGGCCTGTGTCACTCCCCGTTTAGGTATCGAAAATGTACCTACATTATTACTATGCGCGCAGGCGGCCCCTCTGGGTGGTAAATTCAGTTATACGAATCGTTTGTCCAGAGTAATAAGAATGATATTGGCTTGCAATGGATGTCTAGGTATTTATGCGAAAAGGTGCTGAGTTCTGACGTGAGCTAAATTAAACCATATCGCTAGCCACATTGAGTAGATATTTCTTTGAATTTTTTTGCTGAGTGAGACTTCTGTACGTTAGTATTATTTATTCTGTGGTGAAAGTGAAACAAATATCATTATATCTAGACATGCATACAAATTTTCGCATTTATATTATTCTCTATCTATCTATATCCCTCTCTAGTCTCTCTATTTTCTCTACTCTCTTTTATCGTCTACCTTATATTGAGTTTTGTTTGCATTATTCAGGACTATAGTTCGTTATCTAGTAACTGCCATGGTTTAATAAAATAAGATAGTCTACCGGTTACACTGATAAGAAACGTTGGAGGTTACGGAGTGATGGGCCACTGTGTGTCATTGAATAGGCATAATGACTGAAAAAGTATTTTTGGACCTTCATTTAGATTATTAAAAAATATTGTACACATATTTTTTCTTTTCTCTGAGAAACAATAAATGATGAAGATACAGCGCATTTAAATTACGCATGACGTCACGCTTTCGTACGATTTTTACACAACGGTGACGTCACAAGCCCCCACTCTGGAACTTAGATAATCTGTATCTTTGTGAATTTTTACTTTTTTGATAAACTGAAAAATATGGGTACATTATTTTTGGGTAATCTACTAACAGGCTAATTAGAATAATACTTTTCTGACCCAGTCATCATCCCTATGATCCGAGCAAAGTGAATTTAATTCAACATATAAATTTATTAAAAACCAAACAGATGAATCACGTTAAGGTGAATACCAAGAAGAAGTGACGCCCTCATTAAAAAAAATTGTTAACTCGTTACTCGTTAAATTGTTACTCGCTACATGTTTTTTTTTTATTGGAGATTTGAGTGCGTTTGACCTCTATCTAGCCTGTTGGGAAACTAAGGTGTAACACGCAGACTCAAAAAATGCCTATTTACACATGTATAGTCTTTTAAATTATTTTATGAACCACCGTTAAAAGTATTACATTAGTCCGTCTAGCTGTAAAACCCGCTTCCGGGTTTTAAAGCTAAACGGATCACCAATAATAGTTTCAACAGCAGTTCATAAAATAATGTAAAGGGCTATCTAGTACCTAACATTTAGCAATATGAAAATTTTCTCGATATTACGAGTTAACAATTTTTTTTAATGAACCTAGTTAGATTATTCAAAAATAATGTACCCATATTTTTCAGTTTATGAAAAAAGTAAAAATTCACAAAGATACAGAGTATCTAGGTTCCAGAGTGGGGGCTTGTGACGTCACCGATGTGTAAAAATCGTACAAAAGCGTGACGTCATGCAAAATTTAAATGCGCTGTATCTTCGTCATTTATTGTTTCTCAGAGAAAAGAAAAAAAACCGTGTGTACAATATTTTTTAATAATTTAACCGATGGGCCAAAAATAATTTTTCAGTCATCATGCCTATTGTAGTACTTTATCTAGTAACTGCATTCGGACTTGCAGATACTTCTACCGAACTTCTCCAACAGTTATTCAAGTAGTTACTCGAGATCAGAATAAAACAGAACATTTTACTTCCACGAAACTTGTCTTTGATACAATGAAGTTGTTACAACTTTCAGCACTTCTAGTTTTAATCTCTTTATCTCGGTCGCAAATTGAAAGGGAGCTTTGTGTTGATTGTAATAAGTCCTATTTTACTTTAGCAATTAATTACCTTTGGGTTAAGTATACAAGTTTCAATGGGATATTTGATTTACTGAGTAAACTACAACGCTTTGCTTAAATCGGACCATGGAATTAATTATAGCTTTAGTCTTTCAAAAACAAAGTTTATTTTAGCAGCATACTGTTTAAACTGAATTAGTTATATATAAAAAAGTTAAGTAATCCTGTTTTTTTTTTTTAGGGTTCCGTACCTAAAAAGGTCTTAACGGTACCCTTATAGGATCACTTACTTTTCTGTCCGTCCGTCTGTCACAGCTAATTTTCTACCAAACTACTGGAGTCAGTGACCCAAAGATAGACGTAGAACGTAAATAAATGAATTTCAAATATGGGGGATAAATTTAGACATTTAAAAAAAGAGTTTTGTAAACTATATCGTATGACATAAAAGATACATGTTTTTGCAAGGTTTTTGGCATCCTTGGATGACCATTGACGTGCATGTAAATTTGGAGAAGAAAACGCGGGAAAGCGCACCCCGGGCTCCAAAGCAGCACAGCTGAGGATGCAACCGGGAACACGCTAAGATGAAGAAGAAGAGTTTATCTGTAACTAACGCCTATATTAGCGTGCCTTTATGCAATGAAGGAAGGGTTTGCCCACAGTCGCCAGGTTGGTTGCAGTTCTTGGCAAAAAGTTTCAGCACATATAGTGCATGCAGCACAATGAGAATACTTTTTTCTTATGATATAGGTACATTATCTGGGAAAAGTTGTTCAAAATGATAGACTGAATCACCCCTTAAAATATTTGTATTCAATTTAAAACACCTTGTATACCTTTATAGGGTGATCTTGAACCTGGTAGCTTTATTTAAGGAAAGTACTCTATAAACGAAATAAAAAATGCTATTAAATGTAGGTGAAAAGAGACACATACTCGAGGTAATCGGAAATAGGCGAGGCAATATGTTAGGACACTTGATACGGCATGATAATTTTATGCGAATTATAATAGAAGGCAAAATAGAAGGAAGGAGGGGAAGAGGAAAGCTAAGGCACAGCTATATGAAGCAAGTCAAGGAAATGGTGATAGTAGTGTCGTACCAAGATGTCAAGAGGTTAGCGGAAGATAGAACAAAATGGAAGAAATTCCACCGACAAGAGCGTCGCTCTTAAATTTTGATTATGATGATGATTATTAAAAATGTGTCTTGTTTCATAATAAAAACCAAAGATATCAGCCGAATAATGCGTACCAAAAATCTCTTATATGTTGAATATCACCAGGGAGGGCAACGGCCTCGTCTATAGTAAAGTTAGTAGGTTAGCCATTTATAAGAAATTTGGGAGAAAAATCCTCTTGGTCCGATGGTCAAACTAAGTGGAATAAAAAGATCCTGATAGTTCGACATGTCGGACAGCAAGGAATCAAAATACCTCGTCGTTCTACATGTCGGACAGCGTTGTCAAACCACGTGGCCGTAGAGGATTTTTCTATTAATGAATCTGATTTTAATATAACTAGGGGTGGTGCAAAATCAACCTATGTAAAATTTTCTGTATTTTACTAACGATACTCGTTATACAGGTGATTCTGACCCTTTGAGCTATATTCAAGGAAAGTACTCTATGCGATGAATAAAAGATACATGTTCTCTTACAATTACCTTGTATCATAATTAAAACCAAAGGTAAAAGCCTTCAATGTTGTACGGCGAATTCCCAATTGCAGTGATACCGACCGCCATATGATCGCTTGCCCCGCGCGCCGCCGGCGGTAAGGGTGCGGGGCGGTCATACGGAGGAATTGAGCGACAGCGAGGTCGTCGACTCTAATAATAATACGTTAGCCATGTATTGCATATGTGGGGATTTTTCCTAATGAAAAAAGTAAAAAAAAAGTGTTCTTTTTCTTGCTGTTTTGTGTTCTAGTAGTGATTCTGATTCCAAGATTTCAATATAGCTCAGTGTTTTAAAATCAACCTGTGTAAACCTTGCCAACCGCTATAATAACTTGTTCGCTCACAACGTATTATATCCATAGGTACTTAATATTTTTCTCAGAGCGCTACTTACGGTCCAAGGCTTGTTATTGACAGTTTCCCTCTTTCTTTATTCCCGGAAAATATAGTTTTACGGGAACATTCTCTGCCGTTGGCAGTAAAAAGACTAAAAGGCTTGATACGTTTCGCTTGATACATTATTTCCGTCTGGGAAAAATTAAGCCTGTCGCACTTGGCTGCGTTTAATCACACGATAAAATCGCACCCGGTTTAGAATTGGTTCATAGATTTATGCCTTACTCCCTGTGCCTACTCCTTTGGCTTTTATCTAAATCGCTTTTTAGTCCACGTGCCTTAATAGGCATGTGACTGAAAAAATGATTTTTATCCCATCGGGTAGATTTTTAAAAACATTGTATACGTATTTTTTCTTTTCAGTGACTAATCAATACGAAGATACAGCAATTTAAATCCATATGACGTTACGCTCTCGTCCGATTTTCAGTACAAGCTTTTACAAGCTTTTTATTTGTTGTTTTTTGGGTCAAATATTGCATGTTTTTGAGCGACTTTCCGGTTTCTGATTAGGATGAAATTTTTTATGCTAATGTAAATTTGATGACAATGCAATATTATTATGACAAGAAGCTGATTTGTTGATGGAGCCGGAGACGGCTAGGAACCCTGTAATAAAACAACGCAACCCTATCAAGTTTGGGCTTATTTCATTTGTCTTGAAAAGTTCACACAATAAAAGCTTGTACGAAAGAAATATTTCTATATATCTATATATTTTATATTATCCGTAGGGATGTTGCATCCTTGTGCATTTTTTATCGTATCTATCATGGGGAATGCTCTGAAGAATTGTTCGACCTAATACCTGCAGCAAAATTTTACCACCTAAACTGAAATTAAAATTTCATCCACACCACCTGGATAGCTGGCAATCAACCACCGTACGTTTAAAAAGGAACTTTCTGCCACGTACGACCAAACTTTAAAATCAACTTTCTGCAGCGGTGTTCCCGAACCGATACGACATAGAAACCTTCAAAAAATTAGTCCATATCTTCCTGAAAGGCCGGTGACGCTCTTGTTACATCCCTGGTGTTGCAGTTGTCCTTGGGCAGCGGTGATCACTTACCATCAGGTGACTCACTTGTTTGTTTGCCGCGCTATAACATAAAAAAAAAACTTTTCAAAAATAAATTTATAGGTTACGTCACAAGCCCGACATAAACGTGGGTCCATTATTTTTGGATAATATAACTGACCTATTCTTCGACCTGCGCGAGATGTTTCTGCCGCAACAGTCCACTGCAGGATAAAGCTTCCTCGATGATCTGAAGAATGACCAGCGTAAATGTCCTACCATCTACTTTTATTAGCCAGAGCAGTCAGAGGATTTGGCCTACACTCTCCACTTTGGCCAGACGGGTTGGAGGGGTCTCATTGATGTTTATAAGCCTTGTTTAGCTTGTGTTTCCTAAGTCGCCTGCGACAACATCTTTGAAAAGACTTGGAGTTGTCCTACTCACACACACAAACTATTTTTCACAAAATATTTACGTATATGTAGTAGTTATATTCTAGGCCTGAATCCACACGGCTCATGTGCAGATGAACTACCTCTAAACAATAAATAAACTCTTGCCTTCATCGTAGCACGTTCCCGATTGCATTCTCAGCTGTGCTGCTTTGGAGCTCGGGGTGCGTTTTCCCGCTTTATCTTCATCTTCTTCTCACTAAAGACTGTACTAAATAGGGAAGATATCGCCGAAACAGTTTGAACCATTTGGCTTATAGTTTTACGATCGGCCGCATGCCTGCCAACTACTATTAATAAATAATAAATAGGGACAAAATGGGGACAACTCACATTAATTAAACTAGCCTCAAAGTAAGTTTTACCTTAAATATATTATGGTATGCTAACTTAACGATACTATATGTTATAATAAATACATAAATAGATAAACATCCGGGACTAATCACAATTCAAAAAGGCAATAACCAACTTGCCCTGGCTGGGGATTGAATCCAAAACCTCTGGATTGGTGGACTAAAGTGTTGACCATTACGTAACAGAATTCGTTATTGATACATGACATAATAAAAAATTGGTACAAACAGATCATCAATTCAGCTAAAAAAATACTTATTTTTCTTATTATTACGAGTATGACGGCCATTATTCTTTTATCAAATATCGAAAAGAAAAGTGGCTTACATTTACCTCATTTTTCGAACATTTTTCCTTAATAACGAGGAAAATGTTCTCAATTATTAATGTGACATGGGATGTGATTATCGATGATCCGATGAAAATGCCGCTTTGTTTTATGTAGACTGTTATTTTAGGATAATCATTAATCGCTGTAAGGCAGAGCTCAGATCATAACCCAGACCACAGATCTGTATACTAGATAAAGAAAGTCCTTCAATTTGTATAAAAACCTGGCGTGCCAATTTTCCATACAATATTTAACAAGAAATTCACTAACAAACGGAAAGAAACTTTTTTATTACTTCCTCCAACGTTTTTCAAAGAGTTTTTACGTTGGCAGATTTAGGTATTTTACAGTAGAGAGCTTAATGTCCAATCTAATGAATTGACATATGTACACGGGCTAAAAGTGATGATCCTAAATGAAGTCAATTTGACGTCAGATCGACATGAATAATTTTATTGTTCTGAGTGAATAATCATACAGAGGCTGTGTCTATCTTGATCTATGGTCTGTGATCAAGAAGGTCTTAAGACAGACTAGCATTATTAAGACTATGGAGATGCGCACACTGGAACAAAGACGTTTTATAAATAGAGTAGTATAATGGCGACCACTCTCAGTTAAATATGAGACAGACTTTATTTCATAATATAAATTGATAAATATGGGATAAAGAGGACCTGATTATCCGAAAAGAAAGATGATTTCGTGCTTCGGAAGACGTATATACCTATTCTACAATTGGTTCTGGTCTACCCTTTGGGTTGGGTCCGACGGCAGTTACTCTGTGTAAAAAGAAGTAACCTCGTCAAAGCACCTAGGTAAGCACAGAATAAATACTAATACTCACGTACCGAAGTCTCACTAGCGATATAGTTTAATTTAGCTCACGTCAGAACTCAGCACCTTTTCGTTTAGATACCTAGAAATCCATTGCAAGCCACTTTCATTCTAATTACTATGGACAAACGATTCGTGTAACTGAATTTACCACGCGCATAGTAATAATGTTGGTTTATTTTCAATACCCAAACGGGGTGACACAAGCCTGACTGAGGATACAACCGGGAATACGTTCAGATGATGGGCTAGACTTGCAACGGAGTGGTTGCCTATAGATAGTTACCGTCGCCCAGGCAGGCCAAGGAAGCGCTGGCGAGACTATCTTGACACATTCCAAAAAAGATAGTCGAGACACGGGAAAGAGACAAGCGGAGAACGATGGCACAGAATACAGTAAGAGTAAGCAGAACTAAATCTCCTAAGGTACGCGCAATATGCGTCCCCGTTCCCCGCACCCACACCTCTCCCCCGGTTCTTGACGGCCAACGTGAGTCATCGAGGCGAAAACGGGGGAGAGGTGCGGGGACGGGGAACGGTGACGCCTGGGTGACGCATATTGCGCGTACCTTAGGAGATTCCGGCCTGTGACGATGGGAAAGACCTTTGCTCAACAATGGGATGAAATAGATAACCTTACAAAAAAAAGTATGTATATAACGTCTAACAATACTCGTATACTGAAACTATTGAAAGGGTAAATCGACTTCAAAAGTCCATGACAATGAACAACTTTCCCCAAGGAACACATATCAAAAAAGTGTAAATAATTAATTGAAATAGGTTACAACGACAATTTTTGAGAAGTGTGGCTAGCGTCAAATCTGCTCAGGGGTTGGAAGAATGTTGGGTTAACCTAGTGACCACGCGAACCGGGCAAAGACGAGACTAGAGGCACCATGAAGTTTTAGTAGGTTCGAGCTCCACACTACCGCTCCCCATTCCCGTGGGTTTGTCGTGTGGGTTGACCATTTCTCCATGTAAAAAAAAAGTTTTAACGACATACTCTACTGTCACCATATTTTCTGACAAAATAATCCTTTTCTATCATGCAGTCCGCATATAGAAGCCAGAGTGACTTCTATTTTATTACTGAACTCTACGGAAAAACAAATAAAGCCAGGGAGCAACTTGCATAAACAAAGTACAAGAGAAAAAAATAAACAGTCCATTTCTACTGAAAGGATGGTTAGAATATAGATTTTAATAAAAGATGAAGTCAAACTCGACATACAAACTGAATTATTCCTTTCCTTAAAACATCTTGTGCCGATAGAAAATTCTTTGTAGTTTTTAAAATGGTATTGCTCTAAGAGTTTGCTCCCATTGTAACTTAAGCATTAGTTCCGGTCGTAGTCACGTAAGTAACTTTTAATTTGCTATTTTAAGAAGTGTTGCAACACACTGATTAGGTTCATATAATTTAAAACACAAAGTCAACATTTAACACAGATTTATTTCAATTTACTAGCACCATACATTTAAATTGCTTTATACATTGACAAATATATGTCGCAATGAGGGTAAATGGATAGACATTAATTAAAAATGAGATGGTAATAATCGTATCTGAATGAGTCATGGCCACGCCTAGTCACAGCTACATAACTACGAATATTCACGAGTTTTATTATTTAAACTGCCCACGTGGCGTGAGGCGCTAATTAGGCGTTAAACTACTATCCCGACATATAATCACAATTCACAATACTTATCTTTCTCGTTCGAAGATTCAAAGCAGACTGACTCAAGAACTAATTTTGCAACTGTAAGAACACTCGTAATGGGAGGGGGGACTCGCAACAACTTTACAATATTACTTACTAATCAAAATAAAGTATGATTAATAGTTAATTTCTAAGAAATGGTAACTTTTATAATTTATAACTATAATTAATAATAATAATTACATTAATTTATAGCTATTATTACAATTGTAACCATATTTGTTAGCCTAGTAAAATACTCAATTGACAGTTGAGTATCAAATTATGTTTTGCAAATACATTTCCATTAATTATTAACATTGATATATTTTATTTTAATAAATGAAGAATTCTTTCAACTAATAATTATAAATTAATCATAAATTACTTATTCTTCTATTTTAGTTCCGGGGATGAGTCATTACAGTAGATCCAGCACCCAACAGAAGCTCTTATTTCTCGTTAGATATTTTAAAAACCAGACGTAAAATGTGCTTAGCTTATACGCATTTATTTGTGCATTAAGACTCCCAAACGACTGTACCAATTTTACTTCATTTTCGTTTTAGTGGAAAAATTATATGAGTAATATTTTTATTTACTTTTTTCATCGTCTTTATTTGTATTTTTTGTTTTCAGGTTTAAGTACTTCATTGAAAGTTAAAAGTTATCCAATTAACGCAGTTTGAATTGCAATGTTTGAAAAATTTAACTGAAAAAAGGGTCACAAGACGAACAAACTTCCTTGAACAGTCATCGAGCAGTAAGTTGAAGTTAAACAGTTTTTTCAATCGTCCCGGGAATACTCAAATTGAAAGACTCTTTTTCAACTTTATGATAAATGTCCCGAGCAAAGCGTTTCCAGGATAATTCTGGAGCAGCTGCAAAGTACTCATATTCTTCAGAGGTGAACACCTGTGAAGTACTTGTACCTGTAAAGTATTTTTGTGGATAGTATATATGTACTTATCTTTATTAAAAATATGTAATAAAAATTTTCGCCTCGGGAAAAAATCTTGGATATCTTCGCCTTTTCGTTTAAGGTCGTACCTAAATTTTCCGGGGTCCAGTGCTGCCCCCATTTAAAATAAATAATTTCAAAAAAAACGGAGACATTATTTAAAATTTTACTACTACCAAGTCCTAGATAACCCTTCAAAGTATTTTATGAACTACTGTTTACAGTTTATAATAAGAACGTTAAGCTTTACTACGCATATTAGCCAAAAGTGGCCGTTTTGCGCAAATGTGCATAGTAAAGCTTAACGTTCTAACTTTAAACTGTAAACAGTAGTTCATAAAATACTTTGAAGGGTTATCTAGGACTTGGTGGTAACAAAATTTTAAATGATGTCTCCGTTTTCTTTAAAATGATTTATTTTAAATGAGGGCAGCACTGGACCCCGGAAAATTTAGGTACGGCCTTAAGAACAGGGACTAACAAAATTATACTGAGACTATTTTAAGGCTAAAATAATTCAACTCACGATACTAACCAACTTTCCCCAAGGAACATCAAAAATTGAAAATAATTTGTGGCCTAACATACGCTGATCCTGAATTCTATAGAAACCGATAATATTTTTCGTAGTTCGACATACATTTGGTCCTTGGGGAAAGTGGTTTAGTATCATAGACAGAATCTACCCTTAAAATAGTCTTAGTATATTTTGTTACAAGTTATACAGTTACTTATAAACTGTAAAAAATAAAAATAATAAAGTCTGGTGTGGTGATCGAAGAGTCGCTGATCCGAATTTATATAGCACGCAATTTTTTTTTTTAGGTTTTAATATACTTTATGTTTCTTTGCGAAAAATTGATCAGTATCATGGACTGAATCTACCCTTAAAATAGTTCAGTATATTTTGTTAGAGGTTATATAGTTATACACTTGGTGACTCAGGGAGATCATAGTTAAGGGCTCATATAGACGAGCGGCACTTTGTCGACGGCAGCTGCCGATGCGTCGACGGCTGCCGCCAACGCGTCGGTGGGTCTGACAGACGAGCGACAATTTGTCGACGGCAGCCGTCGCCACCTGTCGACGGCAGCCATCGGCGGCAGATTGTTATCAGCCGTAATAGAGAACGGGCAACAGCGTCCTCTGTGCAAATACTTTATGACATGTACTGTAATCATCATCTCACCTGCCCAGCGTGGTGATTATGGGCTCATCCTTATATCTTGGTAGAAGACTTGAAATTTGTCGAAATCTGGCATTGCGTTTCAAAATATAAGCTAGACTATTTTTTTACATATGAAAAGTATGATTCTGTCTAGGGTTAGGGGACTTTTAAGTCTAGCAGTAGACAATACTAGTTGTAAATATAAATATAAAATAACTAAACATTTTTGCCCTACTATTCAAACATAAAGGCGATCACCCACTTGGTTTGTTTATCCTGCGTGAGGGGACCCACACTCCCATTAACCACTTGTAATGTGTTTATGTTTACGTTTAGCCCTCCGCGTATTAAGGAATTGTTCATAATTTCAAAGAGCTTATTTTGGATCATTGTTTTATGGTATTTTACTTATGAATGTTTACATTACAGCTATACAGCATTTTGAGTATTAGGATAATAAAATTGAGTTTGAATCGAATGATCGCAAAAGTAAGATCTCAGTAGCAACCCGTCCTCAATGCTTTGTTTATCCTATAAATATTATTAATGCAAAAGTTTATATAATATGGATGTGTGTTCCGCTTTTACTATTTACGGATTAGAATGAAATTTAGCAAGTAGTTAGCGTATTACCTGAGTTACTCGTAACGCATAAAATACTTGTTACCCCGGGGAAATGTGAGGTTACATTGGATTGTAAAATTTTGCTCACGAGGGTGGCGACAAGCATCAGCTAGTAATCAATATATTCGTAGCAAGGCAAAAACTTAGCTTTTTTTACTTAGCAAACATTACAAAGAAGGCAGTCTGTTGTTTGCTATTTATGTTTTCTTTGGGTTTTGATAGTTGATGTACATATCTTAGATTAGAACCAAATATTTATTGTAAAAAATATAAATAAAAAGTCTGGTGTGGTGACTTCGTGACTATTCTACAATCACCACACGGGAAAAAAACATTTTCATTTATTTGTTTTAGTTTAGTTATAATTATATGATAACTATATGTAGTAATACCATGAAATGGTTAGATTAATCACGTGGCAAGAAGCTTATTAAAATACGTACTTCTTTTTTTTAAATACCATGTTACAATATCATGATATTTTTCCTTACTTGTGATGGAATGAGGAAATCCTGTTTATCAGAACTCGGGAGCTCACTAATTACATTTCCCTACCTCTCTCCGCTATTTGTTGGAATAAGTTCATCTTAGACGTATTTTTATTAACTTTGTTACTGCTAAGAAGTTGTTGGAAAGTTAAAAGTTACGTTCAGTCTCGCACTAAGTACCTACCATCAAAATTTATCCCGTGGTACTACTGCAACTGTATGGTCGCAGTTACATCTACATGAATAGTAAAATGATAAAAATATAAGGTGAGTACTTTTAAAAGCGGTTATAGATATGACTACTAAATGTGACCTTATATTTTAAGATTCCTATTTATATTATAAGATAAATACATATATTAATAAACACCGAAGACCCAGGAAAAATATAAAAAGGCCATTTTCCACATTAGACAAGCTAACGGGGATCGAACCCAGAACCTTCAAGTAGTGACTAGCGTAGTTACCAATATGATACAGAACTTGTGAAAGGTTGTTGTTGAAAAAATACTGCCAAATATCAAATAAGTTTCATACACAATATTTTATTGCAAACCATAAAGCACATATGTTAACAACTATATAATTTAAGATCATTTACGGACCCTGACGGGCACAGCAATTTGGTTAGAGAAGTTCTTGAAGTTGATAAGTGCCTGCAACGTCCTAACGGTAAGGTACGTTATTACTTTGATTCTTTGACTTTGTTTAAACTTCAAACATATCCTCATACAATAATTCTGACTACAAAGCAGTTCCCAAAATGTACACACGTGGAAAGCATTCGGGAGCTCCTACAGACTTATTAACGCATTCCACTCTCCTTGCTGTGATTCACGGGCGTATTTCAAATGCGTCCTTTTATGAGGTTTGGTGCAAAGCGTTAGATATAGCGAGTTATAAATATAAAAGATACTAAATTACCTGGTACAGAATCTACAGAACAAGAACATGTACATCATTAACATTTATATTTTCAAGAGATATGTGATGTAATACAAAACACACCGTAATTCCACAAAAAAATTATACCTAAAAATGGGAGTATCCCATGTGATTGCTATTTTTGTCGCGGGCAACATCACAAATACTAGGCAGTACATAATATCATCATTAAATTAATGCATACGGGAATTAACGCGAAACGTACCTTATTTATTTCTTTTGCTGACGTTTCGTACGGGTTGCACCAAACCACAGGCCGGAATCTCCTAAGGTACGCGCAATATGCGTCCCCGTTCCCCGTCCCCGCACCTTTCCGCCGTTTTCGCCGCGATGTCTCACGTTAGCCGTCAAGAACCGGGGGAGAGGTGCGGGTGCGGGGAACTGGGACGCATATTGCGCGTACCTTAGGAGATTCCTTTCTGTTTACTCTTACTGTATTCTGTGACCAAACGTTGCCCCAACCTGACTGAAACAGTGATGTCGCCTACGCCTCCTTCTACCAGGAGTGATCTTCATCCACCGTCATGTTGTTTATTATCCAACTAATGACGTTGGACGAAGGACGAACGTTGGACGAATTACACCGGAAAGGAGGAGGCGTAGGCAACATCTCTGTTTCAGTCAGGCTGGGAACACGGTCGGCGCAACCCGGACGAAATGTCAGCAAAATAAATAAAAAAGGTACGTTTTGCGTTAATTCCCGTATGCAATAATTTATTAATGATGCAACGCGATAGTTTAAAAGTATTTATGATTATCGTCATCATTCAAGACCTTCTTCCGCCCACTGCTAAGCATACTATAGGTCTCTCTTCGTCGACGCCACCCATTTTGGTCCTGTTCTGCTCTCATCCATGTGCGAGCGACTTAGAGAAATGCAATAGCTGAATTGTCCAAATAGACTCCGAGGACTTCACTCGATTAAAAGATTTGATTATTATTAATAATTAGGGATAGGTACTGCGCCCACCTTCTTTCAGTTAATTTTCCTCTATCTAAAAATTTGCTGGACGAAATTGCATTTAGCGATAAGTCCACCTTTGTGCCCATATACGGACAAATTACACTGATTGAGCTAGCCCCAAAGTAAGTTTTAAACTTGTCTTATGGGATACTAACTCAACGATACTACATTTTTTTATAAATACATATATAGATAAACACTCAAGACCCAGGACAATTTGAAAAAGGCCATTTTCCAACTTAATAATGGTACTATATATATATATATATATATATATATATATATATATATATATACATATAATACAATCTATAACGTCTTTGTCTCTATTGGGGCAGATAGAGCAGTTTGATTCCTACGGATCTAAACAGACAGGGCCCAGGGTCGCAAGACACAAGGCCACTCTAAGCGTGATGGTTTTTAGGGTTCCGTACCCAAAGGGTTCAAACGGGACCCTATGACTGAGACTCCGCTGTCTTAATTGTAGCTGAATTATATTCTTGCCAATTTTCTATATTATGTAGTGGTAACACCTCCGACAGCAATTCGCCTATTACTTGTTCCACAGCCGATATTTTTAAATAGCCTTTTCGGAGCTTTTTTCAATTTCGATTTGGGAATGCCTTTGTAATTTTAAGAGATAGCGTTTGATTTATAGGTGCGAATATTTCGAATACAATATTTTGATTTATGTGTTCAACATCCGTATGTTCAGACTAGGACGAACTATTTATGTTTTTAATTAGTTACTTTTTATTCATGACTGGAACTGAAATACAGGGTCTACCAAAATATACTGAAAAAAAATTAATGGTGAATTCAGTCTTTGATACTGAAAAACTTTCCCTAATGAACATGTATCGAAATATGACAAATCAATTTTGATAAAGTGGCAAGGGCCAATGCTTTTATTGTTGTAGCGGTCGCTTATCTGAATCTTCCTAAAGAAATATTCAGTTCGTTCGCGCAAATGGTTTAAGTGTCAGCGTACTGACAAAGGCCGCACAGGCTCCTTTAAAGACGCGGCCTTTATCAGGGCGCCGACAGTCTGCACACCATTTGAACAAACAAGTTGTATGTACTTGAGACATGCCTTTCGTCTAGAAGCCGGCTGGTGTAGGCTAACAAAACTTTTATTTTATTTTAGCTACAAAATGTTAATTCAAATTCTATTGTAATTAACTTGCATAGTAAAACAATAAAGTTTATTCATTATCTACAAAAAAAGCAAATATATGTATTTTACCATCACAAAAGAAAATATTAAATTTTCATAGAAAAACTAATTTAGCGCAAAGTTTGTATTAAATGTAATGAAAATACCCAAATATTGCCTGGAGATATTTTGAAAAGATCAACACAATGATTCCGTGAATTGAGGCATCGATAGATGTACAAATAGCACCGATTCACACTAGAAACAGCGACTAGCAGCGCACTTATTGTCAAATCAGCTTTATTTATATCTGCGACATATATACAGGGTTACTGCTATCTAACACATAACATTTTTGATGCACGTTCAGTCCATGATACTGAATAACTTTCTCCAAGGAACATATATCGAAATATGAAATATATTTTTTGACTTTCCAAACAAACTCATATCAGCTGATCGGGCAACTTGTATGGGAGGCCAAAAAATTTTTTTCATATTCGAAAAATTGTTCAGTATCATGAACTGAATTCACCTTTAAAATAGTTTCAATATATTTTGTTACATCCTGTATATGTATATATGTATATACAGGGTTACTTTTGAAACACTGGCATCATTATAAAATAATTAAATAAAAGTATAATACTGTGATTTGAATCTGACTGATTGCTCCAAAAACGTTGCCGGTGTTTAAAAGTAACCCTGTTTATAAATAAGGATCTCGTTAAAACGGCTATAACGATTTAGATGAAATTTATATTTTCAGGGTTTCCGCGCCCAAAAAATCGATTTAGCTAGGTTTTTGGAGAACCTCGATTTTTTGAATATTTTTCATCGTATGAAGATCGATCGCCCAGGTACTTCACCTTAAGGCCATACATGAATTTTCCGTAATTCATTTAAAAATTTTGTCTCGACCAAGCCCTAGATAAATAACCCTTCAAACTATTTTATCAACTACTGTTTGCAGTTTAAAGTGAGAACGTTAAGCTTTTCTAAGCATTTTTGTGGAAAACGGCCGTTTTTGGCAAAAATGTCTTCCATATCCGAGTACCAGTTTTTCATCGGAAAACCAACCTAATCTAAAGTTGTGCGAGCCTGCGAGCAAATGAAAGCCGTAAATTCGGCTTGGATTTTCACGGCCTTTTTAGCGAGGATTTTTCTAGAGGTATCTTGAAACACGGTAAATCTCTAATTATTACCAATTTGTGAGGATATAGTGATACTTAGAATTTAGTCGTAGACATTTATGTTTGTCCTCAATTCTCGTTCGCGTTTGATTCAATGATTCCAAAAATATAGAAGTGATTTTAGTATCTGAATTAAAAATATGTAATAAAAAAATTCACCACGAGATTAAAACTTTAGGGTTCCGTACCGTAAAAGGTAAAAACGGAACCCTTATAATACGATTAGTCATTAGACAGTCCTCCATAGCTGCCGAACTATTGCTAGGGAGGGAATAACTTGGTTTGGGCTATGTGGATGGGATGATAGTGGACCGGATAACTGGGTTATGGAGTGAGATACGGACATCTACCTAAAAATCTCTCACAACAATTTAAGCCTGGTAGATGGTGACTTGCTGCTCGTTGGCTACACTGCCTGTGGGCACCCTAACTAGCCACGAAGATGCGGCCAGGGCGCAACACAATGTGAGCAGCTGAGGGTGTCGAGAGGTGCGGCTCCGGTTTCACCATCACGGGGCTTACCCCCGAGAGCGGGTTTCCCCGTTATTACGCCATTACGTGCAATACACTTCCACCCTGCAGCGTATGTTTTGCTCTTGCGACTGCACTCTGGCCGGCCGGCGGTGGGTGTGTAACTGTGTGTATGTGTGTGTGTAAGCGCATGTGTGTATGGTCCCCTGGTGGTAGGGTCTGTGGTGTCGCCACTCACCATCAGCTCACCACAAGCTGCCCTGCGTTGACTGACTACACTGGAAATCCAGTGGGCGATGGGGTCGTCACGTCCCGACGCCGTTATATTATTATAATATAAAAGTTCTAAGGGTAAATTGTGGTGTACGATTTATTTCGTATTAAAAAATAACTGTCTATGATACCGAGACCGCTATAGTTTTAATTGAAAGTACATACTTTGAGGTATATACAACATTTTTTTCAGAATTATTTTAGTAATATTTCAAAAGTTACGGTGGGGGGGGGGGGGGGGACACCTCAAATTTTAACTTTGTATTACGAGTAGATTATCTCAAGACTGGGGGGTTTGATCTACATAGTTTCAAAGTTTCAAATTTTCTTCTTAATACTTCATCAAACGTGATAAAAACTGACGACAATGGTCAGAAAGAAGTGAAAATTCTCATTTATTGTTACCAGTTACAAAGTAATATGCCATCAAATATATTACATGATAAGAACCTGGATAAGTTTACACGTGACAATGGTCAGAAAGAAGAAAAAAATCTCATTAATTGTTACCAGTTACAAAGTAATACTCCATCAAACATATTAATTACATGATAATAACCTGGATAAGTTTACAGATGACGATAGTCAGAATGAAGAAAATTTTCTCATTAATTGTTACCAGTTACAAAGTAATACTACTCCATCAAACATTACATGATAAGAACCTGGATAAGTTTACAGATAAGGATAGTCAGCAAGAAGAAAAAAATCTTATTAATTGTTACCAGTTACAAAGTTATACGCCATCAAACATACGTGGGGCGCACTATAAGTTTCCGGAATGAATATGAAAAAATACTATTAAAGGTACAAAATTAATTTATTGTTTTTCAAAATAATCTCCCTTGGCGTCTATGCACTTTTTCATTCGATGAAACCAGTTTTGAAAACTTTTGTGCCACTCCTCTGTGGTGACCCCTGAAACGTGTTTTTCATACTCCTCGACAGCCTCTTCTGGTGATGAAAATCGTTGACCGCGTAATTGGTTCTTAATTTTTGGGAACAGAAAAAAGTCACAAGGTGCCAGGTCGGGACTGTATGCAGGATGACTCATGAGTTCCACATTTTTCGCCTTCAAAAAGTCGTTTGTCTGTCTGGCCGTGTGAGAACCAGCATTGTCGTGGTGCAGGATGATACGGCGTTTACGGTTATTTTTACGGAGTTCGTCAATAACTTCCGGCAAACAAATGGTCGTGTACCAGTCACTATTCACTGTACGACGATTCTCTAAAGCAACAGTAGCCACGTGTCCAGTTTTATTAAAAAAAGAAGCAATCATCCGCTTAGATGCACTTTTCACGCGCGCCACTTTGGTTGGTTTCGGCTCATCTTGAAAGACCCATACGCTCAATTGCTGCTTTGTTTTGGGATCGTAGCAATAAATCCATGTTTCGTCACCTGTAACTATGTCCCACACCAAATTTGACGCACCTTCGTTGAATCTGGTAAGCATGGCACTGCACCAAGTGACGCGGTCCGTTTTTTGAGCCTCGGTCAAGTTGTGTGGGATCCACCGCGAGCACAGCTTTCTCACACCCAAATGTTTGTGTAGGATTGATTGTATTTGACTCATGCCTATTTCTAAGGATGCGCGAATTTCATGGTAGGTCACATGCCTGTCTGTTTCAATCATATGGCGCACAGCATTGATGTTTTATAAATAAATTTTTAAATATTGTTTATGTAAGTGGCCAGTTCCGGAAACTTACAGTGCGCCCTATGTATTACATGATAAGAACCTGGATAAGTTTACAGGTGACAATGATCAGAAAGAAGAAAATTTTCTCATTAATTGTTACCAGTTAGTCAGAATAGGACTACTCCATCTCTTCCTGTGGATGTCGTAAGAGGCGACTAAAGGACTTAAGCACAATCTTGTGCTATAATTGCATTCCCAAGGAGGGTTAACGTCGGGGGGCGGCCGGTTGTAAAACTTTTGCACAAATATATTCCCAAATAAGGTTGACGTCAGACAGGCGGCCGGTCGTAAAATTAGAGCCGAATCATTTTAACTGTTCCGGCAATTTCTTCTCGACTTCGCAAGGTCTTTTGGCATCCTTGGGTGACTATTGACGTGCATGTTATATTTGGAGAAGAAAAAGCGGGAAAGCAAACCCTGGGCTCCGAAGCCACTGAGGATGCAACCGGGAACGCGCTTAGATGAAGAAGACTCCATCAAACATATTACATGATATCAATCTGAATAAGTTTACAAGTGACGAAAGTCAGAAAGCAGAAATATTTCTCTTTAATTGTTACCAGTTACAAACTTATACTCCAATTATCATTTTACATGATAAGAAATTGGATAAGTTTACAGACAACGATGATTTCGAAGATAAAATTTAATCTTCTAGGCTCTTGTATTTCCTATATGGAAAGAGACGCTCACAACACTGGTTCTTTGTCATAGATAATCGAGTAGTTTTCCATTGCCTTCTCCATTTCACACACTAAGCAGCAAACTCAATAGTCCCTAGTGTTCAGGTTTCTGCAAGATGTTTTCCTCTTCCGCAAATGGATTTTATATCAGTTTATTACCAAAAAAGTTTCCCTAAGTAACATTATATCTCAATATTATTTTTTATTTTCCCTATAAAGATCTGTACAGTATAAGGTTGTTCCTTATTTGCATAGGCTTGTTTAATGTATCTATTAGCTTGAATACAAGCCTATTGTTACCAATATTGTTGAGGTCCCAACAATATTGGGAAAAATTGCAATTAAAATATAGAGCCTTTTGAATAAACAGATATCACCATGTTATGATTATTTGATTGAATATATATATATTGAGATATACTTTCTGACCATTAATTTAATAAAAATAGAGAGAGTTGAGCAAGTCCAGTAAATGACCTCGACGCCTAATATACATTTATGGAGATATAGGAACCTTCATTGATAAATCCAACAGGCATCAGAAAGCTATACCTACTCTTCAAATCAGATTTATAAAAAAACGTAAAAATATTAAAGGGTCCTCCAAACCTCGATATCACAGACATCAATCAATCACTCAAAAATTAATCACACCAAAAAGGTGTCGGTGAGGGATTTATTACCTGATTCATCGAAAGTACAGTACCTACGGATGTTCAGAATGAATCTGAAATCACTTGGCAACCGAGTGATGTGTTTCTCTTGGTGCACATGCTTTAGATCTTGGGTTGTTTGTTTATATTATTAATGAGAATTTTTTTTATTATTATTAGTAGTCCAAAATAAATGAATTTTATTTTTATTTATTTTTTATTTATTATTATGTGGCGACTTCCGCGGTACAACTGCAACTGGGAACTACAACTACAACAACAAAGCGATAACATAGTTCACAAGAAGACTACGAAATGACGCTAGCAGTGTCAGCTCAGAGTTCTGGTTGCAGATACAGATACACTATCACGTCTTTATCCCTAACGGGGTAGACAGAGCCAAGGGCGGTAAAGCCCAGGCCACTTTTAGCGTAATGGTGGGCATTAAGGTGGAAAAGGGAAATCATAATAGTGATGGGTTGCTAACCGCATCGCCTATTCATATGATTCAGATTCTCGCCCATTCCCTCAATCGGCTTTTACGATCTGCACGGGAAGAGAAGCAGCTGGTACATTCTATGTTTTTTCTTTTCTCCCAGACCAGCAAAGAAGAATTTCTCCCAGACCAGCAAAGAAGAACTGGTTGCAACTGACCATTTATACAATCTCCGACAATACACCGTCTAAGCCGCAGACGCAACGCAACATGCTTGGCGGAAAGATCTCTTTGTAGCGATCGAGCATATCAACTCGCTTCCACCACAAATACATTTTCGCACAAGTTTTTGTTTTGAGGTGAAGGGGTAAGCAAATGGCCTTGAAGTGTGAAATAAATTGTTAACTCGTAAATATGGTGATAATTTCCATATTGCTCTTTGTCATGCACTAGATATCCTTTTAAATTATTTTATGAACTGCCGTTGAAACTATTATTGGTGATCCGTCTAGCTTAAAACTTGCCGTGGCCACTTTTGGCGGAGGCAAGTTTTAAAGCTAGACGGACTAATGTAAATACTTTCAACGGTGGTTCATAAAATAATTTAAAGGGCTATCTAGTGCATGACGAAGAGCAATATGGAAATATGTATATATATATATATATATATATCACCATATTTACAAGTTAACAATTTATTTCACACTTCAAGGCCATTTACTTATCCCTTCCTCTTAAAAGCATCATTTTCGTCACTAAGTTTCAATCCCGTTTCAACCAAACTCCATAAGTATAACTACCAGATATCTACTAGTAAATAAAAATGGTTTGAAAGTTTTGAAATACCTAACAATATGATATGCATTTGTCGCAGCCTTCTGGTTAAATTAGCCAGCTAATAGGACGCCCAGGCCGTTCATTAAACGCCGCCATCTAATTAAATGTGTAAAGGACAACTTAGACAAGTCATTGAGCACAACGTTTAACCAGGCTTAATGTTGTTTAGATTTAGTTAAGGTGACCATGAGCTCATAAATTACTTACGACCATTTTTTACTAATATCTACCACAAAGTAACTAGTAAGTATGATAGCAAATGTGGGAGTTTTTGTTACTAAAATAAGTCCCGTAAACGGGTACAAATCTGAGAGATACAACGGAACAACAGCTACCAAATCGAGATGAGGAAGATAGGATTAGTCGCTGACTGATGTAAGCTCGTAGATTTGTACGCTTTGAGGTTCTACTGTTGCTACCGATGGCAGTTTCGACGTCCTTTAGTTCATAATCTCGTGTTTCCAATTCACATGATAAGATAAGATGACTGTTCTTTACTAGTAGTTCGCCGCGAACTTAGACCTCGCGATTTTTAATTAATATTTCAAAAACTACTGAACCGATTTTGGTGCCCAACGAACTTGAAAATTCAATTGATATTTCCTACATGCCCACCAAATTTCATCAAAATTGGGCCATCGGTTCGGCAGTTATCGCGGAACAAACATACATACATACATACGTTTTCGCCCCAACTTGAATTATAGTCCTCGCGCGCTACGCTCGCTTGGTCAATTAATTTAGAAGGAAACTAAGAATACCTATAAGAAGGTACTAAGGCGGGATTATCTAGTCATAAGCCTTAGTAAGTGATCTCTTCCGGCCCTGCAGCTGCATGTTATTCGCCTTAATTTGTTACAGTACTATCGTGTTCGCCATAGTGCTAAGTGCTAATCCTAGACATCCTCCGATTAAGACTCTGATAGATGTCGAGACACTAGACTGACTAGACGGTTACGTGACTAGCAGACGAAACTAATCTATTGTATATAAGTCTCGCGACAAAAAGATAAAATAAAAATACTAGCTGTAAACAGCGACGTTCAAATGGTACCTAGCTAGTTATTTCAAATCCCCACAGGAATCTCACATTTTTAGTATTTGTTATAAGTTGATTCAGGTAAGTTATTACAGGTCTTTTTTAGGGTTCCGTACCCGAAGGGTGCAAACGGGACCCTATTACTGACACTCCGCTGTCTGTTCGTCTGTCCGTGTGTCTGTCTGTTCGTCTGTCACAGGGCTCTATCTCTTGAACCGTAATAGCTAGACACCTGAAATTTTCACCGATTATGTATTACTATGACCACTATAACAATAAATACTAA
Organism: Acrobasis repandana; assembly: GCA_963576875.1. Lineage (NCBI taxonomy): Eukaryota > Metazoa > Arthropoda > Insecta > Lepidoptera > Pyralidae > Acrobasis > Acrobasis repandana. Next base: position 19,681,711 of record OY756225.1, read on the forward strand.
AAATAAGATAAAGTTAATAATTAAAGGGGATATTCTTCATACAAGAAACGTGTTTCTACAGCGTTTTAAAACATTGTACGGTGGTACGGAACCCTTCATGTAGGTACGAGTCCGACTCGCACTTGCCCGTTTATTAACATTTACTTTCCTTCGAGGATAGTTTTCCGCAATTTAGCGTGGTAATTTATCTACATGCCAAATTCGATTCTAATCCGTTCAGTTTTGACTTAAAAGCGGAACAAACATCCTTACAAACTTTCGCATTTATAATATTAGTAACGCTTCGTTTACGAAGACGCCTAGCGTACCGCAGCGCTTGACGCCCCAAGCGCTGCGGTACGCTAGGCGGGCTGCCTGGAATACAAAATATATGGCGATGTACAGAGCGTTCTAAGCAAAGCGTTTTGCACGCGTTTGTTAGGGTTCCGTACCTCAAAAGGAAAAAACGGAACCCTTATAGGATCACTTTGTTGTCCGTCTGTCCGTCCGTCCGTCCGTCTGTCAATACCCTTTTTCTCAGGAACGCGTGGAGGTATGAAGCTGAAATTTATATCAATTACTCAGGTCTACTGTCCCTTGAAGCTGTGAAAAAATCAAACTTCTAAGCCAACGCAATCAAAAGATACAGCCGTTTATGCCGCAAATTTTCGACACTTGCAAGGGAATCAAAACCTACAATCATCAAATCAAAACCTCCCGTGAACTCAGAATCTTGAAATTTGGTACGAAGCAACGTCTTATAGCATAGATAAAGGAAAAATTACGAAAACCATAAATTTTTAGTTACATCACATAATATATATTTTTTTAATAATTTTAAACTTACTACCCATTTCCTCATAAACGCGTAGAGGTATTAAATTGAAATTCATACCAAATACTAAACCTTGCAGGTTTGTACGGAACCCTCGGTGCGCGAGTCCGACTCGCACTTGGCCGGTTTTTTTTAATTGTAGCGTTGCATGTGGTGGATGAAGCGACGGGCGACGCCGCGAAGGACGCAGCGGGTGAAGTAGCAAGAAGTCAAGAACCGCTTTTCCATATGCCCCGCTCCTTCAAAAGCGAAACTACTAGTTACCATATGTTTGTCTCTGCACCTGGCGCGTATGGCGTATGCTGCGCTTCTTCATTATAGAAACTGCTAGTTACTATATATTTACCTCTGCGCGTGAAATGCGTAAAATGTAAAGTGGAAGTGGGCAGGCCATGTAGCCAGACTAAAAGACGACCGATGGACTAGGAGGGTGACACGGTGGAAAGGCCCACTGGGAACACACGCCGCGTTGGCAGATCATATGCAAGATGGGCAGACGAAATCATAAAAACAGCCGGCCCACTCTGGTTCCAAATAGCTCAGGACAGAGAAAAATGGTATTCTTTGGAGGAGGCCTTTCCTCGATAAGGGGTTCTTGTACATAAAATTTAAAAAAAAATACTTAGATAAACACAAACATAATTAATAGAAATATGGATAACAAATGTTAGTTGTTAAACTTAAATAAAATTAAACTCATCTATAATATAGTTTAAAATTTGATTAGATACTAAGATGTAGATATTATGTAAAATTAACAAGAAATATAAGGCTTTTTTATTATATTTTATTTTATTTATTACAACATTGAATTTATACAAAACGGGAAAATAAAAAAGATAAAAATACTTTTTTAATACAAAAATAAATTATAGAACCCGGAAAATATCAAACGCAATCGTTACACCTTTATCGAAATCCATAAACTCCTTGTCAAAAACGATGCCAAAATTATCAAGAAAAAATCGTATGGTAATGAGAACAAAATTGTTTTTGACACCTGTCAATAAGCATCCCGACGTACCAAGTCAATAATAAAATTTAGTTACTCCACGACAGAAGCAACCTTGGGAATACAAAAAAGCCCTGTTTGTCGATCGCACAATGGATAATCATTTTTCACATGACAACTGAGAGTAGGTACGTTTGTGTGTCATTCGTGAAATACGGCCCTGCTTCGATTGTATTTTCAGGGACCGTTATATAATGTATTGTGCGCTTTAAACAAAGGAGGGTATTTGTATAGATTTTCATTTCAAAATTTACTGGGAGGCAGTTTTGTTTTCATATTCGATGATTGTTTGAATATCAAGAACGGGAATTTGATAGACACAAACATTTTGTTAAATGGCTTTTAGCGTATATATTATTCAAAAGTTGTTATTTATTTTGTGTATGTATATTGTATTGATTTTTGTATTGTTTTTTTTTTGTTTATACCAGTGGCTCTGTGAGCTGTAAACCTCGCGAACGGGGTCACGTTGAAGTTAATCGGATAAAAAAGTTGTTAGGACAAAAAAGTTGCGTCATAATAAGGGTAACAAAAATTTTTATGACATACCTATTTGAATTTTTTTCAAAATTCTTAAAGTTAATATTAAAAAAATATATTCAAAAAAGGCAGCTTATATCTAAAACAATGAACTAAAATGGACTCACAGACGAAGGGACATGTGAAACTAAATAAAAGCTTGTAAAAATGACTGTTCTCATTAAATAACAGTTATTGAGCTACTACAGGTGCCTTCAGGCAGATCGGAAAATTTGACACCAATGTTAGATAGTAAGGGTTGGGGCACATGTGTCAGCATTTCAGCATGGAACAGCATGGCCGGTGCTGAAGCGTTCTGTCGTTCTCTCTCGCTCTGGCAAATGACTGTTCTGAGCGACTGAAACAGATAGCAGCATAGGAAAGTGCTGTTCCGCGCTGACAGATGTGTCCTAACTCTAAGCCACTCGATAAGAACAAAAGGAAGATTACTCATTACCCTTTTATTTGTTTCAGGTATGTACCAAACACCTACTACGTATACAAGTAGAACGATAGATCTTTAAGGTTAGAAAGAGTAAGGCGATTCACCCGTTGGCAACGCACCCCGCCGCCCGCCGCGGTGCGCGGAATCTGTCGCGTTTTTAGTGGGTTGGACTAGGCGTGTTTTCTATACAAACTGAAATACTTGCATACAATGTTAAAAATTTGCCGCCCCGCGCTCCGCAATAATGCGCGGTGCAGTGGGATCACCGCCTCAGAAAGAGTAAAATGTTTTACAAGTATCAGAAGACTTTGTAAGCTTAAAACTGAACAAATGTTTTAACGGTTGGAAATAAAGTAAACAAGTTTTTTTGGACACACAAATTAAAATTCCCCGAATTTCAAAAAGAAAAAACTTAGAATATACCAGCTGCATCCCTTCCTGTACAGAACGTAAAACCCGATCGAGGGAATGGGTGAAAATACAAATCATGTTTATAGGCGATGCAGCTAGCAACCCATCATTATTTTGATTCCTTTTTCCACCTTCTCGCCCACCATGCTAAAAGTGGCCTTTGGATCTTACGGCTCTGGGCTCTGTCCGCTTAGAGCCGCAGGACCATTTGTCTATATCGCGTCTGTCCAACTATGTCGGCCCCATTAGAGATAAAGTATTAGTATATGCAGGTACAATTTGTTTTTTGTTAATTTTTTATTTATTTTTAAGGTGCAATAAAGAGTTTTTCATTCATTCATTCATTCATTTATGTAATAGTATATGTAGGTATATAAATTAATTTAATCAGTTGAAATATACACATAAATGAACATAACAAAAATTACGTTTTACGGAATTTCCATCACATCCATCAAACTTTCTAAAAAGGTTACCTACTGAAAAGTTTTCACATCAAAGTAAACGTATTTAACATTCTAAATCCCGTCAAAGTGCCCCGGGATGTTTACTCAATAACCCACTAGAGTGTATATTAAACTCTATCCATTTCTGAAATGCGTGGGTATATCATTTTGTATTGTAGTAAAAAAAAAATTGTAACAAAAAAAAATAAAGAAGTTTATTTAATTCTATATTTATTCAGTAGTTTTCCGGGTCATAATAAATTACTTTAGCTTTAGGCTTTACTTATATAGCGTCTGTAAACAGCTAATACTAATACCAGTAATACTTTTGTCACAAATAAATATTAACTATATGATACAAGCAAAGTCAAAAAAAAAAAGCAGTCATGACATTAACTGAATAATAGAAAGAGAATTAATGTAATTATATTTAGATTAAAAGCATATAGAATAATCCTGTTTGTCCTGTAAAAATATATTTTAACTAACGTTAATTATCATCAGCCCGACCAAATTCGTAACCCCTAGTCGATTTGCCTGTGCGCGGTTACTTTCTTTATGGATTGTCAGATGATAAATAAATAATAGATATTTATGTAGGTTTATTGGTTTGTATATATATATACATTTATATTTATATATATATATATATATATATAGTTATATATATATATATATATATATATATATAGTTATATATATATATAAATATATATAAGTATATATTGAAACCATTTTGACTCGACAAGAAAAAGAAGAAAATGTTAATTTTGTTTCTACTTTGGCCTCATTGTCGGCCGTTTACAATATGATTCTATAAGTTATTATATAAACGGAAAAAAATATCTCACTTACAGAATATTATTAAATAAGCTTAAAAAAAATAATTAAAACTACTATCATTTTCGGACGACTTAAACGCGATGCCATTTTGCGCTTTTATTCTGTGACTTCACCGCACACTGTCAATGTCAGTGTCAATGGAAAAAGAAAATCAAAAAATAGTAGTACCATATTTTAGGTTATAATTAATTGATTGACTTGTCTCTTATGTACAAAACTGAGAAAAATGGAAATTTATCAAATATCAATAAATTATTTACCTCGCGGCTTTTACTCCTCTGAGTTCAAAGGATGTAAAATTGGAATAACTTGCGAAGTACCTAGTCATTATAAACACATCAATTCAAGGCAAATTATGTGGCTGTATCTGCTACAATAAAACCGCTTTCTATCACTGTAGCAAGTCTTTTTTCACCAGGAGTCAGACTTTCAGCTAATAATTCTCAAAGAACACTAATAATTTAGCAAACAATGAAAATAACCTCAAACAATCATACAAATTACAAACAACTTATTGACAGTGACAGATTCTCCTTCTTTCAAATTTGTAGTTGACAGTACAGACTATTTAGAAAATTAAGTTTGACAGTGTTTGGAGTCGTCACATTTCGTTCCGCCAATAGCATTGCGTTTCGAAAATTTGCGAGGGAATTTGAAAAAGACAACTTTTAAATCATTAATTTCTCAATGGAAACATGTTAAATTGAAATAATATATATATGGGTATTTTTCTTTAGCAATAAAGTTTACACATAATTTTTTTTGTTCGTTTCTGAATCACATGCATATTGTCTATTTTTGTAATAAAGTTTAATAAATAAAAAAAATCATCATCCTCACGTATTCCCGGTTTCATCCTTAGCGCAGCTTCAGAGCCCGGGGTCTGCTACCTAACCTAGATGATTTGACGAGGTAACTGGTTTTTACACATAAATACGAGTAATAATCCCAAGGAGGGCTAATAAAACCTTTCGCACAAATGCATGTCTAATGATTCAATACTCTATCTATTAAGAGGCATTTTACACTTGGTTGCTTGTCTCACTCGCACAATCAAACATTTTTAAAGATTATTAAAAAATGTGTCTCATTTTTAGAAAAGTGTTTCATTATTATATTTCAGTATATATATATTTCATTTGGGTAAGCAAATAATGGTAAATCGTATAATACCAGAACAACTTACAAAGTAACAAATAAATGTGCCATCAAAATCGCTAACCACTGATTACTATAACAGAAAAAGTAAGAAATAATTCGATAGGAAGTTGAGATGGGTTGGGTTACGCTTACATTTCTAGATTATATTAAGGAATCAAAGGGGTATCTGTAACTTATATAGCTTGAATCTTATCTTATATACCTATCTGTTTTAAACGTCATAGATTAAACGTTTAAACGTCTTAGTTTTAATTTAAAAATAATACTAAAATATATTCTCTTAATATAATATACTCTTCTTACTATTCTTCAAAATTACTTCATTCCAAATAACAATCAAGATGAAATTGAAAATTTTAATACAAAGGTTATATGACACGAAATTTTCATATAAACGGTCGGAGGTGACTTTCTCTATAACAGAAATGAGATACAAAATAACCAAGATACATTTATGGTTCCCGAGGGAAGCGAGCAATACTTATTTTCTATCAGTACACATGTTCAATTTTAACTGATCCTTTATTTATTTTACTTTAGACAAGTAATTTTCTTATTCTAGGGCGAATTGTTTTCAGCTAATATTGCGACGTTGGGATATTTTTGTTTTTATAGAATTCAATTTGAACAAAAAATTATAGAAATATATTTTGTTGTTATTGCAGTCTTTTCTTTTATATGAGATTGCAATCTTTAGGATCTCTCGGGAAACTTACCTTGGTATTAATTTGTAGCCTTAGTCATTCTTTTTTGTCTCCAATGTACAAAAAATTAAATTTGTAAAAACTATACTCGTTCTTTTTTTTTAATGGCTTGACGCTACTGCGTCTTTAGCCAGGAACAAGTTAATAAAACGTGGGAAATTCTTTAATCCTAACTAGTTACAATATAATCAAAGGTTGGTGTAGGCCTTTGATTGCTTTAATCTTTTGGCGACAAATCTATACGAGTCCACTGGTTTTCATTCAGCCGATTGAGTGGCGGACGACGCCCGAAGACCACACAGTCCGCAAAACAAATATCACTACAGCCGTACTATGACCGTCCACTTTACCTATTTTACATATTGTTCATAAGCATGAGCATTTATAACACCAAACAACACCGATTTTATATTAAAAAGTCCACTAAAATCAATTTGCAAATAATTTTAAGAAAACCCCAACCGAACCCCTAGACTTCCCGCCAAAAACTCATATACTCGTTTTTAAGCGTATAAGAAATAAGAATGAAAATAGATAGTCGAAGGATGAGAAGAAGATTTGGTGGTCTTGCGGTGATTAAGATTTTCGAAAAAAATTCATTGTTTCGTACAATTTTTTTATTGTGAGGCGTATGGCGTATCATGGCAAATATAATAAGCCCAAACTCGATTTAAGTGCGTCGTTTTATAACAGAGTTCCATATAATCACCTTCCGGCTCTATCATCAGATCAGCGTCTTGTTCTACTAATATTGCATTGTCATCTGATTTACAATTAGCATCCAAAATTTCAACTCAATCGGAAACCAAGTAGGACAAATTTAACTTGCAAGATATGACCCAATAAAGCTTGTAATAAAAACGTATGCAGTTCGATAATTCCGCCAATAAGTGCAATATTGGAATCCTATAGATAACATTGAAATGAAGGTATTATCAAAGAAAAAGAAAACGTCCAATATCATTTGCAAGGTACGTGGTGATGATACACCAAATGTTTGCCTTCAGAATTGGTTCAATCTTGCGAGGGTACAATCAGCGACGGAGGTTGATGATGAAATATATTTTTTATTTATTTTACTTTCATATTACATAATAACTACAACAGAACATTTATATTATATTTCTATAAACTACTAAGGCCTGTTATGAAATGCCTAAAAAGTTATACATACAGAAATTTTAAACACATATGTATAATGATACCCGCGTCATAAAAATAAACAAAACGCCTCCAAACCTCTCCCAGCTAAATACATGCTTTGCCTTGTTCGTTTGTCAGGTATTTACGATATATTTTAGCTGATACTTATGGTACATTAAGTATATGGTAGCGGAAATATATTCTAAATGAATGGATATATGAAACATTTCCGCTGCCATATCTATCTAGATAAATCGTTTATTTGTGAAAACAGCACACTGGCTCTCACACAAGAAATAAATGTCCTTTTGTTCTTTACATACACATTTTTTGCGATGCGATGTGTGTTAATGCTGCAGCAGCACATAAGAAAACAATACGTAAATTACTTTTTGTTATTTAGGTATGTATATACAGGTTTTTAGCAATGGTCAATCGCTAAAAAAGGTCGTAGGCTTAGCGAAAATATTGTTCAAAACAACAATGCGCAGTTTTATTTATTTATTTATTTTTAAACTTTATTGATTAACAAAAAAATTGTCTAACAATTGGCGGACTTAACGCTAAAAGCGTTCTCTCCCAGTCAACCATAGGGATAAACAGATAATTCGTTGCGGCGCAAAATAATTAAATAATTACATACTTATACCTAATAATACACATTCATGCATATATACTCATAATAAAGACATATATACGCATACATATAAAATATATATACATGATTAAATAAATACAAATACATACATACCTACAATGAATGATGATGTAGATAAGAAAATGAGACTAATTTAGAAGATGACAGTGTACTCTTCTCTTGAAGGAAAATTTTGTTTTTTACAGCACCAAGAAAGTTAAGTGACACTGGACGTGGTCTGCGACAAGTGGCATGATTTCTCGACCTCATCTGTACACAGGTGTTGACCACTTACATACACGAACAATAAAGCAAACACTTAGTTTCTTCGATTTTTATAAAAATGTAGAGATGTATAAATAAATAAAATAAAGCAACTGTCTGTAAACACATATCTTTAGAATACAGTCTAGAACAGATATGTTGAAATGTGATATTTTAGTCCTGTAATGATTTTTAGGAGTAAGGTCCTAACAATGTATTAAAAAGATAGCAGAGAGAAGAGAGGAATGGAGGCATCTCCACTTAACTCCACAGAAAAGAGCAAGCTCTTAAGTAAAAAAAAACATGATTGTAATCAGTTTGAGTTTTTAATAAAATAAAAAATAAACACTGATTTCGATTATCTGATTTTGTCGTTGAGTGTACGAACACATAGCCAATCGTTATATTCGGACTGTTTCTTTTGTGTGAGCTCCGGAAATTGATTTTACACGGGATAAGCTTTTTCCGAGAAGTAAAGGTAAACACCTTGTAAACACATGTAGTTATTTTTGTTAAGGTGATTTTGTACCTTTGTGTTATTTCTGTAAATAGAGATTGTAGACATTCAAAGGTGAATCCAAATAGGGAAAGGACAAAGATGATAAGTTACTTGACACTTTTTTTACATGTTTTTATTAAATGGTTTTTATTTAGTTTATATTTATATACATATATAAAAATGCGGATGCTTAGGTGGATGTGTAGGGTGACGAAGATGAATTTCAGGAATGAATATAAGTATAAGAGGGAGTTTTGAGGTAGCACCGTTGTGTAGAAAAGTTAAAAAGCCACCGTCTGTCATGTCAAGAGGCGGGATGCCGAATATCTGGCTAATAAAATGGTTAACTTGAAGGTAGATGGCCACAGAAATAGAGGACGACCAAGACGTAGGGAAAATGTGTGAATTGGGACAAGAAGGAGAGTGGGGTTAGTACAGATATAGTAAATCATAGAAAACGATGTAGAGTTGACATAAAGAGCCGACCCCAAATAGGGATAAGGCGAGGAAAATAATCATGATATTATAATATTTCAGATTTCCCTTCTGAACTATGTTACCCAAAAACATAGATATGCCTTCTTTTCTTGCCGTAGAGATTGTATCCGATCGATGAAATGTGTCAAAATTGGAATTAAGTTAAAAGGCGATGCAGCTTTACCCACATTTATTAATATATTTTTTCAACCTTTCACCTTCCATCATCTCATGATGCGTTCGGATCATACCGCCTTAGACTGTGTCTACCATTTAAGGGATAAAGACGTGATAGAGAACTGGACCCTTACTCCAAAAGCGACCTAACAGTCCGTCAGCGTTTTAGTGTTAACATCATTTATTTTTGTCTGCTTAGAGCTGCCAGACCCAAAATGCTCTGTCTGCCCCATTACGGATAAAGACGTTATTAGTATGTATTTATAGAAATAGACGATACTATCGGACGACGTGTAAGTCCTATATCGTGTAAATAAAATGGATAAGACGATCATAGAAAATGCACTTAGTTTTCCAACACACCTGCTCTCAGTTGGCAATATTTCATTTTATTAGATTTCTTTTCTAATAGAAAAGAGTTATTTTATTTTCCATTTTACTGGTATTTACTCTGGCACTCTATACATCGCCTTCTCTCATACGTCTTAAAGGCTCAACTGGTAGACTGTGCTTGGCGAATTATTGTATGTACCTATAAGTTAATCTATACTAATATTATAAAGCTGAAGAGTTTGTTTGTTTGTTTGTTTGTTTGTTTGTTTGTTTGTTTGTTTGTTTGTTTGTTTGTTTGTTTGTTTGTTTGTTTGTTTGTTTGTTTGTTTGTTTGTTTGTTTGTTTGTTTGTTTGTTTGTTTGTTTGTTTGTTTGTTTGTTTGTTTGTTTGTTTGTTTGTTTGTTTGTTTGTTTGTTTGTTTGTTTGTTTGTTTGTTTGTTTGTTTGTTTGTTTGTTTGTTTGTTTGTTTGTTTGTTTGTTTGTTTGTTTGTTTGTTTGTTTGAACGCGCTAATCTCCGAAACTACTAATTCGAATTGAATAATTCTTTTTGTGTTGGATAGTCCAGTTATCGAGGAAGGCTATAGGCTATATAACATCACGCTACGACCAAAAGGAGCAAAGATATAGTGGTAAATGTGTAAAAAATTATTTCATCTTTGAAGCCTTCCGTTGCGTGCGCCGTGAAAACGGTTCAAGATACACAAAAAATATGTATTAAAGAATAATAGCTCTTTTAATGATCTAAAAAACAGTCCGCGATAGTATATGTCTATCTTTTAAGATTAACTCACAAAAACCGTTTTTATGGTACCTAATTTGGTCGAAATAATTTGTTTAAGTTGTATCAACATAATAATATTAATCTTTATTCAAATAAATATGTTGTTGGTTAAGAGTACTTCATCTATACTAATATTATAAAGCGGAAGAGTTTGTTTGTTTGTTTTTTGTTTGTTTGTTTAAACGCGCTAATCTCAGGAACTAATGGTTCAATTTGAAAAATTCTTTTTTTGTTGGGTAGTCCATTTATAGAGTAAGGCTTTAGGCTATATAACATTCCGACAACCACGCGAACGAAGTCGCGGGCACAGCTAGTAGTTTATACAGGGCTATTTCGAACTTCCTAACTATACTCCGTTTGGTTAGGTATTTAAATAAATTTCTTTTATTAAAATATACTTAGTTACAATTTATAAATTAATATCTTTACACATTACAAATTATGTGATTTATCTACACTTCTACACTAATATTATAAAGAGGAAATATTTGTACCTATTTTTGTATGTTTGTAATGAATAGGCTCAAAAAGTACTAGGCCGATTTAAAAAATTCTTTCATCGTTGGAAAGCTACACTATTCCCGAGTGACATAGGCTATGTGTGTACCACGGGCGAAGCCGGGGTGGACTGCTAGTAATTTATAAAATAATTGTTAATTTGAAAATGTATTGATTTGTAAAGGATTACATCCTCAGGGCGATGTGCATTTTGTGTTTTAACAACCAACAGGCCTCCGATGGCACTAGACAGATATACTTGGCTGAGAATCCATTTGCTGAAATGGTGATGCTGGTACATTGCTGGTTTTGTTATGATACAATTTTGACCGAGTGTTGTAAATTAGCATCATAAATAAATTCAGCATAGTTTAATCTGCCTATCTCTATCTCTTTCGATGTGTCAATAACCAAATGTAATTGGTTGTTAAAATGCAATACATCCTCGCCTATCTTCAATGGAGTCTCGGCCTTATGCATAGTTTTTTTTTTTAAACGTTCAAACAATCACAGGAGTTATGTCTAGGAATAAAAGTTTGATGTCTTCGGTCGTAACTTTTAAATGGATTTTAAATTTTATTTGAACTTAGATGTTTTGAAACTTGCTTCCTTACTATAGATTGTTAGTGGCCAACGCTGCCGAGTTTACACTTCAATACCTTTAACTTTGTTTGCTGCATTATCATCTCATGCTGATTTCGAATAGAGAAAGGCGTTTAATTAACCAGCTGTTTTTTTTTCGTGCAGATATCATACAAGCCTATTGAGGAGAACCGTAATCATGTAATTAGTTGATGTGGCCATCAAGACGTCCCTGTTTTAATTCCCTTTTCCACCTATGCGTATAGGTTTTCCGATCCTTGATGACCCACCATCAAGGATCGGAAAACCCATGCATAGCGGTAACCCTTTATAAACGGTTACAATAACAATAACCGTAATTAACCGTTATCCGAAAAGATAGATACCGCGGTTGAGTGACGAGGAATGAAAAAGTGCAGTAACATGCAGAAACCTATATATCAATTCGCCTGTTAACAGGCTATTTCGGTTAACCGAAAATATATGTTAACCCATTCCCAATTAGGTTAACATTGGGTTAATAACAAATTATTGGTTAGGTTAACCTAACGTCCAACCCAGCGCAGCATTACGTTGAAAGTGGCCTTTATTGCTTATGGCTCTAGGCTCTGTCTCTCTTACAATCGATATAAACGTGCTTACTTCTTATCATCATCAGGTTTTTTTTTCTCCACTACAGGAGCACGACCCTCTCTGTACTATATACCAGAGCCATATATCAGATCAGCCAGATCAGTCAGAGGATTTTGCCTACACTCTGGTCAGACAGGTTGAAGAGGTTTCATTGATGTTTATAGGCTTTGTTACTTCTATTTATACGTAAAACTTTCCCATTAAGAAAAAAGGAAAAAAAAAACAAATTACCCAAATAGTTAACAATAAATTAAGGCGCGCACAGCTTTATTTTGAAATTCCCATGTAATTTAGAATACGTGGAAGCTAAATGTATTTATAAAAGCACACTCGTAATTTACTAGGGGATAACACGAGGTATTTTTGTCTGTCAAATGTCGTCTATCACGGCTGTCGACTAATGGTACGGAATGCATGCCGATAGTTTAAAAATTAGTCGACTAAAATACTCTTTTTAATACATCACTAAGGGGATTTGGCCTTTGTGATAGGTTCCACCCGCTTTTTAGTGTCTACATACACTGTGCCAAAGTTGCTCGTTTCGCGGCTAATATAATTTTGTGTGAAAAACCCGTCGTCTCATCCTTCGCGTAAGTTCGTCGTGGTGTGTTGCAAATAATTTGAATAGCATTCTCCTTAGTTTCTTAATACAAAATCCATTCATTTCTCATAAAAACAATAAAAATTGTGAATACGTTTATTTTAATTAATTTATTTTTTATTCATAAATAATTTATTTCTTCGTAAAAAACGCGACGTCTCGTACATGGCGTAAGTTCGACATGGTGTGTTGCAAGAAATTTAAAATATCATTGTATGCGTTAAATTTCGACAAAGTTTGTGTCATATATAGTCTACTAAATCTTGCAAGTAAAATTTGAGCCTCCCGGTTTTCGGTCGAGATGAAATTTTGCTAATCGACCGTGCGAGCGAAGCGAGCGAGGGCTATAATTCAAGTTGGCCGAAAACACATTATTTGTATGTATGTATGTGTGTTTGTTTGTTCCGCGATAACTGCCGAACCGATGGTCCGATTTTGATGAAATTTGGTAGGCATGTAGGAAATATCAATGGAATTTTCGAGTTTGTTGGGCATCAAAATCGGTTCAGTAGTTTTTGAAATATTAATAAAAAATCGCGAGGTCTAAGTTCGCGGCGAACTACTAGTGTAAATCAGATGACAATGCAATATCATTATAACAAGAAGCTGATCTGATGACGGAGCCGAAAGGTGGCTATAGGAACGCCTGTAATAAAACGGCGCAACCCCGTCGAGTTTAGGCTTATCATCATTATCAACAGCTGCTGGGCATAAGCCTCCTTTTGTCTGCGCCATGTTACTGTTGCGCCATGTCTGTCACCAGGCTGTATCTCATGAACCATGATAACTAGACAGTTGTAATTTTCACAGATGATGTATTTCTGTTGCCGCTATAACAACAAATACTAAACACAGACTAAAAAGTAAATATTAAAGGGGGGCTCCCATACAACAAACGTGATTTTTGAGATTTGGCGTAATTAATGGGGGCCCCCCTTAAATATTTATTTTATTGTAATTAAATTATTTTATTTTTATTTCAATAAATAATCACAGTTTAATTGTTACGAAAACGTCGACTACTCAGCTCAAATTAATATAACATTTAAACCAAGTCATAAAATAACACCCCTCTTTCTTATAAATAGTTACCTCAATTTCTCAATAATTCAAGAGCTAGACAAGAATTCACAAAACGTTGACATAAAATGCTCGAGACAAAGGCTGGAATAATAAACGAAGGCAGCAAACGTAAGTCGAGATGAAAGCAGCTGCTAAAAATATCGCCCTTTCTGCACATAATGGCTCTTGTAGATGTAAGTGGACATGTACGGGAATAAGTTTTTCGAAAAAAAAAACAATTTTGAAATGAAAACTTCTTTAGGCGCGTTGGGCATTTTTTGAGATCGGAAAAAACCATTAAACCCGCGACACCGTTACCGTAACCGACACCACCTTGATTAAGTTTTCACTTCTGTCGGCACTCCCGGAGTGCTACTGTTTTTTTTTCTATACAAGTTTTTATTGCGAGACCTAAGTAAGTACTTAGTACTTATTAAGACATATATGTGATAAGCTTAAACTCGATGGGGTTGCGTTGCTTTATTACATGGTTCCTATAGCCATCTTCCAGCTTTATCATCAGATCAGCTTCTTGTTATTATAATATTGCATTGTCATCTGATCTACATTAGCATACAAAATCTCGATCGGAAACCGGAAAGCGGCTTAAATTTAATTGGCAAGATTTGACCCAAACAAACAAACAACAACAAACAGGACAAACTACATTTTTTTTTTTATTCTTTTTATTTTATTTATTTCCAATACAGCTCGTTTTTACAGGCTTTCCCTAATGCGATTTTCTAAATAAAAAGCGTGTAGAAAGGGATAAGTGACATTTAGTGGAGCAACTATAAATATTTAAATGTCACTTCGACCTTAATAAATTATATAACATTATATTCTGAAGCATTACCGTAACCACCCACCCTAAGCGGCGGATGAAAGAAGATTGCATGTTGCGGAGAATGTTGAGATGGATGTGTGGTGTAACGCGGAAAGACAAAATTAGGAATGAGTATTAAGAGTAAGTGTGAAAGTGGAACCTATAACAGAAAAATTACGGAGTAATAGGCAAGGCTGGTATGGACATGTCCAGAGATGGGAGGAAAGCCTAACCAGGCAGGTTTTGAAAATGCAAGTAAAGGGACATAAAAACAGAGGAAGACCAAAGAAACGTTGGATGGAATGTGTAAAAGACGATATAGGTAGGAAGGGAGTGACGAACAATTGACTGTAGTTAGATCAAGATGGAAAAATCTGACATGCTGTGCCGACCCACATAAAGAATGGGATAAGGATAAGGCAGAAGAAGATTCTAAAGCATTAAAAATAAAATGGAAGAGAAAAATAGCCTTTAAAGTCACAATAAACTGTGATGTAAGTAATTAATAGAATTATTGACAATATTTTTTATACAGTCTACATCAGTCCACTGTTGGTCTAAAGGCATCTTCCAATAAAAGGTGGATTTGCACATAATCACCATACTGGGCAGGTAATCGCAGTATGTGTTATAAATGTCTTTTCACAGAGTCTTTCTACTTAATTATATGTCTTTGAACAGAGGACACTGCTAGCCATTCTCTTTCTCTATACCTCCCTTAGTCGTCTCTTACGACACCTCTATTATGGTCGCTGGATTCCCTTAAATATGGTTAAGTTGGCTGATCCACGCGTCAACTCATGAACTGGTGCCGACAGTAGCGACTAGTCGGCTCGGCTCCGTTTTTTAAGACTTATTATTATTAAAGAGCTAAACTCTTGTCAGTGGAGTATTACTTATTTCTGTAACACGTAATTGATTTATGTCTAACACGTTAGTTTAAACTAAATTAGTGAAAATGTTACTTGTTTGTATTCCAAAAATAACAGCGAAAAGCAAGATGGATTCAAAGTTGTACGACAAAAGTTATTATTTGCGGAACTAAGCTCAAGTTAGTACAAACACAAGGTTGCTCCGACATGGTAGCTTTGAAACTGTCACAGTAATTTTCTAGAATATTTTGAAAAATTTGAGGCATGGAATGTGTTGAACCAAAATGCATGAAAAGAGTGATGAATGTAGATGAGGTGAAAGAAGTCTCTCAGGATCGTAGCAACTGGAGGTCTATAGTCCCTGACTCCTTACCTACACTTATGAGAAACAGGTGTAATAATATGTATGTATGAATGTGTTGAAGAGGCCATGTGTAATAAGTTGTAAGGACTTTAAAAGATAAAATAAAATATGTAGCTATAATGTAACTACATGAATCGACATGACGAAGATAGATATGGTGGGATCCTGCAGGGAGGGGGGAGTTGAGAGAGTCTCGGACTTGGCCCTCGCGGTACACGCTCGAATATTGTTCTTATATGGCGGCCATTATGAATTTTGAAAAAAGTTAAAAATAGTAAAGCAAAAAAAAACTATTGACCTACTGAGATTTGAACCTTGAACCTTCGGGTCCGCAGTCTGTCGCTAAACCAACTGAGCCTGAAATTGCCTAATTGCCTTTCACGAAATGTCAAGTCGCCTAGACTTGTCAAATCCCGCCCCCGCAACCTGTGAAGAGGAACTCCGTTCCATAAAAATGTGGTGCTTGTTTCTCATTTTCAATTTTTTTAAGACTTTTTGATGAGAAAAAATAACGTACTTAAAGTTAATTATTAAATATTCTATATACAGATTTCCCCAAATAGGAAACTACCTGCTCCCATAATAGTGTTCATTAAGCCAAATAAAGAATAATGATATTGTTTGTTCCTCGTGCGCGTGGGTCAGTTGAGGTTATATTTACCAATTTCTTTTCCTAATTTTATTACTTTCATTATTTACTATTTTTATACAATATTTTTTTAAGGCAAAGATAGCATTTTTTTCATTAATTTATCAATAGGTACCTAAATGGTAAAAATACCTATAAATTAAGTGTGATAATATAAAATACTAAGAATAAAATTTAAATACAAAATAATCTGATTTTAGTTCGGCAACTCTTATTTTTTCTTCACCCCTGAGGTACTCAAAGGAAACACTAAACTTTTCTTTTATGATGTTACAAACACGAAGAAAGCTTTTTGTGTACTTTGAAATAAAAAGTAGGTAGGTCAGTTCAGTTCTTAACTTTTTATTGTAGCTACATAAAAGTAGGGTTTCCACATTGAAATATAAAATAACAGCCAAGTGCGAATCGGACTCGCCCATGAAGGGTTCCGTAGCAGATTGCGGTTTACGATTTATAATGTATTAAAAAGAAACTACTTACTAGATCTCGTTCAAACCAATTTTCGGTGGAAGTTTGCATGGTAATGTACATCATATATTTTTTTTAGTTTTATCATTCTCTTATTTTAGAAATTACAGGGGGGACACACATTTTACCACTTTGGAAGTGTTTCTCACGCAAACTATTCAGTTTAGAAAAAAATTATATTAAATTTATTGTCTTTTTTATATTTTTGTGTGAAAATCTTAATGCGGTTCACAGTCATCTACTTACCAAGTTTCAACAGTATAGTTCTTATAGTTTCGGAAAAAAGTGGCTGTGACATACGGACGGACAGACAGACAGACATGACTAATTCATAAGGGTTCCGTTTTTTGCCATTTGGCTACGGAACCCCAAAAAGTAGATACTCTTTTTAATGCCAGAGCCTTGGAGTGCAGTATATTAGGTGTCAAAATAATCTATCAAGATAGAAACACCACAGTGCGCTCTATGTCAAAAGTTGTGTACATTATGCGTTCGATCATCATACGATAAACTCATGTCCGATTCTAATAATAAATTTACGAGTACCCACATTCAAAAATTATGTTAAAAGTGTTTGAATTGCAGAAAAAGTATAACCCAAAAGCTGTAAGGATTGGAATGTAGCCGATGTAACAAGGTTGTGCACGCGACTTGTGTAAATCTCCTTAAGCAGATTTGCAACCCTTCGGAACGCTGAGGGCCTAGAGTGGAGCTGCGAGGAATGCTTACAGCTATTTGATCTAGATTACTTCGCGTGCTTTTGCTACCAGTTACTTATAACTGAATGTATGCGTCACAGATTTATTATTGAAGTAAATATTGGATATTTCTTATAGAACTAGCGTTCAATGTATAAAGCTTAACGGTTTATCCAGCAAAATAAATAAGTATTATGTATTACTGTGTTAAATATATTCTATTAATCATCATCATCTCCACTGCAGGAGCACGACCCTCTCTGTACTACCAGAGCCATATATTAGCCAGAGTAGCCAGAGGATTTGGCTTACACTCTCCACGCTGACCAGACGGGTTGGAGAGGTCTCATTGATCTTAAAAGCTTTATTTACATGTGTTCTAAGTCACCTTCTACGACATCTACAGAAAGACTCCTATTCTACCCCTGCCGAAACCACACAGCACAATATTCTGTTAATACACTGATCCATCCATCCATAGCAGCCTCTATGTCATCCTTTTCAGGACATAGACCTCCCCCATATCATTCCATTTGTGTCTCTCCCTTGCCACCTGCATCCATTTTTGGCCTGCGTGACGCTTAATATCGTCTACCTAACGCATTGCTGGGTGTCCTCTACCTCGCTTATTTGCCCATGGTCACCACTCCATTACCCTTCTGGTCCATCGATCTGCGTCCATTCTCGCTATGTGTCCTGCCCACTTCCATTTCTGTATTTTTATAGTATCAACAACGTCCCTGACTTTGGTCCTCCTTCGAATCACCTCGTTTCGTATGCGATCGAGCAATGTTATTCCTGACCTTGCTCTCTCGATTATCCACTGAGCAACTCTGAGGTTTTCTTCAGATTTCATTGTCAAGGTAGTCGTTTCCATTTCATAGGTGAATACTGGCAGGACACATTGGTCAAAAACTTTACTTTTCAGCTTTTGTAATACACTGATACTGATACACTATCACGTCTTTATCCCTAACGGGGCAGACAGAGCCTAGGGCGGCAAGGCCCAGGCCATTTTTTTGACTCACACTTTTTTCAGTGTGACTTGTCCCTAATATATTTATTTATTTTAGCGTGATGGTGGGCATGAAGGTGGAAAAAGGAAATCATAATAGTGATGGGTTGCTAACCGCATCGCCTATTGATATGATTCAGATTCTTGCCCATTCCCTCGATCGGCTTTTACGATCTGCGCGGGAAGAGAATCAGCTGGTACATTCTTTGTTTTTTATTTTCTCCCAGACCAGCATGGGAGATATTCTGTTAATTATAATGAAAAATATACTGAAACAATTTTAAGGGCAGATTGAACCCTTGATTCTGAACAATCTTTGCTTAGTAACGTACACAGGAAATTTTTTTTTTTAGAAATACACAGAATGTTTAATTTTTTTTCGTAATTCAAAATTTATTTCCTATTCAATAATATCAAGGACTAAGAATGCCCTTTAAATATAATTTCGCCTTTCTTAAACATCTTGTATATAAATGCTTTACATAGAAACTTGAATGTAATAAAGGCAAAGTTGTTTAGTTTTCAAAGAACCTCTTTAGCTGAAATAACACTTTTCGTCTAGCGTTGTCAAAAGTTAGTATTTCATTCATAAAAAGTTCTGAGAAATCTTCGTCCCTGCAGACTCATCGTTTTATTTACTCTCGTAAGCGTCGATTCACACTGAAACGGCAGCAGCGGATAGCGCACTTTACTGTCAAACCATTTTCACCTTTATTTCTATTCAAAAGTTAATAAAGTATTTATGTGTATTTGGTCTTGAACAATATTTTGAACAAAACAACAAATATCACTGATATTACTAAACAGTTTTCTAAAAACAGCAAGATAATTGGTTATTAAATGAAGCAGCAATTAGCGTTTTAAAGATCAGTACGAAGAAAAGTGGAAGCGTAGTGGGGACATCTCGCTATCTCTTTCGAACGCGCGTTACTCAAAGGCAGTGACGTCAGATGTAATTATTTGTATCCTTTTTAGGCTAAAGCTTTTGGTTATTTCCATGCTAGATGCATGCATTTCAAAGATAGATATAACGGTGAATATGGCTTGATGGGCCGTGTGGTTTTGGCAGCGTAGAATAGGACCACTCTAAATCCTTGTGGCTTTAAGTCCGCCTATTACGTTTGTAATAAAGTTAAATAAATAAGTCTTCCCAAATAGATGCCATAGAAGTCAACTTAGGAAATCTAGCAAGCTAAAAGCTAACTAGCAAGTCTAAAATCACTGATACCTCTCCAATCCGTCTAGCCAGCGTGGAGAGTGTAGGCCAAATCCTCTGGCTGAGGTCGCAGAGAGGGTCCTGTTTCTGCTTTCCTTACTTGACTTAAGGTCCAGTGGGGCAGAGGCTTCAAAAGTCTGTCTCCATCGCGGTCGGTCTTTGGCTGCTTCGGGCAAGGCTAGCTCAATTGGGTTGTTTCCTGAGTCAAAAATAAATTATTTGGTACTATTATGAGACTAAAACGTCACAAAATAATGTCCCTTGTCATTGATCACATCTATTTTTAACGTGATTTAAGATTTATTATTGCAGAAAAACGTATATTAAGAGCGCTATTTGACTCCAGAAAACTATGACGTCACAGTCCGATATTTCATACAAATCTCATAGAAAATGTTTGTTTTGACGTTTGGAAAAAAGTGTCTGATTTGACTTGTTAGAAACTAGCGGATTGTTTTCATCTCTGCCGCAACAGTGCGCCGCCAGGTCTGCTTGGGACGGCCAATTATTCGTTTGCCCTGAGGGGTCCTCTCCTTGGGTCCTCCCTGCAGTGAAAAGCAAATAAACGGGCAAGTGCGAGTCGGACTCGTACATGAAGGGTTCCGTACCACCGTACAATGTTTTAAAACGCTGAAGAAACACGTTTCTTGAATGACGACCCTTTAATTTTTAACTTTATTTTATTTTTAGTATTTGTTGTTATTGTGGTCATAGACATAGTAATACATAATTGGTAAAAATTTCAAGTATCTTGTTAATGCCTTTATGAAGATCAAGTTAAAAACGCTGAAAAAAGACACGTTTCTTGTATGACGACCCCCTTTAATTTTTAACTATTTTTATTTTTAGTATTTATTGTTATATCTGCCACAGTAATACATAATCGGTGAAAATTTCAAGTGTCTAGCTATTACGGTTCAAGAGATAGAGCCCTGTGACTGACGGACTGACAGTCAGACGGACAGACAGAAAGACAGACGGACAGACGAACAGACGGACAGACAGCGGAGTCTCAGTAATAGGGTCCCGTTTGCACCCTTCGGGTACGGAACCCTAAAAAGGACCTAATGATGATGATGATGGTGATAATTTTGATGATAATGATGACGATGGTGGTGATGATGGTTTGACAATAAAAGTGCGCTGTTGTTCCAGTGTGAATCGGCGCTAAATCTCACGGAATTTTCGTTTGCTTGTTATTTTTCTGTTTTTATTAAGCTTTGTTACAACTTCCGTAGCTGCTGTCAAACGAGAAGGTGCGGAGAACTACCTCGGTGATCTGCATAAAGTTTCCTTAATGAAAGTTCACGAAACGAAAATAACCTTTATATTAGGGCTGCTGCAAGAAAATTTGGCTAAAAATATTAGTCTAATGTCCCACTGCTGGGCAAAGGCCTCTTGTAATCTACTGATCTTGATCTTGCGTGATGTACTTATGTGAAAATAAAAATAATATACAAATAAAAATACAAAATCAAGTTTTTATCTCTAAATTCACAATGTAAGCAACCGTGGGCGTAGTCAGTGTGACCACAAATGACATGAAAATTAAAAGAGAGAAAAGATTATCATATCATAGAATAATCAATATGTAGGTTACTCAGTATAAATAATTTTTAATAATAGATTTTCGTTGCACATAAAATCAATAATTAGAATGTTTGTTATGAATAATTTGAAATCATAGTATTTTATTACAAATAACATTTACTTTTGCGATGTTTCTAATATCAGAATAACAAATTAAATATTTTTTTTTTATAAATTTAGTTTATATAATATTTATTACCTATAAGTTTGCCCTATTCTAGTAAAATGGATAAAACTTTCCCAAAGTTTCGTGCGTGTGTTGGTCGCAGTTCTAACCTAACCTAACTATAAGTTTGCCCTAACCTATATTGTGGTAGCGATTTATAATGTAGGTATTCTAACTTTTTATATGGTATTTAATTAGATTATACAATGTTTTCACTTAATACTTCCTTAAATAATAATTTTCAGTAAAATAAAATTCCATAAAAGATTATACCGAACAAACAATATTCTTTAAAGAAATATTCTACTGTTTGATTAGTTTGTTAAATGAAAATATGACATTCTAAAATTCATTGAACTGTGTTTCTATAAATTGTGTTTCATTCAAGTAAATAGTCTTTGAAACAATAATATTTGATATAAAAATATAAGAATTAAATATTCTATGAAATTTTTTCTGTGAATCGAAATTCTATGAAATTTCAGTCTGTGAAACAAAGGGCACCCCCCATACAAGTTGACTGATCAGCTGATCCGAGTTTATATGGAATGCAAAAAGATTAATTTTTCGAGATATGTTTCTTGGGGAAAGTTGTTCAGTATAATGGACTGAATTCACCCTTAAAATAGGTTCAGTATTATTAGACGTTATAAAAGGTGACTTTTTATCCACCGGAAATTTTTTTGAGCAAGTTCAGTTCATGATACTAAATAATTGACATGATATTAAAAAAATATCGATATTTAATAACTTTTTTAGTAGTTCAGTATCATGGACAGAACTTACTCCAAAAATTTTGCAGGTGGATAAAAAGTCAGCCTGTATATAGCTGTATATTCGTTAGCGTCGTAGCAGTTCGCAAGCTATGTCAGATGCCTTAAGGCAGCTTAAAATATCTGCATGCACGCAAAACACACAACTAGAGTTAGCAGCCCTATTACTCCCTTAATTCACATTTCTAAAGTTCTGTTCACAACGCATTAAAACGAGTTTATCACAGAGCACACAAAGTTTGGAGACGAAAAACTGAGAGCTGCAGGGTTTGAAGGAACAGACGTTCCATTATAAGTTTTAGCTGCATTTCTAGAGCCAAGGAAAGTGGCGATGAACCAAGATGTGTAAAACTGAGAAAAGGTGTTTTAAAATTAGTCGTGGTTAAAACGCCAGTCCGAAACGCCAAAGGTTCTGTATTCAATCCCCAGCCTGGGCAAGTAGGTAAATGGCCTTTTTCAAATTGTCTTGAAAGACCACGTGTATCGTGATAGTGAGCGTAAATGTGGACAAAATGAATCTAAATAGTGATGGGTTCGTTGAGTGCAAGGGGCGCGGATTAAGTGGGCCTTGGGCAACCAGATCATACTAGTAATGGGTTGGTAGCTGCATCGCCTATTGACATAATTCAGATTCTCACCCATTTTCGAATTTTACGATCTGCGCTGAGACAGAAGCAGTACATACTACCTATGTATTCATTTCTCAGACCAGCAGAGGTGGAAGATTCATATAGATACCTTCTACTTTTTCTTAAAGAGCTAAGCTGAAGTCAGTAGAAAAATTTTCTGTGCTTTTAGTTCATTTAAGAGGCTTAGAAAATTTCTGGCAATGCGCACCAAAACTATGCTTGTAAACTCCCTTTTTCTTCCTTTTCTTGATTATGCCGATACATGTTACCTTAATATCACAGAGGAGCAACTTGACAAACTTGAGCGTCTCCAAAATATGTACATTAAGTTCATCTACGGTCTTCGTAAGTACGACCATGTGTCTCAATTCCGCTCTGAACTCAAGTGGTTACCTATCAGACTTCGCCGAGATTGGCATACCCTTTCCCAGTTATATACCATACTCTTTAATCCCAAATCTCCTAGGTATTTAAGGGAACGCTTCGTTTTTTTTCGTGATGCAGTGTCGCAAGGTCACAACTTACGTAGTGCTGAAAATCTACTTTTAAAAATGCCTACACACTCCACTGAATTTTATGGAAAATCATTCACGGTCAAGGCAGTTCGACTCTGGAATGCACTACCACCGCCCATCCGGCGTGCTGAAACGCTAGCCAGCTTTAAATCTCAAGTGAAGTCGCACTTTCTATCCTTATTATAATATGACTTTCTTTATTTCCACACTTACCTTGCTCGGATTTTTTTTTGTGTACATATTGATATAGGTATGTATGTATTTATGTATATATTTTATATTTGTATGTATGTATTGTATGTATCTTTATTAATTACACTTTTTTCTTCTTGCATATAACTTCGCACCTCACCTGTTTTCGTTAAACATCTCCAAGTACCTCGGTTGCCTGGAAGAGATTACAGCTGCGATAAGGCCGCCTTTTGACATCTGTTTTCTTTAATCTATTACTCTGTATCATTATGTTTTGGTGCAATAAAGATCTTAACTAACTAACCAACTAACTAACTAAGCTTTGTTATGTGGAGCAACCCATGCCTTCTATCTCTCTCAGTCCAAAACCAACTTCTTTACATCTGTGTAGACCTAGAGACAGTTTTATAAAAGAACTGAAAGATCAAGTCCATGTTAAACCAAACATGGACTGGATCTTTCAGTTCTTTTATAAAACTGTCTCAAGGTCTTTCTTTGCCTCTTTTTCCTTCTATTTTTTCCTCCAAAATTACTGTGAAAAACTCATCATGTCTAATAAGGTGCCCTAGCTTGTCTGTCCTAGAATTTATATCGAAATACAGGGTCTTACTAAAAATATACTGAAATGATTTTAGGGGTAGATTCAGTTTATGATAATGAACAACTGTCCCTAAGGAACATAACAGTGAAATATGAAAAATAAAGTTTGGCCTCCCATACAAGTTCATTTGACGACCTCTGTGGCGTAATGGTTAACACGCTAGACCGCTAATCCGGAGGTTCTGGGTTCGATCCCTAGCCAGGGCAAGTTGGAAAACGGCCTTTTTCAAATTGTCCTGGGTCTTGGATGTTTATCTATATATGTATTTATCATCTTCTTCTCGAGTCGAAAGGCTATGTATTAATTTAATTAAATCAAATTTGACCAGTATTTGGCCCCGGCGATTCCCCGGTCATTTGCTTCATTTAGGTCTTGTATTGTGCATGAAGTGGGGCATTTCGGGCATGACAATAAGTGGTTCATTGATTGGACAACACCACACTCGCATTTCTCGTTTTTGGAGTAACACCACCTTATTATTATTATTTATCATAATGAATATAGTATCATTAAGTTAGTATCCCATAACACAAGTTTAAAACTTACTTTGGGGCTAGCTTAATCACTGTGATTTATCCCTATATATTTATATTTATTGACCAGCTGATCCGAGTTTTGTTAGACATAATATATAATGTCTTACAAAATATACTGAAACTATTTTAAGGGTGGATTCAGTCCATGATACTGAACAACTTTCCCCAAGGAACATATATCTAAATATGAAAAATACTTTTTAGCTTTCCATACAAACTCTGATCAGCTGATCGCTTAACTTGTATGGGAGGTCAAAAATTATTTTTTATATTTCGATATATGTTCCTTGGGGAAAGTTGTTCAGTATGATGGACTGAATTCACTCTTAAAATAGTTTCAGTATATTTTGTTAGACCCTGTATAAATTCATAATATAAATATAAAAAGATACCTACATTTTATATTTGAATAGACTACGTAATTCCTCTGAAAGTCGATCGAGTACGCTCAGCTACCTTTTAAGAGTCACTGCCATCATTAAACCAGAAAGCGCTAAGTCACCATTGAATTATTATTCAGGAGCAAAAGAACGTCTTTTTATCTCTGGTTTTCGGTTTTACACTAAATACGTCTTTGAATTGTTTTTTTATATTTAAGCACGATGACACACACAGCGTTTTGTGGCTATTGAAATAAACTTGAACGTCACTTTTAGTAACACTGACAAAAAAGGAATAAGTCAGAGTGGCTAATACGTCTTGGATGAGGGTCTAAAAGACTTCGCATGATTTTGTAATAATAAGTAAATAAAACGTCACAAAATAATGTCACTTGTCATTCATCACATCATATTGAACGTGATTTTAGATTTATTAATGCCCAAAACTGATATTAAGAGCGCTATTTGACTCCAAGAAACCATGACGTCACGCCGTGCGTTTTTCATAGAAATCCCAAGAAAATATTTGTTTTGACGTTTACAAAACAGTATCTATTTTGACTTGTTGTTGGCAACTAGCGGATTACCTATTTATTTATTGTTATGTAGTAATTATTACGTGTTAAATAAAAACTTTATTTCTGAATCTTTGTCCGCAGAAGCTGGTGGACTCCGTACCACGGAGCTCATCATCACGCCCCGGGTCGTCCAGCGGGGGAGGAACGTCACCATGGCCTGTGTGTACCAGTCAAATGACTTCGGGATATACTCAGTCAAGTGGTACAAGGGCGCCCAGGAGTTTTATAGATACTCTCCCCTGGAAAGCCCCACGACGAGGGTGATGCCGGTCGCTGGGATTAAAGTTGATGTAAGTTGTTTCTTCTTCATCTTGGTTGCATTCTCAGTGGTGCTGCTTCGTAGCCCGGGGAGTGCTTTTCCGCATTTTCTTCTCCAAGTATATATGCATGCTAAATGGGTCACTCAAGGATGTCAAAGACTTTTTTTGGTTAAAACTAGCCAAACACCTTGCAAAGTAGAGAAGGAATAGCCGAAACAAAGTTGTTTAGTTATTTATTTAAATAATTCAAAATTTTAATTCACTACATCGAAATGGGTTAGCAACATTTCAAGGTTTGTAGTTTTGTATAGACATCCATATCACAAAAAAATTATTAACACTCACTATAACCACAGAGTAACAATATACTACGAACTGTTAATAGAAAAAACTTCAGCACATGAAAAGAACAATTTGATGTTTAAACAATCCAGAAATTAGAAAATAGAAATTTTTAGAAAGTAAAAACCTTTGTTATGAGGAAAAAAACTCAACTTCTATTGAAAAAAACAAAGAGAACTACAACAAGCTGATTTAATTTTGACCCTAAGAAGAAGAAAGTTAGGTTAGATTAAGAAGAAAAAAGATTATGGGGTTTGGAGAGGTGATTAACAGTGATACGAGGGGGAGGGTAACATAGACAGAAAAAACAAGTCAAAAAATATAATCGATGAAAAAAATAAAAAATTTGATGAAAAATAAAATTAAAAATAGAAACAGCCATTTTGAAGGGCGCCCGGGCGTGCAGCGCGGAATTCGGTGAAAGCCCGATTCCGCGCTGTACACCCCGTACTTTTGAAATTTAAAATTGTATTTTTTATAGTGTATATCATTACATAGATCTCGTTGGTGTATTAAATGTAATTGTCACAAAAACAAATTTATTAATTTAGTCTATTATTCTTAAAGTATCATTATTATGTATCTATATCATATTTATAAATTTATTACCATATTTGCAACTATATATAAAAAAAAAATTGTAGTCTAATTTCTCCAGAAAATATATACTACCTATATATTTATTATATCTACTTATACTCCATTATATATATTTAATTTTGTAAATAACTTTTTACAGTAAAATGGTCCCCCTGATCATGTCAGAGGGTATTTAAAAAATAAAAAAAAATATCCTAACTGGCACAAGAAACGTGATTTTCTACTGTAAGTACTCTTGCTTAGTTCACATTAGAAATGTTTCAAATGTGTTTTTTTTTGTTTACAGAGGTTAAGGTCAAACGAAACACAAGTAGTGATAGTGCGAGTCA
Source organism: Acrobasis repandana (assembly GCA_963576875.1). Taxonomy (NCBI): domain Eukaryota; kingdom Metazoa; phylum Arthropoda; class Insecta; order Lepidoptera; family Pyralidae; genus Acrobasis; species Acrobasis repandana. The sequence goes on from OY756225.1 coordinate 19,709,353, forward strand.
CGTCAGCATTAAGCGGGAACTACAGCTGTGAAGTGATACTAAACGCGCCTTCGTACCCGCACTACACCGCCACAGGGAGGCTACACGTTGTAGGTAAGTTAAATCACTTTTCTATAGCAGTTAATTGATTCATGTGTTACTTTGCCGAGGTCTAAGTTAAATGCTATTTAATCTAGACTAATTGTGTGCTTCCGCCACAAATTACCATATATATGACCATGTTTCCGAACACCATTCTGAGCTTAAATGGCTCCCCATCCGGCAGTGCAGGAATCTTGAATATGTCAATGGTCACCCAAGGATGCCAAAGATCATGCGAAATCGAGAAGAAATTGCCGGAATATGTAAAGAAACTACAAATGAATTTCTTTATTTACAAAAAAATTACCTAGTTCTTTGTGTGCGACTGTAGAATATCCTATTAGGGCTCTAACAAATGAGCGACAGTATGCCCCCGACTGTTTAGGGTTGGGAGATATCTGTCAGCACGGAACAGCTCCTTCCTATACTGCTATCCTTTTCTGTCGCTCAGAAGCGTTATTTGCTAGAGCGAGAGAGAGCGACGGAACGCTTCAGCACCGGCCATGCTGGATGCACCCTTAGGACAACTGTCGGTGACCTGTGTAGCGTGACGCTGACAGTCACTCTTGTCATGTTCAAATATATATATATATATATACATTGATATTATAGTGCAGTGATGTGCCAGCAGAGACACACGAATAAAGTGCCTTCCCCTTAATAAAGACAGTAAGAAAAGTGCCAATGGACACATTCTTAGTCTAGAACGTATAAAACTAGGTCAATGTTAAATTACTTATTAGTCTTAGTTTAGGCTAGATTGTAATATTATTAGCGTACTTGTTTATAGTAGGTACGTTAAGAAAGGGAAAAGAACTGTTGTCATGAATTGTCGCACGACTGTCGGCGACCGTTGCCGATTAGGGGACGGGGACATTTTTTAAATTAACAGTAACATTAAGAATGGTTTGCGCAAGCGATTCCAAATAGGCGCATTTTTTAATCAATCGTACGCGATGGATTCGCAAGAGTGGTCTTAACCACTCATAATTTTGCAATTTGTATTGTACAAATGTCTAAGATTCATGCTGCTAGTTCATTTATGTTGAAATATTAAGAAAACCATTGACTAATTTATGATAATTTATGAGTTAAACAATATTACTTTAGGCATACACGACGATGTCAAAAATAAGATACAATGCGTCGGAACGCGAGCGGTAAGTTGGAAAACTACACGTTTTGTGTTTCGTTGAACAAGTTTATTTGCTAGGCAAATTAAAAAACCCCCGACTGTCAAGAGCGCCATCTAGTGCAATGTGAACCGGAAATATTGATACGACTTTATACGGACATCAAGTCGCACTACATGCGCGCTACAAATAGCGCCATCTACTTATATATTTGCTAGAAAATGCCCTGATTTTCAAGCGATTTCAAATTATTTATAAATGATTTTAAAGATTACCCTCAATAACTTTTAAATGGCTGGACCGATTTTCATCAAACATAGCTAAGAACCACACTTAAGAGCAAGGGAACTTGCTATCAATTAAAAAGACCGCATCGAAATCAGTCCATCCGTTCGAGCGCAACGATCCCACAGACAAACAGACAGACAGACCGACATTAGCGTCAAACTCCCCTCTTTTTTGTCGGGGATTAAAATTAGCACTTAAGGGTCGCGAGAATACTGTCAATCGTCTGTTAGAGCCCTTAGGATTAAAAGATTTTCAAAGCTCATGTGATTGTGTTTAATCCGCAATAAGCTCCGTGTAAGCCTTTTTTCCAATACAAAGGTTCTTTTATCAACTTTTATTGTTTTTCATGTCACGCCTTTACCTCAACGTGGTAAATAGAGCCTGTTGTTGTAAGTACAAAGGCCACGTTAAGCGTATTAGTGTGAGGGTGGAAATAGGGTAAATAAGATACCCTACAATATCAAGCTTCAATAGTGCGCTGCGTGAAGCGCCACCACAAGACGTGTTTGGCTCATCTTCTTCGTCTACGCGCTTTCCCGGTTGCATCCTCAGCTGTGCTGCTTCGGAGCCTGGGGTGCGCTTTCCCGCTTTATCTTCTCCAAATATAACATGCATGTCAATGGTCAGGTCACCCAAGGATGCCAAAGACGCACTATTAAGGTGAATATAGGAGCAAATGGCCTTGAAGTGTGAAATTAATTGTTAACTCGTAAATATGGTGACAATTTCCATATTGCTAATCGTCAGGCACTAGATAGCCCTTTAAATTATTATATGAACTGCCGTTGAAACTGTTATCGGTGATCCTTCTAGCTTTAAAATTTGCCGTGGCCACTTTTAATGGAGGCAAGTTTAAAGCTAGACGGACTAAAATGTAAATACTTTCAACGGTGGTTCTTAAAAGTAGATTGTGCTACAAGGCGTAAAGGTAATAGTTTTAACGCGAGGGCGCAACTTTGAATCCAGAGCGAAACGAAGGATGCCACAATAGAATCGCGAGCGTAGCGAGGGATTCTACGGTGGAATCCTGAGTGAAGCGAGGGATTCTAGTATTTCGCCCGAGATAAAACTATTACCGTACACCGTGTAGCACATTCTTCTTTTCATCTCCATCTATGAGAAAAAGCAAATATATACCTATAACGAAAGTAGAATACCTACATATACCTAATCAGAGTTTAACAGTCAGTTACTAATTTTTCTAAGACCACCACATCTTATACATTTTCCAGTCATTAGAATCGTTTCATTACTTTTTCCTTATGTGTAAATTCTTTATATATTTAAATATCTATATTATACGTAAACTTCATATTTATTTATTAACGGCCTCATCAAGAAATTAGTCACATTTAAAATAGTTATTAAAATAACCTAATAGTTCCATAATAAAATTACTATTTAAATCAAAGACAACAATTGCGCGTTTTTATTAGTTTTTATTAATTATTATTTTGAAGCAAGAGAACCAAAACATTTTGACCTACAGTCATCCACGTAAAACGTGTTGAATTCCAATTTTAAAAAATTACGACGTCCTTGCCTATATTTTATAATTTTAAAACTAAATTCTTCTTTTTTTTAGCTGACTGCCAATATTATTTTTGATTTTACATTCGTGTTCAAATGTGTTTTAACGCCTAGGGAATTTACTTTTCAGTGTCTAGAGAATTACCAGTGACTTTAGCCCCAAATATTTGGGATAAAATCATCGTTTTTCGAATAGATGAGATGAAAAATAATTTAAAGGGCTAACTAGTGCCTGACGATTAGCAATATGGAAATTATCTCCATGTTTATGAGTTTTACAATTTATTTCAAATGAAGGCGCCACTTCAAGGCCATTTGCTACTATATTCACCTTAAACTTGGTATTGTAGGAAATTTTCTTCCGTACTGGTCTGGAAGAAAAGAAAAAAACGTATAATGTACCAGCTGCTTCACTTCACGCTCAGATCGTAAAAGCCTATCCAGGGAATGGGTCAAAATCTGAATCATGTAAGTGTACTAAGCGATGCGGCTAGCAACCCATGCCCCATTTTGATTCCTTAGTTTCACCCTCACACCCAATAATACGCTAAATGTGATCTTTGTACTTACAACCACAGGCTCTATCGACTACGTTAGACCAGGCCTGTGTCACTCCCCGTTTAGGGATCGAAAATGTACCTACATTATTACTATGCGCACAGGCGGCCCCTCCGGGTGGTAAATTCAGTTTTACGAATCGTTTGTCCAGAGTAATAAGAATGAAATTGGCTTGCAATGGATGTCTAGGTATCAATGCGAAGAGGTGCTGAGTTCTGACGTGAGCTAAATTAAACCATATCGCTAGCCACATTGAGTAGATATTTCTTTGAATTTCTTTGCTGAGGGAGACTTCTGTACGTTAGTATTATTTATTCTGTGGTTAGACACAGAAAAGAGTGGCTCTTCTAAAAGCATATTTGAAGAAAACAATGAAAAAAACAATTAAAATCTGTCCAACGAGTCGTTTGCAACATAATGATCTTGACCCTCGACTAGTATAAGAAGCTTATGACACGCATCCTATTGGGTTAAGGAAAAAACTGACGCAAAATCAAGTAGATTCATTAGTAATTTATCTCTAATTGGATTTGTGCCTTCCCCATTTCCCGTAAGGACGGCCATTTTTATTTCGCTTCAGCATAATCAAGAACAATATTGTTCTATTTGATACCTTGACTGTAGGAAAATATTGTGTGCTGGTAGATTTTTATTTATAAAAAGTTTTTTTTTTATTGAGAAATGACGGGGATAGAAAAGTTGTGCATGTCAAATGTGGTTTTGTCACTTCATGTAAAAAATTATTTGCACGTTATTTGTTTTGGTTTTTCTTACAGCCCTAGGCCTACGTTAGGGACAAAGAGACATTGTATTTACTTAAATACGTATCCATCTTTTCTCCAAGCTTAATCCTGAAGGCTACAGTATTTTTGTACAATTTTGATGCCAGTAAAATATTGTTCTACTATATCGTTGTTACTAAACAAGCGTAACGGCAGTTCATAAAATAATTTAAAGGGCTATTTAGTGCCTAACCTTGAGAAATATAAAAATTTTCACCATATTTACGAGTTCAGGCCGTACATGAATTTTCCTGTTTACAGTTTATAATGAGAACGCTAAGCTTTACTACGCACATTAGCCAAAAGTGGTCGTTTTTCGCAAATGTGCCCAGTAAAGCTTAACGTTCTCATTATAAACTGTAAACAGTAGTTCATAAAATACTTTGAAGGGTTATCTAGGACTTGGTACTCGTAGTAGGAAAATTTTAAATGATGTCTCCGTTTTCTTTGAAATGATTTATTTTAAATGAGGGCAGCATTGAACCTCGGAAAATTGAGGTACGGCCTTAACAATTTATTTCAAGCCACTTCTGCTGCTAAGTACCTATTTAGCTATTTTTTTCCCAATTAATACCATATTTTCTAGTAATCCAAGTGTTGTGCTTGTAACTACTGTAGACAATAATGGAATTTTGCAAAACGCAATGTCTTTTGAGCGTGATCGGCATAATCTCAACAAAATACAAGAAAAACTTAATATCACTACGAAAGGGTATCAATGTCAATGTCAAAATCTTATTCACTAACAAGTTATTAGTTGCTTGCCTTTGTTCGCTGTATGAGCAAGGGCTAAGAATGACAAAGCCAAAGAAATATTCCCAACTATTCATGTAAATGTTCATTTTGCTATGTTAGTGCATGGAAAACACAAAGAACTTTTCCTTATTAGATTTTGAAACTTATGTATAGGTAGAAATGGTGGATTTTTGAGGCGGGCTGTAACTTTGAACTGTGCAAAGAAAAATACATTCGTTTTTTCTTGAAAGGAAGTAAAGTTAAGTGAAAAAGCAAATATTATCTCTTGAGACAGGCTATATAATACGTATGCTCGTATATCTAATAGAATCTAAAGATTTGGAACGACCACGGCCGAGAAGAAACGCCAAAAAAAATAATAGAAACACTTTCGGTCGTCTTTTGGTCTTATGATAGTTTAATATGTAATACAAATAAATCACGTCTTTATCCCTAACAGGACAGACTGAGCCTGGGGCCGTACGACCCAAAGATAACGTTGAACGTGAGAATGGGTGTGTAGATGGAAAAGGGGAATCAAAATACTGTTGATAGTGATTCAGATTTTTGCTTTTTACCACAGAATAAGAACCAGTACAGAAGTCTCACTCAGCAAAGTAATTCAAAGAAATGTCTACTCAATGTGGTTAGCGATATGGTTTAATTTAACTTACGTCAGAACTCAGCATCATTCCGTTTATATACCTAGACATCCATTGTAAGCCAATTTCATCCTTATGACTCTGGACAAACCATTCGTATAACTGAATTTACCACCCCGAGGGGCCGGCTGCGCGCATAGTAATAATGTAGGTACATTTTCAATACCTAAACGGGGATTGACACAGGCCTGCTATTACCTAGGAAAATATACTGTTAGCTTTATTACGTTTTTTTTCCTCCAAGACCAGCATGGAAGAAATAAATGGCTAAAAATATTTTTTCCTACGAAAGTACGTGCAACATAACTCCATATATTATGCCACTGAAGAACACGCCAGCAAAAATATAAGTAGGTTACTCTAAAAGCAGCAGATGGCAAACAACTCCACATCAAAAGCCAACCTAGATAAGTAATTAATGAGAGATAGCGTCCCAAAAGGACAAAGCGTAGTTACGGTCAAGGGTGATGTGTCTTTATTTAACGAGTTTGTAGACTTACGAAAATTTAGATCTGTCTTTACTAAAGGCAATTTGAACCCTGTGCTACCAGAATCTTTGACTCGGAACATTCTTATCCTACTCGAGATGGTTCTATTAGATATGATGAAAATCCATAAAAAAATCCGCAACATGCTTCGTCAAAATGATCACAAAAATATATCCGTTTCGTCAAAATTTTCACAGCTCGTTATCCGCAACATGCTTCGTCAAATCATTATAATTACTACTTAATAATTATAAATGTGAAATTTTATGGATCGGATGTATGTTTATTTGTGACTCAGTCACACACAAACGGTAAACGGATTGAAAAGAAATTTGGTATCTATGTAGTTAAGTAACTAATTTGAAATAACACAATTTATTTTATGAAGTAAAAAAGTGAAGGAAAGATCTACCAATGGCATCAGCTAGTACTCCATAATTTATTAAAAGCTCTTTCATCATTCTGTTCTCGTTTAGATTGATGAGTTTTAGTTTAACATGTTGTATCAAAACTTCAAGACTTTCACAGAATTCGCAATACATAGTAATTTGTATTTATTTAGATGTCGAAGGCGTGACAGCAAAACTATGCAAAGTCAATCGTGAACTAAAATTACAAACTTTTAAAATGTGAAAATACGCATTCAAAGTTAGTGAAACATTGGCTCTGAAAACCGTACCAAAATTAACTTAACTAAAAACAAAAAGTAACTATTCCTCGTAACCAAATGGTCTCTTATAATATTCGATGCTACATCCGTTCGGATTACAGTGGTTCGCAAAAAAATCTTTTGAACAAAATCAATTTGAATACATGTAAAACTGACTTGGACATCGGACCACTCTATATCACTTATTTCATTATAAAAAATCTATAACCACTCAATAATTAATTGGGATCATTGAAATTGCCTTTACTTTGTTACATTCATACTGCGTTTATTAATTAAGAACCCATACTTCCCTAAAGTTCTTAGAGCAATCTTAAATATTTATCAATATTAACGAAATACTCACTTTAAAATAAAAACACAGCAAAGTTCAGGACTAACTCTAAACACAATAAGTTTCGAAAACACGATCACTTAAAATTTTCTCGATAGAAAAAAATTGCGAAGTTGCCTCCAAATCATCTCAGAATTATACTAAAGCAGAAAGTGTTCAAGAAATACAATAATGTAGCACTTGTAATTTTGGATTATTGTTGTATTAAACATAAGGCAGTCATCATATGTCTTACTTTTTAAATAACTATTAAATATGCTTGGTAAAACGAAAAAAACCTCAAAACCAGAACCAGCCTCACTGACCCACCGCGATTCCCGACGCCCCGCATGGCTCGCTGTCTCGCTTTGGCTAGAGTAAATTTGTGTGCGTGGAAGCGGGAGCAAAATTTAGATTACTGACATCAGGCGCCCTCTTAATGAAATTATTTTTTCCGACTTGTATTTAAGAGCCGATTTATCTTCGGTGGAGTGCTTTCCATTTCTCTCTTTTCGCTAATTTCTTAACCTCCATATATGTTTCACATTTAATTTTTCTTTTATTAGATTAAAAAATCTTCTTCTGGGTTTTCTTCTCCTCTTTTCCCTTATATCTCTCCTGACGTACTACCAAAATTATTTCAGATCTGTACTTTGTCTAAGTCTATGTGTGAAACCTTTTTAAAGGGCAGCATGTTTGAGTTGTTGATTTGGGACTAGATCCTATTTCTTTGTTTTGTTCTTTGAGTCAATATTTTTGTAACTTTATCTCAGTAGTGACCGGACCTAAGAGTACAAATTTTCGTTTGATTGGTAATAAAAGAGTATTGTTTTAGTGAGTTAATGGGACGGGGTAAAAATTATTATAAAGGTGAGATTCCATTAGAGCTGAGCGTGGTTAAGTGGTTTAGATGCTAGCAGTTCTTTACGAAAAGTTGTTGATACAGACGATCTACAATAATTATTAATTTATCTACGAAACAAACTGAGATACAATTTCTTTTGTGTCCATAACTATCCTAAATTTGCCTGTAACAGATTGCTGTGCGGTAAGGCCGCCTTTTTTAACCGAATTCAAAAAAAGGAGGAGGTTATCAATTCTTCGGAAACTTTTATGTTTTTTTTATGTATGTTCCCCAAAAAATCTTTCGTTGCTTGGAAGGGTATACTTTCCAGGTGGTCCCATAGAAATTTTATTCAAATCAGTTGCGTGCTTTTTTTTTTAAACGAAAACCTAGATAAAATATGTCGTCTTTGTATACATTTGATTGAATATTTAGCTTTTCTAAAAATGAAGTCGGTTTTTTTGTTTTAAAAAAATACATATTAAAAATTATTATACTAACATTTATTATCTATTCATGTGTGTCTCATTTGTTAAATAATAATTGTGTGCAATAAAAAAAAAATGCATGTAACAATGAGCACCTCGCTGGCCCATTGGAAGTACCCATGGCTAGCAATTTCGCAAGTCAAGCGATGATGGCGACCACAATTTGCAAAGAGTTTTTTCAAGCTCTTCCGTGTTTTAGGCAAATAAGTCGTTGGCCCCGGCTGCCATCATGATATGGCAGCCGTCAAGCTATGTCAGATGCCTTTAGGAAGCTTCAGAAATCTGACATCAGTGTTTGCCACTTACATACACGAAAAAAAAAATATTTTTTATATGTTTCTTTAGAAAAGTTATACAGTATCTCGTATATTTCTTTAGATCTTCAACTAGTTACAAAGCAAAGTAGTAGTTACAAAGTGAAGTTTTCCTTTGTGCAGAAAACATCGTGTAATGAATTCCATTAAGACACAGGAGCAGGTGGCGCCGCTTTATAGCCTGTTCTTCGTTCACATTAGCTGCCTTGATAATGTAAAAGGGTCTATTAATTTATTTTAAGAGAACTTAGTACTCTGAAGACAGACATTTGTCTGTCTTTCGAATGCTAAGTTTTCAAGTTTTAAAATCACGTCTTTATTCCTAATGGGGAAGATAGAGTCTAAGGCCACATTATCAGGTGAAAAAAGGGAATTCAAATAGTGATGGGTTGATAGCCTCATCTCCTGATTGAGATTCTCGGTCATTACCCCGATCGGTCTTAATTATAAACTGAGCTACGTATTTTTATAAGAAAAAATTTTGACATAACTATCTTCTAGATTTTTAAGATATTTTTTGTGTGAAAAAGTTGCTTTAGAGTGGCAAAAAAATTCTTGAACTTTGTTTAAAATTTCTTGAGAAAAGTTATTCGATATGGCTGAATCTACCTCTTAAATATTTTCCGTTCTTAGATTTTAAACTATTTAAGTACAGAGCGAAGTAGTAGTTACAAAGTTAAGTTTTCCTTTGTGCAGAAAACATTATGTAATGAATTCCATTAAGACACAGGAGCAGGTGGCGCCGCTTTATAGCCTGTTCTTCATTCACATTAACTGCCTTAATAATGTAAAAGGGTCTATTAATTATTTTAACAGAACTAAGTACCCTCTCTCTTTGTTATCGAGTATTAATAACTAATACTGGTGTTGGATTTTTCGAGCTGCCTAAAAGCTCTAACGTAGGTCAGTAGTCATTTCATTATTAAACACTAGTGAACTAGCGACGGAACGCTTCAGCACCAGCCATGCTGCAGTGTTCCCTCGCTCTCTCTCGCTCTAGCAAATGACGCTTCTGAGCGACGGAAAAGGATAGCAGCATAGGAAAGTGCTGTTCCGTGCTGATAGATGAGATCCAACTCTTAGAATGTACCAGCTGTTTTTCTTCTCGTACAGATCGTAGAAGCCGATTGTGGAAATCGGCGAAAATGCATGTCGAAAGTTAATAGGCGATGCGGCTAGCAACCCATCACTATTCTTATTCCTTTTTCCATCTTCCCGCTAAAAGTGGCCTTTGAGTCTTGCGACTTCTCTAGACAGTTACAAGAACAATAATACGCCATTATTGTTCTTGTAACTGACGTGGTGTATAGGTTTTGCTAGTCGTCACTCGGAGTCTCTGGGTTTGATCCCTAGCCAAGGAAAGCTGGAAAATGGCCATTTTAGGGTTCCATAGCAAAAACGGAACCCTTATGGATTCGTCATGTCTATCTGTCTATCCGTCCGTATGTCACAGCCACTTTTTTCCGAAACTATAAGAATTATACTGTTGAAACTTGGTAAGTAGATGTATTCTGTGAACCGCATTAAGATTTTCACACAAAAATAGAAAAAGAGAATAAATTTTGGGGGTTCCCCATACTTAGAACTGAAACTCAAATATTTTTTTTATCAAACCCATGTGGGGTATCTATGGATTAGGTCTTTAAAATGATATTGAGGTTTCTGATATCATTTTTTTCTGAACTGAATAGTTTGCGCAAGAGACACTTCCAAAGTGGTAAAATGTGTGTGTGTGTGTCTCCGTAACTTCTAAAATAAGAGAAATATAAACTAAAAAAAATATATGATGTACATTACCATGCAAACTTCCAACGAAAATTGGTTTGAACGAGATCTAGTAAGTAGTTTTTTTAATACGTCATTAATCGTAACCGCAATTTACCTTTCATTTAATCAACAACGAACTACAATAACTTTTATATTATGTTACTTGCTGCTACAGAACCCTTCATGGGCGAGTCCGACTCGCACTTGGCCGCTGTTTTTTAAATGTACTGGGTCTTGGGTGAGCTATGCATTTATTATAAAATAAAGCATCGTTGAGTTAGTATCTCATAATACAAGTTTAAACTTATTATGGGGCTAGCTCAATCAGTGTGCATTTATCCCTATTTATTTAAAAAATTCCTCATTGTCACCAGGAATTGGCGGTCTCCGGGCAACAGAACTCCATATAACGCCGCCAGTCGTCCAAAGGGGGTCAGACGCCACCCTCGCCTGCGTGTACGAGCTGACTGATGCCCCCCTGTACTCCGTCAAATGGTACAGGGGCAGGCACGAGTTTTACCGGTATTCGCCTACTGAGACCCCTGCTACCAAGATCTTTCCTTTTGCGGGGATCAATGTTGATGTAAGTACAGCTAGTTTAATTTCTACCTAATATAACACAATGTGTTGGTACAACGGAAGAAGTAAAAGAAATAAAGAAAAAACTTCCCAAAAAAAAACGTGTGCACAATGTTTCTTAATCAACAACGCGCTACGCATCGCTAATCAAAGCGGCACGGGACGTTTTCGTGTACCCGTCGCGATTCACATTCGACCTAAGTAAGGATTACTAAGGCTGTTTCATAAGTACCCGTTTATGGAAAAAAAAATCATTTTTTTTGTATATATGCATTTATTTTTCTACGTAGTCACCTTTTAACTCTATACATTTGTTCCACCTATACTCAAGCTTCGATAAACCATCCAAAAAGTATGATTTTGGAAAGTCATTAAAATAGGCCTCTGTGGCGGCAATGACTTCGTCATTTGATCCAAATCGCTTGCCACCGAGCCATTTTTTTAGGTTGGGAAACAAAAAGAAATCGCATGGGGCCAATCTGGAGAATACGGGGGGTGAGACAATAGTTCGTAGCGTAACTGTGCTAATTTAGCCGTCACAACTCTGGACGAATGAGCCGGGGTGTTGTCATGATGAAACAGTATTTTTTTCTTTTTTAAATGGGGTCGTTTGTCCTTCAACACGGCGTCAAATTCATCCAATAAATTGGCATAGTACTGCCCTGTTATTGTTTTTCCCTTTTCTAAATAGTCAATATGTATAATACCCTGCGAATCCCAAAAAACGGTCGCCATGACCTTTTCAGCCGATGGGACGGTTTTTGCTTTCTTTGGAGCAGGTTCACCCGGTAAAATCCACTGCTTCGACTGCTCTTTCATTTCCGGGGTGTAGTGGTGGACCCACGTTTAGTCCACAGTCACGAAACGACGCAGAAACTACTTCGGGTTACGTTTGAACACGGCCAAACACTGCTCCGAAGTAGTCAGTCGGTTCCGATTTTGCTCCTCCGTGAGTAAACGCGGCACCCACCTCGCTGATACTTTGTTCATACCCAATTTTTCTTCTAATATGTGTTGTACTCTCTCGATTGAAACATTTACAGCATCAACGATTTCTCGAAGTTTAATTCGGCGGTCGGCTAAAACGATATTTTAAATTTTCTTAACCATATCGTTTGTAGTCACCTCAACTGGCCGGCCTGGGCGATCCTCATCAAAGACGGTTGTTCTCCCCCGCTTAAACTCGTTATACCAATATCTGACGGTTGTCATAGAAGGAGCACATTCATGGTAAACCGCTTGCATTCTTACTTTTATTTCATCACATGTTTTTCCTTCCAAAATAAGAATCTAATTACAGACCGATACTGTTCTTTCTCCATTTTACCAATTTTAAGTTCACGCCTTCACTGAATCGTTGTCAAATGAGAAAAAAAACAAAAGAATGCCATTTTTTTTTTAATTTTCCCGCCTCTGAAAAATGGCTTAAAAAGGTGGTATACTTATTTGCGGCCAGTGATATTAATATATTTAGAAAACGGGTACTTATCAAACAGCCCTCGTAGGTCATCATATTAAATTAAAACTGAGCTCTAAGTGACGTGGTCCTTTGTCTCAAAAACATTATCATTGACTCACCTTAACAACATCAACTCTTCAGGTATGGCGTAGGTGACAACTGAATCCAGCGTCGTACACTACAGACTTACATAGGACAATATACATTAATTTATATTAAAAACGGCCTTTTCATCGATAAGAACCCCTACCCCATGATAACTTTACATGATAACTAGTGAATAATAAGCTATTCCCCATAAAGCAAGTCACATAAAAAGCGTTTTTAAAGGTACATTAAACAAGCCACAAACATAACAAGTCAAAAATAAACAATTTATTTTAAACGGTGCGGAAACATAAAGAAAATGTCAAAACACACTCTGACAGCAGACATAAACTTGAAAAGTCAGTCTAAACGGCCATATCTCCAAGTTATGAGTGGGGACATATGACATAGTATACACATACGTAACGGGGGCATAAAGCATATGGTCCGCTAGAGTTCAAGCTTTATTTAATTTAGTATGTCTTGATAGATAGATAATAATTATTATTTGTTGCTAACACCACACATACAAATAATGCAATAAACTTTACACACAGTCACACTTAAACATATTTAAAATAAAGAAATAGCTATAAATTATTTTAATTAGTATCTATAGGTACTAAATCTTGGATGACAATCTTACCGGAAATGTTTTAATTTTAAATGTTTGGCTCTAGAATTATTCGCGGCCAAAGTATGGCGATCTTTATTTAAAGGTACGTATGGAAACACAAACGGCTTTAATATTATATTCTGTAGTATTCCAAATATTATGCACCTGATTAAGAGCATTAATGGAGGGTAAATATATAACAATACCTGTTTAGTAGTCTATGTGGAATTTTATATTGCTGACGTTTTAATAGAGCACATGTGAACTACTATGAAGCCAAAAGCTGTTATGTTTACCTCTTTTAGAGCTTTATACAGCTAATTGCTGTTAGTAGGTATTATTTCTTATCAGCCTTTTTTATTATTCTGCATACAAGCACTTTTGTGGTTCACATGTATAATTTAGACTGTCACATGCACCATGATAGTTACATTAGTGAAATAAACAAGTTTTACAATGGTTCCCATGTGATGTCTATGATAGCTTTTTTCACAAAAAATAGCGTGCAGCTGTAGTTGCAATCACGAGTTACTTTTATGACTGGTTTAGGCTAAATTACAGGACTCAAGTGAACCATTACGCAACCTATAGCTTAATAGATAATAAAAGTGGTTCACGTCGGTGCTAAACTAGCTAACAGCTGTATTTGCGGTCACGAGTAACTCTTATTACTGGTTTAGGCTGAATAATGGGACTCAAGTGAGCCATTACGCAGCCTAAAGCTAGAATATAGAATAAAAGTGGTCAAGATCAGTGTTAAAAACTCATCCGCCATTTTTGTTTTGTATAACCTATAAATTATCGTACTTTTATTTTAGTTTTAAAGATATTTCAACCATAAAATACGTACAAATCTCAAATACTTACTCTATTGACACCAGTAACAACATATATTGGTCTATTCCTGATAAAAAAATAAAATGAAAACGGATTGGTATACTTTCATAGGTGTATATTTACTATTTATTTTTATTAAAACACATTATTTTTGGAGCGAGTAAAAAATTACTTAGATAATGATATATATAACAGTAAAATCGAAATCGCAATCATTTTTCACTAATATATCGAGAATAATTCAAGTACTACCAGTTAATACAATTTATATCCGCCATTAATCTTTCAAAACTTGTACAGATTTTGTCAGCACCACTTTTGTGAATAATAAAATTATAAATTGGGTAATAAAGCAATTATTTGGGAAACGTGTGATCTTTAGGTAGTTTTAGGGTGCTTTTTTGAGCATTTACTACTGTGAAGGCTGTGTTGTAAGAAACTTGTTACTCTCTATTACACACTTGTCTGTTAGTTGGATCACACGCATTCCCAAATAGTGTCGATAGTCAGCTTTAAGTCTACTGTTACCTCTTATACTGCTATTTTATTGCTGTTATTCTGCTACTGTGCAGATATTTTGAACTTAAGGCTGTATAATTTGTGCCCAAATCAGACTTATATGGTCTGTATAGCGTGCTCTACAGCTCTTATACAGTTTACATTTACAGCTTGTTGTGTAGATGTGTACCATTAGACATCCACTATAGAGCCCCGAATGCTACTTGGGATGTAGCTAGCAATATGATACACTTAAAAGTTGCCTTAATTCCTAAGCCTATGCAAATAAAGATAGTAGGTACATAAGATAACTCATGGAGCTTAAATTATAAATTATAGCAAATGATTTGATTTTGCTAAAACTTTGGCTGTGTTTACCCGATCAGAATCTCAGGCTCTGCATTATTTTTACTCCTACAACTGCGGTATCACAAATTTTCCGTACATATGCGGGAAAGTTTAGATGATTTGTCTCGGGAGAACTGTCGCAAACTGCTCGCTTCATTTAAATGCAGGTTTGGGTTGAAACGTATAAATAAGTGATGAGATATTATCGCGAGAGATAGAGAAAGAAAAAGGCAACAGAGGTCTGTACGAGTATTTTATTTATTTAACTTTATTACAAAAAATGTAAGAGGCGGACTTAAGGCCCAAGGGTCTTTTCTACCAGTCAACCTACAGATGGTGCTGATAAAAGCTAATTTTGGACGCTAAAGCACATTCTAATTTACTATAAAATTATCAATTATTAAAAATGTGTACCTAAAACATATATTTGAAGATATTCTCCCTTTATATATTATACCTACATACATTCATATACCTACATACGACAATGCACAAATATTTTATACATTCAAAAACTCTTCATAGACTATGTGACGGTGAAGTATTTTGAGCTTTGAGGCAACTTCTACCTAAACTGATAGATTTGTGTTTGGTCTTTTAACATCCTAGTGGTTCTGTGCTAACATTAGACCTCGCGAGTTCTTAAAACTATGCAATTACCGACACTGTCCTTATAGACTTAAGATCACGCATCCAGAAAGAGCTCTGGAGAACTGAAATACTTCATTCTTCTTATTTATTTATTTACAAAATTCATGTACACAACATACAAACAAAGGAACGTACAAAGTAAGAAAATAGAGTACATAGGTACTGCTTATTACATAAGAAATCTCTTGCAGCAGACCCAGGAGAGGAAAATTGAAGAAAACAGGTAGTAGGCGTGTACAAAAGATATAGTTACAAATATATTTAAGTACTCATCTAAAATGTTAAACATACATATACAATACATCAATAAACATACACACATATTATACATACATACCTAACTATAAACAAATACGTATATAGTATATAGGTATACTATTCATTACGTTAAGGAAAGATAATACTCTTTTACTCTCTTCCTAAAAACAGGGAAAGATTTAGAGACTCGTATAATGCGTGGTAGTGAATTCCATAATTTCACCGCTTGAACAGAAAAAGTGTGGGAATAGCAAGCAGAAGTATGGGTAGGGATTCTAAGTAGGGTTCTAAGGTGGGATCTACAGGGCACTTTTGAAGGACGGGAAAAAGAAAATCGATCACGTAGATAAGCAGGATAGGTTATACAAAATTTTGAAAAGGAGACAGAGGATTCTTTTTCTTCGTAATCGTATCCTCATGTCTGAGGGTCGTGACCATCTTGAGCAGCTCGCTCGCTATGGTTTGCCACTGTACACGGTAATGCGCCAGGCGTATGGCCCGTTGAGTATTTGAGTGCGCCACCCTACGAACGATATCAATCCATCTTTTCGGCGGTTTCCCTACATGCGCCCTGGGTATAGTATGGCCCAACAGTATAGTCTTTTCAAGACTGTCAGGTGCTCGTCGTGCTATGTAGCCGAAGAAATTAAGGAGTCGTTGGAGGCACATTGCAGACAATCGGGTCTGAATACCTAGTTCTTTCAAAATAGATACATATGTGCGGTGTGCTGTCCAGGGAATTCTTCACTAAAACTGAAGTACAGGCGCTGCCTATATCAGTCTCCAGTCCCCCCCAATCTAACTGGTATTTTAACACACTTATGTGTTAAACATCACATATTATCCATTAGTAGGCAATAAGTACATTTTTATCTTTAACTTATCCTAACACATACTCTCACTGTACCCTGGAGGATTACATGAAATCGCCATGAGCATAATATTTAACCATTTTCACCGCTTAAGAGTCCCCGTAACCGAGACAGAATCAGAGTTTCCTATACAAACGTAGTCTATGTTTTATTTTAAAACAGTATGGAAAACTTATACATTACACTTTTTTTTTCTTTCAAGTTCATATTTTTACTGTGAAAACCAATTATACGAGTAACCCTAGATATAGATATGCAATTTCTTTTAACTTACAATTTTTACCGAAATCTGTAGACTAAGTTTATATGGGAAAGACTAGGGTTCAATTCAATACAATACCCTTTATTGCACAAAAGTAAAAAAACAGGACATAATTATCTTAAAAACTAGGAAATGCGCAAAACGCTAAGTAATTTCTTCCAAGGGTAAGGGGATTCTTAAAACATACATACCTACATACTATCACGCCTGTTTCCCACAGGGATAGGCAGAGACTATGGACCTCCGCTTGCTACGATCCTGACAGACCTCTTTCGCTTAATCTACACTCATCTTAAAAACAACAGTAATAATTTTAATATGTATGTACCTCATTACAAACTAAGTACAAACCCCCATCATATTACCAAAAATAAATTAATTTGGTTTCGCAAATCAAGGACCCTCACAGATAATTGTTTGTTTTACAAACGTTACCTCTTAACTTGTGATTCTAACTTTGCTTAACCAAGCCAAATATAGCAATTAACGTAGCGGATTGCTAATTCATGGATTTCGTCCCTTTGAATATTTAATGGAGTGTTGGCCGTATGAGTGTCTGTAGTTTTGTGCTATCCTTACAACCATAGTTTTATCTTAAACTAGGTAATTGTATGTTTTTAGGGTTCCGTACAAAAAATGAAAAAACGGAACCCTTAAAGGATCACTCGTGCGTCTGTCTGTCCGTCCGTCTGTCACAGCCAGTTTGCTCCGAATCTACTGGACTAAATCAGCTGAAATTAGGTAGAATGTTGTAATCCTATGACCCAAACACATATGTGCAAAGTAAATAAATATTTTTTTAAAAGAAGGGTAATTTCTGGGGGACAAATTAGGAAATAAAAAAAAAAGTTTTGCAAACCTTACTGTGTCATATATCAAATTAAAGGGCTCGTTATGAGGATCTCAAATATATTTTTGTGATTATTGTAAAATAAATAGTTTTAATTTTATTCATGAAAGCAGACGAAAATTGACCATTCCCCCCCTGATCTCCGAAACTACTGAGCCTAAAATTTTGAAAACAATACAAAATATAGTTCATTGCTTGTAAATTACAGGAAAACCTATAAGAATTCAATCAATTGTCTGAAACCCTCTCCACGCGAGTTTATCTCGCACTTGGTTGGTTTATTATTTAGTTTATTTATAGGCCCTGTATTGACCAACAGTTTCGAGATTGGCCAAAAATGCTCTTGTCCATCTTCTATTCTAGCCTATGGTCGCATTTTTAATCGATTTTGACTAAAATTGGCACACAAGTCGTTGATTTATTTAATTTTTTAAGTCAATCGCGCTTTTTATTCGGGATGGAAAAGGGGGAACTTTCCTGTACACAACCTAAAAAATAGATCGCCTTTTTTTTCTTTGTGTACCGAAGTGATTGACACAGGTGACAGTTTTTACAAGCTGCCTGCCTGCCACACAATGACCAAAGCAGGGAGCAATGGCTTAAAGTACCCTCCGAATTACAGAGAAACTCGAGAAATAATGCCAATTTTGGTTACCCATCCAAGTACGGACCACGGTCAGTGTCGCTTAACTTGCGGAAGCGCTAGTAATGCGTACTTCCGCTGGGCACCGAGCTCCTCAGCAGTATCTTTTATCCATGATTCTTCAGATTTTATCCCATTCCATCATAAGTGGAGAAACTGCACTTATTTTATGGTGACCAGGATATAATAAAACAAGGTATTCTCTTCCCGCAATGGCCCAAGACTACGTCACGAATGTCACGATAAGTGATTGTTCTTGTCAGTATATTTAAAAACTTTCTCAATAAGGAATATGCATGTAATACCAATCCGGCTCATATTTTTATTTTACAATTTCTATTAATACGTTACCACGCCTACTTAATTATTTTTCTTATTGACTCCTATTTGGATTAGAAATAAATTATTGAAAATATGCAAATATTGCGCGGTAACTTTGACAAACAAAAGGGAAATGACGACAAAGTTCACAAAAGGGAAATGACAAGTTCGGGTGCGTTCGGTAGGACTGTCCGTCCATGTAGTTTGACTATCGGTGACATTCGAAATGTATGTACTTTTATATAGAGGTTTAATAAACATCACTGGCTGATAATATCGAAAGTACCC
Organism: Acrobasis repandana; assembly: GCA_963576875.1. NCBI lineage: Eukaryota > Metazoa > Arthropoda > Insecta > Lepidoptera > Pyralidae > Acrobasis > Acrobasis repandana. The sequence continues at coordinate 19,728,575 of OY756225.1, forward strand.
AAAAAAGAAAAACATGCGTTGACAGCTTCTGTCTTTAGCGGATATTGCAGACTTTGACGTCATATTTTAAAATGGCGTGTTTTAGTTGCCATAATCTACTTGCTATTTTTAATATTTATTTTCTACACCATATACATGTTTTTCGGCACTGCTTTATTTTTTGCGGCTATTTCTCGACGAGGACTATCGATTAAAAATATTAAAAAAAAATTCATGCATACTCTCTATTAGATAATAAATATAAAATACTAACTAAACTTTTTCATACAACGTGGAAGGCACATACCCGTAATAAATCGAACCACGGGCTATACAAGATCACTAAAGTATAATTAAATTAAAATAACATTAAAAAAACCAAAAACAAATTCGACATTCCTATACAAATCGTCCGGGCGGACGTATGGAAGCATTTCCATACGTTTGTATGGAAATGCCAATTTTATTTTTTGGCTGTTATTTCAATTTCATTATACTATAATGATCTAGTATAGACCGTGGTTCGATTTATTACGGGTATGTCCCTTACACGTTGTATATCGTGTCGGTAACACTTATCGTGACATTTGTGACGTACTCTTGGGCCATCGCGGAAAGAGAATATATTGTTCTTGGGATTTTTTCTAGGTAAACGTTTAGTTCTTTATTTGGACGTTTTTCTAGATGGACTTTTCTATATTTGGACGTTTTTCTATATTTGGACGTTTTTCTAGGTGGACTTTTTTATATTTGGACGTTTTTATAGTTGGACGGTTCTATAGTTGGACAATTTTTAAGCTGTTGGACATTTCTCGTAAAATCGTTTTATTATAGCTTATAAGAAACTAGTTGACAGTCAAATCAAGAAAAATATTCTAATATCGGACCAGCTTATGAATATTGTGTAAACAAATGTTGTCATAAGCGATAAGGTATATCAAAATTAGCCAAAAATCTGGTCTGACAGACATAAGGTTGTTACTTAGTCCATAATTCTCGGCGAGGTATCATTTTTACCTGTTGAGCGTAGGCTTTATGGCTCGGAATTCACTTAATGCGATGTTCAATTGCTCAGAAAACCAGTAAGAACATTACTTTGAACAATAAGGTCGTTCCTTTCTTTAAGTTGCGAAAAGTTAGTATTTTTGTTTTTTTTCTAAAGTTAATTGATTCCGCTTTATGACAAAGAGTCAAATCACATACTTTTACTAAACATCAAAACGGACATTGTCTATGGGATTTGTATGAAAATCACAATCTTGACGTCATAGTTTTTTTTTTGTGTTATATCAGTTTTTCTGCATTAATAAATCTTAAATCTTGTTAGCAATGGATATGTGTCAAAGACAATGTGACGCTATTTTGTGATTTTTAATTCTCATAACAGTACCAGATCATTTGAGGTGAAAAGGTATTCTTCTTCTTGTAAGCAGCTTGCTCTTATCGGTGGAGTTAAGTGGAGATGCCTCCATTCCTCTCTTCACTGTGTCATCTTTTTAATGTCCTGGTATTTTCTAACCTAACATTTCTTTCATTTGTTACAAAAACTTGATCCTCTATCCATCCAGCTATAAGTCTCCATTCTATTTATTAAAAAAAAAGGTTTTATTGAAATATATAATATGATAGGATAAAACAAACAAAAATTGGTACAATTGGTAACGAGTGTTAAAAGAAGCCGAGAAAAGTGAATTTTTTGTTAAATCAGCAATTTACTTACTGAAATCCCAACGGGCTATATAATAACAATGATTAAAATCAAATACAATAAAGAAATGAGAAAGGTAAGTTACCACATAGATGTTATAAAATAAAGGATATTTCCGCGTTGACCAGTTTGTGAGTATGTTATTTTTGTGAAGAGTATTACGAAAAAATCGTAATACTTGTACCAAGTGGGACCACGCAGCGGCTACTCAAGAAATAAAAAAATCATATTGTGTATCTTTGTACATAATATAAACCAAGGTTATCAGCTGATAAATGAATAGCAAAAAATTCCTATTTGAATGTCCCTGTTACCGGGCCCGTGGCTATATGTTCCTTAAAAAAGTTGTTCGGTATGATGGACTAAATTCACCCTTGAATTGTTTCAGCATATTTTCATAGACCGTTTAATGTGTCTAACATGTCTAATGTTCGAAAAAATTAAGTCTTTTTCTTACGATTTTGTGTTTTATTAATGATTTATTTATTTATTAAATCTTTATGGGACACAAAGGTACAAAAGGTGGACTTAACGCTAATGCATTCTCTACCAGTCAACCTTTAGGAAAAACAGAAAAATCAATTTTATTGCGATAGGCGCTACAAAAAGAACCTATACATACATATACAGGGTGACTTCCCAAACACCAGCCAAACTTCCGATTCCGATTACAAGATTCCAATAAAACTAGGGGTGCAAAATTAAGCTGTATAAACGTAATAACATCCCTTTGTATTTATTTAAAATCCCCTTACCCTAGACTTTCCCATACAAACGTAGTCTCTGTTTTTTAGGGTTCCGTACCCGAAGGGTGCAAACGGGACCCTATTACTGAGACTCCGCTGTCTGTCTGTCTGTCCGTCTGTCACAGGGCGCTATCTTTTGAACCGTAAAAGCTAGACACTTGAAATTTTCACACAGACTATGTATTATTATGGCCGCTATAATAACAAATACGAAAAATAAGAAAAATTTAAAAGTTAAAGGGGGTCGCCATACAAGAAACGTGTTTCTTCAGCGTTTTAAAACATTGTACGGTTGTACGGAACCCTTGAGTCCGACTCACACTTGCCCGTTTATTTGTTTTGAAACGACATGTCTTATTTCGGTAAAAATTTGTAACTTCAGAAAAATTGGATATACCTATCTAGGGTTATAATTGGTTTTCACAGTCAAAATATATAACTTGCAAGAAAATATAAGGATGTAAATGTTTTCGATACTGATAGTCAAAAATGATATAATACACTATATTTTGACTGTGAAAATCAATTTTTACCCTCGATATATGCAATTTCTTTATAGTTACAAATTTTTACCGAAATCTGACATGTCGTTTCAAAATAAAACGTAGACTACGTTTGTATGGGAAACTCTGATTCTGTCTAGGATAAGGGACTCTTAAATTTCGCAAATCTTAAAACAAACATATTGTGCCTTTGAGAACAAAACAGTCACAGGCAGAACAGATTGTTTTATACATTTATCATTTGCGTTATTCTAAACAGTATTTTCCTACTTCCCTTCTGAATTAATTAAATTCTTAGTTGTATTCCTTACTTGCGATTTGGAGCTGGGTTTAAGTGAAAAGAGTTAGCGATAGTTTTTTTTTTTTAGGTACAACGTGTTGTCAATTTTAAATAGTTGCGCAATTATTAAAAGCCAATTATGCCGTGGTTTTCGGCAGAATAGGACCCCTATTTTTGTGGATGTCGTAAAAGGCGACTAAAGGACTGAGCTCAAACATCTAGTTCTACAAAAATGAGTTCTCAAAGAGGGTTGACGTAAGGCAGGCAGCTTTTGAACTCTAGCACAGAAGACAGAGTATACAGAACAGAATCTCCCAAGGTACTGTTCCCCGTTTCCGCACCGTGCCCCATGCAGTGTGTGTTCGCCTTCTCTCGCCCCTCGTCAAGGCAAGACGGGGGAGAGATGCGGGGACAGGGAACGGGGATATTGCGCGGGACCTTTGGAGATTCCGTTCTGTATACTCTTACTGTCGTCTGTGACTCTAGCTAAATTGTTTAAACTGTTCCGGCTCTTTATCCTCGATTTTGCCTAGTCTTCGGCATCTTTGGGTGACCATTGACATGCAAATTATTATTATATTTTGAGAAGAAAAAGCGGGACAGCGGGTCCCAGGCTCCAAAACAGCACAGCTGAGGATACAGTCAGGAATATTGCGGATTCTTTTCTATGACCCATTGACGAAGTATGTTGCGCGGATGTAACTATCATTTGCAAAGTTATTGCAATAAAATAAAACAAACTTTTTAAAAGTAAAGATAACTATGTCTGGTGTTTAGGGCCCTTCCACACGACGTATTTTTTACGCTCGTACGACGAGCGTTTTTGATACGCGCGTCCTCTGCGCGTTTTCATCGCGTTTTGGCAGATTGCAACACCTTTTTAGTCGAAAATGAATAGCGCTGTATGCGCGCGTTTGTATCGATACAAACGATTTTGAAACAAACTTCGAACGCGCGTTTGTATCGATACAAAACGCGCGCTTACAGCGCGTTTCATTTGCGATTATTGACAATAATGCACTGCACCTCAGTGGAGGGGCGCTATATAAACGCGAAACGCGATACAAAGGCGCGCTTACAGCGCGTCCTAGTTGCGTTTTACAAACGTGGCGTTTGTATCGATACAAACGCAACGATCGTGTGTAAAGGTTAAAACGTGCCGGCTTCCTTTCGTTTGCTGAGCGTTCAATTTGCGTTTGTATTAATACAAACGCGCGTAAAAAAACGTTGGCTGGAAGGGGCCCTTAGTGCCTTTGAATAGTGCCTCCTGTAGATCTTACCATGACTTGATAATCTGGGCCGTTTAAACCGTGTCAGGTACACGATTAATCAATTACTAAGACGTTCCAGGCGTTAAGCTGTCGGGAATCCAGTTGCCAGTAACTATTTGACCGTATGTCAGTTACTGGAATAACCTGCGTTATACTGTTATAACGTAGGCTATCCCATACAGCTTTATGGGGTGGGATGCCTACAATGGCTTAGGTGCTATTTGGATACTCAAAGCCAAAATAGGATCCATCAAGATAGTAGACGAAGAGCTTGATAGCTCGACAGGCGTGGTATTGTAGTCCAATAGGACTACAATACGCTTGAATGCACAAAAGTGACTACAAGAGGAATCAAATATATTGTGCTTTGAAAGGCTTAGTACTCGTATATAATTAGTTTCTGAATTCTCTAAGTATATTGAAATTTTGAAATCAGAATCTCTAATACGAGTAGGACACAAGACTGTAAGAAAAAAGGATTATTTATGTAGGTATTTTTTTTTGCTTCAAATTTCTAATGAATTGCTAACCTAGTGACTGTACGCGTTGCCGTTGGCCTTGCTGCAGTTTCCGCTTGCCGGCCTCAGCCCGCCAGACGCCTGGTAGCGGGCGGTGACATTCAAATAGGAGATTTTTGGTATTCATTTGTCGGCTGATGTCTTTGGTTTTTATTATGAAACAAGGTACATATGTTTTTTATTACACTTATAGAGTACTTTCCTTGAACTTAGCTAGGACGTTCAAAATCACTCTGTATACAGGTTTACTGGTATCTAACGCATTACCATTTTGGTGCAAGTTCAGTCCATGATACTCAACAACTTTCTATAAAAACCAATATCGAACAACGAAAACATTTCACTCAGCACTCCAAATGGATTTGTAGACGAATTTTTTTTTTCGTTTTTCTATAATGGTTGTTATGGAAAGTAGTTCAGTATCATGGACTGAACTTGCACCAAAAAGGTTATGCGTTAGATACCAGTAACCCTGTATACTGCAGTTATTAACTACTTACCTATGTTAGATGCCGTGAGTCAGCTTGAAAAATATAATGATCATATATTCTATAGATGCATAGTTGCCGCTTAAAAAATGGCACCAGAAAAACAAGGCATAAAACAGTATTATGCCTTGTTTCGCTGTAATTCACTCGGTGGCCGCGCGCGTGACGTTACGTCAAAGATGACCAATCTAACCAGAAGGTAATATGTAACGAACTTAATACGGATTTATTTCCACGCTTGTCTCAGTTACTTAAGGTTTCAATTAGATTAAACTGTTTTCGCAATACTTGAAATGGTATACATCTACCTATGTACGTATTAAAATTTGACACGGGGACAATATTTTATTTGATTTTGCAAGGAATTGTGCATCTATAGACTATATGATCGAAGCCGTTATGGGTGGTTATGGCTAAAGTAACACAGGCATCAGATCCTTTTATGTGTATGGCCGATTCGCACTTTGCCAGTTTATTTTAAAGGTAAGTATACCTAAGCACCTAACATTACTTCACCTAAACATACTTAAGTAAAACAATGTTTCATGTTCTATTGTTCATGTTGCTTACACTCTGACCAGGCAAAAGGAGTAAAATAAAAAATGCTGGGTTTACGTCATAAGATAATATGCGTGGCATTGGTTAACCAAAGACCATATAGGGTGGACAAAAAAAGGTCAGAAAACGCTCTATGCGTGTTTTAAGTATTTGTAAGGATACAACCGTAAGATGACGTAGAGAAGAAATGTTGCTGTGTTGTATGTACGATTATATACTACAGGTAACTAAAATAAGAATACTTTCCTTAGAGTTCAATATATTTCTCACAGAAAATTGAATCTATTCTACAAATAAAATCCCCAATATGTCCCGTTTCCATTGCAACACGAAAATAAGCACTTTACCACTCTCCGAATCTAAGAAGCTCGAACATTAAGGTGCATGGAGCATGCGACGTATCGCGAAAGCATCACACGCAAGGATGCGCTTCATAGACATGAAAGGGAATAGATAGTAAAAGTGCAGCAATCTTTATTTTACGAGTGTGACATTTGATATTGTATTTTCTTAATGTGATGATGTATTTACATACATTTTTTATTTTATTTCAGAAAGATCTGGTATCTAGAGCCAAAGCTAACGAAACTTACATAAGTAAAGAAATAAAAACAAAAAAGCGGCCTTATCCCACAGCAATATATTCCAGATAATCTTATGCATATATTGCATAAGATTATCTGGAATATATTGCTGTGGACTATACTATTGCGTTGACTATCTGAGATCTAAATGTATTTTCAAGGCTTTTTTACAAATTTCAGTGGATTTTCTGGATATTTCCCCAATTCTCAGCCCTCGGCGTACCTTCTCCTTAGCAAAATGTATAAAGATTTACACTTAATAGGAAACACGAAGGTATAGAAATTAAAAATAGGTATTTGTATAGCCTATTGCTGCTACGCTGTGCCCGACCAACAACCTTGCGAGTGCAATAGAGACAATTGCAGCTCGGAGCAAAAATATCTATGAAAAGTAGACACAACAACGTTTCGAAGTCCCTTGATTTCTTCTCCAAAACTTAACCGATTTAATTTCATTTTTTATACAGTGATTTTACAAAACCACTTAAAGTTTTATTGCCTCTGAACTGATGGCCATTTGCATAATGTCAATACGTCATAAATTTGTGATGCGATGTAATAAGTTCATGGTTTTTTCCCAGCTTTCTTCAGAATGTTGGCCTTTATAAAAACTAAAGTTATCATTACGTAGTCAATTTATATCACTGTCAATGATCTATTGCAAGGTTGCACAGACTTCGTGCAAAATGATACTACTGCATTGGTCCAATGCACACGACATAGACTTAAGTTTCCATTTGCTTGAGTGGAAGACTCAGGTATAGAGTACTTCAATGGATATTTCCTTCTGCTGTTTACTCGATCAACTCAAGGTTATATGAACTACTTGTATACTAGCGTTATAGGAATTTTATATCGATAATATGCATTCATTTAGTAAAAACTACCTATTACATTAATTATGAATATTGTTAAATGATTTACTCATGTAATACTAGTTGATTTAGCCCCCTTTAGCTATATTAAAATCTTGTAAACCGTAATAAAAGCTCCCAGATTTTAAATAGGTCAAAAACTAAACTATTGATTTTAATAATATTTTTTTAAATTGATCCAACTATTGAGTATGAATGTAATTCATGTTAGTTTAAAAAAAATCTTTTTTATAATCGTGTCCTCATGTCTGAGGGTCGTGACCATCGTGAGCAGCTCTCCTCACTTTGGTTTGCCACAGTGCACGGTCTTGCGCCAGGTGTATGGCCCGTTAAGTATTTGAGCGCGCCACTCTACGAACGATATCAGTCCATCTTGTCGGCGGTTTCCCTTTTAATATTAAAAAAATAACAACTATTAATTAAACGCGATGTTTGACGTCACTTCACTTATATGGTTAAAGCTTGGTACCGATAATAAAGTCCACCTTACCTCATTTGTCAAGTTATCATAATGGTTCCCCCTTTATGATAGAACTTTTCATGTTATAATATTATTTTGCATAACAGCGGTTTACAGAAACGTCATTTCGTAGAAATTAGTTTGGCATCTACTCATTTATCATAGATTCAAAACCAATAATTCAAAAAATCAGAATAATCTTATAGGATAAATTTTATAGCCATAATAATCTAAAAGTATAATCATTATATCGCAGAAAGTTCGCAGTCAAAATCGCCTTTTGGTATTTATTTCATACGTATAGTCATTTCAATTCGAGACAAAGAAATCAACCGCAGGATTGAAAATGCATGGAAAAGTTTTTGGTCGATGAAAGAGCTACTTAAAGGCAATCTTCCAACATGTCTCAAGAAGAAACTCGTCGACATGTGTATCTTGCCCGACCTAACCTACGGCGCCCAGACTTGGTCACTCACAAAACAGCAGAAATTCAAATTGAAGGTTTGCCAGAGAGCCATGGAGCGCAGCATATTAGGTGTGAAACTGATTGACAAAGTTAGAAACACCACTCTGCGCTCCATGACAAAAGTTACGGATGTAAGCAAGAAAACAGTCAGGTTGAAGTGGGACTGGGCGGGTCACGTCGACCGTATGCATCCGGAAAGATGGGCCCATATTGCCACAAACTGGGTTCCAACCGACGGATACAGATAAAGAGGTAGATCGCGAACGAGATGGACAGACGATTTGCGTGCATTCGACAAAGACTGGAAAGTGAAGACCAAGAATAGAAAATTGTGGAAGGAAAGAGGGGAGGCCTTTGCCCAGCAGTGGGACATAGATGGCTAGTAAAAAAAAGGCTTTTCAATGCAGAATCGTGGTTTATTATAGTTATAGTATTATAATTATTTCAGAATTATGGTTATAGTATGAAAATGCTGTCTACCTTGGCCTACCACCGTGGGGTGGTCACAGTTCTAACATAACCTAACCTATATTTTTGCCCTAACCTATTTTTTATGTTGACCAACAAAAGTATAGATTTTAACGATAATAGTTTTCATTATTATGCTTTTTGATTTGCATTTAAAACTGAAATAAAACAGTTGCTTATAAACGTATGTGGTTTTTTTCTTCCCTGTAATAGAAAAAACATTATAGTATGAAAAGGCTGTCTACCTTGGCACTCGCCGGCCGCTACCGCGGGACGCTTGCTTCGCTCGCTCAGCTCGTGCCGTAGGGTGGTCGCAGTTCTAACATAACCTAACCTATATTTTTGCCCTAACCGAGCAAACTCGAAATGCTTTTTTTATGTTGACCAACAATAGTATAGATTTTAACGATTATGGTTTTTGTTATAACTTTTGCTTTTGATTTGCATTGCAGATGAAATTATGCCATCTTCTTAGAAGGTGAAAAGAAATTATACCAAATAAAAGTAACACTAATTAAACATTATTCTAAAACAAATTAGGTATGCAAAACGTAATGTATGTAAAAGGTAATTCTACTAAATGAAATTCTGACATCTTAAAAGTATGCTGTTGTACATTCGGACATATAAATATTCGGCCAAACAAATATTACATCAAATATTTTTTATGCGTTTAAAATATTCTACTAAATAAGATTCTGCCAAGTATGTTATGCCAAATGAAATTCGGAGCATCAAGATTCTACCAGATAGATGGAACCGAGCGAGCGACTCCAGCGAAGCTACTATGCTTTTGTCTACAAATCCATCATTAGACCTGTTCTCTTATATGGCAATGAAGCGTAGCCTGCGCTTGAATGACACAAGCAGAAACTGCGTGTCACGAAAATGCAAATGTTGCGCTGGATATGCGGAGTATCACGGAGAGATCGCGTGAGAAACACCCGCATCGCAGCTGCCTTTATATCCGTGTCATATCATAGCAGCTAGACAAACTGCAAGAGAGTCGCCTACATTGGTACGGTCATGTCTTGCAAAAACCGGCAAGTTATGTGGGAAACAAATGTTTAGCCATGCAGCCTCCGCCGAGGTCCAGCAGACGTGGCAGACCCAAGAAATGCTGACTTGACATCGTGAAAGGTGACATGCGGTACGCATGGTCTTACAATCAGAAATGCTCAAGACCATGCGAAGTGGTGAAGAAAAAGCCGGAAAGCGGACCGTGGGCTTCGCAGCATTACAGCTGAGAATGCAACTGGGAATACGCTGAGATGAGAGAAGGATAGAGAGGGAGAGGGAAAGCAGCAGTTTACGTTATGCGTCTAAAATTATGATACTATGGAACAGATGAACATAATATGAACATACATAAAGTTGAATAAATGCAGTTGAAATGCGAGCGCCGAGGAGTACGTGTGGTGTTACTTAAAAGATCGAATAAGAAATGATGTCAGGGTCGGTGTGGAGTGAAAGAGGACGTAGTGACAAAAATAGAGAAAGGGATGTTAAGATGGTGTGGGCATGTAGAAAGAATGGATGAAAAGAGTTATATTTATAAGGCAAGTGTGAAATGAAGAGCGGGACAGGGTCGACCTCGGCGAACTTTCTGCGATCAGATTGCAGACGTTCTAAAAAAAGGAGAGATAAGAAGTACCCGTAACCGAACGCATGTATGAAGAGTTTGATGAGTGTAGATGAAGCGAAAGAGGTCTGTTTGAATCGTAGCAAGTGGAGGTCCATAGTATCTGCTTACCCCTGTGAGAAACAGGCGTGATAGTACGAGTATGTATGTACATATGTACGTATAACGGCGAAACTCATTACGTACGTTTCAGTTTCTGTCTCGCACCAAACTAGTGTACAATGTGCCTCAACGCCTCGCAAACGTTCTATAATACCTTCTATTATAATACACTATTATTGTTATCTTTCCGTCCCTTTGTCCGATGGACAGCCGGGCATTTTGATTAAACTATGAATTGGAATTCCGTCCGCTCCGTTTTAGTTAACGTTTCACTCGTATGTGATAATTCCTTTGGGTCCTTCCTTTTAGTGACGCATTTAAATTAAGTATTTACTGTAATGACTTTGCCTTTTAAATATATTAAAAAGTTGAACATGTTTTTAAAAAAAAATATTTTTGTCCGACTGCGCCAGAAGGAGGGTTATGTTGTACGAGTATGTATGTAAATTTCTTTGGCACGCTCTGCAACCTAAACGGCTTGGTGGTAAGCTTGAAAGGTGTCGTTAGATTTGTAATTGTGAGAGTGACACGGGGTATATCAAAAATAAAAAAATGGCGGATTTTTGGTCCAAATGATATGTCATAATTTTTTTTTCTTTAACTTAACCTATCGTTTGGCGTATTGTAGTTGTGTAGCATAGTTATAAGTGTGTGTGTCTTTAATAACCTATATAACTGTTGAACATATTGAATAAATGAGGAGTATTAAGTCAACACTCGTTTCGTTAAGTCGCCTAATCTCTACAGTATGAAAAGAAAGGATTTTATATAGATAAGGATTACAAATGTAACTTATATTTTTAAACTAGTAATTTGGAATAAAACATGCTAAAAAACAACATAATCTCGCTCATGTTGTATCAGGCAGTAGGATTATTTGTTTTTTAAATAATTATTTGTTTATTACAAGCATGCTTACGCGTACGCTTTTACGCGTTAGTTAAGCCACACAAAAAACAAAATACACTGGACTCCGAAGTAAAATACAACTAGAAAATAGGTGCTTCACAAACCACTACAACCCTAGTCCGCAAGTAATACGCATCTTCGCACACTTTTTCTAAGAACGCGGCTATCTTTCCCCGTCACACCGACGCCGTATGTTCATAAATTCAACCCTTTATCTCCAACCTCTTATTTCACGGCCCTGCTGTGATAATAACCTGGCGCTTTGTATCTTTTTCCTTATTTTTTGCGGTTTCCGGAACGTTTAGAGTCATTTTTTAGGCGTAGTGGTTTGGGAATGTGAGAAACCTAACCTTTTTTTAACCGACTTCAAAAAAGGAGTAGGCAATTCGACTGTTTATTTTTTCACAAAATTGTTGATATGGCACTAAAATAATAAAGATATATGGTCCCATATTAATTTGGTGGAGATATAATGAAGAACTTTTGAGACATGGAAGAAACTGCTCAACGTCCTATAGTATTTCGTTGATTGTTACGTGCGGTATCTTCACCAAATGTGAATGAATTTAATTTATTTCCCATTTGTTTGATCAATGTAAACCTCATGCATGAGACATGTAGGAGGTCATCATATCAGCCACAGGAAGTCCACTGCTGGACGGCCGGCGTCCATCGTTTTCCTGCAACCTTGTTTAGGTCGTCTGACCACCTAGCAGGTGGGTGTCCTACGCTGCACTTGTCGGTACGTGGCCGCCATTCGAGAACCTTTCTGCCCCATCGGCCATCGCGCTATGCTATGTGCCCCCACATCTACATATGTAGGAGGCAGAGAGGTCAAAAAGATGGCTCAAGAGAGGTAGACATGGAAACGAAATCGGTCTATTCGTTTAGGAGCCACAGATAGATACACAACACACTCAGTCACGTCAAACTTATAACACCCCTCTTTTTTGCCGGGGGTTAAGAATTAAATTACCTAAAATTTTTTAATACACTTCTCACCAACAAAATAGTTTAAACAATAGTAAAGTATCAAGTTTTAGCATCAGATGTACCCGCGGCTCTCGGCGGTAAGCCCAAGATTTTCATCTCTAGTTCCGTGTTATTGTTCTCGCGGATTTTGAATAAACTATAGTGAGAGCTGCATAAACTTATTTGAATTAAAACAGTTTATTTGTGAAGTGGAGTTGCGTAAACAACTGGTTGGATTAAAGTTTAATTTAGATATTCATACAGTTTTGTGGAATGTGCAGGAAAGATATTCAAAAATAGAAATAGGTTGAAGTAGCCATAACCGTATGGCATTTATTAAGAGAATGATGAGTGAAGATGAAGAGAAAGAGGTCTGTCAGGATAAAAGCAACAAGGAAGTTCATAGATTCTGCTTACCCTTGTGGGATGTATGTAGATATGTATAATTAGAAATGATTATCACTTACAGTATATGGCATCTGGTTCAAAGGATTTGCATTGCCATCCAAAGAGGTAATGCCGCTAGTATAATGGGTGCCTTTGAGCTTGGTATTATCCGGGGTGGTTTATTTGACTTAAGTAAAATTATATTGAAAAAAATACAGTTATTTCAACTGTTACCCGAGTTTCTTATATGTTTGTTTCACTTTATCTTGTCAATTTATTCTTTTGATATCATAAAAGTTGTTGACGTCCGATCATTTACTTACAGCTATGTTTAGTGCCGCTATCTAATCGCAAGTGCCGATTTAATTTATTTTTTAAACTGTTTTTTATTAAATAAATAAAAAATAAAAAAACAAACTTAAAAATTAGATTAATCAATTTTAAAATTAGATGTGTAGACTGCGAATACATTGTTATATCATAATTAAAAATTAAGAATGATGTCATAGTGAAACTGAAAATATTTTTAATTAGTAAAATTTGTATGTAAATTATGTGTATTATGTATTTGTAAATTATGATATTTGTGAGTTTACAAAAACCTGAGAATGTACCAGATGATTCTCTTCCTTCTCAGGTCGTAAAACCAGTCAAGGAAAAAGTTGAAATCCGGATGATCTTGTTCATAGGCGATGCTAAAAAACTATAACCGGACTCTATCTACTCCGTAAGGGATACCTTAAAAAGAAGCTGTGTGTTGTGGATTCACTGGCCCACATACCGCCCTGGGAGAAATTTGTGTACTTACTTACTGAATTATGAATATGCGGTTTACTCACAGAAAGGCCGACCAGACCAAGTTTAGAACGATTTAGACGATAACCATCATCGGCCCAACAGTTTTGCTGTACCCGTTGCACAGGATATTCATAATGAATTTATTTCAGGTTAGTTTTAAGAATATACTTTCTGAATATTGATGGACAAAACTTTGTCAACAGTTGGCGCGGTCAAACCAGAGTCAAGTGGTGCTCACGAGAGTTAGCTTTGGACTATCTGGCAATTTCAGCTGTGAGGTGACAGCTGACGCCCCTTCCTTTGCAACATCCATCGTCTCCAACAATATGGAAGTAGTTGGTAAGTCTCTTGTTCTTTCAATCATTAGAATAATCTGGTAATGTCAATCTTATCCTTGTAGTAGTTGGTAAGAGCAAGGAAATTGGCCAGGCTCTAAATTGGTAATGTTACTGTCCTTATGAAAAGTTCCTTCCGTGGTAACACACTAACGTGTTGTGTTTAATGTAAAAAAACCGGCCAAGTGCGAGTCGGACTCGCGCACCGAGGGTTCCGTACAAACCTGCAAGGTTTAGTATTTGGTATGAATTTCAATTTAATACCTCTACGCGTTTATGAGGAAATGGGTAGTAAGTTTAAAATTATTAAAAAAAAATATATTATGTGATGTAACTAAAAATTTATGGTTTTCTTAATTTTTCCTTTATCTATGCTATAAGACGTTGCTTCGTACCAAATTTCAAGATTCTGAGTTCACGGGAAGCACCCTGTAGGTTTTGATTCCCTTGCAAGTGTCGAAAATTTGCGGCATAAACGGCTGTATCTTTTGATTGCGTTGGCTTAGAAGTTTGATTTTTTCACAGCTTCAAGGGACAGTAGACCTGAGTAATTGATATAAATTTCAGCTTCATACCTCCACGCGTTCCTGAGAAAAAGGGTCTTGACAGACGGACGGACGGACGGACAGACGGACAACAAAGTGATCCTATAAGGGTTCCGTTTTTTCCTTTTGAGGTACGGAACCCTAAAAACTACAAGGCGTTGTACCTATTTTTCGCTCAATGAGCGATTTCGGTCTTTGAGCGTAACATATCCATCAAATTATGATCTGAGACTTAAAATATCCTCTATATACAATTGTATATAGTACATTACTTCATTAGGATTATTCCTAAAGAATATATTATTGCCACCTTGCTGGCTTTACCCTATAATGGTCACTCTTTAAACTGCTCCTTAGGAAATCAACAAAATCTTTCTTTATAACTTTTTGTATCCAACAGATGATGACCAAATATCCTCTAAAAATAGATATAAATCACTTCATTAATTTTCAACAATTTAAATACATAAGACAATTTGAATACTAACTGAATTAAATATAAATATCAACTAAGCATAGAATTCTTCAGAGGTTTCTGAGTTCTGACAAGAATTTTATACACTGAAACCTTTACTGAATAAAAACCTACCCATACACAGAATAGCATATCTTACGCGAATTTCTCTCAGCTCTGTCATGAAAGTTTTTCTTCCCGACCAAAATAAATGGGTTAAGTGTGAGGAGCCGCGCAAAGTACTGGGCCGAGTGCCGCGTACGTGTTTTAGTCAACTCGTGACGTAAAAGAAAGTAAGGTGTACTTTTGTAATGTAAGTTTACGAGTTATATTCAGAGTTGGCATTATTTCTGAAAGCGAGGAACTGAAAATTGAGTAGAGCTGACAAATGTATCAAAAAAAACAAAGTAACCAAACAATTTAGCTTTTTTTAAATTTAGCCTCAAAAGTAGTTTGTGTTACAACAAGGCGTCTCCACTCTTTCTCTACTATACTATCTTCAATCTTCAGGTATCATAAGCTAGCTAATTTAGATTGAGAATAGAATAATAGAACTAATTAAAACAACACAACATCCAGATAGTCTAAGCCAGAGAAAAATTAAACTCGAGTGTATAATTTTTATTAAAAAAAAGTACAAAAGGAATATTTTGATAGTCATCTGACTAAATATTCCAGTTCTTTACCATTATGATTATTAGACTAAGGACTATATACATTTATCAGGTCAAGACTAAATTTATTTATTTTCCTGCAGTATTACCACCATCATCGCCGTCAATACATACGAGCCAGCACTACTACACGCCAGGGGACGTGATGAAGGCCAACTGCTCGTCAGGGCCCAGTCGCCCTCCGTCCGTCCTCGAATTCTTCATCAACGACCTTCCAGTAAGTAGTCTCTATACTACCCGTAGTACTACCAGCACTATTAGTTGCCAGGAGACAACATAGAGACTAACTGCTCGGTGGAGCCCAGTGGCCCTCCGTCCATCCTTGAGTCATTAACGACCTTCCAGTAAGTAGTAACTGTACTAACAGTAGTACTACCAGCATTATTAGATTCCAGGGAACGAGATAAAGACCAACTCTGCTCATCGCGGCCTAATGACCCTCCATCCTCCAGAAATCGGCAAATTTTACTAATATTTAGATCTAATTGGACTCTATACTTAGCGTGTACCTAAAGCTACTCATTAACGACAGTCTGCTACCTGAACTGTTACTCCATAAAACAACACGACAGTCATCCAATAGTGTCGTTTCTGTATGTCAAACCGAATTAGACTTTATCTACATTTTGTAACGCTCAATGTTGCTTGAGACTGAAACGCGGACACGTACCCACGTCGTCTGTCCAATCGCTTTTGGTAAAGATCCTGGAAACGAGTGTGAGTGGGAAATAGCAATGTTTGAAAAGCGGTGTGGTTAGAACTGATACCTATATCAAGAAGTGGTAATATCGGGAAGTGGTCATATATCAGGAACGGACATATTGGTAGGTGGTTATGTCAACAAGTGGTCATATCAGGAAGAGGTCATCACTAACCGACAGGATTCAATGTGCAGATTGAATATTACCACAACACTTCAATTTACAGAATCTAATAGATGCAGATTTTCCATGTCCTTTTAGTAATACCAATCGGTCATTTGGAAAACCCTTTGGAGAATCCTATTGTCCAGTAGTACGTTTAAGTTCAATGGCCATGTTTTTTTTTTGACATAACATAACGTGTCTAGGTGTGGTTTCCCAATCGTGTCTATTCGTCACCTTGGTTTGGATATTAACGTTTAGCAGAGCCTGATCATGGCCATGATGATTTCTTATAACCATTTAATCTAAATTTCCTAATTAATAGTAGACATGTGGTTTTCGGCTAAGCAAAGCTTATAAACATCATAATAGGACCTCTTCAACCCGCCAGCATGGAATGTGTAAGCCAAATCCTCTGACTGCTCTGGC
Organism: Acrobasis repandana; assembly: GCA_963576875.1. Taxonomy (NCBI): domain Eukaryota; kingdom Metazoa; phylum Arthropoda; class Insecta; order Lepidoptera; family Pyralidae; genus Acrobasis; species Acrobasis repandana. Next base: position 19,745,589 of record OY756225.1, read on the forward strand.
TAAAATATGACTCTGGTAGTACAGAGAGTCGTGCTCCTGCAGTGGAGACTAAAAAAGACCTGATGATGATGAATCTAGATTGACTTGAAGTATTGAAAAAAGATAAGTAAGATAGAAGTAAGATTGCTGAAAATGGTTTTCTTCATATCTTTCTGAGACTGGAGGAAACAAAAGCTGTAGACACACCTGAATGGAGAAAACACAAAGAGATATTTGCTCAATATTGGCACAAAAATCTCGTAATAATAATTAAACTTGATTCATCAGCAAACTAGTTATTTACGCAACTCCACTTTAGAAATAAACTATTTTAATTGAAATTTGGTTTATGCAACGCTCTCAAAAGTTTATTCAAAATCCTCGAGGACAATAACACGGAACCGAAGGCGAAAATCTCGGGCTTACAGCTAAGAGCCGCGCGGGTACATCTACTATTAAAACTTGATACTTTACTATTATTCTATAAAGCTAAAGAGTAGAGAATTATTTCATTTTGAGCTCACTGTATAATATAAATAATAAAATTTGACGAAAAAAAATAGTTATTTTTGACAGAAGTTTTATTAAGGATTTTTTATCAAATAAATTGTGAAATGACTTTGTCTTATAGTTACTGTAGTAAATTTATATATTCAGTATATTTTTATAGTATATGATGATAGATAACAGCTTTTTTGATTAAATTTGCACACCTATGATGGTAAACATGATTGGAAGAAACGGAATGTGAATATCTTATAACACATGTTTGGCAAATAAACGATTATTGTAGTTAATATGCAACACCTAAGTTTTCTTACAACTTGTTCAAGATAGCAAGCACGTATCACGACCCTCAACATAAAAAATTGAGGAATGCTATAAAAAAGTTCCTGTATTCACTATTTAATTATTGGGAAAATAGAATGCTGCTGGGGCACAAAGGTTGCATGGCAAACTCTCACCGGCAAGCGCAGCGTAGTACACCCATATCAGGTGGTTAGTCAACCTAAGCAAGGTAGTAAAAACGCTAGTTGCAGTGCCGTTTTCTTTTTTGGAATTTTGAGGAAGGTCAATGTCGAACAGTGGTGTATTTAGTGTTAAAACTATATTGAAACCAATAAATTTGACAATGAGGGAAAATATATTTCCGATTTGTAGATTTAGATCAGTAGCACAAAGAGAAGATTAAAATGCAGTTAATAGACATAAGAGTGATCTTACCTATATAGTGCTAAACAAAGAAGTTATTCAAAATTAAAATGAAACCACGAAATCCTTGTTTTCTCAAAAGATCTGATACGAACGCGAGCTTTAGAGGATTAAAACTTGCTGCAGAAATACAAGTTCTCTTTGCAGTTGTTGTATGTGTTTGTATGTTAATAAAGTACTAAATAAACTTCGGGTAGCTTTGAGTACAAATAAGAGAAGATACAAAAAAAAATTAATTTTCAAAATGCGCTTTCTTCGTTGTAAGCTATAATGCACACACGTGCAATAGTTTGGATTTATACTGTTCTTTGGGGTAAAAGAGTTTATTGTGGCAAAATATCATTTCAAAAATTAAAAATTTGGAAGGTTGGAAACAGGAAGTGACATCTTGTACTTTATTTGTATTGTATTGTTGTTGTCATTGATTTATATAATATAGTGTAACTTCAAAGAGTGTGATATCCTTTTGATTTATTTAAATATATATTTAGTTTTTTTTTTTTTTTTTTTATGTTATAGGGCGGCAAACGAACAAGCGGGTCACCTGATGGTGAGTGATCACCACTGTCCATGGACAACTGCAACACCAGGGGTGTAACAAGAGTATTTAGTATCAATAATTAATAAGTATTAGGCTAAGCGTAGACATTTCAACCCAAAAATGTTTTGTTATGAAATGAAATGAATTTAAATGCGTAAGTTAATATGTGCTGAGGAAATTTTCCGGGGTGATTAAAAGTCACGGTAACACAATTGGAAGTGCACTGATAGTACATACCTGAGGCATGAGTTCGAATCTCTCTTGTAGAGAGAAAAGTAATGTTATCCTTTTCTACTCTCGTTAGTTTATTAGCATGGCTTAGGTGGTGCGAACTTTATTAAAACAAATTGAGTTACAGCTAGTTCCAAAGAGCTATCTATCGCTATATTAAGTGCTTAGTACGCCCAACGACGTCTCTTAACAAAATTAAATCTACAAAAATAAATACAAATAAATGCCAAAGAGCTAATATGTAAAACTAGAGAAGACATCACATATTACTATGTAGCTATCTCCATGAACTTCACTTAGTCGCTTGCTAGCTCTTATGCGCCTAGAACTTTCGGCAGTTTATACGTGAAAACCATAAGAAAATATGGTAAAAATAATTAAAAATGCCTTAGTGTGTGTTCAAATACCGTTAGAATAATTCATGAAACACGGCGAAGTATAAAGAAATAACTTTTCATCGTAGGTAACCAGATTTCATTGTTTGAAAATTATTCGAATATTCAAAAATAGAACAGGGGCCAATGTTTGAGATAGCTGGTTTAAATATTCTGTCAATCGTAAATGTCGATTTCTTTAAAAAGATTTAGAACCTTCTTTTGCTTGTTAAATTAAATTAGTTCCAAATGTTATTCTTTTCTACTCTCATTACTTTATTAGCATGGCTTAGGTGGCGCGAACTTTATGAAAATAAATTGAGTTACAGCTAGTTCCAAAGAGGGAACTATCGCTATATTAAATGCTTAGTACGCCCGACGTCTCTTAACGAACTTAATTCTTACAAGAGTGGAAGGTGGGCGTGGATCTCGCTAAAAGTGGCCTTTTTAACCGACTTAAAAAAAAGAGGAGGTTATCAATTCGACCCGTATTTTTTTGTATGTATTCGCCAATTGTGAACCGATTTTATTTTAATGATTTTTTTGAAGTCCTTTACAATCAAGTCGGTTCCGTATTAATTTGGTAAAGAGATGATGAAGAACTTTAGAAATATAAAAGGAATAAAATACTATAAAAAATTGAATCGGTTGATTTTTTTTGGTAAAAAAAATAATTATTGTTTCTCACTACCGTCAATATTGTCCACCTGGCAAAGGATAAAGACGTGATTAGGTAGAAAGTAGGTACACCTAAGTACACAGACGAAATTAATTATACAGGGTCTTTTATTAACCGGAAACATTTTTGGAGCAAGTTAAGTCCATGATACTGAACTACTTCCTATAAAAAAAGTTGAAAAAAATTTTTCGTCCTTCCATACAAAATCCGTTTGGCTGAGCGCTGATTTTTATTGGAGGACGAAAAATTTTTATCGTTTTTTAATATCATTTTTTATAGAAAGTAGTTCAGTATCGTGGACTGAACTTGCTCCAAAAATGTTGCCAGTTAATAAAAAGTCACCCTGTATAAATGAAAAAAGAGACCATCTTCCATTACTAACTCTGAAGCTTATGTCCGATAACCTGATATGAGCTCTCGAGTACAGTCGTTAATGTGATTGTCACAATTGGATCTCACGAGGTAGTCGGGACACGTCTGAGCAAATTATGTTATGAGACAGAGTCAACACCAGACGAGGAAACTAGATACTTGTGTGCTAGGTGTACGGTTAACTATTGATATGTGAATAACTGAGCAAAGCGATCGAGCATAGATGCATCTATATATTCTATAGATGCACAGTTCCTTGCAAAAGCAAACAAAATATTGTCCCCGTGTCAATACGTACATAGGTAGATGTATACCATTTCAAGTATTGCGAAAACAGTTTGATTGAGTTAAGCGTGGAAATAAATCCGTATTAAGTTCGTTACATATTACCTTCTGGTTAGATTGGTCATCTTTGACGTAACGTCATGCGCGCGGCCACCGAGCGAATGACAGCGAAACAAGGCATAATACTGTTTTATGCCTTGTTTTTCTGGTGCCATTTTTTAGGCGGCAACTGTGCATCTTTAGAATATAATATGTTTGAAGGATGAAAAAATCCGCTACGAGTGGGACTCGAACCCACAACCCTCACGTCAACGCCGTGAGTGCACTACCAATTGTGCTATCATGACTTCGAATCACCCCGACGAATTTTCTTATCACATAGTTCCACTCGTGGCGGATTTTTTCATCACATTATTTTCAATTTGGTTTAGACCGTTTGGTTTCCGGCAGAGTAAAATAGGACCACTGCAAGTTTTTTCCGTGGATGTCGTGGTGACTTAGGAAATACAAGCTAAACAAAGCTTGTAAACATCAATGAGACCTCTCCATCCCGTCCGTTCAAAGTGGAGAGTGTAAGTAAAACCTTCGGCTGCTATGGCCAAGTATGACTCTGGTAGTACAGATAGGGTCGTGCTCTTACAGTGGAGGGTAAAAAAGACCTGATCTTGATTATTATGTTCGATGATAACTCCAGTATTATCTAAAGGAAATTCGTGTAATTTGTCATGAGTTTTAAACATGAGCCAACACGAATGTGGATAAAAGTTTTTAGGCTCATCAGGTACATTAAAAATAATATTGTATACGTATTTATTCTTATCTCTGATCAGCAAATAACGATACAGTGCATTAAAATTTCTCATGACATCACGATCTTGTGGATTTTCACAAAACGGTGACGTAAATGGCCGACTTCAAAACTTCTATGCGCTGTATCTTGATGAATATTTACTAATTTGATAAGCCGAATAATTTAAGTAGGTACTTTTATTATTATTTGATAATCTAAGTGACTGACTAAATAAAATAATATTTTTCTGAACCAAACCACATCCCTATTAAGAAAGTTGCCGAAATATGGGTTTTTAAAAAGGTTTGCAAGGTTATAGTTCCGGGCGAGCTAAATGCTTTAGCATTAATCCTAGTACCTATTGTGTCTCTCGGCTCAATAAGGCTTTTAAATAAATAAATATATTCTCATCATAAGTCGCTAAACCGTCTAAAATACTAAAATTATGCCATGAACGAACATGTATACCGGCAGTTTGTTGAACAATTTCACTCGAATAGACTTTGATTGCTCCAGTGCAGATTTCATTTCAGCTAGTCCAGTATTTCCTTTGATAAAATTTCAGCTCAGCACAAATATGCATTTTCAAAGCGTTTAAAATAACCATAGTTTACGTGACCACGCTAGACTGTTTCATCTGAAACTTTGTCGGGTACATCGCTTATAGTTTTCAGTTATCAAGCTATTTTGTGAGCATTTAAAAAGTTAGGTGGGAAAGCTGTTATATAATTTGATTGAAACTACGGATACGCTATCACGTCTTTATTCACAACATGGTAGACATAGCTCAGGACCGCAAGAGACAAAGACCACATTAAGGGTGACGGTAGGTAGAGCATTTTTTTTTTCAATAATATCTATGGATATATTGGCATTTCCCTATGTTTTTTTCATAATTTAATTATTAAAATAAAGATTACAAACCTTCATAAAAGTGAAACATTGGTAAGATTTTCCACTGTGTTCAAACATCATTGACGAAATTATAATTATTATAAAAAAAAACATAGGATCACAGCCATAGCTTTTCATAAATATTCCATAAAAAAAAGAAAATCGGTTAAGTATATATATTATATAGTATGTAGTAATGTAATGTTTTATGTATATGTTCTTAATACGTTATATGAAGTATATATTAAATCGGTTGTCATAATTGATTAATTTTGCTTTTTGCGCCGAACAAATTACTTTTCTGTTTATCCTTATGGTTGACTGGGAGAAAATGCTCTTAGCATTAAGAACCCCCTTACCCTAGACTTTCCCATACAAACGTAGTCTACGTTTTATTTTAAAACAACACGTCAAATTTCGGTAAAAATTTGTAAGTTTAAAGAAATTGCATATATCTAGGGTTGTAATTGGTTTTCACAGTCAAAATATGAACTTGAAAGAAAATATAAGGGTGTAAAACTTTTCCATACTGATGGTCAAAAATGATATAATGCACTATATTTTCTTTCAAGTTCATATGTTGACTGTGAAAACCAATTATAACCCTAGATATATGCAATTTCTTTAAAGTTACAAATTTTTATCGAAATCTGACATATCGTTTCAAAATAAAACGTAGACTACGTTTGTATGGGAAACTCGGATTTGGTCTAGGGTAAGGAGACTCTTAAGTCCGCCATTTGTTAAAAGTATGTTTTACTTTAGAACAATAAAGAGTATTAAATAAAATAAAAAATAAGTTTTGGCAGAGAAATCAGGGGACTACGAAACGTTGATTTCGTGTACTTTTTTAAGGTATTTTCGGTCCAAACTGTAGATGTCTATTTATTTGTTTTATTTATTTAATCTTTATTGTCCATCAAATACAAATTGTACAGAACAATAGGCGAACTTAAGGTGAAGACATAAGAGAAACCGTGTAAACGAAGTGATTTTGGGCAAATATTTTGGCTTAAATATAGAACGTGAAGTTTTGAAATATTTATATACTGTATAGGATATCCTAAAGTGTTGTTTTACGATTGAAAATGCTTGCTTTTAGTTTCTATTCACGTCCAGAAATAATTTGAAAAGCGTCGATCTGTTATTTTTTGGGCAAAATTTTTATCATTATTACAAATCTATTTTAAACCTATATTGGATATATTTGTGACTTTAGTTTGTGTCTATTTCCTCACATTCCAATAGTTGGAAAAAGTAATCAAACAATTGAATAATTTAGAAAAAAATATTTGCGCCTACTGCAAACATGAAAATGTCAGAACTATATTTGCTTGCAAAAACTATCAGGCGCAAAAGCATACGGCGGCGCGGCGTTGCCGATCTGTGCAGCGTTTGTAAACGCGACGTTGTTGCCAGCTCGTGCACGTTTCGCTACCTAACCTACGAGTATTGTGATATATTTGATGGAAAAAGTCACAATGTGATAATTTTGAGCTGTTGAATATTTGATTTAAAAAAAATGGGTAATGTTTATTTTTCGTGTATGTAAGTGGCCAACACTGGTGTCAGATTTTTCAAGCTGCCTTAAGGCATCAGACATAGCTTGACGACTGCCATACAATGACAACCGAGACCAACGGCTTTTAGGTGCTTTCCGAAGCACGGAGGAGCTCGAGAAATTTTTCTATCACTTGTGGTCACCCATCCGAGTACGGACCACACCCGGGGTTGCTTAACTTTCAGTAGCGGCGTTAGGGTAGGGCGCGGTTGGGCGACCGCCCAGGGCGCCAGATACAAAGGGGTGACAGGGGGCGTTTTTGGGCAAGGGGGGTAATAATAAATATATAAATAGCGGCTGGTTAATGGCGGCAACTCCTAAACTCTTATTTGTATGCATATTGTTAACGAAGGGAGGAAGGGGGTGGGCCCTTCCTCCCTTCGTTCACAATGGGGTGGCAAATTTTAAGAATTCTATATCGTACTTGCACCCCTCCCCCCCGTCGGCAGAAATAAATCCTATAAGATTGAAGCCTAACTCAGAGTCTAAATTGCAGTTTGAGGGGGGAGGGGGGGGGGGGAACTCGCCCGGGGCGCTGGTAGAGCTAAAACCGGCACTGTTAAGAGAAGAAATAGGCGGAACAGTTTAAATTATTTGACTTTAGTTTTACGACCGGCCGGGCGGCCGCCTGACGTCAAACCTCTTTGAGAATGTATTTGTTCCAAAAGTTTTACAACCGGCCGCTGCTCGACGTTAACCCTGCTTAGGAATACAATTGTAGCACGCAATGTCCTTTAGTTGCCTCTTACGACATCCACGGAAGAGACATGGAGTAGCCCTATTCTAACCCGGAACCACACTGGAAAGTTGAACAAATAGAATAAGTATAATAGGTAGGTACTCATGTTCATTTTGTAAGTAGTAATCTGATATGCATTCATCTGAATTGCAATGTTTTAGATTTTCTATGATTTTAACCGCGCGGCACACAACCAAAGGATTTGACTCAGTACCTACATTGCGTGAATGTATAGAGTTATATCGATTCAGAGACGTCATTGTTTAAATTATACCTACTGAAGATTTTACAACAAATAATCCAAATAATTAAATTCGTTTTGTTTTTACCCGACTACGTCGAACGAAAAAAGAGGTTCATGCATGTGTTTCGCCGCTATGCATGTATGGTACGTGTTCATCTGTTCCCTCGGCATGATGATGATATCCATGGAAAAAAAATACACGTGTATATTAAATACACGTGTATATGTATCCAAGTTTTTCAAAATTTCTGAAGGCCGTACCTAATTTTTCGGGGGTCCAGTGCTTTTAAAATAAATCATTTCAAAGTAAACGGAGATATCATTTAAAATTTCAATGTGAGAACGGTTTGTGTTGGTATGTATTAGTAGTTATTGGTATGTGTTGATAAGTATTGGTATGTGTTGGAGATAAAATATGAAGCATTGTAAGATCTAAAACCTTTCCTAATTTCATAGGAAAAGTTAAGCCTATATGATATATCCATATATAAAGTAAAGAGGAGTAAACTTGTCTAGTTTTATTTACCCTATACCATTATAGGGTAAATAAAACTAGACAAGTTTACTCCTCTTTACTACTTACATTTTTAACTTTGGTTCAATTATGGAAATTTACAGATTTAATGTTATGTAAATACTAAAGTTAATTTGTATGAGTACAATAGCCTCTTTCGGCTTATCTATCAGACAACACCGTCACACTCACGTTCTTTTCTTTCTTTTTAACATTCTATTTAATCCTCGCTCACACGTATATCTTCATGAAAAATTCTCCTTTAAAGTTTTTGATAGCCGTCGTCATTCGTAGTGAACCACTTCTACAGATCCCAGATCACATTCCTCACAGACCTACGCGAAGTCCTTCGCTGTGCTCGCTACGCGTTTATGGAACGCTTTACCAGTGGAGATAAAATGTCTCAATTATTAGGCTCCTTTAAATCTAGACTTGAGTAATATAAAATATTTATTTATATATTATATGTAGCATATTCATTAGGTATGTATGTAGTGTATTTGTAGCGTTTAAGCTTTATCATTATACTTGTTTTATTTTTCATTGCTCTGTACGTACTTCTGCCTTCCTACTAAATTTGTAACTATCCTCTGCCCTACCTACTGGTCGACTGGAAGAGATCCCTTCTGGGATAAGTCCACCATTTGTAATTTCAATTATTTTATTATGTGTAACTATCGCTGATGTACAATAAAGGTTTTTAAATGAATTGTAAAATTATTACCATCATAGAAAGCCTTATACGTCGTATAAGATAATAATGTTTATGTGAAACCATTTTTTATCTATTTTGTTTCGTACAAATTCTTTAGATAGTAAGAGAAAAGTTGAATTATGTTTTAATTTCTAATTTGAAAAATTGTTTCGAAAAGTATTTACTGTGTTTCATTTTACATCAACTATCAACATACCCTGTATTAATTATTTATAAAAATACAATAGGGGTCATCCCTATTGTATTTTTATAAAGATAGTTGATGTAAAATGAAACAAAGTGAGTACTTTTGCAACATGTAAATACTCAACGCTTGTGCAAAGCATGTACTGGTCTTAATTGATTGATATTTAATGCACAAGACTATTTAATTGTAGCGAAAAGTAACAGAAATGGTTGTTTTTTTTACTGGTGTAACTTTCGTGGTCAGATTTTTTCAGCATTTTATATCTTTATCAATGAGAATCAATAAATTAACAGAAAACAGATTTTGACTAGTGTTTCGCATGCATCACGATTTTTTTAGTACGGTACTTTTTGAATTTTTGAAATCCGTTCATAAATGCAGAAGATATTCAATATTTTATTGGACCCGATTTAAAAACACGCGTCTGCCAGCCGCAAGTAGTGATGACGTCACTCCGGACCATACGGCACGCCACCGCCGCGCGCCGTCCGCCCGCAAATATCGTGGTTAGTGGTCAACACTGTTGGTTTTTTGCATTGTTTCGGTAACTGTAATAATAAGTAACAAATTGAAAGATGGATTTGAAAAAGGACTATCCATAAATCAGTATTTTATATATTTATGGGTACGGAACCCTGAAAATTAGTTAATCGTAACGTTTATTGCAGGTTTAAATACAGTTGTCTCCTGAACTATGCATGTACCTACGTTGGTAGATAGGCGTTCAGATAACCCAAACGTTTACTTTTAGATTTTAAGCAATGGCCGATGGGTTATTAAAAGGCTGTACCAGGTTGAATTAGGTAAATCTAGCAATAATGAGAAAAAGAGATAGATAGGTACCTATAATATAACCTATTTCTATTGATCGTTTAGGTAGGTAGGTACATACTTAATTAATACTAAATAAGTACTATAATATATCAAAATGATCTTGCAACAGTAAAAAGTACCTACTCTTGCTAGTGGATCTCTCTTCATAACACCGATCCACTTTTTTATAGTTTTTTGGTCCGTTGGAATACGAAAAAAAACGGCCAAGTGAAAGTCAGACTCGCATATGAAGGTTCCGTAGCAGCAAGTAACATAATATAAAAGTTCATGTAGTTCGTTGTAACTTTGATCGATGTTTTAATGATAGTGTATTTTTTTTAAGTTATTTGCGGTTTACGATTTATGACGTATAAAAAAAAACTACTTACCAGATCTCGTTCAAACCAATTTTTGGTGGAAGTTTGCAAGGTTATGTACATCATATATTTTTTTTAGTTTTATCATTCTTTTATTTTAGAAGTTACAGGGGCGGGGGGGATACACATACATTTTACCACTTTGGAAGTGTCTCTCGCGCAAACTATTCAGTTTAGAAAAAAATGATATTAGAAACCTCAATATCAATTTTGAAGAGCTATCTATAGATACCCCACACGTTAGGGTTTGATAAAAAAAATTTTTGAGTTTCAGTTCTAAGTATGGGTTCCCCCCAAAATTTATTGTTTATTTTTCTATTTTTGTGTAAAAATCTTAATGCGGTTTACAGAATACATCTACTTATCAAGTTTCAACAGTATAGATCTTAAAGTTTTGAAAAAAGAGGCTGTGCCATACGGACGGACAGACAGACAGACATGACGAATCCATAAGGGTTCCGTTTTTTGCCATTTGGCTACGGATCCCTAAAAATTGTTTGTTTGGAGTAGGTACCTACTATTAGAATTAGAATTTCATTGTTCCGGATTTTTTTGTTTAAAGCAATATATTTCTGGCAACAAATAAGTTGTTTGAATTTAATAGCAAATAATGTTTTTACGTCAAAACATGGGTATATATATACATTTGTATTAAATTCTCGTAAAAATAGACTAAAATAGTCAATCTTAAAATCTCTGTAAAATATTTTGGGCGAATCTATAACGTGAATAAGTCTGTGTGTAATAACTAACGACATCTATACAGACGCGCAAAAAACTTTTTGAAAACTGATATCTGCTTGCCGTCCATTGTATGTAATTCCGGTTTTTTGATAGATGGCGCTGGCCATGTTTCTATGTGTGCACACTCAGTGTGAGTATTAGGTTGTGCATGTGTGAGTGAAAACAAGCGAGGTCATTTGCCTATCTCTTCGCCTTAACGCTAAAAGCGTTGTCTACCAGTCAACCTTTGGGTTATACAGAAAGTCTAAATGTGGGTTGCAAGATAAAGTGTAGTATACATAAAATACACAATGTACATTGCTACTTATATATATACTTCCTATACATATACCTACATAAATACATACATATATATACGCTACATATACTATACATATAAATAAATAGATAAATGCAGCAATTCTTAACGTCAGGGGTTAAATCAACTTTTATAACTTGGCCAAGAAGTATTTAAATACCTGTGTCTTAAAGCTAGCGCGACTAGGAGCAGTTCGAATGGATTCAGGAAGCTCGCACTCACTCGGTTGTTGTTCGGGCACAGTGCGACAGCAATACATCCTAGACCTATTTTTCAATTCTCTTGACCTTAGTGTTTCCTCTTAACACATTGTAGGATAGGACGCCTATAGGCATAAATCAATTGTTATTTCTATTGTGACTGGCATAATGTCCAACAATGTGTTAATCTCGTTTTCTCTCTCTCTCTCTCTCTCTGAGTCTCGTTCATTACGTGGATTGGCTTTAATGATCTCATTCTACGCCATTTGTTTTTTTTTTTTTTTTCACTAACCGTTTTATCTCCATAAACATGTTTATACTAACATTTTGTTCTTTCTTCTCAGGTAATGCCAGGGCTGTACAAAGTACACCCAGCAGCTGAGGGCCTGTTCCGGGCTGACCTTTTCGTTCAGATTCAGCTGTGGCCCGCACATTATGAGCGAGGTGCCCCTATTCTCCGGTGTGAGGCTAAAGTCGGGGACTTGTACAAAGAAGACTCAACTGTGGCCCTGTACTCAGCCAACAGTGATCCTAAGATTGAAAGAGGTTGGTATTGGAATTGATTTTTATGCTCACGTAATAAGTGTGTAACTATTTTTTTAATAACTGCTATAGGAAAATACGCAAAGCCGACAGTGACGTCACTGATTGACAGTCTTCGATTCAACCTCTAATTATAAATAAATCAAAAATATATAGCGACAAATCACACTGATTAAGCTAGCCCCAAAGTAAGTTTTTTTAAAACTTGTTTTATGGGATACTAACTCAACGATACTATATTATATGGTAAATACATATAAAGATAAACATCCAACACTCAGGACAATTTGAAAAAGGCCATTTTCCAACTTGCCCTGGCTGGGGATCGAACCCAGAACCTCCGGATTAGCGGTCTAGCGTGTTAACCATTACGCCACGGAGGTCGTCAAAATTATGCTGCTTACTTAACTAAACTAAAATTAAAGTGACTATAACTACGCATATACAACTAAACGTATAAATACTAAAATAATATAAATTTATTTATGGAAAAATAATACTTTGCTGTGTGGTTTCCGGCAGAGTAGAATGGGACCAATCCAAGTCTTTTCGTGGATGTCGTAGAAGGCGACTTAGGAAATACAAGCTAAACAAAGCAATAAACATCAATGAGACCTCTCCAACCCGCCTGGCCAGCGTGGAGAGTGTAGGCCAAATCCTTTGACTGCTCTGGCTAATATTTGGCTCTGGTAGTACAGAAAGGGTCGTGTTCCTGCAGTGGAGACTAAAAAAGAACTGATGATGAAATAATATAAAACGCTGACCACAAATCGCTGCACTCGAATCGTGAAGTATTATGTGTAATGCATGTTATAAGCTATCTTCATGCAAATTTTCAATTTGAAATTTGCGTTTGACCTCTATCTAGCCTGATAGGAAGCTAAGATGAGGTCTAAGGTGTAACACGCAGACTCAAAAAATTCCTATTCACTCTTGCATTGAAAATCCCTAAATCATATGTATGGGGAAACATCGACGCAGGGAGGGAATTCCACACCTTAGCGGTTCGCACAATGAAGGAGGAGGCGAATCGAGAGGTACAATGAGGTGGAATATCAACCACAAATGAATGGAATCCCTGTCCACGTCGTGTTGTCCGATCGTGGAATGGTGCAGGGGAAATTAAATTATGTAATTCCTGCGCACACTCATTTATCTGTTTTTACATGATTGAATAACAAATGTTCCAATATCTATACTTTCACAAGCATTTAATAGAATTTTGATGTTTTATCTTTATGATAAAATATTTTATTTCAAATAAAGGCATTACTAGACGGTATTCTGACCTTTTACCAATATTTTCAGAAAAGCAAATAACTAGGTACATATTAGTGCACCAAAATGACCGAATGTCCAACCAATATCTGCACTATTCGTCGAAAATTCTCCTCTAGTAACACAGTACGGAGACGCAAAATCGCAATATTGGCAATATTGGATCCAGTTGTTTTGAGTTCGTTTGGAAAACGGGACGAGTCAAAGCTGATGTGATGCCGATATGCCTTTCCCTTTTGTTTTCGTACCTAAGGAAAATATTTACTTATGTTACTTTTTTTTAAATTTATAATTACAGTTTTAAACATCTCTCATCTCTACATATTCCCAGTTGCATCCTCAGCTGCAATGCTTTAAAGCCTGGGCTCCACTTTCCGGCTTTTCCTTCTACAGTCCTAAACATCAATATGGCTTTTTTCACTGCAAATAACCTTTCTCTTTTTGATCTTACTTACCATGTAGTTGTATCGTCGAAGCTTACCATGCTGATGTTATGTGATGTTGAACTGCAGACTAATTTGAATTAGACACTATACTGATTGATCCTGAATTATTTATTATTGACGTAAGCGTAATACGCATTATCTAATTTGAAGGAATCCTAACCTAAAATAAAATGAATTTAATTGAATTGAAAGGGAGGGTGATCACAGGTAGGTATGAAGTTATTGCATAGAGGACCTTCAACTATTATTTATACCTTCAGGGGTCGGAGTCAAAGGCTAAATTGAGTCACACCCGTGGGAGAGAAAGAGTGACAAATTATTGTATTCAATTCTGCAGTCACTATGTACCAAATCTTTGAATATGTCCTTGAAAATTATTGAAATGCAACAGGGTAGTATACCTACCTGCCGAGACGTGTGGCTTCCAGCTTAAAATAGGAACACGCCATCTCTTTCAGTGAATTTTGTAAGAGGCGACTAAAGGAGCCAGCACAAATATCTCGTACTAAAATTGCATTCCTAAGAAGAGTTGACATCGAGCGGCGGCCGGTTTTAAAACTGTTTGCACAAATGCACTTCCAAAGAGGGTTGACATCAGGCACGGCCGGTCTTAAAATCATAGCTAAATCGTTTATTATATTGTTCTGATTATTTCTTCTCCACTTCGCATGGTCTTTGGCATCCTAGGGTAACCATTGACATGCATATTATATTTGGAGAAGAAAAAAACCGAAAGAGCACCCCAAGCTCCGAAGCAGCACAGCTTGGGAAGCAACTGAGAACGCGCCAAAATGAAGAAGACTTCATTTTAGCGCGTTCTCGGTTCTCAGTTGCATCCTATGCATGGGTAGTATACCTGCAGCTGATCCCAAGGCTAAATTGAAGACACCCATCAACAGCATGAACATTCCCATCGCTGCTGTAAACTTCTCAGCAGGGACAGCGTCTCCAATGATGAGAGGGAGGATGGTTGTTAAGAAAAAACGGGATAATCCTATCACGAACAACGTTACTAGGACGGCTATACCGTTTTTTGATATCAAAAGACCGGAAACGCCAGAAAATACAAAATATTTACTTAAATGTAAACATCAACATTATCCTAAAGTATTGGGTTTTCACTGTTTCCAAATATGAAAAGACGACATAGGTAGACACAATTTAACAAAACTAGGAAATCGGAAAATGTAATCGCAGTTAGGATTGATTGGATCCGATTTATAGTCAAAGGGACGTTCTGACCGCTCTACTTCCTTTTAGTCTGTGAACTCATTCCAAAACGCAATAACAAGCAACATATTTAACAGAAATAACCTTATATTAAAAACAATAAAGATAGTTTTTGGTCACGCGCGTCGATTTAGGATGCAATTTAGTATTAGTGTGCTCACTAGCTAACAATAAATGAACCTAACTGTTCCTGGTAAGAGTTCCTACAAATTGGATAGTGTAATAACCGCTGAACCGCTGATGTAATTTGCATATCAATCTAAAACACGTAAAAAAATTCTAGGTCTATGATCCACACACACAATCATGGCATCCGCACGCTAGTGAATTGTAAATGACTCAAAAAAAACAACATTGAAAATTTAACTTTATATCACGTACATAAAGTTTATATTTCCATAATGCATACTTTTCAATAGCTAAAGTTCCAAAAAAAATTACCTGAAGTTAAAGGCGTCCCTTTCCCGGAAACTGCCATTGCAATAAAGTAGAAAGGGACACCTTTAACTTTAGGTATCAGTAATATATTAGGGATATATTCGGGAGCGCGACAAGGAAACACGGCGTACATGATATAACTGGTTTATTTTAGATTTACCCTCACATACAAAAGTAACATACGTCACACCTCCCTCCTTAAACTAGAAACAAGTCAACAACTCATTAAGTTTGATTTTATTAACTTATTTAACAAAATTTTGTTATAGGTGCCTTTACCCAACGCAATTAGGTTATTGCAGTAAAAGAAATTTAATTTTCCACAACAAAATAACAACAACAGGAACATTCTTCCTATTCAATCGAATGGGCTCCCTTTAAAACATCAATGTTTATTTGTCTACCTTTTTATTATTTCTAGCTTTTAAAACACAAGCACGCACAGGCCGTGGTTGAGAATATCTGTCAGGAAGACGCGAAGGTTCGTTTGAAGTAATGTTCGTATTATTGTTACCGTTGTTACTGTTATCCGTTTCTAAAATATTCTGATCGGAATCGGGTATCTCAACAGGCGATTCCGTTTTCGACTCGGACTGTACAGCGGCACTATCTACCATCTCCGAAAAGCTAGCATCGGGTGCTAAAGAGTGTCTGATAGGTTTTTTAATTGGTAATAACTGGTCGATGTGGCGTTTCCACTGATGACCATCCGATAAGCGTACTTTGTAGGTCAGTGGAGCGTCTCTAGTGATCACCGTCGCTGGTGCCCATTTCTCGGCTTTCAGCCTGTAGTCGCGAGCCAATACCTGATCGCCGGGCTCGACCTGCCGCACGGCCCCGGGCCGCGCCCGCCCCGCGCGCTCCGTGGCTACTTCCACCGCGCGCTCAGTCTGTGTCGATGGCTTTAGAACATCTAATCTACCTCTTAACCGACGGCCGAACATAGCTACTGCCGGTGCCACACCTGTGGTGCAGTGTTCACAATTCCTATACTGGAATAAAAATTGTGCCACCGCGGTGTCAATTTCCTTGCCTTCATGGATTGCCTTCTTCATTGCCCGTTTTACCAATTTAACCGCATTCTCAGCAGCCCCGTTTCCAGCTGACCTGTACGGACTGGTTACCGTATGACATATAAGGTTTTTAGTCATGTAATTTGAAAATTCTAAAGAGCTAAAAGGGGGACCGCCATCGCTGACAATTTGCGATGGTAAACCAAAACGAGCAAAAAGTTCACGTAATTTGAGAATAGTAGCACTTGCGTTCATACTGGTCATTCTTTGAATTTCGATCCATTTGCTGTGTGCATCGACAGTAACTAGGTAATGCTTGCCTTGAAATTCAGCAAAATCGATATTTAATCTTTGCCATGGGCGCATTGGAAATACCCAAGGATGCAGTTGCGCGCGCGGCGGCGCGTCGCGCTGCTGCAGGCACGCCGAGCACGAGCGACACAAGTTCTCGATCTCCGTATCGAGCTGTGGCCAGTACACATAACTTCGCGACAAATTCTTCATTTTGACGACTCCTAAATGACCCTGGTGCAATTCAAGGAGCACTCTCGGTCTCAATAACTTCGGAATTACGACACGATGATTATATAAAATACAACCCCTATCAATCGTCAGACATTCTTTTCGATGGAAATAAGGCTTTAAGGAGTCGTCAGACACTGCCGCCGGCCAGCCATTCAAAAGGTAACAATACACAATTTTTAAAATTTTATCGTCTTGTGTTTTAATCGCTATGTCTTTAGCACTTATAGGAAAATATTCTTCCACATAATTAACGTACGATACTACATCAGACGGCCGTCCGAGTTTACGCTCGTCCGGCAGCGGCAACCGAGACAGCGCGTCCACATTACCATTATCTCGCGACTTTACGAACTCGATTTCAAAATCGTAGGCAGCTAACTTTGTAGCGTACCTCTGTAACCTACTAGCTGCCGTCTGTGGCAAGCCGTATTTCGGGCCAAAAATAAATGTCAAAGGCTTATGGTCCGTTTTTATTATAAAATGACGGCCATATAGGTACTGATGGTGTTTATTTACTCCAGAAATGATGGCGAGCGCCTCTTTATCTAACTGGCTATACGCGCGTTCAGCCGTGTTCAAAGTACGTGATGCAAAACATATTGGGCGCTCGTCCCCGTCCGGGTACCGATGTGAAAGCACACTGCCGATGCCGTACGAGCTACTATCCACTGCTAACACTAAAGGCAATTCTGGATTATAATGAACAAGTATCTTACTACTAGATACGGCCTTTTTAACATTACAAAAACTCATGTCACAATCCTTAGACCAATTCCAATTAATATTTTTTCGTAACAATTGGTGCAGTGGATGCAATATCGTACTCAGATAAGGGATAAATTTGGCGTAGTAATTAACCAATCCTAGAAAAGACTTGAGTTGCGTCACATCTTTTGGCTGAGGCGCTTCAACTATTGCCCTGATCTTACTTTGATCGGGGTGCAAATTGTCAATATGCATGTTTGTCAATAACAAATCCTACGTAGGTTATACTATCTTGGAGAAACGAACATTTCTCTAATTTAATTCTCAAACCGACCTCACGTAGTCTAGTAAATAACGCCACCAGATTGGCAAAGTGATCAGCGCGATTTTTTCCAGTACATGCGATATCATCTAAGAAAACTGCTACCCCTTTCAGGCCCTTTAAGGTTTCTTCCATTAATTTTTGAAACTTTTCTGGTATGCAAGTTAATCCAAAAGGACAACGGTTATAAATATAATTGCCTAAATGCGTCGATATCGCTGTACATGCCTGACTGCCTTCATTTAGCAATAATTGTTGATAGGCATTTGTGAGGTCAATTTTTGAAAACTGTTCCCCACCGCTGAGGGCCGCGAAGAGCTCCTCGATCCGAGGCAGAGGGTACGGCTCCCGTATTAACTTAGGATTTATAGTGACTTTGTAGTCACCACAGATACGTATTTCACCTGATTTTTTAATGACAGGTACAATCGGTGTACCATATTCTGAATAATCTACCTTTGTTATCGTGCCTTCTGCCTCGAGTCGCTGCAACTCCCGCTCGACAGGTTCACGTAACGCCAATGGCAAAGATCTGGCTTTAATAAACACTGGGTTTTTATCCTTTAATCGTAAAGTTAGCTTTTTTGTACAAGTCCCTAATCCTGGGGAAAAAACGGTTGGGAACACACGGCGAAGTTGGCCTACCAGACTATTATTATCATTTATTTGAAATAAAAAATCCTTTACTTCAATGTTGCTTATTTTAAGTTTTCTTAACCAGGACCGGCCCAAAATAGGAGGTCCTCCATTTTTAATAATAAACAATTTAAGACCATTCGCCCTGTGATTCCCAATAACAGCATCAACTTCAATAAATCCCACAGATTCAATAGGAGTACCAACGTAAGACGACAAAGTGATATCGTAATTAGAAATCGCTAGATCAGGAAAATATTTCTCATAGTAATTCAAACTGATAGCTGATAACTTACTGCCAGTGTCCAGTTCAAAGTTTACCTCCCTGCTATTCACTTGCGCCAACAACATATACGGTTTGTCCATTGTTCCACGAACACAAATATTATACATCTCACTGTCCGATTCGTCGTCTTCACTATTTGTTATATAGTTTTGTTTACGCGTCGTTGTAGAAAACGCCTGATTAACCTCACGTTTACCGAACTTTTTGTTACACATCACTTTAATATGACCCTTAATGCCGCACACATCACACGAGTAGTTTTTAAACCGACACATTTCCGCACGATGATCCCGGCCGCACCGCCAGCAACCGTTGTTGCGCGCACCACGAGATGTAGACGCATCACCAGACGAGCGGCCGCCGCCCGTCAAAACACGCTCGTTCGCGGCAGAACGATATGCGCGTCCCGTTGATACTCGATGCACCGGTTCAAGCGCGCGCGCACCCGTAGCGCCCGCCGCCGCCAGGCCACCCGTCCCCGACGAAGCAACCGCGCCGATACCACTCGTCTGCGCATGCCGTTCGGCCGCTTCCAATGCCAGGGCCAATTCAATCGCTTTCTTATATGTGATTGTGGGCTCCGCAAAAATCCTAGATCTCATTTCGTCACTTGCTAATCCCGACACAAACTGGTCGCGTAAATTTTCTTCCAGCGTAGTATTAAAGTTGCATGTACTTGCCAAATGTTTAAGCGTTTGTAAGTACTCGCTGAGCGATTCGCCGCAATTCTGACGTCTTTGGCGAAAAAGATGGCGCTCAGCGATTTCGGAGCGTTTCGGTTCCAGATGGTCGCCCACAATTCTCACCAAATCACTAAAACTTTTACTTTCCGGATTGTTCGGAGCACAGAGGTCGCACATAAGATCATATGTGGCCGCACCAACTAATGTCACTAAAGTAGCAACTTTTAATTCCTCTTTGATTTCATTCAACGCCATAAATTGTTGCACGCGTCTAATGTACGCCGACCACTTTTTACTCGATAGGTCAAATTCCTCCACTTTCCCGATAGGCATTTTAGTAAATTGCACTGCACACACTATCCCGAATGTCACAAACTGCTAATATCGCGATAAAACTCGTCGCCAGTAATATATTAGGGATATATTCGGGAGCGCGACAAGGAAACACGGCGTACATGATATAACTGGTTTATTTTAGATTTACCCTCACATACAAAAGTAACATACGTCACAGTATCTTTTTAGGAACGGCTTTTCTAGATTAGGTTCTAACTACACTACAATGCTGCATTTTTGTCATCCTTCAATTGTTTGTCAGAAATATGTAAAACATCATAAAATATAAAAACTTTGGTCACGAAAATTAACTTTTTCCTTTCTCAAAACACGAAGCTACGTTACAAACTGAAAACATCCTCTCTTTGTAACGCTACGTGTGGCGCGAATTAAAATTTCACTGAAACCGAGCGGAAGAACTGGTATTCACGTATTTTCCTTATGACGAGCACTTTGTTTTACAAGACTCGTGTTTCAGAAACAGTTGATTTTTATATGAGTAGATAGAAACGTGAGTAACAATAAATTTATTTCTTATCTTTCTGTACTGTGTGTATCTTAAGTCTCGATTGTTTATCTTTCGTTCGTAATAATACTTGACTACTAGTACTTATTGGTTTTTAAACTATCGCGCTTTGAACACATGATTTATATATGTATATACTGTGGGTAGTGTTATTATCAAAAAATCTGCGTTCACCATCAACAAAACGACACCGCTGCTCTTCAGTCAGTCTGCGACCACGAAAGATGTAACTCTTCTTCGAAACGTTAGACAAAACAATAGAAAAGGTTCGTGCTAAGTCCCGTTATATATATATATATATATATATATAAGTACTTATTCTGTGGTAATAATAATAATTGAAACCATGCCATATCTCTTAATGTACCTACTCTTTATCATTGACATAAAATATATAGACCAGTTATCTCAACCATTTGGCCGCTGTTCTATTTTTGAATATAAAGCCGCGTGAATTTTATCTACGGACAAATTACACAGATTGAGCTAGCCCCGAAGTAAGTTCGGAAAGCCGAAATATGACATAACATTTCAAAATAAAAGCTAGACTAAATTTTTATGGAAACGTCTAGGTAAGGGGATAACTAGGATCCTCCGTTCTTCCGAGAACATGCATAAGATGGCGGTTGTCAAGTTTTCATCATATCTTCATTATACTAATGCCCATAAGGATGTCCACTGTTAGGCCTACCACAAGGTTTTCCAAACGTCCGATGGCAAGTAGCCTGCATCCATCATTTTCCTGCAACTTGCTAAGGTCGTCCGTCAGGCTATGACAGATGCCTATCTGTTATTCACTTACAAACGAAAATATATTTACAAAGCTACTTGTATGTAGTTATGTTCTAGAACACGCTTTGTGCTGGTAACAGGTACAAATGCTGTTACTCGAACCAGTTTTGCGAGCGTTGCATACTAGAAACACGCGGTACGCTTCACTAATCCGGACGTAACATTGACCTGTCTTATATCATAATCTTAGACTAGCTGTTAATAGTTAATCTTCCATGCTCGCTCAAGATAAAAAAACCGGCCAAATACGGTCAAACCATTCATTTACCGGACATATAAAAAGGGTTCCGTACAATATTTAAAAATGCTTAAAAAAACTTTTCTTGTGTATAACGACTCCCTTTAATTTTTGACTTTATCTTATTTTTAGTATTTGTTGTTATAGCAGCGGCTACAGTAATACATAATCTGTGAAAATTTCAAGTGTAGTATATCTATAAGTATATCTATTAGGTACGGTTCAAGAGATAATATAGAGCCCTGTGACAGACGGACGGACAGACTGCGGAATCTCAGTAATAGGGTTCCGTTGGCACCCTTTGGGTACAAATACAATACACAATCATGTTTTTATCCCTAACGGACCAGACAGAGCCTAGGGCTGGTCCCTGGCCACTTTTAGCGTGATGGTAGGCAGAAAGGTGGAAAAAGGAAATCTTAACGCATAGACGCCTTCTCGCCTATTGATATTATTATTATTGATATGATTCAGATTCTCGCCCATTTCCTCAATCGGCTTTAACGATCTGCACGGGAAGAGAAACAGCTGGTACAATAAGTACATTCTATTTTTTTTCTTTTCTCCTAGACCAGCATGGAAGATGGGTACGAAACCCCAAAAATACGTATTATTGTACGTTAGAACTGCTATTTTTCCTACGTAGATCATAAAAGCCGATCGATTGAAAAGGCATAAAGCTGAATCCATTTTTTCATCTTCAGAGCCACCATCACGCTTAGATTAAACTTTTAGGTCTTGCGGCCCTAAAGATTGACCTTTAGGATATGTTTATCCTGTTTGAGATAAGTGCCTAGACTTTTAATTAAAATCGCTGTCTAGTTTCAGGTTATAATTTTACGGCCAACACATATTTAAAAGAGTGACCCGAATTTTTTTATATCTTTATTGTTCCAAAGTAAATAAAAAAATAAATAGATAAGGACAAATAACACTGATTGAGCTAGCCCCAAAGTTAAAACTTGTATAATGGGATACTAACTCAACCATACTATATTTTATAAATTAATACATATATAAATAAACAGCCAAGACCGTTAAAACTATAAAATAGATAAAAAGGCTATTTTCCAACTTGCCCTGGCTGGGGATCGAACCTAGAACCTCCAGATTGGCGGACTAGCGTTACACCACGGAGGTCGTCAAAGTAAAAAAAACATACTTTTAACAAATGGCGAACTTAAAGTAACGGCAAATCAATACGAAATACTTTTACAATAGTCCTTTTCTA
Source organism: Acrobasis repandana (assembly GCA_963576875.1). Classification (NCBI taxonomy): domain Eukaryota; kingdom Metazoa; phylum Arthropoda; class Insecta; order Lepidoptera; family Pyralidae; genus Acrobasis; species Acrobasis repandana. The sequence goes on from OY756225.1 coordinate 19,768,566, forward strand.
CTTAGTTACTAGTACTAGTAATTCCAATACTCATACTGATGGGATCTCGAAAAAATGTCGTTCTCAAATAGAAGTATCCAGCCAGCAAAAAAATTTTAATGGGGAAGTGGAAAATTATTGACACGCGATCTGTGTACTCGGTCTAGAAATCACGTTAGCTAATGATAACACTTTAAACGAATTGGCTATAGTTTCATGACCGACCGCCTCCCTGACTTCAAAACTTTTTGGGAATGCATTTGTGTGAAAAGTCTTACAACCAGCCACCGCCCGACGTCTGCCATCATTGGTAATGAAATTATAGCACGATTTTGTGTTCGATCCTTTAATCATCTTTTACGACATCCACAGAAATAGAGTTCATATACTAGTCCGGAACCCACACGGGACAAATATTTAATAATTGCATACTACATAATATTATGTATAGATTACATAACTAAAAATAAACCATAATGCAAATAAAATATTTATAATTTATTAGCCCATTTTTCAAAGTTTTCGCTAAACGCGTTCTCTCTTAAAAACAAGAAAACCAAAGAAACAAACCGTAGACAGTCGTTAAGCTCTCCAGTTCGTCTTAGTATTGAGTCAAGTCTATCATCTGTCAATTGATGTCAATGGTGCGTAGTATTTGCGATGGAAATTGATTCCGGCATAGGCATTGCAAACTACGTCGTCATTTTGGACATTAAATTATCATAATCTACGGCATTAGGGCGCTTGTGAACTAAGTGTTTGCGATTTTAGACATAATGGTACTTAATCTTATTATTCAGAAGGTTTTTGAAAGGAAAATAAAGTAAATAAATATATAATGTAAAAAATGTAAGAGTTGTATACCCACCTTTATAATTTGATTCTGTTTGTTTTTTGTTAAAACTAACGTAATTTACAAACTTTAATAAGCGCATGAACGGAGAAGTGCGTCTCAGGACGTCTTCGTGTATGCGTCGCGAGTCACATTCGCCCTGAGGAAGGCCTCCGGATAAGGTCGGCTGACTTTTTGCGTGAGTGGGTAACTCATATCTATATTTAAGAGCTTTGCTCTTGTCGGTGGAGTATGAATTCTTTCAAAATCAGATCCATCATCTTGCTAACTGTGGTTAGACTGTCCTACTGAAATAAAAAATCTAATTTAACAAGTTCAAACCAATGAGCTATTTTGTAAAACTAGAGGAGACACCATAAAATCACTGTTTTGTCCCGTTCAATTGTAGCTATCTCTATAAACTTATTTTAGTCGATTGCTAGCTCTTATACACCTAGTGCTTTCGACAGTTCATACGCGAAAACCATACGAAAACATGGTAGGTAAACATAAATAAAAATGCATTTTTATTTATGTTGACATAAAATACCGTAAGAATAATTCAAGGAACTCGAAAAAGTGTAAAGAGTAAGCTATCAATCAGTAAGTAACCAATATTTTTTTTTTAATTTAATAAGTATGGTAAAATTCACACCGCCATAAATTATTAAAAATAGAACAGGGGCCAATGTTTGACATAGCTGGTCTATACAACGTGTAATGAAACAATGCAAAACCTCTCAGATGGTACCGCAGCCCATGAAACTGAACAAATTTTGTTTTACAACTTTCACGAAACCCAAAAAGAATGAATTTTCATACGAACTGATCAGCTGATCGAGTCAATTTGTATGAAAATCCGAATTTTATTTTTTGCATTAGGAATGTTGTAGAACAAAAGTTCAGTTCAGTTTCATGGACTGAGCTACAACCTGAGAGGTATTGTGTTATTTCATTAACTCGTTGTATGTTCAATATTTCAAACATTATTTTAAGAAAAAAATAGAAAACTTGCCTGCCTGTAGTCCTCTAGCTCAGGATATGCTGAGCTACAATGCCACAGACACCCAAACAAACAGACACGTCAATTTTATAACACCCGTCTTTTTTGTCATGGCTTAAAAAGGTGAAGCATTGAGATTACATTTATTTATTTATTTATTTATATAGGGACAAATTACACTGATTAAGCTAGCCCCAAAGTAAGTTTTTTTAAACTTGTGTTATGGGATACTAACTCAACGAAACTATATTTTATGATAAATACATATATAGATAAACACCTAAGACCCAGGACAATTTGAAAAAGGCCATTTTCCAACTTGCCCTGGCTGAGAATCGAACCCAGAACCTCCGGATTAGCGGTCTAGCGTGTTATCTATTACGCCACGGAGGTCGTCTTTAAAATTAAACATAGCCTAGGTATAGGTACCGTAAGAAAGAAAAATATATTTTCTGTGTATCACGTATTAATTACAGAAACCCTCTAACATAGCGTGTTGAATCACAAACAAAGATATGAGCAGTCTGGCCACCGGAACCACACGTCGAAGATAAATTTATTATCCCGCACAACGCTCCTCTGTGCCCCGGAGGAAATTGTCTTCGCAAATGAGTAGGGAAGCTATAATTCATTGAGTACAGTGCCCCCTTTGGTACAGTAATCTTATTATGTTCAGTTCAGTGTTAATATCGAATACAAGGTTCAACATTATGAACAAGTAGTTCTAATAAATGTGTTGAGTAAATTAATACCTAATATCAAAATGCCAGACAGAAAGTTTAAACCTTACGAGTATATAAAGAAAGGGCACTGATATAAAGAGGCAGTTGTAAAAAGCAGTTTTGGTAAGTTAAAAATTATAAATGGCATGTTTAATAACTAGTTCAACAGTTAAAACTAAGCAGTAAATTAAACAAAAATGAGTAATAAAAAGTAATGAACTGGATCAGTGAATATATATTTGAGAAGGTCAATAATTAAATGGGCGGTAAAAAAATTGAACAAGCGGTTCTATAGGTTTTCCCTAACCTAGTAAAATGTGTTGGTCGTAGTTCTAACCTAACCTATAGGTTTTTCCTAATCTAGTAAAATGAATAGAACTAGTAATATGATAAAATAACCGACTAATTGATTTTTTATTACTGTTCATGTTTTACTGTCGCAATAATTAATCAACCGCCATTAAATTAAATAACTGCTTAATATGTTTTCCAACTGATCATAATAACATCTCAAATATTTAAATAACAGCTCAAAAAATTTGTTCCCTAAAGAAAGTACTTTATGAGAAGGGTAATTATAGGACCAAAGACTATCTTAAAGACAAAAAAGTCTGGCTTCAGCTTGGCGCGGGTCCCTCTTAAAGGTTTGGTACATTGGTGCATACTAAATTTACAAATTGACATTATTTTAAATCTCGTAATTCTTATAACTCAATTTAATATGACATAAAAACAATGTAATTTCAGTCCATCCATATACCTAATTTTAAGTTTGTTAGTTGACGTCTTTGGAGAAAATGCTGCAGTACAGTTTGTTGCCGCTTCTTCTGCACTAGCGCCTAGGAAGCGGCTAATCTTATATGTAAGTAACGATTTGACGTCAACATTTGTGCAAAACAAAACAAAGTGAAGATATTATAAATATCCTATGATAATAAAGATATTTTGAATTGAATTTAAATTAAATTGAAATGTTTTTGAAAAAAGAAATACATTTTTGGCAAAAGCTTTTACAGTGAGGCTTTACTTATCAAGACAATTAAAATAAGCCCAAATTCGCTGGATTGGCGTCGTTTTATACAGGGTTCCCATACCCACCTTCCGACTCCATCATCAGACCAACTTCTTGTCATTATAATATTGCATTACCATCTGATTTACATTAGCATACAAAGTTTAATCTCAATCAGAAACCGGGAAGTGGTCGAATTTAACTTGCGAGTTTTGACCCAAAAAACAACCAACAGGGTTAAGCTAAATAAAAAATTGTAAAAAAGCTTGTAAAAAACAAATGCTACGGGTACAAAGTCACAGAAGCAAAGAATATATACACTACGCGAAACAAAACGACACTTAAGCATGTGTGCACGTAAAATCGCTTGCGGCTATGTGTGGGTGGCTGGATGTGCGAGGGGCCTTGAGAGGCGCGCGGGGCGTGAAACGAGCTATCGCTGACTGCTTTGGACGAGGACTGGTACCTAGTTCGCGTTTCTCTCACGCACCGCACGATACTCCATTTCGGTTGGGTATCAACCCTAGCGTTACGAGCTCCGAGCTCAAGGTTACCGGCGTTCGAACTCTTACGTACAGGGAGTGTCGCTGCTGTGGCAGAAGACAGTAAGAGTATATGTTACTCTTACTGTCTTCTGTGACGGGTCAACTCGCGAACGGGTACCGCCAGGTAAGTAGGGACTGGTCAGCTCGGACTACGCAGTGTTACTTGTTTCTGTAAATTGGATTTGCCACTCTTTCGCAAGCTTTACATATTATATTGTGATAACATTGTATTAGGCATAATATCTATGTAAACTGACAAAGCCCTTCCGGCGCGTAGGCGACCAATACTGTGTAAATGAGTTTCTTTCGAAGTTTCTTCTCAGCAGTGTTCGTTGCGAAACGCTAGTATCGATAGCTTTTGCACTAAAAATAATGACCTTCAATAAGTGATATAGGTATTTATCCTACATTGATTAAAAAAAATTGACTTTGAATTTGACTATGACAAAATGCGGAAAAAAATATGTTTCGGTTACAGTAAGTTTTTTTTCGTATTTGCGAGAAGTTAATTGGAAAATAATAGTGCAATTATGTGCAGTTAAATTTTACGTGACGTCCCGTCGTACATTTTTTTTCTGAAAAGTGAAGTTTCTAACTCAGGTACGAGTACCTATCTTCGTTATTGTCATAACAAATATATATTTATTTTAATTAATGGCTTGACGCTACTGCGTATTTAGCCAGGAACAAGTTCATAAAACGTGGGAAATTCTTTTTACCTAACAAGTTACAATCAAAGGTTGGTGTAGGCCTTTGATTGCTTTAAAGGAGCTTCTGGCGACAAATCTATACAAGTCCACTGCTTTTCATAGCCGATTCAGTGGCGGACGACGCCCGAAGATGCCCACACAGTCCGCGAAACAAATATCACTACAGCCGTACTATGACTGTCCACTTTATCTATTTTTTATATCGTTCATGAGCATGGGCATTTCTAACACTAAACAAGACCAATTTCATATTATAAAGTCCACTAAAATCAATTTGCAAAATAATTCCAAGAAAACCCCAACCGAACCCCTTGACTTCCCGCCAAAAACTCGAAACAAATACTGATGATTGTTCATTCCGTAAATGTTATGTTCTAGTGCCAGAGAGGCAGCATTATCCTTGCTAATTGTATATTAAGTGACCGCTAACTATGTCATGTAAGCACAAAGTATAAGCTTTGGGGTCGCTTCACACGACGAGCTAATGTTTGTTTTAATTAACTGAGTGCGAAGCTTTAAAAGGATGATTATTTTGTAACACGAAATTGTTCCATAAATATACAGATACTATCACATTTTCATTCCTTGACGGCCTCTGTGGCGTATTAGTAACCACGCTAGTCCGCCACTCGGAAGTTATGGGTTTGATGAGTTTGATTCCCGGCCAGGGCAAGGTGAAAAATGGCCTTTTTCATTCAAATCATCTTGAGTCTTTGGTGTTTATCTATAATATACCTACCTATGAATTTATCTATACTAATATTATAAAGCTGAAGAGTTTGTTTGTTTGTTTGTTTGTTTGTTTGAACGCGCTAATCTCCGAAACTACTGGTTCGAATTGAATAATTCTTTTTGTGTTGGATAGTCCAGTTATCGAGGAAGGCTATAGGGTATATAACATCACTTGTATTATAGGATACTAACTTAATGACACTATATTTAATGACTAGCTGTGCCCGCGACTTCGTTCGCGTGGTTGTCAGAACGTAATGTGGTATAGCCTAAAGCCTTCCTCTATAAATGGACTACCCAACAAAAAAAGAATTTTTCAAATCGGACCATTAGTTCCTAAGATTAGCGCGTTTAAACAAACAAACAAACTCTTCCGCTTTATAATATTAGTATAGATATTACTTTTTTATACAATCACCTTTTTACATGAAAATTATACCAAAAAATGTAATACCTATTCGTTTTGGCTACAAAAAAAAATTATAAATATAATAAAAAAAAAGCGAAATATTCGTTGAGAGCGAAGAAAGGCCCGGAGCCGTGCTCGACAATATTTCGCAGTGTTTTATTTATTATTTTTTTGTATTATATTTTATAAATTTTTTTGTAGCCAGAACGAATATATATTTATAATACATTTTTGGTATAATCGTATTTTGGATATTGTGTGTGTCTGAAGAAAAGCCTTAAAATTCTTATGTAAAATTTTTGAGGAATAAACTGTAGTAGTTTAATTACAGCTATTTTAAAAAAAAAACTCACAGATTTCTTGGCTCTGAACTGGCGGGGCCTTAAACGACGTAGAAGGGATTTTTGCAAATTCGTCCTCCAACCCTTGGAGGGTTTCTCCAAGGGTTTAAAATGAGGGTTGAAAATTTGTATGGAACTTGTATGGAATTTTCAAGTTAGACATGTAAAAAATAATATATGAGCTCATGATTCAAAACAAAAGATGAATGTATCACTACTTAAAAAAATAAGAGCACGGCTCTTAAATAAAAAAGAAGAAAATTGGGGATGAACGTTTAGGTGGAGCTTTGTCATTTTTGAAGAAGAAATATAAAATGTGCTTAACAAATGTTAAGCAACAAAAATTAAATTAACGTTATAATAAAATGTTAATAACTTAATGTTAATGTTTGTAACAACTTAACAAATGTCTGAGGAAAAAGTTAACTGTCTCACTTTTATAAAAAAAAGTCATTATAAAAGGGGATGAAAAAAGGGATGAAAGTTTGTATAAAACTCCGTCATTACATTCCACGGGCAACGCCTTGGGCAACAGCTAGTTAATTTATTTATGTGTCACACTTTATTGTTCCATAGTAAAAATATACTTTTAACAATTTTTTTTTTCCCAGTCAACCATAAGGATAAACAGAGAAAATTTTGCAGTGCAAAAAAGGCAAAATGTTATTCTAAATATGAATAAGTATTTATGTAATTATTATTTTTTTTACGAAAAATTCAAAACGAAACAAGTTTAATAAAATGTACATTTTATATTCGAAGGATAATTTCTTATTTAATATTACGTAGCAACAGTTAGCTTCCTTTCAGCACGTCTGTAGCGAAAATTAAATTAGCAGGGGCTTCCTGAAGCTAAACGCCGTGCATTTGCCGAAATAAGACGTTCTGTTCATATTATATTATTATAATTACATTGTCGGTCGGGCAAAGGCTTTTGTACGTAACCTTTGTTAAGTAAAATGTTGTTAGGGCGAGTGTATATCCCTTCTTGTTCCCAAAAATTACTTTTCTTGCCTTAGCGTACCCAGTTGCACCCTAAAGGCTCTTGACAGACGGTGACACCTGTCGAACACCATCGGCCGGTCGCCGCCAGCGGTCACGGGCATACTGTTGCTCGTCTGTTAAAACTCTTAGGATGCAAATGGGAATACTAAGCTATGTTGCTTCGGAGCAGCATGCAAACACTAAGCTGTGTTGCTTTGGAGCAGTATGCAACTGCGTACACTAAGCTGTGTTGCTTCGGAGCAGGATGCAGCTGCGTACACTAAGCTGTGTTGCTTCGGAGCAGGATGCAACTGGGTACACTAAGCTGTGTTGCTTCGGAGCAGGTTGCAATTGGGTACGCTAAGCTGTATTGCTTCGGAGCAAGATGCAACTGGGTACGCTTAGCTGTGTTGCTTCGGAGCAGGATGCAACTGGGTACGCTAAGCTGAGTTGCTTCGGAGCAGGATGCAACTGGGTACCTACGTTAAGCTGTGTTGCTTCGGAGCAGGTTGCAATTGGGTACGCCAAGCTGTGTTGCTTTGAAACGTAATCGTTCGATAAGATGTTTGTACTTGACATCTATAGCAATAGATAGAGTGATACTATTCTAGTCTAGATAGTAGAAATCACACGGCGTACTAGGTATACATGATCTAACAAAATATACTGAAACATCTTAGCTTCCCATCAGGCTAGATAGAGGTCAAACGCACTCAAATTTCTAATAAAAAAAACTATTTTATAGCTGAATTGGCGTTATATTGACCCATCTGCAACACAGTGTCAGTGTGGTCATAACGACCAGACTATGTCATACCTCCTCTTCTGCCCATCATGCCCTATCAGCTGACCTATGTGAGACTACAGACAACGCTGTGAAAGTGGCAACCTTCTGGAGGGAAAAAAATTGATTACATTTTAAGCTTTCGACACGAGAAGAAGAAGAAGGCTGAATTCAGTATATGATACTAAATAACTATTATGTAATATTTTTAATTTTTTTATTTTTATATAATATATTTAGTTTTTACTCTCTAGTTTTTAGTTAGTTTTAATAATTTTTATCTAGTTATAATTAAGATTAAATAATTATTAGTTGTTATTGTTACTTATGTTCTGAATTATCTTGCTTCATAATACAAAAACTTTTCTCGTTAAACAACTTTGCCTAAGAAACTAAATATGAAAAATAATGTTGGCCTCCCATACAAGTTAACCTATCAGCTGATCAGAGACTGTATGGAAAGTAAAAAAATTTTTTTTTATATTTCGATATTTATTCCTTGGGAAAAGTTGTTCGGTATTATGGACTGAATTTAGCCCTAAAATAGTTTCAGGATATTTTGTTAGACGTTATATTCCATACCCATGATAATATTTTTAAATAAGTATCTAAATAAGATGTTTTTTTTTGTTTCAGTTACATCGCCAGGGTCATCCACAAACCTGCAAGCGTGCCAAATATTAGTCTTAGTGCTCTTAATTGTTTGGGCAAACAATACATAGATATAGTAAGATATAGTGCCAAAGACTCTAAATGCTCGATGTACAAGTTTGAGTTGGTCATTTTGTTACAAGGACGATGTTTTGTTAGGAATAATATTAAATGATCCATTAAAATGTTATTTATAAGTAGGTAATGAAAAATGTGAAGTATACAATTAAATAAAAGAAATATATAAATCCAGTGTGCGAGTTTAGGGTATGCAGTTGACAAAAAATCTTACTTTATTATCGACTTAAAAAAAAGAGAAGTTTACAAATTTAAACCGTATTTTTTTTGTATGTATGTTTTACGTTATATTCGCCAATGGTGAACCAATTCAAATGTTTTTTTTTATTTGATAGTCTTTATTACCAAATTGGTCCCATATAAATTTGGTGAAGACATGATGAAGAAATTTAGAGGTATGGAAGAAACTTCTCAAGTAAAATAAAGTCGATTGTATTGTTTTTTGTTCAAATATTTATTGTGTAAATGTGTTGAAATTGTATTAAAACTTATAGTCAAATATTAGTACGACGGTTAATCAAGTACTTGGTAATCACTTTTTCTATTTAAGCGAGGTTGCCTCGAAGAAATTGCTTAACGATAAGGCTGCATTTTGCGCATTTCCTTGTTTTTAAGGCCGCACCTAAATTTTCCGGAGTCCAATGCTGCCCCCATTTTAAATAAATCATTTCAAAGAAAACGGAGACATCATTTAAAATTTTGCTACTACCAAGTCCTAGATAACCCTTCAAAGTATTTTATGAACTACTGTTTACAGTTTATAATGAGAACGTTAAGCTTTACTACGCACATTAGTCAAAAGTGGCCGTTTTTCTAGGACTTGGTAGTAGCAAAATTTTGAATGATTTCTCCGTTTTCTTTGAAATGATTTATTTTAAATGGGGGCAGCGCTGGCCCCGGAAAATTCAGGTACGGCCTCAAGATAATTATGTCGTGTAATTTTCTTTTGTGCCATAAAGAGTATTGTATTGTACCTGTGTCACCACGCCCATTGCGCACTACGTGAGGTGCCACAGGTATTCGATTACCCGTCTGTACTTACAGTATATTTTTTGTACACAAGTTTTTTCTTATATTTTATGTTTCCATGTTTCAATGCTAAAAAAGGTAAATTTTAAAAATAAACATTGTAACAGTACACATTGTTACACTAACTTTTTAGCCAGAAACATAGCAGTATTTGCTGACAGCGAACATCAACCTTTTTAAAACGACTTTTTCTAATCGAAGAATAGGTCTCCAGCTTGAAGTATGGGAACGCCTTAGGGTCTAAAATCGAGAATTTAAAGTCTTTAGTCAATTGTAAACTGTATAAATATAAGTTATAAATATATAGGTAGATGTATTCGATTCTGTCAGCGGAGGACATTGTGAATTTAATATAGTAACTGTACCTAAACGAGCTGCTATACCAAAGAATGTAAAGACTAAGAATATTGTTGATTTAATACAAATTATATATATGTCGAAAGTGATCGTTTTATTTCTCTGGAAATTACGATTACATACCTTTCAAAAATATTTGTCTTATTTAGTCTTTTTTATATAACTTCTAAAAAAATATACTGTAACAATTTTAAGCATAGTTTCAGTTAATGATATTGAACAACCCTAAGAAACTTATCTTCTTCTTCTTTTTATTTAAGAGCTTAGTGGCTCTTGTCGGTGGAGTATGCGTCAAACTTCTCGGTTCTCTGCCTTACTCTTTAGTGTTTGATACGACATGACCCCTGTTTTTTCTTTCAGAAACTCATATTGAAGCAAAAAATATTTTTTATTTTTTATATTTTTAATAGAAATATCAGGTCAGGTCAACTTGTATGGTAGGAATGTAAAATATGTTTCTTGGACAAAGTTGTTCAGTATCATGGACTGAAATAAGCCCTTAATTATTTCAGTATATTTTGTAAGACCCTGTATAGGAACGCTTTTTTATATGCTAGGCAGTGGAAAAGGGATGAGTAGTAAAAAAAATTGATCAGTATATACCTATCATAGACAGACTTAATACGTCTTGTTACAAGACGTGGACTAACTATGAAACTACGTAAAATAAGTTGATATCTACAAATATGACACTTTCTTATCCATCAATGTCAACTTAATTTGGGTAAAATAATATTTTTCAAATCAGAAATAAGTAATTGAGGCTCTGTACTTTATCTCACCATGAATAAACGGAAACTAGAAATATGAAAATGTACAAAAAAGAAGGAGTTCTGTTTAATTTACGTAAAAGGTACAATAAAATAATCTAAAGCATCAACTTCATCTTTCGACAAAGCGTAAGGCTAAAGCTAGGATTTACTTTAAGCCCACACAGAGTCCAAAAATGACTTTAACAGTAATAAAAGTCCACGCCTAACCGCCGTGAGTTAAGCTAGATGGGAATATTCACACTGTGCTAGTAATTCTGAAAGAAATTTCGATAATCATCATTATTCATCTGTCCACAGAACTAAGGTACACAAAAATGGCTATGAAAACAGAAAATCAAACATATTATGAACGATGTGACAAGCTCAGTTTTTTTTATTCATTAGGTATTTCTAAAAAAAAATTCTTTCAACCTTGTATTCTAAGGCCTAATTACTTATAAAGACAAATGTAATAAGCCCAAACTGGATGTGGTATCGTTTTTGTACAGGGTTCCTGTAACTACCTTCTAGCTCCATCATCAGATTAGCTTCTTGTTAGAATAATATAGAATTGTCGTCTGATTTATCATCTGTCCGATCTGCCCCAAATAAAATTTAAAATAACAGAACTGTATATAATTGATTATGGTACAAGAGGCGGCCTTATCAACGATATATATTAATAATGAAAACATGATTACAAAAGTAATCAACTAAAAAAGCCTCGAAGGTAATGGTAAAGAGGAAAGTAGTGGGACAAAAAAGAAACTAAAATTGATGTTGACATTGCCTATATTTTCGAAATGGATGATCAAGAATAAATAATTTTCAAGTTAATTCGTGTGAACAGCTGTTCACATTCAATATGTAATGTGATGTGACACATCACATTACATATCTGGTTTATATGGTAGCGTAGGCTTTTTTCCATACCCAGGCTCTCCTTTAAAGCCCCTTGCACATGAGGCAGGCCTTGACATTACAAGAAGTAGTTGTTTTAGCAGATCAATGCAGAGGGTGTGCTGCACGCCTCCACCAGTGTATTTAAAGATCCCAGGTACTCACGGAGGCACGGATTCTCTAATATCACGCGCTTTGCTGTTTCTTCTGTTACCATGCAGCCATTACATATCCGACTGTCGGTTATACCTATTACAAATAAATGTTCGTCATTTTACGTATTATCATGTATTTAAGTTCCAATATTGTTTTAATTCAAGTACTTTTATACTAACCAGTAATGGAGCGCAGCATTCTGGATACCTTATAAATAAGGTACAGAATACTAAGATGCGTTTCCGGACAAGGATTGCAGATGTAGGCGCTAAAACAGCAAAACTGAAGTGGGACTGGGCAGGCCATGTATGTCGATTGAGGGCTGATAGATGGGGGAAATGGTGACATTATGGGTACCAGAAGGATGTCGCAATAGAGGCAGACCAAGAACTAGCTGGCGAGATAACCTTGATAAATTCTCACCAAAATGGCAGGAAGTAGTGACGGATAGAGAAGAGTGGAAAAAGAGTCGAGAAGCCTTTGCCCAGTTGTGGGATATAACAGAAAAAATAATGAAATGACAGTTTTACAATATAACTGTGCCATTCAAAGCATAGTAACCAATCACAATGTGAACTATTTAGAAAGGCCTAAGATTACCACTCAGGTAAAATATAGGCTTTTCATTGTATGACAAAGGAGCAATTAAGCTGGGATTATTCCAAAATTATAGAGCATTCGCGACTAAATTAGTTTGCAGATGTAATTAGGGTTTAAATTTTTGGCTATCTGCGCTTTTAATCTTAATTTTAACGAATTACGAGTATATAACTCTGTTCAGCTCAAATGGAGTTTGGCATTTATGAATTTCAAAATACAATTAAAGTAATTTGTCCCTCGTGACAATTTAAATTTTACTTATATCACGTCTTGAGCCCTAATGGGGTAGATAGAACATTTTGGGTCTTGCGGCTCTAAATAGAGCCCAGGGCTGCGAGATCCAAAGGCCACGTTTTGGCGTAATGGTGAGCAAGAGGGTGGAAAAACGAATCAACATAGTGATGGGCTACTAGCCGCATCGTCTATTTAAATGACTCGCATTTTCACAGAAAAGAAGCAGTTGGTACGGTTAAGTGCAATAGTCCATTCATAGCTAAAAAATTTAATCGCTTCTTCTTGGCTTCCACATAACTTACTCATACAAATTATATATATTAGTGAGATAGGTGTATAATATATTTCTTTTAGTTCTAGTGTTGTTATAAGGAAAGAAAAAACACCTACTCGTATTGTGTATAACTTCATCAAAAGAAGTCTAAAGTTCCAGCGAAAGAGGTAAGAAAACAGGAAGAAACCTCCCGGCGGATGTTTGACGTGTTTCCGATACGGGCTCTCAAACTTGGCGCTCCGAGAAAGGCTCAAAGCTAGCTTTAATTTAACTTGAAAACAGCATTATAATGGTCACATCTTTGATAACTGTTTTTAAACCCTTTTTCCTTTAAATAAAAATCTATTTAGTGAACAAATAAATTTAGTTGATTGCACCAAAATGTTTTTGATTGCAGATTATAGAAAATAGATCAAGCAAAAAAAAAACTACAAAAATGTTAAACAACTACTAAAAAGTTCATTTAATACCTTACGCAGAATCATACTTTCCCATACAAACGTAGTTACTTTTATTTTCAAATGATGTGTCAGATTTCGGTTGTAATTTTAAAGAAATTGCATATAGGTATCTAGGCACATAACTGATTTTTACAGTCAAAATATGAACTTGAAAAAGAATGTAGGATATCATATCATATTTGACCAACAGTATAGAAAACTTCTACACCCTTATTTTAACTTTTAATTTTATATTTTGACCGTTGAAAGCTAGATAAATGCCTAAAAGTCAGATTTTTTATTCCGTAGAATAATGACATTTTAAAAGTGTTGCAACAAAAAAAGCTTTCTAACTGAAAAGGGAATCCATTTTTATGTTTTAAATAGAAAAAAAAACAATTTTTAAATTTTCTGGCATATTTAAAATGTTATGACATTTTTTAAAACCGAATTATCAAAGTTATAATTTTAAGTTAGCAGGTTATTTTTCTTTAGCTGACATCACTCCCTACTAATACATGCACAATAAACCTTTTTAAATAAGCGTTTCTAGTCAAAACATTTTGAAAATATTTTTTCATAGAAAAATTGGCAACTAAATTCATATTTAATTTGTGGCAAGCTAGTAGAATTTATTTTAAAACTAATACGAAATATAGTCGTGATGAAAAGGGACGTAAATATCGCTCGTCGTAAATCCCTTTTTGATTTGGAGCGCCGCACTTAATAAAATGGTTACATTCAGGAACAAATAAAATTTACAGACTCCGATGTTCAGACTCTTATTGAAATCTGGAATTTATTAAAAAACGGCCAAAAAGGTTTGTAATCTCTGACATGTCAAAAAATTACACCTGTCAGAATTCTACGAAATAAAAAAAACCCAAGATCTAACATGTCATTTCAAAATAAAATCAACTAAGTTTGTATGTATGTATGAAAGGTAACCACACTATTAAGTTTTGACGTTGGATCGGCTTTTTATGGTAAGTATAAAAAGTATCGAATAATAAAACTTTACAAAGATTGCCAAAAAAGAATTTTTATTTTTGCAAAGAATGATGTATTATTACATTACCTTTACGAGTTTATTTTGCATGGTATTCCGTGGAAAAATGTTTTTGAGTAAATTAGAATTACAGGCTTTGCAGGCGGCCGCGTCTGCATTTGCATAATTAAAGTAATAACATTTTTTTATAGAAATTAAGTAAAACGCATTTTCACGCTGTCGAACAGAAAAAAAAAAAGTTTGGAAAATCCAAAAGTGCACGCCTCATAGCGGTTACTCAATTTTCACAAAAAAAAAAACAGAACTTGAATATTGCATATGTATCGGTGTATTATGAACAAAATAAAAAAAATACTTTTAAATCTTCGCGCCATTGCCCACACAGAAAAGAAAGGTACTGCGCATTTATTGTCAATGTCAAGAAGAAAAGAAAAATGAAAAGATTAACATTGTATCCAGAAAAAGAATGGAAATTAAGAATGGCTAAAAGGCAGATGCTAAACGCCGTAAAAAAAATTAAAAAAAAAATTGTCAATGTCAACGAACCTTATTTACATAGATTTAGATATACCAACGATAGGTGGATTTTAGTTTATTGCTAATTATAATTAAACTACTTTTAATTAGACCGTGATTTTCGAAAGGACTTAGTTTTAGATAATACTTAAGCGTATGAAAAAAAGAAGGGTTCGATTTGTTAAGTTTTTCGGGCGTTATCGTGACCACGCCAGTTTCCATACGTACCGACACACGGACGTCCACGAAATAATTTTCTTAAACACTTGTTTTATTATTTTAAAGAACAAAATGTCCTTTAAAATATCATGACTGTTGAAACTAGTGTTTTTTCTTGACATTTGTGTGTAAATATTATTCTACAAGTACGATAAGAAATAAATACCGACATTTTTAGTTCGAAAAATCACTTGATTTTTGTAAGGGTGGAGTAGAGCACTACCTCAACGCTCCGCTTCTGAGGCGTGCAATACCACTAGATAGACTGAAAACAGAAAACTCGTGTTGTAAAATAATTATTATTCATGCCTTTTTAAAAAGTTATTATAAATAGAAAAAGGAACATGATAGCTATGGACATCCAATAAGACATGAGAATCTCTTCAGGTTAATAGTAGCAAGAAAAATAAAAGCGAGACGAACAAAAGGTAGGCCGAGGATGAAGATTTTCCAACAATTTGAAGAATTGTTAGGACAGGTCCTATGATGACATTAACCAGATGACAGAGAGAAGAGATAAATGGAGCATCTCCACTTAACTTCACCGACAACTGGTGTAAAATGAGACAACACATTTTCCCTTTGGATGTCCCTTGTCCATTGTCCCTTTACCTCAGAGATGACTATAGGACTTCGCTATGGCCATATAGATAATTTGAAATTGGAACTTTATTGAAGGTATTTCCATTCGACAAGAAGAAGATATCGTTCGTCATCATCATTATCATCCGAGCGTATTCTCGGTCGCATCATCAGTGGTAACGCTTCAGAGCCGCCGACATCAGCTACCTAACCTAGGTGGTTTGACGAGGTTTCTGGTTTTTATACAGAACGACTAAGTTGATTGCAATCTGGTTGAAGATTTAAATAACCTGATACCCAAAAAGAAAGATGATTCTGTGCTTTGGAAGGCACGTAAAGCTATGAGTCCCGAAAACCATCCAGCGTTTGTTTAAATCTATCCTAGGATTGATTCTGGTCTACCTTTTGGGTTGCGGAGGTCAGATGGTAGTCGCTCTGTGTAAAAACATGGAATACATGAGGATGATGAATAAAAGCTTGTAAAAAATGGCATAAACAAAAATCTACAATTCGCTACTTGACAGTTTTCCGGAAAGTATTTTAACATTTATGAAGCATTATTTTCTACCACTCTCAATATTTTTTGTTTTCAAAAATACCTTATTTTATTACGGAAATAAATATTTTTATCAATTTGTTTAAAATTCGCGCGTAAAACAGTCGGTCACGTGACATTTACGTCAAATGACGTCACATTTCAAAAAACAAAGCAAAGTTAAGTAGCGTTTTTAATTCATACGCGTATTTTGAGTGGAAAGTTTAGAGATTTTTAACTGAAATTGTAAAAATGGCAAAAACAAGACGTGTGCCGTGCCCATGTGTAGAAGTACGACGATTAAATGTCCAAATAAACGGTTTATACACGTTTCTAAATATTCTGAACGTCGTAAGCTGTGGCTTTAATAGGCACGCCGAGATCAGCAGTATACATCTGATAAATCTGCGATATTCTTTAGTGAAGACCATTTTGATGTAAGTATTCATAAGAGATCAAGCATAGTCTTCTAGAAATAAATAAAACCTTACCTAACATTTTGTACCTAACCTACATAGTCGACAGCTTGTTTATTGAAATGTCACGTCACACATGGCCGCGCCACGTTTTGTTCCTTGTCATCCACAGATAAAAAAATTCAGATTATTTTTCCGAAAATAAAATATTTACACTTTACCTTATCGCAAAAAAACTTAATGTAGAATTATTTTTGCCTATAAGATAGCATATACAACATATTTCATATCATAATGTTACATCTGTCAAGTGCCGAATTAATACTTATTATAGCAAAGCTATTTCTAATAATTTCCATGAACATTTTGATCTAAAATTGTTGTAACCGGAAACCTTTGTCAAACTAACGTTAGGTTTACTCTAAACTATCTACCAATTTGGCCAACTTATTACCAAGTTATCAGCCATGTAATGATACTTTGATCCGTTCGCACAAAATGTTTCGACGAATTTCATCATAGGACCCTCTCTGATTTTGTTAGGGTTGTTGTACACACGACGGTTGAGAATATTATTCGTAGATCCCTAAAGATATTAAATTTAAGATGACCCTTGAATTTTTTGAGTGAGAGTGAATTATATATGTTAGAGGTTTGCAGGGATCTTTAGGGCATAAGTTTGAATGTCTAGAGCTTGTGAAAGAAGGTGTCATTAAAATTGCAACCACTGTATGTTTATGTATTATTTGCAAGGGTGTCGTAAGAGGCGACTAAAGGAAGTATAATAGGTAACAGAGCCTGTTCTTTGAGCGTGATCACTACTATGTTTTTATACTATCTACTATTAAGGTGAATATAGAAGCAAATGGCCTTGAAGAGTGAAATAAATTGTGAACTCGTAAATATAGTGATAATTTCCATATTGCTCTTCGTCATGCACAATTTAGAATCTATCTCCATATTTACGAGTTAACAATTTATTTCAAATGAGGGCGCCACTTCAAGGCCATTTGCTTCTCCTTCACCTTAATAGTAGATACCTTAAACAATCACTAAATCTTGAGATTTGCGCAAAATCATCAAGCTACCCAGTTTGGTGATGGGAAAATCTTACGTTTTTTTGGAAGACACCTTTAGTCGAAAGAGCTTTAGTGTAAAGAAAGGAAAATATTTATTTTTGTTAAAATTAATAAAAAAAATCCCTTTAAAATGTGTTTCTTGTTACACTCAAATCGCGACCATTATGTTTGTTTTTAACTCTTGAATAATGTAGATTTTTTGTTTTATAATTTTGAAGTAGGCCAGATGCTCACGTGACGCGACCCTTATAAAAAGCCACTCAATACGATTAATTTAATTTCTCGTACGTAAATGGCGGATAATGGCCGAAGTGGCACCGAACCTGTCCACTCATAAAGGCCATTTTACGAGCCATTTCCGGCCACAAACGAGCGTTTATGGCTAACAGTGTGTTGGCCAAATCGCTGTGTTCCACGGCGATATTAAAAATAAATATCACTTGTTACATTTTTAAATTATTAAAGCTTTATTGATATATTGTTATGATAACACGCTATACCAAAATGCAGGTTACCATAAAATTTTACATTGAAAAAAAATATATATCTATTAAAAGTGCGCTATAAAATCACCTATTTATTAGACGTGCGCTGTACCTTTTAATTAAATGTACCACAAAATTTTACTGAAAATATAAAATGCGAGTTGAAGAGGCGCGGTGAACATACATATTACATAGCAGCGAAACCATAACCCTCATTTTGTCGTAGTCCGATAAAAACAGCAAACATTAAACAATTTGCAAGTGTCCGAAATCCAAAACGCGTCCAAACTTACAAACGCAAAACAAAAGTTTTTTAATAGAAAAAACAAAACGATAACTGTTAGCAACGCTCGCGTTAAAGTTTGACCGTAACATTAAGTATGCAGAGGCAGAGCCGCGCACGTGGTTCAATTAAATTTCGTGCGAAATTAAACGTCACATAAAAACATTCGTGACGCTGATAAAGGTTAAAAAAATCATACCCGTGGGGCGTATTGTACCGTTTCGCAGCAGAGGGGTTAACACCTCAAAATCTCTATTTTTGCGTTAAAAGGTTTGTAGGCCGCTATGTTCTGCTGTATTATTTTACCTGATATATAAATCTATTGGTTGCATTCATAAAGTTGGAATAGTATGTATTTCGTAAAGTTGCGTCAAAAATCTTATTATATTTTTGAAAATTTTTCGTAATGGCTGAAATACATACCTATATTTTAAGTTTTCAACCCCCGTATTTCCGCTATTTTGAAAAATTTCAAAAAACTGAATCCACAAAGAAATATCTATATAATTATCTTACCTGCTCACAAAATAAGAGACTGTTGAGAAATCCAACCTGTAGACGAGTACAGACAGATAGAGCGACAGATTTTAGAGTGACGAAGTACATTTTTTGGCCAATCTAGAAACTGAGACACTTCGCTCGCTTGGTCAATTAAACAACTTACTTCAAATAGGGCGCCAATGGACCTTTACCTTTTTACCTTAAATTTAAATTACAATTGTAAGTAATAATAAAGCGTCATCTCACTAAACGACTATACAGGCTGACTTTTAAACCACCAGCCAAATTTTTGGAGCAAGTTCAGTCCATGATACTGAACTACTTTCCATAAAGACAATTTACGAAAAACTAAAATAAAAATTTGCCTTTTCATACAAATCAGCGCTCAGTCAAACGGATTTTCTATGGGAGGACGAAAAATTTTCATGGATTTTTAATAACTTTTTTTATAGAAAGTAGTTCAGTATCATGGACTGAACTTGCTCCAAAAATTTGGCTGGTGGTATAAAAGTCAGCCTGTATAGTGGCTTGTATCTTGGACACTGAATCATATAAGTAAGTATAATCAACGTGAAACGACGGCCAAAAGCTTTATTAGTGAAATATGGCGCCGTTTACGGGACCGCAGTTATGACGAACGTTTAGTGATACCTGGTTCAAAGCATATCCATTCAACTTGCATTCAACGCACCTACCTACCTTTGAATGTGGGTTTACTGCATGATTTTGAAAGCCGTGTGCCCGATGGCTGGTTCACCGAAACCATTGGCTCGAAAATCCAGGTTGCCGATGTTCCATGTCGTCGATGTACCACAGTATATTGGTTCGAGCGTCGTTTGACCGAAGAGCCATTGCGGCGATGGTCCTGTCCTTCGAGTGTCTATTGGCTCGACGTGCCAGCAAGTCAAGACCTATTTTAAATATATACATTCAAAATCCTAAAAAAATGGCCAGATTTACCGCTGTGTTCAAACAATCAGAAAACAAATTTGAGTAAATTATATAACAAAATTAAAACATAGAATGTACAATCCCGCCGCGGGGCGGAAATTTAGAGTGAGAGTATTTGTCTTTTTCCATATCCAAAGGGTGCCAACAGTAATCTGCATGAGACTCCTCTGTCTGTCCGTCTGTCCGTCCGTCTGTCGCAGGACGCTTTACAAATACTAAATATAAGATAAAGTTAAAATTTAAAGGGGTCGTTATTCATAAGAAACGTGTTATTTTCACCGTTTTAAAACGTTCGGAGGTACACGAAGGAAGCTTTCATGGCGAGTCGGACTCGTACATGAATGGTTCTTTCATGTATGAGCCCGACTCGCACTTGACCGCTTTTTAGGGTTCCGTACCCAAAGGGTGCAAACGGGACCCTTGAGACACTTGAAATTTTCACCGATTACTGTGGCCGCTATATCAACAAATAGTGAAAATAAAAAAAGTTAAAAATGGTAGGGAATCGCCATACAAAAAACGTTTTTTTCAGCGTTTTTAACTAGATCTTTATAATGGCATTAACTAGAATTTTCACAGATTATGTATTACTATGGCCGCTATAACATCAAATACTAAAAATAAAAAACCTACCCGTTCATTTTAATTTATAAGGCACATAAATTTTATTTTATGTGCCTTATAAATTCCGTATAGTGATTGTTCAAAAAAAGGTTTTTGATATTTATTTTATTAAAAACTGGAAAAACGTTTTTATTCTCAATATTTGAACCAAATAAGTGTACTAAGCTTTACTTCAAAGTTCTTCTAACGAATGCTAGTACAAAAGATAAAAGCTCTCCGAGCTTCCAAAGTATTTGATCGGTCGGGCGTAGCGCTACATATTTGGAAAATCTCTGTGTAGGGACTTCAACAAGTAATGTTGCGTCACATCTTTATATTTATTATACTTCTTAACCGACTAACTCAAATTTTATCAAATCGGTCTAGTAGTAGGTATATCAGTAAAGTTTAAATTTTAAACTTAGGGACAGATACACTATTACGTCTTTATCCCAAAAGGGGTAGACACAGCTTAGACTCTAAATGCCACGGTGGGCGTGAAGGGGAAAAACTTATGGGAAAAAATCAATCATAAGTTAAAAAATGGAAAGAAAAGTTAACAGTTTTAAATTTAAGGATAGTCGAGAATAACACCGGAAAGGGACAAGTGAAAGAAGATGGGAGAGACCTTTGCCCAGCAATGGGACAAATAAGGTTATAAAAAAAGTTAAAAAAAAACCAAATTTTTTCGTACAAGCTATTATTGTGAGGGCTTAGGACTTATCAAGACAAATAAGCCCAAACTCGATGTTGTTGCGTCGTTTTATTACAAGGTTCCTTAAAGCCACCTTCCGGCTTCACCATCAGATCGGCTTTTTGTTATCCCATATTGTCATCTTATTTACATTAGATGACAATGCTATATTATAATAACCAGTGCCGGTTTTAGCTCTACCAGCGCCCCGGGCAAGTTCCCCCCCCCCCCCCCCCCCAAACTGCAATTCAGACTCTGAGTTAGGCTTCAATCTTATAGGATTTATTTCTGCCGACGGGGGGGAGGGGTGCAAATACGATATAGAATTCTTAAAATTTGCCACCCCATTGTAAACGAAGGGAGGAAGGGCCCACCCCCTTCCTCCTTTCGTTTACAATATTCATACAAATAAGAGTCTAGGAGTTGCCGCCATTAACCAGCCGCTATTTATATATTTATTATTACCTGTAGCCCAAAAATGCCCCCTGTCGCCCCTTTGTATCTGGCGCCCTGGGCGGTCGCCCAACCGCGCCCTACCCTAACGCCGCTACTGATAATAACATTACATACAAAATTTCATCTCAATCGGAAACCGAGCAGTGGCTCAAATTTAACTTGCAAGATTTGATCCAAAAAACAAATAACCAACAAACAGGGCAAGCTAAATAAAAGCTTGTAAAAATAGTTATGGATTGCTAGCCACATCGCTTTTTGACTTGATTTGTTATTTAATGCCTATTGCACGCCTCATAAGCGGAGCGTTGAGGTAGTGCTCTACTCTCGCCTTACAAAAATCAAGTGATTTTTTTCGAACTAAAAATGTCGGTATTTATTTCTTATCGTACTTGTAGAATAATATTTACACACAAATGTCAAGAAAAAACACTAGTTTCAACAGTCATGATATTTTTAAAGGACATTTTGTTCTTTAAAATAATAAAACAAGTGTTTAAGAAAATTATTTCGTGGACATCCGTGTGTCTGTATGTATGGGAACTGGCGTGGTCACGATAACGCCCGAAAAACTTAACAAATCGAACCCTTCTTTTTTTCATACGCTTAAGTATTATCTAAAACTAAGTCCTTTCGAAAATTACGGTCTAATTAAAAGTAGTTTAATTATAATTAGCAATAAACTGAAATCCACCTATCGTTGGTATATCTAAATCTATGTGAACAAGGTTCGTTGACATTGACAATACATGCGCAGTACCTTTCTTTTCTGTGTGGGCAATGGCGCGAAGATTTAAAAGTATTTTTTTTATTTTGTTTATAATACACCGATAAATATGCAATATTCAAGTTCTGTTTTTTTTTTGTGAAAATTGAGTGACCGCTATGAGGCATGCACTTTTGGATTTTCCAAACTTATTGAAAGATTATTTTTACTCTATAAAAAAAACTTTATAAAATTATATAGGGTCTAACAATATACACTAAAATTATTTTAAGGATAAGTTCAGTTCATGATACTGAACAACTCTTCCCGAGGAACATAACTCGAATTATGAAAAATAATTTATGGGCTCCCATACAAGTTCACCTATCAGCTGATCCGAGTTTGTAAGGGCAGCCAAAAAATATTTTTTATATTGGGGAAAGTTGTTCAGTAACATGGACTAAATTCACCCTTAAAATAGTTTCAGCATATTTTATAAGACGTTATATAAACTAAGTAAGAAGGTAGTCAAAGGTTAGACAAGTAACCATAGTCATAATTTTAGGTAAGAAGAACTAGAGCATTTTATATACAGCAAAAACATCGCATGTCGAGTTCGCGTGCCACAATCTTATTTTGACGATGTAGTGTAATTAGGATACCCTTCATTTCATTTGGATTTAGGTACCTCGAGTTTGACCACGGGTATGGAGCAAAATGTGCGATTCTCAGCATACAAATGGCGCAAAATTATCAATTTCCAAACAAGAATCTTTTACAAAACATATTACTTGTATTGTGTTGGAAACGCTACTGATTCATGGGCGATATGATAAAGGGAAAGCTCTTGTTAATACTTAACATGTGTATCTTGCCAGTCTTATCTTATGAAGCCAGGTCTGGTCTTTGACCTTATCGCAAAAGTCCAAACTCGGGGATCTCCAGCGGCCTATGGAGCGATGTATACTGGCCATCAAACTGACCAATCATGTGCGAAATACAATCATTTGCTCTACTAAAATAATAAACGTGGGAGAAAGGCACGTAAACTCAAGTAGAACAGGGTCAGTTATGCATGTCTGCAGGATGCACTGGATAGGTGAGGAAAAATAACCACGAAATGGGTTCCGGCAGGCTAGCAACGAAAAAGAGGCCGCCCTAGAACACTGAGAGATCTGTCGTCACTAATTACAGAGACGCATTGAAAGGCTGGAGGGGAGGCCTTTGCCCAAAAATGGGACACCCGGCTAGCAAAAATAAAATTACTCGTATGTTACGTTTTTTCAAATATTTTATTTATGTAAGTATGTATTTTTATTTATAAAGTTTAAGTTATATTTTTAGTTATTAAATCGTTTAAGTTTTTACAAGCTTTTATTTATCCTAACCTGTTTGTTATTTTTTTCAAAAAACTTGTTAGTTTTTTATTTTTTATTGTAACAATTAATCATAAGATAACTAAAAATAACAACTATCTATCTATGTATAATTTAAGAACTACGTTCTTGTCGGTGGAGTAGTTTCCATGTCTCCCTCTCTTAGACATTTTCATACTAAATAACAACATTAAACTAAAATTAATCTATAACTACATACGTATATAAAACTAAACTCAATAAAAATACTTAAATAACATTAAATAATATAAAAAGTGGAACCCAAATCGCTGCGCTTGCAGGGTAGGGTACCCAAGAGGCTGGTGGCATTCCCACGTTGAATGGCCAGGCTCAGCCTTTGGCCTGCGGAAATTTCCTTATATAACTGACGGGCATCCGCACCCCAAGGCCCCAAGGTCTCCACAGCAAAAGGCGCAAATATATACTTGTTAGTTATCATACTTATTGTCTATAGCTAAATTATAAAAGTGTGTTTTTTTGTTAAGGAGGAAGATAGTATGTGAATTAGCAATACGACAGATTACTTTTTTTTAATTTATAATGTTGTTTTTGACCAAGCGAGCGAAGCGTCTAAGTTTCTAGATTGCTTACTTACTTACTATCCTGGCTTAGCGACCCAAAGTGAGTCTTGGCCTCCAGCACAAGAGGACGCCAGCGCTCCCGGTCCCGCGCTAGCTCTCGCCAGTTGTCCCCAACTTGCAGGTCGCGCAGGTCCGCCATCACCACGTCGCTCCAGCGATACCTGGGACGGCCCACCGGCCTGCGATCGATCGGCCGGCCCTGGTATGCTCTCTTCACTCCCCGATCCTCCTCCATTCTTTCGACGTGTCCGAGCCATCGAAGGCGGTGCGCTTTAGCTTCGCCCATAATGTTAGGCTCGTCCACTAGATCTTGTATTTCGGCATTGCTCCTAATCCTCCATACACCATCCTCTCCTCTCACTGGTCCCAGGATCTTGCGAAGTATCTTTCTTTCCGCTACGAGAAGCCTTCTTTCCTCTTTTAATGTTAGCGTCCACGCCTCACATCCATACAATAGTATAGGACGGATGATCGTCTTATAGATCCGTATTTTTGTGCTTCTGCTGAGAAGTTTGGACGTCAACACCTTATGTAGGGCTGCACTGCATCGAAGGGCATTTTGGATGCGGATGTTATTCTCGTCTTCTCTCGTGTTTGTGTCCGTAATAGTGCATCCTAGGTATTTAAACTTCGCTACTCCCTTAAAAACGGTGCCATCCACATGGAGATCCTCTCGCTTGACACGGGTGTTCTTATACCGCTTCATGTGAAGGTATTCCGTTTTTTCTTGATTGATCCTGAGACCGACCCTTGCAGCTTCTAGTTCCAGGACCTTTGCAGACTTTTGAACGTCTTCGCGGTTTTCCCCTAATAGAGCTAGGTCGTCCGCGTATCCTATCACTTTATGACTCGTTTCTAGATTGGCTAAAAATTATTTTGTCCGTCCGTCTGTCTGTCTGTCCGTTTGTTCTTGCCTACAAGTCGCATTTATCAAGCGATTCTCGTAAAATTTTATAAACAGGTTCGATATAATTACTTTAACAAAACGATATTTCAACCATTTGTAATTTTTTTTAAATTTATGTCATGAAACTTTTTTGTTCTTTATTTATTTAAGTTTATTGCACACAATCTCATATTTGATTGATTACAATGGGTCAAACTTAACGCTATGCATTATCTACCAGTTTGCCTTTGGGACACATCGAGAAGTTGGTAGAAGGGGTGCAAGTTGTAGCAGTTGTTTGTTACCCTTATTAAGACGCAACTTTTTTTTCTGAACAACTTTTTTGTCTCAAAACTATTTTATCCGATAAACTTTAACAGGTTAGAGGTAAGTAGCAAAGTTTACAGCTCACCGAGCCACTAGTTCTAAATACATACATTTTTTCGATTCTTTGCAAGGTTTAGATAGAATCAAGAGTTTCAAAAATAAAAGACAACGCTTAGTAAGTTGAAGGGCATTTCTTGCGCGAATAATTATCATAAATCAAAATGGACAGGTTGTTTGTATATGGTCTGAGTGCACAGCGTCATCATCAGGTCGCCCTTTCTGACACTCGCCCTGAAGATAATCGTCTAAATCGATCGAAACCTGATCGCCTTTTCCGACTATATTACGGGAGTCAAACGTTTTTAATTTATTAAATATGGAGTTATCTGACATTAGTTTTAATAAAATAATGAAATCCAGGTTTATGCTTATTCATTTTTTTTCCGTTTTACACATTTGGCGCATCGAACATTCTGCTTCAGTCTTTGACTAAGTGCGGCTCAAAAGATTAGCTGATGCATTCTGGGAGTTTCTCTTTTGTTTTGTTAGGTTCAACAGGGATTTTTCAAACACAAATCTTTTCAGCATTTCCGGGCACCATAGTCACTAGTTGAATTACTGTGGGCGTTGAAAAGGTTTGTTATACCTCTAGTATTACGGTCAAAATAATTTGAGCCATTTTAACCCCCTCGTCCCAAAAGTAAGCATATCTCCTATGCTTCTTCTTCTTATTGTGTCATTGGCGATAATTGTTATCTAAATTGTATTGGCCCAAAAATTTGCCACGTCTATATTTTTTTTAGATCGTCTCTAGAACAAGATGCGTTGGACGTTGGGCATGACAGCAGATGTTCTATCAGGCCTGTGTCACTCCCCGTTTAGGTATCAAAAATGATAAATTTAGTTATACGAATCGTTTGTCCAGAGTAATAAGAATGAAATTGGCTTGCAATGGATGTCTACGTATATAAACGAAAAGGTGCTGAGTTCTGACGTGAGCTAAATTAAACCATATCGCTAGCCACATTGAGTAGATATTTCTTTAAATTTCTTTGCTAAGTGAGACTTCTGTACGTAAGTATTATTTATTCTATGGTTCTATAAACTGGATGCATCCATAGGCATCCTATGCTTACGTATTTATTGATATTTTTTTTATAAAATCTCCTTTTTATTTGTTTTATGAGCAAGTGTATTGTTCGGAGCTATTAATTTACTGTCTGTTTGATTTCAAATCGAAATCACAAAAAAAATATAAAAAGTAACCAAATAAAAATTCTTACGTAATGGAAGTCCAGAGACCTCGCCCCCTATGTCATCAAAAATAAGCAAATCAAAGACTTACCCACTCCTTTTGATACTTGAGTAATACTTGAACGAGTCCAAAAATGAACAAAATCATCGTATTTTTAAAGATGTTGTTTTAATTTGACTAAAACGTTGATGCAAACAGATGGTCATCTGGTTTCTGACTTAGAGTAAGACCACCTATCTCATCATGTGGATGTCGTAAGAGGCGACCAAAGGAATAATGTCAAACATCTTGTGCTGCAACTACATTGTTGCATTTGTATTTATTTAATCATGTATATATATTTTATATGTATGCGTATATATATATATATATCTTAATTATGAGTATATATGCATGAATGTGTATTATTTGGTATAAGTATGTAATTATGTAATTATTTTGCGCCGCAACGAATTATCTGTTTATCCCTATGACTGGGAGAGAACGCTTTTAGCGTTAAGTCCGCCAATTGTAAGACAATTTCATTGTTAAACAATAAAGTTTAAAAATTAATAAATAAATACATTCCAAATGAGGGTCGACGTCGGATGGAACTATATCCAAATCGATTGAACTGTTCCGGCTATTTATTCTCGATTTCGTATGGTCTTCGAAATCGTTATGTGACTATTCATATCATGTACGCACCCTGGCCAAAGGGACCAGACCGTCGAACAGTCGAGTGACCAGATCCAAAAAGCCCTGGAAAAAAATTCTATCGTGTGTTTATAATTATAATTATCTTTGAATAAAAATTGAAAAAACTTTATACTCAAAACAATTCCGATATTTATTTACAAATGCCAGAACGTCTTTTATGAAATAGAAAAATTTTGTTGTTTTGCGTATGAGAATGGAAAAAGTTGACAACAAAGTTTGCACATTCGAAAATTGAAACAAAGCTTCAAAGTTGTGTTTATTTTCAACGTTTGAATATTTACAATATTTTTTTTTCTGAAATGTGTAGTTAGAATTTAAGTTTGAATTTTGCGGATAATTTTTTTCTTTATTTTCACTTTTTACCGGGGTCTTTTTAAACTATCGTCATGATTTTCAAAAATAGTCACATTATAAAGTGGTCTAATAATAAAAATAAACGAATGACATTAGAAATTGTTAGCATCGCCGTTTTTGAAAAAAGTAATGCCAGAGTCGATGGTGGGAACACTTGGTGTTCATTCTCTTCGTGGCATCTCTGCAGAACAGACGATGACAATAAGATGGGACTTCGAGAGGGAAAAAGAAAGGAATCACCACACCATGTAAGTATGTGGCACCATTGGATTCGTCCATAAGCATTGTTATTATTTCGGCTAGCCGGCAAATAACGTAAGAAACAAATGGCAAGCTATGCCACCTCCGCCGGGTCTCGGCAGATGTGGTAGACCCAAGAAATGTTGGCTTGACGTCAACAAGAATTTTAAGCGTAGCAAGGGCTTAAAAAAAAGGCTGCTCAAGACCGTGCAGAGTGAAGAAAAAAATTCGGAGAGCGGACCCACGGCTTCACAGACTAATTATCATTGTTTATACCTATACCTACTACCATTGACATGAATATATAGACTCGGCGTCTTCAAACACGGCTATGTCCTTTTTGGTAATATAGAGTAAACACGAGAGTAGTACAGAAAGGTCAATATATTTTTACATACCTACGAGTACGTGGTTCAAATTAAATCCTAAATATATTTCAATAAATTGCGAATGTTGGTAAGTATGGCTGTATGTACGGATGGGTGTACAGATGGTTGTATGGTTGTATAGATTTTTAAATTGTAGACCCACGACTGTCATATTTATAAAGGTAAAAGTTAATCTGCACATATCTGTTTCTTTGGTAACCTTTTATTATTCTTACTTAATTTCTTTACATAATGTTTTGCACGAAGAAAGTGATTTCTTGTACTTGTATATCTTTTTTGTTTTTTTTTTCTTTGTTAGCTATCTCTGTATTTAATATATGATCATATACGTAGGTATTGGGTCTAAATTACATATGTTTATTTAGATTACATATATGAAGATTTGTAATCGGCTTATAGTTATATAATAATTTATCAAAATCGATTTAGCCACGAAGTAGTTACGAGGAAACAGAATTATAGGGACAAACATGATAAAACATCAAAAATGTGTAAGCGGCCATCTTGGATTCAAAATCTGATAGCAGTTTCAAGTTGCGCGGGGCACTTGTAGGGGTACAGCCTCCGAATACAAAATTTTTGAGCCCTCGGAGATCCTAGTGAGACGTTACGAGATATGACTTAATTTTATAAAGGATTTATAGGATTTTAGGGAACTTTTGTAAAGCATTTATAGCTAAAGTAGATAAAAATTATAAAACTTAAACATTTTTAAACGTTTTACAAACATTAATAACTGAGTAGCAAACAAATAGTTTTTCGATGCTTCCATGAAGAAAGTGAAATGTAGGCATATTTATGATGTCTAAATTTCACTTCTGTTTTGTAAGTCTATGACGAATCATTCCATCGGTTGACAGATCATTCACTCATTTAATTCATTATGGCAGCCGAAATTTTGCAATCCGTATTTAATTTTCAATCAATGAAATCTAGTTACTTACCGATGGAAAGTTATTCCTTCATATTTTGCTTTGTTCTTTGAATCACTAGTGCAGTATCTCAACACACACCAAGGCATTTTTGACTAAGTTGACAGTGTTTTCTTTAATTAATTGTGGAGTGTTTTATGCGCGTATTGCTAGCGAGTGAGTAATGTGAGGTTAACAGTGATAGCATATGATGAACAGAACACAACTGTGGTATGTGGCGTCTTCTCTAGTACGTAAGTACATAGATCTCGTTGCCTACTACACATTACAGCTGAGGTTGCAACTAGGATGGGAATACGCTGATATGAGAGAGACTGTTTCGGTCGACCCGTATCATATCCTTTCTGTTATTTTCCTTTTCGCTGCCATAAAAATACTTTTTATAATCTTTGTCTCTTTCTTTTTACTACCTCATCCACGATGTACTTTCTTATTTTATTACAACTTAAGTCTCTAAAAAAACTGAATAACTAAGGAGTTATTTACATAAAACACGAATAAATAACTTATTTTATTAACACTGAAAATCATTCATGGAAAATCAGATCCGTTTCAACATTGTTTTCACCCAAATCAGGTAGATAAAAACTTTTCACCGCCAATCAAATAACAATGAACTTTGATAGCCCAATCCAGCTAGCCATTGGAATTGAAATGAGTCCAAATCTTTGCTGACAAAAGATCACGGTATTAAGCATCAATAAAGCCTTAATAAAAGTTTTATTCAAACCCAATATTTAGGTAAGATTCGAGGTTCCCGAGGGAGTGAAGTACGGCAGGTTTAATTAGGGAACGGGGCTAATTCTCAAGTTTTGATGAATGCGATTCTAGGGGTACTGATTTGCTCCTTCTGGAACTGAATATTGTTCTTGTTTATTTATTTTTCGTGTAAGTGGCCAACACTGGCATTTGACATGGCTTGACGACTGCCATAAAATGATGACAGCCGGGACCAACGGCTTAACGTGTCATCCGAAGCACGTATATGAGCTGCAGACCTCGCGAATCTGACTTTGCATCCAATCCTTGACCCCTGAGCCCTAGTTGTTTAGACAAAAAGATACATCTCAACAAGGGTAACAAAAAAGCCCTAGAACTTTTTTCAAAATAGCTGAAGAAATATTATTTTTACTTATTTTTTTAGTTTTTAGTATGTATTTTTCGGCCATTTTGAAAATATCGAAAACCTGAAATGACAAACAGTGTGTTTTATCGATCCTATTCACAAAGTTCAACGAGAATCGGTTGAAAAATGCGACCTATAGGCGAAATTATACAAACCAAAAGCAATTTTTTTCCAACCCGAAACTGAGACGCTTCGCTTGGTCAAATATGAATTTATATCACGTTAATTATTAGAATATTAATTATAGGGACGATAGTCTCAGATCACAAAGGAACCCACCAGCCAGCGATCAGCGTAATTTGAAATTTTGATTTAAGTCCTGTTTACGTAATTACTATTGATACTCGTCTCTAGTAAACGACTTCCGGCGAATAAATACGGCTTGGGATTAATCAAATTGAGGTTAATAGAATCAACAATATGTTGACGAAAAACATCACCCTCCTTCTGGTGCAGTCGGGTAAAAATCAAATTACGCTCAAAGGATGAAGGTTGTTAGACTAGTATTTGTTCGTCCATGCTACATATTTGTATGGAAGATAATGAACTTGGTACAAAAATTTGCCGGGGCTTGAAAAGTCATCCATATTGTATTTATTTTTAAAGAAAATACTTCCAAGCTGGTCCAGTAGAAAAGAAAAAAACTTAGAATGTCCCAGCTGCTTCTCCTTCCGGCCTTCTCTATCAGATCGTACAAGCCTATCGAGGGAATGGGCAAAAATGCAAATCATGTTAATAGGTAATGCAGCTAGAAACCCATGGCTATTTTGATTGCTTTTCCATTTTCTCGCCCACCATCTCGCTAAAAGTGGCCTTTGACCGGAAGGGTCAAGGCCCTGGCTGAGCTCTGTCTGTTTAGACCGCTTTTAAATAGAGCGACTGCCGTCTGGCTTCCGCAACCCAAAGGGTAGACCAGAACCAATCGTAGGATAGGTTTATACAAACGCTAAATGGCGTTTAAAACCAACAGCTTTGCGTGCCTTATAAGCACGGAATCATTTCTCTTTTCAAATAATCAGGTGATTCAAGCCTGCAATAACCTTACCAGACTGAGAACAACTTTTCACAAAGTATGCTTCCCAGGTGGACTTGAACCCACGACCTCCAGATCACAAAGCAAACGCCTTGTCCACTGGACCACGGAAGCAGTCAAAGATTGATGTCAATAATATATTTATTACTTAGTTTACGACTTGGATAACTTGGACATAGCAATCAAGTTAGTTTCGGAAACTAAATTGGCGTTTGAAATTGGCTAACAGCTTCTAATTTGTGTGAATTTCTAGCAAAATGAGCTTCATTCATGGCACTAGTAATTAGAAATCGAAATTAGTATGGAATAACTAGGTATTGAAATAGGTACCTAGTTATTCCATATCATATCCAATCTCACCGTGTGGTTCCCGGCAGAGTAGAATAGGACCACTCCATCTCTTCCTGTGGATGTCGTAAGAGGCGACTAAGACTAGGACTTCATCAAGACAATCATCTCGTGCTACAATCGCATTCCCAATGGATGGCCGGTGGCCGGTTGTAAAACTTTTCACAGTCACAAAATTAATAAAATACAATCGGAATGAATACAATGAAAATAACAATATTAATATTAAAATGCATAATTATAAACTTAAAATTGATTGCATACATATAATCATTACCATTATATTACAATTACAATGGCCAAATATTGCAAATAAAAATACCTAAAAAAGAAAAATTTACACATAATATTTACACATAAAAAATTTACTCATACCGTCGTATTACTGCAAAAACCGCTAATGTGCAAAAATCACATTTTGAGAAAACTTGTTTTAAAGGTTTGAAAATATTTTTTTGTATGAAAGCGCAGGCTTGTGTGTACTTATTTTATATTATTCAAAGCTTCATTTATCATTGTTTATAATTATTTCATGAAACATACTCAATATTTGTTTAACGGACCATAAAAACGCAATTCAAAAAATGATGTCGCGTAATTTATGTCACTTAACTGGTTTTAGCTGTAAAACTACATTTTCGTATATTTTACTAAGTAAAGTATCTACTCCTGTATTATTAATTTATATAGCTTTATTTTATATGCAAATTAACTAGGACCACAAAAATGATTAAAAGCGATCGTTAGTTTTCGAGATTTGACGCCTCTGACAGTAACATAACCGGTTTTACCTGTACGAAATATGAACAAACCCTGATAAATGTAGCTTAAAATCTTTTATAATTAGTAAAAGTTATAATTTTATAAAAGTAAGTACATGAGACTGCAATTTATTTAGTTTTTTTTAAAAAGAAACAAATGTTAATTACTAAAAACGGTATGTTTATTATCAAAATCATTTTCTTACAACAAAATAAGGCTATAAAAACAAAAAAACAAAATATTGTTATGGATAATCATTTCTCCTGACTACTCCTCTTCAACACTAGGTTCCGATTCGGATGCTGCCACATCTGGAACCCGATCAATAATGTCCTGTTCAGCTCTCAAAGACTGAAACCATCCGTGATATTCTTCAGGAATTATAACTTTCTCACATAGAGTGATCAAATCCTTCTTTTTTGCTGTAGAAATTGACATTGGTTTGTCATACAGTTTTTCTAAATTAGGAAAACTAACCCCACTCTCTGGTGTCAGGGGTGGTTTCACAGAATTAGGGTCTGAAATGCTGCGTCGCTTCACGTTTCTCTTATCTAAGATAAATAAGTGTATTTTAAAGTACAAGTGAAATAGAAAATTTTAAACCTACACTCGGAATCATAAAAATGTTCATCACTACATAGTTATTTAAGTTGGGACTCCCAACTAAGGGTCTTCCAAGTTGGGAGACTCTTAGGATGCGGTTCCACTAAAATGTCTTATCATGTAGTTGCCATTATACAGTTAGAAATGATTATTAATGATTGATTGTATATTGATATACCAATTCAAAATAGTTTGATTTATTTTCAGAGATTTATTGATTTTTGTGAAAAATGTTTGTTATTGAGTTCACAACTTCTTAAAAATAAAGACTGAAAAGCAATAAATCAGTAAAAAAAACTATTTTTTATTTATCAATTAAAAAAAATATATGTTTTACTTTTCAGTTCTTGCAAATTCTTTCTTATTTTTAAAAAAATCTTTAAGTTATTGCATAATGTTATAACGTTTATCGCCAGTATACTAATCAAGTTCATGCGAGATGAACTTACAAAACATTAAATTAGAAATTCTTGTGTTCTCATCGATTTCGATATAGTATTTCTCTGCTCTTGTTCTCATCACTGCCGCATCGGAAAACTGTTTTTGCGAATTTGGATCTGTATTCTTGAGTTCATTATCGATATGTTCAGGATCGGACCAAAGTTGAACGTACTGGCTGTACTCGTCACTACTTGTAATTTGTGGTATCATCATTGTCAAAAATTCTGAAAGCTTCCTTTTTTTATTTGGAATAGAATCATTGTTTTCTGTAAATACATTTTCTGATTTCAATCGGCATATGCATTCTCTAAGTTTCCATCGTTTTTTATATCTGATTCACTCTCAGATTTTGGTATAATCCTACCTAAATATAATTACAAGCATAAATTAAAATAAAAAAAAACTCCTCGAAAATCCAGACCAGATAAACATATAGGACTCTCCACGTGGCGTTAATCATAATATACCTAATACATATTTATTGAGACCCTACTTATGAGCCCAAACACGCTACAACTGCTGCAAGTTGCTGAGAAATTGAGTATCTCGCAGACTTGCTCATTCTGCAGCATCAGCTTAAAGTTGCTACATCTCAGAATCATCATATCGATCGGAGCCGTGAAAATTGGTGACATCCTCTAGTAGTACTTTTTTATTACTTAAGTAGGAAATAAGCTGATTATCTGCAAACAACTGAACACATCTTCATAAATTATAGCTAAGAAACAAACTTTCATTTACAGCTTTCAAACAATAAAAACCGCATCAAAGTCAGCCCATTCGTTTAGGCACTACGATGACACAGGCAGATATACAGACACGTCAAACTTTTTCGTCGGGGGTTAAAATGCTAACGAACGAATAAACAAGGCTGTGTCTAAAATTGCAAATTTTTGAATAATTATAAAAATATTAATACTTACTCATTTCTAACGGAATATCAAGCCAAAAACAAAAACTGCATGGCTTGGCATTAGTCGATCCCGAGAAGGTTAACGTAATTTTACCAATAATACTATTGAATTTTTGCAAGCTATCGATAGTGCAATACTATCTATAGTTTTTAGAACTATCGATATAATCGATTGTTCGTTGAAATAAATGTGTCAATATCGATCGTATCAATAGTATTGATTAGTAAACATCAGTAGTATCGATAGTATCGAAAAGCAATACTATCGATATTGTCGATAGTTTTCTTTGTCATCAATACTATTGCAAACTATTGGGTATCGATACTATCGATAGTATCGATAGGCCTATTGATATTGTGACTATTTTTCAAGGTTAACTATTGATAGGTAGTCAAACTATCGATAGTCCTGCAACGCTAAGGCGTAATAGTAGTGATCAGAGTGAAGCTAGAACGCGCACTTAGTCGGTTCTAGCTGTTTAAAGTTTTTCTTCAATAGAAATAAGGTTACAGGTAAAACCAATAAAGTTACTACATAATTTATTGGATGTATACTTTGCAGTTTGATTGATACAAATATTGTCAGGAAAAAAAGTTTTAAAGATGTTTAAATTTTTTTATCTGGATATAAAACAAATAATGTAGTAACTATGACCTTTTGCAAATACCAGGTAATGGACATTGGAAGTTATTTCCAGAGCAAAATTTGATATTATTAACTAAAATGACAATGCAAAAAAATGCTATATACCGATAACTGGTTTTTCTTGGAGATAAATCATAAACCAAAATATAATCATAGATATTTCAGTTTTTTCTTGTATATTATATCACAAAATTAGTACTAAGTAACTTTATACAAAAGCTATCTTTGCATTGGATGCTACTAGAGAAAAATGGGTTTTACCAGTTTGTAGAGCATAAAAAACTGATTCTAAAACTGTAAAAAAAGCAATTTCGACAAAAGGTCACATTAGCGGTATTTGCAGTAATACGACGATACCATTCAATATCACATTAAAAATATCTCACTAATAATTACAAATTAATAACCCTGTCTGTTTTAACACAGGACGCTACTTTAAACGTTCAAGGTGTATATTCGGCTGATACGGCGAGCAAAGTGTTTGGGCATATCATTTTTTTGTGTCTCAAGACGGTGTACTTTATATAATTTCTTGAAAGTTAATTTACTTGTGACTATTCTAATGGGCGGAGGAATATTATTCCAACACTTTGCTGCCGCATATCTAAAACTACCTGTGAACTCCCTGATAGCATTACGAGATCACACAATCGTGATAATTTCAAAATGCTGGTCATATTATTTGGAATCAAATTAAACTCTCTCTGCTGTATATAATATATAAATATGTGTATGTATGTATATGGTGTAGTATATACGTATGGTATTTATTTAATGTTTCTGTGGATATATATGTATGTATGTATTGTTATAAATCTTTTCATGTATTATTTAATAAAATTATGTTGAAATTAATAATATTTATATTAAGTATATGTATTTATTGTGTAATATTATGTAGGAATGTTGTATTGTAATAGTGCTAAAACTTGCACCCTTTCTACTAACTTCTCGATGTGTCCCAAAGGCAAACTGGTAGATAATGCATAGCGTTAAGTTTGACCCATTGTAATTAATCAAATATGAGATTGTGTGCAATAAACTTAAATAAATTTAAAAAAAAAATGCTACAGTTCTGTAAGTTTGTATTGAGAGTACGGGACGCGCGCCCCTCGCGTGACGCTGTAATAGGAACATTAGTTTTTCGAATAAATATTTAGGATTTTTTTATATATATATATATATATATATTCCTTGGGAAAAGTTGTTCAGTGTCATGGACTGAATGCACCCTTTATAGTTTCCGTATATTTTTTTAGATCTTGTATATAATTATACGAGCGAACAAACATAAATAACTTAATAGTCCAAAAGCGAACCGAGCTGATCAGTCCGTCCTGGCAGCACTCGTTCACGAGTTGACACACGGGTCAGCCATCGTTGAACTCAACCATGAGATCGTTTATTCACCTATATGAAGAATCGAGACAAGCAACTGAATCGCAGTGGCGTCAGTTTTATCTCCGACATACGAATACCTTCAATTCCTTTTCGAACACAACATATATTAATATTCTGCACACGGTTTCGATCTATCCCTCAAAGAACAAAGTGCCCTGCCGGGATGAAGTGGGAATTCGAGAAGGTTCTACGCTCTGATATTGGTTTTGGGACAATGCAACCATATCGCAATAAGTTTTAGTAGCGGGAATGATTGAACTAGAATTGTATTTTTTACAGCGAATTCGTGGAAAAAGAGCAAAAGTTTTTAGTTCGCTATGTTAGGTTTAGAGAATTTAAAAATAAAATGTACTAGGTAGTATTTTTTCGTTTTTAAGAAATTGACCAAAGGATTTTTGTTCTTATTTTCATTCTAAATACATACTAGTTAGGAAATAAAAATAGGTTCTAAAATGCTTAAGTTTATTCAAAGGACCATTTGGCCATTAGTGCCAATTTAGACTTTCTGAACGATTTCTTTACTAGTATTTGTCAGAAAATTCCTTCTCCAACACCGCCCTAAACTAATACGACTTCTCGCGGTCCACTCACCGACAGCAAGCAGGCACCTAGCGCTCCACGCACTAACAGATTGATTACATGTTAAAATTCTGATAAAATATACTTAATTTAATACAGTTTATGATTTGGAAAAACTTCGAACGTAGATTGGACCAGCTCATCGTTTAATTTGTGTGGGAAGCCAAAAAAAAATTTTCGTGTTTAGTTTTATGATTTTTTGGGAAAGTCATAGGCCGAGATTTTCAATGATAGAGTAACTACAGTTCAACCAAAAAAGGTCTCCACTGCAGGAGCACGACCCTGTCTGTACTACTAGAGAGAGGCAAACTTGGCCAGAGCAGCCAGAGGATTTGGCCTACACTCTCCACGCTGGCCAAACGGGTTGGAGAGGTCTCATTTATGTTTATAAGCTTCGTTTATCTTGTATTTCCTAAGTCGCCTTCTACGACATCCACGGGAATATATATAAAATAATAGGATAAACGGGTAAACTACTGGTCGACATGTTTGGACCTCATCCGGAGGCCTTCCTCAGGATGAATATGCAGTTAGTGTGGCTCGAAACTTCTTCGTATGCGCGGCGTCACGAGTCACATTCGCCCTGAGGAGATCTCCGGATGAGGTCGAAACATAGCAGCCAGTATTTATTTATTTATAAATACTTTATTGTACCCACATATATACATGTTTAAGTACAACAGGCAGACTTAATGCTAAAAGCATTCTCTAACAGTCAAACTTTTAGGTCGATTGGAGAGTTTTATGTGGGTGTAAATAAAACGTATAAAGAATTTATATAAAGAAAACTTTAACTAAACTAAATCTAAAAGATAATAATCTAAACACATACTATAAACATATTATTATTATTACAGTTACACAATTACTTACATACATATATATATTACTTCATAAAATATATACCTACACTAAAATATATACAACAATAATAAATATACAGATACATAACCATAAATAAATATTATGCAATCAAGTCTGTCCTATATTAAATTGGTAGTGGAGGTGTCTAAAAACTCTAAGTTTAAAGGAGTCGCGACTACCCCTTCTAATGGAGTCAGTGAGAGCATTCCAGAGTCGTACAGCAGTCACGGAGAAAGAGTTATGGAAAAAACCTGTACGGTGAGAATGAGTGACTAGGGTAAGAGGATATAATCTCATCATCATCATCATCATCATTTCAGCCGCATAACGTCCACTGCTAGACATAGGCCTCTCCCAAGGTTTTTCAAAATGCGGCCTGCATCCAGCGCTCTCCAGCGACCTTGGTCAGGTCGTCTGACCACCTTGTGGGTGGGTGTCCTACGCTTCGCTTGCCAGTACGTGGTCGCCACGTACTGGCGTTTTTTTTTTTTTTTTTATGTTATAGGGCGGCAAACGAACAAGCGGGTCACCTGATGGTAAGTGATCACCACTGTGATTGCATTAGAACATCTAACAATTGAAAAAGGAGTCGTTTGTGTTTGCAGTAGGTATTGTTGTAATAATGTTGCGGCTTAGTTATGATGTGAGTTGTTTGGATGTGGTAATAATTACATATAAGTATTTATAATATGAATTTAAGAGCTAGTCATTGACTGCCTCCGTGGTCCAGTGTTCAAGACGTTTGCCTTGTGATCCGGAGGTCGTGGTTTCAAATCCCACTAGGAAGCATACTTTGTGAAAAGTTGTTTTCAGTCTGGTCACCTTATTATCCGAAAATACCTACTGTTTGTGTGTAACTAGTAATTTTTATTTTTTCTTTGATGGCAACTTTGTTATTTTCACTTCTTGTTCGGTTGTGTGCCAATAAGCAACACGTTACATATGAGCTCGTGGATTTTAATTAACCAGCACCTACCAGCAAACACAGTCCATTCAGCTTTCCATACAATAAATTACAGTTTCGTTCACTTTCGTAATTCCGAGTTTTTACTTAAGGTGAAGATGGAAATGGCCTTGAAGTGTGAAATAAATTGTTAACTTGTAAATATGGTGATAATTTCCATATCGTTCTTCGTCATGCACTAGATAGCCCTTTAAATTATTTTATGAACTGCCGTTGAAACTATTATTGGTGATCCGTCTAGCTTTAAAACTTGCCGCGGCACTTTTGGCGGAGGCAAGTTTTAAAGCTAGACGGACTATTGTAAATACTTTCAACGGTGGTTCATAAAATAATTTAAAGGGCTATCTTTTATCGGCGAAATTATCTCCATATTTACGAGTTAACAATTTATTTAAAATGAGGGCGCCACTTCAAGGCCATTTGCCTATATATTCACCTTAATTTACTCGTTCGAAATTAAAGTACATTTTTCCATTAAAAAGTAAGTTAGGTGCAGAAGACGAGGTGTTGGAAATTCGCCAGCGGCACTTAATGAATCTTGTTTGAATAACTTCCCTCCGTATGTCTTCTGTTTTGATAAGGAGCGCCAATTTTGGGCTGTAATGTATTGGATAGTTTGCTAATTTAAAATGGGATGTTAACTTCTTGGGATCTTGCTTTCATACATAAAGAAAAACATAATTTGTGTGAATGGAGCGTTGCATTCCTTTATAACCAGCAGGAAGGTATCAGTCATGTCATAAAGTACTAATACCTACTTTAATGTACGGTAGTGAGAGTTGGGTATGGCAGAGAAAGCATGAAAGTAGAATAATGCAGTTGAAATGTGAGCGCTGAGGAGTATGTGTGGTGTTACCTTGAAAGACCGAATAAGAAATGATATTATAGGATGTGGAGTGAAAGAGGACGTAGTGACAAAAGTAGAACTAGGGATGTTAAGATGGTTTGGGCATTTAGAAAGGATGGATGAAAATAGATTAACAAAAAATATTTATAAGGCAAGTGTGAAAGGAAGAGCGGGACAGGGTCGATCTCGGCGAACGTTCTGCGATTAGATTGCAGACGTTGTTCTGATAAAGGGAGAGGTAAGAAGTACCCGTAACCGAAGGGCATGTATGAAGAGGTTGATGAGTGTCTACACTCAGAGAGAAAGCACTTACACCTCTTTCTCTGAAGAGAAAGAGGTCTGTCAAGATCGATCGAGGTCCATAGTCTCTGCCTACCCCTGTGGGAAACAGGCGTGATAGTATGTATGTATGTATGTTTTCCGGAATAGAATAAGACCACTCAAATTCTTTTTATGCATGTGTTAAGATTTAACTATTTACTAAAATACTAAGTTTAAACTTTTTTTTGTCTGAATAAATATTTTTCTTTTTTTTTATGCACAAACATCTTGTGCCACAGCTGCATTCGAAGTCTATTCGGCATGGTGTGTTTATCTGAGGATGTTTGTAGCACTACATTTTATTTATTATCACTATATAACACACAAAAAGGTTTATTAGGAATAAATCTAACGAAAACTAAATTATATCTAAAATTCAAAACTAATCTTAAAAATAAACACTTATAAATAGAAAATTTCATCTAAAGCGCCACATAAAGGCTACGTGCCCAAAATGCTGGCAGCATTCCCCCGATGGATAGCTAAGCTAATCCCTTGGGCGAAAAAACTGCCAGCTCTTGGGTATCCACTTGTCTCTAAGTATCTCATGATAATTGTAATTTTTTTTGACTCAAACGAAGTCGTTGACGCCAGATCATTTACTTACAGCTAAGTTAAGTGCTGCTTCCTAAGCACAAGTTCAGAAGAAGCGGCAACAAACTGCACTGCAGCATTTTTCCATATACGTTAACTTAACTAATAATCCTCACTTAAACTGATATTAAAATTAGATATTTGGACAGAGGATACATTAATGAGATTAAAAATAATATCAATTTGTAAATGTAGTATGTACCAAATGTACCCAAATTTGTAAGTGTTAACATTTTTAAGAGGGACTCGCGCCAATCTAAAGCCAGACTTTAACTGGGTATACAATAAGTACTGACATAAAAATAAAGACAGAAAAATTTCACAAGAAGCCTACAAGATGTTGCTAACAGTATCCTACATTTCGGTATCAGAGTTCTGGTTGTAACTTGTCATACTTCCATGCTGGTCTAGGAGAAAAGAAAAACGTTGAATGTACCAGCTGCTCCTCTTCCCGCGCAGATCGTAAAAGCCGATCGAGGGAATGGGCAAGAATCAAAATCATATAAATAGGCGATGCGGTTAGCAACCCATCACTATTATGATTTCCTTTTTCCACCTTCATGCCCACCATCTCGCTTAAAGTGGCCTTGGCGTTCCCACCCTAGGCTCTGTCTGCCCCGTTAGGGATAAAGACGTGATAGTGTATATAGGTATGCAATCTCCGACAGCACACCGGCGGTGCTGCGGTCACCGCGGTTCCTACCATCCTACCTTTGTGGATATCAAGCATATCATCTCGCTCCCGCTACTAAACTACGACCAAATCCTTTTAATTAATCCAGCTTTTTGTTCTCTTGTTCGCACTATATGTAAAATTCTTTGGTATCTTTAAATCTTTAAAAAAATCCCTTACGCTTCCTAGCAAAAAGTTGGATTTTGATTCACAACAAAGGAGTTATTATGCTTTTCATATGATAGAACAATAGTTTGGATTTGCACCTACTTGGCAAACTAATTTTCATCTTTGTAGCACTTCGAAGCAAACTTAAAGTGAACGACGAGTTTGCTTAGATAATCGCCCACTGAATTGCATATAAGCAATGATGTTACTTACTTGCGTTTGCGTTGGACAGAATTTCCACTCTTCTGTCATCCAGCTAATAAACGCTTTCAGCCCCGGTAGCATAAACGCAGTGCCGTTTTTAAACCCAGATAAATCACGCGACGGATTAGTGCCATCCCACTCGTTTTTATTTTATCCCATATGACTTTTTGTTTTAACGTTTCGAAAAAAGTATCCGATTTGACTTGTTGGAAACTAGCTTATTATGATATTTTATGCAATTTGCGATCACCAATCCAATTGGCGACCACGCCTGGCGTTACTTCACATGCGAAAACGCTAGTATTGCGTAATCCTACCAATCACCTAGCTCTTACAACACTAGTAGAGGGTCTCGGTGGTCCTGTGGGAGTACGTATTGTTCGCGCTTTCGCAAGTTAAGCAACCCCAGGCGTGGTCCACACTAGGATGGGTGACCAAAAGTGGCATAAAGCCGTTGGTCCCACCTGCCATCATTATATGTGAGCCGTCAAGCTTTGTCATATGCAAAGACATCCAGGCTAGCCAACTTCATAAAACCAGGCTAGGCAGCTTGAAAAATCTGACACCAGTGTAAAAAATCTGACACCACTTACATACACGAAAAAGAAATAAACAACTAGTAGATCAGTAAATGCCTCCTCAAATTATATTCCTCTCTGTAGCGGCTTGACCGCAGTAATCCCCCCGGCGCACCTGTGCTAAACAAACGAGGGTACTAAATCCGAGATGTCTGTCACGCTGTTGTTATTAGCTAACAAACGCTTCGTCTTG
This sequence comes from Acrobasis repandana, assembly GCA_963576875.1. Taxonomy (NCBI): domain Eukaryota; kingdom Metazoa; phylum Arthropoda; class Insecta; order Lepidoptera; family Pyralidae; genus Acrobasis; species Acrobasis repandana. Next base: position 19,811,440 of record OY756225.1, read on the forward strand.
CACGATACCATTCCATAATGACCGGAATAACAATGGGGATATAGCCCATTATAATTGCTGTCATTATGACGTGGATCTACATAATATTTGTAAGGGATATTTTAGCTTGTCTCTCACAAAATGGGTTGAGGTATTGGTTTTGGTAGACTAAATATGACATAGAATAAATTGTGTTTAGTTTTATCATTTTATTTATACATCATCATTTTAGACACTACAGCCTCGGGTGGGCTTTGGCCTGGTGAAGCAAATCTCTCCAGCCGGTTCTGTCCTTGGCCTTTTCTCGCCAATTTCTCTTTTATTATAGATACATATATTATGAAAATCTTCGCAATGAGAACATACTAGATACTAGATATAGCATACAAGATCGTGCTCTAAGGGTATCTTGCTTTGTTGCCTCCCATCAATCTACAAAAAAAAAATAGATAAAATATAAAAAAAAAAAATACACGGTTTTCTTTCTTCTACTTTTAAACTGTGTTCATTTAAAATCAGGAAAATATACTATAGATATATTATAAACATTAAAATTGATTTAATGGACTAAAACGGAGTAAAAGAATTATTCAGAACTTTAGCCAAAACTCATTATTTATAAGCACTATTAAAAATTTCAATTAAAATTCACATGCTATTTAAAGAAAAGAATTATGGCATTGCTCCCAATTATAATTAAACTAATTTCTAAAGTTTAAACCAGGTAGAGAGTTAAAGAGCAAAATAATGTTGCCATTGAAAAGTCTGCGTTTTAAAATAAATATTAAGTTAAAAAGTTAGGGTAAGGTGCAGCGAACTTGAGTTTGAGAGTCTTAAATTTTCCACTTATTTTCCAAAAAGGAAACTGAAGATTGCATAAGATTTATTACAAGATTTTATTTCTGTAATCTGTTGAGTTGTTGAATCTGTTTTTTTTTAAATAATAATAGAAAATAACAAACGAGCTCATTATATCCAAAGCAAGACTGTAGTCCTTAACAAAATTTATAAAGAACCAATGGCCAACTCACGTGCTCAAAAAGAGCAATGGCAGATCACTTCATTATTTCAAATTCTCCAAGAAGTAGTTAAATTATCTAAACTATTCACTACTTTGTAGTCCATAGCAAAATTTATAAAGGCCAAATAACTCCAAGTCTTCCCGTGGATGTCGTTGAAGGCGACTTAGGAAACACAAGCTAAACAAAGATTATAAACATCGATGAGACCTCTCCACCCCGTCTGGCCATCGTGGAGATCGTAGGTCAAATCCTCTGACTGCTCTGGCTTAAATATGGCTCTAGTAGTACTGAGAGGGTCGTGCTCCTGCAGTGTAGACTAAAAAAGACCAGATGATGATGAATTGCCAAATGTTCATGTGCTCAAAAAAGAGCAAAGGCAGAGTACTCGTACTTCATCATTATAAATTCCCAAAGTTCAACCCAAGAATAGACCTAAAGAGCAATTTCATGTAGCTATTGAAGCGTCAGCGTTTTAAAATAAACATTTACTGAAAGAGTTAGGGCAATAGTTCAGGGAACTTCAAAGTTTGCCTTTACATTTTCAACGGCTTGGACCGGAAAACGGAGCTGACTATTACATAGAAGAGTTTTATGAGTGCAACTTACTATATGACTCGAATAGATGTATTTTTAACCGCCGACCAAAAAGAGGGTTAAGTTTGATGCTAATGTCTGTTTGTCTGTATATCTGTGGCATCGTAGCATCGGTTAAGCCGTTTAAAAGTAATTGGGGGTTAACGCTTTAAAATCAGGGCTTTCTGTAGCAAATAATACATGGCAATACATATCAGTACGTAGTTTCACTACTCACCACACTAACGTTCTTGAAAATCGGGGGATTTTTTAATTTGCCTAGCAAATAAACTTGTGTAAGGTTTTATTTTGAACATTCGTAATTTAAATATGTCAGTTTCAAAATTTGCACCTACGGATGGCCAGTTTTACCCGTTAAGAGTTCCCTTACCCAAGACAGAATCAGAGTTTCTGATACAAACGTAGTCTACGTTTTAATTTGAAACAACATGTCAGTTATAGGTAAAAAAATTGTAACTTTAAAAAAATTGCATGTACGAGTATCTAGGGTTATAATTGTTTTTCACGGTCAAAATATGAACTTGAAAGAGAATATAGTGTATTATATCATTTTTGACCACCAGTACGGAAAACTTCTACACCCTTATATTTTATTTCAAGATCATATTATGACTGTGAAAATCAGTTATAACCCTCGATATATGCAATTTCTTTAAAGTTACAAATTTTTACCGAGATCTGACATGTCGTTTCAAAATAAAACTACGTTTGTTTGGAAAAGTCTAGGTTAAGGCAATTCTTAAGGCTAAATATTATGGTATAGATATATAGCTAATAATATGGTATAGATTGAAAGATAACACGTTTATTTGTAGCCATACTTACACACATATAGAAAATACACAACATAGCAACATAATACCTACAAAAAATAACAAAAAAAATAGGAACATAATATCAATATCTTTGTATATGTGTGCTACAGCAATCCAAAAAGGTCATACGCAAGTGTCGCAGGTATATCTGATGACAGTAACATAATTATGATGTCATAGAGCTAATCTGATTATGGAGTCAATAAAGATGGCCATTAGAACTCAGTAATAGAATGATGCAAACCCATAATTGAAACAATGACAAAACTGATTAACTTATTTTAAGATAATCGTTACAATAGTTACAGATTTGGTAGGCCTGGACTTCTGACTGGAAAAAAACATTGTTAAAACATAACTTATGTACGTAAGTACGTACGTATGTTTGTGGCTCGCACCGACTTTCATGCGACTATGCGCAAGCGGGCCGCATCTCTAGTGCGCAGGACGCGGGCCAGCTTCAACGCTGTCCTGGCAATGATTGCTGGTAGTTAGTGTAAGCTGTCCCATATGCATTGCTGTAATAGACACTTGAACCCTTGAGCAGCAGTGCTGGATGGAGGGGTAGAACATTCAATAGACTATTTCATTATTTTGTGTGAGTATATCCCAATCCCAACTTATCCCAACTATCCCAATCCCAACTAATATTATAAATGCGAAAGTGAGTTTGTATATTTGTTTGTTTGTTTATTTGTTTGTTTGTTACCTCTTCACGCTTTATCTACTGAACTCTTCAATTCAATCTTCTTGAAAATTCGCATACACATAGTTAGGAGTACTAAGAAGGACATAAGGTACCTTTTATCCCAAAAAAAGTAATGTTCCCGTGGGATACGCGAGCGAAGCCGCGGGCAAAAGCTAGTATTTCATATTTTTATATATTTTTTTGCTTATATGGGTCTTGTAACCTGAAATAAACGTATTTTATTTTATAACTTAATCTTGAGGCATAAGGGTCAATTCACATCATCACGCGACGCGACGTGGAACATAATTTTGGAGAAATTATAAGTAGATTTAAAAACTAAAACCCGACTACGGAATTATTTTACTATAGCCTATGACACTCTAGTGGTTTAGAATCTATCTACGTATAATGTATTAAAATCGCGGTTTTGCCATTTAGTAGTAACGAGGGAACATAGAGTCGGAAATACATACAGGTCAAACACATAACCCCTCTTTTGGTTAAAAGATATTAATTTTGGTAAATTATATTTTTGTGTCAACTGATCCTAAGGCCTCGTCCACGGACACGCGGCGCGTCATGCAACGCGAGCCGCCAGGCGGTCCGCCGCAAAAACAAACATATAAATAATTAAATAAATATATGCGGACAGATCACACAGATTGAGCTAGCTCCAAAGTAAGTTCGAGACTTGTGTTATGGGATACTAACACAACGATACTATATTTTGTAACAAATACATATATAGATAAACATGCAAGACCTAGGTCAATCTGAAAAAGATAATTTTCCATCTTAGCCTGACCGGGGATCGAACTCAAGACCTCCGGTGTGGCATGATGACCACTAGGCACTTTTTGCGGCGGCCCGCGTCGCCTGTCGCGCCGCGTGTCCGTGGACGCGCACTATGGGCTCTTACGAGACTTCGAGGTCGCAAAAGTCAAACTGGCAAGTGGGCGACCAGGGTCACGAGCTGTTGTTAGGCACACTGTCGCTCGTGTGTCTGAGCCCTAAAATTCTACAGCTTAACAAAACTTCCTAACCCTATTTTCATAGCATCTAGTCATATCACATACTATCTCCGTACTAAAAATATATCAAATGTCTAATACACTTAGCGTACATTTTGCCAAAAATTGTATATTAAAATTTATACCAACACCTAAATTGTCTCCAAATGTTATTATTCATGAAACTGTTCCATACAAACTTTGGTTTAACTTTTCATATGAGCTGCAGTTCAGTTTGTACATTCAATGACAAAAGTTAATAATTCGATCCCCCGTTTGGTTTCCTAAGGTTTATAACATTAATTTCAAAATAGAAAATATAATTGAGACGTTTTCTATAAAAAAAATAGTACAGTAAAATAAGCAATGGGTTAGTATCAGAAGGACAAGATATCAGAATGGCTAAGTAACACATATCTCAAACAGACGTCACTTAAATCGATCAGTCAATGTGAAATTCTTTTAAAAAAAACTAAAATATTATATATACATTTAAAGATAGAAAAATAAACTAAAGTGTACATTATATATGTACAGATTTAATAAAATTATAGTGATATTTATTAGAACACGTGTAAGACTAGTTAAAAAAATGCGGGCCTGCGCTGTCGTAACCTGCAAAAATAAAGGAATAGTTTGGAAAATCCAAAAGTGCACGCCTCATAATCTAATTTTTTTTATACAGTGGTATATTAGTTTTTTATAAATTATAATTAAACGACAGTACTTAGAACGCTAATATTAACTAGGAATCAGCACAGTGTAATAGTTTATATATTAAAAACAAAAGTATTCCGGTAAGATGAATTTTTCGACCAATTTCTCTGCCACATACATGGTCACATAAACACAGACTCACGGACGTCCAAGAATGATTAGTTTTAATGTTATTATTTATTATATTAAACAAATTAATTGTTTATAAAATGTACCATATGTGCTAGACAGATTATTTAACTTCATATTAGTGCACTCATATTATCCTGTAAGTGTTATATTAAAAAAAAAACGTCATTTAAGTTTCGAAAGACTGGGTTTTTTGACATGTCGAGAGTAGAGCACTACCTCAACGCTCCGCTTATGAGGCGTGCAATACATACATTCCTAGTGAACTTTTCTTTTTTCCCATGACATGACAGAATAATCAAAAACATTGAACCAAGCTGCCTAGTTCTAGCAGGTATTTGTTGTGACAGAACGATTTCAAACTATTAAACGCTATCCATTAAAAATGTCTTTAGTTTTTTTTTTACTGGAAATCGCCTCATTACAGCCGTCATTTATTTTATTTATTTTTTATTTTAATCTCATATGTCACCTACACACTTTTTGATTTACTTATATTTTTATTTATTAATGTTTGGTGCAATAAAAAGTCATCAATATCATTCATACTAAACTTCTGTACTTGATTGTACTAACTTGCGTACGGTATGAAATGCAACTTTGAATTTGTACAAAATATTGTAGCTTTCCGTGTTATTTTATTGCTCAACTGACCTAGAAGGGGGTTGATGTTTAGTTTAATACTTAGTGTAGATCAGAGACTGCTTTAACACAGTTTTGTCTCACATAGACATATCTCTGAAGACTGGCAGATAATAAGCTCAAATATAACATTCGTCAAAGTAAAAATAAACAAATTTTCCTACCGATTCAAAGTTTTTTGAAAGTGTAGGTCGCGAAGACTTGGGCTTCTATTCTACTCTGCCGGGAACCACACGGCTGATGTATGTGTGGAATATTTATGTAAAAATAATGTTTATAAAATAATACTATGTGCGTTTCCTTACATGAGTTGCCAGTCTCCATCAATCTTAAACTTAGCTGAAAGTATATGATTAGACGTCAATAACTTTTATGAATTCAAAAGAAAAAAATTACAATTATCCAGTGATACAAACATCCAAAGATAAAAAAAATATTTTAACTTTGACTTTGAAGTGGAATTATTAACGTTGAAAATCACACTGTCAATCATAAGCTCGTAAAAAGCTTAAAAACAAAATATTTTCCCTAGTAAATATTTTCCTAAACGCAGCATGAATATCAATTAAGGCCCTATTTTTTTTTTCTTTAAGCGCCTCATCAACATTCAGCTCTGTATTATCTTTCATTAGCAGAAATGGAAATTCTGAAATTAAGAAGTTTATCCTTTTTGAGATTCAAAATGGCGAGATTTAAAACGGTTTGGTAATGTTTAATAATTTATTTGAATCGAGGTTGAAATATTTTTTATTGCTTTATGAATCTGATTGGCATCTCCACTTAACTCACCGACAAGAGCAAGCTCTTAAATTAAAGAAGAATATGAATCAAATTAGTAATCAAACAAAATTCAATTATATTAATACATAGTAAGGTATATACTGAATATAATTCAATTTTGTCTGATGACTAATCGAGGTGTATAACAGTACCTATTCTACTCTGCCGGGAACCACACGGCCCGAAATATTAATAATAGTGTAATATTTTTTCCTTCTTATGAGGCCTTCCAAGAGTGCGGCTCGGAACGTCTTCGTGTATGCGTCGCGAGTCACATTCGCACTGAGGAAAGCCTCCGGATGAGGTCAAAACTTGACAGCCAGTAGCTGAATTTTAACGTTAATTTATTGCATAATTCTTTTTCATACCTATCCGTTTGTAAATCTCTAGCACATAGTAAACAGTCATATTGTATTTAAATATGAATGCAATATTATGAAGCTTACACTTTAAACAAACTTCTCATAAATATGAGAACTTCTTTAAAAGAAGGGGGACTTATTTTTTGTCAAGGAACCAATATTTTATGTCAATGTAATTAGGTTGAGATTGGTCTGTCTTCGAGTGGCTCGATCGGGTCGCTCTGCAGGAGAGTGGTTCAATTATCATGGATAAGCAGCTGCGAAATCTGCGTCATTGGATGACAGTCGTTAAACTAAGCCAGACCAACGAAGTAATATGCCATCCAAACCAGAAAATATTTAAATATATCATGGTGGCCACATCCGAGGTTGCTTATCAAGAAAAGCGCTATTGATGGGACTATTTACGGCATCTTTTAATTTCTGTAAGAGACGGAGACGTGACTCTGTCATTTTAAAGAAAAACTGTGTTCACTTTAAAGAAAAACGTACCCTAAAACCGGTTGCTCGGATCTGCATCCGTGCTGCAGACAAAAATATCGATGATTTTCAACGTTAACGATCCACTTGTCCCGAGTGCATTGTCTCCTCACGGTGACATAGTGTGGACATTCCACTTGTTATTTATTTACAAACTGAAAAAATAATCTTTTATAATAAGTATCTTATATAATGATTATCCAAGCTAGTCGAGATTCAAGACGTATGCTATGTCCTATCTACATCCATTTGAGAACGAAAGTATGCTCTCAGAAGGAAGCCCACACATGTACATGTGTTCTGAGGGAAGCCCTGGAGTGGAAACTAAGGGAAAACGGAAAGTAAGGGTTGGATCTCATCTATCAGCACGGAACAGCACTTTACTATGCTGCTATCCTTTTCTGTCACTCAGAACAGTAATTTGCTAGAGCGAGAGAGAGCGACGGAACGCTGCAGCACTGTTCCGTGCTGATAGATGAGATCCAACCCTAAGCCGTCTCGAGCAGACGACGATGCAGAGAGAGAGCAGAGATTAAGACAATCGGGTTAACCTGGCCCGAAGTAAGGTATGTAGCTTAAGACCGATCACGATGGCGAAACGCTATTGAAACCCTCTGCCCCACCTCTATAAGGGACAAAGGCTTTTTTATTATCTAAAAAAGCCAGAAGCTGTCATAGTTGTATATGTTTATTAAACCTTTATGATACGAGTATATACTTATCCTTTTTTTTCTTTAAGTACTTACGGGGTGACATAGGTAGCCAATGTGACTAAACCCCTTTTTAACCGACTTAAAAAAAGGAGTAGGTTATCAATTCAAACCGTATGTTTTTTTTAATTTTTTTTAATGTATGTTACGCGACAATTTTGTCAATTGTGAACTGATTTATTTATTTTTATTTGAAAGCCTTTACTAACAAGTTGGTCTCATATGGAAGAAACTTCTCAAAGAAACCTAAGACAGCTGTTTTTTTTTGTTAAAAAAATTTATTATATTAGATAGAGAAACAAAAACATGATACTATATAAATGTATGTAGGTGATAGTCTCATTAACCGAATAAGAATACGAAAATAACTGAATTACAAGAACATCTTAATAAAAAAATATAAATTAAGTTTTCACTAACAAGACCCACTGAGACTACTTAAGATCTAAAAGTTTCAGTTTATTTAATTTGAAACTAATAAAAGCTGCGTTGAGTGAGCTTAGACTTAACTTGATTAAAAACTTGGATTGATTGAGAAGATTTTTATAAATTTTATTTATAAAGACTGCAAAATACTTACAACTTTTAGCAATATTATTATAAAAAATTAGTTACGTGAGATAAATTCATTACCAACATTTTAACACGGTTAAGGGTTGCTAAACATTTATTCAGGCCGGCACTAATCAGCACAGCCGGACGGTAAAATCTAATACATACACGCTGACCTTTCATTGGCTTTGGCAAAAAAAATGTCGTATAGGAAATAAATTCCTCTATTTATATACATAATCCAAATATGTGTACGACATAAGATAAAAAATGATTTCCGATCGAAACTAAGTAGTATCGCCCGTCTTTTATACGAAGACGTAAGCACTTGCGCGGTGAACGACGGGCTCTGTTACGCTACTAATTGATCTCACGTTTTCACTTTTGAGTTTACTTTTTACTATCGAAGTAGCCCGATACTGGAGTGACAAAATATAGTACCATCGACACGAAAAGAAGAAGACTTTCGAATTTTAGTCAACATTTTTTGTTTTTTTTTTACTAGCTAATTAGGTCTTAGTCTTAATAACGATCCCTATGAAGTGGCTTTCGGCTCTAAAGCCAATGAAAACTCACCGTGAATGTAGATGAATGTTCAGAGAAAATACCTATATAATTGCTTCGGGTCGGCTTGGTATTGTTGTTCGACAAATATTGCCGAACCGACAATGCATATTTTCTGCTTGGTCTAATGGTTGACCGGGAGAGAATGCCATATGGCATTAGGTCCGCCGCTTGTACGTTTATTTTATTGTGCAATAAAGAATAAATAAATAAATGCCGGCCCATATAAGTGTGTAGCAACTCTAACTGACATGAATATTTAAAACCAATCGAGACTATTACTAGCCGTGTTAAATTAAAATATTGATAATACGCATTCACCAAGCAGATCATAGATACCGATCAAGGTAATGTACACAAAATAATTGGATTTCCATTTTTCCACCTTCACAGCCACCATCACGAAGAGTGGCCTAAGGGTCTTCCGGCTAGGCTTTGTCTACCCCATTAGAGATAAAGACGTGATTGTGTCTTGTACTAGGTTATAGAAGAAAGTAGTGGTTATACTCGTATGTATGTGAGAACAGGACCGCGCGAGCCCTTAGGACCATGCAATAACTGACTCTTTCCCCTTTCTATTGGTTTAGAAAAGCTTTATTTATTACAAGCTTTTGCCCGCGGCTTCGCTCGTATATCCCACGGGAACATTACATTTTTCCGGGATGAAAGGTACCCCATGTCCTTTTCAGTACTCCTAACTATGTGTATGCTTATTTTCAAGAAGATTGGTTCAGTAGATAAAGCGTGAAGAGGTAACAAACAAACAAATATACAAACTCACTTTCGCATTTATAATATTAGTTAGGACAATGTAAACACCAGTCCAAAAAGTAATTTGCGCAACAAAATTAACAAAGACAGTCCAATTTTTAATCGAATTTCAGGTGCTTAAATTTTCCAATGTATAGTCTTTTGAGTATAATAGGGTATAAGTTTTAGCGATTACTTGCGTTTCCACAGTGCGTTCCCTTGGTACTAGGAGGTTGAATCTGATATCTACATGATCATCTTGTGAAGGCAGAGAGGACTGCGTACTCTGATTGGTGCAGGTAGGTTAACATTTTCCGAAAAAAAAATTGTAAAAGACGGACAAAAGTGTTTTTTGGCCAATCTAGTAACAGAATTCGCTTGCTTCGCTGGCTCGGTCAATAGAAGTTGGAAATGTGACAATTGAAAATATGAACATTTTTAAACTATAGCGCTATGATTTACAAATATATATATAACGAATTTAGTACGAACCTTTTTTAATATTTAAGTATTTTTCAGAATGTTAGACAAAACAATAAAAATGGTTTGTTCTAAGTATATATATTATCTATATATAGTATCTCAAGGTACACGAACGAAATTACATTACTCAGTTAACATAGCCGAAAACGGCCAATATAATATTTATACATATATATATAGTATATGTTCTATGAATTCTAAATGTCCTTTTTTGCTAACAATCAACTGACATATTTCGATATTAAATGTCTAGCGATGATCCAGTAACATTCAATCTGTGCAGCGAACTGATTCGTAGTCAAATTAATATTTACATATTAGTTTCGACGTGTTGTGTTTGTCTTCGTCTCGGTTCTGATTTCGCGGAATGTAAACTAAAGTAGTTAGTACCAATAATCAATTAACAGATTGCTATTAATTGCAATCTTTTATTTCTAAATTACTATACTCAACCTAAAAACGATTACAGTTTGTTATAAAAAGTTACATAAATATTTATCTTACTAAATCTAACCTAAAATCTAAATTTAAAACTAAATTAAAAATAAAACTGTATAAAAATCTGTTATTGATGTGGCATGGTACCAAGAACACTGGTTATTTATTAATTTATTGAAATTATTAACATGTCAGTAAATGATTAGACGTATTACGATTCGTTCATGTATAAGCGATTTAAGCATTTTATATGCCGTTTTTGCTGAGTACTTTTTGACGTCATAATCTAAGCCATGTCCATACTAATTCTCCTTAGCACTGCCATCTACAAGAGAGCGTCCGGTATAAAAATCGTTCGATCCCCATTCAGGTTTCGTTCGAATGAGATCCGAAGGATTCGTTCACGAGAGTGATCCATAAGCAGCTGTATACACTCAGTGATTTAATGTGAAAACTACAGCACAAATGCATTTGCGAGGAGTGTTGATGTCAGGAAGGCGACCAGTCGTAAACATGTGTAATTTAATCGATATACACACTGCCATATCGATTCAATAGAACTTTGCACAGTTTACGGCATCTTTGGTGACCCAAACATGCCGAATTTTTTTATTCTTTTCTAAAAGATATTATGCAATTATATGATAAGTAAGTATATTATTTTTACAAGCTTTTATTTAGTTTGCCCTGTTGTTTATTTGTTTGGGTTAAATTTTGCACGCTAAAAAGCCACTTTCCGGTTTTCGATTGAGATGAAAATTTGTATGCTATGTAAATCAGATGACAATGCAATATTATTTTAAGAAGCTGTTCTGATAATGTAGCCAGAAGGTGGCTACAGGAACCCTATGATAATGCGACGCAACCCTATTGAGTTTGGGCTTATTACATTTGCCTTGATAGGTACTAAGGCTTCATAATAAAAACTTGTACGAATTTTTTTTTTTCCGAAAAACGTATTTTTTTACAAAAATAATATTGGAATATCTGTTTAAAAATTTGTGTATCCTCATCCTGAAACTTTCAACACTATTCATAGAGTTGAACCGTTTTAATTGAGCAGAACTACACATAACGAACGCATGCACCATTTCAGGGGCGGATCTAGAGCACAAGGGCAACAGGCTCTAGCCCTCCCTTTTACACAGCATCACCAGTAGGTTGACTGGTAGGTACATTATTAAAAAAATAAATAAATATTCACCATTTTACTTACCCTCTCTCACATTATTTTTTGTTACGTGAAAAAAGTGTCATTTAAACAAGGCGGAGGCTCTATTGCTTGGAAAGCCGTGTGGCATCCTGTCTAGAATACGACCACTCCATCTCTTCAACTGCATTCCCAATGAGGGTTTAGGGTCAGGCAGGTGGCTGGTCGTAAAACTAAAGCCAAATCATTTACACTTTTCGGGCTATTTCTTCTCCACTTCGCAAGGTTTTTGGCATCCTTGAGTGACAATTGACATACATATTACATTATTATTTGGATAGGAAAAAGCGGGAAAGCGCATCACAATCTCCGAAGCTGTACAGCTCAGCTCGCCCAGCATAAAAAGAGTCTCAAACCAGTTTCCAGTGTGGTTTCTCTCCACAAATTATGGTACTAATTACTCTCTGGTGCCCAAACGTGCACTTATGACAAAGCTATCGAATTGTGTGTGTCAAAATCTAGGTAGGTACCATCGACACGAAATAAAGATGATACATACATACTATCACGCCTGTTTCCCATAGGAGTGAAATGAAGATGAGTAGTCACGGCCAAAGTCCTGGATCCGCCACAGCACTTGTTAACTAAAATAGAGTGACCGTGAATAAATTTTATTTGCAGCATAAAATTTGCGCTGCATTTTTTTCTAAGCAAAAAAACGTATGCGAAAATTTCATTTTTTATTCGAGATAAAGTTAGCGATACGAGTATTTGTTTTAAAATATATATTCATTCAGCCATTGAATGGGTTTCGTTTTGAACGTAAGTTTCTGTTTTTACAGTTTCCGATAGCGGTGCTACGTACCGATATCATATATTGAAGTATTTTTAAAGTACATTTTCTTATCTTAAAAATAAATTTAAAAAAAGTTTCTTACCTCTGAATAAATTCTGTGCAACTTAAAATTCTTACTAACTAGCTTGTCATGGCTTTTAAATAAATAGATAGGGACAAATCCCACTGATTGAGCTAGCCCCAAAGTAAGTTTAAACTTGTATTATAGGATAATAACTCAACGATACTATATTTTATAATAAATGTATAAATAGATAAACACTATTGACATGTACTCGTATGTTATATTTTGGAGAAGAAAAAGCGGGAAAGCGCACCCCGGGCTCCGAAGCAGCACAGCTGAGGATGCAACCGGGTACGTGCTTAGACGGAGAAGAAGACGAAAAAAGATAAACACCCAAGACCCAAGAAAATTACAACAAGTAATTAATAAAACAAATATTTTTAAAAACAAGCATAAAAAGCAATGAACTAAATAAATTAATGTACTTCTCAAGACGAAACAATCGAGCCCAATTTTGGTGGGGTTATTTTGTTTGTTTTATAGAGGTGCCGTGGCTACTTTACGGCTTCGTCATGAAATCAGGTCATTGGTACCATAATATTGAATTGTCACCCAAGTTAAATAAGTATAAGTACCAAAACAAAATGCGACATTTCCATACAAGCTGCACACTTTTGTATGGAAATGACAATTTTTTTACTGCTATTTTATTACATTATTTATTTGTGATCTAGGTATAGCCCGTGGTTTGATTTATGAGGCATAGGTATGCCAATTGAACGTTGTATACGTAAAGCGGTGATCCATCCCACCGCACCGCGCACGGTCGCGGAGCGCGGCGCGGCAGATTTTTAACATTGTACGCAAGTAGCTCAGTTTGTATATAACACACCCACTGAAAACGCGTCACCGCGCGGGAGCGTCAGTATGTAGAAACCGCTCCGCGACGGTGCACGGTGCAGTGGAATAACCTTAGGCCTTAGAGTCTTTTTCAAGGTTTTCTTTTATACTTTTATTGTATTCTGCACATAAGAACTGATCACGTCTTTATCCGCTACAGAGTAGACTGAGCCTAGAACCATAAGTCCCAAAGGCCTTATTAAGGGTAATGGTGGACGGACTTATCGCCTAATGATAAAATCAAAATTTTGGCCTTTTTGCTCAGATCAATCGGGTTACTTCAAAAGGTATACACGTTTTAGTCTCAAGCAATAATGATAAAATCTAATTTGGACGTCACTATCGGACGACTATCGAATTTTATGGAGTAACCCCCCAGTACTTACAATCTGCGCAAGTCAACTTATTAAATAGATGCTAAACATGTTCCCCCATTAGCCGTATTACGATTGGATAACCATAATACGGCTAATGGAGGAACATGTTTAGCAACTACAGGGGAGGGTTCCCCGTCATAGCCGCCGATGAATCTGCTGCACTCGTTTTACGATGCATTCGTAGGGTCTTAATATTAACGAAATCTCAGGCAAGAGGTCATCAAAAATCTGTAAGGGCCTGGTTAAGGCCGTACATGAATTTTCCGGGGTCTAGGACTGCCCCCATTTGAAATAAATCAATTTAAATGAAACGAAGATATTATTTAAAATGTTGTCTTAATAAGCCCTAGATAACCCTTCATATTTTATGAACTACTGTTTACAGTTTAAAGTGAGAACGTTGAGCTTTTCTACGCATTTCTAAAAATAGTTTGAAGGGTTATCTAGGGTTTCACAAAATTTTAAATAATATCTCCGTTTCCTTTGAAATTATTTATTTCAAATACAGCACTGGACACCGGAAAATTCATGTATGGTAAAAATTCAATTTTCCGCAGATGAAAGCTTGTTATAAATATTGTATTCTATAGAAATATTGTTATTGTTTGTATATCTCATAGAAATAGAATATAGGTACCAATTTTTTCTTGATATCTAGTATCTATAGTTATCTCTACAAACTAGTAGGTATTACTAGAGATCCGTAGATCCTTTTTATGACGCACTCTTGTATGAACGCATCGTAAACAGAATTTACGAGTGCAGCTGAAGATTTACAGGGAGCCTAATGGGGGGACGTATTTAGCAGACATTTTGAAGTTTGGTTACTATATTATAAAATCCTTCGGGTATTATTTATATATGTAACTAACTTCATTACATTACATGTAAATAGCGAACGTCCAGGGGCCTTTTCTACCAGAAACTAACTTTCTAACACGATGCTGAAAAAGTAGTCTTTTGGGGAAGACTAAAAAAAGTGAACTATTATTATATCGCGGATAAACCTATACATAAATAATATTCAAAAATAAATCATACATAGACTGCATACATACCTACTACGTATATAGCCTCTGACAGTTTTCGGAGATAATGTGCACGCACTGCTCGTTAAACACAAAACGAGATTTAGCTTTCTGGATTTCGACTGGTAAGGTATTCCAAAGCCGTATAGCTTTAACGAAAAATGAATTATTATGAACCCAGTCTGTCAACGAGGCATATTAAGACGGAGATTGCTTGAAGAGCGAAGAGTTTTGACGTGGGAATCACAAAGGAAGGGATATTTACTTACTTAAAATCTTTTTCATCAAAAACTATAATTTTAATGGCACATACCTTATCGTAACTGCAATGTCTTCCACACAACTGAGGTTATTCCAAATAAGTTCATATAATGGGGTAGGAGGGTTAAAGTTGGATCTCATTTGTCAGCACGGAATAGCACTTTCCTATGCTGCTATCCTTTTCTGTCGCTCAGAAGCGTCATTTGCTAGAGCGAGAGATAGCGACGGAACGCTTTAGCACCGGCCGTGCTGCAGCGTTCCGTCGCCCTTTCTCGCTCTAGAAAATTACTGTTCTGTGCGACAGAAAAGGATAACAGCATAGGAAAGTGCTGTTCCGTGCTGATAGATGAGATCCAATCCTTATCCTTATGATATAGGAGAACACCCACTTAAAGTATTTACTAATGTATGTGTCTCGTGTTAATTTTAACCAAAAAATAATACATTAAAAATATGAAATGAAAAACTTCGCCACGAGTCCATCATCACATATTTTAATTAAGTTATTGTTACAAATGTTGTAATGCTGTTTAAATCAATAATTGATATAAGAGGAATGAGAGTAGAGTAAAAAGAACGTTTGAATGATTTTTTTCGCAAAAGATAGCGTAGAAATTTATGTGGCCAGCGTTTTTGGCACCAGCCAATATGGGGTCATTCTCATAAACACAATTATTGATGAAAAAGGTTAAATAACCTTCTTTATCCTAGCCCATCCTCAGTTGCATCCTTAGCTGTGCTGCTTCGGAGTCCGGGGTGCGCTATCCCGCTTTTTCTTCTCCAAATATAATATTCATGTCAAATGGTCACCCAAGGATGCCAAAGACCTTGCGAAATGGAGAAGAAATAGCCCGAACAGTTTAAACGATTTGGCTATAGTTTTACGACCAGTCGCCTGCCTGACATTATTCCTTAGGAATACAGATGAAGCATGTTCGTGCTTAGTCCTTTAGTCGTCTCTTACGACCTCCACAGGAAGAGATGGAGTGATCCTATTCTAAGCCGGAAACCACACGGCGACAGGTTACATAATATATAATTATATACAGACGCGATTGTCTGAAAAGACTTGAAGAACTTTGCCTGTAAAAAAACTAGGTACCTATTGAAATATAAAAGCAAACAGATAAATGGAGAAAAATTCCTTTAAACAAACTTCTGTAATACCTTCTAAAAATAGGCACTTAAATAAAAATCCATTAACTAAACGTTTCGCCTCACGAAACCAATGTAACGAATATTTTACAAATTCCCTTCCAAAGGCCGGTGGCTACACGAAAGTGAATTTATAAGAAAAAATGTAAAAACCACCCACGGACCCTCGAAAGGTCGGCCGCAATATGTTCCATTGAAAGTCACTTAGCGAAGGCGTGTGCGGGAATTGTGAAATCACTATGGAATGATCGAGCTCTAATAAAGTGCATGCTGTTACATCTTTGATGGTATATACATATTCTGCCTATTTTTTTTTAAGTGAAAACTTAACGCGTGTTGGGCACTTGGTTGAGATGAGAAAAACCATTGAACTCGCGACTTGGACATTAAACCAGCTTTCAGAAATTCTTTAGTCCCTTGAACCACTCATCTCTTCTTTGACACAATGAGACAGATTTCATTTATACAAAACGATTTCCAAATAATTTTACATTTACATTTCCAGTTAATCATCATTTTGCTCGGGCAATAAAATCAATAAGCCCATAACCTTAAAAAGTCAATCGCCTTAATTAATCAAGGTAAGGGAAATAAATTCATATCCTGCAAAATTGCCTGCCCATAAACCGATGGGATGGTACCTCTCAATAACTTTTCCGATTTTTGATATGGTCCTTTTGCTTCCACCTTTATTAAATCATCAACATGTACAGACATTCTGAAACTTTTTTAAGGGTGTATGGGGTATAACTATTTTCAGTCAATGATACTGAAAAAATATTTTTTGACCTCCCATATAAGTTACCAGACCAGCTGATCCGAGTATGTATGGAAAGCCAAAAAATATTTTTCATATTTTGATACATGCTCCCTGGAAAAATTTGTTTAGTTTCACTAACTGAATTCACACTTAACATTATCTCAGTACATTTTGTTACACGAAAAAAAAAACCGACTTCAATACCAGTGAAGTGACAGTCACTGAAAGGCTAAATAAGCAACAGTTGTATACTAAAACGATATATTTTTCAGTTATTTTTGTTTAAAAACCAAACTACTGAATCGATTTTGATAAAATTTCTATGGGACCACCTAAAAAGTATACCTCTTCAAACAAAAAAAGAAGTTTTTAAATCGGTCCAGGCGTCTTCGGGAAATCGGGTAACATACATAAAAAAAAAGATTCCGACGAATTGATAACCTCCTCCTTTTTTTGAAGTCAGTTAAAAAAAGGGTAGTTAACTAAAACTAAACCGTACCAGTGTATCTAATAAAAGCTTCAAATTAATTTAATATTTCAAATAAAGTGCCACATCAAAGCAACATGCCCTAAATGCTGACTGGATTCACCCGCTAGATAGCGAAGCTAATGCGCTGGGCGGAAAAATTGCCAGCTATTGGACCTAACCTTTTTTTAATATTATTCAAAATTTATGAGATATTAGGCTAGCAAAAGCAACCGACAATAAACCGTGTTCAGTATCCATTGGTGGTTCCTTAAAATGTTTCTGGGATTTATTCAGAGGTATCAAAGAAGAATAAACCCGTCTTTTCGGATACAATCAGCGGACTGTTCGAACAGTTAAATTTTTACTGCTCTCTACCGAACGGCGCTGTTATGTTTCTTTTTATGATTATCTATTTTATCATTAAACTGGGTATTAAGTTTATACACCTTTATTATTGCTATTGTCTCCTGAAGATCCAAAATTACTAAATTTTGGAGTCGAATTTTTGTGTTTTAATTTTAAATAAGCGTTAAAAATTCCGTAAAATTAATACATGTATACATACATACAATACACTGACTGCCTCCGTGGTCCAGTGGTCAAGGCGTTTGCCTTGTGATCCGGAGGTCGGGGGTTCAAATCCCACTGGGAATTATACTTTGTAAAAAGTTGTTTCTAGTCTGGTTAGGATATTGCAGGCTTGAATCACCTGAATATCCGAAAAGAAAGATGATTCCGTGCTTCGGAAGACTCTGAAGCGTTACCGCTGAGGATGGAATCGGAAATATGCTCGGATGATGATGACAAACATACAATACACTATACACTATAACGTTTTTCTACCTAATGGGGTACATAGATCATTGTAGGTCATTATAGGTCGCGGCTCTAAGTAGACAGAGCCTAGAGCCGCAGGACTCAAAGGCTACTTTAGCAAGAATATTATTTCAAATTAATGATATCTTTTATTCGCACTCAATCTAACTAGTGTTTAAAATATATATATATATATATATATATATATATATATATATATATATATATATATATATATATATATAATAGGTACAAATAACACGGATTGAGCTAGCCCCAAAGTAAACTTAAACTTGTACTATATGATACTAACTCGACGATAAATATTAACCCCCAAGCCCCAGGCAATTTGATAAAGGCCATTTTCCATCTTGACCTGGCTGGGAATCGAACCCAGAACCTCTGATTGGCGGACTAGCATGTTAATCAATATGCCACGAGGAGGAGGATCTGGAGGTCTTCAAATAAAACAGTTTAGTAGTTAACATGTTCTTCGACATCGGCGGTATGATCTCCTACAGCTGATAATGACGGGCAAAGTTGCAGGCAAGAGAAAGGTTGGAAGAATAAAGAAGTCATGGCTGAGAAACATTCGGGAGTGGACCGGGATAGCAAGCGCTGCTAAGCTATTCCGCTGAGCCAAAAACAAGAAGGACTACGCCAAGCTGATTGCCGACCTTCATTAATTGGAGAGGCACTTTAAGAAGAATAAGTAGTTAACAGTTGAAATAAAACAGTTTAAAGTTAGATAAATGAACAAATAGGGTGAAACACCCGCATCTCGTGACCCGCAATACCGCAGTGACAGGACAGCTGTTTACTAAATGAGGTAGGTGCCGACTATTTGTACACTTACCCTTTATAAGGGCTTAGTTGTAATAAATTGGCCAATTATACCTGCGATTTGGAAGATGTTTAAGTATCTTGCTAATCTTTATTGTTTTGTTCTTCGTGTGTGTAAGTGGCCAACATTTCGGTTAGGTTTTTCAACTGACTACAAACAGGTAATTATACAATTTTATTTAATAATAAGCGTTTATCACGCCTGTGTTACTCCCTGTTTAGGTATCGAAAATGTACCTACCTACATTATTACTATGCGCGCAGGCGGCCCCTCCGGGTGGTAAATTCAGTTATACGAACCGTTTGTCCAGAGTTATACAAATGAAATTGGTTTGCAATGGATATCTAGGTATCTATACGAAAAGGTGCTGAGTTCTGACGTGAGATAAATTAAACCATATCGCTAACCGCATTGAGTAGATATTTCTTTGAATTTCTTTGCTGAGTGAGACTTCTGTACGTTAGTATTATTTATTCTGTGCTTTTATCTAAAACAATGAAGTATAAAGTTTTTAAAGTGTTTCTCAAAACAATACAACGGAGCCTAAATTCGGTGGGGTTATATTGTTTCCTTCCGGCTTCATCATGAGATCAGGTCATTAGTACCATAATATTCATTGTTAACCAATTTGAAAATAAATATGTGAAGTTTCAACTCCATGAAATAAAGGAAATTAGGTCTAATTTTGCTTACAAGATTTGGTTAGGGACACACAGAGACGGGACAGGTGACACTTAATAAAAGCTTGTAATATACAGGCTGACTTTTAAACCACCAGCCAAATTTCTGGAGCAAGTTCAGTCCATGATACTGAACTACTTTCCATAAAAACAATTAACGAAAAACTAAAATAAAAATTCGCCTTTTCATACAAATCAAACGGTCAGTCAAACGGATTTTCTATGGGAGGACGAAAAATTTTCATCGATTTTTAATAACTTTTTTTATAGAAAGTAGTTCAATATCATGGACTGAACTTGCTCCAAAAATTTGGCTGGTGGTTTAAAAGTCAGCCTGTATAAAGAATTACTTTGTTCCGGAGTTTTCTCATCCACAGAAATAAGATTACACATCAGTCTTTTCACAACTCAGATTCATTAAATTCTTATTCATACATAAGTTAGTAGGTATTACTATAAGTTTTATTGATATTTATATTTTTTAACAATTATAACTGATTTTGAGAAAATGGTTCCTGTTTTTAAAAACCTGAGGAACCTTTATTTATAATACAAACAATAAATAATACAGTAAATGCTAAAACAAATATAAAAAATAAACTAAACTTTAGGCTTTAGGTTAAGTAATCTAAAATTAAAGTAATATTTTAATATATAAGGAATCAAAAATTCCTACCCAGATAGAACCTGGTTCAAAGGTGCCCATCACACTGCTGCATGCTGCGTTTCCTCCCTGTACTGTACAGCGATAGCAATTCTTTAAACCAGATACCTTCCGGAGGGGCGCCGCCGGGCGGTCAAAATCTTTGACTGTCAAGCGACGCCCTATTTCACTTATAAAGTTTTTTGCTGAACTATAAATAGGCCTATTTATTTTACCCTTTTAACCATTTCTGTTAGTAATTAAGTGCAAAACAAACATTTTAATTAACGTCCACTTTTTATACTAAAATAATCAAAGAAATAAATAGTAGTTTTTGATGTAAGTCTAAGATAAGTACGTCTTAGTCATTAAACTTTGTTATTTCTGCATAAATCAGCTCTTAAACCCAGTACGGATCCGGGAAGGGTTAACATTTCCGGTTAAGTGCGAGTGGGACTCGTACATGACAGGTTCCGTTCCTCCGTACAATGTTTTAAAACGCTGAAAAAAAACACGTTTTTTTATAATAATATGATGATTCCATTTGATTTTTAACTTTATCAAGTGTTAAAATGTCAAGTGTTAGGCTATTTAACGGTTCAAGAGATAGACAGACGGGCGGACAGACGGACAGACAGTGGAGTCTTAGTAATAGCACAGAATAAATAATACTGTACTAACGTATCAGAAGTCTCACTCAGCAAAGAAATTCAAAGAAATATCTACTCAATGTGGCTAGCGATATGGTTTAATTTAGCTCACGTCAGAACTGAGCACCTTTTCGTTTATATACCTAGACATCCATTGCAAGCCAATTTAATTCTTATTACTCTGGACAAGCGATTCGTATAACTGAATTTACCACCCGGAGACATAGTAATAATGTAGGTACATTTTCGATACCTAAACGGGGAGTGACACAGGCCTGGTAATAGTGTCCCGTTAGCACCCTTTGCGTACAGACTCCTAAAAAGCCATTATAATTTAAGTTTATTTGATGTTGTGTTTTATTCAGTAAATATAAACGTAAATATTTTCCGTCGGAAGGAATAAAGTTCATAGAGGTAGGTATAGCGCATTATATTTCCCATGTGCCGTGTGGCTTCCAGCTTAGAATAGGACCACTCCATAACTCCTGAGGATTTCGTAAGAGGCGACTCAAGGGCAAAGCACAAACATCTCGTGCTACAACTGCATTCCCAAGGAGTATTATTGATATCGGGAGGCGGCCGGTCGTAAAACTATTGTTATATCGATTAAACTTTTCGGCTTTTAATAGTGGTCGCAAACCAGCTCACTAGTAGTCGTAAACTGAAAAAAGTGGTCGCAAATCTTATTTCACTTTTTCTGCTTTTTATAATGTTTAATGGCTAAAAGTATTATATTTTATGTTTAAATTAGGTATACTTGGGACTAATTAACACTATAATATATCACCTGTCTGGATTTCGCAGTTTTCGGCATACTTGGATGACCATTGACATGCACATTATAATTGGAAAAGAAAAAGCGGGAAAGCGCACTCCTGAGGATGCAACCGGGAACACGCTAAGATAAAGCATCGCATCATGTCTTCATCTGGCCGGTTATAGGTATGCATAAAGATTTGTAAAATTGAACATTGATCATTAAAACCCTATTACATCGAAAATCTCAGTACTCCTCTCCTATGCGTATTCACGTAACAAAAGGAAGTCAATCTTGCTACTTGTGAAGAAGAGTGGTTCAACTCTCATCCGTAACCAATCGTGCCTTCCAAGAAATCGCACCGCTCTACCAAATACTGTATTTAATTATCAGCGAGGCTTGAGTCCGGCACTCGCCAACGCCGGTCTTCCCAGTAGCAACGGACTCCCCGCAAAACCTTTCTCAAATTTTCCTTATATATCGCGAAAATGAAAAACTTCAATAGCGCGTTTTAGAAGTGCTTATTTGATTGGTGGTTTTGGATGCAAGAAGCGAAACCGTTCCGCCAATGATCACGGATGCGCGTGTTAAAAACAATGAAAAATGTTGTAATTACTAGACTATTGCTAAATTGGGATTCGAGTCTAAACACACGATATCAATTACACAAGTCACAACAAAAAATGCTGTATTACCTATTTATGTATCTGGGGTATTGTATTTCTTTATGAATACCGTGTATAAACCTGCTAACATATACTCAAGGTCCGAGTCACCCGGCTTGTCAATAACAAACAATTACTCTCAAAGGACAAATGCTTTATTTAAAAAAAAAAAAACAAATTTCCCATACAAGTTATTTAAATAAAGACCCAACGGATCAGCCGTTGGGTTTATTTATCAGACGTGGTTTTTATACAAACGTTGATTTAGTTGAGACGATCAGTTTATTTGCTACTAACCCCAAAAGATTACTCTCTCAGCATCACCTGTTGGTTGACACATTTATTGTAATGAAGTTAAATAAATAAAAAATAAACGTGTGTTTGTAAAAACTCAAACCTGAGTACGCAAAAATTCGTATTGGAAAGCTTGATTATTTTATTTGTTTATTTCGAACCTTTGAGGTAGTTATCGTCCACTTGGAAAGCCTATGGTTTATACGAGTACGAAGTTAAAACTGGTACAAGCTGGTATAAAGGCAAAATAGAGCCGGCACTATTTTTATTTATTTATTGAGCCGTGTGGTTCCCGGCAGAGTAGAATAGGACCACTCCAAGTCTTTCCGTGGATGTCCTAGAAGGCGACTTAGGAAACACTAGCTAAAGAAAGCTTATGAACATCAATGAGACGTCTCCAACTCGTCTGGCCAGCGTGGAGAGTGTAGGCTAAATCCTCTGACTGCTCTGACTTAATATATAGCTCTGGTAGTACAGAGAGGGTCGTACTCCTGCAGTGGAGACTTAAAAAGACCTGATGATGACGATGATGACATTTTTTTTTCTCTTTTACACATCTGTACCCACTTTTACACATCTATACCCACTTTTACACACTATCTCGATAAAAGTGTGTCTTTCTTTTTTTATTTTTTATTAATGGCTTGACGCTACTGCGTATTTAGCCAGGAACAAGTTAATAAAACGTAAGAAATTCTTTTTTCCTAACAAATTACAATCAAAGGTTGGTGTAGGCCTTTGATTGCTTTAAGGGAGCTTCTGGCGACAAATCTATACGAGTCCACTGGTTTTCATAGCCGATTGAGTGGCGGGCGACGCCCGAAGACGCCCACAGAGTCCGCGAAACAAATATCACTACAGCCGTACTATGACTGTCCACTTTAACTATTTCACATATTGTTCATGAGCATGAGCATTTATAACACCAAACAACACCAATTTCATATTATAAAGTCCACTGAAATCAATTTGCAAAATAATTTAAAGAAAACCCCAACCGAACCCCTTGACTTCCCGCCAAAAACCCGTGTGTCTTACTTACTTGATCATTATGATCTTACGGTCTGTCTACCCTGCAATAGTTAAACACGTGATTAGAGTATAATATCTAGTGTTAAGTTTATCGGGACTAACTTATGAGTCTCATCTAACGATCACGCTAATTGATGGTAATTACACTGCCGACATGACTCCGCTTTCAGCTTTAATTAATGTATTCGAAATAATAACAAATTAACGCAACGCATTAATTTGCTAAGCTTATGTTGTTTATTAGTTTTACCAGTTTACTTCCTTTATTAATAGAACCTATATTTTGTTATCAAATTTCATTTAATAAGATCCTCAACGGGACGTTAGCGGAGGTTTGAAAAAGGCGAATAATATAGCTTAGGTATACAACGTGGAAGGGACATACCCGTAATAAATCGAACCACGGGTTATAATAGATCACTTTATTATAATGAAATTAAAATAACAGCCAAAGAACAAAACAATTTTTGGCATTTCCATAGAAAAGTGTGCGGCCGGCCGGACGATTTGTATGGAAATGCCAATTTTTTTTTTTGGTATTTGGCCGTTATTTTAATTTCATTATACTATAGTGATCTAGTATAGCCCGTGGTTTGATTTATTACGGGCATGCCCCTTCCACTTTGTATAATATCCTTACATGCTGATCTAAGAAAAAAAACTTAGAATGTATCAGCTGCTTCTCTTCCCGCGCAGATCGTGGAAGGTGATCGAGAATATGGGCGAAAATGCAAATTATGTTAATTAAGCCTGTATGACCCTGAGAGTACTTAGAGCGATCTAAAATATTATTAATATTAACGAAATACTCACTTTGAAATAAAAACACAGCAAAGTACAGGACTAACTCTATACATAACCCTTCATATGTTTCGAAAACACGATTGCTTAAAATTTTCTCATTAGAAAAAAATTGCGAAGTTGCCTCCAAATCACCTCAAAATTATACTAAAACGGAAAGTATTCACAAAATACAATAAATTAGCCCTTGTAACTTTAGATTATAATTGTATTAAACATAAAGCAGGGATCATATGTCTTATTATTCAAATAACTCTTAAACATTCTTTGTAAAACAAAAAAAAACTTCAAAAACCAGAAATGCGTGGAACAAGCTTCATTGCCCTCCCGTGATCTTATCACCCCGCATGGCTCGCTGTCTCGCTTCGGCTAGAGTAAACTTGTGTGCGTGGAAGCGGAAGCAAAATTTAGATTATCCACATCAGGCGCCGTCTTAATAGGCGTTGCGACTAGCAAACCATCAATGTTTTGATTCCTTTTTTCACCTTCTCGCCCATCATCATGTTAAAAGTTGCCTTTGAGTCTTGCGGCCCTGGGCTCCGTCTGCTTAGAGCCGCAAGACCCAAAATGCTCTGTCCGCCCCATCTATACTAATATTATAAAGCGGAAGAGTTTGTTTGTTTGTTTAAACGCGCTAATCTCAGGAACTAATGGTCTGATTTGAAAAATTCTTTTTTTGTTGGGTAGTCCATTTATAGAGGAAGGCTTTAGGCTATATAACATTCCGACAACCACGCGAACGAAGTCGCGGGCACAGCTAGTTAGGGATAAAGTCGTGATATATTGTACGTATGTATAAATAGTACAGAAAAACTGATCAGCGATTAACCAAGCTTACTTCTAATGATCATTCATTTACGTCCAAACATCAGTTTGGACATTCTATTATGCATGAAAGCCCGAGCTTGCAGACCTTGTCAAGAGTCTTAGTTATAATATATAAGTCACCTATTGATAGCAATGCTATATAGCATTTACAAATTTTAAAGTAGGCTATAATAAGCCTTAGTATAATTAGATCAAAAAATACAGCTAACAAAATATACTTAAATCAATTATACAAATGAACAACTTTTCTCAATGAACATATGTTTTTTGGGTTTCCTACAAACTCAGATCAGCTGATCGGTCAACTTGTATGGGACGCAAAAAATATTTTTCACATTTAGCTATATGTTCCTTTGAGAAAGTTGTTCAGTATCGTGGACTGAAACCACCATTAAAATAGGTTCAAAGTTTTCTTCCTCACTTATTCTTTGAGAAGAAAAAACGGAAAACGGATTCTAGGTTCCAAAACAGTACAGCTAATGATACAATACAATACAAATTATATTTATTGCACCATAATAATTAATAAAATAAAAATAACAAACACAAAGAAAATATTGGTACAAAGGCGGACTTATCGCTAGATGCGATCTCTTCCAGTCAACCTTTGGGTAGATGAAAAATGATGATCTAATCTAATGATGCATCTAGGAACGAGTTTAAATTGGAAGTAGCTTATAAAGTTATTAACTAAGTTCTAAGAGACATTACGAAGGTAACTGAGCAACATTCAATGAATTAAGACCTGCCTTTGTAGGTGTACCGTGTGCATAGAAGTTTACTATGCGCATAACTTACTTCGAATACATAGCCCCTGGAAACAGGGCGTTAAAGAATTAGCAAGTTCAATACACGCCCTATTTCACATCAAAGTGAAACTTAGCAGACTAAAAGTTCTATTCTTGAAATCGGTTCATCACAAGAAAAAAAGTGACTCGAGCTGCTCTTTAATTTCCGCTGGTGGCATTTTGTACTTACTTTTGCATCGTTCAAGTCATGTGTGTTGTCATCAGTCAGTCATGTGACAAATCATGTTCAAAACTTTGAAATAATTACATATGTTCTTATGTATATTACTAATACTTATGTATCAACATTGTTAAAGAAAGTATATTATGTATGTATGTCATTATGTTATGGAACATACCATATATTATCATATACAGTTGTGCAATTTATAATTTAAATTTGACTGTGATGAATATAAATTGTGACTCGCCGATTTTGAAAATACACTTTAATCTCCCTTTATTTGAAAAATAAATAAATGGACGGCCTTTCATTATAAAAATTAAGCAGTTTGAATAAGCACAAAGCCGTATTATGTATTCAGGATTTGTTTGAACTGCTTAAATCTCTTTGAGTGTGCTCTTCACTGCTTAATTCTCTAATCTAACGATTTATTTGAGAAATAATAATAAATTAAACACGCAATTTAATGCTAAAGTTGAATTTAAAGTGTTTTGTTGATTTTCCTGAAATTTAGCCAGAGATAAATGCTGGCTAATTTTGACGGATTAGTAATGACTGAGCTTGAAGCTGACTAAAGAAAACGTGGTTCTCTAAAAATTAAAACTAGCTACACAGGGTTACTTTTTTAACTCCGGCAACGTTTTTGGTTTACGGAACACTAAAAAGTGACCCTATTTAAAGTGATTATATTTTTTTTTGCTTATAACCCATTGGTAGGAGATTTATTACAAATTTTAAATATTAATAAAGTTTATTTATAATTTGTAGAAACAATTCGAATGAAAATTTCTAATGGGCCCATCAGATGGATTATTAAAAAGTATTAGTTTTGCCACACAGGTATGTCATAATTTAAATTTGCACTAGTGTTGCCCTGAACAAAATGGTCAAGTACTATATTGTTTCTTATTGCTGGCAATTTTGTGTTCCACTTGTCAGTGTCAAGCTTCAGGTTGACATTTGTCTATTTTATCCATGTTTCTTTCTTCCCTCTAAAAATCGCGTCGCAGAGACATATACGCTCTCCATATGTCGTGAATTTTCCTAAATATTGGTGCTAAAGAGTGCCCTTACCCGAGACAGAATCAGAGTTTTCCATACAAACGTAGTCTACGTTTTCTTTGAAACGACATGTCAGATTTCAGTAAAAATTTTTAACTTTAAAGCTATTGCATATATCTAGGGTTATAATTGGTTTTCACAGTCAAAATATGAACTTGAAAAAGAATATAGTGAATTATATAATTTTTGACCATCAGTATTGAAATCTTTTACACCCTTATATTTTCTTTCAAGTTCATATTTTGAGTGTGAAAACCAATTTTAACCGATTTCGATTTTATGCGATTTCTTTAAAGTTACAAACTTTTACCGAAATCTGACATGTCGTTTCAAAATAAAACGTAGACTACGTTTGTATGGGAAAGTCTAGGGTAAGGGGGTTCTTAAATACCCCGGCCGGGTATCAAGACACCGTCCTCTCCATTAAGAACGTAGATTGCTGTAATAGAACAAGTAATTACTTACCACGAGAATGTTCTTAGGTTAACACCATGTGCATTTCTTTAAAACAGCACCAGGCCTTAATATACCATTGAACCAGCGACCACGCGCGAGGTATTCCTTTCAAACAAGTTTGAAAGAGCGCCTCCAAGTATTGTGTATTTCTTTTATCTGACGAACAAAAATGACGAAGATATTTTACTACAGGGAATTTCAAGTTCACGCTATATTACGTCTTGGTACAATTTTCACAAGGGTCCGTAACTTGATCGCTCTGTATTTTTGTAATTTTTAACTAATTAGGTGAATCGTCCATTATTTTTGGACAATTTATTTATTTATTTAAAAACTTTATTGTTCCACAATAAAAATAAACGGGCAAGTGCGAGTCGGACTCGTACATGAAGGGTTCGGTACCACCGTACAATGTTTTAAAACGCTGAAGAAACACGTTTCTTGACGACCCCCTTTAATTTTTAACTTTATTTTATTTTTAGTATTGGTTGTTATAGCCACAGTAATACATAATAGGTTAAAATTTCAAGTGTCTAGCTATTACGGTTCAAGAGATAGAGTCCTGTGACTGACAGACAGACAGACAGACGGACAGACAGACGGACAGACAGACGGACAGACAGCGGAGTCACAGTATTAGGGTCCCGTTTGTACCCTTTGGGTACGGAACCCTAGAAATGGTACAATTGGCGGACTTAACGCTAAGAGCGTTCTCTCCCAGTCAACCATAGGGATAAACAGATACGAATCATGTTGCGGCGCAAAAAACTAGATACAAAATAAAGTATTATAATATTAATCAATCTAACTGACGGACTGAAATTGAATATATTTGTCTTACACAGTCATCATCCGTATTTCTAAAAACTAAATCATCATCTTCAGGTCTTTTTAGTCTCCATTGCACGACCCTCTCTGTACTACCAGAGCCAAACTTGGCCAGAGTAGTCAGAGGATTTGGCCTACACTCTCCACGCTGGCCAGACGGGTTGGAGAGGTCTCATTGATGTTTATAAGCTTTGTTTTGCTTGTGTTTCCTAAGTCGCCTTCTACGACATCCACGGGAAGATTTAGAGTCCTATTTTACTCTGCTGTAAACCACACGGCAATATAACCCGCATTTATCTTTAAAACTAAACGTCCAAGCTATTTTATAAAGATGGAAGTTTTTACTCTCTCAAGAACCAATAAATGGCGCCAGCCGTTAAAGACAGCAATCTATTCTAGTGCATTTCTATTCTCGATACAATATGAGCATACTCGATCATTATCTGATCGACGAGAGATAATCGAGAATCGCTTTCAGGGCGAGCTTTTGCAATGGGGTTTTCGATATTATTCAAGGTAAACTTTAAAAATCTATACATTTTGGATTAGGGGTGGACCGAGGAGAAGGTGGCGGAACCATCTAGTCAACTTTTTTGTGCGAATGGCAGGAGATCACAGAAGACAGAAGTTGCCCAGCTGTGGGATAAGAACTTGACTTTAAAATATATTTTAAAACTGGTTTTATAGCCACAAAGCACGAACTAATTGGTGGCGGAGGGACACAAAGTAATTTAGATTAAAGAACATGTAAGGACTGAATTATGAATGAATGAACTGAACTGAACTATGTTAACGCAGTCAGAAGCAAAGAACTTCTAATACTATCTAGAATAACTACGAATAATAATCTCACAAAAATAACATTAAAAATTAAACTTAATGCCACGCACATAAAGCTCATATTTTCATAATGCTTATATTGAAATACCTAACGTTCCCAAAAAAATGTACCTAACGTTATAGGCGTCCCTTTCCCGCAAACTGTCAGTGCAATAAAGTAGAAGGGGAGAGCTATAACTTTAGGTATAATTTTTGGGAACGGCTTTGCATAGATCTAGAATGCTTACAAAAGTAAGCATTCTAGATTTGTATACAATTTCTTTGGTCAGAAGCTTTGGAGATTTATAGAAGAAGAAAAAAATGCAAGTACATGTACCGCGGTTTGTTTTCAGATTAAAAATTAATGCAATTTTTATAACAAACGAACAAGAAATTGCTACTCGTATCTTGATACTAATACCAATAAATAACATCTCGGTTAAGTGCAGCAATCGATTCATTCATACTCGATCACTATCTGATTGACGAGGGATAATCGCTTTCAGAGCTTTGCCACGGAGCTTTTCAATATAAATGTAGGTAAAGGTTGTTTAAAGCGTATAAATATTTTAAGGATCAGTACAAATACGATAATTGTACGGCGCAGGCTTCGTTTGTCACCTAGGCCCACGCCATACTTGAAGAGATGTTGATGTTGATGGTATGGAGACACAAGACCACGTCACATAGAAACTGGTTTATTGTTGATATAAATTACATGTTGTTGGGCTGGGTGTGACGGGTCCTTTCTCGATCGCTGCTCGATAGTGTCTTTTTGATTGCTATTATTAGATTTAAAATGTTATGTTAAAACAGCTGACACGCGACCTACATAGTATGCAGCCGCGTGCAGCCGAAATGTGCGAGCATGGCTCGAACAATAATGATGCGGCGCAAAACAGCAAAAAATCTAGTTAATCACTACTGGTATTTCAAGTGTTAATAAGTAACTATGTAAGAACTAAAAATAAAAAAAACCAGCCAAGTGCTAGAGTTAAACTCGCCTGGAGAGGGTTCCGTTCAATTGATTGAATTCCTATAGGTTTTTCTGTAATCTACAAGCAATGAATTATATTTTGAATTTTTTCAGGGGGGAAAGGTCTATTTTCGTCTTCTTTCATGAATAAAATCAAAACTATTTATTTTACAATTTTAACAAAAATATATTTGAGATCCTCATAACGAGCCCTTTATTTTAATATTTGACACAGTAAGGTTTGCAAAACTTTTTTTTTTTAATTTCATAATTTATCCCCAGAAAATGTACCCCAAAAAATGAAACACTTATTTTTAAAAAAAATATTTATTTACTTTGCACATATGTGTTTGGGTCATAGAATTACACCATCCTACCAAATTTCACCTGATTCGGTCCAGTAGATTCGGAGCAAATTGGCTGTGACAGACGGATGGACAGACAGATAGTCGCACGAGTGATCCTATAAGGGTTCCGTTTTTTCATTTTTTGTACGGAACCCTGAAAATACAAATTGTGTATTCCACTAAGACATTATGTGCATAGCCAAAAGCGTAGCCAGTATTGCCACGTTCAATTTACTTCAATTCAAAATATCTTTATTATCATAGGATATTTATAATATCTCTTTATAATAGTCACTTTGTTTTATTTTGCACAAAAGTTGACGTCAAATCGTTACTTACAGCTAAGTTTACGCCGCTTCCTAGGCGCAAGTGCAGAAGAAGCGGCAACGTTGTGTGGAAATGCTAATTCACTTGTGCTAGATAATATCCAGCCCTTTGGTCACGGGATACCTCGAATAGTTGTCTTGATAAGTATTTAAATAAATTATGGGCTGAAGGACGCCACGAATCAATTTTTATAAAAAAATTCAAATGTGTAGTTTTTTCCGATGTCTACATAATTTGCGCCTTTTGCGAACCTTATTCTCAGAATCAAGTTAAAAATGCTGTTCATTAAAAACAAACAGAGTATGTAAACAACCGTAATATTACCTGGAATGAGTCCAAAACCCCAATCAGTAATCATGCATCAAAAAGGAAATTAACGAAAAAGTTCAGTTACGAGAAAAAAAAAGTATTAAATTCTGGATGGTGCGATTAACCGACCCATTTAAAATGATACAAGCCTCTCCTCGCGCTTGCCAAATACTCGTGTTTCCGCTATGGGTGGTTTACAGTGGTATTCTTGAACGCGATGTCGGAGTTCAGATAATATTTTTGGAAAAGTTGATATGAATTTTTTTATTTTCAAACTAATAACCACTCTTAAAACCTAGTACTCTTTATTTGAGAAGTTCTTCTATTTAAAAAAATGCTTAGTGTATAATTTTCCTATTGTGGACGCAGGATTTTTGTTTTTCATAAGCTACATAGCATTTAGTAGATAGAAATTAAGTTAAAAATCGTTTGAAACTCTAAGTCATTGCCAAGAAAATATAATTTTTCTTCTTCATGGCTGAGGTTCGTGATAAATTTATCCAAGCTTATTCTGAGAAGTTTAGTCACCAGAAGTGCAAAAAAAACCAGCACCAGAATAAGTACGCACTGGTAGCTAAATTTAACCGAATGCATAAATAACGCGCTTAATTGGGAGTGAAATCACGCTGCAGTTTTGATGGACTGCCTGCATTTTTAAGCGATACAGCGACGAGCTTACAGATTTTTAAATGTAGCTTTTGATTTTGTACTCTAAATGGTTTTGAGCTTCGCGGGTTTTAATGGTTCCAGCTGTTTTATTTGTCTAAAAACTTTATTGTGCATAAAACATGCAGCAATTACTCATAGTTTGAAACACAATGGTACAAAAGGTGTTTTTTTCTTTCATTTGGCACGATGTTTTGCATCCTTGAGTTACCACTGACATATACAACATTTAAGAAGAAGTAAAAGCTATAAAACCCACCCCGTGCTTCAAAACGGGACAGCTCGGAGCTGTCGTCAGTATGGCCGTGTTATCTGCGGTGATGACGTCAAAGGAGTATCAAGGTCGCGGCGCCTGGGATGCCTGGAGCCTGAGAGCTAGCCAGAGCCCCCTGACGTGGATAATAGATAAGACGTGTTGATATGTTACCTGCCTGTGACGTCATTGCGTGTGCCAACGTTATAAATAATAGCGTTATTCCATATAATAGTTTCATTAGTACATTATACTGCTAACAAAGTGGAGACACATGGTGCGTTGCGTATATATGACAGCCAGGATCAACGGCTTAGCATGCCTTTCAAAGCAAGGATCTGAAGGCAATTTACGCAACTTTTAGTCGCCAACTTTTTAAACAAAGTCCCAATATCAACAGTCAAATTCATCCCTCGATGAATACCCCCAATTCGTCTACTATATTAAATCCGTCAACTTTATGAGTCCAAAGTCCCGACTCGTGTCATTAATCGCACTGAACTGAACTGGAGTGAAGTTGAACTGGAGTGAAGTTCTAAATCACTCGGCGCGTTGACAAGCACTCGTTTAACTTTGCCGATTAATTTGACTTTTTTCACTTTCTCCCTTTGTTTTCGAGATGGATGCCTTTACGATAAAGTGGTTTTGTTGAAGTATTTAGTTATTTGTACATATTTGTAAAAACCAGTAACCTTATCAAATCACCTAGGTAAGGTAGCGGACCCCGGGCTCTGAAGCGTTTTAGTTGTGCTAGAGCCACGCCACCGGCAACTCAGTTTTGCTAGTAGCATGAATGGGCCGGCTCGTCCGGGAAAGTACCTACCACACTCTCACAGAAATCGACGTCTGAGTAGTAGCTTCACGGCTTCTATGCTTCGTTCGGTGAGTGAGAAAGCCGGAGCCCCCCCTCCCATCGCCCCTCCCCCTCCCCCCTGAAAGGCATGTAAGGCTTTTGTTACACCCCTGGTGTTGCAGTTGTCCATGGGCAGCGGTAATCAGATACCATCAGGTGACCTGACTGTTCGTTTGCCGTCCTATGACATATAAAAAGCGTTACCGCTGAAGATGCAACCGGGAAAACGCTCGGATGATGATGATAACGTTTTGGCATAAATAATTAGGAATACCTATATAACATTATATTTTCTTACGAGATTGTTGTCTTGTTTATAGTTAAGAGCCAAGCTCTTACCTATAGGTGTCATTGAAAGAGGCACACATAATGTCTATTTTTTGGTAGATAAATATAATTTAAAAAAAATAGCCGAGGACAAATCACACTAACAGAGCTAGCCCCAAAATAAGTTTAGCCTCACGGTTTATGGGATACTAACTCTATCTATCAATATGATTTGTCCCTATATATTTATTTATTTATTTATCTATAATTTAAGAACTACGTTCTT
Organism: Acrobasis repandana; assembly: GCA_963576875.1. Lineage (NCBI taxonomy): Eukaryota > Metazoa > Arthropoda > Insecta > Lepidoptera > Pyralidae > Acrobasis > Acrobasis repandana. The sequence continues at coordinate 19,845,549 of OY756225.1, forward strand.
GTCGGTGGAGTAGTTTCCATGTCTCCCTCTCTTGAGCCATCCTTATGTACTTCCTAAACGACACGGCGTCAACTTCCTCCTTCACTTGATCTATAAATGCTCTTCTTGCCCTTCCCTTTCCATTTCTTGCTTCTATTTTTCCTTCTATTATGTCTATAATAAATTGATCGTATCGTATAATATGACCAAACATCTTTCCTGTTCTAATATCGATTGTTTTCAATAAGTTCCTAACTAACGGTACTATATTTTTTTATACCTACCAAATACATAAATATATACCACCCAAAATCCAGGACAATTTGAAAAAGGCCATTTTCCAACTTGCACTGGCTGTGGATTAAACCCAGAACCTCCGGATTAGCGGACTAGCATGTTGACCGTTACGCCACGGAGGTTGAGTAGTCAAAAGACAACACAAGATACAATTGCAATAAATCTGCTTCATTCAATTAAAGAGTGAAAACGCGTGTGGTCTTTTTTCTTGAACATTGAGGTTTTAAGGTCCGAGGCAGCATAGCATAAACTGTAAAAAAAACAAGTTTGATCGTCCGCTCCTTAGAGAGTGTATTGCTAAAAGCGAGCAACTTTTCAATACATATTGATTGAGCGCGATAACTTAAGGTGAAGATATAAGCAAATGGCCTTGAAGTGTGAAATAAATTGTTAACTAAAAAACAAATTCACTTCCCGCGCAGAACGTAAAAATCGATTGAAATTTGAATCATGTTATTAGGGGTGTGCCTTTTCCCACCATTACGCTAAACGTGACTTCTGAGTCTCAGCCCTAGGCTCTGTCTATTACGTTAGGAATAAAGAGGTGATAGTCCATCAATACAGAGCATGTCCATACAAATAAATAGTCTATAAATTAAAGTTTAATGCAAGCCTCAATTCAAAAGATCTCTCTCTGCTTCATTGGATTTGTTAGATTTAAGAAAATCATTAATATGAACTTAAGTTAGTCCTACACTGTTATATTTTGTAAAAAAAAATTGTAACATCTTACTTGCTTTTACATTAACATTTTTTTTTTGCTTTTGAATAGGGTTTACAAAAGATGGTATCACATGTCATATAAATTACGCCTACTCAGCCATTGTCAATAGCATGCAAACTTACTTATATATATAGATACATTGTCATGCTGTGTACACTGTAGTGGATTATTTACTAGTTTTTGTTCTGTATGTGTAATTATTTTGTTCTGTACTGTCTGTAATCTGTTTGTGTGTCTTTAAAATAAAATAAAATAAAGTAAATTAAAAATATTAGTGTAGTATTAGTTAAATTAAATGTTGTTTTCTGTCACCCACTCTTACCCTGTGTTGTAAATGTTCCTTTCAATTCAAGGTTGACTGGAAGAGATCCCAATCTGGGATAGGTCCGCCTTTGTACCTATTGATGTCTTGATGTAAGGTACGTGTATTTTTGTATTTGTGTCATCAACAGGTATTTTATAGTCTCCACTACAGGCACACGACCCTCTCTGTACTACCAGAGCCATATATTAGCCAGAACAGTCAGAGGATTTAGCCTACACTCTCCACGCTGGCCAGTCGGGTTGGAGAGGTCTCATTTATGTCTATAATCTTTGTTTAGCTTGTGTTTCCTAAGTCGCCTTCTACGACATCCACGGGAAGACTTGGATAGTCCTATTCTACTCTATCGGGAACCACGCTATTTTGTATTTGAATGTAGTTTGTGTATTTGTGTACAATAAAGTTTTAACAAACAAACAAGTTTGGTCTCTCGCTCCTTTGAGAACGTGTCGCTAAAAGCGGGCAACTTTTTAATACATATTGATTGACCGGTAACTTACTGGCTAACTTGGACAGGGCTGTCATTATTTGTTTGGGGAGAAACCTTAGTTTATAAAATATATGTAAAGTACTTACATACATACACTATTTCGACTTTATCCCTAATGCGACAGGAAAAAATTATTCGTTCTTGCAGCTCTGAAGACCAAGCCCAAGGCCGCAATACCCAAAGGCCGCTTTTAGCATGATGTTGGGCATGAGGTGGAAAAAGGAATCAAAATGGTATGTAATGTAATGGGTTGCTAGCCGAATTCTTTAACATGACTTGCATTTTCGCCTAAATCAGCACATTTCAAAAATAAATACATATTCAGCAAGAATCTTCCTTTAGTCGGGATTTAGTTTTTAAAACATCGCTAAGATAAAGAATTTTTTTAAACTAAATCTTGTTCCTTTAGTTGGGACAAATAGAAAATGAACGAAGTCTATTAAAGTCTATTAAAAAAAGTAATTAGTTTACTTTTCGTCACGTTGGGTGTAAATTATCCCCAACCCTTTAGAAAAGCCAACACTTCGTCCCTTCAATCGGCCCAAAACTAACCTAAAACCAGCAAATTAACGACAACATGCTATCAATTAAAACTTCAAGCCGAATCCGATTAACACATAATTTAACCCGGCTTTATTTTGGTTAATTTAAGTTGAAAACTCCGGAGTTATGATTAATGACTTGGTTATCTATTTTCTTACGTATTAATTCTGAAGTTTGGATTGTTGTTTGGTTTGACGTCGCTCTTATTTGCGACTCAGTTTATTATCATGATTAGGGGATCTATATTTTACAAATGGGTGAGGCAAAAACGATGGTACTGAGAGTTTTTTAAATAAAGATAGTAGAAGCCATGGTAAAGATTAATGGTTTTCAGTCAAAGTAAAAAAAAATATTAAATGTAGAATAAATATATCATTTATTGAGGTCATTATTTTTTAATAATGTTTAATGAAAAAACTACAAACTACTAGCATTTCGCAACGCTCACTGCTGGGAAGATATGCCGAAAGAAACCCATACCAGTGCAACAGTATATTTTCTTTTCTTCTAGTCTAACAAAGAAGGACGCAAAATCTTCCTGGAATAAAAACTTTTATATCTCAGCCCCTATATAAAACTATGAGCAAATTAATTTACTTCTATGCTGAAAAGTATTGCATTACGTCCGCTAAAAGCCGCACTGCCACACGACACAATGGCGGGAAAAAGTTCCTGAAAGTCCTAGTTTCTAATCAATTTGTTTATTTTTTCTTAGGCCTTTAGTTTACCTTAGAAAATGTATGGCGTAGGAAAAGAAGATTGCTTAGTTTTTTGTGGAAAAAGTGCCTAAAGGACTAACTACATATACTTATCTCTTATTTCTTTTAATTCTATTGCTAATATTTTATTTTTCTTATTGTATTCTCTTCTTATGTACATACTTCTGCCTTCCTATTAATGTTATAACTGTTCTTTGTCCAACTAGTCGACTGGAAGAGATACCTTCTAGGATAAGTCCACCTTTAGTAGGTATTATTGTGTTTCAAACTACATATAGGTAAATGTAATCGCATTGTATAGGTAAATTAGTTTTTAAAATTAATAAATATTTTTTTATTGTTATTTAATTTATTCTTATTATGCATTTCCAGGGATAAAACTTTTCGTATAAAAGACTTTCTAATGAGGCTCGCTGCCTGAATTCCGTACGTAAAATCACAACCAAATCGTTATAGTACCGAGTTTCTATTTTTTCTTCTATCTTTGGAGAATAAAATGATGGAAACTAGACACTGGACTTCAGCCCAAGCAAAATAAATAAATTTAGGTATAGGTTACACAAAAAATATCAACACAATAAGTACGTGACAAAGATATACACTATACTTACAGCTCTTGTTAAATTTGTTATATTTATAAAGAAAACTATATACAACGTTCCGTCTAGAAAATCCTAGTTTGATACATATATTATTCTTCTTTGACTTTCAGGTTACCTAAGAAAATGTATGACGTGGGAAATTCTCAATGTCAAGCGAGATGGAACGCAAATAAACGTAGGCAGCTAAATCACGTGCGAGGGAATTTGTCTCGTCAATTTATACGGGAAATAAATCTAAGGGGCTCGCGCCATGTTCCCGCTTTCTAGCCACAGTATGATTAAGTGCAGTGGGGTAACAGAGTAAGCTAATATTTAGTCAAGTACCGAAATAAATTTCTTCTGGTCCTTTGATGCAAGCCCCATTAGCCTACTTAGATCGTTGTCTCGAGAGCCTAACAATGAGAAATCGAAGTGGCTCTACATGTTATGTCATAATAATAAGGTAGTTCTCCGAGTCTACAATATACGTACATATTTTTTTTTATTTATTTAACTTCATTACAATAAATGTAAATTGCGGACTTAAGGCCAGGGGCCTTTTCTACCAGTCAACCAACAGGGTAATGCTGAGAGAGTAATCTTTTGGGGTTAGTACATAACACATTATCATCACCATCAACAGATCGTTTTTAGTCTCCACTGCACGGGCACGACCCTCTCTGTACTACCAGAGCCATACTTGGTCAGAGCAGCCAGAGGATTTGGCTTACACTCTTCACGCTAGCCAGATGGGTTGGAGAGGTCTTATTAATATTTTTATGCTTTGTTTAGCTTGTATTTCTTAAGTCGCCTTCTACGACGTTGTTCATCATGGACTAAATTCGCCCTTAAAATATTTTTAGTATATTTTGTTACACCATATACATTATACATAATATAATGTTTGCCATGTGGTTTCCGGCAGAGAAGAATAGGAACAATCCAAGTCTTTCCGTGGATATCGTAGAAGGCTACTTATCAAACACAAGCTAAACAAAGCTTATAAACACCAATGAGACCTCTCCCACCTGTCTTGGCAGCGTGGAGAGTGTAGGCCAAATCCTCTGACTGCTCTGGCTAATATATGGCTCTGGTAGTACAGAGAGGGTCGTGCTTCTGCAGTGGAGACTAAAAAAGACCTGATGATGATATAATGACAAGGTGCATGTCATGTTTCACTAAATATGTAACTATATTTTGTATTGAATTATTCATGTGCAATGCAATGTAATTATTAAATAAATAAATTAATAAATAATTTGTTGGACGACCAGTGACGAATCTACGTTAAACAATTTTTTTAGACGTAGGTCGTAGGTAGTATTTTTTGTTAGACGTCATATAAGTAGTTTATTTGATCGAAACTTCATATAAAAAGTAGATTAGACCAAAAAAAATTTTAACATGTGCCGAGTTGTTGAGGGGTTGCTCAGAGTGATAGTCATAAAGGATTTGCAAATACACAGTTCGGGGTGAACTGCAGTATAATAATAATAATAATAATTGATTATAAGAAGGCCTATGATTCAGTGCCTCATTCATGGCTGGAGAGGATATTAGAGTTGTACAAAGTTGACACAACTTTAAGATCCTTTCTGAGTACTTGTATGAGACAGTGGATCACAGTCCTTTGTCAACCAGGCGGTGGAGATAGTACCTCAGATCCGTCAGACAATATAAGGATTGAGCGAGGCATTTTCCAGGGTGACAGTTTGAGTCCATTATGGTTTTGCCTAGCCCTGAATCCTCTTAGCACTTTGCTGAAGGAGTCAGGATTGGGCTACCGACTCCGAAGAGATGGTGAAGTTATTTCTCACCTACTGTACATGGATGATCTCAAACTATTTACACAAAAACGCACTGACTTGTTGAAACTACTAAAAATTACAGAAGTTTTTAGTAGTGGCATCAAGATGGAGTTTGGTGTAGATAAGTGTGCGGTTATGCATGTACAGCGGGGAAAGGTAGTAAATTCAACAAATTTACAACTTTCTGAGACAATGACTATCAAGTCTCTTTCGGAGTCTGAAACCTACAAATACCTTGGTATGTCACAGTCATTGGGTATTGTACAACCCGTGCCTTCAACGCTTGGGTGATGCCCCTACTCATTTACTCCTTTGGCATACTAAGGTGGACTCAGACTGAGCTAGATGCCCTAGATAGGAAGGTCCGCCTACTGCTCGCAACACATCGTATGCTACACCCACGCTCATCTGTTATGAGACTGTACATCCCACGGAAATGTGGAGGTCGTGGCTTTTTAAACGCCAAGAATCTTCACAACCGTCAGGTGTGCAGCCTTAGGGAATATTTCCTTAGCAATGAGTGTGGGTTGCATCGTGATGTTGTAGCAGTAGACAAAGGCCTCACGCCGCTATCCTTGGCAAAAGGGAACTGGCGCAAACCAACGGTGCTAAGTACCGAGGATCGCAAGAACGTATGGAAGAGCAAAGAGCTCCACGGGCGGTTTTATCGGGCCTTAACAGAGCCTGATGTGGATCAGCTCGCATCGGTGAACTGGTTACGTTTTGGCGACCTCTTTGGGGAAACCGAAGGTTTTGCCTGTGCAATTGCAGACGAAGTCATGATGACAAACAACTATCGGAGATATATCCTGAAAGACGGTACGGTTGATGTCTGTCGAGCATGTCGACGTCCCGGAGAGTCGATCAGGCATATAATCTCCGGTTGTTCTCATCTGGCTAACGGCGAGTACTTGCAAAGACATAACCTAGTAGCCAGAATTATTTACCAGCAGCTTGCTCTTCGATACGGGCTTGTAGAATCGGAGGTACCGTACTATAAGTACTCACCGGCGTCAGTTCTCGAAAATGGTCGTGCCACGCTCTATTGGGATCGATCTGTCATCACGGACAGGACTATTGTCGCCAATAAGCCTGATATCGTGCTGACAGATCGATTGATGCGCCAGGCAGTGCTCGTCGACATCACCGTCCCGCATGACGAGAACATCGTGAAGGCCGAGAAGGACAAACTTAGCAAGTACCTTGACTTGTCCCACGAGGTGACTGCTATGTGGGATGTGGATTCGACGATCATTGTCCCGATAGTCGTATCGGCGAACGGTCTTATAGCGAAGAGTCTTGACCAACATCTTAAGACTCTCTCGCTAGATGGCTGGATCAAGGGTCAGATTCAGAAGACAGTACTCCTGGACACGGCACGTATTGTCAGGAGGTTTCTCTCTCTGCGGCCCTAACTGCCGGTAGCTTGGGCCTTGCCCCGCTGCCAGTGGGCAGCTAGGTTAGGTTTTTGTAAATGTTTATATTTTGTAGTATGTTTTATATTTTACTTTTTATAAATGTATACCAAAACCTAGCCTAAGTTTCAAATTAAATAAAGAGAATAATAATATATTTATTTGCTGTAAAAGTGGAAGTATTATTGACGAAGCCTTAAATCCGCAGTCACAAACTATTAAAAGCCAAGGAACTAGCAAAACCACTTCTGCGGTAACTTGCGAAACCGGGATGTTTTTGAGGAACTTTGCTCCTGAAGGCCGAGGGAACTCACATGTCACATTTTCATTTTGTGTAACATTTTTATTTTTTATTGGATTTTGATTTGACGACCTCCGTGGCATAATGTTTAACACGCTAGACCGCTAATCCGCAGGTTTTGGGTTCGATCCCCAGCCAGGGCAAGTTCGAAAATGGCCTTTTTCAAATTGCCCTGGGTTTTGGGAGTTTATCTATAAATTTATTTATTATAAAATATTGTATCGTTGAGTTCTGTGGTTTAGTTAGTATCCCATAACATAAGTTTTAAACTTACTTTGGGGCTAAGTCTAAATGTTTTTCTGTAATCTATATAAGTATAAGACCAAGCAAAAATAAACTATTAATGTAATTTTAATTTTGTCGCCGTGTATAAAGATTTAACATTCAAATAATCTATTTGCCGAATAAAAAGTTCGAACTGTAAGTTACATACCTACTAAGTAACATTTTTTTTTCAATTTGCCAACCATATTGCACAATAGAACTGAATTTCAAGCGGACGAAATCGCGACGAAAATCACCAGCTCTTAAGAAATATGGTTACTTGAAGTAAAAATATGTACTTTTAATATTTCGGTTTGTGTGAGTCACACCAAAAACCTTACTACACTACTCGTACTAACCACAGTTTTATTTGACGACAACTTTTCGACGCCGCCACTGTTGACAAGTCTCCCGCTCATTTCGTAACTATACGTAAATAAATAGGCAACCTACTTTATTTCTTATTGATATTTTTATATACTTTTGTGAGTTATCCTTTTTTTTAAACCCCCCGACGAAAAAGAGGGTGTTATAAGTTTGACGTGTCTGTGTGTCTATGTATCGTAGCTTAGAAAATCATCAGAGTAGCAGCAGTCTGAGTTTTTTCCTTTCTACTTATTAAAGTGGCTTACAGCAGCTAGGAATGCTCGTACACATTGAAATCGTTTGTTTTAGTCATATTTTTTCATTACAGTAAGGGAGAGCGAGACGTCCATTTAGCATCAGGGCTCGGCCGGTACTAGAGACACACGGATCATCATCCCTTAGCATGCGAGTTTTATGTTTTATAAGCCCAAACGTTTTATTCTCGAAATTTGAGTTTAGCCATTTTCTTACAATAGTTATATAAATTTTATTAAAAAAACAAAACTTTACTTCGTTAGTATGTATCTTGATACATAGAATCCTACAAAAATCCATAGTGTTCCCATACATTTTATTACAGTTCTACTCGTTGGAAAAATATATTAGAGGTATATTCGTGTTTTTTTTTTTTTTTGTATCGATTCATATTAATAGCATCATGTTTTGAGAACACTGATTCGGTAGCATATAATATCCTGAAGAATATCATATCTATTTTTTATTGTTTCAATGTAGTGGAACTTATAGTTTAACGTTAACCCTTAGAGAGTATGCGCTCTCGGTCTTCAGCCTTATTCTTTAGCGCTTGATACGACATGACCCCTTATAACCTCCGACGAAAAAGACGGGTGTTATAAGTTTGACGTGTCTGTATGCCTGGCTGTGGCCTGTGGCTAATCGAATGGACCCATTTCAATAAGTTTTTTTTTAAATTTTTATCGATATTATATTTTATGCAAATCGATGCAGCCGTTCAAAATTTAATGGGGTGAACGCATGAAAGCAGAGGATTTTTAATTTGTTTGGCCAATTAACTTGTGTAGCTATGCTAAAGTATGTATCAGAAACTATTTCATGTTGGTTTTTTGATTTGATAAAAGAAACAACATTTCGCCCACGCAAAATCTCCCATTAATTTTTAATGTCATCGCCCGCTACCGGGTGACTGGGTGACGGCAGCCAGCGAGCAGGGAGGGCAATGGCCGCTTACTTTGAAAGTAAAAGAAGCGATGATACAAAAAGTTCTCAACATTCAAAGGATTCGCTAACAAATTGTACGAGATTATGAATATATGCGAGTAAGCCTGTCGACAGTGTTGCGAACTTGACGGAGGTCTATTACGTGACCCTGTAGACAATAGCAACATTTAACTTAGCTAGCTTAAAGCGAAAACATTGTAAAAGTAGCGCCCTTATTTGAAATAAATTATGTAATCTATACGCGAAATCCAGAAAATATAGCCGGAAGAGTTAAAACGGCTATAAGTTTAAGACCAGCCGCCTGCCTGACGTCAACCCTCCTTGGGAATGCAGATGTAGCACAGATGTTTGTGCTTAGTCCTTTAATCGCCTATTACGACATCTACAGGAAGACATGGGGTTAGAGTCTGGCTATCGAAACGTGATATTGACCTTAAAACAGAATTCTTTATATGGCAATACACAACACTTGTCAAACTGTAGTACGTTGTATATTAAATTAACTTACAAATGGGAATATTCCAAATAAAGAAATGTTTTTTTTTTACCAAACCACCGAACAAAAATGGGAAAGTCAAATTCAGGGTAAACAAATAACGGGGCATTATTAGGCACAAGCGGTGGAGAACGAGGTTATTGGGAAAGTTTTGTCAATCACGTCGTTTATATGGGATTGCGATGCGATTCTAGATGTTTGTTGGTTTGCTGGGGTGACCTACTCGTACAAAACATTACTTTTCAATTAATATTATTCAAATTATTCACTTTATTTCGTTAGTTAGATTTTATGATATATCTATAAAAAGTAAAATCTTAAACATAATAAAAAAATAAATCTTTTTAAAAGTTTGTTTGTTTAAACGCGCTAATCTCAGGAACTAATGGTCCGATTTGAAAAATTCTTTTTTTGTTGGGTAGTCTTAAGGCTTAAGGCTATATAACATTACGTTCCGACAACCACGCGAACGAAGTCGCGGGCACAGCTAGTCTTATATATAAAATTCTCGTGTCACAATGTTCGTTCCCGTACTCCTCCGAAACGGCTTGACCGATTCTCATGAAATTTTGTGAGCATATTGAGTAGGTCTGAGAATCGGCCAACATCTATTTTTAATACCCCTAATCTACGCGGGCGAAGCCGCGGGCAAAAGCTAGTATGTTATAAAAAACCTACTTGCCCGCTGGGAACGGGGCAAGGCCCAAGCTACCAGAACTGGGTAGTTTCCTGGATCAGAAATAAATTATTTCGTACTGTTAAGAGATTAAAACAAAATAATGTCAATTGTCATTGATCGCATCCACTTTGAACGTGATTTTAGATTTATTAATGCAGAAAAACGAATATTAAGAGCGCCATTTGACTCCAAGGAACTATGACGTCATAGTTAGATATTTCATACAAATTTATTTATTTATTTTATTTTACTTTATTAGGCACACAAAACAGACATTTTATAAAGTTGCATTACAACTAACATTATCTAACAGATACATCTATTTATTTCGATCTTGTAAAATAGACCAACACTTTGTGTACACACACACAGCATGATCTACTAATGTGAGTGTGATTAACAATGAAAAAAGTACTCAAATTCCTAAGTTCTTAATTTAACAGAATATTATAATAATAGGGTTACAGTTAATGTATATCACGAATCCCATAGATAATGTTTGTTTTGACGTTTAGAAAAAAGTATTTTATTTGACTTGTTGGAAACTAGCGGATCATTATTATTATTATCAAGGTAATTATTCTTTTATTTAAAATGAAAAAAACATAATTTAATTTCACATAATTTTGTTTACCGTAAAGATTAACACATCGTCATCATAATTTAATTTAATTATAAACAATATTATCGATTATTTACAATAAAATGTTTACCGCCTAGTAGCACCATAAACACTGTAGTTTCTGTAATATCATATTATGTGTTATTTCATTATGAGACTCACAATAATGTCAAAAACTTTAGGTTAGTGAAGATTATGACTTCACAAATATTAGTTAAAGAAACATTATGTCAAACTAAGGTTATAATAAAACAATTAGGAGAATCAAGGGGATCCCTCCCATAAAGTCTCGGCCTGGGCACGATATTAGATAATATTACCGTGGCCTGGGTTAGTGTTACGGGAAAATGCCTTGAAATAACTAGGTAGGTATTAGATCTGTCAAGGTATCTAGATCATGGAACCTTAAAACTTGATCAAAAGCAATCGCTACCTAGAGACGCGAAACTTTAACGATCTGAATTAAGGTTCGGAACAATAGCTCCTAGTGTAATCTGGGATATTTATCTCAAAACAGAATTCAGACATTATTAAGTTCTAAGAATGCTTTGTTTATTTTATTATTTTGAGACGCCGACTAAAATTACCTACAGCCAAATCATTTATCTTTTTTTTTTACTGAAGACTTGTGTGACGCAAGTTACGCGGCGAAAATAGGTACCTAGTTTCTAGATAAATTGCTGTTTCATACTTGTTTGAGTTTTTCGGACGCAGGCGTTTGTATTTCTCATAAAATTATTGTTTTAGGTGATATAGCGCGCCACGTAAAAAGAACGCTGGCGTTCAAGCTGCGAATTAGGCTATTTATCGATCTATTTATTGAATATTATACCTAACATATTTTTCAATGTACCTACCAATAGCCAATTATACCAAGCCGCGAGTGAAAATAACATAATAGGCCTAGTACCTTCCTGCGCAAATGTATCCATGCGGAAACTGGAAAAAAGTAGAGGGGGTGTCCCCTCTACTTTTTCCAGCGTACTTTTTACATGACATGACCTATAACTGTTTTCCTTCCTTAAAACTTTCTCAAATTAGCCAATTTTAGTATTTTTTTTCACAGGACACTACAAACTAGGTTTGCAAGTTTTGATTTTTTCAAAATGATCTAAATTTATTGTCTAACCTATTTTATAATCAAATTTATTTTCTTGGCAGAATAATTTAAAAAAAAAACCATATTTGTGACCTTGATCTCAAATGTTTATATGTGGAATCGATGGGGACTTTTGACATTTCATATATCATAGTATTCATGGTGTTTCCAACATTAATACCGAGCTATATCCGAATATATTTCATAATAGTATGAAACCATGATATAATAGGGGTGTTTATCCTGGGTTTCCCTAGGATAAATTGAAAAAGGCCTTTTTTTTTCAACTTGCTCTAGCTGGAACCCAGAACCTCCGAGTAAAAGACAAGCGTCGTCGTGTCGTCAAAAATCACGTTTCCATGCTGGTCTGGGGAAGAAAAAGAAAATAACTAGAGAATGTTCTACCTGCTTCTCTTCACGCGCGGATCGTAAAAGAAATCAAATGAATGTGCAAAAATCCGACGACTAGCTACTAATTTTTTTATGCCATTACTATTTTAATTCCATTTCCCACCTTCACGCTTAAAGTGACCTTTGGGTCTCACGGCCCGGGGCACTCTCTTCCTCGTTAGAGATAAAGACGTGATCTGTAATCACGTTTCCTTCAAAAGTTATCAAAAGCACTCGATACTGTCTGGAACTTCAGCGATCCGAATCGAATAGATTTCGAACAATAGCTTCTAGTGTAATCTGGGACATTTATCTGAAAGCAGGTTTCGGATTTCGAATATTCCTGAATCCAAATGGATCTAGATGTATTTTATTTTCTGTGAAATGACGATTTTATATACTGTGATAAGTAGATGGATATCGGTATAGTAGGTAGATAAGTAAATTTCCTTAAGTCTAGTCATAACGAACAAAAATCGCCTTTTAAATGCTGTCCTGGGGGCTTTGATTGCTATTTTTATACCCATGTGTGTGTTTCACTTGATTTAATTCTTGCATCTTCATATTTTTTCTTAAATAATACACTTGTTTTTTTTCTTTCTTGAACTTTATTTATTTCTTGTCATTTTTGCATGTTCATAATTTTTATACCTATTAGTAATAAATTATTCAAACTTTGTTTTTTATTTTTAAGATATTTTTGCTACCTTACCTACGTACCTGTGTAGAATCCACAATTATCTACAATTATCCACAATTCCAAAATCAAATATACAAACTCATACAAATTTTTCTTTTATAATTTATTAGTTCTATTTGCGGTACCTGACGATGCACGCTATCACGCAATGGCAGGATCGCCATATTAGATGAGATGAAACGAGTGTAGAATTGATACTCTTAAATGATTTAATATATTTGGCAAATATATATTTTCATTCACACACACTGACAACTATGCTACAAATGCGGATCCCATAAAATTTACCTGAACAGCATCACTGATTTAGTAATCCCACAATACAAATAAAGTTAATTTTGAGGTTGCTTTTATGTGATTTGACCTTATATAGGTTTACCACAAATTAAAACCTTACAACCGAGAATATTCCAACAAATCAGTAAGTATTTTCTAAAAAAGGTCGGAATCAAGTAAAACTAAAACGTCCCACAAAATCACAATTGAAATGCGACTCGTCACCGTTCCGTTTCCGTGCGATTCGGTTCCATTAGAAAAATGGAAATTTATCCGCTCAATTAGATAACAGAAAGGAAGAGATATGCAGCAAAATTTCAAATCACTTTTTAATTCTTTATACGCCATAGCGGGCACCTGGTGACCGATAGGCAATTTAAAATCAAGGTGTTAATTTTACAATTTAAAATATATTAAACAAAAAACCTTTCATACTGATCTGGGAATAAAAAAAAGGTTAAATACTTCCAACCTTCCACTGATGAAGCCTGTCTGTGCTTTACCTGCACGTAATATGTACAAGTTTAGTTAGCCAGGCATATAAAAAAAACTTTTAAGCCTTTAACCCCAATAACTTTTGAACGGCTTTGAGCACGTAGATACACAGACACACAGTGACAAAAACTTATAACACTCCTCTTTTTCGTCGGAGGTTAAAAATACCCTTGTGTAAATAAAGATATCTTTCTCTAATAATGAAACTCCTTTGCGCTTCGAAATGCATGGCACGTCATTATTAGTAGATAACTGTTAATTTTGTTAGTGTTTATTCTATAGTCGCTTCTTACAAAAACGACATGAAGAGACGGAGTGCCCGGATTTAACATAGACATAATAAATAAATATAAATAAATAAGGAAACCTCATACTAATTGAGCTAGACCCAAACTAAGATTTGTATATGATAAATATTTAAAGATAAACACCCAAGACCCAGCACAATTAGAAAAAGCCCAGTTTCCAACTTGCCCTGGCTGGGGATCGAACCCAGAACCTCCGGAGTAGTGGACTAACGTGTTGACAATGCCACGGAGGTCTTCACTAATAATTATATGTATTCACCACCAGTTAGTAAAGTCTCCTTCTACCTGTGACCTGCGCTACTCTCGCTCCAGAAAGTAATTTTCGATAAAACAATTTGTCGCCGGGGCCGTTTCACACATCTGTGCCGTAATACCAACTTCGATTTTGCTATTTCGTGTGTTCTGTCATTTGTGTTGCTTTACCTCGTTGCTTTGTGATTTTTTGGATAGCTTTAGGTTAGGGCACAGAATACATAAGAGTCAAACAGAATGGAATCTCACAGCGTCTCCCGCAAATTGGCGTCCCCGCACCTCTCCTCCGCACTTTGTGAGCCTTTTTGCGCTCTAAATCAGGGTTTAGTTACTAGCCGCCGTCTTGTCTTGAGAACTGTCAACCAATAGTAACCATCATGGTGAGAAGATGCGCATATAATAATTGTTTATCCACCGATTACAACAAAAAATACATATTTCATAGATTTCTAAATGATGAAAACAGGTAGCAAAGCAACAATATAATTTCACGTTATTACCCAGCAACCATCTTGATATATGTACCGTTCTCGCTCTCTCGCATTGGCGGGAGACACACAAGAGCGAGAGAGAGATATATAATCCGGTAATGGGCTAGTATAATAAATAGGCTACTCGCTCACAGGTAATCACATACACGTAGATGCCAACTAGATTTCCGCGGGTTATAGTGCTATAATGCCATTGTTGACAATGACAACTTGACAAGCCGTGCGTGGAAGCGTGATAAGATAAACATTTGTTTATTTTTATTGAATTTATTCCAATAGTTACCGTATAGTTTTGCGCCGAATATGCAAATTACTATATTACAATAGTGAATTATTGAATTTAGTGCGTTACATTATAAATGACTCAATAATAATCAGTAAAGTGAACTAATGGTGAAATGGATAATGGACATAATAAAAAATATTTGTGAAGTGATATTATGTAGCTGTTTCCGACTTTTCTGTAATATTTAATACATATAAAACAAAATATTTTTTACGTCATAGTGATCGCAAATCTCCCGGTATGGAAAGATATAATCGTAAATATATCAAACTCGTTAATAAGTAAGTATTCAATTAATTCTGCGGTGCGACCCTAAGTATAAAACTCACACATCAACGTGTGTACAGATAAATTGTTTCGTTTGTAGTAGGTTAGGTACATAACAAAACATTGATATTATTATAATGGCGCGCTTCGGAAAGCACGTTATGCTGTTAGTCTCGCTTGGCATCTTAAGCTAAAGCTAACACCAGTGTTGAACACATACAAAAAAATGTGTAAAATAAAAATAAAATGTTGTCCTGTTCTCATTAGATGGTAGGCATCGACCCATGTCAGATGCTTTTAGGCACCTTGGAGCTAACACCAGTGTGACACTTGACACTTAAAAAAAATGCGTAAAATCAAAAAGTTGTTGTTGCCGCCTGTTAGTCAAACCTGTTGAATAATAAAAAAAAACTGAAAAAATACACAAACGGGGTAATGAACGAAACGAAGAATGATTGACTGATTATAATCCGATTTAGATTTGGCATAAATCTCAGAAAGTAAATTAAAACAAAAAAAAACAAATCACCTTTTTAATATTTAGTAGTTGACATAAAATTAAGTTGAGTCCCGAATTTGTTCATAATTTAAAAAAACATCATATACTTACTGTTTTCTTTTTCAAATTGTCCTTTGTGTTTATGTTTATATGTATTTATTATAAAATATAGTATCGTAAAGCTAGTATCCCATAACACAAGTTTGAAATTAGTTTAGGGCTAGCCTAATTAGTGTGATTTGTCCATATATTTCTATTAGATAGCTGATTTTTAAAATTTATTAAAGATGTAAATTTAAAATCCTAAAATATCCTTGACATTGAAACTAATTGCACAGGTCAAATTTTGTTGATAAGGTTTTAGCTATCTTTATAACATTGACAGTATCTTACCTTATTAATGGATTTTCATTAGGTATCATTAGATCTTTTTTGGTCTCCACTAGGTATACTCATTAGGTATACCTTGTTATTGTACTGTGTACTTATATTATGTATGTACATATATGTGTCAAAAGTTAAAAAAATTACTGTGAACCTAATTTTCGATGGATGGGGTGGACCATAAGTGGCAAAAAAAAATGTCAAGCTCCTCCGTTCTTTGGAAGATACTTTAAGCCGTTGGTCCAGGCTGTAATTATTGTATGAGAGTCGTCACGTCAGATGCCTTAAGGCATACTTCAAGCTTGGAAAATCTGACATCAGGGTTAGCCACTTACACACGAAAAATTTAAGATTTGTTTTGTTTTATCTAGCAAATTATAACTACTGAAACCATTTTAAGACAATATTTAGTAAAATATTTTTTTTTTCAAGTTTAAATAATATGGATTAGTTTATCAAAAGGTTGTATTTAGGTTTTTTTATTTATTTATGTTAATTAACCTGAACGAACTTACCCTTCATAAATTTCAGTATATTTTATACGTTTGCTACCATCATAATTTTATTAATTTTACAATTAACATTGTTAAAATAAATACAAATGGCGTCCAACGTCGAATAGTAACCTGAATATCGGCAGGTGTGCACTAAGTTCACCTAATCGATTTTTCAAACAATGGATACGTGATGATTACATTGACAATGCCACCCGGAACAATGATATCACCTGCATTAGGAAACTGGTGCTTTTAACACTAAAATACATTTTCTGTATGCAGTTTACTTAATAAAGAGTATCTTTTATAACTTTCTTCTTTTTTTTACTGTTCATTAAATCTACTTGAAGCTCAAAACAAAAAAACAATGGCTTCTTCCTCATCCTTAAAGATAATTTGGTTATACTTGAATTGAAAAATAAATAAAACATTTTGTACTAGGTATAAAATAAACAGATATATATAACATATTATTTTTAAGTAGGAACTATTTATATAAAACCTAAACAACTTTGAAAAACTGAATCCTTACTACGGAAAAAATCTCACAAATGTATACAGCGATTACAGGTTGTTGTAACAAGATATACCTAGTTTAAAAAACTAAATCCCGACTACGGGAAAATTCTCACTAAATAGTATGTTTTTTCCAGTTAATGCAAGCAAAGCAGGAAGAAAATATATATGTTTAAAATGTGCATTTTAAACCCTTTCATTTGATCCCCTCCCTACACGGTTTGATTTGAATTGTTTTATTTTTTAGTTCATTACTTTATGGTCTATAGAGGGCGCCATATTAAATTTACTGTGACGTCATACTTCTTATAACTCGCAGTCAGCCAAGACGTTTCCAAGGATGCCACATTTGTCAAGGTTTCATTTATATTATTGAAGATACGAGGGAACAGATGAACATATATATGTTGCAGTTGGATGGTATAAACCACTAAACCTATAGTTGTTTGGCATTACAGCTCGGTTTTGTTAAACAGCTGAATATCGTTCAGCTGGATAATCAATGTGTCACGTTTGACAAACCAGCTAACCACGTATAGACCGCAGAATAGGTTATTTGCAGGTCTATGTTATTATGAATCAAATTTATGACGGGGCAATTCATTGTTATTTTTTTATTACGCGTGGAATTAAAATAAAACCTCAATTCAACTGCTTACTATGTAATCCAGTCTCCAAAATTATAGAACACCAATAAGAAATGAAACAAAGTTCGATGCAAGTGGATACAGAAAAGCTTGTTAACGCGACATAATCTTAATGGCGTAGCGGTTTCTCTCGGCCTTCTTATCGAGGCAAAATGGTTACGCTATCGGCCTTCATTTGATTTACGTAAATTCTCCATGTTGCCGGAAAGCAGGCGTCGAAATAACTATATGGGAACCAAGCTGAAGATCTGCTTTATTCTTCTTAACCATTTGCAGTCCAAAATCATAAACGATGTCTCCGATATCTCTCGATTAAAATAGCTTACTCTCGGAACGCTGTGAAGAATTCCGAACTAAAATCTACAATCTTACGTCTTGCACCGTGGCATTGATAAATACAAATAGTTCATGCCATTCTACGTAAGAGGGTTCAGTTATTGACGCTGTTTTACGAAACCGAGCTGTAATGCCAAACAGCTAGAGGTTTAGTGAATTATACCATTCCACTGTGACATATACATACATAGCGGTGAAATACATAACCCTCCTTTTGGCTTTACCGTATTCGGGTAAAATGATGAGAATTCCTTGAGAAGCATCCTTTGTACGAAAAAAAATTACAAAATCCAAAAAATCTCTAACACTGATTAAAAGGTTTTATACAAGAGAGGTAAAATATTTTTATTATTTTTTTAGTATTTATTTTCCTGAACACCTTCAATATACGGACTGAGAATTCCCTACGGATTTATTCGCGTAAATGCAACACGCTGTATAATTAAGTAAAATATTGAGGAAGGAAGCGAGCAGCTATACAAATTGTACCGGGGATATTTATCAGGGTGAACTAAACAGGCGCGTAATTAAATGCTTTAAATATCCCGAATTAAGTTAATTCACAAGAGTTAAAATCATTTTGAATTTAAATTCTACTTAGTTTTATTACAAAAAATAAGATACTTACACTTTTTTTTTAGACCTGGGTGTTTATATGTATTTAATTTAAAATAATGTATAGTTAAGTTAGTATCCCACAACACAAGTTTAGAACTTACTTTGGGGCTAGCTTAATCAGTGCGATTTGTTCCTATATATTTATTTATATATTTATATTTTATATTTATTTATATATTTATATTTATTTATAATGGTTATCTAGCGGTCCACCTTGCTGTGCACGGATATGTATATTTTTCTATTTATTTATTACAATACATGTAAAAGGTTATTATACAAATAAAAAATCAAAATAAGGCCTTTGCAGGCACTTTTACTTTCATGTCAATAAGTTTTGTATACATTACGTGTAAAAATAATTATTTTAAAAAAAATCTACCAATTCAGTACGTATAAAGGTATTTGTAAAAAACAAGTTTGTATCAATATAGATTATAGAGTCACCATCATAGACTTAACTTGCTATAATAAGTTTATTTTCTAGACAAAATTAAATACCCATGACTTTCAAGAGTTCACCCCCAATAACTTTTGTACGGCTAAACCGATTTTAACGAAACATATCTAAGAACAGTCTTGAAAAACAAGGCATTCGACTAAAAAAACACATTGAAGTCGGTATACATATACGTTCAGGAGCTACGATGACACAGACAGACACACAGATACGTCAAACTTAATCAAAAAACGCATTAGAATAAAATCTTCTGTATTTTACTTAAAAAATTATGTGTTCGCATCCACAGTGTTAATCATATCGGAACAAACGCCATTGTATACTACGTACGGTGTTTTTTTTACTTTTTCACCAGTCCATTGATATAAGGCACCTGTTTCATAGCAACCAACGTAGTATTTCAGAGTTCGCCATTATGTGGTGTTGTACTTCAATATTATTGGTTTTAGGATATGTCACGGCGCAAGAATATACTGAAGGTAATGTTTATGTTATAATAAGTGTCAAGTATTTAATAATAAGTGTGTTATATACCTACAGGGCTACTTTAAAAACACTGGCAAAGTTTTGGAGCAAGTTCAGTCCGTAATATTGAACCACTTTCCATAAAAATTTTTTTTTGAAAAACTAAAAAAAGAAATCGGCTTCCCATACGAATCGGCGTTCAGCCAATTAATGAATTTTGTTATGAAATAATTAATGAAATAAATGAAATCCTAAAATATATGTCGCTCTGTGACCCCATTGCATGATGATATAGGGTAATTTTAACAACAAACACGTTGTACCAGCGTAAAAAGATTTTTTAATTTGTTTTATTTTTTGTGTGAAAGTGGCAGGCACTGGTGTCAGATTTTTCAAGCTGCCTTAAGGCATCTGACATAGCTTGAAGACTGTTTTGAAGGATGGGTTGACTGGAAGAGATCCCTTCTCGGGATAAGTCCGCCTTTGTACAAGTTATTTCTTTTTCCCTTTAAATAATGTACATTGAAATGTAATTTTTGTGCAATAAAAAAACATTAAACAAACTGTCATATTGTCATACTTTGGGTCTGGCGGCCCTAGGCTCTGTCTGATAAGCAAGACCCAAAATGCTCTAAATAGGGATCAAGTGATAATAAATAAGTTCCTTCTTCATCTTAGCGCATTCCAGGTTGCATCCTCAGCTGTGCTGCTTCTGAGCCCAGGGTGCGCTTTCCTGCTACTTCTTCTCCAAATACAATATGCATGTCAATGGTCACCCAAGGATGTTAAAGACCTTGCAAAGTGGAGAAGAAATAGCCGGAACAGTTTTAACGATTTGGCTATAGTTTTACGACCGGCCGTAAGCCTGACATCAACCCTGCTTGGGAATGATTGAGATTTAGCACAAGGTGTTTGTGCTTAGTCTTTTAGTCGCCTCTTACGACATTCAAAAGAAAAGATGGAGTGGTCCTATTCTAGGCCAAAACCAACACGGCACATAGAAAGATTTGTTACGGCAATAATGTATAAGTAATTTTATTGTATATAGATTTGTTGACCGCCCACATATTTTTTAATTTTTCCTATAATGACTGCAATTGCTTATCCTCTTTCTCAACTGGACATAGATTTCTAATTTTCTACCTGCACGAAAAACCGCGGGCTGCTTGCACCTGCGCAACGGCGCGGGTGCAAGCAGCCCGCGGTTTTCGCTCAACAGCTAAGCTAGGCAGAGCAGGCGGCTAGGCAGCAGCTAAGCAGAAAGCAAGTTTTTATTGTATATATAGATTTGTTACGTTGTGTACATTCTTTTTGTATTTACAGATAAATACTCTTCAAAAGTAGGCCACTTAAAAGATATACCAAGGCGTTTTGAAGTAAAAGGCAAGAACAGTAAAGACATGTTTACAAAATACGCAAACGACATACAGAAAATAGCAAAAGAGAACAATATAACAGTCGTTTATAAAGTGAAGGTAGATGTGATAAAGCCACAAAAGAAAAAAAATTTGAAGAAGATTACATTCAAGAAGATAAAAACAAAAAAGTATAATATACCCCTAAAGAAACAAAGCATGAAGTTGTCAAATTTTGAAATTTTACTAAGAAAAATTGCAGAAGAAAACGGAATTAGAAAAAAAATGGTGGAAAATGCTGAACTTACTACAGAAAACATGCATATGCCACAGCCTTATAGTAATCAAAGACAAGTGAAAGTACTCAAATTCAAACCCATTGTAGGCAGAGTAAAGACAAATTTCACTAAGATTGTAAAACCAGTAAGAAACAAAGTTATTACATTGACCTCCTTATAATTTATTATATTTAAAATTAACAGATTGTTAAGGCTGTTTATTATGGTTCAAAATAGATGTTATTTTGTATATAAGATTTTTTTAATAAATGTTTTCTATAAATCTGTTAGTTTCATTAAGTTTTCTAAGGATTATGTATATAGTTTTTACGAGATTAACGATATTTTGTTTATATATATATGTGTATTGTGTTTATATATTATGTTTTTTTCATTTGGTCTGAGATTTATACATTGCTTTTTACTTTTACACAGGCATTGATTAAAATTATATTTTTGACAAAATATCGTTATCATTTAGGTTAATTGTAGTTCTACTTGAAAGGGAGTTTCAAACACATTGACATATAGGTATTACTATGGTACAACATTAGTAAATTTAGTATGATATTACATCACATTTTATGTTGCCAACCAAACTGTGATATTCTTTATTGGCGTTAACTATGGCACTCACAGCTCTAGTGAGCTGGGCTTCTGTTTATTCCTGAGAAGCATTGATGTCAGGCTGGTTGGCCATAAAAACAAATGCCAAATATCAGAAAACTAAACTATGATATAATAGTATTTTATGCAACAGTTGTATAAGAGTGTTCTAAGAAGTGGAGTGGCGAGGGTCATGATGTGAGCCCTGGCGAACATAATAAAAATGCCGTACTTATACAACGTTGCATATTATACAATACTTTTTCTAAGACTAGTGATAATGATAGATAGACAGTAGGTATTATAGCAATTTTCTTATTTTTTTTCTTTTTTCCCGTCACCAGCACGCGATGGTTGTCAGTACTCAAAATAAGAATAGTGTAAAAATTTGTTTTGGTCTCCCATATAAGTTTACAGATCTGCGTTTGTATGGAAAGCAAAAAATATATTTTTCATATTTCAACATATTTTCCTTGGAAAAAGTTGTTTAGTATCATGGACTTAATTTTCCCATTTCAGCATATTTTGTTAGACGTTACCTACTTCTATACTAACATTATAAAGCGGAAGAGTTTGTTTGTTTGTTTGTTTAAACGCGCTTATCTCAGGAACTAATGGTCCGATTTGATAAATTCTTTTTTTGTTGGGTAGTCCATTTATAGAGGAAGGCTTTAGGCTATATAACATTACGTTCCGACAACCACGCGAACGAAGTCGCGGGCACAGCTAGTCGTATATAAAATGCATTTAAAAGATGTGCAGAATTATCGAAGGTTCTAGCTTAGTAAAAACCACACACATCCATCTCAGCGCCTTAGCACACGAGTGTTTCCAACATGAGTATTAGGTTTGTTTAAGCGATGCAAGGCACGGCTCGCAATAAAACTTTGTGGACTATCAGTTTTGTTTCTCTCACCACAAGCGTCGCTTATAAAACATGTTTCAGTCAAATTGCGCAACCAGGATCTGCAAGACAATGGATATGGCAATAATTTAGTTTTGACGACTGTGGTGTAATAGATATCATATGCGAGACCGACAGTCCGTCACTTCGGAGGTGCTGGGTTCGATCAGCTAAGGCAACATGGGAAACGGCCTTATTTTGAGTTTTTGGCGGGAAGTCAAGGTGTTTGGTTGGGGTTTTCTTTAAATTATTTTGCAAATTGATTTTAGTGGACCTTATAATATGAAATTGGTGTTGTTTGGTGTTATAAATGCTCATGCTCATGAACAATATGTGAAATAGTTAAAGTGGATAGTCATAGTACGGCTGTAGTGATATTTGTTTCGCGGACTGTGTGGGCGTCGTCCGCCACTCAATCGGCTATGAAAACCAGTGGACTCGTATAGATTTGTCACCAGAAGCTCCCTTAAAGCAATCAAAGGCCTACACCAACCTTTGATTGTAACTTGTTAGGAAAAAAGAATTTCCCACGATTTATTAACTTGTTCCTGGCTAAATACGCAGTAGCGTCAAGCCATAAATAAAAAAAAGGCCTTATTTTCAAATTTTCCTAGGTCTTGAGTTCATTCATCATCATCATCAGGTCTTTTCTAGTCTCCACTGCAGGAGCACGACCCTCTTTGTACTACTAGAGACATATGTTAGTCAGAGAAGTCAGCGCATTTAGCCTACTATCTCAACGCTGGCCAGACGGGTTGGAGAGGTCTCATTTAAGTTTCGTTTAGCTTGTGTTCCTAAACAGTCTTGAGTTGTCTATTCTTATTAAAGGTATGTATTTAATTTTATTCTCTAATTTTATAAAATTATGTAAGTATATACTTTGAATATACTTTGAACTTACGTTGGCGCTAACTCAATCAGTGTGATTTCATCCTTAGATTTTTTTATTTTATTAGCTCAAACCCGAAACTAACTTTTGTTTGGATCTCATCTAATGCAATTAAAAGCATCTATTCATTTAGGTATACGAATGAACATTGGAAATAAGAAAATATTCTTATCTTGTTTAGGTTTTTCCTTTCTTTCGTGTATACTACTTTTTATATATCATCATCATCAGGTCTTTTTTATACTCCACTGCAGGAGCACGAGCACGACGCTCTCTGTTCTACCAGAGCCATATATATATTAAATATATATATATGTATATATTTCATCGTATTTATTATAATATGTGTATATTATATAAATTTTGTAAAATATAATTTATTTATTTATTTCCAACGAAAAATAACAACATTAAACTAAAATTAATCTATAACTACATACGTATATAAATTTAAACTAAATAAAAATACTTAAATAACATTAAATTAACTTAATTAACATTTTGTAAAAACGATAAATAAATAAATATATAGGGACAAATAGATTGTATAGTACGGATAGTATTTTATTTGTTCTATATCTCCCAACTGCCATACAATAATGATAGATAGCATTAGAAAATCAGGTAAAATGTGTCGATCTACGGTAGCCTTACGTTTTGCTCACACATAGAAATCGAGAAATATAGACATAGAGATAACACATAGCGATCAAACATAAGTACAACAAAATTTATTAATTTTCTTTTTATCGTATCGTATCATATCGTTGGGTTTAGATAGTATCTAATGTTAGGTGTTGATTTTGCGAAAATAATAAAGATTTAGTAGTGTAGAGAGGTATAAATCTTGCAACTAGTGAAAGTGTACGAAATTATTGAATCGGAATCGGCTGCTTGGCATTCTCACATTCGTGTGCCGGAAACTCGTGTGTATTCCGCTTGCATTTCGCGTATCGCAGCCAGCGCTTCGTGAAGCTGGACGCTTTGCAATGCTCACTACGTGAACTAATACCTACATGTGTTAGTTTAAAAGGCGTTGCCTTATAGAACTCTCATCGCAAGTTCGCACGAAATTCCTAGTAGGTACAAACCTCGAGTCAACAATCGCGCGATTGCCAAATGTTTTTATACGCAGGTTGCATAGCTTATTTGCGCTATGATCGCTTAGTCGCGTTGTATTAGGGCTACGCCTTAAACGTGTAGGATCCCACCTATCCCAGCTTATTAGGTGAGCGCTTGGCTGCATATAAGTATTTGTAAAGTGGGCAGGAATAGTAACTGTCAGACAGTAATAAAAGACTTGACACGACACTGATTTAAAATGTTTTAATTTACTGACTGTTTCAATAATGTTATAAATATGCGTTCATAACAGTTAAATTTTAAATCTGAATAACTTTTATTATTTATAATATCATGCAGGATGAATAGAATAAGGAGCATCGTTAGAAAACTGACACCCAGTCCTAGACTACTAGAATTATCAATACCTACAATTATTCTATATTTTCTTGTTTGAAGAAACACTATTTATTTTATTTTTGTGTTTTCAGCGATTGTCTAGGTTTTTTTTTTCATACCTAAAAAGTTTGTGGAACTATTATTAAGAAATTGTAAAATTGATAGTCTTAACAAGCACATTTATAGCTAAAGATTTCGATAAACCAATATTCACACAAAACCTCTCTACGGTAAACTAAGTTGATATTATTCAGAATTTATTTTTGAATCTACCGATCTTTATATCATTACTTTCATTTATCTTTTGAAATCAACTCTACAAAAGTAGAGTTGAATTCAAAATCAAACTATTACTTTTAAATTATTGATTTTAATAACATAACAATGAACGGAACAATATCTAAATTAATAAAACCGGCCAAGTGCGATTCGGACTCGCCCATGAAGGGTTCCGTAGCAGCAAGTAACATTTTTCATTAACTATCTAGGATACCGAGACCGCTATAGTTTTAATTGAAAGTACATACTTTAAGGTATATACCACATTTTTTTCACAATTATTTTAGTAATATTTCAAGAGTTACGGTGGGGGGACACCACAATTTTTTACTTTGTATTAGATTGTCTCAAGACTGGGGGGTTCGATCTACATAGTTTCAAAGGAGTTTTTGCTGCATTTAAAAATACCTTTTCAACGATACCCCACACGTTGGGGTTAGTCCAATTTAATTTTTTAAATTCACTTTTCGTTGTATGGGAAAAAAAATGGCTGAAAAATAAATCATTTTTTCATAATTTTAAAAACCAACTTTTGGAACTTTAATATCTATCTCTCCACCAATTTTCGTAACAATTGGTGCAGTAGCGGCGGAGTACGAGCCCGGACGGACAGACGGACGGACGGACATGACAAAACTATAAGGGTTACTTGTGGACTACGGAATTCTGAAAATATGTGATTAAAAAACCACTCGTGGCGAAAATTTTCGTGACTTATTTTTCAACTAGCTTTTGCCGCGCACAAATAAATTCCCGAAGTGGGTTGACGTCAGGCAGGCGGCCGGTCGTAAAACTATAGCCAAATCATTTAAATTTCGGCTATTTCTTCTCCATTTGGCATCCTTTGGTGACCATTGACATGCATGTTATATTTGGAGAAGAAAAAGCAGGAAAGCGCACCCCGGGCTCTGAAGCAGCATAGCTGAGGATGCAACCGGGAACGCGGGTGCGGTCTCCGGGAATGTATTTGTGTGAAAAGTTTTGCAACCGGCCGCCACCCGATATTAACCCTCCTTGAGAATGCAATTGTAGCACGAGATGTTTGTGCTTAGTCATTTAGTCGCCTCTTACGACATCCACAGGAAGAGATGGAGTGGTCCTATTCTTACCCGGAACCACATGGGTAAACCAAGAAACATAATTATGACATATGTATTTTTAAGAGTACTTTCCTTGAATAACTAGGAGCTTCAAAAACATACTGAAACGAAGACTTTGGTTCGTGTCGCACACTCGGCCAGTTATTCTTAGTATGGATTTAATATACCATATATTGCTCACTGAAAATATTAGCTACTTAATGGAAGGTCATTCAAACCACTAAGTAGGTGATATTTCGGGCTATACTCGCTCTATAAATGCGATGTAATAAAACAAAATGATATAAAACTAGCTCTGCAGACCTTGTGCTGAAACACGAGATATCTTAGGTAGAGGCAAGTAAAAAAATCACAGAAAGATCACTCCTGAGAGTACAGGAGTTATGAAGTAAAATAAAATAAAAAATATGAAAAAAGAAATAAGATACTGTGACTTTTTAATTGGGTACTTGACTGTGTTTGATTTTGTACAAAATTTTTACGAAACCACAATTCACACATAAAGTAAATATTTTTTTGAAAACAGCGAAAAGAATGGTTATTAAATGAAGCAGTAATAAGCATTTCAAAATTAAATATTAGTATAAAAAAAGGTGGAAGCGTGGTGGGGACATTTCGGTATCTCTTGCGTACCATAAAAATTTCGTTTGGCTGAACGCAAATTTTATGGGAGGGGGAAATTACTTTTATGAGAGATTTAGAGAAATTAAATTTTATAAGAGTACAGTGTGGTCTATTTACGATCTAACATTTTGGGCACTCGTAAGAGATAAAGACGTGTTAGTCTGAACGTATTTAAGGACCATCCCAACTACGAATAGTGCTATAAGTAAACTGAATTTACTGGGATAAGCAATGATTTGTGCATTCACGCAATGCGTAGGTCGCACCTGTAACTTTCTATAATTTGTAGGTACGCCCATAAAACTGGCCTGTTTCTTTTTTATGACTTTTGCTTAGTTTTGTTCTAAAGGAGTTTCTCCTTTTCGCTGACGATCAAAAATAAAATTAAGTGTGCTATAAGTACTCAGTGCTAAGGAAATGAATGAAACAAAGTATTTTTTTCTATAAAAGCTTCTCTTGTTTTTTTTAAATGTTTTTTTTTTCATATTTAATTATGCATTCGTACGAGAAATAATTTTATTTTTGATTTGTTTAAATTAATAGTAAATTAGTAGTTATTAAGTAATAACAATTAAACTAAGCAATTATTTATAGGTATTAAAAAGAAATTTTTATATAAAAATGTACGTATTTTTTACTGTATATTAACAACAATTAATTGATCATTTCTTAGAGAATATACTACATAAAACTAATATACAATTGTATATTAGTCTCCTACAGTGGAGACTAATAAAGACCTGATGATGATGATAATGGTGACAATTCAATTGATCGTATATTTCTTAGAGAATTAGTACTTTAGTAATCAATACTCATAATGAAAGGAACGAACATACCAACTGTTAAAAAATACGTACCGTTTAAAATACAATTTTCTGTGTAATATATATTCCTAAGTTTAGTTGTTATAAAAACGTGTCAAATACATTACCTGGGTATCTGAAGCTTCATACCGTTGTAATCAGATATCTCTCGGTAAATGTTGTCAGCGCAGCTTATGGAGTGATGTGTCACAATCGCCGACAGCTGTTATAGTGATTCAACATATCGATGTTATCGATATTTTTTTTTATTATTTACCTATATTATATTTTTATGTAGAAAAATAGCAATGTTAGCTGTTTCTTACGACATTGCCCGTTATGTGAAAATACTACGGGAACTCACATTTTTCCTAGATAATATATTTTGGCCAGCATTGGGACACAAATATAGGCTAACAAAAAAAAAAAACATATTTTATGTAAGTCCAGTCTAACTCAGAGACATTATATTAGAGGTATATAGCTGGTATATAGATTCCGCGATGAAGTGTCAAAAGTGTAAGCTTGCTTTTATCAGCACCACCTGTAGGTTGACTGGTAGAAAAGGCCCTGGGCTTTAAGTCCGCCTATTACATGTTTTGTAATAATGTTAAATAAATAAATAAGCTGATTTAAAACGTAGGAGCGTATTTTTAAACGCGGTACGCCAGGACGTGTATGACTCTACGAGTACTAAATAGAAATGTCACCTAAACAGAAGTCTATGTAATTAGACAATCTGATTTCAATCTTGTCATACATGCTACCTACTCTTTTAATTTGACGTTTAGCGTAAGTCTCATTCTAGCTACGTAAATGCCGCTATGAGGGAAAGAGACAAAAGATGGGCTTTAATCAAACTAATATAAATACATCAATTTACATTCCAAATCTTCGGGAAGACAATTTATGTACCTAAGTAATGCTATCACATTTATTTTTATGTTCCCAATATATCATGATGTACAAAGATGAACAAAGATAGGTAATATTTGAAACCATTTTATTTTCACCGAATGTTTCATATTGCTTTTTCAGTAAACAAGTACATCACTAGAGCTCAAGTGTTGATGGTATCGCTAGACTCGAGCAGACTTGCGACTAATGTAAGCTTCTTATACTACTTACATTACAATGACAACACCTTTTATGTAGTAGCAATCCACCGTTGGATTTGGTTTGCCGTGTGTTTCCCAGCAAAGTTGGAGTGTTCACTCCTTATACAATGGATGTAGTAGAAGGCGACTCAGGAAACACAAGATAAACAAAGCTTATTAACAACCAACCAACCAGACTAGCCAGCGTAGAGAGTGTAGGCCACATCATTTGACTGCTCTGGCCAAGTATGGCTCTGGTAGTACAGAGGGTCGTGCTCCTGCAGTAGAGACTAAACAGGACCTGTTGATGATGAAGATAGTTTTTAGGGTTCCGTACCCAAAGGGTGCCAATGGGAACCTTTTACTGAGACTCCGCTGTCGGTCCGTTTGTCCGTCCGTTCATCTGTCCGTCTGTCTATCTATCCGTCCGTCTGTCACAGGGCTCTATCTCTTAAACCGTAATATTACCGTGGTAATAGGTAGACACTTATAATTTTTCACTGATTATGTATTACTGTGGCCGCTATAACAAAAAGTACTAAAAATAACATAAAGTAAAAAATAAAAGGGGTTCGTCATACAAGAAAGCGTTTTCAGCTTTTTGTTCTCATTAGATGGTCGTTGCAAAATTCTAGCTTTTCTTAAAAATAAATAGTTAATTTTACGCGTAATATATACTAAACTTATTGACGTGTAAAAGTGCCTGCAAATGCCTTATTACTTAATAAACATTTGACTTTGAATTTACTAATAATTTCACTCGATACTAATTTTGCCTCGCTGCGCAGCGTGGCGCAGTGGGGTCTCAGTGTGATTAATATATTTTTGTTCAGTCGTAATTAGGTTCTTTTTAGTCTCAATTGCAGTACCCCCCCTGTATTACCAGAGCCATATATTACCCAGAGTAGTCAGAGGGTTTGGCCTATACTCTCTATGCTGGCCAGACGGGTTGGAGAGGTTTCGCTGATGTTTATAAGCTTTGTTCAGCTTGTGATTCCTAAGTCGCCTTCTACGACATCCATGGGAAGACTTGGAGTGGTCCTATTCTACTCTGTATGGAACCACACGGCATTTTTTTTTGTTTAGTAATCGAGTTCTATATTTGTTCAAAGTTCGGCAAAGTTGTCAATAATATCCGTTACGCTGACGACACAATACTTATTGCCTCATCAGAAAATGACCTACAGAAGATTTTGGACAGAGTGCGTGAAAGTAGCGAAAGGGCTGGTCTCTCAATTAACATCACCAAGACGAAATGCATGGTAGTGTCCCGAAACACCGAATTAAAGCCAAAACTAGCAGTAGGTGGCAGATACTTGGAGCAAGTTCGACAGTACAAATACCTCGGCGCTTGGGTGAATGAAATATGGGACTCCGATCAAGAAATAAAGTCACGGATTGAAATCGCTCGAGCTTCATTTAATAAGATGAGGAAAGTGTTGTGCTGCCGACGCATTAATATACAACTCCGTGTACGAATTTTCTAATGCTATATTTGGCCAGTTGTCCTCTATGGCAGCGAAGCATGGACTATTAAAGAAGACGTGAGACGACGGCTTGAAGCCTTCGAGATGTGGTGTTACCGTCGCATGCTTCGTACTAGCTGGACACAAAAAGTCAGCAATGAAAAAGTGCTCCAACGTGTTTCAATGCAGCGAAAGTGCAATTGCAAACCATCAAAAAGCTCAAGGTTGAATATTTGGGCCACGTTTTGCGACATGACCGATATCAGCTGCTTCAACTTATTATGATAGGCAAAGTCCAAGGCAAAAGACGCGTTGAAAGAAGCAAAAAATCGTGGCTGAGGAACATAAGAGAGTGGACCAGAATAACCAAAGTGGAGAAATTGTTCCGCTTGGCAATGTATAGAGAGGAGTTTGGGAAGCTAATGGACAACGTCCAGTAATGGAGAGGCACTAAAAGAAGAAGAAGAAGAAGATATTTCTTCAAACGTGCGTGCCACGTCGCGTCCCGTCTCGGTGTGAACTGAACCTTATCCTTATAAACTCCCCACTATTTTCAATCCCAACAAAAATATTTCAGTAACTACACAGTTCACTGGGTAACGTGTATTTATGACTGCAGTAAGGGTGCATTTTAATTTGTTTCACGCCATCAAGAATATTAATGTTTGGCGCCACTGCCTCAATGTATGTGTTTGTTTTATAAAAATATTACCTTGGAATCCACTGTGCGAATGTGATTTTATATTATTATGTGATTTCTGGATAACGCATTCACTATAATGAATGTTTAAGTTACATGTGCAAAAATATATTTGAGTTGTATATAACGTTAGATGGTATTAATTGATGACATTGAAGATTTATTATAATACAGTTTAAATTAAATTTTGAATTAATAAAATTAATTAATAAAATTAAATGAATTTTGAATTAACATGAAATTTCAGTATAATTTCATATGTTTTTTTACCATAGAGAGACGTGAGAGCACAAACAAATTTAGCGTTTGATATTGTATTTGTTTTTGATGTCGAATCGAAAGTGGTTTGCAAGGATTGTAGCAAATGGAGATCTATATAGTCTCTCCCAACCCATAAAGGAAACAGGCGTGATAATTGATCGAGTGCGCGAAGCGAACGGAGGCCTCCGTTTCAAGACTTTCAATTTCGGCAAAAAATATTTCGTGTGTCCGAATTCCAGTGTTCCGGTTGTTCTCGCCTACAGGTCGCATTTCTCAACCGATTCCCGTGAAATTTTAGGAGCAGGTTCAATAAACATGTAGATGAAAAAAAAAGTTTTTTATCAACCCAGTTTTTCTAAATATTTTGGAAATATGATTTCAACTTGATCGAATAAAGAAGTGGGTCTAATTTAGCTCGCAAGATTTGATTACGGACACGCAGACGACAGGACAGGTGAAACTAAATAAAAGCTTGTAATAATAATGGAAGTAAAGAGGGGAGGCCTTTGCCCAGCAGTGGGACATAGATGGCTAGTATAAAAATATAATAATAATAATACTAACCATTTATTCAAAACAATGCACATGTAAACACACAGCGAATAGATGACAGACAACATGCATGTAACATAAAGTATTGTAAAAAATAATGTTTTATTTTTCCTCTGCCACACACTACATCAAAGTTCAGCTAAGTTTCATTCAACATAGTTACCTCATCATTATTCATTCAATCCATTATCCAACAAAGCCAAATCGAAATTAACAATTTCCACGTCTATAAACATCATCCGCATAAATTATCCGAACAATCCAAAACTGTGAATGCAGAAACTATTCATTAAATAGTTTCATAAAGTTTCCTCCAGCCGAACTCAAAACGTTCGTGTTTAACATCAAAGTGGAAATCCTAAATCCCTTAAGCCGAGTTAGAAATCTACAAAGTTACAATCGTAACTAAAAATCATAACTATCAACCCTATGTGATAATGGTTAAAGATGATTGTGGTGGCAGATTTATACAAGTTAATGTTAATGTGAGCGAATCTAACAGACAACTTTATTTCGAGCGACAATTGCCAACTAGGTTTTGGCAACTAATTGTATAGATTAAAGTTTGGGTCGCTTACTAACTTTGCGTTTTGATATTTGATTTTAATCTAGTTTAGGCTTCAGTCAAGAGTATGCCTGAATCGGATATATCTAATCTAATTTGTTTTATGTGACAACAATCAACAACAAATAAAACAAGTCATTATTAAAAAAAAAGCTTTAAAAAATCCTACATATATACTTAAGAGGAAACAATAAGGTTAAGAGAATTGGAAAATAGGTAGGTATTTGTAAAATCTATTGCTGTCGCGCATTACCCAAACAAGCTGTCGCGCTTTGCGATAAAGACAACTGCACAAAATCAACATTTCGTAGTCCCCTGATTTCTCCTCCAATACTTAACCGATTAATTTTTTTTTGTCATTAAACATTGAACAAAAGCTAAAGTTGTGTTCATATGTTTTTTTTTATTATATAATCGGGTGCATGATAGGAGCCTCCCCGTGGCGTATGTGGAAACAGCTAGAGTCGGTAACGCAGACTCTAGGCTGGCCAATCCTGTCACCACGATGGTCCCCCTAAATAAAATAAACGGGCAAGTGCGAGTCGGACTCGTACATGAAGGGTTCCGTCCGGGTAACTTTATCTTACTTTTAGTACTAGTACTAGTATTTGTTTTTTTGTACTAGTATTTGTTTTTATAGTGGTCATAGTAATACATAATTTTTTAACTAAAGCGTTTTTAACTCGATCTGTCACAGAGCTCTATCTCTTGAACCGTAGGTAATAGCTAGACACTTGAAATTTTGACCGATTATGTATCACTATGATCACTATAACAACAAATACTAAAAATAAGATAAAGCTAATAATTAAAGGGGGTCGTCATACGAGAAACGAGTTTCTTCAGCGTTTTAAAACATTGTACGGTGGTACGGAACCCTTCATGTACGAGTCCGACTCGCACTTGTCCGTTAATTTTGGGTTCGTATCTCTTCAAGAAAAAAAAAAGAAATCATAGGGACATGCCAATATATTCTAAGGTTTTATTTGGAAAAAAAATATTGCTCTACTGGCACTATCCGGCGAGGAATCAGGGGACTACGCTTGTATGGAAATACGGCCCATTAATTTCCTCTTAACTTACCTATTGCAGATCGCCAATAATCTCAGTCGAATCCGAAAAACACAAAAGATTCATAAGAAATTCGTTAGCAGCTATCCATTTTCCCTGATTTCGGCTTTATAGCTTTAGTTATTTTTCATGGGTGCCACTACCCATAACCGCACGCTCGATTAACCCTTATTTACGACGCCCAAGTGCATAATGCCTGGCACCTACTAAAGCAAACGTTGAACCCTATTGAGGTTTGAAACCCTCGGCAAACTACTTCTATAAATATTTAAGAATGACATTTCCATTTCATATTTTTAACCCCCGACAAAAAGAGGGGTGTTATAAGTTTAACGCTAATGTCTGACGGTCTGTCAGTCTGTCTGTCTGTCTGTCAGATGGACCGATTTTGATGCGGTTTTTTTCATAAAAGCAAGTTCCTTTGCTGTGGTACTTATGTTTGATGAAAATCTGCTCAGCCATTTAAAAGTTATTGGGGGTTAACGCTTCTAAGTCAGGGCTTTCTCTAGAAAATAAAAGATAGTGTTACGGATATTAAGTCGTATCGGTAGTTCAGCTACTCATCACTAGATAGCGTTCTAGTAGCGTACTAGACGGAGGTTTTTTTAATTTTCTAAAAAAAATTACAAATAAACTTAATATTCATACGAAAAAAAAACTTTTTTGTTGGGTTTTATGTTTATACACAGGAATTAAAATCAGTATTAACGGACAGAACGGATGTCCAAAATAGAGGGAGACCAAGGAATGAGCGTAAGGGAAGATATGGATAAGAAGGGAGTAACGGACAATTTGACAAAGGATAGAGTGAAATGGAAAAAGCTGACATGCTGTGCCGACCCCACGTAATATACATACATAAACAACAAATCAGAAGAAGAGGAGTACAGAACATTCGTTCAACCCCCCTCTTCTCCCTAGTATATGAGTCATACTTCTAAACAAAACGCTAAAATATTAACGTATCCACAGTGAAGTAGATCGTGAAGTTTCTACAATGGCGTCGGTAATTTCGTATGAGTTACAAAGTCGCGGATGGTGAAACCAAACAAGTTATAAATTAAATCTGGAAGTTTTGCCGAATCAGGACTACTTGTTCAAGTACATGATTCATTTTGGAGATCTGCCGGAAAAGGGTTAAACTTGGTAGCAAACTTTGAAGAGAGATTCTCTTCTCAATCTTTACTGCGAAATTTAAAACAAAAAAATATTTTATATTGAGAACTAGATTTCAATTGTGGCGCGAACAGTAAGCTCTCCCGAGGAGCTACCGCCAGGTCATAAATTACCATGGGTCACATAGAAGAGCTTGAATCGTCTCCGAACTGAGGTAGGTCTATGAAGGCATAATCTGGCACGCTGGCGCTATATTGTCCAAGCTGAAATAAAAATGGATGCCCTGACCTAAAGTATTCAAAGGCTGATTTTCGCAGTTCCTAGCAGGACACCACGTAAAGTCAATGTGAGGCCTGTCCCTCCTGTGAGCGTCGATAAACTATACTTCTATGCTTCGTTCGGGAAGCTGGATACTACATATGTATACTATACTTACATATTATCACTCCTGTTTCCTATAAGGGGTAGGCAGAGACTACTGATCACTTTCTTCGATTCTTGCAAACCTCTTTTGCTTCGTCGATACTCATTATTCTTTTCATGCATGCTCTCCGGTTATGGGTAAGTACTCCTTAATTCACCTTTCTTAAGAACATCTGAACGGCAGCTAGTAGTACAGTTCGCGTTACTTTTTTGCTTTATTTCCAGACCAGCAAAGAAGATACAGAACCAACAAACTAAACTCCAGTCCCACACACAATCAGTCCACATTCATGCGGCGTCCCGGGACCGGCTGACTTACAAATTTACTCGGTCTTCAATTTGACGAAGTCCGGCCCTGGTCGGACACGTACTAACTCAATACATTCTTGACAAACTTGTAACGCTATCAACTGAATAAGTTTTGATAGCATGAAAACTGCAAGTAAATAGAATTTTCCAAGCCGTACAGATTTAAAAATGATGTACTTCGGTACCATTTTTATCATCAATTGTACAAGATGACTTACTTTTGCCTAAGGTAAGTTGCATGATTGCAGTAGTATTTTAGACAGACAGGAATCAAAAAAGTAGAACAACTGTTCAGGCTTGCCATGGACAAATCAAGATTTAAAGAGCTGACTGCCAATCTTCAAGAATGAAGTGGCACCTAAAGAAGAAGAAGAATGTGATGTAACGCAATATAATTCGATGCGATGCGATGCATAAAAATTACTTTGGGGCAAACTCATTCTCTTTGATTGGTCCTTATCTATTTACAATACTTTTTTTCATCTCAGTGTTCCCAGTTGCATCCACAGCTGTAATCCTGTGAAGCCCGGGGTCCGCTTAAATCTTTATCTATCTATCTATTCACAATACATCTGCTAGTAATGTAATGTGAAAATTCTACCACTACTTTAAGGCCCCGCCAATTCAGAGCCAAGAAAACTGTGAGTGTTTATTCCTCAAAAATTTTACATAATAATCTTAAGGCTTTTCTACAGACACCCACAATATCCAAAACACGATTGAGCAATTTTGGCTCCTTGAAAAAAAATCACTAACATACCTTTAAATTTGCCTAAATTTGCCTTTATAAATACATATTACTATTTTATGCAATCACCTTTTTATATTAAAATTATTCCAACAAATGTATTATCTAAATATCTAGTCGTTTTGGTTACAAAAAATCGAGCAGGGCTCCGGGCCTTTCTTCGCTCTCGACGAATATTTCACTGTGTTTTATTGATTATTATTTTTTGTATTATATTTATAATGTTTTTTGTAACCAAAAGACTAGATATTTAGGTAATACATTTTTTGGTATAATTTTCATATAAAAAGGTGATTGTATAAAATAGTAATATGTATTATAAAGGTAAATTTAGGCAAATTTAGATGTATGTTTGTGATTTTTTTCTATAGAGCCAAAAATACTCAATCGTGTTTTGGATATTGTGGGTGTCTGTAGAAAAGCCTTAAGATTCGTATGTAAAATTTTTGAGGAATAAACAGTAGTAGTTTAACAACAGTAATTTTTCAAAAACACGCACAGTATTGCAAATTGTGAACCCATCTCGCCTTAATATGCCTTCGAACAAATCTAATATACTTATGTCTCCCCGCAGCTTTCAAATAACTTTCAAACTTCACTGCACTTCAAAGAAGCTCCTTTACCACGACTTGACATAGGGCTTTCCGAAGCTCTTATTTAAGCCCCGATATTTTATAATGTAACATTGAAATCCTTTCTATTCAACCTTTCCTGTTTTTGCACCCGTGAATACTGGGGTCTTGAAAAATATTCCTTTTCAAATGTAAGTTTTAGTAAGTTGGTTTTTGTGAGAAACTCTTATGAACCTAAAAATTATGACATGAGTGTTGCCCCCTAAAGCTGAGGCCTTAGTGACTGACACTGTCTTGAATTTCTGATGCTGATATTTAACAAAATTACCTCTATATTATCTCTGAGCTCGCCTTATTGACGTATTGCACATATTTGCATAAGTAAATAAATAAATACACTGACAGATCTAGACAAATCACACTGATTAAGCTAGCCCCAAAGTAAGTTTTAAACTTGTGTTGTGTTTATTGTGTTATGGGATACTAACTCAACGACACTATATTTTATGATAAATGCATATATAGATAAACACCCACGACCCAGGAAAATTTAAAAAAGGCCATTTTCCAATTTGCCCTGGCTCGGAATCGAACCCAGAAGCTCCGGATTAGCGGTCTAGCGTGTTAACCATTACGCCACGGAGGCCGTCAGTGTGCGGATGGTAACTGCAAGTATTTGTCCATATCAGGTTCAAGTACTTTAACTTATCTAAGTTATTATTTGGTTACCCACTTTAAGCCAGTATGAATTTAGAATTCATAAAACACTTAAAATATATCGCATTTTTACCAGTTAAATACATATTTGAATAAATACTAAAACATCTTTTCTTTTTAGAAAAAGTTTTAAAAGTGTATCAAACAAATAATTTCTTTGAAACAATGTTAGAAGATTTATGAAACTATGCTAAATTATCCATATAATAAGGTCTGTTTAATACTTTTATTTTATAACTAAACTAGCTTTTGCCCGCGGTTTCGTCCGCGTAGACTACACAAGTTAGATTGGTTTTTTTTAAACTGGGTTGCAATTTACTAAAATCCAATTGATGGATTATTATTTTTTACTAACCACTATGAACCGCAAACCTCCGCAGACGCTAAGTCATATCGAAAGCTCAACCGACGAATTCAAAAGTCCTTGCGACACGAAATTCGCTCCTTTAATACTAAATGTATTAAGGAGACGATAGAACAAAACAAAGGTTCCAGTGTTTGCAAGGGCTATGTCTACTGGGCAGAGCCGATTGACTAAGCTGAAGACGGAGGGCGGAAACGTT
Organism: Acrobasis repandana; assembly: GCA_963576875.1. NCBI lineage: Eukaryota > Metazoa > Arthropoda > Insecta > Lepidoptera > Pyralidae > Acrobasis > Acrobasis repandana. The sequence continues at coordinate 19,883,803 of OY756225.1, forward strand.
GTGTCGACGGAGGAGGGGGTTCTGGGAGGGATCGAGAGGTTCTATGGGCAGTTATATACATCCGTTGCAAAACCTAACATAAATACGGAAAAAATCCAAGAGCCAAGTTAACCCGACGCCATACCGAAGATATCCCGGACATCAGTCTGTACGAGATTAGGATGGCTCTCAAACAGCTTAAAAACAACAAGGCGCCGGGCGAGGACGGAATCACAGCAGAGCTTTTGACAGCGGGCGGAACGCCGGTACTGAAAGTCCTTCAAAGGCTCTTTAATTCCGTTCTACTCGAGGGAGTGACGCCAGAGGCGTGGAACGGGGGTGTGGTAGTTCTGTTCTTCAAAAAGGGTGACAATACTCTCTTGAAGAACTATAGGCCCATCACACTTCTGAGTCATGTCTATAAGTTTTTTTCGAGAGTCATCACGAACCGTCTCGCTAACAGATTTGATGCCTTCCAACCTCCCGAACAAGCAGGGTTCCGAAAAGGCTATAGTACCATGGACCACATCCATACGCTGCAGCAGGTTAAAGAGAAGACGAGGGAGTATAACCAGCCGTTATGCTTGGGGTTCGTGGACTATGAGAAAGCCTTCGTTTCGATCGAAACATGGGTCGTGCTTTAGTCTCTCCAGCGGTGCCGTATTGACGTATCGGTATATCGCGGTGTTGAAGTGTTTATACAACAAAGCCACTATGTCGGTCCGAGTACAGGAGCTCAGTACAAAAGCTATTCCATTCCAAAGAGGCGTGAGACAGGGAGATGTCATATCTCCAAAACTGTTCACCGTTGCTCTGGAAGATGCCTTCAAGCTTCTAGAATGGAAAGGACTGGGCATTAACATCAATGGCGAGTATATCACTCACTTTCGATTCGCCGACGATATCGTTGTCATGGCAGAATCGATGGAGGACTTAAGTACGATGCTTGAAGACCTAAATCGAGTTTCCCAACAGGTCGGCCTGAAAATGAACATTGACAAGACGAAGGTCATGTCGAATATGCACGTAACGCCTTTTTACCTGTTTCTATTGGGAGCTCCACCCTCGAAGTTGTAGACCAGTATATCTACCTGGGTCAATTGATCCAGGCAGGAAGTTCCAGCTTCGAGGAACAGGTCTTTCGACGAATCCGACTCGGCTGGGCAGCGTTCGGGAAGTTACGCAGTGTCTTTTCGTCCAAAATACCCCAGTGCCTCAAGACGAAAGTGCTCAATCAATGAGTGTTACCAGTGATGACTTATGGCTCTGAAACGTGCTCCCTTACTATGGGTCTCATAATAAGGCTCAAGGTCGCTCAACGGGCTATGTAAAGGGGTATGCTTCAATTCAATTCAATTCATTTAATGCATTTCATAATGTACATCAGTTCTAACTACTTAAAGTCACTGTATTAAAACACTATGAACCCTGTCGGGTATCGCAAAATAAAGTTTGGAACGGCAAGCGAGTTTTATGACATGCAGTTAATTAATGAATATAATCCTTACCTAAGTGTTTACCAAATAGGTTCTTTTTTAATTTATTTTAATTTATTGTCAGCAAGATCGTTAATTAAAGTAAATTAATGTAAGTAAAAAAAAAAAAAAAAAAAAGTAATGTCAATTAATGTCAATGTTTATTTGGTACCTACCTATAGTTTATAATGTCAATTTCAATTAAATTTTTTTATCGTTAAAGTACTCGTCTAATTTATAATACGTTTTATTTGCTAAAATCGATTTTAATTTTTTTATAAAAAGTGAATTATTTTCTTCATTTCGTAGGCTGTCGGGTAGGCCATTATAAATTTTTATCGTCATAGCTAGCGGGCCAGACTTAAATAGTTCTAGCTTGGAAGTGGGTGTAACTAATTTATTTTTCTTCCGAGTGGGATATCGTCGCGGCAAGTCTTCCTTCCTTGTATAAAATTGGGGATATTTACGGACAAACTTACAGGTCTCCAAAATATAAATAGACGGTAAAGTTAATATTTCTAAATCCTTAAAATAAGGCTTGCAGCTCTCCGTCCCTTTTATATTAACAATTATTCTTATACACTTCTTTTGAAGGGTGAGTAGTCTATCTACATCAGTGCTGTTTCCCCAGAGGATGATGCCATAGGTTAACCATGAAAAGGCATACGCGTAATATGCAGCTATTGTCGTTTTCTCGTTAGTGGTTTTTTTCAATTCTCTAAGCGCGTAGGTAAATTTGGTCAATTTTATAGCTATCTTATCAACGTGGGCTTTCCAGTTTGTATGCGTATCTAGAACTAGTCCGAGTAGTTGAAATGTATTGACACTTTCGAGTTTGATTCCACCGTAGTTAAGATTTATGTCAAGGGCCTTTTTCTGGTGTGGTCTAAATTGTATCAATTTAGTTTTTGAAAAGTTTACTTCGAGATTATGGTCGGATAGCCACGATACAACAGAGTCAATAGTTTGTGTTAGTAATTGGTCTAAATTGTCATGATTTGTGTAAGGGGTTAGTAATGAAATGTCATCTGCAAATAGTACGCAAGTCTGATTCAGGGTCTGTGGTAGGTCGTTTATGTAGATTAAAAATAGCAAACATCCGACAACGCTTCCCTGGGGAATAGAACAATTCATGAGTTCCACATCTGATCTTACTGTGGATATAGTTCCGGTGTCGTGGTCATAATGTTCTATTTCCACATATTGTTCCCGATTCTGCAAGTATGACTTATACCAGGCGTGAGCGATGCCTCTGACACCTACCCCGTGTAGTTTATTTAATAAAATATTATTTAGGACTTTGTCATATGCCTTGCTAGGTGTTTCTTTACGTGAACTAAGGTCACAGACATAGCCCAGCGGATTAGCTCATTGAAGTGGCAGTGAGCGGGGCACATAGCGCGAAGAACCGATGGCCGATGGGGCAGAAAGGTTCTCGAATGGCGACCACGTACCGACAGGTGCAGCGTGGGACACCCACCTGCTAGGTGGTCAGACGACCTGAGCAAGGTTGCAGGAAAACGCTGGATGCAGGCCGCTTCCGATCGGTTGTTTCGGAAATCCTTGGGGGAGGCCTATGTCCAGCAGTGGACTTCCTGTGGCTGATATGATGATGATGATGACTAACCACTAATTAAAAATGTCATGTGTCTCACTTTAAAAATTACGAAGTTTCATACAAACTGCCAACCCCTATTTCACCCCCTTTGGGATTGAATTTCCAAAAATCCTCTCTTAGCGGCCGTCTCCTAGTCACAATCTACCTTCCTGCGAAATTTCATCTTCATTGGCTAAGTAGTTTTGGAGATTTCGTGACGAGTTAGTGATTTTCGCTTTTATATACGAGTATATAGATGTATATTACTCACTTAGTGTTTTGTTTAAGTTTGCACATATTAATATATCGTCGTATTACTGCAAATACCGCTAATGTGACCTTTTGTCGAAATTGCTTTTTTTACAGTTTTAGAATCAGTTTTTTATGCTCTACAAACTGGTAAAACCCATTTTTCTCTAGTAGCATCCAATACAAAGATAGCTTTTGTATAAAGTTACTTAGTACTAATTTTGTGATATAATATACAAGAAAAAACTGAAATATCTATGATTATTTTTTGGTTTATGATTTATCTCCAAGAAAAACCAGTTATCGGTGTATAGCATTTTTTTGCATTGTCATTTTAGTTAATTATAGCAAATTTTGCTCTGGAAATAACTTCCAATGTCCATTACCTGGTATTTGCAAAAGGTCATAGTTACTACATTATTTGTTTTATATCCAGATAAAAAATGTTAAACATCTTTAAAACTTTTTTTCCTGAGAATATTCGTATCAATCAAACTGCAAATTATACATCCAATAAATTAAGTAGTAACTTTATTGGTTTTACCTGTAACCTTATTTCTATTGAAGAAAACTTTAAACAGCTAGAACCGACTAAGTGCGCGTTCTAGCTTCACTCTGATCACTACTATGCCTTAGCGTTGCAGGACTATCGATAGTTTGACTACCTATCAATAGTTAAAAAAAAATAGTCACAATATCAATAGGCCTATCGATAGTATCGATACCCAATAGTTTGCAATAGTATTGATGACAAAGAAAACTACCGATAATATCGATAGTATTGCTCTTCGATACTATCGATAGTATCGATACGATCGATATTGACACATTTATTTCAACAAACAATCGATACTATCGATAGTTCTAAAAACTATAGATAGTATTGCACTATCGATAGCTTGCAAAAATTCAATGGTATTATTGGTAAAATTACGTTAACCTTTTCGGGATCGACTAATACCAAGCCATGCAGTTTTTGTTTTTTGGCTTGATATTCCGTTAGAAATGAGTAAGTATTAATATTTTTATAATTATTCAAAAATTTGTAATTTTAGACACAGCCTTGTTTATTCGTTCGTTAGCATTTTAACCCCCGACGAAAAAGTTTGACATGTCTGTATATCTGCCTGTGTCATCGTAGTGCCTAAACAGATGGGCTGACTTTGATGCGGTTTTTATTGTTTGAAAGCTGTAAATGAAAGTTTGTTTCTTAGCTATAATTTATGATGATGTGTTCAGTTGTTTGCAGATAATCAGCTTATTTCCTACTTGAGTAATAAAAAAGTACTACTAGAGGATGTCACCAATTTTCACGGCTCCGATTGATATGATGATACTGAGATGTAGCAACTTTAAACTGATGCTGCAGAATGAACAAGTCTGCGAGATACTCAATTTCTCAGCAACTTGCAGCAGATGTAGCGTGTTTGGGCTCATAAGAAGGGTCTCAATGAATAGGTATTAGGTAGATGATGATTAACGCCACGTGTAGAGTCCTATATGTTTATCTGATCTGGATTTTCGAGGATTTTTTATTTTATTTTAATTTATGCTTGTAATATAAGGTAGGATTATACCAAAATCTGAGAGTGAATCAAATATAAAAAACGATGGAAACTTAGAGAATGCATATGCCGTTTGAAATTAATCAGAAAATGTAATTACAGAAAACAATGATTCTATTCCAAATAAAAAAAGGAAGCTTTCAGAATTTTTGACAATGATGATACCACAAATTGCAAGTAGTGACGAGTACATCCAGTACGTTCAACTTTGGTCCGATCCTGAACATATCGATAATGAACTCAAGAATCCAGATCCAAATTCGCAAAAACAGTTTTCCGATGCGGCAGTGATGAGAACAAGAGCAGAGAAATACTATATCGAAATCGATGAGAACACAAGAATTTCTAATTTAATGTTTTGTAAGTTCATCTCGCATGAACTTGATTAGTATACTGGCGATAAACGTTATAACACTATGCAATAACTTAAAGAAGTTTTCAAAAATAAGAAAGAATTTGCAAGAACTGAAAAGTAAAACATTTTTTTTTTAATTGATAAAAAAAATAGTTTTTTTTACTGATTTATTGCTTTTCCGTCTTTATTTTTAAGAAGTTCTGAACTCAATAACAAACATTTTTCACAAAAATCAATAAATCTCTGAAAATAAATCAAACTATTTTGAATTGGTATATCAATATACAATCAATCATTAATAATCATTTCTAACTGTATAATGGCAAGTACATGATAAGACATTTTAGTGGAACCGAATCCTAAGGGTCTCCCAACTTTGAAGACCCTTAGTTGGGAGTCCCAACTTAAATAACTATGTAGTGATGAACATTTTTATGATTCCGAGTGTAGGTTTAAAATTTTCTATTTTACTTGTACTTTATAATACACTTATTTATCTAAGATAAGAGAAACGTGAAGCGACGCAGCATTTCAGACCCTAATTCTGTGAAACCACCCCTGACACCAGAGAGTGGGGTTAGTTTTTCTAATTTAGAAAAACTGTATGACAAACCAATGTCAATTTCTACAGCAAAAAAGAAGGATTTGATCACTCTATGTGAGAAAGTTATAATTCCTGAAGAATATCACGTATGGTTTCAGTCTTTGAGAACAGGACATTATTGATCGGGTTCCAGATGTGGCAGCATCCGAATCGGAACCTAGTGTTGAAGAGGAGTAGTCAGGAGAAATGAATATCCATAACAAATTTTTTTTTTTTTGTTTTTATAGCCTTATTTTGTTGTAAGAAAATGATTGATAATAAACATTTGTTTCTATTTAAAAAAAACTAAATAAATTGCAGTCTCATGTACTTACTTTTATAAAATTATAACTTTTACTAATTACAAAAGATTTTAAGCTACATTTATAAAGGTTTGTTCATATTTCGTACAGGTAAAACCGGTTATGTTACTGTCAGAGGCGTCAAATCTCGAAAACTAACGATCGTTTTTAATCATTTTTGTGGTCCTAGTTAATTTGCATATAAAATAAAGCTATATAAAGTAATAATACAGGAGTAGATACTTTACTTAGTGAAATATACGAAAATGTAGTTTTACAGCCAAAACCAGTTAAGTGACATAAATTACGCGACATCATTTTTTGAATTGCTATTTTATGGTCCATAAAACAAATATTGAGTATGTTTCATGAAATAATTATAAACAATGATAAATGAAGCTTTGAATAATATAAAATAAATACACACAAGCCTGCGCTTTCATACAAAAAATTATTCTCAAACCTTTAAAACAAGTTTTCTCAAAATGTGATTTTTGCACATTAGCGGTTTTTGCAGTAATACGACGATATGTGAGGTACTATGAGTTTACGCTAGAAAAAATATTATTATTACATTGCTTCGGTCGGGATATACTCGTAATGGTATATCAAAAAAAAAATCTGTTCATAGTATATAATGATGACGAAACTGCCTAAGATTGTATATTAATACGGTATTTGACGAATTTTGAAAAATCGTTTTTAATTAATAACTTTTTATCACTAAGGACATTACTATTTCCGGGATATCTATTTTATTATTAATAAAAATCAATGTTGAAGTTCAAATTTCCACAACTGCGCAAAAAAACGCTATTTCTGTCCAGTCGGCGGTTAGTTTGTCAGATGACGTCACACACATGTGATACAGGTAATTCATAATTAAATTTTTAACAAAAAAAACAACAAACTTCAATTTTTTTAAGGAGTTTCTATATCTACAAAGTTCTTCATCATATCTTCACCAAATTAAAATGGGACCAATTTGGTAGTAAAGGCTTTCAAATAAAAAAAGAATCATCGAAATCGGTTCACAATTGGCGAAGAAATCGCGTAACAAACATACATTAAAAAAAAAGAACATTCGAATTGATAACCTCCTCCTTTTTTGAAGTCGGTTAAAAATATCTGTAGCTTATGATATTTATAATTTCTCTTTATAGTCATTTAGTTTTTTTACACAAATGTTGACATCAAATCGTTACTTACAGCTAAGTGCCGCTTCCTAGGCGTTAGTGCAGAAGAAGCGGCAACAATCTGCACTTTAGCATTTTAACTTACAACGTCAACTTACAAACTTTAACGTCATCTTACAACTTTCGTTTCGTAGCATATGTTTATTACTGAATGTGGGCCAATAGTAAGGGCACATAGAACCTTCACAACTAAACATTTGATACATATTATAAAGATTCACTGATTGGATCGGCTCTACGCTTCCTCCAAAATTTGCCCCTCGCGGTCTCTTTACATAAAATTAGCATTATCGATTCTAACTAGTGATGCCATATACAACGTCTTGTGAGTCTTAAATGACTCCTTTGTATTAAAACTAGACTCACGCGTTACCGCTTGAGCCGTTTTTCAAAGGATTTACACTCGAGTCGTGCTTTACAGCTGGACTAAAATTTAGCATAGTGATACTTTGAACCATGAGGTAGGAAATAAGTTTTGGTCACGATAACCGAAATCCACGCGGGCAAAGCCGCAGGCGGAAACTAGTCTAGTTTATTTATTTACCAACTTTTGTAAACGGACAATATATACATAGAATACATAAACTAAAAGTTGTACAAAGGCACTACTTATCTCAAAAGAGATCTCTTCTAGTAGGCCCGTGAGAGGAGATGTTTATATACGAAAGGCATACAGGCGTGTTCGTTGAATAGAGGTAGAAGAAGACATTAACATACCATTAAACTACAGATAAACATACATACATACTTAAATGTTTTTTTCTTCTTATTTTAATATAATTTCAGTTTACATTTACAGGTTTATTATTCAATATGACTGAAACACATTTTTAGGTTATTCACCAATCAAAAAATCTAAGCTTTATAACCAAAATTATTAACTTTAGTACAAAATTTATATTGTTTTAAATTAAAAATAAAGTGCGATAATAATCTCTTTAATTAATTTAAAACGGTTGACGTACGTGATATAGTCGGAAAAGGCCGACCAGGTTTCAATCGATTTGGACGATCATCTTCTGGGCGAGTATCAGAAACGGCGACCCGACAATGTCGCTGTCCACTGAGCACTGTGCTGCTCAGTACTATATTATATTACGCGAGTCAACCGGTTAAATTATTTCATAATAATATATTTAATTATATTTTACTGGTGGCTTTGTAAGCTGCAGACTTCGCGAATCTGTCTTTAATAGCCTAAAACTAAATAAATATTCCCCTTAAAACCCTAAAAAGGGCTCAGACTCTAAGAGTCTCTGTCATCAACCATCACTAATTTCAACTGTACTCGGGTGTTAGGTAACTTTCTAAGAGATTATATGAGGCTTTGAAATACTTACCATTTTATAGCTCCATAAATTCCCAGGAAATATTTACAAAAAGGTGTTTTTGGGACGATTTTTATGTATCATTGATGTTATCGTTGTTTGTTATTTCCATACATTTGAGGACTTTTACAATCAACTGTTCTGAAAATAGTAAAAAGTTTGGATATCTTTATTTGTGACTTTTACTACGGATTTATAGGATGATACTTTTTCTATCGTGTCAGTGGCAACATAAGATATTTTTATTTCATTGGCCCAGAATTTGAACACATCTATAGCTCTTCTATCAGGTCGTCTCTACTGCCGGATGCAGTGGACGTAGGGCACGATGGTTGAAGTTCCACTGGACACATATATGTAGGGAAAACTGTAGTTATCATAATTAAACAATATATATATTTAAATTTCCCATATGAAACAGAACAAGTAACAAACGAAAAGGTATTGGAGAAAGTGGGAGAGAAAAGGCAAATATTACAAACTATAGCAAATAGAAAGGGAGAAGTAGGAAAACCTAGAAGAAGATTTGTTATAAGGAGGTAAAGAACTTAGCGAAGGAAAAAGAAACATTAAAAGCACTCCACCGACAAGAGTGCAGCTCTTAAATACAAGAAGAATTGAAACGATTTCATATATAATATTCGAGAGTGCCAAATGTAAAATATACAAACCCATCTCACAAGGAGGCTTCATAAGCACAATCCCGTCGTTCAGAAATAAGATCGTGCATAAAAGAAAGATAGATGGTAAGATATGAGCAGGAAAGCATATAAGGAGGTTAAGAACTTAGCGAAGGAAAGAGAAACATTAAAAGCACTACACCAACAAGACCGAGACTCATAAATACAAGAAGAATTTAAACGATTTCATAACTTCGAGAGTGCCAAATGCAAAATATACAAACTCATCTGACAAGGAGGCTTCATAAGCACAATCCCGTCGTTCAGAAATAAGATCGTGCATTAGATGAAGATGGTCCGGAAACCTCATAATGTTGATTTAGGATCCGCTTCCCTTTTGCATGCCGCCTTTATAATCAATCATGTAGTCATGATTGGATGGCCGGCGAGATTAACCTAAGATATGCGAACTAAATTGATTCCTGGTTCCTGGTGGATGGAAAGGTGGGTTTTGTTATACGGGGTGATTTTGAACCTCGCGGCTATATTCAAGGAAGGTACTGTGGCATTACGCTACATACGGTCTCTTTACGACCTTGATAAAAAGAAACTCTTTGGTTACTTTGACATTTTTTTATATTAAAAAATAAGATTAAAAAAATGTAGAACAGGAGTAAAAAGTCAAGAGGATGATCAAAGAGGATATAATCACTACGTTTTAAGGATGATAGTAAAAATAGTAAAAAATATTTTATTTGCGTGTTTGAATATTCTTCTATAGTTATTTACTTGAATATATTTAAAATTAATTTATTTGTCGGTCTATAGATCGAATCCATTGATCCAGAGAAAGAGTTTAAGTTTTTTGTTCCATTAACAATGTGAACGTGCTGATGTGATCTGCATCCAGCATCCAGTGGAAAAGGATAATTTAATTCTTTGTTGAACACTGTACTATAAAGGAGGTCGGTTTTATCCCGGGTAAGATTCATGAATCTGTTCGTTTTGTTTGCACCGTGCATTAATTTAAATTTTGTCTTTTTAGGGTTCCGTAGCCTAATGGCAAAAAAACGGATTCGTCATATCTGTCTGTCTGTCTGTCCGTATGTCACAGCCACTTTTTTCCGAAACTATAAGAACTATACTGTTGAAACTTGGTAAGTAGATGTATTCTGTGAACCGCATTAAGATTTTCATACTAAAATAGAAAAAAAAACAATAAATTTTGGGGGTTCCTCATACTTAGAACTGAAACTCAATTATTTTTTTTCCATTAAACCCATTCGTGTGGGGTATCTATGGATCTATCTATGATTTAAGAACTACGTTCTTGTCGGTGGAGTAGTTTCCATGTCTCCCTCTCTTGAACCATGGAAAGGAGTATGAAAATGTCTAATAAAAGTATCTATGGATAGGTCTTCAAAAATGATATTGAGGTTTTTAATATCACTTTTTTTTAAATGAATTATTTGCGCGAGAGACACTTGCAAAGTGGTAAAATGTGTGTCGTCCCCCCTGTAACTTCTAAAATAAGAGAATAATAAAACTAAAAAAAAATATATGATGTACATTACCATGCAAACCTCCACCGAAAATTAGAACGAGATCTAGTAAGTAGTTTTTTTTAATACGTCGTAAATCGTAAACCGGAATTTACCTTTAGCACTTTTATATTATGTTACTTGCTGCTACGGAACCCTTCATGGGCAAGTCCGACTCGCACTTGGCCGCTTTTTTATTTACGCATTAATTTTTGATACCACTCTGTTAATGGATTTGTTACAATATGCTGCTTATTTGTTTGTTTATTTATTTTACTGTGATAAAAACGATTTACACCAATTACATTTATCACACATTACGAGTACAATTAAATATACGTACATGCATTACAATCTATTATTATCAAAAATTAATCAATATAAAAATAAAATATAAAAAGAAATAATAATTAAAATAAGTCAAAATACATGTTTGTCCGTCCGTACTAAATGTCACTTATTCACTATCATCGCTATCAGCAGTTTTGGTGTTAAACCACTGGTCACACAGATTTGCACAATAAGTCAATATAGCCTTTACAATGGTTGACCAGTTTTCAAAACAAAAATCAAAGTTAGTGTTGGCGCGACGTAGTGCATTGAGGTTGTCCAGCGGTCGTACTAATGGTGACATCGCGCGCGATGTCATGTGGCCCCTGTCAACATGGAAGATGTCATGAGGCCGGCTACGACCATGTCTATCCACTGGGATCTCGAGTTCGTTAGGCACAAACAGCGCGCACAAAAGATTTATTTTTTATTTTTTTTATTAGAAATTTGAGTGCGTTTGACCTCTATCTAGCCTGATGGGAAGCTAAGATGAGGTCTAAGGTGTATCACGCAGACTCAAAAAATGCCTGTTCACTCTTGCCTTGAAAATCCCTAAATTAAATGTATGGGGAAACATCGACGCAGGGAGGGAATTCCACACCTTAGCGGTTCGCACAAAGAAGGAGGAGGCGAATCGAGAGGTACGATGAGGAGGAATATATAGGAATAGAAGATTGTGTAAAAGAAGACAGTCGACGGAACCTCTTAGAACCTTGAGGCAAATGGTGAGTTGTTGTCGATTCTTCGCACCTCCAATGACTTATATCCCAGGTGACCGAGCAAGAACTAAGTTGGGTACAAGTATGGGTAATAGCCATACTAGTTACCCACAGAACTAAGTGCACTTAGAATTTGTCAGGTAATTTCGATCATACTTTTATAATTCATTTTAAAAATTGAAAACGTGTGCTCTCCGGACATATCTTTTAGCAATTGTTTGGCAACGTTCAGTTTAATCTAGTATAGACAATTGGGCGGCATGTTTAAAAAATTATAAGTAATTGTGTCATATATTTTAAAATTATTATAACTGTTCCACATATTTAAACGTATGTGAAGGATTGTGATCTGTTGTGCCAAATGTTCAAATGACTATACACAATTTGTGTCTCATGTTTAATAAATTCTAAGTCATATTTTGGAAGTACTTACTGATAAATTATCACTTGTTCAAGCGGATCTTTTATTTTCATAAATTGTACGCTGCAGTACCTACTCTTTAGGCGTAATAAAAAAATCAAATTATTTGTTTGTTTGTTTGTAATAACTTTATTGTACCAAAAATTTAAATATAAAAGACAACATAATACGAAAGAGCAAATATACAAAGGCGGACTTATCCCATGTAGAGATCTCTTCCAGTCATCCTGCGATAGATTGAGAGGATGTTTACTCTGTTATATATAAGGTAGAAGCCGGTACGTATAAATTTAACTACAAGATACTTACATATCTACACACATAAATATATACGAACATACTTACATAAATAAATATAGCAATACACATAAACAAACTATACATAAAGTATATATCTTACATACATAGGTATACATTCTGTGTACTAAGTATCGGGAATTTGTCAATAAAACAAAAAATACAAATTATTCATCTAAATTTATTTTATCGCCTTCAAAGTAGGCCCCATCGCTTGCAACAACATCTCCAACGCTTCACCCAGTCTTCCATACATTTTTCATAGGCTATTTGCGGTATGGCCTTTAGCTCATTCAGCGAGTTTTCTTTTATGGCTTCTATCGACTCAAAACGTTTTCCTCGAAGTGGTAATTTTAACTTGGGAAATAAAAAAAAGTCAGACGGAGCCATATCAGGTGAATACGGTGCTTGGTCGAGAACTTTTGTTGATTTTTTTGCTAAAAACTCTTTCACTATAATGGCTGTGTGTGATGGTGCATTATCATGGTGCAGCATCCATGAGTTGTGTTGCCACAAATCTGGACGTTTTCGGCGGATACTCTCACGCAAACGCTTCATGACGCCTAAATAATATTCTTTATTCACTGTTTCTCCCACAGGAAGGAATTCGGAGTGAACCACACCACGGTAGTCAAAAAAAATTGTCAGCATCACCTTGATTTTGGAGCGACTTTGCCGCGGTTTTTTTGGGTTTCGGCTCGTTTTCGAGACGCCATTCTGAAGACTGTTGGCTTGTTTGCATGTCGTACTCATAAACCCATGTCTGGTCGCCAGTTATTATACGTTTCATAAAGGTCGGATCCGTAGAAGCTCGGGAAACCATGTCTTCAGCGACATGCTTTCGCTGCGCTTTTTGAACGAAATTGAGCTCGTTTCATGCCTAAAATGTCAATGAGAATGTTGTGGACGGACTTAAAAGATATGTTTACCTCACTAGCCAACTCTCTTAGACTCATACGTCGATTTTCGAGCAATAGCTTCTTGATTCTGTCGATGTTTTCTTTGGTCGTAGCGGTTGAAGGTCTACCAGAACGAGGCAAGTCTACTACTACTTCTCGGCCTTCTTTAAAAGCCTTATACCATTTATAAGCCCTTGTTTTCGATATACACGATTCGCCGTAGGTATTTCGCAACATTTTTAGTGATTCACCACATGAAATATCATTCGAAACACAAAATTTAAGGCACACTCTTTGTTCAACAATATTTTCCATTGTAAAAATCGCCGAGAACTCAAAACTATGACCAACAAAAAGTGTAGTTTAAAACAAATTAAATGACAGATCCCGCTCAAATTTTGCGCGCTAAATCAGTACAGTGCTACCAACATGCAGTAAAAAAATTAGAACGACCTCTTTTACGCAGGTCTTTTTATTGACATATTCCCGATACTTTTTACACTGAGTAGTATATTTAATAAATATTAAAGATAAGTACTTAATTCAGTCCAAGCATAACCTAACCAGAAAAGACTTCGATAATCTAGTTTTAAATGAATCCAGTGAAGGTGCCATCCTTACATCAGCTGGAAGTGAGTTCCAAAGCCTTTCCGCCAAGACTTTAAACGATTATTTTTAATGTGTCTTGTTTCATAATAAAAGCTAAAGATATCAGTAACAAATGCATAACAAAAATCTCTCCCATTTGAATGTCACCGCTCGCTAGCGGTGGTCGGCGAACGGAGAGGTCAACGGCCGCGCGTATAGTTAAGTTAGTAGGTTAGCCATTTACTAGAAATTTGGGAAAAAATAACTCCTCTTCCCTTGCAGATCGTAAAAGTCGATCGAGGGAATGGGCAAAATTGTTAAACATGTTAATAGCCAATACGGCGAGACCCATCACTATTTTGATTCCTTATTACTAGACAAATGAAACTGCTGTTAAATAATTACTGCGGTTAGATACATAGTCAAATTTTGAGAATCTTTATTACATAAATAGGCACAATACATTAATTCGAATGATTAGGAGTTTCCATCATTAGTATAAACAAATATATGAAAATAAATATCAATACATTAATATTTCCGGGTTATTTAAAGTTTAAATTTCCACAACTGCGCCAAAAAACGCTAATTTCTGTCTCGGTGGCGATTATTTGTCAAATGACGTCACGGGCAAGTGCAAAAGTAATACCAGGCCTGTGTCACTCCCCGTTTACGTATCGAAAATGTACCTACATTATTACTATGTGCGCAGGCGGCCCCTCAGGGTGGTAAATTCAGTTATACGAATCGTTTGTCCAGAGTCATAAGGAAGAAATTGGCTTGCAATGGATGTCTAGGTATCTATACAAATAGGTGCTGAGTTCTGACGTGAGCTAAATTAAACCGTATCACTAACAGCATTGAGTAGATATTTCTTTGAATTTCTTTGCTGAGTGAGACTTATGTACGGAGTATTAGTATTTATTCTGTGGTAATACGCGCATACAGAAAGTCCGTCAAAACACCACGTTTACTTCCGTGTGACGTCATCGGAGAAGATACCATTCACAGGAGGTTTCTGTCAAAAATTATATTTATATTCGTACCTACATATATTTCGCAAAAACCTTGTAATTCTATATATTTATATATCTAATTATTAAGTAAAATATGTTTTTAAATGCCCTTATCAAGTTTTCTGATAGGACGACAGCAAATTATAGTTTATTTTTAATGTTGTCCAACGGCCTATTTAAAAAAATAAAACGCTAGATAGATATCGGTAGCTTTTGAACAGAGAGAAAAATAATTTAAATAAAAATAAACATTACACGTAAGTAATGTACACTATAATTATTGACGTGTAAAAGTTCCTGCAAAGGCCTAATTACTGAATAAATCTTTGATTTTGATTTTGATGACTTTAAACGTTTGTAAAGGCTTTAATTTCAAATTAACCAAATAAAATGTAATAAAACTAGATCATTCGTGAATGTTGACCACCGTTACTCAAACTGTAATCCGCAGTTTAGGCGCTACTAAGCCAATGTTAACAACGCTGGCTATAGCACCAGGTGCTATAAATTTTAGGCTAATCCATGATTGTACCCCCACTACTGTGCGAGCTGGTGAAGGATGGGTATCAAAGCTAAGTGACCTAGTGTAATTTCAAAGATATAAATGGTGTGGATCCTCAGAAGCTTTGACTAGGTGAAATCATATTTTATTGTGTTTTTGGATAATCTGACTGACGGACTAAATTTTTCGAGGTAGTAGTTACGTTGTTTTATAGAAAATAGTTTTTATAGAGTTTTGTTTCAAAAAATTTGTTTCTTACATTATCATTTCATAGAATAAATCAATACGCAGAATACTTAGAATAAATTGAAATTAATTTCAATGTTTATATCATAGAATAAAAATCATATATTTTTTATTCTCATATTGTGTAGATAATATAAAACTTTTTTTTATTACTACCAAGAAAAACATTTTACCAAGTGACAGTTTCTAAATCTACATTCTGCGACTAATTCGGGGCAGCTAAATCGGTCGCTTACGGTATTTGGTTAACGCTCGCTCGCTTCGCTCGTTGCCTCTTGTGATGGTCACTATACAACCAAAATGTAACATACCTTTTGTGACTGATTCGGGGTAGATAAATTGGTCGCTTTCGGCACTTGGTCGACGCTCGCTCGCTTCGCTCGCTTACTCTTGTGATATTCACTGTATACTACCATAACTTAACCTACCTTCTGTGACTTATTCAGGGTAGCCAAATTGGTCGCTTTCAGCACTTGGTCGACGCTCGCTCGCTTCGCTCGCTCACTCTTGTAATATTCACTGTATACTACCATAACTTAACCTACCTTCTGTGACTTATTCAGGGTAGCCAAATTGGTCGCTTTCGGCACTTGGTCGACGCTCGCTCGCTTCGCTCGCTCACTCTTGTGATATTCACTGTATACTACCATAACTTAACCTACCTTATGTGACTTATTCAGGATAGCCAAATTGGTCGCTTTCGGCACTTGGTCGACGCTCGCTCGCTTCGCTCGCTCACTCTTGTGATATTCACTGTATACTACCATAACTTAACCTACCTTCTGTGACTTATTCAGGGTAGCCAAATTGGTCGCTTTCGTCACTTGGTCGACGCTCGCTCGCTTCGCTCGCTCACTCTTGTGATATTCACTGTATACTACCATAACTTAACCTTAAGTCTGATTTTTTATTCCGTAGAATTTTGACAGCTGAAAATTTTGACATGTCAGAGATTACAAACCTTTTTCGCCGGGCACATATTTTTATTAAATTCCAGGTTTCAATAAAAGTCTGAACATCGAAGTCTGTTCATTTTATTTGTTAGTGAATGTAACCATTTCGCACGCTCCAAATCAAAAGGAGATTTACGGCGAGCGATATTTACGTCCCTTTTCATTACGACTATATTTATTTAATATTTGATTTTAAATAAATTCTACTAGCTTGCTACCGCAGCCAATAAAAAAAATACGAATTTAGTTTTATTTAAATTAGTAGTTAATTTTTTTACGAAAAAAAATTTTTCAAATGCTTTGAAAAGGTTTATTTTACATGAATTAGTAGGGAGTGATGCCGGCTAAAGAAAAATAACCTGCTAACTTAAAATTATAACTTTGATAATTCAGTATTAAAAAATGTCAATACATTTTAAATATACCAGAAAGTTTAAAATTTATCTTTTTCAAGGTAAAACATAAAAATTTATCCCGAATTTAATTTTTTATTGGTTTTAAATGGGTTCCCTTTTTAGCTAGAGAGTTTTTTTTAGTTGCAACACTTTTGAAATGTCAGAATTCTACGGAATAAAAAATCAGACTTTACCTTCTGTGACTTATTCAGGGTAGCCAAATTGGTCGCTTTCGGCACTTGGTCGACGCTCGCTCGCTTCGCTCGCTCACTCTTGTGATATTCACTGTATACTACCATAACTTAACCTACCTTCTGTGACTTATTCAGGGTAGCCAAATTGGTCGCTTTCGGCACTTGGTCGACGCTCGCTCGCTTCGCTCGCTCACTCTAGTGATATTCACTGTATACTACCATAACTTAACCTACCTTCTGTGACTTATTCAGGGTAGCCAAATTGGTCGCTTTCTTCACTTGGTCGACGTTTGCTCAATACACCGAATAATAAAAAAAACACCGAACAAATAATATTCGTTAAAAAATAATTAAACAAACTAAGATCTTGAAATTGAATTGTGTTTCTGTGAAATACGTTTCATTCAACTTAATATTCGTTGAAACAATAATATTCAAGGGCTAAATATTTTATGAAACATTTTCTGCGAAACGAGATTCTATGACATTTCTGTCTGCGATACAAGAGAACCCAATTCTTCGTCCCAGTTCACATCCCTATTTGAGGCAAGCTACTAGTAAAACAATTAAACATATTTCAATCGTCTCGCCTAGCATGACATTTTATATTTATACATAAGTCACCGTCACAGCCAAATTCCCAGACGAACTTGACACAATAACTTATTTACTCAGATTCCAATTACTTGTATGTCTCTACTACTTCGTATTTTAATAAGATCTTCATTCACCAAGCTTCAAGTAATTAACAGCCGTATAATTTTAACTACAAGTTGTAAATTGCAAAATAATATAAATCTTAGGAAGTTTAAGTTGATTAATTTATTTGTTCTAAGCTCGTTTATATTATATTACGTAAACATTTATATCAATACATATTCTATACTTTAGGGTTGTTTTATTGTTCTCAGTAGTTTCTTAGTAAAGAATCTCATATGAAGGTTCTCAAATGACACCATCACACGTAAAAAATGTGAAACTTTTAAATTTTAGATATTTGTTAGTTTCTATGTTAAGTGACTGAACTGTATCACGCAAATTGGAAAGAAAAAACCTTTGTATTACGTGAACTAAGATCACTTAAGATACCTTTCATCCTGTAAAAATGTGTGGTTTCCGTAGGACTGTCAAATAATTGCCCCTTTAGCCACGCGGACAAGGCTCTCATTAATAGAGCTATTCTTAGTAGTCCTACCAAGTTTGTCCTACCAGTAGGACTACTGGGAATTTTTGTCCCAATAGACCTACCAGTAGGTTGATTAATGATTGATATAAAAATTTATTTGCTGGACAAACAAAAAAAAAGAAACGGGCAAGTGCGAGTCGGACTCGTACATGAAGGGTTTCGTACCTCCGAACAATGTTTTAAAACGCTGAAGAAACACGTTTCTTGTATGATGAACCCGTTTAATTTTTAACTTACTTATCTTATTTATAGTATTTGTTGTTATGGTGGCCATAGTAATAATCGGTGAAAATTTCAAGTAGGTATCTAGTTCATGTCATATTAAAGACCTATTTAAAAACGCTAAAAAAGTAACTTTTTTGTATGACGACCACCTTTAATTTTTATTTTTAGTATTTGTTGTTATAGCGGCTACAGTAATACATTATTGGTGAAAATTTCAAGTGTCTAGCTATTACGGTTCAAAAGATAGAGCCCTGTGACAGACGGACAGACAGCGGAGTCTCAGTAATAGGGTCCCGTTTGCACCCTTTGGGTACGGAACCCTAAAAATGACTTTTAAGCGTATACATCCAATAACTGAACGGCTGAGCCGATTTTCATCAAACATAGCTAAGAACTATCTCGACAGACAAGACGATTGATTAAAAAACAGATGTCACAGACAGGCACACATCCACGTCACAATTATATTACCCCCCTTTTTGGTCACGGGCACTCACGGGTAAAAAATACAAAAAGATAAATAGCGAATGTCCAGTTAAAGAAACAAATAACATTGGAAAGAATAACACGTTGGCGAAACTAAATTCTCAACATCTGCTAGTCTTACGGGAAAGCTCGGTGTTACTCAAATATAATTCTAGATGAGGCATGAGATATGTGATTTATAACTGAAGCTCTACTCTAGTTATCTAATTATAAGGCGCTACACTGAATTGGCAACGATGCAACAAGCACTTTAATAACAAGACCAAACTTCATGTACAATTGTGATGTTCCACGAGTAAAGGTAGCTTGTGGACGGTGGCGCTTACGACATTGTGTTTTTTTAAGCTAAGTTAATTGTACGAATTGTTTTTCTAAACGTCTTAAGCGCCACCGTTCACAAGGTAACTTTACCCGTGGAGCGTCACAATTTCATAAGATACGCGATGCGGAGGCGGCTTGTGTCAGCGCAAGCAGTCGCGACTTGCGCCCACGTTCATTCCATCATGCGTTTCAATTCAATTCAAATAAATACGCATGATGACTGAAAAAATATTTTTGCCCCGGTTAGATTATTAAAAATATTGTACACGTATTTTTTCTTTTCTCTGAGAAACAATAAATAACGAAGATATAGCGCATTTAAATTTCGCATGACGTCACGCTTTTGTACGATTTTTACACATCTGTGACGTCACAAGCCCCCACTCTCGAACTTTGATACTCTGTATCTTTGTGAATTTTGTACTATTTTGATAAACTGAAAAATATGGGTACATTATTTTTGGATAATCTAACTAACGGACTAATTAGAATAATACTTTTCTGACCCAGTGATCATCCCTATTGATACCTTTTTTGGGGTTACGTACCCAAAGGGTGGCACCCTTTGGGTACGGAACCCTATTACTGAGACTGACTCCGCTGTCTGTCCGTCTGTCAGGGGTCTCTATCTCTTGCAACGTAGCAGCACTTGAAATTATTACCGATTTTGTATTAAAAATTAAATCGCCATGCAATAAACGTGTTTTTTTTCAACGATTTTTAAACATTGTACGGAGTACGGAACCCTTCATGTACGAGTCCGACTCGCAATTGACCGCTTTATTATTTATTTTTGCTGACGTTTAACGACGATGCCACTCGATAGTTTAAAAGTAGTCAGAGGTACAAGTCGCGCTTAATTAGAATCAAACGTGTGCGTGCGTGCCTCACAGACGTAGAGCTAGGGTCTAGGTGCTCCCACACTGCTGTTAAAAATGTTTACAAACATTTTCTAACAACACAAAAATGTATAGGTAATAACGTTACCTATAATAAAATACTGTTATTAATATTAATTATTATAAATAGTAATATAATATTCATAATAACGTATAATAACAAATATTATAATTTAAGTTATTAAATTTGAATTTTGAAAATGTTTACTAATGTTATTCGGGCCGACATTAATCGGCACAGTCGGGCGGTAAAATCGAATATATTATGTAGATGAATTATTGAGGAAAAGCCGATACAATTGCTTCGCTGTTCGACAAATAATGCCGAACCGACAATTCCGACCCGAGTGTGTTGCACAGGGCTTGGAATACCGTTAAAAATCTGGTAACGTTAATTCTGTCAAACGGCGTTAACGTTATCAGCAAAGATAACGTTATGCTGCATAACGGTATTTTTCCCACTATTTACCGATAAATCAGATGACGGTACTAATGACATTAACAGAAAAAGGTATTGTTAACACTGTATTTCTTTTCGATATTTGACTGAATAAATTGATGAGAGTTTGTCTAGTAGGCTATTTATATAATATTTTACAAAAATTGAAAAAAGTATCGTTACATATATCGTTAATTGATAACGTTATTAACTGTATTATCGATACCCCTTATAACGTTACTACTACTACCCGTATGAAAATAACGTTATTTAACGTTACTTTTAGTGTGAATTTGGTATCGTTAACAAGCCCTGGTGTCGTTAACAAGCAACTCTAACAGCAATGTTGGAGCACCATATTAGCCACTACCACTTCCAGAGGATATCATTTCTTGTAGGGAGGTATTGAAACGCTATAAATTAACGGCCTTATCTCTCTGACCATTCGCGGCACATGCTCTCGGATTACTCTCTTGTAAGAGAATCTTTTATTCCCCGATGCTGTTTCTGAAACACGAAATAAAGTTATAGCTGAATTCGTGAGTCTGTTACTGACTGGCAAGATAAAGGTGCGAAGTTCCCGTTTGTCTGCTGTTGTTTAGGTTTGGAAGATATTGCTTGATCAGTACAGTTCCAAGTATGAGTATCTACCTACCTATCCTACTAGATTTTTCAAAGAGTTTGTTTATTTGTTTGTTTTTTAAAACTCTGTTATACACAAGAGAGAAACATACAAAAACAGAAAAGTAAAAATACAACGGCGGACTTATCCCGTATAGGTATCTCTACCAGTCAACCGGCTAGTAATTAGAGGAATGTTTACATAAAATGCGTTTAGGGCAGAAGTGGTACAATTTTAGCAATTAACATATAAAAATATAAACCAACACATAAACAAATTATCCTGGGTCTTTATCTGTATTTATATGTATTTATTAAATATATTAACGTTGAATTAGTATCCCATTACACAAGTTTAAACTTACTATGGGGCTAGCTCAATCAGTGTGATTTGTCCTTATATATTTAATTAATTCACTAATTAAAATAAACTAATGTTAAAACATAAAATTATTAGGTATTTTCACATAATTTTAGATTTAGCTCGTAGATGTACTAGAAACTATTTGAAAGAACGGACTAAGTAGTTTCCCCAGACGTGTGCTGCTTTGAAATTTGAGTTTTGCTTTTTTCTCAAAAGATAATTAAAGATCTCAATGGTCACTTAGGGATATCAAACACCGCGCTGTGTGGTGATAGCCGGAACTAATTAGATTTGAATGTGGTTTTGAATGTGTTTTTACAAATGGCCGCTTGTCAATACATTTGAGCGAATTTTTTTAGAATTGTTTCACGAGTGTGTTTGTGCTTATTGCTTTATACTTCCCTAAATGTACGTCGCGAAAAATATAAGCCAAAAACCTAAAGATTACAATACCATGATCAAAAAATTTGCCCTACTCAACAGATACTCAATACTTGTTCGAATATATTCGAACAAGTATTGAGTATCTGTGTATATACTGAATACTGAGTCTGCAAAGCTCAGCATAACACGAAGTTGACTATTGTTTTAACATTAATTTTTAAGTGTCTATTTCATAGTCACGATTTCGAATAGACCATCGATTTTCATTTCGTCAATTCCTTTGGCTTTTCGACCAACGCTAAAGGTCGCTTTATACCTGCAGATATTAGATTTTTTATGTAATGTAAATTTATACAGCAAGTACGCTCTACGATTATGCTACGTATTGTTTAGCTTATCATTTGTATGCTTTTGTATGGTTTTTTTCGTATTTTGCACCTGACTAAAGAGTTGACTTCTTTTTTTACAATAAAACTATTGACTGAAAAAATGTTTGGCCCATCACGTATTTTTTCATTCTTGCCACTTTTTTATTTCAGGAGGAAAAACAGCCAAAATGCGCACATCGGGCTCTGAAGTAGCAACTGGAAACGTTCTTAAATGAGTAATTATTTTTTTGTTGAATTAAATTATTTCGTACTTGAATAAATATATAAGCCCTTTTCCGACGCCCCTGAATCCTCGACTTACTGTTGAAATTTGCCTGACGGTATTGCCCTATAGTCCAACTACTTCGTGCGCGATCCTCCTGCGGGGTGACAGACGATGGCGGGGACGAGGTATCAAGATGTCGGCGGGTAGCGGGTGTTGTAGCAGATAGCAAGGGCAACACGTGCAACCTAATGTCAAATCCTTTGTAAATGACGTACTTCCTCGCCCCCGCCACTGTTTGTCACCCCGCAGGAGGGTCACGCACGAAGTGGTCAGACTATAGTAACACTATTTGAATTCTTGTTACACTTCCATTCTTGGAGAAAGTCAAGCAAAAATGCGAACTCGACTCCGAAGCAGTAGAAATAAGGATGCAACCGGGCGTACGCTAAGACATGGAGATAAATCAGTACCTATCATGATCTGAAAATTATGCGCTGTAGGTAAATGTCGTCCCGTATAAACTTGTCCTTATCGGACGCCCCTGAATCCCCGACTACTGTTGACATTCGCCTGACGGTATTGCCCCAGTAAACACAATTTGCATTCTTGACACCTTTCCGATCTGAAATTCGTCCAATATTTATTCTATAAATAGGCACGGTTGAACTAAAATTCGTTGTTCTCCTTCGTCGTTTCTTCAAACAATTTGTCCAGTCAGCTAAACAATTTTGTATGCGAAAGACGAATTTTCGAGGTCTCAGCACCCCATGAACAGATAAATGTATTATTTAATGAGAATGTTAAAAAAATAACCTAAATACTTCTAAGATACCTTAGACTAACATCCTAACACTGCTTTTACCACTTGGCTTATTAAGTGTTCCTGTGAAATAACGAAAAATGACAGCGTTTCTTTTATTTATATTGATAAACTAGCTGTTGCCCATGACTTTGTCCGCGTGAACTTTATAGCATTTCTATAGAACAAATTTTCGACGTGATTCTATGAATTGATATGACTTTTTTATGAACTGATATATATATATAACAAACACAAAATGATAAGTAAAGCTTACCACAATACAAAGAATACAATAATGAAAACCGGATCCAAAATTATAAAGTTGTTTCTAAGGTTAGTGCGTACAAATGCACAGACAAACATTCTAATAATCAGTTTTAGGTTTTATTACCCCCGATATTATTTTTTTCTCATATACCTATCTTTCATGTACTTACAGCGATCAGTATGATTTTCATTATAGGTATGTATTGTTATCAATACATAATTACTGTAATTAATAATGCACTTATGTGCATATACACCCGCACCCGTGTGGTTCCGGGTTAGAATAGGACCACTCCATCTCTTCCTGTGGATGTCGTAAGAGGCGACTAAAGGACTAAACACAAACACCTCGTGCTACACTTGCATTCCCAAGGAGGGTTAATGTCGGGCGGCGGCCGGTTGTAAAACTTTTCGCACAAATCATTGAAATTAAGACTTTAACAAAAGGAGAAGAAAAAGCGGGAAAGTGCACCACGGGTTCCATTAAGCACAGCTGAGGATGCAACCTTAGCGAATGCGCTTAGACGAAGAAAATTGATAAGTGCATATACAACTATAAGAACGTATCTTAATGTAAAACAAACATCAAACAAATAAATAAAGACAAATCATCAACATGAAAACATCATCACTGCAAAAAAAGATAAATAATAAATATGATAATTTATTTTTTTAATGAAAAAATTTATTTGCACCTGAATAGGTATAAGTAGTAGTATTAGTAAGGGTAAAGTACTTTACCCAAATTTTAGCTACTATGTAATAAATAAAAAGGATACCACATTCTTAACATACAGATGTCTATCCAGTAACTAACGAGGGTCAATCCGTTTTGCCTTTAGAAGAAAGGGTTCCTCAGGGTGTTGACTTAGGCTCGGTTATAATATTACGTGGGTACGCGAATATGATCTGGCGTTGGGGAGTTCACTCAGCAAAATCCTTATTTTTGCAAAGTATGTGAGTGTTTAAAACATTTTAAGGGTGTTTGTAGGAGCTCGAAGTGTCGTTGCTAAATTTGCCTCAAATCCGAAAACTGAAATTTTGTGTTTCACTGACCAGCTAATATTTAAAAGCCAGGATCTTGTCAGTGTCATTAAAATTGTATTGTCACTGTGTAGACGCACACAATGACGATTTTGGCAGAGATAATGAAGTGGTTTGCCGTTGCCTTCTCCATACAATTATAACATAAAATACTAAACAAAATCCAGGATACAATTCTGTGATCTTCGTTAAAAGTAAGAAGTAAAATGGGATATTATTAATTGCACATCTAATAAATAATCACCCATCAATTTAATCTCATCATTTATATACTTTTTTACATCAAATAAATCAACAATCTTATCATAAGTACTGATTGCACAGCAAATAAATACTGACTGCACATCAAATTTATTAGGTTAGGGCAAACCTATAGGTTAGGTTATGTTAGAACTGCGACCAACACACGCACGAGCCGAGCGAGCGAAGCGAGCGTGCCGCGGCAGCGGCCGGCGAGTGCTAGGAAAGTTCTATCCATTTTACTGCGCCACAAATATAAATTGCAGTTTGTTTAGTAATATTTTCAGTTGAGTATTTTGCTGTGCAATCAGTAATTTTGATTTGCGTTTAAATACTACCCAAGTAAAATTAATGAATAAATAAATTAACGAACCATATAATAAACCATATAACGAAAAGAGAATAGATACTGATTTGAGATAGAGACCTATATTTTATTTGTGTCAATGAATGACCTTCTAGTTGTTTGCGTGTATAAGGTGACTTTTAACGACCCGCCAAATTTTTGGAGCAAGTAGAGTCAAGATACTGAACAACTTACTATATAAGTAATTAACGAAATACGAAAATGAATATTTTGTTTTCCCATACAAATCAGCGCTTAGCCAAACGGATTTTGTATAACATGACAATTTTTTTTATGAATTTATAACTAAATTTTATAAAGAAAGTCTAGTATCATGGACTGAACTGACTTCAAAAATTTGGCTGCTTAAAGTCACTAAAATAAAATAATAATATATTAAGGCTTAAAGTAATAGTATACCTACTTAAATTACAAAATATTATGTACAGAAACTAAAAAATTGTGAATGATGTACCAAAATGGTATCTGCTCAACGGTTGTTATAGTACTTTCCCGGATGTCATGTTAAATTAAAATTCCGATGCTTTAAACATTTTTAATAACAATCACGTTTCAGAAGCTAAAACAATACATACCAAATAAAATTTATTTTTATTTATTCGTAAAAAATTTACAGATATTAATAAAAAGCACAGTTAAAAGAAGTACAAATTTGATATTTAAACACTTTCAATCCAACTTAAGTAGGAAGTAACCCTAGTGCTAACATATGGAAGACCAACGTTACATCCATACGGTGATGCAAAAGACATGACTCCAATCAGAATACTTTCATAATTACCAGTTTTCACATACAAAGGTCCACCCGCATCTCCTACACAGGGCCCATTATTAACATATCCTGCTGAACATATCTTTGAGTCACTGATCAAATGTCCAAATGTTTGGGCACATTCCGTATTAGAAATAATGTTGACATAAGAATCCTTAAGTCTTTGTCCGACTGTAATGCTTTCTGATTCACCATTCTTTCCAAATCCAACAACAATACTGCTGTTTCCAACAAAAGTACTGTTTTGTAGAACTCCATGTGGAAGGTTTATTAGTTGTATGTAATAAGACAAATACGTCCATGGGATCATAATCACTGCTATATCATTTTGGAGATTACTATCATTGTACAAAGGATGGGTAGTCACATTGTTAGTAGTGGTCCGTACTCCTCCAGAGAATAAAGTCAGAGATCCCAAAACAACTTCGAACTGGGTTGCTTGCATATATCCATCATTCCAGCAATGAGCTGCAGTTACTAATCTTGTATTGGAAATAAGGGTAGATCCACATACAGATACCAAGTTGTTTTTAAGTCCAATGATTAAGCCACCGAAAAATGGATGCTCACCAAGATATGAATTGGATCCTGAAGTTATTCTTGATAGAAGCAGCCTCGATTCTGTTTCTTTAATTTTCGATGCTTCTGGTATACCAATAGCCACATGATATCCCATTGGAAGAGATATTTCAGCGGAAACCGATACTAAAACACACGCAATTATGAATAATTTCATTTTGATTATGTTGTTTTAATCACTAATTGGATTTATTACTTGTGGCTCATTTATATTGTTTACTTTATCATCAATTTAAAGTAGCTGACACTTCAATACCTAGAAACTAGATAGTGTATTAAAGTGTTTATTTTGAGTTTAAGTACGTGATGTCATTGTTACGTACAATAAAGGAAATTACCTTAGTATGCCCCACTACCAAGAAGACTATAAGTAGATAATAATTACACTATTAAAAAACATACAGTGTGTCCTGTCATCGGTGTTGGAGCCTTCAATGGTATTATATTAGGCAATTTTTATCGACAAATCACCCTTCATTATTTAAATTTGCAACCATTTTGATTTTTGTAGTACCGAAGCTGGGTGATTGTACTAATCTTGTCAGAACTACTTATTTTACGATACTATAAATACTTAATTATGTTGTTTTTTTAATAAGTTTTTTTACTTTTCTGTTTTTGGCTTCTACTTTTGTGAAAAAACAAAAGCATGTAATAATTCTACAAAACAAAACCTAGTCAAGTTAAAATTGAATATTAACAGTAACAAAAGACAATGCCAAAACGTCTATAATATGAGAAAAAGTGATACAGTCTTTGATGGTGGAACAAGACCACTCTAGTAACCTAAATTCAATCAAGCCGTCAGAACGTGCAGCAATTGTCTAGCTTTTAGCTCCCAACTAAATTCACTGCAGAAACTTTGTACGCTAACTTTGTTCCACTTGCTCACTGCAGATGGCCAGCTATTAAAATTCGTCTATCAAATAACAGACTAAGTGGAATAGTGGTCAGCAAAGAGGTTAATTTAGAATATCTGTACAATTTTACAGCATGCAAAGTTGAATTTTGAAAAATGGTTTTTGAGGTTGAAAAGGATAGCTCCGTGACCTGACGACTACGAATTGCTATCGCTTCAAATGGTTTTTTTTAGTTGGGCCTTTCCTTTTGTATCCAATCACTTGGACATTTTACCATGTCAGAAACACTACACTGCGCTTCATTACGCAAGTAGTTGACGATGGAAAGAAGTCTGCTAGATAAAAATGGGACTGGGTCAAGTTTGCCGCATGATGACTGAAAGATGGGTCCACACAACAACAACATGTTCCTACAGACGAAGATTAGAGTGGTCCAGAGAAACTACCTAGAATAATATTATCCCTCATGGAGGAGACAAAGCATTTTAAGTCTGGCGGCTCTAAGCACAGAGCCCAGGTCCGCAAGAATATAAAGCCACTTTTAGCGAGATGGTGGCGACAAGATCAAAAAATGAACCAAAATAGTGATGGGTTACTTCCGCATCGCGTAACGAATCATGATCAGAAGTCACATTTATCATGATTCGTATTTGCACCCATTCCCTTCATTTGCTTTTATGATCTGCGTGGAAAGAGAAGTACGTATAACTGGTACATTTTAAGTTTTTTCTTTTCTCCCAGACATTAATTTAAAAAAAAACACTTTAACAATAAAAGTATAATATAGAAGCATAAACAAGGTAATAAATAAATTAAATAATCCTTTGTGTTCTGTCTATCACATGAAATGATTATTATCTTATTAGAAACACCTAAAACTCGACAAAGTCAGTACAATCATCTAGCTCTTGTTCAAGCGTCCGTTATAGTCTTAGAAATTGAAGTCTATTGGACCGTGGTGTCTAGTTAGTAGTTGATAGTTATTGGAGTAGGTACCTCAAAATTTAGTATAAAAGCGCCATTTCAGAGAAGTTACATCAACGTAGTTAGGATTCTGAAAAGTTATTTTATTAAAATCATTAGTGTCTTTAAGAACATGATATCTGGTTAGTGTTTCTACAGAATCACGTGTTAATTGTTTACGGGGTAGATGGAAAAAAGGCTGAAATTAAAACGTAAAGTCTTTTACCTTGAATGAATGCTAGAATGCCTTATGTTAGCATAAGCAATCCAGGATCAGGTTCGCACGAGAAAATAAAAGTACGTTGCGCAATTTAACAAAACTTTAATCATATACCAAGGGAGAAAACGGTTATCACTTCCAACAACATGTATAACAATCATAAACACTTTTTATAACGAAAAAGTACTTACATTTATCCAAAAATGTCTTATAACTCCTTATCCTATCCTCCTCCGAATCCTATTTTCAATCACGTCCGTTCTGTATCGCACTTCGAACAAGACTGCCGTGCCAAGTTGAATGTCGCTCGCACATCACTCATTCATTCATTCAATTCAACAAGAATGAGTAATGTACTAAATGAAACGAAACTGAAACGACACATCGAGTGACATTGAATGACATTTTATGCGAATGATAAATACAATGACGTAATGAATACGTACAGACTAACACTTACCAGAAGATATCAAAAGTATCTCAAACCTTTTTAGAGAAAAGTCCACGCGCACCTTTTTGCTAATGTGTTGCAGCAGAGTATTATATATTAAATTGTTTATATTTTATATTATATTCATGTATGGATATGTATGTATGTTTATACTGTCATAGAGTATTATAAATATTTATGTAGTTTATGTAGGGTTTATGAAACAATAAAATATCTGTGTTTTTTTATATGTAGGTCTATGAATGTATAAGAAAGTATATATATATATATATATATATATATATATATATATATATATATATATATATATATATATATATATATATATATATATATATATATATATATGAATATATGTCTTAGGTTAATGTTTAATAATGGGCAAAAAGCTAATTTGAATGTACTAATCATCCAAAATTTGTTTTTATCAGCACCACCTGTAGGTTGACTGGTAGAAAAGGCCCTAGGCCTTAAGTCCCTTAAGGCTGACTGGTAGAGAATGCATTAGCATTAAGTCCACCTTTTATTTTGTCCACCATTGTGAACAATAAAGATTTATTAAATAGATAAAAGTCACGCATACGAGTGGTTGAAAGTGCAGGATTTTTATCAATATTAAGGGTATACGTCAAACTGATAATCATCTCCGCTTCGCACTTGTTCACCATTATCATCTGAGTGTGTTCCCGGATGCATCCTCAGCAGTAACGTTTCAGAGCCCGGGATCCGCTACCTAACCTTGGTGATTTGACGTGGTTACTGGTATTTAAACAGAGCGACTGCCGTCTGACCTACGCAACCCAAAGAATAGACCAGAGCCAATCCTAGGATAGGTTTAAACAAACGCTAGATGGCATTTGGGACCCACAGCTTTGCGTGCCTTCCGAAGCACGGAATCATTTTTCTTTTCGAATAATTATGTGATTCAAACCTACAATATCCTAGCCAGACTGGAAACAACTTTTTACAAAGTATGCTTCCCAGTGGGATTTTATTCTACGACCTCAGGATCACAAGGCAAACGACTTGACCACTGGACCACGGAGGCCGTCAATCCACTTCTCACTTTTACTTCCTCGGTTAAAAGAAGAGTAGATGTCTTGTCTTGGCGGCGACACTACCGTACCCCCAGATTGTTAAAGTTACATTAGCCATAACAAACAAAAGATAAGCCCTGAATACATATTTATTCAGCGTGCCGCCCCTAAAAAGGTATGATATCTCAGTAAATAAAAGATGGCCAATAATATTTTTTCTATAAATACGTAATGGCGCAGCTTATTTGTGTCACCCTCGTAGCGAATCCCTTTCATCTCATATTGCGAGCGGTCTACGAACATCTAGGATGAAAGCCACTATAAACATACGGTCTAACATTACAACAAGCGCGCATATCAGATAAGACTTTTCAAAACTATCTCATTAATTGTCTTATTTGTCAATAAACTAACACGCAAGTACATTTATGTCAATGAGGCGAATACAATGCAGAAGATACAGAGGTGGCGTTGAAATTTTATTTGAAATCGTTAAAATGGTAATAGTTTTAAAACGCGTTTCTGCTAAAATAAGACTTTTAGCAGAAATGCGTTTTAAAATTATTACATAGAACGTTCACAACTTCCCGGGAATTTGGGAACGTTCCCGGGAACGGCACATCATTAGTTGTAGCACGAAATGTTTGTGCTTATTCCTTTAGTCACCGCTTACGACATCCACAGGAAGAGAAGGAGTGGTCCTATTCTAGGCCGGAAGCCACACGGCACATTTCATCATATAACAGATCATTAGCGGTTATTACGTTATCCAATTTGAAGCAATCCTAACTAGGATCAGTTAGGTTCCTTTTTTTTTCATTTATTTATATCCAAAAATAACAATAATTACAATTATATGCACCCATAAATCACGAAGGTTTGTCCGGGAGCATATTGTCTACTTTCAATCTTAAAATTTGGTTAATATTCATCTGAATCTGAATATTCATCCTAAATTGTTAGCTCGTGATGATCACACTATGGGTACTAAATTGCATCCTAAACAGAACATGCTCGACAAAATATCACCCGTCTGTACCCAGTGACTACTTACAATAAAGCAAAACTCCCTGTTATATACCTAATAGAAATTCCACAAGCGCGTCACCTATGTGCGAGCCATATCATAGAGGACACTTCTATTCCAGATGCCTTTCGGATACGATCCCAGTGTGGCGCTAAATTTTATCGCTTGTGATATAGACCTTGGAGTTAAAACGTTATTACAGTAACTAGCCGGAGTCCAGTGGGATTTATTTAAAATCTGGTGGCTTTTTCTATAGGACTCTTTGTAACTACATTCTTTTGTAATGTTTAAAATAAGGTTATTTTAATTAAAGTGTAGAGTAGAGTTTGTACTCTTAATGTAGAATACATTAGTGTAGTGGTGGAGTATAATAAATAGAATGAAGTTTCGTCCATTATTTAGAACAACTTTCCAAAACAATACAGGTTGTTTTGCACCCCCTACCTATATTAAAATCTTGTAAAGAGAATTATTTATAGAACAAAGAATCAACGAAAAATAAAAAAAAATATTGACTGCCTCCGTGGTCCGTCCAGTGGTCAAGGCGTCTGCCTTGTGATCCGGAGGTCATGGGTTCAAATCCCACTGGGAAGCATACTTTGTGAAAAGTTGTTTTCAGTCTGGTTAGGATATTGCAGGCTTGAATCACCTGATTATCCGAAAAGAAAGATGATTCCGTGCTTCGGAAGGCACGTAAAGCTGTTGGTCCCGAACGCCATCTAGCGTTTGTACCTATCCTAGGAATGGTTCTGGTCTACCCTTTGGGTTGCGGAGGTCAGATGGCAGTCGCTCTGTGTATAAACCAGTAACCTCGTCAAATCACCTAGGTAGGTAGCGGACCCCGGGCTCTGAAGCGTTACCGCTGAGGATGCAACTGGCAATACGCTCGGATGATGATGATGATCATGAAAGAATCAACGAAAAAAAAATTATATTGTCAATTTTTAATCTCAAATTACCAAAAAATGGCTAAACTACTGACTTTGCTACACGCGTGGCCGTAACCCTCCCGGTAGCGGGTGGTGACATTCAAAGGGGAGATTTTTGGTGTGCATTTGTCGGCTTGATTCTTTGGTCTTTATGATGAAACAAGACATATTAATTACAGAATTTGTATTTTTTATTCCGCTTAAAGAGTACTTTCCTTGAATATACCTACGAGGTTCAATTGTACATCAGATACGATTGTATCATGCTATACACCCTATACCAAAATACAATTTCAAAAATTTGCATGCAAATTGCAGCATTCAGGTGATATAGTTTCTATTAATATATTTTTTTAATATTACGTAAATATACCTAGTTTAACTACTAACACACTTGGAAACGTAAAAGATAATTTGGATTCGTGATTTTATTTTTAAGTGGACTTAATGCAGGAAATATCTCTAATCTTTTATTCTGATCACATAGTACAATATAAAGACACACACACACTTTCGTAGACGACTTAAGGAAATCTGATACAGCTTGTGGTATTACGTGTCATTTCTAACAATCTTACCTTATTTGTCAAAACAGAGCCTTAAGCAAAATGGGCTACATAAAAACTGATTCCTACTTAATTATTCAAACATTAAAGTATTTTGTTATAGTACGTTTAGTTTATTACCCGACTGCGCCAGAAGGAGGGTTATGTTTTTCGAGTGTATGTATGTATGTAAATTACTTTGGTACGCTCTACAGCCTAAACGGCTTGATGGATTTTAGTTTGAGAGGTGTCGTTAGATTTGTCCTGACTCTGAGAGTGACACTAGGTATACCAAAAATTCAAATAATCCAAAATGGCGGATTTTCGCGCCAAATTATGTGTCTTCAAAAAATTTTTTTTATTCAAAACCTATCGAGTGGGGTATTAAATTAAACGATTTTGTACAAGAATTAAAAAATATATACAACTTATACGTTAGCAGTCGGGTTTTTTGTTTTTATTTTATAATAACTTGTTATTTATTTTATTTAATCACAAAATCTTCTTATGGGTTTTCCTACTTCTCTTTTTCCTTCTATCTTTCCTTTCATTTATTTATAGAACAGCCTCCCGAACAAGCCGGTTTCCGTAAAGGCTTTAGCACCATGGACCACATTCACACGCTGTGGCAGGTGATAGAGAAGACGAGGGAATATAACCGGCCGCTATGCTTGGGTTTTGTGGACTATGAAAAAGCCTTCGATTCGATCGAAACATGGGCCGTGCTTCAGTCTCTCCAGCGATGCCGTATTGACTATCGGTATATCGAAGTGTTGAAGTGTTTATACAGTAACGCCACTATGTCAGTCCGAGTACAGGAGCAGTGCACGAGGGCTATTCCACTGCAAAGAGGTGTGAGACAGGGAGACGTTATATCTCCGAAACTGTTCACCGCTGCACTGGAAGATGCCTTCAAGCTCCTGGAATGGAAAGGACTTGGCATCAACATCAATGGCGAGTATATCACTCACCTTCGATTCGCCGACGATATAGTTGTCATGGCAGAATCCATGGAGGACTTAAGTACTATGCTCGGAGACCTTAATAGAGTTTCCCAACAGGTGGGCCTTAAAATGAACATGGACAAAACGAAAGTAATGTCGAATGTATTGACATTATGCACACATACAATACAATTGCACAACATTGGTTGTGCCCATACCTGTTTCTGTTGGGAGCTCCACCCTCGAAGTTGTAGACCAGTATACCTACCTGGGTCAATCGATCCAGGCAGGAAGTTCCAGCTTCGAGGAAGTGGTCTTTCGACGAATCCGACTCGGCTGGGCAGCGTTCGGGAAGTTACGCAGTGTCTTCTCGTCCAAAATACCTCAGTGCCTTAAGACGAAAGTTTATAATCAATGTGTGTTACCAGTGATGACTTATGGCTCCGAAACGTGGTCCCTTACTATGAGTCTCATAAGAAGGCTCAAGGTAGCTCAACGCGCTATGGAGAGGGCTATGCTTGGTGTTTCTCTACGTGATCGAATCAGAAATGAGGAAATTCGTAGGAGAACAAAAGTCACGGACATATCCCAGCGGATTAGCTGGTTGAAGTGGCAATGGGCGGGACACATAGCGCGACGAACCGATGGCCGATGGGGCAAAAAGGTTCTCGAATGGCGACCACGTACTGGCAAGCGAAGCGTAGGACATCCACCCACAAGGTGGTCAGACGACCTGACCAAGGTCGCTGGAAAGCGCTGGATGCAGGCCGCTCTAGATCGGTCATTTTGGAAAACCTTGGGAGAGGCCTATGTCCAGCAGTGGACGTTATGCGGCTGAAATGATGATGATGATGATGATGATTTATAGAAGGCATCGTGTCGTAGTAGATGACCGAACATTTTTTCTCTATCCGCAAGACTCAAATGCTCCGCCTGCCCCATTACGAATAAAGACGTGACAGTGAATAGTATGAGCTGAATATTACCACCAAAAATGATGATCTGACGGCTTAGCATGACATTGTTTCAAATAAAAATTATATTCTTTAATATGTCAGCAATTACTCGCGTTGTAAATCTATTTAGAACCGGAATTGATTTATATTCATCAAATTATTTATGAAATATTTAACCTATCACAAAAATCATGAGAAAAGTAAGTAAAGTAAAAAAAAAATATTAAAATACGTCAGCGTTTTATTAAAGACTCAATTTGCAAAACGGGCAAAGGTACTTATTCCATACACGTACAAAACTTGATATTTACCGTTTCACGTGAAATTAAAGGTGAATAAGAAGGTCCATAGTGAATTTATTATGAGTTTCGACTTTATTGTATTTATTAACTAGCGGCCCGCCCCGGCTTCGCACGGGTATGTATTATACATATAAACCTTTCTCATGAATCACTTTATCTATTGAAAAAAACCGCATCAAAATCCGTTGCGTAGTTTTAAAGACCTAAGCATACATAGGGACAGACAGCGGGAAGCGACTTTGTTTTATACTATGTAGTGATAGTGATAATATTATCTGAAAGTCAGTGTTATGCCATTACATTATTTGAAAAGAAAAGTGTATTCAGTATTTGACATTTGTCTTCTAAATATTGTAAAAACCAAATTCTGAAGACAACAACTACTGCAGTCAGCGTAGTAGTTTATGCTGTATTGACTACAGTATAAAAATAAAATATTTTATAAAAGGATTATAAAACTTTACACAACATATACATATAATTAACTACAATTTGCTAAAAAGAACATTTAACCTCGCGCCTAAGCCTTAAGATACCAACTCAAAAAAACACTAAAATCACTAGTTAATCCAGATTTTCTATTATGATGCAATCAAGTTAAATAGAATCCAACAAAGTTGACTTTTATGCGTCACTCTGAACTCGTCAAAGCGAATATATATAATCTACTTTAAACAAACGGATTGTTCGCTCGTTTAATTGAAAGTGATGAATTTCATCAGTTTTTGTTGCATGAATGGTTGGACGGCTACACTAATAGGCTATTTTAACTAGCTACAGAAAAAATGATAGAGTATGTTTTTCTGTCCTCATCTAATAATATTACATAAATCATGTTGCATTACAATTACCTACCTATTAGCATTATGTACGCTTTATGCTAATTTATTTTGTATTTATTTAAACTTTATTGAGCCAAAATCTACAATAGGTACACTTAATGCTAAAGCATTCTCTCCCTGTCAACCTTTGTAATATATATTTTTTTTTTCATTTATTTATATCCAAAAATAACAATAGTTACAATTATATGCACCCATAAACCACGAAGGTTTGTCCGGAAGCATATTGTCTACATTCAATCTTAAAATTAGGTTAATATTCATCTGACATTATATAAGTACTTATATCTATGGTTAAGTATTAGTTAATAAATAAAAACATAAATCATCACAACACCTGTCGTTCACTGCAAGACCGGTTCTGTATGCATCTATAGATGATGCATACAAAACCGGTCCCGACCCGGTTCTTGAACAGCCTACAGATTGTTCAAAAAGTGAAACATAAGTTTTTTCTTTATATTATTTTTTGTTATGCTTTGTTTTAACGATAATTCTAAATCATTGATGAGGCGTGGAATTAAATAGGATGCTGTTCTTTCACCATATTTCTTTAGGTTTACATTTATATTATTATCTAAGTACTTATTATTAGCCGTGTGGTTCCCGGCAGAGTAGAATCAAATAAATGAATTTATCTACATATACGAGTAGGTATATCTATCAAAAGTGGATAGATTTGCAGAAATTTGCCAAAAATAGAACAACCAAGCAAAATTACTATAATCGAAAGAACAGCAATCAAAAAAGGTTCACAAATCAATCACCGTACCGCTCATTATCGTTAATTCGCGACCGATGTGAAACATACGAGTACATTCGTCGTCAGATAGCGACAGATTTGTCTCGGTAATAGCGACATCAGTCTCTCAGTACAGGGGACTGATGGCGGAAATCTATTCCAATCCTATTGGCTCAATGATAATAGCTTTTTTTATTCTTTAGTAATTTTTATTCATTACTGCTTTCCTAAGGACAATTATTATTGACATCGGAAGGCGGTCGGGTGTAAAACTTTCACACCAATGCATTCACAAGGAGGGTTGAGTTATGATGGTGGTTGGTTGTTAAACATTTCGCATAAATGCATTCCCGAAGAAGGTTGACGTCAGACGGTAGCTAGGTGTAAAACTTTTCATGCCAATCTATTCTCAAAGGGGATTCATTAGAAGTCGGATGGCTGCCATCTGTAAAACTTTTCGCACAATTGCAATCCAATGAGATTTGTCTCCAGGCAGATGGCCAGTTAAAAAAACACTGCCAAATGTGTGTCAATCGGTGGCGGTTGTAAAAATTTTTGCACAAATTTAGTTACAAGGAGGGTAGAGATCGAACGGCGTCCGGTTATAAAACTTTACGCACAAATATCCGAAGTCAAAATTTCCAAAAAGGTTTGACTTCGGACGTCAACCAGTTGTAAAACTTTTCGCAGAAATGCATTCCCAAGTAGGTACCTATGGTATCAAGCAATCAGTTGTAAAACCACACGCAAATAATTTGAAAAACGATCAAAAAACCCCCAATCTATCGCCAAAACCGCTCATTATCGCTAATTTGAAAACAATGTGAAACATACATTGGTCGTCAAATTGCGACAGATTTGTCCCGGTAATAGCGACATCAGACTCTTGGTACAGGGGACTGATGGAGGGGATCCATTCCGATTCTATTTTCTCAAATTGTGCAGTTTTTCCTTAAATTCGGTCTGAGCAAATAACAACTAAGAATGAACCACTTATTCTCTGCATCTGCATTTGTTGCATCTTTCCACGTGGATTGTAAAAGCCCATCAAGGGTCTGAAAATAAGAATTAAGTCAAAAGGCGATGCTAGCAACCGAACACTATTTTGTTACATTTTTCTTGTTTCACGCTTAAAGTGGCCTTTGGATCTTAAGGCCCTAGGCTCTATTTATCACGTTATGGAATTTAGCTTGCAAGATGTCATTAATTACAGTCACAGGCAACGGGACAGGTGAAACTAAATAAAAACCTGTAAAATCACCACAATCAAAAGAATAGCGATCAAATAAAAAGGCCCTCATATCAATCACTGTGTCGCTCATTACCGCTAATTCGCGAACAATGTGAAACATATATTCGTCGTCAGATAGCGACATATTTGTCTCGGTAATAGTGACATCAGTCTCTCGGTACAGGGGACTGATGGCGGGAATCTATTACGATCCTATTGTCTCAATGTCGAAAGCTTTTTTTTACAAATTTCTTTCTACGTTTCGTTTAGAGAATTTTCTTTTGTTTACCAGATGCTTGCAAAATTATGAGCTGGTGGGCAATTTTTGGGTAAGTATATTTGAGGCTAACTGTAAACTTGTTATAAACTTCCCCAGAAACTTAACTCAAAACTGCAGACCTGGCTGAAAAGTAGTAGGGATAATTCAACCCACAAATTTTCAGATACATTTTTTTCACGAAAAAATATATTTGACACGTTAAAATAGAATAAATAGATTAGGAGTAAAAAGATATATAGGCCAGATAATTAAGTTGGATATTTATTTAACTTTGCCAGATGTTTGTGGGTCGATTTAGCCCCGCTACTTTTCAGACAAGTCTGCAGTTTTGAGTTAGGGTAGGTATTATAGGGAAAGTATGAAACAAGTTTTCAGCTTGCCTCAAATGTCTACCAACTCTACGACCACAGTGTGGCCCTTGTAAGCATTTGCAATTCAATCAAGGTGTACATATCAAGCAATTGGCAATCTTTGTTCAGAGTTTGCAGTTTTCGTCTTAGTGGAACCTTATTCACTAAGTTCGTGTGCCCTCGGGGTATAGCGAACATTTGTGGTTGATGTTGTCGCCAGACGTACCGCTTCGGCATATATAGCGTCTTCCATTCCAATACGTATAGGTTGCAGAGACGTCCTCTCCATACATTTAAACAGTTATGTCACACAAGGAGATTCCGTTCTGTATGTTAGTTAGAACGGAATCTTGTAAGGTACGCGCAATATGCGCCTTCGTTTCCCGTCCCCGCGCCTCTCCCCAGTTCTTGTGCCGCCGCGTGCCGCCATGCAGTGTGTGTTCGCCCGCTCTCGCCCGTCGACAAGGCTAGACCTATAACCAGACGTCGCGCCGTCTGATCTCTACCCTCCTTGTGACTACATTTATGCAAATATTTTTACAACCAGCCATCGATTGACACACATTTTGCCACAGACCATGGATCAAGATAGACACAGCCTATGAATGTACTTTGCGTGTTCAACTGAAGTAAAATTCACTTTATTCAAAATTGTCTTCTTTATTTATTTTATTTTATTGAGCCAAAAGCTACAATAGGTAGACTTAATGCTAAAGCATTCTCTTCCTGTCAACCTTTAGGAGAAGAGAAACAGATAGAATAGTTGGCGTCTAAAATAGATAGAAACAATCCAGAAATAATAAGTACTTTTAAATGATCATACATAAATATCGTATAAAATAAATATACTATATTTATACATACAACATATTATATACATACATATATATATTTAAAGATCAGAAAGAAACGATGAATTCTCCTAATTGTTGAAAGATTCAAAAAGTAAATCATGCACTTTTTTCTTGTATAAATGTCTACTAGATATTTGTCTGATGTCCTCGGGCAATGCATTCCAAAGCCGTATAGCTTGAGAAGTAAAGGAATTGGACATGAAGCTAGATCGATAAAAGGTATAACAGCTTACTGCACCTAACCTAAACCGCTCTGCAGAAAAATGCCTGTTTGTGCAGTTTTGAGCTGCAGAAACACGTCAACAAATGTTCGAGGACGTAAAGAAAAAGTTTCCTTTCATCGGTAAGTAAATTTCTTATTAAATAGTATTCGATTTATTTTAAAATCAATTATTTCGTGTTTTGTTTAACTTTTATACTGAAAACTGCTGACTGAGTGAAAATCGCATATTCAAAATCCATTGCTTACATTAGTAACAAAATTTTGATGGCCTAGTATTTATAACACGCAATAAAAATAAAACGATTACATACTTTCACATTCATTCGTTGTCATACACTTGTGAATCATCGTTCAAATGAAGCGTTATTTTAACGATAGTGTTGTACAGTGTTATGTTATGACTCTAATAATCGATTAGGGAAACATTGGTTTGAGAGGTACCTAATGTTTGCTTTGAGATATTTTGCCATAAGTGTGTTTGTAATATATTTGTAGAAGCTAACATTTATTGACCGAGCAAGCGACGCGTCTCAGTTTCGAGATTAGTCGAAAAAAT
This sequence comes from Acrobasis repandana, assembly GCA_963576875.1. Lineage (NCBI taxonomy): Eukaryota > Metazoa > Arthropoda > Insecta > Lepidoptera > Pyralidae > Acrobasis > Acrobasis repandana. The sequence goes on from OY756225.1 coordinate 19,924,055, forward strand.
ATTTTGTCTGTCTGTTCTCGTCTACAGATCGCATTGTTCAACTGATTTTGACGAAAATTGGCACGCAAGTGATTATATTTATTTATCCTTTAATTGAAAGAATATGTTAAGGCCGTACCTGAATTTTCCGGGGACCAGTGCTGCCCCCATTTAAAATAAATCATTTCAAAGAAAACGGAGACAGATGCACTCCGTACGTATATTTTGATTTACAATAATTAATATGCGATAAATGGCAAACTCACTTAAAAAGTCAGTTACTGGCTGACACGTTTCGACCTCACTGGAGGCCTTCCTCAGGGCGAATGTGACTCACGACGCCTACACGTAAATGTCCCGAGCAGCACTGATGTTAAGGCCGTACCTGAATTTTCCGGGGTCCAGTGCTGCCCCCATTTTAAATAAATCATTTCAAAGAAAACGGAGACATTATTCAAAATTTTGCTACTACCAAGTCCTAGATAACCCTTCAATGTATTTTATGAACTACTGTTTACAGTTAACAATGAGAACATTAAGCTTTACTACGCACATTTGTCAAAAGTGGCCGTTTTTCGCAAGTGTGCGTAGTAAAGCTTAACGTTCTCACTTTAAACCGTAAACAGTAGTTCATAAAATACTTTGAAAGGTTATCTAGGACTTGGTAGTAGCAAAATTTTAAATGATGTCTCCGTTTTCTTTGAAATGATTTATTTTCAATGGGGGCAGCACTGGACCCCGGAAAATTTAGGTACGGCCTTAACGAAGCGTAGCGCAGGCGCGGACAGTGCGGTACAATAATGATGTGTTAGATCATACCTACAATAATCTAGTAAATTTATTTTGTATCATCAACTTGTACTTAGTTTCGTGCTTCTGACTAACGCTTACAGAGCTCTTCAAGACTTTAATATAATAAAAAATAATACATTTTAAAGCTTATTTAACAAAGCCAATAGCATTATAGAGCTAAAATATGTTCATTGGCTTCTTGGAACCATTCCCACTGTTTGATATACGCAGCTCCTCCTCTTCCTTCATACGTCTTCGGGACTTCCAAAATGTGGCCAATAAAATGTTCACTCCAAAGATGCATTGTTTCGCTACACTATTTTGAATTTATTACAGATACATTATCACGACTTAATGCATAACGGGGCAGACAGAGCCCAGGGCCGCAAGACCACAAGGGCACGGTACGTTTAGCCTGTTGGTGGGCGTTAATATGGAAAAAGGGGACCAAAATAGTGATGGATTACTAGCTGCATCGCCTATTACCTTGATTCATATTCTCGCCGATTCCCTTGATCGAATTTCACGATCTGCGCGGGAAGAGAAGCAGCTGGTACATTCTATGTTGTTTCTTTTCTTCCAGACCCCAGAGTAGAATAATAACGTTTAACAAAATATACTGAAACTATTTTAAGGGTGAATTCCATCCGTACTGGACGATACTGAACAACTTTCCCTAAGGAACAAATTGTGAAAAATTGTTTTTGGCTTTCCATACAAACTCCGATCAGCTGATCGGTCGATTATTTTATTTTATTTATTCAGGTACGTAAAACAGGATACAATCATTACAGTGCAACACAATAAATACATAGGTACCATATTCTAATACTGGACTGTAGCCCAAAACTTACGCACACAACAAGATCACAGAAAACATCACCTAACCACAGGCCGGAAACTCCTAAGGTACGCGCAATATGCGTCACCCAGGCGTCCCCGTTCCCCGTCCCCGCAACTCTCCCCCGTTTTCGCCTCGATTTGTCACGTTGGCCGTCAAGAACCGGGGGAGAGGTGCGGGTGCGGGAAACGGGGACGTATATTGCGCGTACCTTAGAAGAGTCCCTTCTGTTTACTCTTACTGTATTCTGTGACCTAACGTAAACACAATTGAGTAAAGAATTACATGAAATAGTAAAATTATTACTATATACATATACTAAATATAAAATACGAATGAAACTACACTAACTACTCACAAAATATAAAACTAATAAAATAAAACTTGTAAAATTAAAAACAATTAAGGTAACATACATACTAGCGAACCAGATTGACAACTGACAGCCTGAAACTGCCAAAGCTTGAACCAAAGATGTCGAGTTCGTCATTATTAGCAAGGACATTATAAATCCTACACATACGAGTGATGGGATTATAAAACGATGTATTTTTCTTGTGCACCGCTAGACGGAAGGTTGTGGGATTACGAGTGACAAAACGAGTGTTAAAGCTGAGCGTGAATAGTAATGAAGGTGAATCCATAACAGATATCCATAATTAGTATGTGAGGCCAGAAATTGTTTTTCATACTTCGTCCCTTGGGGAAAGTTGTTCAGTATCATGGACTGAATCCACCCTCAAAACTATTTTCAGTATATTTTCTTAGTCACTGTATACTGTCACCACCCGTTTTCCCTCCCACCAGGGTCGTAAAAGGCGACTTACTCGTAGAAAGGTTACAGAGAATGGACCCATTTACTGCGTTTACCAACTTGGCTGTCCATAGCGTGGTGATAATAGGCAAATCTCAATCAGTGTACTGATATAGGCTGTTAAAGATCCCTCACTTTTGCAATAGGCCTATCCCTTAGTTAGGGAAACCTTGTAAGGCCAATAGAACTTGCTAAGCAACATGGTGAGCTTCTAATAGCAGCCACAACCTTGATCTTGGTTGGCATGAAATTAAGAAATTCAATTTCAAATTTCATTCGTTCATTGCTTACATGGATATATAACAGCATTCTTCTTCTTTCTCACCTTATCCCACTTTACGTGGTGTCGGGACAGCATGTGAGTCTTTTCCATTTTCCTCTATCTTTTGTCAAAGCACTTGTTACATTCTTTTATCCATATCGTCCTTAACGCACTCCATCCACATTTTCTTAGGCCTTCCTCTGTTCCTATTTCCTGTAACCTTCAAATTCAGCACCTTTCTGGTAACGTGGCTTTCCTACCTTCTCATTACATGTCCAGTATTATTAAGTTCAAATCTTATTTTGTTGTATATATTCATATTTCTTGATGTATCTAATAAAACTAAAGAAAAAATGTGTAAGAATGAAAGACATATTCAAATTTTGTTCAAAATATATATATAAGCAAAAACCGGCCAAGTGCGTGTCGGACCACGCATAAAGTAGGGTTCCGTAGTCATTTCAGGCACCGCGCTGTTTTGCATTTCTTGCATTTCAAGCTTCATTCAGTCCTAACAGTAAAATATGTAAAAAAACTTTTTAAGTTTATACTGTTCTTTTGGAAAAAAGTATATATTTTTATTTTATTTATAATTTCAAAAGTATTCATCACAGGATACACAAAACAATTTTAAATAAGAGTTTCCGCGCCTGTTTCTTTACGTGAGTGATTCGAAGTTTATAGGTCCAAGACTTTAGAAATTACAGGGGGGGGGGGGACACACCGTGTAAACGACTTTGGCGGGCTATATCTCGCAAATGGTAAAGCTGATAAAAAAGTGTTGTATGAAAACCCTACCTTATTTTCATAGTCTTTTTCAACAATACCCCAAACAAGGAGGTGCCCTCAAAAAAATAATTCACCCCCCCCCCTTTACATGATGGAGAGGTACCCTTAAAAAGGGGTAATTTTAATTTTTTGTATTTTTAAAAATGAGATCTATATGTGAAATATCCTCGAACCAAGTAACATGCAAATTAGTCGATAAACGTAGAAGATATTCTGCTGTGACAGACTAGGACGGACGGACGGAGTGAACGATCTTATAAGGGTTCCTTGTCGGACTACGGAACCCTAAAATCAAACGTATCCCAGTGTATATCATCTATAATATAAAAATAAGTTTCACAACATACTCGTATTTTATTTAGCCACATGTACATATACCATGCTAGGGTGTTGCAACATAAAAATATAATATTCTTTATAGCGGTGATCAATTACCTACCAACAGGTGACCCCCTTGTTTTTTTGCCGCCCTACATTAAGCAACAAATACAACATACCTTCTATTTTTCAAAATCAAAATCTGTAGTTACTGGATTTGGTTAGTATGCAATAAATGTCTGTTTATTTATTTCCCAAATTAAAATTCACATTCGTAACGGAACAATTCCATCGAGTGGTCTAGACCACTTGTTTCCGCCAGGCTGAGTGACGCTCTACATTAAAACCGACATATTTTTTTATGGTGGTCTTGTATTTTTGCACTAAATCCAGTAAAGTTCTAAAATAAATCAGAATAGTTCCTACCTTTTTACAAGCTTTTATTTAGTTTCACCTGTCCCGTTTTGTGTGTGTCGTAATCAAATCTTGCAAGCTAAATTAGACCCACTTCCTATTCTATTGAGCTGAAACTTCACATAGGTATTTATGTAAGTTGGGTGACAATGCAAATTACGGTACCTACCATAATGAAGTCGGAAGTTGGCCACGGCATCTCTGTGATAAAACATCATATCACCACCGAGTTATGGCTCGATTGATTCGTCTTGAGAAGCACTTTAAACACATTACATTTTTATTTTTTGTTTATTTTGCGGACGTTTCGTTCGGTTTTCACCGAACGTGGTCCCAGCTTGACTGAAAAAAAAAATGAAAAAAAAAACATTACATTTTGATAAAAGTTTGTTTTAAAAAGTAGGTATTTTTTTAATAAATTAAATGTTTCGACTAATTAGTAGACACCGCCATGTTGTCAAAACGTGTAATAAATTCACACAGGTAGGTACAGTGGGCCACATAGGAAGTATACCACCAATAGTATAATATATTAGTACTAAAAGTATAAAGGTACCTAGTATGCTATGTGGCCTACTGTACCTATTCTTAGAAATCATCGTCCGTGAGACAGATTTCAAAATTGAAACATTGAAGAAACACACGATCATTGACTTTTAAATTACTTTTTCACACTATAGTTTTTACACATTCACCAATTCCTCAACGCATCATACTATCCTGGTTTAACTGAAGGTTTAGGTATTTGGCTTTAACTTTCTTCAACTTGAATTTCTTAAAAAAGCATATGCGAGTCTTTTTTTTTTTTGTCCTTGTCCGTTCAAATTCATTATCCGGCCCAAACTTATTAAGTAACTCTGAAACCAAATAATCCGTTTCAATATTGTGTTGATCTTCTTCACAAAATTCTGAAGCATTGCCAAGAGCAGGAACTACGGCATATTGCAATTTATTTGACTTCAAACGTCGTCGCTCCTACCTTGTCATAAGGCCATATGACATTCACACCTCATTTCGCAAATTGAATTTTTATCTTTATCTCCACCTACAAAGATTGAAAATGGTGCGATGGCTTCCTTCTTGGAATATTTTAAACCATTTTCGTTTTTGGCGATACGGAAATAAGGTGGAAATTAGCTTGTAGATATACGATAGCACGTTCCACGTATGGTCAGTAAATTCAGTAAGGACAGTTACGTTGAACGCGATCACTATTCCGATGAAATACGGGCATGACACTATGTTATTGATAACAGAATCTGGCAACTAATATTCGGTTTCTACGAATTATGCCTGAATTAGTTTCCAAGGACATATACAAGTTGTGATGGTTAATTTGACTAAGAGCTGTTACGTCTGATTAATTGTGATAGAAGGATTTATCGCAAATGGCTGTCATATATTCGTGTTCATATTATTGTACGAGTATGTATTATACACATACATATTAATGTAACCCTTTTTCTTGAATAAATATATCTATTGATGAAAACTGCATTAAAATTACGTTGCTCAGCTTCAAAGTTCTATGCATACATACACCGTAATACACGTACATACGAGTACATAGGTACATCCAGAGGGACAGACGGCGGAAAGCGACTTTGTTTATAAGTACTAAGTATGTTTTGACTATTAATTGATTGTAATAAGCAATGTAGTATGCAACGGCGACAAATTGTTAAATTTTTTTCAAAAGTTGATTAGAGAAAGATTCGAGTGTAAAAATATTTGGAAATTCAGATAAATCAAATTAAAGTGGTCTGACGACCTGACCAAGGTCGCTGGAAAGCGCTGGATCAGGCCTGTGTCACTCCCCGTTTAGGTATCGAAAATGTACTTACATTATTACTATGCGCGCAGGCGTCCCCTCCGGGTGGTAAATTCAGTTATACGAATCGTTTGTCTAGAGTCATAAGGATGAAATTGGCTTGCAATGGATGTCTAGGTATCTAAACAAAAAGCTGCTGAGTTCTGTCGTGAGCTAAATTAAACCGTATCACTAACAACATTGAGTAGATATTTCTTTGAATTTTTTTGCTGAGTGAGACTTCTGTACGTAGTATTAGTATTTATTCTGTGGCTGGATGCAGTCCGCTCTGGATCGGTCGTTTTGGAAAACAGTGGACGCTATAAGGCTGAAATGATGATGAATTATTATTATTTTTTCCTACTTTTTATTATAAAAGATGAATTATGAAAAAAGCTGAGGGTAATACGGAAATATGTTTCGTTCCTATCTCGCTATGTGATCTTCGCTGAAAATTGTTCTGTAAGCGGACTTAATATCACTTAAAGTTGTTTAACTAAGTCTATTTTTGGAACATATTTTTCATAAATTCACGAGAAGTTTGTGAGAGCTTGATTTCGCACTTGGTTCAATTCAATTCAATTCAAAATATCTTTATTATCATAGGATATTTATATTATATCTCTTGATAATAGTCACAATGTTTTGCACCAATGTTGATGTCAAATCGTTACTAGCTGTAAGTTTATGCCGCTTCCTAGGCGCAAGTGTAGAAGAAACGGCAACAAACTGCACTGCACGTTTTCTCCAAAGACGTCAACTAACAAAGTTAAATGGATTATATGGTTGGCTGTCTCGCTTGCTCAATCAAACATTTATAAAGATTATTAAAAAATTAGTCTAATTTTTTAAAAAGTCTTTCCATTATTACCCTTTATAATTATATATACATATTTGAGACTTGTTTTATATTTTTGTTGTTTTATTATTTCTCTATAAGTACAAAGTCTATTTTCGCTCTAAGTATTTCCATGTTATAGACTCTGATCCCGCCTTGGCAACCTACTTGGCGCAGGTTCCATCTTTAATGGACTATCTCGATAAATCGTCTTATCTAGGAAACAAGCCTTTTATAAAATACTTTATGCGATCTGTTGTGCAAAAGTGCTTATAATATCGTCACGCTTCTAAATTTTTGAGATAATATTCTTAAATGAACTCTTATTTTAAAATCAAAATTTGTACAGTAAACTTATATTCGCTGCTTCATCATTTATTAAGACAATGCATGGAGTCCAGTTCTGCTCCCGTTCGAAATAAATTATTTAAAAGGAAAAGGAGATATCATTTAAAATTTTGAGTTAGTAAAACCTAGATAACCCTTCAAACTATTTTATGAAACACTGTTTACAGTTTAAAGTGAGAACGTTAAGCTTTAGTTTGCATTTATGCCAAAAGTAGCTGTATACCGCAAATATTTTTTTTCAAATGGGGGCAGCACTGGACTTTATGCATCGTCTTAAAGAAAGATCCATTAAAAATTGTATAGTTACTGACATAATACACTATGCATAGCATATATCACGCTTCTTTTTCACATATTCGGAATACGATTCTTGTAAATTTACAACCCGTTTGCGCTAAGTTTGCCGGTCCGTGGAATGCGCGACTCTTTCGGCAAGCGGCAATCTTAGCCGGGTAGTAAGAGCTGCTCTTGTCGATGTCATTGTATGGAAATAATTACACACAATGACGAATTTCAGTCACAAATAAAGGAATGGTTTGCCACTGTTTTCTCTATTTCATACACTAGCAAACTTCAACCTAGTAACAAAGTTAGTCCTGTTTTTATAATAAGACAGTAATAGTCATTAGTCTACTGTAGTTTTCTCACGGTAGGTATTTTCCTTCACCCGAAGCAAGGTCTTATCTCAAAGAGATGAAGCACTTCAGAAATCAGGTACCTAATTCAATACATTGGTCGTCATTCGACCAATGTATTGTAATTTGATCTTCAAAACTTATTTACTTAATAAAAAAAATTGATGATGTATTTTGCAATAGAAGTTAAATTAGAGTGATATCTGTACTAAATTTTTATTGACCTGAAAGGTCAAGGAAAATCAGCAAGTTTCCGCACCGCACCCTGTATAACAATATTCATCCATGGCCATTGTTTGCCAAAACACACCGTAATCAGCCAAATCTCTAAAGACAGTTTAATCCTATTAAATCCATAAATTCCAACCGTAGGTGACATCCCAGTCATAACAACATAGTCATATAACATAACATGCAGCTGTAAAAGCCGAGTTTCCCAGAACTCATTAAAAGTAAAGCCGAGCGAGTCCGGGTAAATTTATTATATGTCGACGTCGAAATATATGTACAGGATCTTGCGTTTTATGGATATGAAACTGAATATTTTTGGGGAGTCGTGGCAACATGAATAAATTATTTTTTATGGATGTTATGATTATTTTTACCTTGATAAACAAGAAGGGTTAAAAAAGATGGGTCACTATGTTGGCACAAGTCAACCTTTCGACCCATAAAGTATACTTTACTTTTGTTTGTAGTAATAGCTTGCATGCGTTAACTGTTTCGGCCATTTTTTCTCGATTTTGCATGGTCTTTTCGGCGTCCGTGGGTGACTAGCTAGAAACTAGTAAAGCACACCATGTGCCAAAATATATGAATCAGCGGTCCCAAAAAGGAAACACCGACCGTTTTTTTCAAAATTACCCAAAAGGAACGTGTACAGCTCAAGCAATCGGGATAAATAAATTTGCTTATATGCCAAAAGAAATAGCTACGTTTCTTGGTCTGCCGGATGCTGAGTATTATACTGGGCACAGCTTCAGGAGGACCTCTACTACATTATTGGGAGATTCAGGAGCTGATTTGACGTCCTTAAAGTGACTAGGAGGTTGTAAATCAGACAAAGTTGCAGAAAGCTATATTGGTGATTCATTAAACAACAAACAATTTAAGGTTCAGTCCGTCTCCTTCACATGTTAAAGAGAACGTTCGTCCATCTACCTTCGTTGATAATGATAATTCATCAGATCCAACTCCATCAACTAGCAAACGCCATTGTATGACAAATATACATGAACAATCATACGAAATTAATAATAGTTTGTCTCAAACAGTAAATATGCAACCTAAAACTTCCCCAGTTAGTATAAAAAATTGTACCAATTTCAATGTATATGTGAATTATAACTTTTATAAGATATAAACGATTAGTTAGTTGAGTTTATTGTTTTTATTATTTTATTAAATTGCTTCATTTTTTCGCAACTGTATTAAAAATTGTCGTTCAGTACACGTGCGGAACGGTCATTGCAACTTGTTCCGACTGTCAACCCTCGCCTTCGGCTGCGCCTCGGGTAGACATTTGTCGGAACTCTTTGCAATGACAGCCTTTCCGCACTTGTAATGAAATATACTATTTTGTTTGTTTTTATGTATGTATGTGCACGCTATCTCCGAAACTACTGAACAGATATAAACGCCGTTTTTAACAATTACATTTTTTTCTTTCCTATTAAGAATACCCTTTCCTAGACTTTCCCATACAAACGTAGTCTACGTTTTATTTTAAAACGACATGTCAGATTTCGGTAAAAATTTGTAACTTTAAAGAAATTGCATTTATCTAGGGTTATAATTGGTTTTCATAGTCAAAATATAAACTTGAAAGAAAATATAAGGATGTAAAACTTTTCCATATTGATGGTCAAAAATGATATAATACACTATATTCTCTTTCAAGTTCATATATATAATTATATATATGTGCAATTTCTTTAAAGTTTTTTTTTACCGAAATCTGACATGTTGTTTCGAAATAAAACGTAGACTACGTTTGTATGGGAAACTGGGATTCTGTCTAGGGTAAGACGACTCAAAAAACGTAAAAGGCCACTTAAAATACTTTTGTTCCCAAAATCAATATCCCGATTCAGCAGGCGTCGTTTGACAGCTCGTAAGTGATTACGTGCCCTCCCGATTCGGGCCAAAGCTTATCGTAGGTACCTTTAATCCTATCGACCTTTGATTTTTTCTCCAGCTCAAGCCTGTTAAAAATAAGTGATTAAATAAGAAAAATTCTAAAAAAAAAACTATCACATATCAATAGGTATAGGTAGTGTACACCTATTTTTGAAAAGTGTCTCAATAAGAATTCGTAGGCCACTAAAAGAACACATTTGTATTCAAACGATATGTGCCATAAAATGCACTTAGATTTTCAAATTTCGCGCGTAATTTTCCAAAGACGTTGGAGTAGTGGACGCCTTATTTTTCTGTGGTCATGACGTCAGTTATGCATGTAAAAAAATGCGCTGCCTGATTTTAACAGTTGACTTTTTTTAGTTACATAAAAAAACTTTTTTAATGTTGTATGAATATAAAAAATCGTGAAAAGTCATATGAAAAGTAGCCAGTAAAAATAAGAGGTTAGCGTTCTTAATTAGATTTAAGGCAATGAGAAGAGGAAAGGTAATGAGACCTCACTTAATCTTTGATTTTTTTTAATGATTGCACTTTACAAATATCTTATAATTTGTTAAGAATGTAGGTAAATTAGGCCAGTGTAGTCATGGTGGCATGACGACTGTCACCCAATGATGGCAGCTGGGCTGGGATCAATCCCAATCCCAACTAATATTATAAATGCGAAAGTGAGTTTGTATATGTGTTTGTTTGTTACCTCTTCACGCTTTATCTACTGAACCAATCTTCTTGAAAATTAGCATACACATAGTTAGGAGTACTGAGAAGGACATATAGGGTACCATTCATCCCGGAAAAAAGTAATGTTCCCGTGGGATACGCGAGCGAAGCCGCGGGCAAAAGCTAATGGTTTAATAATTATGACTTCTGAATCATGAGAGGCTCGAGAAATGTGTGAACAACGACCGGGGTTGCGCTAGTAATGCGTACTCCCGCTGGGCCAACTCCTCAGTGGCAAGTCAATAAAACAATGTAATTCTACTGCTGAGTGTAATCACTCTCCCGATAGCTGTATAACGACTGTATAGAGGCTGTAAAAAGGTTGTAAATCTCTCAGCGCCGCTACATAAGTGATTAGCTTCCACCAACGCTTTATATCCGCCTGTTTTTATGGAGCAAATTATTTTATTGGACAACTCTTTCATGAGATTTTCACTGCGGATTGATATTATTTTTAAAGGATTTGTTTCGAAACATGGTAGTGTGTATCAGTTATGTAAATCTGGTAATGGATTTTACGGCTTCCACCTTTTCTTTTTCACTTCATATCAGATACATAATCACGTCTTTTTCCCTAACGGGTTGTTCATGACTTGATATATTTTCCTATGTCCCCTAAGTGGAGTAGAGGGCTACTCCAGTGCTACTCCATTTTCTTCACTTCAGCCTTAAGTACCGATCGCCGCCAGGTTTGCTTTGGGCAAACACGCTTCCTCTTTTAGTAAGGAGTCCATTCCAGTGCTGCCTCGGAATGTAAGTAGGCTACCTCCTGCAGAGGGTGTGGCCGAACCATGGCCATTTATTTATTTATTTTATATTTATTGCATATTTATCTAACGATTATATTTATAATACAAAAGGTAAAACTTAATGCTAAGCATTGTCTACCAGTTCACCTTAGGGACATAGTAGAAAAGGTAGTAAATGGGGTGCAGAATTAACACTTAAAGTAATGAAGTATGAGTATTATATACAAATAATAAAACATTATTATTTGTATATAATACTCATACTTCATTACTTTACAATTCGTGTAATTACATAAGATATAAATTCCATTAATCCATATACATACATACATATAGTCTGTGGTAATTTTAATATAAATATGTTGAAAGAGAGTAATAAAAAAGATGCTTTCCTTAACCTTTTACGACAATATAACTTTAGACACCTTGTTAACGTCCCCACATTTATAAGAAATAATAAACAGTCCTGTCCAGATAATATCATTACTAACCTACCGGATGACTTAATACTTGACTGCTCAGTTGATCACAATGGACTATCTGATGGACATGCAGGGTTAATTTGTAGTGTTAAGACTCCTAACATTGACATAAATAGAAATAGTGTCAGGAAATTTTAAAAACGCATATTTAACCATAAGAATAAGGAAAAGTTCAGAGAAAATCTGTTAAAACATAATTGGACAGAAATGGGTCTAAATTTTCTTATCAAAACCTTCGAAAATGTCTTTAAAGAAACTTTTGCTATGAAAACTATCAGCGTAAGAGTCAATAAAGAAAAAAAGATAAGGTGGATAACAAAAGGTATCCAGTAAAATGAAACGATTCCTAACAACAGTGAATGGTAATAAAAACTTCAGCCTGTAACATGTGGGTAACCTACCTACGAAAATTCTATTTTTTTTTTCTGCTTACTTAACTTACTTAGTTAATCCGAACCTAGAAGACCTAGGTATTAGAGTCGAGAACAAAACTTACAATACCTATATATCCTAATAAGCAAATGATTTAGTATTTTAGTCTTTTAAAACCTATTATGCTATAATTTTTATCTAGAACTTAACTCTATCTGGATACTAACAAACCTATTATTTTAAAATCTTGTTATCTGTATCATCTGTATCATCCTGAACATGGCTGTGACTGATTAGTGTAGTGGCTGTAATTATCTAATGGAGGACCCAAGTTATTAAGAATAGCAACCTAAATTCAGCTGTAACACGTTTGATTTATCTACTTATTATATATTTTATATATACTATAAAATTAACTTAATTTTATTTGGTTTAAGATTATTTACTGACAAACTAATATGAACACCCTTAAATTATATTGAGTAAATTTATTGTTTATTTGTGTTTGAGATCGGTAGTAGTGGATGATATAAATCCTAGTATAAAATTTAAGAAAACTGTTGTTATATTCGTTTTTAGAGTTCCTAGTGTTTTATAAAAATCCTAAGAAAGTCGATAGCGTAATTGACTTTAGCTTTAAGTATTAAATAACGGGAAACTGTGGTTTAAGTTCTTGGAGTAAATAATTTATTTAGTATGATTAATTTTAGTGATTACGAAATAGTGTTTATGTTATTATGTATTAAATAATATATAGAGATTCATATAATCAAAATTTGCATTATATTTTAAGTTTATTTCTTAGTTAGCTTTGACCTGAAGTATGTTTCACCTTATAAATATGTAGATATATTTATGTATATAGAAATATATATATATATATATATAATGATTTAGAAGCTCAGTATTGTTTTTATATGGCTAAAAGAGTGGCCCCTCCGTACGCCAGACTCTAGTAGGATACAACCAAATGACTTGGACATCCTCCCTGCCTTGGGACAGCAAATATAGTGCTCAGATATTTGTTATACAAATATATTTAAGTTTAATGAGCCTTTACTGGCTAGAGACATAGAAGAGGACGCAAGTAAAGTCTTGCCAAGCGATATCAACCGCTTCAGAACCTGTAATTTTTACATAGTTCCGGACTGAGCTATGATTTTAATCATTACTTCAAATCGGTTGGTATCTTAAATACTTTAAGAGTATACTACTCAACAATATAAGTAGTCTGTCTTGTCAGTAGTAGTAGTAGTAGGTCAAATCATACAACGTACCTACGATCCGCTACTATTGATGTGTTAGATTTAAACACTATTTACCTAATTTAGTACTTCATTCAATTTCTATTCAATATTCAAATAAATAGAAATTATTATAGTTTGTAAAATATTCGAATTGATCGTAAAATGTATTTTAGTTAGACCAATGATAAATATAGTATTTATAAAACCTTAGGCTTTACAAATAGATATAGTTAGAAGGTATTCCAGATTATAAATAAATCTTACAGAGTAGAATTTTGTCAATACGATTCAATTCAATAAATAAATAGACCAATAATTTAGCTTCCAAAGAAACCAAATATTCGCAACATCGACATGAATATATAGACTCGTCGTCTTCCTACACGGCCATGTCCCAGATTCGATTATTCATTCATTCTTCATTCTCATAGACTAAACACGAGAGTAGTACAGAAAGGTCAATATATTTTTACTTACCTACGAGTACGTGGTTCAAATTAAATCCTACATATATTTTAACAAACGCGAATGTTGGTAAGTATGGCTGGATGTACGGATGGGTGTATGGATGGTTGTATGGTTATATAGATTTTTAGATTGTAGACCCACGACTAGCTTTTACGATCTTCACGGAAGGGGAGGCGGCTGCATTCTTAATGTGTTTTTTCTTTGTTTTTTTTTCTTATCATATTTATAAAGGTAAAAGTTAAACTGCACATATCTGTTTCATTGGTAACCTTTTATTATTCTTACTTAAATTCTTTACATAATGTTTTGCACTAGAAGAAAGTGATTTCTTGTACTTGTATACCTATTAGTTTTTTTTTTCTTTGTTAGCTATCTATGTATTTAATGTATTATATAATCATACACGTATGCTGCGCAATTGGGCGCCAAAAATCCGCCATTATGCTTTCCAAAAATTTTAATATAGCCTATGACTACTACTGGTATTTATTATGTGCTATGACACTCAAGTGATTAAGATGAATCTAACCACATATAATTTATCAAAATCTATTTAGCCGTGTAGTAGTTACGAGGAAACAGAATTATAGGGACAAACATAATAAAACATCAAAAATGTGTAAGCAGCCATCTTGGATCCAAAATCTGATAGTAGTTTCAAGTTGCGCGGGGCACCTCAAAGGGCTTAGAAATTTTGTAGGTTTTTGTAACAGAATGTAGGGGTACAGCCCCCACATACAAAACTTTTGAGCCCTCGGAGGTTCTAGTGAGACGTTACGAGATGTGACTTAATTTTATAAAGGATTTATAGGATTTTAGGAAACTTTTGTAAAGCATTTATAGCATATGTAGATAAAAATTATAAATATAAACATTTTTAAACGTTTTACAAACATTAATAACTGAGTAGCAAACAAATAGTTTTTCGATGCATCCATGAAGAAAGTGAAATGTAGGCATATTTATGATGTCTACATTTCACTTCTGTTTTGTTAGTCTATGACGAATTATTCAATCGGTTGACAGATCATTCACTCACTTCATACATTATGGCAGCCGAAATTTGGCAGTCCGTATTTAATTTTCAATCAATGAAATCTAGTTACTTACCGATGGAAAGTTATTCCTTTATATTTTGCTTTATTCTTTGAATTACTAGTGCAGTATCTCAACACACACCAAGGCATTTTTGACTAAGTTGACAGTGTTTTCTTTAATGAATCGTGGAGTGTATTATGCGCGTATTGCTAGCGAGTGACTAATGTGAGGTGAACAGTGATAGCCTATGATGAATAGAACACTACTGTTGTATGTGGCGTCTTCTCTAGTACGTAAGTACATAGATCTCGTTGATTCGCAACCAATATTTTCTTAAATTAGAAGTATTACCTTCTAAGTATTTTGTATGTAGAATTCAGTTCCACATGCCTTTTCCATGTATGAAAGAACTGTTTAATATCATTGATATTAAAATAAATATAGAAGATGATCAAAGCAAGATATATAATCTGCTATTTTTACAATAGTTAAATAGGTAAATGGTTAAGTATACTTTACTAAAACCATTGATTAGTCTCCGAAGAAACTAAAAATATAAATATATAATTGTTTCGAACAACTAAGTTCCTCTGAAGAAATAGTATCAATTCAACATGAATTTTCCATGTTTGAAAGATCAAATTATAATAGGTAGGGCACTCTTATTCAGAATGCTAAGTTATAAGTCGTAAGACTTAGTTCATTCAGCGGCCATAAATCAAACATGTCATGGATTTGCCTTGACTCTAAAGCAGTTCGGATAATTCCAAAATTGTTGGTTTTCTCATATAAATCCTTTTAACCAAGGACACATTCCAAACATGATTTCTACATGTGCTAAGGAACGTATTGATAAAATAAATCTAGATTTTCCCGAACAGGTCTGCATCTTCACAAACGAAGTATGGCCTTATTCTCGTGAATCAACATTGAGATAAAAAGCCAGGGCTTGCTTTGCATCACCCAATATGTGAGACTACATTTCCCATCCTGTCAAATCCAAATGAATGATAAAATAATTCAGACTTTTCCGACTTGATCTGCACCATCACAAACGAAGAATATGGCCTTTCTCTTGTGCTTTTGCATAAAGATAATTAGCCAGGGCTTGCTTTGCATCACCCAAAAATTATGACAGTACATTTCTCATCCAGATAAGTCCAAACAAATAATTGATGAAGTAATTCAGATTTATCCGAATTCATGTCTCAGCATTTCCAAGACAAATCAAATTGTTCCACTGAACAAACTAGAAATTTTTCATAGTTTATGAACATAAGTTGGTTAAAATTGTTTAACAATAATTAAAGTTTCGTTCTATTGAACAAATCAATCATATTTCATAGTTAATGAAGATATTTTTGTTAAAGTTATTTTACACTAACTTTTGGCATAGTTAATGTAATTCCTAGTCTAACCTAACGGTCCCTATCTTCCCTAAAGCTAAAGCTACTTGTGTAAAAGACTACCCCATTCCCACTAAATGTGTGTGTGTGTTGGAATTGATTCCGGTGTAAGAATCAATTCTAGTGTACCTAGGTATCGAACAGTCTCCGGTGTAAGAGAAAGTTCCCTAAAGCTAAAGCTAAAAGTTTTGAGAGAGTTTCTCTCGCCCTGAGTTAAAATTTACCTGCCTACAAATCCTAATTTGAGAATCCTACTCTGGTGTGTGGTGGAATTAGAACTAAACTGTTCTTTTTCCCCTAGCTGCTAACGACTTCGCGGAGTGGCCTGGGTCAGCCGACCTACCTATCGCCCGTCGGTTCCAATCTACAACTCCATAGGGAAGGGGAAGTCTAGACTGGTCTAATACTAACCAAGCTAATTGGATAATTCTAGCAACTAATTCTTGCAGCACTAAAGCGGATTCACAACCCATCGACTTTCGGATCGTCGTCTAATTAGGACTGCCAGTTCAGATTGCTAGAACCAGTAGCTAACACAGAATTGTTTTTGAAACAAACCAATCCTGCCAGACCCACTACAAATCTGGAAATTTTACCTAGAATTTCTATTTCTTTAGAGAGCCCTCAGGTTAGCGAGACCAAAGGAAATAGAAATAAACGATGAGTTTGACCATTAAGCCCCAAATAGAAACAAAGTTCAAAATATTAAAATTCAAATATTATTTACACCAAAATCCTTGACATCAAAAGACGAAATTGAACGACATAGAATCTCTGAAAATTCAATGTCGAACACTTCACCTCTTGAAATCAACACGATTGGCACTGATTTTAAACCAAAACTATTAATTAAACTTATTAAAATTTACTAGGGACAAACTAAATTATTTATTAATAACAAAAATTCAAACAATCTAAGATTTTAATTTCAGAATACATTTTACCATTATATTCCTAATTAAAACCAATCAAGGGACACCGCGAGAAAGATAAAGCGACCTATTTTGTCAAACTCTCGTTTCCCCACACTTTTTCTTCAAACGACTTCTTCTTTTCTTGAGTTAAAAATATTACATCGACGTAAAAATCTCCATCTCCCTACAGAACGTTTGCACGCCCCGGCCGCCCGATGATGAATACCCCTTCGTCTCCCGTCTACCAGTCCCGTTGAAAGGAACCTTACCCCGAAATGAGAATGCCATCATAAAACTGCATTCAAACTTAACTGTATACATACATTGCCTGTTCTAAAGTGAACAAACGAAACTATGTTCTTACAAAACTAGCAATGCATATAAAACCGGAACTCGAACCCAACAAGCTCGCTGCCCGCTGAATCCCGCCTCAAACCAATTCCAGGTAGTTTGTAAAAACAATGACGTAACCAGTCCTAGGCAACATCAGTTTGGGTGATCGAATGTAGATTTTTAATAAATTTATTATGTTTTTTTGTAAATTGGTAATTTAAATCAAATCTAGATATGTCTAGATAATAGTTTTTAAATTTATTTTTACTTCATATAAAATTATATGAATAGTGAAACATTAATGATTAATGGATAAAATAAAGTTATTTACCCATAATTTTGACAAAGTAAAGATATATTAAAATATATCTAAATAATAGTTTATTAGAAAGTATATAAATGTAGAAATTAAAGGAGTTTATATATGATTTCACTTATAAAACCATACACAGATTATAGTGCAACTAATGTTACATTGATAAATAATAATAAAATATCTATCTTTATTCTATTTCTCTAAGCAGAAATACTTTCTTCTATTCCAAATCAGGGCGCCACCCTTAAATGCCCCTAAAATACTGCCCTAGCCAAGTCCCAGTGATAAGGAACGGTGACCTACATTTCTCGTGCGCCGGAGTTCGGCTTACGTTTTTCAACCCAACGCTCCGACAGAGCCCTGTCCATTCTCTTTTAACTAATGAAGTAAAATTTATGTAATAGATTTATGTAAGAACATACAAGGTGTTGTATGAAAATAAATAGAATAATTGATTACAATATAACATAATTTCCTTCTTTTATTTTGACAAAGGAAAAATACTAAGAAACTCAGTGTAAACTGACCATTACAAACAAATTATGTATAAACTTTATAGTTATTTCAAAACATAACGAAAGTTTGTTTTGTTTTGATTTTTATTTGCTGAGGATCGAACTCAGACAATCTAGAATTTTTATCTGTGACCTAGATTTAATTAACATAATATTATACAAAATTCTTTGTACTTTATTTATTTATTTTGATTTCTCTCTTCATCCTAGCGTCCATCATTACATCAAACATGATCCTTGGGTCCCACGGCCATGGACTCTGTCCATCTCGTCAAGGATAAAGACGTGATAATGATTTCTTATCATTTTCCATATAAAATTGAACTCAGATGATTTTTGAAATTATGTATGACCATACATACATACATCATAAATATTGCAATTTAATATAAAATATAGTGAAATTATATAAACAAACGGATGGTCTATAAATAGACTCAAAATTGTGAACGATTACGAATTCTTTTCACACAGTAATAATTTACTCTGCACCCACTAAACTTGCAATCTGGCGAATTGTTTGTTTAAGTTTTTTTTTGTGCTTCGCCGCCTCCATTAAAAACAATGTTTATGACTTTGAAAAGGGACAGCCCAAACGTTATAGAATAGGACGGAGCTACGGTAAATTTTTTGCTTATTCGATAAACAGTTCCTGGGAACGAGTGAACAATGAATCTATGACTAAGATGACGTACAAGGAGTTATTGAATCGAATTCCAGCTTTATATGTGATAAAAATTATTTGAGAATGAAATTAACGAATGCGAATTTGCGAATCGTTACAAACCCCTCAATTATGCAGTATAGAAATAAGTATTTAACAGTATACAGAAAGGTAATGAGAAAAGCAAAAAAAATTGCAATACAGGAAAAAATTGGGAAATCCAGTAACATCTCTAAAGAAGTATGGAACATTATAAATGAACACCGAAATAAAAAGTCTAGGGTTCATAAAAATTTTAAACTAAAAATAAACAACAACATTGTAGAAGATCCAAAAAGAGTGGTGGAAATATTTGCAGATTTATTTAACCAGAGCACAATCCCTTGGAATTCTAATAACGCTATAAACTATCTAAAACAACACACAGAAGAGGTTATATATGACATGTCTCTAGAACCCACAACACCAGAAGAAATAGTAAAAATAGTAAGAAAAATGCCTCCAAAAACTTCTTGTGGTTATGATGAAATACCAATAACAGTAATAAAAGATAATATAGATATTTTGGCAGAACCTTTAAGTATCTTCTTTAATAAATGTACGAAGGTGGGAATATTTCCAGACCAACTAAAAATCGCAAAAATCATACCCATACATAAAAAAAGGCTCTAGATCCAAATATGTACAGACAAATATCTTTACTCACAACAATATCCAAGATTTCTGAGAAACTTCTTAAAAGTCGCCTGGTAAAACACCTGAGCAGAAACGGAGCACTTAACTTAAGACAATTTGGATATCAGACCAATGTTAACACGCAAGATGCAATCGACACACTTATTCACGACGCAGTTACACTAATGAATGAGAAAAAGAGAGTTGCTGGTTCCTTCTTGGACCTCAGATCTGCTTTTGATACACTCAATCAAAAATTGATAATAGACAAATTAGAACATTATGGAGTAATAAGAGGCAAGGCATTGCAGCTCTTCAGATCATATCTGTTGAACCGAAAAATGTTTGTAGAAATAAGGAATTTGGATAATAATGGCAATACAATTACAATAAGATCAAAGATGAGAACTATCAAAGTAGGCGTACTGCAAGGATCAATACTAGGACCAATACTTTTTGTTATATTTGTAAATTATTTAATTAATTACATGACAAGTGAAATTCCCGATGTAAAATTAACAATATTTGCTGATGACACTAATGCCATAATATCCGCAGACAATATATCAATGCTTAACAATAAACTTAAATTGACATTAAATTTATTCCATGACTGGTTTCATGCTAATAGCCTTAAAATCAACACAAAAAAACCTGTGTTATGTTATTCCAGACAAATGCCAGACAAGATGATACAATAGAGAGTACTTTGCAAGGAGAAAAATTACAAGTAGTCAAAGTAGTACAGTTCTTGGGAATACATATTGACAGCTTTCTAAATTGGAAGAAAGAATTAGACGAGATAGAAAAAAAAATAAGTTCGGCTTGTTATGTTCTCAGAAGCTTGCGAGAAGAAGTGGGCATCCAACAATTAAAATTAGTTTATTTTGCCTTAGTAGTGTCCAAACTTCGGTATAGTATTATGTTCTGGAGTAGGAGTTATGAATACAATATACACACAGCATTTGTCGCCCAGAAAGCGGCAATAAGGACTATGGTACGCATTTCGCAACAGGCATCATGCAGGAAATACTTTAAGGACCTTAACATCTTAACTGTCCCTAGCTTATACATCTTGGTGCTGCTGACACACTTAGCCAAGCATATAAAAGAACTTGAAAATGATGAGCAAAGGAAACAAAGAGAAGCAACAAGAGAGAAAGATCTGGTAACAGGAAAAAAACCTGACTTAAATATTATGAAACAGAATCCACATTATCAATCGATTAAATTATTTAATAAGTTGCTATTACAGTTAAAAGTCCTATTGTATAAATCAGAATTAAAAATTAAATTTAAAAAAAACATTCTTATTACAAAAATGTTATTATTCATTAAACGAATATTTGACATGATGATTATTTGACGTCATTATTTATTATTCTAATTTTATTCAATTTGACAAATATGTATACGTGTAAAACCTAACAACTAATCTTCTAATTGTTACAATGTTCATGATAATAAATAAAATCTATGCTCTTGTTTATCTATCTATCATGTTTTAAAAATTGTAAGTAGTTTTAAAGTACCTAGTTTTATAACCTTACCTTACCTAAGTTTATAAATTATCTAAGAACATTTCAACACAATGTATATTGTATAGAAATAAATAAACTGAAACTGAAACATATATGATATAAACTACATACGCATAAAATAAATATACTTAAATTATTGCAGCAAAGCCTCTTTCGCGATAGTGACGAATTACCAGCATTTTGAAGTGATCCCGCGTTTGTTCTCTCCATTTGCAACGCGCTATTTGATGCTCGATCGATGTCTCGCTGCAAAGCTGCCACAGACTTTCATTATATATTTTTTAGGCCAAAAAATACCCTAAATCTACTTGCTGTTCATATGGTCCGAGAGCTGGCACGAATTTTTGGGTAGGTTTTTGAGGCAAGTTGAAAACTTGTCACATACCTCTCCTATTATACCCCCAACACGGAACTACCTGGCTGGTGAGTAGTGGGGCTAAACCATTTTGATTTATTTAGATTGACCTGGCAGGTAGAAAGTCCCATCAAAATTACCTGTCTTTTTGAGAATGAAATACCTCAAATACCTACCCATAAATTGATGCCAGCTCTCGATCTAATAACACTGTGATTTAAAACATTTATAAAATCCGTGTGTTTTTACATGCCTCTGTCTATTCCACTGTAACCCAAAAATGGATGAGTCGATATTGATTGATAAAATGAATCTTTGTACTTTTATAATTTTTTCTTAAAATGTATCAAGCTTCACAACTATCACAACGCTAAATAGTCTTACGATATCCTATCCAAGACTGTTTTTGACTTTGTGTTTTTCATAAATCATTCAGTGCAACGAAATTGAAAATGCTGAGAATAAATTGAATATCAGTTTCAAAATAAAATTGAATTCAAATGATCTAATCTGAACGAATGGAGTGGCAGAAATAGGAGCCGTCTATCAAACCGACCAACTTTCTTTGTTTTACAGACAGGTACAGAAATATACAGTTAGGTAAAGGCGGCTACTCGTGAAGATAAACGGCTACATTTTAGAATTATTTATTTTTTAACTTACTACTTACGAGATCGATCGAGGCAATGTGAGCGTTGATTTTATAATAATAGAAGGCAAAAAGTTGATTAAGTATTTCCCTTCTTATCGTTCTTTACCAAGTTACACAACTGGTTGCGAATGAAGAATTTATAATCTTTTACAGGTTTGTACCCAATGCAATAGAACAGCAATATCTTATCAATTAGGTACATTACACCATAACTTATTATTTAAAAGGCAATCTTTACAAATGAACACAGAGTACACTGAAATATACTGGTCGATGAAGAGACGGCTTGTGGACATGTGTAGTATCTTACTTATCCTAACCTACGGTGCTCAAACTTGGTCGTTAACTAAAAAACAAAAGCTCAAACTGCAGGTTTGCCAAAGGGCAATGGATCGCAGTTTGTTGGGTGTAAAACGTATAGACCATGTTAGGAACATTACGTTGCGCTTCATCACCCAAGTAGTAAACGTTGGGAGGAAGAGTGCCAAACTAAAATGGGACTGGGCGGGTCACGTTTGCCGAATGGTGCTAGAAAGATGGGCTTATATAACTACAATTTGTACGCCAGAAGACGGGGTACGATCAAGGGGAAGGCCTAATATGAGATGGAGGGACGACTTGTCTACTTTTGACAAGGATTGGAGGAAAATTGCTGGGAATCGAAGTCACTGGAAGGGACAAGGGAAGGCCTTTGTCCAACTATGGGGCCTAAATGGCTAGAAAAAGAAACAGTTGAAGATGTACTTCAGTTGTGCAACTGAAAGATAGAGTGTACTAGAAAGAGACTTGAAAGATATACAAAAAAATCTTTGTAGTTACTTAGCCCATTAGTCGGACCGTCCATGGCACTCTCTAAAGAATATGCTGACTCCGCAATTTCAATCAAAACTGAACTCTATAACTCAGCCAGCAATAAATGGTAACATTTTTAGACGTTTTGTCTCATAGATCGTAATTGAATGTCTCAAACTGGGATGCCAATAAAACTGTTTCGGCTTACGTTAATAATATATGAGGGTATTTTATCTTGGATGCGTATTACGAGGTAAATTAATATTTATATTGAACCGATTTCCTGGTGGGATGCTCTCTAGGGAATAACATAAAATATATAGAGTAAGAAGGTTTACCATACAAAAAAAATAGTTTAAGAACGTTTCTTAGTTTAGTTTTAGTAACTTTTTTAAAACGGAAGGTATGTAATTGTTTTTAAATATTAACTTATTAAATAGAACGTAGGACCCTATTATTTTGTACTACATAGTAGTATACATATAGGTCAATGGTTACACCCTCTTGCACTTCAAGTTTGGGTTTTTCTTCTTTAAAATGCATGATCAATGTGAAATCTATACAAAATGTAGAAAAAAAAGGGCAAATGCGAGTCGGACTCGTACATGAATGAAGGGTTCCGTACCTCCGTAACGTACAATGTTTTAAAACGCTGAAAATACACGTTTCTTGTATGCAATCCCCTTTAATTTTTAACTTTATCTTATTTATTTGTTGTTATACATAATCAGTGAAAATTTCAAGTATCAAGTTAATTAAATTATAAAGATAGAGTTAAAAACGCTGAAAAAAACACGTTTTTTCTATGACGACGCCCTTTAATTTTTAACATTATCTTTTTTTTTGTATTTGTTGTTATAGCAGCCGTAGTAATACATAATTTGTGCAATTTTCAAGTACCTTATTAATTCCATATTGTAAAGATCTAGTTAAAAACGCTAAAAAACACGTTTTTGTAAGACGACCCCCTTTTATTTTTATTTTTTTCTAATTTTTTGTACTTTTTGCTATAGCGGCCACAGTAAAACATAATTGGTAAAAAATTTAAGTATCTAGCTATTATGGTTCAAGAGATAGAGCCCTGTGACAGAAGGACAGACAGACAGACAGACGGACAGTGAGCGACCGGCGAACGGTAAACGGCCAAGCGTACAGTCAAGGCAGTAGGTTAGCCAAGAAATTGCCCCCTTTTTCGGCTTGACGACGGGCGAGAGCGGGCGAACACACACTGCATGGCACTAGTTGGCCCACAAGAACTGCTGCGGGGAACAGGGACGCATATTGCGCGTACCTTAGGAGATTCCGTTCTGTTTACTCCTACTGTATTCTGTGGCACAATGTAGATACAGTTGTTGTACAAAATATATGTGCCTAGTGTTTTTGTCGCCCCTTACGACATCTACAGAAAGAGATGATGACTCTATTCTAAGCCGATATCACACGGCACTAATAGAGATATAATTATAATATACAACCACTTCTGTAAACAATTTTATTTTGTTAAGACAGGTAATAGCTGAGTCGTGGAAATGGAACATAAGTAATCTTCTATGTTGACTTAAACCTATACATAATTCAGATCGTCGGTTTCGTACGCTTGATACATTAATTTTAGGTTTTAACCGTTTGTTTACATAATACCACAGAATAAGTAAGAGTCAAAATAATACGTACTTGTATTGTAAAGTGCGTCCCCGGGTTCCAAAGCAGCAACCGTAGCTGTTGCTTCAAGGATGTCCTGCCTTTTTAAGGATAAGTATAGCAAAATCTTCTTTGTCCTCGCCTTTTTACCTGACTACAGTAAAGCCAAAAGGAGGGTCATATTCATGTGTTTCGCCGCTATGTATGTACCTATGTTCATCTCTTCCCTCGTGTCTTCAAAGATATCCATGATACCTTAGAATCGTCTTAGCTGTCCGCTTATTATAGGGTACACTGTTAAAAATTATGTAATTTTACATGCAAAAAAATTACATAAACCTGTAAAATTCCCGATAAATCTGAGAAATTTACGGAAAAATATGTTAAATTTTACATAATTTTTGTAATTTTCTCATATATTTCCGTAAATTTCCCAGATTTTTCGGGAATTTTACGGGTCATGTAATTTTTTGGATGTAAAATTACATAATTTTTAACAGTGTATGCGGCGTGACAGTAAATCCACTGTGGCGCTCGCTATAGGCCATTACTTTATGGCCGTCCGCTCAGATTAAATACTCTAAGGCCGTCCGTTTATCCGTCCGTATGTCACAGCCACTTTTTTCCGAAACTATAAAAACTATACTGTTGAAACTTGGTTAGTAGATGTATTCTGCGAAATGCATTATATTTTTACACAAAAAAAAAAACAATAAAATAAATCTAATCATACCGTCTGAGGTATCAAATGAAACTGCTTAAAAAGCACATTTCAAAAATATATACGTTATTCGACACTACATGCTCATTGGGCCGAATTACACACCACCATTTTAACCTCGATTCAGAGAAATTTCCGACAATATAGGCGCTTCTTTTACACTTCTGAACCAAACCAACCAATACAATAACAAAAAATCTGGTACTAATAAAATACCTAAAATACCTAAATTTTAGGTTGTGATTTTTCAACCGACGCAGCCGAACGTCCCGTCCTCCTTTATAAATGCAGCTATTAAGGCCGTACCTGAATTTTCCGGGGTCCACTGCTGCCCCCATTTGAAATAAATCATTTCAAAGAAAACGAAGACATCATTTAAAATTTTGATACTATCAAGTCCCTTCAAAGTATTTTATGAACTACTGTTTATAGTTTAAAGTGAGAACGTTAAGCTTTACTACGCACATTTGCGAAAAACGGCCACTTTTGGTAAATGTTCGTAACATTTACCAAAAGTGGCCGTTTTTCGGACTTGGTTTTACTCGGACTTTTTTATCTAGGACTTGGCTGTAGCAAAATTGTTAATATTGTCTCTGTTTTCTTAGAAATGATTTATTTTGAATGGGGGCAGTACTGGACCCCGGAAAATTCAGGTACAGCCTTAAATAATATTTCCTTTAACAATAGGTACTTGTCAAAGTAAAGACAGTCTTGTAACCCAGTTTTTTATACCGTAAAAAGTTTTGATATCACAATCACCAAGTAAAACCAACAAGTTAGAAGTCCCAAATACAATTTTTCCTACCCCAAGAAACACATTATATCGAAATTAATCGATCAGCTGATCCGAGTTTTTATGAAAAGCAAAAATTTTCTTTTTTCATATTTTTACATAATTTTTTATGGAAAGCTATTCAGTATTATGGACTAAATCTACAATTTAAATAGTTTCAATATATTTTATTAGATGCAATATGTATGTCTTGTTGAATCGCATTTGATTTGTCATAAAAAAAAAATCTGTTAAGTGTGGAGGTCGTTGAAAGAGGTCTTCTACACAAATTTACAAAAAGCTACCACCAATTACTTTTTATCTCACATTTAGCATAAGGTCGTTAACCGGTTTATCCGCGTTTTTCACCCGGCCCGGGTAATCCCCGCCCGGTCATGTTGGACACGACGCGAAAACAAACATGGCGGCCAGCCATTATACTGTTGGTTTAGGTTGCGTTACACATTATTATCCTTTGCTTTTTGTAGGGTGCTTGAAGCCAGTATGGTTTGATTTATAAATATTTGATATTCATTAATAATTCGCCCAAGTATTTTTAGTACGAAGTTATTTCTCGCAGGCTACGAAAAGGGACCACGATTCGCGTTAACACGTTGCAACGTTACACGTTAGTCTGCTGTCAGTCTACATTGACCGTGTAACCGTGAAAATTATCCATCATTATGGCGTCAGTCAAGTCAATCCAGACTAATAGACTGAACTGATGCCAAGCTGAGCGTGTAACCTTGCTCTTACGCACGTGACACACGAATTGACATTTCTCGAAATGATAATTGACAAAGCCTAAAAGTGTTAGGTTATTTCGCTTCGTAATTTAGCTATACGTTGGCCCATCGGCCCAGGTAGTTTAACGACAGACTGTTGAAACTTTTTCATTTTTTTAACTATTTTTATCTTTTTAGGGTTCCGTACAAAAATGAAAAAACGGAACCCTTATAGGATCACTCGTGCGTCTGTCTGTCCGTCCGTCTGTTACAGCCACTTTGCTTCGAATCTACTGGACCGAATCAGGTGAAATTTGGTAGAATGTTGTAATCCTATAGTATGACCAAACACATATGTGCAAAGTAAATAAATATTTTTTTTAAGTTTTGCAAACCTTACTGTGTCATATATCAAATGAAAGGGCTCGTTATGAGGATCTCAAATGTATTTTTGTTATTATTGTGAAATGAATAGTTTTGATTTTATTCATGAAAGAAGACGAAAATTGACCATTCTCCCCCCTGATCACCAAAAGTACTGACCCTAAAATTTTGAAAAAAATACAAAATATAGTTTATAGCTTGTAGATTACAGGAAAACCTATAAGAATTCAATCAATTGTACAAAACCCTCTCCACGCGAGTTTAACTCGCGCTTCGCCAGTTTATTTCAAAATTCATAAGAGTTATATGCCAGACAGAAAATTCAAAGCTTATGTAAAGAAAGTACTTTGTGAGAAGGCTTATTATAGGACCGATGACTATCTTAAAGACAAAAAGGTCTGGCTTGAGCTTGGCGCGGGTCCCTCTTAAAGGTTTGTATACTTAGACATGTCATAATTTAGGTACATTGGTACATACTAAATTTACAAATTGACATTATTTTAAATTTCGTAATTCTTATAATTCAATTTAATTATGACATAATAAACAATGTAATCTCTGTCCATCTATATAACTTTCTTTGGAGAAAACGTGCAGTGCAGTTTGTTGCCGCTTCTTCTGCACTTGCGCCTAGGAAGCGGCGTAAACTTAGCTTTAAGTAACGATTTGACGTCAACATTTGTGCAAAACAAAACGACTATTATTAAGAGATATTATAAATATACTATGATAATAAAGATATTTTGAATTGAATTGAATTGAATTGAAAAAGTTGCTCTACAAGAACAATTTTTTACCGAGTGTGTACCGCGAGACCGAAGGCCGAGCTACGTGGCGAGGGCGAACCCCGAGCTCTTTTCAACGTGGCTGTTGACCTCCCCACTCGCCGTTGCCGCCCGCCACGAGCTGGTAGCGGGCGGTGACGTTCAATAGGAGATTTTTGGTATGCATTTGTCAGCTGATATCTTTGTTTTTATTATGAAACAAGATACATATGACAGAATTTGTATTTTTTACAGCTTCGTGCCTTCCGAAGCACGGAATCATCATTTATTTCGGATAATAAGATGATTCAAGCCTGCAATATCCTAACCAGACTGGAAACAACTTTGAATTCGAATTTGAACCCACAACCTCCGAATCACCAGGCAAACGCCTTGGCCACTGGATCACGCAGGTAGTCAATCAATATCCTTGAATATAGCTTCGAGGTTTAAAATCACCCTGTATACATACATAAATCCTGAAAGCAATACACTCCTTTTTGGACTACTCGTGTATAAGTAAGGCTTGGTTTAGTTAGAATATTTAGATAAAGTTTCCGGCTTTCACGGTTTGCGGCGGAGATCTTGGTTCAAGTTAAACTGTTTGCACAAGAGCTGTGTAAAGAGGTTGCGCTTACCACCAAGGAGTTATTCAAACTTAAAGTAAAGTAAGACAGACGTAAAGTAGGTAAAATACATTAAACTAAATTTTAAATTTTAGATTATAATTACGTTCTTTTTTTTCTCTTTAAGGTGAAGGTATAGGCAAATGGCCTTGAAGTGGCGCCCTCATTTGAAATAAATTGTTTACTCGTAAATATGGATATAATTTCCCTTTAAATTATTTTATGAACCACCGTTGAAAGTATTTACATTAGTCCGTCTAGCTTTAAAACTTGCCTACGCCAAAAATGGATCAAAAAACAACAGGTACCTTCCTCATTGGTGTCTTCAGTGTTTGCCATACAAGACCAAGCAGTAGCTACCAGATAGCACGAAAGAGATATAATAAAAAAAAACCCGTAGACGGTAAATGCCGTCTGTGTATGGTTAAAGATGAAACCGCCCAACATCTAATAGGTATCAGGTTGCGAGAAGCTGGCTGGTAGGTACTACGTGAAAAGACATAACAATGTTGTTCAGTACATTTTTTGGAAACTTGCTAAAAGGCATAACTTTGAAGTGTCAACATTCTGATGGAAAGAGGTACTAGAAAAACCGAAATTTATGGAAAACGACGAGGCGAAACTAATGTGGGAGATACCTGTACAAACGACATAACTGATTGTGTATGTACAAACAGACAGAACAGTTAATCACAATAGACCAGACATCATTTATATTAACAAATTTAATAATAACACCTACCTGATAGATATCACAATACCATCAGACTACAATATAGGAGCAAAAGAAATAGAAAAACTCACTAAATATCATCTTCTTAAAACAGAAGTAGCTCGTTTATGGAACACAAAAGCAATAGTAGTACCCATAGTCATCGGAGCCACCGGAGTAATAGCTAAAAGCCTCCGACGGTATTGTGACCTGTTAGACCCTCATATAGACTTGACAATAATGCAAAAACAAGCAGCTATGCACACTACCAACATAATAGCTAAAGTTTTGGGGGACTCTATTTTCATACACGGGGACAACACTGAAAATCCCTCTCCCTGAAGGTTTCAGGGCGGGACTTCAGCGAAATACCAACATATGAAAGGTTGAGAAAAAGAAAAACCAATACAATACCATACAAAAATCTTTATTGCACCAAATAAGAAACATTAAAAATTACAAAGTTTACGGAACTTATAAATAAATAAGATACAAGAGGCGGCCTTATCGCCGAGGCATCTCTTACAGGCAACCATAAAGAGAAGGAGTGTGAAGTATATGATTAAGATAACATGTCACGTCACGTCAAACTTATAACACCCCTTCTTTTTGGTCAGGGGTTAAAAACAATATCAATTTGAACATAAATCCAGTTTTAGTACAGAGTGCGCGCTGTTGATTGCCAAAGTTTTTACGACAGTTGCTTCTGGCGTTTTTATTGAGTTAGTGTGCCACGTAACTTCATTATGGGCCACGGATAGCGCGGTGATCGCTATGCAAGTGTATGTGATGTTTTTCAATACATACACTATCATGTAAATATCCCTAACGGGGCAGACAAAGCCTAGGGCGGTAAGGCCCAGGCCACTTTTAGCGTGATGGTGGCAATAAAGGTGGAAAAAGGAAAGCATCATAGTGATGGGTTGCTAACCGCATCGCCTATTGATATGATTCAGACTGTCGCCCATTTCCTTGATCAGCTTTTACAATCTGCGCGGGAAGAGAAGCAGCTGGTACATTTCCCAGCCCGGCCAAAAAGAAAATCGTACTATCCGCGGCTACAATTTATAAAATTAGAAATAAACGCATAGTTTATCAAATTTGATAAAGTCTCTTTCCGCGCTCATAAATTATGAACCAATATACTTATATATTTATATTTTTTCTAGCTTATTAGTTCGTTATAATATCCTTTTGGTATAAAAATACATGGGGTCTTTAAGAGGAAACTTCAAGGGCTAGAGAAATGAAAAATAGGTATTTGTAAAATCTATTGCTGTCGCGCTGTGCCCGAACTACAACCGAGCAAGTGCAATAGAGACATACTGCAGCTTGGACTGAATACCTATTAAAAGAACAGAAAATCAACGATTCGTAGTCCCCTGATTTCTTATCCAAAACTTAACCAATATAAGTACTTTTTTCATTGCGAATTAACAGAGACTTGAGCGGTGTTCCTATGTTTTAATTTTTTTATATAATCTAGTCAAATTTGTTTTCTGGGTGTTTGAACACAGCGGAAAATTTGGCCATATTTTTAGGTTTTTGAACGTTCATATCTCTTTTAATAAATAATTTATGAAAAAGAAGAAAACATAGGAACATGCTAATTGTGATTGTGGCTATAGATATTCAGGAAAAAAATATATATCTCTACCGGTATTATCCAGGAAGGAAACAGGGGACTACGTTTGTATGGAAAAACGGCCCCTCTGTTTCGTTTTAATAGCCAATTTCTTATTTTTAAAATAAATTGCATAAAATATAAAATTAAAATATTTTTATTATTAAAATATTCATAAATAAAAATATAAAATCTAAAAATTAATTTTAGTTTTATTATATTATAAGGGGGTTTTTTTCAATTATATTTGGAGCAGAAAGAGTGGGAAAGCGCACCCTGGGCTCCGAAGCAGCACAGGTGAGTTTGCAACCGGGAATGTGCTAAATGAAGAAGAAGCTTAAATTAAGGGTTATGCTTTAAGTTTCAATAATTTTTCAATATAGTTTTGCGAAGAAGAAAAGAAAAAGCCAAAAAAATATATATCTTGGGCTCCAAAGCATAGCCAAGACTGCAACCGGAAAACATTTAGATGAGAGGAGCCTTAACCTACTTATCAAAATGAAATTATATTAAAAGCGAATCCTTTGAAAGAAAAAAGAATCATTAATTTTCAAGGAATCAAAAGAAATTAGCAAAGGTTCAGCAATCAAATCAACAGTCCTCAATAAGGAAAGGAGACAGAATGATGTAAAGAGAAGAACAAAGTTACTGTCGTCACCAAGAAGGTAAAAATCAAATAAGTAACTTATAACGAAGCGTGTTGCGATTACATTTTTGTGACCATTTTGACGAAGCATGTTGCGGATTTTTCTCAAAGACTGTTCCAGAGACTTCCCCGTGTGGTTTCGGGTTAGAATGGAATATATCCCAAATCCTACGGGAACATTATATTTTTCCGGGATGAAAGGTATATCCTTCTCAGTACTCCTAACTATATGCATGCGAATTTTCAAAACGATTGGTTTAGTAGATAAAGCGTGAAGAGGTAACAAACAAACAAACAAATATACAAACTCACTTTCGCATTTATAATATTACTAGCTTTGCCCGCGGCTTCGCTCGCGTATCCCACGGGAACATTACATTTTTCCGGGATGAAAGGTACCCTATGTTCTTCTCAGTACTCCTAACTATGTGTATACGAATTTTCGAGAATATTGGTTCAGTAGATAAAGCGTGAAGACGTAACAAACAAACAAACAAATATACAAACTCACTTTTGCATTTATAATATTATTTAGGATTAGGATTAGTTAGGATAGTTGGGATGGGATGGGATTAATGCATACATAAGTGGTGGTAGTTGAAAATGACCGTATATGAGTACAATCTCAGAGGTACAATTCGCGGCTAGTGAGAACTCCTGCCTCACAGAAGCATAGCCAGTACCTTAAGCGCTTGGCCACTACTATCGCTTCAAACTTTGACTCGTAACATTCGTTCGTCTTTTTGACTCCAGCACAGTAACACCTAAATCTATTAACAATCAAAAACGATTGAGTGAATAGGCTAGAATCTGAATCATGTTAACGCCCACCATAACGCTTAAGGTGAATACCAATTTTTTACTCGTAAATGTGGTGAAAATTTCCATATTTCTCAATGCTTTAAATTATTTTATGTACTGCCGTTGAAACTATTATTGGTAATCCGTCTACCTTTAAAACTTGCCTCCGCCAGAAGTGGCCGCTTTTGGCGGAGGCAAGTTTTAAAGTTAAACGGACTAATGTAAATAATTTCAACGATAGTTCATAAAATAATTTAAAGGGCTATCTAGTGCCTAACATCGAGAAATATGGAAAATTTCACCACATTTACGAGTTGACAATTTATTTCAAATGAGGGCGCCACTTCAAGGTCATTTCCTTCTAACTTCACCTTAATGTGGCCATTAGATCTTTCGGCGCTGGGCCCTGTCTACATCGTTAGGGATAAAGTCGTGACAAGGATCTGAATGCTGTGTGGTTTCCAGTAGAGTAGAATAGGACTACTAAATCTTTTCGTGGATGTCGTAGAAGACGACTTAGGAAACACAAGCTAAACAAAGCTTATAAACATCAATGAGACCTCTCCAACCCGTCTGGCCAGCGTGGAGAGTGTAGGCCAAACTCTTTGAGTGCTCTGGCCAAGTATAGCTCTGGTGGTAATGAGAGGGTCGTGCTCCTGCAGTGGAGACTTAAAAAGACTGATGATGATGATAATGAATGTATCTGTATATAAACCATCTCTATTACGTTTTTAGCTCTTTGTAAGCTATCATTCCTCAACGAAGAGTGGAAATGGCAATAAAATATTAATTAAATTAATTTGAAAGAGGATATAAAAATTCCTGGAACTAAACGATGATAAATTTTAATTTGAGAGCTTTTGCGCGTCGGTGAATGTTGACATCTCGACATTTTAACTTTTTAAATGTTAAATTGACTGCTCCTTGACGAAGGTATATTTTCACTCGCTTACATATAATAAAAGGTTCTTTTTAGAGAATTTTTTAATTTAGTTACAATGAACACCAATGGTTACGGTGCCTAGTCGATATAATTTTAAACAAAAAAAGCGAATTCATTTTCCATTGTCCATTTCACCCAAACGCACTTTCTAAACGCAAATGCTTGATTTATTGACAAAAGCGTTAAAATCACTTTATGTGTGCATAGAATATTTGAGGAGTTGAAGTGTCCTGTATTTTTTTATAATAAAGAGTATTTATTGTATTACTTAAACTAGAAGCGCTTCAAATTGCTAACGTTTCGGAACCACTCTACTTGGTATATACGAGTACATATATCTACTGAAGAGGTTTATAATAATATGTTGGTAAACTAAAACTCATAGTTGACTCTTCGCACGGTAGATACAAAATATTTTTATATATTGTATTCATATTCTTTCTATAAATATCGTTTGAGATCCTTATCGTTAGAGATTTGCAGTCGATGAGCGTATCTAAAATGAAAATAAAAACAATAGAAAAGTCAAATGTTTATTCAGTAATTAGACCTTTTTAATTTCACTTATACACGTCAATAAGTTTTGTATACATTAAGTGTAAAATTAATTAATTAATTATTTTAAATAAAAGCCAAAATAAACTCATTTACACAGTATCGGTCGACTACGCGCCAGAAAAGGGCTTTGTCTTAATACAATGTTCACACAAAATAACATATAATGCTTGCAAACGAGCGGAAAAACATAAATATCGTAATAAGAAATACTAAATAGTCAAAAAGCGGAGCCGAGATTTCCAGTCCCACCTGACAGGACTCGTTCACGAGTTGACGCACGGACCAGCTATCGTTGAACTCAACCAAATTAAAAGAAAGATAAAACATTAATAAAAGTAAACATACAAGGTTTGGAATAAAAGATATTAATATCTTTACAGACACTCAATATCATATGAAATAAAATGTACAAAAACCAAAATCTGGAAGAATAATCACTCAATTTCGTATAGAATTACGAACAGCATCCAAATAATGTCAACGGGGGAAACGAGAGAGCCCCAGGGGTTCTTTCACGGAATATAATTGTAATTAGGACATTTTCCCCAGGAAATGGTGGTTTCCTTTTGGTACTTTTTATTTGTAACCCAAAATCACCAGT
Source organism: Acrobasis repandana (assembly GCA_963576875.1). Classification (NCBI taxonomy): domain Eukaryota; kingdom Metazoa; phylum Arthropoda; class Insecta; order Lepidoptera; family Pyralidae; genus Acrobasis; species Acrobasis repandana. Next base: position 19,958,794 of record OY756225.1, read on the forward strand.
TTAGACGAGCTTGCCCTAACTGTAGAGCTATCAATTACACAGACTTATTACGGACATAAGCGTCATCGCGTACAATACAAAACAATAACTTTCTACAAAAAAAAATCGTCTTCGCATACAAATGGGCGCTCAGCTACATTTTTTTCTTCCTTTTTTTATAATTCAAGTTTTGTAGAAAAAAGCTTAGTATCAAAAACTGAACGTGCCCCAAAATTTTTGCTGGAGGTTAAAAAGTCAACCTGTATATTAATTACAAAAAAATATGAGAAAAACTACTTGAAAACAACAACAAATTTGCCCATATTTTTTGCATTAAAATTACAAACATTTTGAGTACCTATATATTTTTAATTCAGTATCAGTAATTCAAATATTGTTAAAAAAGTTTTGCGCATTTCCTAGTTTTCAAGATGATTATGTCTTGTATTTTTATTTTTTGCAATAAAGGTTAATTTTCGAAATTCAAAAATGTCTTTCTATGATCTATGACTATACTCAGTTCCTAACACAGGACCAAAGCGGTAGAGCCAAAGGGCATATCGCCAAAACGATCCCTCGGGACACGACTGAATGGGACCCTGTCTTGCCGACTTCGAGGCGCCTCAGATATCCTTGTTTTTAAGCGTCTGACGTTACCTTCACTTGATATTGAACACTGTATTTGTGAATTGAATTATTGATTACATTTATTTTGTTGTAGATATTTAATATCACAGACAAAAAATACTTGAGATGATTCGGTCTTTTGTGAAAATGGATTCGATAATTCAAATTATTTAAGCTCGATGATCCAATTTTAGAACCTACGAATGACAAGCGACCCCAGACGCGACTCACGCTTTGATTGGAAGACAAATGGGATAAAATATCTCTAGAGAGGAATGGAGGCTTCTCCACTTAACTCCACCAACAAGAGCAAGCTCTTAAATTAAAGAAGAAGATCTCACAGAAAATCGACGTCTGAGTCAGCTTCACCGCTTCTATGCTTCGTTTGGTAAGTGAGAGAGCCGGAGCCCCCCTCGCCCTCTCCCTCTGGGGAGGGCCCTGAAAGGCCGGTAACGCTCTTGTTACACCCCTGGTGTTGCAGTTGTCCATGGGCAGCGGTGATCAAGTACCATCTGGTGACCCGCTTGTTCGTTTGCCGTCATAGGACGCAAAAAAAAAAGATCCTACTATACCTTTTAGCAGCTTGAAAAATTTGATAGCAGTGTTAGCCACTTGCACTCACATGAAAAAGAAATTATTTTTACAGACATTTAAAAAGAAGGAGGCAAAGAGCAAGAAAGGATGCTGGAAGGAGGTTATCAATTCTATCGACCCGTATGTTTCTTTTTTGCATGTACGTTATCTTACATTATCTTCGCCAATTGTGAACCGATTTTGATAATTCTTTTTACTAACAAATTGGTCCCAAATTAATTTGGTGAAGACATGATAAAGAACTTTGGAGATATAGAAGGAACCCCTCAAAAACGTCGATACTATTTTTTATGTTAAAAAATTTAATTATTGATTTCCGTTTTCAATGGCAGCGAAATAAGTACTCAATTTGGTTAGCTGTAGGTATAGTACTTATCTATAACAATTCTTATTTTTTTGTTAAGTCCAAAAAGTAGCTGTAAATTTAAAGAAATCTAAATTCGACGAAAGGTAAACCTGTTACTATGATAACAAGAGATGGGTTGGGGATGACCATACAGATAAGAGTAGAGATCGTTCCCAATTCACGGGCTTATTCTGGGAAATCATCAAATTTATATGTTTTTTTTTTCTGGTCCAACCATTTAAGAGTCAATCATATTGGTCTGTTCTTACAGGATGGTCTGAACTAATAAAGTATGTAATGTTTTAAATAGTTGTAGATCTGAACCACAGATTAAAATATTATGTAGCAAGCTAATCTGAGCAGCTTTTGCTGTCAAAAGGGATATTTTTAAATAATTTTACGACTCTGGATACAAGTCCTTTAAAGCCTACCTTTAGTTTTGTTCTTTATTCCTAATCCTAACCTAACGTAATCGTAACAAGTTACAATCAAAGGTTGGTGGAGGCCTTCAAGGGAGCTTCTGGCGACAAATCTATACGAGGCCACTTATTTTCATAGACGATTGAGTGGCGGACGACGCCCAAAGACGCCTACACAGTCCGCAAAACAAATATCACTACAGCCGTATTATGACTGTCCACTTTAACTATTTCACACATTGTTCATGAGCATGAGCATTTATAACACCAAACAACACTAATTTCATATTATAAAGTCCACTAAAATCAATTTGCAAAATAATTTAAAGCAATCCCCAACCGAACCCCTTGACTTCCCGCCAAAAACTCTGTTAAAAGGGAATTTGATATGACAGTTGTCAGATGAAGGCACGCGGTTTTGCCGCTAAAAACATAATAAAAAGAAATCTTTGTAATTGACCTTATATAGAGAAAAATACCTAGTTTTAAATAACGCCCACAACCTTTTGAGAATCCTCATACATATGTAAAAAAGAAATATTAGGCTAACAAATATGTTTGTTTTTGTTTATTTTACTGGCTCTTTTTGATATTTCTTATGGCTGCATATTTGGTGCCAAAACCAGATGCTTTCATAGGCTAGTAAAGCCGGTGTTGTCTGTCTGTAGGCTATATCAGAAGCCTTTCTGCAGCTTCAAAAATCTGACAACTGGGTAATCCTGTCCAAGAATCACACAATCTGTGTACTAAACCTGGGTTCTAAAGACACAAATACAAGGGACGTGCGTAAATCACCCATACCATAACCTACATTCGCAGACAAAGACAGATTACTGTAAAAATAAATACAATAATTTACCTGCACTGGAAATCAAACTCCAGACCACAAGGTGACAAACAAGCATGGAGTATTTTACTTCTTCTTCGTATAAGCGCATGCCCGGTTGCATCAGTTGTGCTGCTTTGGAGCCCGGGGTGCGCTTTCCCGCTTTTTCTTCTCCAAATATAATATTCAATTCAATTATCAATTTAATAGTCGGTCACCCAAGGATGCCAATAACCTTGCAAAATTGAGAAAAAATAGCCGGAACACTTTAAATGATTTGGCTATAGTCTTACAACCGGCCGTCTGCCTGACGTCAACCCTCTTAGGGAGTGTATTTGTGCGAACAGTTGTACAACCGGCTGCCGTCCGATGTTACCCACCTTGGAAATGCAATTGTAGCACGAGATGTTTGTGCTTAATCCTTTAGTCGCCTCTTACGACATCCACAGGAAGAGATGGAGTGGTCCTATTCTAACCCGGAACAACACGGGTGGGGAGTATTTTACCCCCAAACCTTACCAACTCAAAATAATATTGCATTGGTTCCTAGAATAACACCGCGAAGGTTGCTTTATCGCGAGCAATAAGTTACTAGGCCTTGGGGTCACCTGAGGGGGATGAAAGGATTGCCAATGAAATATTTGTATACTAGGCAACGAATTAGAAAGGCCTCTACTAGCTTCACCCGCGGCTTCTCTTGCGTGATATGAAAAAATATTTTCGCAAGTGATTTTTAAAAATACTTATAGAAGTCTTAATATATGACATATTACCCTTCTATAGGTATTTTTAATTAAACACAAATATTTTAAGTGGCAGTTTGGTCCATCATTTTAACAATTAAATATTAAAATAAAAAAACCAATTTTTAGAGTAGTACAAATATTTCAAGGAACTTTTTACGAACAAAAAATTTTTGGCTCCTATACAATTCACAGCAGTCAAGTTGATACTCTTGAACCAAAGGAAGATACTCTTTTTATCACTAAGAGTATCACATCTCAAGTGTATGTAGATAAATATTCCATTATTCAAAATCTTAATTAATTCGTTAATCAAAACGCCGAGGCGTCGATTACCATACTGTGTGGGGAGCCATAACGTTTGAATATCTGTATGCATGATACTGCGCTATCTCTCCTTTGACGTTAGTGTGCTGACGCGAGTAACAGCTGAGACAGGTGAACTATACAACGTGCAATTGACATATGCGTAATAAATTGAACCACGGGCTGTACCTACTTAAGGTGATACATGAGGTACAGTGTTGCACCCATTTGAAAAAAAAATTGAATGGAAACGGAGATTTCATTTAAAATTTCGTATTAGTAAACGCTTAAAACTATTTTATTGGGACACATTTTTCATTTTTATTTTAAAATACTTAAGATGATTGATACATGGAGTCCAGTGCTGCCCCCATTTAAAAAAAAATATTTGAAAGGAAACTGAAATATCATTTAAAATTTCGTATTAGTAAACCCTAGATAACCCAAACTATTTTATAAACTACTGTTACAGTTTACAGTTTAAAGTGAGAACGTGAAGCTTTTCTTCGCATATTTGTGAAAAACGGCCACTTCAAACTGTAAACAGTAACAATTGTTTACATTTAAAGTGGCCGTTAAATAAAATAGTTTGAAGGGCTATCTAGGGTTTACTAATACGAAATTTTAAATGATATCTCAGTTTCCTTTCAAATATTTTTCTCGTTCTTTTTATCTCCTCGGAAATTATATTTTTGTACCCTTCGCCGTAGAGACGATGGGTCCATGGGGCCCAGAAGCAAAATCCTTTGTGACTGAGATTTCAACGCGTCTCCGCGATGTCACGGGCGATCCAAGGGCGGGCAGCTACTTTGCACAAAGGATTTCTATCGCGGTGCAGAGGGGTAATGCTGCCAGCCTTTTGGGTACCCTGCCTCGCGGCGAGGCGTTGGAGTCTCTTTTTTATTTGTAATTTTTATTTTATTTTATTTTATTAATTTGTAATGTGACCTATGTATTGACTTTCCTAAAAATAAAAAAAAATAGTAAAAATAAATAAATTAAAGTATCATAATTTAAAGTAAATATCAATTTAAATTTAAAGCTATGTTTTGATATTGTGGTGTCAGCTTGCAAACAATTTTCTTTGTTCTGTGAAACAATGTCCACCGTGAATGCCACTGATTGTTTACGCGGACGCAGTCCCGTTTAAATGCGGTTAGGATTTCGCAAAATATAGGTATTTTATTTGAATTGTTTTGTTAATATTTGTTTTTTGCGAACATGACCCGTAGCAACATTTACGTTTTTTTTACATAACATTTTCCTCTTATCGTCATTTACTATTGCAAAAATGATTCAAGACTTCGCCAAACGTCAAAAGTAAAAATTTTACCTGTCAATACGACATAATAATAATGTTGCTGCTTACTATGACAAAAAAGCGACTTTTCTTTGAAGTGTATGACGCCACTAAATACTGGTTTTTACACTGTACAGTAGATAAAGTAAATCAAATTCAAAGCAAATCCATTTAAAATCATAAGCTATGTTTTGTTATTGAAGTGTCAGAGTCCAAACAATTTGGTGTCTTTGTTCTGTATGTAAAACAATGTCCTCCATGAATGCCGCTGATTGTCGACGCGGACGCAGTCCCGTTTCAATAGCGATTTGATGGAAGTGAAAATTGTTTTGTTTTTATTTATTTAAACCATTTTATTGTTCCAAAGTATTGGTTTTTGCACACGTGGTAGTTTTGTTTTGGCACATATAAAATATTATTCATAAAGACTATAGCAAATAAACATCAGCATAAACGAGTCAAGATCTCTTTTTATAAAGATTTTCCTTCAAAGACCCTCGACCGCGAGAGTTGGGAGGCCGGTAGGTGGTCTACAGTAACACAGGATAGGCTAAAATATTAAAGTAAATAGAACATAGCAGCAAATGTATAATATCAATCTATGATCTATCTATCAATTCCAAACAGCGCACGAGCGGAATCCTGTTTCGAGTTTGCGATACCAATCCGGTAAACATCCGCAATGAATACTGACAGAGTCACCTAGCACGCAGCCGATCTCACGCAGGCATACGGCTCTTTTGGAGGTGGGTCAAGTTATAAGATAAGTAAGACTGATTAAAGAAAAAAAAGTCAACCATACAAATAATTTCATGCTTCAATTAAATTAATATTAATAAAAAGATTGGCCAAGCTGTAAAATAATTAGCAAATATGTATTGGCTTTTTTAATCTAGTTCAATAATTTGTTAACCCTTTAACCGCGAGACTTTATATCAGTTGTCGTGCTCCCAACGCGAGGAATTGTGAATATCAATAGTTTTGACGTGACAACGTCTTATAAATTGGTTAGCCGGGTGACACTTCAAGAAACTGCGTTACGCTCCGCTCACGTTATGCGCTTACAATGAGAGCGAGTGAGAGGCACGCGTGCGAGAGAGACAGACATAAAAAGTGAAAGGCAAAGTCGTTGTCACGTAAAACTTTCGCCCGTATACCGACTTTACAGGCAACCAATTTTTTTTTGGTCGGATAAATCCGACGCTCGGGGTATGGGCACGAAAATGTTTGTCGGATTAATCCGACGTTCGCGGTTAAAGGGTTAATATACCCAAGATTTCATCTGTCCGTCATCTGTCTGTCATCTATCAATGAATATTATTTCAAGCAGAGATATAGGTATTGTTCTTTGATCAAAAGATCAACCATAGAAAAAAATCATCAAGGCAGCGGTCAGCGCGTCCGACTTGCGTCTTGCGTATCGTTTGTGGTGTCGTGCAAATTTAAAGAGAATACTGTCTTCTGTTTCAGCCTGTTTGCTACTTGAGAGGGGCTGCGCCCATAGAGGCTGCGCCTTGTGACATACGCGAGTCATGCGCATAAAACTCAAACAAAATGTATTTTTTATTTATTTTGCCAAATTTGTGTTTAGTTGTTTTTGTTTGGTTTTTAAGGTTAGTTTAAGTGTTTTTTATTACATCCCATATCTCCGGTTTTTATTATATATTTTTTTAATGTCTTCAAATGGGGTTGCGTCGTCTAGTGAGGTCCAAGCTGATGCTCCCTCGTCACAGAACAACATACAATGCACCAAGTGCTCACAACCCAGGTTTTTTAATGGAGAAAGAGGTCTGAATACCTATCCATTTATCAAAAGTTCATAGAAACAGGCCTGCTAGTCCCTTGGCTTCCTCGCAGTCTATTTCTTCGCATACGTCTATCCCTTTAGAACAGATACTTACAAAATTAAAACATAGCACACCAATAGTCAAAAGAATACCTTAAGGAGCTCGTATTACAGTAGCAGAAACCCTGTCCTCCCATATAAGCAATGTTTTAACAAAAAATAACTTTGAAGCCTGGGAGCACCTGTTAACTTTCCCCTTCAGGATTCTACATGTAACAAATGAATTACCAATCTCAATCAATCCGACTTTTACAAGTAAAATTAAAAAGAATTGTTGCGACCCTCAACCTCTCAATTTTAATAATTTTGACACACAAAAAAACACTTCAAGCTTATTGAAAAAACATGTAGAATCCAAATTAAGTGAAGGGGATATAAAGGGGGCTTCTAAAGTGTTGTTCTCCGATGATGCGATGGCTCAAAATTCCGCAGAAACCCTCTCAGCATTGTGTGAGAGACATCCACCTTCTGCAGGCCTCGACCTTCCAAGCCCCCCTGACAATTCAACGACCCCCTAACAGTATCTCCAAAAGAAGTTCATCAGGCAGTGATATCCTTTAGGAGTGGTTCAGCCAGCGCTCTTGATGGACTCTCCCCTAAACATCTTAAAGACCTTTTGGGGAGTGACTATGGGACTGCTGGTCCTTCTTATGGATCTCACTACTTTGATCAATTTAATGTTGTCTGGTAGGGTCATTACTGAGGTCTGTTATGTCCTCTATGGTGCCAACTTATGCGCTCTAAAAAAGAAAGACGGCGGAATAAGGCCCATTGCAGTAGGAACGTCATATCGACGTCTTGCGTCAAAGATATGCTGCAGGGCCATCACATCCAACTTATGTGAATATTTTCAACCCATTCAATTAGGTTTTGGCTCCAAAGGTGGATGTGAAGCCGCCGTCCACTCAACACGCACATTTTTGAATTTTCAGGGTGGTGAGGTCCTGCTGAAGGTGGATGTAAAAAACGCCTTTAACTCGGTGGATAGGACTGCCTTGCTAACCCAGGTAAAAGATAAAATTCCCTTTTTGTACAACTATATTTGGCAATGTTACAGTATAAATTCGAAATTAATGTTCAAAGACAACTTAATCCTTTCCTGTGTTGGCTGCCAGCAAGGCGATCCTCTAGGACCAGCTATTTTCAGTCTAGCCATCCACCCAATTTTAGAAAAACGAAATTCAAAATTTAACGCTTGGTGCCTGGATGACGGCTGTTTAGGCTCAGATAATGCCAATTCTGTCTTAAAAGATTTTAAAATTCTAACGGAAGAATTCCACAAAATTGGCCTGGACTTCAATTACAAAAATGTGAACTTTTTCTTTCTGATGCATGCACAACCAAAGAGGATACTATCTGTAAATTTCGTTGCATTGCACCGGATATCAAAATTCATGACAAATCTTCCCTCCACCTTCTAGGTTCACCTATTTTTGAAGAGTCTTTTTCAAAATTCATTGATGATAAAACTCAAAATTTTAACTTTGCCTTGCAGCGTCTTTCGGAAATTCACACACACTTTGCCTTCACCATAATACGCTACTACCTTTTTGTTTCCAACTTTACATATAACCTGCGTTGCAGCCACTTTTGGAAATATCCTCACTTGGTTGAAAAATTAGACACCTTTATCCAAAATTCCCTTTTAAGTATTTTAAATATTAATTTAGATAATCGCGTTTGGGACCAGGCCTCTTTGCCTATTCGGTACGGAGGCTTAGGAATCCGAAAAAATTCTAGTGTTGCATTACCAGCCTTCTTGTCCTCTGCACATAGTGTTGAAAACCTATGCCAAAAGATGCTTAAAAGCTCTAACATTGAAATTAGCCACCTGACAGAGGCCAAGAATGCATGGTCATTGCTATGTCCAAATTCCAAAATTCCAGATTTTCCATCTTCGTAGAAGCTAATTTTTAATTTAATAGAAACATCTGGGAGTGCTACAGAGCGAGCCCGCCTCCTCGCCGTCGCAGAATAGGAATCTGGGCTTTGGCTACAAGCCCTCCCATCACCCAACCTCGGTACCTTGCTTGACGGCGAATCTTTTCGTGTGGCGACGTCCCTGAGACTTGGCGCAAATTGCACCGTACCACATCGCTGCTCCTGTGGCGACAGTGTTGATGGCTTAGGCCACCACGGCCTCTCTTGTCGTAAAAGCGCTGGGCGTTTAGGGCGCCATTCTGCCCTAAACAATTTAATCCACCGGGCTCTTGCTAGCATCCACATGCCAGCCATTTTAAAACCTAGCGGCCTGGTTAGTGATGATGGCAAGAGACCGGATGGGATGACCCTTGTGCCTTGGTGGTTGGGACGGCCCCTTGTGTGGGACGCTACCTGTATCGACACTCTGGCACTGTCTCATCTCTCAGTCACAGGGTCTAGCAGGGACAGCCGCAGCTGCTGCAGAAACCCTCAAACGGCGCAAATATAGTAGCCTCGGCAATAATTACTTATTTGAGCCGTTCGGGGTTAAAACTTTAGGGCCGTGGGGACCATCAGCACACAAAATATATAATACTGTCGCCCGGAAATTGACAGACGTCACGACCAGAGGGCTGGCCTCTATCTGGCTCAAAAGATTAGCATTGCCATATAACGTGGCAATGTGGCCAGCCTTCTGGGCACATTACCACGGGGCGGCGATTTGCCTAGTCTTTTTATTTATAAGTTAAGTAGTTTTAATTAAATAGCTTTAGTTAGTTTTTTTCTTATTTTTCAAAATTCTTTTGTTAATCTTCTTTCTGAATAAATATGACTGATTAAAGAAAAAAGTTTTAGTGCTCCTCAAGACGACACGATTGAGCCCAAACTCTGTGGGGTTATGTTGTTTTATCACAGAGATTACGTGGCCACCTTCCGGCTTCATCATCAGGTCATTTGGTATCATAATATAGCATTGTCACCCAACTTACATAAGTATGTAAAGTTTCAACTCGTTTGAATAATAGGAAGCGGGTCTTATTTAGCTTGCAAGATTGATTACGTACACAGACAATCTTACAGGTGAAACTAATAAAGCTTGTAATAAAGAAATCAGGTACAGGGTATTATTTATCAACCGCTTTAACATCATTGTGAATGTCATCATGGTGAACTCACGAGTAAATTAGAAAAAATAGCCCTTACTCTTACCGTGTCAGCATAGCTTCCACATTAAATCAAAACTTGTCTTTGACATAAAGTCAAAAGTATTTAAAATTTTAAACCTGCAATGCCCGGTTAAGTAAGTAACGTAAAAAGTAAGGCTAAGTAACCGCTTCATCTTATGTTTTGAACTTCTCATCAGAAAATCCTCGATGCACTAGCTAAATCGGCGTGCATTTGTCCGTGTAACGCGTCTATTTATTTCTGAAAGCACGCCACTTGAGCGCCCCACTCGAACGTCCACAAAAAATGTACGAAACGCCTCTTTTAGATTCGTGATATTTTTCTCTTTTCTCGCTATTCGGGCTTTGCTTTGAATTTACACTTTACTTGCAGACTCTTTGGCAGTCTATTTACATGTGTGAGTTTGGTACGTTTCCTTCTTGTTATAGAATTATTTGGTTATTCTGTATAACGATTGGTATGATTATGAACCTCCCAAAGATATTGTAGAAGGTATATAAGGTACATTATTGCTCTTTGGAACCTCCTAGTTACAGATTCTGAACCTCGAAGCTGTATTCAAGGAAAAACTCTTTCGGCGATAAAAATACATATTCTGTCGTACTTTTTTTTTCATAAAAATAAAAATTATACATAACTGTGGGTTGGCAACCAAAAGGAAGGTTATGTTTTTAGAGTGTATGTATGTAGGTATATTCCTTTGGCACGCTCTCCAGCCTAAACGGGTTGATGGATTTAAGCTTGAGAGGTGTCGTTAGATTTATCTTAATTGTGAGGAGTGACACTGAGTATATCAGAAATAAATAAAAAAATAAAATGGCGGATTAAGGCGCAAAATTGTAAGAGGAGTATCAAAATAAAGGTTTTTAAAAAAAGATTACAAAAATGTATGCGACTTATATGTTTTAATGCTTGGACGGATAAATCCTAAAGAACAACATATAATCGCTTATCCGAGCGAGTTCTCCAGTGTTCCCGGTTGCATCCTAGGAATACTGCTCTTCAATTCAATTCAAAATTTCTTTATTATCATAGATATTTATAATATCTCCTAATAATAGTCACTTTGTTTTGTTTTGCACAAATCACTTGCATAACGCAATCGTTTTTTTATAACTACTTACTTGTTATGAAGGTTTTGTTCTGTATTTATTTTTTTGTGTATTGTATTGTACCTAAGTAATATTCACAACAAAAATCCTAAATGTTTTTTTACTACAACAGAGATTGAGCAATTGTACTTCGCTCACAAAAGATGATCTTTCTTAGCCGAAGCAGTATCCAAAGTTTATCCATTTAACTTCTTGATTTGAATTGGTCTGGCTGGACTGAAGGTTTAAGTTTTAATTCACTGACCTGTAATTACGCTGGACTATGCCCTCTTAAGTGTAGAGTAGGTAACAGGGGTTTTAAAGTGCGGCAATTTAAGTGAAATCTTATACCAAGTCGGTATTAATACTAATTCGCACTATGTTTTCTTTATTCTAGCGCGCTATTGATTGCATCCTCAGCTGTGCTGTTTCGGAGCCCAGGGTATGTTTTCCCACTTCTTCTTCTGCAAATATATTATGCATGTCAATGGTCACCCAAGGATGCCAAACATCTTGCGAAGTGGAGAAGAAATAGCCGCAACAGTGTAAACGATTTGTTTAAACTTTTACGACTGGCCGCTTGCCTGTCGTCTACTTTTTTTGGGAATGCACTTGTGCGAAAAGATTTACAACCGGCCGTCGCCTGACGTTAACCCTTCTTGGGAAGCACGAGATATTTCAGTTACCACCACTTGCTTCCGGTGAAGGAAAAAAATAGCAGAGATTTATGATTACAATGGAAAGATATAACAAAAGATCGATCAAAATGGAAAAAATGGAGGAAGGCCTTTGCCCAGTAGTGGGACACGTGATGGCTGGAAGTTAATGAACAATATAATTGATATAATTGACATACGTAAACATTGACCTATATATTACTAGCTATGTAGTGAAATATAAGTTACTATCTAGAAAAAAAAAATCTGACACAAGTGTTGGCCACTAACATACACGAAAAAGTGGCCAAGTGCGAGTCGGACTCGCCCATGAAGGGTTCCGTAGCAGCAAGTAACATAATATAAAAGTTTTAAAGGTAAATTGCGGTTTACAATTTATGACGTATTAAAAAAAGTTACGAAATCTCTTCAAACCAATTTTCGGTGGAAGTTTGCATGGTCATGTACTTGTACATCATATTTTTTTTTTAGTTTTATCATTCTCTTATTTTAGAAGTTACAGGGGGGGGGGGCACATTTTACCACTTTGGAAGTGCTCTCGCGCAAACTATTCAGTTTAGAAAAAAAATATAATAGAAACCTCAATATCATTTAAGACCTACCTATAGACACACGTATGGGTTTGATGATTTTTTTTTTTTAAGTTTCAGCAGTTTTAAGAACCCCCAAAATGTATTGGTTTTATCTATTTTTGTGTGAAAACTTTAATGCGGTTCACAGAATACATCTACTTACCAAGTTCTTAGTTCTTATAATTTCGGAAAAAAGTGGCTGTGACATACGGACGGACAGACAGACAGACATGAAGAATCCTTATGGGTTTCATTTTTTGCCTTTGGCTACGGAACTCTAAAAACAAACAACTATCCAGCGAAGTATTAGAATTGACGTCATTGAATGTCAGGTAAGTGTCAATCGTCAGCCAAGTTTCCAGCCGAATAGTTTTTCCAAGTTTTCAATAGAAATCCATAAAGGCTTAAAATTCTTTGATTCATCGGCGTGATAATTAAAAATCTTTCGGAAAATATATTTTTTATTTTTCCTAAGCTAGGAAAAAATAAATAAATATGTATTCTATAAAAACTCTTGTGATCGTAGATCCAGACTATAATCGTAAAAACTCATGTACTTACATACCTACTAACTTAGTTTGAATTTTTTTTTTACTAATATTAATAGTTTGTATTTTAAGGATTGATGCAGTACTAACAAGTTAATTTGCCAGACAAATTAAAAAATACAACTTTCAAGCGGTCACCTCCAATAACTTCTGAACAACTAAACTGATTTTCATCAAATAAGAGTAAACATTGCCATCCGAAGTGGAAATGCTGCCAGCGTTATGAGCTACCGTAGGGCTATAACCTTTTTTATTTTTAGGGTCCGTACCCAGAGGGTGCAAACTGGACCCTATTACTGAGACTCCGCTGTCTGTCTGTCTGTCTTTTCGTCTGTCACAGGGCTCTATCTCTTGAATCGTAATGAACAAACTCTTCGCCGAAAAAGATAAATTAAGACACCGTTTTAGGAAATACAAGAATCCTCGTGACGAAGTTAAATATAAAATCCTACGAGAGCGTTGCGATCGTTTGGTTAGTCAATGTTATTCCAAATACAGGCTGACTTTTAAACCTCCAGCCAAATTTCTGGAGCAAGTTCAGTCTATGATACTGAACTACTTTCTATAAAAACAATTAACGAGAAACTAAAATAAAAATTCGCCTTTTCATACAAATCAGCGCTCAGTCAAACGGATTTTCTATGGGAGGACAAAAAATTTTCATCGATTTTTAATAACTTTTTTTATAGAAAGTAGTTCAGTATAATGGACTGAACTTGCTCCAAAAATTTGGCTGGTGGTTTAAAAGTCAGCCTGTATATGCAAGAAACGGAAGATAAAATATACAGTAACCCAAAAAAGTTTTGGAAATTTATCAATGACTAGCTGTGCCCGCGACTTCGTTCGCGTGGTTGTCGGAATGTTATATAGCCTAAAGCCTTCCTCTATTAATGGACTACCCAACAAAAAAAGAATTTTTCAAATCGGACCATTAGTTCCTGAGATTAGCGCGTTTAAACAAACAAACAAACAAACAAACTCTTCCGCTTTATAATATTAGTATAGATAGGCGAAAAACTACAAATTCTTTACCATCAAATATGAAGTACGACAATACAACTTATTCTACAGGTATGTAGTGAAATATAAGTTACTATCTAGAAAAAAAAAATCTGACACCAGTGTTGGCCACTAACATACACGAAAAAGCGGCCAAGTGCGAGTCGGACTCGCCCATGAAGGGTTCCGTAGCAGCAAGTAACATAATACAAAAGTTTTAAAGGTAAATTGCGGTTTACAATTTATGACGTATTAAAAAAGTTACTTAAGAAATCTCTTCAAACCAATTTTCGCTGGAAGTTTGCATGGTCATGTACTCGTACATCATATATATTTTTTAGTTTTATCATTCTCTTATTTTAGAAGTTACAGGAGGGGGACACATTTTACCACTTTGGAAGTGTCTCTCGCGCAAACTATTCAGTTTAGAAAAAAAATATAAAAATTAAAATTTGGCTGGTGGTTTAAAAGTCAGCCTGTATATGCAAGAAACGGAAAATAAAGTATACAGTAACCCAAAAAAGTTTTGGAAATTTATCAATGATAGGCGAAAAGCTACAAATTCTTTACCATCAAATTTGAAGTACGACAATACAACTTATTCTACAGGTAATGACATAGCTAACTCATTTGCGTCGCATTTCTGTTCTACTTTTTCTGTCAATAGTTCTTCAAACATCCAAAGTGCTGCCACAAATTGTAATGACAATGTTATTTCTGATACACTTCTAGGTGAAATCCACTTCACAGAAAAGACAATATAATATGCACTAAAGAAACTAGATCCATCTAAGGGAGCTGGTCCAGATGGCCTACCACCCGCATTTGTTAAAAGGTGTGCTGCAGAGCTTACCTACCCACTTTATCTCTTATTTAATCGCTCGATCGCAGCAGGCATTTTTCCTTCTAAGTGGAAAGAAGCGAGAATTATCCCAGTGTACAAAAAAGGCGATAAGGATAATATAAAAAATTACCGGCCTATTTCCATACTAAGTGTATTCTCTAAAATATTTAAATCCTTAATTTGCAAGGTCCTTACTAAACATATAACACCCCTATTGGACAAAAGACAACACGGGTTTTGTCGTGGGAAATCAGTTTCTACAAACTTGGTATCTTACGTTTCAAGTCTTGTCAAGAATGTTGATAACAGAACGCAGGTTGATGCTGTCTACACAGATTTTTGCAGTGCTTTTGATAAAGTTAGTCACTGCCTTTTGTTAAAGAGATTGTCGGCTTTTGGTGTGTCTGGACCATTGCATCGTTGGTTTGATTCTTACTTGAAATCGAGGCCACTTACAGTAGTTACAAATGGTTACTCTTCAAAATCATATGTGGCAACCTCAGGTGTGCCCCAGGGATCGCACTTGGGTCCGATTCTGTTTCTTATATTCATAAATGACATTGGCAAATGTATCAAATATTGTAATTACTCATTATTCGCGGATGACATGAAAGTGTTTAAATCAATATCTATAACCGATGACACAAGGATGTTGCAAGAAGACCTAGATCGCGTAAGTGCTTGGTGCAAAAATATTCTAATGACAATCAACCCAAGCAAATGTTACCACATCAAATTTACTCGTAAGAAAAAGAGGTTACAGTCTAGATATAAAATTAACGGAGTTGAACTTGAGGAAGTGGAACAGATTTGCGACCTGGGAGTGACTCTAGACAGCAAGCTGAGTTTTATCCCCCATTATGACGCTATAGTCTCGAAATCATTCCAGATGCTTGGCTTTATAAAACGCAATACGGCAAATTTCAAGAACACTGGGACTCTAATAACATTATATAATGCACTAGTCAGAAGCCACCTTGAATTTGCAAGTGTTGTATAGAATCCTGGTTATGTAAAGCACGCCGACAATATTGAGCGCGTCCAAAGAGCATTTACACGACATTTAGCTTATAAAACTACCA
Source organism: Acrobasis repandana (assembly GCA_963576875.1). Classification (NCBI taxonomy): domain Eukaryota; kingdom Metazoa; phylum Arthropoda; class Insecta; order Lepidoptera; family Pyralidae; genus Acrobasis; species Acrobasis repandana. The sequence goes on from OY756225.1 coordinate 19,974,701, forward strand.
ACTTAAGTCATAGAAGGGAATACAGTGACCGATTGTCGAAGTTTAAGATGACATCCCTGAGTGATCGCCGCAAGATGCTAGATTAAGTATTGCTTCACAAGCTTGTTCACGGCACAGTAGATTGTCATCACGCTCTCGAAAACATCGGTATCACAGTACCTCGACCAAACACCCGTAGAAAGGTCGCAGGAACATATGTCATTCCCTGAACAAACACAAACCTCGTCAAGCACGCGCCCTTACCAAGAATGCTCTCCACTTACAACAAAATGAGTACAAAATATGACCTGGACATTTACCACGACTCGTTATCTAAATTTAAATCTAAAATACAGTCATCCCATCAAAACGACAATGCATGTTAAGTTTATTTCAATATATTTATAATATTTTATTTAAATATTCATATTAATAATTTGATTAGCTACAAAATTTCAATTTCAATATTTATACTTAATACTTAATTATACCTATTACTACTGCTTTAATTATTTTAAGAATGTTGTGTTCACCTGTAATTGGATTGCATGCTAGTATAATATATATATAGATATAGATAATTGTAAGTTTTTGTCATGTAACCTGTTGGTGTACCTAATAAATAAAATAAAATAAAAATGAATGAATAAATGAATAGTTTATTTTTCAAGTAACATTAAAATAAAACTTAATTACTTAAAACTGATAAAATAAAAGAAAACACGTATACATATAAAGGTAAATTATACATACATAAATTATATTAGTATGTCTATATGTAGGATGAGAGGTTTTTCTAAAGAGTTTATAATGTAAGATGAGTACGAATGTGTAGCTGGCACGTGAGAAAAGAAGAAGTTATTTAAATGTAGAATGTGTGGTTTTGTTTTATTTATGAAAAATGGAAGATTGAACACGATTAGGTGACCCGCTTGCTCATTTGCCGTCCTATAACATAAAAAAAACGAGTAAGACGACAACAATATAAGAAGTTTACTGTCTTCTGTGGTTTTCTTACAACCCCAATCCCATATGATATACGTAGTCTTTAGCCAGTATTATGGCGGAGCAAACTAATGTACCCCTTATCACTCCTTTGTCCGTAATGTAATAAGCAAAAATTGACTTTCCCCATTAGCCGTAATTAATAGCAGTGAGTTGACAGCTCAATGGAGTAGCGACCTTTTCTTGGGTTTGATGTTTTTATTTACTAGATGTTTTGTGATTGCGGGCTTTGTTTTTACTGTACCACAGAATACAGTAAGAGTAAACAGAAAGGAATCTCTTAAGGTACGCGCAATATGCGTCCCCGTTCCCCGCACCCGCACCTCCCCCGGTTCTTGACGGCCAACGTGAGTTATCGAGGCGAAAACGGGGGAGAGGTGCGGGGACGGGGAACGGGGACGCATATTGCGCGTACCTTAGGAGATTCCGGCCTATGACTGTACTATCAAAATTAATAACTTATACCACTCTCATGTCTCTCTCTCTCTTTTATTTATTTATTATTCTATAATTAACTAATTCTATTTTACAAGCTTTTATCCGTTTGTTTTTGGCGGTTTCTGTAAATCTGTATAATAAAATATTATTATGACAAGAAGCTAATCTGATGATGGAGCTGGAAGGTGGCTATAGGAACCCTGTAATAAAACGACGGAACCCCATCGAGTTTGGGCTTATTACATTTAGTCTTGATTAGTACGTAGGCCTCACAATAAAAGATTGTACGAAAAAACGTTGTCTAAAAACTTATTACTATTTATTGGTTTTACCCAATAGTTAGTTAAACCAAACAGGTGTGTACCCATTACAATAAACAGCTATTTCTTATCAATTACGTATTGACAACAACTTATTATATAAACGGCAACCTTTGTGAATTATCACGTTTATGTCATCTCAGCTCATTCCCAGTTCCCAGCTCCTAAACCATTATGCAACAGTTTTCGATGAAGCTGGTAAATTTTACAATATCTCCTAGACCAGTAGGTGTGCAACAGTTTTCGATGAAACTAATTATAATGTTTGCTAGAAGACTACTTCCGCACGTAAAATGCTAAACATCCAATAACTTTATCGAAAAATACTGTTATTGGCGGATTTAATAACGTAGAAGATATCTGCGGCTGGTAATATATTGCCGGCCACCTTTATTGGCTATTCGGTAGGAGAATTAACCTTACCTTTATATCTACTAAATAAACTCGAGATAGCGGATTTGGATCCGTATTCGAAGAGCAATTAAAGACTCAGAGATTTTTCTTAAATTTGGAAGAAAAGATTAAACGTACATTCAATTTTTTTTTAGGTACCAGCTGCTTTTTTTTGCACGCAAATCGTAAAAGCCGATTGAGAGATGCAAACCGGGTGAAGGTAACTCTATCCTATCCGTTGTTATTAAAAATGCAAATCAGAGAAGCTGACTCTATCTTAACCATTAGGTATAAAAACTTATGTAATAATAGTTTTTTTTATTATGTTCTTATGTTGTGTATTTTCTGTACGTGTGTGAGTATAGCTACAAATAAACACCTTATCTATCTATCATATTAAAAATGTTAAAGTAATTGATTTGTATTGGAAATTACTTCAATATGCAATATATAGGTACATAGAAGGTACATAGGTATATAGAACTGGATCAAAATTCAATTCTTGAGACAAAAGGTTATAAATTGCCAAATAGTTTTTCAAAGAAAACCAATACCTATCAAGATGGATTTTACGACAATCATAAAATAAAAATATATACAGAAAGTGCTCACCTACTTCTATCTTTTCTTTTTTGCAGAACAATTCTTACTGGTAGGTAACTTGTCAAAAATAAACACGTTTATCGGCACGGCAAAGTTAAGGTCAAATATTTTTTATGCATCTGCGTATGGTTTTTATAAGTCAAAATCTTGCTGCTTAAATACCTATCGAGGTAGATTTTAAGCTGATCATAAAATAAAAAGCCTTGTAGTTCCCGGCAGAGTAGAATAGGAACACTCCAAGTCTTCCCGGGGATGTCGTAGAAGGCGACTTAGGAAACACAAGCTAAACAAAGCTTCTAAACATCAATGCAACATCTCCAACCCGCCTGGCCTGCGTGGAGTGTAGGCCAAATCCTCTGTCTACTCTGGCTATATATGGCTCTGTAGTACAGAGAGGGTCGTGCTCCTGCAGTGGACACAAAAAAGACCTGGATGATGATGATGATAAAATAAAAAAACATACAGAGAGTGCTTACCTACCTACTTCTATCTTCTCTTTTACTTGGGCTGACCCGATAATAAGTGTGCGCGTTCTTAGACGTGCGATACGGCGTGTGAGCTCTGTTGGCACTCGTACTCAATTGTATACAATGGTTGATATCGACATTTAATAAATTATATTTTATGGTTTATTTTCGTGCGCAACAATCGATGTAAGTACCATTGTTGTGCACTTGTGCACTCATCTTGTCGCAGTTCGGCATTGTGCTTCATCCAGCGTGGTAGGCGTCTGTCACGTAACTGCACTCCAGTCAAACGTAGACGCGCGTCGACGCACGACAACTATATTTGCATAACACAACTTTGTACCTTAACGATGGAAAAATATAGATTAATATACTCTTCCGGGAACCCGAGACAGCGGCAGAGTAGAATAGGACAACTCCAAGTCTTCCCGTGGATGTCGTAGAAAGCGACTTAAGAAACACAAAATAAACAAAGCATAAACATCAATGAGAACTCTACAACCCGTTTGGCCAGCGTGGAGAGTGTAGGTGTAGGCCAAATCCTCTGACTGCTTTGGCTATTATATGGCTCTGGTAGAACAGAGAGGGTCGTGCTCCTGCAGTGCAGACTAAAAAAGACCTGATGATGATAATGAATATACTCTAGCACAGAATACAGTAAGAGTAAACAGAAGGGACTCTTCTAAGGTACGCGCAATATACGTCCCCGTTCCCCGCACCCGCACCTCTCCCCCGGTTCTTGACGGCCAACGTGAGAAATCGAGGCGAAAACGGGGGAGAGGTGCGGGGACGGGGAACGGGGACGCCTGGGTGACGCATATTGCGCGTACCTTAGGAGTTTCCGGCCTGTGACTCTAGGTGAAAACATGACGTGACGCGACGCTTTGACCCTGCGCCAGTGTGATTTGAGCCTTACAATCTGTGCAGGAGAAAAAGCACCTAGTATATTCTACTTTCTTTTTCCCCTACCAAATCTGCAGGACGTTACATACCTGCGAAGTTGATAACATTTTATTATTTCTCTTCTCTACTCTCTTGTACTCGTATTTTGTGAATAAAACCTTTACATCAGCAAATGCTTTTAACATATTGGATTAATATTCACTGAAAGTTACATCGGATTATTCGAATGGGGAAAAAAACTGCCAGTGATAAATAGTTTTGTGAGAAAAAAAAGAAAATGTATTTTTTGCTGCTTATCTTTCCTTCAAACATATTAGTAGGATAGTAGGTAACCATTGAATTATACTTATTATTATTATTATTAAAGTGGCTTTGGGCCTTAAGGTTCTGGGTTCTGTATGTTTAGAGCCGCAAGACGTGATAGTGTATCTGTAAGTATATTTTGAATTTTTGAGAACCAAGTACAATATTTTTTTCAGAATTCGGGTGTAGCTTGCAAGCGAGGCTCGTACAATTTTACTGGCGACAGGAGTCGTTACGTCCCGTTTTTATTTTTGGGTTAGCGCTTACTGAATGTGTCGTTACAGGCCATAATGTAACGTCTGTAGGCGTGCAAGCGACGTCTAACTCACTTGAATTCTTGATGACAATACAGGCGAGAAATAAAGTTCTAAAATAAATTTCTTCAATGCCTGTAGAAAAAAGTACCAGCTTAAACTGTTTAGGGTCTAAAATTGGTAGGATCATGCCACTTTTTTAATTATTTTCTAAGTACCATATTACCCATGATCACGCATAATAGCAAAGTTAAATGTTATGTTTATCAGGTTGGTGGTTGTATCAACGCTGTGTTTGGTACCCGCGTGAAGTTGAGACAAATAAGCGCCCAATTATCCCACCACTAATGATGTCTGGAAGTTTATTACGTTTGCGAATCTCGGAGTTTCTCACTCTGACTAGCAGTGTAACTCCAAACATAGATCGCTATATTTTGCGTTCTGCCACTCGGTGGTCATGAACCCTCTTATTGCTAAGATGACTTACGGCGCAGAAACATGGACCATGTTTCCACGCCGTAAGTGATCACGGGTAGTAGACACATATTTAAAGCTCGCCGTTTGAGTAAAATAAGGATTTTTGTTCTATAAATCTAAGACAGGTAACTGAATGCTGTCCGTGTCCGTCACTAGAACCACGGTAATGTTATCGAATAGTATTCTGTCTTCATACAACCGGTCGGAACTTGAATCATACCTACGCGCCTCGCAGTTCGGTGCACACACGGTCTGCCACTCGGTACACAACAGTAGGGAACTAGGGATGCACCGCAGTGACAAACGAACGTGTGTTGGTTTTGTAAGCAGTAAATTAATATTATTTTGTGTGAAAATGTACAATTACATGCCTACTTACATTGAACGTGACACAAGAATGATCTATTTTACTTAACCTCGCGATAAAAAAAGCTATTAGTAGTTTCCTAGGCTACATATCTACTTACAAATGTACTAAGCTACTTACATTATATTATTTAAATACACAAAATATCATTGTGAAATTATCAAAATAGTAATAAGAAAAACAAGAAATAAACTTAAGTAGGTAGATTAAATTAAAATACTGTAGGCGCAGCCCTAGTGCAGGCGTTGCTGTAGGTATTTATTACAAGGAAAAGGCCGAGTTGCAATACTGATAACTAACATTACAAAACCCTTGAACTCAGCCCTTGAAGTATAGAGACGTAATAAATGTGTATTGTAATTAGAAGATCCGGTAGGAGTTTTATATACAAATGGGAAAATAAAATATTAAGTTATGTGTATCCTTTAAAAGTTTTCTTCTAGGCACAGTTGTACACATTTTAATCATGAATTATTTTCAATACACATCCTGTAGCTACTTTGCACCCTGTTTTATATGTCGGCACATAAAGGCTTCGTGTTATGAGGTACATCCGCCTACAGTTCACTCACAACAGTTTCCTGGCCGTAAATATTTTTTACAACCGACGAGTGCGAGTCACAGTTTATAGAGTGAAAATGGTTGTCTACTGTAAGTCAAGTGATTTTTTTTATTTTTTCACGACTGCGCCAGAAGGAGGATTATGTTTTTCGTGTGTATGTAGGTACGCATATTTCTTTGGCACGCTCTGCAGCCTAAACAATTAACTTAAGCTTAAGAGGTCTGATGTTGTCGGATTCGTCTTAATGTCAGAGTAACAATTTAAAAAACGTATGGTGGATTTTTTGCACTAAATTATATGCGGCTCGGGACGTTTTCGTATACGCGTCACGAGTCACGTTCGACCTTAAGAAGGCCACCGGATGAGGTCGACACATGTCGGCTGGTAGCTGACTGTTTACACGAGTTAACTTTTATTACAAATTAATAAAATGTTTTAAATTTTTTTATGATATTTGAAATCCGTTGAATGTGGTATCAAAAAAAGAATTTTATATAACGATTACAAAAATATATACTTAGGTACAACGTACATGCAAGCAGCTAGTACAATCTTAATTTTTATCAGTTTATCCCAGATCAGCATGAAAGATAATTTCTTCACCCAATTCATATAAATCTCCCAACATTATTCCTTTAATAAAAACACTAACGCTCACTAAGGACCAAAGCAAACCAGGTTACATTTCGCTCGGCCGAAATATGCCTATATTTTGGAGGCAGCGAATAAATTGTCTTTATTAGGAGGGGTCTAATAAAGCCTATGTCGGGCAAAAATAGTGGTTTCCCACAGCGGCCCAGGAGACCCTAACGTAATAGAAACGGGTCCCGCCCGCATTAAAGGGTTAACAATACCGTGCATGAACATATAGGAAGTTTGTTCGATGTTTAACTGTGTATGCAAGTCTATTAGTAAGTAGATATACAGTATTGTAGTTGGTAAATGAACATCAATGATACGCTAGTAATATTATGTCAATGATGAACGTAGTATTATTGCCCAAGAAAGCAGGGCGTCTTCGTTTCAAAGTTTTGATCGTCTGTCTGTTCTCGCCTATAGGTCGCATTTGAAACCAATTGAAAATAATTAAATTTTTAACAAAAAAAAACAACTAACTTCAATTTGTTTTATTCCGTATCTACAAAGTTCTTTATCATATCTTCACCAAATTAAAATGGGACCAACTTGGTAGTAAAGGCTTTCAAATAAAAAAAGCATTATCAAAGTCGGTTCACAATTGGCGAAGATATCGCGTAACAAACATACATAAAAAAAAACATACAGTCGAATTGATAACCTCCTCCTTTTTTGAAGTCGTTAAAAAAATCCATCATCATCATTTCAGCCGCATAATGTCCACTGCTGAACATGCTTCCAAGGACTTCGTAAATGACTGATCTAGAGCGACCTACATGCAGCGCTTTCCAGCGACCTTGGTCAGGTCGTCTCATACATTCATACATTGAAATTGAAAAATTATTTTTTCAGTGATACTAATTAGGTACACAACAAGTTACACATAATTAAAATGTTTAATACGACAATATTATATTTTACATATTACAGTCGGTTAAAATATTATATGAAATGGTGATAATACATTATTATTACGTGTCTGGTACCCTAACATGCCCACATTGTGCGCGCACTTTTACCGCTAAGATAGGGTACATCAGTCATCTCAAGGCACACGAACGAAATTAGTCAGTCACCATAGCCGAAAACGGCTAGGGATAATATATATATAATGGTACTGAAATTTTGCATACACACGTAAATCAGTTGTGTTACGAGCGGAAAGTACTCTGAAATCGAGTTGTACAAAAATATTTTAACAAAACGCACGCAATGATTTATCAGCAATACGTTTCATCAAAATGGCTTTAAAAATGTACGAGTATCAACGAATGTTTCGGAAAATTTAGGGCCCCTCGCCCACGGCGACTTTTTGTAGCGGTTCAGTCGCGCGTTCGCAGCGATAATAGTCGCGATGCGGTCACAAGCTTTGTACCCTCGCCACAGAAAACAGTAAGAGTAAACCCTCGCCCACGTAAACACGATTCAGTCACGATCATAGATTAATATTGGTCACGATACTGTCGCGCTTCTGTCGGCGTCGCGGACGCGATGCAAACGCGATTCAGTAACTCGGTTCTCCTCACGCGCCACCCTCCCTCCGTTCTCTCTATATTTATTTATTTTCTTAATATTTATACCTAAATATCAATGTTTTAAAACATTGTACCTCAGTACAATGTTTTAAAACGCTGAAAAACACGTTCTTTTCTAATGAATGACCCCTTTAATTTTTAACATTATCTTATTTTTAATTATGTTATTATTGCGGCCACAGTAATATATAATCGGTAAAAAATTCAGGTGTATTGCGGTTCAAGAGATAAAGCCCTGTGACAGACGGATGGACATTTCTTCCTTCAATCGGTTTTATTATCTACGCCGTACTCAGCTTTTCTCTTAAAAAGGAAAAAATATTAAAAGAAAAATAAACAAAATAATTAAAGAATTTATACTTATTAGGTAGCCACTTGCAACAAAAGTAGGCAAATACCACCACAAGACCTGCCAACATTTTGAAAGGCAATTTGTACCTCAACCGTACTACAAAACGGAGTGCCTCGTTCGCTACATTAGCCCATAAGACACGGGCCATAAAGCCTATTGTTTCGTGCAGCATTTTCAGGAGATAAAACTGTCCCTTCGTGTAGTTACGTCTACAAACATGTTCAATTTCATTGTTTTATCGACCTTATGTGTAAACAATTAAGGTTCAAGAAGATTAATATATTTTTTTTGCTTTTAGGCGTTATTATAGTTTGAAAATTTTATGCGGATGACATGGTTCTTTTGTGTGAAACCATAGGGTTGATTTTTCTTTGTTTGTAACAGTTTTCGTTATGTATTTCTGGATGCAATGGCACGCGTACAAAGTCGCAGAATGGAGCGACAAACTTGCATGGACCATAATTCTCTTGTCTGTATGGAATTGTCAGGATTATGTTCCTTTTATACCATTATTTATGACGTTGTACCATGATGGTACAAATGTGCTGACAGGCTTTTCATAGCACGTTTATGTTAAAATAATGGTTCGATTGCAATTGATACTTTATTGGCCGAAAACTTGAAAAATATTGCAAGAGTTATTTTTTATGATGAATTCTGATTTTATATAAATTAACACAAATTAATGACAGTATTCGTAGATATTTGGTGTACCACAGTGACACAAAGAAGCACTAACTCAGCTATACACTTGTCAGGGAGCAGACGCTGATTTTTAGTCATCACCAATAAGAGAGCGTGAGCTCGTCGTACGAGTAATTAATAAAAACCTTAGGATACGTAAAGTGAAGAAGAAATATAAGAATGAAGTGCAGACGTGTTAGAATTCAAAGCGTGAAAATGAAAAATTGAATTTTTCTAACATGAAAGTAAGAAGTAGAGAAAGTGATGACTACAATGTGCGATCCATAGTAATCCGTCCTCTGTTTTTCCAACGATAATTTCTTAATTTCTTTTTTTGTAGTGAAAACTTCTTTAGCGGCGTTGTGCACTTTTTTTGTAATGGGTAAAAAATGTTAAACTCGCATCAGGACACGTGTCCGGATCGAAAATACGTAAGACGGATGGAGAGTAGACAGCCGGCGCGGCGTAGGAGAGGAAGTATCCCCTTCTCTTTCTACGGTGCGGCGAAAATGTATGCCTGCGCCTGCTGTTTCGTTTAGCTGAGAGATAAACTTTTTAATGTAATATAAATTGTCATGTTTGTGTACGATAGCGCAATAAATAAATATTGTATTCTACCACATGAATGATAGTACTTTTTTACTGATAATTAAAGCAATTCGTGCAAAATTATTCCCTAACCATTTCAAAATATCCAAAATGCACAACGTTAATATTCAAGTTTTCACTTCTGCCGGCACTCCCGGAGTGCAACCCGTCGTTTTTTTATTTGGCTTTGAACTGAGAAGTCTAATATGGGGTGGAATATTATTCCAGCACCACAATTAACTCACTTGATATGAGAGACTAGGTAAAGGATACCTGTTCTGTACAGATATCACTCGTGCCCGATTCATATCTCTAAACTACTACACTCCCAAGGCGTCCCGGAGTGTTTCTGGAACATTCCTCGCTCGAAATAATTAAACTCGTCATATTGTGCTAGTAGGGTCGGTGTTCGTGACATGTGAACAACAATAAGGGGAGTTGCATACTAGTGAGAATACTTAACGTTTGTATGTAACATGTAGGAAACTAATCTGCAAGCTATATATTGTCAAATACTGTTTAAGATATACACACAAACTATGGTTAAAGGAACGTGCATATATTGAATAGGGTTCGTTATGATTTGTCCCTAAGTCCCACTGTGTGTGCACACCTTTACGTTTAGTTGTTTTACGTCACACTGCGACCTAGACAAGTCCTAGAGTCTAGCACAGTGCAAACATTAATCTAACTCTGTTCATTGTGATCTAGGTAATTCCTCATACGTAATATTAGGTATTGTGTATTGTGAGATTTATACTGAATGATGTGAGACAATACGTGAAGCTTAGGTAGGGTTTAGGCTTCATTTAACAATTGCATTTTAGCTATGTGTGCTAGAAAAGTGACGTGAAGTGACTTGATGAACCCAACAGTAGACAAACTAGCGTCTAACGCCTGGCTCAAGCGGGGAGAACTATTTCCTGAAACGGAGGAGTTCATGTTAGCCATTCAAGACCAGGTTATTGACACCAAAAACTATAGAAAATACATAATCAAAGACTCTAATGCACAAAACGATTCTTGCCGCCATTGCCACAGTTGTCCTGAAACAATACAGCATATAACGGGAGCCTGTAGAACTATAACACGAACAGACTATGAACATCGCCATGACCAGGTTGCATCTATCCTTCATCAGTATCTTGCTATTAAATTCAAACTTATCAATGAGAAGACCGCATACTATAAATATTTACCTCAGACTGTTTTAGATTCTCCCGAATATAGGCTGTATTGGGACAGGACTATCCTAACCGATAAGACGATCCATCACAATAGACCTGACATAACTATCCATGATAAGAATAATAAAACCGTGTACCTAATCGATGTTGCTATCCCTAACACACACAACGTTAGCTCCACCTTCACTGATAAAATCACGAAATACACAGATCTCGCAATAGAATTAAAAACACAATGGCGCGTAGACACAGTTAAAACTATTCCTATCATTATCTCATCCACAGGCGTTATTCCAAAATCTTTGCACGATAGCTTAAAAACCTTACAAATACATCCACTTACTTTTATCTTGATGCAAAAAGCTGTAATTCTGAATACATGTCACATTGTTCGTAAATTCCTTTCTTTAGACTCATAAAGTCTATTTAATTACTTTTAAATTGGGTACGCTTGGCCACAAGCCACAAGCTTGAGAGAAAAATCTTGTGAAAATATAATGATAATAATAATACTATCACGTAATCCCCTTCTATTCACGCGTGTATAGAAACACCCCTTTTTAAAAAAGGGAGAATAAAATGTTCAAAAAAAAATAATAATAATAATAATAAATCTTTATTTATCTCCACACATTTCTTTACAATTTTAATAATATTAACTTGTCTCAAGAATCTTACAAAACATAGGTTTCTTTTTAACTTAACATAATAAGATAGTTTATTTTAGTGGGAGCAGAATATTTAATAATATAGCGAGTTAAGTTCGGGGCAAAATATATACTAAACTATCACGTCTTTCTGGGGCAGACAGAACATTTTAGGTCTTACGACTCCAGGCAGATAGAACTAGAGCCCCAAGACGCAAAGGCCACTGTAAGCGTGAAACAAAAAAAAGATTACGGCGTACCTACAAAAGTTGCAAGTTCAATACAAAAATTGTAAGAAAATTTCTTGTCTTACAAGGGCACATTCTCGCAACATCCAATCAAGAAACACCCCAAAACACCAGATTCAGCTAAAAGCCGGTATTAGCCGTAGCAATCACCTACTTTGTATTTGCTACGGCTCCATCATAAACCTTAGCTTTATGTGATCTACGGGACTTCACACATTGTGAGCGGCGAATTTTTATTGGCATAGCCTCTTCGGAATACTAAGCTGCGATTCACAATGGGCGAGCAGGGATTTAAGTCCAAGTTGTCTTAGTCCGATTAAAAAAAAACTAAATGGCGGATTTTTGGTAACAAAGTATGTCTTCCTGCGATCCACAATAGGCGAGTGGGATTTCAGGTGTCTTAGTTTGAATTAAAAAAATAAGAAAATGGCGGATTATTGGCGCCAAATTATGTCTTACAATTTTGTTTTATTCAAAACTTTTCGAATGGGGTAAGTACTTTGTAAAATTAAGGATTTTATAAATGGATTACAAAAATATATGTTTGAATGTAATTTGGAATGAGAAATGTTAAAAAACAACCTTCGCTCATCCAAGCATGATGCCAAATGCATCATAGGCTTGCTGTTGTATCTTTTCAGTTTATTTTTACTTACTATTTAGACAATTTTAAACGCATTCGGGTTATTTGTTATTTTAATAACTACTTGTTTTATTTTCGTCATTTTACATGCCGCTAGACTTGCCTATAGCAACTAACTACGAGTAGCTTGTCTCAATTTCCCAATGTGAAAAAATGAGTACTGCTTCACGTGTTAGGTACTTAGTTCCAAAGATCATATTCTCTTTGTTGCAGACTTTGGCAATAACTTTATAGAAGGAACATTTATACTTGTAAAGTCACGGAATTACATACAGAACACAACCCCCGGTCTCAGCGGCGTTTGATGGCTTTGAACCCTGAAACACGCACATTGACGTGCGCATGGGTTTGCACGGGTGTATGTTTTGTTTGTAGTAGAAGTAGGCATAAATGGAACTTCGCTTGTATGAAGCGCCATACCTGTGATAAAGCGCTAGTGACTTGCAAGAAGCTTCTCACTTTTTCGCTCTTATGTTAATCCGCTCGCCATTAGACTTGCCTTTGTAACCCAACCCACTGATCTAGCTCGTATAGTGTGAACTGATCAAAACGAGTACTGCGTCACGAGACTCACGAGTCAGTAGTTCTAAAGAAAATATTTCCCTTTTTGCGGACTTGGGCGCCAGCTGCACTGAGAGAAGGTAAGTTTTTTTTTGTGTCTCTATAAATATTCGCCAGATGTGTATGCCGGTTACTTGGTTTGTTTATTTCGGTTTGTCTTATTCTGTTTGTCTTATAAAGATTTTACAATAAGTAATGAAAGTCCAGCAATGAATGTTTGCTTGGGCGCCGGTTAGCAATATTTAAAAAAAATACAAAATATAGTTCATTGCTTGTAGATTACAGGAAAACCTATGAGAAGTAAGGAAACCTCTTCATGCGAGTTTAACTTGCACTTGACCAGTATTTTTATGAATGAATTGGTGAAAGCATACAATGTAATTAATTGCAAATAGGATTTTTATCAATTAATAAACTGAAACCCCAAAAATGTTATTTATTATTGACCTTTACATGTAATAATATACACATATATATATATATATATATATTATATAATGGACAAAATTCAGCCTGAAAATAGTTTTAGTATATTTTGTTAAAGATACTGAATAACTTTCCCCAAGAAAAATATACCTATCGTATTATATTATATTATATTATATTTTTTGGTCTTACATACCTACAAGTTGACTGATCAGCTGATCCAAGATTCCATGGAAAGCAAAAAAAACATAATTCGATACATGTTTCTTGGGGAAAGTTGTTCAGTTTATGGACTAAATCTGCCATTAAAATAGTTTCAATAATTATATTTTGTTAGACGTCATATTTGTAAAATTGCCTCCGTGGTCCAGTGGTCAAGGCGTTTGCCTTGTGATACGGAGGTCATGGGTTTAAATCCCACTGGGAAGCATACTTTGTTAAAAGTTGTTTCCAGTTTGTTTAGGATATTGCAGGCTTAAATCACCTGATTATCCGAAAAGAAAGATGATTCCGTGCTTCGGAAGGCACGTAAACCCGTTAGTCCCGAATGCCATCTAGCGTTTGTACCTATCCTAGGATTGGTTCTGGTCTACCCTTTGGGTTGTGAAGGTCAGGCGGCAGTCGCTCTGTGTAAAAACCAGTAACCTCGTCAAATCGCCTTGGTTAGGTAGCGGACCCCGGGCTCTGAAGCGTAACCGCTGACGATGCAACCGGGAATACGCTCGGATGATGATGTTTTATTTGTAAAATATATTTTTAGAAAGATATAAGCACACCTACTTATTTTATTTGGAATGAAAATGCATATTTATAAATGGCATTACTCTTAAAATTGGTAACTGATATATTATTATTAAAACGTAAGTAGTTATAATAAATATGAAATAATAATAAGAAACTGAAGAATATAACCCAACATTAATATTATTTTCCTTATAAGTACATAAAACTTTCGTTAACAATAATTTTTGTAATAAGTTTTGCCATATATTTTAAACCTTATTTTAAATGAGACAAGTCCGAAATTCTTTAGCCTTAAAAGTTACCTAGGTATTTTCTTAACCAGTCCAGATTCCGGTCTTTCTTAAATTACTTAAAGTGACTACCCGTTTACAGCTTCTGTGAATATTTAAAGTAGCGAGGCTTCTCAAGACGCTTTTAACAGCTTTTATTTTTCTGCATTATTGTTTTAAAAATAGTGGGTTTATGTTGAGAGGGCAAGTCCAACTGAAAAATATTGCCCAAGTTTTTCAACAATACAATGTTAGGCGTTCAAAAAAAATATGTACTTTTTGTGCCTTTTTTTAATTTTATATTCTTTATTTTAAAAACTAACAATGCAACGTAAAACTGAACTAAGTACTTAAATTAAACCTAAACGAGTAGTTTACTCGTAAAATATAAGCTTGACTAAAATTAAATATGCATTGTGTTGTTCTCCTAGAAAAAAAATTACAAAACACGCCACAAAAATATAGTCAGTGCCAGGGGCCGTAGTTTTTATTGCAACAACCCAAGATCAGTCCACCCCAAACTAATTCCACAACACATAAACTTTTCCTTTTCCTAGAATAGATCCTTCTCTTTCCGAAACCTATTGAAGAATATATATATAGTTGTATATATATATATATACCTTTCATTGGTATTCCATGAATAAGTTTTGGCGGGAGTATCAACTCCTCGATAGAGCTCTATCGTCATGTCTGATCTGTATCCCCACGCAAGCCTTCCGAAAGACCGGTGGAAAAGAACCGTGATTCCAAAAGGAGATATAATTAAATATGTAGGTAATATAAAAGTCGATAACACATAAATTTCAGGATTTGCAAACTATTTTTTGCTTTCTATAAAGCCGAACTTCGGCATAAGTTTGAAGATGTCAATGCAATATAATCGGGTACATTTTGATAATGAAGGTGGAATCTATAACTATTTGACTACTAATCTTTCTGTATGTTCAATATTCTAAGTGTACATGAAAAAAAATAATTAATTTGAATAGTATCACAGGCTCACTCAATTTGATTGGAGCACGGACTAAACACTAGAACATAAATGTATTCTGTGTGAAATAAAGTATACAAGTGAGTCTTGATTTTATCTATATTAAGTAAGTAGTCAGTTTAACAATTTCAGCGAAAAGTTTTATCAGATAATGTAAACACGTGTTCAAAGTAACTGAGTCAGTTCTGCTTAGCGACTTTACCTATCACACGAACAAGATACAATAACATTTACATAGATACCACAACAATATCAAATAATCTGTAAACTCTAATGTACTAAAGGAATTTTCGTGGAATCCCACTGACACATAAAATATGGAGAGTATACAGGGTTATTTTTAATTAACCGGCAACCTTTTTGGAGCAAGTTCAGTCCGTGATACTGAACCACTTTCCATAAAAACAATTATCGAAAAACGAAAACAAAATTTCATCCTCCCATACAAAATCCATTTGGTTGAGCGCCACTTTGTATGGAAAGTCGAAATTTTTTTTTCGTTTTTCAATCATTGGTTTTATAAAAAGTGGTTCAGTATCACAGACTCAACTAGCTCCAAAAAGGTTGCCGGTTAATTAAAATTGTAGAAGTAAATTTAATTAATTCATCACATGTTGAGCAGTTGCAATAAATTGGATCTGTTTCTAAAGCTAGATAAATTAATTCAGATCCGTATAAAGAACAATCGCATTTCTTGACTTTCAATGAGTATTTATAAAGTTAAAAAGACCAATTTTTTGTTTAAAGTTTCGCATTTCGAACTCATCAATAAATGATGATTTATGTTCATAAAGTAAATCAAAAAGTTCGTGCTAAGTCCACCTAAACAAAGTATAATATGTTCAGCTAACAATAGTGCTCTACCATTGCAAATTAGTTATCTGCAGGATTTCTTTTTAGAGCGTAAATTTAGGAGTATTTCTAATCTACGATAGTATCATGTATATTGGCGAAATGCGTGATCAGCTGGCCAATTTAGTTTATTGTGAAATATCTTGGCCATAAGTTTATTGTAAAGTAAAAATCAATCAGGCCAAGATATTCCATCTTGGCCTGATTGATTTTATTTATTTATTTATTTTATTTTTAAACTTTATTGATTAACAAACAAATTGTCTTACAATTGGCGGACTTAACGCTAAAAGCGTTCTCTCCCAGTCAACCATAGGGATAAACAGATAATTCGTTGCGGCGCAAAATAATTAAATAATTACATACTTATACCTAATAATACACATTCATGCATATATACTCATAATAAAGACATATATACGCATACATATAAAATATATATACATTTATATATATATATATATATATATATATATATATATATATATATACATGATTAAATAAATACAAATACATACATACCTACAATGAATGATGATGTAGATAAGAAAATGAGACTAATTTAGTAGATGACAGTGTACTCTTCTCTTGAAGGAAAATTTTGTGGAAATTTCTTTGATGTCAAGGGGCAAAGCATTCCAGAGTCGTGAAGCTTGAACAGTAAAAGAATTTGCCATAAAATTTGTGCGATGAAGAGGAATACTAAGGAGACGGGTATCAGAAGAACGAAGCTGCCGATCATGAGTGTCGGAAAGAAATTGAAATTTGCATTTAAGATATTCAGGAGATTTTGGATTAGAAAAAATAGAAAAGAGAGTGCACAGAATTCGCATTTGTCTGCGTTCACGGATGGAAAGCCATTTAAGCTCCGAGCGAAATGGAGTTATATGATCATATTTGCGAAGACAGAAAATAAATCGAATGCAATTATTAACGAGACGATCAAGCTTATTGAGAAGATCTGCATTGAGATCAGGGTAACACACATCAGCGTAATCAATAATAGGTAATATTAATGTTTGTACTAATAGTATCTTCATTTTAATTGGCAGGAAGTTCCGAAGGCGGTTAAGCTGTTGAAGGGCAACAGTGACAGAACGACTGACTTCAGCCACTTGAGTGATCCAACTAAGTGTAGAATCGATATGGAAGCCAAGGTCCTTCACAGCTTTACAGTACGGGATACTACAATTGTTAAATGTGACAGGTGCGATAACCTCAAAGTCAATCTGACAGATTTGTCTTGAACTACCTACTATTATCGCTTGGCACTTTGACGGATTGACTTGTATACCAAATTCATTGGACCATGTCAGGATAGTTGACAAAGCCGAGTTAACGCGCGCTATTCCCGAATCAATTTCATCGATTGACGATTGAGTGTAAATTTGCAGGTCGTCCGCATAAAAATGGTAAGAGCAGCCAATGGAATTAGAAAGAAGGTTTATAAAAAGGGAAAAAAGCAAAGGCGACAAGATACCTCCTTGAGGTACACCATTAGACAAATTATTCCAGTCCGACAACAGGCGGTCCATACGAACTGCTTGTTGCCGATCACGGAGATACTGAGAAAACCATCCAACTACTGAAGACGAGAATTGAAGATGCTCAAGAATAGCAAGGAGGATATCATGATCCACCATATTGAAAGCGTTTGAGAAGTCAATAAGAACTAAAATGGTGACCAACGTATTCTCCATGCCCAACCGAATATCCTCGGTGACTTTAAGAAGAGCAGTAGCGGTACTGTGGCCAGGACGAAAACCAGATTGAAAAGGAGTAAGGAGGGAGTTGGAAAAGATATAGGAAGATACTTGAGCGTGGACTACAGCTTCAAGTATTTTGGAAAGAAAGGGAAGTATAGATATTGGCCTAAAGTTATTTAAGACAGCAGGAGTCGGGACTTTAGGGAGAGGTATAACAAAGGCTTTTTTCCAAAGTGATGGGAAGGTTCCAGTAACCAATGAGAAATTAATGATATCAGTCAGGATTGGGAGAATGATGATTTTTACCAAAAAGAAAAATTTTGTACTGGAAAAAAAACCCTTTCTCATGTTTCACATCTGTATTACCTTTTTTGTGTTTAAACCTTGATATAAATCAACACAAGTTGGAAATTCATAATTTATTGAAACAACCAATTGCGGTTCTCGGATTAATCGTACCCTTGAATATTCAGAACCTATGGGAATTAAGTACCTAAGCGGGGATTTTCATACAAATATGACCGAAGGGTCACGTGAAGGAAGGTTGAATGGCGGTAGATGTGCGGTGAGATTTCGGCGGGTCTTAAAATTAATTGGGACATGACGATAAGTCGATGGATCCGTTGAGTGGTCGGGCATTTGTGTCTTTGCATTAAAGGTAAGTTAAGGGCCGCCGCACATTATAATATTTGTTCTGTCTGAAAATTTCCGTCGCTTGCCGGAAGGCATACTACCTTCTAGGCATAGGCATTCTGCCTATGTTTTGATCTAGACCCCGCATACTATAATGCGGTGATCCCACTGCACCACGCACCTTCGAGGAGCGCGGGGCGGCAGATTTTAACATTGTATGCAAGTATCAGTATCAGTTTGTATAGAAAACACGCCTAGTCCCACCCACTAAAAACGCGGCAGATGCAGATTGTGAAATGTGAGTGGGTGAATCGCCTGAGAATTCAGACGTGTCTGACGTCTGCTTCTAATAGTCTTGGATGCTATCTATCGAACATAATTTTTTTCTGATCAGAATGCCGCATATTATAGGAAATTTTCTGTTTATTTTGACGGCCGCTGGTGCCACCCCGCGTACTATCAGAAACTTAATTCCGGCAAATATGACTTTGGTTCTAGGCTAGGCTGCAGTGTGGTCGAGATAGTGTAGGTGAAAAGCTCTGATCAAAACTGTTTTATCGAGAACGCAATTAGAGTTTGTTTCTTGATCTTTAACGTTTTTTTTTTAGATTTTTCCTCAATCAGTGTGATTTGTCCTTATCTATCCATCTATGTATTTATTAATTTTTGTGATTGTTATTTTTTTTATTGAATCTAATTTATTGAATCCAGCCTTAAAATAGTTTTAGTATAATTTGTTAGACTACGCTGTATTATGTTCTTTGGGGAAAGTTTTTGAGTATCATAAACTGAATTCACCCAATTTTTTCAGTAAGTATATTTTGTAAACCCTGATACCGCAAAGGAATTTATAAGACAAAGATTGAGTCAACCGCCATAAATTCCAAATCTTCCGAGATAAGTATTTATTTATAACTCTCGTAACTCCAACACAATAAAAGTACGGCTGGATATTAATAAAAGTTATTGCACTTCTGTCAGGAAGCTATTAACACCAATGGAGCTTTAATAATATGCGATAAATGCGTAATTTACGTAAAAAACCTGCTGCTGGCTGACATGTTTCAACCATCATAGTGCGGCTTGGGATTTTTTCGTGTATGCGTCGCAAGTCACATTCGCCTGAGAAAGGCCTCTGGATGAGGTTAAAACATGTCGGCCAATAGCTGGTTTTTTACGTGAGTCACCCTTTTATCGCATATTAGTATGCCTGTGTCTCACATTAGTATTAATCAAGCAATGGAGCTTATAAAGTAAACATGGCATATCTTCAAAGTTTTTAAATAAAACTTGAACTATAATATTTTAATTTAAGTGCAGTATACTCTAGTTTCTCTTTCTTTCGCTAAGTTCTTAACCTCCTTATATGTTTTCACTTTAATTTTTTTCTTTATTTGATCGAAAAAATATTTCTGGGTTTTCCTACTCCTCTATTTCCTTCTATTTTTCCTTCCATTATTGTTTTTTAATAACGCATCGTGAAGCAGTAGATGACCGAATATTTTCCCTCTTCTATTTTCTATAATTTGTAGTATTTGCCTTTTCTCTTCCACATTCTCTAATACCTTTTCGTTTTTAACTTTTTCTGTCCAACTTTTAAGAGAAACAGAAAAACACTCCACCGAAAAGAGCCCAGTTCTTAAATATAAGAAGAAGATACTCTAAAGTAATTGTTGTTTGTGTTTGATACCTCAAGAACTAAGCTTTAAAATGTAAAGAAGAAAATACAACAAAAAAAAACTTAAATTTTTCTGCTCAGAAGGTAAAAAAAAGAATGAAAGATGTGAAAATGCTTTTTTACGTTATAAAACAAAATTAATAAAAAACCTGTAATATCTTAATTATTGGGACACAAGGTACAACTTACAACGAGCAATTAAAATAAAATTATTATTATAAACTCCATTTGCTTTCAAGATCCAAAAATTCAGTCGTAAAGATTTTTATGTAATTCCAAGTTCATAAATTGTAACTTACAATTTAACTTGGCTTATCGAATACGTACGCGGCAGTTGATTTTTCTAAGGGCTATCTCATGAGCTAAATACCTACGTGAGGATTTACTCCAAAAAGCGGCTCGACATTAGGACCAGACTGAGTAGGTAACCTAGGGCGGCAAATTTGAGGCCAATTTGTCCTCTCCCCTCCGTGTCTTGCCCGCAGTCAACTCGCAGTTACTCTGGTGAACCACAAGCCCGCCGCTAGCTGTTTAAAAATTGCGAGGGGGTCGTCTTTTAGGTATTTGGGTCATGTGGTAACCGAAGACATGAAGGACGACAGTGATATGAAAAGGGAAAGGAGGGCATTGGCGGTTCGCTGCAATATGTTGGTCCGCAGATTCGCTCGATTTGGTACAGAAGTTAAAATAATTTTGTTTAAATCCTTCTGCCAGTCCATGTACACATGCAATCTGTGGGTTAATTATATTGTACTCTTGTATTGTAGCATTGTATACAATGCTACAATACAAGAGTACAATATAATGATGTCTTCAGAGTGATGTTGGGGCTTCCGCAAAACTGCAGTGCATCCAATATGTTTGCGCAGGCTCACGTCGATGGCTTTCATGCCATTTTACGTAAGCGGATCGCATCGCTGATGCACAGAGTGCGCGGAAGTGCCAACACTATTCTGAGGGTAATATGATATAAATTTGATTGTCCAATTGTGTGGCACTGGGTACATGCTCATGCGGTTGTCCCGGGGTCGCCCAGTGGGACAAGAAAATATTTAAATTAATTAAATTACAAAATATACTAACATAGTGTCGTAAGTTCTGTACTATACTAACACTAAATGGACGTTTTGTCTGAATAAATAAATTTTTATTTTTATTTTTTTAAACGCCCGAGTGCAATACCAATTACGGAACAGCACTTTCCTATGCTGCTATCCTTTTCTGTCGCTCAGAACAGTCATTTAATAGAGCGAGAGAAAGCGACAGAACGCTTCAGCATGGCCGGTGCTAAAGCGTTCTGTCGCTCTCTCTCGCTCTAGCAAATGACGCCTCTGAGTGACTGAAAAGGATAGCAGCATAGAAAAGTGCTGTTCCGTGCTGATAGATGTGTCCCAACCCTAAGTCAACGTACAACTCTACGCTGCGTGAATTGTAAATCTTCTTTGTTTGCTCCACCACTCATCTCGCGCATGAAGCGGATGAGTTTGTTTTTGCTCCAAATATGAATAGCCTACCGGCGGCGGCAAATAGTTATGTAAATACGTTATCCGCAACTGGGGGCGGCAAAATATGACTAGCCTACCGGAATCAAAGTCTATGAATAAGAAGTACACCATATCTATGTTTCGTACATGCTCAAATTGTATTTCTTTGCAATTCCGCGAGCCTTCTTTTATTCGATGGTTTTATACACAACCAAAGGCCACTTTTAGCGTGATGGTGGGCATAAAGATGGAAAAAGATTTAAACAGTGATGGGTTGCTCTCACCCATTCCCTCTACCGGCTTTTAAGATACGCGGAAAAGCAGCTGGTACATTCATACATTTTTTCTTTTGAGAAAATTTACTCCAATATAGGAATATTTGCGAGTAAAATGAAAAAAAAATTTGATACCTGCGTATATTTTCTTTCGGTTTTATCATTTCAAAGTGTAGATTTCAGTCCTATTCCAACTTCAATATTATGAGTAACTTCCCAAGATCTGAAGTGCTAACTTTTGCCCTACGGCGGCGGGTAAGTTGGCGTAGGTGTAGCACTTTGCTCATACAGTATTTACCCCTTTCACCGCGAGACTTCATATCAGTTGTCATGCTCCCAGCGCGAGGAATTGTGAATATCCATAGTTTTTGGTCGGATAAGTCCGACGCTCGCGAAATGGGCACGAAAATGTTTGTCGGATTAATCCGACGTTCGCGGTAAAAGGGTTAAACGTTGGTTTTGCAGTATTCTTGTAACGGCACTGCATGCCACTTGCATGTTGCATGTTCGTTTTAACCTCGTTTCTCCACCTCATCCTGTCCATCTTACTTTTTATAACTGTATACATTTCAAACATTCTCTAATTCCATTTCGAATCATTCACACATCCCATTTCATTTGACTCATTTAACTTCCACCTCTTATCCTGAACGGACCTTCAGGAATCTGCCTACCTACTTATTACTTTTAAAGTCTAATTATAATTTTTATCAGTGCTGAAATTGACTTGAACTACGCCCTCCGGATCACAAGGCAAACGCTTTAACCACTGGACCGCGGAACCAGTCCTCCAATATTTCTTCTGTGTGTGTTTAATATAATATTGTGTACTATGTACTTTATTGTGTATATGTGTTTTTTTTTTCAAATAAATCTATACAGGCTGACTTTAAACCACCAGCCAAATTTTTGGAGCAAGTTCAGTCCATGATATTGAACTACTTTCTATAAAAAAAGTTATTGTGTATATATGACTTAATTAGCCCGTATTACAGGCTGAATACAGTCAGTAAGTCTTTTATGGGGAAGTGTATACTTTTTTATAATAAATTGTCAGAATCGGTCCTTGATATGCCAGACAGAAAATTCAAAGCTTATGTAAAGAAAGTACTTTGTGAGAAGGCTTATTATAGGACCGATGACTATCTTAAAGACAAAAAGGTCTGGCTTGAGCTTGGCGCGGGTCCCTCTTAAAGGTTTGTATACTTAGACATGTCATAATTTAGGTACATTGGTACATACTAAATTTACAAATTGACATTATTTTAAATTTCGTAATTCTTATAATTCAATTTAATTATGACATAATAAACAATGTAATCTCTGTCCATCTATATAACTAATTTTAAGTTTTTAGTTTGTTAGTTGACGTCTTTGGAGAAAACGTGCAGTGCAGTTTGTTGCCGCTTCTTCTGAACTTGCGCCTAGGAAGCGGCGTAAACTTAGCTTTAAGTAACGATTTGACGTCAACATTTGTGCAAAACAAAACAAAGTGACTATTATTAAGAGATATTATAAATATCCTATGATAATAAAGATATTTTGAATTGAATTTGAATTTTGAATTGAATTGAATTATTAAAAATCGATAAAAATTTTTCGTCCTCCCATAGAAAATCCGTTTGACTGACCGTTTGATTTGTATGAAAAGGCGAATTTTTATTTTAGTTTTCCGTTAATTGTTATTATGTAAAGTAGTTCAGTATCATGGACTGAACTTGCTCCAGAAATTTAGCTGGTGGTTTAAAAGTCAGCCTGTATATGTCTATGAACATATTACGTACCTACTTACTATATACGTTAAGTACTTACGAGATTCCGTACATTGCTTTTATAGATGAATTGCAGCAGATCGTAACTCCGAGTCGTTAATTTCACATTGCTCCACTTTTCAGTTTATAACGCGAATAGCGGTATTGCTGGAAAATTCAGAACTCAGATTCGGAATACAAAAGTGTTGTTTATAAAAGTTCAAAAATCAGGACAAAAAGCAATTTGGGGTTTAAAGATCATCGTGGTCCCCCAGTATATCCACTTCTGCTTCCTTAACGCGCAATTTATTTAAATAAGGTGTAATTATTACACTTCTTCTTAGTGGCTCTTGTCGGTAGAGTATGCGCCAAACTTCTCGGTTCTCTGCCTTACTTTTTAGTGCTTGATACGACATGACCCCTGCTTTTTCTTTCAGTTGGTCTACATAGCTCTTTCTTGGTCGCCCTGGACCTCTTCTACCTTTTATCTTTCCTTCTAGTATTATTATTATATTATAATTATAAATTATTACACAAATATTATAAACTATCATTGGTGCAAAAAATGTGGTCCGGCGAAAAACGTTGTTATTCAGTAGCTAGTAGAGTCCAATTTTCAAGCTTCGACATAGGTCATCTTTCAAGACCCCAAATACCAGACACAATAGATAAACAATGCATTTTCGCATCAATTGATGCCATCGGGTCTTAAAAAAGGTGTATTAATTTTTAATGTCTACACAGACATTAAAAATTTATGTCTGTGGCATCATGGCTCCTAAACGAATTGACCGATTTCTATGAGGTTTTTCTATTCGAAAGCCTTGTCTGTCAAAATGGTTTTTAGGTATGCTTGATGAAAATCGGTTCAGACGGCTGAAACTACTTCAAATTGAACCATCATCATCCATCATCCATCATCAGGTCGTTTTAGTCTCCATTGCAGGAGCACGACCCTCTTTGTACTATTTACTTCACTCTCCACGCTGGCCAGACGGGTTGAAGACGTCTCGTTGATGTTTATAAGCTTTGTATAGCTTGTGTTTGCTAAGTCGCCTTCTACGACATCCACAGGAGGACTTGGAAATAAATTAATAATGTTTCCTATACTTAGAGGTAAGAGAACCACTTCGCCTCTTAACCGAGCAGACAAATTAATCGAACCACATTCAATCAGAAAATTCCAATTCCCTGAACACTCTCTCTTCCTTGTATTCCCAAAAACATGAAAATCGCATTGAGATAACAAACCTACGGCCCAGCCGTGCAAAATAATGGCCCACCTTCCAAAGAACAGTTGAGGTGGCTTTCCTATTCAGAAGCGACTCTTAACGTTTATAGATGGGCCTTACCTACTTTTTATTTTTCTACAGATTCCACTTGATTACTTTAAATTCAGTTAAGACAGCCTCATAATTGCACTTAAGTAATTATTGATCTTTTCTTTTAGTTGACGATTTTCCTAACGTTATTAATACCTGCTGAGCCTCCGACTGAAGTGTAAAAATGGTGTCGTACTGGAAATATACTTTATGAGCTATGACTGGTACATAAGAAGTACATAAGAAGAATAAGTCTTTTTTTACGTATGCGGATGTGGGCGACATCAGTTTAATATTTTTCAAGCTACCTCAATGACATCAACGCTTAACAATAACTGCCATATTGGTGACGGTCGGAACCAACGTTTATTATACGCGCTAGTGATTCTCAAGACAAAGTCCCATGTTAAGTGGCAAATCGTTCACCCATTCATTCATCGGGTCATTTGAAGCGCTGACTCGAGAGACCTCCATCTTTCTACGCACCAACCACCTGTCCTTAGTGTCAAAAAGCGCAAAGGGGCAACGCACTTAATTTGCATTGATAAAAAGGAATTTTTAAAAAAGGAAGATAGGGGCCCATCTACAAATATCGGGGGTAGGAAGCAAATCGTTCAAGCATTCACCCGTTCATTCATCGGGTCATTTGAAGCGCTGACTCGAGCGACCTCTGTTTGTCTTCTATTCAATCCGTTTATCGTTTATAGCCGTGTGTTCCTTGATTGAATGAAACGGCTTCCGATTGTTAGTCAGTCTAAGACCCGCATTTGTTTTGCGATGGATAGGATAGGATAACTTGTTAAGCGTTTCGTATAGTTGGAGACAGTCACCAGATAATAGTCTATAATGCATTAGCCATGGAGGAAGGTAGCTTGGCCGCTTTTATAATCCTTGGAAAGGCCTATGTCCAGGCCTATGCACTAAAGTTGAATACATTTTATTCCAGTACAGACAAATAACCATTTGATACAAAACTTCCTTATCGACATACGTTATTATATTATAATTAGGACCTTATATACCTACATAACATATATAAAACGTCCATATTTTAACGTTCTTGGAGGAATGATAAAAATTTCGCCTTTCAAAATGTTAGTTAAAGAATACCATTACCGCTGAAGCAAGCAAATGAAGCCACAAATGCAATAGAAATGGAGCAAGACACCTACCTATAGCTACTATCTGCAGTCCATTGAAGACTATCTAGGTCCCAGCTCCAACACAAAATAGAAAGAGTAGAGATAAAACGCTTAAGGAATAATTATTATAATATAAATATATATTTATTTATTTAAATGAGAGAGTTAATTTTTATACCTATGTATATATATATATATCATCATCATCATTCAGATCTTATAGTGGCCGTTTTTTGCAAATTTGCGTAAAACATTTTTGGCAAATGTGCGTTTATAATGAGAACGCTAAGCTTTACTAGCTTAGCGTTCTCATTATAAACTGTAAACAGTAGTTCATAAAATACCTAACCATAGGGTTATCTAGGACTTGGTAGTAGCAAAATTTTAAATAATGTCTCCGTTTTCTTTGAAATGATTTATTTTAAATGGGGGCAGCATTGGACCCCGGAAAATTCAGGTACGGCCTTTAGAGATATTATAAATATCCTATGATAATAAAGATATTTTGAATTGAATTGAATTAAATTTGCGCAAAGGACGCTGCTAGCTTTCCCTATGTACTACATTGTTGATTTTAAAAAATCCGACGTCCTCAAACTATAACACACAAAATGTAAACTTCTTAAGTCACACATTTAAAAAAGGTAACACAATAAAAAACCGGCCAAGTTCGTGTCGGACCACGCAAATAGTAGGGTTCTGTAGTCATTTTTGGCACCGTGCTGTTTTGCATTTCTTGCATCATCATCATCTCCCTAGCCTTTTCCCTGTTGGATATTTTTTTGGCCGCTTTTTGCGTTTCTGCGCTATCTAGGGAGTATATCAAAGCTGGGCAGCTTTGATATACTCCCTAGATATATCAAAGCTGCCCAGCTTTGATATATCTTTCGGATAGCTTCCGGGTTCTACACTCGAGCACCTCCCCCTCCACACCGCACCGCGCACCTTAACCGCGCCACGGCTCATTTTGTCTGTCGCCGCGTGTGCTTTTTGTAGTTCTAAGTAATATTTAAATGATTTACCTATTTATTCTTCTCTAGATGTTATTTAAAATTATTAAGCTTCATTCAGTCGTAACAGTAAAATATGTAAAAAAACTTTTAAGTTTATACTGTTGTTTTGAAAAAAGTATATATTTTTATTTTATTTATAATTTCAAAAGTATTCATCACAGGATACCCCAAACAATTTTTAATAAGAGTTTCCGCGCCTGTTTATTTATGTGAATAATTTGAAGTTTATAGGTCCAAGAATTTAGAAATTACGGGGGGGACACACACCATGTAAACGACTTTGGCGGGCTATATCTCGCAAATGGTAAAGTGTTGTATGGAAACCCTACCTTATTTTCATAGTCCTTTTCAACGATACCCCACACAAGGGGGTGCACTCAAAAAAATAATTCAACCCCCCCCCCCCCTTTATATGTATGGGGAGGTACCCTTAAAAAGGGGTAATTTTAAATTTTTTGTATTTTTAAAAATGAGATCTATATGTGAAGTATCCTCGAACCAAGTTACATGCAAATCAGTCCATAAACGTAGAAGGTATTCTGCTGTGACAGACTAGGACGGACGGACGGACGGACTGAACGATCTTATAAGGGTTCCTTGTCAGACTACGGAACCCTAAAAATATATGAAAATAAGTGATTAATTGACAAATGAATGCATGTTTTTGATCTATTGTAGAGTCTTGGTGATCCGATATGTACGCATAGGTACTTTTTAGGGTTCCGTACCCAAAGGGTGCAAACGGGACCCTATTACTGAGTCTCCGCTGTCTGTCCGTCTGTCACAGGGCTCTATCTGTAGAACCGTAATAGCTAGACACTTGAAAATTTTACCGATTATGTATTACCTACTGTGGCCGCAATAACAACCAATACTAAAAATTAAAAAAAGTTAAAAATTAAAGGAGGTCGTCATACAAAAAACGCGTTTTTTCAGCGTTTTTAAGTAGATCTTTATATTGGCATTAACTAGATACTTGAAATTTTAACCGATTATGTATTACTATGGCCGCGGGATTTACAAAGGGTATGGGATGCACGGATCAGGTCTTTTCTTTAAGATGCATTTTAGAGAAACTTTTGGCCAAAGATCGAAAAGTCTGTTGCATCTTCGTAGATTTAGAAAAGGCCTATGATAGAGTGGTAAGGAATGAATTGTGGTCAACACTGTCTACGTATGGGTTGAGCAGCCATCTGATCCAGACACTGAAATCTCTTTATAAGGATTCTAGTGCTTGTGTCAGAATTGACGGCGAATACACAGACTGGTTTAACATCGAAAAAGGTGTTAGACAGGGATGTGTGGCGTCGCCTTGGCTGTTCAACTTATTCATGGACAGTTATTTGACAGATTTGAAAGAAGATGAATGTGGTGTTAAAATGGATGAGTTATTTATGCTCTATGCCGATGACCAAGTTATACTTGCGGACTCAGAGGAGGAATTACAGAGGATGATAACTGTTATGAATAATGCATTAGAAAAAAAGGGTATGAAAGTTAATGTAAGTAAGACTAAAGTTATGGTTTTTGAAAGGAATGATAGTTCAACAGAATGCAATATTTTAATAGATGGGGTGAGAGTGGAGCAAGTGAAAGAGTTTGCATATTTAGGATGTAAGTTTACAAAAGATGGCAAGCACGAGGGTGATGTGGACAGAAGAGTGAATGCGGGTAACCAAGTGAATGGAGCGTTGCATTCCTTTATGACCAGCAGGAAGGTATCATATAAGGAACGTCTTGCTGTTCATAAAGGAGTACTAATACCTACTTTAATGTACGGTAGTGAGAGTTGGGTATGGCAGAGAAAGCATGAAAGCAGAATAAATGCAGTTGAAATGCGAGCGCTGAGGAGTATGTGTGGTGTTACCTTGAAAGACCGAATAAGAAATGATGTTATAAGGGATCGGTGTGAAGTGAAAGAGGACGTAGTGACAAAAGTAGAACAAGGGATGTTAAGATGGTTTGCGCATTTAGCAAGGATGGATGAAAAAAGATTAACAAAAAATATTTATAAGGTAAGTGTGAAAGGAAGAGCGGGACAGGGTCGACCTCGGCGAACGTTCTGCGATCAGATTGCAGACGTTCTGAAAAAGGGAGAGGTAAGAAGTACAGTAACCGAAGGGCATGTATGAAGAGGTTGATGAGTGTAGATGAAGTGAAAGAGGTCTGTCAAGATCGTAGCAAGTGGAGGTCCATAGTCTCTGCCTACCCCTGTAGGAAACAGGCGTGATAGTATGTATGTATGGCCGCTATAACAACAAATACAAAAAATAAAAAAAGTTAAAAATCAAAGAGGTTCGTCATACAAAAACGTGTTTTTTTTTATAACTAGATACTTGAAATTTTCACCGATTACTTACGTATTACTATGACCACTATAACAACTAAAAATTAGATAAAGTTAAAATTTCCTGAATCCATTCGAACTGCTCCTAGTCGCGCTAGCTTTATGACCCAGGTGTTTAAACACTTCTTGGCCAAGTTATAAAAGTAGATTAAAGAATTGCTGCATTTATCTATTTATTTATATGTATGTATCGTATATGTAGTGTATTATACATGTATGTAGGTATGTATGTAGGTATATGTATAGGAAGTATTATATATTTATGTAACAATGTACATTATGTATTTTTTGTATAATACACTTTATCTTGCATGCAACCCACATTTAGTCTTTCTGTATAACCCAAAGGTTGACTGGTAGACAATGCTTTTAGCGTTAAGTTCGCCTATTGTTCTGTACAAATTGTATTTGATGGACAATAAAGATAAAATAAAAAAATAAAATTAAAGGGGGTCGTCATACAAGAAACGTGTTTCTTCAGCGCTTTAAAACATTGTACGGGTATACGGAACCCTTCATGTACGAGTCCGACTCGCACTTGCCCGTTTATTACATCAAATAAATGCAAATAAGTACATGAACAGGCTGACGAACAAATTGTATATAACAATGAGTGTAAAAAGTTAATATTTGCCCTATGGGTTAAAAATGCACTATCTAACTATCTAGGCTCTATTTCCCTACCCTAGCTGATTTGCATCTCAGGCGGTGTGCGGGACAAAACGTTTCTTTATTTCATTAGAATGCATTCATACCCGCTATTGTTGACTCGCACCCTTGCCTCGCACCTCGCAATGATCTATTTTCTAAACAACGGAATGAAAAGTTTCATCGCAAATTATGGTCTTGGAAGGCTTATAAAAACTTATTTACCTTTTATAAATACCTACTAACTGCTATGAATTTATAAACTAGGCAACTTTGTAGATAAGTATCATCTAATGCCTAAATACAAAGTTATCTAGTTTTAAGTACCTACTTAAATCCCTACTTATTTACCTACGGTAAAGTCCTTTTCTGTTAAATTTGCTTTGTTTGATAGCTTTTATTTGCAGCTAGCCTAGCACTAAAAGCACCAAGTGGTCTGTGTGGCGTTGTTTTCGAGTAAGTAAACCTTGTATCAAGGCATGGTAGGTAGGTGGTAGTGGTAGGTATCAATTCTTTCGAAGACGGTTACTTTATGCTGAAGTTTCGTTCTGCGTAGGTATTTACCTTTGAAAATTCAAAAATTCCAGCTGAAACGAAACGTAAAATCAAATAATAGAATGACGTCAGGCAGACGTCAGTGTCACTGTCACAAATTGTTTTGAGTTTTTCCTAAAAATATATCGCAATATTTACTGTGTTCCGAACGAAATCTTGTCATTATCTAGTTTTTATATGTAATTTAATCAATAATTGTTGTGCTAGTGGAGATTTCTTACCTATGTTATACGCATTTCCGGGTTTTCGTAACAAAGGGATTGAGTCATACTTGTGTTGCTAAAATACTCTTTATTTTGTAAATATAGCTTCAAAAATGGATTATGTTACCACGCTAAAGATTCTGGTGATTGGAGAAAGCGGCGTCGGAAAGTCCAGGTATCATTTGATGGTTTTTACAAACATTTTGATGAACTGTGATCTTCAATGAGGTTAAAAATAACACGCAGTTTGTTGCGTGTTTCTAGTCGTATAGTTGGCTGATAAAGGCTTGAATTGTCACTAGGAAACTTCTTTAATTTGCTGTTTTAAAATGTGGATTTTTTTCATGAAAAACTATTTCTTAAATATTTTTTCTGTAATTGTAACCCTGAGATGTAACCTTACTATATAAGATCAAAAACTTGTGTTAAGTTCATTGTTCAATAAAGTACATACAATTACTATTGAGTAAGGTTTATTTCCTTGACCCACTGAATAGGTTTCCACCAATACATTTTTATGCATCAAACTGTGTCTAGTGTTTTCTTGCAAACTTAATCAAGTGTATACACCTAGCTGATAGATGTAGGTACTACACTTTACTTGCCAACATCTTTAACCTTAGGCCATTAAATTCACACCATTCATTCTTATTCGCATCTTTAGCTATTGACAACATTCTCTGCCTTTTCTTTCCAGGCCTGTCTGGTAGCATTGAAAATGACATGTAAAATACATGTCTTGTCTTCGTCATATTTGTAAAATACATGTAAAATGCTGTAAAATACATGTCATTTTTAACGCTACTGTCTGGCCTCTTATCTCACCATCTCAGTGTGCCAAGTTGCATTTTTAATAGTACTGCTTTGAAGACAGATTTGTTCTTTCCGGCTCTATCTTTTACACTTCCCATGATCCAATGTAACTTAGGGTTGCTACACACTTATTCGAACCAGCATAAATCGGCACAGCCAGCGGTAAAATCAAATATACTTAGATGAATATTTCTGGAATAGGCCAATTATAATTATTTTATGTTGGCTTTGTTATTCGCCAAATTGGAAATATGTTTTTTCTTGTATCATTGCAGCATAATCCTAGCATTCACAACCGGTGACTACAACCCAGCATATCCAGCTACCATCGGAGTAGACTACAAAGTCAAGGTAATGGATGTAAACGGAGTAAAAGTCAAACTGGGTATTTGGGACACTGCAGGACAGGAGCGGTATAGGACATTGACTTCGAGTTTTTATAGGTAAGCTTTCAGATTTTGGATAAAAATTACTTTTTATTGCTTTGCCAGGCAAAAGTTTTAAATTAGATCTTATGTGTTGCCAGGAATACAGTTCAAAGTTATTGAGTTAATTATACCTACAAAAACAATGTTAGGTTTAAATCCAAACTCTTTCATGGATATCACTTTATAAGCATAAAGTTACAATTATTTTAATCAGGTTTTTTACTAAGTACATAACTTTTTTATGAATACCAAATAGAGACTGCTTTTTCCTATACCTAAATAGTTGTTGTATGAAACATATTATATCTACTGGGATCATTATTTGTTCATATTTCTGGGTCATTAAAGTATATCATTATTCATTATGTCTGGAAGTAACATTTTTTATTTGAAAATTTTGCATTTTCAATCATGTACTTACTCACTATCTTCTTCACTACTATAATATTTTCATATTAAGGATTTTAGTGGTTCTTGTCTTGAAATACATAAAAACATAGCTCTTTCTTGGTCTTCCTGGACCTCTTTTACTTACTTATCACACAGCTCATATTTTAAGTAGAATTTTTAAAACACAATTTAATAAATTACCTATTTGTAACACTTTTAAATAAATGTTCTATTTCTATTTATTTGTTGCAGAGACGCACATGGCGCCATATTGGTCTATGACACATCAGAGCCAAAGACTTTGGCAAAATTAAAAGACTGGGTAGAAGAACTGCAAGTGTACACAACAAAGAAAGATATTGTCTGTTTAGTTGTTGGCAATAAGATTGATAAGGTAAGCGCTTAGGTTAGTTTGAACATTATAATATTTATTTTTTGGTTAAAACTAACGTGATACACACATTATTATTTTGTGATAACGGTAATTCGACTGTTAAGGTGAAATGGTAGCATAAGTGGCGCCCTCATTTTAGTTTTAAACAATTTATTTCAAACGAGGGCGCCACTTATGCTACCACTTCACCTTAACAAAAGTGGCCGTTTTTCGCAAATGTTCACGTTCTCGCTTTAAATTTTAAACAGTAGTTCATTGTATGAAAAACAAAACCGAGACTTCACAGTTTTTTGGAGTCAAATAGCTCTCTTTATACTTATTAGTTTCTCTGCATTAATAAATCTTATATCATGTTGTAAATGGATTTAATCAGTTAATGTGTCACTATTTTGTGACGTTTTATTCTCTTAACAGTACTAAATAATTTATTTTAGACCTAGTCATCTACCCAATTGGTAGCGACGCAAGTAGCAGTTCAATAACAAGACATTATAAACTTTATGTACAACCAATGTCATAAGATATAGAAAACCTTGATAGAATGATCGAGGCGCAATGATCGAGCCGGCGCGAGCCGCCGCGCCGCGTATCTTATGACATCTATACTAATATTATAAAGCTGAAGAGTTTGTTTGTTTGTTTGTTTGAACGCGCTAATCTCCGAAACTACTGGTTCGAATTGAATAATTCTTTTTGTGTTGGATAGTCCAGTTATCGAGGAAGGCTATAGGCTATATAACATCACGCTACGACCAAGAGGAGCAAAGATATAGTGGTAAATGTGTAAAAAACGGGAGAAATTATTTCATCTTTGAAGCCTTCCGTTGCGTGCGCCGTGAAAACGGTTCAAGATACACAAAAAATATGTATTAAAGAATAATAGCTCTTTTAATGATCTAAAAAACAGTCCGCGATAGTATATGTCTATCTTTTAAGATTAACTCACAAAAACCGTTTTTATGGTACCTAATTTGGTCGAAATAATTTGTTTAAGTTGTATCAACATAATAATATTAATCTTTATTCAAATAAATATGTTGTTGGTTAAGAGTACTTCATCTATACTAATATTATAAAGCGGAAGAGTTTGTTTGTTTGTTTGTTTAAACGCGCTAATCTCAGGAACTAAAGGTCCGATTTGAAAAATTCTTTTTTTGTTGGGTACTCCATTTATAGAGGAAGGCTTTAGGCTATATGACATAACGTTCCGACAACCACGCGAACGAAGTCGCGGGCACAGCTAGTTGTACATAAAGTTGCTAATTGAATGTAGTGCGAGCCGTAGTTTAGAATAAAAAATTAAGCACGTGAACTATTGAGCTTCTATAAAGAAGTGCCTTCTTTTTGTAGCCCCGAGCAGTACCAAGAGAGCAAGGGCAGGCGTTTGCACAGAAACACAGAATGTTATTTATTGAGAGTAGTGCTAAGACGCAGGACGGCATTAACCTGGCCTTTGAAGAGTTAGTTCAAAAGGTGAGTCTCAAGATAAACCTACTTAGTTTAAAAGGTGCCTTTTATACGTGTGGAAAAGACCTGCTGTCTCGTCCACCCAGCCACGGGAAGCCGGGAGCTTGCACCCACACGGTGTTGCCGCCACAACCGTTTCTAGCCGGGCCCGTTTGCCACAGCCCCGACGCGGCTGGACGCTACCTCAGCAGCCCCGGCTCGCTCATTGCACCCTTTGCTTTACTCAGAGCTCTTAATACATAAGTTTTAATTACTACCTTAATCCAAAGTTTGGCTGGAACTTACTCTATTTTGATATACTCGGTTGGTGCAATAGAAAAGTTCTATCTTATCTAAGTAGGTACCTATATTTCTGTTCTGAGTCCGCCCAGCCAGCAATGACGCTGCAAGAGCGTATGAATGAGGTCTACATTGGAAAGTGCATCATCTCGCTCACAGACCAGTCGATACGTGTACCGACCTCAGTTCATTGAGTGTGGCGATGCCAAACCTCGTTATACTCACATAGCTCAAGAAACCAGTTGGAGTTAAAATCAAATATACTTTATAATAAATTAGGTCGGTAGGTCACACCAACCTGTAGAAAATACTTAGATTTCGTACATGTATAAAGACGGAAGCGGCGTTATTCATGATGATGCTTAGCTATCTTTCCTATATTGGTTTTTAATTGGTCAGTCAGCGACCACGAAAGATGTAACTCTTTTTCGAAAAAAACAATAATAAAGGTTCATGCTAAGTCCCGTTATATATATATATATAAATCATATCTTTCCTATCGTCGCCGACTCTCCTATTTTTAGCCAACTTCAAATAGAAGGAGGTCCGTTCTCAATTCTATCTTTTTCCAACACCGAAATATATATAATAATATACCGATTTGTAAAAATATAATGCCTCTCATGAATGCTATCAAAATTGGTTCAATAGTTTCGTAGTTTTAAGATCAAAATAAAATATGTCTTCTAAGTAAACAACATCATTGTAGTTAATTCTTTTTATTTTAATATTCGTTTATTTATTTAGATCATCGAAACCCCAGGCCTCTGGGAGACCGGAAAGAGTTCCAACATCCGGATAACCCAAGAACATCAGCCGCAAGAAGAATCTTCGTGCTATAACTACACTTGTACTATATAAACTTGTATCGGTAGGTTGGCTTCGCTCTGAACATTTCTTGTATTTAAAGCAATGAATCTGGCCATAAAAATAGTGGCTTCTTAGTCAAAACGAATAATGGCAATCCGTTTTGATTGAAAAAAGTTTTGTTTCGGTTTTGAACTTTGTTAAAATTTTAAGCGATAAAGAACGGTAGCCAAATATGCACGTACGGACGTAAGTATGCAATGCACTCATTGGCCCATGTAGAGCCATTTTGGAACGCGGGAGTAATTCCACGAACGTTTCCAGTAGCGCATTTTTGAATCGCTCGTATGCGAAGGATTTGCAACGCGTCTTGACCACTCGTTGTAAATGTCAAACAAACCTTCGTGTTGTTTGTCATGGAGAACCCGTTCCGTTTCACAATGCATTTTTATTTAAGTTGTTTTTTTTTTAAAACCCACAAAGCTTTCTGCGTAAAAGAATTTGTTTTTGGCTGAAGCGACGGTTTCAAAAACACTAGGTAAGTAATGGTAAATCGTGCCTGGGATCGTGAGCGGTGATTGGGAAAAATACACGTTTTGTGTTTCAAAAATAGGTTTTCTGGTCTATATTTTTTCTTTAAAATTTGTTCACATGAAAATGTGTCAAAGCCAACGTTTTGTCTGTTGTATTGTATGTTTAGAAAAATATTAGTTTTATTAAAAGTTATTTAAAGAGGTTGTATGCTGTTTTATACAGATTTGGGTCTGTTCACATAGGTACGAGTAGAAAGACCAAAGCCAGAAAGAAGCCAACCTAATAATTGTGATATCTTCTATGCTTTTGTAAATATCGACAATTTGTAATAAAATGTACACAATCACATAGTTTCACATTTATTTATTGTATATTATTTGATTTAATAGTTTGAATTGCTAAGGCTTAGGCTGGACCAATAAAGTGCTGGTTTTTATAAAATAAATGATGTGAATTATTTCAATTAGTAACATAGATTTTCTATATGGTATTGTAGGATAAAATTCGTGTAGTACTCTCGTGACTTTAAATATAAGTATGGAAAAAAACATTCGTTTAGTTTATAAAAAAAAAACATATTTAAATTACTCAGCGTTTCTAAAATTGGCCTCCGGGAGCAAGATTTTTTTCGTTATTTCGGTTTACAATCATTGATTATGGATTATATATTGGCGCTTTATAATTAAATATTTTCTACTTACTTGATTTACAAGGACCTTGCATAGTAGGTTCCTTACCTATGTCTGAGAATCATACTTATTTCCTTATATAAAATTTCGCTTCAAAATGAATCATAATATTTTATCATTTTCCTCAGACGCCATAATTTCCCGCGCATTTCCAAATAAATAGTCCCCCGTAACATATTAATAAATATAAGTCTCCATTACAAATATGAGAGCAAAATACACCATCCTCCGTGATATAGGCGAAAAGGCGTATACTCCCTTTATACTAATAGATAAATTATGTACCACATAGCATATAAAAAACACGTCAATATCCATTCATAACTGATGGGAAAATGTACGCGAAAATGATAGCTAAATAAAGAGGGATAGAGGGGAAAATGCTGTGAAATATTCGAAGGGATTGGACTTTGGAGTGAATAGCGTTTCATATTTTTTTCTGTTACTGAAAAATAGGCATGTTATTCGAATATCAGTTTTGAATAATAAATACCTACACTACTTACACACTAGGAAGAGCCAAGCCAGACCCAAAGACTACGTTAGCGTAATGCTGCATACAATTAAATTGAAGCAATAGAAAACTTACATGGTCTAAACAGAACGTCAGCCATACAAATCATTTATTGCTTCAATAAAATTGTATGCAACAGGCAACTTGCAACTTGCACTGTGTAAATGGGCCTTTATTGTAGGTTCAAGGTGGGAAAAGGAAATCGAATAAAAAATAAAAATAAACGGGCAAGTGCGAGTCGGACTCGACATTAAGGGTTCCGTACCTCCGTACAATGGTTTAAAACGCTAAAAAAACACGTTTTTTGTATGACGATCCCCTTTAATTTTTAACTTTTTTATTTTTAGTGTTTGTTGTTATAGCGGCCATAGTAATACATAATCTGTGAAAATTTCAAGTATCTAGTTAATGCCATTATAAAGATCTAGTTAAAAACGCTGAAAAAGCACGTTGTTTTGTATGACGGACGACCCCCTTTAATTTTTAAGTTTTTTTTATTTTCAGTATTTGTTGTTATAGCGGCCACAGTAATACATACCGATACATACACTATCACGTCTTTTATCCCTAACGGGGCTGACAGAACCTAGAGCGGCAACGCCCAGGCCACTTTTAGCGTGATGGTGGAAAAAGGAAATCATAATAGTGATGGGTTGCTAACCGCATCGCCTGTTGATGTTCCCATTCCCTCGATCGGCTTTTACAATTTGCGCAGGAATAGAAGCAGCTGGTACATTATATGTTTTTTCTTTTCTCCTAGATTAGCATCGAAGGAATTCAGAATAAATACATAATCGGTGAAAATTTCAAGTGTCTAGCTATTACGGTTCAAGAGATAGAGCCCTATGACAGACGGACACACAGACAGACGGACAGACAGCGGAGTCTCAGTAATAGGGTCCCGTTTGCACCCTTTGGGTACGGAACCCTAAAAATATACCTAAGTACTGAGTATATGTATAGGTATCTATGATGCTATAATTGTAACTAAGTAGGTATGGTCTCTTATCCGCATCATCTGGACATCCACATAACTTCCGTAATGTTTCCATTTAGCCATCTTTTTGATGTAAAGTCCAGCCATAGAGACATTCGCATTTATCACTGAGGGCCAAGGAATAACTCTATAAGGGTCCATTCACACATACTGGCTTAAAAGAAGCTTAGCGTGCACACAAAGGTACCTTGTGGATTTTTAAGTAGTTTTTGACGATTTGCGGAAACTGAGGTGGTGAATAAACAATAGGTAATTAAAAAAACAACAATCCCGACCACGTGATACAATAGCAGACCTAAGCCTTCCTACACATACACTTACAACTCAGCCGGCCAACTCTACTGTCAGCCGTGTAACAGAATCTTCAAAACAAAATTCGGTCTAGCGAGCCATATTAGGGCTCACGCTAGAAACAATGTTACCACCAACCTTTGATTTTTCTTGCCCGAGGTCGCCGTTATCGAAAGCGATAAGGAGGACTATATATATATATATATACAATAGCAGTATAGTGCCTAGATTGCAACCGGGAATACGCTTGGCGAAGCGATGTAATTGTTTTGCATTTCTCTTTCCAAATTAGATGCCTCACTTGATAGATTTTGTGTGTAAGCGTGTTCCCGGTTGCATCCTCAGCGGTAACGCTTCAGCCCGGGATCCGCTACCTAACCTAGGTGATTTGACAAGGCTACAGGGTTTTACACAGAGCGACTGCCGTCTGACCTCCGCAACCCAAAGGGTAGACCAGAACCAGAAGGATAGGTTTAAACATGCTAGATGGCGTTCGGGACCCACAGCTTTGCATGCCTTCCGAACCACGGAATTATCTTTCTTTTCGGATAATCAGGTAATTCAAGCCTGCAATATCACCAAAACTGGAAACAACTTTTCACAATGTATGCTTCCCCGTTGGATTTGAACCCACGACCTCCGGATCACAAGGCAAACGCCTTGACCGCTCAACTACGGACGCAATCGAATCCTTACTCTCATTTATGTTTATTTATTTAGTTAGGTCCGCGTGCGTGTTATGTGAAAAGTCCCTAAGGGGCTGCCCTCAATGGCCAAAGATGGAGTCTTGTCATTAATGAGTGGCCATCACTTAAGAGACTCAGGATAAACGTTGACAAATATATAAGGAAGCTCTCGTAATGATTTATATGGGCCGCAGTGCTCATCTTAATAACTTCTTATTTACAGATGTTTTTCTTTGGCAACATTATTCTCACATATATTCACTTAGGGACTCCGTGGTCCAGTGGTGAAGGCGTACCTATGTCTTGTGATCCGGATGTCGTGGGTTCTAATTCCACTGAGAAGCATACTTTGTGAAAAGTTGTTTCCAGCCTGGTAGTATTGCAGGCTTGAATCACCTGATTATCCGAAAAGAAAGATGAGTCAGACGGCAGTCGCTATGTGTAAAAACAAGTAACCTCGTCAAATCACCTAGGTTTAGGTAGCTAGAAACAACAGCTGAAGCATAACCGCTGAAGATGCAACCGGGAATACGCTCGAATTATGATGATGAAGTAGGTACAATTTATTATTTTACCTAACAAGCTATACCTACTTATATCTGTAGGCCATGTGGTTTCCTGCCTAGAATAGGATAAGACCTCTCCTTCTCTTCTAATAATAATACTTTCAGGCTGTACCTGAATGTTCCGGGGTCCAGTGCTGCCCCCATTTAAAATAAATCATATCTAAGAAAGCGGAGACATTACCTATTTAAAATTTTGCTACTATCAAGTCCTAGATAACCCTTCAAAGTATTTTATGAACTACTGTTTACAGTTTATAATGAGAACGTTAAGCCTACGCACATTTGCCAAAAGTGGCCGTTTTTTGCAAATGTGCGTAGTAAAGCTTAACGTTCTCACTTTAAAAAATATTAATATATTGCTCCATACAAGCTCGGATCAGCTGACGGTCAAGTTGTATGGGTAGGGCAAAAATTATTTTTCATATTTCGATATATGTTTCTTGGGGAAAGTTGTTGAGTATCATGGACTGAATTCACCCTTAAAATAGTTTTAGTATATTTTGTTAATACGTTATATTTATCAACTCGCCACGCAGTTTGGTCACTGGGAGCTCGCGCTTGGTGTTTATGAGTTTTGTGATGCCTACCTACATTCACCGATTTTTTATAAAGTGTATTAATTATGTGTAGACTCACCTAAGTGAATATCTATGTAATTTTTGTGAGCAAATAAATAAATAATTTAAACCCGGAATACGAGGGAAAGTTCTTCGAAAGAATTCTGAAACGGCGTCAAAATGTATTGACATGACAAAATCGTCGTTTCACGCCCGATTTCCATATTTACACGTTCCACGCATAGACTTGTATTCGTTAAAAGTTTAATACGTCATTAAAAATACAAGTTTCTTCAAGAAGGGTCTTAAAGTTTGCTCCAGAGTCAGCAATGCGTGTAGACAGCCTCAACGTGTGCCGTAGTACATCTAATTAAAACTATTTTTAAGGGTGGTACTGAACAACTTTTCCCAAGGAACATATATCTAAATATGAACAGTCAATATCGGAAGCAAATAATATGATGGACACCCTTTGACCAAAAAAAAGTTGATTGACCCTTATATTATAAATGTTCCTTGGTGAAAGTTCTTCAGTATCATGGATTGAATTCACCCTTAAAATATTTTTAGTATACTTTGGTAGACGTTATATAATTATTTATTCATTATTTATTAGATCCTATGGTATAATCATACGTAGGTTTAGGTATATTCATATGGACCTACACACCATATATAAATAACTACTACATTTTTATGCCTGGTATAAATGGATTTGATTTGTATTGGATACAATGCAATATAACATCTATTTATCTATATTTAAGAGCTATGCTCTTGTCAGTGGAGTATGAATTCTCTTCCATTATAATATAGAATAGTATAATTATAATTCATTGCAATATTATAGCATAGAACTTTAAACTTTTTTATAACACGATTATTGTAGCTTAACTTTTAGGGTATTACTAGAAGGAAATTCAAAATAACCATGTTTCTAAATTTCTCTTCTTGTTGTATTTAAGAGTCTTGACTGCAAAGACTTGTCTTTGTCATGTCTCTCTTTCCTCCACTATATGTTTTCACATTACATTTTTCATTGGATTCCAGCTGAACTCGACTTTGAAGTGACAGTTTTGTTTGCTTCCTCTTAGCTTTTTATTATATCTGCCTTCTGTCTATAATTTTTTGAAGTCTATGTCCACGATTATTCGAACGGATTAATTCCTAGTCAGCCATCCGGAAATATCGTTTTACGGATGTCTCCCTGCCTACGCTGGTACGGTCATGTCTTGCGGAAAACGGCAAGTTACGTGGGACACAAATGTATAGCCATGCCGCCTACGCCAAGCCCCGGCAGACGTGGTAGACCCAAGAAGCGGGCTTGATGTCGTCAAGGATGAAATGCGTGCCAATGGTGTTACAGCAAGGATGCTCAAGTGCGAAGAGGAGGAGTAGAAGTTGGAATGCGGACCCCAGGCTTCACAGCATTACAGCTGTAGATGCAACTGGAAATACGCTCAGATGAGAGAGAGTATCTTTATAGTTAGCTTAAACATTGACCTACTCGTACTCTACACTATTGCCATACCTATTATACCTTATTCTTTTTTATTACTGGCAAAAAATATCAAAATAATCAATAGACTTTGAGTAACCTACACACGATACGTCCTTGTATACCTACGATTCGGCAGCAAAAATCTGCTGCATAGATCACACTTTCACGTCTTTATCTCTAACTTGGTACACAGAGCCTTGGGCGGTAAGGTCCAGGCCTCTTTTCGTGTAAAGGTGAGCACAAAGGTGGAAAAGTGAAATCATAATAGTGATGGGTTGCTAACCGCATCACCTATTCATATGATTCAGATTCTCGCCCCTTCCCGCGATGGGCTTTTACGATCTGCACGGAAGAAGCAGCTGGTACATTCTGTTTTTTTTTTCACCCAGACCAGCAAAGAAATTTTTTTTTTTGAAAAATTCTGTTAAGCAGTAGATTGTAATGTGCTGCTCTACAGATAATTAAAAGCTGCGACACGCTTACACGCATAACAATCTGCACCAATGCACCAAGTTGCTATTTGACTGTAGATTGCATGGCAAGTTGTATCGTGTGTAGGCCACTTTACTTCGAAAGCAACACGACATGAATATGTAGCTATGTGCAATCTTTCCAGAATGCAACGATATTGAGCGTTGCTTGTTTGGTGGTGTAAAATACTTGTAGCATTGGTAGGTACAGTCTAAGATTTTTAGAAGTCTATGTCCCCGACGATTCGAACGGATTAATTCCTAGTCGGCCATCCGTAAATATCGTTTTACGGGTGTATCCCCGCCGCTTGACATGAAATAAGCTGATGTGTGTTTAATTCACATTTATTTGCTTCACTTTCTTTTGAGGATATTTTGTAATTAAGGCCAGAGTAGGAATGGTTATTTACAAGGGCTTTGTACTCGCTTGTTTTTGAGGAGATCAATGGTGAAATCTTATTATTGGAAATAAAGAACTTCTGTCCTGAAATCATCATTTTCAGTCTTCATTCTGTCTGTTGATTCCTTTCTCCACCTCGCCCGCCATTGCGCTAAAAGTGGCTTTTGAGTCTTGCGGCCCTGGGCTCTATCTGCATAGAGCTGCAAGGTCCAAAATTCTCTGTCTGGCCCCATTAGGGATAAAGACGTGATTTTGACTGCCTCCGTGGTCCAGTGATCAAGGCGTTTGCCTTGTCATCCGGAGGTCTTGGGTTCAATTCCCACTGGGAAGCATACTTTGTAAAAAATTGTTTCCAGTCTGGTCAGGATATTGCAGGCTTGAATCACCTGATTATTTGAAAAGAAATATGATTCCGTGGTTCCGAAGGCACGTAAAGCTATAGGTCCCGAACGCTATCTAGCGTTTGCTTTGCGTTTGTTTGTGGTCTACCCTTTGGGTTGCGGAGGTCAGACGGCAGTCGCTGTGTGTAAAAACTAGTTACCTCTTCAAATCACCTAGGTTTAGGTAGCGGGCCCCGGGCTCTGAAGCGTAACCGCTGAGGATGCAACCGGGAATACGCTCGCATGATGATATGATTGTGCATGCATGTATGATATCTGGATTTCTCATCTTAGGCTGTGGTGATGCGGAGCCCAGGGTCCGTTTTCTTGGTTTTTAGGGTCCCGTACAAAAAAATGAAATAGCGGAACCCTTATAGGATCACTCGTGCGTCTGTCTGTCCGTCCGTCTGTCACAGCCAATTGCTCCGAATCTACTAGACCAAATCAGGTGAAATTTGGTAGAATGGTGTAATCCTATGACCCAAACACAAATGTGCAAAGTTAATAAATATTTTTTTTAAATAAGTGTCTTTTTGCAGGACAAATTAGGAAATTGAAAAAAAAGTTTTGCAAACCTTACTGTGTCATATATGAAATGAAAGGGCTCGTTATGAGGATCTCAAATATATTTTTGTTATAATTCTAAAATAAAAAGTTTTTATTTTATTCATGAAAGAAGACGAAAATTGACCATCCCCCATCCCCCACCCCTGATCTCCGAAACTACTGAGCCTGAAATTTTGAAAAAAATACAAAATAAAGTTCATTGTATAATAATTCAATCAATTGTACGGAACCCTCTCCACGCGAGTTTAACTCACACTTGGCCGGTTTTTTATTCTACTCCACTTTGAACATTTTTTGACACTTGTGAGACCATTAAAATTGAGATCCTTGATGCCATGAAGCTTCTTATCTTATCGTGATACTTTGTAAAACTCGATAAGAAAAAGACTAACTCTGCATATCAGTTTCGAGATTTGCCAAAAATATTTTTGTCTGTCTATCTGTTCTAGATTTTGATGAAAATTAGCACACAAGTTCTTTGATTTATTTAATTTTTTTAGTCGACCGCGATTTATGGTTGTGGAAGAAATAGGGGGGGGGGGGGGGAGTTGAGAGGGGAAAGGGGTAATTTTGTTGTAGCGTTAAATATGGACGGATTTCACTGAAATGGCTTTGCTAAGCCAGGGAAAA
Source organism: Acrobasis repandana (assembly GCA_963576875.1). Lineage (NCBI taxonomy): Eukaryota > Metazoa > Arthropoda > Insecta > Lepidoptera > Pyralidae > Acrobasis > Acrobasis repandana. The sequence goes on from OY756225.1 coordinate 20,019,255, forward strand.
GAGGAAAGTGTCTGTTAATGCATGGTTATAAGAGCTCGCGAGGTTTACAGCTGTTCTCACAGAACCGCTACATTCCTCTTCATTGTACTTATAACATTTTTGACGTGACAACGTCTAATAACTCAATACTACGGGCTGCATGTCATTGTCTCGTTACGCTCATTGTCGCGTTCTGCAAGCGAGAGCGCGGCACGAACGAGAGAGAGGCATGATCGGCTCGAGCGATCGGCTCCTCAGAACAATAAAATCGGCTCAGTTCGGAATGTTTGACGTTGTCACGTCAAACTACCGTCCGCAAACCGACTTTACAGACAACCAATTTTTTTAACTTTAGTATTGGTGCAATAAAGTTTTTAATTCATTCATTAATTATTAGCCATTACAACTCGCTAGAAGAAGATACCTATATGACTGAAAGTCACTTGTTCAACTTACCACAATATTCTACCTTTTTTCTTTATGACCATAGGTAGGCCATAAAACCTTTAAAAAATATAATTTCAGAATAAAACTTAGTGGATGAGTTTTATTAAAGGATTTAAAAACCTGAGCATTGTGATCGAATGCTTAGCTTACATAACGCTTCTTGGCAATGATGGATGCCTGAAAAGAAAAACACAACTTTGCAGTTTGCAACTGAAGTCGAGTTTGATGAATTGCTGGAATAAGTCGATCGTCTCGAATCAATTAGGTTGGTATTACTTATATAGATACTCACGACTATATCCCAAACGGGGTAGACCAAGCCCGGGACTTGTAACGATGCTGCATGCCACCTGCATGCTGGATCATGTTTCATACCTCATTTCTTCATCCATCCTGTCCGCTTTTCATTCTTAATTTCATTTCAAATGTCATTTAATTCAATTTTCGAATCATTTACACATCCCTCCCTCTTCATTTTGACTCATTCCACTATCATCTCTTATCCTGGAAACATATCCAGGAATACTTTTCTATTTATTATAATATCTGCTAAAAAGATAAATATTTTATATTTTAAAAGTCAATAAAATGGAAAAAACGGCTTCAAAATAGTGATGAGTTACAAGCCGCATCGTCTATTGACATGATTCAGATTCCCGCCCATTCCGCCAATCGGCTTTTACCGTCTGCGCGAGAAGAGAAGCAACTGGTACATTCTAAGTTTTTCTTTTATCCCAGACCAGCATGGAAGATTAGTTATGAGGTATTTCTTATGTGGTCCAAAAAGACGTACTTGATTCCAAGCTGGTCTAAGAGTATAAGAATGATGTTGATGCTTTTCTGTGCAGTACGTGAGAGCCGATCGCGGGAATGAGCGAAAATGTACAGGACATATTTCAATAAGCGATGCGAACAGCATTTTTACTCCTAATTCCACATACATGCCTACCATCATGCTGAATTTATAAATATTTAACGGGTTGCTAACATATAAAAATAATATAGCCTTTATTTCATGCCGTACATTATTTTAAGCACGTATTACAATGAGTTTTAAAACTATGAAATATAAAAGAATAAAAAGCTAGAGCTATTGAGCTGCATGCTGCTTATTGCAAAAGGTTATATTTTATTATTATTATAGGAAAAATTGCCCTATCTTTTACTATCCCAAGTCTTTCTCCACCAATGGCACGTATATCAAGAATCAAGAAGAATCAAGAATCATTTATTTGCATTATACAATAGATTAAAGATGTTAGTTAATGTTAGTATGTACTTTGTATAAACCTGCAGATGCAAACATTTTTCCGTTTACGAGTAAAGTGAATTTAAACACGCAGTAGTTAGTAGGGACTGCAGAAATCTTTGTGAATCATACCTACTCGTATATTAATCTTTCTTTTTGACTTGCAATAAATAGGTAACAAATTCATTAATGGAGGATTATTATTTCGAGATAACATTTTGCCATATCGTTCTTGGTCTACCGACTCTACGGGTCCTGTCTCTTGGGATCCATTCTGTGGTAATCTTTGCCCATTTATTATTTGGCATTCTTCCAATGTGTCCTGCCCAATTCCACTTAAGCCTCTTCGCTACTTTTAAAGCGTCTTCTACTCCTGTCATTACTCTAAGATGTGTATTTCTAATTCTATCTTTTTTCCTAGCTCTCATCGCTCTTTGACAGATGTTCAATTAGTCTTCTTAGTCATTGTTCAGGCTCCAGGTCTGGGCTCCATAAGTGAGTGTCGGCAGTATAGATGAGTTAAAAACTTGTTTTTTTTTTAATTTTTAAGGATAATTCGCTCTTAATTACGAAAAGACTCCAATATTTATTCCATGCTTTATATCAATACCCGTGTGGTTCCGGGTTAGAATAGGACCACTCAATCTCTTCCTGTGGATGTCGTAAGGGGCGACTAAAGGACTAAGCACAAACATGTTGTGCTACAATTGCATTCCCAAGGTTGTAAAACTTTTCGCACAAATACATTCCCAAAGAGGGTTGACGTCAGGCAGGCGGCCGGTTGTAAAACTATAGCCAAATCATTGAAAGTGGTCCGGCTATTTCTTCTCCATTTTACAAGGCTTCCTTGGGTGACCATTGACATGCCTATTATATTTAGAGAAGAAAAAGCGGGAAAGCGCACCCCGGGCTCCGAAGCAGCACAGCTGAGGATGCAACCGGGAATGCGCTTAGACGAAGAAGAAGATTTATTCCATGCTTTAGTAATTCTGTTTTCAATTTGTTCAGTCTGTCGCTCTTCAAAAGTCAAGAGTCAATCCATCCTAAATAAATGTAGTCTCTTAAGTATTCTATATGTATACTCTCTCTGTCTATCACAATTTGTTTTTTGTGTCCATTTGTCATAATCTTACACATGTTTTTGTTCATAACTAGGCCAGCGGGTTTACATGCTGTGCAAAATGGATCGAACATTTGCTGTAAATCTTCGGGGTTTTTACATATACGGGTTGATATAACAACGCCTACGAGTAGATTTATATTCATATAAATCTACTCGTAGGCGGTGTTATATCAATCAGTATCACTAATAGTACACAAACATACAAACATCAAAGATATTTCGACAAAATTTTCTTTTAAGATAAGAGTGCACTCTTATATTTTTGATCGATGTTAGTATCTTTCTTTATTTTTCACCATCATCATTCATTATTTATATATTTATTTGTTATATGTATTATAGATAGTCTTATGTACGTATGTAGGTATATTCTATGAGTTATATTTTATTTATTTGTGTATTATATATTGTATTATATTATACAGTGTTAAGAAGACATATATTATATTATGCACATATTTTAATACTTTATTTTGTATTTAGTTTTTTGCGGCGTAACATGATTCGTATCTGTTTATCCCTATGGTTAACTGGAAGAGAACGCTTTTAGCGTTAAGTCCGCCAATTGTACCATTTTTTTTTATTCTGGAACAATAAAGTTTTTTTTAATAAATAAATACACATGTTTTAAAATGCCGTAAAAAAACACGTTTTTTTTATGACGACCCCCTTCAATTGTTAACTAGGTATATCTTACTTTTAGTATTTGTTGTTTAGCGGCCACAGTAATATATATATACCTAATCGGTGAAACTTTAAAGTATCTAGTTAATGCTATTAAAAAGATCAAGCACTTCCGCTGAAAAAAGCACCGTGTGTGTTTTGCCAAAGAGGAAAACACATACGGTGCGTTTTCAGCAGGCGAAGTGAAACGCTGTAAAAACACGTTTCATGTTTAAAAATATTATTTTATTTATCAAAATACATAATTAATCTGCCAGAGGGCAGAGGTAAGTTATTTGCATAAATAAATCTGTTCTCTTTAAGGTGAAGATATAGGCAAATGGTATTGAAGTGTGAAATAAATTGTTAACTCGTAAATATGGTGATAATTTCCATATTGCTCTTCGTCATGCACGAGATAGCCCTTTAAATTATTTTATGAACCGCCGTTGAAACTATTATTGGTGATACGTCTAGCTTTAAAACTTGCCGTGGCCACTTTTGGCGGAGGCAAGTTTTAAAGCTAGACAAACTTATGTAAATACTTTCAACGGTAGTTCATAAAATAATTTAAAGGGCTATCTAGTGCATGACGAAGAGCAATATGGAAATTATCTCCATATTTACGAGTTAACAATTTATTTCAAATGAGGGTGCCACTTCAAGGCCATTTGCCTATACCTTCACCTTAACTCAAACACAACAACAAATATGCAGGAAACCAATAAACATTAAAACTCATACTTACGTCGATTTATTAATTCAAAATTGTTTTTTACATTTCACTGAGCACGGAAGAGAAAATAAATCAAAGTAGAAAATATTACACGAAGCAAACAAAATTAATCAACCATTGATTTGTATGAAACATTGGATGTATTTACGAAGTTTCCTATAAAGCGTAATTATTCGAACGAAATCCGCCGCGGAATTAAAAACGGAGCTATATTAACTGGTCATCCGCCGGTGGATTAGTGTGGAATGGACGGTACGGATTTTTGCTAGCTTTTATTTAGATTTTAAGCGCGTTCCCGGTTGCATCCTCATCTGTGCTGCTTTGGAGCCTGGGGTGCGCATTCTTGCTTTTTCTTCTCCAAATATAACATGCATGTCATGGTCACCCAAGGATGCCACCTTGCAAAATAGAGAAGAAATAGCCGGAACAGTTGAAATGATTCGGCTATAGTTTTACGACTGGCCGCCTGCCTGACGTCAACCCTCTTTGGGAATGTATTTGTGCGAAAAGTTTTACAACCGGCTTTAGAAAAAAATATAAGGGTGTAAAAGTTTTCCATACTGATAGTCAAAAATTATATAATACACTGTATTCTTTTTGAAGTTCATATTTTGACTGTGAGAACCAATTATAACCCTGATATATGCAATGTTTTTAAAGTTACAAATTGTTACCGAAATCTGACATGTCGTTTCGAAATAAAACGTAGACTACGTTTGTATGACAAAGTCTAGGGTAAGGGGATTCTTAAATTTACCGAAAAGATCAGTCAGTGGTTACACTTATCGTGACATTTGTGACGTAGGTAGTCTTGGGCCATCTCGGGAAGAGAATTGGTACCTTGTTTTATTCTACCATGATTGCGTTATAGCACAGAATAAATAATACTAACGTACAGAAGTCTCACTCAGCAAAGAAATTCAAAGAAATATCTACTCAATGTGGCTAGCGATATGGTTTAATTTAGCTCACGTCAGAACTCAGCACCTTTTCGTATAGATACCTAGACATCCATTTCAAGCCAATTTCATTCGTATTATTCTGGACAAACGATCCGTATAACTGAATTTACCACCCGGAGGGGCCGCCTGCGCGCATAGTTATAATGTAGGTACATTTTCGATACCTAAACGGGGAGTAACACAGGCCTGGTATAGCCTATAACTAACTGAAGAATTTTAAGGAGTACAGATTTTTTAAAATCACTAATGCCAAAGAATCTTAATCAAAGAAACAAATATTTATTAAGTAAGTTATTGACGTGTAAAAGTGCCTTTGCAGGCACTTTTACACGTCAATAACACATAAAATTATATTATATATTTTATACATCAAATTAGGCAACAGATAAGTAACTCCTCAGGCGATGGTCTATGAGTAAGTAGAGTCTGAGTATCCCTATATCATCGAGTATGCTTTTGGATAAAAAAACCCTTTCATATCCACACTAACGTATCGCGGCAAATTTTTGCAACCAGACAGGCAGTTCACAAAAAGAAAGCCGCAACGGGCAAATAATAAAACGGCAACTGAGACGCTATGACGTTTCGTAAATAGACAGATCATAGTAGACAAAAAAGATATTGTTTAGGTAAAAATATATGTAATAAATTAAGATTGTCATGGGAATACTGTTGCAAAAAATAAAAAAATTGATGAAATGAGTACCTCCTCCTATTTTGATGTCGGTTAAAATAAATCTAGAATCATCACGAAATAACTTCATCTACCTAAACTTAATCGAACACAAAAAAAAAACAAAGTTGGGCAAAAAATTGTCAGTGCTTTTTATATTTTTTTCAAAATACTGCCAGCATTGCCTTGCTTGTACACAGTGGTTGTACATCAAGGCTAAGATTTAGTATTTTTAATCGATCTGTCAGCACGATATCTGGCTTATTGGTGACAATGGTTCTGTCCGTGATGACAGATCCAGAGGCACGACTATTTTTGGGTTCCGTACCCAAAGGGTGAGAATGGGATCCTATTACTGTGACTCCGCTGTCTGTCCGTCTGTCCGTCTGTCTGTCCGTCTGTCCGTCTGTCTGTCCGTCTGTCTGTCTGTCTGTCCGTCTGTCTGTCTGTCTGTCCGTCTGTCACAGGGCTCTATCTCTTGAACCGTAATAGCTAAACACTTGAAATTTTCACCGATTATGTATTACTGTGGCCGCTATAACAACAAATACTAAAAATAAAAAATAGTTAAAATTTAAAGGGGGTCGTCATACAAGAAACGTGTTTTTTTTAGCGTTTTTAACTTGATCTTTTTAATGGCATTAACTAGATACTTGAAATTTTCACCAATTATGTATTACTATGACCACAATAACAACAAATACTAAAAACACAAGAAACGTGTTTCTTCAGCGTTTTAAAACATTGTACGGTGGTACGGAACCCTTCATGTACGAGTCCGACTCACACTTGCCCGTTTATTGAGAACCGACACCGTTGAGTACTTATAGCACAGTATACATATTAGTATGTACAAAGTACGGTACGCGCTCAGATTCTACAAGTCCGTATCGAAGAGGAAGTTGCTGGTGTATAATTCTGGCTACATGGTTAAGTCTATGGAAGTACTCGCCGTTAGCCAGATTAGAACAACAAGAGATTAGAGAATACCTAATCGACTCTCCGGGACGTCGACATGCTCGGCAGCCGTCAACCGTACCGTCTTACTGGACAGGTATGCTCGTATCTCCGATAGTATTGACTGGTAGATAAGGCTTTAAGTCCGCCATTACACTTGTATTTGTGTATGAAGTTAAATAAATAAAACAAATAAATAAATATTTAAGGACAAATCACACTGATTGAGCTAGCCCCAAAGTAAGTTTTAAACTTGTGTTATGGGATACTAACTCAACGATACTATATTTTATGATAAATACATATATAGATGAACACCCAAGACCCAGGACAATTTGAAAAAGGCCATTTTCCAACTTGCCCTGGCTGGGAATCGAACCAGTAAATAGTTGTTTATTTTCCAAAAAGGGGTCACCGAAACGCAACCAGTTCACCGAACGATGCGAGCTGATCCACATCGGGCCCTGATAAGGCCCGATAGAACTGCCCGTGGAGCACCTTGCTCTTCTATACGTTCTTGCGATCCTCGGTACTTAGCACCGTTGGTTTGCGCCAGTCCTTATTTGCTCTTTAGCAGCACGGGAACCAAACCCTACACCCATTTTGGGATAAAGCCAAAATTTTATTATTATTATAACACATATTTTTAAATAATTTATCCAGGTGCATTAGCTTAGTTAAATTTTTACTTCTTAGGTATTTCCACTTTAAGCGAGTTCTCATTGTCATTGTTCATTACCATGTTTTCTAAATACAAGTATTTAAATATTATGAAGCATCTACACAGTTAAAACAATCTTAGGAGCGATGTCGCTAATTAATGTGCATTCGGCCATCGCTAAATCATTTCTCGAAAACTCCATTGCATTTTTCCCGCTAAATGGTTTTTGTTTAGCTTTTGTTTCCATTGTTTCAAAATGTATTGGCTAGGAATGTTTTAGCTCAAATTCCTTTTGATTTCGCCCGTAATTTGAACGCAGTTAGCTTGATGTCTTTGTGAAATCTCAACGCAATTAATTTGATTTCTTTTGAGAAAACTCAACAGTACCTTTTACTTATTTTTGCAGTTTCTGCTTGGTTGCTACTTCCCAACTTTTTTTGTGTTGAAATTATACTAACATATAAAGTCAGATACATTTTGTGGTGAATATTAAAAGAAGGGGGATATCCTTTTGTATTCAAGTCCAATATAAATTGAGCGAACAACCACATTAAATATGAAAGTCGATTAAAATTACAAAGATCGAGGCAGTAGCCCAATTTTCTATTCGAGTATCCCCATTATCCGATTTTGTTTTTCCAAGCTAATCGGAATCTTCCTTATTTTATTACTTTATGACCAAGATTAAATTTTCCTCAAGCCCCCGTTGGATGTATGACGAATTAATTTTGTTTTATATTGCATCAACTTTTTGATGGACTGATTGGTGATGATTAAGAAAAAAACCTTTATAAGTGGTTATTACTTCCTCCTCCTTCAGTCGTCTACTCACTGCTGAGCGTCGTGTGTGCTCGACCTAACTTTCCTACCATCTCTCTCCGTTTGTTGCGATCTTTTGCCTGTTCCAGTGCCTTGGAGATCTTGGTGTTCAGGTGTTCTTTCATTTGGTCAGACCATCGTATTATTACTTACGTAGTAAGAACTCTAACCCGTAATAAATCAAACCACAGTCTTTACTAGAACTTTATAGTATAATAAAATTAAAATAACAGCCAAAAAACAAAAATCATTTTCGTCATTTCCATACAAAAGTGTGCGGCCGGCGCGCCGGGCGATTTGTATGGGAATGTCGAATTTTTTTTTGGTTTTTGACTGTTATCATATTTTAAATTCATTATACTTAAGTGCTCTAGTATACCCTGTGGTTCGATTTATTACGGGTATATATGTCCCTTCCACTTTGTGTAATATAATATTATAATTTTGGTATACACTAAGTGCGTAAAACAATTTAAAAAAAAAATTATTGTGAAAGCTCGGCACTGAACGTCGTGATACATCTCTTGTCAGAAATGTGTATTTCCCATCTCCTAACAAAAACTCCAACATACCACTTACCGTAATTATTTCTCCCTATGTACCTACGAAAACTTACGTAAAAAAGTTAGGGGCGTGATTGAAAGTGGTATTTTATCTGAACAGCAATTTATGGGGTAGGCCCGCCAATTGATAGGGTGCTAACCGGTGCCCAAGGGCCCCGATAAGGATTATAGTCTTAGGACCCGAAGGTCTCCTGCGAAACTTTCGACGAAATGTTTTCAATGCGTTTATAGATAAGACTTGAGAGATGAGTATTGTTTTTTGATGGTTTAATAATAAAATAATTTATTAGTTAATAAACATACAAAATAAGTAAACGATTATTGAACAAAAAGTGAAATAAACAATATTTACAATAAAAACAAGCTTTTATTTGACAATGAACTAAAAAGTTTGAAGTGCTTCTCTAGACAAATCAATCATGCCGAATCAGGTGAAACCAGGCCTGTCACCTGTCTCGCTATCTGTGTGTGAATTAAACCCACCTCCCACTATTCGATTGAGCTGAAACTTTACATAAGTACTTAGGTATATAAGTTGGACTGCAAAGCAATATTATGGTACCAATGACCTGATCTCATGACGAAGCCGGAAGGTGGCCATGGTATCTCTGTGATAAAACTACATAGGTATCCCCGTTTAGGTACCGAAAATGTACCTACATTATTACTATGCGCGCAGGCGGCCCCTCCGGATGGTAAATTCAGTTATACGAATCGTTTGTCCAGAGTAATAAGAATGAAATTGACTTGCAATGGATGTCTAGGTATCTTTACGAAAAGGTGCTGAGTTCTGACGTGAGCTAAATTGAACCATATCACTAGCCACATTGAGTAAATATTTCGTTGAGTGAGTTCTGTACGTTAGTATTATTTATTCTGTGGTAAAACTAAATAAAAGCTTGTAAAAATGGGTGTATTTTTTATATTTTCATTAAGCCTCAATATAAGTTTAAAAATGTATTTTTCATACTAACGTACTTTATACCTGATAAATATAGGTATATACTCGTAATTATGCAGATAAACAGCTGAGACCAAAAAGTTGTCTTTGCAAATCCTAAATGGTTTTAAAAGATCTATCTAACGAAATACTCTCTGTGGGGTACACGCGAAAAAAAATGTCATCCCCTCTTTACGTACCTATATACTCGTTATATTTATTTATTTTACCACATTGTCAAAGTATACGTATTATATAGGTATATACATCGTGTTAATGAGAAAACGCAAAACCTCTCAGATGGTACATCAGCCCATGTAACTGAACATTTTTTTTCAACTTTCACGAAACTAAAAAAAACATTGAATTTTCATACAAACTGATCAGCTGATCGAGTCAATTTATATGAAAATCCGATATTTTTTTTGGATTACGTGAACGTTGTTACATGGGCTGAGGTACCTGAGAGGTTTTGCGTTCTTTTATTAACACGATGTATAATATACTCATGCAAAATTACACCTTTCTAACGTGTACTAAGGCGATTCCTCCACTGGCAACGCGCCCCGCCGCTGTGCGCGGAATCTGCCGCATTTTTACGGAATCTGCCGCGTTTCTAGTGGGTTGGACTAGGCGCGTTTTGTCGCCTAGTCCAATTTAGCTTGATCAACCACATAAAGAATTTTTGTCATTCCATACACCATTTCCTGCAAATGATGAGGTAAAATGTTTGTGCTTTAGGATCAGTTCACACCGAGACGCGACGTGGCGGGCACTTTTGAAGAAATATAGAACTTGTTTACTATGCGTAAAGTTACTAATTTCAGTGACAGCCCAATACGCCGCGTTGCGAGTGCGTAACTGAACTCCGAAATAAAAACGTGCTAAGAATTGTGATTCAAAATATCTTTGTTACGATAACCTGTTGGTCGATAGATTGCTTGTGCGATTAATGAAAGTGCGAAGGAATGGCAGTGCGATAAACTTTGCAGTGACAGAATATCAGCGCTGCGAAGCACGGCGCCATAGGCTCTCACTGAAATCTCACTCTTTTTGTGTAGTAAACAAGTTTTATATTACCTACTTCAAAAGTGCGTCGTCGTCCTACGTCGCGTCTTGGTGTGAACTGACCTTTAACCAGAAAACCCCAATATTCATCTCAATGACTCGGCTAGAGCCGTAATCAGTGCCGTACATAGCACTACTATTTTGACATTTTGGGTGCGAAAATCAGTTTTGTATTCCTTATTGGGAGAAGCCTTTAAGGCGAGTTGGTTCACAAAAGCGTGTTTTTGAAAAATTACTGTAAATAAAGTACTACAGTTTATTCCTCAAAAATTTAACATAAGAATCTTAAAGATTTTCTACAGACACCCACAATATTCAAAACACGATTGAGCATTTTTAGCTCGATAAAAAAAAAGTGAAATATTCGTTGAGAGCGAACAAAGGCCCGTGCTCGACAATATTTCGGTTTGTTTTATTTATAATTTTTTTGTGTTATTTTTTTTTGTAGCGAAATCAAGTACATATTTAGATTATACATTTTTTGGTATAATTTTCATATAAAAAAGTGATTGTATAAAATAGTAATATGTCTTATAAAGGTAAAATTAGGCAAATTTAGAGGCATGTTTGTGATTTTTTCTATCGAGCCAAAAATGCTCAGTCGTGTTTTGGATATTGTGGAAGTATGTAGAAAAGCCTTAAGATTCTTATGTAATTTTTTTGAAGAATAAAGTGTAGTAGTTTATTACAGTGATTTTTCAAAACCTGAACTGATGGGGCCTTAAGTGGATTGTTGCATGCTAGTTAAGGAAGAAAGAAATATGGTGTTTTTTTTACCTGTGCCCCTTTATAACCAACACCCTTGGCTGCGCCCCAACCACGTCCTTCCCTAACCGTAATATATTATTCGCAGTAATTACGAGAGCTGATATCGTACGAAATAATAAATATGACAATCAATCAATGACAACCATTAATGACATTTATTTAGGCGGAAAAATGGCAGCCCGCGGGTCAACTGCGTATCAAATTGAAGTTCTTATCTGTTAAGGGTATGCTACTCGTAGGTAGAGCTGAGAATTCGCATATTTCGCATTTATTTGCTTCCAGCTAAAGCTCAATTTACAAAGCATATTGAACCTTATGTCAGTGTAGTAAGAACAAGAACGAAAACGGAACAGTTTACTAACTAGCATACTCACTATAAGACTGATTTACGGAGCAGTTTTTTTTATATACATAACAGTCATAAAAATCTAATTGCATGAGCTGAGGACAGAGGTGATTACCACAATATTAAAAGGTAACAAGTAATTTTAAGTAATAAACGACCTCCGTGGCGTAATGGTTAATACGCTAGACCGCTAATCCGGAGGTTCTGGGTTCGATTTCCAGCCAGGGCAAATTGGAAAATTGTCCTGGGTCTTGGGTGTTTATCTATATATGTATTTATCATAAAATATAGTATCGTTGAGTTAGTATCCCATAACACAAGTTGAAAACTTACTTTGGGGCTAGCTTAATCAGAGTGATTTGTCCCTATATATTTATTTATTTACCTATTAATTATTTAAAAACAAACTTGTATCTAAAACAATGAACTAAAGAATTAAAGTGCTCTTCCAGACAAAACAATTGACCCTAAACTTGGTGGAATTATATTGTTTTATCACATAAATGCCATGGCCATCTTCCAATCATTGGTACTATAATATTGCATTGTCACCCAACTTACATAATTATGTATGTAAAGTTTAACTCGATCGAATAATGGAAATTAGGTCAAGAAAGCTTGCAAGATTTGATTACGGACACACAGACAACGGGACAGATGAAACTAAATAAAATAAAAATAAAAAGCATAATTATATTGTTCAAAGGGAAATAGGTCTGGAGGTATATTTATTTATTTTATATATTTTTTCGTATATATGTATCCGAATTTACCACAAGATACGGAAAATAATAGCAGACCTACCCTTAAACGCGAGCGATCAATCTACATCAGAAAACAACATGTGGAATTATTTATTTTCGGGGAATTTCCCCGAGAAATTCAGAGGTCGCCAAATTACGCTTGTCATAATTATTTAACAATAAAAATGGCATCATTATATTTTAGGGAAAACATTTTTTACTCCTCTTGTGATATTTATTTCTTTGATGTTGATAAAAAAATACAAATTATTCACGTAATTTTTCCTGATATTCAGACGATGAAATGAAATATGCAGGCAATCACTTGTGAAATACTTCAGTTGATTTTCTGAAAATGAACAATTTAAAATAATATTCAGGGTACTGAAATGAAAAACGTTAATTCTTGATTAAATTATTATGAAATCGAAGTGTGAAGTTCTTTATGCTACTTTATGGTTTGTTCCTTACAACCTTGCTCTGATTGTCTGACTACCTGGTTAGACTACTGTACTTCCCTACTGCCCCAGCCAATGGTCGTTCGTCGCGTTATGTTTTCCACCCTCTGCCCCTTGAATGAGATAACTTGCTTGACTATTTCGCACCTTCGTTCCTGTACGAATGGCGACAAATGTTCTCAATTCTGCAGAGAAATACAGAGCATAGCTCGTGAAGCAACCTTAGACCTCTTTATAAGACTATAGGTACTAAAGGACCACAGGAAAAAACTTACACAAAATTATTAGGTACTTATTACCTGCGGCGTTGCCCACGTTTTAAAAGATATAATATAGCCTATGTTACTCGCTGATAATGTAGCTTTCTATATGTGAAAGAATTTTTGAGTTTATATCCATTACAAACAGTCGAATCTTTTCTTTGTATAAAATTAGTAAAAATTTGTACACGAACAAATGTTTTGTACACTTTATAATATTAGAAGAAAATTGCAAACTTTCAAATGCCATAGTTTGGGTACCTTTGGTACAAACTAAATTTACAAATTGACATTATTTTACTAATGACATTATTCTTAATTTACAATTATGACAAGACAATGTATTCTCAGTGCACATATCTAATTGTAAGTTGACGTATTTGGAGAAAATCTTGTAGTGTACAACTTTTATAAAATCTGAAGTAAAAATAATTGACAAATATCAAGTGATACAAACATCCAAAGATAAATAAATTATTTAAACTCAAAAAAATTAGATATGCAGGTTCATACTAAAACCACAATGGCATGCGATACGCAAACAATAATACCGATCTGTTTCAAAAAGCCACTTGTACCGGCTTACGCCTCACCATTCTGAGTGGATCAACATTTAAAATGGAAATATTAAAACGTTTCGAATTTCATAATGTAATGCAAAAATTTATCGCTGGCCGAACCTATCATAATGCGATGAAACGAACTCAAATTGGATTATACGGATGGTATAGGTTTATTTCGGTTTTGTCTTTAAGGTTACACTCCTTATACCTAAAATACCGGGTATGGCCTATGACTTGGCCGTGTAGCTTCTGGCCTAGAATTATCATCATATCAGCCACAGGAAGTCCACTGCTGGTCATTTTTGGACGAGAAGACACTGCGTAACTTCCCGAACGCTGCCAAGGCGAGTCGGATTCGATGAAAGACCTCTTCGTCGAACTTCCTGCCTGGATAAATTGACCCTGGTAGATATACTTCAACTTCGAAAGTGAAGCTCCCAACAGAAACGGCGGTAAAGGCATAGTAACGTCAAGACGTAAGACGTAAAGACCACTCTATCCCATCCTATGCGAATATCGTAAGAGGAGACTACAAGATAAAGAACTAACATCTCGTCCTACAACTGCCCAAGACAATAAGAACAAAGTGGAACACACCAATTTACTAACGAGTGTTATGACAATTCTGTTTTCGTGATTATATTGGCCATATTTTATTTGGTAATTGTAATGGCTAATAGAAATTGACTGTTTTATTTGTTATTGCAGTTGAGTATAGATAAATGAGTATTGGTTTAATTGTATCATCAAACAGATAAGTTTTTAATTCATTCGGTACATTTGAATGTGGGATGAAAGCGGAATAGCTTGTTAAAGTGGCAATGGGTGGGACACAGCGCGACGAATCCGTTCAGGTCCATAATGTCCCTTTCCCAAAATGTCCCCTGGTTTCAAAATGTCCCTATCCCAAAATGTATCGATGGCCGATGGGACAAAAATGTTCTTGAATGGCGACCACGTACTGACAAGCGAAGCGTAGGACACCCACACACAGACGAAGGAGGTTATTAGTTATGTATTTTATTTTCTTTGAATATATGGAATAAATAGCATTATATGTTGTTTTTCTATTTACAGAGTGACACAAGCTTTTATTTTACAAACCCTCAATTCAATTCAAAATATCTTTATTATCATAGGATATTTATAATATCTCTTAATAATAGTCACTTTGTTTTGTTTTGCACAAATGTTGACGTCAAATCGTTACTTAAGGACTGTATGCACAAAGCCACATGGTCGGATTTGGCTCTGAAATATGCAAAATTTTCCCGCTAGGGGGATAAAAATGTCAAGATGAAGTCACATAGAGTTAATAATGTGTAAACGGGACAATAGATGTAGGTAATCATAAATTGTAACGTAGAATTAGTATACAGCTTACTTTTTTCTTTTCGTCAAGACTTCCAGTCCGTGATACTTATTAAAATTTTCAAATCAATCAAATCAAAGAATTATTTTGTTTGAATTATTATTTCTGAATTAAGGCCTTGGCAGACGTCATTATAATGCACTTAACACTTTAGTAGACAGGCTATCAGTAGAAAAAGTAAAGTCGAAAATCAGTAGTGTGCGTGAATGCAAGACGTTTATTTAAAAAGCGAGTTTAAATATATGTGAAATTCATATAGCACTTTCTAAAAAATCCAAGTTATAGTTATTCGAATCTTGCGTAAAATTTATTACTTTTTCAATTTATTAGTCGACCTCCGTCGCGATTCCTTAACACGCTAGTCCGTCACTCGGAGGTTCTGGGTTCGATTCCCAG